>OY728142.1:1184749579-1189549579 GCA_963277665.1 Viscum album
ATAGCGCTCCAATGCATTGGGTAAAGTATAGTATCATGATACGTCATGTGCAATGAGTGTTGACTCATGCTAATTCAAGTGCAACGAGGGTTTACTCGTGCTTCAAGTGCAATGAGGGTTTACTCATGCTCCATGTGCAATGAGCCTTGGCTCATGCTAATTCAATGTTAAGTGTTGTTGCCACATTTCCATGTTATGATTATCATGCTTTATCATGCCTTTATGTTCATGTCTCTCTTATTCTCTATTGATATGCCTATTGCCTAACATGTATTTTACTCCTCATGTTATTCATTATGTACTCCCTTACTGGGCTTTATAGCTCACCCTTTTCTTATGCATGTCCTCAGGTTATCCCATGCAATGCTAAGTACGAAGGAATGTAGTGGTCATGTAAAGGAAGTTTTCAATAAGGATGTTGTGTTTCAAGTTTAAAGTTTTTATGTAATGATCCTAAGCCCCAAAGACACTAAACCTCTCGATCTTCTTTGTTGTATCAAGTGAAGTTTTATGTAATAAAGCATGTTTAAGTTGTAATAAAAAGCAGGGTTGCCATAGTTGGTATCAGAGGATAGGTTTAGTTATTTTTGGGATTAGGAAACCCTAGTAAAGCCTTAGATACAAGACTAAGCATAATAAAAACATCCCTAAGTTTTGGTAAATACTAAGTAAGTGGTTTATCAAACAAATACATCCCTGTCTGGATACGAGCAGGTAGAGGCGGCTCTGGCACAGATGTATCCTAGGGGTAAAACCCGAAAACACCGCTTTGAGCTAGACTCGAACGGGAACTGGTGCACGACAACGGGCCTTGCTGCACTCTTGGTTACGACACTCCCGGGGGATATGTTTTGATAAATTCATAATCTTAGTATGAACCCTTATTAAGGGAAAAATGCCCCTAAGAATATATGTTAGAAGGAAGATCATGAAATGCCTGGATTGAATCCTATGGACTCATGAGTTGAAGAGATTAAAGTTTATTTATAAGTCATCAACTTTTGTCTTTGGATTACCCTTTATGTGTTACCCCTAACTTTCCTTTTATTCCAGCCAATGGCCGGTAATAGGAGAACTCGGGCTAACAACCGTTGTGAAGATCAGTGTGATGATTGTACTAATGAGATGCCCAATCCAATGGGAGCGGGAATCGCGAACTTTGTCACGCTTCTCTCTCAGTTAACTCAAGTTTTGAATAGAAACACTGGTCAAGAGGAACGTTCAACCCCCCCTAAGAAAGAACAAGTTGCTATTGAAAGCTTCATGAGACAAAGGCCTCCTACTTTTAGTGGATCATCCGATCCCACGATTGCTGAACAATGGATCAACTCCATTGAAAAGATATTCTCTATCCTCCAATGCTCTGAAAAAGAGAAGGTTCTCTTGGCGGCTTATCGTATGGAGGGTGAAGCTGATCAATGGTGGACGTTGATCAAAAATACGAAGCCTGAGGAGGAGATTGAGGCTTTGGAATGGAAGGTATTCCGGAAGATGTTTTTCGATAAATATTTTCCACGCACCCTCCGTCTTAAGATGGAAAGGGACTTCCTTTCCCTCAAGCAGAAAGATGAAGAATCTGTGGGAGCGTACGAGGCAAACTTCACAAGGCTTGCACGATACGCTTCCGGCTTTGTCGTTACCCCCGAATGCAAAGTTGACCGCTTCTTTGGTGGGCTGAAGCCTAGCTTGCGGAAAGCATTAGCGATCCGTGACTTTGACAGCTATGAGGAAATTGTCCGATGTGCCCTCAAGGTTGAAATGGAGATCGGAGAATCACAGGGGTATCATGGGGACAAGAAGCGGAAGGTGGACTTCAATGCTGGTGGTCCGATGGATAAATCCAACGGCGCTAAGAAATTCCAGCACCCCACTTGCCAAAAGTGTGGAAAGAAGCACCCTGGAAATTGCCTTAGGGGGACAAGAAAATGCTTCAAGTGTGGAAGAGAAGGGCACCTAGCTGTTAACTGTCAGCAAGAAGGACCCGCGGCTGCGACGGAGGGGAGGAACGCTCCGTTCGAACCTCAACGCGTTGTTCAATGCTTCAAATGCAAAGAACCGGGTCATTTTGCGAATCAGTGCCCTAATCCAAGGGTTATCAGAGGCAATCAACAACCTCCAAGACAGCAAGGAAGAGCTTTTGCCATCACTTCTGCCGAAGTGAACCCCGACAACGAAGTGGTGACAGGTACGCTAGTTATTCATTCAAGAATAGCGAATGTACTTTTTGATTCAGGTTCTACGCATTCTTTTATATCTCAAAAGTTTAGTAGAATAATCCCTGCACCACCACAAGTCATGGAAGTAAAGATGTCGGTGAGTACGGCAAATGGGGCAATCATTGCATCCCATGAGTATAAGTCCTCCCCTGTTATAATCTGTGGATTGAATTTCCCGGCGAACCTCGTCATACTCCCTTTGGTGGAATTTGATGCAATTCTTGGCATGGATTGGCTTTCCTTATATAGAGCCAACATAAATTGTCGGGAGAGGGAAATCACACTCCATATGGAGAATCGACCCCCGATTCTTTACAAGTGTCAGGAGGAAGATGAATCTCCTTTAGCTCCATCATCTCAAGCATGGATATTACTGCCTTATGAGCACGCATATCTGGCTCAGATGATTGAGTCCAAGGAAGAAACCACCCTTGAAGAAATGCCTATTGTGAGGGAATTCGCTGAAGTATTTCCCGAGGAACTTCCTGGTCTTCCTCCAAGAAGAGATGTTGAGTTCTCAATTGAACTTATACCTGGGGCGCTACCAATATCCAAGACTCCATATAGAATGGCTGTTGTTGAGCTTGAAGAGCTGAAGAAACAACTACAGGAGAATCTGGATAAAGGGTTTATACGCCCAAGTGCATCACCATGGGGTGCACCAGTCCTCTTCGTCAAGAAGAAGGATGGGTCAATGCGGCTTTGCATCGATTATCGTGAACTTAACAAAATCACGATAAAGAACAAGTATCCTCTCCCAAGAATCGATGACTTGTTTGATCAGCTGCGTGGAGCTCAATACTTCTCCAAGGTCGACTTGCGGTCGGGATATTATCAAGTAAGGGTGAAGAAGGAAGATATCCCCAAGACTTCTTTTCGTACAAGGTACGGGCACTATGAATTCATAGTAATGCCTTTTGGACTCACCAATGCTCCAGCAATATTCATGGACTTGATGAATAGAGTCTTTAGAGATTACCTAGATAAATTTGTGGTAGTCTTTATAGATGATATTCTGATATACTCCAAAACCAAGGAGGACCATGAGGAGCATTTAAGAACTGTACTGGAGACTTTGCGCAAGGAGAAGCTCTATGCCAAGTACAGCAAGTGTGAGTTCTGGTTGAAGGAGGTCTCATTCTTGGGCCATATCATCACAAGCAATGGGATATCTGTGGACCCCTCCAAAACAGATGCAATTGAGGGATGGCCGAGGCCAACATCGGTAACTGATATCCGTAGCTTCTTGGGGTTAGCTGGATATTATCGACGATTTGTGAGAAACTTCTCACGATTGTCCAACCCTCTTACCAAGCTAACTCGAAAGGGAGTAAAGTTTGCTTGGAGTGATGAATGCGAAGAAAGCTTCAAGGAGTTGAAAAGGAGGCTTATCACTGCACCTGTGCTCACTTTACCCACAAGTGGGGAGCTTTTTGTGGTATTCAGTGATGCTTCGAAGAAGGGCTTAGGATGTGTGATGATGCAGAATGATAAAGTGATATCCTATGCCTCAAGGCAGTTGAAAATCCATGAGCGAAACTATCCAACGCATGATCTGGAGTTGGCGGCGGTGATCTTCGCCTTGAAAATCTGGCGGCATTATCTCTATGGGGAGAAATGTGAGATATATACTGACCACAAGAGTCTTAAATATATATTCACATAGAAAGAGCTTAATATGCGCCAGAGAAGATGGATAGAGCTCATAAAGGATTATGACTGTTCAATACATTACCACCCTGGGAAGGCGAACAAGGTGGCGGATGCCCTAAGTAGAAAGGATCCAGCAATTCTATCAATGATGAGAATTGAGAAGGATCCAATCTTCTTAGACTTGATGAAGATGGACGTGGGAATCATAAAGAAGGGAACATCATCAATCCTTTCACAAATGATTGCTCAACCATCTCTTTTGGAAAGGTTAAAGGATGCTCAAAGGGATGATGCGAGAATCCAAGAAAAAGTGGAAGCTATCAAAAAGGGAAAATCCTCAGAGTTTAATGTTAATGAAGAAGGAATTGTGCGGTTTGGGAAAAGACTATGTGTCCCATCATGTTCGGAGCTGAAGAAGGAACTTTTGGATGATGCACATAGTTCAAATTTCTCTATTCACCCAGGGAGCACAAAGATGTATCGAGATCTCCGAGAAAACTTTTGGTGGGATAATATGAAGAAGGAGATCGCCAAATATACATCAAAGTGCCTGGTGTGCCAGCAAGTGAAGGCAGAGAGGCAGAAGTCTAAGGGGATGATGCAACCATTGCCCATACCAGAATGGAAATGGGAGAACATCACCATGGACTTCGTCACTGGACTTCCAAGGACATCCAAAAGCAATAATGCAATCTGGGTTATTGTGGATCGTCTTACAAAGACTGCACACTTCATTGCTATTCGAGAGGATTTTTCTTTGGATCAACTGGCACGAATATATATCAGGGAAGTGGTACGGTTGCATGGAGTACCAATGTCTATTGTGTCGGACCGAGATCCAAGATTTACCTCTAAGTTTTGGAAGAGTCTTCAACATGCTCTGAATACTGAACTGAACTTCAGTACGGCCTATCATCCTCAAACTGATGGCCAATCCGAGCGGACTATCCAAACACTTGAGGATATGTTGAGAGCGTGCTCAATGGACTTTAAAGGAGGATGGGATCAACATCTTCCCCTAGTTGAGTTCTCTTATAATAATAGTTTCCACTCGAGCATCCAAATGGCACCATATGAAGCCCTTTATGGGAAAAGGTGTAGAACACCGGCATGTTGGGATGAGGTCGGTGAACGTAAGCTGCTTGGACCAGAAATGGTCGAAGAAATGGTGGAGAAGGTGAAAACCATTCAGCAGCATATCAAGGCAGCCCAAAGTCGACAGAAGAGTTATGCAGATAATCGTCGACGAGACCTTGAGTTTAAAGTCGGAGACATGGTGTTTTTACGCATATCTCCGTGGAAGAAGGTCATGAGGTTTGGAAAGAAAGGGAAGTTAAGTCCAAGGTACATCGGCCCATTCGAGATTCTTGATCGTGTTGGGGCTGTGGCCTATCGACTAGCACTTCCACCTACTATGGCCAAGGTGCATGATGTCTTCCATGTATCCCTCTTAAGGAAGTACATACCAGACCCTTCACATGTACTCTCTTCTGAGGTGGTACAATTAGAAGACGATCTTTCTTATGAGGAGCAACCAGTGAAGATCTTGGATCGTAGAGAAAAAGTTCTACGAAATAAGACAATGCCCCTCGTCAAGGTGTTGTGGAGAAACCACAAGTTTGAAGAAGCAACTTGGGAGTCGGAGGATATGATGAAGCTAAGTTACCCACATTTGTTTTAGTGTGGGGAAAGGAAAATTTCGAGGGCGAAATTTCTTAAGGGGGGAATGTTGTAACGACCCAAAATTTCATTAATGGAAAATCCCTCTTGATCCAGTTAAATGTTTCTTTATGTTTTTATAAGATGTCGACTTCTTTAGTTTAACGTTAAGATTTGTGACCGTTACTTTTATAGCCATTGAACAGTGATCATCTGGGTAGTTTAAATATAAGGCTTTAACGAACCAATTTTCTACTCAGACAAAGGAAGCGATGGCCTCATCCAGTAGAATTGCCCCTTACGAAGCCCATTTGTCGGAGCTCGGAAAGGAGGTGGCGTCTTTGGGCTTTGCCCTTGACCAAGCCCAATCTGAGCTTCATCAAGTCAAGCTCGAACGTGATCGCCTACGGGAAAAATGGAAGTTGATAGAGATTACCACTCGAGCGATGTTATCCGAGCAACCCCAAGAGTCTGTCACCATCGCACACCTTACCCTTAGGTCTTATGCGGCTATTTTAAGGGGTTATGTAACAAATAAGTAGCACCATGTTCATGTACATTATTTTTGTATATAATAATGAATATAATTTCTAGTCATTTTTGATGCATTGTAATTAGTTTTTAAAGTACAAATGATGTTTTTAGTTATTATTTAATTAAGAATTATATTTTATTAAATTAAAGGATTTTTGAATTAAATAATATTTTAATAAAATATTATTATTAATATTAAATTAATTTTTATTAAATATAAATGATCTTATAATTTTATGAATGCAATTAAAATTTTTATTAAGGTTTGAAAGCCATTTCTGTCAAAACCCGTGAATTTTTTATAAATGTCGGTTTTTATTTTAAAAGTGCAAATTCACATATTTAGAAAATTATTTAGATAAAATAAATATTATTTTTGGAATCAGGACGTCGAAATTATCCAACGGTGAATTTTTCATAATTTTCTGAGACAGTCCAATTTTTGGGTAAAAATTAAATACCTTTTAAATATATAATGTGATTTATGACATCATAATGACCCAATGGTGATGTAATAAAATACCATAATCCTTAGGTTCGGCCAATATATGTTTTATCATTAAAATAATGAGGTTTTGGGTTTGTTTGAATCACTTTTCAAAGCATTAATGGAGCCCTCAAGACTTATTCAACACTTTGCCTTTTTAAATTAATTTCCATGGGAGTGTGACTCACCTCCACATAAGCAACCCTAATTTTTTAATAAGTTCGGACCTTGGCCTTGTAAAATATTGTTTTCCTCTTCCCTTTTCTAGAAACCATGGGCAAATACCATGGGATGGTTTGTGGTTTGGATTATTTTAATATAAGGGGTCCCAAACCTAAATAATAAAGAATTCTCTCACCTTTCCTATATAAACCCACCCAAGCTCCCACTTCCTCCTCACCCAAAGCCCTTGAAGTTCGTCCAACCTCTGCCCTACTCTCTCTAGAATCCTCCCAAGGTGCCCCAAGATCCCAAGAAGCCTCTCACAAGCCTCTCTCTAGGCTTTGGAAGCACACTTCCAAGTAAGGGTTTTTTTCTTCCTTTCTCTTTTTTTTTGTCAATTTTCTTTAAGTTGTATTGCCCTTTTAATTTAATTTATGAATGTTGGGGTATGGTTTTGCACCTCCCCCATACTGCCCTCTTATTGTTTGAATGATGGGAGAACCCTTTCTCTCTCATTAAATGCCTCCCATGTACACCCGTTACTATGCCGAAATTCCGAAAGGAACTTCTCTCTCTTCTTTTATATTCAAGCAATACTTTTGTATCATGAATCTAAATTCCATTTCTGTTGTTGGGACATGTATATATATGACCTCCTTACTGTCCATTACATGTAAATATGATGAGGAACCCCTTTCTCTCTCATCAACTTTTTTTATGAATTCTTATGTCACGCCGTTATGCTGCCGAAATCGCACCGATTTTCTAAGCCAATGTCTTTGTGTAGTGAATACCATTCCCATTTCTCCATCAAGGGTATTCACCTTTATGCACATTTACATATTGATTGTAAAGTTTCATGTATGAATTCCACATTCCTTTATCGTGGAATAAATGATTATGTTTTATGAATCCATGTTTTATGATCCATGTGGCACACTTATGCATGAAATGAAATGTTTAAGAAGGGTGCGCCCTGATAGCGCTCCAATGCATTGGGTAAAGTATAGTATCATGATACGTCATGTGCAATGAGTGTTGACTCATGCTAATTCAAGTGCAACGAGGGTTTACTCGTGCTTCAAGTGCAATGAGGGTTTACTCATGCTCCATGTGCAATGAGCCTTGGCTCATGCTAATTCAATGTTAAGTGTTGTTGCCACATTTCCATGTTATGATTATCATGCTTTATCATGCCTTTATGTTCATGTCTCTCTTATTCTCTATTGATATGCCTATTGCCTAACATGTATTGTACTCCTCATGTTATTCATTATGTACTCCCTTACTGGGCTTTATAACTCACCCTTTTCTTATGCATGTCCTCAGGTTATCCCATGCAATGCTAAGTACGAAGGAATGTAGTGGTCATGTAAAGGAAGTTTTCAATAAGGATGTTGTGTTTCAAGTTTAAAGTTTTTATGTAATGATCCTAAGCCCCAAAGACACTAAACCTCTCGATCTTCTTTGTTGTATCAAGTGAAGTTTTATGTAATAAAGCATGTTTAAGTTGTAATAAAAAGCAGGGTTGCCATATTAAACCCCAACAATCTACTCCTCTTGCACGACTGAATCTCTTGCGGAAGCCGAACCTTGCCTCCTCCTCCTCCGCTGCCTCCTCCTCCTCCTCCTCCTCCTTCACTGTTGACTACTCATCCACTGCCGCCGCCGCTGCTGACTCCTCCTCCTCCTCCTCCTCCATTGCTGTCATCGACTCCTCCTCCTTCGATGCCGACTCCTCCTTCGCCGCTGCCAACGCCTCCTCCTCCGCAGCCAACTCCTCACCCCCGACTTTCGATCATACACTGGTTTCATGCTCCATATCATCTTCAGGGCCAGTGTTCATGGTTTTTACTTACAAATAATGCATTGTCAATATCATATATGATTTCACATTGGTGTTGTGGTAGCTTATACCCCTAGTAATTGTTTCTATGATTAGTGGATGTTTTTTGAGGTCTGAGAAGCTAGACTCGGACGTTTGGTATTACTGAAGAGATTAACTATTTTTAATCAGTTTCACTGTCCAATTTATATATATAAACACGAGATAACCATTTTGGAATCATTATATTATGGATTATTTTGATTCTAGATTTCAATAATTGTTCCCCATAATAATTCTTTTAATGGTGGGGATCATTCCTTTTTTTTATAAATTAATTATGGTATTGTAAAGGCTCATAAAGGGAGTGAAGTTTTTAGAATTCATGTTCCCTATTTTTTTGAGACTGTGGTAATAGTGGGAAATATGTGTCTTATGTGTGGATATTTTAGCTACACGATGAATGATATCATTCAAAGTGTTGTATTTATAGTCACTCAAGTTTGTTAGGTGTTATTTAGAGGTCTATAGCCTATAGTTTATGGTTATATGAATTATCATGATTGTCATCTTGAAATTATAGTGGATTGGGTAGCCGATAAGCTTCGGGTATGTTGTACAATGGTTTGATGATTTTGACATTGTTTCATGACATGATCATAGGTTTCTTTCATATGAAGAAATAATATCACAACCAAGATAATTTTAACAATTTATGTGAGCATTTGGTTTTTGTGTTTCTCAATAAAGGTGTGTACTATAATGCTCTCTTTGATGGTACCCTTCATTATGGGACAATATAAGGATATGTTTATGGTTATTGGTTTTCTTCTTAATATGTGGATTGATGATCAATTTTTATAAAGATAATTGATGTCGAATCAGGGTATAATCTACATGACACGAGCTTACGCAATTTTCTCTATCCCTACCAAAATAGGAATGAGTATAAAGATTACTATGAGGAGATGAAAATACATTTCCCTAATAGTAAGAGATAATGTATCCCTAGTAGTATAGAGATTACATGGATTAATGATTGGTAAGATGTAGCGGCTTATATTTTTCAAAAGTAAGAGATAATTTTATTGTAGGTCTTGTTCCATTATGTTGGTAAAATTGTAAATTTACTCTCATGGATGACCTTATAAGACGTAGTGGCTTATATTTTTCGATGCTCATTATGAGAAGAGTCCCTATCATTAGTATTAATACCACCCCTGGTATAGAGACCCATACTTACATATATATAACATCTTAATAGATATCCTAGATGTATTTCCCAAGGACTTCTTTTACCATCCAAGGGATAGGTTGAGTTTATGATTGTGTTCTTACTAGGTGCAAAGAATATATCTATTCCAACATATAAGATGGATCCTATAGAGTATGAGAGAAGGAGGCTCAATTGAACGACTTCGAGGTGAAGGGGTTCATATGAATGATTATGTCCCCTTAGGGTGCCTTAGTTTTTTCCATAAAAATTCAAATGGATCATTGATAATATGTGTGGACTATTAAAGGTTATGCTAAGTGATAGAAATGAACTTATATCCACTTATACGTATTGATGGACTATTTGATCAACTTAGAGGTGCTAAAGTGTTCTCTAAGATCGATTTGATATCAGAGGGTCAACTAGGATTCTTCCTGATTGGAAGCGTTAAGAAGGCCTTAACCGAAAATATGGTATGGTTCTTTTCCTTAGATGTTCATGAGATATACTTCTAAGATCTTAATTAGAGATTGATGAAAACACCAATCTTAACCATAAATGTGTTGGGTAATGAGTATGACTTATATGGTGATATATCAGGAGTCATGATTTGAACAGTTCCGGTCCATGATGGTCATGTGGTTGCTTATGGGTCTAGATAGTTAAGGACACATAAGAGAAACTTCCCAAATCATTTCCTAGATTTGGAAATAGTGGCGATTTTCATGAGGTTTTATTGGTATTGTCTTTATAAAGTGACTCTCTTAGGATTTATGTCTGTGAAAATGCCTAAGTGGATCCTTTAAAATGATTCAAGTGTTTTGAAATGTTTCTTAAAAAATTACATGTGTTCCACATACCCTTTTTTTTAAATAGATTTAAAATGATTTAAAAAAAAAGGAATTGGAATTTTGAGAAAGAGTATTTGGAATTGATTGGTTTATTTTAAAAGGGCGTGTTATTTTAGAGAGGAATTTGTGTAAATGGTTGGGTTTTGATGAGATTTCAACTATGATTTTATAAATAGTTTTCAATGGAGACTTAAAGTCTATAATTTTTTTTAGCCTTGGTTAATTTTTATATCAATGTTTTGTGTATTTATTTTGTTAAATATTAATATTAATGAATCAAATAGTATGGATATGAATAAAGAATGGATGAATGCCAATTGTTTGACAAAAGAGTATGAAGATGGAGTGAAAGAGTTCATCAAGTTTGCAATAGATCATGCATATGATCATTCTCAAATCCTTTGTCTGTGTTTACACTATTTTTATTCCAGAAAAATTATTTCAGAGGAGTTGGAAGAACACTTGATCTATCACAGAATAGATCGAAGTTAAAAATATTCGAATAAACATGGGGAATAAGTGAATGTGGCTAGTGGAAAGGATAACACTGCATTTTATGGATCATATGATATGATTACAAGTGTGGATAATGAAGAAGACTGTATCAAGGATTTCATTATAGATGTGAATGATGATGAAGATCTCATGGAGGAAATGACAAGGGCACATGAAGATGAACTTTTTGATTACCCAAAATTGTTTGAGAAGTTAAATAGTTGTGCAAAGACGCCATTGTATGGTGGTTACACTAAATATACAGTATTTTCAGCCATACTGAAGATGTATAATTTGAAAGTTGGCAATAGATTGAGTGACACCAGTTTAATGGAATTACTTGCTCTCTTGAATGACATGCTCCTAGAAGATAATGAGTTCCCGAGCTGAAAATACAACACCAAACAGATGTTTTTCTTGATGGGTATGATCTCCAAAGGAATACATGCCTGCCTGAATGACTGCATACTATTTCAAAAGTACCAAAAATCACTTAGAGAATGCCCAAAGTGTGGTGCTTCTCGATACAAGAAATATGAATCCGATCCTATGAAAGTTGTATGGTACTTTCTAACCATTCCAAGGTTTAGTCGCCTATATAGAAGTGAGAAGACTGCATGGAATTTGATGTGGCACAAAGATACAAGAAATAAAGATGAGAAACTAAGTCACCCGACAGACTCTCCTCAGTGGAAGAGAATTTATCATGACTATCCTAAATTTTTAAATGAGCTAAAAAACCTTCGTCTTGCATTATCTACAGATGGAGTGAATCCTTTTGGTTTTCAAAGTAGCACTCACAGTACATGGTCAGTTATGCTGGTAAATTATAACTTGGCACCATGGTTATGCATGAAACGAAAATACATCATGTTATCTATGCTTATATTAGGACCAAAACAACTGGGTAATGATATTGATGTTTATTTGGATCCATTTATGAAGGATATGAAATTATTGTGGGATTCATGTGTTACGTTGTTTGATGCTTACAAAAATGAAGATTTCACATTGAGAGCCATGTTGTATAGGATGAAAAATAACTTTCCTTCTTATGGAATTTTTTTCAAGATATAGCATTAAAGGAACTCAAGGGTGTCCCATCTTCAAATATGGTACACAATCAATTAGGTTGAAACATTCATCAAAAACCGTGTTTCTAGGACATCGCTGATTTCTACCTCGATGACATAAGTACCAATCTTAGACGACATCATTCAATGGAAGTTCATAATAACATACATCATCATCACCACTAACATGTGATCAACTATTTGAGAAAGTAAAAGATGTGAACACTACTTTCGGTAAACTTTTTTCAAAAAACCATAAGAAAACCAGCTGGAAATAGAGATCAGTTTTTTTAATTACCATACTAGAATTGTATATACGTCAGAAATTTTCTTGATGTTATATATGTTGAAAAAAATATATGTGATAATGTCATTGAAACATTGATAAATGCCCCCAATAAAACAAAGGATGGAATTAAAGCTAGGTTGGATATGGTTAACATGGGAATACGAGAAGAGTTGGCGCCAGTGAAGGGTGAAAAATGAACTTTTCTTCCTCCAGCTGCTTACACTCTTTCCAGGCAGGAGAAATATCAGTTTTGAAACTTCTTGAATGATGTAGAGGTTCCAGAGGGGTATTCATCGAATATCAAGAACATCATGTCAATGATCAATTTAAAGTTAAAGGGTCTAAATTACATAACCTCCATGTTTTTATGCAAGATATAATGCCTATAGATTTATGTTGAATTTTACCCAAGAATGTCCATCATACATTAACCAAGTTCTATTTTTTCTTCAAAGCTGTATGCAGCAAAGTTATAGACCCGATGAAATTGGAGACCATGGAAAGAGAAATTGACATCATATTATGTGAATTGGAAATGTTCTTCTCACCAACATTCTTTGATATGATGGTTCACTTTGTGAGAGAGATTCGACTATGTGGTCCTATACACTATAGATGGATGTACCCCATTGAATGGTATATGAATATTTATAAAGGGTATGTAAAAAATCAAAGTCATCCAAAGGTTTGTATTCGAGAGCGATATATTGTCGAGGAAGCCAATTAATTCTATACCAAATACCTATCTGGTGTGGAAGGCATTGGTCTACCGGATTCTTACCACACTGGGTGGCATACGAGTGAAAGAATTTCTGGAAGATATGTTGTTACAATCAATATTACAAATTGGGAGCGTTCCCACATTTATGTTTTGCATAACATTTTGGAGGTTTCCCCATATGTTGAAACCCATAAAGAACTTCTTAGGCATTTGAATCCATCAAGGGATAAAATATGGATATAAAATACACATAATAAAAAATTTATAAGATGGTTTTAGGACTGTATTTTTAAGGAGTCAGATGAAAATAAAGATTCAACTTCATAACGACTTTGATGGATAACTGGAGGACCAAGTGTGTATGTATTATCTTACAATGGTTATGTAATTAATGGTTATACATTCTATATAGATGAGAATGATGAAGATAATACCATGAAAAATAGAGGAGTTACACTCGTAGATGAAGCAATGCATGTTTCTGGTACTAAGGATAGAAATCCAATTTATGTGAATATGTTATACTTTGGCATCATCAAAAAAATATGGGAATGGAATTAACATTCCAATTGCCTATTTTTCAATGCAAGAAGGTTGATAATAGGAGTGATGTTAAAATAGATGAATTGGGATTTTTGAAATTTGATTTTAGTAAGGAAGGGTACAAAGACGAACCATTTATAATGACATCATAGGAATTACAAGTATTTTATGTTACAGATCCCTCAAACTGAAAGTAGTCAATTGATTTATTATCGATCAAAACCTTTGAAGGGTCAGATGAAATTTCAACCAAGGATGACCCTTTCATTAGGACATTTCAATCATTTCACAGCTGTCCCGATGTAGATGTCATTTTGTATGTCATAGGATACCACAATGAAGGGATTTGGATCATTGATAGAGGGTTAAATCCCTTCAACCTTTAAAAAAGAAAAATAGAGTTCAATAATCAGGTTATATTCTTTTTTTAATATACATCATGTTACCTAATATTATTATCTATTTGATACTGCATTTATGAGCTATAAATTAAATATTAAACCACTTCTACAAATAATGACTTATGCACATGTTGGTGCTTCCAATCCCGAGGAACAACAAGTCTCTCAACCTGCTGCTGCTCATAGTGTAGAGGAACGACCTTCTGCATGTGCTGGTTCTCCCATTCCTGAGGAAGTACATGTTTCTCAACCTGCTAGTGTTCTCAGTGCATAGGTACAACAATCATATACACATGCCGATGATACCATTCTAGAGGAACATATTGACGATGTTGATTTCGGGGAAATGGTAGGTGATGAAGGACCAACGTCATCGAAAAAACAGGAGCAGTGTATTTTGACGGTGTTAGAAAAAATCATTAAAAAGAAAGTCAAAGACATCAAATTTAAGGTAGGATGGAATGCATAGGGTCAACATGTTAACCCCAAAAAGTCTATGTCCAGTAGTTATATTGGAATTTTCACTCAGAAAAACGTGCCGATTGACGTAGATTCATGGCACCATGTTGTGCTCGGGCTGAAGACACTAATGTGAGAAGAGATTATACTAACTTTATGATAACATTTCTTTATTTTACTAAAAAATAAAATAATAAAACACTGAATTACTCTTAATCATCCATTGTAGAGTGAATTTAGAGTAGATGAATCCCACAAGAAGTATGTATTAATGCTTGTTATAAGGATTCATAGAGGATTTCACACAATTCTAACAAGACATTATCTTAAATATGATGAATGGAAAATAAACCCACACCCACCAGTTATCTATGCATACCTGATAACCCAAGAAGCGTGGGATGCATTTACTAGACATCGTGAAGATGTGTCTTTTCAGGTACATTGTGGATAGTAATACATTGTTTAATGATACATGTATTCATCACTTTGATTGAAATTTTTTTATTTATGAAACAACAACTGAGTGTTGAAAATAAGGAATGAGAAGAAAAACCAGCATACCCCTATCGTAAAGAAATAATGGGGTGTGCTTCACTTGAAAAAAAGTTGGTACATATTCTAAATTGACAATAATACTTTTATGTGACTTGAAACAACACCATAATTATGTTTCTTTGTTTATATGTAGATTGATGAATCAAAATCCAAAGCCACTTCCATCCCACACCTTTTTCTATGGAAGGAGGCATGTCTAAATAATGATAAGATACTAATAGATTAAAACACACAAAAATTATGGGAAACATGTGTAAGTATTACATAATAATTTTTTTATTTAAATCTCTATTACATAACAATGATAACTTGTTTTCCTATATTTTCTATCTGAAATAGTAACAGAAATCAAAAACAACTGTTCCAGAAGAAAAAAGACTATTGGTGGCCTTGAAGCAGCTAGAACAGTATGACCGCATTAGAGGTTTGGGTTTTGGGGTGACACCCTGAACATATTTTGAGGAAAAAAAATAAGAGGACGATCAAAGTGAATTAATAAAAAATAAGAGAAAGAATATCTACCCTTGAATGAAAATTCCAATGGAAGTAAGATATGATGAAAAATTTAATGGGGGAGAGGTAAAGAGAAGAATCAACCCAAGAACAGCCACCACATGGAGATCCCTCCCACCCCCACCAGCTATGATGCTAGCCACTCCCATAAAAGAGATATCTTAGTAGAGGTAATCAATGTTCTAATAAATGTTTCTATGAAATTTGAATCCTATAGACACGAATACCTTTTCTATACTAATATTCTACATGGTGACAATGATTGTGATTTATATCTAGAAACACCCACCCATCGCCTTATGGTGAGGGATATGGTGTTCAATATACAAAACAATATGCTACACACCAGACCACTTCTAACAGGTCATGTGCGAGTGTTGATCAGCATAGCCCATGAGCTGAGCATAGAGATACCTATTCCAATTCATTAGGATGATATTAATATGGTCGAATAATCTATTGGAAATTCATCGTATGAACGTCATATCTTGTAACAAATTATATCGATAATGAGGTATTAATTTCCAATTTAATTTTCAAGCTAAAACTTTAACAATTAATGAAAAAAGTTTTTAACTGATGAATGTTATTAAAATCGAACAATGAGAAGGGGATGAAATGAAATACCATCTCAAAACCATATAAAGGATTGATCAACTGATCAAAAAGATATACCAAAAGCACCATTACCCCACCCGTTCTATATCCACATTTACTATCATTGAAGGGTCATGTGGATACAAAGATAAAAGATGGTCACAATCACATACTTGATTTTGATGAAAATATGAACAAAGAGAAAGATAAATACTTCATTGGTTTTGAGAGTGCAACTGAAATCCTTGACTATGAATGGCTAGGTGGCTTAGTTGTAAATATATACATGAGGTATGTTTTAATGATTTGATTTTCCAAAAGCTAATATACTATGTTAATTATGACTAAATACATTTTATATTTTGGAAGGCGTATATATCAAAAACAATTTAAGGTATTTTCCCATGAAAATAATATGGACTCGTTAGTCCTTATATCACCTCTACAAAACAAAAAGAAATAGATAAAAAAGGGTAAAATAGTGGTAGGTTTGATAAAATCATTTCAAAGAAAAATTTCAGATGATAGACTCAATTTAATACCAATGATGTAGGGGTAAGACTCTACAATTTAACCATATCAAATATATTTTCATTTATTTCATTACTTATTCCTTTTTTTTTGTTTTTAGGCAGCATTGGATTCTCATTGTGGTAAATTTGGATACCCCAAAGATTAATTTCCAAGATTCAATGCATGGATATTCAATAAGACATCCATAAATGATGGAATTTTTCAATTTTTAATACACCAAATCTAACATTTTAGAACTAAACATCAAGTTATATAATTTATAAACGAGGATTCTGTTATGATAGGGAGGTGCATCACTATCATGAAAAACAAGGAATGAGGCCAGGGGATAAGAACAAGGATGAAGAAAAGTTCTATGACTGTATAAGTATCAAAGTATATATAATAAGATTTCACTATCCAAAACAAATTACTTATTCTACTCAATGTTTCTGCAGTGTCTAAAACAAACCAGTGGAAAATATTGCAGTTATTATATTAGTAAATTTATGAGAGAGATCATATTCCATGAACAAACTAGCATCCTTGAAGAGGTATTTTCAAAGATAATTACTATTTTATTTAAAATATTTAATAATATTTTGAGTATTTTAATTTTTCCAGTACTACTCTGAATGTCGAAAAGAATCATATTCACAAGATGATATAGATGTGCTCAGAAATGAATGGGCATCATACCTAATGGAATAATGTACACAAATAACATGAAGATGTGACTTCCATAGAAGTAGTGGATTGTTTAATATTTATGTTTAATTTACTTATTTTTAATATTAATCACCTAAGAATTGTTTCCTTATATAGGTGGATTTCTTTGTTTGAGTCGAGGCGGTTTGTTCAAAGATGCTCCTGCTCACGAGAGATTGGACTTTGAGGCTGCAATTGAGATAATGACTACAAGGAAATGGGTCAAGAATGTATAAATGTGAATTCCTAAAATGTATTTAATTAATTAATTTTTTCATCATTTTATCTACTATTTGTAATTTAATTTCATTATCATTTTTATTTAATACTTATTTATTTTTTTATAGATCATTTGGGAAGTCATATTTTCCTTTCAACTATCTAAAAAAACCAGAAAAGAGAGAAAATGTTGAATGTAAAGTATGAATTATCAGTAGTTGAATGCAAAGTATGAATTCCCAAAATATCTGTCACGAATATTTTCCTGAACAATGTACTAATCAGCCACACCTTAATTTGATATACAGTGTGCTCGGTATGACTCAAAGTGTATGTTTTTATTTTATAATATTCTTTGATCCTTTAATATTAATGTCTTCTAAACTACCATGATTTTATCCATGACTCATGATTATGATATATAATGTAAGGTATGAATTTATAATGTTAATATCACTTTCTAACATCTTTATGATCATGTCATCCTTATATAATAATTGATATCTCCCTTGTTTACACATATTGAGCATATATGATCACCCACTATTATGTTTCTTATCCTTAGGTTATTCAGAATGGTTTTAGAAATGATATGTCTAAGAAGGATTATAGTAAATAATAACTTAATGATAGACTCTTATGAACTAATTCTTTATGTTTTTATATTTCAAAAAGCATTAGACCAAAACTATTCTGGTATGAATCATTATGTTATGTAAGGAATATTAATCTACTAATATGTGATATATATGTATGAAATGTCTGGGTCAATATAGTTGGTATTAGAGCAACTGACCTACTCATAATTGAGGAAAAATAACAAGTTATTGATATCACTCAAAGTGTTTCATTTTATTTAAAATTGATATTAATTTTAGTAAAAAGAACAGGTGAAATACTAAAAACTGATCAAACACATTCAAATTGTTTTTTATATTTTAGGAAAACAATCCATGAGTCATTTTTGATGTGTATGAATCAACTTCTCCTTAATCTGATGCACGATGTGGCCGATATGACTTCAAGTGTGTATTTTTATATTAAATTGAGATTAAATTGAGAAAAAAGAACAAGTGACATACTAAAAACAAAGAAAAAACATTTGTATTGTTTTGATACTTTATAAAAACAATACATGAGTCATTTGTGACATGTAGGAATCAACCACACCTCAATCCGACACACAGTGTGACTGGTATGACTAAAAGTGTCTGTTACCAGTTTAAAATTGACATTTTAGTTCATAACATGCCACTCAATAAAAACCAATAAAATGAACTCTTTTTATATTGATAATTTATTATAGATATTCATAAGTCATTTTTACGTGTATAAATTAGTCTCATGTTAAACAGTCACACGATGTGACCGGTATGACTCATAATGCGTGTTTCTAGTTTGAAATGACATTTTTGTAAAAAACACAAATGACATACTGAAAACCAAGAAAAAAATATTCCGATTGTTTTTATAATCTAATAAAATGATATATAAGTCATTTTTGATGTGTATGAATCAGCTATACCTCAATACGACACATGGTATGACCAATATAACTCAAAGTGTCTCTTTTTATTTAAAATTGACATCAATTTAAGTAAAAATAACAAGTGACATACTGAGAACTGAGAAAATGAATTTGGATTTTTTTTATATTTTAGTAAAATGATACATAAGTCATTAGTGATGTTTAAGGGTCAACCTCACCTCAATACGATGCATGGTGTGACTGGTATGACTTCAAGTGTGTTTTTTATTTCAAATTGACATTAATTTATGTAAAAAGAACAAGTGACATACTGAAAACTAAGAAAACACATTCAGAATCTTTTGATACTATAAGAAAATTATCCATGAATAATTTTTCTCATGTATGACTCATATGCGCGTCAATATGATGCACATTGTGGCAGTGTAACTCAAAGTGTCTATTTTTTTTAAATTGACATGAATATAAGTAAAAACAACAAGTGACATACTGAAAACTGAGAAAAAGCATTCAGATTGTTTTGATATATTAGGAAAACAATCTATTAGTCATTTTTTATGTGTATAAATTAGTATAATATCAATATGATGCATGGTGTGTCCGGTATCACTCAAAGTGAATCTTTTTATTTAAAATTGACATTAATTTAATTAAAAGCAAAAAGTGACATACTGAAAACTGAGAAAAATCATTCAGATTGTTTTGATATTTTAGTAAACTGATCTATTATTCCTTTGTGACATGTAGGGATCATCATCATCTCAATACGATAGATGGTGTTTTTGGTATAACTCAAAGTGGAACTTTTTATTTAAAACCGACATTAATTTAAGTGAAAACAACATACTGAAAACTGAGAAAATGCATTTGGATTGTTTTTATATTTTAGTAAAATAGTATATTAGTCATTTTTGACATGTAGTAATCAACCTCACCTCAATAAGATGCACGGTGTGACCATTATCACTCAAAGTGTCTGTTTTTATATAAAATAGACATTAGTTTAAGTAATAACAACAAGTGACATATTGAAAACTGAGCAAACACATTCATATTGTTTTTATATTTTATGAAAATGATCTATTAGTCATTTATGATGTGTAAAAATTAGTTTCACCTGAATACGTCACACAATGTGGTCGACATCACCCAAAGTGTCTCTTTTTATTTAAAATTGACATTAATTTAAGTAAAAGCAACAAGTGACATACTAAAAACTGACTAAATGCATTAGGAATGTTTTGATATTTTAGGAAAATCATATATTAGTTATTTTTGACATGCATGTATCAGATGTACCTTAATACAATACACATTGTAGACGGTATCACATAAAGTGTCCATTTTTATTTAAAATTGACATTAATTTAAGTAAAAACAATAAGTGACATACTGAAAACTGAGAAAACACATCTGTATTATTTTTATATTTTAGTAAAATGATATATTAGTCATTTTTGATGTGTAGGAATTATCCTCACCTCAATACGATGCATGGTGTGACCGGTATCACTCAAAGTGTCTCTTTTTATTTAAAATTGACATAAATTTAAGTAAAAACAAAAAGTGACATACTAAAAACCAAGAAAATTAATTCATATTGTTTTGATATTTTAGGAAAATGATCTATTAGTGATTTTTGACATTCAGATATCATCCTCACCTCAATATGATGCATCGTGGCCGCTATCACTCAAAGTGTCTATTTTTATTTAAAATTGACATTAATTTAAGTAAAAATAACAAGTGACATAATGAAAACTAAGAAAACACATTCGTATTATTTTGATATTTTATGAAAATGATCTATTATTTATTTTTGATGTTTAGGAATCAGATGCACCACAATATGATGCACGTTGTGGCTGGTATCACTCAAAGAGTCTCTTTTTATTTAAAATTGACACAAATTTAAGCAAAAACAACAAGTGGCATACTGAAAACTGAGAAAACACATTCAAATTATTTTGATATTTTAGAAAAACATTCTATTAGTCATTTTTAACATTTAAGGATCATAATAATCTTAATACGATGCTCGGTGTGCTTGGTATCACTCAAAGTGTCTCTTTTTATTTAAAATTGACACGAATTTAAGTAAAAACAAAATGTGACATACTAAAAACTGAGAAAACACATTCATATTGTTTTGATATTTTGGTAAAAAGATATATTAGTCATTTTTTATGTTTAGGGATCATCCTCACCGCAATAGGACACATGACGTGGCCGTTATAACTCAAAGTTTTTATTTTTATTTAAAATTGATATTAATTTAAGTAAAAACAACAATTGACATACTGAAAACTAATAAAATGCATTAATATTGTTTTAACACTTTAGGAAAATGACACATGAGTCATTTTTGACTTTTAGGAGTCAACCATACCTAAATCCAACACACAGTGTAACTGATATGACTAAAAGTATCTGTTATCAGTTTAAAATTGACATTTTAGTTCAAAACGAGTCACTCACTAAAAACTAAGAAAATGCCCTCTGATTGTCTTAATAATTTATAAAAATGATTCATAAGTCATTTTTGATGTGTATGAAGCAGTATCAAATCAAACCAATGCATGATGTGATCGGTATGTCTCAAAATACGTGTTTCCAGTTTGAAATGATATTTTAGTAAAAAAACACAACTGGCATACTGAAAACTGAGAAAACACATTCATATTGTTTTGATACTTTAAGAAAATGATCCATCAGTAATTTTTGATAGGTAGGAATTATCCTCACATCAATACGATGCATTGTGTGGCCGGTATAACTCCAAATCTGTCATTATTTAAAATTGACATAAATTTTAGTAAAAGAACAAGTGACATACCGAAAACCTAGCAAACACATTCATATTGTTTTGATATTTTAGGAAAATGATCCACAAATCTTTTATAACATATAGGAATCAACCACACCTCAATAAGACACACAATGTGACTGGTATAACTCCAAATTTGTCATTTTTATTAAATATTGAAATTTTCTTAATGTGTTCTTTCATATTAATGTTTAATTTGTTTATTTATAGTATTAATAACATAATATATGTTTTCATATATAGGTGGACTATTTTTCTCAGGTTTAGATGATTTGTTTAAAAACTGATACCATGGGTGGACATTTTTGAGAGGGGATCATGGGTGTCAAAAGATGAAATACTAATGTTTTATAATGTTTGTTAGACAATTGTAAATGTAATTATATAAAATTTTTTGTTTGAAATGTAAATACCAACATTTTTTTATATATACCATGGGTGTAAATTTTTGTATTCATGATGTCAATTAAATTTATATAGCATTGTTTGAAATTACAGGTTGATTATATATATCATTTGGAACATGTTTTTTCATTTGAAATTACTGATTGGTTGGTTTTTGTAGGTTTTTTGTGCATGATGTTATATTAACATCAGTATTTAGGACTTTATTAGTGCTAAAAGAGTGCTGATAGAGGGGTTATTTATCAGAACATTTTTTATCATGGATAAAGGAGACCCCTCCTTTATCATTGCTGTGATTAACATTGCTTTTTTAGTGCTGTTAAAATCCGATTTGTGCACTGTTATAGGGAATTTGTGTGCTAGTGCTGAGAACTCCCATGAGACCCCTCAAAGGTGTAACCACTAGGCTAGGCCCATGGGGGATTTAATGAATTTATATTAATTCACTAAAAATGTTCAATGAATCAGACTAATAGTATGAAATACATACGATGCAAAGAGCCTTGGCCTCTGCCTATATAAGAGGATGGTGTCATCTTTTGTTGAGTGCGGCGAATTACCTCTTCCTCACATACTGTTGTTCATCATATGAGATGAAGATTATAGAACCCCTTCATCATTCAAGTATCCTCACAATACGACCGTGGATCCATTGATTGGTGTTCCCCCCTTGGAGGCAGAGTGCTTTTTTTCACCAATTCATGAACTTTATCAACCATTCTCTATTACCAAGGACAAAGAAGACTGTTGTTGCTGTCATTTTCTAGGTACACTATTTTATAGTTTTATATACCCATTGATTCTTGAAAATAGATCTGTATGTGTTTGAGTTATCTTCTACTGCATATGGTCATATGATGATTTTACGAAACTCATTAGTAGTCTCAGAGGGTATAATTTTGTAATGTCTCGATTTTTCCCATGTATTATTTTTAGAAATTATATAGATTTATTTTGAGACTAGGTGCTGAGACGCCGTGTGATTCCAAGACCCTTTTTTTCTAGAACAATTGTTTGAAAAACACTAAAATTTTAATATAATGTGAGAATAGTGTTCCTAAAATAGTGAAATAACTCTTAAATGGGTTTCTAGATCAAAAATCTGAGGGCATCATTGAGCTCAGAATGATGGTTTTACCCTAGGTGCGACCTAACTTTTGTTGGCGTAGGGCATCTGTAGAAAAAGTCACCAGTAATGTAACTGTAAATAAAATAATTAAATAAAATTATTTCATTTTTAAATACTAATAACTCATAAACAGTGACTCATATTGGAAACCTGGGACCACCATTGAGTTTGTAATGTGGTGTTTTCCCTAGACGTGACTTAACTTTAGTCAACATGGGTCATTTGTGATAATGTTGTCGCGAGACATAATCATCATTAAATAATTTAAATAAAAATTATTTTATAATTTAGTGACATTTATTTTTAATAGGTCTTTGTCAGGAATTTAGGGATATCATCATAACCCTGGATTTTTTTTGAGGTGTGGAGAAAGAACCCTCTTAAACATATGGTTACAGATCGTGGATCGACGATCAATGCATAACCAATTCGAAGGAACCACGGAAACGATGATGACACAATGATCATCCTTCATCAATGACTGATCCGAATCAAGGTAGGGATGTTTTTTATTTTTTATTTTTCCCCGTTATTTATTTCCATGATGAATGTGGGTTAATCCATGAACATATTGATCCATGGTTTGATCGTTGTTGTAATATGACATATTATTTGTTGGATTAATGAGAGATTTATTTTAATTTCCTCTTTGTTTATCCTTCTAATGGAAATAGATTGAGTCCAACATGAATAAATGTCAAGGTTCAATCCTCAGGGTGTTCTCTGTGCTTTTCTCTCCCCCATTCTTTGTGTTCTTCACCAGTGGACCCCTCGTGTCCATGGTTCAACTTTCCAGGTGGCTCCAAACATGATCGGACTGCCAGATTGGAGGAAAATCGACAATAGAGGCCAAATCTGTGTAGATTAGGACCCAAGGAGCCTAGATTTGAAATCATTTTTAATTCTGAGCATCAGAGGTGGCTCGTTGGTATGAAGAAGGGACCACCAGAACCGGTCTGGTGCGGCGGTCTGATGAGGCAAGGCGGCGATGGTGCGGCGACTGGAGGCGGTAGCTATGGAAGACGGTGGCGGTGATAGCGGGCCACGTGACGCGACAGGTGACCATGTGTGGAGGCGGTGGGATGCCGGAAATGATGGGGTTGTGGGATGTGGCGATGCCACAGGATGAAGCGACAACAGCAGCCGTGTGGGATGTGGTTGGTGACCACATGGACTAGGCCGAGCCAGGCAGCTCGCGTGTGAGCGGGTCGGGCTGAATGACTAGGTTGGGCCAAGTGAATCAGGTCGGGGCCAGTGGGCTGGTTTGGGCCGAACAGGTTGGACCCTGGGGTGGACCCAGTTCAACCTAGATGGAGCCGAGCCATGGTCTGTGGACCGACCGTGCGGTTGGTCCATGGGCCCAGTGACCCCCCTTCTTCTAAAACTTCAAACTGCTCTAACATTCAAATGGAACGTCTGTTTGACGATCTTTCTACAGTGTTGGGACCTTTAAGTTGAGATAGTATTTTTTAGACAATGCGGTGAGTTTTTAGTATGTAACAATATAGGTTGAGATCATTTCCCTTGGTCCTTTCCTCGAGGGTTCAATATGGCTTTACATCCACATTACTAGATTGTTGTCCCCTTTAGAGGTTGAGTCCCATATAGAGTTATAGTATTCCTCCATGGGACTAGATCAGGATTCTCTATCACCCCTAGTGGAGTTTTTTAGAATCAATATAAACTCTAAGATTAGGGTTTTGGTCCTCCATCTAGCAGGATGAATCAGTAGGGTTAGTGGTATTCTCTGAGAATAATCCCCTACATTACGGGTTGATCCATATTGAGTTAGTGGTATTATTTGGGAAAGATGATCCCCTCTTTGTTTATCATAATCTTCCTTCACCAATAAATTCTTATTTGGGTGGATCCCAAATGAGATAGACCTCTTCGTGAGTGTCTCCAATGATATCATGGCTCGAGGAGTGAGTTCTCCTGGAACGAGCATGCTTCGAGAAGAATCATGTGGATGACAGTTGGTTAAGACCGTCCGATGGTGTGGAGTTTCTCATGATTATGTCTAGATATTTTTATTATATGTGATATTGACATATACTTTCATAGATCTGACTATTATTTCCTTTGTGTTATTTCCTTCATGATATTTCCTTTTTGGTATTTCCTTTGTGGTTTTGTAGTGTCCTACTAAGTATTGTTGTACTCACCCCTGCATGGGATTTCCCCTCATGTGTTGTGTCTTGTGAAGATGATCGACCCTTTGATGGAGTCCTAGGTAGACCAGGACCAGGCAGTTCTTAGCGAGGCTAGATAGTGAAGGTGTGTTCCTGAGGTTCAGACAGTAGTCCCAATACCTATTTTCTTACATGTTGGACTTGTGGTTACATACACTTTTTGGTGGGCTTGTTTTGGCCCATTTTACTTCCTAGTACTTTCACTATTGTAATATGGTTGTGGGATATAGTGGTTTGCGTGCATTATTTACTTAGTGTTTTTACATTTTAGTATTTTCAACTTGGAGATGTGTGCGTGCGTACATGTACTTTAAGCTAATGCCTCCCATTTGTTGGATATGGATACCTGGTGCTAGTCACCAGCCCCTCACCTATTGGAGGTGGGATTGGGGTAGTCATGGCATGGTCCCATCTAGGATGGGTCATAACTGAGTGGTATCAGAGGAGGTTGGTTCTACATTTGAACTGGGAGTCTGTGAGGTTGGTTTGGGGTAAAAGTGTTAAGTGTTTTGAGTTCAAGTTTCAGGCCAATGACTCCAGTATTGGTGCGGCGACCAATGTACCTATACACAAAGACTCTGATTACCTTCCTTTTGACTCGGTACATGAAAACACTATTTGTAAGAAAAAAAACCTTGGTACATGCATCATATAGGGATTGTTGTGTTTTTCCATGTTCTTCTTGAGTCATCTCTCCTGATATACTCAATTGAATGTGGTACATCTTGTTTTATTTAAAGATGTATCCATGTAGACAGCCAACTAGGATTCCACCACATGATCATGAAGATGATGCACCAGATGATGAGGTGTCGGTATAAGGACTATTACCAGAAATAGCACCTATAGGTGGTGCACCATCCATATCACCACCTATGGATCAACACACGATACCTGCAGTATGAGCAGACGAGGTGTGTAGGCTGAGTGCGCTTCATGAGTTATAGTAGTAGAGACCCCTTTGGTTTTGAGGTGATCCCAACACATAGGTGGATGAGGACTGACTTGAGAAGGTGAACTGAGTTTTCTATTAAGTCAGGATGCCAGCAGATCAGATGGTGGTCCTGGTAGTGAGCCTTCTACAAGGATCAGAAAGATGATAGTGGGGTTTAGTTACTCAATCATACGATGAGGAGACTCTTTCATGGAAATAGTTTTAGAACCTTTTCAGAGAGGATTTCTTGCATTATAATCTAAGTTATATATGTATCAAAGTGCTTCTACAGCTCTGGAAGAACCACATGTCGGTATATGAGTATTCATTAAGGGATACCAACCTCTCCAGGTACTCTATGGATATGATACATGATCATTACTTAAGGGATCATACCTTTGAGTGAAGTATACATAGAGAAATTCGAGCCTTTGCTATCCCTATGAGCATTCCTACTTATGCTGGGGTGCTTGAGTAAGCTTTGTTGGTTGAATGTTTCTTGGATAAGTAGATACAACCAATGATTGTCAGCAATGGGTGAGCAGGAGAAGATACCTCGACACCAGGGAGATGACATTAGTCTCAAGGACTTGGATGCATGATATGTTTCAAGAGAAGGTTCCAAGATAGAGGGTCTGTAGATAAGGGATCACAGGGTGGGTCTAGTCATCCTATAAAGAGGTGGTGCTAATCATGTGGAGGTAGGGGACATCTCACCTAATATTTTCCAACCCATCGTACTACGGATAGGGATACTATGGAAATACCACCGAGGTTGAGTCAGAGATAGGAGAAAATAGATCCCTAGGGAAGAAGACGTGGTAGAGGAGCTGGGAGAGCAGCAGGAGGTGGTCGACATTTCAACATGTTGCCCCCACTATCCCCAGGTGGTCCACACCAAGATCAGGGAGTTGGAGGGCAGGGGAGGTGACGACTGCATGCTGTTGAGGCTTTTGACCCAGAGGCTCTGGGAATGATTTGAGATATGATCTGTGTCTTTTCTACTCTAGCTAATATATTTATAGACACAGGTATTAGTCATTATTTACTTTCCACGAATCTTGTTCGAGACTCAATGATTTCAGTTGAACCGTTGACTCAAACCTCACGCTTGGAGACTCCTACCGGAGGAGACCCAATGATCACACACTGGTACCAGTAGTGTGAACTGACTCTTGGAGGTTAGAGTTTCAGTTGGGATCTCTTGGTAGTGGCATTGAGGCTTTACAACATCATTCTTGGTATGGAAAGTTTTTCCATAATTCATAACCAGGTTGAATGTTTTAGGTGAAGAGTGTGGTGTGTCAGCAGTGATAGAACCAGGTTTTCTTTATTGGTGGAAATGAAACACAGGTAGTGCAAGATGGACTCAAATATATGAGGGTGCATTTGGTTACTCATAAATTGTCTATCCTTACCCTCAGTGCAGTGGATGATATGAGTCCTCGGTTTCTTGTAGTGGTGGCTGAGTATGGGGTTTTATTTCCTGAAGATGTTATAGGTTTAACTCCCTATAGAGAGATAGACTTTTGTATTGGTTTACACCCTGGTATGACACTGATGTCTTCACCAATATATCGGATGAATGTCACAGAGATTCGAGAACTGACGGTGTAATTGGAGGACTTGAAGAGGAAGGGATTCATGAAGACCCATTGTTTCACTCTGAGCATCCCCAGTTTAGTTTTCCAAGAAGGCAGATGAGAGTTTGAGGTTATGTGTGGATTATTGGTGCTTGAACCAGGTTACAGTGAAGAACAAGTATCCACTATCGAGTATTTATGACCTCTTTGATTATTTGAAGGGGGCACAATGGTTCTCAAAGATCGACCTCAGATTAGGATATCACTAGTTGTGAGTACGGGATGAGGATATACCGAAGACGAAGTCCAGGTGTCATTACGATCACTACGAGTACTTGGTGATGCCGTTTGGAATGATGAAAACCCCAACATTATTCATGGGACTCATTAATTGAATATTTTAGCCTTACACTAATTCGTAGTGGTCTTCATTGATGAAATCTTAGTGTACTCATCATTCAAGAAGGAGCAACCAAGACAACTGAGGATGGTCCTGGACACATTCTGTGAGCACCAAATCTATAGGAAGCTCTAAAAGCGTTGGTTATGGATATGAGAGGTCCATTTTCTATAACACATCATCTCAGAGGCTGGAGTGGTGTCAATCTAGCAAAGGTTGAGATAAAGGCGATGGCTAGAGTTTTTTCAGGAGTGTGAATTTTGAGATTGTCTATACTCATGGGAAGGGGAACATGGTGATAGATGCTCTCAGCAGGAGATCTAATTCACTATTCCTGAATGAGGTGTCAGAGCAGTTTTCCTTGTTGTAGTTATCCTTTGTGGATGGAGATGAAGCATCTTACCTCCAGTTGATAGTTTTCACCCCTCCTCTCTCACAACGAGTTTGAAAGGTGTAGATTGGGGATACTGACTATGATACCCTACGTGCTCATATGTCCACAAGTCATGCCCTTAATGGATGTTCTAAAGGTGGGGACAACATCATTTTTTAGAGGATGCACAATAGTACCAGTGGCGTTGTCAGAGGAGTTTTTGAGGGAGTTCCATACATCCCCTTTGGCGGTGCATCTAGGTGTGGCGAAGATGTAATGGGACCTTCGATGTCAGTTTTGGTAGATAGGTATAATGAATGGAGTTGAAAAGTTTGTCTCTTGATGCCTTACTTTTAAGTAAGTAAAGGATGAGCACGAGGATCTAGTGGTTTTAGCTAAACCCTTTGAGGTTCTAGAATGGAAGTAGGATTAGATATCGATGGACTTTGTGATGGGTTTACCACATACGTCTATGAGACACGATTCAATTTGGGTGACCATTAACTGACTCACTAAGTCGGCCCACTTCCTAGCTATCTGAGAGTAGAGTTCAGTAGATAGCTTGGGATGCCTCTACTTGCAGAAGATAGTTCGAATCCATGGAGTTCTATCGATTATTGTTTTGGATTGTGATGCTTGCTTTAAATCTTGGTTGGGGAAGGGATTACATGAGGCATTTGGGACTTAGTTACTCTTGATCACAGTGTTCCACCCACAGATAGACGGCCATACTAAGCAGACCATTCAGGTTTTAGAGGACATGCTGTAGGTTTTCATGTTAGAATTTGGTCATAGTTAGTGTTATGACCCATCCTAGTGGGGCCCGCACCATAACTCCCTAAGCCTGCCTCCAATAGGCCAGGGGATGGTGACCAACACCAAGTAGGCATATCACTAACATGGGAGGAATTTCCTTGGTACATGTACACACACACACATCACCAAGATCAAAAATGCAGAAATTTAAAAAAACCACTAAGGAACAAAATGCATGCATAAAACTAAACCCAACCAACAGAGTAAAACAGAAAGTAAAGCGCAGAAAGTAAACTGGGCCAGAATACAAGCTCACAAAAAAAAAAGATTCTACAAACTACAAAGTACTACCTATAAGCACAAGGAGGTACTGGGACTACTGCTCATAGCCGTAGGAACACCTCGGCCGGTAGGGAACTCAGAAATCTTGGTCCTGTCCCGGTCTGCCCTGAACTCTGTCCAAAGGCCACTCGTTTGCAAAAGATGCGACACGTGCGGCCAAAGCCTGTTTATGGGTGAGTATAACAATACTCGGTAGAGGACCCCAAAAACCACAAATCAATACATAAATAAAGGGTACAATCATATCTACACGGTATATGTCTATTGAACATATAGAAAGAGAAACACAATCCAGATATACTCAAAACCCAGACCCGTAGTCTAGAGACATGTCACACAACCACATACCCTTGCTAGGGATTTTGTTCGAAGGTTCCACAAAGTACTCACCTAGAATAACTAACTCCAAAAGTATGATGGCTTTAATGAATTCCATTTGAGAAGTACTATTCTTCAAGAAAATCCATGAGAGATAGATACACTCATTCCAGGAGAACATAGTCTTAAGTGGGGAAAGCTTACGATACATAGACGATGATCACTGCTAGGGCCTTGGTGGATACCGTGACTTATCCGAATTCACTTAATAAGTAGAGGATCAACATCTTGTAGGATTATCCACATTGATACTTGAATCTATATAGGGTTAAGAATGGATAGAGGATCTCGCTCCAGGCCTCTCGGAGGGATACCTAACTCTATCTCGGAAAGTTCTGCTGAAGGGATCATACTCCTGTGGATGGAAAAGATACCTCACCTTCAGGGGAACATAAAAAAGGGGAAATAACCCAAATGAAACTTGTACATGGAATGGTGTAAAAGAGGATGAATCCATATTCCAAGATATACATGACATGTAGAAGGGGTCACATGCCGTGTCTCGTGACTCTGGGTACTTTTCGTGTGTAACAGCCCGAGTCAGAGGGGTCATGCCGTGTAGAAAGGTAAGTAAACAACGTGTAAGACGGACCACAAGCCATGTATGAGTATTCAGAGTTCCCTCTGTGTACTCAGCCATGTGCCTGTACATGGATTCAACCCATGTGTGCCATCCTGTGTAACTGGTATACGGGGTAACCCGTGCAGCCGACTTGGTCTGGCTATGTGGTGGAGTACACGACCGTGCACTCCACCCCGTGTCAGTGTATCACTCGAGATACACGCCAAGTCCCACTTAAGGACCCACACACTATGTTCTTCAGAGAATAATTCGTGTCATCACTTCTTACACCGCAAAACCCTAACCTCCACTGATCCGGTCCCACACGACGTGTTCTTAAGGATACATGCAGTGTGTTTTGGAAATTTCTAGAAAATGTAGTTCTTCATCCGGCACTGCGGGGATACTCTGTTCTTAGATCCGGCTGCCCAATTACCATGAAAATCAAGGGTTTTGGTCACCCTAACACAACGAATCCAATTCCATTGGTTTTATACCTTCTATCATCCCTGAAAATGCGTTCTGATTTACCCGCATGAAGAACCATTGAAGAATGATTTCTCGCAAATCGCATCGATTCATCTGTCGCGATCGTCATCGCACATCCGCTAGATTGTCACGATGCCAGATCTCTATTTTGGGATCGTTATGCCAATAGATGGGAACAAAATGATTCCTCATTCATATCCCCATGATGAATGCAAAGAACGCGAGGAAGAGGGTGAAGAGAAAAACAATAAAGGAGGAACAAACCTCCACTATCGTTCTTCATGGAGTTAATCCATTCCTATTAGAAAGTTTAAATGGGGAAAATTAAAAAATTAAAAAAGGAAAATCAATCCCTAGGAACGAACCTGATAAAGAAAATCCCTCCCACATGAATTAAGATGCGCGGGTCAACCAGTTCATGGGTTGATTCGTGTTTGTTGTTTAATTAAAAGAATGAGGAATAAACAATTTAAAACATAACCCCTTCCTTGAGAAGGGATCGATCACTAACAAAGAGAGTGCACTACCTTCATTGCCGAGATCCTTCAACTCCATTGGCACAATGATTCACATTTTTGATTTGCTGTTGTTCATTTTCAAGAGTTCTCTCCAAATATCCAAGAATTCTCTAAAGTTTCTCTCAATCTTCTACCAACAACCAACATTCGATTAACCCATTAAAAGGAGGAAATGTGTTTCAGAGTTCTACTACGCTGTGACATTAATGAGTTAGCATTTTTATTTCAGAGTTATTATGTTATGTAATTAATTATCGAAATAGCTGCCCCATCATTGTACTACAACGAACATTTCAAAATAAAATAAAATAAACTTTTAAAATTATTTTATTTTATTTTACTTTACTAAAAACATATGAAAATTAACTTTTTCCCTCAACCCGTGCTGGTTGAGGTTAGGCCTATTCATAGGTAAATTCATCATCCCAGATGTAATGGTTCCCTCGTATTTTTAATTCGGGCATCTGTTTGAAAACTGCTACAATCATGCACACACACCAACTCACTTAACTTAAAAAAGTTCAAACCACAATTTCGGGCTCACCGAGCCTTGGAATGCTGTTCCGTTTCCACGCTTGGTCTCGAAATAATTTCATATAATATTTAAAAATAATACATGAAAAATATGTGACATTACATTCTCCCACCTTGGGGATTTTAATCCCCAAAAATCCAAAACAAGGGATACTAAAAAAGATGTAGGTACTGGGAATGAATCTGAGCCTCATGCTCCCATGTGCTCTCCTAAAGGTTCCCATGATGCTATCAGATGAAAACCAAGGGAATCGATCATCCACAAAGGATCCCCTCCTGCCAATCCTCAATCTTTACCAGGTACTCAACAAAGGTCACTCCATTCTTGATGTCTATCTTTCCCCAGTCGATGACGTGTGATGGTTCATGCATGTACCTCCTCAACTATGACACGTGGAAGACATCATGTACCCAGTGCAACTGCAGTGGTAGAGATAAGTGGTAATCCACCTCACCAACTCTGTGTAGTATCTTAAAAGGGTAGATGAAACTTGGGGACAATTTTATGCCCAGACCAAATCTCCGCAACCCTTGTCAAAGTGAGACCCAAAAGAAGACATGGTCTCCCTCCTCAAACTCCAGAGGTCTCCATCACCTGTTATCATAAGACTTATGTCGGCTCTGTGCAATCTTCATCTGCTCCTGGATGATCTGCACCTTCTCAATAGTAGCTCACACCAACTCTAGACCCATGAGTGCTGACTCTCTAGGGTCAGTCCAAAAAAGTAGTGACCGACAGAGTCTACCATATAAATCCTCAAACGAGGCCATACCAATGGTAGAGTGGTAGCTATTGCTATACGCAAACTCCATCAGTGGTAGGTGTTCCTCCCAACTATAACCAAAGTACAGGATACATGATCACAACATATCCTCCAAAAACTGAATGGTCCTCTCCGTATGACCAACTGTCTGGGGATGGAATGCTGTGCTCAAGCGTAGATGAGTCCTGAAATCCTCTTATAATCCCTTTCACAATCGGTATGTGAAGCAGGAATCTCAATCCAAGACTATTGTCGAAGGTATTCCATGGAGATGAACTATCTCTTGCACGTTGAGGCGTCCCAAGCTCTCTACATAATTCTGATCCCTAATAATTAGGAAGTGGGCCAACTTGGTGAGTCGTTCAATGATCACCCAGATGGAATCATGCCCCTTGGAAGTCCGTGGCATGCCTGTCACAAAGTCCATCAATATTCCATCCCACTTCCACTCTGGCACTTCGAGGGGTGAGATAACCCCATTAGAACCTGGTGCTCATCCTTCACCTACTAGCATGCAAGGCATTAAGAAACGAACTCTACTACTACCTTATTCATGCCTGACCACCATAAATGCCACCAAAGATCCTGGTACATCTTCACCATGCCAGGTTTTACATCCAAGGGGGATGTATGAAACTCCCTCAGTACCTCTTCCCATAACACCACTGGTACAAAAATGTTTCCTCTGAAAAGAACAACATGCTCCCCACATTGAGAATATCCATCAGGAGCATGTCTTGTGGATAATTGAGCATGTAAATTCTAGAAGTTAACATCCCCTAGCTATGCCTACCCGACTCGCTGTAGGAGTGTAGGGGTGACAATCATCAAATGAAGGTAAGATTCATCCTCTCTGTCTATGAAGGATAACTATAACAAGGTCAACTGCTCTGCCACCTCACTCAAAAGCTGCGAGCTCGATCTCTTGCTAAGAGAATCCACCACCTTTTACCCCTTCCCAAGAGTATAGATGATCTAGAAATTGTATTCCTATAGGAACTCAAGCCAATTACTCTATCTCAGATTCAAATCCTTCTGCAAGAAGATGTATTTGAGGCTCTTGTGGTCAGAGTAGATGATAAACCGCTCTCCCATAAGGTAGTTTCACCACATCTTAAACGAGAAAACTACCATTTCCAACTCAATATCATTGGTCACATAGTTCTACTCGTGTGGTCATAGCTGGTGCGAAATATAAGAAATCACCACCTATCCCTACATCAAGAAACAACCATGCCCGATTCCTAACGTGTTACAGAAAACTATGTACTTGACACCCTCCTCTGGCAATCTCAAGATTGAGGCACTCATCAAACTCTGTCTCAACTGATCAAAAACCTACTGGCACTTCTCCATCCACATGAAGGGTTTCCCCTTCCTGGTCAAGGCTATCATCGATGCTGATATCTGAGAGAAATTAGGAAGGAATCTTTGGTAATATCCTACCAACCCAAGGAAGATCCGCACCACCGTCATGCTCCAAGGTGGATCCAATGCTAACACTGCCTCCACCTTGGCTGGGTCCATAGCTACTCCATCTGCTGAGATGAAATGTCCCCGAATGTGGTCCTCCTAAATCTAGAACTAGCACTTCAAGAGCTTCCCATAAAGATGGTGCTCTAAGAGTATGTCTAGAACCATCCGCAGATGTCTCGCGTGCTTGTCCTCTGATGTCGCCTATGATGACGAGTACACAAGGATGTCATCAATGAAGACTACTACGAACCAGTTTAAATATAGCTGGAAGATTCTGTTCATAAGTCCCATGAACAATGAGGGGGTGTTCGTCATGCTGAAAGGCATAACCAAGTACTCATACTGACCACAGATACATCTAAATGCCATCTTCAGTATATCCTCACCCCGTACTCATAACTGGTGGTAACCTGATAAAAGGTCAACCTTCGAGAAACATTGTGCCCCTGTTAGTTAATTGAAGAGTTCTTTGATCCTCGACAAAGGATACTTGTTATTCACCATCACCTGGTTCAGGCGCTGGTAGTCTATGAACAACCTCAAACTCCCATATTCCTTCTTGACAAACAATACTGGGGCTGCCCAGGGTAAAACATTGGGTCTTATGAAGCCCTTACTATGAAAATACTCCAACTGCACCCTTAGCTTGAGAATCTCTTTGGGAGCCATCCGATATGCTAGTGAGGATATCGGCACCGTCCCAGGGTGTAAGTCGATGCAGAAGTCAATCTCCCAATGAGGAGGTAGTCTTGGAACATATCAGGAAAGACGTCCTTGTACACTGCCACAACTACTGGGAACTGGAAGCTCAAAATATATACTACTTCGAGGGTAAGTCTAGCCAACTCAAGAGTGATTGGATTCAACCTCCTATGCATGAGCCCATTCTGCACTTCCTGGGTCTCCTTTTCACTGATAAAGGAAAACCTCATCCCACTGCTGCGGACACACCAAACTCTTCGCCTAAAGCAGTCAATCTGGGCATGGACTGAAGATATCCAATCCATACCAAGAATGACGCCGTAAGTCCTTGAAGCTACCAGCAAGAGGTTCCAACTGAAACTCTTGCCTCTAAGGGTAAGATCACACTATCGGAAATGGTGCGTGATCATTGAGTCTCTCCCCATAGGTGCCTAAAAGTGTATGGGTTGAGTCAATGACTTTACCAGAATCTCAAGGTTTCACACAAGACATGTGGCGAGGAAGGAATGACTAGAACCTATGTCTATAAGCATGAAAACTAAGGTAAAAAAGACACAGATTGTACCTCGAATTATCCCTAGAGTCCCTGGGTCATATGCCTCGATCACATGCAGCTGTCCCCACCCTTGTCCCCCATCTCCCTGAGCTTGGTGCGGACCTCCTGAGGGTGGTGGTGGAAGTTGATAAAAGAGTCTACCACCACCTGTAGCTCTTCTGGATCCTCTGCCATGTCTGCCACCTAGTGGGTCTGTCTTCTCCACTCTCTGCCTCTAGCTATCTTTACTCTGCTAAGAAGATCTCAATCACCAAGGCCCATTCGAGCACTCCAGCATAAGTCGAAATGCATAGAGGAATGACACTAGCTCAAATGTACCTTTGTAGACCTCTCTTGAAGGTCCGAGCTCTAATGTAATGATCCCTAACCATATCCATCGAGTACCTGGAAAGGTTGGTGAATCTCGATGAATAGTCATCCACCGTCAAACTGCCCTACTGGAGCTGAAGAAGCTCCTAGATATGCACTGCCCTCAGTGTAACTAGAGAGAACTCCTCTCTAAAGAGTTGCTCGAACTCCATCCATGAAAGAGTATCCTTGTCGTGAGTTTGTGTGGTTAGACTCCACCATCATCCCACCAAACCCTGAAGAAGGCTCACTCCTAGGATCACCATCTGGTTCGTTGGTGTCCTCATTAGATGGAAAACTCTGGTCACCGCCTCAAGCTAGTCCTCAGCCGCCTGAGGGTCGGGCTTGCCTTGAAACCTGAGGGGTATCTATATTTGAAACTCATGGAGCGCGCTCAACCTGCGACCCTAATCTATCGGTACTGTATGTACCACAGGCTGCTCTGCTGGTGGTGGTATAGCAGGTGAACCACCTAGAGGTAATGCCTAGGGAACTGGTCCTTGTATCGAAGCCTCATCACTGAGGGGGTCATCCTTATGATCGAGCTTCTGAATCCTAGCGGGTATGCATCATGGAGGCATCCTATAAGAAAACAAGATGTACCATGGTCAACGAGTATATCTGGATAGCTGACATAAAGGACATGGAAAACATAACCCATTCCTATATGATGCATGTACCATTATTTTACTTCCTCACAACTAGTGTTTTCATGCACCGAGTCGAAAAGTAGGTTATCAGAGTCTTGGTCTATGGATACTTCGGCCGCCTGTACCAACACTAGAGTCTCTATCCTGAAATATGAGCTTGAAACTCTTAACACTATTTCCCCAAACCAAATATCACAGACTCTCAGTCCTAAGATAGAACCGAACACCTCTGATACCACTCTGTCATGACCCGTCCCAGTGGGGCTCACGCCGCAACTCCCCAATCCTGCATCCAATAGGCCAGGGGCTAGTGAGTAGTACCGATTAGGCATATCACTAACATGGGAGGAATTTCTTAAGTACTTGCACACACACACACAAACATCTCCAAGGCCACAAATAATGAAATGTAAAAAAATCACTAAGGAACAAAATGCATGAATACAACTAAACCCAATCAACAGGGTACAATGGAAAGTAAAGTGTAGAAAGTAAACTGGGCCAGAATACAAGCCCACCAAAAACAAGAGTCTGCAAACTACAAAGTCCAGCATATAAGTACAAGGAGGTACTAGGACTACTGCTCATAGCTGTAAGAACACCTCAAACTGTAGGGAACTTAGAAAGCTCGGTCCACTCCTGGTCCTCCCTAGAATCTGTCAAAAGGACACTCATCCTCACAAGACACGACACGTGCGGGAAAATCCCATGCAGGGGTGAGTATAACAATACTCAATAGAGGACCCCAAAAACCACAAAGCAATACACAAGGTAAGGGTATAGTCAACTCTATAGAGTATATGTCTACTGAAAATATAACAAGAGAAACACAATCCAAATATACTCAAAACCTAGATTCATAGTCTAAAGACATGTCACACAACTACATACCCCCACTAGGGATTTAGTTCGATGGTTACAAGAAGCACTCATTTGGGAGAACTCACTCCACGAGTCTGATGGATCTGATTATGTTCATCTGAGAAGTACTTTTTGTCAAGAAAATCCATGAGAGATAGATACACTCATTTTGGGAGAACACACTTCTAAGTGGGGAACGATCACAATACATAGATGAGGATCACTGCTAGGGCCTTGGCGGATACCGTAGATCATTCAGATTCACCTACTAAGTAAAGGATCGGGGTCCTGTAGAATTAGTCACATAGATACCTGACTCTAACTAGTGTCAATAATGGATAGAGGATCTTGCTCCGAGCCTCATGGAGGGATACCTAACTCTATCTTGGAAAGTCTTGCTGAAGGAATCATACTTCTATGGATGGAAATGATACCTGGACTTCAGGGGAACACGCAAAAGGGGAACTAACCCAAACAAAACTTGTCCAAGGAATGATGGAAAAGAGGATCAATCTATATTCCAGGATATACACAACATGTAAAAGGGGTCACGCATCGTGTCTCATGACTCTGGGTACTGCTCGTGTGTAACGACCCGAGTCAGAGGGGTCATGCCGTGTAGAAAGGTAAGTACACGACATGTAGGACAGACCACGCGCCGTGTTTGAGTAACCAGGGTTCCCTCTGTATACGCAGCCATGTGCCTGTACATAGATTCAACCCATGTGTACCATCCCGTGTAACCGGTACATCGGGTAACCAATGCAACCAGCCTAGTCTTGTCGTGTGGTGGAGTACATGGCTGTGTACTCCACCTTGTGCCCATGTATCGCTCGAGATACATGCCAAGCCCCATGTAAGGACCCACACAACGTGTTCTTTGGATAACACGATGTGTAATCACTTATTTAACCATGAAACCCTAGCTACCACTAAGTCGATCCCATGTGGCGTGTTCTTCAGGATACATGCCATGTGTTCCAGAAATTTCCAGAAAATGCAGTTCTTCATCCGTCGCAGTGGGGGATATTCTGCTCTTGATCTGTCCCCCCGATCACCATAAAACTCAAGGGTTTTGGTCACCCTGACACCATGAATCCAATTCCATTGGTTTCAGTCCTTTGATTGGCCCCAAAAACATGTTCCAATTTATCCGCATAAAGAACCATTGAAGAATGAGTTCTTGAAAACCACATCGATTCGTCTACCGCTATCGCCGTCACACCTCCACTAGGTCATCACAATGCTGGATCTCCATTTTGGGATCGTTGTTCCAAGATATGGGAACACAAATATTTCTCATTCGTATCCCCTCAAAGAAAAAAAAGAACACGTGGAAGAGGGAGAAGAAAAAACAACAACAGATGAATAAACCTCCACCGTCATTCGTTACGACGTTAATGCACCCCTGTTAGAAAGTTTAAACTGTGAAAATTAAAACATTAAAACATGACAATCAATCCCCAGGAATATACCCGATAACAGAAATCCCTCCCATAAGAACGATGATGCGTGGGTAAACCAGTTCGTGGGTTGATTCGTGTTTGTCATTTAATTAAAAGAACAATGAAGAAAAAATTTAAAACATAACTCCTACCTCGAGAAGGGATCGATTGATGAAGAAGGGATTATGATTCTGTCATCACCAAGATCCTTCAACTCTGTTGGTGTAGCGATTCACACTTTTGATTTACCATCGTTCGTTTTCGAGAGTTCTCTCCAAAGATTTAAAAATTATCCAGAGTTTCTTTCAATATTCTGCCAACGACAAAGATTCGATTAACCCATTAAAAGGAGGGAAAAAATTTCATCATTCCTCTATGCTGCAACATTAATGAGTCAACATTTCTATTTTAGAGTCATTATGCTATGTCATTAATTATTGAAACAGCTACCCCGTCATTGCGCTGCAGAAAACATTTCCAAATAAAATTAAATTAAATATTCAAATTATTTTATTTTATTTTAATTTACTAAAATGTCCAAAAATTTACTTTTTTTTTCTCAACCCGCCTCGGTCGAGGTTAGGCCCATTCATAGGAAAAGTCTTCATCCTAGACGCAATAGTGCCCTTGGATCTTTAATCCAGGAATTAATTTAAAAACTGCTACAAATGCACACACACGCCAACTCACTTACTTAAAAAAGGTCAAACCACCATTCTGGGCTCACCAGGCCTTGGAATTACATGTCTTCTCTGCTCTTGGTCTCAAAATAATTCCATATAATATTTAAAATAATACATGAAAAATCTGAGACATTACAGTTAGTAGGATCACCTACCAATGGTGGATACAACAACAACTACCACTCCACCATAAGTATGACACCATTCGAGGCCTTGTATGGGTGACCCTGTAGGTCATCACTTTACTGGACTGACCTAGGAGAGTCAACACTCATGGGCCCAGTGTTGGTGTGAGATACTACAGAAAAGGTGAAGATCATTCAAGAGAGGATGAAGACTACATAGAGCCATCATAAAACAGGCGATGGATGCCTTTGGAGTTTAAGTAAGGAGAGCATATGTTCCTTCAGGTTTCACCTTGATGGGGATTACAGATATTTGGCTGGGAAGATAAGTAATCTCAGAGGTTCATCGACCCTTTCTAGATACTACATAGAGTTGGAAAGGTGACATGATTCTTGGATCCACCACCACAGTTAGATCGGGCACACTATGTCTTCTACGCATCACAACTGAGGAGGTACGTGCATGACCCATCGCTTGTCATTGATTGGGGAGATCTGGACATCAAGGATGGGGGAGACTTTTACCTTGTAACTGATAGAGATTAAGGATCGACAAGAGCGTTGAAAAGACCCAAGATTGACGCACATAGACATCACATTTATTTTAAAAAATACTTAATACATGACACAATAATATTCCCAAAGACCGTATTAGATTAGTGTCTTTGGAAACTTGGAACATAATCTTCTAACTTGGTGAAAGATCTTAAAAATCTCCCATAAAGATCTTCCATTTTAGTTTTTATACCTAAAACCTTTCTTTATATCCTAGGGAAAAGAAAATATAAAAAGGGTGAGCTAAAATTCTTAGTAAGGGCAAACAAGAATAACATCAGACAAAACATAAACATAAGAATGTGAAATCATGAACATAAATTTTGAATATCAAAATCGTGAGTCATGAAATAAATATTGGCAATATGTAAGGCATAGATCATAAAGGAACATTAACTATGATAAAATAGCATTGGCATAAAACATGGAATTGTGGCAAAAAAATAAGCACATAATATGATTTCCATGGTAGACAAGGCATTAATTCCAAGAGCATCATAGTGGACAAAGTACATTACTTAACCGAGTTTATATGCCATTCCAGCCATGTATTACTGAACCAGATTTACTTGCCGTTCCAGCCCTATATTACTGAACCATATTTACTTTCCATTCCAGTCATGTCTATCTCATGATATATAAATCTTTACCCAATGAATTGGAGGGAGATATTGGTCCTACACATCTCATAATGAAATCATTCTTACATGTTTCACAAAAACATAAATCATTCATCATAGCATAACCTAAGAAATAAAATGGGTTTCTTAAACATAATTCCATCATAACATAATCCATATAAAATAAATGGATTTTAGAAAAGTAATTCCATCATAAAAACAATAAAATAAATGTAATAAAAGGGATAGAAACATAACCCTATGTCATATTATATGGAAAACAATTTTTAATAAATACTTGAAATTAAATCTTAAGGAAAATATCCTATCTTCTTAAAAAACATTTTCTTTTCTCAAAATGCCACGAAATTTGAAAAGAAAAAAATTTAATTAAAAATACAATTGAAATATTTTAAAGGTATATTACTTGAAATAAGGTTTTATAAAAACATAAAAATCAGTTCATGCCGTATAAGTTAAAAAAACATTCTTCTCGTACTCTTGCCGTAAAAGTCAAAAAGTACCTTGTATGGAAAACGAAAGAAAGAATCCTTCCATACCATTTAATAAAAATTTACCAATGGGTAAAATTCACTTTAAAAATTAGTAGAAGAATAAAAACAATATTTTATATCTAGAAAACGTGGACTTGAATGATAAATATACCCAAGTAAATTCTTATGAATAAACAATCTTAGATAATTATGAGATTGCAAAATTATCCCTTAATGTAGGTCTGATTTCATCCATATGAATCCGAAACTACTGTATAGTTGGTTTAAACATATTATTAACTTGTAAAAGAACCATAATAATATTTATGACATCATATATGATTCAAGTATGACTTTATATTAATCGTTCATTTATCAGTTCCATGTTAGGGCAACGTTTTGGGTAATAATCATTTTATTTATCGTACATGTTTTGACTTGTTATTCTTGATATTATTACTTATATCATGATTTACTTACTTAAAAAATATAAAAAATTATTTATATATCATATATATTCAGTATGTAAATATATATAATATATAGATAAATGAAATGGAATACACTATTCATGGAGACGGTAGGCCGTGCATATGCATGAACACTGTTTCCATTTCCTTATTGAATTGATTGGAAGAAAGTAAATGACACACACACACACACATATATAAATAAATAAAGTAGCATTATTATGTCATATATTTCATTCTTATTTATTATATATACTTTATAATAATTCTTGAATGGTTAATGTGAGGAATGAATCTCATCGCGTCATGGAGACGATAAGCCGTACGTACGCACCAACAACGATATCATTCCCTTGATGGTTAAATAGTATGGAATTGGATGGTATATGAATTTTAAAGAATAATTATTATGTTATATTCATTATTTACATCCATTATAATCATCAATATACCCATCCAAATTAATTATTGTTGAATAACAATTACACCACGACGTAGAGACAGTAAGCCTTGCGTACGCACACATGGTGATATTGTTGTTCGTAGGATGGATAAAAGGAAGTATAAGGTTTTCCTATAATTATAATAACATCTAAACATGTATAAGATATTGGATTTATTAATTTATTATGGAAACAACATAATAATAGGAATTAGAAGAAGAAAAGAATTTTGAAAGAGGGGATAAAACAATTACCTCTTTTTCAGGTATCTCTTTTTGGTATGCACAAAAGGACTCCTGAAGATGGATTTCTGCCCAAAGGGTGGGATCTAGGATGAAGAGATAGAAGTTGGTAGGAGATTTGGGTAGAGTTTTTTTGAGCCAAAGGGATTTGGAGGTGCGATCAAAAGATAAGGAGAGGTACCCTTTTAGAAGAGAGGGGAGGGGAACTTTGGAAAGTCATGAAATATTAATTTATCATAAATTTATTTCCAGTTTATAATGACCCCGAAATCATTTATTTCGAAGAAAAGATGAGTATGGGTCGAAATACTATCATACAATAAAATTTATACATGTTTTGATTTTATTTTAAACCTTATTATTTTTATTTATCCTTATTTAATCTATTTAATTTAATTTTTGGTAATAATATTCTCAATATTAAATGGTTATAAGTATTTACTTACGTGTTTAAATTGTCCATAATTGGATACTTTATGAAATTTTCGACCATATAATTTTCATTTTGTAATTTTTAAATATTTTTGTGATTTTGAAATAATTAATAATATGTTATTTTTATAAAATATCAATAGTATCAATTTTGACAGTATTCATTTATTTGACTTTAAATAAAATCCACACAGAAGATAAATTCAAAAAAAAATTTAATGCACTCCTAACATGTCATAGTCACCTAAAAACTTCATGGAGAACATTAATTAGTTTATATGATATTTATTTTAATATTTTTAATATCATTTATTTTATATTTATATCAATAAAATAATTTTTAAAACACTATTGTGTCATCATTAATGGTAATTATTTAATCTCTAAAAATCATAATTAAAATTTATATTATATAGATAATTTTATTATATTTCTGGATACTATTTATGCTCTATGTTTTATCATGTTTATCACTATATTAAAATCATCATACTTATAAGATATATGAGAGTGACATTTTCTCACCTTCTTTTGTTTTAATTATATTTACATCATTTTCATGGAAAAAAGTTCATTAAATGAATAAATTCCGACCCATAGGAGATATTGGTCGACTTTAATTTATATACTAGGATTTTGGAAGGTGTTAGGGTAATTTTATTATCTTTATCATATTTTTAGTTACCCTAATTTACCTAATTTACGTTTAACCATGGTAAATAAAAATTACCATAGTTACTATTCATAATATCAAAAAAGAAAGTAACCTATTAACATAATTTATACCCACTAATTCCAAATATGGAATCCATTTTTCATAATTCAAAATACATAATTGTCATAAATTAATTTAAAATTAGTTCCTGTTGTCAAAAACCAAAAGGGGGTTTTTAAGAAGTAAAAACTTATCAAAAGATTGTCATGTATTTATGTCCAATTTAAATGTGAAATTATTTCTAATGAACAAAATTGGATTAAATTATAAAAACTTAATACAATTAAACTTTAAAAAAAATTAAAAAGATAATATAAATATATAAATAAATTAGACAAAAGGCAGTTTTGTATTAAAATGCAGTATTTTTCACTCTTCATCCAAATATGAATTTCATTAGAAAAATACCAAAATTTATACCAAGTTAAATTTTGATGTCTTTATTCCAAATAAGATTTTTATTTTTTCAAATATAATATATAAAAGTGTTAAAAAATAGATTTAAAATTGGTGCGCCATCAAAAGGCCACAAAACTGCATTTATTTTGAAAAAATACTTCTTTTATCCGAAAAATTGAATTTGTTCTTATATCATGTTATAGAAAATACATAAGATGAATTTTAATGTTATATAAAATTCAAAATGTGGTTAATAAAATTCATAACGACTTGTTTATATCCCATTAAATAATAATATTTTAATAATATATCATTATTTAGTGAAACTCGGTATTGCGTACAATGCAAGCTATCGAGGAAGGTCACTCTTGTGTGTAACACAAGCCAAGTCAGTCTTTCTTGTATCGTATTCCAACTAGATGTTGTGTGTAACATATGACATGGCAGTTTAGTTTGAAAGTAATGTTTAACATAATACATTGAAATATATAAAAGAAAATTTTAATTTATGAAAAAAATGGTCCATAAAAACTTGGGGTGTTACATTATACCCCCCTTAAAATTAATTTCACCCTATAAATTTTTTAGGGATTATAAAAGGTTTACTAATTGAAAGTTTATTTCATGGAAAACCACATAATAAAAAGGAATACTAAAACTTCATTTTAAAAATGAAAGTTAAACATAACAGTTATCCAACATAACTCATCACAGGGTTTCCACATAGAAGCACATAAGTGGGAAGTGAAAACATGGATATGGATGAGAAATTTAACCATCATGTTCTGGTGGATAGTGATAGCGAATAAGGTTGGATAAAGTTAACAACTTGAAATCCATAAATCTATTGTGATTTAAGGGACCATCTGATTCATCGGATAAGAAGGTATTAAGATAACATTTTTGGTTTTCAAGATCCTTTCCTTAAAGTTGAAGAACATGACAAGAAATACTTACTTGATTTTACTACAGTCTCACCGTTGGTCATTCCTTGAGAAATATCCACTTTATCTCTTATTTAAAGAAATAATATTGAATTTTTCATTCTTGAAATGTTAGTAGATCATGCGATATAATGATAGGTTATTACATATTTCTCAAAAAAAGGTTAGCACAAGTAGTCAAATATACATAAGTCCACCTATTGTGAGATAATACATTAATCTAAAAAATTTCAATTGGAAAATAAATTCTACTATCCATAAATGGGTAACATTAAAATCCATCCAAAAAACTTAAAATATTAAACTTTATAAAGAGGTGAACTAAATCGACTTAACATTAATCTCCCTTATCTCATAAGGTATTTCTTGGTTTTCATATTCCAAACATGTGAATACCTGAATAATGCATTCTATTGAAACATTTTAATAATTTTAATTACCATAAAATCTTATTGAAAACATCCATTCTATCAAAATTAAATCTTTTCACACAACAAAAATACCAAAAATTCTACATACTCAATCCATGATATCACTTTGTCCTTATATCAGTCTTGAGGTCATTAATACTATCAAACAACTCATTATCTCCTTATCCCATCATTATTCACATATCATGTGTTTTCCAAAAATATATGAATAACTTTTCATGGTTACCATTACCATTCAACATATACTTTCAAATACTTATGTAAAAAAATAGTGTAATAATCCTTAGATGTTTCTATATTCTATAGTACCATAAAATTAATTATACAACATTTTTCTTGATAAACATGTAATCATTCCACTATCTTCTTAAACCATTGACCGAGCTTCATCGTTTTATTCCTTAACACAACTTTCATATTATATATCATTTGTAGTCTCTTTATTGTAAAAAACATAAATACTACCCATACGAACATGCTGATTCTCTTGATGAGATTTTCCCTTAGGGAATCAATTTGCATAATTCCCATACATTCCAAATTTAAAACATTTAACCATTGTTGATATCTTAACAACGCCATTATCATTTCCCATTATGTTAACTAGAACTTTTCCTTTACCATTAACTAGACCTTTTCCATTATCATTCTTTTACACACCAAAAACATCTCCCAATTCCTTTGAAACATTATCCTTGATGCCTCTTCCCACATGATTTACATGAGAAAAATTGAACTTTATTTCCTCTATGATCACCATAAAATTCCGTCTTTCTCTTATTAACTAGGCCAAGAAACTAACCAAAGTTTATATAATTAATCATATTATGAGATTTATGATTAGTAATAATAACTATGCTTCACCTTCCAGCTCCCATTTCATTTGTTTTATCATAAAGAATATCATTATATTCTCCATCATATTCTTCATTAACATGAATCCTTCTATTTCCATCCATTTTCTAAAACCCAAAAAGAATAGTGTGAGAGGCGGAAATTATACTAGGAAAACAATATAATCAAGGGGGATTACTTTCAATCTCTAAAATATTAGGTTTAATCCTAGGTTATTCATGATCATTACTATAATTCTAGGACTGTAATATATAGTTATACTTACCCTTAGGTACATCCCAATACATACCTTAGAAATATCTCTATGGATCTCACTAAAGTTTTCGCATCCTAGTTTCTAAAGGTTAACTAAACCTTTGCTCTGATAACAACTGGAACGACCCAAGATTTACCTATATAGACATTACATTTATTTTTCATAATACTTAATACATGACACAAAAGGATTCTCAAAGACCATATTAGTTTAGTGTATTTGGAAACTTGGAACATAATATTATAAATTGGGGAAAGTTATTCAACATCTCCCATAAATATATTCCGCTTTAGTTTTCATACCTAAAACATTTTTTATATCATGGGGAAAAGAAAACATAAAAAGAGTGATCTCAAATTCTCAGTAATGGTAAACATGAAGAACATCAAATAAAACATAACCACAAGAATGTGAAATCATGAACATAAATTTTAAATATCAAAATCGTGAGTCATGAAATAAATCATGGCAGCAAGTAAGATATATATCATAAAGGAACATTAACTATGATAAAATAGAATTGGAATAAAATATGTAATTTTGGAAAAAAAATAAGCACATAATATTATTTCCATAGTATAAAAGGAATTACTACCAAGCCTATCACTGTAGAAAAAGTCCATTACTGAATTAGGTTTACTTGTCATTCCAACCATGCATTACTAAACCATGTTTACTTGTCGTTCCAGCACTGTATTACTGAACTAGATTTACTTGTTGTTCCAGTCATGTCTATCTCATGAGATATAAATCTTTACCCAATGAATTTGAGGGAGATATAGGTCCCAGCCATCTCATAATTAAATCATTCTTACATGTGTCACAAAAATATAATCCATTCATCATAGAATAACCCAAGAAATAAAATGGGTTTCTTAAACATCACTCCATCATAACATAACATATATAAAATAAATGGATTTCATAAAATTAATTCCATCATAAAAAAAATAAAATAAATTTAATAAAATTGATAGAAACATAACCCTATGTAATCTTAGATGTAATTTTTTTTATAAAATAATTGAAATTAAATCTTGAGGAAAATATCCTTTCTTCTTCAAAAACATTTTCTTTTCTCAAAATGACACACAATTTAAAAAGAAAAGAATTTAATTAAAAAAACTTGAAATATTTTAAAGTTATATTCATGGAAATAAGGCATTTTGAAAGCGTAAAAATTTGTTCATGCTGTATAAGTTTAAAAAAAATATTCTTCTCGTACTCTTACCGAAAAAGTCAGAAAGTACCTCGTAGGAAAAATGAAAGAAAGATTCATTTTATTCCATTTAATAAAAATTTAACAATAGGTAAAATTAATGTTAAAAATTAGTAGAAGAATAAAAATAATATTATATATTTAGGAAACATGGATGTGAATGATAAATATACCCCAGTAAATACTTATAAATAAACAATCTCGGATAATAATGAGATTACCAAATTATCCCTTACCTCAGGTCTGATTTCTTCCATATGTGTCTGAAAATACTGTATAGAAACATATTATTAACTTGTAACAGAACCATAATAATATTAATGAAATCATATATGATTCAATTATGAATTTATATTACCCGTTCATTTATCAATTCCATGTTAAAGCAACGACTTGGGTAATAATCATTTTATTTATCATACATGTTTTGAGTTTTTATTCTTGATATTATTACATCGATCGTGATTTAATTACATTAATAATGTAAAAAATGATTTATATATAATATATATTATATATATATATATAATATATATAGATAAATGAAATGGAATACATCGTTTATGGAGATGGTAGGCTGTACGTACGCATGAACACTGTTTCTGTTTCCTTATTGAATTGAATGGAAGCAAGTAAATGCTATATATATTTACATACATAAATAAAATAGAATTATTATGTCATATATTCCATTATTATTTATTATATATACTTTATAATCATTCTTTAATGGTTAATGTGGGGAATAAATCTCATCACGTTGTGGAGATGGTAAGTCGTACGTACACACGAGCAAAGATATCAATCCCTCGATGGTTAAATAGTATGGAATTGGATGATATATGAATTGTAAAAAAAATTATTATTTTATATTCATTATTTAAATCCTTTATACTCATCCAAATTAAGTATTGTTGAATAACAATTACACCATGACGTGGATACGGTAAGTCGTACACACACACACATGGTGATATTATTATTAGTAGGATGGATAAAAGAAGGTATAAGGTTTTACCATAATTATAATAAAATATAAGCATGTATAAGATTCTGGATTTATTACTTTATTATGGAAAGAACATAATAAGATGAAGTAAAAGAAGAAAAGAATTTTGAAAGAGGTGATAAAACAATTACCTCGTTTTAGGGTATCCTCTTTTGGTATGCACAAAAGGACTCCTTAATACGGCTTTATTCCCAAAGGGTGACCTCTAGGATGAAGTGAAGGAAGTTGGTATGAGATTTGGATAGGGGTTGGACAAGTCAAAGGGATTTGTATGTGTGATTAAAAGATAAGGAGAGGTTCCCTTTTATAAGAAAGGGGAGGGGCACCTTTGGAAAGTCTTGTAATATTAATTTATTATAAATTCATTTTGGGTTTATAATGACCCCATACTCATTTATTTATAGGATAAGATGAGTATAGTTCTAAATAATCTCAAAAAATAAAATTTATACATGTTTTGATTTTAGTTTAAACCTTATCATTTTGATTTATCCTTATTTAATCTATTAAATATTATTTGCGATAATAATATTATAAATATTAAATGATTATAAATATTTACTTATATGTTGTCAATTTTATATAATTAGATACTTTATTACATTTTAGACCATATAATTTTAACTTTGTAATTTTTAAATATTTTTGTGATTTTTAAATAATTTAATAATATGTTATATTTATAACATATCAATAGTGTCAATTTTAACACTCTTAATTTATTTGACTTTAAATAAAATCCACAGAAAAGATAAATTTGAACCATAATATTTAATCAAATAATAACATGTCATAGTCACCTATAAAGTTAATTAATCACATTAATTATTTCATATGATATTTATTTTAATATTTTAAAACCATTTATTTGATATTTCTATCAATAAAATAAAATTTACATCAATATTGTGTCATTATTAATGGTAATTATTTAATATCTAAAAATTCTAAATAAGTTCAAATGATGTAGATAATTTCATTATATTTTTTTAGATTATTTATGTTCTATGTTGTATAATTTTTATCACTATATTAAAATTATTATACTTATAAGATATATGAGAGTGAAAAGTTGTCACCTTCTTTTGTTTTAATTATAATTACATCACTTTAATGGAAAAAAGTCCATTAAATGAATCCATTATGACCCATAGGTTATATTGGACTACTTTAATTCATCCAATTGAATTTTATTAGGTGTTAGGATAATTTTATTATCTTTATCATATTGTTAGTTACCCTAATTTACCCAATTTTCCTTTAAATATGGTAAATAAAAATTACCATAGTTACTATTAATAATATCCCAAAAAATAAGATTAACCTATTAAAATGATTTGTACCAAATTATTATAAATATTAAATCAATTTTTCATAATTTAAAACACATAATATTAAGAAATTAATTTAAAATTATTTCCTGTTGTCAAAAACCAAAAAGCGGGTTTTTGAGAAGTAAAAACTTATCATTAGATTGTCATATATTTATGTCTAATTTAAATGTAAAATTACTTAAAATGGCCAAAATTAGATTAAATTATAAAAACATAATCCAATTAAACTTTAAAACAAATTGAAAAGATAATATAACCATATAAATAAATTAGATGAAAAGGTAATTTTGAATTAAAATGCAGTATTTTCACTGTTCATCAAAATATTAATTTAATCAGAAAAATACCAAAATTTCAACCAAGTTAAATTTTGATGTTATGATTCCAAATAAGACATTTATTTTGTCAAATAGAATATATAAAAGTGTTAAAAAACTATATTTAAAATTGGTGTGTCCTCAAAAGGTGGCGAAACTGCTTTTTTTTTGAAAAATACTTCTTTTATCTGAAAAATTGAATTTGTTCTTATATCATGTTCTTATAGAAAATAAATAAGATGAATTTTAATGTTATATAAAATTCAAAATACAGTTAATAATATTCATAATTATTAGTTTATATACCATTAAATAATAATATTTTAATAATATATCATCATTTAGTTAAACTCGGTATTGCGTACAACGCAAGCTATCGGGGAAGGTCACTCTTGCGTGTAATGCAAGACAAGTAAGTGTTGAATGTATCATATGGAAGATCAGTGTTGAATGTAACATATCACAAGTTAGTTTAGTGTGAAAGTACTGTTTGAATTAGTGCATTTCAAGATATAAATGAAAATTTTAATTTATTTGAAAAAAATGGTCCATAAAAACTCAGGGTGTTACATTATACCCCCCTTAAAATTAATTTTTCCCTATAAATTTGTTTGGGTTATAAAAGGTTTACTACTTAAAAGTTTTTTCATTGAAACACACATCGGAAAAAGGAATAATAAAACTTCATTTTAAAAAGTAAAGTTAAACATAATGGTTAACCAACGTAACTCATCACCGGGTTTCCACATAAGAGAAAATTGGTGGGAAATGAAAACATGGATATGGAAGAGAAATATAACTATCAAGTTCTGATGGATGGTGATAGAGAACAAGGTTAGATAAAGCTAACAGCCAGAGAGCCATAAATCTTTGATGATTTAAAGGACCATATGATTCATTGGATAAGAAGGTAATAAGATAACATTTTTGGTTTTCAAGATCCTTTCCCTAAAGTTGAAGAATATGAGAAGAAATAATTACTTGATTTTAGTACAATCTCACCGTTAGTCATTCCTTGAACAATTTTTACTTCATCTCTTATTTAAATAAATGATGTTGAATTTTTCATTCTTAAAATGTTAGTAGATTATGTGATAAAATGATAGTTCATACCATATATCTCAACAAAAGGTTAAAATAGGTAGTAAAATATGCATAAGTCCACTTATAGTGAGATAATACACTAATATAAAAAACTTCAACTGGAGAATAACTTATACTATCCATAAATGGATAACATTACAATCCTTCCAAAAACTGAAAATATAAAACTTTAGAAAGAGGTAAACTAAATTGACTTAACATTTATCTCCCATATCTCATAAGGTACTTATTGGTTGTCACATTCCAAACATATGAATACCTTAATCATGTATTCTATTGAAACATTGTAATAATATAAATTACTGTAGAACCTTAGTGAAAATAAGCATTATTTCAAAATTAACTCTTTCCACACACCAAAAATACCAAAAATTCTAGATACTCAAATCGTGATATCACTTTGTCCTTATATCAGTCCCGAGGTCATTAATACTATAAAATAACTCATTATCTCCTTATCCCATCATTATTCACATATCATGTGTTTTCAAAAAATATATGAATAACTTTTCATGGTTATCGGTACCATTCAATATATACTTTCAAATACTTAAGGAAAACAATAGTGTAATAATCCTTAGATGTTTCTTTATTCCATAGTACCATAAAATTACTTATACAACATTATTATTGATAAACATGAACTCCTTACACTATCTTCTTAAACAATTGACTGAGCTTCATCATTTTATTCCTTAACACAACTTTCATCTTATATATCATTTATAGTCTCTTCATCATCAACAACATAAACACTACCCATACGACCATGCTGATTCTTTTATTGAGATTTTTCCTTAGGGCATCAATTTTCATAATGCCCATACATCCCAAATTTAAAACATTTAACCATCATTGATGTCTTATCAATACCATTATCCTTATCCATTATATTAATTGGACCCTTTCCTTTACAATTACTGGATTTGTGTCCTTCATTTCCACACCCAAAGCATCTCCCAATTCCTTTGAAATATTCTCCTTGATGCCACTTCCCACATGATTTACATGAGGAAAATTGAACTTTATTTTCTCTATGATCACCATGAAACTCCATCTTTCTCTTATTAGCTGGGTTAGGAAACTCACCAAAGTTGACATTATTGATCTTATTATAAGATTTCTGATTAGGAATAATAACGATGTTTCACCTTCCAACTCCCATTTCATTTGGTTTCTCATGAAGAATATCATTCCATTGTCCATCATATTCTTCATTAACATGAATCCTCCTGTTTCCATCCATTTTCTAAAACCCAAAAAGAATAAGTTGAGAGGTGAAAATCATACTAGGAAAATAATATAATCAAGAGAGATTCATTTTAATCTCTAACCACTACCACAAAACTAGTTTTCCGCAGTGCTTCCCTTTAACAATGCTAAAAAAAGCACTGATAAAGGGGGTGTCTTTATCAGCGCTAAAAAAAGTGATGTTAGAAGTGATCCTTTATCAGCACTTTATTAGCATTGATAAAGACACCCCCTTTATCAATGCTTTTTAGCACAGTTAAAGGGCCCCCCTTTATCAGTGATTTTTTAGTAGCACTGATAAAGGGGGGGCTTTATCAGTGCATTTTTTCCTAGCACTGATAAAGTGTATATTTCAAAAAAAAATATTTTATAAAAAATAATAAATTGATAAATAAATTTTTTTTTCTGTTGATATAAATATAATATATATTTTTTAAATATATTTTAGATAAGTATAAATAAATATTTTCACTTAATATATAAGATATGTAGTGAAAATTACTTATAAAATATCTTAAAGAATTATTAATTAATAATTTTCTGATTATCATCGACAAATAATCATTTAATATCAATTTGAAGACACAAAAAATCATTAAAATTAATAAAAGATCTAAAATAAGTTAAAAACTCAACTTAAACTTCAAACAACCATAACTTTGATTCGGGTGTCCGTTTTAGCTCTACAACATATCAAATCAAATCTTGTGATGATATTTACACACTAGTGGTAAAAAGGAACCTTTTGTCACATTTTTTAGGCTAAAAAATTCCCAGAAGGCCTCCAAAACTAAGTTTTTAGTCCGGATACCCAAATATTTTAACATTCAATGGAATTTCAGCCTCGTTTTAGGGGGTCTTTTTGTCCTTTTTCACTAGGGACCGAATTTATTCTGAGGGGTTACATTTAAATTGATATTATGGATTTAAAATTTTATCTTTTTTTACAATGTATTGTTATTTATAATAAATCATATAACAATATATACATATTTTTTATATATTCACTCATAAAAATTTAATTTTATAAATAAATAATTAAACATATTTACATATAAAGTATATTTATCAATATAAAAGGCTTATCTAAATAAAAAACTAACATCCATTTTATTTAAGATACAAATATATTAACATTTATATACCTATATGATGTTTGTGTGTGTGTATATATATATTTGTGTGCATCTGTATCGACAAACTGATATATATTATCTATATATTTTAAACATATGTATATACATATTAATATATAATATTTGTAAATATATATAAATATGTATAATTATTATTAAAAATACATATAGAATATGTGTGTGTGTGTGCATGTTGTATATATGTATTTATTTATTTATAAACACACAAAAAATCATATTTTATAAATGTATTTAATACTGATATTATAAATATATATTAATATATGAATAAATATATAAATATATAAATATAACTACATATGTATATATATATATATATATATTAATATACGAATATATATATATATATATTAATATAACTAAATATATATATTAATATAAATATATATATGTTAATATAAATATATATATGTTAATATAAATATATATATGTTAATATAAATATATATATGTTAATATAAATACATATTAATATAAAAGTAAATATAATGAAATATATATATAAATAAATAGATATATTAATAAATTAAGAGCAAAGCAATATGGTGGAGTGGTAAAGTCTTAGGTGCTCAGGCAACATGTCCAAAGTTCGAATCCAGGGGAGGCAAGTCGCGCACATGGGTGGAATATGGGCTAGTGCTGTTAAAGGCTGGGGGATAGAACTGTTAAAGGGTTAGGGCTAGCACTGTTAAAGGCTAGGGGGTAGTTGGGGCATGTGGGGTGGGGGTGGGGGGGTGGGGGTTCAAGCATTGTTTAAGCCCCCTCCCTGATTTGCAGACATATATTTTTATTTAAATTTTAATGTCTTTAACTTTTATCAGTACTAAAAAAAAGCGATGATAAAGGACCCATTTATTAGTGATTTTTTTTAGCACTGATAAAAAACCCCTTTTATCAATTATTTTTTAGCATTGATAAAAGGGGTCTTTATTAGTGCTTTTTTTAATGCTCATAAAAGGCCCCCTATTTTTTCTGAGATTAACAACACTTTTTAGCACTATAAATGGACTTTTCTAGCACTGATAAATGCCATATTTATAGTAGTGAACATATTAGGTTTGATCCTAGGTTATTCATGATCGTTACCATAGTTCTAGGACTGTAACCTATAGTTAGAATTACTCTTAGGGACATCCCTATACATACCTTAGAAATATCTAAAGGTATCTCACTAAATTTTTCACATCCTAGTTTCCAAAGGTTAACTGACCTTCACTCTGATACCAATAGAAATGACCCAAGATTGACGTACATAGACATTACATTTATTTTGAGAAATACTTAATATATGAAACAAAAAGACTCCCAAATATTGTATTAGTTTAGTGTGTTTGGAAACTTGGAACATAATCTTCTAACTTGGTGAAATATCTTCAACACCTCCCATAATGATCTTCCCATTTAGTTTTCCAACCTAAAACCTTTCTTTATATCATGGGGAAAAGAAAACATAAAATGGGTGAGCTAAAATTCTCAGCAAGGTTAAACATGAAGAAAATTAGACAAAAAATAAATATAAGAATTTGAAATCATGAACATAAATTTTGAATATCAAAATCGTGATTCAGGAAATAAATCTTGGTAGTACGTAAGGCATCGGTCATAAAGGAACATTAACTATGATAAAATAGCATTGGCATAAAACATGGAATTTTGGAAAACAAATAAACACATAATATGATTTCCATAGTATCCAAGGAATTTTTTCCAAGTCCATCATAGTGAAAGAAGTCCATTTCTAAACTGGGTTTACTTACCGTTTTATCCATGTATTACTGAACCAAATTTACTTGTCGTTCCAGCCCTGTATTATGAAACCAGATTTAATTTCCATTACAATAATGTCTATCTCGTGAGATATAAATATTTACCCAATTAATTGTAGGGAGATATAGGTCTCACCCATCTCATAATGAAATAATTCTTACACGTGACACAAAAACATAAATCATTCAACATAGCATAACCCAAAAAATTAAATGGGTTTCTTAAACATTAATCTATCATAACATAATCCATATAAAATAAATGGATTTTATAAAAGTAATTCCATCATAAAAACAATAAAATCAATGTAATATAAGTGATAGAAACATAACCCTATATTATCTTATATGGAAAATTATTTTGATAAAATACTTGAAATTAAATCTTGAGGAAAACATCCTTTCTTCTTCAAAAACGTTATCTTTTCTCGAAATGAAACATAATTTGAAAAGAAAAGAATTTAAGTAAAAACAAACATGAAATCTAGTAAAGTTATATTCATTTAAATAAGGTATTATGAAATAATAAAAATCTGTTCATGCTGTATAAGTTGAAAAAACATTCTTCTCGTACACTTGCTAGAAAAGTCAAAAAGTACCTTATATGGAAAACGAAATAAATATTCCTTCCATACCATTTAATAAAAATTTACCAATCGGTAAAATTAACTTTAAAAATTATTATAATAATATAAATAATATTATATATTTAAGAAACATGGATGTGAATAATAAATATACCCTAGTAAATACTTACGAATAAACAATCTCAGATAATAATGAGATTGAAAAATTATCTCTTACCTTAGGTTTGATTTTTTCTGTATGTGTCTGAAACTCCTGTATAGTGGGTTTAAACATATTATTAACTTGTAAAAAATCCATAATAATATTTATGACATCATATATCATTCACTTATGACTTTATATCACATGTTTATTTATCAGTACCATGTTAAAGCAACGTTTTGGGTAATAATTGTTTTATTTATCGTATGTGTTTTGACTTGTTATTCTTGATATTATTACTTAGATTATGATTTAATTAATTCCATAATTTAAAAAATTATTTATATATCATATATATTCAGTATATAAATATATATAATATATAGATAAAGGAAATGGAATACACCGTTCATGGAGACGGTAGGCCGTACATACGCATGAACGCTGTTTCCATTTCCTTTTTGAATTGAATGGAAGCAGGTAAATGACATATATATATAAACATAAATCTAGTAGAATTATTATGTCATATATTTTATACTTATTTAATATATATACCTTATAATCATTCTTGAATGGTTAATGTGGGGAATGAATCTCATCACGTCATGGAGACGGTAAGCCGTACGTACACACGAGCAATGATATTATTTCCTTGATGGTTAAATAGTATGAAATTGGATGGTATATGAATTTTAAAAAATAATTATTATATTATATTAATTATTTAAATTCATTTTACTCATCAATATACCCATCCAAATTAAGTGTTGTTGAATAACAATTACACCATGATGGGGAGATGGTAAGTCATACGTATGCATGCATGGTGATATTGTTATTCATAGGATGGATAAAAGGAGGTATAAGGTTTTACCATAATTATAATAATATATCATTATATATAAGATACTGTATTTATAGCCTTATTATGGAAACAACATAAGAATAGGAAGTAGAATAAGAAAAGAATTTTGAAAGAGGTGATAAAACAATTACCTCTTTTCAGGTATCTCCTTTTAATATGCACAAAAGGACTCTTTAAGATGGATTTCTTCCAAAAGGGTGGCCTTTATAATAAATTGAGGGAAGTTTGGAGGATATTTTTTCTGGGTTTGGCTGAGAAAAATGGATTTGGATGTGTGATTAATAGAGAAGAAGATGTTCCCTTTTATAAGAGAGGGGAGGGGCACCTTTGGAAAGTCTTGAAATATTAATTTATTATAAATTCACTTCTATTTTTAATACTATAAAACTAATTTATTTAGAATATATTATGACTATGGGTCTAAATCCTCTTAACCAATAAAATTTAGTCATGTTTTTATTTTTTTAAACCTTATAATTTTGATTTATCATTATTTAATCTATTTAATTTTATTTGTCGTAATAATATTATAAATGTTAAATGGTTAAAAATATTTACTTATGTGTTGTAAATTTTCCATAGTTGGATCATTTATGAAATTTTAGACCATATAATTTTCACTTTGTAATTTTTAAATATATTTTTTTTGTTTTTTAAATAATTTAATAATATGTTATTTTTATAAGATATCAATAGTGTCAATTTTGACACTATTAATTTATTTGACTTTAAATAAAATACAAAAAAAATATAAATTCAAACAAAAATATTTAATATACTTATAATATGTCATAGTAACTTATAAAATTCATGTAACACATTAATTAGTTCATATGATATTTATTTTAATATTTTTAAAACCAGTTATTTGATATTTCTCTTAATAAAATAATTTCTACATCACTATTGTGTCATAATTAATGGTAATTATTTAATCTCTAAAAATTATAAATAAATTTACATGACATATATAATTTTATTATATTTATGAATACTATTTATTTTTGAGGTTTTATTATGTTTTTCTCTATATTTAAATTATTATACTTATAAGATATACGAGAGTGACATGTTGTCACCTTCTTTTGTTTTAATTATAATTACATCACTTTCATAGAAAAAAGTCCATTAAATGAATAAATTATGACCCATAGGTGATATTGGTAGACTTTAATTCATAAAATACAATTTTGGTAGATGTTAGGGTAATTTTATTATCTTTATCATATTGTTAGTTACTCTAATTTACCCGATTTACCTTTAACTATGGTAAATATAAATTACCATAGTTACTATTCATAATATTCAAAGAAAAAATAAACCTATTAAAATAATTTGTACCCACTTATTACAAACATAGAATCCATTTTTCATAATTTAAGACACATAATTGGTATAAAATAATTTAAAATTAATTCCCGTTGTCAAAAACCAAAAAGTGGGTTTTTAAGAAGTAAAAACTTATCAAAAGATTGTCATGTATTTATGTGCAGTTTAAATGATAAATTACTTCCAATGACTATAATTGGACTAAATGATAAAGACATAATCCAATTAAACTTTAAAACCAATTAAAAATAAAATCTAACCATATAAATAAATTAGACGAAAAGGCAGTTTTGAATTAAAATGTAGTATTTTTCACTATTCATCAAATTATGAATTTGATCAGAAAAATAAAAAAATTTCAAAAAAGTTAAATTTTGATGTACCCCTTATAAATAATATGTTTATTTTATCAAATATAATATATAAAATTGTTAAAAACTAGATTTAAAATTGGTGCGCCATCAAAAGGCGGCAAAACTGCATTTTTTCTTAAAAAATACTTCTTTTATCCGAAAAATTGATTTTTTTCTTATATAATGTTCTAGAAAATACTTAAGTTGAATGTTAATGTTATATAAAATTCAAAATATGGTTAATACCATTCGTAATGGCTAGTTTATATCCCATTAAATAATAATATTTTAATAATATATTGTTGTTTAGTGAAACTCGGTGTTGCGTGAAACACAAGATATCAAGGAAGGTCGCTCTTGCATGTAATTCAAGCCAAGTCAATGTTGTATGTATTGTATGCCAACTCAATGTTGCATGTAACATACAACAAGTTAGTTTAGTGTGAAAATAATTTTTGACTTAGTGCATTTCAAGATATAAATGGAAATTTTAATTTATTTGAAAAAAATGGTGCATAAAAACTAGGGGTCTCACAAGAGTACCCTTTATGGGTGGTTGATTCTCTTAGTGCATGTCTAGTATTAGAATAGGAATCTCCAGAAGATAACATTGGAGGAGGAGTCTTAGATTCATGTTCAATACCCTCTTTTTTTTTAGTATCCCTTATTTGGGATTTCGGGGACTAAAATCCCCAAGGTTGGGAGAATGTAACATCTCATATTTTTCTTATGTATTATTTTTAGAAATTATATGAATGGATTTTGAGACCAGGTGCTAAGACGATGTGTGATTCTGAGGCTTAGTTTTCCTGGAATTTTTTTTTGAAAAATACTAAACTTTTAATAGCACACATGTGCAGTTTTCCGAAAAAGTGGAATAAATCTTAAATGGGAACCTAGATCAGAAATATGAGGGTACCTTTGAGTTCAGGATGATGGATTTACCCTAGGTGCAACCTAAATTTGGTTAGCATGGGTCATTTTTTGAAAAATTCACCAGGTCATAACCGTAAATAAAATAATTAAATTAAATTATTTTATTTTTTAATTCGTAATAACTCATGAATGGTGACTCTGATTGGAAATCTGAGACCACCATTGATTATGTAATGTGGTGTTTTTCCAAGGTACGACTTGACTTTAGTCGGCATGGGTCGTTTGTGAAAAGTTGTCATGGGATGTAATCATCATTAAATAATTTAAATAAAAATTATTTTATAACCCAATGAAATTTATTTTTATTAGGTATTTTTAAAGAATTCAGGGTTAGAATCATAACCCTATAATTCATCTGAGTCATGGATAAATAACTCTATTGAAAAAATGTTGATGGACCGCAGATCGATGATCAATGCACAACCGATTCGATGGAACCTCACCAACGACAATGAAACAATGGTCGTCCTTCTTCAATGACTAATCTGAATTGAGGTAGGGTGGTTGTTTCTTTGTGATTTTCCCCATTCTTTATTTTCATAATGACTGAAATTCAATCCATGAACAAATTGATATATTATTTGATCTTTGTTGCAGGATGAGATATTATCTACGGGATTAACGGGATATTTATTTTAATTTCTTCATTTGTTTTCTTTATAATGGAAATAGATTGAGGCCGACATGAATAAAGTCCTAGTTTTGATCCTCAGGATGTTCTTTATGATTTTCTCTCCCCGTTCTTCATGTTATTTCCATTGGACCCCTGTGGCTACGATTCGACTTGCTGGGTGGCTCCAAACATGATCAGACCCCTAGTTTGGAAGAAATCCAATAACAGAGGCTGGATATGTATATATCAGGACTTAAGGAGACCAGATCTATGAACATTTTGAATTATGGGAATTAGAGGTGGCTCAGTGGTCTGTAGAAGGGACCACTAGCATGGGTCTGATGAGGCGGTGGTGCGGTGACTGGAGGTGGTGGTGGTGAAGACAACCATGGAAGACGACGAAGATGATGGTGGGCTGCAGGACTTGGTGGGCAGCGGGCCAAAGGATGTGGTGGGGCCATGGGATGTGGTATTAATAGCGGCCACATGTGATGTGGTCAGAGATGACATGGACTGGACCGAGCCAGGTAGCCCGCGCGCGAGCGGGCCGATCCAAACAACTGGGCCAAGCCCAGTGGGTGGGGTCTGGCTGAGTGGGTCAGAATCGGGGTGACCGGGCTAAATTCGGGCCATGGTCGACTGTGGTGGTTGAACTTCTGCGACAATCACTCTAGATTTCATGATACCATGGTATCTAGAGCGCAGTTAACTACTACGGTTAGTGGACTGACCATGCAATCATTCCATGGGCGTAGTGACCCCCTTCTTCTAAAACTTCAAACTACTCTAACTTTCAAAAGATACGTCTATTTGATGAGTCGTATGTGGAATTGGGGCCCTAAAGTTGAGACAGTCTTTTTGAGATAATGTGATGTATTTTTAGTATGGACCAATATAGTTTGAGAGTGTTTCCCTTGGTCATTTCCTCGAGGGATCAATACAACATTACATCCACATTTCTGGATTGTAGTGCCCTCTAGAGGCTGAGTCCTAGATAGCATCATGGTATTCCTCTATAGAACTAGAGTATAATCCTCTATCACCCCTAGTGTAGTTTTGTGGAATCGATGTAACCTCTGAGAGTAGGGAATTGGTCCTCCATCTAGTAGGACAAATCACTAGGGTTAGTGGTATTCTCTGGGCATGATCTCTTATATTGTGGGTTGATCCGGATTGGGTTAGTGGTATTATATGGGAAGGATACCTTCTCTGTGTATCATAATATTTCTTGACTAATACATTCCCTTTTGGGTGGAGCCCAAATGAGCTATAACTCTTTGTGAGTGTCTTTGATGATGTCATGGCATGAGGAGTGAGTTCTCCTATAATGATCATGCTTCAAGAAAAATACTATGGCTGACACTTGGTTAAGACCGCCCTGATGGTATGAAGTTTCTCATGAGTATATCTATTTATTCTTTTCATATGTGCTGTTGACATATACCTATGTAGAGATGACTAGTATTTCTTTTGTGACATTTCCTTTATGGTATTTCCTTTGTGGTTTTGGGGTGTCCAACTGAGTATTGTTATACTCATCCCTGAATAGGCTTTGTTCACATGTGTCGTGTCTTATGAATATGATAGACCCTTTGATGGAGTCCTTGGTGGACCAGGACAAGGCAGTGCTTAGTGAGTCCATACAGACAAGGTGTGTTGTTGCGGTTCAGACAACAGTCCTAGTACCTCTTTCTTATAGGTAGGATTTTTGGTTATAGACTCTTTTTGGTGGGCTTGTTTTAGCCCTTTTTACATTCCACTACTTACATTGTTGTACTCTAGTTATGGGACATAGTTGTTTGAATGCATTTTTTACTTAGTGTTTTTACATTTCTACATTTGTGGATTCGAGATGTGTGCATGCATACATGTACTTTAGGCTAATGCATCCCATTTGTGGGATATGCCTACTTGGTGCTAGTCACCAGTCCCTGGCCTATTAGTGGCGGGCTTGGGGAAGTCACGGCATGTGCCCCACTGGGCTGGTTCAAATTTTTTTTGACAAATCAACATGTTTATTATTTTATGAAAAATACTTTTTTCAAAATTCAAAAATGAGATATTTCAAGCCTGTAAATAAATATAAGGAATTCATATTTGGTAATTAAATTAACATGTTTATTTAATTATTTATGTTATTCATATTTATAAAATGGTTTATAAAATTGGAACAACATTAATAATCTAGGCTTAATAAAATTTATTTAATTAATCATTTTCAAATATTAAAAGTTAATATTTATTACTATTGTTTCTGAAAACAAATATAGTATTTATTTTAATCAGGAGAATGCAATTATGAATTTAATTATATTATTTAATTTTTTTTTATAAAAAATGAGAAAGATATTTTAAAATATTTATTAAAAATTTATAAATGTGTTTTATAATTTCATTAAATATAAAATGATTATGGTTAATTGATAGATATTTTTCAAATATGCATGGTTTATAAAAATTTAAAAATCATAAAAATGGTATTTTGGGAATATTTTAATTTAAAAATGGTTCATAATTTGTTTAAAATTAATCCTATAAATATTTATGAATCATTTATTAACAAAATATTCCAAATATTAAATGTTAAAATTTAAAATACCTTTTGATAAATTAAATAACATGCTTTATGATATAGAAATAAACCGGTTATTTATAAATAATAAAATATGATTTATGAAGTGTTTATAAATTAAAAAAAATATAATATTTAGATTATATAGAAATGATTATATAATAAATATTGAATTCTAAAATGTTTGTAATTAATTAAATATCATATAAATTCCATTTCATATAAAATATGTTTGGGTTAATATTGTAATTAATATAAAATGTTTATATTCTTTCTAATTTATAAAATGTTTATAATTATCATTTATTTATGAATAGTTCATAAATGTATCATGTTTTGGAAAATAAATATATTTTTTATTTATTTGTTAAATTTCCTTGATGTTCATATTTAAGTTCATAATTAATTAATTTTAAATTGTTCATGTTATAGGGGATTTATTTGGATATTATTTAAGTCACATAAAAAATGTTTTAATGATTGATATGATCAATGTTTAAATAATAATTAAGTATATGATATTTAGATTATATAAAATGTTTCCATCATAGAAATCAAATTATAAATTGTTTATAATTCATATAATATCATATATTTAAAATGGAAATGTCATATAATGATAAATACGAACAAGTTCATATTAGAAAGAATATAATTATTTTATATTCAAAATAGTGGAATGTCCATAATGTTAAATATAAAATTATAAAAGGGTTCATAATTAGATTTTATTTATGAAATTATTCATAAATGTTTATCTTATGTTTAAATATTTGAATTGGTCATTTATTTATAGGTTATTACTTGTATTATTCATAGTAAAAAATTGTTTATATTATGAATGATTGTATGAAAAAGTTTATATGATAAATTTCTTCTAGGATAGATCCTTTCATATAATGATGGGTTTAATATCCTGAAATTTAGTTTTCATATACCTTTACCTCAGATTTTAATCAGAGTTATGAGCTTTAGAATATTTTTTGGGCATAGTTTGTGCATTTTAGGTGTTAGAGTTTTCATGAATTGAATTCTATATTGAGTAAATTATTCTAAGATAGAGGGGTTTGGGGGCTGACCACCTACTTTCCTGAAGGCTTGCCTTGAATATTAAAGTGAATGGGCTAGGATGTCTATCATTCCAAGCTTACTTATATGGATCTTTTCAATATCATATAATTCCATGTATTTACATGAAACATTCCTAGAATTATGCATATGATGCATTTTGAAATGTTTTAATATACTAGATTTCTATTTTTGGGTGATTAACATAGGCCTGTGGGTTTTGTAAGGAGTTATATATTAATGTGGTGTGAACACATTAATTTGGTGGTTTGAATAAATATTTCCCTAACTAAATAGTTATAAGAATGCATATAGAAAATGAAATAAAACTTTAATAGATAATGATTACATATGATGTGATAGTTATGAGTTTAATATGCATATTATTTATATTAAATTGATGAGAATAAAAACCCCCAAAATTATAAGTGTGAGATTACTTCTAAAGAAACAATTATCATGACCACGATCATCCAATAAAGTAGTTTCATTCCTATGTTAGGTGACATTGAATTATCATTTGTAAGGAAATGAAGTAATGAGTGACTTTGGATTATCTTTTTTGGTAGTTTTGTGCCTAGGCTGTGTTCCCATGGACATTCCTTGGTTAACTTGTTATTGGAATTTTTTTTGGGATTAAACTAGATTTGAATCCCTAATGGTTAGGATAAAAAAATAATGAAGTTGATTATATCCATATAATGAATCTTTATAAATGGTTATCCACCCAACTATCTAAGAGTTACAACTTTTTTATTGGAATTTTTGGGCAAAAATACCTTAAGGTAACATTATAGTGTTTTTTGGTTGATTGTGTTTATTGAAAAAGAAATTTTACATTAATAGTTGTAGAGTTCCAACATGATTTTTGACCATGTATGTTGATAAATATCCAAGACAAAGGAATGTATGTTTTGGAGGGGGTACAAAAAATTGTGTATACAAGGTGGTGTTGTTTCCCAATATTTTTCAAATTTTTGGGGTTCAAAATTTGGAGGTTGGTTTAATCTTTAATAAAGGTGTATTTAAATGAATGCATCGTAAAAATATGAAAAATGAAAATGTTTAAGAAATAATGGAGTTTCACGATAGTAAATAGCTTTGCAATGGAATTTAATTTCATGAAACTCCATTCATTGCAACGGTAAAGAGCTTTGCAAAGGAATTCAGTGTTGGGAAGGATGGGTTTCATATGGGTGCAGAGAATCATGAATGCGTGATAGAAAGAAGGAAATTTTTTATTATTATAATAATTAGAGCACCGTGAAACTGTGATGGGTTGACAGTGATTCTACATGACTATGAGGAGCTTTGGGAATAAGAAATTTCTCTGATGCTTTACAAAAATAGGGAGCTTCATGGATGAGATTGGATAACTTCATGAAAAGCTAATGATGTGGATTAAAGATTCAAGAATGGGTGGAAACACTTATAAATAGTCCTATACCCCCTCATAAAATTAAATAAAGACTTAACAAAGATTCAAAAACTTCAAATTCACAATGGTGATTTGTGAAGGTTACTCTTGAAAAAAAGTCCACAAATAAATGAAGTTCACAAAGGCTATAAAATCCAACCGAAAGTTGTAAGCATCACAAAAGTCTTGAAGTTAAATAATTCTATAAAAAGATGACCGAAATTTTTTAGATTCATGAAGGATATGTGAGCTTCGTGAAAGTGTTTGAACTTCATGAAATGAGGTTACTTCGTGAAGGCTGTTTAAGCTTCATGAAAGAGATGAGATTTGTCAAAAGTAGTGAGCATCATGAAATTATTTAGTAGGGATTTCCTAGAAAATATGTGGTAAAGTGATATTCATCAAGTGGATGAAAGTTAAACTTAAACAGACCATCTACCTAAAATTGAGGATGAATTCATTATCTCTAATGAAGGGACCTATATGTCTATAAATTATGTGTGAATATTTTCCAGAGTAGTGAGAAAAGTAAGAGGATAAAGGTGATCCTTTCCACCAGAAGTGATCCATAGAAGGAAATATTAAGGGAGTGAACCTTGGGAAGTAGTCACTTGTTCCTAAAAATTTTAAAGGCAGTGATCCTATGCATATAATTGGTATAGACCGAACATTATTTTTGCAGTGAGCCTTAGTGGATTTGGTGCATCAACACATTGTCATTATATGATACTTGGATGTAGCCCAGTGAGGAAGAACCGAGTAAAATTATGTGTGTCTTTATGATTTCCCTCCTATATTACTTTCAATGCATCATTATCAGATAAAAAATTAAAGAATAAGATCAGTATAAACACTTAAGATAAAATAAAGTGACCCATTTAAAAATATGTCAAGATCCAATGGGGCAAGAATAATTTTGAAAAGAATATCCATACATTGATTCAACCCCTCCTCTTAGGGTATCTAATACCCTTTTGGTCCTAACAGGGATGATTCCCTACCTAAATAACAAGGCAGTGAGATGAATTTCAAAGAGGACTCATTATTCAGTGAAATACAAATCTCAGCTCACTAAATGGATATGATGTATTGGGTCATCAATTTTAGTGGTTTCAATATCATTAAATGTCCTTAATGAAAAGTTATAAGACATGATATTCATCTAATAAAATTTGATTTTGTAGATAAATGAATCATCGTCATCAAACTAAAATTTATTTTAATTCTTTAAATGAGAAGATTAAAGTATGCAGCTCTAGAGACTTGTAGCTGATGAAAATTTCTTAAGAAAGGGAAATATTATATGTGTTAAAACAATTACATCATAAGTAACTAAGAATTGAAGTTTTTCAACAAGAAAATGATGATTTTCATAAAAGAATGGAATAATTAATTTAATGTCACAATGGCATTGGATGCTAACTGACCTAAGGAATTCCAGTTTCATATAATTAATATGTTAGGGTATGTGTATGATATTAAATATGATTGAATATGTTTGGGGTGACTGAAAAATACTATAAGGCTTATTATGGTAAGAGGATTCACACTATTTTCATTTATGGAAATATTCTAAAAAAGATAATTAATTCAAGAAATGTTTACCCAATATTATCAAAGTGTATAGAATATATGAACTAGGAATATGATTTCTAGATTCTAGTTCTATGGGGATAGTACCAGTGGGTAAATATTCAAATTGTAAGAAGAATAGTTTGTTGAATAAGTTCGACAATGTTTGTTTAAGAAGTCGATCAAGGTCATTGAAACCTAGGGTTTTCAAGAAGGAATAGTAATAATTCAATATAATTGGATTATCCAATATATTCTTGAAGAATTTTTGGAACTCCAAGGAATTTCCCCGATAGGTATGGATGTTACAAAAAATGAATTATTTGATTTTGAAGGGTATGTGATATTGAGTTTATGTTTTACAAGTGTTGTAAATATACAGAAGTTAAAAATAAAAGGAATAATTGAATGAGCTAGTAGTTTTCATTCATGTGATGAAGTAAATGAATTATACATTGAGGATTTTAATGTAATTTTTTTTATCAAGATTAAGTGCATTTTAGTAAAATACGTGTATCTTTATATCATTTATCTTATGTGATAAGTGAGTATGTTTGATAAAAAATATTTTTTATGATATGATTAAGTGTATCCACATAGTTTATGACTCATTATATTTCTATAACATGTTTTGAGAAGAATATTTGAATAATAGTTTTTATCCAAGATAAAAGTGTTTATTAAGATATTTTTTAAAACACGAGGAATTGTGTTTCCTCCATCCATTAATGAGATATTTTAATAAAATATTATTTATAAAAGTAAAGGTTTCAAACACATATAGTACCATTTATGATATGAAATAAATATTTTATATGTTATATTTTACTACTAAAAGGAAATAAATGTTATTTACTAAAATATTAAGTTGTTTTTGAGTCTTAAAAAAATATTATAAATAGAATGTGATTTCTAAGAAGCTAGTGGGAGTGTGTTTGAACTTAGAGATTTTCAGAGTTAAAAAATAAAAGATTATGCCAATCTAAGTTTGAGTGATTTTCCCTTAATATCTTAGAGATTTTGGATATGATATAGTAAATAATAAATTAAATAGTTACATTTAGTTACTGTAAGAAAGTTAATACCACTATTAAATAAAATATTTTACAAGTCTAAGATTATAGTGATTCTTCACATAATATTCTAAAGAAGTTTAGGATATGTGTTGGTAAAGAAAAATGTAAAGAGTTACATTTAGTTACCATAAAAAATGAACATCACTATTCCCTAAAGTTTCATACCAGCTAATACACAAAGTTTATCACTTGGTATCCTAAAAGTTTTTATGGTATGACAGTAAAGATAAATATAAAGAGTTACATTAGTTACCATAATAAAGTAGACATCACTTTATCCTAAAATGAGTTTTTGATGTTCTGGTAAAGTGATAATATAAATAGTTACAATATTTTTAAAAAAATTCAAGGAAAAGTTATGATGGAAAAGTTTCCAAGGATGATGATGATGTACTTATAAAGAGTTCTAAGTAGACAAAAAAATATAAAATTATAAAATTTGATGTTATAAAGTTAGGGATCTTGAATATAAGTTTAAAGAGTTGAACTTAAGGTATATAATTATTATGTTCCACATTTATTAAAAATATATTGATTCATAAATATTACTCACTAGAAGTTTATTGGTATTATTTTATCAGATGGTTTCATAGAGATTTGATAGGAATCACATTTGGATGTAATTTCTAAAATATAATTTCTATAGTAACAACTTGAAATTCATGCAAAATTTTTAAGAGGTTAGTTGTAATAGTTTTAAACATATCATGTTACTATAATAAATTCAATATTCATTTATCATTCATTCTTGTGTGATTCAATTTATTTTACATGAACGATCAAATGATAAATATCCCCTCAAAGTAAATACATTGAGTTTTCATTAAATGATGATCATCATGGAGTACAATGGGTTGTGATGATATGTAAAGGTTAGATTGAATAGATTTTTATTTACATTTAAAAGGGTTGTATATGATATATTAAAGAATATATTCTTGAGGCAATAATATGATACTTATCACTTAGAATTTTCCTCTAAATTATATCTAATGGAATGTCATAAATTTATGGATATACTATTATTATTATCCTCCCTTATTACAAGTGGTTGGTGAGATACCTAGCATGAGAAAATTTATAATTTGATACCCTACTTATGCAAGTCAATATATGAACTTATCTAATATGGGGATGTTTGGGTATGTTGTAAATCATTTCATCAGTTAGAGTGCAACCAAAATGGAATTAGTACACTTGTATGATAAGAAAAGACATCTATCCCTTGATTGAATGATACTGAAGAAATATATGACAATGCTTAGTTATTTCACATATGATGTATTCAAATAATTGGATAAAATACATGATATTTTCTTATCAGTTAAATGAATTACACATGATGTATTCATCCACTAGGTTAGTATTTTTCATATAATCAAGAAAATGATGGGAGGCCTATACTAGATTGACATGTTCCATGTCTAGTGGTCACTCAATGTCTTGGACAAAGGGATTATATAAGATACACATGATTCATACGATATATATTTTGGCGTACATATTTATATAGAGATATGAGTATGTTTTATGGATATCACACTAGGCCCATTAATATATTGAGAATCACTTATGTATTCCTAGATTCTGATCTTTCCATATATCTATGAAATAGAGATATCATAGTTGTTTTCAATGTTTATAAGGCCCATAGGGTCACATAGTTAGGCCCTTGAATATGGATTAAATTTTGGAAAAAGTTTTTATCCAAAATGAAGATAGTTTTATCAAAAACCATATCCAAAAGAGTTTGTATGGATTCACAAAGAGTTGTAAAGTTATACATAAAGTCCTTATGGGATTTCAATGCAAGTGGTAGATTCTTGGATGTGCACTAGTATATATAAAATATATGATATTATATATAAGTGTATATTTAATACATTAATGAAATGTGATAATAAATATATATATGATATATATTTATTTCTCCCAAATAGTTTTATTATAAGTTACAAACCATTATAAATGTTTAAATGTAATTAAATTAATTCATATAAAATATTCAATGAATCAAACCAGCATTATAAAACACATATGATGCGAGGAACCTTGGGTTGTACCTATATTTGAGGTTGGTGTTATATTATTTTATGTGTGGATAATTATATCTTCCTATCATACTGCAATTCATCATCTAAGACAAGGTACTAGAACCCCTTTAGTATGTGGGTATCCACATGATATGATCACATATCCATTGGTTGGTGCCCCCCCCTCAGAGGCACGGTGATTTTGTTCACTGTTTCATGATCTTTATCAATCATTCTTCTTCTCCAAGTAAGAAGAATACTTCTACTATTGGTATTTTCCAAGTACACATTTTTACAATTTATTTATGTATTGGTTATTTAAGATAGATATTCCTATGTTTGGGTTTTCTTCTGCTGTATATAGACATATGATGATCATATGAAACCCATCAATATTACATACTTGATTGGGTACAAAAAGGGAACAACAATAAAAACAATAATAAAAACAACAATAGAAACAACAAAAACAATAATATGCTTATAGAAATAAAAATAATTATAATTATATATTTTTAATAATGATGATAATAATGAATTATACATTTATAAAAAATAAAATAAAAAAATAAATATATATCAATAAGATGAAATATATAAGGATGGAATGAGATACAAAGATAAAAATTATAAGGTCCAATACCTAGTAAATATCATGTAATCTTATCGAACCATAAATGTATACTTACACATACAGCTTTATTGGATAGGGAATTCATTAAGTCTTTTACCTATATAAATATAAGACTTTTAACAAAATAAATAATCAAAACAAAATATAGAAAGCATATCCAACATTCCATTAAACTCCAAATTATATTAATGTATCACATTTTAATGGCCTGGACTCTATATAAAGATTTTATTTCAATCCATGTTAAAATAATACTGCATGCTTACTTTTTATTACAATCGAACTGATCTGTTTATTTTATTGGTATATTTTTATTGCTACTATCACATGATTACTGATGCTTGATCTTATTTTTATTCATGCATACAACCTATTATTACATGTGGTATTTATCTAATATCACCCCCACAATGTATTGGAAATATTTGATATTTATTATTATTATTATGTGGATTTATTTGGGACTGTTCATCATAATTGATCCAAGGTCACTCATGCTCTCCTAGTATGATTTCTCAATGTGTTTGTTTTGACTCTCATATTTGGTTGATCCACACCTTGGATTTTTGGATTATACTGTGCCACCAAGTTCTTCTCTAAGAAGTCCCCTAAAGATGTTATGTGAATGGTATTTTCAAGATCATCCATCCACATGTCACACACATTTTTCTCTCACCTTCCCCTCCCATTTCTTTTCTATAGGGTTCATGATTAATCCCCCCTAATTTGTTTTGGAATTAAAATGTGAGAGCGTACTTTTGGATTTTTTTCTTTGATAGAAAAAGAAAATATTTTGTTTTTAATGTGGATTAAAAAAGTAGTAGGAGAAGTTGAGGTTCATGGCATGTTCTTTGGCTCATGATGACCGACATACTGATCCCTTGAAACTAGACACACATTCTGATAGATATTTATTAGAGATGATGAGTTGTGTAGGGTGAGATGACCACTGCACTAGGCTTAGAGGTTTTAGGATCAACATCTTTAATCATAACTAGTTTTAAATTTATATTCCCATATTTATAAGTGATTTCAAATTTTTATTGATGTCTACCACTGTATCCACTATGTTGTGTGTGTGAAAGTCTATCCAGGAGTGGATAGTGTTAAATACTCATTAATGAGCTGACCACCACCACCTGGTTTAGCAAGTTGACCTCCTCAGATATTTTCTTTGGTCTTTATTTATTTTGAGTATATATTTTTTAATTCTTTTATTAGTAATAAAGGTCTTCCCTAGGGTGGTGTTCTTATTGTGAATATAGGTTCAATTCGAATCGAATCACATTCTATCTTGGTCTTTATTCTTGTTTTATACTTTTTATTTTCGAAATAACTCTCATTTAATTTAATTTATTAATATTTATTCATTTTTTTAATAAAAATTCTTAAATAGTCATTTTAAGCCATCATAAAAAAATTAGTGGATCTTGGATGTTATTCAGGACAACCACATAAACACTTCCCTCTATAATTGGTATCAGAGCTATCTGATTTGTAAAAATGAGACCTATAAAATTTTAATTGATAGGTTTAGTAGATAAAATGATTTCAAACATTGTATAATAAATATGATTTCTATTTTAGTCCATAATTAACTTCTTGATGTTATTGGTGGTCCTAAAAAAAATTTCACCTCTCTATCCCATGATGGATAGTCTATTATTACATATGTTTATTTAACTGACGATGTTCTTAGGAAGACCCATAGTCATATTTTGTTTTCCTTAGGTGATAATGTTCTTTGGGAAGTTGAATTTGAGTATATGGATACTGGTATCTTGTTTAAATTAGAATCCCTATGCATGAATAAATATTTAGTTGGAATATTATATAAGAAGATTAGAGTGTACACCTTTTAGATACATCTTAAAACTGCATTAATGGCCCATATTAATGATTTAAAAAAAATATTAGTAGATATTTTAAATATAGATATTCAAATGATTAATGGTTACTAGAACATAATTCTATTAACCTAATTTGGCGAGTCTTTTAATATTGTTAAATTCTCAATGATGTATGGTAGGGATAGTCTTGATCTCAATTAGGCCAAATAAACTTTATTAGATAATGAACTTAAAATGAAAGTCACTATTAAGTGTGATGCTAGGGGATTGAATGGTAGAGGTCAGAGTGATAATTGGAGTATGTGGAGATAGAGAAGACAATTTAGGAGGTGTAGATATAAATCCATGAATATAATGATTAAATGTTTATAATGTAAGAAACATGGAAATATTATAAGGAACTATCCAAATAAGAAGATTAGTTATAAATAAAATAGTAGTGATCCTTATTTTTTTGTTGAATAGGATTTTGAAACTGCTAATGTTTTGAATTTTTTTATCATACGGTCTCTGGGGAGTGGATCATGCACTCAAGATTCTACTTTAAAATGTTTCATAAAAGAGATTACTTCACTAGTATAAGGGATATTAAATCAAGTGATGTCTATTTGAGAAATAATATGATTTTTCATATCATGCTTATGTATTCTATTTTTCTAGAGATTCATGTTAGGATATTTATGATTTGAGTAGTAGTTTGGTGGGTAACAAAGCTTAAGTGAAGCCTCATTCATCTATGAATTTGGGATTAGAAGGGATATACCTTTGGTCTTCTAATAGATTCAGAATTTCCCATGGGTCCTATACTTTGATAAAGAGAACCCTCTAGAATTAAGTATATGTGTTAGATGATAGGGATCACATGAATAAACTCAATGCCTCTCATGACCTAGTAATAGATAAAACTACCCTTTAACATAGTAGACTTAGGAACGTGAGTGATAAAGGACTTCATGAACTTATAAAGCAAGTATTTTTTACTAACATAACTCTTAGTAGTCTTCCATTCTGTGAAAATTATGTGTATGGTAAGTTCTAGGTGAGCGAGTTTTGATAGGTCATCATAGAAGGCTAGAAACCCTCTTGAGTGTTTCTACTATGATCTTTGGGGTCCCTATAGGGATGTTTGTCATGGTGGAAGCCATTAATTTGTCATGTTTGTCTTTGATTACTCTAGGAAGTTAGGAATTTACATCTTGATACACAAGTCTAATACCTTTATGTTGTTTATGAATTTGAAGGGTAGTATATAAAAATAATATTGTAAGAAATTAAAGGCTCATAGGACTCATAATAGTTTGGAATATCTATCTATTGAGTTTGAATAATTTTTGTAGCTTTTAATGTATATAAAGATACCATATTGTTGTGTAAACTCCACAAAAAAATGTATTATTTGAGTGTATAAATAAGATCATCATAGAGAGGGTGATATATATACGATCACACTCAAGTTTACTTAGAATGTTTTTGGGATGAATCTTCCACTATGAAAATATACATAAAAAATCATTTCCCATTAGTATTTAATTCTTTCAAGACACCTAAATAACTCTAGATAGGGAAGAAACCTAGTCTTGTACACCTTAGAGTGTTTGGATCCACAACTTATTCACACACTAATAATGATAAGCTTGAACCTAGGACCATATAATGTATCAGTGTTGGTTATCTGAAGGGTGTTAAGGGTTATAAATTATGAATAGATATGACTAGATATCATCAATGAATCATCATTCATAATGATTTTTTCCATGAGTGTAGTCCACCTAAATGTAATACTGTTGAGTCTATTGATACTGGTACACACCAAACTTTGAGCGTTAATATTACTTCAGAATCTCACGACCAAGATCAACTTGAGACTATCTCCACCAATCCTTACCTATAAATTTTAGAGAGATCAATTGTATCGATGTAGAGTATTTAATATCATTAGACCTCTTTCTCAGCTTAGCCATGCCAATTTGGTAGCATTTTATTTTAACACTTCATAGGATATAAACCACGATGAATCATAAACCTTCAAAAAAGTAATGAAATCTAAAGAATTTTACTATTGGTTAACTTCTATGTAAGATAATATTAATTCCATTCTTAAAAATAATACCTAGGCTATTATGACCTAACCTAGAAATGGAAAAAATAATTGGTTGTAAATGGATCATTAAAAGAAAGGAGGATAACACTAGGGAGTTATGAATTAAATAAAAACCTAAGTTAGTTATTAAGGGATTCCATTAATATGAATAGATAAAATATAGTCATATTTAACCCCTATTTTTATGTTTTATTCTACTCATATTCTTCTTTATTTTAATGCTAAATATTACTTCCATATTGAATAGTTATATGTTAAAATGTATTTTTTTTCATGGTAAACTCAATCAAAGAATTTATATGAATCCTCCCAATAGGTTTTCAAAATAATTAGAAACTAATCAATTCTATATTTTATAGAATTCCTTTTATGGACTTCAGAAATATTCATGGAAATTATATGAAGGTTTTGATTTTTTATGATTGAAAATGGTTTTAATAGAAGTAAATTTGATGCGAGTGTTTATATAAATCTTGTTAAGAATGAAATCATTTATCTTATATTATACATAGATGACATACTAATAATCTATAAAAACATGATCCTTACAAATTAGGTTATTTCCCAACATGATTCTATTTTTGAAATGATATATTTGGTTCATGTAAAGTAAATACTTGGAATATATTTAATTAAGAACAAAGTGGATAGAACCTTGTGTTCATCATATCATGATTAAATTAAGAAGGTTTTAAAATGGTACCTATTGGAGAATATTACACCTGTTAGCATACCCGTGGTCCATCATTTCAAGATATCTCTTAATCAGTCCCTTGTTAGTGAAACTGAGGTAGAATTCATGAATAAAATTCCTTATACTAGCATTGTAGGAAGCCTTATGTATGAAATGGTATGTTCTTAATTATATATATCCATTTATATGTGTACATTGAGAAGGTTTATGGGAAAAAATTGAAAATTTCATTGACATGATCTAAAATGGATCCCTAGGTATGTTTATATGTCTACCAATTTATTCATTCTATATGGAAAAAGTGATAGTTATTCTGATGATATTGTTAGGCTTGTTGATCCTGATTATCCCGCCAACAAAGAGACTCTTAAATCAATTACTTGTTATTTTCATGCTTATGGTGGACCTTTTTCCTAGAAATGAAATATGTAATAAGTAACTTTCCTTTACACTACTAAGGCTAAATACATTTATTTAGTTGAATATATAAAAGAATCAATTTGGTTAAAAGATTTGGTTAATGAGTTTCCTTTATTAGTTTCTAGCATTTTTGTTCATTGTGATAGTCAGTATACCCTTATTTTTTATAGAAAATATTATTTCCATGGTAGATAAAAGAATATAAACATTATAATTCACTTTTTAGGGAATTTATTAAATCTAGGATAATGTGTCTCATGAAGATACACACTATAGATAATCCGGTCAATAGTTTGACTAAATATTGTCTATGTTTAGTGAATATTGTCACAGTTTAATAATTTATATATAATAACACCATAATTAATATAATATTTTTAATTAAAAGTTGGATAATTTTTAAAATGTTGTTACATTTATATTTTCTATTTCAATCAAATTGATTTTTTTTCATTTGATCTGTATATTTATATTGTTTCCTTTGCTTGTTTGCTGCTAGTTGATCTTGTTTTCATGTATGAAGGAAATATAATATTAAATATGGTATTTAATTAATATTATACATATAATTTATTAGAAATATAGTATTTTCCCTTTTATTATTATGTTTTATTTGGGAAAATTGATCTACATTGATCTAACATCTCCAGAACTCTCCCCATGTGCTTTCTCGGTGTGTTTGTTTTGTCTCATGAATTCGGTAGATTTATGCCTTTGATTTGTGGTCTATCTCATGTAACAACATGCACCTATCTATTATCCTCTTAATCATCTATGTGAATGGACATTTCAATCTCAGCCTTCCACCTATCATACATCCAATTCTCTCACATTATGTCCATCCAAAATTATAAATTTTATTCATAGAAAAGAGGAGGTCCTAGAGGACTAGACTAGAAAGGAAACCCATATTACGGGGGCCTAAAGTAATGCAGCCCAAGGGAATCACCCCAGATAATATTCACCCCCTCCGGTTTAAGCTGGGACACATTAGTAAAACACGACATCTGAGAGCCAGGGACCACAATAGAGGCCATATAATCCGCCACTTTGTTCCCCTCGCACCACATATGCAATATTCTAACGTTATCCTTGAGAAGCACCTTGCACTGTCTAATTGTGTAGGTAATTGACCAGGGGATGGTGCCATTATCAAGAAGAGAATCATGGATAATCATTTAGTCTGTTTCCATGTGGTCAATGTAAATGACTCTACGGTTGCATAAGGAAAGGCCGGTTAGGACCGCCATTGTTTCCGCCCGAAGTGAGGATCCGCTACCATAATTCGCTGTGAAGGCCAGGACCAGGCTCCCTTTGGTGTCCTGAATGACACCTCCTACTCGCATGTCACCCAATACACAAGATACATTAGAATTGAGTAAATGTCCGACGAGCGGAGGAGTCCAATGAATCCACCTGCCCTGCTCCTCCTCACTATTCCGTGTGCCCTTCCTAAGGGTATCCTGCAACACCCCAAGAAAAAAGTGCTCCTCGTCCAAAGCCTATGGTGAAAAACAAGTCAATCAACATGCAACTGGTATTCCCCACCATGGATCATCCAGTGAAGCTTCTCCCCTCGTACTTGGCCCGGTTCCTGGCTTGCCAAAGGCACCAACAGGCCGTATTGAAGATGACGGCTCGCACCTTCAACTCCTCCTTTGACCCACTGGCCTCCTGGAACCAGTGCTCCATAAACATCTCAGCATTTCCCTCTTGAAGGAGGAAGCCTGTATGAGTGCCGAAGAACCTCCAGATGTGCCGAGCCCATTCTCCCTCAAAGAAAATATGGTTCATGCTCTCTTCTCTTTTATTCCCACAACACTGGAAGCAGGACGCGAGACTGATACCAATCCATTTAATGTGATCATCGGAGGGGATGGATTTCTTGCAGATCCTCCCAGTTAGGAAATTGAGTTTAGCCGGGATCTTTTTACACCAGGCCACACTATACCACCTATCAAGTTTCCCCTATAGGGAGTTCCTGCTGTGGAAATCTTTTGAGTTGAACCTCCCCGAGGTGGATGGAGTGTAAACGCATCTATCGTGCTCTGTATTCAAAACCACAGAGTTGAAAACTTGTTGCTGGGGAGTGTCAAGGACCAATATGAAGAACAGGGGATACATAATTACCTCCCTGAAGGAGATAGTTGGGGCCAGACATCCTGGGTACCCCATCACTTCGCCCGCCCAATTGTGGTGCCAGAAGAGGATGCTCCCTTCCCAGATAATCCATTGATAGGATGGTATAAGAGTAGGTACAATGTTAAACACTGAGGACCATAACTCAGACCCCCTTGTAGTGCCATAAACTATATCAGCCTTATATCATTGAGACATCTATATTCCCCACAAGGATTGTTCCTCAATGGCCTCCCATGCAAGCTTCGTATGCATGAAGTGGATCATGTCCTCCATACTTCTAACATTAATCCCCCCTTCACTAATGGGTCGGGCCATCTTGTCCCATGACAACCACTGTCTCTTCCCCTCACATGTCGCGTCCCATATGAATCACGCAAGTATCCTGTCAATGAACCTGATAACCCCCTTCGGCATGCATGAAGAGGCCAGAGCGTGCACCGGGATCGCTGATAGCACACTATTCACCAAAGTGATCTGACTTCCGAAGGATAGAAAGTGGTTTTTCCAATTCAAAATGCGTTCCAAGATCCTGTTCATCACCCTATCGAAGTCCCTGATCCTCAACCATCCTGCAGAGATAGGGCTACTGAGGTACTACATGGGAAAGGAGCCTCTACCCATTCCCAGCACGTTTCCCATCCTGTCCTCCCTGCTCGGGTTGCACGATATAGGGACATAGAAGCTACTCTTCTCCCTGTTGATGATTTGTCCACTCCAGAAGCATTACTCCACGAGGATCCTGTTCATCTCCTGAAGGTAATTCCACCCACCATTCATGAAAACAATCGATTTGTCAGCGAACATCAAATGCGACACTGGGGGTGAGGCAGAGCTTCCTCCGGTAAAGAAGAATGGCCCCTTCGCGGACTCCCTTGTTGATCATCCTACTCAGAGTGTCTTGCATGATTATGAATAAACTCGGAGAGAGCAGATCACCTTGTAAAAGTACACATATAGTTTTGAAGAAACCATAAGTTCTCCCCATAAAAGACACAAACATCCACGATGAACAGACACACCTGAAAATAATATCACAGGCCCATCTAGAAACTCCCATCTTCACTAGGACTCTGTTCATGAATCCCCATTCCATCCTGTCGTATGATTTATTCATGTCCAGATTAATTGCCACGTTAGAACCACGAGATGGAGTGTTCAAGTCTCTCAACATCTCCTGTGACATTGCCACAGATCCTTGAATCGATCGGTCTTTGACAAAGCCATGTTTCTCCAAATCTACTCACCAAGGAAGCTGGACATCCTCCTATTGATTATGCTCTCCAAGACCTTATAGGGGAAACTGCACATGCTCATAGGTCAATAGTGGGAGAGGGAGGAGGGATCTTTTGTCTTCAGTAGTAGAATTAGAGTTGTCGCGGAAGCAATACGAGGAAGGCCACCCCCTCGAAAGAAATCCTGAATGGCAGCAATAAGATCACCTTTCACCTCCTCCCAGGAGCCCCTGTAGAAGGAACCTAGGAACCTATTGGGCCCTGCCGTATTGTCGGGGTTCATGTTCCACATAGCCTCATGTACCTCCCCTTCTTCTGGAATACTTTCCAACAAGGCATTCTCCTATGCAGAGACACTATTCGATATACCCTCCCAAAGCCCGGCCGTCCCGGAAGGGTACCCTCCAGGAATGTTCGAATTTGAGCCTGAAATGAGGTCTTTAAAGAACTTGCATGCCATGCCCCCGAACACCTCCGCATCGTCTGAAAACGAGCCATCCTCCATTGCAAGATTGGGTTTCACAACACGCCTCCTCTCTCTAATACATGTGTAAAAATATGCAGTGTTCTTTTCCCCTTCCTTCAACCATTTGACCCTATACTGGTCCCTCGCCTCTATCTCCTGAGAGATAACCATCTCCACCATAGAGCTCTTTAACTTCGCAAGTTCAGAAAAAATACCATCATCCCATCTCTCCTCAAGCCTGGCCTCCAGTCTTTGGATGTCTTGTTTTATATCCGCCAGATCCTGGTCCAGGGGAGGGAGAGACCTAGCCGATGCCAATAGTTCCTTCTTTAAACACCTCAACTTTTCATGTAGAGCCACCCATGCATGGCCCCGAGGGGTCTCGTTCCAGATCCTCCTAACCACACGATGATATTCTAGGTCGTTATCCCATTGGCTGGAGAACATGAAATTCTAATTCACGACTTCTGTCGTATAAATAGATAATAGGAGCGGCGAATGGTCGGAGATGCTTCATGTCAAGTGATTAACCTTTGCATTCAGATACTTTCATATGGCGTGAATGTTGGCAATGCATCGGTCAAGCCTACTCCAACAATGACTTCTGCCCCTTCTATTGTTGCACTAGGTGAAAGGATCACCTGAATATCCCAGGTCCGTTAACCCTTTCCCTACCATAAACTGCACAAAGGACGTACTTTCCTGCCTTATGAATTCACCCCGCCCATTCCTCTCATCTGGTTGCATGATGATGTTGAAATCTCCTCCCACCACCCAGGGCTGGGCCCCTGGGTCAAACCTGTTAAGCTCTGACCACAACACCTCCCTCCTTTGATCATCACAACTACCATAAATAAAGGAAATATACATATCTTCTCCATCGCTCGACACCTTCGTTGTGATATGCTGTTCCCCGGCCTACAACAGCTCCACTGAAACTTCCCTCTTCCAGAACAATCATATGTGGTTGTTAGTCAGGGCCGCATTCATGGACGCATACATTCTTAGCTTACGGGTGAAATCTTGGATCTTGGCAATATTCTGCTTGTGCTCAATAGTCACCACCATCTTGACCTTGTGGTTCTTGGCTTCTGAAGAAATAAAGTCGGTCTTCACCCTAACCCCTATACCCCGGGCGTTCCAGATCATAATGGGAATCATTAAAACAACCCTGCCCTGGCTTTGGCCCTAGGTACTTTTAGTTTTTTTCAAGATAATAGAAATATATATATTTTTGTGAGGATTTTAAGAGAATAATAAGAAATTAAGGTTCATATTTTGTGCTTTCCTCCCCGATGACTGACGTATTGATCCCCTGCAACTGGAATTGTGTTCTAGTGGAGATTCAATGGAGATAATGAGTTATGTGGAGTGGGATGACCACTACAAAATGATTGGAGGTCATAGACTCAACATCATTGTAATTGGGTTTTGGTGTAGAAAATCATCTATGTAATGTAGTTTCATATTTTTCATGATATCTTCTTTTATATCCTTTATCCCGGGTGCATGTGTGAGTCCAAAAAGAGCTGACCACTTCCACTTAGTTTGAAATGATTATCTCCTAAAACTGTTTCTATGGTCTTTCTTTCTTTCTAGTTTTTTATTTACTAATTATTTCCATTAGTAATAATAGTCATTTTTGGAGGATTTTCTCACTATTCATGTAGGTTTAGCACAAATCGAAGCAAGTTATATCTTGGATTTCTTTTCTATTTTTTGATTTATATTTCCAAAATAATTGTTATCTAATTTAGTTTCATAATATCACTTCACTATTTTCTTAATAAAACATATTACCTAATCATTTCATAATCTATCCTAAAAAATTAGTGGATGTTATCCATTCTCGAGGATATCTATAGAGATCCTTGTTTTCATACATTAATTTTAAATCATTTTAATGATAAAAAACATGACAAAATTACACATTGAGGATCCAAAGGTTTACCGTCTTGGTAAAACTAGGACCATACATAATATTTACAACACAAAACATTTATTTAATTCCTTCTTCTCTAGATTCTTTTTGGATATTGATTTCTCCTTAGTATAAGTGGTCATCTGAGGATATACATAAAAAGGATGAGAAAAAAATACAAGTAAAAGGATAGATAAGAACACAGAACAACATAACATGGGGTTAGAATAATCATAATATCATCATCATAATCAGAAGAAGATGTATTAGATAATATCATGGAATATGGAAATGCATAAAAATGAAACATCATGTCTTAGTTTTCATCTACCACATATAGTTTTGAAAAAATATATAATTATGTTGACACATAATTCACTATACTCATGAGGTTCTTCACATTACCCAATGAATTGGAGTGCTGTATAATTCTGGGTGCACCCATCATATCGTAACATCAATATTGTGTTATATAATCTAGGCTCAACCATCACATCATAATGTTAACATTATCATGAATGCCACATAGAATGTATATCAATCTTGGACCTAAATAACCCATGTAAAGGAATGGTTTTAATTTCAAAAATCATATTTTCATAAACATTTTCTTACCAAATGAAATAGGGAATAAAATAATTGATAAAAGAACCACCAACCTTGAGTGAAAAGTAAACAGAGTGTTTTTGAAAGAAGAGTTCTTTTAAAAAACATCGCGCTTGACATAAAATACAATGGAAAACATTTATATCACATTAAAGGTAAGATAAAGATTAAGAAATGATTTTTAAAGAATAAACATACTAAAAACTTGGTGAAAGAGGGAAGACACAAAGAAAAAGGGTTGGGTTGGAGAAATCCCATTATATTATGTCTGAACGCTTTCTTCACCTTAATGTTCTGTATAATGAAATTATATTAATTAATTAAAAATTAAAAAACCTTTTATACATGAATATGGATCATTATGGTTTTATTAAGTTCTATTATGGGCCTTTGTATGAGTTATAGAGTTTAAATTCATTATTCGAGAGTGTTCTTTTCTTAGTTTTCATGAACAGTTCACTTGTACACATGAATGGAAGTTCATGTAGAACATGGATAAATATTCAGAATGGATATTACATGTTATTAGTGATATTAAAGGTGTTTAAATGATCTTATAAAATGGTTGGTTATATACCTTGAGGATGAATCATTAGATAAAATTTAATGATGATTATTTTAGGTTAATTTGGGCGGTTTTTGGATCACAAAGAACATGTTTTGTTTTATCATTTAGTATTACAAATAAAAGTTATTTCCAGGACATAAAAGGAGTTAAAAGATAAATATTAAAATCTATTTTCAACCATTTAATTATTTTATTGATATCCTTGAAGGATTTTATGGAAAATGGAAGTGCATCGTCCATAATGTAGGTAAATTAATACATCATGGGAGATGATTTCAGTTTTATAAAAAAAATGAGAGAGGGAGGATTATAATGAATAATATTTCATTAACATGATATAATAATAGTATATAAATTTTAATAGAGTTATCATGATATTTTTATAAGATAATTTGGGGATAAGATAAGAAAAGAAATGAAATTTGAAAGGAATTTGAAAGAAGAGAGAGGGAAGAATTACCTCTTGAATATATCTTCCTTGAGAGCCTCCTTAGAGGAGAGGTTTTGGTATTTTTATGAGACCAAGGGATAATGGACATAGGGGAGGATCTTGGGAAAATATTTTATCATAATTTGGAGTAGTTACAAAGCTTGATAGGTGTGAGGAACTAAGGTTGTGAGGGGTGGTATTTATAGTGGAGGGGGGAGGGGTTTCTAAATATTATAATCAATAATTTATTATTTATCCACAAGACAAGAAATAGTGATGATTCCATGACTATATATAGTAAATAGGTAATGTGAGTTCCATATTTGGGTGATTAAATCAATCATGATGTTATTAATAGTGGATTTAACTCATAATGTATTAATACTGTAAATTACCATATGAAACTATTCACAAAAATTCAAGTATTTTAGAAAAATATAAAAAATTAAAGAATTTTTTTTCTAAATGTATAATTAAAAAATGAACTCCATTTTATGAAAACAATTTTTTAAATATGATTAATTTAATTTTTAATTAAAATCATAATTTACTTGAAAAATACATATTTTAAAATTAAAACTGTTTTTCTAACACTTTGAAAAATTAATTAAGGCCTCATAAAATAATCATAAGACATAAAAATACTAGTTTATGAATAAATTTTATGAAAATAAATTTTCTTTTAAATTATTAAATTAATCATTAAATATTTTTTTCTTACAAAAATACCAACACTACAAAATAATTATATCATATTATCACTTATAGGATAGATAAATTTTATTTATACTATCATTGTTAAGGTTCTTATTCACTTGGACGATTTACTATTAATAGGGGTCATATTACAATTTATAAGGGTAAAATTACTATCCATAAGGGTAAGTTACTATTTACCAAAAAATTAAGTTTCACCCATCTTACTCCAAACATCTTATTGATCATAACTGTGTATGTTAGATTTTTAAAATTCAAATCACAGAAGTGAAAAAATTATTTAAAAAAAAACATAGAATTTAGTAATTCATTTAAGCATGATGTGAAATTGTGTTTCCTAATTTTATTTTATGTTACATGATTATAAGAAGTTAATTACATTGATAAAACTTTAGGTTGTTACATTCTTCCCCTTTTTTAATTTTCACCCTTGAAATTTTGTTTTACATAAACTAGTGAAGGTACTTCTCCTTCATTGCCTCCTCAAATGGCCCGAAGGCCTTCATTTTTTATTTATTTTTGATAATCCACCTTTCAAGGGGTGAGGTGGAACCCTTACAAGGCCCGTAGGTGTAATCATTACATGGCTCATAGTCCTTAGAGGAATTCATTTCCCATAGGCTTCAAACATTACATACAACCCAGAATAACTACTTGGAACTGCTCCTCCCCAGCATCATCATCGTGGAATCAGCTCTCCGCCTTCTCATGGCTGTTCAACTAGGCTTTCTCGTGCATGCACAGTTTTTTACCGATGGTAGGTTTCATACCCTATCATTCTTGCAATCCGTTTAGCTGCTGCTATGGTGAAAGCTCCTTACTCCTCCTCTTTCTGAAGCTTGTTCCTTGTAGGTTGTCTGGTTTGAATATGCACTTTTTAAGGTGGCCTAAAGGCCTTGAGGTGGCCCAAAGTCCTTACTTACCCAAATTCATGGGTGGCCCGAAGGCCTTAAAGGACTCGGGGACCAAATTGGTGGCCCAAAGGCCCAAATGGGGGTATATTCCTGGATGCTACAATGCCAAACAGTGGCTGCTACAGTTCTGCTATAGTTCCTGCTACAGTAAATGCTACAGTTCTACACAGTTCCTGATACAGTACTGCTATAGTACCTGCTACAATACCTACTACAGTACTGCTATAGTACCCACTGAAAATTATCCCCCACCTGGATTTGATCCCGTGTCTCTTGGATGCACTTAAGGAGTCCTCACCAACTGGGCTGAGGCTCATGTGCTACTTCTCCTTCATTGCATCCTCTAGTTCTTAGGTTTCTTCTTCATACTTATGGTTTCTACACAACACTTTTACAAGGTGGGTTGTCTTGTTTAATATAACCTTATCTCTCAGGTCTAGAATTTTTACTAGCTGCTCCTTATACGAGAGATCATCTTCTGGCTGTACCACCTTTGGGTTCAGTACATGTGAGAGATCTTGTATGTAATTCCTTAGGAGTTATACATGAAACACATCATGAAATTGATCCATATTTGGTAGAATTGCAAGATGATAGTCCACGACTCCTATAAGGTCAAGGATCTGAAAGGGGCCAATGTACCTTAGGATTATCTTCCTTTTCTTTCCAAACCGCATGACTCTCTTCCATGGTGATGTCTGAAGGAAGACTTTATCTCAAACTTAGAACTCCCAGTCCCTTAAAAGGTTTCCAACATAGCTCTTTTACTGACTCTGAGAAGCTTTGATATGTTTTTGGATGACTTGAACCTTCTCTATCATCTCTTTCACACGATCACGTCCAAGTATCTTTCTTTCTCCAACTTCATCCCAACTGGTTGGAGTTCTACATTTCTTTCCATATAGAGATTTATATGGATTCATCTGAATACTTGAGTGGAAGATACTATTATATGAGAACTCAACCAATTGGAGATGCTGATCCCATCAACCTTTGAATTATAAATAGCATGATCTTAGCATATCTTCGAGCATTTGAAAAGTCCTTTCAGATTAGCCATCAGTTTGGGGGTGATAGGTCATGCTGAAATTTAATTCAGTACTCAAGGAATGTTGGAGACACCATCAAGATTTATATGTGAACCATGGATCATGATCAGATACAATCTAGTGTGGAACCCCATGTAGTATCACCACTTCCTTCACATATATATTTGTAAGTTGTTCAAGTGAGAGATCTTCCTGAATAGCGATAAACTGGGTAGTCTTGGTGAGTCGGTCCACCACAACCTATATCACATTATTTTTTTTGGATGTCTTTGAGAGACCCATGACAAAGGTCATAGTGATATTATCCCATTTCCACATGGGTATAGGAAATTATTGCATCAACCCTTTAGACTTTTATTGTTTTTCTTTAACTTTATGAAATATAAATAACCTTGAGATATATTCTAGAATCTATTTCTTCATGTTATCCCACCAAAAGTGTTCTGAGAGATATCGATACATCTTGGTGCTACTAGGATGGATAGAGAAAGTTGAGCTATGTGCATTGTCCAATAGATCCTTCTTTATCCTAGGTGATTAAGGAACACAAATACTTGTTCCAAAAAAAATCACACATCATCATCAATATGAAACTCTTGTAGCTTCCCTTTACCGTGTTAACCTTGTTTTTCAACTCCGAATCATCCATTTGTGACTCCTTAATATTCTCTTGGATAGATGGTTGGGAAACCATTTGGTAAAGGTAGGATTTATTCCCTATCATTTTGATCTCCAAATCCATCCTTTTCATATCCATGAATATGAGGTCTTTATCAATCCACAACATGGATAGAGTAGCATGTTCTTTTCTACTAAGAGCATTAACTACCTTATTCACATTTCCAGGATGATAGTGAATAGAGATATCATAGTATTTGATTATCTCTAACCATATAATTTGATGCATGATGAGATCCTTTTGTGTGAATATATACTTTAGGCTCTTATGATCAGTATATATTTCACACTTCTCACTATAGAGGTCGTGCCTCCATATTTTCAAGGAAAAAATCAAAATTACCAGCTCCAGATCATGCATCGAGTAGTTCTACTCATGGATCTTTAACTACTGTGAGGCTTAGGCCATGGAATTATCATTTTCATTAGTACAAAACCTATTCCTTTCTTTGAAGCATCATTGTATATCAAAAACCTTTCTCCAATTTGTAGTAATGTGAGTATAGGTGTAGTGACCAGCTTTTTCTTTATCTCCTTAAAGCTTTCCTCACATTCTTCCATCCAAACATTCTTAACCCCTTTTCTTATTAACTTAGTTAGAGGGATTTAAAATCATGAGAAATATCTCACAAAATGTCGGTAGTACCCAAATAATCCAAAAAAACTACAGATTTCTATGACACTAGAGGGTCTAGTACATTCCTCATTCACCTTTGTTTTTGAAGGGTGCATAAAGATTCCCTCCCCTAGGATCACATGTCCCAAGAAAATTAATTGCTTCATCTAAAAGTCACAATTTCTGAACTTTTCATACAACTTATCCTTTCTCAATGTCACCAACACAAGTCTTAGATGTTATTCATGTTCCACCTTTTCTTTGATTAGATGAGAATATCATCGATAACCACTACCATAAATTTTTCATGGTAAAGTATAAAGACTTTTCATCAAATACATGAAGATTTCAGGGTAATTAGTATGTCCAAAGGGAATCACCAGAAAATCATAGTACCCATACCTTGTATGGAAGGAATTATTCTGAATGTCTTCCTTCTTCACATTTAGCTGATGATATCCAGAATGAAGATCCACCATTGAAAACTACTGATATCCTCATAGCTGATTAAACATGTCATCAATCCTTTTAAGAGGATACTTGTTATTTAGGGTGATCTTTTTGAGTTACCAATAATTTATACCCAACCGTATTGATCCATCCTTATTCTTCACAAAGAGCACCGACACACCCTAAGGTGATTCACTAGGGAGTATGAACCCTTTTTCCAAATTCTCTTGTAGTTGTTTCTTTAATTCCTTGAGTTTGATAGGATCTATCCTATAAGAATGATTTGAGATAGGAGTAGCTCTGGGTATGAGTTATATGGATAAATCTACCTCATTATTCGAGGGAATTCCGGGTAACTCTTCGGGAAATACATCACCATATTCCCTCATGATGGAAATTTCCATTAGGTTGGAAATTTCCTTTGACTCAACAATTTAAGAGATGTATGCTTCTTCATAGGGAACCAACACCCACACCGTTGAAAGATTTTATAAAGGAGATTCATGATCTTAATTTCATTTTTAAAAGAGCATGGGATGGTTTGAAATATTAAAATATATTTCCATTTCTCGACAATTGATATGTGCTCTACATAACAAGAGACAATCCATTCCCAATATATCATAGAATTCCACCAAGGGAAGTAGCATGAGATTCGCTGGAAGAATCTTTCCACATATGCCAATAAGAGAAGAGTTCAACACTTGGGTTGCAATGATTTCACCACTTGGTGTTTTTATAGATAACTCTACTTCAAGGTTTTAGGGCTTCGATTATATACTTCTAGAAAACTTGCAAGATATAAATAAATGCGTAGAACCAGAAACAAATAAGACTTTTTCCATTCTTGAGTGTGACACCCTGAACCTATTTCATGTATAATAATAATATTTTATGGTTTTACTTCGTTTATTTTTCGTGTTATCCAAACAGTGATTTCAAAATAAAAACAAGACATATTTTATTAATAAAATACTGAAACGATTACATTTCAATAAGGCCCGAAGACCATAGCTATCCTAGGAAACTAATGGAAAATCCAAGGAGTGCCACTGGGAGACCTCCTAACACCACGATGAGACCAAGAAGGTAGCCCTTGTCCCTTGGACCGACCATAGTGAAGAATGTAATCGCTAGGAGAAGGGCACATGTACTAAGAAACATAGGAATGTATAGAACTATCTTTGTAATCCAAACCAACTTAGAGGTAAGAAATACCATAAACATGTATTTATAAGGGTCTTCTTGACCTTTAGAAATACATATGACATTATTTTTTATATCCGTTAGTGCCTTAAGACGATGGTTGTTTTCTTTTTGTGACCATTAGTGTTTTATTAAATGGATATATTTATAATTTAAAAAATTTTAATATAGTTTTCTTTAAAATAATATTTAAAAATTAATATTTTTTTATTATAAGTACAATTTTCAAAGTTAATATTATCTCACTTTGTTTATAGATTATTCAAAATAACTATTTTTAATAAACAGAATTTATTCATATCAAATTTTTATTTAATAGAATATTTTAAATAATAATTATACTAATATATGAATATTGATGATTTTTTGTTTGGTTTCCAAAATATGATATATATATATATACATATGTATACTAGATTTAAATTATACGAAATTATTATATAAAACTAATACTATTATAAAATTATAATATTAAGGTTATACATGACATTGAAAATTATTATTTTAAAGTATTTTAATGATTTTTTTTGTAAAAGTGCTCTATTTTAATTTATGTAGAAAAATATTTAATCTATTTTATGAATAATTTTATGGGTTTTATATATTTTCAAAAATATGATATGTATAAAACTATAATCTTTGGTTTTAAATTATAAACTTTGACTATAATAAACGTTTAATAAAATTATTAATTTGTTTAATAAAATTATAATTATATAATAAAACCATTTTAATAGAATATTGAAAATATATATATGTGAATGTTAAAATTAAATTATAAATTGTTTTACTAAATTATTAAAAATTTATTAATTATGAGAATTTCAATTCATTAAATAAATAAAATTAAATTTGTATTACAAAAAAAAGATATGACACACACATATATATAATTATAATTATTTTAAATTATAATGTTTTAATCATATTTCCATTATATATATATAAGTAATGATATTATGATATTAAAGTTTTTTTTATTATAATAAACTTTTAAAAATTAAGGAATGATTATAGGTTTAGGGGGATCCATGGGTGAGAAATGTTGTGCATCGCGGCTTGGTCTTTGAGGGGTCGTATCTTGATTTGGAGAAGCTAAGAACAAGGGGGTGTCAGAGTCGCACAGTCTAAGTGTCGAGGGAGGATCGGGTGCATCAGAGGAAGAGAGATCCATCGAGAGGGTGTTATCCGTCGAGGTCGAAGCCGAGGCCTATGTACGGTGATGTCTCGCCAAGCTCAGAAGCAGAGTTTGACCAAAGATGTAGTGGGTGTTTTGAGTGGTGAGGGTTGCATTTTTTCCAGACATAGTGAGGTAGATCTACTTTCTGAATCTATTTTGGATTTAGGTTTTTTCTTTCTCCTATTATCATATTTTTTGATCCTTAGGTAGGTGTTCTTTTTCAGGATTTGGATATCCAATCTTATTCTTATGGTTTCGCTGTACAGATGACTGTGTTGTTTTGATCCGATTTTCAATTTTTTTCCAACCACTTGTATTATCATTTGACTACTTAGCATTTATGTTATGTTTTTCGGTTGTCTTGCACTACATAACTTTTGAAATTATGAACTAAGGATGAATGATTTGTGTCCATTATTAGACCTTCCGTCAATTAAAGATGTTGTTCATTTACTTGTTTTCACTAGAGAAATTTGATTTGGAGAATATGAATCCTTGTCTTGTTGTCACTTTTCCAAGAGTTTGGTATCTGACTATATTCACTGTTGACTTGATTATTATTTTCACTCTCACAGCTTGCGAGCTTGCAATGATTTTTTATAACACCATACTAAAAAACAATTCTGTGCTTTTGAAATGGGAAAAAGAAACTGGCAGTCCTGTGAGTCCACGATTATGAGATTTCTTTCTGACATTTCTTCACAGAAATTATATATAAGGGATTATTATCTTCTTATCAATTTATGTTTTAGGTTATTGTATTTTAAGGGAAATTTATTTATTTCTTTATACTCTTTATTTTATTTTTTGCGTAAGGGGAATTAAATCTCAGTAGTTATTTGATTGGTTGTTTTCATTACCACAAAAAATGTTTTTTCTTCAAATACATTTCTTCATCAAGGCTTTTCATAATTATATGTAAGGGATTTTTATGCTTTTTTTCCTTGTAAAAAACCATATATACTCCCAGTGTATATACTAATATGTATATGTTTAGATATATATATATATATATATATATAGTTTTCTACCCTAAACCTATTCTAGATTTGTATAAATTGTTTATCAGTGTTTAACCGATGCGAGTAGTACTTGTTTTGTTGTGTTTTTGAAATGAAAAACCCATTTACCTTTTTATATGTATATACAATATATATATATATATGTATGTATATATATATATATATATATATATTATCTCTAAGGTGAATCTAGGTTTTAAAAGGTTAAAAGTATGCATGTATTAATAATTCTAAGGTTGATAATGATATGAGGGTTCTTTTAACTTGGTTTTTGATTATGAAAAACTGAATATACACTTAGTGTATATTCATACATATACATATAATTCAAATCCAAATATCTTTTATGTTGTTAAATATGATTTTAAATCTTTAAATAAAGGATTGGATGTGAATAATGTTTTGGGTTCAAATGGATTTTTATTTATTATGAAAAACTATAGTTTTTATATATGCATGTCTATACGGTAATGTATTTTAAACATAACATGAGTTTTTGTTTTCAATATGATGATATTGGTGATTAAATAATGTTATGAAGTATTTATTAATTATAAGGGATCATTAAACCTTGTCTCAGTATTACAAAACTCATAAATACACATTGTAGATATGGATATATATATGTACATATATATTTATATGTTTTCCAAACCCTAATTCCAAGTGATGGATAATAGGATTTAATTAATGTATTGATGAAATTAATACTTGTATGATTTTAGTAAGTATTAATCTCATGTTTTCTAACCAATATGTGTATAAGTATGCAATAATACAAGAAAATATATTAGAGGATAAAAGGATGTGTAGAATCATTTTATCACGTTCTGCTCACTTAATGTTTTATTGCATGATGAACCTACTGCAATAATTGACTGTTAGTTAATCAATGTTATGATTTAATCTATTTGTATGTTCACCGACACATTTATCAGTGTATTAAATGGAATGTATTTCTATTAAGTATCCATTACCATGAATAAAAGATTTTAAAATTAAGAAATTATCATTTTATGCGACAACACCATCCATTCATTACTTATGTGTTTTAATCACTATCACATGTACAAAGAATGTTTACTAGTTTATACATGTCATTGAGAAAATTGTTATCTAAATGTTAATTTACATATCATGATAATTCATAAAAAAAATAGATTTTTCAAAGTGGTATGGGACACCTTGAATAATATGAAATGAGAAAATTAAATATTCAAAGTGGTATGTGACACTTTAAATATATGATCTTAATTAGACATACGAGGAATGTATTGGACTTATTATGTAATGGGTGAGGCCCTCTATAGAATCTCGATGCATTAGTAGGTCTCATGAGACAAATTGGGTCATGACATGAGGCCTTGGAAAAATAATAGTCTTGGCACGAGGCCTTGACAGAGAGTTTATGGTATTGGCATAAGGCCTTTACACAGTCTAGAATTGTACATTCCCGAATTATGTTTATAATATTTTGTTAACCAAGTGAATATTCGACTAATAGAATATACTTTGTTGAAATACTTACTTATGATTATCATAAGAAGTAAATGCACATGACATACTGTTTATCCAACACTCATATCCTGAACTTTAATAAAAATAAAGGTAGTTTACCCGTTATTTTATGATGTGAATTTTATGTGATATATTAATTGTGACTTTGTTTATGTGAAACTCTGATCATGTACTTTTTCCATACTTTCACCCTTGAATGATTAACTTAGAATTATATAATTAAATCCTGAATAATATGCTTCACACCATGCATTTTTATAAGAATTCTTATGATTGGAACATGTTTTATTGTAGCCTTGTTAATGTTTCTTAAAATTTTCACTAGTAATTCTTGGAAAACCATTATGTTATGCTTCATATATTGCAATTTTCTTTACGAAAATGTTTTATGAATGTTTTTAAAGGTAAAATTTTTAAAGGTTTTACTTGAAATATTATATTTTTAAACCCCCTTACTGGGCATTCGTATGATCACTCTACGTTTCAATTTTATTTTTACAGGTTTAGTAGATCTGAGTTACACTAAGTGGTGTCTGCTTTGTGGAGTCTTTTTTTCCATTCAGTATTGAAGGATTGTAATATTTGTATCTGGTTTTTGAGAACCTAAACCAAAAATATCCTCTATATGTAACATGATGTGTAATTGATCAGCTTTTCTTTTTTTATTATAAAAAAACTACACACCATGTTTATTAACGCACCAGATTCAGGGCTTCTGGGGTCAGGGCGTGACCATTGGTATTAGAGGTCCAGTTTAGACAACTCTAGAAAATTAGAATAATGCTAACAAATTTAATTATGTCTTAATAAGTAGAGTTATTTCTTAAAATTTCAAGATAGTAGAAAAAACAAGTCTTTTGTCTCTCCCCACCGAATTACTAGAATGCATAATTGTCGAGTCATGTTCAGATACATACAAGCCATTTGTGAACCTAAATCTAACCTGTAAAAGCCTTTATCAAGTGTCTAACAACCCAAATATCCTTTGAATTTATCAAGGACTGGGTCAGGTTTACTATCGCATGTCACAAGTGAAACTTTCTTTTTATGCACACAAAGGAAGGTACTACAAAGGCCTGTTCTTGTGTTTCACCATATATGAGAGTTACCTGGCCCTAGAGATGTTCTGAGAAGCTGTAGAACCGAGAGACCCCCATTCATCCTATATGTTCCATGTCCTTATTTTTAGCAGGTATGGGAGTCTTTATAAAATCTGGTTTTTAGAATTCCAAGTCATCTGATTGGTCTATCGGAACCACGTTCATTCTAATATCTCTGAACAATACGCCTACTATTCCACCTTTTCGAGGACATAATGCTGCCCGCATGAGTTTGACTCGAGATGTGAGAGGTGTATCTAGGAAAATGACATTGAGGAGTTTAAGAACGTTTTGGGGATCAATCTAACTAGAAGAACCTTCTAGGAAAGTCTCTGATGATGGTGGACCTAGTATAGGGGGCATCAGGGGTGAAGTCTGTGGGTTGGTAATGGGAATCTTAAGAGAACGAAGGAATTATGAGGGTGTAATTATTTGAAGGGGGGGATAATGTGACACCCCAAACATATTTTATGTGTAATAATAATATTTTATGGTTTTTCTTAGTTTAATTTTTGTGTTATACAAACAATGTTTTCAAAATTAAAACAAGACATATTTTATTAAAAAAATGCTCAAACGATTACATTTCAATAAGGGCAAAAGACCATAGCTATCCTAGGAAACTAATGGAATATCCGAGGAGTGCCACTAGGAAACCTCCTCGTACCACGATGAGACCAAGCAAGTAGCCCTCCTCCCTTGGACCGATCGTAGTGAAGAATGTAATCGCTAGGAGAAAGGAACATGTACTTAGCAACAAAGGGATTTAGAGAACAATCTTTGTAAGAAAAACTGACTTAGAGGTATGAAATACCATAAACATGTATTTATTAGGGTCTTCTTGATTGTTGGAAAAACTTATGATTGTTATTTTTATAGCTGTTAGTGCCTTAAGAGGACCATTGTTTTCTTTTTGTGACCGTTAGTGTTTTTTAAATGGATATATTTATAAGTTAAAATTTTTTAAGGTAGTTTTCATTAAAATAATAATTTAAAATTAATATTGTTTTATTATAAGCACAATTTTTAAAGTAAATATTATCTCACTTTGTTTACAGATTATTTAAAATAAATATTTTTATTAAACATAATTTATTCTTATCAAATTATTATTTAATAGAATATTTTAAATAATAATTATACTAATATATGAATATATCTAACTTGTCATTTGGTTTCAAAAATACGATATATATATACATATGTATACTATATTTGAATTATTTGAAATAATGATATAAAACTAATACTATTATAAAATTATATTATTGAGGTTATACATGACATTGAAAATTATTATTTTAAAGTATTTTAATGACATTATTTTGTAAAAGTTCACTATTTTAATTTATGTGAACAAATATTTAATCTAATATATGAATAATTATATGGGGTTTATATATTTCGAAAATATGATATGTATAAAACTATAATCTTTGGTTTTAAATTATAAAATTTGATTAAATAAATGTTTTATACAGTTATTAATATGTTTAATAAAATTATAATTATATAATAAAACTAATTCAATATAATAATGAAACTATTGATATATGAATTTTAAAATTAGATTATAAATTTTTTTACCAAATTTTTAAAAATTTATTAATTTTCAAAATTTTAATTCACTAAATGAATAAAATTAATTTTGTATTATAAAAAAATGATATGAAACACATCTATATAATTATAATTAATTAAAATTATAATGTTTTAATCATATTTCCATTATATATATATAAGTAATGATAATAAAATATTAAATTTTTGTTTTATTATAATAAACATTTAAAAAATGGGGATTGGTTATAGGTTTAGGGGGATCTGTAGGTGAGCAGTGTTGTGCGCCGTAGCCTGGTCTTTGAGGGGTCATTCCTTGATCTAGAGAAGCTGTGCACGGGGGTATCAGAGTTGCATAGGCTGAGTGTTGAGTGAGGATCAGTTATGTTGGGGGAAGCTGGAGCTGCCAAGAGGGTGTCGTTCGACGAGGTCAAAGCCGAGGCCTTTGGATGATGACGTCGTGCCGATCTCCGATGCGGAGTCCAACCGAAGATTCAGTGGGTGTTCTATGTGTTGAGGGTTTTGTTTTTTTCAAGACCTAGTGTGGTAGGTATACTTTATGGATCTCTTTTAGATTTAGGTTTTTTCTTTCTCCTATTCTCATATTTTCCGATCCGTAAGTAGGTGTTCTTTTGCTGGTTTTGGCTATCAAATCTTATTCTTATGGTTTCGTCTTCCAGATGATAGTGTTGTTTTGATCTGATTTTCAATTTTTTCCAACCCCTTGCACTATCATTTGACTGTTTAGCATTTTTTTGTGTTTGTTAGTTGTCTTTAACTGTATAGATTTTGAAATTATGAACCGAGGATGAATGATTTATGTCCATTATTAGACCTCCAGTCGATTAAATATATTTTTCATTTCCTTGAATGCACTTGAGAATTTTGATTTAGAGAATAGAAATCCTTATCTCATTGTCACTTTTCAAAGAGTCTGGTATCCAATTTGATTCACTGTTTAATTGATTATTATTTTCACACCCACATATTGGAAGCTTGATATGCTTATTTATAACACCATACCAATAAACACTTCTGGGATTTTGCAACAGGAAAAAGAAACTTACAGTATTATGAGTCCATAACTACGAGATTTATTTCCTGCATTTCTTCACAACATTTAATTATAAGGGATTATTTTATTTTTATCAATTTAAGTTAAAGGTTATTATCTTTGAAGGGAATTTTTTTTTTATACTCTCTATTTTATTTTTGTGTAAGGGGAATTAAATATCAGTAGTTATTTGATTGGCTATTTTCATTACCACCAAAAAATGTTTTTCTTCCAAGAAGTTTGTTCATCAAGGATTTTCATAATTATATGTAAGAGATTTTTAATTCTTATTTCCTTGTGCAAAACCATATATACACCCGATGTATATACAGATATGTATATGTTCATATATATATATATATATATATATAGTCTTCCATCATAAACCTATTCTGGATTTCTAAAAATTGTGTATCAGTGTTTAACTGATGCGAGTAGTACTTGTTTGGTTGTGTTTTTGAAATGAAAAACCCATTCACCTTTTTATATGTATATTGGGTTTATATATATATCATCTCTACGGTGAATCTAGGTTTTCAAAGGTTAAAAGTTTTTGTGTATTAATAATTCTAAGGTAGATAATGATATAAGGGTTCATTTAACATGGTTTTTGATTATTCAAAACTGAATATACCTTTAGTATATATTCATACATATACATAAAATTCAAATCCAAATCTGTTTTATGTTGTTAGAGATGATTTTCAATATTTAAATAAAGACTTGGATGAGAATAATGTTTTGAGTTCAAATGGATTTGTATTTATTATGAAAAAAATTATTTTTTATATATATTTGTCCATACGGTAATGTATTTTAAACCTAACATGAGTTTTGGTTTTCAATCCAGTGACATTGGTTATTAAATAATGTTATGAGGTATTTATTAATTGTAAGGGATCATTAATCCTTTTCTCGATTATGTAAAACTCATACATATACTTTGTGGATATGGATATATATATGTACATATATATTTATATGTTTTCCAAACCATAATTCCAAGTGATGGATAACATGATTTAATTAATGTCTTGATTCAATTAATACTTGTAAGATTTTAGTAGGTATTTATCTCAAGTTTTCAAACCAATATGTGTATTAGTATGCAATAATATATAAAAATATATTAGAGGATAAAAGGATGTGTAGAATCATGTTATCATGTTATGCTCACTTAATGTTTTATTTAATGATGAACCTACTATAATAATTTATTGTTAGTTAATAAAAGTTATGATTTAATCTATTTTCATGTTCAACAACACATTTATCAGTGTATTAAATGGAATGTATTTCTATTAAGTATCCATTACCATGAATAAAGGATTTTAAAATTAAAAAATTATCATTTTATGTAACAAACCCATACATTAATTAATTATGTGTTTTAATCATTATCACATGTATAAAAAATGTTTACCAGTTCATGCATGTCATTGAGAAAATTGTTATCTAAATTTTAACTGACATATCATGATAATTCATAAAAAAACTAAATTATTCAAAGTGGTATGGGATACCTTGAATAATATGAAATGAGAATATTAAATATTCAAAGTAGTATGAGACACTTTGAATATATAACCTTAATTGGGCATATGAGGAATGTATTGGGCTTATTATGTGATTGGTGAGGCCCGCTACAGCCTCTCGATGCATCGATAGGTCTCATGAGAAAAATCAGGTCATGGCACGAGGCCTTGAAAAAATAATGGTCTTGGCACAAGACCTTGATAAAGAGTTTATGGTCTTTCCACGACGCCTTGACACAGTTTAGAATTATACATTCCCTAATTATGTTTATAATATTTAATTAACCAAGTGAATATTCGACTAGTAAAATATTATTGGTTAACAACATTACTTATAAGTATCATAAGAAGTAAATGAACATGACATAATGTTTATCCAGCACTCATCTCCTGAAATTTAATACAAATAATGGTAGTTTACCAGTTATTTTATGATTTTCATTTTATGTGATAAATTAGTTGTGAATTTGTTTATGCAGAACTCTGATCATGTACTTTTTTCATACCTGCACCCTTGCATGATTCACTTAAAATTATTTAATTAACTCTTGAATAATATGATGCTCACCATGAATTTTGTATAGGAATTATTATGATTGGAATGTGTTTTATTATAGCCCTGTTAATATTCCTTAAAATGTTCACTGGTAATTCTTGGAAGACCATTATGTTATGCTTCATGTATTACAGTTTTCATTATGAAAATGTTTTATGAATATTTTTAAAAGGATGTTTTTTAAAGTTTTTACTTGAAATATTATATTTTTAAACACCATTACTGGGAATTCTTATGCTCACCATATATTTCAATTTTATTTTTACAAGTTTCATAGATTTGAGTTACACTTAGTGGTGGTTTCTTTGTGTTGTCTTTTTTTTCCATTCAGTATTGAAGGATTGTAATATTTTCATATGATTTTCCAAAAACTAATTCGAAAAGATCCTCTGTATGGAACATGATGTGTAATTGATCAGTTTTTTTAAAAAAAAATTACACACCATGTTTATTAATGAACTGGATCTAGAGATTCTGGGGTTGGGCTGTGACATTGATTGAATAAGAAGTATACCTTTTACGACTTCATTTTATTTCTCAACACCCATAGTAGTGATGGAATAAGCCTTCGCTTTCTCCTTTGGATTTAGTGACTGATGACACTGATTACCCTCAAGGGCTTGAGGTTTAGTGCACTGGCTTTCATAATGCCCTTTCTCCCTACATTTGTAGCATTGGACCATGGGTGGTTATCTTCTTTCCTCTTCCACATTCTCCTGCCTTCTCATGTATTTTTGACACTCTTTAGATTAGTGGCCTTCTCTCCCACACTTGTATTATTTCACCATCCCTTTGAGGTAATTCCCATGTTTCTTCTTTCCACATTTTGACAATGTTGGTGGTTGGGTTTTCTTTCCACCTTCCTCGTTATATCCTCCAGCATGAATATCCATCTTTTGTTTCTTATCACCATAACCATGGGAACATTATCCAAACTCTATATCCACTTTGATATCACATCGCATGAATTATTCATAGATCCCAAATTCTCTAATTTCAAGATACTTTTGAAGGTGTAGTTTTAATCCACTAAAGAATCTATATATTTTTCTATCATTATTGATAAAAAACACGAAGTGTACCTTGAAATCTTTATGAAATTTTCTTTGTAGGAAATGGAATATTCTACATACTTTTGATATAGATCTATGAATTTTATATCCATATTCGTATGAAAATTTTGTTTGAAATAATTGTTAAGAAAAATTATCTTAAAGTATTTCCACTCTATGAATTCAATTTTTTCCATTGCCTTAGTGTTTTTAATCAAATCCCACCATTGGTTGGCCTCTCCATCGAGATGATAAATTTCCAGAGTCACCTTTTACATCTCAGAATAATGAAGCATAGAAAATATCTTCTCAATTTATTTGAACCACTATTCCGGAACAAGTGGATTGGAAGATCCACTAAACATCAGTGGTCATTGTTGCGTAAAACAACCGAAAACTGGTTTCTCCCTCCTATGTGAATGGAGACAAATGGGAAAGCACCATCATGAAGTTTTGAACTCCACCTCCCAAAGAATTGGGGATTCCATTTGTGCAATTACTTCGTTGTCCATCACACGGGTTGTTGGACTAGTTTCTTCTGGTTCCCACCATTTTCTAAAATTGAAAAGGTTAGAAAAAACATAATTAAACAAATCATGAATAAATAATTTATTCCTTTGTGAAATTAACACTAAAAGAATATATTATGGGATACCTATATATAAAAATGCTTATTATGTGCATACATATACTTAGTATCATACTAAGGGTTTCACGAAGGTTCTCTAATCCTAATTTGAAAATGAACTAAACCGTGCCTCTAATACCAACTATAGCAACCCATATTTTCTTACATTACTTTTAAATAACTTTAATGATAAAAAAATAAAAAAATTACACATCTAGGATCCCTAGGTTTAGTTTCTTGGGAAAAATAGGATCAAACATAATATTTACAACACGAAAAATTTATTTAATTCCTTTTTCTCTATCTTCTTATTGGATCTTGACTTCTCCTTAGTATAAGTGGTCACCTGAGTATATACATAAAAAGGGAGAGCTAAAAGAACTGTAAGAGGATTTATGAGAACATGAAAAAAAATGTAACATGAAATGAGAATAATCATAAAATCATCATCATAATCATGAGAAGAATCATCAGATAATATCATGGAATGTGACAATTCATAAAAATGAAACATCATGTATTAGTGGTCATATTCCACACATATTTGTGAAAAAATCTAGCATCATGTTCACACACACTTCACTTTAATATTTAGGTTCTTCACATTACCCAATACATTAGATTAATGTATAATTCTGGGTGAAGTCATCATATCATAATATCGACATTGCGCTATATAATTCCGGGTGCACCCATCACATCATAAGGTTAACATTATCATGAATGACACATAGAATGTATATCAATATTAGAACTAAATAAACCATCGAAAGGAATGGGTTTCATTTCATAAATCATACATTTCTAAGCATTGGGTTCCCAAATGAAATAGAGAATAAAATACTTGATAAAAGAACAATCAACCTTGAGTGAGATGTAAAAGGTGTGTTTTTGAAAGAAGAGTTATTTTGGAAAACATTATGTTTAACATAAACTCTAGTAAAAAACATGTATATCCTAAAAAAGGTAAGATAATGATAAATAAATTATTTTTAAATAATAACCATATTGAAAATGGAGTGAAATAAGGAAGACCCAAAAAAAGAGAGTTGGGTTTCAGAAATCCCTTTACCTTGTGTTCAAACACTTTCTTCACTTTAATGTCATATATAATGACATTATATTAATTAATTAAAAATTAAAGAACCTTTTATACATGAATATGGATTATTATAGTTTTTTAAGTTATTTTACAAACTTTTGTATGAGTTATAGAGTTTAAATTCATTGTCCGGGAGTGTTCTTTTCTTAGTTTTCATAAATGCTTCACTTGTAAACTTGAATGGAAGTTCAGTTAGAACATGGATAAGCATAAAAAATGGATATTAAATTTTATTAATGATATTATAGGAGTTTAAATTATCTTATAATGAATTTATTTATATACCATGAGAATGAATCATTAGATAAAATTTAATGATGATCGTTTTAGGTTAATTTGGACGATTTTTGGATCACAAAGAACATATTTTTCTTTATCATTTAGTATTATGTATAAAAGTTTTTTATAGAACATTAAAGGGGTTACAAAATAAATATTACAATATTTTTTCAACCATTTAATGGTTTTATTGAAAAACTTGAAGGATTTGAAGAAAATTGGAAGTGCATCACCCACGATGTAGGTAAATTAACACATCACAGGTGGCGATTTCATTTTTATAGACAAAGAGAGAGAGGGAGGTGTATAATGAATAATATTACATTAACATGATATCATACTAGTATATCAACAATATTGGAGTTATCGTTACATTTGGATAAGAGAATTTGAGGATAAGATAATAAAAGAAATTAAATTTGAAAGAAAAGAGAGAGAAGAATTACCTCTTGAATATATCATCCTTGAGAGCCTCTTTAGGGGAGAGGTTTTGGCCTTTTTATGAGTCCAAGGGATGATTTAAGTGGGGGAGGAGCTTGGAAAAATATTTTAGTAGAATTTGGATTAGGAACAAGGCTTGAGAGGTGTGAGAAAATGAAGTTGCAAGGGGTGGTATTTATAGTGGAGGGGAGAGGGGTTTTCTCAATATTATAATCATTAATTTATTATCTCTACACAAGATAAGAAATTGTGATGATTCCATGACAATATAAAATAAATAGGGAATATTAGCTCGAGATTTGTGTGATTACGTCACTCATGATGCTAGGAATATTGGATTTAACTTATAAGGTATTAACACTGTAAATTACCGTATTTTACCATTCACTAAAAAATCAAGTATTTCTGAAAAATCTCAAAAATTCACCCAAACCGTTTTAATAAATGTAGAATTAAAAAATGAACTCCATTTTATGAAAATAATTATCTATTCATGATTAATTTAATTTTTAATTAAAATCATAATTTACTTGAAAAATACATATTTTAAAATTAAAACTGTTTTTTAACACTTTGAAATATTAATTGAGGTCTCATAAAATAATAATAAGACTTCACAATACTAGTTTATGAATAAATTTTATGAAAATAAATTTTATTTTAAAATTTTAAATTAAAAATTAAATATTCATTTATTACAAAAATACCAACTCTATAATATTATTATATCATACTATCACTTATATGATCGATAAATTATATTTACACTATCATCGACAATGTTCTTATTCACTTAGCCAATTTACTATTCATAAGGGTCATATTACTATTCATAAGGGTTACATTATTATTCATAAGGGTAAGTTAATATTCACCAAAATTTAATTTTGTCCTATCGGACTCCAAACATCTTAGTGATCACAACCATGTATGTCATATTTTCAAAATTCAAATCACAGAAGTGGAAACATTTTGTTTAAAGGACACCTAGAATTTAGTAGTTCATTTAACCATGATGTATCATTATGTTTCCTAATGTGATTTTATGTGACATGATTATAATAAGTTAATTACATTGATAAAACTTTGGGTCATTACAATATCCACATCAAAACTACCCTCTATAAGCCATAATTAATTCCACCATCGCTGCTTAGTGATATGAACTGTCTCTATAACCCCCTCTATGACTACTTCCATAGTCATATATTTTCTACAAAATTTATAAAAACATCCCCATATTAAACCATATAATTATCTAATGTCACCTCCACAAACCAACATATTTGGAAACCCTTTGTTCTTTCCATTATAATTAATGTTCATCTAACTTGTAAAGATACTCCGTTAAACAAATTGAATACAACTATTATATTTTTCATAATGTTGGTTAACAACCAAATTCTTTTAAGTATTTTAACATTTGATAAAATTTTTATAATTACCTCACTGAATATAATTTACATCACAAATAACAATAATAATGTGATACATAGATGACTGAAGAGATACATCCTTTCCATTAGATATCAATGAGTTTCAATTATACACGAGAGATAAACTAAATCCTCCCTAGAAGAATAGAATAAACAATTCATCTACTTAGATAAAACTATAATTATATTTTAATCTTTCGAATCATAGGATCGACTTATATATACTTCGGTTCTAATAAATTGAAAAAAAATCTCCAAAGAGAATTACCAAGACAAGAATATAAGAAGATATGATCTGCTATCCATTTGAACTACTTGAAAAATAAGTTTTTTATACATAAAGGAATATGAAAATATTGAAAAAAATGTGTTAGTAGGACATTTACGATGTCTACACTTAAAAATTACATAGTATTTACTAGGATGAATCCATAATTTCTTTAGGCTTGTAATTTTTCATAGAGAAGATGGTGGATTTCATAATAAAAACTAATAATAGTTTTTATAATATATAACTTCATTCATAATAGGATCCCAAATAACAATATCACTATAGGGTATAAACTGATAGTTATTAAAAATTTCCCACACATCATATTGAAGATTTCCAATAGGTTCTATCATCTTTTAACTTATAGTGATATCAATATCATTAATTGTATCATCATTATGAACACAATTAATTAATGGATAACCTTCCCAATTATCTAGAGAAAAATTCAAATATAAACATCAGGTAACCAAAAACCTTGAGTAAAATATAATTTATAAAAATACATGATTTTGAGTAGACCTAACAGAAGAGTTAAGAAAGAAAAAATTATAATATTCATATATGTTTGGAAATTTTCATTTCCAAAATTCCTTCATGTTCAATTTTTTTTCGAAATACCCTATAAAAATTGATCTTAAAGATCCTAATTAATATATTTAAGGTTTTTGATCCCAATTAATCCTATGTAAAATATATTTATAAAATAATTTTAATATATATTTATTCAATAAACCTCCTCTATATAATGCTACAACCCTAAAAATAGTTCTTAATATAAGTGTTAATACTTTTCATAAGATAAATTGGACTTTAATAAACCATAAAATAATATTCTTGTTTGGAAAAAATAACTAAATTAACCAAATATATCCTTATTTCCTTGGATCGATATTTACCTTTCAAGGTTTCCAACTAATTTTTCCTACCATTTAAAATATCATTGAAGTAACACAGTTTCGATCTCCCTAAATAAGGGTAACCCTAAATATTAAAAAAGTGATATTACCTTCCTTAATCTCTAAACCATCCAATGTTCTATTTTTTACAATATGGAGGGAAGCCATTGGTAAATAATATATGTGATTTAGGATAGATAATAATTTATCCCACCATTTCAACATAATGATCAAAAATATTTTTGAGAGTATTGAAGTTCCATTTTTATCCATGATAGAATATGATTAAATAATTATCAGAGTAAGTGAGACAGAGTAGAAATTCCTCCAGTGCCTCTAATGGTACCATATTTAATTTTACTATCCATTTTAAAAAAAACTCTACTTTAATTATCTTCAATAATAATGAAGATGATATTAGGAAATTAGTCATCTGAATTTACACCTTTATTATAGGAACAAAATACATCTGAAGTGACTTTCATGAGTACCGATATTCTCAAAAATTAAAAAAATTCTTTTGTTGAGTTAAGGAATATATCTTAAAAACTAGCCCTTTTAAGAATTTTGAAATTAAAAGGCTAGATCATTGTATAAAATTATTTCTTAAAATAAAATATGAAGCCATAATACCCTATTTATTGGCCTTCATATCTAAATTAACACATTTGGAAATAGCTATTAAACTATCTTGGATCCTTCTACCATTCATGAAACCAGATTGATTGTGAGATAAAACTTTTCCAACAATGGAGGCAAGTATATAAGCTAGGATATTACTAAATATTTTATAATATACTGACCATTACAATAGGCCTAAACTTAAAATCATTAGTATTGATAGATTTTGGCATGGTCGCTAAAAATTGTGAATCTATCCTATGAGAAAACATACCTTGGTTTAAAAAAAATAATTCAAAAATTTAAAAACATTAACTTTAACCAAATTATAGTAAAGTTGAATCAATTTATATGTAAAACTATCTATAACTTATGTATATTTTGAATTAATGTAAAAAACCCACTATGATTTCATAATAATCATTGATTTATGTTAAGAAAACCTTATTTATTTGATTATCCAACATAGTAATTAAAACATGAAATATCAATAATTCATCATAATAATTTTAATCAAATAAGAATCCATAACACTGAGTAATATTATTACTGGACATCACTCTAAAAAATAAATCAATTACCATAACTCAAATGTGAATGAGGTGTATAAGTTTTTTTGACCATATTTATCCTGTGGAAGAATCATGTGTTATTGTATGCTTATTTAAGAAACCTCAACCCAAAATTCTCCTTATTCAATTCCTATATGAATTTAATTAAAAATTTTAGATATCATGAAACCCCAAGCTCTCAATTAAAATTTCAATCATTAAACCTATTTTGAGTGTGTTCATTATGAAAAATAGAGTGATCGTCCCCAATCTATTTAATTTCAACCTTCATGTACCCATATTTGTGTGTGTTATATTCTTTAAGCATAGGATTATGAATTTTGTGTTTTATGAACAAGGATAACAATCATTTTTAATTCTATAGGAGATAAAAATATCACTTATAGGCATTAAACACTCTTTAATATTAATCCAAGAATTATATAATCTAAAACACTTTTGATATTTTAATTTTCTTATTATATAAATATATTAAAAAATTGAAGTTATTAAAGTTAAATTTAAAGAGAGTCATTCAACTAAAATAGTTTTATTTCAAAAGTATAATAGTTTTTGACAAATTCCTATCTAACTTACTTGATACCATAATAGATCTATTCCTCAGGTACAAAGTAAATTTTTTAAAAAATATATTTACCCTATAAGATCATTATTCTAAATGAAATATCTAAATTCCTTGTTGTAAATATAAATTTAAGAAAATATAATATTCTATTTTTGTTAGACTTATATTAAAGTCACCAGTAATTATCTAGGGCCACCGATTTATTGATTTAGAATGTTACCACCAATTACAGTTTCCCATATCTTGTTACTTATTTTAAGCATAGAAAATGGAATAAAACATATCATTAACTTAAAAAAATATAATTATATGTAACCATATGATAAAAAAATATAACAAAGTATTTTTATTTAGATTCATTAAAGAAAAAACCCACAAAATTTTAATAGTAACATCAAATTTATTAATACCAATCTATTTATAACCCAATATATAAACATTCATGCATTTGAGCTATCAAATTTTACTATATTTTTAAAATTTCCATCATAAGAGCATTATTGTTTATGATAAATTTTATACAAGTTATATTTTTATCTATATTATCTAAATTATGACAGTTTCAATAGAAGATATTCATTTTCTTATATTTATGGGATTTGGTTTTCTACCATTGTAGTTAAATGGTTTCTTTTTTACACTTTTGTTCATAATACTGCCCTTATTTCTACCTCTATAAATGGGAGTGGACTTCTGATTCTCCTTCTACTTAGATTCAAGACCTTCCTTTTCCTATAATTTTTTATTCTTTTCTGAATTCGTTTCCACCTTATCATTTATAATGTGCAACTCTTGGGAAATTTCATTTTGATTTAGATTTTCTATTAACTCTTCACCTTCAAATATCAAGTTGCTAGATCTTTTATTATGTAATATAATTATTTATTATTTGTCTTACACTTTGTCTATAGTATCTATAACATCGTCCCCAAATGTAATATATTTATTTCTCATATAGTGATAAAATTTATCATTTTTTTGTTATAGTTATAGAACCCTTCTATCCTGAACCATCTACCACACTTCTATCCTCGATTTCCTTATCTCTATTAGGAATACTCAGAGTTTTGTACTTCTCTTTTATCTACCGGGGAATATGAACATTCTTCAAATCATAAATTGAAATTACCTTTTTCAAAATCCATGTTATCTTGATCTATTAGTTTTCAATGTTCCATATGATTTTGGGTAGAATATTAAAATTGATTAACATCAATATTTTGTTAGAAACCATAAACAAATGGATAGTTTGAAACAATTAATCCAACAAATTTACAATAATAAACAAATGGAGGAATATATTCATATTTAACCACCAACCCTATCATCAAACCATCTAATACTAGAGTGATCACAACTATTTTTTAGAATCTATGGAAACATCTGTGAGGATTCTTTACAAAATATCCATAATTCCCTCCACTGTGTCTTCATCCATCTATAATAGTTCTCTAATAAATTATGAAATATGATTTAATATATTTGAATACCAAAAATCTCAACTCATCCTATAATGATGAATCCAAATATTTACATCAGTATTCCTATGAGTGTAGATATTGAATTCAAAATCCCAATTTGATAAAAAAATACTAATTTTTATAATTAACATTACCCAATATCTAAGCTCATACCTTATTCCACAATGTATAAATAATAAAATGAAAATAACCATGGCATACCAAAACAATATTCTAATCATTAATACTCAAGATATATGATAACTTGTATTTTAAATCCCATATAGAACCATGTTTTACTGTTTAACAACAATGATTCACCTTATAAATGAAAAAATAAAAAAATATAACCTTTTATTAAGTAAAATATAGTGTTCCTAAATTGAGAACTTGTTATCCTTTGATTTAATCAGAATTGCATCATTCACATCACATCGGAAGAATTACTGTGTTTCCAAAGACAATGTATTCTTTATGAAATTTGTAAAATATGTACACATTCATACTATAATACCATCCAAGTAAACATTCTACTATTTAAATTCCATAATTATATTTTTTTAGGTTTAATCCATGCTTATTAAAGATTTTATCAGCAAGAGACTTGATCAATATACAATTTTTTTTAAAGAGTCCTTGAATTTACATTTCAATAAAATATTCATAACACTCTCTATACTATAATAATAATAACAATAACAATAATAGAAGAAATAATAATAATAATAATAACCTATGTATTTATTTTCGGGTATAAGCATAAGGAAAAAACACACACCCATGCCAATTACACGAGACCCCGAAAGGGATGACCCACACCAATTATACCATGCACCCACCCACCAAAAGAAGGAAAACATGTCTTAAAACAATGCCTTAAGGCCTCACATATATTTATCATAGGCCTTAGAACCAAGCCACCAAAATAGGGGATTTCTTTCATTTTTTATGTGTTCTTCTAGAGTATCCACATATTTTAGAGTAACTGATAAAATTTTTACTATAGTGATTCTATAGTAACTGATATAGTAACAATGAAAATTTTTCATTGCTCATATTTTAACCAGGATTTATTTTCCACTGATTCAAAACCTTTGTACCACTGATCTACTAGTGCATCCGAACAACAACAATAATAAAAAAGAATAGAAAAAACAAAAACAATCACTAGAATGTATGGAGGAATTATAATCAAATATAATAACACATACACAATAGGTCCAATATGGGTTTGATCACACCTCCCCTTTTAGGTTGACTCCCACATCAATATGGAACCTTATTTTTGATGATCACAAAATATTACTTTTATATATCGCAACATTGTGTAATTAATATAAGGCTCGAATTATAGCAATAGAAAAATAATTTAATTAGGATTTTTTTCTACCACCAATATATTTATCACCAACTTGTACATATCTATTGAAATACCCACTTTCTCCATATAGTTTCCATGGATTCCATTGTAAAGCATCCACATGATGTGAAAAATAAAAATTATCTAACTTAAAATTTATTAAAAATAAAATAAGGATTACAATAAAGTGTTTAAAAGGATAGTATAGGAGTCTTTGTTTACAATGAATGAGGAGAAAGGTAAAAAGTAATACACTACAATTAAAATAGTAAAAATAAGAGTGTCCCTTCATCAGTACTTATTTAATATTGAGAACATTTTTTAGTGATAAATAATTATTTATAAAACATAACTTTATTAGTGCTTTCATTTATTTCAACGTGAAAGGATTTTTTGATTTAAACATATAATCATCCATTATTATACCTTTTTTCTTCCACAACTATTTGATCTAGCGATGTTTCTTGAATATGGTGCTAGTTATTCCTATACCTTTGGTATATTTCTTCAAATCAATACTAAATTAGTGGTATTTTATACATATTTTTTTTTAATGATGTGTTTCTATTGGAAGTCATTTAGTTTTTATTCAATTTTCGACATTATACTTCTATAATATTAATTATTGTCGCATACACACATACACAAATATACACATGTATATATGTGTTTTGTTTATATTATATGTGTGTATATATTTATATATTTTGTTTATTTTATTTATTTATTATATATATTTTTGTTTATAATATATATAAATATATATTTTATAATATTTATAAATATAAACACTGTTATATATGTGTGTATATATTATAGCACTATGATTTCTTTTGTATTAAATTCCCTTTGAATAATGCCAGGTGTTCAAAATATTATATGGCATGCAACACTGAACTAAAATAAACAATATTTTATTCCATTAAATTAGAATATCAAAACAAAATAAATAGTAATACATTACATGATAGCTAAATGAAACATAGTTTGGAAAAATATAAAAGGTTAAATCCATAAGCAAGTAAAAATACAATAAGATTGGAATATTCATTATCATGATTATTTATGAAGAAAATCATGATAATTAAATGAGAGGATAGGATAAATGGTTGTAGAGAAGTATTTAATGTAATATTTAGGAATGGAAAATGAAAATATCTCAATCCGTATAATATGGTCATTGGGTCTATCTGACCATTTGGAATATCTGGTCATTGAGCATATATATTCATTAGATTTAAGAGTTATTAATGAGATGGATAATATTATTATATGGATAGTGGAAATAATACTTAATAATCAATTAAAATAATAATAATATGTGACTATTATAATATAATAATTGATATAGTGCATAAAAATATAAGAAGTCACATTGTGAAATTTATATAAAAAGTAAGAATCTATGACCTCAAGAAGTGGATGTTTTTCTTATGAATCTCATCTATCCAATATTGAGATACGAGTAGCATCACTGTGATTTCTCCTTGACCAATCCCATACTAAACTTCAATAAATATGACTTGAGTTAAATTACCTATGTGGGAATTCTAAGATTTTGGAAATCACCACAAGATCCATGGTTGTTTAATCACTACCCAATACTACCACAATTTCTTATCTCACTCTTAATATTTATTTGGAGGTTATGAGGGGTTTTTTTAAGTAGAATTTAAGATTATATAAACATTTAATTATTAATGTAATAAATTAAATTTTAAAATATTTAATTTTATTATTATGTGTATTATTATAGAGTTTACAATATATTAAATTTATTACTATAAAATCATTATTTTAATGCCAATTGGTTGATAAGAATAAATAAATAATAATTATAGAAATAATTAATATGAATAAAATCATTTAATGTCAAAAGGGATATTAGTAAAAGTTTCTTTTCAAAGTGTTATGTATTGTTAATTTAATATTATGTATTTTGATCTTAATAAATTAAATTGACATAATTAATGAATGATTTTTATGAAATTTATTATTTTTATATATATAAATTAATAAATTAACATTCATCAGATTATTATTACTTGGTATAAAATATGAAATATTTTTTAATATTAAAAATATATTTTTGATGCTCACTAAACGTTATAGTGATAAACGAATAGGGTGGGAAGGAATTTTAAAGATCATACCATGTCCATGGGAGTAATTCTGGTCTCTAAGACATCATCTCCCTCCTGACTTCTAGAATTATCTCTATGCCCACCTTTAGCTAATTTACATTCCTAGGAGTCATGACCCTTAACTTCAATATTATCTACTTTTTCAAGACTAAATGATAATTAAAAATTGATTGTCGTAGTTCATGATATTTATAATAGATCATATCAATATATATAGTATTGAGATATATATAGTGACCTCAGTAGTTTTTGTAGAATTTCTCATATCCTTCAAGGCCCTCAAGTGACCATTTGATGATAGGCTTAGCCCATTATAAATAATTCTCTATTTTTTTCAAAACCATGGATTCTACTCAATGAATCCCACATCATCTAGGCCTTTGGGTATATATTCATTAGAGATATCTAAGGGATGTAAAGAATCATCTATCCTTTGTCACTTATAGGAATACTCATTAGACAAATCCTTATATACTATAGGTGTTAATTCTCATGGATCTATCCTCAGAGACTTCTCAGGATATTCACCCTAAAAATAAGACATTTGACTGGATATAGGTAGTGGGGTTCCAATAAATCATATTAAAAAATTATAGTTTTTCTTACTCAATAATTATATGGATTAGTTTGAGGTTGTGGCTCTCCTGATTATTCTTCTATATGTTTTCCTTTTTCTTTTGGTGAAAACATAGAGACCAAGTAGTGGTCACCTAAGAAAACATCCCTCTCAATAATGTTTCTTATTAGTAATTCAAAAATTTAGGGTGTAGTCTGGTAATATGAAAATGAAAATAATAATAGATGGTGGTAGAATTTTAATTTTTATTCCTTTCCATATAAACAATTTTCTGAGTTGTGGAATGATCATTGAGTAATTCTTCAAATGAACTCTATAGTATAGAAGGTGATGAGTGTCACACCCCGATCTTTAAATTATTATTTTTTGCAGGTTGAGTGCATGTTTAATTTTTTTTGATATTTGATGTTTTTGGTGGGTTTCAGGTCGGTGCACAGGTGCCACAAGGTTAGAGGTAACCATGCAGTCAGCCCGGATGTCCCTGCGGTCACGCACTACTTAAAATAATAAAACATTATGTGAATGAAAAAAAAGGTTTAAGATACAATACTAATAACATTATTGTTCATTTAAATGGATATAAATATAATTATTATTTGGTTGTTATTAATTTTGTAATTATTTAAAAGAAAATGAATAAAATTATGATTATGATTATTTTTATTTTTATTGTTATTATTATTATTATCATTAAAAAAAATTAATGGTGTTTTTATGATTATTTAATTTTTAAAATTATTGTAAATATTTTCAACAAAATATTGTTATTATTATTACTATTTAAATGGTTATAATTATTATCATTATTATTATAATTATAATTATTAATAATTTTTTTTTGTATTTGTTATGGTTATTCTTTTAGTGTTTTAATCATCCTTTTTGTTATCCATCACACTCACACCACTCTCTCTATTAACCCACCATGCACACCCCACTCCCCTTCTCTCATGCCTAAACATTATTTTTTTATCTTATTATCTCCCTCTCTCCACTCCCCACTCTTTACACCATTAATTAATTTCTTTTTTATTACCTCTCTCTAATCTCCCTATCTTCATTTATTTATTGTTTTTATTCTCCCCATTATCTCCCTCTCTCTAATCACACCACCCCACGTTCATTATCTTTCACGCATCACCCATCTTTACCCCATTTATTTCTATTTTTTTTAATTTTATTCTTCTCTCCACTCACCTCTCTCCAATCACACCCCATGTTTTTTTTACCCATCATGAAAAAATATTCCCCCTACCATTAATTCATTTCTTTTTTATCTCCCACACAACCCCCACCTTCCCCTTACCCCCTCACACTCATGCCTTCTCTCCCCGTATCCCCTCATGCACACCCACTTTCCCCATTAATTCATTTCATTTTTTTATATCTGTATCCCACACACCCCTCCCATTTCCATTACTCCCTCATGCTCACCCCATATCCCCGATTATCCTTCATGCACACCTCCCTCACCTTAGGTGCTTCTTCCGGCAGATGCTCCTCCCTCCGGCGGTTCCATCCGATAAGTTCTCTTCTCCATATTCTTCTCCTCACTTACTTTCTATGGTTTCCACGTGGGGTTCTTGTTGGATGAACCCAAATTTTTTGGGTAAATGTGTATCTCAGGTTTCCTTTGGTTTTAGGGTGTGCGATTAGTCCGTGGGGTGTCGTTCTTCCTCCTGTTGGGGTTTCATTCCAATCACACGAGGTTTCAGTAGGTATTTCCAAGTTTTTTTTCTTAAAGTATTTCCATGATGCTTTCCATTTTAAATAAATTTATAAAATAGTTTCGTAGCCCTATGGAACCCTTAATTAAATTATTATAGAAATTTGGAATTTATTTTATTTGTTAAAAATACGTTTTAAATGAGTTTTATTGTAAATTGCATATTTTATGATACCTAGGAAGCTTGTTTGAATTTATTATGTTTATTTAAGAAGGAATTGGTCCCTTATGAAATGTATCATCGTTATTATGTTTCAAAGACATTGTTTATTAATGAACTTGGCTTGGTTGTGTTATGACTTAGTTATTGTGTTAAAACACTTGTAAAGGTTTAATGAATTCAATGTTTTATTTGGCGTTCCTTTAAAATAATTTGGGTAAGTGGTGATTTTTTGGGGCAAGGCTTTAAAATGTTTTCTTGGTGTGTGTTTTATTTCAAAAGAGGATTTCAGACGTGTATGGTTTGATGTTGGTATAGTATACTAAACGTTTTAAAATGTGTTGGAAAGAGTTTATTGTTTTTTTTGGATTTTTTTGTTTTCTATAAATAAAGTAGGTGGGAGTTAGGGTTTTAAGGTAATTGGTGTTTTCTTAGAAGTTTAGTTTTTTAAATGGATTTTAGTTTTCAAATAAAGTTGGCCCCCTTGAGTGGTTTCTAAAGATTATTTTAAATGTGGTTTTGTAAAGTGTTGCTTTAACTGTTTTTGAAATCATGGTTTATAATGTGTTCCTTAAGGTTTGGTCATTCGGTTTGAAACGTGTTTGGGTGTGGGTCGGAAAAGGGTAAAATCATGTTTGATAATTGTGAAGTGTTTGAATGTGTCTCTAGAACTTTATATCCCATTTAGATTTTTAAATGTAATATTGGTGTTTGCAAGATATTTTTAATAAATGTGTGTGCCCTGTTGAAAACCTTAAATGAGTTTTTTTGAAAATGGTGTCGATATGAACATGATGTGACGGCTCGTTTGGCACTTTGTTTAATGTGAATGATTGAACAAGTATATGAGGTGATATTGTCCAGTGTAACCCTTTATGGGTGAATGTATATGAAGCATCCATGTTTGAGGAAGGAAAGTGCGGTGAGATGAGTCACGTGTGCGAGGGACTTCTTACATACACAATATTATTATAACCACCATGGTTTCCTGGGAGTCTTATAGATTATCGAGTGACGGTTCCTCACCATCCCCGATTAGACGGGTTATTTCCCCTTTGTAGATAGAGAGGCCAGGTGGGATTTTCCATTGATTTTGTCATGAGGGTGATTAGTGAGTTATAGACTATGGGGCTTCACCATATGCCGAAAGGTGGTTCCGAACCGAGTGCATCCAGGGGTTGTCTAGGGATGTTCAGGATCACACGTGGTTACATCTTGTATTGATTTCTTATTTTTTGTTACACTAGTTTAATTTCAGCTCATATTTCTTATTTATTTTTCTGCTACAATGATTTATTTTCAGCATGTATTATTTACCTGTCTTCCTTTTTCACAACCCTAATATCACTTGTCTGGTTTTATTTATAAAATGATAAACTATTTTTGAAATAATATATGGCGTGAGTTGGTCCTCATTATGGGAAAGAGTTGTTATTTTTTTTAAATGGGAAAAAATTATTTTTTATAATTGTATTTCCAAACTTGTGTCATCGGACAACTTTGGGTAAGGAAACACTTGGATTCAGTGGTTTACTTTTAGCATCCCTACTGAGAATTTTTGTGCTCACACCTATCCTTTACCATTTCAGTTGTAGGTTTAGATGTTGTTCAAGATTTTTCTTAGTGGCTACTCTTGTGGGAGCAATTTTGGGATTTTGGTTGGAGGTGACCAAGGGGTCACATGGAGATCGTTGTAGCGGGGTCTTGTTTCCATTTTTTATCTTTTTAGTAATACTATGTATCTGGATCGGTTCTTTTTTTATTTAAGATCAAGTTGTCATTTTGCTATGTGCTCTGTCTATTATATTTATTTATATAGTTCTGGTTTTATATCTTGGGCTGAAATTGTCATCTCATGTATACTTTGATGCCTGAAACTAGTTTCCAGCCCGTGGGGATCGGGAACGCCCTTCGGGACATTTCGTGGACTGGCTCGGGTGACCGGTTTGGAGTCGACCCGGGATAGTTCATGAAAATGAGTGTTTTCTAGGCACCTAAATTATTTAAAAAATTCTAATTCTATATAAGGATCACAAATCATTACCTCATCAATGTGGGATATGTGAACCATATCTCAAAAGGCTAATAAGTATATTCATTTCTTAGTAATACCCATGTAATTATTTACCAACATTCCAGCTAGAATGTCACATGGTGAAAATCAGAATCAATCAAGATGACTCAATATAGTTGAAAGTGCCTTTATAGCCTTCACCATGAGTCTGACCCTAGAAATGTTCAAAACCAATGGTTTGAAATTAGTGTGGGGAACATCAAGAGAGTTGTATAATTTATATCCCCCAATGTGGGTCTATATCCAAGTACATATAAATTTAAAGGGAGTGTAAAACCAAATAAGTTATCCCCGTGGATAATGTGGCCCAATGCTATGTATAGCCTAGATAAGACTGGAACTTCTAGATTGATTTAGTGTGCATTAGAAAACCATTAATGTGTGATAATAGGGGTATCCCTGACACCTACATGATTCCCTCTAATTTAAAATAATAATCTAGTTTAAAAAATCCATATAAAACTACTAGTTGAAGATGTCTTATTATATATGGAATGACTTGGAAGACCCATTATATATAAAAAACACCTTCTAAATGAGGCTACTAAAACCATTCCTTCATACTCTTGATATAAAACACCAACTATTTGACCACTTTATCTTAAGATCTTCCCCATTGGATTTCACATAGAGAATATTCCATTCTATTAAGGGAATGTATCAAAAAAAAAACTCCCCCTCTAATGATCTTCCTTGAATAAGGCGACCCTCCCATATTTTTTCTCTATATTATATTCTTCATACTTTAAGAAACTATTCATAGAAAAGAAGTAATTCTATATATCCCATAGTATAGGGACACTATCTAGTTTATGAACATCTGAAAGTTTGATTCCAACTTCCCCATGCATTATATGAAAGATATTTTTTCGGGCACCAGTGGAAATTGTGTTCAAAGATTAATTTTGAATGATGGTAAACCACATATTAAGATCCCAAAATACCTTAAATATTATAATGGACTTAATGAGATATAAGAATTCATTATAAGTATGGTGAAAACAAAAGGGCCATGCCTATTCACATTAAAAGTTACATTTGGAATTTTTTTCCATTATTGGATCCAAACCTTGATTTGATCAATGATATAAGAGATCAATATAATAAAGTGTTTTGGGATATCATGTTATAGGATTTGATCTTCATAGGAAGCTTACTTTCTATAATGATTATGATGATAAGCTAATCTGGGATGCCCCTCAATGATGATTTGTCCACTGAATTATATTTCAAATTGATGATTTTTAGTGTACTACCTAAAATATAGATTTTTGTAGATTTTAATGAAAGGTGGAATAAAAAAATCATCTATAAGAATAAGTACATTAAACAATAATATCTTAGATCAAGTACAATTTAATTGTTCTTACTTCATAAAATTGGATAATAATTTATTCATAGGTGAGGAGAGATAGTTTAAACTAGAATCAACAATCCTAACCATCAAAACTCACCATTCATAAAGAGTTTGGGTTATAGGTGGAGCTGAACTCATATCCATTTATTGTAACAAGGAAATAATATAGTAGAGTATATATAAGTAAAGTTTAAAATTGTGGTGATTTTAATGAAGTAAAAAATCATGCTAGAGTCATTTTATATCCCCAAAGTTATCCATAATTCAAAAATTCCAAAAAAACATTATTTTAACTATGAAATTAGATAGGTTCCATGTACATACACTATAATTAATTCAGTATGGGATGAAAAAATTATAGATTTAAGTACACACACTAGAAATGAAAAGTGAAAATAGGGATATTGAAGGGATTTTATTGGAATATAAGAGGGAAACTAAAAAAATGGATCGCTTATGTATATAGAGCTAGAAAAGAACTTTATTATTCCTTGGATCCATATAAAATCCTTAAAACTCCTTAAACATATCAATTTTTAGTAGAATTATATATTTTATGATTATGAGATTATCCAATTCATAGAATGACATTTTTTGGCACTTAAAAATTTTAAAATGATTAAATTAAATTATCAAAGTGATGATTTATGAAAAATTGAATCAAAGGAACAATATTTATGAAGATGAAAACTTTAATACGTGTGCTTAAACAGAGGAACCGATAATAGTAGGTCATTCTAATGAAAATAAACACATGAATAGAGGGACTAATAACATCAAGAAATGCCAATGATTATTAATTACTAAACTATAATTATCTAAATTTAAAACCATTATAAATATTCATTTCACCCATAAGAGGAACATATAACCACCAATTTTTCCAATGTATTATTTTCCAAGATACACCTAAAACCAGTGCATAAAACCTACACATGTGGTGAAACCAGCTTTTGTATCACCACCCCAATATGCTAGGACATGATTGTATAAACATACCACCGAAATATCAATAGTCAATGAAGATAATTCCTAGACTTTTGGATAAGTAAAGAAATGATCACCATGAGACAAACTATCCCTATAGTATGTTCTATACTCTATAAAGCCTCCTCAGATCCCTAAGTAATCCTTTAAGTATATACTTATTAAAGGAAAAAATATATTCTATAGCATTGAGGAAAAAATTCGTAACACCTGACACCAGTTTAAACATGATTCTAGCATGTCATGCCAATTTTGACAAAAATTTAAAAAAAATTTCTCAAGGAACCAAAACATACTTTATCCATATATACACATGTCTATGTCCTCAAGAATGTATATATAAGACCATACTTCTAGTGCATCACACCAACGACCCCGAGATGAAGAATAAATTTTACTCATGCACAATATGTCCATCACCCATGATATCCATGTGTGTTGATGATGAATATATAGGAACATATTTATGAATTATTTGCACCTTATCCATAATGAAGAGAATACTTTAAACATTCGTGTATGCCCCAATATTTAAAGGATGCAACCACTCGACCCTTATATATTACTTACGGATAATGGTGTTGTCTAAGTCAATTATGATTAGGTTAAAAACCTTTCACCATCTCATTAACATTACATAATCTCAAGTTTTATTTTCTATAAACCCTAACTATTTCATGCATTTTTCTTATTTGATTGAGTACCAAATTTCCATTTCCACATGAGCTCCAATGCACTCTAGGTCATCCATACATAATACTTAACCATGTTATATGGGATTCACATACTTGTTCCTATTTTTGGAAATCCAAAAACTAAAGTAAATTACATTGAATGGGTCTCTGATTCATTATATGTCTTGGAAATCTCCTTTTCTCCTAAATCTTGGAGTGGATGAGTACACTTCTTAGTTAAAAACACAATACTATCACCCCATATAGGTTTTATCCCTACCCTAATCCCAAATACTATCCCAAAATGGGTTAAATTTTTTCCCACTTTTTCACAAATCTAATATCTTTAAATCACATTTACCCCTACCTAGTTACCAATAATTATAGGATAATTCATAAATGGGTTATCATGCATGAGAATTCCCTAAAAAAGTTTCACTTATTAACATAAGATATTTAGACCTTAGGGCCCGTAAGATCCTATTACAATTTTCAAATATTAAAAAACCCATATTTTTACCCTGATTTGGTTGGGTTTTTTTAAGTGTAATTTAGGTGAAAAATTTGAAATTTTGAAAGTTTCTGGGATAGTGCACGGTTGAAACACGGTTTGTCCAAACCATGCGCTCTCTCAAGTCAAACTGTGAAAACCTATGCAGTGGGGTTTGGAACCGTTGGTGCAAGGTGGCACACAATGTTTTAGAACGTGAACCCTCTTAGGATAAACCACGTGGATCATTTTAAGGGGTGTATGGCTAGGCTACATGGTTTGGTCTAACAATGAATATTTTCCTAGGAAACCATGTGTACAGTTTTTTTAATATGATTTTAAGTTTTAAAATCATAAACCTTCATTTTTAGGTCCCTGATGAACCAGTACAAACCCAAACCGATTTCTCCTTTCTTGGTGGCACCCAAGAGTAGTTATTATCCCCGTATAACCCTCCCAAAAGCGATTCGAATCTAGAAGAATGTTGTTCGATCTCCTCCTGATTAGTTTTCTCACCCCGATCTCTATCTCCCACTATCTCTTTTATCCTTCATAGGGTTTAATGGATACCTATATTTATTTGTGGGTATAATACTATATATCTTGGGATCATAAACCTAGGGTTGATCCTTATTTCTCAGATTCTATCATCATCGTTCTTCATTGAAAAACCCTAATTAAGGTTTGTTGAATCGAGATCTGTTAATCCTGTAGTAGGTGGTTCCATCATGATGCCCAAATTTTTATAACCCTAAATTTATTTATTTTATTTCAATTTGTTTTAATTAAATGTAATTGATTAATTTAAATTTAATTCAATTCAATTGGTTTTTGGAAAAAACCAATTCCATTAAATTATGGTTTTAAAATGGTAGTTTGGAATGAAATTGGAAAACCCCCCAATTACATTGAATTGGAGTATGTTTATGGAAATTGGTGAAATTAAAATATTTAATTTAAATTGTGGAATGGGTTTTATGAAAAAATTATGAAAACCCCAATTCCATTGGATTGGTTTTCTTTGTGAAATTGATGGAAATTTTTGAATTTAATTATAAAAGTGAATTGTGAAATTGAATTTTGAATTGATTTTAAAGTATAATTTTTGATAAATTACATAAAATGGTTTTGATAGAAACCTTAGGGGTTTATATTTTAAAAAGGAATTCTTTTAATTAAAACCACATTTTGGTTTTTAAATAGATATTGACATTTTTGAAATGGGGGAATGAGATTTAATTGTATTTTATGGGTGCTTAAAATAAATTGACCATAATTGAATTGTATTATAGCACATGCAAGCCTAGGTAGTTAGTGAGTTATTAGGACAAACACACTAGGTTGAAGTTTCCCTAGAAAAAAATTAATGGTTTACAACACTAACAAAATATTGGTTATCACATATTAATTCCCCAGTCGGATATAGATGAGTCCTATCTTCCCAGAACCAAGGGATATGGGTACGCATTACGGTTTATCACATGATTTTTTGAGGATCCCATAACCTAGAACTATCATACCTCTTAGTAGATGAACTTTATTTATTACTTGGTTATATATGAAATATAAATGTATGCCAATGTTGTAAACTGTTTTTTATGCCTTGTGAATTTATATAAACTACTTTATATAAATGTGTTTATTTAATCCTTTTGTGTAAAGTTTTATTTTCTTAAAAGTATTTCCATCATTTGAAATGTATTTCCATTATTTGAAATTTAAATCATGATTTTTTGAGATATGATCTTAAAATTTTAAAACTGTTTATTTAAAAATAAAAATCACTTTATTTGGTTAATTTTATATTATAATATTATTAAGGAATCCTTAGTGACACCCTATTGTAATTTTATCTCACACCCTACCTATTCCTTTAGGTGTTTGTATATTATCTCCTTTTATGTTCTATAAGGGGTAAAGTACCACTTAGAGGTGGTTATAGATATTGATTAGTGGAATTAGAGAGTTGTTTCCATTGGAATGTAGGATATTTTTCTTCCTATTTTTATAGTACTTTGCTACAATACTTTGGGTTTTCATACCTATTTAATTTATGGTAAACCTATCCCAGTAGATCTTCTTTTTTATATATACTGATTTTTTATCTTACTTCCATAATTTTTGTGGCAAATTCATTCCCAATATTATTTTGTATGATTCTAGGTGCTAGTATCCAACTTGTAGGGATTGGGAACACCCTTTCACACATATCAATACCGAATTAATTATCGAGTTAACAAGGTACCCTAGATGGTTCTTGAAAAAGTGGTATCAAAGGTCTCAGTTGAGCTTCTTGTCTTGAAGTCAGTATGCATTGTAAATTTTTTAGGGACTTAGGGGGTATTTGCGATTGAGTGCTGAGCCATATATCGCCAGGAAGAACCTTAATTCCCCAGGGGTGGTTAGGGAAAGAGATCTTAAGGATTTGTTCTAGTCTTTTTCCTATTTTTGATTTAGATGAGATTGAAATCCAAATCTTGTTTGTCTATCTATTGGTATTTATTTTCCTAGTTTCTCTATTTGAGTGTTAATATGATGTCTTCCTTATTGCCTAATGATATGATTGATAGAGTGATAATGGTCGAAATGGACCTGGATGGTAAGTTAGGGTTATCAGAAGTTTTCTCTCTCTCCCAGTGGCAGTGTGAGTTCCTTCAAAAGAAAGTGGAAGTGTAATGATTCTCATGGTGGTTCTCGACAGCAGGGTCATTCTAGAACCCCCAAAGTACTTGGAAGATGCCTGTTGATTTTCTATCAGTGTGGAAATTTAGGTCATTCTAAGATGTTTTTTCACTAAGGCATCCAAGGTATGTGGTTCTTGTGAATTCTCAGGACACCTAAAAAAATTATCCCTTGTTTATTCCACTCCATGATGTGGATCAAGATCATCTTATCCTTCTAAAATTGTGGGGAAATTATATTATTCAAATATAAAAGTGTTGCATACACAAGCATTTGAACCTAATATTATTCACATAATGGAAGAGTCTCTAGAGTAATTAGATATAGGTCCAATAACTATGAGAGGGACAATCACTATATCTTCATCATTAGTGATTGATTTTTTGATACTGGTGCATCTCATTTGTTTATTTCAACCAATGTTATTAATATACTAAATCTTCCTATGAAGATTTTATCTTATGTTATAGATATTACTAAAAACCTTAATATGAATAGATATTAGGGTATCTATAGTCCCATATATGTCTTCTTTCTATCAAATTTTGAGCTTTCTTGGAGTTTTTTAGTTCTAGAAATTAAACCACTTGACATCATATTCAAGATGGATTGGATTATTATCAATAAATCCTGGATTGATTATTATCTTTGTTGGGTCACCTTTTCCACACCCAATGATGTGTATTGTGTATTTCAAGGGGAATAGAACCGAGGGTCGAGTATATTAAGATATTCTTATATGGATTTGGGGAGAGTGAAATTTGTGTTTTCTTTTCATATGGAGCAACAATATTTGAGCGGTGATCTCCCTCCAGTTGTTGGTGAGTTTCCCAATGTATTTTTTTCTTACTTCTCTAGTTTTCCACTAGTAATAGATGTATAGTTCTCTAATGATTTATTTCTTGGTAATCAACCAGTTTCTATTCTATCTTACCTCTTGGAAAAAGCTAAAGTTAAAGAGTTGAAGACTCAGTTGGATGATCTTCTAGAGAAAGGTTTTATACGCCCAAGTGTGTCACCTTGGGCCGCACCGATTCTCTTTGATAAGAAAGATGATGGTTCATTTTACATATTTATTGATTATAAAAATCCCAATCGAGTGATAATAAAAAATTAGTATCAGTTTCCATGGATTGATGATCTGTTCGATCAGTTGAAAGGAGAAAAGTGGTTCTCAAAGATTGACCTTTGATATGATTACTATCTATTGAGGATAAAATAATATGACATTTATAAAACTACCTGTCAGAGTAGGTAAAGACATTATGAGTACCTTGTTATTCCCTTTGGTCTAACCAATTCTTATGTAGTCTTTATGGATTTAATGAATAGGATTTTCCACAAGTATCTTGATACCTTAGTGGTAGTATTTGTGGATGAAATCTTTGTTTAATCTAAATATAATGAGGAATATGTTCATCTTTTGAGAATAGTTCTAAGTTTGTCGAGAAATAAAGGAATTTATGCCAACATTTTAAAATTTGATTTCTGGATTTGAGAAGTGAATTTCTTGGGTCACAAGGTGTTGGAACGTGGGATATTAGTTGATCATGAGAAGGTGAATGTTATTATGAAATGGTAAAAACTATGAATTTTTTTCATGATTCAAAGCTTCTTGGGTATAGCTGGATATTATTGTTAGTTCACTAAGGACGTCCCAAAGTTAGATTCTATGATGAATTCTCTAAATCAGAAGAGAGTGAAGTTTTCTTGGTATGAAAAATGTTAGAGTTATTTTGTTGAGATGAAATTTATTTTGACTACTCTACTTTTGTTGACACGTATAGAGGTTGGGCCGTGCTATGTGGTATTCTATGATGCATTGGGTTCAGGTTTGGGTTTTATCCTTATGCAAGGTGATCATGTTTTTGCCTATGGATCTCATCATATTTGGCCACACAAGAAGAATTATCTGACCCATGACCTTGAACTTGTATCTTTGATTCACATAGTTAAGAGTTGGAGGAATTACCTTTATGAAGAAATGTTTTCCATGTTTTTATACCACAAGAGCATGAGTTATATCTTCTATTAAAAATATTTGAATATCCTCTAGAAGATTTGGGTGAAATACCTATACTATTTTGACTTCAACATCACCTATATCTCGAGTAAAGGGAATGTCATCGCAAATGATTTGAGAAGTAAACATCCGACCCTAGTAGTGAAAGAATATTTGGACGAGTAAAACATGATGTCTCTCTTTTCACAGTATCATATAGGAGTTTAGGAATGAGGGGATGTGGTTTATTTGGCCAGTGTTCAGTTGACATCCAATCATCTCAAATTAATTCATCAGGAGCAATAGCTTGATAATGATTTTCATAGAATTATAGATTCTCTTTATTTTTGGGGAGACAAATTCTAAGAGTTTTTTCTATAAAGATGGAATTATATACCATCAGAATCTCTTTGTTGTGACGTTAGAGGCAAAGAAAGTTTTTATGGGGGATTTCCATAATTCTTATTAGGATATGAACCCAGGGACCATGAAGATGTTTTATGACTTGAATCATTATTTCTTATGGTCAGGTATGATATGCGACTTTTCTGATTTTGTCTTCAATTGTTATACATGCCAATAGGTCAAGGATGGGCACTATAAAACTTTATGTTTTCTATATCCAATTACAGTTCCTACTTGGAAATGGGATGAGATCTCTATAGAATTTGTGTTTGTGTTTCCAGGTACCTAGAGAAAGAATAATTTTATTTCGATTTTGATCAATAAAATGACTAAATCAACTCACTTTATTCCCATTCGATATACAACCAATATTGAAGAGTTGGGAAATATCTATATGAAAATAACAGTTCATTTGCAGAGAGTTACATTTTCTATAGTCTATGATAGGGATCCTTGGTTTACTTATCATTTTTGGAGAGGCCTTTAGGAGGCATTGGGATCTCACATTCGTTTAAGTATGACATACCATCCGTAGTTGGATAGCCATACAGAAATATCTTTGCAGATTCTTGAGGATATACTTCATGCTTGTTTTCTCAACTCTGGTGGGGATTGGGATGATCATTTTGGGATGGTTTAGTTTTAATATAACACTAGTTACTAGTACATGATCATAATGGATCCTTTTGAGGCCTTGTATAACCATCCTTATATATCTTTGTTGTGTTGGTCAAAGATTGATGAATGTTCCCTAGTTGGGCCAAGCTTGGTTCAAGAGATGATATCAAATATTTAGTTGATTCAACATAGAATATTGATGGAATAGAGCCAATATAAGTCTTATGATGATCTTACTCACAGACTGTTGGAGTTCCCCATTGGGGACTAGGTGTTCTAGAAAGTTTCTCCCCATTTTTGTCCTCAATGGTTTGGGGGGCAAGGGAAGCTTGCCCCTCATTTTGTGGGACCTTTTGAGGTTTTTGGAAAGGTGGGAAAATTTTAATAAAATTTAGTGATTCCACCCCATATGAAGTTGATACATAACGTGTTCCATGTATCTCAACTATGAAAGTGTCTATCTGATAAATATCATTTTCTGAGTTGGCGTGATCTTGAGGTTAAACCTGATTTATCCATGACTGAACAGCTAGTCAGGATAGTTGATTCTAAAAACAAGTTACTTATTGGGAGTTCAATAAATTTTGTTCAAGTTTTATGTCATCATGGTTCTAATAATCATGAGATGTAGGAGGGGGAGGCACTGGTTTGAAAGTAGTGATCTCATTTTTGGCATAAAATCTTCTGAGTAGGCTTTCATAGGACATAAAGTTTCTACAATAGAGTGGTTGTTTAATACTATTACTGTTTTCAGGTATTCATAAACCCTTATTTTTACCATTCTTTAGTTGAGTTTCATTAAAGGTAATTTGGGTGAAAAATTTGAAATTTTGAAAGTTTTTGGGGTAATGCACGGTTGACACATGGTTTTCCCAAACTGTGCACCCGTTCAAGACAATCCGTACAAATCTAGGTTGTGGGGTTTTTCATGGTTGGTGCAAAGATCCTCAGACCATGTTCCCTATTAGGAGAAAATATGAGGCCCATTTGAAGGGGTTCATGACCAGGACACATGGTTTGGTCTGACCATACAGATTTACCTAAGAAACCGTGTGTATATAATTTTTTAATCCAATTTTAAGTTTTAAAATCCCAAACCTTCATTTTTAGGTCCTCGATAGACTAGTACGACCCCAAACTGATTTCTCCTTCCTTGGTGGCTCTCAATATCACTTCTTGGCCCCTCAAAAACCACCTAGAAGTGATTTTAAGTAAGAAGAATTCCATTCGATATCCTCCCAGTTAGTTTCCTCACCCCGATCTCTATCTTCCGCTATCTCTTTTCGCCTCCCTAGGGTTCCATGGATATACATGTTTCTTTGATGATCTTATAACCTCTGTATTGGGATCCTAAACATAGGTTTTATCCTTGTTTCTCTAATTCCATGTTCATCATTCTACATTGAAAAATCCTGATTAGGGTTTGGTGAATTGAGATATGTTGATCCCGAGGTAGGTGGTTCCGTCCTGATGCCCAAATTGTGTTAACCCTAAAATAATTTATTTGATTTCAAAATTTTTAATTAAATTAAATTGATTGATTTAAATTAAATGTATTTCATTTTTTTTGGAAAACCCAATTCCATTGAATTTGTGATTTAAAATGGGATTCTGGCATAAAATTGGGAAAACCCAAAATTCCATTGAATTGGGGTGTGTTTATGGAAATTGGTGAAATTTAAATTGTGGAATGGGCTTGATGGAAATTTTTTGAATACCCCAATTCCATTATATTGGGGGTTATTTTGTGTAATTGAAGGAAATTGGTTGAAATTAAATTATTTAATTTAATGGTTAAATTGAATTTTGAAATTAAATTTTGAATTTATTTCAAATTCCTATTCGTGAAAAACGACTTAAAAATGGTTTGGATAAAAACCTTAGTGTTTTATCTTGGAAAAAATATTTTTTTATTAAGAACCTATTTTTGGTTTTTAAATGGAAATTGAAAATTTTGAAATAGGGGAATGGAATTTTATTTTATTTTAGGGTTGCTTAAATTAAATTGTCCATTATCAAATTGCACTAGAGCACATGAAAGCCTATGTAGTTAGTGATTTATTGGAAAAAACAAGCCATGTTTTAATTTCCCTGACAATAGATTAATGATTTATTACACTAGAATTTTTTTGGCTAGCACATCTTACTTTTACAATGGGACTTATATTAGTCCTCTATTTCCAGTGTTGAGGGACTTATGTACGCATTTTGGTTTATCACATGAGTGTTTGACGATCCCATAACCTGGAACAATCATACTTCTTAGAAGATGACCATGTTGGTTTATTGTTTATATTTGAGATATAAGTGTATGCCAATGTTGAAAACTATTTTACAATCCTTTTGAATTTATATAAATTTTTTTATATAAATGTTTTTATTTAATCCATTTGTATAAATCTCCATTTTCTTAAAATCATTTCCATAATTTGAAATTTATTTCCATCATTTGAAATGTAAAGAATGATTTTTTGTGATATTCACTTGAAATTAAAAACATGTTTTTTTGAAAATTGAAAGTAATTTATTTGGTTAATTTGATATTGGAATATTATTATGAAATCATTTCTGAGACCCTACCGATATTTTAGCTCCCACCCTACCTGTGCCTTTTGGTGTTTGTAGATTATCTTCTTCTGAGTAGGGGGTAAAACACCACTTGGAGGTAGTTTTAGCTATTTATCCATAGACCTTGTGAGATGAATCTATTGGGAATTTGGATATTTTTCTTCTTGTTTTTTTGGTACTTTCCTATAGTAATTTGGGTTTTCATACCTACTCGACATCTAGTACACCTCTCCCAATGGAGTTTCTTTTGTATACATACTAATTTTTTATCTTTCTTCCATAATTTATGTAGAACATTTGTTCCCATATTTCATTTTGTATTATGATAGGTGCTAGTCACCAACCCATGGGGATCAAGAACACCCATTAGGCCATGTCAAGACCAGATCAGTTATTGAGTTACTAGGGTACCTAGCCTGGTTCGTGATAGGGCCTCTGATCCTATGTAAGACCCAAGCCTTCACGTAAATCATATTTCAAGGTAAACCATAAATGTACCACTCATTGGTAAGTGTTTAACTAAACTGTTACTAGGTAACTTTTACATAGTAGTCTATTAAACATGACATTAAGCTACATGAAATCCATCCAAGATGTATAACTATAAAATACAATGCATGGAAGTCCTAAATGAAATATCCTAAAAGGAATAAAATGGTCCATGGAAACAAAAACTTAAAATATTCCATTATTGTCCCTATTACATGATCTTAAAAGGCATAATGTGTCATGTTACATGGAAATGAACTAAATAGGTTTTGATTCCCATCACACGGACACATTAGAATCTCTAATAATGGTTCCAATCCCAAAAACAACAAAATAGTCACCTCTTAACCATATTATGTCCTTATAAGGGACCATAAACCCTAGATTGGTCTTTAATCCATCCTATATAACATAAATCTCTAGTGTTCCCCACTAATTTTTTTATCCATATAAAAATTATACCCTTTCTAAAAATTAACTTGATGGTGATGAGAAAGTGGAACCCTAAACCCACTTTTGACAATCCAGTGGAACCCTTAACCATTTATTGACGAGATATTAGAGATTAATCATATCCTTTAAGCCTTCATAGATGGAATGAAACTTTAGTGTAACCACTTAAACCTTATTTTATGTAAAGAATTACCAGAATACCGATAATTTTTCATATATGAAACAGAACACCAGTATACAGTTAATCCTTCTTGGATAAGATAAAACTCGTTTTTACCCTTAATAATTTCTATATGGAATAAAAATGCAACATAACATTTAATCCTTCCTAGATGGCACAAAAATTGAGTACTATTTATTATACTTAGTTTTCTTTAATTTAGATGCCTCACTTAATACATTGTGTTAGTGATGAGATAATGGAATAATTCACATGTGATGAGCTATTAAACATGATATTAATATTAACAATGAGATAATTAATTAACCCAGATGCAATGAACTAGTGAACTTCTAAATCCACTGGCGACAAGCTAGTGGGTTAAAAAATTTCATGTTTGAGACAAGCATGCACATTCATTTCCTCCATAGAAAGAATTAAATTATAATTTTTGCTTCTATATGGATTTAAACTATAGATTCATCAAATACAGACATGTTTTCATATAATGAGAATGTGATGTCATGATCCATGAGAAGAAAATGATTCAAGTTCATCACAAAATCAATTAAATTTCTTGATCTATCAACCCATTAAATAATGGATGTTCACCCTAATGAGGTGGATGATGATGAAAAATAAATTGGCATTCTTATCAAAAAATATATCTTGAACATATGATTAAATTTATAAGAGAGTCTTAGAATAAATAACAATCTCCCAGTGAGATGAGTCGACTTACCATCCTCTCTGATTAGATGTATAAAATATGAAGCACCGTTAACTCACATTAACAGTCACCCAGCTTTAGAAAGTGGGTTTGCAGAAACATGAATTCAAGATTATCAAGAAAAATTGTATATATGTGTATTCATGTACCATAGAAAATAGTAGAGATAAAATATATTATATATAATTATATTAATCGCTCATGATCTCACCATGCCTCCATAATTTTCTATTCTATAATAATTATCCAATTTTGGTATTATATTGGGAAGTCATTACCATATTAGGGTTAGTTTGGAATTTCCTAGGGTCTATTAGTGAAACTACCTTGATAATGGCTAGTTTTTATTAAAATTAGTTAAAGTTGAAAATATATTGTTAGTATTTCCAATATGGATTCATCCATATGTTAATAGTTTTAAAAAAATGACCATCTATGTAATAATACCTTAGTAACTCAAGAAAGTGAATTTTACCATCCTGGATGTCATATTTATATATATTTTTTTAAAACATTGTGTCCATTTATAAATAAAATATATAAATATTACAAATGGGTGATTGAAAGTTTTCTAGATATAGTACATATATTTTGTATCTTGGAGACAATACCAATATAATAACTAGTAACTTAGTATTATAGGTATGTAAAAAATCCCATAATAGAAATAATATTTGAATATCATTGATGGGTGGAACAACCAATCTAGAAAATATTATCTCAATATAAAAGGTAGTAGACATGTCCAAATCTATAAATCATATCACAATATTATATGTGGGAAACTTATCATATCCTTGAAATCATATATTAGTATTATAGGTGGGTGGTAAATCACATACAAGTAATAATATGAAAATATTGATGGAAAGCGATGAGTCATATTCTATAATTTAATCATAATTAATGAAGTCTTATGTATTTACAAATCTATATTAGTTCTACAATAATAGTCTAGTTATAATCATTCACCCCTTAAGTCAATCAGACAATCTCATAAATATAAATAATCTATAAAAATTCATAATCATGGTAAATACACTACATAATAATTGCCCTTGACTACAAATTATCATACCATATATGTATCATATCAAGATATTTCAACATCCCAGTGCTAGAAAAAATAAACAATCACATCACATGGATCATGTATATTAATTCTATTAATATAGGTTTCAATAATCCTGGGCTCATCCCATATCACTAGAATATCACCACCACTAGTGAAGAGGCCCTAAGGACATAACTCATCATTCTCATATTCTAAAACTTGAGCTTGAAATATTATGTGATATCTAACACAACACCTAAGCCATGATATTTCATTTATCATAGTCACTTTAGACCACTCATACACTATATAATCGATCCACAATTGTCTAATTACACATCCCTTGAGTAGTAACTTAACCTATAAGGATAATACCTTACTTGTTCTATACATAGACCAACACAATGATCCACTCATTATATAGCTAACCCAATTATTTACCCTTAATATAAATTCCTTTATAGTTATACTAAACTATACAAAACATATTGTTAACCAACCATGCAATACATTTTACAATAATATTAACCCTTAGTAGAAATTCCTTTATAGTTATACTAAACTATACAAAACATATACTAAAATGATTGGGTTAGCTACATTACATTTTATTCAATAATCTATTTAGAAACCTTATTTATATACATTACATTTTATATTAGTCAATTAAATTAATTTATTATTTATTTTAGCTATTTATAGTTTATTTTGTTCTTTTAATGTATGTTTTTTATTATGATGCATATTTTGATAAAAATGGTATCAACTATCATTACTTGTTTATAATTTAATAATATTAAGATTAGAAATGGTGCTAGAATAATAATATTATAATGATTTATAGTATCCAATGTCCATTTTTTAAAAAAATTTAAAATTATGATTATCATGAATGAAATTCATAACGAACTTGGAACGCATGATTTTCTTAGAAGATATTCATAATAAGACTAGATCATGAAACATTAACAATAATAATCAGTTACCTTATTGTTATCATTCATTTTATTTTCACATAATAATAAATATAAGTACATCATTAATTAATCATTAATATCATATATTACAATTATTAATGTTTTTATTATCATCCATGATGATAATGTCAATGATGGTATAACATATTTTGTGTCAGTGGTTGAACCAACCTAAAATATAATTGAATGAGTTATAAAATAAAGTTATATTATTGTAATATTTTTAAAGAAAAATAATATTTGAAAAAAATTATTAAAGTGTTGAATAATACTAAATAATATTGAAAATGAGAAAATAATTGGAATGATAGAGAAGAACTTGTTACATAATTTGATGAAATCACTACTTCTCATAAAACTTTTCTTCATAAAGAAAGATTTAGGCCTCTTAATTGTTACCAAATGTTACCCAATGTGGTATATGACATTATGGGAAGAAATTAGGGTTGATATTCAATAGTAAACGAAAACAATAGAAGATTTTTATAATTATTAGAAGAGGACACATTTTATAGATTATTTTGATCGATATATTTGTAATTTTTTTGTTCTTTTATAGTTAAATAATTCTTTTTTCTATAATAAAGAGAACCATAAGGGTAAAAAAACCAAAGAAGGAGCAAATTACCTCTATTATTAATATTTTCCTTAATTTTTAAAATTTTTATATTTTATTTTTATCATATATTGTATCTTAAAATATTTTCTATTTATCAATGTAATTAAATATTCACCTCTAAAAATAATTTTTTCATAAAATATGAAACTGGCCCTATTACCTAATTTTGAAGTATTAAGTTAAAATATGAAACCCATTTTTTTTACACAATATCTATATATTAAAATTTTATCTTTAAATAAAAATAAATAATACTCTAAAAATAATTTATCTGAAAAAAATTGACCTAATTAGTGATTATATTTTGATTTATTACCATTACTTAATTATATAATAGATATAAATTTTTTATTATAAATATAAAATATATTATTTTTAATACATTATTAATTTCTAAAAAAGTATTATATTACCATTATAACAATTTCAATACACCCACTACTTATATGTATTCCCCACTATAATATAAATTTCTAATGTTCATATAACAATCATATTACCCTATTTCATTCTAATATATAACTTTTCATACATCTCTAAAACTGTTCATCCTACATCTTTATTCTCCTCTTAAAATTTATACCATATTAAAAATCATTTTTATTTTATCTATAATTATACATGGTGACATGGTTTTCATAGAAAACCATGAGGTTAAACAGTTTAATCTCATAGTATTTTTATTTAATTATATATTTATTCCTATGGTAATTTTCATAATTATGATTCTTTTAAAATTAAAGTAATACTAACGATCATTTAATTTCTTGTTGTATTATTGTATATTAATTAAATTAACCATTTTTCATTTTAGTTTGGTGTTTCATGTGAAACATTATATTCAACACATTCAAGGTAAAAAAATGTGAAGTGTTACATTCTTTTCCCATTAAATAATTATTTCTCTAGAAATTTCACTATCTACATGAAAATAGATATTGAGAATTTTTTATCATTACATCTTCAGGTTGAAATGTCATTTCCTAAAACTTATTATTTCACCACATCACTTTGACATGTTGAGTGGATATGTCTTTGTTGGAGTTGGTTCCCTAGAACCAATTTCTTTTGTACTTTATGATAACTTATATTCATGGTTTTGAATATTAATAAATTCCTTATCACATCATGATTATTCTTCCATGTAACATTGTATGTGATAATGTCCTAAGAGTAACTGTTGAACTAAAAGGTCATAGTGAGTCCCTACTTTTATGAGAACCCTGAAGTGCTATGGAACTATTCTTGAATATATGTTATATAGATGGATGGTATCAATTTAGGGACACAAACGATACAAGCTACCAGGTGTGGAGACTAATATGATTTTTAAGCACCTTCTCATGGTGTATTCCCTTGGTGATATATAGTAGGAAATTATTAGAACGAGACCCACCAATAGAAAATCCATATTTATAAGTGTCATTGGATTTTTTTATATACTATTTCATGTATTGGTACTTAGAGTTTAAGATTATTAATAATGGATATTACGAGTCACACACTTATATATATTGATGAAAACCATGACGACAGATGTTCGCGGTGAGGTAGGATATGTTGGGTGTGTCACGAGTAATATTGAATTAATGAATAATGTGAGAAAGGATATATACCTTCCATTATTTAAAGGAAGATAATATCTTAGGCCCTTTGATGGAAATGATATAGCCTAAATAAATCCATGGCCATGGTGATTAATAGGCAAGTTCTATTTCTAAAAATTCAAAGAGATATTGCGCATATATGTTGATGGCACTTACATGAAACCTGCTTGATTAGAGATATTGTGATAAAGGGATTATATTACACTATGAGAATTAGTATGAGGTGACATTTCATTACGACATTAACTTCATTCTCTATGGGCGCCTTGGCATGTTTCTAGATGCTAACCTTAGACTTTAAGCAAGTTCGCCTAATGCCACTAGGAAAGAGGCCTAGAGGGTCACACACTAAGTGCATCCAGTATCTCAATTAAATAATTTATTTTTTATCAAGTGGAATAAATATTATTCTTGGTCACGATTTAATAATTATTCATGTACGCCCGATCACATTTATTCCATCACTAGTAATTTGAGAGAAAATATTATGGGTGGAATAATTAATAATTATTGAGGAGGATTGACGGACCGAGTTTAATGGTACAATGAGAAATAATAATATTTAATAATATTTTATTAAATAATATTTAATTATAATTCACAAGTTAAGCGCTTGTCAGGAAATAATAATATAGCTTTTATTATTTGACATGAGTTTCACTAGGATTAATAAAATAATTAAAGTCACTTATGAAAATTATTTATTATTACCATAGTGAAATAAATTCCTTATTATATTATTCTCTCATTTGCCAATGGAAAGAGAAGCGATGCCCATTCAGTTGTGCACAATGAATAGGAGAAAACAACTCAATCCTAGAGAGTTCTTTTTTCTCTAAGAATGCTCTCAATAATGAGAGCGATTATCCTCCACTAGATCAATGAGAACACTTTAGAAGCAATTCTCAAGGTGATTGAAGATGGAAATCTCAAGGAAAAGTACCTTCTGTGCTAACACCTAGAGACTCCTTTGGCGATGTTCAAAGATACGTGGAACATGTGTGGATCACCACTAGAGTAATCCTACACTTGGATTATACAATGAAATGGAAGAACACTACACATATGTGGCCGAACACATCAACAAAGAAAGAATAACCTTAGAGGTAATTAATATTTAATTAAATTAATTGTAAACAACATGTGTTGATCTACTCTCTCTTAGTTCTGGATTTTCTATCCCTTTCTTTTACTTTGATTCAATTCTATTGGTCATGACGTTCTTCATCGGAATATAACCCATATTAATTATCAATAACTACCAAAAGAAAATTTGGGTACCATCCCTTTTATGATTTTCCTACACCAAAAACCTACAAGTGGTATCAGAGGGTTCACATCATTGTTTATAATTATTTAGGTTCATTGATGATTTATTCATTCATAATTTAGTTTTTCAATTCAAGTTAATAATTATTTAAATCTGAATTATTAGATCTATTTATTCTTCAATCATTTCTTATAGATCTAATGAAATCATTAATTTTATGATTAAAATAAAATAAAATAAATAATATTGAGGTACCAAGGATTCTGAATGGATAACATAGAAGTAATTTCCCTATAATCTACATTACACACTGTGCACTCATGCTCAATGCACCAGGATTTAATTTGGTAGTTACTCAAATTGTGTTCATTAATGACACGTGGTGTAGTTAATTCTTACACCACATGTTGAATGGGACAGACTGCCACATTGTTAGTCTAACTACACACCATGTGTCCCACTAGACATGGTGTCTAGTCTCTTTGGGTCAGGGTCGGGCCGTTTATTCCATAGACGGACTACCTGACCTGTGACCATATAACATAGAGGCAAAATGGTGTATGGCCCACTGGACATGCCATTTACTACAAGATTTTTGAATTACGACTCACACACCGAGTCCCTAGGTGTATAATTTGGATACACATTGAAGAATGTACACACCTTGTAGATCGGATCTACACGCCGTGTATGTTTACCAGTTTTGCAGATTTAAAATTTATTATATTATGTAACCCTTGAGACATGTACATGCATGTGGACATAAATATCGTACATTCCACGTGATAGGATTTGATATATATACATATAAATGTTTTATTAACATCTTCATAATATTCAAGATCTGCACATCATGTATGAGTTGTAGTACAATTATTATTCTATGTGCATTCTATATGTCACAAAGAATAAAGTGTATACAAGTATAACACATGTTGGGTAGTTTTGGATGGGTATTCACCAGGTTACTTACAAGATAGAAGTTATGCACATAGTAAATTTTAAATGAATTTATTAATTTGTTTAAATTATAATGGATTAGAATCTCAAGAAAATCCAGAATCAGTTTAAGATAAAAGTATTGATTAATTAAAGATAATAATTAATCGATTCGAGTATGATTTATCTAAAATAAGAATGATTAAATAATTAAATGCTAGTATTATTAAATGAATAATTCGTTTCATGCATGTGGATAATCATGAGCTAGACTAGACCATTATATGCGATTGGTTTCCATTTAATTTATTATTAAATTAAATTATTGTCATATGTGCCTTATCTTGTCATTAATATATATGTCTTGCATGCCCATGGTTTTTTTTATGTAAAACTCTTTTTACCCCTCACATTTGTGTGAGTAATAGCATATGTAATGGATGGATCTACCAAGCTAGTGGAGGCAGTTCAAGTTAGGAGCTAAGGTGAAACCAATCGAAGGAGATACAAAGGTGGATAGGTGGAAATATATAAATATGAACCGTAAAAGGTTCCCGATGTTTCTCCCATAAGTCAGTGGTAAGTTTATCAACCGCTAGATAAAATAAACTTCAGAACAAGCTCATGATCATACCCTTTATTTTAATTTTATCATTTTTATGGTTATTTCATTATGGATGTTTTTTCATGATCACATAATTAAGGAATTAATAAGCATGAAAATTTGGGACTAAAATAAACTTTCTTATGCATAAAAATTATCTAATGGAATGGTTAATCACTCAATTAATCCCAATTAATATTAAATAGCATGTGAAAAGATGATAATTGGAAATTTACACATAAAGGATAAAATCCCTCAATTAAATATTAAGTTGGTATAACCTTCCTTTACATCGGTTATAATCGAACCATAGTTCAAAGTGATTGACCAGCCAAATTTGGGGTGCTTTCAATTATCAGGGAATTCTAATTTGAGGTTTTGGGTTGAATTAAATTGTTTTACATCAAGGGTTGACTAGAAAAGAAAGACTTGGTGTAACTGAGAGGCAAAGGTTGAAGAAATCTAAATCAATAATTTTAGGATTGGGGAGTCCACTCAACAGATCAAGGAACTGTGAGTTAATATAGTTGTCATTTGGACTACCTACCTAAAACCATTTGAATTTATTGAATATTCAAAGTTGTGGTAGTGATAATGGAATATGGATCCTTTCCACTAGAATATTCATGTAATAGGATATTATGAAGCCAATGGTGAGGGATACTGGGTTTCGATAAAATAGTGAGAGACTAATAAATATAATATTTATTTATCTGTATAAATTTTATCAGATAAAGTACATAAATTATGCTCATATTATTTGTAAAAACAACTTCAAACATTAAATAAAACATATCATTGCGATCCATACTCGAGAATAAAAACCTTCTCACTAGCACTAATTTCCAGGAGTGTCAAAGGCACATATGGGTCATAATTCACCATAAAATGAAACTGTATGTGCTGAAAGAACCTTTACCAGTTGTGCCTGGAAATGAGGTGAGTGATGAAGACCTCTCTTTGTATAAGAAACATCTGAGTGATGCTAAAAATGTTTAGTTCTTCATAATATCATCTATGTCTAAAGAGATCTCGAAGCAACTTGAGGAATAGTGTGCTTATATCATGATGTCTCCCCATTAGGATCTCTATCAAGAGAAGGTGAGACAAGAGAGGTATGATATTTCCAACACTTTTTTCATGAGTAGGATTGGATAGTATGCACCTGCTGGGCCTCATGTAGTCAATATTATCAGCTACATTGAGCATCTTAACATCTTATGGATTAAATTCCTAGATGAGTTGCATACAAATCTCATAATTTCACCACTTCCCAAGTCCTTATCTAGTTTTATTGTGAATTACAATATGACAATAATGATAAGAGACTATTAGATTTTTTAAAAATTATTTTCCAAGTGGATAAGGACACAGGGCATGAAAAATCCAAAGTGATTATGGTGAATATGAAGATAAAAGAAAAGGAAAATGGGCCTATGAATTATAAATAGTCTAAAGCACCCGAGAACCATTCGACCAAGTAGAAGAAGATCCAAAGGTAGGGTAAGGAAAAGGAGACGATATGTTTTGCATGTGGCGAGTTAGGCCATTGGAAGAGAAACTATAACTAGAGGAAAGGGGAAGAAAAAGGTGAATTCATTGTCCAGTGAAATGTATACATTTCTACACATTGGGTATTAGATATAGCTTGTGGTTATCACATCTGTATTCAAATGCAGGAACCTTGTTTATTTCAAAAAATTGTCATTGGATAGGTGAATCTGCGAGCTTCCAATGGTGCGAGGCTGGCTATCTTTCCATTGGTGACTGCCACCTTTTTTTTTCCGATGGGAATGATTTTGTTTTTACTTGATTTTTATTATGTAACTACTATTACAAAAAATATTATTTCTGTATCAAGTTTAGATACAGATGGGTTTATTTTCTAGTTCAGAAATAAATTTTGTTTCTTTTAGAAGGAAAAAATCTATTATGGTATAACACATTTAATTAATAGATTATATGTACTAAATTAAGAAAACCAAGTGTTGGACAATGATAATGAATTAGGTTCACACAACCCATATAAAACCTAGTTGTGGAATCACCGCATTGGTCATGTAAATTAGAAGCATTTTAAAAAGCTTTGTCAAGACAGATATTTAGACTCTTTTGAGATAAAAATACTTGACAGATGTCACACTTGTTTACAAGGGAAAATGAAAAACCACCATTTTGTGGATAAAGTGAAAGGGCCATATATATTTTAGGATTGTTACACACTAATGTGTGTGGACCATCTCCAGTAGAAGATATACGTGGATATTCTTACTTCATAACATTTACTAATGACTTGAGTCGGTATGTCTATATTTACTTGATGAGGTATAAGTCTAAGAACTTTGCGAAATTCAAGGAATTGAAGAATGAAGTAGAGAATCAGATTGGTAAGAAGATAAATAATATTCGATCAGATCAAGGTAAGGAATATCCTAAGCAAGAGTTCTTTTAAATTATATGGGATTTTGGGATTCTATCTCAACTCACTCCACCTTATACACCATAGTGGAATGGTTTTAGTGAAAGGAGGAATCATACCTTATTGGAAATAGTAAGTTTGATGATTATTCATACAAATCATCCGATATATTTTTGAGGATATTCATTAGAAACTATAGCATACACATTAATCTGAGTACCAACTAAAGTGGAAAATGGAATTTACTTAGAGTTATGGAGTTGAAAGAAACCCATTTTATTGCATACACATGTATGGGGATGAAAGGAATTTGTTAAGTATTTCTCAGGAAAAAAATAGAACCCTAAGGCATGAAGTGTATCTTTATTGGGTATCCCAAGGAAAAAAGGGATAACACCAATACAACTCCTCATAAAATAAAGTGACTTTTTATAAAGAATCCGTCTTTCATGAGAGGGAGAAAATCCTAAAAAAGGATAGTGGAAGAAAGATTTAATTTGATGAAGTTGATGCTCAAGATACACAGAATTTGGTATAGGAACAAGTTCCATAGGTCCCCATAGAAGAAGTAGTTCCTGAAACACAATTATTGTATAAGAGATCAATAGAGGCAAGGGAACCAGAGAGATATGGTTTTCTAGTTACCAAGGATGGTGAATCATTATTTTTGAACAATGATAAAACTCTCTCCTAGAAGGAGGTAGTAGAGTGATCAGAAACTACAATATGGATAGAATCTATGAATTTTGAGATGTATTCTATGTATCATAACAAGGTTTGGGTTCTGGTCGATTCCCCAATTGATGTAAATCCTATTGGGTGTAAATGGGTATTCAATAGGAAACTAGACATGAAAGGAAAAGTATGTACCTATAAAGAAAGGATAGTGGATAAAGGGTTTAAATAGATTTAAGGAATCGACTATGATGAAACCTTTTCACCAGTTTCCATGTTTAAATCCATCAGAATCATATTTTCTATAGCTTCTTACCATGACTATGAGATTTGGTACATGGATGTCAAAACTACATTACTTAATGAGAACCTTCAGGAAGATGTATATATGACCCAACTAGAAGGGTTTGTGACACCAAGTTATGCCAAGAGAATTTTCAAGTTACATAGATCCATTTATGGATTAAAGCAAGCATCTAGGTCTTGGAAAATTCAATTTGATGAATCCATAAAAGAATTTGCTTTCATAAAAAATTAACATGAGCCATGTGTTTATAAAAGGTTTAGTGGGAATGAGGTCGTTATCCAAGTTGTATATGTTGATGACATATTACTTATTGGAAATGACATACCAGTATTATAATGTGTTAAGTACTGATTGAAGAAGTGTTTATCCCTGAAGGAATTTGATAAAGAAACCTGCATTTTGGGGATCAAGATCATTCCTGATAGATCCAAGAGTCTACTTAGACTAATCCAAAGTACATATATTGACTAGATAATAAAGTTATTTATTATGGAATAATCTAAGAGAGGATTGGTTCTAGTGTCACATAGTTTACATCTTTCTAAGAAAATGTGTCCCCGTACACAATAAGAGAAAGATAGAATGAGTAATATCTCATATTCTTCGATGATAGGATCAATCATGTATGACATGTTATATACTATAATTGATGATTCCTAGATCTAGGACAACAACATTGTACTACTATTAAGACTATCCTTAAGTATCTAAGAAGAATTAAGGATATGTTCTTGGTGTATAGAGGATACCAGGAGATTGTCATCGGAGGGTATGATGATGATGGGTTTCAGATAGATTATAATGATATGAAGTCACAATTAGTATATGTTTTTTTATCTCAATAGAGGAGCTGCGAGATTGAGGAGTTTAAAGAAGCATTTGTAGCTAATTCTACAGCAGATTCTAAGTACGTAGTGGCTTCTGATACTACCAAGGAAGCTGTCTAGATTCAAAAAAATTTCCAAGATATTGATGTGGTACCTAGCAGTAAAGACCCTATCACATTGTATTTTGGTAATACTAAAGTGGTGGCTCCTGCAAAAGATCCAAGAGAACATCAACAGAAAAATCACATACTATGGAAGTATCAACTATTAAGGTATTTTTATCCAATGGGTGAAGTTGTAGTGGTCATAGTATCCACGGAAGAGAACGTGGTAGACCCCTTGACTAAAGGCCTATCTCAGCAGAAGCATTAGTATCATGTGAGAGCTAGCCGAATGAAGGTCATTAGCATTTGGATCTATTTCAAGTGGGATTCTGTTGAACTTGGTTCCCTAGAACCAAATTATTTTGTACTTTAGGATAACTTACATTCATGGTTTTGAATATTAATAAATTCCTTATCACATCATGATTGTTTTTCTTTGTAACATTGTATGTGATAATGTCCTAAGAGTAAATGTCATACTAAAAGGTAATAGCAGTTCCCTGCAATGATTAGAAACTATAAGTGATATGACACAATTATTGAATATATGTTATATAGCCTAATGATATCATTTGAGAGAAAAAAATTATACAAGTTATCAGGGGTTGATACTCATAGGACTTTGAGGCAACTTCTCATGTTGTATTCCCTTGGTGATATCCAGTGAAATATTATGAGAACGAGACCCGAAAGTAGGAAATACACATTTATAAGTGTCATTGGATGTTCCTATATGTCGATGTTTGTATTGGTAATTAGAATTTATGATTATTATTAATGGATATTATGAGTTTCAATCTTATATGTATTGATTAAAACTATGACTATAGATGTTTTCGGCAAAGTATGATATTTTGGGTGAGTCACGAGTAATATTGTATTAATAGATAATTTAAGAAAAGATTTATCCCTTATATTCTTTAACAGAAGACAATATCTTAGTCCCTTTGATGGAAATGATATAGCCTAAATAAATCTGTGTCCATGGTTATCAATAGGAAAGTTTAATTTATAGAAAGTCAAAGAAAGTGATGTCAAACATATAGGTTTATGGAACTGGCATGCAACCTACTTGATTAGAGATATTGTGATAAAGGGATTACATTATATAGTAAGTGTTCATATGAGGTGACATGCATTGTGCCATTGAATTATTTCTCTATGGGTTCCTTTAAGTTTTTCTAGATGTTAACCTTGGAATTTAGGAAGGTTCTCCTAATGCCACTTAGAAATAGGCCTAGAGGTTCATACACTAAGTGTATTTAGTATCTCAGTTAAATAATTTATTATTTATAAAGTTGAATAAATATTATTCTCAGGTGTGGTTTAATAATTATTCATGTATGCTTTATTACATTCATTCCATCACTAGTTACTCGAGAGAATATATTATGTGCAGAACAATTAACAAATATTGGGGAGGATTGTAGGACTGAGTTTAATGGTACAGAGAGAAATAATAATATTAAATATTATTTTATTAAATAATATTTAATTATAACTCGCAAGTTAAGTGAATTTCAAGAAATGATAATGTTTTCATTATTATTTGACATGGGGACTTCCCTAGTATTAATGAAATAATTAAACAAACTTGTAAAAATTATTTATTATTACCCTAGGGAAATAAATTTACATTTATATTATTCTCTCATTAGCCATGGGAAAGTAAAGTGACTCTTATTTGGTTGTACACAACGAATTGGAGAAAATATCTCATGACTAAAGAGTTCTTTCAAATCCAAGAATGTTCTCAAGAAAAAGAGTGATTCTCCTCCTTCAGATCAAGGAGAATTCTTTAGAAGTGATTCTCAAGGTGATCGAATGTAGATGTTGTAAGCGTAAGGACCTTCCATGCTAGCACCCATAGACTCCTTCAGAGATGTCTAGAAATATAAGGAACAAGTGAGGATCACCACTAGAGGAATCCTATACATGGATTTTATAATGAAATGGTGGTGAACTATAGATATGTGGCTATATAAATCATCAAAGAAAGAATAACCTTAGAGGTAATTCTTATTTAATTAAATTAATTGTAAACAACATGTGTTAATCTACTCTTTCTTGGTTGCAGGTATTCTATCCCTTGTTTTTTCTTTGATTAAATTCTATTGGTCATGAAGTTATTCATTGGAATAGAGCTAAGATATATTATCAATAATGGAAACAATAAATGTTGGGAACCGTGCCTCCCATGCTAACACTTTTCCCAGAACATATAGTTGTGTTGTATATTAACCCTATAATCCATGATCTCCACTCGAGTTTCCTTATAAGAGAGATCATATTATAGTTATAAAACCTCAAAATTTATTTAATATCCCAACATAATGAAGGATTTAAAGTGTTTTATTTATGTTGGTTTCAAGTTTCCATTCTTCTTGAATCCCATGATTCTCTTCCATAGTTATATTTAAAGGAATACATTTTATCCAACATAAAACAACAAATTTCTTTAATAGTTATCTATATATCTATTATTTTAGATTTGTGTTGCATTGATATATCATCAAATAGTATGAATCTTCTCGACTATTTATGGAGATAAATCCTTACACAATAACACTATCTATCCAATATATTCTCAATATATTTATGTTCGGTATATCTTCCAATAAAAGTCCTTATATAATTCCATTTGAATTATAATGTGGAAACTATAATTCTAGGAGAAATATATAAGAGGTAGATATTGATACCCCATCCTTTAAAATTCATTTTTAAATATCTCAACATACCTTTTTAAGTTTAAATGTTAATTTTATATTGACCATAAGTTCTAGGATGGTATGCAGTGAAACATTCCCAATTCAATATTCAATGCTGGTTAAAGAATTTTCTAGGACATCATTGCAAACCGTAAATGCCAATCAGATACAATTGAATGTTTTATTCCATTTATTCATGAAAATTTATTTATGTATTACCATAAAATATGATCAATTGAGAAATATTATTGAATAGAAATTAAGTGAAACGACCTAATATATTGTTTATCTTTAACATACGTGGAATTATTTCCTTTAGATATCCTAGGAAGACCTATAATGAAATTCTGATTGATACTTTCCCATTTTTATATATGAATGGGTAATAGTTTCATTATACCTAGAGTCATATAACATTCAACTTTAACTTGCTAGTAGACCAAGCATCATGATGTATACTTTCTAGTCTTTATCATCATTTTGACCCACTATATGTTCTCCCTAGTATCTCTATGTTTCTTTTTTCTTCTAGGGTGAATATAGGATTATAATTTATTCAAATATTCCAATATCTTATTATTTTGTTCTAGTATTAATGGGGAATATATTTATTTTAATAATATTATAATTCTAACTTTGTTAGGGCTGGACTTCAAAATATTTTCAACTTTCATTTATATCTCCATATCTTCATGTTTTTCCTCATTGATATTAATATGTATAGAAAACTAAGAAATCATTTGGGAAATATATAAATTCACTCCTTCTATTTTTGTTTCTATGTTCATCCATAACATATCCTGTAAGATTAGGTATCTTTAAATACTTATCATGGATATTGTAGCATGATCCTTTCTCTTGAGAGCATCAACCACTAAATACGTGATCAATTATAATAATATTTTTCAATACATATTAAACTCCTTCTATATGAATGCACACATTATGTTCTATAATTAGTTTATATCTCACACTTCTTTAAAAATATATAATGTCTTCAAATATTTAATTAAATAAGTACCACCACTAGATATAGATCATGAATTGGGTAATATTTCTCACATACTTTCAATTGACATGTGGAATAATCTACAAACTTGTTTTTTGGTACAAGGACACACCCCAAGACCTTATTTGGTGCATCATTACATATCACAAACCCGTATCCATAAAAAGGTAGTTTGAGTACACATGTTAAGACTAACCTTATTCTAAAATTCTATAAATTGGTTTCACAATATTTTGACAAGTGTAAAATTAACCCCTTCCAATTTCAATTAGCTAATGTATTTGAACACCAAGAGTAATTTCTTAAAAATCATTGAAAATATACAAATAATCCATGGAAATAATTTATATCTATTATAGTATTTTTTCTATGAAATCAATCAATTACCTCTCTCTTTAAAGGATCTATAGATATACTATCACTGGCGATTTATTTACAAAATAATGATAATTTTTATATCAAAAATTAAAACTTTATAAAGTTTTCATATATTCTCTCCTTCCTTAAAGTATTTATTGGAATACTTAAATATTATTCATGTTTTTACTTACTCATTAGTACATGATAATTTAATATATAAAAACCTGCATAAATTTATCAAGGTAATCTCTAAAGTATCTATTTGTAAAATCCATTAATATAATGAGACCATTAATATATACCAAAGACATCAATTTAAATTAATAGTTCCTTTATATTGTATACACATCATTGATAAGAATATCCTTCATTTTTACCCTTATCAAATGATACCTTTATTGATTTTATACCATTGAGAAGTACTTATCCCCCAAATATTATCAAAGGAGTCATAAAAAAATGCCATAGGATACTAGTTCCTAGTCATGATCATGTTATGTTTCTGAAAATTTATGCAAAGAAATTTTTTTCCATCCTTCTTATTAATAAATATGAGCATCTAATGGTGAATAACAAGGGTATATATATCTCTTATCCAAATTCTATTATAGTTCATTCTCAAATTCCTCAAATTTAATAAGAGTGATTCTATAAATACTCATTAATATATAAATAACCCCATATATGAGATCAATTGAAAACTCAACATCATGATCTCAGGGTGGACCATGAAACTCTTTCAGAAAAAAAATTTATATTATTTCAAATTTATAATATCTTCAATTATGATATTATCCCCAACTATTAGGTCCAAATATCATCAATATTAGGTATTATGACCCATATTAGGTAAGAAGTTTCAATAGGGAGTTCATGATAATTATTTCATTTATTTATCTACATGGGATTATTTTGAATATTAAATGTGATTTCACTATCTCAGAAATTGATAGAGAGTATTGTAAATAAATCAAATACATGCACAATATTTTATTAAATTCAAACAAAATGAGAATAACTATTTTTTGTATGAATTATATTCTAGTAAAAATAAGTCATAGAAGAGTTATTTACATGATATAAAATTTTAAAAAATCTATGTGTTTCTAATAATAATAAAATATACAATAATTGATGTGGAGAATAAATAATCTTATATAACATTTACTATTTTAAAGAAGGTATGGAACCAAAAATTAAATAATATGTTTTTAGTTCTTGAGTGGATAATAATTATACTTTTCTCCTCTTCATTTTCTTGATCCACCTTAGCAGTAGTGATTGAAATAGATATTAATTACTCCCTTGGCTTTGAAGGTTTTTGAAGTCTTTTTTCCTCATTAACCGTTAGTTTAGTTTATTAGTTTTTTTAATTACTATACTACTTATAATTGAAACATTAAATTGTGGGTAGTGGATTAGGTTGAGCCTTATTCTCCAAAATTGTATTAATCAACCTCATTATATCATATCAAAACTCATGTGAATTATATCTTCATTTTTAACCCTTGAAATATTTTTTAATTCCAACATGGAAATTTCATGAGTGTTTCTTCAGATATTTTTATAATTTAAGAATTCGAATTTTATTTCCTATTTAATATTTATATTTTGAGTTTCTTCAAAAATCTATTTTCAAAATCTTTCCCCTAATTCATATACAATAATAAGATCCTCTAATTTCAATTCAACCTTGAGAACACATCGAATAATTTTTTGTAACTAAAAAATCCCTTATAGCTAATACATTTTGTGGCATGGTGTTAAGAAACTAAGGAGTTAATAAATTTTAATTGTAATGAAAATTATAAAACCATAGGTACAACCACATGTATCTTGACTATTTAATCATATGAATCAATATATTCTTCAATTTTTTTTGAGATCTAAGAGTTATGAATTTTTTTTAATACATAGAGTTAAAGGAAAATATTTTCTGTAAAAAATTTTCTTAAACATCACCAATTCCAGGGTGTCAATTTCTTCCCACTACCTCATATTCTTGATGATATTTTTCCATTTATCAACTTCAACTTCCAAATAAAAAATAATAAAAATCCTTTTGAAACTCCGGAAACTAAAGAATATAAAATATCATTTATATTATATTAATCAATTTTTTAGTAATTGGTATATTATAAAATTAAATTCCGATTAGTGGTCATTATCACAAAAAGGACTCAATAATTTTTTTATTCAATGCATCTTAGATATTGGAATGGTTATTATAAATTTACAAATATTGATATATCTATGTAAAATATATATGATATTTAGTATACCACCACCCATACCATTTGGGTTTTCATTTAGACCACCAGTGCCTTTTCTATCTCATTTATTGTTTACTAGGTTCCTCATATTTCTAGAAAATAACTAAAATTAACAAATTTAGTGTGATAAATAAATAATAATATCATTAGTAATAAATAATATCAACATGAAAATAAATCTTAATATATCTTAACCTATTAACAGTTAGTTTTAAACTAGGAATAACTATATTTTACCCTAGTTTTATCCTTAACATAGTATTTTAATATAACTATACCTTACTCTGGTATAAAATAAGATAACCAAATTGCAGCATAAAAAAATATTATATCCTTATTCATGATTATAAATTTAACATTATAATAAAATCACACTCTCTAGAATAAAAAGGTCTAGAATAATTTTAAATTAGAAACATATCTCTTTTAATATATCATATAACATTCAATTATTCCATAACATTTATTATACTTGATATACCTATAAATATTTCATACATAATATTCTTTTTAATTACTTGGGGTCCCCTTCCTTTGAGAGGTTTATCTAATGAGAATGAAAAAGTATCCCAATTAAATTCAGTTACTTTGGATGATATATAAAAAGTTTCAATATATGGGCCATTAGTTTTCCCTAGTAATAAATAAGGTGATGATAATATATAGGATTATGTTGAATTTTATAATGTTATCTTATGGGCCGATGTTGAGGCCCCATTTTTAGATGTTGATGAACCTTCCCAGCCTGAAGTTAAAACTAACTTCTAGGATGAGGAGTCTTTTGCTAATCCAAAGGGGGGTATAGACAGTATTATAGTATCCCATAGAAATTATAGAGAGATTAAATTTTATATAAATACATAGAGAGTATTTTTTGCCAATTCTATTATCATGAGAGTTCCTGAAGCTTCCCCTGAATAGGAAAATCATGATGATACTTCTGATGCTCCTAATATTTTATCTCTTGAGATTATTCAAAGTTATTTAATAATACATTTATTTATTAATAATTCCAAGGGATTTGAGGTATATATATGGTGATAATATCAGGGATGGAAAATAATTTTAAATGGGAAATCATTCCCAAATTAAGTGATGTAGGATATGAATATTGAGATTTATGGATATTAGAATGATTATAAATATGTGATATATATGTATATATAATAAGTATATCTAATTGAGTAATTAATTTATACTTTGAGTTGATTAAAAATCCTCTATATATATATTTATCAAATTATTAAGATGAATCCACCATTAAAGATAAAGGACTTTGGTAATAGTTGTTTTGTTTTCTTGTTTGACTTTTTTAGAATTATTATTCCGTTGCCTTTATTTTGATATTTTACTGCCATTCCCTCTCTCCATTCAGTATGAAATTTACCAATTGGATAAATTTTATTTCATTTTCATCACATTGGATGTTAGTGTCATACCATTTAGTTGTGTGACACCCATCAAGTCAATGGTATGTTTCATTTTTCATTTCATTTATTAATTCATGGAGTTCCTAGGAGTTGGTGATCATAAATTTAAAGTTTTTAAAGATACTCACATGTAACATGATTTGTGCATAGTTAGGATTAACTATGAAGATAACTATGTGAGAGAGCTGTTTGGGGGATAATGCAGCTTCTAATGGATTTTAAAAGATTTTAGGAGTTTTTAAAAACCATACGAACTTGTTTTGGGGAGATAACGGTTCTTATATAGTTGGTAAAACGTTTTCCTCACCATACATACAAACCATGTGGGTTGTGAAGCTCATTAAAATTTTGTTATTTTACTAATATTCATTTTTTAAATTTTTACCATAACTCACCCTCCTCTACCCCATTCACATGAACAGTATCCTCATTATCTTGTAGATTCTTTACCCTTTATCTCTTAGCAATTGTTTCTTTAATTTTCGTGACTTCCTTAAAGTTAATCTTGATTTTTATGGGTTTTATACTCATTAAAACTAATCTCACTTTGTTATTCCATTTTACTAGAGTTTTGAAACCCTGTAATTTTAGGTGGCTAAATATATGGTTGTTTATGGGGAATTTATGTTGCTAATTTTATTTTAGGTTTGTGATGAATTCTCCTAATTGATTATTATGATTTTCATCAAATTAAATGAGTTTTTATTTGGTTTTGATATAGGTGTCTCTATTAAAGGAATATTTTCTCTAGATTACAATTGGTTCTTTCCTTTCTATGTGTTTTTTATAAAATTACCTCTATATTGTGTTGATAATGTTGGTTTATCCAGTTTTATTGTGATTTTTTAAATGAAATGGAAATTTTATGGTTTAAATATTCATTTCAAAATTTAAGTGGTTTGAATGCGTGAAATGTGTTTAATAAAAAATTAAATGAGTATTTATGGTTTTAAATGTATATAAAAAGAGATTTTGAAAGGGTTTTAACTTGTGGTTGATTCTTTCTTAATTGTTTACATATGGGGTTTAATAAATGGGTATTTATATTTATATATGTGATTGGAAATGTGTTGTTTATAGAACAATTTTTCTTGTGAGTGACTTAGGAACTTAAGTCCTTAAATTAAGTCATAGAATGGATATGGGAGGTTTCCCAAGGGGATGAGTGATCTCTTATAAATAATGTTACTCATGGGTTTGAGTGAGATCTTAGAAAGTATGTTTCTCATGTTTACTAAGAGAACCCATGGAATTTAGGTACTAGGGAAGACTACGGGAGTTTCCAATTTTTTTTACTCTCTTAAATGGATATAAAACCATGTCTTAGACTAATTTTTACTCAATCCCATTGGTAGGATCCCACGATTCTTATTTCTTGTGCTTTTTTTTTGATTTGGATGCCCCTATATTTTTGGATAAAACCATTTAGTTAATATATAATTATGTTTATACTTATGATTATTCTTATTCAATGTTAGATGAGTTAGATCTATTTATACCATGTGGTTTCACTTCTTTCTAATTGACCCTTTTTTATTCATATTTTCAAAATATAATAAGTTTCTGACAAAACCAAAGGAATTTAAAAGATATGTTTTCAATGTGAAATTATTTAAAATATGGATTTACAATTAATATTATTGGTTTTCATGGAAAAATACCTCATTTAAATTAATGGTGGTATCCTACTAATCTTTTTCCTCACACCCTACATATACGTTTGAGTGTATACAAACCTTGTTTTGTGGGACACTGGTAAAGGTAAGGGATCCATGTTGTTTAAAATCTATTATTGATTATCGTTGTCCATAGTTTCTTTGGGATTAGAGAGATGATGGTCTCATAGAGTTTAAATTGTGTGAATTATTTTTATATTTTGGATTATTTGGGATTTTATGTATTGGTCACTTTGGGCTCAATCCATGTTCTGATATTTTATTTATTCTGAATATTTCATATCATGTGTATATATGTTGTTTCAGAAATTTGAAGTGATGATGATTATGATATATGGTTTTGGTCATTGTTATGTATACTCTATTTGGATGTTTATATTGGTTAATGTTTTTTATTTTTAGGTGTAAGAAACCAATTAATGTATGGGTCATGTTTTATTTTCAAATGTGAAACAATTCCCAAGTGGTCAAGTGTGATGCCTTGGTTCTTTTCACTAGCCCATGGTGATTGGGAATGCACTTTGGACCATGTGGAGGAATACATTAGGTGTTGTGTCAAGTTATCCTATTTAGTTTGTTAAATAATGGTATCATATACCTTTTTTTATTTCAGGTTCCATGGTAGATAGAATATAGTACTATTGAGGATTGTGTGGTTAGTGTAGAGGAGTACCTATCCATATATTTATAGTGCCATACCTTGAGTTTCCATGGATGGAAGAGAGTTGTGTTTATAATTAAAACTGGGGTTTTTGGTTGTTTTGATGATATTTTATGACTTTTATCATTAATTATGGGTTTTAATAAGAACCCAGGAGTGGTTTTGAGAAATTTTGAGTTTTAGATTAAAACAAGGGGAAAAGAAGAGGTGCATGGTTTATTTGTAACCATTTGAAACATGTGTCTGCAAGTATGAAATCCTTCCAATTATGTTTCACATGCTTAGTGCACAATTTATCAAACCATATGTTCAAACCTTTCACAATGTAAAAATGATTAATTTTTTTTTGTGTTTTCATTACTTCTTCATATGGAATTGTTATTGATTCCAATACTGATTTTTTGAGGTTTATCATTATATATATATATTTTAATTTACATTTATTGAGATTTAATTATGTGTTGAATGAGTTTATTTCATGTGTTTTGTAGACAATTCCTCTCAAAGAGGCATCCTATAAGTTAAGTAAGGGAGTTGTGGAGCATATTCCATAGACGAACCCTCCAGTTGTTCCTTATTTGGTACAATCAGTGATCTATACTATTCAAACATTACTCTAAGAGGGTGAAGGAGGCCATGCATGGATGGTGGACCATTATTATGAGTTCATGAATAATAATCCGTCCATTTTCTATGGTGAAAAAATGTAAACTTGAGCTTGAATAATAGATTTAAATGATTGGGAAAATCTTCCTTTTTCTGAATACCCTTGAGGCCTCAAAAGTTAACTTCACCACTTACATGTTGGAATGAACAGGTAGAATGTTATGGGAATCCATAGTGCTAGTGAATAGTTATTTTTATCTCATCTGTTCTATCTTAGAGAAAGTGTTTAATTATTATTTTCATCTTAAGACATTGAGGGTGGTGAGGGCCCACGATTTATTGACTATAGGACATGGAAACCATTTAGTGATGGAATATGCTACTTAAGGTTCTAGTTCAGTTCATTTGTATTCAGAGATTATCAGAAATGACTATTTCAAATATATACATTTTGAAATGGGATTGAAGGCTAATATCAAATCAATACATATCCTCCTTTACCTATGGACTTATGTCTAAGTGCTAGATAAAGTGGTTATGGTTGAAGAAAATTTTCCAGTGATGACATGTATCAATGGGGTTTCTTTATTAGTAGGGGGTAGCCAAATATCTTCCTTTAGAAAGAATTGTAAGTGAGATGAACCTCATCAAAGTAGTGAAAAGGTTGATAAAATTCCATTAGGTTTAACACCACTAGCTTCTTCAAGTATTAACTAAGTGAGTTGTTACCAGTATGGGAAGTCTAACCACACTAGACCTGGCTACCTAGAGGATATAAGGACACATGACTAGTGTGTGCATTAAAGTAATTTTCAATTATTCTATAGGAATCCCACTCATTGGTGTGTAGTTTTTTTAATGGTTCATAGGTGAAATATAATGTTTTCATAGGATATGATCTCACCATCAGTTTAAATGGGAATCTCACTCTTATAAGAAGTTTTATAGTGGGACTAAGTGAAGACATATTTATGAAATAGGGTTGGAACCTGAGGACTTTGAATATAATCCAACCACCATGAGAGGTAAATTATTTATTTTGTATTATATAACTTTGACATTGGTAGATATATGTGATTATCATTCCATTATCTCATTAAAGTTTCATTATAAATTTTTTATAAGGGTAGAGTTTATTCCATTTATAATGGATATATATAGAACATTGGGAAAGAAAAAGGATCAAGAGTTGAAGTTTCTATAGTGTTTTATTTTTTTTTTCTGATGTGGAGGTCATTTAGGGATACCTTGTGTTATACATATATGTTTTAGATCTCATTATCTACCTAGATTGAATGATCAATTTTAAAGCTTGAATTGACTATTATTGCTGTAGGGTATTGTTTCTAATAGATGATGAGAGCACTCATGTTTTCCAAGGTGAGTGGTATATTTTAGGGAGAGTAAGACCCAATATTGTAAATATGGGACTTATTCCATGCCAACTTTATAGGTTTTTAATTAATACTGGGAGTAGGGATCAAATGGCCATCTTTTAGTGATAGTATTCTAATACCTCAAGGTGTTTCCAAATGATTTTTTCAAGGTTTCTTCCCTTGTGAGAGGTTGAGTTTAATATCGATCTACTTTTGGGGAAGATCTCCATCTCTTTACCTTCATACCACATGAATCCTAATGAATTGAAATAGTAAAAAATTGTGTTGGAGGACCTTGAAGGTAAGGTATTTATTTATCTGAGGCTGTCATTATAGGAATTATTAGTTTTCATAAATAAGGTACACATGAGAATTTTAATTCTGATAGATTATCATAAGATAAATACAGTGATCATTAAAAATAAATATCTAGTTTCGCAAATCAATGATCTTTTTAGGGGATCTCTGTGGTTTTTAAAAATTGAAATAAAGTCAAGGTGCCACCAGTTGTAGGTTCAATAAGGGGATGTTACGAAGACAACCTTTAAGAGTTGATATGGGATTTTTTACTATATAGTCATGACATTACCCTTACCAATGCTCCCACAATATTTTTAACCTTGTTAAACTAGATCATTAATCTCCTTTTGGAATCCTTCTTAGTCATGTTATTTGTTGATATCATGGTATTTTATAATATATAGGAGGAACATAGTGACCATATAGAGGTTGCTTTTAGGAAACTTGAAGGAGAATATATTAGATGGGAAGCTTTATAAATGTCAATTTTGGATCTATTTAGTAATGTTTTTGGGGTATGTGATTTCATAGAATGAGATTTCAGTGAGATCCATTGATATCCAACCAGTCATATATTATGAATGGCCTAATAATTTGCTTTAAATCTAGATATTTTTGGGGTTTATTGAGTACTACAAGATTTTTTTCCAGAAATTATCTAATCTAGATTCGCCTTTGAAATATTTTTCTTGAAAATTGATTTAGTTTTAGTATAGAGATAAGTGCCAAAGATATTTTGAAAGGTTTTAGTTCTATTTTTCATCAGCTTCGGTTTTGATTATTCTAAAGACTAATAAGGGTTATGTAGTGGTTTATGATGCTTCAAGTAATGGGTAGGGGTGTGTGATGATGGAATATGATCATATAGTGGCATATCAATCTCATTAGCTATACCCATTTAAAAATAATTTCCCCACCTACATCCTAGAGTTGGTATCTATGATGTATGCATTGAAGACTTAGTATCATTACCTCTCTAGGAAGTGATTTATAGTTTATTCAGATTATAAGAGCCTAATGTTCATATTTACCCAAAGGGCCTTGAACCTCGGGAAGAAACGCTAGGTAAAGTATATTCAGAACTTTTATTTCAACATATACTATAACACCAGGAATGGGAACATGGTTACTGATGATTTAAGAAGAAATTTATTGATCCAAGAACTAAAATAATATATGGATGAGTGGATTATTATAGGGTTTTGTCTAATACATTTTTGAAGGTGCATGAGGATTGAGAGAGAGAGTGTTCTTGAATAGTTTTTAGGTCATAACTTCTATTTTTGATCAGTTTTGATGTGAAATTTCATTTGAACCTGACATATAGCAGTTTAATAAATATTTAAATGATGGGGGTGCCTTAGGTGATTATTCATGGTCTCTTTATGGAACCCTCTTCATCAGGAAGTGAATAGAAGTTACTTTGAACTTGAGGTATGAAGTGATGCACATAGGGAATTATTCTAGTTAGGTTATTCACCATGGGAAGAACAAGATGTTTTATAATATAAGAAATAAATATTGGTGTCCTAGGACGAGAGAGTTAGTTACTGATATTTAATCTTGATGTTTTAGATTCTAGAGGATGAAATTTGAGTATATGAGACCATCCAAGTTTCTTCAACCTCTTCTCAATATGGTATAGAAGTGGGATGATATCTCTATGGACTTTGTTTTTGGTGTGACTTAACTCCTAGTGGTAAATATTCTATTTGGGTAATTATGGATCGGTTGACTAAATCAACCCATTTTCTTCTCATTAAAGAGTCAATGAAAGTGGACGATCTAGAGAACCTATATGTCTATGAGGTTGTTAGGCTTCGTGGGGTTCCCTCAATTATAGTTTCCAACCATGATACTCATTTTACCTATCTATTTTGGAAGATCCACTAGGATTATATGGGAACCTAGATGAAGTTGAGCATGATGTATCACCCATAGAATAATTGTTAGACAGAGTGGGATATCCATATTCTTAATGATATAATTAAAAATTTTATGCTTGAATTATGGGGTTTATGGGAGAGAAACATGTCATTGGTTGAATTTTTATATAAAAATAGTTATCAGGATTTGATCAATATGGATCCTTTAGAGGTGTTGTATAAAAATCCATGTCCAACCATGTCATGTTCGTCTTCGTTGTGTGTGCATTTTTTATTGGGACTAAGCCTCATGCATGAGACAATTAGGAGAGTTAAGTTAATTAAAAAGAGGGTAGAGACTGCTCAGAGTCCCCTTAAATAATATTATGATCATCAACAATATACATTATATTTTTATGTTAGTGATCAGGTGTTTCTTGACATATCTATTCAACTAGGTCATCATCTCTTGAGAAAGAAAGGGGAAATTGGCACTGCGTTATGTTAGTCCATTTTGGAATTTGGAATACCATGGGAAAGTGGACTATTTTTTGTCTTTCCACCATGATTAACCTTAATACATGATTTATTTCACATTTACTCATTGAAGAAGTACCATATAGACCTATCTCATGTGATATAGTGGGAGGACTTAGAGGTGGAGCCCGACATCATCATTATGGAGAATATTGTTTATATCTTAGATTATCAGAAGAAGGTCATTTTTAGTAAATCGATCATGCTAGTCTGTGTGCTTTGGAAACATTGTAGAGATATCTATAGGACATGGGTGCAAAAATCTTAGGATAGGGAGTAACGACCTAACATATTACATTTATAGGATCATTAGGTACTTTCTAGGGGAAAATTGGAATGGTGGGGAAAATTATGAAACCCTTCAGATCAATGGTATGTATTATTTTTCAATTTATTTATTTGTTTATTCTTAGAGTTACCAGGGGTTTGGGGTTGAGAATTTATTATTTTTAATTAAATTATTCTGGCACATGGTTTGTACATGAATAATAGTAACCATGCAGATTACCACGTGAGAGAAGTGTTTGGGGGAAAATGAGGTTTTGTATGGTCTACAAACAAATTTCCAAATAGTGTTGGAGTTTTTATAAATTGTTCTACAATTTTTTGGGAGATTGTGGCTCCCACATACTTGGTGCATTATTTTCATAATCGTGAGTCTAAATAGTGTGGGTTTTCTACCTCATTAAAAATTTAGTGTTTCACCAAAAATATACTTGTTATATTTGTACCCCAACTCACTCTATTCATATCAATTTGAGTGTAAAAAATTTCTATTAGGTTATATATTCTTCCCTTATTAATCTATTAACAATTCTTCCTTGAATCTTGGTGATTTCCTTCCAGGTAAGCTTGATTTCTTATGAGTTTCCTCCTATTTTACACTTATCTCACCTTGTTTTACCATTTTCATGGACTTTTGAAACTCTAAAATGATATGTGAAAAAATATATGGTTTTGTATGAGGGATTTAGGATTATTCTTATTATATAGTATTTTGGGGACTCATCGTACTCAATTATTGTGGTTCTCATTAAAGGCAATGAGTTTTGATTTGGTTTCAAGGTAAGTTTATCTATTTAATGGTCATTTTCAATGTCTTACCTTGGGTTATTTCCTTCCTATGTTTTTTTATAAAATTTTCTTTAAATTATGTTGATAATGTTTTTTATCCATTTTATTGTGATTTATTAAATTTAATGGAAATTTTATAGTTTGAAGTGTTTTTTCATGAAGGAAGTTGTTTAAATGGATAAAATGTGTTTGATAAAATGCCTCATGGAGGATTTATAGATTAAAATGTATTTAAAAAGGAGTTTTTGAAAGGATTTTATATCTATTGGAATGAATGTTTTCCAATTAGATTGAGAGTTCCCATGGAATATAGGGACCGAGAAATATCGAGGGAGCATTTGAATCGGTTGTACTTTCTCAACCAACTAGAGAACCATGTGTTAGGCCAAGTCATACTCGTTCCCATTAGTTAGAGCCCATGATCGTTATTACTTGTGATTTTTTTTATTTATATGACCTTTTATTTACTCTTAAAACCATTTTTTGAATATATTATGATGTTTATGCTTATTCTTATGCTTATGACATGTTTGGACAAGTTGGATTTTTATGCTATGTCGCTTCAATTCCAACTTATTAAACCTTTTTTATTCATATTTTAAATATATGAAATGTTTTTGAGAAAAAAATTAATTTATAAATATTTTTTTAAATTGATATTTTTATAAATATGGATTTCAAACAAGAGTTGTTCATTTTCATAAAGAAGTTATTTAACACCCCAATATTGTAGAATATATTTCTATTTAATAAATTTTATGTGTTCGATAACTTGTGACGCACGAAACAACCAAACAAAGGAAAAATGTTTTTTATAATACAAAGTTAAATATATTATGATATAATTAAATAAAACATAATTATTAAAACTAATTCAATAATTATAATATGTACTAATTTAATTATTCATGACTAAACAAAAATGCTTTGTTTATAAATAATGCTTTTATTGAATGTTATATTTATTTTATTTAAAAGTCAAATTTATAAATTTTAGAGTTTTAAATTGAAAAAATTAACTTCATTTTTTAATTCAACATATAAAAATTAGATTATTTTTATTTTTTGATATTTTTCTGAAATGGTTAATTTTTGATGAATAGTGAAATATAATTATGTCATAAATACCATACATTTAATGAAATTATTAAGTCATAATCATGACTTAAAAATATATGAACCCTTTTTATAAACCAAATATTTGTTTAAGTAACAAAATAAATCATTTAAAACTGTTATGTTGAATTTGGAAAAATAATCTTGTCATTTTGGAACCTAAGTTATATTTTATTATAATAAAAAACTGTTTTAGTCATTTTCATTTAATTAAGTATTTAAAATGTTCCATTCAATTTTGGATGTGTTTTAATGTCCTAAAATATTATATTTTATTCATAATACAATAAATAGCATGGATATCAATTTTATACATGTTTTTTGTGTAAATTTATTTTTATACCTTAAAAGTATTTTTTCTAGAAAAAATATTTTTTTGCGTTTTATATACTTATGTTAAAATTAATTTCTGCCACATTTAAAAATTTAATAGGATAAAATTATTAAATATTTTTAATCATAATTTCCAATTTTTTTTAAAAGTTCAATTTTATTTTTTCATAATAAATAGTTACCATGGTTAAAATGTTGTCACCACAGTGAGGGTTAAAAGGGTTAACAAGGGGGTTAAACTAAAATATGGGGTTTAAAATACTATTAAATATTTTCTAAAATTGATTGTTTGAGTGGATTTAAACCTCAAAAAACCTTTTATTAGAAATTAAAAATTTTTATTCCACTTTCCTTTGAGAAGGACATTTTTTATATTTAGAAGTTCTTAAAATCTATAAGGGTGCGACTCCCATCAAATACAATTGGGAACCTACTCTAGCCAATTTTTCACATAATTTTAGAAACTTATATCAAACAAAATCTTCCCAAAAATCCTCTCCTTGTTATATAGGTTCTTATCTCACAAAAATAATATCCCAATAAAGCTTAAGGTGTAAGGAAAAAGTAGATACTCAAAGGGGAGGTAATTAGATTACTGAGTACTTTTAAGTTTCTTTCTGATTCCACCTAATTAAAATATATTTTATCTATAAAAATATAGTGAAATAAATATCCTAATTATATTAAATGATATTATGATGATTTAATAACAATTATCTATTTCAATTCAATAAAATGGAAAATGAAAGTGTCACTCATATATATGTATGAACTACCATTTCCACGAAGCGATGTGTATAATTTTTTATCACTATCTCACATGTATGGTTATATTGATATATTTAATGAATATATGTTAATTGTTTAAAAAATAATAATTTTATAAGGTTAAAATATTATCTACCTTCTTTTCTTTTTTTTATATTTAAAAATGAAAACATCGCTCGTATGTACGTGCAGACTACCGTCTCCAATAACCAATGTATTTAATTTTACATCACCTAATTAATGGATAGTTATAAAATGTATATAATTAATAAATATAATATTTATAAAATTATTTTGATTATTTAGTTTTTTAAACCATTATTTAGACATAAGGATCAGAACTCCCAAAACAGAATGTGCTTGGAAATAAAAATAGTTAACACACAAAATACTAATTTCAAGAAATAATTATTAATAATTAGGTATTTGTAAATTATAAATAAATAAAATATGGTAGAAAAAGTATGAATATGATTATTATATATATTTTTAATAAATATAAATTTATTATACATTAGTTCAGAGTGTCTAAAAAGAATGTCGAGACATGAGGTAAGGGTTTCTTCATCTCAATTTCTCTTCATTGAGATATATCCTATATTCACCACCTTATTTTTTGTGTGGTGTATATATTTATCATGAATAAGTTTTTTGATATTTTTTCATAAAAATTTTGGGGATTTTTTAATCCATCCATTTTTATCTCTTTAATGAGGTTTCGATTCAAAGGTTACCAGTTCTATAAGGTTTTATGTTGCAATCTCGTTTTTAATTAGGATTGTTCAGGTTTAAATTTATATTTGGGAAATTGTTTGATATATAACTATTAAACACAATATATTTATTAAAATTAAGTTATATTTTAGGTTTTTTTGTTTTCATTTCATTTTCCTCTTTTTGGTACTCAAAAAGACCAAAAAAGTATTATTCATAAAAAACCAACCTTATTTATCCTTTTTGGTTGATAATATTTCTCTTCCATATCAGATTATTTAAAATGTTTTTGTAATTTTTTTCTCATAATTAAATGATTGTTCAAAATCATCTTCAACTATATTATAATTTATAATGGTTTAAAAAAGAATCTATTTAATTTTTTCTATATGAATTAATTTTGACTATTTTATGAAAGAGTGAAAATAATGTTTTTTAACATCTATCACTTGAAGCTATTTTACAACCATCATATACATTATTATTTATCAATATTCATTTAAATGTATCCCTGATTTTTTTAATAAAAAAATATATTTATATTATTTTGTATATTTTTTGGGATTAATATTTAGTTAATAAGAAAAATTATTTTTTCTTGTTTTTCAAAGTATATTTATCAGACTTTTATGAAAGTGTTTTTCATCTATGATAAATTTGTTAAATGTTTCTTTATGCTTCACTGTGGATAATATATGATGATAACATCCAAATTATTTCTCTGGATGGATTATGATGATGTTTTAAGGGAAATTTTCATGAGACTCATTTCTTTTTCATGGGTTAATTAAGCTTTAATGGAATGATGAATGATTATATATTATTTTAAAATATATATGAATGGATTATGATTATGTGATAGGTGGGTATATTATATCCCTATAATTCATTAGGTAATGTTTTATAACTTATGATCTCAAAGGGTATAAGGGATGTTAACCCAATACAAAGAGGGTATATGGGTGGTTAAGAAAATCCCAAGAACGTACACAGGTGGTTAGAGAAAGCCAATTATATGAGGAATTTCATAGTGGGTAGCCTTGATATATAATTACTTATGCTTATGTTTATTCCAAAATTTCATTCCCCATTCTTATGACATGTTCTTATGCTTATGATATGACATCATGTATGATGATTTATTATTTACGATTCTTCACTCTTATTGGTCATATATTTATTTAGGACAAAGATTTATAAGATGAATCCTGATTTATGATCTATGATTGGTTTGGTATAAATTTGGTAACATATGATCATATTATAAACCCCTATGCTTATATTATTCTCACATATGATCATAGATTAATATCTCTTGTGTTTACCCTTATAGAGAATCATATATAACCCTTTATTATGTTTATATTTCATTAGGTTATGTGGAAAGGTTTTAATTTGGTGATATATAAGAATGATACTATGTGAGGAGAAATTTTTGAGAGATGTTAAAGATATTTGATGAAATAATTTTATTATGTTTACAACATCTGAAGTCCTGAATAATTTATAATTATGGGGTTTAAATTATTGTTAAAGGTGGTATGTTTTCATCAAAATGATAGAATATGCACATATATTATGATCAGGTCACCTCAATTGGTAATAGAGAATTGTGTATTTAATTTTGTAGAAGAAGATTAGAAAGAACTAGTGAGAATAGTAGGGATAAATATAAATATAGTAAAAATTAAAATATTTTGGTATACAATAAAGTGTATAGTTATCTAAAAATTATAGCTCCGTCTGGATACTAGAAAGTGGATACGGTTGCGACATAGATTCACTAAGGGGTAATCACCCTAAAAATGGATTTTTGAGTATAAACTCGATCTTCACTAAGTCCATAATAATTATGACTAATACTACACACCTTGATAGACACTCCTAGGGGATATCATTTTGTTAATTCATATTATAAGTGTAAACCATTATATGGAATTATAATATGTTTTAGATTGAAAGCTAAAATTTAACATTTTGATAAGAAGGTTTCATAATTTAAGACATCTTAGGAATGATTTTTTTATTATACAATCCCTCTATATAATTAATAATGTTTGATTATTATACTTTTATTTTTGGTTTTAGGAAATGGATGGCACCCTGGGGAACCATGTGAACAATGAATGTGACTGTAATTATCGTGACTCCAGTAGCTTGGAATAGGGATCTTTCTTTATTAAATTGGAAAAATTATAAGGAATATCATCCTAAAGGACTGAATAGTTTATTAGTCTTGGTAAACGAGATGCATATTTAAAATCCAAATTACACAATAAACATAAAATAAAAAAAGTATTTTCTTTGAGAACACCGTTATCCCCCTTAGAGTAACCCTGCATATCAATCCTAATAAACTTCTTGGAAACCTATAAAAATAAAAAATAAGAAAATGGTGATCTCAAATTCAAAGTAAGGGTTAAATACAATGGATTATATCTAGAATTAATGATAATAATCAACATGGAAATGTATATAACTAAATACACATGTCATTTAATCAATAATCTGAGAATGAAATGAATCCATATATTTTTTCATAGAGAAAATCATTCGCATAATAATAACTGAATTCTGAATGAAGGCAATGCTTAATTATTGGATGTTATGTATCTGGCACATGAACCACTACCATCAAGACCTTTCACAAGGTAGTTTAATAATTATGGTTAAAAAAATATTTAGTTTGACCACATTATTCATATCATGATTCTAATAATTCTTCTTGGGTGTTATATATATATGGTCCCCACCTTTTCTTTCATGTCCAAAGAATTCATTATATATCAAATAATCGATTGAATCAAAGTGTCCCATACAACATTAAAACATTTGAATCATAAGACCCATAAAGAAATAGAATTTTAAAAATAATTAAATAGAATTAAATGAAATGATATGTTAAAGTGGATGTATAGACACCTCATAAAAGAAGGTGGGTGTATAACATCAAAATATGCCTCAAAGAAAGAAGATCGAGATGAAGTTACTTATAAAATCATTTCATTAATCAAATCTATTGGTTATGTGTATTATTTATAAATACACATGAAAAATTGGAAATAAAATATGATATAATCAAAAGTAATTTCACAAATAACCTTAGCATGAAATAATAAATGAAATAGAAGATTAACCCAATAAATGAAAATTGAGTTAAGAAATCCCCTACCACTTGTAATCAGTTGAATCATATGCCCCATAAAAGTAATAATCATCAAATAAAAAATTTGATACCATGAAAATAATAATATTCATTATATTATATATAAAAGGTAAATATATATGCACAACACATAATAAATAAGTGGTGAATAAGGTATATATCTCAAAGAAGTAAAAGTGATATGAGAAAACCTTTACCTCACACTTCCCTTTAGTGGTATCTACTTTAACCTCCTGTATAATGGTTAAATAATTCTCTTAACTAATTATAGAAATATATTAATATTTATAATACCTTATTTGACGATTTTATAACATCTAATAACACATTCATTAATAAAAATTCATTATTTTCACGGTTTTGGGTGCGTTTGTTTCATGGTGTCATGATCGATTCATTTGTGTATAATTATGGATGTTCTTTTAAAATGGGGTTACAACTCTTGAAGTGGAATGAAATAATATTAATGAAATTACATATTTTTAAATAGTCCCATATATCTTTTTTATTTTTTACATGATTATGATTCATTGACAAAATGTTAATGATAAATGATTAGTTTATTTGGGCAATTTTTTGATCATCCTGAACTAGTTTTGTTTTATTTAATAATATGAGAATATATTAGTTCCCAAACATTAAATAAGAAATAATATACCTATTAAAATATTATTTAACCATAATTATAGATTTATGACCATCAATTAAGGTGGTAATGTAAAAAGAACAAAAATCATTATTCATGGAGACAATTAATCGCCATAACTTGGAAAATGGTTTTGTTTCTTTGAATACGAGGAGGTAATAAAAGAAATGGATATAAGATATTAAATTATAAAAATAAAATTATATTATGTAAATTATTCTATAATTATTATTCCTTTATGAAAGAAAAAGATTAGGAGAAAGTAGAATAAGAAATGAAAATAAGAGAGGTGTTTTAAGAAAAATATCTCTTGAATATCAACTCCTTGAGAGACACTTGAGGACATTGGATTTGGTATTTTTATGATTCCATCAGTAGTTAGACATAGGGATAGTGAGGAGGAGAGGTTTGGGAAGATATTTTAGTATCTTCAAGTCTTTTTAGTTGAAATGGGGGTGGTGAGGGGCGATATTTATACTTGAGGTGAGGTGGGATTAATTGATTAAATAATGATTATTTTATATTTAAATCCCACCACATTTTTGTGGAATTAATTTCCAGGATTTTGGATATAAATTAATATTATGTAGGTAGGTTAGGGTTGATAATTTCTCATAAAACCATTAAATGTTTTAGTTTTTAGGTATTTTTATCCTTTACCATTTTAACTTTAACATGTTTTATTTTTTACTTATACTACGGTAAATATATTTTTTACCATGGTAACTTTTTTATACATCTAAGAACCCCGTTTTTCACTCAGGTTTGGATCATTTAAATTTAAGTCTAATTTTTTATTTTGGACTTAATATGGATATATAATGAGTTAGAAGAGGTCTCAATGGTGGCCAAGGCTTGTTTAGAGCCCAAAATGTATCTTTTTTTTTGGAGAAATAGGCCCAGCGCATGGTTTGTAGTAAACCATGAGGGGAGGCCACATGGTTAGAGAAAACCATGCAAGTGGAACAAATTTTTGGGCAGCGCCATATCGAATGATTGGTGCACAGTTTCTCAAACTGTGTGGCCTAGCTTTGTGGGTGACCCTCTTTTCTAGGCACATGTGCAGGGTTTGTGTATAATTTTTCAAACCATGCAGACAAACCATGCACAAGCTAAATTTTGGTTAATTTTACATTTTTACTCTTAATGATCTAATTAAACCTTTATTCTTCCATAATCTGAATTCTAGAGGAAAAACCACAATTTTCTACCATTTTGGAACCTTTTTAAGGCCTAAGCTAGGGATCAGAAGATCACCTTCATCTTAGATCCATTTGAGATTTCCTTCAACATGTTGGATGCATAAAGGTATGTAATCTTGTCCATTTGAGTTGTTCTTAATCTCTATTTCTCTCAACATAGTTATAGAGGTGTAATTTTTTTACCCTTTTCTCAAATCTACTCCATTCCAAGCTAAATTAGAGGCCAATACTGGATGAGGATAGTCATACAAGCTTAATGTGGGTGGTCTATAACTAATATATAATGTTCATTGATTTTGGAAATGAGGTGTGGGGCCTTCCAATTTCATCAGGTTCCATTTATTTAACTTATATTATATGCTTATTTTAATTAGAACCATATGGTTATGATATTTCAAAATATGTTATTAGTTGTTAGTGGTTAGGCCCATAAATCTATCCATCCCATTTAGGATATTTATTCATAATTTTCATCTTAGTGTTTTGACACATTTGAGCCGTCGTTCGAGTGTGCCTTGGATTGACCCTTTTAAGGGTAATATTTTCTATATTAAATGGATTTACTTAAATTGTGAATTTCATAATGTTATGTACCATGTATTCTCACTTCTAGACCCACCAAAGTTAAGTGATTCAATTTGATAATTAAATGTGAAATGGACATTGGAAATATACTAAGTTTATGAATTGGACTTTTTAAATGTAATTAAATAATAGGTTTCATGTCCTTAAAACCCCTTAATATGTTAATGAAATGCAGTGAAGTGGGCCTTAGATCTTGAAAATTCCTTATATGGATTAAATGGATGGATTTATGCTACTTGGACTTGTCACACTAATGAATGAAAAGGCTTGAAACAGATGGAATTATTGATTAATTAAGATTTTATTAAATGGTTTCATGCTCAATTATCCTTGTAACACTAATGAAAGGTAATGGCTTGAACATTATAAAATATTACATGAAATCATAATCAAATATGAGTGGCCTAACTCAATATTTCCTTGTATTCCATAGGGAATGACTTGATCACTTAGGAACCCCATTCCGATTCAAGGATGCAGCTTGATTTGGTTGAGACAGACATGGAACTCAAATCTTGTCTATTCTTGGATGCCTGGTATGACACCATAGGATCCCTTCGATAATATTATATAATTCCTTGGATACACTCCTTTGATCCAACATTGACAAATAGGTTCCATGGTTAAATCCTATCATGACCCCCTCCCAAAAAAGTGGACCACTCCTGGGTCGGCAATGTGAGAAGAGAAATAATGACCCCTAAGTCCTACCTCTATTAGGACACAGGTTAGCGACTAGAACCAAGGGTATGTAAAACACACAGATGGGAGGCATTACCCTCTAAGAGAACACATGCAGAAGAGAGAGATAAGGTAGAAACCGACAAACACTTTCTTAGAATACAATATAAAAGAAACCCAAGCGCACATTTGTAATGTCATGCAAGAACTACTACAACTGAAAGGAAAAAATTAAAATAACCAAAATAAAGTAAAACTATAATAAGCACGAAGCCCAAACAGCTCCTATAAAACCCCCAAGAAAGTAGTAACCAACCTGATCTCCAATGTACTCTATGTGACCTAACAATAATTTCATATATATATATATATAGAGTATAATAGTATACTCAGTATGATCCTCCCCGAAGCCTCTTATGAAAAAGGTAAAGAAAGCATGTTAAAGCACAGTGAACAATAAGTGAAACTAACTCATCACCTAAACATGTATACTATGTTTCCAGCCTCACCACGGCTTATCTCGGCAAGTATCACATACAAGAGTATATAATATGATAAATAATATCAAGGGTACACCGTTTCCACTTCCCCACTGGTTTACCACTTTGCTCCAAAGTCACACATCCTGAGCATCTCTCTCCAAAAGGCTAGCCCGCAGACACCTGAGTGAAGCACATAAACATGCACCTCATGAAACTTACCACCAAAACCACACAACCAAAATTAACACATAGTTTCCAGGATCTATCAAAACTCTTATAACATATATCATACTTCGAGTATTATACCTCAAGCCATTACAGCCCATACACCACATAAGGATCTTCGAGCTATCACCACCTATACACATTATACCTATAGTAGTCCTTAGGGAACTTTATCCAGAATATATGTGTGTGAAATAACCACAATAAATTACGTCCCTCTACACACATATATTGAGAAAACTAACCACCATGAATACCAACCCTAGTAACTACTAAGAGAAGAGAGCAGGGACAAAGGGGGTAGTCAGCCATCCATCCTCCCATCGGGATGTTGGAAAAAACACCCCCTAGGGATTAGAATCCTCAGGGTGTCAGTTTCCCTAATCGACAGGGTGGAGTAGAATATAGAAACACAAAAAGTGTAGAATTTAATATAGATTAAAACTAAATTACGAGAAAAACCAGGTCTTATACTCAACCACAACTAACATCTCTTAGACTCTTGGATGCCATTGGTAAGACTATATATCTTTTAAGCACAGAAATATTTAGAGAGATATATTAAATTACAATATCCCTTTTTATAATTGTCAATTTATGTTAATTAATTTTTAAACCATTTATTAACCATTAAAATTTACCACATTTCATCCCATTACAATTCCATCCAAGATCCATGCACTCCAAGCATAACCAAACAGAGTCCATGGTTTGTCAGAAATTATACCGTGAAATTTAATTCCCCCTAGATCCAACCCCATGGGTTAACATCATTTATTCAATCATTTATTAATATAAGTATCACTATTCCATAATTCCAGGTATTCTAGAATAAAATTCTAAGATTCTAAACACAAGGGGATCCACACGGTGAGTAGATGATCTATCTGTCGAGTCTTTTCCACTTATATATGTAGAGTTGGACCATCTATCCTTGAGATTCTAAAAACAAAAAGTATATGGGATACCCCACGTGTCTTAGAATATTTTGTAAATAAGGTAAGAAAGACCATATGACTCAATAAGTTGGGAAATTAAAGTAGATAAAAAAACACCAGATTCCACAACAACCACTTTCATATCAATGGTTAAGCCTAGATTCAACTTATTCCATAATCCACAACGTCCTTCCTGAAACCCACATGCATAAACTGATGCATATTTCCAGTCTAGGCATCAACTGCTCCCACCACCATAGGGACTCCCTATCCCCACATACCACCAGAACCCTCTAGGCTTAGCCATCCCATGCTCACACTACAACACAAGCAATGGGAAACAAACAATATAGAAAATGAGCTCTTAGCCCTAAACACGGTATTCAACATTCACACATAACGAGCACTCATAGATCCAAAGCATAAGGAACTTGGCCTTTACAACATGTGGGTAACTCAGAACCCTATAATGAATTATCTTTATCACAAAACCTATTCATTATTCCATCTTGAATTTAACGATTCACTTAAAAATGCATAACTACATCCATTTGATTATCACCAAGCACAACAACAACAACTAAATTCATTAATAATGCCACTTTAACTTTAGAAAATCAATTTTAAATTAATATGAAATTTACATTCTTTAATAATTTCTATCAAGAATGAATTTCTAAACAAGAAAAATCATAGGGATCACACTATCTAGTAAATCAAGAGGCAATTACATCTCTAAGCAATTGATACCTATTCTTTAATCTAGTTCAAATATTGTTATGTCAATTCCATTATGATCCTGGGGATAAACCATGATAACTCTACAATTTAACATAGATACAAATAGAGAATCCATGAATCCCCTACCTGAAAAGGTTTCTGATGTAATTTTCAATAGAATGACCAACACAACAGATCATGATCACCTCTCCTGAAATGAAGGCATCCACATGAGGATGCCACAACATGACTACATCAACCAAAACCCAAGAAAGGTCCATTAGAATCATGGAGATCACATTCCATAATATAGAAAGGAGAATGGGAAGAGACATATCGATGAATCTAGAAGAATAGAGGTATAACATACCTTATATAGAAGACTAATCGACACATACTTGTTGCATCGAGACAGGGGGTGGACATGTAGTAGGAAAAACTCCAAGGGGAAACGATCCAAGGATACCACAATCATAAAAATCCTCTAGAACAATGGTTCAAGGTGCCTTACACCAAGAGAAAGGAGAAAGAAGAAAAAGGGTGGAAATCATCTCAGGCCTTTTGAAAATATAAATAGAGTAGTGATTTAGATATGATTTAGATTTTCCATTAAAAAGAGATCTATCAAGACTACACAGTTTGACCAAGTAAGGGAAATCAGACACTTTAGAAAATTTAAATAGTAGTTATGGGATTTTAATCATCCTTAAATCCATTAAAAAAATGATTTGAATGTGTTTTATGTCAAAGAAAACGTTAAACGGACGAGACTATATGAAGATGGTAACACTGTACACCTACAGATAGCTGAAAACACTATACACCTACCAATAGATGACTCACAAACCTAGAAACACTGTACACCTACCGATCACTACACACCTACCGATCACTGTACACCTATCGATAACTATACACCTACTGATAGATGACTCACTGACCACAGAAAATATATCAATCACTGTACACCTATAGATAGATGACCCACCAATCACTGTACACCTATTGATCACTGTACACCTACTGATAGATGAATCACCGATCATTATAACCAATAACTGTACACCTACTGATAGATGAATCACCTATCAATGTACACATACCGATCATTGTATGCTTACCGATAGATGACTCACTAATCATTGTACACCTAACAATCACTATACACCTATCGATCATTGTTCATAAAACTAGAAATTTTGAAAATTGTTAAAAATAAGTCACCTTGACCTCCCAGAACACTTGAAACACCATATTTTTACAATGGAATGGACCAAAGAGGTACAAGCCATTACATTAGATACCTCTAAAAATTTTCTCTCCCTCGAGAATTCCAAACCATCCCAGAGATGAAACAGAAAAAGGGGACCAAACAAACACCCTTTGAGATACCTCTCAAGGCTCTCACCACCAAAGGAACCAAACCACTTAATCAAAGGAACAATGAAAAACCATGGAAAAACTACAACCATCTCCTAACCAGTCTCCTAGGGGAAATACCTCTCAAAAGAAACCAATCAAGAATGAGCAATAATAGAAAGCCATCTCATAAATGGAAAGGGTATACAACCACCAAATGAACAAACATTATAAGAGAATAGATAAAAATAATTCAACTCAGGGTACTGAGCACGTATCTTTGACTCACATTTCTAAGTGCTCTCATACATGACATCATTCCACCAAAAGACACAAATCAAGGGGATAAAATTCCCACACAACACCTTCTCCTTGCAGTCTTGGAACTCCAGAGGCTGCTCCTCAAAGTTCGCATCATCGTCAAAATCGATATCACCCAAATTGATGATGTGAGAGTCATCATGGTGACAATGATGGAGCTAAAACACATGAAAAACATCATTTATCCTCCTCATCTATGGGATAAGTGCTACCTGATACGCCATGACCCCAACACGAGTGAACACCTCAAAAGGCCCAAAAAAACAGGGAGAAAGCTTACTTCCATGACTAAAACTTTGATACCTATGATGAGGAGTCACCTTTAGAAACATTTTATTCATAATTTCAAACTCCAATGGTCTCCTCATATGATATACATAGGATTTATGATGATCCTGCACTACCTTCATCGTCTCACAGATCACCTGAATCATCTATGTTGTATTCTTTAATAGTTCTGACCCGAGAATTGGTGACTATCCAACCCATGTCCAACACAATAGATAATGGAAAGGTCATCCATACAAGGATTTTAATGGTTCCATACTAATGGTGGAGTTAAAACTATCTTTGTTGGAAAACTCTACCAAGGGTAAGTGTCTCTTCCACAAACCTCCAAAATCCAGGACACAAGAGCGCAACATGTCTTCAAGAGTCTGGATGGTCCGCACTATCTAACCATTCATCTATGGATGAAAATAAATTCTAAGGCATTGATGAGAACCAATATCTTTCTACATAACTCTCCACACCTTGGAGGTAAAATGAGGATAATGATCGGAAATGATCGTCCTCAGTGTAACGACCCAAAATTTTATTTTTAAAAATTATTCTTAATCTAATTAAATGTATTATTATGTAAAATGGTTATATAAAACATATGAAATTCCTTGGTTTTAGGTTTCTAGATTTTAAAATAATATGAAGAATTGTTACCGTTGCTAATATAGCTGTTGAATAGTGACCACATGATTAGTATAAATATAAGGCTTTAACAAATCAAATTTACCCAGACAAACAAAGCGATATACTCATCCAGTAGAATTTCCCCATACAAAGCCTATTTTTCGGAGCTTAGAAAGGATTTAGTATCACTAGGATTATTTCTTAACCAAGCCCAATATGAGATTCAACATGTTAAACTTGAAAGAAATCTCCTACAGGATAAGTGGATGTTAATAGAGATTACCACTCGATCGATGTTATCTGATCCGCCCCAAGAGTCTGTCACTATCGCACACCTTACCCTTAGGTCTTATGTGGGTGTTATAAGGGGTTATGTAACAATACCCTAGCACTATGATCATATGAATTATTTTTTTATAAAGGATAAACATTTATTTTATCATTGTCACTCTGTAAGTTATTTTTAAAGAACAAATTGTATTTTTATTTAATATTCAAATTCAATTGAGAAATCTATTTTGACGAATTAATGAATTTTTGAATTAAATAATATTTTAATAAAATATTATTATCACTAAATAACATTTTATTAAATATAAATTACCATATAATTTTTCTGAATATAGTTGTAATTTTTATTAAGGTTCGAAAGCTGTTTTTGTCAAAAACCATGAATTTTTAATAAATATCTGTTTTTATTTTAAAATTAAAAACTCACATAATTATAAAATTATTTAGATAAAATGAATATTATATTTGTATTCAAGATATAGAAATTATCTAACAGTGAATTTTATCATAATTTTCTGAGACAATCGATGTTTTGGGTAAAAAATTAAATATTGTTTAAATATATAATGTGTTTTATGACATTATAATGAACCAATAGTGATGTAATAAAATAAAATAAAAATTATATTTAGACAATATATGTTTTATCTTTAAAATAATGTGATTTTATATTTTTATTGATTATTTTTATGGTGCCTTAGTTGACCCTCCAAGACTTATAAAACATTTTAACATTTTAAAATGATTTCCTTGAGAGTGTGACTCACCTCCACATAATAAAGCCTAATATTTTAATAATTTCAGACATTGGAATTATAAAATAATATTTTCTACTCCCCTTTGGAAGAAACTATGGGCCAAAACCATGGGTTTCTTTGTGATTTTGATTAGTTTAATGTGTAGTTTCCAAAATCTAAATAACAAAAAATTTCCTCTCCTCTCCTATATAAACCCACTCAAACTCCCATTCCCCTTCACTAAAACCTTTTGGAGCTCGACAAAAATATTTAATAATTATTATATAATCCTCCAAAGGCGCCCCAATCCCCCAATAAGTCTCTCTCAAGTCTCTCCCAAGCCTTTGGGATCACACTTCCAAGAATGAGAATTATTCCTTTCTCATTTTTGTCCAAGTTTCTTTACGTTGTTATACCATTTTATTTTCAATTAAAAATGTTGGTATATGCTTTCTCACCTCCCCAATACTAACATAATTATTTTTTGAATTATTATATACCTATTTCTCTCTCATTAATTCCTCTTATGTACACCCGTTACCATACCGAAATTCTGTAAGGAATTTCTCTCTCCTCATTTTCATTAAAGAAATTATTTTATATTATGCATATAAATTCCATTACATGTGTTGGGATATTATGTTCCATGACCCCCTTACTGTCCATTTCATGTATAAATTATGAGATACCCCTTTATCTCTCATTAACCCATTTTACGATTTCTATTTTACCTACTTATGCTACCAAAGCTATACAAAAATTTCCATTCCAAAATCATTGTGCAAGTGAATACCATACCCATTTATCTATCAAGGGTATTTACATTTATGAACATGTACTTGTTGATTGAGGCTTACATTTATGTATTCCAGACCTCTTATTCATGGAATAAATTATGATGTTTATTGAATCCCTGTTGTATAATCTATGTGGAACACTTATACATGAAATGAAATGTTTATAAAGGCTGTGCCCTAATAGCACTCTAATGCATTGGGTAAAGAATGGTATCATGATACGCCCTGTGAAATGAGGGTTTAATCATTATAATTCAAGTACAATGAGGATTTAATAATTCTAATTCAATTTAAATGAGGATTTAATCATGATCAATGTGAGATGATCCTTAGCTCATGCTAATATCATGTTAATTGTTGTTGCCACATTTCCATTTATGTTAATCATTCTATATCATGCCTTTATGTTCATGTTTCTATTATTCTCCATTGATATTAATATTTCCTACAAGTTATTGTATTCTTCATGTTATTCCTTGTTTAATCCCTTACTGGGATTTATAGAACCCTCTTTTCTTATGTATGTCCTCAGGTTATCCCATGAAATTTTAAGTACAAAAAAATTTTGTGGTCATGTAAATGAAGTTTTCAATATAGATGTTGTATTTTATGTTTCAAGTTATTGTATAATGTTCATAATATCTCATGATACTATACCTATCAATCCTCAAGGTTTTATTAAGTGAAATATTATGTAATAAATAATGTTTAAGTGTGTAATAAAGAGTAGGGTTGTTATACTCAGGACTCCGTAGTGTCTCACCACTTCCTCTACATACTGACTCAACAAAACCTCCACTAAGATCAACTCCTTGATTGATATAAAGTTGGATGATTTCATCAAATGATCCACTAAAACCCACAGAGCATCATTACCTCCCTAATTTTAAGGTAAACCATAAATAAAATCCATTGATATGTCCCCCCACTTCCACTGAGGAATATTTAACGGATAGAGAAACCCACTAGGAACACGGTGCTTGACCTTCACCTTTCGGCATACCAAACATTGAGACAAAAACTCTGAAACTATATTCTTTAACCTAGACCACCAAAAATTAATCCTAAATGATTATTAAATCTTTTTCATTCCTGGATGTACCTCTAAAGGTAGAAATATAGAGTTCTCTGAGAACCATCTCAAACATTTTCAAAGGAATGAAAATTCTTCCCTAAAACAACAACCAATGTTGTTCATCTTTAGACCATCCATAAAGGGCCTTGCAAAAAAATTGATCTTTCCAAACCTCCACCTCAAGATCTCCCAACTGGGACTCTTGCAACCACTACACCAAATATGATCACACCGTCATCTAAAAAAGACAACCTCTACCACCAACTTCTACCATATCTAGATGTAATGATAAATTTTCTTCCATTACTCTCTAGGAATAACTTGATTCAAACACTACATCACTATGAAACTTCCTGCTCAACGCATCAACTATAACAACCCCCTTACTGAGTGTATACGAGATTTCAAAGTCATAATCTGGTAAGAACTCCATCCACTAACGCTATCAAAATTTCAAGTCACACTGGTAGAAAACATACCTCAGGCTCTTATGATCAGTGAAGACCATGAAATGATTTATAATGTGGTAATTTCAATACAAATTTAGGGAAAAAACCACTTCCTCCAGCTCAAGATCATGGGTGGCATAGTTATATTCATGAGGACATAACTACCAGGACATGTAAGAAACAACTAATCTCTATTTCATTAGAACACAACCTTACCTCATACGTGAAGGATCAAAGAAAACCTCAAACTAAGCTCCTTCCACTAAAAGAAAAATAACTAGAGCATTGACCAACTTCTGCTTCAGATATTCAAAATCTTCCTGACACTGATCAGTCCATATGAACATCTGATTGTTTCTGGTCAAAACTATCAGAGAAGTCACAACTCGAGAGAAATCAGAAATGACCCTCCTATAATATCTAATAATACCAAGGAAACTTCACACCTCTTCCACTGTATTAGGGTATTTTCAAGAAAAAATGGTTATATATTTAATGTATCCATAGCTACTCCCTTCCGAGATACAACAATATCTATGAAAAAAACTTATCTATCCCAAAGCTCACACTTCAACAACTTCCCAAACAACTACTGTTGATGAATAACTCCCAAAATAGCCTATAGATGCTATGCATGATTCTCCGTAGATGTGGAGTACACAAGGATGTATTTGATGAAGACAACTATGAACTTATCCCAGAATTCATGGAACACAATGTTCATCAACCCCATGAACACATTTGGAGAATTCATTACACCGAATGGAATCTAAACGAACTTGTAATGCCCATGATGAAAAAAAAGTAGTCTTAAAGATATCTTCATCCTTCAAACGCATATGATGATATCCTGAGTGAAAATTGATCTTTGAGAGACAACTTGAACACTTCATTTAATCAAAAAAATCATCAATCCATGTAAGAGGATAGTGGTTCTTCACTGTCACTCGGTTCAAGTGACGATAATCAATACAAAGCCACAAACTGCTGTCAGAATTCTTCATGAAAAAAACTGGTGAACCCCACAATGACACACTCGACCAAATAAAACCACACTACAATAGACCATTGAGATATATATGCAGATATCACAACTCTGAAGGGGCCATCCTATTTGGAGACATCAATATAGGAGACACACCTGACTATAGCTCAATCCCAAACTCAATCTCTCATAAAGGGGGTTACACTACAACCTATTTTGGGAAGACATTAGAATAATATTCCACAACCCTAGGAAATTCCAACTCTTGAACCTTTCACATAATCAACATCAACTCAACCATCAAGGATGAAAAGGAAGGAACACAACTCTAACCCATCCGAGGGTCTCGCTCACCAACAAACACCGCTCGATTTCTATCAGCATCGAAGAACACCACTTGACTCCTGAATTAATCTTTGATATCTTGCACCGAATACAACCAATCCATACCATGGATGATATCATATAGTTGTATCCATAAAAATAGAAAATCTACCCAAGATCTATGCTTCCCCAATACAAGCTCACCGTCTATACATACATCAACCAAGTTATCTTGACCTCCAACTAGTATAGTCAACCCCTAAGGCTTTGGAAGCCTCTATACCTCAAGTATCAAGGAATGGAAAATATAAAGGATTGTTTTTCTCCTGAATCAAACAAGGTATACACCTAAGTAGAAATAATGGTACCTCGAATGACGTCTGGCTCGCTTGGCGCTGGTAATGATAAAGCATGAAGTTAGTCATGACCTATTCCATAACCTCCATGACCCTAATAGAAACCACCTAAATGGCCATGTTTTACTCTATAAGGATGAGTAGAATCCCAGGGATGTCCTCTTCCTTCCCCATATGATCTTTACTGATCCAAAACTGGTGAAACCTGATGTTACATCCTCGGTCGGAACTGCCTCAATGGAAGAACTTGAAGTAGAACACATGATTCACACTGACTTCTGAAAATTCTTGGGCACTCTCTCTACTGATGAACTCAACATCCGCAATAAAAATAAGCTCCTTGTCTCTTGGTATATGTCTGAGAGTTTCTTCCACTAGAGAAATGAGATACCTAGGGATTGGACTTACCCCTGGCCAAATGGAAACTCTTCTTCCTTGAAAACCAGGAGCCCCAAACCACATGTTTTCTTTGTGTGTAATCTTGATGAATCCCCTTTCATGATGATCCAGTTCTAGATAAATTCTTATTGATGACCATTACCCTCTTCAACACCTCAAGATATGTCTTCAACATAAATGGGGTGACATGACACTGAATCTCTGGATGCAAAGCCTCCTCAAAATGCCTTACCCTGGACTCCTCTTCTGGAAATAAGTCCAAATCATATCACAAATATTTTCTGAAATAGATTCCAAATTCTCGCACACTAGATATCCCCTATCAAAGGTTAAGTAGCTCCTGGTGAATAGTCACCTTTGTGGTTGAATAAATAAACTCGACTCTGAACTGGTCTCGAAAATACTCCCATAAGACTGCCTACTTATAGTGATCCCCATAGAACTAAAAACACCACTACCTCGCTACCCCACACAACATCCACACAACCAATGACACCCAGTGCTCCTTCCATGATTAGATCAAACTGAAATACATCTCAATCTCCTCCAACCAGTCTTCCATGACTGCATCTAAAATGGTTCCCTCATACTTCTAAAAACTCTGGTGTTAAAACCCTCAGAGTGTCCTTCTCCAAGTGTCGTCATCATAAACGTCTACTCTGTGGTGATCACATGGTATAGCTTGATGAACATATTCTACAAGAACTTGATGAGGACGTTGACCTAGAGCCATACCTATAAAAGAAAAAATAGTTAGATCTCATAAACCTGTAATACATAAGACTTAACATTAATTAATTATTTTTTTATTCATTTTAGGTTAAACTATCCCAAGGTCTACCCATTCAAACAAAGGATATAGGAGGAATGATGCATGATCCCTTCCTAGATCTCTACCTAGAAACTAGAATCACTTTGTTTAGTAGCCACTATAAACTTAAAGGTATGTGCATAAAATCACAGGGGCAATAAATACTCATATCTTATCTAGTCTCCCATATTTATAGTTCTTGCTAAACCTAGCTGACACTATTTCCCTACCAACCCATGAAACCTCACCTGTGCCTAAATCCAAACTCCATCTTATCCCTCAAAATCCCTTTGATACCACTCTTTCATGACCCCCTCCCCACAAAGTGTACCCCTATTGGGTCAACAATGTGAGAAGAGAGATAATGACCCTGAGTCCTACCTTCAGTAGGCCCTAGGTTGGTGACTAGAGCCAAGGGTATAAAAAACACACAGATTGGAGACATTAACCTTTAAGAGAACACATGTAGAAGAGAGAGATAATATAGAAACCAACCAACTAATTATTATACTATAATATAAAGGAAACCCAATTTCAAATATGTAATTTCATAAAATAACTACTACAAATGAAAGGAAAAAAAATGCAAGTTCCAAAAGAATGTAAAACGACAATGACCATGAAGCCCAAACAACTCCTATAAAACCCCCAAGCTAGTCATAACCAGCCTAATCTCCAATGTACTGCATGTAACATGAAAAATAGTTTATATATACATAGGGTGAGTAAAAAATTATACTCAATAACATTCTCCCCAAATCCTCTCATGCAAAAGGTAAAGAAATCATGCTAAAACACAATAAACAACAAGTGAAACTAACTCGTCACCTAAATAGGTATACTATGTTTCCATCCTCACCACGGATACTCTAACCAAGTATCACATAAAATAGTATATAATATAATAAATAATGTCTAGGGTACCCCACTTCCACTTCCCCATTGGTTTTCTGCTTTTTCACAACGTCATACGTCCTGAGCATCTCTCTTCAAAAAACTTTCCCGCAGACACCAAGGAGAAGTACCACAACATGCACCTCATGCAACTCACCACTAAAACCACACAACCAAAATAACCAGGTAGTTTCCAAGAGTCACCACATCTCACATAACATGAATCATACATCAGGTATTATACCTTAATCCATTACATACCATACACCGCGTAAGGATCCTTAATCCATCACATCCTATACACATTATACCTATAGTAGTCCTTAGGAAACTATATCTAGAATATATGTGTGTGAAATAACCATAATCAATTACATCCCTTTATACAAATATATGGTAAAAAATAACTATCGTGTATACCAGCACTAGTAACTACCAAGATAAGAGAGCGAGGCCAAAGGGGGTAGTTCGCCATCCATCCTCCCACCAGGATGTTGGGGAAAACACCCCCTAGGGCTCAGAATTCCCAAGGTGTCAGTTTCCCTAAATGACAGGGTGGAGTAGCATATAGAAAAAAAAGAATATAATATAGCTCACAACCACAGTATAGAAAAAACATTGTCTTAGACTCAATTGTAGCAAACGTCTCATACACTCCCGACTGCCACGACTAAGACTAGATATCCTATAAGCACATAACAATTTAAAGATCTATATTAAATTACTTTATCAATTTTTATCAGTGTGACTTTAAATTAATTAATTCTTTAATGATGAATTAATAATTAACATTTACCACATTACATACCATTACCATTCCAACTAATATCCATGCCTTATAGGCATAACCAATCCAAGTCCACAACTTCTCAGAAATATTTCCTTGGCATTGAATTCCACTAAGATATAAACCCATGGGTTACCATCATTTAATCAATCATTTATTAAAAAAATTATCACTTTTTTTCATAATTATACATATTCTAGAAAATAATTTTAAGATTCAAAACACAAAGGGATCAATACAGTGAGTAGATGAACTACCCATTGAGTCTTTTCCACCTATAATAAGAGTGCATGCCCATCCATCCTAAAGAAGCTAAAAACAGAAATCACGTGGAATAAACCACATGTATTCACCTCTTTTAGAATGAGGGTAAGCAATACCATATACATCAAGTAGTGGTGAAATTTAATCTGATCAATAAACATCAGATTCAACAGCAACCACTTTCATATCAGCAGGTAAGCCTGACTTCAACATATTCCATTATCCATGATGTGCTTACCGAAACCCACATGCATAAACTAATGCATCTCGCCACTCTAAGAATCAATTTACTCCACCACCACTAGGACTCCCTACCCCCACATACCACAAAAACCCTCTAGGCTCTGCCATCCCAGGCTCACACCATAACACAAGCAGCAGGAAACAAATAACATAAGAACTGGTCTTGTGGTCCTAAACAATGCATTCAACCTTCACACATAACGAGCAATCATAACTACAAAGCATAATTTTCATGGCCATTATAGTAATAGGGTAACTTAGAAACCTAAAATACATTATATTTATCACATAACTGATTCGTTATTCCATCTTGAATTAACCGATTCACTTAAACATGTAAATCTGCATCCATTTGATTATCACCAAGCACAATAACAACAAATAGATTCATTAAACAAACCTCTTTATATTTATCCAAATAATTTATAATTAATCCTTGATTTATGTTCTTTTCTAATTTCCATCAAGAATGATATGATAAACAATCCAAAGCATAGATATCACATTATCTAGAAAATCAAGAGGCAATTATATCGCTAAGCAATTGATACTAATTATTTAATATAGTTCAAATATTTATTATATTAATTCCATTATGATACATGGGATAAACCATGATAAATCTAAAATTGAACATAAATAAAAATAGAGAATCCATGAATTCACTATCTCAAAAGGTTTACGACATTATTTTCCCAAGGACAACCAACACAACAGATCATGATCACCTCTCCTGTAATGAGTGCATCCACCCGAGGATGCCATGACACAACCACATCAGACAATACCAAAGAAACATCTATTAGAAACATGGAGATCACATTTCATAACATGGCTAGGAGAATGCAATGAAACAGATTCAGGAAACAAAAAAAATGGAGGTATAATATACCTTATTTCCAAGAGGGATAAACACTTTCTGGTTGCACCAAGACAGGCAGTGAACATGCAGTAGAAAAAACTCTAAGGAGAAATGATCCAAGGATAGTACAATCACACAAATCCTCAAGAAAAAAGTTTCAGGGCACCTCACACTAAGAGAAAAGGGAAGGAAGAACAAGGGTGAAAGGTATATCATCCCTTTGGAATATATAAATAAAGAAACTATTTAGATATAATTTATATTTTCCATTAAAAGAAGATCTGTCAAGACTATGCGGTTTGACCAGGTAAAGGAACCCAGACACTTAGGAAAATTTAGATAAGAGTAATGGGATTTGAAACATCCTTAAATACATTAAAATGAGGCTTTGAATGTGTTTTACATCAATGATAATGTTAATTGGGGGAAACTCTATGAAGATGGAAACAATGTACACCTACCAATAGTTGAATACACTGTACACCAACCGATAGTTGGAAACATTGTACACCTATCGTTAGATGACTCACCAACCTGGAAACACTATAAACCTACTAATCACTATACACATACTAATCACTGTACACCTACCGATCTCTATACACCTATGGATAGATGACTCACTGATCACTGTACTCATATTGATAAATAACTCACCGATCACCATACACCTACTGATCACTGTACACCTATGGATAAATGAATCACCAATCATTGTACACCTACCGATCACTATACACCTACAGATAGATGACTCACTGATCACTGTACACCTACCAATAATTGTACACCTACTGATAGAAGACTCACCGATCACTCTACACCTACCAATCACTGTACACCTACCGATCACTCTTCACAGAATTGGAAACACTATTCATAGAACTAGAAATTTTGAAAAGTGTTCAAAATAAGTCACCTTGACCTTATAGAATACCTCAAACACCAAATATTTACAAAGGAATGGACTGGATAGGTCTGGGCTATTACAAATCCCACCAAGACGAGTCATTACTTAGCCCCATTTTACCTTGGATGAACTTAGACATGGTAGGAATCTTATTATGGAATTCCTTGGACTATGGTCCTTGTATTATACTCTTACCCTTAGCTAGGCTATAATCATTACTGAGTTTGAGACCCTTAGGGTCTACATTACTTTGGTTATTACCATGGAAATTCATTATTTAATATCATTAAAGGTTTCTTTGTTACATCTTGGAACCTTTACTATTACTAACGTGTGACAAATTTATAAACTGGTAATAAACAAATAATGAATTGGTTACATATTCATACACGAGTTGAGGGATGAAGCAGCTACTTTGGTATTTAGTTACATTGTACTGATTTACTTTATATATGCTTGTTTACACAATGTAACATTTCCATTACATGGGTGAATGTTATAGACACCGTTGGTAGTGGCCCACTACGATTTATCTCACACCCTCTCTAGGAACTTTTTGGTTCCAAAGAAAGATTACATGAATGCAAGTGTTGATAAAGGTGAGAATACGACTTCGAACACTTGATTACTTGATCTTTAGGATAGAGCTTGATAGCATATGACTGAGCCAGAGCTCAAGATGCTTGAGATAATCTTTTTATTTCCTTTATAATTTTGTGAAACATGTTATTCCTGCTGCCTTATATCCATGTTTTCTAGTTTTCTAGTGACATGACTTATCATCATCAGTTATTGCTATTGATTTAGTTATTGTTATCCTTGTATATTTAAAAATTTAGTCTTCTTATGTTGTTTACTTATATTTCTTACTCTATTTATGTCTTTTATTATTTATCTACTATGCTATACTATATTAATGAGGGAATAATATCCCTATAGACACACCCTAGTCCCTTGATTCTAGTAAACAACCTCTGGTGTTTGGGGATATGTGCTTGGGGACATGTGAACCACTAGGCTTGGGGCACCTATTAAGTGGCATCTGGGTTTGGGACATCACAAAGTGGTGTTAGAGGTGGTTTTACTTTAATTATTTATTATTTGGAGACAACAGATTGAGGATTTGGAATTCTGTGAGACTTGGTCATAAGTCGTGCTTGGGCATCACAATCCTAGGTTTGGGGTAAATGAAAAGTCACTGAAAATATAATTGTTGTTCTATTTTTCCTATTACAGTTGACATTATGTCACTGTTGGGTGATGAAAAAGATGTGTGGTGTTATTGATTATTATTCTAATTGATATTCTATTTTGTCCTTGGATAAATGAGATGAGGGAAAGGATCACTATTACATGCATCATATAAGCACCTATAACTCACATATCATGCATATTTCCATGCCATATAGGTGAATTTCACTACTTTCATTACTTGATATTCTTGTGATTGTTGAGTGATGATGTTATAGTTAACTTATGCTTGTGATATTCCTTAGTTATGATTGAGTGATTGCCTATCTCAATTCATGAGGTGTATAGTCCCTCATGGGTTGGGGTGAGTAATTTACCGAGTTGATCCATTTTGATATAAATAAATGGGTGTCATTTTCAGTGATAAGGTGTATGGGAACTGATTCAATGGGAATGAATATCCATTATAAAGTCAAACACGACATCTAAAATGAAATGGCTTCACATACTTATCTCATGTTGTCATGTTTATGAGAGGTAAATAGGTAAAATAGGTAATTAAATGTAAAATGAAATGAAACTTATACTTGATCACTTACATGTACCTAGACATCTAAGTAAGTAGTTGGGGTAGTATACCTTGGGTAGTGAGCCCTTCCTTGTTGAGATTCTGTAAGTATTTCTATATATATTCTTGAATCTTGTTCTGATATGTGTGATTGACATTTGTAGACCAATGATGCAACGACATCCTTATATCGTATGCCACGAGGGTGGCGAAAACCATGCATCAGACATGGTGGGACCTGAACTGCTAGTATTACCACTATAAGTGACACTTTAGGAACCACCTATTATACCTGATTTGGGCACTGATTCCTAAGTTCATGACAACTTCTTATCTCTTATGCAGTCTATGCATGGTTCCCCAAGAGTTTCACATACGATGGCTGATCTGAATCATGATTTCCAACATCAACATCCTCCTATTTTCTTGGGGATTCCAATCCACAGGCTACTATGTCTTGGCTAGATACCACCCTTTCTATCTTTGATAATATTGAGATGCATCTAGAGTGGAGGGTCAAAATTTCCATATACTTGCTTCAAGATTCAACTAAGCGATGGTGGGATGTGATTACCAAGGTTGGTCATCATCTAGGGAATGTTATGAGTTGATTTAAAAACTTCCTTCTATGATACATACTTTCCTGTGATTCTAATAGCTAATATATCCATATAGTTCATGCATATCTATCAAGGTTCTATGTCAGTTATTAAGTATTCATCCTATTTCATTGAGTTACAATTCTTTTTACTTCTTCTAGCCGGTGATTAGATTTTGTAAGCTAGACACTTTGAGGATGGGATTATCTACACCATACATACACAAGTGAATGCCTTCCACATACCTACTTTTAATGAAATAGTCAATCAAACTCTTAACCTGAGGAAAACCTAAGGTAAGATAACAGTACCAGGAAAAAGTATCTATTCCATGGTAGGCCAGTAGTTCTCCCAGTTCCAAGAAACGTGTCCTCAAGGTTTCTTGTTGGGGTAGTGAAAACCATAGTACCCATTTTGATAAGTCCATGGCGTGTCCTCAGTATGGATGATGGGGGAACCTAAATCCTCATTGTGATAGATACCCAATGGACTTTCGGTCTTGTGTTCATATGTGGAATATTTAGAGATTCTATATGACATTTCTCCCACCTTTGAGCGGAAAAGGATCAGTATTGGATCCACCTTCAAGAGCATATTCTTTTACACTGCATCAGGTGAGGAGTTTGAATTACACTATAAGGAATAGCCGAGGAGGAGTTCGTGGCCGTGGTAGCCAGACCCCTGATCACTAACAGTGCCAACCAAGAAATTATGATCATGGTAGTCCAGTTATTACACATGGACATGGATTAGGCTAGTTTCATGCACTAAATCTGATACCCAAGGATCATTTTACGGAACCATCTATAGTACGAGGTAGTATTCCAGTTGCATTTACTATAGTATCTACTTGATGACACCCAAAAGGAATCATTACTTCCCTTCGAGCATTGGGTCAAATTTGAATTTATATTGTCCCAAAATTTCACTAACTACAAGGGTGTAGTTTAATGGGGGTGCGGGGTTGAACCCATAGGGAGAACCGTATATTGAGGGGAATTCTAATTTTTAAGACCCATCGGGGATTGATTTTGAGAAAATATTTTTTTGTGAAGTGTTTTGATTTTTATTAAAGGAAGGAATTTTAATACTAAAAGAGGGGTCAGAATCAGGTCAAATATCTGGGTTATGGATGGGTTTTAATTATAATCTTGGAAAGGTCCTTATGAGATACTCTATGAAGAAAACAGACGTTGATAGTTTACTTTGATCTAGCCACCTATTTATACGTAGGAAGTAACTTTTCCGTGATTGAGAGATAGATAATAGCCTAGGTGCATTACCTTTGTACTCTAGGGAAAAGAGTTTCCTAGTCTAGTGATAATAGCCTAGTCTACTCTAATTAAGATTGGGTTGTTTGCTTGATTGTCTCATGACCAGAGAATCTTGTGAAAATGAGATAGATTTTTGGTCTTATCCTAATTACTAATTCAGTTAGGTTTTCCATGTATATAATTAAAGTTATCAATAAGTGTGAATATTAACTTGATCCCTACCCCTATGGAATTTAGATACTCATTAGGGATATAGATGTAATTAAATAAACAAAAAATCATCCTCAACATGTTGATTGAGGTTAATTTTATGGAAATCATGCAAGGGACCAGGATTGATAAAGGGGATATGAGAACTGTAAATTACAAATATAAAAAAAGTACTAACTTGGGAAATAATAATGGAATTGAACTTAAATGAAGTAATGGAATTTTAGAGGTGTTGAAAAATAGAATCTCCATACCTCATGGATAAATAAAAATGTAAAAACACAAATAAATTTGATGTTTGGAAGGGGGAAAGGCCAGGGAACTCATAGGGAATCAAGAGGGAAGAAGGAGATCATATGGAAGTTCTCTATGATGCTCTACCGCTCAGCTGCTTATATAGAAAAAAATCATCATAATGTGTACCTGATGTACACATCATGTAGCCTTGATATGCATCACTTTCCATATATTTTGGATCTCTAGTGTGGTGCATGTATCTCTCGAAAATTTATTAGATTTTACTGGGTTCACATTGTGTAATTGAAGGTTCATGACGTATTCCCTTCTCTAGATATCTTTATGTGCAGATTATTTATGGTTTTCTCGCTATCTTATTTGACTCACATCATGATGTGTACATGGTGTAAACGACATGTAGTAACTTTTTCCTTTCTGGCTTCATGGCTTGGTCATGGCATGGATTCACAACTTGGGGCAGGCTATGATCTGCATGTACATGACGTGTACTAAAGCATAATGACGTGTACTGGGTCATTTTTCCACTTTTTTTTACTTATCTTCCTTGGAATCCTATAATGAATTTATTCATGAAAAATTGGACTCATACCATGTGTATTATCATGTAAATTCATGAGAAACTATAAATAAATGATAGAAAAATGTATATACAAATTTGGATTATCATACCCCCCACACTTGAGAAATTGCTTATCCCCAAGAAAGAATGACTCAACAAAGGATAATCAATTTTTAAAACAAGAATAATTAATTATATCCTTGTAATAAAAATTAGGTGTAAGAAGAAAAAGAGGCGAGATTTCAGAATTATCACTCCATAGAATGTTTTTCATTACTTACTCCTAGTCCATATTTTCAAGAAAATCTTAATCTTTTAACCATCACTACTACCACTAAATGATTATTTTTTTATTTCAAAGAAAAATAAGAAGATACAAATCATGTGGGTTTTTAGATGTGGAGACCATGTGAATCCCCGATAACCACATCCACTCTACCCAAGGGGAGGGATCCGAGAGTACATAGAACTGAAAGAGTGGATTCCTGGGTAGCCTTGGAGACCATGAAGTCAGCTGCACGGTTTCCTTCACGCCACATATGCAGAATATCGGTATTGCTGGAGAGGAGAACCTTGCATTTACGGATCAGGTACGTGATGGTCCATGGTGGGAGAAGTGTTCTGATGAGGGAACTCCATAATTTTTTTACTTGGTTTTAACAAAGGAAAGGATTATATTCTTGGGGATGCATAACTCAAGACCAGTGAGGATGGACATTGGCTTCACTATCAAAGAGTCTCCCACACCATAAGAAGTGCATAATGTGAGGCTAAATGAACAAGATGGGTCAAAAAATAGTCCACCGCCATGCATAATCCATTGATTGTAGGCCCCGTCAGTGTTGAGCTTAAGGCCTTGGGGAGGAGGGGACCATCTCACCCAATGCCCTACAGAGCGGGAACTATGAGGGGAGAGGGGAAACATGATGTGACCAAACTACCTGAGCGAGGGGGCATGCTCTGGGTGCCTGAGAAGCCTGACTAGGTCCACAACAAGGTATTTGGCCTGAATGGAAATAACCTGATTTGAAGGATGGGGTCTAGAGTTCCTGGCTTGATTGTACTTTTTCCACAGGGTCTAGAAACCCGCAACAAGATAGGACAGACAATCCTCTTCCTCACACCTGTTACCCGCAACAGCAAACCATTGCACAAGTAAATCATCAACAAAGGTGAAAGTACCTGCACCACACCCGAACTTCCCCATATCTCTCTATAGGGTCTTCTCCCACTCACTTTTAAAGAACAGAAGTGAGGACTCCTCCATTGGGGCAATATAGTAGGCACCCCTAGAGGAAAACTGGAAACCATTACCCTTGATATCCACCTCCGAAGGGATTTCAGGATTGCATTTTCTCTAGATAAGAAAGGTGTACTTGGGAGGGATAGTTTTTCTCGAGAGGAATCACCCCCAAGGTTCAGAGTTTGGATTCCGGAGAGTATAAAGTATATAGGAATTGGCTGAGAATCTGCCTAAGGGAGAGCCTATGAAGATACACTGTTCAAGAGATGTGTCCAGTATGATACTGTTAAACATAGAATTTTGGGGGGTGTTGAGAATATCCTTGATGAGGGGAAATTAATATAGTATTATTTGACGGTTAAGGTAGAAGTGGGGTAGGTTGGGAATCCTAGAACCCCAACCCCCCAGTTGCACTCCCAGAAGGAGATGTCCCTACACCCCTGAATCCTCTTGGAACAGTCATGCAGCCTCGGGATGTGCTCACACAGATATTTACACAAGGGGGAGGGAGCCCTTCTAGTCTCTCTAAAACCAAATCCATACTTCCTTCTGATGAGATGACCCCAGAGGGACTTCCCTTCAATCACTTCCCATGCTAGTTTCCCTTGAAGGAAAAACATAGCCCTCTTTACATCTCACACATTGATTACTCACTGCTTGAAAGTTATAGAAATCCACCCAGAAATCCCAATGGCATCTTCCCTCACCTTAAGCACCCCAAAGAAAAGAGTTGAAGATTCCCTGTAACCATCTAATAATTTCATTGGGAACCTTGAGGATAGAAATAATATGCATGGGGATGGAAGAGAACACATTGTTGATTAACGTAATTCTACTACCAAATGAGTTGAATATACCCAATTTTAATTTACCTCACCCTGATTTTCACTCATCACTCAGGGTAGAAATATAAGTATAGGTATGATCATACCCTAAGTACATGTTCCTTACCAATGGCTTGCACTTGTTCTACCACCTCCACTATGTAAAGACATGTATGAAATTTAATTATGAGGGATTCAACAATAGGATTCTAATGACTCTAAGGCTATGGGTAGGTAGGTAAAAAGTGAAAATCAGGTACAAAAGTAGGATAATATTTTATGTAAAATGCATAAGTGTAAGGAAATTATGATAAAGTTCCTCTTTCTAGCTGGTAAAATCCATACTCCATTAGATCGGGTTGGATCCATATGTGTAGTAAGTATGTATAAAAGATGATTATGTTCCTTTCCTTTTTTCCTTTTCTTCTTCATTTTTATTTTTCAAAATTCATGCCAAGGATAGATCTCACACCCATAAACTAACCACATATGATCCTCTGGGGGATTCATCAGCCTAGAAAATGGTGATTTTTGACCTTCCTACTACACAACCCATATACATTTTTCTTTTTCTTTTTGTATTTTTCAAAGGAACATAATAGGAATGAAATGTAACAAAATGGATATGGATCAAAACCAAGTATTCAGGTGAGTGCACCATACATCTTTGGGAGTGAAATCATCCCATGATGTCTGAATGCGTGACCCATAATTGTTCAAATGTATCATTATGCATTATACAAGGAACAAGGTAGGAAGGGAAATGGGCTTGGAATAGATTCATCCTGTAAGGTCATTCATGGAAACTATGGGATACATGAAGGATACATGTAAGGTGGTTCTCAAGAAAAGTATTTATCAATGTGTGAGTCAATCATTTTAAATTTATACCTATTTAGTTATCACTTCAATAAGATCTTACTGAAAGTTATGGTAGGTATACATGCCTCAGGTATATCTCAAGAAATATTTTTAGAAAAGAATATTAAATTGAAGGCTTAGAGTCCTCTTGGGTAATGGGGATAAAAAACTATCAATTAAAAATGGAATAAATCCCATGTAATGGGTAAATTAATAAAAATTTCAAATATTCTAGTTGTGTATTAATTTTCTAAACTCAACAATCATTCTAATAATTCTTAATAGGAATGAAACATGGTCCTTAGAAATTTTACCACTTAACTTTTTTTTAATTACAAGGGCATAATTATTTTTAGGTTTAAATCATGCTTATCACTTTGAAAAATGTCTCCTAGAAAAGTGATAATAGATAGTCATTAAAGTGTACCATAGGTAAAATCATGAAACCCCCCACACTTTGAAATAGATAGTGTCCCCATGATCCATAGAATGATTGTGGGAGTGGTGTAGCATATAAATTTTAAAGAAATTGAAATTCCATTATTGATAGAATTGAAATTTGAGCGAATAAAGAGATCCCTAAATGAAGTGGTATGCCGTGAGTGTTTTTGAGATGTCATAATGTTAAGTCCAAAATACCTGAAAAATAGGTTAGAGAATAAATCCTCTACTAGATAGAAAACATTTGTCCATAGGTATAAATGTTATAATAGTTAAGTAAACAGGAAGGTGCACAAAGTGAAAAATAGAGATACTCATTTTATTAAACTCATCAAATTTTTTACAATGCAGTACCAAGATAGAATAAAAAATGAAGAATGAGAAAGAAGAAAAAAATAAAACTAAAAAACATAGATAAACTATGGGTTGACTCATATAAAGAACTAATGAAATGTCATTAGTCAGATGGGAAGACCAAAAGTTTCTTCAGTGGGTCCACCAGCTCAGTTACTCCTTCATCGCTTATAGCTACTAGAGGATATATCATCAAATTCCTGTAGTCACTTTGCTAGGTTAATGAACTCTTGTGAAATAATGTGTGAATGAACATGGTGAGTTAAGAAAAGAATCATGGGCTATGGTGGATACAACTGTTGATGAATATCTCTATAAAGTTCATGAATTTGTTAGATAATATCAATGACTTTGTGGATCACTTGTTGTTCCAAAACAGATTGGGGAAATGGGCTGTTGAGAATTACAGAAGATTATGAGGAGCTAGACTTGGATATGAAAAAAAAAATAAAATATATGACAATCAATACACAAAATATATGAAAAATAAAATCCCATGTATATAGATATCGAGTGTCAGTACAATGGTGCAAAAAAAAATGACACAACTGAATAGCCAGCCCTAGCACATAAAATAAATACTAAAAATTTCAAAAAAGGTAGAAATAAGATAGCTCAGGGGTCTGGGCCAATAATGTTCTCTAACATCATCTCACTTCCTGGGGTAGAGATCAACGGTCCTGCCAAATAAGCATCAATAACAGTAGTGGTAGTGGATGGAGGAGCGACAACTGCAGAAGGTGGGGTGGTGGTGATAGGTATTTAGGCTGGGGTGGGAGGTGGTGAGGTACTGATCCGTACATAGGCCATGTGTCTAGAATTTGGATCAACAAGTGGTACATCTAGGGTGTGCTCGGTGACTAGTTTTAACACCCCAAACTTCCACAATACGCTTCTCTTTGAATAATAAAATAGCGTGTGTTGTACGCAACTTCGAGTTCTAACACACCACAACCAATGAAACTAGCCATTATGAATAATAACAACCATTTTTTAAAATTTCATAAATTTTATCTTTCAAAATGGACTTCATTTTTGGATTCGGAATATCAAAATTATCCTAGGGTGAATTTTTGGTATTTTTCAAAAAACTTTCAATTTTTGATGAATAGTGAAAACACCAAGTCATTGTTTAAAATTGAATTTTTATTTAAATAATTATTTATTTTATTTAAATTTATGTTAGGTCAAAACAGTTACATAACACCTATATATGTTCAATGTAAGTCATTGGAGTCAGTTTATAATAATTTTAGATATATAAAAATTTTATTGAAAATTTTACTGTCTTTTACCTACCTTCTAGGAGTATTTGCAAATTTATATAAAACATAATTTTACCGCTTCTATGAGTTTAATTTCAAAAATCCAAGATACAAGGTTAATATCAAGGAGTAAAATGTGGTTCAATAAGATAAAAATAATTTTCTGTGAATAGTAACTTTTTACTTTCATTTACCACGATTAATAGTAAATAGGGTAATTAAGGGTAAAAATGATAGTATTATTACCCTAACACATGTCCTAATTCTATTGGATAAGTATAATTCGAAAAAAAAACCTTAAGAATAAAATATGAACCTCTTTGGTCCACTTGTATTAGATTAGGACATTTATTATTATTTAATTCAAATAAGAGTTAAAAGTGTTAAATTCAATGTTTAATAACTAAACCATTTTTGGTATAGGGTTACACATAAGATAAATTAGACTATAAATATTCATTAGAAATATAAAAATATTTCATACATAATGTTACTTTATTTATATTTTTTAGACATTAAATAATTTAATTTATTTATGACACAATGATGATGTAGTTACTACCTAATTAATTAAATATTAAAATATTTGATATTATAAATATCCAAATAAATGTAATTTGAGACTTTTTATGAATTAAAATAATTTTATAAGTTAATATGACATATTAGGGTTGGTTAGATGATTTTTTTTCGAATTAATAATCCTGTTAAAAATTTAACAAAAACAAAATACCAAATAGTGTCAAAATTGACATAAAAGAGTTTTTAAAAGAAATATTATATTATTAATTGATGTTCTATTCCTAAAAATATAAGGTTTGGCCAAAAGACTTATTTAATTATAGGTGTATCATTATTGAACCACTTGGGGTTCTTTTGGAAGTATATAATAAGTTTATTAACCATATAATATAAAAATACAAAGAGACATGGTAAATGTCAAACTATTTAACCAAGAGTTAAATCTAAAAGATAAGGTTATTATAGTGACCCAAACCTGTCTAAAACCTATTTGTTGAGTTTTTATATACCTATAACCACCTTATCCTTTAAATAATCCACTTTAGAGACATTATAAACCGAAAAAGATTTTATTGTAAAATAATATTTCTAGCTTTTCCTAAGGTGCCCCTCACCCCTCTTATAAAAGGGAACTCCCCCTTATCTCTAATTCACACATAAAAATCCATTTAGCTCGGCCATACTCTACAAAAATACCCTCTCAACTATACTTCCTTCATCCAATATGCCTTCCTTTAGTCAGAAAGCAAACCTAAGGAGCCCTTTTGATCAAATCAAAAGGAAGAACCCGAAGAAAAGGTAAATATTTCATCACCTCTTTCAAGTTCCTTTCTTCTTCCACTTCCTCTTTATTTGTTATTTAAATTCTAAAATATAAATCCACAATCTTCTATATACTGTGATGTTATTATAAATATGGTACCACCATATTCAATATTCTATCCATCCTTTGAAAGACAAGTCACTATACGTGCGTACGTACGACTTACCGTCTCCACGTCGTGCTGTAATTGTTATTCAATAAATTATTATTTTGATGGGTATAATAATGATGTTTAATTGATGTAAATAATAAATATAACATTATAATTATTCCTTATATATGATATACCATCCAATTATATATTATTTTAATATCAAAAGTATGATATTGTCGCTCGTGCGTTTGTACGGATTACCGTCTCCACGAACACGATGAGATTCATTATCCATTGTATCCATTCAAGAATATTTTTTATTAGATGATTAAAAATAATGTTTAAAGACTTAATATCTTTCTGAATATTAATGAGATACATCATACCCATAACAATCATTACTTACATAATAAAGCATATAATGGAAAATGAATCAGTTAACACCCGAAACGACGATAAATACTAAGATATTATTAACAAAGAATTGTTAAAAGATAATATATTATATCTTATTAATGTATATTATTCTTGTATAATTTAATAAAAATTATTTCACCATTATATAGGAGGTTAAACTACCCTCGACTAAGGAAAAGTACAAGGTAAGGGTTAATTTCACAATATCTTTATTATCCGAGGTTGTTTTTACATAAATATCTATTGGGACCTCTTTATCATCCAAATACATGTTTCTTAAAAATGTATTCCAAATAATTTTTTCTATTTACTAGACTATGGGTTAAAGTAATTTATACCCTTGTTTTACCTTTTATAAAATTGTTTGAAAGGAATCTTTCCGTCGTTTTCCAAACAAGGTACTTTATGACCTTTTCCACAAAATTAATGTAAGAATGTTTTTTTAACTTATACGGTGGGTGCAGTTATTCTCCACCGTTATAAAATCATCAAAGCTTCCCTTAAAATATTATAAGAATATTTTCAAATACAAATGTTTTATTTTATAATTACGTTCCCTTTAAATGATTTCAAAATAGAATGATGTATTTCATTAAAATGGTTTTGATTTCATCTATGTTAACATTCTTTGATGGATTTTAAGTTTGTTTGAAGTTGATTTATTATGATACAAAAACTTCCATATTGTATTGAAGGTTTTGTGATATGTTTGACTATAGATATGTTATTTCATACCATTCATGGTTTATGGATAAAGTATTGACATTTCGTATGCCAGTTTTAATACGAATGTTTATGTTATGTTTAAACCTTTTCATATGGGGAATGCATTGGAATTAGTAAGTGATGGGTGGCGACCACTATATCTCTTCGATGCATCAGTAGGCATCATGAGAAAAACTAGTGTCTTGGTACAAGGCCTTGACAAAATCGTATTTGTAGTCTTTTCACAAGGCCTTGACTATGTGGTTATGAAAGTCTGGCATTATGCTTTCCATCATTATGAAAGTTGCAATTGATATTGCTTGTGAATATTTGACTAGTAGAATATCCATGTGAGTATGTAAATGGCATTATTTTGATTTATATCTTCTATATTATGATGAAGTTTATGTTGAAAAGGGTTATTTTTTAGTTCTATACCTTTCCTTAAATGTTTATGCTTATTTATAAAAGTATATGCTATATTGTTATCCTTACTGAGAATCTGAGCTCACCCCTTTATATGTTTTATTTTTCCCAAGATGTGAAGATTTTTATTATGACAGACCTGTAGGGATAGTCTATGGGATCTCAGTGTTTTCCATGGAAACAATGTTGTTGCTGTTTTCCATTCTATGATGTAATGAAAACATTATGAATGTATCTAGTACTTCCCAAGGGTACTAAAATAATCGGTCTTTCAAGACTTGTTCTTTTGTGATCATGCCAATGTTATGTAATAATTCACCAACTCTGGGTAACTAGGGTCATGGCGTTACACTAGTACCTTGCCCCTCTCGGTCTTCTTGGCCATGAACTCTTACTGAGCAATAGGGTCAGTGAGATCTGGGGGTAGTTTAGAGTGGACTGAAGTGGATTGGGTAATGGTGGAAGATGAAAGCCCAGTTGGGGTGGGGTAAAACCCATGGGTTCTGTGAAGGAGAGGTGGAGCTAAGTGAATAACTGGAGAAAGTTTGCGAGGATGAAAATATGGTTTATTGAGTTATCAGAAAGGGTGGGATGAGATAATGTAGGGATGGTAGATGGGGTGGTGGCTAAGGTGGTGGTAGGAAATTATGGAGTAGGTGTGGTTGTGAAATGTGGCTGGGGACGTGGGTCTGCTGCTACTGCTCTTCGCTCTTGAGGTGTGGCCTCTTGGATGCCTGACGCCTAAAAATACATGTCATCCTCCTTCACCAATATCTTCATCTTGTGAATAAGGACAATATCTATCTAATCGATGGATCCAATAGAGGTTAGGGGATAAGAAGCATCAAATATGACAAGTTACTTGGAAATATGGGTGATAAAGGATCCTCCCATCACTATGCATTGCTATCGCTGGGTCTGAACATTGAAATAATGAGCGAATTGGGATACCATGTTTTTGGGTGGACCCCCATGGTATCTACAAGAATGAGAACGTCAAGATGGATGATACTACCATGCATCTTTCCTCAGGAAAACTATCCATGCACCATGGCTCTATGCAAGATGCGCAATGATGGTCCCTGTAGCTGAGTCGACATCGCGAGCGAGGGTCCTGATGCAATTGGGGGTCATGGGCGATTAGGGGCTATAAAGCTAGTGTAGTCTATCAAGATAGATGTGTATGCAGTGTGGGATAAATGCCATAAGCAATGAAATCCTACGTATAAATACCAAGACTAACCCCGAATTTGGCCAAATCAAGTTGGTGGGGTCTGCCACCCAGTTTAAAGAGTAAGTAGTCGACTGCGATCTAAAAGGTGGCCAAGAACTCATGGAATAATTACCTGAAGGAATCTTCATAAACATAAATAATTCTGTTGACATAAAATGTCTCCAGAAGTCTCAGGATAACCTCAACTATATTCATCTTTGCAAGGATGACCATATACAGTGTTTTGTTAGTCCGCATTGGTTTGGTCTAAATATTGAGAAGATTTACCTGATACTACAGGTTAGTAAAGCACAGAATAGGGTGCATGTGTATGTTATTATCAGTGGATGGAAAGGATGCCTCGTCCCGAGGATCAGCCATAACATGGGGGCACTTAGCGGCTATCCAGTTCTCCAAAGAAGATGATGAGGACTGTGAGGAGGAGGAGGAGAAGGAGGGGGGTTGTGGGAATTTCATCCATGCCATAGAGTCAAAGGGAGGAGAGGTCGTGGGTTGGGGTGAAGTGTGCAGAGGAGGAGGGTGGTGTGCGGGTAGGGTAAGGAATGGGTAGGGGAGTCACAAGGTTTATGGGGGAGCACACAGAGGAGGTAATGTTCTGGTTCAGGTGAGTGGGAGAAGGAGAGGGAGGATGGTGAAGGGAGGTGGGATGTTGTGGGATGAGCGGAAGAGGAAGGGTTGAGGGGGGGGGGGGGTGCACGGTGGGTCATGACCTACATTTTTAAAAATATACCCTCCCTGATACATGACATGAATAGATGGGTTACATCATGTATGGTGAGAAAAAAATGAGAATTGGAAAAAGGGTACACATCATGAACCAAGGGAACACGATGTGCACTAAACTAGTTTTTTCTCCTTTTTGATGCTTCTCCCTTGCCTCATGATTAGATGTAATTGAGACTATTGCATGATGATCCTAATACAACTTAACTATATATCTCAAACCCTGGGTTGCCTCCCTGTCATTAATTGTTTTATAGTTGGGATCTTGACTTGATAAAATCTTAGATGAATTTGAGGCTGATGACACAACCTTCACGAAATGGTTCCTTATAAATCATCATCCTTTGACCATTGAATTTAAAGGGCGGTTATACTTCTCTTTAAATTTTAATTATTCCATATGGAAAAACATTAACAACCTCAAATGGGACCATCCATCTTGATTTTTGATTTCCCAAGAATAATCTCAATCTTGAATTAAATATCCGGAATTTATTCCCAGGGATGAAGGTAGGCCATGCAATGTGTTGGTCATGCCACTTCTTTGTCTTCTCCATATAAATCCTTGAGTTTTCATACACATTTCTCCTTATTTCTTCCAATTTGGTCTACAATACTAATCTTACTTCTCCAACCTTTTTAGAATCTATGTTCTTTTTCTTAATCACCCAGAATGAATGATGCTCCAGCAACACTGGACAATGAAAGGGTTTGTCATAAATCAATAAAAAAGAGATGATATCTATGGGTGTTTTAAAAACACCCCTATATGCCCATAATCATCATCCAACATTAAGATCCAACAATTCCTGTTGGTGTTCACCAGTTTTTCAAAAATTTGTTTCACTTCCCTATTCAACAACCCGAGTTACCCACTCGTTTATGGGTGGTAGGGAGTTACAATGTTATACTTAATGCCATATATTTTGAGAATAATTCATATAGGTTGATTGGAGAAGCATGTTCTACAATCACTGATGAGTATCCATGGAAATCCAAAACACGCAAACACATTCTTTCTAAGAAAGTTCATTACTACCTTTACAGTGTCATGAGCCACGGCTTCAACTTTAACCTACTTTGAGACATAATCCACTATCTCCAAAATGTAATTTATTCCATGTGATTTAGGAAAAGGTCCCATAAAGTCAATTCCCCAGAGATCAAAAACATCAACTTCCATAATTGGATTTCAGGGAATCTCGTTCCTTTTACTGATATTCCCCATTTTTGGAACCTATTACATTACCGTCAGAATCTCCTTGTGTGTTGATGTAAATTGGACCTAAAAAATATGCTTTATAAGATCTTGTTCATTGTGCACTGAGGTCTATGATTCCCACCAGTTGGAAATATGTGACTAATTTCAACAACATTTGGTATATCTTATTCTGGAATGCTGCATCTTGGCAAACCATCAGCACACCGTTTGAATAGTATAGGTTCCTCCCAATTATAGTGATTTGCATCAGACAAAAATTTCTTATGTTGATAATACAAGAGGTTTTGATATAGAATTCATGTTTCCAGATAATTGGCCATATCTGAAAACCCGGGTTGGACCTTGATGCTGAATAATTTCTCATCAGAAAAATCTACTTTGATATCATCCTCTTCATCTTCATTGATGATAGAAAGAGGTAATCTAGAGAGATGATATGAAATTATATTTTATATTCCTTTTATATATTTGATCATGACATCAAATTATTTTAGTATAAGGATCCAACATATAAACCTTGATTTGGAATCTTTCTTTTTCATCAAGTTACAATAGGAAATGTGATCATTATGAACAAAGACTTTTGGAAGAACAAGGTATGAACATAACTTATTTAAGGAATAAATGATGGCTAAGATCTCATTATCCATAGTCATATAATTGTACTGATCTTTGATTAATGTATTAATTCCATAATAAATTGGATAGAAGGTGTTTTCAATGTGTTTTACTAGTACATCTCCCAAAGTTAGTTTGCTGGCATCACACATTAATTTAAACTCCTTTTCCCAGTTTGGTGAAATGATAACTGGTGACACAATTATAATATTCTTCAATGTTTTAAAATATTTTCAGAAGTAATCATTGAATTTGAAAAGAATATATTTTGACAACAGGTGTGTCAATGGGAATCTAACTTTAGCAAATTATTTTACAAAATATCTATATAATCAAGCATGCCTGAGAAAAATTATGATTTCTTTAATAGTTGAGGGTTCACGTAGGCCTTTGATAACTTTTATCTTTACCGTATGAACTTCAATTACTTCCTTGGAAATATTGTGGCCATGTACTATTCCAACCTATACTATGAAGTTTAATTTTTCCCAATTTAGTACCAAACATTTCTTCTCACAACATTGGAGAACTAACTCTAGATTTCTTAGAAAAACATCAAATGATCTCTAATAGACTGAGAAACTATCTATGAAAATTTCGATAAAATCCTTATCCATATCATGAAAGATGTGTGTCATGAATCTATAAAAATTTTCTGGAGCATTTCACATGCCAAATGACATACTTCTGTATGAAAAATTTCCAAATGGGCATGTAAAGGTGGTTTTCGGCTAGTCAGCGGGGTCGACTACAATTTGATTGTATCCTGAATGGCCATCTAAGAAATAGTATAAATCATGTCCTTCTAGTCTATTTATTATTTTATTCATAAATGGTATAGTAAAATGGTCTTAATGGGTTTCTGAGATTAAATATCCATAGTCTATGAAAACTCTCCATACAATGATGGTGCACATTGAAATCAGTTCGTTGTCATATATCCTTTCCACTGTGAGTCCTCCTTTTTTGGAATAACTTGGAGGGGGCTCACCCATTCACTATATGAAATTGAAAAAATTATTCCCGCATCAATGAGACTCATTACTTCCTTTTTTACTACCTCTTTTATTGCTGGTGTGATCCGCCTCCGAGGTTGTCTTTTTGGCTTTGCATCCTCTTCAAGTAAAATTATATAGGTGCAGTTTGGGGGGTTGGTCCTTATTATGTTCACTACTCCCCAGGAAATTGATTGATTGTGTATTTTTATAACATCAAGTAATTTTTCACCTTATTTATGGGATATTTATAATATAATTATTATGGGTAATGAGAATGAATCTTATAAATATTATTACTTCAATGTACTAGGTAGAGGTTTCAATTTTAATTGGGGTGAATGAATGATTAATGGAATAAATTGTGGCATGGTATCTCTGGTGAGTGGTTTGATAAATCTGAATTCTTCAAAATCATATTATTTTTCCTTCTTTGAAAATTATTTGTCACTCTCCTCCACAATGTCCATGTATTCTTATCCTTTTTGAGTGAGATATATGGCATTGCAATCTACAGTGTCATCAGAGTGTTTGGTATATTTGATCAGGTTGAAAACTACCTTCTATTCTCCAACTATAAAGATCATAAATCCTTGATTAACATCAATAAATACCTTTATTGTCTCTAGGAATGGTCTACCAATAATGATAGGTACATATCCTTCTTCTTCCATGTCTAGAACGAGAAAGTCTTCTAGAAAAATAATTTTTTCAACCTTGACCAAAACATCTTCAAGAATACATCAGGGGTACATTACTGAATGATCAACTAGTTGTAATTATACTCTTTTTGCTTTGAGTTCTTGGAGTCTGAGCTTCTGAAAAACACTCATCAGCATCAAGTTGATACTAGAACCAAGATCACATAATGCTCTTTTAATCTTTACCTTGCCTATCTTACAAGTAATGGAGAAACTCCCAGGATCTCTCATATTCGAGGGAATTTTCTATTATACAATAATAGATCAATCTTCATTTAAGTAGATTACTCCCAGATCATATATCTTCCTCTTGTTAGATAGCATGTCTTTGGGGAATTTGGAATAAATAGGCATCTGAGAAATACCTTCAAAAAAGGAATATTTATGTGCAATTGTTTGAACATTTCAAGGACCTTTTTGTACCGTGCCTATTTCTTACCTTGTCTCACTCTTTCTAGAAAGGGAATAGGTGGCTTGTAAAGAGGTAAGAAAATATACATGGGTCCCTTCTTAGTTTTGTGTTATGATCCTTATCATTTGGTACATCCTCTTTTGGTGATGTGGGAACAATGTATTCTACTTATTGTTTATTAGGTTCTTCCTGTGTCCTTGGTTCTTTTGGTTTTTTAAAGTCCTACCATTTTCAGCTTCTCAACAATACCTCCTTAGCTTCCTCTTGTGGGTATGTCTTGGTGTAACCAGGTAGAGTACCCGATAATCTATTAGATAAGGTCTTCAAAAATTGACCCATTTGAATTTCTATGTTTCTCAATGCAGATCATTGATTTTTTATCTCCATCTCCTAGGTTATCATCCTTTGATCTGACTTTTGTACAAAAGTATGCATGTGATATCCAGGTTACTTAGAGGTGCTTTTTGAGAAAGTATTTGATGGGAGGGTGGGAATGGATATTGTTGGGGTCTTGGTTGGAATGGTTGTTTCTATATTAGTTATTGTGGTCACAAAACAAGGTTAATTGGGGGATACCCAGGTGTCCCTAGATTGTGAAACTGAGCTTGACCACTTCAGTGATGAAAATAAACTTGATTATTTTGAGGTTGCTGTTGAGCAGGACTCTACTGATAAAATTGTTTTTGTTGCTACTGAAGTGACTGAGTTTTCTGATTATAATTAACATAATTGCAATCTATCTGATCATCATATCATACCTTTCAGTACTGATACAGGTGTGGGCCACTACACATCTCACATGACTGGATTTCCATGACTTTGGATGAAGGTGGTTGTGTTGTTGGTATCTAAAAAAACTCGAGTATCTTTATTAGCACCTCAACTTGTGAGGCTAACTAGGTTTTCTCATAAACATGGTGGATACCGCATCACGATGGTCTACGATCACTCTTCTATAGACTGACATTGTGAGAAACCTTATCCAAAATTGCTCTTCCTACTTTGGGGGTTTTAAACATTTAAACTCCACTAGCGGCAACATCAACAACTATTTGTGCCGCTGGATGGAGTCCTTGATAGAATGTTTGTAATTGAATCCAAGTGTCAAGTCCATGATGTGGATATTTTATCATTATCACATTAAACCTGTCCCATGATTCCCATGCTGATTCTCTATCTTTTTTATTGATGTTTTGAATATCGTTTTGGAGTTTCCATGTCCGGATTTGTGGGAATATTTATTAAGAAACTTCTTGGAAATTTCATCCCAAGTTGTGATTGACTCAGGATCCTAGATTTTTATCCAATACTTTTCTCAATATCTTAGTGAAAAAGGAAATATGTGAATTCCTATCATATCAAAAGAATCTCCATGGTTGATAAAGGTTACACAAACCTCCAGGAAAGTGGAAATATGTTCATGTAGGTCTTCACTCTAATGACCACTGAATTTTCCCAGGTTTTAGAGCATATGAATGAGTTCAGGTTTGATATCAAAGGTATGGGATTGAATTTGTGGGTGAACGATGTTGGGTGTTGCACCATGGATCGATGGAAGACCATAATCCATGATGGTATTTTTAGGGTCCATCAGGTTTTCTCCTGGGATAAGTTGATGGTTTGGTGGTTTGGGTCCCACATGGTTATGCTGCTTAGACATTGCTGATCGACTAAGTGAAAGTAGATGCCTTTCGATCTCTGTATCAAAGGTAAAAAATTATTGTGATTCAAGGTTCCTTGAAAAAATTAAGGGACCTTGGTACATGAATTGGAAATGAGGATGAATATGCAAGGGCATCTGGAAAAAGATAGAATGAAAAAAGTTAAAGGGAAATTTAATAAAAAGTTTTATAAAAAATAGAGTTATTATAAGAAATGGTGTTACCTCCCCAACAATGGTACCAGAATTTGATGACACCGGAAAGGCATAATTACTTCCTTCCAAGAGCTGGGTCAAATTATAATTTATATTGTCCCAAACATTCAATAACTACAATGGAATAGTGTAGTAAGAGTCTGAGGTCAAACCCATTTAGATAATGCGATCTTGAGGGGAGTTATGGTTTTTAATAACGGTAGGGGAGTCCTTTTGAGAAATCTTGGTTGTTTGGGAAGTGTTTTAATTTCTATTAAAGGTGTGAATTCAAATAATAAAAGAGGAATCAAGATCAACTTGAGTATCTTGGTGAAAGATGGGTTTTAATTCTAATCTTGACAAGGTCCTTATGACTTATTTTGTGAAGAAAATAGAGGTCAGTAGTTGAATTTGGTCTAGACAACTAGTTATACTTTGGAAGTATCTATTCCTTGATCAGGAGATAGTTAACAGCCTAGGTGCATTATGTTTGGATTCTAGGGTAGAAATTGTCATAGTATAGTGATCGTAGCCTAGTCTACTCCAATTAATATAGGTTCGTTTTCTTGAATACCCCGTGATTTGGGATGTTCTCACAAATGAGATAAACTATTGGTCTTATCTTAATTACTAATTCAGTTAGGTTTTCCAAGTTTAGAATTAATGTTATTAATAAGTGTGAAGATGAACTTGATCTATACCCATAAGGAATTTAGCTACTCATTAGGTATATAGAAGTAATTAAATAAAAATAATAATAATTATTAACATGTTGATTGAGGTTAATTGTATGGAAATCATGCAGGGGTTCGGGATTCATAAAGGGGATACATGCACTGTAATTTACAAATATAAAAAAGTACTTACTTGATAAAGAAGACTGGAATTGAACTTAAATTTAGTAATGGAATTTGAAAGGCACTGAATAATAGAATCTCCACGAATCTTAGCTTAATAAAAATAAAAAAAACACTAAGAAATTTTGAGTTTTGAAGGGGGACAGGCGAGGAAACTCACAAGGAATTGAGAGGGAACAAGGAGTTCATTTGGAAGTTCTCTCTAATGCTCTGCTGCTTATATTGGAAAAAATCATCAATATGTGTAACTGACGTACACATCTTATAGCCTCGATCCATGTCATTTTCTATGGATTCTGTATCTCTATAGTGGCTCACGTATCTCTCGCTAATTTATGAGATTTTATGGGGTTCAAAGCATGTACTTAAAGGTTCACGATGTGTTCCATTCTCGAACTATCTTTACACATGGATTCCTCACTATTTTCTCACCATCTACTTTGACTTGCATCAAGATATGTTCGGGGTGTACACGATGTGTAGCAGATTCTTCCTTGATGGCTTTGTGGATTGGTCACAACATGGCTTCATGACTTGGGGAAGGCTTTGATCCACATGTACACGATGTGAACTGATGCATCACAATGTGTACAGGGCCATTTTGTCCCTTTTTTCTAACTATCTTCCTTGGAATCTAGTAAAGCTTTTATTCTTGAAAAATTGGACACATATCATGTGTATTATCACATTAATTCATGAGAAACTATAAATAAATGAAGGAAAAATGTATATACAAATTTTTCCTATCACTGATTTATTTTATAGAAGTTATTTTAAATATTTTATCTCTGTATCTATGGTGCAAAGTCTTAGACTAAAGATATAATATTAATACGGTGTAATGACCCTAGATAAACCATTAAGATTGCAGTTAGAGGGCGTTTTCTAATGTATGGATTGTCCCCTTGGGGTAGGTAGTTACCCTTTCTTTTGTAACCTCTTAGTTCTTGAGATGATAGGCTTTGATGTCACTCTTAGGATGGATTGGTTGGTACAATATCATGATTTTGTAGACTTCTATCATTGTAGGGTATCATTTACATCACCATAGGGAATTTGTTATCTACAGAAGTGTTAGTGGGATGTCTTGGATAATATAGAAGGACCATAGCATCATGGGATTGGTGGAGTGACTACCCATATCACAAATATATTCATGGAGTATCAAGGTTTGTATCGAGATAATTTCACTCCAGTAGTCGATTTTTTAAGGAATGTTTTTCCCAATGATTTTTCTGGATTACCTCATGAGAGGGAGGTTGATTTACATTGATCTTGTTTGGGGAGCAACTCCAGTGTCTATTCCTCCATAGGATGGAACCTACTGAGCTACAGGAACTCAAGTGGCAATTAAAGGATCTATAGTCGAAAGGTTTTGTACGGCCCAATACATTTTCATGGGGTTCGCCCGTGATTTTATCCAAGAAGTTAGATGGAACCTTACATCTATGTATGGATTACAGAAGGTTGAACCAACTTAAAGTGAATAACTATTATCTACTACCTCAAATAGATGATCTCATCGACCAGCTCTAAGGAGGTAGGGTCTTTTCTTATATTGACCTAAGTTTATGATATCACCAAGTGAGAGTAATCACATCAGACATACCTCATATAGATTTCCATAGCAGGTATTATCTATATGAGTACCTTATTATGACATTCAGTCTTACGAATGTGCCCACTATTTTCATGGCTCTAATGAATAGGGATTTACATCCCTATTTGGATTCTTTTTTCGTGATCTTTGTGGACAACATCTTGGTGTATTCTCACACTCATAGCGACCATGCCAAGAACCTTGATAAAATTCCGAGTACACTAAGATATCCTCATATTTATTCTAATACTTCTAGGTGCCACTTCTAGGTCAAAAAAGTTCATTTCTTGGGTCATATCATATCGGAATAAGGAGTAACTGTTGACCCAAAAAAGGTCAGTACTATAGTTTCCTAGGAGAAACCCAAGAACGTGTTTGATATACCGAGTTCTTGGGGTTTGAGAGATATTAAAAGAATTTCATATAGGAATTATCAAATCTTTATTCAACTCTCACTACTAATGAACAAACCTATACCAACAGTTTGGAACCATTGGTATAGGCCTCTAAACCGTTGGTATAGCCTATACCAACGGTTTGGAGAACCGTAGGCAAGTAAGCCGTTGGGATAGGTCTATACCAACGGTTTTTGGAAAACTGTTGGTATATACCTATACCAACGGTTTTTAAAACCGTTGGTATAAATAATATGAAATTCTATACCAACGGTTCCTTAAAACCGTTGGTATATGTATTTAAAAAAGAAACATTTGCTGGGATTTGATCTCAGGACCTTCAGTTTATCATTGAACGACCTAACCACTAACCTAACATGACTTTTGTGAACATAATTTCATTAATATATATGTATTATCATAATTATTTTAAATTTTGATTTATAGAATGTTCTGGTTAAGAGGATCTTATAAAAATCAAAGGACCTATACCAACGGTATTGACAACTGTTGGTATAGGTCCCTGGAATCTAAGTAGGGATGTTGAAATATTGGGGACATTTCCCAACGGTTTGGCCAAACCGTTGGGAAAAGTGGCCACAAATTGGACCTTTCCCAATGGTTTTGCCAAACTGTTGGGAAAACCTATCCTTTCCCAACAGTTTGGAAAAACCATTGGGAAAAGTGTCCACAAAGTGGACTTTTCCCAACAGTTTGGCCAAACCGTTGGGAAAGCCTACCCTTTCCCAACGGTTTTGGCAAACCATTGGGAAAAGTGGCCACAAAGTGGGCTTTCCCAATGGTTTGGACAAACTATTGGGAAATGGGGTATAGAAGTGTTGGGAAAGGTCACATTTCCAGTAGTGTATTACTATCCTTACAAAGAAGGGTGTTAAGTTCATTTGGTCAGAAGAATGTGAGAAATACTTTCAGGAGATAAAAGGGAGACATGTATCGGCACCTATTCTAATCTTTACAGAGTCTGGAAGATGTTATATCATCTTATATGAAGAATAAAGCACTAGAAGAGGAGTAGTTTTGCTGCTAGAGGAAAGAGACGTCATTTATAGATCTCAGTAGTTGAGGACTAATGGGAGAAATTACCTGACACATGACCTCGAGCTAGCATCAGTTGTCTATGCCTTACATTGCTGAAGACATTATCTTTTGGGTGATCACTTTGTGCTGTACACAGACCAAAAGAGCCTAAAATATATATTTTCATAGTGTGACTTGAACCTCAAACACTAGATATGGGTCTAATATCTACAGTTCGTTGATTTTGAGCATTCCTATATTCATAGGAAGGGAAACATTGTTATGGATGCACTGAGTTAGAAAACTCATGAACATGCCATATGAGAAGCTAGTGATTAATGGATATTAATGACCCTCTTCTCTGAGATGAATCTAGAGTTTAATGATAGTCATGAGCAGTCTTACCTCTCATCCTTGACTATTACCTCTTCCCTCTTTGAGAAGGTGAAGGGTAGAAAATTTTTAGATCCCAAGGGCTTGGTTCTCCAAGAGTGTATATCAGGAGATGAATTGCCTCTATATTGTTATGTGGATAGAGAAGACATCCTACACATACATGGATGTGTCTGGGTTCTTACATATGTGATAGAGGAGTTGATGAGTGAGTCACACACTTCTCTTTGGGTAGTTCATCCAAGTATCTCCAAGATGTATCATGATATTCAATGCTAGTATTGGTGGCCTTTAATAAAATGTCAGATAATAGGCTTTATCACCAGGTGTTCTACCAATCAACAGGTGAAGGGGGGGAACCAGAGACCTCCAGGCTTGTTACAACCACTTCCTATCCTATAATGAAAATGGGAAGATGTTTCTATAGACTTTGTAGTTTGGTTTCCTTGGTTTCCTAGAGGTAGAGACTCTTTATGGGTTTTCTATAAAATAATGAAAAAGTGTCTCACTTAATTACTATTCACAAAAATATCTTAGTTGACAAGTTGAGAATACTCTATGCCCATGAGATCATTCGACTACACGGGGTACCTCATACTACTTTTTTGGATAGGGATGCTCATTTCACATCACAGTTCTGAAAGGGTTTGTAGAATGCTATGGGTACACAGGTGCATCTAAGAATAGCTTTTCACCCTCAGGCGGATGGAAAATAAGAATGGACAATATTGGTTTTATGGGACATGCTCTAAGCATGAGTCCCTGATTTATGAAAATACTAGGGGAAACATATCCATCTCATTGAGTTATCTTATAATAATAGCTTTTAGGATATGATTTAGATGGATCCTTTTGATACCCCATATGGTAGACTATACAATTCACCCATGTGCTGGCTAGAGGTTGTTGAGGCAGCCCAAACAGGTCCTTGTCTCATTCAAGAGACTTCAGAGCAGGTTCAACTGATCAAAAAGAATATTCCTACCACTCAGTCTAGAAATAAATCTTATGTTGATCACCATCAATGGCCTATAGAGTTCAAGGTTGGGGATTTTGTTTCCCTATGGGTATTTCTTAGGCTAGGGAATAGATGATTATGGAAGAAAAGGAAGCTGCCACCTCATTTCGTAGGGCCGTTTGAGATTAAAGAGAGAGTTGGGATGGTAGCTTATCAGTTGTGACTACCTTAGAGGTACCATTCCATGAATAACATATTACATGTTTCACAACTTCACAAATATCGTTCCGACTCATGTCATACCTTTGATCTTGAAAAAAGTTGAGTTAAATGTCGATGCTACCTTTGAGGAGTATCCAGTACACATCGTTGAATGAAGACCGAAGGCTCTCTGAGGCCGGTCTGTCCCTATAGCATAGGTGTTATGGTAGCATGACCATGTGTAGGATGAGACTTGGGATCAAGAGGCCGATGAACATGAAAATTGTCTAGATTATTTCTTAGGTAGTATTTCACCACCCTTGGTAGGTGAACTCGAGGACGAGGTCTTTTAATGAGGGAAGACTGTAAGAACCCAATTTTCCACTCAGGTATATATCCTTTAAATTTTAGTCTAATTATTTATTTTGGACCTAATATAGATGCCTAATGAGCTAAAAAAGGTCTCAAGGGTGTTCAAGTATTGTTCGGATCCCAAAAACCATATTTTTAGAGAACTAGGCCTGGTGCATGGTTTGTAGTAAACCATGTGGGGAGGCCACACAGGTAGAGGAAAATGTCTGGGTGACATGTTTTTTCAGGTAGAGCCATATCACATGGTGGGCACATAGTTTCTCAAACCAAGAGGCCTAACCATGCGGGTTCCCCTCTTCACCATGTACCTATGCATGGTTTTTCAAACCATGTAGAAAAACTGTGCACATGCTAAATTTTGGGTAATTTTACATCTTTACTCTTAATAATATAATTAAACATTCCTTATTCCATATTATGAATTCCAGTAGACAGAACCTCTATTTTCTCTCATTTTGGAGCTTTTTAAAGGCATAATATTTAGATCAAGAGATCTCCTTCATCCGGGATCCAATTGAGATTCTGTTCATCGTGTTAGATGTGCAAAGGTAAGTACTCAAGTCTGTTTGAGCTATCATTTGTCTCTCTTACTATTGACCTACAAATCATGGTATAAGTGGGTTTACCCTTTTCGTAGATATAATCCATTACAAGATTAATTATAGGCTAATACTAGATGACGAGAGTCATACAATTCTAATGTGGGTGGTCTATAAATAATCCCTCAAGTTCATTGATTTTGGAAATTATGTGTGGGGCCTATCGATTTCATCAGGTGTCATTTATTGAATTTATATTCTATGATTATACTCATTATAACTATATGGTTATTATATTTCCAAATATGTGATTAGCTTCTATTGTTTATTCCTACAACTCCATCCATCCCATGTAGGTTTTTTTTTCATAATTGTCGTTTCAGTGTTTTGACATGTTTGAGCCACCGTTTGGGTGTGCCTTGGATTGACCATTCTAAGGGTAATATTTTCTATATTATGTGTCTTTATTTAAATTTTAAATTTAATAATGGTAACTACCATGTATTCTCACCACTATGGTAAGTGATTAAATTTGATAATTAAATGTGAAATGGACATTGGGATGCCTACTAAGTATAGAACTTGGCCTTTTTAAATGTAATTGTATAATAGGTTGTATATCCAAAGAACACCTTACCATATTAATGGGAGGTAGAGGAGAAGACCTTGACTATTGGAAATGCCTTAATTTTATTAAATGAATGGTTTCATGCTACTTGTCCTTGTCACACCAATGAAAGGCAAAGCTTGACCCAAATGGGCTTATTGATTAATTAGGACTTGATTAAATGGTTGCATGATCAATTAGACTTGTCACACTAAAGAAACGTAATGGATTGAACCTTATAAAATATTACATGAAATCATTATCGAAATAAGAGTGTCCTAACTCAAGATCACCTTGGATTCCATAGGGAATGCCTTGAGAATTTGGGAACCCCATTCCAATTCAAGGATGCAACATTCTTTGGTTGTGACCCACCTTGAACCCATTTCTTATCTATTATTAGATGCTCGGTATAACACCGCAGGATCCCTTCAATAATATTATAGGATTCCTTGGATACACTCCTTGGATCCAACATTGACAAGTTGGTTCCCTGGTGAAATCTCATCCGACCCAGTCATTGCTTAGCCTTGTTTTACCTTGATGAACTCCTTGGACATGATAGGCATTTTATTGTGGAATTCCTTGGACTCTGATCCTTTTATTACACTCTTAACCTTTTCAAGCTATAATAATTTCTAAGTTGGAAACCCTTTAGGTATATGTTTCCTTGGTTATTTCCTTATAACTTCATTATTTAATGTAATTACAGGCTTCCTTATTATATCTTAGAACCTGCACTACTGCTAACATGTGACATATTTATAAACTGGTAATAATAAAATAATTAATTGGTTACATGTTCAAAAACTAGATAAGGGCTAAAGTAGGTACTTTCGTATTTACTTACATTGTACTACTTTACTTTATATATGAATACTTTCACATTGTTACAGTTCCATTACACATGCCAATTGTTATTGACACAGTTGGTGGTGTCTCACTTAGAGTTATCTCACACCCCCTTCGGGCAACTTTTGGTGCCTAGGGTAGAGTACATGAATGAAGGTGTTGATAAATGGAAGAATATTGCTTCAAACACTTGATTTATAGATTTTTGGTATAGATCTTGATAACATATGACCAAGTTGAAACTCGGGATGCTTGAGATAGCCTTTTGATTTACCTAATACATTTGTGGAACATATTATTTTTGCTACCATGTATCCATGTTTTCAAATTTTATAAAGACATGATTTATTATCTTTAGTTAGTCTAGTTGATTCAATTATTCTTATCCTTGTATATTCATTACTTTAATCTTCTTCCACTATTTACTTAGATTGCTTATGCTATTTAACTATGTTATTATTTATACACTATGGTGCACTCTAGAAATGATGTAACAGTATCACCATAGACACAACCTATTTCCTCTCTTTTAGTCAGAAGCCTTTGGCATTTGATGTGATGCGCTTGAGGCCATGTGGCCCACTGAGCTCAGGGAACCTATTAAGTGACATCCGGGTCCGGGACGTTAGATTTCATAAAAATGAAATTAATTGTAAAACCTAGTTTTTACCTTATGATGAATAAATATGGAATAAATTTTACCAAATTAAATTCACATAATTGAAAAAAATTGATTAAAAAATAATCCCACAAACCCAATAAAAAAGTGGGTTTTTGAAGTGAAAAGTTCAAAAGTTTGAAATGTTTTTATATTCAATATCAATGTGAAATTGATTCCAATGACATAAATTGGTTTTATTGATATATAATTGAACTAATTATACTTTAATATGAATTTAAAATATAATTTTACTATATAAATAAATTATACTAAAAATCAGTTTTTAATTAAAATTTAATATTTTTCATTATTCATCAAAAAAGGAAAATTCTCCAAACAATACCAAAAATTGCCCATAACATAATTTTGATATTAATACTTCAAAAAAGAAAATTATTTTTCCTAATAAGACTGATAAAAGTTTCAAAATCTATATTTTAAATAGGCGCTCTATCAAAAGGCTACAAAACTGCCTTTAGAAATATATAGGTTTTTATGATCAATTAGATTTATTTCTTATCTGAAGCCTATCAAACATATTGGATGAATTTAATGTTTTTTATTGATATAAAACATATAAATTTCATTAATATATTTTAATACCATTGATTAGTTTAATTTATTAGGATAAAATTCCATTGTGGGCATAAAATAGTTTTATTATAAAAACAAATCCATTATGTTCAATTGGTTCTAATTTTTATTTCTAATTAATTGACAACCAATGAATTCATTTTATAAACATTTTTAAACTATAATTTTATAATTTATAGTTCTCATTAATTCCTAGAATTCTAATGTATAAGTGATAAGTGTCATAATAAAATAATAATATTTAATTATTTGTTTAAGATTCGTGTTTTGTGAAACATATGTTATCAATGAAATTGAATTTATTTAAGAAGAGACATACCATAAAATATTGGGATGTTAAATTCTCCCCTCTATAAATAAATCACGTCCTCTCAATTTGAAATTGAACTTCCAAAATCAAAGTTTGTTACTTGAAAATAACTTTATAGAAATATCACATTGTAAATAGGGTTAATAAAACATCCCCTTATTAATAGGGAAAGGTAAATGAGAAGGATACCAGAAAATTATGATTTAGAATAGGATAGAATTAGTGTGAATTGAAAATCGAGACATGAGAGAGAAATTTTACTGTCAATTTATTTTAGAGAGTGATAGAGAACACAATCATCAAAAATTATACCATAAAAAATGGTAAATATGTGATGGGTTAAAGAGGCCATTGATTTATTGGTAAGAAAATTAAATGAATAATATTTTCATTTCAAATTCCTTTCATAGAGTTGTGGGGTTATTTTTATATCTAGATAAGCACTTTATAAAATAAAATTACTCAATTTATTTATATTTAATAGAAATAATATTATCTTTAGTTTGTGTTTTGATCTATTTTAACTTTTTATCTTATTCTAGGAAAGGGATATTAAAGTTTTATTTTTCATACCTAGAGAAATTTAATGAATCATAAGATCCACAAGTCATTCAATCAACCTTTAAATATTTATTGAAACAAAAAATGGTAAGAATATGATATCTAATATAATTAATCATACTTCAACCTCACACTGTAATATCCAAGGTTCGACTTAATCTATTCTGCAAGTTTTTAACCTTATGAATTATCCAAAATACATCGATAAATATTCACTGTCCGAAAACTTAGAAGGAAGGTAACAAGTTTCCCAAAATAAACATTATATTCCTCAAACAAAATAATGTAACTCTAATTGTCAAATAGTAAATATATAAATTCCTTAATCACTTTTAAACCATAATGAAAACAAGATTCATTCCAAAAATAAAATATCAGGTACATTTATTAAATCCAAACATGTAGTAAACACAACATAAACCACCAAATTATTAACCAATGATATCCCATATACATATCTTTATCATCAAGAATATATTAAGGATTATATTCCATTAGTCACATGTTTTTCAAAAGATTAACTTGACATTGAATAACTTTTTATGGTCATCAGTATCATTAAAGATATTCTCTCAAATCCTTAAAGAAAAATTATTGCAGTATAATCAATATTTATTCCATAATTGTTAAAAATGGTACATAATTGACAAAATACTCAAAAGAAATAATTATTTAATCCAATCATATTGACATTAATCATTCCTATTAGTCTATGATAAGATCATAATCCTATTTATGATCCATTAGCTTCTCCTAAGATATATTCCCTTGATGCTTGGGGAATTTATTTTCATAGTGTCCCATTTCACTATAGTTGAAACATTAAATAGTATTATTATTTTTCTTCCCTTTTCATTGTTTTTCTGGGTGACACTTTTCTCTGCACTTATAACAAACTTCCAATCCATTCAAGAATTTCCTAGGGTGATTCTTTCCACAGTTATCACATGTTGGGAAATCATTTTTTTATATTATTTCCTTTATCCATATTTTTACCACTTGTAATCTTATTCTAATTATTCCATCCAAATCCATAATACATGGATAATTATTTCACTATCTCATTAGAATATGATACTATATCCTGATTTGATGAGAAGGTTTGGGTGACTAGTTCCCTTTGAAAAATTGGATTAATTCTATAAAAGGTATGATCCTTCTTACTCTTTGGATCATCTAGATTGGTGAGTCCACATTCCTTTTTCTAGGTTCGATTTATAAACAATGTCATATACTTGATTAGATCATATCATTATGAAACATAATATATATTCCCAAAACTAGTGAAAATCTTAACATAATTTGAAAATTTAGGTATAACTAATCTCTAAATCATAAACTTGGTTTTTCTAGGAATATTTTCAATGTATGTTATAGGGTTATGTTTCCCTAATATATGTTTAACTAAATCTAGTTCCCAAGGTTTCCAATAAACATTTTTGATACCAGCTATAATGACCCCAACTCCTATAGCCTCGAGCTGATGAATTTATTTATTACATTGGAATGATTACAGGGAATCACATACCAAAGGACCAAATAGTATAATAGTCTTGGTAAACTATATACATATTTGAAGTTCATTTTACACTATAATCATAAAATAAAAAAAGTATTTTCCTTGATAACACTGTTATCCGTCTTAGGTTAATTATGTATATCATTCTTAATAAACTTCTTGTAATCATGGGGAAATAAATCATAAGAAAGGGGTGAGATAAAATGATTATCAATAGTTTAATATAGAAGAATATATCTTGAATTAATGAGAATAATCAACATATAAAGGTAGATTTCTGAACACACATGCCATTTAATCAATAAGCTAATAATAAAATGAATCCATATATTTTTTCATATTCAAAATCCTCTGGATAATACTAACTAGATTATGAACAAAGGTAATTATGAATTATTGGACGTCATGTATCTAGAACATGAACCACTACTATCAAGACTTTTCAGAAGATAGTTTAAAAATTATGGGTAAAAACCCATTTAATTTGGGCACATTATTAATCTCATATGACTATCAATGTATTGATGAAATTTTCTATATACATTCTCCACCCATTCTTTCTTGTCCAAATCATTCATTATAAATTGAATAATTTATTGAATAAAATTATCCCATACAAATTTGAAACATTTGAATCATAATCCCCATGAAGGAATAGTATTTAAAAAAACATTAAATAGCATTATAATGATATGATATGTAAAAGGGGTTTTATATACACCTCATGAAAGAAGGTTGGTGTATAACATCAACATACGCCTCAAATAAAGAAAATTGATATGAAGTTCCTTATAAAGATCATTTCATTAGTCAAACGGATATATTATGTGTATTCACTGAAAATCCAAATAAAACAAGTGGAAATATGATATAATTTAATAAAAATTAATTTCACTAATAACATTATAATTACATAATCAATGAAATAAAATTTTAACCCAATGAATGAAAATTGAGTTAAGAAATCCCTTTCCACTTGTAATCAGTCGAATCGTATGCCCCCTTAAAGTAATATTTATCAAATGAAAAATTTAATACCATTAATTTAATGATATTACTGATATTATATATAAAATGTAAGTATACATACACCAAAAATAATAAATTAGCGTTGAATAAGGCATATATCACACAAAAGTAAAAGTGAGATGAGAAAACCCTTACCTCATGCTTCCCTTTTGTGGTGCATAATTTAACATCATGTATAATGGTTAAAGAATGATGTTAACTAATTATATATATATATTTATAAAAACTTATTTTTTGATTTTATAACATCTTATTATCCATTCATTAATAATATTTCATTATTTTCAGGGTTTTAGGTGTGTTTGTTTCGTGGTTTAATGACTGGATCATTTGTGTATAATTATGGATGTTCTTGTAAATGGGGTTTCAAATATAGAATTGGAATGAAATAGTAATAATGAAGTTAAAAAATTATAAATTTTCCAATATATAATTTTTATTTCTTACATGAGTATGATTCATTTGACAAAATGTTAATGATAAATGATTAGTTTATTTTTGTGGTTTTTCAAAACATCATTAAAAGTTTTGTTTTTTAATATTACAAGAATATATTATTTCCCGAAAATTAAATAGGATATAATATACCTATTAAAATTTTATTTAACAATGATAATTTTTTCATTACCAATCATGAATCTAGTAATGTAAAAAAACAAAAAACTTATTCACAGAGATAGTTAATCACCATAACTTGTACAAGGTTTTCTTTTATTTGAATAAGAGGTGGAAATAAAAGGGATGTATGTAATATATTTCATTAGAAACAAAAAATTTAATTATTTAAAATTTTCAGTAATTATTATTCTTTAATTTATGAAATAGATGATGGGAAAGTAGAAGAATGAATGAAAATAAGAGAGGTATTTTTATAAAATTACCTCTTTAATATCACCTCCTTGAGAGACACTTTATGACCTAGGATTTGTTATTTAAGTGAGACCAATGCTAATTGGATGTGGGTAGAGTAATGAGTAGAGTATTTGTAATAGATTTTAATATGTTAAAGTCATGTTATTCTAAATGGGTTGGTATTTATACTTAAGGATAGGTGGGTTTAAGTAATTAAAATAACGACTATTTCATATTTAAAGACAACCACATTGAGGTGGAATTAATTTCAATGAATTTGGATTGCGATTAATATTTTAGAGGATTTATATGTTTGATAAGTTCCATAAATAACCATTAAAGTTTGTAGTTTTTTTGGTATTTTATGTCTTTACCTTTTTAACTTTAACATGTTTCCTTTTTTACTTATACCATGATAAATACTTTTTAACATGATAGATTTTTGATGAATAAAAAAAAATTTATTTCAAAAACTAATTTTGAAATTAATTTTATAAATATTGAATCCATTTTATCAAATTCAATTTAAATAATTAGAAAATTTATTTTTGAAAACAATCCCACAGACACAATGAAAAAATGGGTTTTTAAAGTGAAACGTTCAAAAGTTTGAAATATTTTCATATCAAATTCTAATGTGAAATTAATTCCAATAATTTAAATTTGTTTTAATGATGTATAATTTCACTAATTATACTTTAAAACTAATTTAAAATATAATTTAACTATATAAAGAAATTATACTAAATAAGTATTGTTTTATTAAAATTTAGTATTTTTCATTATTCATCAAAAATAAAAACTTCTCCAAAAAGTACTGAAATTGCACCCTAAGATAATTTTTATATTAATAAATAAAAAATAGTCTTTATTTTTACAAATAAAAATTATAAAATTTTCATAATTTAAATTTAAAATAGGTTCACCATCAAAAGGAGGAAAAACCGCCTTTAGAAATATATTGGTTTTTTTGCTCAAAATTAGGTTTATTTCCTATCTTAAGCCTATCAAACATATTATATAAATTGAAAAACATTTTATTAAATATATAACATATAAAATTCAATAATATATTTCACTAATAGTGATTAATTTAATTTATTAAGATAAAATTCCAATTTGGGTATAAAATAGTTTTCTTATAAATACACATCCTTTATGTTCAATTTGTTCTCATTTTTATTTATAATTAATTAGTAACAAATGAAATAATTTAATAAACATGTGTAAAATATATTTTCATAATTTAGTTGTTTTAATTAATTCTCACTGTTATAATGGATTAGGTGATAACAATCACAATTATATAACAATATTTAATCATTTGATTAAGCTCAGTGGTCTATGAAACATACTCTATTAAAGAAATTGAATTTATTTATGGAGAGACATTCCATAAAATATTTGGGGGTTATAGTGACAACCAATGAAATGAACATCCTCATGAGTTAAAATAACTGGATATGGGATGAAAAATCATGTGTCTATGCTCAACCAACTCTCTCAATCTATGAATGGTAACATGAATCATGCTGAACATCAAAATAACAAAAAGGAAAGAACAAATAAACATTGTGCCTTTTATGTGGAAACTTCCACATTCCATCATGGGATCCTCTTATCTACTAATTACTAAGTGATGGATAAATGTAATTTTAAAATGTATTCTATATTCTCGTGTGCTCAAACCATGAGAAGGTTTTTTCTATATATTATTTTGAAGGTGAAGTTAATTAATAGTTGACTCTTATTAAGAATATGAGACACGAAGATGAAATTAACTCCATGACATGGGAAGAGTTTAAGAAGGTATTTTACACTAATTATTTTTATTAATAACTTCAAAATAAAATTATAATGTAATTCCTTGCATTAAATAAGAATCCCATTGGTACCTAAGAGAGAAATTATATGATATATGAATGGTACATTTATGGTTTTATCATCGATCTTGAAATAAAAATTAATTGATTGTTTAGAGGTTGAAAAACAAGTCTCTGAAAGGTGTCAATTATAATATACTATAGTATCTATGAAGAAACAATTAAATATTATGTAGAGTTAAATATAAATATTTAAGACTCCTATTTTTATCTTGGTTTTGGGGATTAGAATAGAAATATAGAGTTTTTAGGAAATTATGAAAATAAAACCCATTGGGGAAAGAAACTAAGTATTCTTCATTACCAAAAATGTAGAAAGAAACATGGTGGAATTTTTCTCCAAGGTATAGGTAAATTATTTATGTATGGAAGATAAGTTCATCCAAAACATGAATGCTGAAGAGATATAAATGAAAATAAAGAACAACCAAATGCACCTCCCACACTTTAATGATTCAATTTTAAGGAGTATGGGAATTATTCTGTCAACTATACCAAACCCAGGAATATTGATGAGAATAAACATCAATAGCCTCATCATCCCAAGGATAAATCAATGACTTATGTGATAAAAACTAATGAAGTGGGTCTTGAGAATGAAGTGGTAAAAGTTATAATCGTCATCAGCTCTGGAACTATGAATGATTTAATTTATTTAGGCTCTACCCATTCTTATATCTATTTTTTTTTTCTAATAGTATCACATAACCACCTCACTGATTAGACTTTGAAGGATCATCATGCTATTATAGGGAGATTCATTCCTTGATAAGGAGACTGATATAGGATCACACCTTTTCATATGAGGCATCATGGTGTTAGAGTAGTAGGTCACATAGTGCACTGATAGTGTAACAACATTGTGTTTTTTATTTATGGATTATGGTAAGGAAATGCCCATAATATCTTGACACACCTTTACTAGGGTGTCACTCTATGACTATAACTCTAATTTATGGCTTTGAGGACCTTTTCACAGAAGAAGGTTGGTAATGTCATGACCTTAAAGTCATACGAAAATGGATTTTCATTAGGAAGTGTTTCAATGTGTTGGGGGATGTCCATTAAATAGAAGGATAAGAAAACTATGTAGATGAGAAGTCCACTCTATGAAGGCTAAGGGCTCAAGATTTGGGTTCTTCTTTAAGTGACAGTTCCAAGACATGAATAGAGAGGAATATATTGAGGGTAGTCCATGAGGTCTTGGGTTCTTCCTGATGGAGATGTATTTGTTCATGAACCATGGAGCCACTCTATGATAGGTGCCTATTAGTGGGAACTACTAAATGATGCACAAGGTCACACCATGATTCTTCATAGTTTGAGTTTTTAACATAGGGTTAGAACTATCATTTCAAGTATATCCCCTATTCGGTTTTAGGTTGAGAGGCTTGAAAAAGAGGGTCATTTACGATATATCTCCCCTTCTCCTCCCCAATATGAACCCTTTTAAAATGGGTGTTTTTTATTATGATATGATGGATATATTTTTTGATCTTACTATCATTAAATTATTATACTTACCCTTCATTTCCCTCTGATTTTGGATGATTTGAGCTAGGGTTTTTATTATGATTTTTTCATAGCATGGTAGAAATTGTTCCAAAAGATGGGTCTTTTTCTTAGCTTATCTAGAGGGGATTTTAAAGGGATAAACACACTGGGTTATGTATGATTTTTATTATATGGAATTTCATGGAGAGTCTTTCATTGATTATTCTTATTTAATTCACGTTGTATAAATTATTATAGATTTTTATAATTGTCTTTCTAGATATTATGGATTGAGATAAGAGCTCAGGTGTTGATATGTGCTTAGATAAGTCAAAGAATGGACTGGATGAGGATGATCAAAGCATTTCGAGGATGGTATATCCATGGTTGGGGTAGTTAGTCCCTTTAATAAAAAACCCTATGGTTGTTTATGCATGAGTGTGTGGTTGCATGTTTACATGGGACTAGGTAAAGGGATATGGATTGAAAGTTCCCAATATAAATAAAGAAAATTGTATTGAGCCTAAAAAAGATAGAGTATGAGATATTAAACACTTTAGGTAAATTGGGGTCACTCAATAAGTTTGTTTCCAAGGGAATAAAGTTTCAATTTAGTGATGAGATAGATCAGGTAGATTTCAAGATATAGGATGATACATAGATAACCTAAGCAGGTTTGCTAGGGCTAGTTGGGAGGACATGAGAAGCTTATGCCTAGTGGGGACATATGATATGGTTCTACATCTCACATATAACAATGAAAAGAATTTTTTTGGTGAATTGAAGCATTAGAGAGTTCCATGAGTGGGATGAGTCCTTTGATACTAGGAGTTCTATGATGTAGAGGGTCTCATCCAACTCCTGTTCTTCAAAACTCTAATAAGGGATTTGTTAATTGGTAACCATGTATTATAGAAGGGAACAATGTACAACTTAGCGTCAATATTCCAGGAGGCTTAGATCAGGATATCTTAGAATAGTACCAGGTGAGAAAGACTATATTGGGATACAAAATTGGAAGAGCATTCAGAGCTACCTATTGGGGCTAAGGTTGGATAGAGCCTATGGGATCTGAGAAAATAGTGGTGTGTTGTGAATAAAATAGTGTTGATGAGAAGAGACCAATATGAATATGAAGGACCCAGTTATATGCCTCATAGAAGATATGGTAACACCGATGGGGTCAATGAGTAACACTCTATGTTATAGGGTCTATTATTTAAAAATGCATATTTTTTTATTCGCCTAAAAATTCATGTTTTTTTATAAAAACTACAAAAAATTCACCCTTATAAAATTTTGACGATCCCAATAATAAAATTTATTTTTTTAAAATTAATTTCTAACTTGTGTTCATTTTCATATTTAATATAATAATTAATGTTTTGAAAAATATGTTAAAGTACACTTTGTTAAAAATTCTTTCATACTTTCTTTTGAGTTTTATAATTTGAATATTTATTTTATAATACTATAATTTTTATTTTTCTTTATTTTTTTAAAAATTATTATCTTTGAAAAGTAATTTTTTTACTTTTAAGAGGCAAGTTACTTTTAGAAAAATCTAGTTACTATTACTAAGAGCAAGGTTACTATTACAAAATGTCATGTTACATTTACAAAAGTTAAATTGATTTTATAATTCCTATAAATACCATATATTTACTTCATTAATCATTTAGTTATTTTTATTTAAATTTATTTATATCCTTTACAGAAGTTCCAGTCATGTTTGTAATGATTTGTTTTTTTTGTAGTGTTTTTTGTGATCATGATAATTTTATGGGACCACGAGGCTCCAAAAATTCAATTTTTTGGTATGTTATTTCTTGTGTATGTGATCCCTTTAAAATATTTTTGATTATATATATTATATTTATTTTCAATTTTTATAATTCAATATTTATTAAGTAAAGTATTTTTAATTTTTATTAAATAGTGTATGTGTTTTATACAAAATTGAACATATATATATATCAAATGAAAATTTCACATGTAGAAATTTTGGGTCATTATAATAGAAAACCAACTCAGGCTACCCCATCTCAGTACTCAATCAAACATTTAACAAGGCTAAAAGAGATTTCATAATCACCATAGGATGGAAATGAGTTCTTGGGCATCAAAAATAATCTGCTGAGAATCATTTCTTATGAGAATATATTGAATTAAATTTTGAGAGTTCAACCAGAAACCAATTATCACATACTGTAGCAAAAATCGTAGCAGTGGCAGTACTGTAGCAGTCACTGTAGCAGCCCAGGTACTGTAGCAGTACTATTCACTGAAGGGCTATTTGGGCCAAAAAATGGGCTTTCAGGCCTTGTATTCAGACTACTTGGTCTTGGGCCTTCGGGTTATGTAACGGGTCCCCCTCTACCCAGTTTTAAAGAGGTATTTGATTTAAATAATATATGAGGCTTCAGCCCCAACCTTTTTTTTAAAAAAAAATTATCACATACTCATAAGTTTATGGGGGATCATGTATCCATAATAATTAATTTCAAAAAGAAACAAAACATAACTAAATATGAAATAACAACACAAAACAATGAACTTGTAGGAATTTTAAAATAAATAAAAGTTATAATCATAAAAAATAAATAAATTATAACCGATCCATATAAATAACAGATTTTTAATGAAATTAAATTTGATAATGTAATGGAAAGATGATAAAACTGTGTACATAATAGATACGAAAAAACTCAACTTAATATAACCAAAACATTAGTTTCTATAACCTATTTCCATTTGAAATTAGGGATTCTCCCATATTTCTTCCTCCTCCATGTATCATTTAAAAATGTACCAAATATATAATAACTCTTTGAGGTGTATTTCCTTTAATTATATCAAAAAAAGAAAGGTGTGTATACCTTATAAGTGTGTATATCAGGTGTGATATAAACTTACCCCGAAGGAATCAAACACATTCCCTATGTAATGATTTTCATTATAAACCATGACATGTAAGTATTAACTATATATATATATATTAAAGTACTACTGTTATCATTATGGAAAAAATAACAATTGTAAAAAATTTATGAGGTTTATGATAAAATATAATTAGCTTAATTGAAATGAAATTATGGAATTTGTGAAACTTAAAAAATATGTTTCGTAATGTAAAGAATCATGTTTAGGTACTAAGGTGTCCAGGTAGGGAAACCTATGATTCTTATACTAAACAAGTACATAATTGATATATAGATCATCATCATAAATGTAGTAACATTAGAATATATATCTAACTATGTGAATTTCACTAGTTAGAGTGTCATCCTAAACTAGAGAGAAACCAATGATAGAATAATCAGAGTTGCATCTTGACTATCCACTATAGTCAGAGTATCATCATGAATAGTTGGGAGTAATCTTGGTAGATTTTCCTCATAATGTAGTTTGAATATTTTCCTAGGAACCCTACTAGTACCGAAGGAATTTCCTATTGAATTATTTATTGCCATTCCAAGTTTTATGTTGATCAAATACAAGACATGTAATAACCCATTTTATGGACATACATAATTTATCAAATAAGTGATTCTATAAAAATAACATCACAATTAATAAGATAACATATATTTAATGGGGAGTTTTATGTGAAAAAATATAAGATACAAAAGATCCCTTAAATCATATAAATCCTTGATATTAAAAGCCTTGATAAAATTTTAAAATTAATTTCTAGATATTACTTAGAAATAATTCCTTTTAATTTTATAGTAAACTAAAATATACATTTCTATGAACATACTAAGCGAATAAAAATAAAAAAAGTAATTATTAAATATTTAGACACATTACTTCCCATATCCATTGAATAATAAAGAATATAAGATAATATTATTTGGGAATATCAATAAAGTCACTCATGAAAACATAGTTTAGTTATTAAAGGGATATATATTAGGCCACTAATTATAATAATTTAATTTTCTCAAAAAATGTTGTTTTTTATAGTAAGAGGACTGAAGAAATACATAAAATTCAAAATAAATCCCTAATTACATAAATCCATACTTAAATCTCATAAAAATACGAACCCTAGGCCTCTATGTCCATAAGAGAGTGAGAGAATGAGGATAGATAAAAGAAGGAGATGAATAGAGGGTATTATGGTTTGTTACTTGATACAATAATGTAGTTTTAATAAAAAAAATAAAAAAATATTAAGAATGTGGAGTGGGAGAGTAATTGATTTTATGTGATTGAGATCCATGGAGTCTTATTGATGAATTAAAAAGATAAACATAGGTTTTTATATTTCATTTAGTTATCCAAAAATTTAAATGTTTAAAAAATTTATGGGATAAATAATTAACCATCTAGATATACTAGACTATGAATCCATCACATGAAGTATAATATCTCTAATAATAGAATATGGTTGGTTATAATTCTTGGTTAGGACACCATGAATTATTATATTGTAGTTTTAAAAATCTCTTTTAAAAAAAAAATTTCACTCCAACTTTCAAATCAATAGAAAAAATAAATAATAAAATAAATAATAGAAAATGACATCACTGGTGTTATAATTTTCTATATTTTATCAATTTTTACCCTCATAATTTCTTAATCATATTTATTAATATAATAAGAGGTGATGTCACTACTCCCTCAATTGATATTCTTACTCCCATGTTTCTTGTTATTGAATTCTATTATACAACAACACACAAACTATAGGAATTTATTTTTTTAAAAAAAAATTTATTATGAGATTCAATAATTACAACTAGTTTCTTAACCACCAAAAAATCAAGGATATATTGAGAACATTATGTATTGATTCTAACAGATAAAATAATGAAAATTGGTATTTATAATTTCAGATTCTCAAAAAAATGTTGACTAGTGCGACATACCTTGGATTCGGTTTTCCAATATTCAAAGTTATATATAACCTAACTGAGGAGATAAATTCAAGAATCATTAATCACTAGTTGGAATTCACAAAAAGCTTAGATTATAATCAGCATATAAATCTGGATACATTGAAATATTACCAAACATTTCTGAATAAGATGAATATTTTTTTACAACCCTTGTACTATGCTTGGTCCCATAAGAGAATTTTCAATGAACACGGCTTGAGAATGCAGAGACTGAAAAGGATTACTATAGAAATAATTTATGGAATCCATAATTAAAAATATAATAATTTTTTCCATATGAAAATTTAATCAATTATATAAGATCATCCCATGATATCAAGAAATCCAATACACAAGAACATATTATATCGTCAATAATTTAGATAAAAATTTTAATCTAACAATTTTTTTGATGATGTTATGTTATACTAAGATTAATCAATGATCCCATAGACTCATGAAGGAACTTTTTGAACATATAGGTGAATATAGGATCTAGATCTAAAATTATTATTGAAGGCACCCTGTGAAACATTACTCTCTCATATACAAATTTTTTCCAAGGATTTTGACTATATTGTTATCCTTAATAGGAAATAAATAGGTTGTATTAAATAGTTGTTCAGTAATCACAGTGTTATAAATCTTTATGTAAGGGGTATAAGGTAACCCAAATGATAAATCCATGGATATCTTGTTCTATTTTTAGATAGGAATAAGCAGGGATTGAAGCATATAAGAGGGCGTATGATGCTATGATTTAATTTAATTGAAAGTGATGCACTAAGACACATTATATATAATATCCCATCCCACAAAATTATATAAATATTTTAATTTTAAATCATAATACATTTTCACAGTGACTAGGTGAATTTCCCAATTGAAATGATAGAACCTATTTATCACTATTTCCATCATGGAATGAGGGACTATATAATTATTCTTTAAATAATTAACACTATAAAAAGATAATTACTAATTTAAGGTGGTCTCCCCACTATTTATGAACCCCCTTATATAATTAAATTCATCATCTCATAGTTTTTTCTTGACGAATGAGCTCATTTAGAGATAACGTAATATGAATATTTGATGAAATCATCACTGCCATCTCTTCTTTAAAATGATATGAAATTCTCTAAATAATCTCAGTAAATTCCATTCAATTATACACTATTATAATTATTAGGATAATAATATCCACTTATGTGCATTAGAAACCACATTTACATTGTGAGTCTTTTTTCAAAATTGAAAATAATTTTTTTTGCAAGTATTCCACAAATATTCTCATCCTAAGAATACTTTTTTTTTCCAACAAAATAAAACACATTTTTTATTGATCAATTTATTCCGTAAACTTATTACTAAAAATATAGTGTTTTTAACTCGTAATAGAACGAATAAATACCAATAAATCATGTTCATTAGTTGGATAGTTTCTATCATGTGGTCATAGTTATCAAAATCCATTGTAGATGCATTATAATATTTTATATAACCAATTATAAGCATAAAAAATGAAAAATAAAATTGGATCTAATGTTAATATCTATTTTAACTAATTGGATATGATGTTAATCACTGGGATATTTCATTAAATTGAGTGACATCATGAGGTATTCAAGGGTACTATGTCTTATTTTTTAAATCAATTATTTTTATTTCGGGATTATTCACTTAAAAATGATGATGATACACTAAACTAAGATAAATCTTTTAAAATAAATTCTAATTTAAATTGATTTAAGAGGTTATTAGTACATTTTAAAGGGTAATTTTTAGTGGTCACTTTATTCAGAATCTATTATTAAAATAACATGTATAAAATCTCATCAACATTTTATGAAAATAATATAGGATCTACTCATAAAGACACACTCGTATGTATAGACCATATTTCTTTCAGATAATCTATTTTTTGATATTAAATATTAAGAAAATGATATGGGTTTCATATATTGTATTATATCAATAGATAATTTGATATCCCACTCTAATGTTAACCCCATTAGGGGTTATTTTAGCCGAGTCTCTTAACATGGGAGGAATATTTTTTCTAGTTTATATTCATTAGCTTCATCCATAATAAAAGTTATCTTGCATGAAAACTCTAAAATTATAGGGAATATAGGACCATCTTGACTCGATCTCATATCCCAATTTCCTTAAAATATTTATGATTTCATATTAGGGGTAAAATACTACCCATATATGATAACATCATATAAATCTTTTAAGGAAATCATCCAATACAAACAGAGGATGATATCAAATAATTCATTATAAAAAATGAGGAAAATAATCCGCTTATCAGATGGAACTCTCTCCTCAATGTTCTAGGGTCCCCTACCCTATCTCATTATTCTTCCTCGTCATCCATTAATTTATTGGGTTCCCTCTTTGGTGATTCCAGTTTCGGTCTCTCTCCTATGGTTTTTTAATTGCTATTCACTCCATTTTTGGTGTGCTTCCTTTCCTCTTGGTCCAACATTTTTGGTTGTGATATAATATTCCCTGTGGCTTTATATGGTGTTTCTTTATTCATAGATGTGATTTTTAGGTGTTTTTTTGTTTAGAGGTGGACCTAAAGAAGGGATTTGTTGTCCTGATGAAGTTCCATCCTCTCTGTTGAAGATCTCATCCACTCATACTTTACTATGGCTTCATGTACCTCCACTCCTCTACTTATCTGATATGTAGTGGTGAATTCTAGGAATTTTTGGGATGTGTTGTTCAAGTGGTGGATGTTGTTCTAGGAGTTTAATATTTGTTGGATTCAATCATCCCCTTTAGCTCCTACTGATGAGTCTTTTCTTGGTTGTTGGTGATTCTTTGATAATTTTTGGAATTTTTTTCCGTTTCTAGGTGATGTATTTTTATTACATTAATGAATGGTGGATGTTTTATAATGGTCATTAGTGTAGAGTGGTATTGGTCCTATTTATAATTGATTTTTATGGAGTCTCATTCTATGTGATGGTGATTTGTTTTTTTAAAACAATTTTGCTCTTGGTGTTTCTTCCTCAATGAAAATGGGTGCTCGGCCCACGACAACATGAGGCTTCTCAGTGGTGTTACCAAAGAAAGGGGAAAATGGTCCTGTTGAAGGTCATAGATCAATGTCAAAGCCAAGTTCACTTCAAACTATACCATGGATTCCATTTCTTCACTCTCATTCCATGTCGTCCATGTGCAATGTTTTTATCTAATATTATGGGAGGTGTTGTTTGAGAAGCCGACGGTGTTACAGGGGGTACGACCAGTGAAAAATTCCCTCTTTCCATTAGGGAACTATTTAAGTTTTTCTTTCTTATTCCTGGTGTTTATTGTAGCTCAATGTTCACCATGATGGTTTTTTCAGATGATAGGTTTGTTGGTTTACGGGTGATTCTTAGTGTTTCACTCACACTAATGACAATTATGACCTCAGGTTTCCCCTAGAATAATTTGAAGGTTTTCAGTTTTTGAAAACAGTGACGATGTTCAATTCTAGTGGGTTTTAATTACTGGAGATGTGATGAATATGAAGGTTTGATTTTGAATTAGGGAGCATGGATCATGGAAAATCATAGCCTGTGGTGATTACGTGTGTGTTTTTTGATTTATGTGTCCTATTTTTTGAATTTGAATTTTGAATTTGAAATTTGATGTAGTGGGGTGGATTTTGAAGCCTTAATGTTGTTAAGTCATGTGGTTTTTGATATTTGGTTTCGAATATTGTTAGGTTTCCACTCAACCATAAACTGGTTTATTTAGAAAATAAAAAACGATTTGAAGTATATAAAAAAAATGAGGTAGTTTCATAACAAAACAACATCAAATATTGAGATATGTAATGGGGTAAAATAAAATCTATTCACATTATTTTGTCCAAGTATAGTTTAACTCCATCACTTACAAAATTGGTTTATATGGGAGAATCAATAATCCCAAAATGTTATTAGATATTAATGAATATGAGGCACTAGTTTTAAATAATGAAATAACTATAGACGTTAAAAAAGAACAATTTCATTTAATATTATATCACTAGGTTTAGATTGAATAGGGGATCAATCTGCTATATATAATTTTCTAGATTATGGATGATTATGAGGCCTCTTTCTAAATTGAGTCTCACTTCTTATTTTGATCTACTCATGTAAAGGACCAAATCTACCTCTATGTTCATAAGGTTTATAACCCACTACGTTGAAACATCAAATTTTACTTTCTATCCCTCAAGATATAAGGAATATATAAAACCTCATTTAGGATCATTTATTTTTCAGATCCTCATATAATGAGGTCTTAACATGTCCAAAATTTCAACATTATTGATACATAAGGGAGTGAATCCTAATTAGTGTTGATGAGGCCGATTGGATTAAAAACCTTGAACTAATTCCATCTCCATGTCTATATTCATCCTATTTCAATTTATTCTCAAAGAAACCAATTTATATATATATTTTAAAATAGGTTAAAGATCCACCCTTTCTAGAAAATCTATCTTGATCAAACTCTAATGTACACCAGTATTAGTTGATAATAATTTTCATCAAACATTTGAGAAAAGAACCATTTCATATCAATAATATTCTAAAATACCATTTGATGTGTCCTCGGGTGTAAAATGAATTATATTAATGAATAGATTCACATGCCCCATCAATGATAAATATCATTTTTATTGGTAGAGAAAATCACTTAATCTATCAAACTTCTTTATATCAGGGTAAATCAATTAAGTAAAAATGAAATTAAAATACTTCCTTTCCAAAATCTCTTGTATCCATTCTTAAATAATTTACTCCAACTATTTTAGACTGTGACCTTCAAGAATAAAATTAGTACAATTCAATTTATATATATCAAGGGTTTTTATGGATTTAAAAATTCTTTAGAATTTGTCTAACCAAACCTTATATCAGTACAATTTTTTATTGATAGAATGATTGATAGTTCTAAAGTCCATGTGATTGTTTTTTTATGTTTTGAATATTATAATACCTCTAATTTAATAATTCATAATTTCAATAATTCATTATTTCAAAATTGAATAATTATAATTTCTCACAACATTGTTAAATCAATCATTTTGTGTTTATAGTATGTGTAATTTGATTACATTTTTATTTTTTATTATTATCATTATATTTTGTTTTTATAATATTCATCTACTCTATAGTTATTTTTTTAGTGTTTTTCACAATGAATTTTAAATTACTCATATGAAAATGTAAAATTATTCTTACATATAATGATTTCACTTATATGATGACTCATCCAAGGATTTCAGTCATATGCATTATTTAGTTTATTATGAGATACATTCTTCATATAGATTTTGTATCAAAAAAAATATTATAATATAAGAATTACAGCATAATATAATTCTTATCATACACTTTTTTGTATCATACAAGAATAGTTTGTCTTATGAAAACGAAATCATATGTGACCACACTATCTGACCAAAACAATATCCAATGAGAATTATCTCCATTTTTTGAATTTTATCTATCATAAAAAATTTTTCTATCTTACAAGTTTTAACAATCATATTAAAATATATCTTAATAGATATCTATTTTATATGCATATTTATATCTTATGAATATTTTAAAATTATTTAAAAATGATTTATATGTTATTATTTTTGTTTAAACTCTACCTTTTTATTCCCAAATAGGTTTTTTAAAATTTTAGAAAACTTATTTTAAGCTAAAACAGACCTATAAAAATAGGAAAACCGTGCTGATATGATCACGAAAATCCTAAACTAAACATTGGATAAATTGTTTATAAATTCTTATCATGGGTTATTTATTAAGAGGGACATTACTAAACAAATTCAAGAAATATGATATTGTTGAAACATTGATACTAATAATTCTATTCAACTATTAGTATATCAAAGGATATTCAACCTATAATCATTTTTGTGGGATTTATTTGAGATCTAGTGAAAATTTTCCTTTTTTTTCTCTATTTTTTATAGTTTTCATGTGTAATATTATATCTATTATATTTTTTTCTTTCTCTATTGGTTTATTATTTTACTTTTCAAAATATATTTTTTGTTATACCTCTTATAAAAAAGGTATGACTATAAAATTATTAATCGAATCAATATTCAGGTTGTTTTCTAATTAAGACATGGTACATAGACATGATTGATATATTTTTCTAGTTTTTTACTCTATGTGAGAAAAATATAGGGTCTATAAATGGTTTTCACATTCTTTGAAAAGTGAGGTTTTTCCTTCTGGGTTCCATTTCTCTTAAGTATAGGAGAGGATTTAAGAGTACACATAGATTCAATTTTACCTAAAATACTATACAAATTCATTATCTTGATTTTATTTTTCCATTACACATTAACTTAAATTTTCCTGCTCTTTCCTTTTGGGATTATTTTCTTGAAATTTATTCTACATGATCTATTTAACTATGATACTAAAAAATATTATATTAATTTGTATAATTTGTAAGAAGATTTATTTACCTACTATTTACCTATCTAACATCTCTCATTGGGAAAAAATTTATTATCAAAGCTTATTATATTTTGATTTGGGTTTAATTTATTATTTTTATTGTGCTAACCATGTCTTAGAGTTGATTATATAAGGAATTATTTTTGTGTGATACTAGGAATAAACTCTAAAAATTGTTGAAAACCTCAAAAACCACTATGTTTCAATGGGAATTTTTATAGTTAATAACATACAAGTATGTAAGAATATCTTAAACATTTGAGCATAGGTCACTGAATGAAAACTGTGAAGTCATGCAAACCACCCGATTTAGGTCTACAAACACATACATGTAATGATGTAATAACGTACATTTTGAATTTAAAAGTTATGAATATATTATATTGATCTATTAGTAAAAATGTGTTTACCCATGTCTTAGCATATAATAAAACTCAATACATATAAAAAATACCTTAATTTACAAAATATAATATGGATATGTTCAAATAATGGGTTCCCATGTGTAGAGTTGTAAGAAAAAAGGATGGGTGATGATGAATCAATGAATGAGATGTTTTAGATATTTAATAGTATCATGAATGTTATTAATATGCTTGGTGAAGCTTTAGATAATAATATATTTTCAAGGGTGTTATAGTAATTGCTAAAAAACTGTCATGTAAAGAATGTGGAAATCAATTAATGTAATAATTTCAAAGAGTATACATTGGATGAACTCATTTCAACACTGCTTCAATATTAACTTAAGATAATTATCATAGAATATGAGGATAAAATAAATAAGAAATGTATTTTATTAAAATATAATATAATTTTTTATATTGGATCATTTGAGTTTACGTTTTAAGGAAGTGAGAAATATAAGATAAATAACTTCAATAAACGAGATTATAAAATAATGAAAAAAATATTAAGGAAATGGTCTATAATATATAATCCGAAGGATTCTTGAATGAATTAATGTAGTACAAGAAAATGCAATAATTTTTCAGATCTATCATTCCATTAGTGTAGAATGAAGGGACATATAGAGTCAAATTTTGTGAAACCAAATATACTAAGAAAACAAATGAATTATACAAAGAATGGGAAGTAAGAAATATTGGCCAAATGGAGTTGTATTGAATAATTAGAATCAAGTAATAATTATGAAAATAAGAGAGAATTATCTAACATGTGATTTATGGATACAACTCCGAATGAGGTTAATACTAATTCAGATTCCAATTCTAGTTATGGTTTGGATTTATAAATTATTGTTAAATAAGTAACTAAAAAAATGAGAAATTACTAATGTATATTTTAAAAATAAACTAGTTATATAGAGATTTTTAAGGAGAAAATAATAATATTTTTAAATTAAATAATAATTCCACTCAATAAAATAATAATAAAAAAATTATATCATCATATTCTACTAAAAATTTTGATTCTGAAAATTTCAAACACAAAGAATAAAATCAGAATTTAAAGATGGAAAATGTGAAACTTAAAGATGAGAATGATAAAATGAAATATTTTTTTTCTGAAAACAATGAAGTGGAAGAATCAAAATTCAATATGTCTTTTAATGATATATCTTATATAAATAAATAATTTAAAAAATAAGTAAATAAAAGTTTTTGAAATACACCTTCTTGCTCTAATGAAAAGGTTTATAGTGATTTAGAGAGTTTAAAAAAAGAGAATGAAAATATTAATAAATAAATTGTTATATATAAATAATATTTATGATCCTTTTTAACGAAAAAATAATTATGATAATATGATAACTATGAATAAAATAATAAATATAGATCTGGTTTTAGTTATAATTATTAAATACTTAAACTGTATAAAAGTTTTTTAGTTAAAATTTAGAAAAGAAATTATTATTATGTGAGTTTTTTAGATGTGTAATATAAGATAATTATGTTAATGAATTTTTACTAGGATCTAATCAATCATAGGTAAAAATAAAACTTTTATCTCTGATAATTTATCTTATAAATTACACTAAAATACCTATCTTAAATCTATTTGGGTACCAAAAAAACTGATATATTAATCCTATTAAAGACAAGAGAGCATGGGTACCAAATATGTTCTCTTATTTATTGATTTTATGAAATATACCTTATGATTGACAAGGAAACATTGTAAATAGGTAATAGATAATCTAGGAATATCAATATAGATTCATTGATTTTATTATCTTATAATAAATCCGAAAGAGGATCTGTCACATTTGGGGACAACACAAATGTAAATGTAAGATGTTTTGGAGAGGTAGGAATATCTAAAACACTTTAAATGTATAATTAATTTTATGATAATTGTCTTAAACATAACTTAATAAGTATTTCACTACTTTGTGGTGAATTAATGAATGTTAAATTTTAAGATAAAAAATGTTCAGTTTTAAAGAATGAATATGTTCTATGTTAAAAATAAATAAAAATGATTAATCAATTAATTTTTCTGAACATACTAATCATAATGTTAAGTGTTATAATTCTCTATATATTGATGATATCTTATGGAATATATTTCTTGGATTTTTTAACTGTCATATTTTAAATAAATTTTCAAATCATGGAAAAGTTTTAGAATTTTCTGAGCTGAAAGAAAGTAAGAATATTGTTTGTGATCTATGTTTAAAAGGTAAATAAAATAAGGAAATATTTAGATCTATTAATGAATTAAAAACTAAAAAAATGTTCCAATATATTCAGCTTAAGTTTTTTGGTACTATGAAAACTATTATCTTAAAAGTTAATATCTATTTTTTTAGTTGGTTTTATGGGATTTATTTGCTGTCTCATAAAAGAAAGTCATTAAGTAATTTTATTTTTGTTTGTAAATTAGTTCCAAATAAAAAGGGAAACTTAATTATTTCATTTAGAAGTGATAGATATTATTAATTTATTAATACATAATTTAAGAAATTTTGTGAAGATAATTGTTAAAATAATTGTTTTTCTCTTCCCAGAACACTATGTTAAAATGGTGTTATAGAAAGTAAAAATAGAACTATTTTTGAAATGATAAGAACAATGCTAAATTAACATAGCTTACATAAGTATTTTTGAGATGGATATATAAATTAAATAACTTATATTTTAATTAGTTTTTTTTCTTAGAATTGTTTTTAAAAGAAAACACTACGTGAATTTAATAATGTAAAGAAACGAAAATTGGATACTTAAGAGTATTTTGATGTAATTTATTCATTCTAAATACTAAGGATTACTTAGATACATTTGATACTAAATGTGATGAACGAAATTTTCAAGGATATGTTAATTTTAGTAACTCTTATAGAGTATATACTAAAAGAACTATGATATTGGGATAATTTTAATATATCAAATTTGATGAATCTGGTTTAAAACTATGAATCCATATTTTGATTCAAAAGAATAATATTTTAGGGAGTTTTTCATTGGTGAAGAAGGAACTTAAAGTAATAATTTATATTTATAGTGGGGGGACATTCCTTCTCAATATGATCTTAAAACCTGGAGAATTAATAAATTCCCCTCTTTGGAAAATATAATTAGTAGTGTGTATGTAGAATTAGAATAAGAGAATCTATTTTAAATTATTCTAATTATTCTTTTATTTTTTATTTTGTTATTAATAACGTGTTTAACACTATTAAAGATGAAAATGGGACTATTTCTATATAATATTAAAGAAATTAATTTTCAAGAAAAAATGATTGCGCTTTGGTTGAACCCCATAAAAAATATGTTATTGGCTTTAAATGGGTTTTTCAAAATAAAATTGACGAATCTAGATAAATTGTTAAAACTGAATCTAGGCTAGTTGCTCAAGGATTTTTTCAATAAAAAGGAAAATATTTTGATAAATATTTTTCTCTAGTTTCTTGTATTGAATATATTAATACTTTTTTAGGTTTTACTATTTTTTAGGGTATTAAATTATTTCAACAGGATGTTAAAAGTGATTTTTTAAATGGTTCATTATCTGAAAATGTATATGTTAATCCACCACCTATTTTTGAATGTAATAAATTTCCACACCATATTTTTAAATTATCATAATATTTATATTGTATTAAAAATTTTCCTAGGGATTTACATGATATATTATCTATATTTATTGAATAATGATTCTAATAAAGAAAAATTAATCCAAAATTGTTTATCAATAAGATTTATAATGATATTTTAATTTTTTAAATATATTTTAATGATATTGTTTTTTTTATTTTAGTGATTTTAAATATATTGAATTTTAAAAATTTATAATAAGTGAGTTTGATATGGGTTTAACGAAATAATTAAAATTCATTTTAGGAATTCAATTTTTTTAAAAAGTGACGGAATAATTTTAAATAAAAGTAAATATGCTAGAGAGATAGTTAAAATATTTGGATTTTATAAGAGTAAAGGTTTTATAATCATTATGAAAAAAATTCTAAATTTTATTTGGATTAATCTAGGAAACCTGTAGACATTAAACTCTTTAGATGAATGATTGGAAGTTTGTTATATTTAAATGCTTCTAGACCTGATATTTTGTTTAGTGTATATATGTGTGTTATAATCCAGTCTAATCCTAATGAAATTACTTTAAAGTATGTTAAAATAATACTAGGATATGTTAAAGGAAGTGTTAATTATTGTTTATTTTATTCTAATGAGAACTATTTTGATTTGATTAGCTATTATTACTTTAGTTTTAGATATCAAATATTTTATAGAAAGGTTAATTAACTTATGCGTAATTTACTTTGTAAATGTTTGATTTCGTAATGCTCTAAGAAGCAATTATTATTTGATTTACCCATAACTAAGGTTGTTTTATAGTTACTGCTTGTTATTGTTCACAATGTCTTCAGATGAAGTAAATCTTATTTGATTTTAATGTCTCTTTTGGTAAAATTCATATTTATTTTGATTATAATTATACTATTTCAATTTTAATGAACCCTTTACATCATTGTAAAATAAATCACATTAATATCAGTTTTAATTTTATTATAGATTATTTTAAAAAAGTATATATTATTTTGGAATTTTTATTAACAAATAATCAACTTGAACAATTTTTTACTAAACCATTGTATGTAATAATGTTTGAGAAAATAATATTTGAAGAAGTTTTGATGGAGATTTACCTTAATTCACTAATGTTTGAAATTTTTATGCTGTTGAAATTTTCTAATAGATCTGTTGTAGAAAAATAATTTTTAGGGACATTTTTGATTAAATAAAGTTTATTATAGTGTATTTCCTTGAATTATTATCCTAGTATAACTGTTATAATTATATTAATGAGAAATTTTTTCTTAAATATTTAATTATTTTTGTATTCCCAACTAATATATATATAGTCAAATTTTTTATATGTAAGATTAGAATAAGTAGTAGTTTTGGAAACTATTGGTATTTTCTTTACTATAAATTCACGTTTTTACTAATTATTTGAAGAGTTTGTTTTTTTATGTATGAATTATACGTGTTCTTAAATTAATTATTATATTTTATTAGTTACTACAAATAGTTTTTAATTTATTATACTTATCTAAGAATTACTATTTTTAATCTGTTTAAAGAAGGACAGTTTTTAATGAATGCTATTATTTAAAAAATAGAGAATGTTTTTGAATAAATAAATAATTTTAAAATTTTGATATATTTTATAAAGGGGGAGAGTTTTTATAAAATTATTGTTTGGTTTTGAAATTTTTAAAAAAGGGAGATATTGTTAGCGTAAATTTTTATTAATAGAATAATTGTTACTCTTGATGTCGGTATGATTGTTTATTTTTATATTTTGAATATTATAATCCCTTATATTTAATAAATCTTAATTTCAATTTTTCCAAATTTCAAACCTGGACAATTATAATTTTTCATAGAATTTTTAATCAATATTTTGGTGTTTATTATATGTACAATTTAATTATGTTATTATTCATTTAATTATTATTGTTATATTTTGTTTTTATGGAATTAATATATTCTATTGTGTTTAGAATTTTTGTGTTTTTCAAAAATAATTAAAAATCACTCATACAAAAATGTAAAATGATTGTTACACATAATGATTTAACTTATACAATGACTCATATGAGGATTTAACTCATACATGTTTTTCAGAATCTTATGAGATATCAATTTCTTACTGATTTTGTATCATTCAAAATCTTCTATAATACGAAATATATTATCATTCTATAATTCTATCATACAATAATTCTGATCATTATAATTTTTCTATCATATAATATTACTTTATCTTATCAAAACTGTATCATTGGAGACTGCCCTGTCTTATAAAAACTGTAACATACAAGAGTTTTGTCCATTATACAAATTTTATCCGACTTATAAAATTTATCCACCATATGAAAATATATGTTTTGAGATATCCTTTTCAAATGTGGATATATATATATATATATATATATATATATATATATATATATATCTTATGATGATTTTAAAATATTTAAAATATGTTTTATCTATCATGAATTTAGTTTCACTAACTTTTGTTTTTTCAAGCATAGGTTTTTGTGAGTTTTGAAAAGATCATCTTAATTTGAAATAGACTTATCAAAATATGGAAACCTATATATTTGTAATTGGAGTTTGTCTTAGTGGTAGGAACTCTATAATATAACATCGAGGTTGGGGGTTCAAAAACCATGGAGCACATGTGTTGTAGCAGCAATACAATAAAACTATAGCACCGACAGAACTATAGCGGTGGTGGCCACTATAGCAGGAACTGTAGTGGCAGTAGTACTGTAGCAAGTGTCGTAGTGGATTGAGATACTATAGTATCACTTTTCACTATTAGGCCTTTAGGTCAAGAATATAGTCCAATAGTCCATGTAATGGGCTTTCATGGCCACTAGGACTACGAGCCACGTAATGGGCTTCATTCCCACTGGGCCTATGGGAAATATACTAAATAAATAAATCTTTTCGGTGGGATATTCCCTTATTGGGGATATGGCCTACCTTTCTGGCCTGTGTGTGAGAATATGCATGTGTTTAATTGAAATTTTACCTCCAATAACCTAATAAGTAATGGAAACCCGCATAGAAAAGATAATGAAAATAATGAACATATAATCAGAGAATTTTTTATAAATTATGACCGTGGGAACTCAATGAAGAATCATAGTACTAAATTGATTCATGAAATATGATAGTGTTGAAACTTTGATACAAAAACTTATATTATACTACTATGATCTCAATAAAGCATTAACATTTGATCTTTTTTACTATAGTTATCAGAGTTTCATTCAAAATTTATTCATCTATGGTTTTCTTATTTTTTGAATTATATTATTATATCTATTTTATTTTTTCTTTTTGTATTAATATATCTTTTCATTTTTAAATTAATGTTTCTTTACGGTTATAAATCCAAAATAAAGGTATAAATTTTGAGCTGTGAAATATAACAAAAGTCCTATTTTTTTCATTGTGCCTTAATACATAGAATGACATGATATATTATTCTGGGTTGGGCCAGTGAGAAAATGATATGGTGTTATAAAAATTTTGTGTTCATGTTTTTATTTTTCTACTACACATTCACTTAAATTTTCCTTCCCTTGAACTGTTGAATACTTTTCTTGAAACTATTTTTATATAATCTATTTAAAATGGATACTGAACTCTATTATTTTAGTTGTTTTAAATTTTAAAAATTCTATTCACCTTACTTATAAACATAATTTTAATCTTGAAATAGGTTAAAATCATGGACTTTTGTGGATTATTAAACCCTCCAATAGAGGAGGTATTGTGGATATGGAACCCTTTAGGTCAATCCCTACCTTTTTATGAATAAGGATTTTATTATTATTCAATATCATAAATAGTATAAATGACTACATAAATTCTATTTTTATTATCTATAGTATTTTCTATGATAAGTTATTTGATACCCCTTTCAGTTGGTTCATTAGAAATCATCAAGTAGGCATGGTACTATAATATATGAAATGAAATTTGAATAAACATCTCATCAAGAAATTTAAATTAATATTTTCTATATAATACTAACCTTAGGGAAATAACTATTAATGGTTTGAAAAGATATAAAAGATTTAAATTAGACTAAAATCCAGGGATGGGGTTATAAAAGACAATCTATCCACAATCATTCATCAAAGATCCTTTAATTATAAAAAAGAATATTAGTACAAAATCCTATGATCAATGTTCAAACTCCCTATTTGAATTATATATTTTCCTTTATGATCTTGTAACATTGGTACCCTGATGATAATATTAATTCTAACTTCACTTCCTTGATGGTATGATTTGATACCCTTCATTGTCCACCAAGTTATTATTACCTTTGACTAAAGAAATATTATAGGAATTCTATTCATCCTCTACCCAAATAACCCAAAAACCTATCTTGTTAGCCACTAATATATTGTTCATCCCCTATAAATACTATGCCTCACCATTATCAAGAGGTGAATACTTATTCTACTACTGCTAATATATGTTAAGGGTTTCCACCTCATACTGCCTAAGAGAAACCCTGTAATTCCACTTCCTAAGAATGTACCCTGACCTGCAACCCTGAGAATCCCAACAAGCAAGAATAACTTTCTCCTATAGAGAATCAATTCCCTATCCACAAGTATCCCCTAAAGGATCAAATTTAGGATAATCCTTATTATGTTTGGAGTTATGAACTAACTATCAAAAAATAACCTCCATAGAGATTCACTGTTCATTTAGGAACATATTCTACTTACCCTTCATCATCTTATTCTTATTTGGAACAGATCCATGATTAGGGGAAATTTGATCAAAAATATGCTTCCTCAATAAATAATTTTTGACTTCCTTCATATTAAGAAGTACTGGTTGAATGGACTCCTTACCTTCGAAGATAAAAATAGACTCTTCAAGTAGAAGATCTCATCAATGCCCAATTTCAAACTATACAGAAAGGTGGGCAGAGTAGGACTAGAAAATTTGAGGCAAGCCTCTTTAACCAAAACTTTTAAGCATCATGATGATCTGTTTCCTCCATGATATAATATTGGTGAACTCATTTAGGATATATGATAAAGGACCATACTACTTCTCTATTTCCATGATCCAACCCAGTCACTATCTCTTCACTATCCTAGGAATGTATGTAAGCACCTAGGGATGCTTGAAACTGAGATGAATTGTGCCTAAAAAATCCCATTTATAAATAGATTTATACTCCTATATTAAAATATTTATCCTAGTATTATTGGGTAGAGGGGGTTCTGAGGGATAGAAATGTCTAAAACATCTGGAGGACACATAACCTTATTGATGGAACTAAAGGAAAAAGTTTGGAGATTATTCAAAAACAAACTTTTGTTTGAAGCAATATTAACTAGATATTATAAACCAGATGAACTCCATTTAAGGTTTTTCAAGATCAATCTCAACTCATATACAAGAACAAACATGATATAGTAATAAATTATATTGATAATACAAATATAAGAATGTACCCCAAGAGTTTCCAATCAACTTCAATACTATATGATTGAAAAATAGTATGGGTAATAGAGGGAAATTTTCCCAAATCATATTCAAAGATAAATCTAACCCCATATGATGATCGATAAAACACATAAAAATGATGAAACAAAATGACATTAAGAAGTGATATTACCTCCACCATGCCATGATGAAGCAAGACTCCCCATCAAAGTGAAGAAGTAAGCACTGAAAATTTTGAATCCCTAAAACAATATGTTTATTCAATATCAAAGGTCAATTCACATGATAAGAAAAATATATAAGTGATGGGAACCCGATGAAAAAAGTGAGTGACCAATAGAAAATTTAAAATATTTGAATCATTAAAAAATTATAAGGGGAAAGATCCACCACTGATATCTTGTATGAAACACCAGGAACCTTCAATTCGATGTTGATGGTCGAGAGATGAAAATTATCCAAAGATAATGATCAACATTACCAAAGAAAAGTGTAGATAGACAAAAGAGTCTAACAATCCCCCATTGGTGGGGTAGGTGTTATTTAATCCATTATATCCTACTAGAGAAATAGGTGTGTGGGGGTGGGGGGAAGAGATAATACATTTAAATTAAGATGAAATCAATCAAATGAGAACTATTTGACTCAAAATTATTCTATGAAAAACATAAGGAATCATGGTGGATTCTCCCAGATGAATTCACAATAATTTGTTTTCATGGTGTACTATTCTGCTGCATGGTCCCCCTCATCATGAAACCATCATTTAGGGCTTATGGGGAAACCCAGAATAGGTTTTATAGTCAATATACATGTTCAACATACCATCCACACTTACATTAGACCAATGAATTTCTCTATGAATTTATATTTCCATTGTAAAATTAAATAGAAATGAAGAAAAAATCAAGCCCAAAGATGAAATGACAAATTTTAATATCCTTGGAAACTCAAGACTAGCCATGATAAGTGTTGGAAAAAAACTAATTCATAAAAAACCTCTTGAGTTTTGAAGATACTATTTTTTATTTATAATAACTTTTCAAAATACAGTTAATCAAAACTATACTCATATTCCATTTTATAGGGAAACGACCATGGCTACCTCATCTCGACACCCAAGCATTCACACTATGAGGTGTAAAGTACATTTCAGATCACCGTGATCAAGATAATAGTACAGAGACCTAAACATGATATACTAGTATATATTTCACCAAATAATATATAGAATTAAATTAAGATGGTTCATCATGCAACCTAGCATGAATTTTTTATTAGAAGATGGTTAATTCATCCATAATAAGAAATTTTTAAAAAACTAGTATATAACTGACCAATGAATAGTAATAAAAAATGAAAAACTTATATAAATTTAAAAATAAATATTAGTCCTAACCATCACAAAAAATAAACCAACATATCCATATAAAAAATATATATAAGTAAAATGAAGGAGAAAACATGATGGGAAGATGATATGGCTTAGTATATAAGAAATATAAAAATATCCAATTAAAAAATAAACAAAAAAATCAACTGCTAAAAGCTATCTCCATTTGACAAAATGACCATATTCTCACATCCCCTAAGTCCCAAAAAACAAAAAATATTTTCTACCACATAGTGGTGCCATTTAATTACTCTTTTTAAACAAAACAAGGTCTACATATATCCACATGGAGTATATAGGGTGTGAGATCTTAATCCCTTTTAGTATTCCACAACATGACCTAAGAAATTATTTTTCATTATATACCAAGCCATGAATTTTTGAACTACATATATGAAAGTATTAATTTTATCCTCTTGGAAAAATTTTAAAAAACATAAATTTTATAAGGATTAATATAAATAAATTATCATGTGAATTGTGATGAAATTATAGTAGTAAAAACCTTTAATAAAAAAAAATTACCTAAAGAAAATCATCATGGGTTGGTTCATTAGTGTCAAGGTAGGGAACCCTAACATCCTTGTGCTAAGACTATTTATAATAGATATCTAAATCATCATCATAACAATAGTAACATGCCATTATATATCTAATAATATACAATTGGAAAGCCAAATTAAAGTCATAAAAAATAAGGAAGACCATGATGGAATAGTTATAATTGCATCATGGCTATCCACCCTAGTTAGAGTCTCATCGGTTAACATCCCAATACCTTTTTATGTGTTTTTACCCATCAATTTGAGTACCCAATGACTGGATATATCCATGAGTTTTTTCTAGTGTTCTTATGTATTTTTTAAGTTTTTTGAGTCTGTGAATGATTTTCACATGATTTGAGTACATTTTGACAAGGTGTGCAACCTATAAAGAAGGGGGTTTCATGGTTAGATCATGGTTAAACTAAGTGTGTAGCTAAATTGTGCAACCTTTACAATGGCTCTATTTTGGGAGCACGGTTAGGCACACTGTTAGTATTAGTTGTGTGATGTACCCATGAAACCATGTGAATGGGAATTAAGTACCTTGAAAATTGTAATTAAAATCTTGAAACCCCCTAATTAACAATAAAATCCTCCCACTCGAAACAAAATTGATACTTTGGCATTTGGGATCCCTCTAGAGTCATTTTGGATCCTAAAACCTCATCTGCTGGCAGATGCCTATGTGAATCATGATTGATTAATGTGAAATTGTATATCTAGGATCTCTTCTCTCTTCTTTCAATATCTATATTCTTAGAACTGATGATCACCACCAAAGGGGACACTTTTAGATTTTTTGTAGTTGGATTAATAATATTCTAAGTAGGTGTTTCTGTTATTTCCCTTCATTTAGTAATTCATTCTTTCTTGATAAAGTCATAGATGCACTTTTCTTAATTTATAACACTTATTCTATACAATATATCCTTGAATGTCCTCATAAAAGATTCTTTTCACAATTTCCCTTTGAATTGAACATGAAATTAATTTAATGGTTGTAATAAAAATATTTCTCACCATTTTGTGAATTGTCTAATTCCATTTTTTTGATTTATTTTTAAATAGATTTTAAAGGATGTTTTAGTGGAATTTAGGGATTTGGATCAAGTTTTGATTTATAAAATGGACTTACTAGATTTTAATTAAATGAATTGAACTATTTGATGTTTTTTGAATAGTTTAAAATGCTATAATTTATTAAAAGATAGAGAAACCCCTTTGAATTATTTTACCCTTATTTTGAAATGTGTGTCCTTGGGTTATTTTAAATAAATGATTTATCCACATGAGAAGAGGGTGTAAACCCCTGATTTGAAATATATTCAATAATTTTAAAATTATTTTACTTCCTTTAAATGATTTATGGATTATTTGCAATAAATTATTGTTTTAGAGGTCTGTTTGGCTCTATAATGATGATTTGGTAAAGGAATATGGTATGGTTACCCTTTTTGAATATTGAAATTATATAAAAAGATTTGAATTGAATTGAAAATTCTTGATGGTCATTTTGACACTTTATGATGACCCTCTTTTGTAAAAATCCCTTATTGTAAATTTCTTGATTATTTTACCTCCCACTAATGGTTTCTGAAAAAGGGATTATTGGCTTTTAAGGAGTTTGAGAGTGAGAGTGAGATGTGATATTTGAAAAAGTGCCCATGTTTTATAAGGATCCTTGTGTGATCATCATAACTCAATTATCTCAGTCACATATTCTGACTAGTCTGGGGAACCTAGATAGTTAGATTTGATTATATATATATATATATGTGATTCATTAGTTGAAACACACCCTTTTTGTGAATCTATAAAGAATATGAAGGGTTCAAGCACTAAAAAAGAAAGGGTCACTAGCGGAGGTTTCTTACTGTTTTAGTAGAGGTTTAACCCGTTGCCAAATTGTTTAGTAGTGGTTATTAAAATATCCACATATTTCATGGTCTCTAGTCAAATAGAGATGGTTTATTTTATTTTATGGTGATTTTTAAGTGTCATTTTTGTAGAATTTAGTGGATTTTTTTTAATTAGCGGCAGTTTATTAATAAAAAAAGTATCCGGTGGGAATATAAATAAAATAAATTTAACAGCCGCAAATCATTTAGCAGAGGTTAGGCTGAAACATCACTATATACGTTCAATATAATATGTTTAGTAATAGTTACTACAAATCATCGCTAAATCAGTTTTAATTTTTTTTAAAACATATTAAAAAAAACTGAAAATATAAAAAGCATACATGTTATAAACTATAACTTAAATATATGATAAACCCATCACTCATACATCACACATACAGTCATATAAAAATTTCCTTAATAATCATAACCTGGGTCTCATTCACCCCATACATCAAACAAAACAACGATCATCAATATATACATATAAAATATGTCCCACAATAATCCATGCCCAATATATATCCATGTCACATCCTCCATTGCATCTGTATGCCCCCACATAATCTCATCAACTGAAACCGAATATGTCATCTCATCATATATAAAACAATTTAACAAAAATTAAATCCAAACATAATAAATAAGAATTAAAGTAGAATAATTGATAAAATTTTAACATACTATGGAAACTAAGAACCATCACGTCTGACTTCTGAAAAATTTCATGGATCAGAATGGTCAACCTATTACATAATACAATAAGTTCATAAATTTTAAAATTAAATATACAGTGGTTTTACAAATATTTTAGGACAATATGATTCCGTTTTACTAATTTTGACTATTTCATGCATGTTTTATCGTTTTAAAATACTATAAAAAAGTTTACAACCATAACAGGTAAACCATCATTTAGAATGACATGTCGTCAGTTAATACATTTTAAAATTAAATTTACAACCATTATATTCTAATTTTTGGGCAATATGACATCATTTTCCCAGTTTTGATCGTTCCACACAAGTTTTAGTGTTTTGAAACACTAAAAACATATTTAAATCCATAACTAGAAAACCTTCATTAGGAATGGTGTTATGTCACTTCCAACATTTCACAATTAAATCTAAGGTATTTATCCCATGATTTTAGAGAAATATGTCATAATTTTTTTTACCATTCTATGCATGTTTTAGTGATTTAAAATACTAAACACGTGTTTATAATCATAATGGGAAAACTGTTATTTAAAATGGAATTCTGTTGGTTCATAAATATGAAAATTAAATATACGATCATTGTCCATTGATTTTAGGACATTCTGACATCATTTTCCTAGTTTAGACTATTCCATGCATGTTTTAGTGTTTCAAAACACTAAAAATGAATTTTTGACCATAACATAATTACATCATGTTAGTTCCTAAATTAAAAAATTAAATATATGGTCATTTATCCTGATTTTAGTGTAATTTGATGTCGATTTCCTGGTTTTGACCCCCCTAACACTTGTTTTTAAAGGCTTTTGTACCTTTTATAAGTGTTTATAGAGTAATTATGATCACACCGCATGTCAGATTGATGTGTTGGCTGCACGTACACATAAAAATACTAATAACTGGGTTTACATTTATTTTAGGACAATCCAAAGTCATTTTCTTGGTTTTGACCATTTCATGCCCGTTTTAGTGTTTTGAAACACTAAAAAAATGTTTATGATCATAACAGAAAAACCATAACTCAGAATGATGTTCCATTAGTTCCTACATTTTGAAATTAAATCTACAGTCATTTTACTTTAATTTTAGGGAAATCCAATGTCATTTTCCTAGTTTTTAACACCTCGACACTTGTTTTTAAATGCTTTTGTGCCTTTCATAAGTTTTTATCGAATAATTTTGACCACACCGCACATCTAATTGATGTTTTATCTATGAATACTTATCAAAAACAACTAATCGGTGGTTTCTCCAGGATTTAAAATCAATACGAGGTATTTTTCTAGTTTTTTGACCATTCCACACACATTTTAGTGTTTTAAAATACTAAAAACATGTTTACATCCATAATGGGAAAGCCATTATTTAAAATGATGTGATTTCAGTTCCTACATTTCATAATAAAATATACATTTTTTGTTTCCTAATATCAATACAATCTAATATCATTTGTATATTTTTTACCCTTCCACATATGTTTTAGTGTTTTGAAACACTAAAAATGCGTTTATATCCATAACGGGAAAATTTTGATATTCCGAAAGTTCATAAATATTAAAATTAAATATATAGTCTTCCCCCCTAATTTTAGGATAACCGAACAAAGTTTTTCTATTTTTAACTATTCCATGCACATTTTATTTTTTTAAAACACTAAAAATGCATTTATGGCCATAATTGGAAAACCACCATTCGAAATGTTGTGTCGATGATTCCTAAATTTCACAAATAAATTTATGGTCATTGTCGAATGATTTTAGGCTAATATAACCTCATTTTTCTAGTTTTGACACCCAAAACTTGTTTTTAAAGGCTATTGTACCATTCGTAAGTGCTTACCAAGTCAAAACCAAGAAAACAAGATCACTTTATTTTTATACATATGGATACTAATATATAATTTATTTTTGATGTGTATGAATAAACCACACATCAATATGGCACAAGATGTGGTCAGTATAAATTTAAATTCATCTTTTATATATAAAAGTGTCATTTTAGTTTTTTATGGATATTGTATGTGTTTTTTGCAAAGTCCATGGGTGTGAAATGGAGTTAGGGACATCAAAATAGAAAAATATCTAGTAATAAAACACATAACACTTTATAAGTATATTACAAAATATTACTCATGTAATTTAAATTATTTATCTAGGAGTATTAAATTAATATTACGTTTATTTGAGTATCATAGATCTCATTTTTACAAGTTATAGGAATATGTCTACAATATTTGTAATTAGTGGGAAAGCTCACTATATCTCAACAAAGATTCCAAAAAATCTGCCCATATATTCCAGAAACACTACTAATAGGTACCCCAAACTCATCAAATGGAATAATAATCTTGAAGTAATTCAGGTCCCATACATCTTCTATCTGTGTTCATATTTATATTCCTTATTTAGTTGTCTTTATGTATTATAAAAATGCATTAAATAATTAACAAAATATAATGTTTTTTTGAATAACGAAATACATACCAATAATGGTAACTCACCAATATCCCCTAGATAGGGGGTGACAAACTGATCTATCACCAGAGGTGAGTTAGGTGGTGGGATACCAACGAAATCTGGGAAAAAATCTGGATTTCTATCAGTCTTGGGTATAACAGAATCCCTAGGATCCAAAAAAGATGATGGAAGAGGTGATGTGCTCCGAGATGCTGGTCAGCTGGAATCCAGAAATTCTTTTATTCTCAGAATTATTGCATTTCAAATGGTCAAGGTACGTTAAACATAAAAAATTAGAGTCTAATATCTTTTTATAAAAAGAAAAGAAAAACTAGAACAATGTATATATGTACGAAACACTTATCAATGAGAAATTATAATATAATTTCATTACTAATTTATACATTCAATTATCTTCATAATGATTATCTTCATTGTTATCAACCTCTATTGTGACGAGTACATAATTTTTACCCACTCTTGAATGTTTTATTATTTCTATATTGTTAGGAAAAAACTATTAAATATTTTTGGTTGATGAGGTTCACTATGACAAAGCACCAACTGTTCTTCACCACCCATATCATATATGTTACTCCAATTTAAGTGTACAAAACCACTTCATCCTTCATGTATATCATCATCCACATATTAAACCATCTTCTCTTGTGAAGACAAGAAAAATGGATCATTATTTCAGCACTCATCAGTGTCCATCAAGTGAGAGAAGTTGAAAGAATTTAAATATAAGGGATCATTCATTATACCCCTATCAATATTAAACCACTTGAATTTGAATAATCAACTAAAAAATAGACATGATAGTTTATTTCAATTATATAAATCATCTTACCATAATTTCTACATCTAAAAATAAAAATCACCCCTATTTTAAGTTTTCAAGTCTTCTTTATGATAAACTATACAAAACCTAAAGCCATGAATATTATTGGCATTAAATCTCTTATCCTACCTTAGAGGACCTCAAGAAATAAACTACAAATCATTCGATATTTCAGCTCAATTTTCAACATTCATTTTCTAGAAAAAAAAATATAATACGTTACCCATAACATGAAAAAAATAACTACAAATCAATATTATGAATATGATTATATACTTATATGATGGAAAAATCATTCCACAAGCTCCTTATTAACGACTTTTGTTAACAACTACTCATTTAGAGCTCGATCCCTTAGTCACCACTTTGTTTTTAGACAAAATTATTCAATAAATAGATCTAAAATAACACTATTTATTAGAACATATCTATGTGCTTGAGTAAACTCCAATTTAGTAATTATTAAAATTTACCCCTTTCTAATTGGTCTTCCAGTAGTTGGAAATATTGATGACTGATTTTCAGAACTATAATTATTGGATATATAATCAACACTTCCATCATGATTTAATGTAGTCTCAATACCATCCATATTTTTAGAACAGAAGTTCAAACAATCTTTAGCTATGTAACCTTTTGTAATAGATCCTTCTGGTTGAGTTTTATTCATCACAAATGATTTCAAATGACATAAGTACCAGATGAAAAAAATAAGAAACATATTAAAAAATTTTACAAAATGATTTGATAAAATCCAATTCAATAATGAAAATAAAAAAATATCAACATACCTCTCAATTGGACACATCCATCGTTAGTGTACCGGTCCACCAAGTTTAGCTTCTTCAACCAAATGAACAGTCAAATGAATCATGATTTTGAATAATGAAGGGGAAAATACTATCTCTAAATGATATAGTGTAATTTTATTCTTGAAGTTTATCTAACTCAGTTAGATTTAATGTTTTTCCACAAAGCTCTCTAAATAAAGTTCACAAATCAACTAGAATTGTAGTTTTTTTTTTCAGGTAAAGTACTACACAAATCCAACAACAAAAACTGCTCCATCAAAATAAGTGATTCAAGAATTTTCAATCCATGTAAATTTTGTTGTTTTAAATCAAAACACCCTTAAATTTTACTTGAATATCCATCTAGAATTTTTACATTCTTTAAATTTCAAAGGAATATATCTTTACCCTAATTTTTCATTGTAGAAATAGCCAAAGGATACTGGACATTCTCATTTTACCACAAACCATGGTTTATATTAATTGGCTCTAAATCCTTTTAAGCATTATGGAGACCCTTCAATTTACCCTTTTCATTAAAAACTATAAAAATTGCATTCCCATAGATGCTCTTCTCAATATTTATTACGTCAAGATTTTGGCGTATCAAATTAAACTCCCAATTAAGAAGTTTAGAAAATATACTATTTTTTATACCATTTTTATGATCTAGATTCTTTAGATACTGTTCCTTGTACTCTTTCCCCCTTCATTAAACTAATGAATTTTTCTAAATTCTTCAGTGGCATTTATTAATTGTCCTAATATTTTTGAACTATATAACACCTTCAATGACTTTATCATTTCAATATATCCATTGAATCATGTATTATTAAACTAGAATTTATGAGAAGCATCAAGAAGTTGATGATGACGCATAAAACACCATTTTCATTTAGGAGGTAATCACTAAGGTTCACAATCAAAATTACAATATAGAAAAGACAAACAAGTATGATTGTTCCAACCAGATAAATTTACTAGTCTAATAAAGTCACTATTTTTTCACATTAAAGTAGCATGAATTTTGAATAGTTGTTTCATTGAATCATCATATGATTCCACATGATCATCCCATAATTTTCGGAATTCATTGATTAGAGGTCGAAGGTATACATCAATGACATTTACAAGAAATTTCCTTCTAAAAGTAATTAGATCAACAATTAAATATGTATTCATCATACACATCCATGTAGGTTGATTATAGGGGATCAAAACAACTAATCAAATGCTATATTTAGTACTGAAAGTACTAAAAGGGTTAAAACCATCAAAAGCTAATCGCAGACATACATTCCTAGGATCTAAATAAAAATTTAGATACAATGAATCAAAAATATTTAATGATGTTTAGTCTTTTGGATGTATCATCAAATCATTTTTACTATCTTGAGCATTCCAATTCATTTCACATGAAGCCACATATGATATGAATAATATTCACAAGTGTGGTTTTAGAGAAAAGTAACAAAATACCTTTGCAAGAGTTTTGTTCTTCTATTTCATCCTGGGGATGTATTGATTTATACTCCTACTATTCTTCATTAACTTCCATATGATTGTATGAAATCTTGCACATTCTTTTTTATCAAAATATTCTCCCTTGTAAAGCATGAAATCATTAGGGCATGCATGTATCTTTGTATAATCAAGTACAAGTTTGTTGATATCTTTCTTCATCTCACAGAATGATGTACGGATCTTAGCATCTCTAAATGAATCATCAAAGAACTCTAGAAACATGGAAATTATTTTGTTATTAATTCCATAGAGACAATATATATGTTAAAACTTAAGTAGAAAAAGAACATAAAATACTTGGAACACCCTTCATACTATTACTATTGTTCCTCTTCAAATAATTTATAAAAATAATTTTTTGGTCACTGAAGTTCTGAGCAAGATTAACCTACTCAAAATAAACTAATGGTTCTGTTGATCTATTGAAATCTTGGACATTGTATTATGTAAAACCAAATGCATCATTTAGAAAACTTCAAAGTAAATTCTCCTCTTTCGGATCGCTTTGTATTTCACCAACATTATTATCATTGTTTTTAATTTCCATAACATTTGATTCACCATGAAAAATCTAACATACAGATTGAGGAGGAAACTATTTCAAAATCAAATGCACATATACTTCACATTTATTCATCCATTTATTGAATTTACAATCAGTACATGGACATTTTATTCTACCATCCACAGATTGGTTTGCAATTGCACAATCTAAAAATTCTTCCAAACCCTTGGCATATAGAGGTGTGTTTCAAGGTAAATTAATCCAACTTTTTTCGATAGGTATTGGATTGTATTCTCCAAATATTTTCAGATATAAAGATATAAATATTTAATCAAACATGTAAAATAAAAATTAAATATCACCCAACATTTCCATCGACTTCGTTATAACAACTATAAAGTAAAATGGGATAAACCAAATAATAAACCTTTTCTTAATAAACTATAATATAAAAACAATAATCAAATAAATTTTTATTACTCAAAAAATAGATGAACGGTATGAATCAAATAAAAGATAATAGTGTATTCTACCCTAGTTTTGTAACTAAGGAGGGTTCATTCCATTGAAAAATTAACTACATTGACCAATGTACGAACCATTTACCATGATCTAACAAAGACCAAGAACACCCATTTAAAAATATGAATGTGAAGTATAGTTTATTTGGATATCTGGATATTTTATGCATACCAAAAATATTCAACTCTATATTTATATATTATATTTAACTGGTTTAGTGTTACTTCATGTTGTTCTATGAATTATATAAATCAAATATTTTTACATAACATCTAATCAGATGTTCCTTAAATTTGAAAAAAATATAAAAAACATGATGTTAAAATAAATTTGAATAATGTATATTGTGATTTTCAAATCAAATAATAGAAAATTATTTATTTGATTCAACAAAAAAATACAACACACTATAATTAGTTCTATTAAAAATCCTATTAGTTGAAATAAAATAAATGAAACTATTTTGGATATTCCAGTTACCATAATCAATAATGGATCATCTTGCATGTAAAACATATCCCTAACTACTCTATCATTACATGGTTTATTTTATTAATCTAAATGATTCCTCAAATATTTGTAAAACGTGAAGCATTATGATAAATTTTAAAAGGGTATAATATCTAATTTTCAAGGACTTTATCCTTAGAGACCTTTCTAGGGTTGGTGATGAAACCATTCATGACCCGAAACCCAACCACCAACTGGTCATGTGTTTAAAACTTGCCTTAATTATTTATCTGTAAAAACTTTGAGGCATTAACATATATTGAAAAAATTGGAATTCATTAATATGAAATATAAATAATGAAATTATGAATGATATAGATTCTATAACCGATATATATCATAAATAATTTTCTTAATTTAATAGAACAGAACCAAAATTAATTATAATTATAACTCTAAACAACTATCTTCAAAATCCAAATAACACATTATAAACCAAAATTAAATTTATAATTACTATTCAATTAATAGGAAGCAAATTTCATATTGTATTTATCACTCATGAGTTTCCATCTAATTCTACTAAATAAATAATTTTGGGTGAGGATGATGAAACCTTTAGGGGGGGGTCTACGTTGCTGCTGAGGAGGGTATCTTAGCCAAAAATATAGAGCTCAGAGGGGGAGGGGGATCTATGTTTTCACCAAATAGGAGAACCGAGATGGGATGAAGAAGGATGGGGGGGGTCACATCGCTAACAAGCCGACTGTAGAGGAAGTCATAGGGGGTAGGGTCGTAGGGATTGGGGTTAGAGGGGGGGTGGGTGTGTCACGACCCGTCCTTGGGGCCCATGCCGTGACTAACCCAAGCTCGCCTTCCATAGGCCAGGGGCTGGTGACTAGTACCAAAGCCGTAAATCCCGATAACTGGGAAGGAATTGCCTTTATGAACTAAACAAAACACCAAAGAGTACAAGCGGAAGTAAAACACTAAGTACAAAGAGAAGTGCTGAAAGGTAAATGGGCCAGAATACAAACCCAAATGAAAGTACAACTACATATGAACAAAGTACAACATAAAAAGACAACAGCTGGAAGGACGGAAGTGGCTCCTGGGTCGTCCTCCTTGGATCCTACCTGAAGGGTAGGTACAGACGGCACAACTCCTGGATCATCCACCATGGATCCTACCTGAAGGGTAGGTACAGACATCGCAGCTCCTGGATCATCCACCACAAATCCTACCTAAAGGGTAGGTAGAGATAGCCTTCACAAAGCTCTCACTCGTCAACCTCCTCCGAGTGCCTTCTCTTCGTGAAGTCCACCTCCGGATACTAACTCGTCGTGTAGTCCACCTCTGGGTACTGACTTGTCATGTAGTCCACCTCTGGGTACCGTCCAGTCCTCGAACACTCGGCCTCCGTCAGCACTACCCATCGTCTGCAACCAACACAACGAGGTGCGGACATAGCCCATGCAGGGGTGAGTATAACGATACTCAGTAGGGACCCCGAGACCCTCAAGGTCTCACTAAAACCAACAAGGATAACCATAAATAAGATCTCATCAGATAACCTATACTTATGTATATTCCCATGCATATACCTAAGTTATCAAGTAACCCATCTCAATCCTGAGGAAACACAAGGATTATGAAATCAACGGATAACCACTACCCAGGTATATGCCCACACATATACCTAAGTTATCAAGTGACCCATCTCAATAACGAGGAAACACAAAGGTCATAGACTCAGCTCAAACTAAGATTTTCATTATTGAAACTATAACTACTGAAGAGCCCCGTCTCTGGAGTGTAAAGTGGTCCTGTCACGACTCCGAGGTACTGCTCACTAACCTAAGACTGCTAAGGTACTCCTGCTGTTGAGTACTGTGGGCCTGCTGCTACAACCAAGCGCTTCCCACCATGGGTCTGTCGCTACAACCAAGCGCTCCCCCTCATAGCCTCAAGAGGTACTCCTTCGGTTGAGTACCGTGGGTCTGCCGCTACAACTAAGCGCTCCTCCGCCGTGGGTCTGCCGCTACAACCAAACGCTCCCCCACATAGCCTCCAGAGGTGCTCTTTCTGTTGAGTACCATGGGTCTGCTGCTACAACCAAGCGCTCCTCCGCTGTGGGTCTTCCGCTACAACCAAGCTCTCTCCACTGGGCTATCCAAAACACACCGAGTCGATCGGTCAAGCAGTCGTCAGGTCTCAGCCAACTACACGGTCTCCGTACTCCGCACGCTTATCTCCGGGAGGGTCTTCTCCACAAGCTTCTGGTCGATACTAAAAGTATCACAAAGTTCCATGAAGAAGTATGTCAAAGGACCGACTTGTTACAGGGGTCTCAACGCAACAGACGGCGCATCAATCGGACGCCCGGTCTGTGAGTTACTAGCCTTTTCGTCCCCCAGGCCCGGTTGGTTTCGTGTGCGAACCAACCCGACTGTAACTCAAATGTACCCCGAAATCTCATAGGTTATACTCATATGGACCGTTTCTCCACGTTATCACCAACACCGCTGACGGTTCGTCCAACGGACGTCCGGTCTGAAAGTTATCAGCTTTTCCGTTCCAGGGGCCCGGTTGGATTCGTGTGCAATCCAACCCGGACACTATCCAACTGCATCCAAACCTCGGGAGAAGTATTCCAAAAGTTCCGTACCATCAATAGGAAAGTGTCAAAGTCGACAGTATGTCAATCGGACGTCCGGAGCTCAAGATATGAGCGTTTCCACTCTGAGGGCCCGATTGGTTTTGTGTACGAACCAACCCGGCCAAACCCAAAGTATTCTGAAACCTTGGGTGTAGTATACCAAAACGACCTTCGCGATCCAAGGATCACATCGCCACTGACGGCACGTCGTTCGGAGGCCCGTAGCTCAAGTTATGAGAAAAAGACCGAAAAGGTCCGAAAACGGGGGGTCTCGGCCCGGACCGACCCGACCCAACCCCCCCGGGTCGGCCCAAACCGGGTCCGACCCGACCTGGGTTCAGGTCCGACCAGGCCTGCGCGGCCCGGCCCAGCCTGGGTGCGACCCGGCTCGAACCGGCGGGTCGGCTCGGCTCGGCTCGGCCTAGCGGCCGAGTGCGGGAAATCCGGGGGGGCGGGGGCGCGCTTCCCCCGCATGATGGATCCGCCGCCCCGGTTGGGGCCGCCTCTCGCCAACGGACGCGGCAGCCGGCCGCATCCCTGCTTTGGTTCCACGCGGCCGTGGAACCGTACCCCGCCGCCACGGCTTCAGCCGCAGCGACTCCGTCCGGCGGCGCGCCGCGGCGCCGCCGCCTCCGGCTGCCGGTGCCACCGGTGGAGTCCGCGGGCCACCAGAGTTGCTCCGGTGGTCCGATTTCATTTCCGTCCGCACCAAAGGTCCTCCCGGGACCCGACCTTCGCTGCAAAGATTTCAAATCTCCCTTGTGGCCCCATTTTTCGTCGTCCAACAGTCCGCGCACAACAATCAACCAGTGGGGTCTTCAATCGCCTCCGCGGCCCGACTCCGGCCGTGGTTTCACTCGGCCATAACTGCGCGGTGTGTCGGCGCCGCGCTTCTTCTCCGTGTTAATTATCGTGTCTGCGCAGTGCCGTTACACCGCGCCTCCTTTTTTCGTACCGCAATGAATCAAAACAACAAAGGGGAAGGATAGTCGGTCGTGTTCGTGCGGTCCGACCTCCTCCCGTTAGTTGGTGACAAACGGCCCAAAAAAAACGGAGAACAACAAGGATTTGTTGTTCTCATGAGAAAAGGAAAACAACCCAAAACAGTTTTTCCCGCAAAACAAGAATTTCTAACCCGCAAACATACTCTTCGCAGATCAACTTAATATTGAGTTGATCCACGTTCTTATTTTTCAAAAGGAAACATCCATGGGTAAAGATACTATTCTCAAAATTAAATCCCTACCTCAAGCGTCGTCGAGCGAGGGTTCGTCGCGGATTTTCTTATCGCGGAAGAAAGCATCGCGGGAAGGGGATTGTCGACGTCACGTCGTCGATCTCCGAGGATCCAGCGTTTTTGTTGACCTTCGTCGGAGGGAGGCGTTCTTCATTGGCGGCGATGCGTTCTTCGCATTCTTCATCGAAGAATGAAGAACTTCAAGCCTTTGATCTTTCTCCCAAAATCCTCTCGACAAGCTAACCCCCCAAAAAAATAAGTGTATCTCTTATTTTATTAACCAAGTCATAAGTTTGAATTTAATAAGATTAAAACAGTTAATTCAATTGAATTTAAATGCAACGCTTTAATCCCCCAAAGTTAATAGGGGCGTTTAATAACTTATTAAACGCAAGATTTGACTTGACATTAAGAGGGGGTGCAGGTGCGTTACTTAGAGGAAAAGAAACGGTGGGGCTCGTGCGGGACCCACCTCACAAATATCCTACCAAGATGGTAGGATATTTTGGATTTCACCATATCCGCTTCCACCCAGTTTAAGTAGCTTTAAGTGAAATAAAATAAAGTTGTCGCACCACTTTATTTTATTTTCTTCACTTAACCCCCAAAAATTAAAAACCACACCCGAGAAAACGCAACTCCAGAAAATGTGTTTCTTAGCAAAAACCGGTGCTGCGATTCCATCGGTTCCCTCAGAATTCAATTCCGAGCACGGGTTCAGAAGTTAGAAAAACCAACTCATTCGTTCACTGAACGTACCCGAGCTAAACTTCAGAAAATGATTCCGGTCACACCGGGCCTCGGAATCAGGCGCCGTCAGAAACTGCGTTCTTGTAAAATCCCAAAGAAAATTTAGAAAAAATTTTCCATGAAATTTCTGGGTCTTTACATTACTCCCACCTCAGGGCTTTACGTCCTCGTAAAGCTTTAACAGAAACTAGTGTCACAAAAGCGGTACAGAGAACGCATCTGAGCCTTCTGCTCCCATGTGCTCACCTGGAGGTTCCCGTACTGCCAAAAAAAAAAGTGCCCCCGAGGAATCGATCGTCCTCGTAGGATCCTCTCCTGTCGATCCACGATCCCCACTGGAACCTCCGTGAAAGAAACCCCATCGCCATCATCCAGCTCCCCATGGTCGATGATATGCGAAGGGCCGAGCACGTATCTCCTCAGTTGAGATACATAGAAGTCGTCGTGCACCTAGTGCAACTGAGGTGGATGGGTCAAGCGGTAAACCACCCCGCCTACCCAGCTGAGGACCTAGAAAGGTCCGCTGAACCTCATAGATAACTTGCCACCTTGGCTACATCTCCGTAAACCTCATCGAGGTGAGACCCATATAAGGACGTGATCGTCATTATCGAACTCATGAGGCCTCCAATTCCTATTAGAACAGGAACTCAACGACTGCGGCCACGAGGGTAAGGTTGACCGACTCAAGAGTGATCGGTCGAACCCTCCTGTGCAAAAGTTTAACCTATGCTGCCCGGGGTTTCCTTTTCGCTGACCAAGGAAAACCTATCCTGACGTCGTAGTAAAACCACAACCTTTTGGCCTAATACCATCAATTTGTGTATGAACTGTGATTGCCCAGTCCATACTCAAACCAACTTCGTAAGGCCTCGACACTGCCACCAAGAGATTCCAACCGAAACTCTCGCCTCGAGGGTCTGACCACACTGTCGGCATAAGTGTGATTATCGAGTCTCCTCCCCAGGTATCTCCAGACGTGAGGGTAAAGTCCACGGCTTACCGGAAACTCTAGGTCTGGGACAAGATTTGTGAAAGAGATGAATGATTCATATCGATGTCTGTTACTACAGCAGCTAGTAGTGGACACAGACTGTCCCTTGAATCATTTTTAGATCCATTGGGTCACACTCCTTGAACGCATGCAGCCGCACTCTTCCTCCGCACTCCAGCTCCCTGAGCCTGGCGGGGATAACTAAGGCGGGTGGTTGTAGCATGTTAAGATGTACACCACCTCATGCTGCTCTCCTAGATCTGCCTCCACGTCTGCCGCTTCGCAAACTCATATCTCTTTAAAGCTTCCTCTTCTTGAAACATTTAACACGCCCGAGTCTCTAAGATTGGCACCGGTTTCCTATTTCTTACTGTGTTGTGTAGTCTTCATCCGCTCCTGGATGATATGCACCTTCTTTGCCTACGATCTAGAAGAGATGCTAAAATTTCTCCTTTGCCGAAAAGAGAATCCCAGTCTCATCTTCCCTGGATGAACCATGCACATTGCCTAATACAGTCAATCCTAACATGAAGGATGCATTCATTCCATGGATGACGTCGTAAGGCCTCGACGTAACTACTAAGATATCCAACTGTCCCTCTTGCCTCCAAGGGTCGAGTCACACTGTCAACATCAGTGTGAGGTTACTGGGTCTCCTCCAGTAGGAATCTCAAAAGTGAGGGTCAAGTCAACAGTCTTAACCAGGACCACTCAGTATCAACCAAACAAAAAGGACAGGAAATCAAACATCACAAGGATAAGTGTCTTTTTTATTATTGTAGCTCATAGTACAAAGACACGAATACAACAGAAAAATGGAACTAGAAGTACAAAGGACGTATCCACTAGTTCCGCTCCTGTCCACCTGCTCCCAGAGCTCTACTGCCTTGTCCACTGCTCGGATGTTGCTCAACAACTCACCGCTGATTCTGCCTCGGTGGCTCCTCCCAAGCCTGTGGATCAACTGTACGAGGAGTCGGACAGTCATGTGCCAGGTGACCCTTTCCGCCGCATTCATAACATTTCCTGCTCCTCGTACGGCTGGGTCTGGCCCTCTTGGACCTATGCATCATCTGTCTACTACCCACAGATGACTCAGCTACTGATCGAAAAACATGCGGAGAAGGAAGCAGCTCCTGAAAACGCTCGGGGTGTAGAGCTACTGGCACAAAATCCACCCTGAAGAAGGTCTCGAAGTCTTCCCATGTGAAGGCCATCCCATCGCAAAACTGGTACAAGTGGCTCCACCACCTGCCTGCTGCTTCCTGAAGAAGGCTGGCAACAAAGATCACCATGAAGTCTTCCGGCATCCCCACTAGCCTGAAGACTCTCACCACAGCCTCTAGCCAATCCTCAGCCGCCTGTGGGTCCATATCTCCCCGGAACCTGGGTGGTCTCTGGCACTGGAACTAGTGCAACGCTTTCAAGTGGAGTGCATTGCCTACTGCTGGGGCTAGTGGCATCGGTGGCCCAACATATGGAAGTACCGCTGGTGCCTCAACTGCAAGAGGGCCCTGTACCGAAGCCTCGACGCTCGGAAAGCTGTCAGTACGCATATCCCTCTGGGCTCTTGCTGGTCATCCATGAAAAGGAATCCTGAAAGAAACAACGTGACACGGTCAAATGTTTATACCTGGTGAGCTGACCTGGTTCGATTTGACATTTAAAAACTTTAGGAAACACACACACAATCAGTGTTTTCGTGCACAGAGTCGGAAATCAGTTGTCAGGGTCCTGGTGTATGGATACGTCAGCCGCCCGCACCAACACTGGACTCCATGAACTAAAAAACACACTCGGTACTCTTAACACAATCGCTTCACAGAAAAAAAAAATCAGAGTTATAAGTTTTGCGGTAGAACCGACTCCTCTGATACCAATTTTTCACGACCCGTCCTCGGGGCCCGTGCCGTGACTACCCCAAGCCCGCCTTCCATAGGCCAGGGGCGGGCGACTAGCACCAAAGGCGTAAATCCCAATAACTGGGAAGGCATTGTCTTTATAAAAGTAAACAGAACACCATAGAGTACAAGCAGAAGTAAAACACTAAGTACAAAGAGAAGTGCTGAAAGGTAAATGGGCCAGAATATAAACCCAAATGAAAGTACAACTACAGATGAACAAAGTACAACAGAAAAAGACAACAGTTGGAAGGAGGAAAGCGGCTCCTAGGTCGTCCTCCTCGGATCCTACATGAAGGGTAGGTATAGACGGAGCAACTCCTGGATTGTCTACCATGGATCCTACCTGAAGGGTAGGTACAGACGACGCAACTCCTGGATCGTCCACCACAGATCCTACCTGAAGGATAGGTACAGATAGCCTCCACAACGCTCTCGCCCATCAACCTCCTCTGAGTGTGGTCTCACCTTGAATTACACCTCCGGATACTGACTCATCGTTTAGTCCACCTCCGGGTACTGACTCGTCATGTTGTCCACCTCTGGTTACCGTCCAGTTCTCGAACACTCGGCCTCCGTCAGCACTGCCCGTCGTCTGCAACCAACACAACGAGGTGCGGGCATAGCCCGTGCAGGGGTGAGTATAACGATACTCAGTAGGGACCCCGAGATTCTCAAGGTATCACTAAAACCAACAAGGATAACCACAAAGAATATCTCATCAGATAACCTCTACTTAGGTATATGCCCATGCATATAACTAAGTTATCATGTAACCCATCTCAATCCTGAGGAAACACAAGGATTATGAAATCAACGGATAACCACTACCCAGGTATATGCCCATACATATACCTAAGTTATCAAGTGACCCATCTCAATCATGAGGAAACAAAAAGGTCATAGACTCAGCTCAAACCAGGATTTTCATTATTGAAACCGTAACTGCTGAAGATCCTCATCTCTGGAGTGTACAGTGGTCCTGTCATGACTCTGAGGTACTGCTCACTAACCTAAGACTGCTGAGGTACTCCTCCTGTCGAGTACTGTGGGCCTGCTGCTACAACCAAGCGCTTCCCACCATGGGTCTGCCGCTACAACCAAGTGCTCCCCCTCATAGCCTCAAGTGGTACTCCTTCTGTTGAGTACCGCAGGTCTGACGCTATAACCAAGCGCTCCTCCGCCGTGGGTCTGCCGCTACAACCAAGCGCTTCCCCTCATAGCCTCCAGAGGTACTCCTTCTGTTGAGTACCACGGGTCTGCCGCTACAACCAAGTGCTCCTCCGCCATGAGTCTGCCGCTACAACCAAGAACTCCCCACTGGGCTATCCGAAACACATCGAGTCGATCGTTCAAGCAGTCGTCAGGTCTCAGCCGGCTACACGGTCTCCGTACTCCGCACGCTCGTATCCGGGAGGGTCCGATCCACGAGCTGATGGTTGATACTACAAGTATCACAAAGTTCCACGAAGAAGTATCTCTAAGGACCGCCTCGTCACGGGGGTCTCAATGCAACAGACGGCGCGTCAATCGGACGCCTGTTCTGTGAGTTACTAGCGTTTTCGTCCCCCGGGCCCAGTTGGTTTTGTGTGCGAACCAAACCAGCCGTAACTCAACTGTACCCCGAACTCTCATAGGGTATACTCATAGAGGCCATTTCTCCACTTGATCACCAACGCCGTTGACCGTTCGTCTAACGGACGTCTGGTCTGAAAGTTACCAGCTTTTCCATTCCAGGGGCCCGATTGGATTCGTGTGAAATCCAACCCGGCCTCTATCCAACTGCATCCAAACCTCGGGCGAAGTATGCCAAAAGTTCCGTCCCATCAAGAGGAAAGCATCAAAGTCGACGGTACATCGATCGGACATCCGGTGCTCATGATATGAGCATTTCCGCTCTGAGGGCCCGGTTGGTTTTGTGTACGAACCAACCCGGCCGAACCCAAAGTATTCCGAAAACTTGGGTGTAGTATACCGAAACGACTGTCTCGATCCAAGGATCGAATCTCCATAGACGTAGCATCGTTCGGAGGCCCGTAGCTCAAGTTATGAGAAAAAGACCGAAAAAGTCTGAAAACGGGGGGTCTGGGCCCGGACCGACCCGGCCTGCGCGGCCCGGCCCGGCCCGGGTGGCCCGGCCTGGCCTGGGAGCGACCCGGCCCGAACCGGCGGGTTGGCTTGGCTCGGCTCGGCTGAGCGGCCGAGCGAGGGAAATCCAGGGGCGGGGGTGCGCTGCCCCCGCGTGATGGATCCGCGGCCCCGTTTGGGGCTGCCTCCCGCCAACGGATGCGGCAGCTGGCCGCGTCCCTGATTCTGTTCCGCGCGGCCGCGGAACCGCACCCCGCGGCCGCGGCTTCAGCCGGGGCGGCTCCGTCCGGCGGTGCGCCGGGGCACCGCCGCCTCTGGCCGCCGGCGACCTGCGCCGTCGGTGGAGTCCGCGGGCCCTCGGAGATGCTCTGGTGGTCCGATTTCATTTCCTTCTGCGCGAGAGGTCCTCCCAGGACCCGACCTTCGCTGCAAAGCTTTCAAATCGCCCTTGCGGCCCCGTTTTTCGTCGTCTGAAAATCCGCGCACAACAATCAACCAGCGGGGTCTTCAATCACCTCCGCGGACCGACTCCGGCCGCGGTTTCTCTCGGCCATAACGGCGCGGTGTGTCGGCGCCCCGCTTCATCTCCATGTTCATTCTCATGTCCGCGCGGTGCCGTTGCACCGCGCCACCTTTGTTCATGCCACAATGAATCAAAAGAACAAAGGGGAAGGAGAGTCAGCCGTGTTCGTGCGGTCCGACCTCCTCCCGTTAGTTGGTGACAAACGACCCAAGAAAAACGGAGAACAACAAGGATTTGTTGTTCTCATGAGCAAAAGAAAACAACCCAAAACAGTTTTTCCCACAAAACAAGAATTTCTAACCCCCAAACATACTCTTCGCGGATCAACTTAATATTGAGTTGATCCACGTTCTTATTTTTCAAAAGGAAACATCCATGCGTAAAGATAATATTCTCAAAATTAAATCCCTACCTCAAGCGTCGTCGAGTGAGGGTTCATCGCGGATTTTCTCATCGCGGAAGAAAGCGTCGCGGGAAGGAAATCTTCGACGTCACGTCGTCGATCTCCGAGGATCCGGAGTTTTTGTCGACCTTCGTCGGAGGGAGGCGTTCTTCGTTGGTGGTGATGCGTTCTTCGCGTTCTTCATCGAAGAATGAAGAACTTCAAGCCTTGTTTCTTTCTCCCAAAATCCTCTCGACAAGATAACCCCCAAACAAAATAAGTGTATCTCTTATTTTATTAACCAAGTAATAAGTTTGCATTTAATAAGATTAAAACAGTTAATTCAATTGAATTTAAATGCAACGCTTTAATCCTCAAAAGTTAATAGGGGCGTTTAATAACTTATTAAACGCAAGAGTTGACTTGACATTAAGAGGGGGTGCGGGTGCGTTACTTAGAGGAAAAGACACGGTAGGGCTCGTGCGGGCCCCTCCTCACAAATATCCTACCAAGAGGGTAGGATATATTAGATTTCAACCTATCTGCTTCAACCTAGCTTAATAATCTTTAAGTGAAATAAAATAAAGTTGTCGCACCACTTTATTTTATTTTCTTCACTTAACCCCCAAAAATTAAAAACCACACCCGAGCAAACGCAACTCCAGAAAAGGCGTTTCTAAACAAAAACCGGCGCTGCTATTCCATCGGTGCCCTCAGAATTCGATTCCGAGCACTGGTTCAGAAGTTAGAAAAACCCGCTCATTTGTTCACTGAACGTACCCAAGATAAACTTCAGAAAATGATTCCGGGCATACCGGGCCTCGGAATTAGGCGCCGTCAGAAACTGCGTTCTTGTAAAATCCCAAAGAAAATTTAGAAAAAATTTCCCTTGAAATTTCCGGGTCTTTAGAGGGTGGGTCCGGGGTTGGGGGTAACTAGCTCAGGGTCTTGTGATTGGTGTCACTGCCTGGGAGATGAGAGGAGGAGGTTTGGGGGGGGGGGGGGGTCATGGGATTAGGGTCACTACGAGGGAGAGGAGAGTAAGAGGTCGGGGTGGTGGGGTGGGGTGGGGGTGTCGGTAGTGCACAGAGGGAACGAGGGAGGTGGTGACATTAGTGTTTATTTAAAACGATTTGTTGGGGTTGAATTGAAACCTCCACAAATTTTAAAAATTAAAATAATTTCTCAAAAGTTTTATGAAACCAATGATTTATTATTTTTATGTTTTAACTGAATTTATTTTATGATAGTTACTAGAACCACTGAAAATAAACCGCTGGTAACCATCATTTTTTTAGTGAGGCAATGGACATGTGGCCAAAAAAGTGGGTGTGTGTGGAATTGGTTTTCTTGAGAACCATGAGACTCGATGTAATCTGAAAAATTGGTCTTGTTTTATTTTTATTATCTATTCTATGGTGGACTCACTATCGTACCTAGTTTGTACCCATGACATTCATGTAATTGATACTTGATATATGATAACATTCATTATCACGATTTGGAACTTGTGTTTTGTTGATCAATTCATTTGTTTTTATTATTCCCCATGAATATATTCTATTAAATCTTATTCATTTTTCTATATCAGGTTCATATTCTCATCTTTTTTTAATTATATGACTTTATCTTGTGAAATAGCATTGAAATATTTTCAAAAAAATGTTTAGTTTTTAAATGGTGAAATGGAATGTTTTATAGGTCTAGTTTGATAAATGATTTTTAAATGTTTAATACTATATTTTTAAACTAATCCTCATACTCTCTTATTTTTACTCCACTTTTAGCCTATTTGAATTACCTTATGAAGTAACTTCATAGAATATTTGGTGGAATCCTACTAGGGTCTTTAGATCACACCCTTCTTGTACCATTTGTGGTTTTAGCCCTTTATGATTTCATAACATGTGTTCTTGATCTCATCTTACTTTGTGGGTTCGTTCTTGAGTAAATAAGGTTGGGCGACATAGGACATGGTGGGTGGTGATGGACCACCTAGAGATGGGTTTTGGTTGTCATATTATGATTTTAATTTTCTTACTATCTCATTGTACTTTGATATGTATGTATTTATTTATATATCTGATGATGTTCACTCATCATACTCTATTATTATAATATTTTGTGGGATAAATCATTCCCGATGATGTTCTATTGATGCCCAGGTTCTTTTTGTCCACCCGTGGAGATTGGTAACACTATTTGAGTTTGTGGCTAATCTGCTCGGGTACCGATTTAAATGGTATTCTGGGTTGGTTCATCACAAATGGTATTAGAGAATTTCTTTCCTTATAGGGAAGTGCTTGAATTTAAATCTTTATGTTATTTGGGGTGAGTCATGGTAGATAATAGATTAATAATGTGTTAAGACTCAACAAGTAGTTTAGAAGTGGGTTTTTGATCACCACCTCCTCATGATGAGACTTGATTTACCAGGGATGTTGGGACCTGTGACTTTATTTTATGTTATTTGTTTCAAGATAAAAAATGAGATTTAGATTCCTAATGAGACTATATTTGATTTGCAGAATCTCTTATGAGTTTTGGTTTGGAATAAAACAATGGCTAAAGTCACACTATTCTCTAATGGTATGGTAAACTATAAAGAACCATTGTGACTAATATGGGAGTCAATTTATGAAAAATTATGTGGTTGGTGTGTGGTTTACCAGCCCATGTGACCAATCCATACGTAGTTTCAAACTATCTTGAACTTATCACCCTATTACATTGTTTTTAGGATGGATTCACTTGTGTGGAATCATTTGGAAATGTTACATTTGTGGTGTGTTTTATTATCTTGGTTGGTTGCTTCAAATTTAATCCCTTGTTAATAATTTTAAATTCCTTTTGAGAAATAAATAAATTCTTAAAAAAATGTTTTTTAAAGTTCTTTAGAAATGTTTTCAATTGCCAAAAATGAGTTTTATGAAATGTTTGTTTTGGAAAAATAATTACCAAGCACTATTATGTGATGTGATAAAACAATATTTTAACATGAGATTTTAGTTTGTAATGGATTTAAATATAAATGGTTTTGATTATGGAAAAATGGGTTAATGATTTTGAAAACATATAATAATTTAAAAGTGTCAGGAAAGGATCTTTTTAAACTTGGATTGATTTATATGAATATTTATCATCATGAATGTAAATAGTAATGTTTTATAAATGGTGAAATATTTTGTGTTTTTTAGAAATCAATAGTGATTTGATTCATTAGTTTGTAGCTTGTTTGAAAGTTTTTGTCTTGTTTTTTTTATATTTCTATTATGCCTGAGTTGATATGCCTATGTTTTATGTTGTTCAAAAACATTTTCTAGAAATTCCTACAATAAATATTGAATGTTATTCCAACTTTCAGTCCATAGAGAAGTTCTTCATGTTTTTAATAGGCGGTGACTAATGTTGTTGACTCTACCTAGACTCCACAATTAGAGGTGGAACCAAAGATCTTACAGCCTTTGAACCCCATCCTTAAATTCTTATATTTTTATCCGCATTCTAATAATGGAAAACAAGGTTATCTTGAGGTGGTAACGTGGCTTGATGAAGCTGATGAGATTTTTGATTCTCTTAAGACTCCTAATACTCTAAAGGTTAAGTCTATATACTCTTTTATTGAGGGAGCTATCCAAGATTGGTGGGAAGTTGTGATTCCCTCTTGTATACATGTACCATTGTCTTGGGAATTCTTCACATCAATATTATTTCAGTACCAGTGCCCTGACGAAGTGAAGAAGGAGAATATTTCGGAGTTCTTGAGTTTTGGTCAATATGAGATATCGGTTACGGAGTATGCCAAGAAATTCTCACATTTTGTACATTTCATACCAAGGTTTGTTCATAATGATTTTAGTAAGGCTATCTTTTTTATAAAAATTCTTCACCCATACCTGTTAAACATCATGGCTTTATATGGGTTGATCTCTTTCTTAGGGATTCTCAATAACACCTTCTCAATGTAATTGGAGCTTTAAGTACCACATGAATGGAATAATGACTCTTTTGGGGTTCAAAAATAACATCCTTATTAGGAAAGGAAGAGTTATACCATGTGTTTGTAGTGTGGAGAACCTGGTCATTCTAAGAGGCTGTATTTGAAATCTCCAGAGTTTTTTTGATGGTGTGGTCATAGAAGTCACCTTTAGAGGATTTTTAAGTTGTTTTAATGAAAAGGTATGTTTTGGTTGGTAATATGAGCTTCTGAATGTGGGGTAGAAAATGATTTATGATAATAGGGCTCTATTCATAGGCCTTAGAGTTAATATTTTCATGCAGTGGAGGAGCTTACGATTGTTGGAGCTTAGCTACTAGATGTGGTTGATGTTGATCCATCATGTTCTTTCCGATGTGGGAGTGGGAACTATTTGAGTTTTCCTTATTATGGCTTGTATGTACTAGAAACATTTTATAGGTTCTTTGTGAATGATATCGTATAGAACATGGTTTGGGTCATTTGTGGATTGCTGATGAAATAATGGTTTCATTTTCTTGAGATATTGATTATTGTTCCTTGGTGTCCTCTTGTTTTTAATTTATGGTTAGAGCTTAATTTTGATATGTTGGACTATCTCCATTGTGAGAGTGTAGTTCCCTATTGTGTACTGACCCGAATGTTTAAGCTCTTTCTATTAGAACTTGGATAGTCCCTGGAAATTTACTTAGGTAACTAGGATTATGTCAATTTTTGATAGATAAGATACTTGATGGTGCTGTCATTTGATTTTATGAGCTCATTGAGGTATGAATATCAGTTTTAAAAATCCTATGTTACCATTGAGTACAAACCCATGGTAGAAATCCTTGTCAGTTCTTTACCTTGCTTTTAGATTCTTGATCTGAGATGTTTCTTAGTAGAGAACAATTTAAGTCTATTCCTTAGGTTTAAGGGATGTAATTTTCTTATGTTACTCTATTTTTGTGAATTATTTAATGGTTGGGAGACATATTTTAGGTATCTAGCCTTTATTTATTTTAGAGACATGTGATGATATTGGTGTTTTGATCTTGGGAGTGTGTGTGTGTTGTTAACCTTTGGGCGAGTCTCTCTTATAGACCACATAACTTCCACCTCACAAGATAAGTGAGGAAGTTATTAATTTTTCATCATGTTGTATCTTTTGGACTGGATGATTTTGGGAAAAAAAGTCTTATATTAGGGAATTTTTAACATACCATTACCTTTTTCTATGTGTTTTACCAATTTATTTGGGTACCCAATGATTTTACCTATTTTCATGTTGTTTTGGTTATTTTTTTGGATTTTTTTTGAAGGTTTTTGGATCTATACACTGTTTTCACACAATTTGAGAATGATTTAACAAAGTGTGAAACCTAGAAATAAGGGGGTCGCATGGTTGGTGAATGGTTAAACATAGTGTGAAACCGAACCATGAAATCCTTATAGTGGATTTTTTGTGCACTTGTTCAGTAATAACCATGTGACCTACCCAGGAAACCATGTGAATGAGAATTAAATGCCCCTCAACTTGAAATTAAAATAAAAAACCCCTAATTAACCATAAAATCTTACCACTTAAACTTAAATCAATCCTTTGGTATTCAGGATCCCTTTAGATCCATTTTGGATCCCCAAACCTCATCTATTGGCAGATCGAAGCGCCAATCAAAGTGGTGATCATCTTTTGGTGAGTTATTTTCTTCTTGATATTATATCTCCCTTTTCATGATTCCTTTTTCCTAAAGGTTATAATGGCCTTGTGAATCATGATTAATTGATGTGGAATTTTAGATCTAGTAAATCTTATAGCTTGTTTCAAGATCTATCTTCTTAGATTCGGTGATCGCTATCGAAGGTAACACTTTTTAGATTCATTACAGTTGGAATAAAAATATTCCAAGTAGGCATTTCTATTATTTTCCTTAATTTTTAATTCTTTGTTTCTTTATAAATTCATATATATATTATTCGTAATTTCTAAAACATATCATATGTAATTTTTCCTTGAAATTCATTATAAAAGTTTCTCTGAACAATTTACCTTTAATTGAACATGAAATGAATTCATTGGCTATAATATAAATATTTATCACATTTTTGTGATTTTTTAAGGCAACATTTGTTTTGATTTATTTTTAAAGAGATTTTAAAAAAAATATTGGTGGTTTTTATATATTTGGATATAGTTTTGATATATAAAATGAAATCCCTTGATTTGAATTAAATGAATTAAAATATTTTATGTTTTATAAAGAGTTTAAAATGCTTGAATTTATAAAATGAACAGGAACCCCCTTTGAATGATTTTACCCTTGTTTTTAAATGGGTGTTCTTGGGTTATATTAAATAAATGATTTATGTTTATGGAAAGAGGTTGTAAACCCTCAATTTGAAATGTATTCAATACTTTTAAAATTACAGTACCTATTTTAAATGATTTAGGAATTATTTGAAATAAATGATTGTTTTAAATTCAAGTTAGTCATTATAATTATGATTTGGTAAAGGAAGTGGGAATGGTTACCCTTTTTGATTGTTGAGATTATTTAAAAGGATTTTAATTGAATTGATGATTCTTAAAGGCCCCATTGGAACTTTAGGATGATCCTCTCATTTAATAATCCCTTAATGTAACTTGATCGATTATTATACATCCCACTATTAGGTCTTGGTAAAAGGATTATTAACATTGAGGAAATTTGGGGGTGAGAGTGAGATTTGATATTAGGGCTAGTGCCTAAGTTTTATAAGGATCCCTGTGTGATCCTCATAACATGATTATCACACTCCGTAATTTTAACTAGTCATGGAAACATGGATAGTTAGATGGGATGACCTTGATATATGATTCAACAGTGGACTCACACTTATCTAGTGGATCTATAGAGAACATGATGGGTTCAGTCTATGGAAATATGTCCAGGAAAGAGAGTGTCCATGGAATCAGTTTTCTTGAGGCCTGTGAGACTAGATGTAAGCCTAGAAATTGGTCATGTTGTAATTTGATTAGATATTATGAGGTGGACTCACTATCATACCTTGGTTGTATACATGGCATCTATATTCTCGATACTTGATACATGACAACATTTACTGTCACTATTTGGCACCATAGTTTATTTGCTTGATTACTTTATTTTTATTGGGCACCTTGACTATATTGTATTGACTCTTGTTCATATTTACATATCAGGTTCATATTATCATCTTTTCTTGAATATCTAACTTCGGCCTTTGAAATTGTTTTCAAATATTTTCAAGAAAATGATTATTTTTTAAAGGGTGAAATGGATTGTTTTTTTTATGTTTGGCTTGATAAATTATTTTTAAATGTTTAAGAATGCATTTTTAAATGAATCCTCATACTCCATTGTTTGTACTCCCATTTTAGCCTATTTGAATTACCTAATGAAGTAACTACATAGAATCTTTTGTGGAATCCTACTGGAATCATTAGCTCACAACCAACTTATTCCTTTGGGTGTTTTCATCCCTTTATGATCTTATAGCAGGTGTTCATGATCTCATCTTCCTTTGTCATTTCATGATTGGGTGAGGATGGGTGGGTGACTTGGGACATGGTCGGTGGTCATGGACCACAAAGAGAAGAGTTTTGGTTTTTATGTCCCACTTTCAGTTTTCTTACTATGTCTTTGTACTTTTATCTGTATGTATAATATTATATATTTGATGATTTTTCTATATTTTAATATATTATTGTAAGTTTTTTTTGGTAAAAATCATTCCCAATAGTGTTGTTTTGCTGCACAGGTGCTTTTTCTCAGCCCATTCAGACTGGGACTGCTCTTTGTGGTAGTGTATAATTATCTCAGGTAGCAATTTAGATGGTATTATGAGTTGGTTTGTTACACATCATGACTATCCACCCTCGATAGAGTCTCTTAATGACTTTGATGGCACAATCTACAGAGTGTTTCCTTATGACCAAGCTTTAGACTTATCTGAGGAAATTGATGTTAGGTATCGAAAGAGTAAATGGAAAGTGACACGAGGGGTGGGGGGTAAAATTTCAATCCTAAAAATTATCAGAGTTATTAAAAATTAATATGGAATTTGGTGGTTTAATATGATTAAAAAATTCCATCATTAATGATTACAAATAGTTTATGTGTGATGAGTGAATATAGATAAATAAACATATGAACACAATGAATTATATAATAGTTTCGATATAAATGATCTTATATATACTCTTCAATCCCTAGAAAATAAAGTATAAAACCCAATATAATATGAGTGAGACTTTTACTAGGGATCAAACTAAGCCAATAATTTAAAATGGGTGGAATCCCTACCCAGGAATTTAATAAGGAGTAGCCCCAAAATGAAACACCTAGTTTTTTGGGAGTAGATAGAACCAAAGTTTTTTACTATAGGAGCACCCCTAAACATAATGAGTTTTTAGGAGGACCACTCACAACCAATATAATGTTTTTTATTTTGGTAGAAGAACCTAGTAATATGTTTTAATAGTGGTATAAATAGTGATTTGTATGATTCAGTGCAGAAAAATCCCAACCCTAAAATAGAATAAATAAAATAGAAAAAACTATTTTGTAGTTGTTAACAAATTTTATGGTCTAGAAAAGATATTCTCAACCCTTAAAGTGACTTAAATAATCAATATTAGGTGATCTAGTAGTTTACTTCAACATGATGTGTTGAATTACGCATCTCTATTCATTTCATATAAGCTCACTTGGAAATTTGAAATTTCACATAAATAATCTAGGACTTTTAGTTGAGTATAGTATTTTCCATTGATCCTCATATCCTAAATTATTTCAATAAATTGTCACTGAATTATTTTCCTTTCATGAAGAAGATTTTAAAATATCTAAAAATTTTCTAAAACACTTCAAAAAATTAAAAAATCATAAATGATGATACTCAAATTATCACTAGAATTATCATAGAGAGAAGTTAGTTTCTACAATTATTATTTGATATAAAATGAGAATAATCTATATCATAAATTTAATATCTCTATGTATTACCATAAAAGGTTTTAAAATAGATACCACAAATCTTACATAACAGTTTCTTTCTGAAGTATTCAAAGTATGGAAGACATTCAAAAAATATGCTTGTAGATACCTTAAAACTATTCAACATTAAAAAAAATTCAAAATCAAATTGAATATGATCATTATATGTAGAAAATAATTTATATACATTTAAAAAAATGAAATAAACCAAAAATAAATTTATTCACATATTTAGTAACTCCCGATAAGTTTACAATGTGAATAAAGAACATATTATATTTTTATTTAAATATCTTAAAAATAATCCAATAATTATTCACATAATTTCTATATAATTAATATTAATTTGTAGATTCAATTAAACAATTAAAATTTCATGATCCCTACCTCCATGGTACACCTCTTAGGTTGGTAGGGAAGAGAAGGAGTAACCCCTGAGTCCCACCACTAGTAGACCCTGGGTTTGTGACCATCACCTTAGGTACCTAAATCATTCCCATGGGAGGCATTTACCTCAAAATTAGATGTAGAGGATTTGGGTATAGGATCCAAAAACAACTGAAAAACTATATCAAATAAGATAAAGAAAACCAAACCATCCCACAATTCATCTCAATCAATTAAATAAAAGTCTCCAAAGTAATTTACCAAAAATGAAATGTACTATGGTAGAAACTCCACATAAACTCCAATCCCCCCAAGATACTAATTCCATTATTAGTCCCTGAAACACTCCTTAAAATCTGACAAATAGTTTATATACATGTAGGGTGATCATAAAATGTATAATCAGTAGAATCATACCCAAGGTATCTCATGTAAATATGAAAAGAGAATAATAATGAACTAATGAAAAAAAACAATAACATGCACTTAAACAGGTTAACTAACCACCATAGTATAACCAAGGCCGACTCACAAAATAACACATATAAAGGATAAAATATTATTACGAGAACATAAAAAGTGGTTCCACACATCTACCACCCCATTGAGTTGAAGTTCTCACACCCCAATGTCGAATTTCCTATGCTCCCATACCTTCCTCTTGTAATATTCATCACATATCAACCATATTTGATATGGTTTGAATCGCAAGAATACCTACACTATCCTATAAAAGGGCCCACCATCCTATGTTTACATCATTTATCATCCGCTTATCACCCACCACTGCCATATCATTATCTATATAATCACACATCTAACTAAAACCTCATAACCATAGAAGTAGGGTCTCATAAACATGAATGGAATCAACCACATTCCATGCTCCTATCATGCATAACCCCACCACATATCACATACCCCCATTAATAGGAATCACCACTAACTATGCCATTGTTGAAGGATAGGCTATGCCATATACTATTATTTCACCTAATTCCACTGGAAAAGGGATGCTAATGAAGAGGGGGAAATCAACCATTCATTCCCTCACCATCATGGATGTTGGGGAAAATACCATCTAAAACATTTGGGTATTAGTATGTGGTATTCGATGTTAGTGGAGTGTTTATAAATATAACATTAATAAATATAGATTTTAGATAACACACAATACCAAACCTAATGGTAAACATCTACTTCTACTAGTGCAGCCCACACTAACCCCACATCATTGCATGACATCTCCCACCAATAGCTACCACCTCTAAATGAAAATTTTCCACAAGAAAAATTTTCAAACAAAATTAAAAATTCCTTTCTATCAATTACAAGTTACCTAATTCATTATTTAGTAGTTATCCACCAAGTTCCACTTACATAATTTTTTACTACCATATTTAATTTTAGACCACTCATAATCAAACCCCCTTTTCAAATTATCCATTTATGAATTCATTTCAACCCATTATTTTTCAATCATTTTACTAATCAATTAACATAAAATTAATTCTTGTCAACATTTAGTTAGTTATATATCTGTCCATACCCATTTAATCATTATTAGATTCATCTCATAGATACCAAGAAACCACCCCACAAGCCACAAAATTAAAACCCAGCAGTATCACTACAAAAACACCAAATCTCACTCCATAGTCATCACCATATATCAACTATCACACATCAAAATCCATCAGCCAACCACCATAACTCATCCTACAAAATACATCATGACAAACAACCGTAACCCAATTACCACAACACATCCCACACCTAACATGGTCACCACCATCACCACACAAGCCCCCAAAAATCTTACACGATAACAATAGAAATGAAACATGAATAATAAAACACACAAATACTAATTTCATCTTCAAAATCTTCCACCAGTTTAGTTTCAAGGGGTCCTTAATAATATTTCATTATCATTTTCATGGATGATTTCATAAAATTATAGATTCCTAGAAAATAGCCTGTTAACCATATATAAGTGATTAACCTTTTATACATTGTGAGTTCAAGCAATAAAAACAATAAAGGTTCACATTTCATAGAATCTACTTCACTCATAATGCTCAATAATATCAGTAATTTCCATCATTATGAATAGGGAAATAATTTCATAAGTATGAACATGAATATATTTTAACCCATATGTGAATGTTATTCCCCTTTAATTTTAGTTCATCAAGTTCATTATCTAGTTATTTCAATTAATACTACCCACAAAATGGAAAAATCATTCTAAAATCATAGATGAACCAAGGACAAAAAGAGGACAAGGATCACCCACCTTAAAAAAGCATTATGATACACCAAATAAAGACAAAATGAAGTAGAAACACCCAGAAGATCGTAATTTCACCAAGATAATATTAAAAACCTAGAAAAAAATGTTCCTCCTCATGATATAGATAAAAAACCTTCCAAAACAATAGTGTCCTCAACCATAATCTCTTCCCAAATAGGAATGAAAAGGAATAGTTAAAGGGAAATGAGCAGTGGTCACCTTAGAATGCAAAAAAATTCCCAAGACTAGGGATCAAATACACTGAAAAGCAGGTAAAATATCTCCAAAAACATCAGCTGAGCCACCCAAGTGTCATGAGATAAGTCTGAGGAATGTTAAATTTTGAGTGGTCTTATGAACATATACAAAGTTTATTATTTAAAAGACCATGATACAACAAACATGGCCACACCATAGTGAGTAGGGTTTCACCCCAAAGCAAAATGAAAGTCCAAGTGAAACACCAAAATCTTTTCTGACCCAACTGGACCCTGGAATCCATGCCAAACATCAATCCATTGTCTTATATGCTTAGGGTAAGGTTATGATGTAGAACATGCACTATATTGTAGATTCCCCCAAAACACTAGAGACATAAAAAAAATCCACTTGAGCCTCCACACTTCAAGGGATAAAGGTATGATATAGGCAACTTGAATCCGTACCTATTATGTTTCAATTACCAAAAACACTGAAAATACAATCAAATAAATAGAACCACTAATGCTAACCTCTTGAGGTATCCACATCATAACTCACCTCCATGATGTAGCCATTACAAAACTCATTGATCCACCAAACAAATCACCCCTTGACCCAATGATAGAATGATGAAACTTCCCCAATAAAATCTATATTATACTAAAACCCTCATATTTACTCTATAAGAACATGCTCTAACTAATATTTTAGGTACAACTCCCAAAAATTATTTACAAAACTCCTCCTGACTCCTCTAACCCTGAATACTCACTATGTATTGCGATGATAATATATGAACCATTATATTAGATACCTATCAAATTATTTTCATCCTTGGGAATAAAAATTCAACCCATAAAAGAAGTTAATTAAGGAGAGGTCTGAACAACCATCCTATGTGATACCTCTCATAAATCTCATTATAGCCCAAAAAAATCACAAAAAATGTAATAAAAGAAAGAAACAACTGTATCTAATAAACCAAAAACAAAAAGGATGTATTTCATCAACACAGAATAAAAAACAGGGAAAAAATGTTCAAAACAACTCAGGATGCTGATCATGCATTTTTGTCTCATGATACCATGTACTCTACTCTAGACCACTATGCCTCCAAATCCCATATAATAGGGGAATAATACATTCAAACAACACCATAACATGGAGATCCGGGATCTCAATTAGCCACTCCATGAATATTAGGTCATCCTTGATATCTAACTTTCTCTAGTTATTAAAATGAGATTCATAATGAGCATACAATCAAATATGATACACATATAATATTATTTTGGATCTTTTCCAGCCTTGATGGTAGTTTCAACTCATATGCTACCCCACCAACTTTTCTAAAACATATAAAGGTTTGATTGATTAGGGAGAAAACTTACTCCCATGGGAAAACCTCTAATACCCTAGTTATGGGAAAAACATTAAGAATACATGGTATCTGACCTCAAACTCAATGGGTCTTCACCTATGGTCAAAATAGGACTTTTATAAATCTGATTCCTCCTTCATCTACCTTAATACCATCTTTATATTCTCCTTCATACTCTGCAAAACATTTAGACCAAGGAATGATAACTCCCCAACCTAGGTCCATTAAAATAGAGATCGAAACGACCACCTATAAAATACCTCAAGTGGATTCATATTGATGGATGAGTGATAAATTATATTATATAAAAACTTAACCAATGATAGGTTCTTCACCATTGATCCACCAAAGTCCAGAACACAATCCCGCAACATGTACTTTAGTGTTTTGATAGTCCACACTATCTACCCATTTATATTGGGATTAAAAGTAGTTATAAGACATAACATGGATCTAAAAATATTCAATAATCCTCAATTTAATCATGACGTAAAATAAGGGACATAATTAGAATTAATGTTTCTTGATACCCCATAGATCCTGACCACCTCATCTATATACTTCCTTAATAGAAAATCCAATGTACTCAATTCCCAAATTTGTAGAAAATGGGTTGACATCATCACTAAATCGAAATTAGACCAAATAAAATCAAATCATAAATGGGATTATGGTAACTCATTAATTTTTTTCACCAAGTTTTCCCCCCATTTCCACTTGAGGACATCCAAGAACTATAATAACCCCATAGGAGCATCACTATTGTTGATTTTCTTTCTCATCACCTCCACCGCCAAGTCTTGCCATATAGACTCCTCTACTTACCTAATACATAATTATTCCACTATCATATATCATAGAGACCCTCTACCATCACCCTCCATGGCTATATGGTACAACGATTTTAACTCTTTTATCCCATACAAGTAACCTTGGACTATTAAAGGAAATCTCCTTGTGATTTCTTACTTAGAACATCATATACAACATTCTCCTTTCCCAAGGAATAACAGATATAAAAATTGTAATCCTGATTAAACTCCACCCATCACTAATGTAGATATAAATATCATTGAGTGAAAACATACCTAAGAATTTTATGTTCCATGAAGATCAACAAATTATCAAATTAAGTAATGCTGCCACAAAATTAGGGAAAAACTGCTATAACCAACTCCAGGTCATGGATATAATAGTTACGCTCATGGGGACACAACTTCCTAGACCCAAATAAGATCACCACCCTCATATAAATCAATATGCACACCAATACCAAATTGAAAGCATCATAAAATACCTTGAGCATCACACCTTCCTCTAGTAACTCAAACATTGGGGAGCTAATCAGCCTCTCCTTTAAGTAGTAAAACACCACGTGAAATTGATTTGTCTAGTTGAAATGCTGGTTGTTCTTGGCCAGTGATGTCAATGGAACATCAATATGATATAATTTGGACACAAACCTCTAATAATATACATGAAGAATAAGGAATCGATGACCCTCTATGACATTATTGGGTGTTTACTAAGAAGAAACAACCTCGATATTTGATAGATTCACAACCACAAGCTATTGATACATTACATGTACAATAAATCAAACCTATCATATCCAAAACATGAACATGGATTTATTCACATAGATATGGTTATGTTGAAAAACCTATAGGTGTATCTAAGTTTCTCAACGTGATCCTCCTATGACTTCGAGTATATGAATATTTAGTCGATGAAAAGTCTAAAAATTGGTCCAGAAACTCACAAATCATGGAGTTCATGATCCCAATAAACATTTATAGTGAATTTGTGAAATTGAATAACATTACTCCATACAGAAAGTAATTGTAATTGAATAAGGAATAAGTGCTTAGGATATCCTATTTCTGTACCATTATCTGATGATATCCATACCACATGGAAATATTAAAAAAATATCTAGATTTATTTAGCTGGTTAAAGAGATTATCTATCCTTAATAGAATATACATTTCTTCACCACCACATGGTTCAACATGCAGAAATTCATTCATAACCACATATCACCATCCACTTTCTTAGTGAACAACACTGAAGCACCCCAATGTGATACACTAGGTCGGATAAAGCCCTTATGAAATTTCTCATCAAACTACAACATCAACTTCTATAGCTCTATGGGTGTTATATTATAATATACTTTGAAATTAGAGATTCAATTTGTTCTAAATCTATCCCAAACTTGAAATTACGTCGAGGGGGTAGTATTAAAACATTATCCAGAAAGAAATCTAGGAAATCCTTAACAACTCTTGGAACCTAAACCACCTAGTCACATAATAAAAATTATCTAAAAAAGATATAAGAGGATATGGATGAATTTAAAACATTTAAAAACTATAATTGATAGAAAAAACCACCCACTATATTTTCTTATCATAAAAAATACTACTTTCTATAAGAAATCAATTACCTCACACATAGTGTTTCATAAACCTACCCAGGTACCCCTGTACCATGATACCCAATAAGATCTCGACATTGCCCAAAGGGAGTTCCTAATACCCACGAGTTGGAAACTGTCACCTATCATCATATAAGATAATGGTGGAAATGATTTTGTCACATAAACAATGAAATAAATAGAGAAAACTTAGTATGATCAAAAGAAAACTCTATAGGGAGAGAAGTACCATAGTTCAAATAGGTATATCAAAAACCCAAAAGTGAAACCACCAATTACTATAAAGAATGAGATAAAATATCCCAAGTCCTAATTGAGACAACACTTGAAACCTAAGAGATCAACAACTACCACCTCCCAGTGGTGATTTCCCCTTGATCAAACCTGGAAGAAAGAGATCTACAAAGCATAGTAGGGTCTCACCAAGTGTTCCATACAAGATGAAAATAAAAATAAACCATTATTTTCTCTCAATTTTAATAAAACAAGGCATGGAAATATAGTCACATATTTAAAACAAAACATGTTTTTTTATTATAATTGATGGAAAAACTTTAGAAAATGTATTATTAAACATTTTATATAAAGTAGTTTGTACAAATCATAAGGAACGTGTAAAGAAGTTTTACAAAAAATGACATATATACCAAAATAATTAAAAATAATGTGACCTGGTCATATTCTAAGAGGTATGATTGTTACAGGTTATGAGATCCTCACACAATCAAATAGGTGATCAAAACAATATGTGTACACACATCCCTTAGAAACTATTTAAATAAGACTAATCAACACCACATTGGAGATAAGATCTAATGCACTATGTTATTTTTAGTTTTGTAAAGCATAAAAATTAGAATTTTTTTCCAAAATAACTTAGTAACTAAATAGTCTTGCATGTTCTCAAACAAAAAATCAATTATGGGAAAATTATTTCAAAATTCTTTAAAATAAAATTTCCCCATTTCCCATTTTAATATACCAATTTCTCTTTAAAAACCAAAACATGTGTTTTTAGTCAGTTTATGCCTTTTTCAAGATAAAACCAAACATGAATTCTTATCAAATCATTTTAATACATTTTCTCAAAAAACAATTTCCCAAATAAAATTCCAAAATTTTCGTCAAAATTAAATCACACCCTGATTCATTAGAATTGGGGGGTTTCCCCCTAAAATCCATACCATTTTAATTTAAATCCCAACTCACTTGAAATCATATTTTCCCAATAAAATAAAAATAAATTTAATTTAAACCAAGAAAATCAAGGGTTATTAAATGGGCCAAACATAGATGGAACCACCTACCATAATAAGGAGATCACAAATCACAACACCCGTAATGGGAAATTCCAATATAGAACATTGAAAATGGAGATCCAAGAATCAAACCTAGAATCAAGATCTAAATTAAATGATTTTATATCTCTCTATAACAATAATATCTAAAAACCCTAAGGATAAGAGATGAATATAGTAGGAGAGACCAAGAAGATAAGTTTCACATACCTAGAGGTGATCAAATGTGATTCACCGTGCTTTGATCCTCCTAGAAAGGGGTTTATAGGATCCAACAAGGGTCCTTGAGAGACTTATCAACCTTGAAATTCATGATGTGGGGAGTTAGGGATGAGAAAGAGGTATAAGATGGTTCAATAAATTTGAAAAAAAGTTCATAATAATAAAATCTAGTGCGCACAGTTAGCTGGGAAAGGTTGCACGATTTGTCAAATAGGGCACCCTATCCGTGCACCCCTCTATTGGGGTTTATAGACTATACTAGGTGGCCCCATATGTTTTCAAAACGTGTGAAAACCATGAGAAACACCACTACCTAGGTTTTTATGATATTTCCTTGGTGGGTACATGGTTTGGGGAAAAGGTGAACCAACTGTGAACTGCACAGAAAATTTAAAAAAAATATATATTCAAATTGCATCCCGAAATAACTCAAGATGAACCCCAAAAAAAGCAGGAAAAAATAGGTTGAAGAAGTGCATAAAAATAACAACATGATGTTAAACCTCCCCACTATATAAGATTTCTATCCCCATAAATCCTATCATTAGGTCCCTTTGTTAATATGATAATTCCACATCTCTCTCATCAGGGCCCCTATCTCCTATGTCTCATGAGCATTAGAACCATGCTTCTATAGCACTAAATCAAAAGGTATTTTCCTCCCAAGAAGTACCTTGGTTTGAAAATAAAATATATTGACTGGATGCTTAGTCATGGATAAATCTGTCTTGACATCAGTATCATTCCAGCTCCGAAGGTGAGATGGATCAGAAATATATTTTTGTAGCAGAAATACATGGAACACATTATGTATCAACATTAGCCCCAACATAAAATCCAAATGATATTCCACTTTCCACACCTTCTAAACAACCTTAAAAGGTCACAAAAAATGAGAATCAAGCTTCCCTTACCTCCTAAGCTATTTATGACTCCAATGGGTGAAACTTTAAATAACACCTGTTCACCAACTAAAAATTCCAATGGACTATGATGATAATCAGCATAAGACTTATACCGAATATGTGCCATCAAAATTATCTGATGAATCAAATGAATCATTTCTATCATATCTTGAATCAAGCTCAATCAAACCAAGTAACTTTCACTGATCTCTACCCAACATAATGATTATTTGCAAGGATGACCATACAAGGCCTCAAAATGAAGCCATTTTAATCACGGATTGGTAACTATTGTTATAATAAAACTCAACCACCCCAAAATGATCATACCAATACCCACCAAAATAAAAGAAAACAAGAACAAATAATATCCTAATGAATATGTATAGCTCTCTTAGTCTGTGCATCTAACTACAGATGGTATGCCATACTCAAATGAACGTGATGTCCGATTACCTTCTAAAGGCCTCTCCAAAAGCGTCAAGTAATTCAGGGATCCTTACGAATGACTATAACAGATGGTACTCCTTGAAATCAAATAATATCTTTTACATAGATATTTCATAACTCCTCAACTTTGGTTGAATAACAAATAGTTATAAAGTGAGCCGATTTTTTCAAACTATCAATCACCACCCATATCAAATTATTCTTTCTCTATGTATGCAGAAAACCAACCAAAAAATCCATTGAGATATCATTTCACTTCCAAGTTAGCATTGGAAGTGGCTGAAGAAAACCCAATGGTCTCTAGTGCTTGACCTTAACCTATTAACACATATAAAAATGAGAAATAAAATCACTAATGGCACATATCATACCTATTCCCCAAAATATTCACTATATGTCATTGAACATATTTGTGGTTTCTAGGTGCAAAAACCACTGGGAATTATGGAAATCCTCCATCACATATTTTCTCACTGCTATTGAAATAAGAAAACAATTATAAAAACATAGAATATCCTTCATGGAAAATAACCACTCAGCAATGGTCTTTTTACCATAAAGAGAGTCTCTAATTCTACGAAACTCATCATCAAGCTATTTTTCTAGAAGGATCATCTCCAAAAGTGAATAATTCAGTTGAATAGTGGAAAAAGAAACCTCATCCCCAATTTTATAAACTCCAATATGAAACTGTGAGAAAAGAGGTATCAAGATCTAATATTTTTATGATTATTTCATGACATGGGTCGAATGTTTCCTACTAAACACATCAGTGATGAAATTGAATTTCCCCAAGTTATAGGCAATGTTGAAATCAAATGATTATAGGTAATCCACCCAATGCATATAGAGAAGGTTTAAATATTTTTGAGAGAAGATATAACTTATTATTTTGGGTTTAGAATACATGATAAACCTTTCTTTGAAAAGGTAATGTTTCCAAATCTTAAGTGCATTCATCATAACTCTGAGTTCAATGTAATGGGTCAGATAATTATTCTCATATGGACAAAGCTACTGAGATCCACAGACTACCATGTGATCACCCTTCATAAGAACATTTCCAAAACCTAAACCTGATGATTCAAAAAATATTACATAGGCCTGCCCGGCCTATGGAAGAGTAAACACCAGAAAAGTAGTCAGAAGATGTTTCAGCTCAACAAAATAACTCTAGAATTTTTCATCCAAAGTAAACTTAACTCATTTTAAAGTAATAATAGTCATCAAATAATTAGACTCTGAGAAATCTTGAAAAAACTGACGATAATATCCAACTAAACCCAAGATGTTATGAATCTTGAAAAAATTCCATGATTTCTCCCATATCATAACACTTTCACCATTTTAGGATTAAATAAAATACCATGTTATGACATCACATGTCCTAAGATATTCACTTCCCAAATCCATAAAGCACATTTCTATACATTTTTATAAATTTAGTGATTTCTCAAAAATTCCATAACTGCTCTCAAATGATGCAAGTGATCCTATTCACACTAAGAGTGAACAAGGATTTCATCCACAAAAAACACAAAAAAAGTATCAAGATACTTGTAGAAAATCCTTTTCATCAAATATATAAAGGCTACATGATCATTGATTAGATAAAATGGAATGATAAGGTATTCATTATGGCCATACCTTCTCTAGAAGGTAGTTTTATTAAAGTAAAATTATTTTATTCTCAACAGATGATAACCAGATTGAAGATCAATATTTGAGAACCACTTAGCCCCTTTAAATAGGTCAAATAGATCATCAATCAGCAACAATGGATACTTTTTCTTTACCATAACTCAATTAAGTTTTTAGTAATCCACACAAAGGCAAAGTGAACGGCCATATTTCTTGGAAAAGAGAACAAGCATGACCCAACGTGAAAAACTCAAGCGTATAAATAATTTTTTAAAATATCTTCCAACCAATTCTTCAAATCTTTCATTTTATATGGTTCTATGTAGTAAGAAAGAATAAACACTGTTTGAGTACCAGGTAGTAAATAAATAGAAAAATCTACCTCCCTTAATAGTGGAAAACCAGAGGATTCCGAAAGAAAAATGTCAGGATACTCGATGATAATTAGAGGGATATAATCACTCAAGGATTATCAATCCATATAAAAAGTGAACACATATTTAACTTTCCCCAACTATGTATAATAAGGTCCGACTCTATTTGACCTCAGGTCCCATTCTCCCAAAAATATATGACACACTCCATCAGGTGCGGTATTGGATACCCATTGAAGATAATAATCAATTTAATATTTCTTAGCAACGGTCCAATCCATAATAAAAATGAAATAAAGAGGCTTCATGTTGAGAAATATAAAATCTCAATCAAGATCAATCCATGATAAAGAGAACACCAAATTAGGACAACAAAAATCATACTCTCTCTTCATTCTGAGGGGCACAGTAATATCCATTACATAAGATAAAAACTCTATAGAAATATTTAGCGAATTTAGAATATGAGTTGAAATAAAAATATGATATTCCTCAGTATCAAATAAAGCAATCACTAAATATGAATCATTTGTGATAGTACCTATCACTATCACTAAACCCATATCTGCTTCCTCTAGAGGATCTTCCACTATGTGATAAAGCTTCATTTCATATTCCTATGGTTGGAACCCCTTAGTTCATGAAGAATCTTATTACACCGAAATACTTTTAGGAACTAATTATTATGTGCCACTGTGTGGGGAAGAATAAACATGTTAGAACATTTGTAGGTGACCTGAGCATCCATAGGAACCACATATCTTGGGTTCCTTTTTGATAACACATTTTGAGTTCCCATACTTTCTACACTAGTATAAAATCAAAGGGCATACTCTATGAACTACAGGAGGACTAGAAAACCCTACTATTGAGAACCACTGCATGAATCATCACACTTCCTCTTCCCTTGGAAGGTACTCCTAGAATGTCAACTAAGATAAAAAATAACTCTTGAAAAACCTGAATTACTAGCTAGATAATGATCAATCATCAATACTCTATCCATCACCTTAACATAAGAAGATAGTTTCATTAAGAAAAACTTGGAAAAATTTTTAGATCTATATCCTATATAAAACTATTGAGTAATTTTATTCTCATTTGATAAAATCTTAGGTGAAAACTTTACAAGCTCAGTAAAGAAATTTTCATTCATAGTCATGATCCTTTCTACATGATCGAGTTTGAAAAAGTCCAAAGCCTTAGCCAAAACCATTGACTTTGGATAGAATTGGTTGATGACAAGAACATTAATGTCCTTCCACTAAAATACCTCATGTTTCTTTTACTACACCATTGTGTCCCTCCATATTCTGATATGTCCATCCATCTTGTAGGTGGAACACTTAACGTTGACTAAATCAAGAATCTATAAGAGCTCAAACAAAATTTAAATACACCTCACTCATTCCTCAACTTCTTGAGGATCATTTGAGCCATGGAATTCTAGTGGATTCTAGAGAAGAACTCCTAATCACAATTCTAAGGCTCATCCCTCTAAGGTTCCTTAGCTCGATATTTATTAGGAATGGGTACATGTGCCTATCTGAGAGCTTTACAACACAAATAATATCCTCAAACAAATTCAGTTCCATGAGAGGATTTTCTCATTGTGGTTCATCAGTAGATTCCTCCAAGATTTTATTAACATGTCCTCTCAGAGGAATTATGATGGATACCATAAATATATAACATTGAAGATCTATAACGTTACACAGATCAACACTTTGAGAAGAGAAACAGGTAAATTAATACCATCAGATAGGGTAATAATATTTGGATTTCAATTACCCAAATGAAAAGTAGAGAAAATACTATAACTAGACCTCAAGATGTTTTCCCCAAACCACCCTTGGTGATTTAAGGCTCATTACTATAAGAGCTAGCTATACACTCACTCATAACTACCTTCTATGTCCTGAAAATGTTTCAAACTACATATTGACCTTAATGAAAGATGCTCAACCTACACATTTGATACCAATTTTTCATGAACTAGCCCAAATACCATGGTACCTTGATAACTGATACGATCATGACATAGATATAAGGGGTTATTGATCCCTAATAGTTGGTGACTAGTTTCTGGAATCATATAGGATAAAGGTTGGACCTATTTTTCCACATAAGCAATGGAAGAAAAAGACACAAGTCAGTATTCTCAAAAGAAAAATCCACTAGGAGAATGGTACCATAAGTCAATCATGTATATCGAAAACCCAAAAGTACTTCAAAAAAGTACCATCAAGAAAAGAAATAGAATCCCAATTCCCAACTGAAACAACACTCCAAGCCTAAAAGATCAACAACCACCCATACCAATGGTGATTTTCCCTTACTAAAACCTAGTATAAGGAAATCTAAAAATACCTAAAGGATAAGGTAGGGTGTGAGATAAAAGATTAGTAGGGTCTCATCAAGTGTTCCATACAGGATACCAATAATAATAAACTTGTAAATGATTTCAGTTTTAATAAAAATGGCATTGATATACAATAGAATATTTAATATGAAACATGATTTTCATTTCACCTGATGAAATCACTTTTAACAATGGGTTAATAAAAATTTTATACAAAACAATTTATATAAATCACTAGGCATGTGAAAATCATTGTTTCAAATAATGGAATATATATCAAAATAATAAAAAATGAGTAACATGGTCATCTTCCAAGAGGTATTATAGTTCTATGTTTTGGGACCACCACACACTCAAATAGGTGATCATATAATTATGTGTACACACATCCCTTATACATTAGTCAAAGAGGACTAATAAACATCCCATTGGGGATAAGATCTACTGCACTATGTTCTTGTTAATGTTGAAAAGCTTTAAAAATTGCATATTTTTCCCAAATAACACACTAAATATCTAGGCTTACATGTGCTAAAAAAATCGATAATGGGTAGATTATTTAAAAACTATTTGAAATACAATTTCAATATTTCCCATTTCAATATGCCAATTTATCCTTAAAAACCAAAACATGGGGTTTTAATCAATTCATGACATTTTCAAGATAAAACCAAATAGAGTTTTTTTATCAAATCATTATAACCCATTTTCTAAAAAATAAATTTTACATATCAAATTCCATAGTTTCATCAAATTCAAATCATACCCCAATTAATTGTAATGGAGGGGGGGGGGGGGTTCCCAAAATCCATACTGTTTTAATTTAAATATAAGTGCACATCAAATCTGATTTTCAAAATACAATTGAAATAAATTTAATTTAAATCAATATAATCAAGGGATATTAAATTGGCCATACAAAGATTGAACCACCCATCACGATAAGGAGATCACATATCATGAAGCCCACAAAGGGAAACTCTAACAAAGAACGTCAACAATAGAGATCCTATAATCAAACCAAGATTCATGATCTAATTAAAATTATTTTAGATATCTATATAATAATAATAATTAACAAAAACTTTTTAGGAGAGAATAACATAGTGGAAGAGACCAATAGGATAATACTCACATACACATAGAAGGTTGAACGTGATTCACTATTCTTTGATCCTCCTAGAAAGGGGTTTGAAGGAGCCAAAATGGGAACTTGAGAGCCTTATCAACCTGGGAAATCATGATATAGGGAGTTTGGGATGAGTGGGAGGTAAAAATAGGGTTCAAGATTTTTTTTAACAATTTTCAAAATAATAAAAACCCGTATGCATGATTAGCTAGGTAGGGCCACTTGGTTTGTCAAGCTGTGCACCCTAACCATGAACCCCTCTAATGGGGCACACAGTTTCTACTTGGTGGGTGCATGGTTTTTCAAACCATACACCAACCATGAAACCCCCCACTACCTAGGTTTACACGATTTTCCATGGTTGGGTACATAGTTTGAGAAAACCATGCGCCAACTATTCACTGCCCAAGAAATTCCAATTTTTTTAAATTTATTCCCAAAACAACCTCAGATGAACCTGAACCAAATCATGAAAAAGGAGGGTCAATGAGTAATTGAAAATTGTAACATGATGTAATATAGAATAGAACCAATCCATGATAAGTATGATATAATATAGATATATCCACATTTTGAAGATGTCACCCAATGACTTTTTCTACCCCATCATCAGTCTACACCCACAGAAAACATCAAATAACAAATCCAAATCTCCAAATGGAATTGACAACAACATGAGAACTGTATGAATTTCCACCCTAGTCCTAATAGGTAGACCAATGTGGGTAAAATATAAGAGTGATAATATCTAAAATAAAATAGGGAACACATTAAGGTAGATTATAAACTAATCATATCTCAAAAAAAAAACAACTTTCCCCTCTAGTGTTTTAATCTCCATAACATGCATCTTTCCTCAAATAGCTCTTTGGATTCACTGCTGATGGCCACCATGAATGCACTCAGGTGTAGGTCCATGAAGATGGAAACCATCCTGGGGTTGACCTCTTCCATATCCATCTCCCCTCAGTGGGGAATTATCCTGATAATCTAGATATTGAAAAAACATTAGTGACCCTATAGTTTTTAAGGACATAGGATCACCTGATATAGCTATGAATGAATAGGGGCATGGATTCCCATGCTGAAGTTACCTCTCAGAGTAGTTAGGAACTAAAATTGATGATGTCCACAACCTCTTTATGAAAAAATCACCATCGGATAGATCCCAGTTGATGCTTTGGAGTTTATATAATTATAAAAATGTTAAGTATACTAATGAAGTTGACTCCCCACTGATTGGATCCTCAACTACCTCGACGTATCATGTCCCTCACTAGAATCTCTTCCCCCCAGGAAACTCTATTGACCTCCCTCTTGGGTAACTCCTCAATATGAGTGAATCCACTCAGTCACCAATTCTTTCTCTTACACATCCAAATACATAGGATATATAAATGGAGTGATTGCAGATCAGATCTTTGAAAACAATGCCACATCAATTTGTAATTGTCGATGCTTGTTATCTAGAAAAAATTTGTAAGTGAAATACAGGAGGACATTAAACATTATCCTAAGACCATTCACTCTCAGTATCCCCTATTTAAAGGAAAATAACTATTTCCTCTTTGCTACATTCATTGAAAATTACAGTAACTCTAAACCAAACTACCTCTAAAAAGTTTATTAGAAATAGTTTCCTTATCTTGATCTCCACCACTATAGAATCCACCACTATTGTATTTCACCACACATAGAATTGATTTCCAAGGGACCATTGTAATCAGTTCAAGACTAAATCAGACTGATGGAAATATGAACCTCCTTTATCTAGTAATCCATATCTAAATAAAAAGTTCACCCCTTATACTTTTCTAGTCTCTAATACTATAAATAACGCAATGTATTATAACACACCTAATCCTCCTCAATTAGATTGATCATCTGATGATGAATTGGGTCATTCCACTGAACCTATCATCCCTAAAATTCACATAGGTAGTGATCAAGAACCATTTATTAAGGAATTCAAAAAATAAACATTAATCCCTATAATAATAAATTTATGATCCATTTATTTAAGTTCATTGGAATTCCCTCACATCACCCTATTAAATAAAAAAAATCATGATTCCTCTACCTATCCTCGGTATCTAAACCACAAGTATTATCACTTTACCTCAAACATTCAGATGGCTTAATTTCATTCTGTAGGATCACAAGGCCCCCTAAAATCTAGTGTCCTAGCCATTATCCCTTTATTACATATTGATCTAAGTTCAACTAACTATATTTCATTTCCAAACCATGAAATAATGACAAGTGAATTACCCCAAGATTTATTCTACCTCTCAAACAACACATTTTATACCACTATTTCATGACCCCTAAAATGGTACCTCTCTAAGGCAGGTAGTGAAGATAAAGAGTGACCCCACATGAGTTTTTCCTCCAGAAGGCCCTAGGTTGGAATCTAGAAATGAGTATATACATATCACACACATGGGATACATTACCCTAAAAATTTTATGAATATGATTTAGAGATAGGATATAAAACCCCCCAAATGACCCCATCACATATTTTAAAGGAAATCAACCGTCTCATAATTCGTGTCAAGAAATAAAATGAATTTATCTAAAGTAAAGTATCAATAAGGAAATGTATTAAGGTAGTGAATCCAAAACATATTTAACCTATAAGCTTGTAATTCCCATTTCAATCCATAAAACCCTCTTGAAAACAAAGAAATTATTTTTATATACATAGGGTGAGAAACAAATTTATACTCAGTAGGACTATACCCCATGTCCTCTCACACAAATGTTAAAAGATAATACTAATGAACTAGTGAATAAATAGCAAAATTAACATGAAAAAATAGTCTAAATAGCCATAAAAATCTAACTAAGGCTCACTCACCAAATAACACATCTAAATCAGTAAAATAATATTTTTAGAATATAAATAAAATCACCCTATATCAACTTCCCCACTAATTTTGTACTATCATACCCCAACATCAATAGTTCTATGATCATGTTCCTTCCTGTATACTAGTCATCATGTATCAAGCTATATTTGATTGGGTTTGGGTCACAATCCTACCGAACCCATCCTTTTGTAGTGCCCAACATCCTATTACAAAATCAATCATTATCTACATATCACTTTTCATTGAAATGTCATCATGAATCCAACAACAACATTATAACTAGAGAAGTATGTTATCATGAATGTGAAGAACATAAACCTTGTTCCCTCCTCCTACCACTCATAACCCTCACCACATATCAAATCCTCCCATCACTCAGAATAAACACTAACATTTTCAACATCAGAGGATAATGTCTTCCACCAATTATTCCATCACTCGATGCCACTCCTGAAGGAAGAGTAGGGAAGTTGGTAAAATTAGCTATGTATTCCCTCACTATCAATGCTTTTTGGGAAAACATCCCCATAAAACTTTTGGGAGTTGCTATCTTGTACTCTATATAGTTGGGGTGAAAATATAAATAACTTGAAAATATAGAAATAGTAGATAAAAATTAATAATTAACATAAGGTTTTATATCCAACTCTACTAGAATAACCCACAACACCACCACATCACTTCCCAACATTCACCACCAACTTATACCACCCCTAGATGAAACATTACCACAAGAAATAGCTGTAGATATAAAACCAAAATTCCTTTATATCAATTATGAGTAATCCAATTCCAGATTCACTAGTTATAGATGAAGTTTCACTTATTTATATGTTCTATAACATATTTAATATAAACCCACAAGAAGTTACATCCCTTATTTAATTTAATCACTTTCAAATTCCTTAAAATCCATTATTTTTTCCTTTTTTCATTAATCACTATCCACAAAAATAATTACTATCCACATATTTTTATTCAAATATCTTCCATACCCATTTTAAAATTACTAGAATTATCCCATAGCTACTAAGAAACTACCACATAAGTCAAAACATAACAGCCTATCCATATCACCCCAAAACCCCACATCTAACTTTCAAGTCATCATCAAAGCTCAACCATCACACATAAAAAACCATAATCCAACCAATATAAATTTCCCATCAACATATCTCACACCAAAAAACTAAAACCCCACTACCTCAACACATTCAACACCCCATATAGTTATCACCATCACCACAAAATCCCCCACAAGTTTAACACAACCACAATAGAAAAGCAAAAATCACACCAACACATACAATAATGAATTATATCTTCCAAAACATCCACTATTTCAATTTCAAGGGTTTATTAACAAAATTTCATTATCGTTTTCATGGGTACTTTGTTACAATTCTAGTTTCACACACAAAAGGTTCGTTAGAAAAATATAGGCACTTAACCTCTTATGTATGGAAATTTTACGAAAATAAAACACAAAAAGGGTTAGTATTTCATAGTATCTATATTATATATATATATATATCTCAACAATATTAATGATTTATATCATTTTCAACTGGGGGTATACTTTCATAATAAAAAACATGAAAAAATTAAACCCACATGAGGATTCTTTTCCACTTTAATTTTATTTCATCCATTTCATTATCTTGTTATGTCAATCCATAATAACCACCCAAAGGAAAAAATATCATTCAAAAATCATAGATTCACTAATAATAATGATAAAAAGTGGATCCCTAACCTTCAAAAAAGTATTCTGAATCACCACACAAGGCCAAGATGATGAAGACATGCCTATAGGAATATAACTACACAAAGATGATATTATAAACATATAACACAATGTTAACCATCAAGATCTATCCATAACACCTCCCAGACCAAATATTTTCAAAAGAAAGATCTTTTTTAGAATGATAAAAAAAGGAAAAGAGACGGTAAAGGAAGAGAAATCACCCTATATTGATAAAAACCAATCCTCATAGTCAGGGATCAAAGACACCAAAAATGGGGGAAAATATAACTAAAAACTACACCTAGGTTTCCTAAGGGTTGGGAGAGAAGTTTTAGGAATAGTGAGTTTTGAAGGGGATTAAGAATTTATAACTTGTATATTATTTAAATGTTTGTGATGGAACACCCTTGACCATGACCTAGTGAGTATGGTTTCACCCTAATCAAAGATGCAATTAAAATTTCTATTCCATAGTCACCTAGACATAACTGGCCTCTTGTGAAATCCCTGACCCGACTCACTCTTGAGTAACCAAACTCGATTGGCCACGTGGACTTAGGCGCATCTCCCCATATAATAGAAGCTGAAAAATAGAAATGAGGGCCTTGGGTGTATCCCTAGGGAGACTATTCCCTATGATTAGAGTATATAATAGCGGTGGAAAAGATTACTAAACAAAATAATCATGTTAATAATGAATAAGTTACTAGAAACAAGAATAAGCATTGAATCATTAAATAATTTTCAAAAGATATAAAATATATCACATACAAAATATTATGGAATGTCTCTTTAAAATAGTATAACTAGAATACATGGGAGAATACATGAACTACAATACATGATCTACAAAGTAATCAATAAGGGTAAAAAATATCCAAGCATCCCATGAACCGCCTCAGTTATCTGCTACTAAGTTCCCATCCCAAAGCAAGAAGTCAGGTTTCCAAAGTGGGATGCTCCCTTTTTCCATACAAGAGATCATAATATCTTTTTGGGAACCAATGAAGACTAGTATAGTGTGAGAGATAAATCTCAGTAGGCCACCATCAATGACATTTATACAAATCTAGTATGTGAGTAGAAAATTTTTGGTGTGTAGGTATACCAAAAGTAAAGAAGTGTGAATATAAAAAACCCATACACACTTCATCCTCAGCTGGTGAATCTAAACATGAATTCATTTAATTAATTACACCTTAGATTATAATAATAAGATCATATAAGGGTGCAGGTGGTACTATAAATGGTAATGATAATAACAGAGAATCTAATGTGAAACCAAGGCATCCTTGGCCATAGAGGGTTGAACCACTCAAGGTATACAACCAGGAAGCCTAGTGTAAGGGGATAAATGTAATCCAAGTTGAAACACAAGTCATTACACTAGAATAGTTTGTAACCAAGTCCATGGATCATGTACATAATAAATCCCAATCTAATCATGACTGTTCACAAGGAGAATGATCCAAGCCGTTGCATGTCTGTAGACATTAAGATGAATCAAAGGAGTGTGTCTTAAGAATTTTAATTTTTACAGATAAGGTAAATAGATCCTATTAAATCATTCCAGACACACACTAATAGATAAATACTATGCCTTAAGGTGGGTATCTCCCTTGTAAACCGACTCAATGAATCAAAATAGCATCCCATGAGTGCTTAAGGAATTCCCTTGGTAATCAAAGGCTGGCGCAAGTTGGACCAATCCTATAAAGAATAAAATGGTCCATATGTAATATGAACCTTATATATTTAATATATATATATCTTAATTCATTTAAAGATATGTAATACTCATTCCAATTAATTTTTTATTAGGTACATTACATTAAATTTCATCATACAAGAAAAGGTGAAATAAATACATGCGACCAATTATCAATTTAATTATAATGGATTAGGTCCAAGGGATATCTATACATATGCATATACACTTTACCTTCCAATAGTTTTTGTTTCATTCATTAAATTAAGGCACTTTAATTATTAAATGTCAATCGATCACACCCAGACGTTGTTACAAACAATCACCATATGGGTTAAAAAGGATTATCCAGGAACACACCCTGATTTGGGTGGACAACATTGAGGTCTAAACCTCCAACTATATCAAAAGGTCTCACTAGGTTATTAATTTTCATGTTAGATTATTGGATTTAAAAAAGATGAAATATAGGATAAATGCTTGGTGAAATTAGAATACACACAATGAATAAAATTTATAAATGGAAAGACATTAAGGGTAAATTTAGAGACCACCTACCTTATGCTTGTAGTAGATTCCTCATTAAATATCGACCTTGGTTTGGTCTAGATCATAAGAAAATAGAAGAACCAAAAAAATACCTGAGAAAAAGGAAATAATCTTGCATGATAATAGTACCAAATACAGTGATATAAATATGAGAAAGAAGGAAGAATATTGAAGCACTTTATAATAGGGTTCAAAGAAGATGAATGATGGCTCGATTGGACATTAGATGGAAAAGATCCCCCATGGCCCAGCTTTAGGTGTTTTAGTGATTAAAAGGAGAGGAGGAGAATGTGCAGTCTACTAGAAATAAAGGAACAAATGGGGGTTTAGATCTTAAAAGGGGGGATGGAAAATAGTAAATTTTCCACTTTTTAAGTGGTTTCACAGTTTGACTACACAATTGGACATATTGTGCACTAACTATGCACACCCCACTATATAGGTAGCACAACCCACATGGCCTGTATCTCACAGTTAGAAAAGCCATATATAGATTGTGTACACCCTCTATTGCATCTCCACATATCCCAAGACACAATTAGATGGTTAATCAAATCACATGACACCCTTATAGGGATAGATGGTTTGAAGTGTATAGTTAGAACTAAATGTGTGATAACCGTGCACCTATACTATTTCCTCTAAAAGCTTGAGCTTTGGGATCTGAATATGAACCAGAAGTTCTCGCACCCTTCCTTAAACAATAGATAAAATTTATTAGGAAAAAATTAAATATTTAAAATGAAATTAAAAGGTAACACACCTCTAATAAAAATTGGGTTCTTACAATATTCCCCATTAAAGGAACTCTTCCCTGAGTTTCACTTCCAAGGTTTGTAAAAAATCATATGAGAATAACTCTGGCCACTGAGCCCATAAGTAATCCTCTCACTCCCAAGTATCATCCTATGCATAACCATGCTGTTGTAAAATCTATAATAAAAGAAAAGATCGAACTAACATAGACTTCATTCTCTAATCGAATATAGGAATATGATACTCCTAAAAAGAGGCACCGAATTCCATCTCAACATCCTCAAGAACAAGATTATGGGATGTGTCAGCTTGGTAAGGGAGAATATATGAAATGTGAAATACATCTTTCATGGAATAATACCTCAATATTGATAAAAACCTATAGGATACCATATTATCTATATCAAAGATATCAAAAGGAATGAAAAAAAAACATGATAGCTTCCCATTCATCCATATATTCCTATTCCCAAGACTGAGTGATACTCTCAAGAAAACATGATCCCTAAACATGAACTCTAGAGGTATTTGACGATGATCAACATATGATTTCTATATACATTGAGAAGTATCCATAAACTTTCTTGTCAACTGTACCTGCTCTGAAATCTCTTGGACAAGATGGGTATGTAGTAGTGCTACCACCCCTACCTATAGCTAGCCCAGAGATGAACGGAATGAACCACCATATAAGGATTTATAAAGATCAATAAAAGTAGTTTTTGGAAATATATTACTTTATAAAAACTCAATGAGGGGTATATGTTTATCCTAAGAACCCATGAAATCAAGGATGCATGCTTGGATCATGTCTTCCAACACTGGTATAGTCTATCTTTGTTGGCTATCAGTCTGATGTTGAAAAGATATGATCAGAAGCACATATGTACTGAAATATTTTTATAAAAATTTCTAGAACAAAAAAAAGAGTATCTGTATGAAATGATAGTATAATGGACACCATTTTGGTGTATAATCACATAGATGTACAGTTTTCTAAGACCATCCACGGATATGGTCTTCATAATAAGAAGGAAGTGGGATACTTTGGTCAGCTTATTGATAACTACCCAAACCACATCGATAACTCAAAGTGACCTTGTTAAACCAATCACAAAATTAATCGTGACATCATCCCATTTCCATTCTAGGACTGTTAAGGGTTGTAAAAATCCATCAGTTCATTGGTGTTCCATATTCACCTACTGGCAGGTGAAACACCTTGAGATAAAACCCACAATCTGATGTTTCATTCCATGGAACCAATATTAGTGGTGTAAATCATGAAACATATGAGAGAAACTTGGATTATTTACCCACTTAGAATCATGTGAATAAGAAATTAGCTCCTCCCTCATGTGTATAGGAACCTATATACATCCATGGAAATGGAAGATCTCATCTCAATTGATAAACAAATCCATATGTGGGTCCTCACCTGAAATACCTTCCTATATGACCAAAACCTTAGGGTATGAAAACCACCTTCACTTCACCCTATCCACAAGTGAATAGGCAACAACTAAGGATGTTAGAAATGGCCACTCATGACTATCCTGAACCTCTAGATGCATATTAGCAAATAGGGTCATCAACATCCATTCATCATTGGATTCCTAAATGGATTGTTCAATATTTTTCCAGCTCAGTGTATCAGCCACCGCATTACCCTTTACAAGAGTATAAAAAATATTAAAGTCAAAAGAATGAAGGTATTATACTCATTTTCTCTATCTGATATTTAATTCACATTGAGTAAAGATGTATTTGAGGATCTTATGATATGTAAAGACCACTAAGTTCTATACCACAAGACAGTGTCTCCAAAAACACAAGGCATGAATGACCCTAGCATGCTCGATGTCATGAATTAGGTAAATATGCTAATTAGGTCTCAATTAGAGAGACCTGTACATAATTAATTGATCATCCTGCATTAGTAATATACCCATCCTGATGCCTGATGCATCATAAAACACTATATAACGACTTCCAGGATTTCAAATAATCATGATCAATATCGAAGAAAGTCTTCCTTATAACTCTTGAATGCCCTTATTACATTCTTCAGACCATAATTAATTCATACCCTTCTTAGTAAGATTATTAATAGGTATTGAAGGCCTGAGAATTCCTATATAAATTGCTAGTAATAGTCAACTAACTCCAAGAAACTATGTATATCAAACATGTTCTTAGGATGCTCCCTAAAAACAATAACACTCACCTTCTCTGGGTCAAATGATACTCTTAATTATGAGATAATATGACCCAATAGGTAATAATTGTTGATCCAAAAGTAGAAATTTGTGAGCTTAACATATAATTGAAGACTTATCAGTGTATTAAATGCGATATCATGTTTTTTTTCATGGTCAAATAGAGTCTGATAATAAAAAAAATTCATCCATAAAAACCATGATGGAAAAATCTAAGTAGGGGTGGAAAACCATATTCATCAAGGACGTCAAAATATATGGCTCGTTCATAATCCCAAACAACATAAGTAATTAATCATATAAAATGTACTGAATTTGTAAGGTCGTACATGGTATGTATGAAGGCTTGAATCGCACCTGACGATAGCTTTATCTCAGCTCTATCTATGAGAATACCCTAGATCCCCAGATCTGGTCAAAGAGATCATTTATTCAAGGAAAAAGATACCAGTTCTTCACTTTAAGCTGGTTGAACCATCGATAATCCAAGAAAATTAGGAGGTTTCCATATAACTTCTTAGAGAAGAGGATCAGATAACCCTAAGGGGAAGTAATGGGTTAGATAAAACCCTTTTATTCAAAATGCTCATACTATCTCTTGATATTATAGAGCTCAGTAGGCTCCATCCTGTGTGGATGAATAGATACTAATGCTACTCCTAGAATTAGCTCAATTATAAATTCTACCTCTCTCTCAGGAGGTATCCTTGAAACGTTGTCTAAGAAAACATCCCTAAAATGATCCACCACAAATAGGAAATCTACCAGATGCATCATATGATCACCCCAATAGAGGTTGGAAATCTAAGTTGTCACTCCTCCTATCCCATGATTCTTTGGTCCATCTCGACCAGCCTATACATTCCATTTATTCTTATGTACATATATAACACCCTTAGATGATGTGATAGTTACCATTTTTTTATAATATTCAATGTGGTCATGATATAGAATAAGTAAATCCATCCCAAGAGGGAAGTCCTTGCATTTGAGTATACCCTATGACCATACTCTAAATGGTGTTTCTTAGGTTATCATCTTACAAATGTACTGAATATCAAGCCTAATAATTTTCCATGATCGATACAGAGAAAAAGGACTGTGAAACACCTATATTAAACCAAGCAGATACTATAGTAGATGCTACTAGAATAGTTACTCATACAGTAGATGGTTTTGAAGTATACTCCTTAGGTATCTATTATAATGTGTGAAACTAGAGTAATCCATGACCGTGAGCTATAGTTGGAATTCCTATAAAAGGCACATTTTACTGGTGATGATAATTAGAAGTCTAGCTACCTTGGACACAACCTCCTCCTTGGACTGTTTAGTTGGTTCTACTTCAGTTTCTTGATTGATGCAAATTAGTTGACCTTGCTCCTGATGGTGGATATGTTTCAAGTCCTCTTCCACTAGAAATAGTTGGAAAGGTTCATAAACACCATTGTAGATGACCCATATCACCACACAAACGACACTAAAATGGGTCTCTATCACACTATTGATTTACATTTCCTTTCCTTCCATACTGATGGCATATAATAGAGCTTCTAGTATAGACACTTTGGCCACCATTGTTCTAATGATATTCTTCATGGTGACACTTCATACCACTATAAAAACTACTACCCTATCTCGACACTGACCCTCTATTCCATGTACTATAAAATTTCCTCATTTTGTGATTGGTGACAAGATATTGGATAATTAAATCAGAAATAGTATATAGGTTGAAGAAATTCACTTGAGAGTGAATGACATACCTGATCATATCCCCGAAGCATCTCACTCATGATATATCATCACCAACAGTAATTTATTCATTGTGTTGTGGCTTAGTGAGTCACACTGAATATTCTATAATGGATATAACACCCTACTCTAGGTGTAAGATCTCCCTAGCTCAATCAACCTTTAGTGTCTGAGGGAAAGAGTAATCAAAGAAGGTGGTCTTGAAGACTTCTCAGGACATTCCATGATGAATACCATCCTGGGTAACCGAATCTCATTATCTCTTGGTTGAATCACATAGCATGCAGGTGGAGAGATTTAACCTCCTCTACTGAGGAATCACAATTTGCTTGAAGATAGTTAAAATGGATTCTAGCTATGACATAGTAGCCTGAGGACTTCTATCCCTTGAGAATGTGGGAGGATAATGCTACTGTAAATCATGAGTAAGATCAAACATTGTAGGATCAGGTTATAGAAAACCCTATATAGACTATATCAAGTGTAGAAAAATATCTCTATGTTATGTGTTAGTTCCCATTTTGATTGAAATAGGTGGTGCCTCAAGTGGCACTCTTGGAGATAATAATAGTGGATAAATGCCTACCATATCTAGAGTGTGATTGTCACCACCATCCTAGTGCACAACTTTAGGATGATGTGGTAGTACAGCTGCTCAAATGTTATGTACACACCTCAGAACATGATTCTATTAATGTATGAAGAGAGATCTCAACCAGAATAAGAAAATACACAATTCCCAACAACTAACTATCACTCATAGTAGTAAGATAAACATAGGGTCTTACTACCCAAGGCATAATATCCCAAAAAATTGGGTCTAAATACATAGTATTGTTATGTGTTTATGTTTTAAAAAATAGGGGTTTTGGTATATGGTACTGTTAAATTGAAAGTTAAGTAATAAAACACTCCTTGAGTTTAGCTTCCCTTACCATTTATTAGAAACCATTTTATTTATTTGAAATTAATATTTTAAGTTAGTATGTGAGTAATTAAAAAAATTAAAGGTTCAATTAAATTAATTACCATACCTAGTTTATAAATTTCTATACAATTTATAAATATAGATTTACACCCACATAATTGTAACCACACACTTACATTTTTCCTTACAATATAATGAGTAAAATATGATGGATTGATTCTATGAATTACCCTTTCAAATTTATAACTTCCCATAATAATTATAAAATACAATTGGTACTCATATATTTTCATCCAGAACATAGCTTATGAAATTAGGGGTATATATATTACGTGGATCAAAATTTTCTATTTAATATGACACCATCAATCTATATGGAAAAAATCAATTTAGCTTGATGACTCCTAAAAAAACAAATTTCTATTTCTTAAAGAAGATGTTAGTGTTGTTGGCATATATCACATCCAAGGAGAAGTCAACAATCATAGGCAACATAGGAAATCTAAGCAATGAAATGCACCTATATGGAATGAAATATGTATGGAATGTGAATCCCTAGTTCCTATGATGATGCATATAGAAATGATCCTTTCCATACTTGGCCAAGGTTGAATTTCCATAAAGTATAATAGATACAACAATTCATGTGCATTAACCAATAGGGAAAATATATAAACTATAATAGGATAAATATAAAAAAACAATTACCAATCCTAGGAAACTTGGTGTTTTCCCCAAACCTGGGTTATGTACCCATATTCATGAATCATGACCAAGTTTCAATAGGTTTCTAATCTCATATCTAAACTTCCCAAAAAATAAGATAAGAAAATAAATACCAATGATACCACTTTGTGATGTCTCAGACTTGGTTCACTCCTAAGTAATCAAAACTAGTTGGACAGATTGACTTAAACACACATCTATGTATACCAGTGAATTCTAACTAGCAGGGAGGGTCTAGGGTGTATCCATGGGGAGACTATTCCCTCTGGTCAGAGTAGAGAACAATGGTGAAAATTATTAATGAACAATAGAAATGTAATAATAATAATGAATAAGGTTGTGGAAATAATCATAAGAATCAAAGCAATAAATAATTAACAAAAGATTTAAACTGTATCACATACAAAATATGATGTCAAATCTCTACAAAAAGGGAAAATATGCATTGATGGTAGTAGAAAAACATTCCAATAGATGATCTACAAAGGAATCAAGAAGGAAAAAAACTATCCAATAATCTCAAGCACTGGCTTAGTTATCTACTGATATGATCCCATCATAAATCAAGAAGTCATGTGTCTAAAGGGGGGTTCATACCTTTGTCAACAACTGTGATCATAATATCTTCCTGGGTACCAATGATAGCCTAGATAGAGTATGAGATAAATCTTAGTAGGCCACTACTAAAAACATCTATACAAATCCAGCCTGTGAGTATAAATTATACGGTATAAAGGTATATCAACAGTAAGGTAGAGCGAATGTAAACAACCCATACATGATTTAGCCACAACTTCTATATCTAAAAATTAATTAATTAAATTAATTAAATTTCAGTTTATATTTATAAGATCATATATAGGTATAATAAGTAATGTAAATGATGATGATAATAACAAATAATCCAAGGCTAAACAAAAGAATACTTGACCACAGAAGGTCAAGCCAGCTCAAGGTATACAACCAAGCAACCTAGAATAAGGGACTAAGTGTAATCCAAGGGGAACCCCCAAGGAATTATACTAGAAGACTTTATAACCAAGACCATGGAGCACATCTCTATTAAATCCCGAGCTAAGTATGATTAGACCTATAGAGAATAGGCCAAGGAGTTGCATGTTCATTGAAAACAATCTGAATCCAAGGAGTGTACCCAAGGCATTCAAATATATAGAGATAATGTAAAGGGATCCCACAAAATCATGTTGAAAATTCACTAATAGATAAATACCATGTTCCAAGGTGGGTATCTCCCTTGGAAACCAACTCAATGAATCAGAATGGCATCCTTTGAGTAATTAATAAATTTCTTCAAGAATCCCATGCTAGCTCAAGTATGACCACTACTAGAAAGAATAAAATTGTCCATATGCAATAAGCACCTTATAAATTTAATATATATACCATAAGTAATTTAAGGACATTTAATACTTGTGCTAATAACATTTTCATTAAGTGCATTCCATTACCTTTAATCATACATGAAAAGTTGAAATAAAAACATACAACCAATTATTGAATTAATTTTAATAATAAGGGACAAGGGATATCTATACATATTCATATACCAATCCATTTTATAATTTATTAAAATATCCACTTTAAGGTTATGTGGGAACCTTACAAACACATCACTACCTAATTTTAAATTTCAAATGAAAAAAATCAAACAATTTAAAAATAAAAACATGGACCATCATCACCGTATCAGACCACATACTACCTCACGATAAACACCTTGATATAAGACAAACCCTGCATAAACACCAGTACCACAAAAAGAACCATGATTCATAATCTATGAACACCACTGAAAATACAATAACAATGTACCAATGATACTTAATCGACTATCATCATCATGAATCTACCTCATGTCACACACCCTGACACTAATCATATCCATTTTTCATAGTAGTTTTTCTTTCTATGGAGAGACCATCAACTAGAATCAACCTTCACCAGTATTGAAAACAAAAAAATTACATCACAAACCATCAAAGCCAGAAAAATGTTTAATCTATCCCTAGCTTATTCTTATAGGAGATTCCTTATCTAGTATTGGCCCTTGGTTTGGTCTAGATTAGATGAAAATATAATAACATAAAAAGACCCTAAAAATATTGAATATGATCTCACATTGAAATATCACCAAATTTGAGAAGATAAATGAGAGAAATAATGAAGTAGATCAAATATCTTATAAAGAGGGATTCAACAAGACAAACAATTCCTTGATTGGACATCAAATAGAGAAGATCACCCAAGGCCTAGCTTTAGGTGTGGCATTGATTCATTGAAGAGGAGGAAAATGTTATGTATATTGGAATTAAAGGAATAAGTATTGAAAAAGGTCTTAAAATGGAGGGTATAAAGTAGTAAATTTTCCACTTTTTCAGTGGTTGCATAGTTTGTGCACGTGGTAGTTGAAACAGTGTGCTAACCATGTGCATCCCACTACCCAAGGAGCACAACCTCATGGCCTGCATTGAAAAGTTTGACAAACCATGAATAACCAATGAAAACCGTATATTGATGCTACACACATCCTAAGCCCCCATTTCATGTTTAAACAAGCTGTTCGATGCCCATATAGGGCTGCACGATTTGAGGTGAATGATTAGAACTATTCATGTGCTAAGCATGTGCCTCTTTTATTTCCTCCAAAAGTTAGATATTAAGGCTCTAAAAAAGCCTCAAATTCTCCTGAACCCTTCCTTAAACCATAGAGAACATTTATAAGTATAAAAGTAAGGATTAAAAATATAATTTAAAGTTTTCATACCTTGAAGAAAAATTGGGTTGTTACACCTCTGGAACCCATGCCACAAATTATTTTGAGATCCTATAAGCCTTGGGTATGACTATAATACAGCCCATGAACCACTCCAAAACTACTCCTAAAACTCTAAAGACATTAAAAAATAGTCCACTCAAGCCTCCACGCTCTAAGGGCACAAGCTACAACACATGGAATCTAATTTAAGACCTACCACATCACAACAAAAAAACACATTGACAGTCCCCTCAGATAAACGAAATGGCCAAAAATAGACCTCTCTAGATATCCATAAAATATATCACCTCCAAACTATATCCATGAAAAAAACTAGAAGATAGAAAAAAATACATCACCCATAGAACTCAATTCCACATGAATTAAACCATTACATAAAAACCTCCACTAGGATTTATCCCTCATATCCACAAAGAAAAATCCTCATCCTGTTGATATTTCAACTCTAACTCCCCCAGATTCTCCTCATACCCCATCCCATTACCTATACACCCCAAAATCACTATGTAAAAGGGCGAAAAGGTCCATACCATTACATAAAATACATAATAATAACTCATAGAAAATCAAACTATCAAAATAAGTTAAAAACAAAGAATCGACTAATCCATTTCCAAATGTATAACAAATAGACTGAACATGGGTATGGATATAATCTATTATAATTTAGGTTAACATTTTACATAGATTGACATTTAATCTAAAATGATTATCAATATGGAATGGCTTCATAACACTAAATTTTTTAAAACTTGCATGAGGGTAAGGTAGAATTATTCTTTACTATGTAAGGGTCATTTTTTCATTCTTTATAAAGGTAAGTTATAATATGCTAATATAACTAATAGTATCAAAGAAATTCTATATGATACATAAAGGTAACTCATGGAATTATGTGTAAAGGTAATATAAAATTTCTTTATCCTACACAAAGGTATCATACTAATTTAACAAGATACATAAAGGTATGATGTTGATTTGGAAAGATTCATAAAGGTAAATATCTTATTTAATCTCATTTAAAGGTAAGGGACATAATTAATTCTATATGTAAAAGTAAACAAGTATCTTATGTAAAGGTAACCTATAAATATAATAAGGTATTTAAAGGTAATAGACCTCTCAATTAAAGGTAAAAATAATTATTTTCAAACAATGTAAGGGTAGATAACATATTGTTTATGCTACATAAAGGTAATATTTAGGTTTAAAAACATGCATAAAGGTTAATAAAAAATAATGTAAGTTATGTAAAGGTAATAATTAAACAAACATGAGGGTAAAAATAATTTTAAACAAGCTATGTGAGGGTAAAAAACCTAGATAATTAATTTTATACATAAAAAAACAAATTAATTATAAAAAATATTAAGAAAATAATTTAACAATATTATTAAATCAAATAAATCCTCTGGAAAACATATTTTTAATGAGAATAAATAAAATGATTATAAAATTTTCAGTACCAAAATATAAAAAGACAATGTTTTTCATGAAGCCACTTCCATATCCCCTCCATTTTGATAATTAAGAAAAATATATGTCAATTTAAATATTTTCTCTCTTTTATAGAATTGATAAAAATATAAATATATTTAAAACAAAATTTATGGATTTTAAAATAAAATAAAGACCTCAAAAATACTCCCCCTTTTTAAATATAAATTAAAAATTTTTCCAATTAAATAAATTTCCCTATAAACCACTACTTTAAATAATAGTTAATCTCCCTATAAATTTAACCATATAACTAATTGAAAATTGAAATCTAGAATATATATAGTTTTTACATCTAAAAAAAGTTTCTAGACTGTTAAAACTTCACATATTTAAAGTTTGATAATAAAAAATAAATATGAGTAATTTAAAAATATACCCCCTTAATTTATGATTCACTTCTACCTTAAAAAAATATGACAATGAATATCCATCTTAGTGAACTCCTCACGGAGCCACAAAAATAGGTTAGCAAAAAATATAATCTATTCAAATAATTATAAATGATATATACTGAATTTATATTTTTTTACCCATATTCCAGTAATCCAAATAAAAAAACATTCATATAATTCTCATTAGACATAGAAAAAATGTTAAAACACTTGTTAATAAAAAAAATAATAACATGAAATTCATGAATAATGAACATAATATAATTTAAGAACATACCTGGGAATGCATACCAGTTTTGATCTAATAGGATTTTGAAAATATTTCTTATGAAAAAATGTCGCATAAGGGTTAGTCATCTTAAATATAAAAATAGACTTAGATATAGATGCATTTGTGTGACAAACTGATTGAATAAATTTTAATGAGAAATAAGAAAGATAATTTCAAAATAATCCAAATAAAATGAAGGTAAAAGTTGATTTACCTTCATATTTTTCTTTATCAAATATATTCTTACACATTTTAGGTAACCTCCCCTGAAAAACATGATAATTTATATTCATTTTTTTTGACTTTTTTTATTTCAAAAATTTATCTAATGTCTGAATCCCAACAGTAAATTTAGATTACATTTCCTTTAAACTATAAATTTTATTCTTATGATTTATATTATCATTTTTAGGAAATTCAAGATCATTAAAATCTTTATATTTAGTTATAGAAAAAGAATTTTTGAGAAAATTATTCTCCTTTTCCAACATATATAAATTATTTTCCATAATCTTAATTTTCACATTCTACTTATAAAACTTTGAAAAAATATATTTCTAATTTTTATTTTCCAAAATGAAACATTTCTTATTTTTAGAAACTGAATAATAATCCTTAGTCAGCCTTTTATACATTTTACCATTATTTTCCATTTCCTCAAGATACTAATCATATAAATCACTTAAAGTTTCTAATTTATATTTATCACAATCCTAACTTGAAAATGATTAAGAATCATAATCAAAATTACACTCTTTTTCAATATTACTCATTAAATAGATATTGAAATATTTCTAAGAAGATTCTCCCAAATCATTTAAAGAAGATAAGTGAGTAGGTGGTAAGTAAATATTTTGATATTTAGCCAAAAGTGAAAAGAATATATGTTTCATTTTTTACTTATAAATTCTTAATTATAGTCAGATTCTTATTTGCAACTCTAAAGTCCAATAAATGATTTATTAATTTTATTTTTTCCATATCATATTCTTCTCTTTAATCATTCTATCTTGGATAGTCAAATTTGGTATGCCCGGGATTCCAAAAAATAATTATATATAATGTTAGATTAACCTTCATTCCTTTTTCTCTTGAAGTACTTCATGTATATATTGATTTTCTATTTATCCTTATAGGTACCATTATAATTTTTATAATTCCTTGAATTCAATTTTAAACTTAATTTTTATCATCATTTTTCATTAAGCTAGAATAATACGAACAATAACTATAAGAATTATTAAAAAAAATCCCAATTAAAATCAACTACATTTATTTTTTCAGAAGAATCAATCTCATTATTATTAAATTCAATCTCATATTCTAAAATTGATTCAATCATCCCTTATAGAGAGTATTCTATAAAATAATTTTTTTCTTCAATAGATACTTTCTTTGAATGCATATTTTTTGTAACACTAGATGTATTATTTCAATTAAAAATTGATTTTTCATAGTTTTCCAATGTTCAAAAATGTTGTTAACATTCCTTTTTAAGATATTGAATAGTTTATTAACACTTTCATGAGCCGACATTCTAAATTCATGAAATCCAGCCTTTTGAATTCCATGCATTATTATCTAAAATTTATTAGTTCTTAATGAGTGAATATTATATCACTATAATTTCATAAGGAGTTTTACAAGAATATATATCACTAAAAACATTTTAATAAGTGAACAATAATGAGAATCCATGAATTTTTAATTAAATAAATATTTTTTATCATTATTTCTAGTCAATGTTCCAAGATCAAATTCAGGTAATTTATATGGTTTTTCCTATATGGTCCAATATTAAATACTGGTGTTGTTTTAAAATACCTTTTTTCAATCCTTCCAATATCCATTGTCACTTCCATTTAAATGCGGTGGTATAAATGGATTAAAAAATTTAACCTTTTCACATTCATCACTAAAATATATCATTGCCTTAGATCATTAATTCTAGGATACAAGTTATCTCAACAAGTTAATAAATCAGAGAGAACAAAAAAACTTTCCCAATAAGAGCATACTTTGATACCAATTAATAGGCCATGAAGGGGTGAATGAAAATAGACAAGTGGGGTGGGGGTTGAATTTCATATCTTAAAAAGTATAATATTTTTAAAAATAAATATGGAATTTAGTGGTTTGATAATATTAAAAAATTCATTAATAAATGATTATGAATAGTGGATGTGTGAAGAGTGAATATAGAAAAATAAATATATGAACACAAAGAGTCTTATTTTACTTTATATCCAAATGATCTTATATATACTCTTGACACCCAACAAATGGAGAATGAAACCTAATAAATAAGAGAGATAATTTTACAAAATAATCACCTAAAATAAGACATTTACAATGGGAGAGTTCCTTACCTAAGACATTATTAAAAAGACACCTGGAAATTAAACACATATCCTATTTTCAATATAAGATAAAACCAAGTATTTTACTATAGGATTAGACCTAAACCTAGTGAATTTTCAAAGGAACCACTCACAACCTGTGTAATTATTTTTGGTCAGGTAGTATAACCATGCAATACTATTTAATGGTTATGTAACCAGTGTATGGTATGATTCAGTGAACAAAAAACCATCATAAAAAAAGAATAAATAAAATAGTGAAACCCACTAGAGAGTTGCGAATTGATTCAATAGTGTATAAAAGTTCTTCTTGTCCCTTCAAATGGTTTGAATGATCATGCTCAAGTGATCGAGTAGTTTACATCAATAAGAAGTTATGAACAATGAATATCTATTTGTTTTTCAAAGTATCACTTAAAAATTTATAAGTTGATGGAAACCATTTATAGATTTCAGTCATGAAAAAGTATCCTTCCTTGAATCTCAGATACTAAATTATTTTAATCAACTCTCACTACACGCTTATACTTATTTTATTAATAGTATAAAATAACTACAAATAATATAAAATTGTTAAAATAATTCAAAATGAAAATGGAAATATTCAAATTATTTCTAAAATTATCATAGAGATATTTCTATTTCCACAATTATACTTTGAAATTCAGAACATTAATTTTCTATAATATCCATTTGTTTAGCTCAAAGTATCACCATTAGAAAATTTTAGAGATATTTGATAAATTTTGTAAAGTTGTTTCCTTATGAAGTATTCAAATTTTGAAAAATATTCTAAAAGTATGCATATCGATATATAAAAACTATCATTCATTAAAACACTTTAAATAAATTTGAATATGAATGTTAGATAAAAAAATGATTTTAAAAAAGTTGAGAGAAATAAATAAATCAAAAATAAATCCATTCATATATTGAGCCACTTTATATAATTTTATAGTGTGATTGAAGACTAAATTATATTTTCATTTATATCTGTGTAAAATACTCAGGAAATATTCACATAGATTTTATATAATTAATTAGAGTTTATAGAAAAAAAATTTAAAACACCTTAAAATATAGAAAATCATACAATCAAAATAAGTGAATAATAGAGAATTGACTAATCTATTTAAAAATATATAACAAATAGATGAAAAATGGATATGGTTATATTTTGGTATAATTTAGGTGGATATTTTATGTAGATATAAAATTAATCTAAAATGGTAACACTGTGGAGTGGTTTAAAAATGCTTGTGGTTTTAACACTTGAGTGAGGGTAAGTTGAAATTATTTTATACCATTTAAGGGTCATTTTTTATTTTGTATTATGGTAAGATATAACCTGCTAATCTATATACGGGTAACATAATAATTATTTAAGTGATGTAAAGGTAACTCATGTAATGTTTCATAAATGTAATCCATTATTTCTATTTCTTAAGTAAATGTATCATAATAATTTAATATGTTATATAAAGGTATCATGAAAATTTGAAAATATGTATAAAGGTAATAATCATATTTAAACTCGTGTAATTGTAATAAGTAATGATGTCTTGTACACAGATGACACTTTAGGGTGCCCCAAGTTTTCTAGAACACATGTCCTCAAGCGCATCTCCCCAAATGCCAGAGGCTGCCGACTAGCAGCGAGGGCCTAGGGTGTTTTTGTGCAGAGACTATGACCTCATTACCAATGTGCAGCACAACAGGTGAAGGTAAACTTAGGTAAATAGTGGAAGCAATATAATTAAAGAGAAGGCATGATGAAAAGTTGAGATGACATTAATAATAACTGAAACAACTATAATAACATTCAACAAGAAATGATGATATGTCATGTACTAGAAAGAAAGAAAACATGGATACAGACAATAGGCATAACATGTTTCACAATGTATAAAGGAAATCAATGACTATCCCAATCATCATGAGTTCTTAATGAGTCATTTTCTATCAAACTCTATACTAAATATAAAGCAATAAAATGTTCAAATCCACATGCTTCCTTTTTTCAGCACCTAAAACCATGCAATCTACGCCGAGTACCAAATGACGCCTAGAGAGGGTGTGAGATAAATATTAGTGGGCCACCACCAACAGTGTCTATAAAATTCGGCCCGTGTAATAGAAATGTAACAATGTGAACACATGCATATATAAAGTAAAGAAGTACAATGTAACTAAACAATCAAGTACCTACTTCATCCCTTGTATAGTGTCTGAACATAACCAATCCATTAATTTAGTCAATTACATGTTTATATTAATAGGCAACATGAGGCGTGGACAACACTGAAATAGTCTCAGGATAGTGTAGATAGTGAAAGTTACAAGGTTATGACCAAGGCAACATAGACCTCAAGGGTCACCAAGTCAGTAGTGATTGTAGCCCTGTGTGGGGTAATAGTGTAACCCAATGAGCATATTCCAAGGCATTCCACAATGAGGTGCCTACCAAAAACATGGTGATTGTCCAAGGTAAGGAAGGGATAAGTAAAGATAGGACCCAATGGGCTATATCCATGGAACCCACTTATCAATGCAAGATATAAGGAGTGTATCCAATGTATTCTATAAGAATAAGGAGAGATCCTATGGTGTCCTACCGGGCATCCAAAAACATACAATGATCGAGATCTTTTTGGGTATCAAACTATGGAAGCCGTATCAATGAATCAGAGTGGGGTTCTCGAGTGCTTATGGAATTCACTGATAAGAATCCAAGGTGATCTTGAGTCTGACCATTCTTATTTGATTATGAAGTCATGTAATATTTCATTCGGTTCAACCCTTTACCTTCATTAGTGTGATAAGGTGAATTTTCATGAAAACTTTTTATCAAGTGATATAATATAAGACTTGAATTTTATTAGTGTGACCATGACAACTAGCATGAAACCATTCATTTAATCCATATAAGGAAAATTCAGTAATTTAAGGTTCATTCCACTACCTTCCATTAATGTGGTAAAGGGTGATATGGATATGAAACCAATTAATCATTCACATTAAATTATCAATTTGAAGCACTTACCTTAGGCTGGTCAAGTGGTATGCATACGTGGTACTTTCCATTATGTAATTCAAAATATAAATAAATTCATTTAATACAGAAAATACTACCCTCAGAGTGGTCAATCCATGGCACACCCTAAAGGCGGTGAAACGGTGTCAAACCCCTAAACCACAATTATGGTATAACCTTAGACATGGAAAATATGGAGTTTTATTCATAAACACCAACAATTAATAACATTTTTGGAAAGTGTATGACCATATGGTTCTAATTATTATAAACATTGAATATAAATTCTATAAACGACACCTAATTAAATCGTTGGGCCCCACACAACAAATCCAAAATCAACAAAACTTAGGGATGAGTTATAGACCACCCACCTTAGAGTTGTAAGAATCTCCTCCTACGATATTGGCCCTTCATTTGGATCATATTGGAGTATATCTAATAAAAAGTGAAAAATACTCATACCTTGATATCTCGGTTGAGAGAAAAAGTGGAGAATGGATCAAGGGTACTCAAGTTATTTTCATTAAGCATCCAACTTGACAAACAGAGGCTCGATTAGTTTTAAAATGAAGGATTTCTCTTGATTCTGATGTTGGATATTTTAAAATCCCCATATTTTGAGAGAAATAGGTTAATCCCACATAAACTCGAACTAGGGAAGAAGTAGGGAGCTTAATTAGATCATTAATTGTAAAAATGGAATTTTACCCAAAATTTAGTTGGTGCACAATTTGTCCACACAGTTTGAAAAACCTTGTGCAAACCATGCATGGATTCCTAGAAAAAAGGGGATCTCACATGGTTAGGCCATATGGCCGTGCACTAACCATATGAGGTGGCTCTATCCGAAAGAACACAATATAAATATTTTTCCAAACCATGTAGAATTCATGCATGGTTTACTCTAAACCATGATTCAAGACTATTTTTCCAAAAAAGATGGGTTCCAGGATTCGAAATTTCCTCGGACACCCTTGAGACCTTTACTAACCCATTAGGAATCCATATGAGGTCCAAAGTAATTATTTAGACCAAAATTTAAAAGATTAATACCTGAGTTAAAAACTGGGTTCCTACAATCTTCCCCCTTAAATGAACTCGTCCTTGAGTTCACATTCTAAAGGTGGAGAAACATTTCATTAGAAAAACTCTGGACATTGGGCATGTACATCAGCTTCCCTCTCCCAAGTCTCATATTGAACTCGGCTGTTCTGCCATAACACCCATATGAGAGGGACAAACCGGCCTTAGAGAGCCTTTATGATTTGGTCTACAATACGTAATGGATATGACTCAATGGTAGCATCATCATTTAACTGAACTTCCTCGGTATCAAAATTTTGAGATAGGTCGACATGATATTGGCGAATCTGTGAAACATGAACAATGTCATTCATGGAACAATACCAATAATGTAAAATCAACTGATAGGATATCGGTTGGACTCTCTATTGAATCTCAAACGGCCCTACATAATTAGGAGACACCTTTCCTTGCTTCAATAACCTTCTATGACCAATCCTAAGTGATACCTAAAGAAAAAAATGATTGTCGATGTTGAATTAAAGAGGTTTTAAATGGAGATCGGTACAAGATTTTTGTTTGGACTGAGCGGTTCTCATACGTTTTCTGCTCAGCTGAACCCACTCTGAAGTCTCCTGAATGAGATGAGGACCTAGTAGGGCTTCCTCACCTGCCTTTTTCCAGAATACGGGTGAATAGTATAACCTACCATACAAGGCCTCAAAAGGATCCATATGAATTATGTCATGAAATCTATTTTTATAAGAGAACTAGATGAGAAGGATATGCTTCTCCCATGAACCGCTTAAATCAAGGATAAAATCTTGGAGCATATGTTCTAGAACCTTTATTGTCTATTCAGATTTTCTATTGGTCTGGGTGAAACGATATGCTTAAAAGCACATGTGTTCCCATATCCTTATGAAAACCCTAATCGTACTACAACGAACCATACATTATATAAATATTTTACTTCTACATTAAAAAATATTTATTACATAGCATAACAAAAACCACACTAGGGCCGTATAGGTTTAGTGTCTTTAGAAACTGGGAAACATAAACTACTAGTTCATAAAACATATAATCCTTTTTGACATATATCTCTTAATACACTTCTTCATGACCTAGGAAAAAGAAACATAGGAAATGGTGAGCTAAAATTCCCAGTAATGGTAAATATTGGAAATATCAGTCATATCATAATCATAAGAAGATAACATTTGAAAAATATTATACTGTATTTAAAAGATCATAATATAATGTCATGGGATATATCATCAAAGTGAAATATAATCCCAATAGTTATAACATAAGAAATATAATTTCATGGAATACACACATAAGTATAAGAAATCATTTTATATTAGTCAAGGCTCATTTCCAATAACATGATAATGTATAAATTCCATTACTGAACCGAGTTCACTCCTCATTGTAGCCTTGTACTAATGAACCAGATTTAGTTTCTATTCCATTCATGTCTATGTATGAGATATAAATATTTACCCAATGCATTGGAGATAGATATAGGTCCCCCCATCTCATAATGAAACTATTCTTATGTGTTCCACAAAAACATAAAAACATTCACCATAGCATAACCCATGAAATAAAATGGGTTTCTTAAAAATAATTCCACCATAATTAATAAAAAAAAATGGATTTACTAAATAAAATTCCATAATAAACATAATCAAATCATAGTAATAATAGGTATAACCCTATTCAAATAATTTCATCTTATATTTAAAATAATGTTGAGGAAACACATGAAATTAATTCTTTAGGAAAATATGCTTTCTTCTTCAAAAATGTTTTCTTTTTTAAAAATTAAAAATAAATTAAGAATAAATCAATTTATGTGAAAATAAACTTGTAAGATTGTATGGTAAGCTTCGTGGAAATAAGGCATTATGAAACCATAAATATCCATTCATTATATACAAGTTAAAAAAAATTCTTCTCGTGCTTTTGCTGGAAATGTCAAAAAGTACCTTGTACCGAAAATGACAAAATATTCCAATCATACCATAGAAAAAATTCACCAATGAGTAAAATAGACTTTAAAAAATTATTTAAGTATGTAAAAAATATTTTAAAATACATATTTAGGAAACCTTGACATGGATGATAAATATACCCCAGTAAATACTTATGAATAACCAATCTTGGATAAAAAATATATTTGAAAAGTTATCCCTTAACATAGGTTAGATATGTTTTGTATGTAACTGAAAACCATGTATACTGATTTATATAATGTTACTGATTTATTCTATAATAATAATAATTTTTATTATAACATTTATGATCATCTTTTCATTTTATTTTTAGTAACATTTCATTTTTACTCGTTATTAGGATATTAAATGATTTATGTACTTATGCTTGTTTTGTAGGATAAGTTATTATTCCTATTTTTAGGTTGTAGTTATATAATATAAATCATTCTATTAGTATAATATATATCATATTCATTAATTCAATTCATTTCTATAATCATGCTTTAACAAAGATTATATAGAATAAATCACATCGTACCGTGGAGACAGTAAACCGTACGTACGCACGATCGACGAAATAAATCCCATAATTATTGAATGGTATTTGAGTAGATGGTGTATAATATCTTATAATCAATATAATTTTATATTAATCTTATATATATTTATTAATTCCATCATTATACCCATTCATGTGAGGTGGCGGTGAAAAATGGATTACACAACAATGCGGTGACGGTAAGCTCTACATACACACGCGTAATGATTTCATTTTTCATAGGATGGGTACAAGGTGGACTATGGTTGTTTAATAATAATAATAACCTCTCATTATATAATTAATATTAAAGTTATTACTTTATATTGAAACAACTCTTGAGGTGGAATTAGAAAAAGAAATAAGTTTGAAAGAACTGGTAAATGATATTACCTCTTCTTCGACGCGCCTCCTCTAAATCTCCTCTTAGAGCTCTAGAGTTGTTCTTTACAGAATACCATAACCTCTAGAATGTTTCAATGGAATTTTATAAGGGAAATGTGCAGGTCATGGTCTATCTTGAACCCTAAAAATTAAGTGAAGAGTTGAGGGAGGAAGTTCCCTTTTATAATTGTGGTGAGCAGAACTTTTGGAAGCCTAAAAAATACTAATTTATAATAAAATAAAACCTTACATAAATACCTCAAAAATGTCCCAACTTATAATATTAAAAGATAAATGGTTGTAATATCATCAAAAAATAAATTTTATAGAAGGTTTTATTTCAATTTACGCATTATCATTTTAATTAAAACATAGTTATTCTGTTGAATTTTTAACTAGGGTAACAAATATTTCAATATTAAAAGGGTAAAATATTTACCTATTTGAAGTAAATTAGAAAATAAATGAATAATTTATAACATTTTAGACCATATAATAATAATTCTATATTTTCAAAAATGATATATGATTTTTAAATAATTTAAGAAAACCTTATTTTGAAAAAATATGAACAATGTAAAATTTGACACTATTTATTTCATGGATTTTTAAAAATATAAAAATAAGATTTGAACCCCGTTCTATATATTTTATTATATACCTAAGGGGTCAAGGTAATCAATAAAATTCATTTAACATAATAATTATCCCAAATTATATCTACTGAAATATTTTTAATAACACTTATTTAATATATTCATTAACAAAATGATTACTATCTCAATTTTGCGTCATTTTAGATTTCAAATGAGTTTTTATGATATAATTTATCTTATGTATAACCTTACTTTAAAAATAATTTAATTATTAATGTTTGAGTGAGAAATATTTCACTTTTATTTAAATAAAATAAATTAAATGTCCAAATCTCAACCAAGTAGGTTCCAATGGATGCCATTTAGACCCAAGTATGTTTTAGGGAAAATTATAATATTCCAATTATATTAATACATGTGTTACGGTAATTTTATAAAATTATTTTTACCCTTAATGTCACGACCCGTCCTCGGGCCCGTGCCGTGACTACCCCAAGCCTGCCTTCCATAGGCCAGGGGCTGGCGACTAGCACCAAAGGCGAAAATCCTGGTAAACAGGGAAGGCATTGCCTTTGTAAAGAAAATAACCACCACAGAGTAACCAAGCGGAAAGAGTAAACACTAAGTAAAACTGAAACAAGCAATGCTGAAAGTAAAAGGGGCCGGAAATACAAGCCCAACTGTAATGTATAGCTGAAGAAAAAAAACAGCAACTGAAAAGAAAAGCCGCAGCATCGAGCCATCCTCTGGAAGTCCCACCTGAAGGGTGGGTACAGATAGCCTCCACAGCTCTCGGTCCCATCGTCCGCTCTAAGTACACCTTGCCCAGTGGTCCACCTCCATGTACCATCCTGCTCCGCAATCCTCGACCACGATCAGCGTTGTCCGTCGTCTGCAACCAACACAACGTAGTGCGGGCATAGCCCGTGCAGGGGTGAGTATAAGCTACTCAGTAGGGACCCCGAGACCCCCGAAGGTCTCCCAAAATCCACAAAGGATAAACCACAAAGGAAAGATACAATCACGAAGTAACATCCGACACTGCTTAGGTATATTCCAATACATATACCTAAGTCATCAATTTCCGTTCGGCTCTAACACTCGAGCCCAATCACAACCCAATCCACATAGGAAGCAAAATGTAAATCCACACAGGATAGCACAACACAATCCACATAGGAAAGCAAAACAGGATTCAGCTCACACAAGAATACATCAACGAAAAAGGTGAAAGAGATGATTAGATATAGATACTGAATCATCTAAGATGGGACCCACATAGGATACAAGACGAGATGTCTCCATTGATTCATTTATGCTGGGACCCACATAGGATACAAGACCAGCAGTCTTCATTGATTCATCTATACTGGGACCCACATAGGATGCAAGACCAGTACTGAATCATCTAAGCAGGGACCCACATAGGATACAAGACCAGTACTGAATCATCTAAGCTGGGACCCACATAGGATACAAGACCAGCAGTCTTCAATGATTCATCTATAATGGGACCCACATAGGATACAAGACCAGTACTGAATCATCTAAGCTGGGACCCACATAGGATACAAGACCAACAGACTTCATTGATTCATCTATACTGGGACCCACATAGGATACAAGACCAGTACCAAATCATCTAAGCTGGGACCCACATAGGATACAAGACCAGCAGTCTTCATTGATTCATCTATACTGGGACCGACATAGGATACAAGACCAGTACTGAATCATCTAAGCTGTCAGATCCACAAAGGATCGATAGGTACTAACCCCGCAAAGGCCCACATAGGATCGGACCCACATAGGATCTGTAGCACTGATCCCCGTAGGATCGCTGAGTGCTGTAGTCATCGCCGTTGAATCCACTGAGGATCTCTGCACAGTCGTTGTCGAAGTCACAGTCGCAGCCAGCACTAGGGTTCCCGCACACAGCAAGATCGTTCGGGAGGGTCCGCTCCACGAGCCGAGAGGCTGATACATCAACTGACACATAGTCTGAAGTTGATGTATCCAAAAGTTCCGTATCGTCAACAGGAACTCAACGCAACAGACGGTGCGTCAATCGGACGCCCGGTCTGAGAGTTATTGGCTGTTTCGTTCCAGGGCCCGGTTGGTTTTTAAGGTAAAACCAACCCGACCGTACTCCACCTGCGTCCAAACCTTGGGCGGAGTGAGCCAAAAGATCCGTCTCACTTAGAGAAATCCAACAAAGTCGACGGCACGTCAATCGGACGTCCGGTGCTAAAGATATATATGTTTCCGCTCCGAGGGCCAGGTTGGTTTCGTGTACGAACCAACCCAGATGAACCCAAAGTTCTCCGAAACCTTGAGTGTAATATAGCAAAACGACCGTCTCATTCCAAGGATCGCTACACAACTGACGGTGTGTCGATCGGAGGTCCGTAGCCCAAGATATGGGCATTTGACGGAATTTGGTCCGAAATCGGGGGGTCTGGGCCCGAGCCGACCCGGCCCGACCCCACCTGGGTCGGCCCGAGCCGACCCGGCCCGACCCCACCTGGGTCGGCCCGAACCGGGTCGACCCGACCCGGCTGGGCCCAGCCCAGCCCGGCCAGGTTCGGTCCGGCCTCGGCTCGGCCAGCGTGGCCGAGCCGAATCGCGGAGCGGGGTGCGCGACTCCCCCGCCCGCCGCTAATTGAGGCCAGCGGCGGATCCGCCGGCCGCCAACCCTCCAGTGGCACGCCACCAACGCCAGTCACCGGCGCCGCCTTGCAGGTGTGGCGCGCCGCCGCCACCTTCCGCGGACCACCGGACGCGCTCCAGTGGTCCGTTTCTCCTGCCGTCTTCGCCTATGGTCCCCCTGGGACCCAACCTTCACTGCGAAGGAATTCAAACGCCATAGAGGCCTGCTTCGTCGTCGCCCATCAATCCGCACGTCAAAACGAATAGCGTCGTCTTTGTGGTTTTCCAGCGCAACCCGATGGCGCCGCGCCCCTTTTTCGCGGCCCGACTCCGACCGCGGTTCTTTTGCGGTTTTTTCGGCGCGACGCGACGGCGCCACGGAATTGATTCAAAAATTAATTTATTGCCTAGCATGGCGACGTCGCGCATTCATGCCACACGATTCCACGCGCTGCGACGACACCGCGTCACTTCCATTCCATCCGCAACAACAGGAAATAAATAATAAGGGAGGGGGCGGCCGTGTTTGTGTAGTCCGGCCTCCTCCCGTTAATCGATATCAAGCGGTCCAAAAATACACGGATAAAAGATGGAAGAGAAATCATGTAAAGAAACACATAAACCCCCTACAACCTCATAAATAAAAATAATCATAATAATAATCCCAACCCACAAATTAATCTTCACGGATCAACATAATATTTAGTTGATCCACGTTATTAGATTTAGAAGGGAGTAAACGAGGGTTCACCAACAATCAGAATTTAAATTCCCTACCCCAATTTCGTCGATGAATGTCGACGAGTTGCGAAAGTTGGTCGTTGCGTTTGACAGATGTCGTTCCTTCAACGTCAGAGGGATTGACATTGTCGTTGGCGACGTTCTTCACGGATGTCACCTTCCCTTTCCTTCTTTGGTTGGAAGGAAAGAGACGTGTCGTTGTTCTTCGGTGGAAACGACATTCTTCGTCGAGAAGATATCGTTCCTCCAAGCGTTCTTCCAAAACTCCACTCTTTCTCCCAATAAAAAGTTTAGCCAAAATAATAGAGACAACCCTCTATTATTTTTATGGCACAACAACTCAAGAGTTGTCCTTCATTAATTACAACAACACACTTGATTAAATGCGGAGATATGGATTCAAAATTCAAACAAGGGAGGTGGAGAGTTTCAACATTAAATTGGGAGAGTTAGAATATTAAGAGACTCCAAAATTAAATGTGAGTTACATGGGGGATTAATAAATATGAAGGGGTGGGGTTCGTGTGGCCCCCACCACCCTCATAACCTCCAAAGGGAAGTTGGGTAGTTACCCAACTTCCACCCAAGGATAAAAACACTAAAGGAAGAATAAAAATTGGTGTTAAATTTATATTTTAACTTTCACAATTTTTAACAACTTCCCTCATGTAAACGCAACTCCGGAATAGGCATTCCTAAGAAAATACCGATGCTGTGGTTCCATCGGTTCCCTCAGAATTCGATTCCGAGCACCGGTTGAAAAGATAGAAATTCCCGCTTATTCGTTCACTGAACGTACCCGAGCCAAACTTCGGAAATTAATTCCGTGCACACCGGGCCTCGGAATCAGGCGCCGTCATAAACTACGTTCTTATAAAATTCCAAAGAAAATTACGAAAAAATTTACCTTGAAATTTCCGGGTCTTTACATTACTCCCACCACAGGGCTTTACGTCCCCGTAAAGCTTCAACACAAACTAGGGATACAAAGGAAGTAGAGCTAGGCGGTAATCCACCTCGCCAATCCTGCTGAGGACCTGGAAGGGTCCGATGAAGCATTTAGACAACTTACCACCTCAGCCAAATCTCTGTAATCCACATCGAGGTGAGACCCACATGAAGACGTGGTCGCCATCCTCAAACTCTAGTAGCCTCTGCCTCCGATCAGCGTAAGACTTCTGTCGGCTCTGAGCTGTCTTCATCCGCTCCTGGATGACTTGGACCTTCTCTATCGTGGCCTGGACCACCTCTGGTCCCACAAGATCTGCTATGATTTCTTCTTTGCCGATAAGAGAAATCCGGTCTCATCCCCTGGATGAACCACGTTCTTTTCCTAATATAGTCAATCCCGAAATGGATGATTCTAATCCATACCAAGGATGACGTTGTAAGGCCTCAACACTACTACCAAGAGATCCAACCGTTACTCTCGCCTCCAAGGGTTGAGTCACACTGTCGGCATCAGTGTGTGGTAACTGGGTCTCCTCCAGTAGATGTCTCACAAGTAAGGGTCAAGTCAACAATCAAAACTGGAACCTCTTAATAACAACACAAAAGAGGACAGGAATGAAAACATCACAAAGGTATGCGTCTTTTATTATTGCAGCTCATAATACAAAGACACTACACAATAGAAACAAAGAACTAGAAGTACAAAAGACATATCCACTAGTTCCGCTCCTGTCCATTTGCTCCCAGAGCTCCATGATCGAAGGCCTCAGCTGCCTGAAGCTGAGCTCTCTCATGTCCACCAGCTCCATACGGTCGGGGCGGACCTCCTGGTGGTGGTGGTGGCAACACCTCGAAGCATCGTCCACCACCTGCTACTCGGCCAGCTCCTCTGCCTCGCCCGCCTGTACCCTGCGGACCTCCATGGCCGAACCTCTGTCTAGGAGGTCCCTCTACCACCTACTGCTCATCTGTAAGACGAGTCGGGCAGTCTTGAGCCATGTGACCATGCCCGCCGCATGCGTAGCAATGCCTTCCCCTCGTGTAGATGGCTCTCCTTCGTGTGCCCCGCACAACTGAATCTTCATCCAGTGACTGCCCATCTGATGGTCTGGACCGTTTGGACCTCTACGTCACCTGTCTACTGCCAACTGCAGAAGACCCTGCTACGGGCCGTCCTGCGGAAGGCCCTGCCACTGTAGCCTGCTCGACGAGATAACTCTCCACTAGAAGGGCTCTCTCCAACACCTATGCCTGCTTTGGAATATTGAGGGAGATCATCAAATCCCCGATCTCATGCCTCAGTCCCTGCTCGAAGGTCCGGGACCGGAAGAACGGGTCCCATACCATATCTGTGGAGTAGCGCGAGAGATCAGTAAATCTCGCCGAGTACTGGGCCACTGTCAAGATGCCCTGCCACAGCTGAAGAATCTCCTGAATGTGCACCGCACGGAGGGTGGCTGGGATGAACTCATAAGGGAAGATGCTCTGAAAGTCCATCCAGAGAAGAGATGTCTCGTTGTGCACCTGGAACATCAAGCTCCACCATCGGCCCACTGCTGCGTGTAGTAGGCTTGCTGCGAGGATCACCATGAGGTCTGCTGGTGTCCTCACTAGCCTGAAAACTCGTACGACTTCCTCCAGCCAGTCCTCGGCTACCTGGGGGTCCGTCTCCCCACGAAACCTGGGTGGTCGCTGGCGCTGGAACTCATGTAGCGCACTAAGGCGACGTGCATTGTCAGCGGCTGGGGCTGGAAGCATCGGTGGCTCGGAGGGTAGCGGTACCACCGATGCCTCTACTGTCAAAGGGCCCTACACCGAGGCCTCGTCGCTCGGTGGGCTGTCGTCACGGTCAACTCTCGGAACCCTAGCTGGCTACCATCATGGGGCCATCCTGAAAAGGAAACAAGTGCGCCATGGTCATAATAGTACACCTGGTGAGCTGACAAAAGTAATCACAAAGAAAATTTGAAACACACATGCAATCATTGTTTTCATGCATTAAGTCGGAAATCAGAAGTTAGGGTCCTGGTGTACGGATACACCGGCCGCTGCACCGACACTGGACTCCCTGAACTGATAACCACACCCAATACGCTAAACAATATTGCTTCACATAAAAGAAAGATTAGAGCTCCGAGTTCTGTGGTAGAACCGAACTCCTATGATACTAATTTGTCACGACCCGTCTTCGGGCCCGTGCCATGACTACCCCAAGCCCGCCTTCCATAGGCCAGGGGCTGGCGACTAGAACCAAAGGCGAAAATCCCGATAAACAGGGAAGGCATTTCCTTTGTAAAGTAAACAACCACCACAGAGTAAGAAAGTGGAAAGAGTAAAAACTAAGTAAAACTGAAACAAGCTGTGCTGAAAGTAAAAGCGGCCAGAAATACAAGCCCAACTATAAAGTACAGCTGAAGGAAAAAAAACAGCAACTGAAAAGAAAAGCCGCAGCATCGAGCCGTCCTCTGGAAGTCCCACCTGAAGGGTGGGTACAGATAGCCTCCACAACTCTCGGTCCCGTCATCCACTCCGAGTACACCCCACCCAGTGGTCCACCTCCAGGTACCGTCCTGCTCCGCAAACCTCGACCACGATCAGCGTTGTCCGTCGTCTGCAACCAACACAACGTAGTGCAGGCATAGCCCGTGCAGGGGTGAGTACAAGCTACTCAGTAGGGACCCCGAGACCCCCGAAGGTCTCCCAAAATCCACAAAGGATAAACCAAAAAGGAAAGATACAATCACGAAGTAACATCCGACACTGCTTAGGTATATTCCCATACATATACCTAAGTCATCAATTTTCGTTTGGATCTAACACCCGAGCCCAAGCATAACCCAATCCACATAGGAAGAAAAATGTAAATCCACACAGGATAGCACAACACAATCCACATAGGAAAGCAAAACAAGATTCATCTCACACAGGAATACATCAATGAAAAAGGTGAAAGAGATGATCAGATATAGATAATGAATCATCTAAGCTGGGACCCACATATGATACAAGACCAGCTGTCTCCATTGATTCATCTATGCTGGGACCCACATAGGATACAAGACCAGCAGTCTTCATTGATTCATATATACTGGGACCCACATAGGATGCAAGACCAGTACTGAATCATCTAAGATGGGACCCACATAGGATACAAGACCAGCAGTCTTCATTGATTCATCTATACTGGGACCCACATAGGATACAAGACCAGTATTGAATCATCTAAGCTGGGACCCACATAGGATACAAGACCAGCAGTCTTCATTGATTCATCTATACTGGGACCCACATAGGATAAAGACCAGTACTGAATCATCTAAGCTGGGATCCACATAGGATACAAGACCAGCAGTCTTCATTGATTCATCTATACTGGGACACACATAGGATACAAGACCAGTACTGAATCATCTAAGCTGGGACCCACATAGGATACAAGACCAGCAGTCTTCATTGATTCATCTATACTGGGACCCACATAGGATACAAGACCAGTACTGAATCATCTAAGCTGTCAGATCCACAAAGGATCGATAGGTACTAACCCCCACAAAGGCCCACACAGGATCAGACCCACACATGATTTGTAGCACTGATACCCGTAGGATCGCTGAGTGCTGTAGTTGTCGCCGTTGAATCCACTGAGGATCTCTGCACAGTCGTCGTCGAAGTCGCAGTCGCAGCCAGCACTAGGGTTCCCGCACACAGCAAGCTCGTTCGGGAGGGTCCGCTCCATGAGCCAAGAGGCTGATACATCAACTGACACATAGTCTGAAGTTGATGTATCCAAAAGTTCCGTATCGTCAACAGGAACTCAACGCAACAGACGGCGCGTCAATCGGACGCCCGGTCTAAGAGTTATTGGCTTTTTCGTTCCAGGGGCCCGGTTGGTTTTTAAGGAAAAACCAACCCGAACGTACTCCACCTGCATCCAAACCTCGGGCGGAGTGAGTCAAAAGATCCGTCTCACTTAGAGAAATCCAACAAAGTTGATGACACGTCAATCAGACGTCCGGTGCTAAAGATATATCCGTTTCCGCTCCGGGGGCCCGGTTGGTTTCGTGTACGAACCAACCAGGCCGAGCCCAAAGTTCTCCAAAACCTTGAGTGTAATATACCGAAACGACCGTCTCGTTCCAAGTATCGCTACGCAACTGACAGTGTGTTGATCGGAGGTCCGTATCCCAAGATATAGGCATTTGACCGAATTTGGTCTGAAATCAGGGGGTTTGGAACGGGGCCGACTCGGCCCGACCCCCCCTGGGTCGTCCCAAACCGGGTCGACCCGACCAGGGTCCGACCCGGCTGGTCCCGGCCCGGCCCGGCTCGGCCCGGTTCGGTCCGGCCCGACCGACCGGCCGCGGCTCGGCCAGCGTGGCTGAGCCGAATCACGGAGCGGGGTGCGCGACTCCCCCACCCGCTGCTAATTGAGGCCAGCGGCGGATCCGCCGGCCGCCAAACCTCTGGTGGCGCATCGCCGACGCCTTCCGCGGACCACCAGACGCGCTCTGGTGGTCCGTTTCTCCTTCCATCTTCTCCTATGGTCCCCCCGGGACCCGACCTTCACTGCGAAGGAATTCAAATTCCATAGCGGCCTGCTTCGTCGTCGCCCGTCAATCCGCACGTCAAAATGAATAGCGTCGTCTTTGTGGTTTTCCAGCGCGACCTGATGGCGCCGCGCCCCTTTGCCGCGGCCTGACTCCGACCGCGGTTCTTTTGCGGTTTTTTTGTCGCGACGCGACGGCGCCGCGGAATTGATTCAAAAATTAATTGATTGCGTGGCGTGACGACGTCGCACATTCTTGCCACACGATTCCGCGCAGTGCGACGGCACCGCGTCACTTCCATTCCATCCGCAACAACATGAAATAAATAATAAGGGAGGGGGAGGCCGTGTTTGTGCGGTCCGACCTCCTCCCTTTAATCGATATCAAGCGGTCCGAAAATACGCGGATAAAAGACGGAAGAGAAATCACGTAAAGAAACACATAAACCCCCTACAACCTCATAAATAAAAAGAATCATAACAATAATCCCAACCCGCAAATTAATCTTCGCGGATCAACATAATATTTAGTTGATCCGCGTTCTTAGATTTAGAAGGGAGTAAACGAGGGTTCACCAACAATCACAATTTAAATTCCCTACCTCAATTTCGTCGATGAATGTCGACGAGTTGCGGAAGTTGGTCATTGCGGTTGACGGACATCGTTCTGTCAACATCGGAGGGATTGACGTTGTCATTGGCGACGTTCTTCACGGATGGCGCCTTCCCTTTCCTGCTTCTGTTGGAAGGAAGGAGACGTGTCGTTGTTCTTCGGTGGAAACAGTGTTTTTTGTCATGAAGATATCGTTCCTCCAAGCATTCTTCCAAAACTCCACTCTTTCTCCCAATAAAAAGTTTATCCAAAATAATAGAGACAACCCTCTATTATTTTTATGGCACAACAACTCAAGAGTTGTCCTTCATTAATTGTGACAACACACTTGATTAAATGCAGAGATATGGATTCAAAATTCAAACAAGGGAGGTGGAGAGTTTCAACATTAAATTGGGAGAGTTAGAATATTAAGAGACTCCACAATTAAATGTGAGTTACAAGGGGGATTAATAAATATGAAGGGGTGGGGTTCGTGTGGGACCCACCACCCTCATAACCTCCAAAGGGAAGTTGGGTAGTTACCCAACTTCCACCCAAGGATAAAAACACTAAAGGAAGAATAAAAATTGGTGTTAAATTTATATTTTAACTTTCACAATTTTTAACAACTTCCCTCGTGTAAACGCAACTCCAAAATAGGAGTTCCTAAGAAAATACCGGCGCTGCGGTTCTATCGGTGCCCTTGGAATTCGATTCCGAGCACCGGTTGAAAAGATAGAAATTCCCGCTCTTTCGTTCACTGAACGTACCCGAGCCAAACTTCGGAAATTAATTCCGGGCACACCGGGCCTCGGAATCAGGCTCTGTAAGAAACTGCGTTCTTGTAAAATTCCAAAGAAAATTAAGAAAAAATTTTCCTTGAAATTTCCGGGTCTTTACACTTAATTACACGATTTACCTTTTTATCGTGTTAATAAAATTTACTGAATTTACTATTCATATTGCCCAAAAATAAAATAAATCTATTTAAATAAGTTGGACCTACTGATTCCAAATATGGAATCCATTTTTCAAAATTAAAAACACAGAAGTCTCAGTAATTAATTTAAAATTAACCCCATTGTTTAAATTAGAAAATGAGTTTTAAAAGTTAAAATATTTCCAAAATATTGAAATGTTTTTACATATGAATTTAATGCTAAATTAATTCCAATGACCTAAATTATATTAAATGGTAAAAATATATTATATTTGTACTTCTAAACCATTCAATGATATAATTTAACTAAATAGATTAATTCAATGAAAATGAATATTTTAAAAAAAAATTAGCATTTTTTAACTATTAATCAAAACATGAAGTTATCAAAAAATATCAAAAATTTATGAAAAATAATTTTTTTTTATATCGCTTCAAAATAAGATGTTTATGTTGTCATATAAAAATTATTAATGTGTAAAAATATTAATTTAAAAGGGGTTCGCTATTCAAAGGTGTAAAATTAACCTTTTAAAAAATAAGTTTTTATACATAAAATAGGGTTTTATTCAAGTTGTATAACTAAAATATCCATTAGATGAATATAAAAAATATTTTATTAACTATATAAAACATATATATCTCACTAATTTCATTAAAAAAATTAATTCACTCAAAAATAAAAATATCTAATTGATTTACATTTTTCATATATAATTGATAGACAATGAATTCATAATGGATTTTCATAAGTTACTTATAATTATTCTCGCTAACATAACAGATAGTATATAATGGTAATTTTATGATAATGGTATCGTGTAGTTCATTTAAAATCAAGATTGTGTGAAAAGTGAGCTATTTAAGAATAAAAATTATTTAAAGAAAATATTTCATAAAAACATCCTGGTGTTACATTCTACCCATTTAAAATGAATTTCATCCTCAAAATTTGTCACATCGAAACAAACATATGAAGATACCTCTCCCTCCTCATATCCTCAGTTTTCGATGTCGCTTATTCAAATTGGTGGTTCCTTCATAAAACTTTAACCAAGCGAGTGGTCTTGTTTCATAGATCTTTTTCGCAATGATCTGGATTCTCTATCGGTTTTTCTTCATAAGGAAGTTCTTACTCTAGAGGTATAACTTCTGAGATTAGTACATGTGAAGTATTAGGTATGTATTTTCTCAGGAGAGATACATGGAACACATCATGAACTTGAGAGAGATTCAGTGGAGGTTCCAATCGGTAAGCTACCTTCCCAACATGATCTAGAATTTCAAAAGGACTAATATACCTAGGGCTAAAAATTCTCTTCTTTCCGAATCTCATTACCCTCTTCTAGGGAGATATTCGTTGAAGCACCATATCAGCCACTTCAAACTATAGGTATTTTATTTGGTTTTTAGCATTACTTTTTTGTTGACTCTGAGATTTTCTTTTGTGTGGTTGAATAGATTTGACTTTTTTCTTCCATTTAATCAATATGATCAAGTCCCAATAGTTATATTTATTCAAATTCAACTTAGAATGTTGGAGTTATATAATTCTTTTCATGAAGAGATTCATAAGGATCCATCTGAATATTGGAGTGAAAGGTATTGTTGAAATAAAATTCCAGCAAAGGTAAGTGTTGATCCCATCTACCTTTTAAATCAAAAGAGCAAGATCTCAACATTCCTTATAGAGTTTGAATTTTACTCAAAGACTAACCATCTATATGAGGATGATAAGAAGTGATGAAACATAACTCTGTATCCAGAGCATGTAGAAGACTTTTCCCAAAAATTGAGGTAATCCTCAGATCCTGATCAGATATAATGAAAATTGGTACTCCATGCAATCTTAAAACTTTCTTTACATATATACTAGAAATATAATCAAGATATAAATCCCATCTAGTAACAATGTAGTGCGCTGAATTTTTAAGGAAATAAACTATAACCCGTATAACATTATGGCCTTTAGATATTTTGGGATGTCTGATAATAAAGTCCATACTAATGTTATCCCATTTGAATTCTGGTATGGGTAATTGTTGTAACATCCCCTTATACTTATGTCTCTCAGCCTTAACTTGCTGACAAAAAAAATCAAGGTACATAATCTGCAACATCTCTTTTCATGCCATCCTAATAGAAATACTCTTTTAGGTCCCTATACATCTTTGTGCTTCCATGGTGAATAGAGAATGAAGAACTATGAGTCTCATCCAACATCTCCTTCTTTAATTCTGGTATTGGAGGAATACATACCCTATTCCTAAACCATATTATTTCATAACAATCAAGGTTGAATTCAAGAAAATTTATCACATTGTTTTGTAGATCTATATATTTATTATACACCTCCTTTATCTTCACTTGTATAGATAGTTGAAAATTTATTTGAGAAAGATAAGATTTATCCCATTACATTAAAATCTCAAGATCCATCCTTTACAAATCCATTAATATTTGATCTTTTGTGTTCCTCATCATGTTTATGCTAGCATGGTCTTGTCAACTCAAAGCATCTTCCACCTTTTCCACTTTCCTAGGGTGGTAATTTATTGAGAAGTCATAATCTTTAATCAATTCCAACCATCTTTTTTGTCACATATTCATCTCCTTTTGTGTGAAAATATACTTTAAAATTTTATGATCACTATAAATATCACACCCATAACCATAAAGTTAATTCATCCATATCTTTAATGCCAAGATTTCCACAGCTAACTCCAAATCATGAGTTGGGTAATTTTTGTCATGAATTTTCAATTGTTTTGAGGCACAAGCTATCACCACATCATTAATTACTGAGAACAAATCCCAAACCCTTCTTCGATGCATAACTATAGATCACAAACCTTTCTCCACTACAAGGTATTGTGAGAACATGTGCATTGGCTAACCATCTTTTTAAATCTTTGAAATTCTCTTCACATTCCTCCGTCCTATCATACATAACTCCTTTCTGAGTAAACATTGTGATAGGATTAGATAATTATTAAAGATCTTTCAGAAAACGTCAATAATATCCATCCAGACCAAGAAAAATTCAGATCTCTGTAACCATTTTTGTTCTCATTCAACTTTAAAAATCATATATTTTTGATGGATCCAAATATATTACTTCTGTTGAGATTATGTGACCCAAAAATGAAACTTTATAAAGCCAAAATTTACACTTCGTAAATTTATCATAAATATTTTTTTTCTCAGAGTCTTTAGTAAAATTCTCAAGTGGTCCTCATGTTCTTTCTTTCTCTTAAAATATACAAGAATATCATCTATAATTACTACAAAAAATTGATCAAAATAGTCTCTAAAGACAGTATTAATTAGATCCATGATGATTGTGGTAGTATTAGTAAGACTAAAATGAATCACTATAAATTCATAGTGTCTATAAATTGTACATAATTCCTTCATTGGTATATCATTTTTTGACCCTTAGTTGATGATATCCTGAACAAAGATCAATCTTAGAAAAGTATTGGTCTTCGCATAGTTGGTCAAATTAGCCATCGATGTGGGGAAGATGGTATTTTTTCTTAACAGTTATATTTTTACGTTATTGATAATCAATATAGAGACTTATTGATCCATCTTTCTTCTTAACAAATAGAACATGTTCTGGCCAAGGTGATGCACTAGGGTGTATGAATCCCGTATAAATATTCTCTTGGAGTTTCTTCTTCAATTCTTGCAATCAATTGGGTCTATTATATAAGGTTTCTTTGAAATAGGAATAGCACATAGTATGAGTTCTATTGAAAACTCAACATCAAAATTTGGTGGAAGATATGTACAATGGATGTATTCTTAATAATGAATTTCTCCCAAACCATTTGAGATAAATAACCTTCATTTATAGAAATCAAGACCCATAAGATTGGTTAAATTTCTAATGTAAGGTTATATTCATCTTTCCATTGATAGATGATCATATATTGATCTAGAATATATAATATGACTTCCCTTCCTCAGAAATTGATATGAGGATCATATAGATAAAGCCAATCCATGCCACAAATTACATTAAATTACACAATAGGAAGGATCAAAAGTTTTTCAGGAATCGCTTTCCCATAAACATTAACCAGAGAATAATTATAAACTTTTGATGCGACCGTTGTTCCATTTAGAGTTGTCACTGATAACTCAACATCTAATTGTTGAGGTAATACGATGATACACTTAGAAAATTATTCAGAAATAAAAGAGTGGGTGGATCCAGAATCAAATAAAACATTTTATAATTTAGAGTGGATGGTAGGTGTTCCTTTCACCACTTTATTATCATACTCCACATCGATGATAGTGATTGAAAGTGACTTTCCTTTGTCATTGGACATAAGTGTCTATTGATGTCGATCATTATCAATAACCCTTGGATTAGGGATATTATTGGCATAATTCCCCATTTCTATTCACTTGTAGTGTTGAAGTGTGGGAGGTGCATTTTGTGAAGACCTTTTTTTGTTTGAATCATTAGACATCTTTTTTTCATCACTTAAACATTCAAATACTCAATGAAATTTTTTTCCACACTTAAAACATTTATTATTCACTTTAAGACAATCCCATCCACGTTTCTTTCCGCACATAAATCATAAGAGAAAAATCATATTTTTTTTTCTAGTGTGGCCTTTAGATTTTCCTTTGAATTCCATTTTTTATCTTCTTATCAAACCCATATGGATGATGGGTTACTAATATATCTATATAAACCTTTAGATCACATCAAATAATTTTCTTATAGCTATTGAAGTCTTTTAGGAATAATTCCATTCAAATACTTGGTTTTAAGCCACTAAAGAAGAGATAAATTTTAATCTCAGGTAAGATAATAATTATAGAAGTGTACCTTTAAAGTCTTGTAACATTAGCTTCATACGTACCAACAAATTGATCATCCTTTTTCTTAAGTTCAAGGAAATCTTTCTCTATATTTTTTTAAATAATACGAGGAAAGTACTTATTGAAAAATAATTTCTTGAGATCATCATATTTCATGGACTCAATTTCATCTATTTTCCTCATATTCTGGATATAAATCCCCTATTGATTAGCTTCATCTTCCAAAATATATAATACCAAGATGACTTTATCATGCTTACAACATTGTAGTACATAAAGTTTCTTTTCAGTGGTACTGATCCATTGTTCAGCAAATAATGGACCAGAAGACCCACTGAATGAAGGTGGATGCTGCCTCATGAATGATTCAAAAGAATGTTTCTCTATTATTTTATCATTTGGATGTATGAAATTATTTATTGCATGATAAAGTTGTGTGATAATGGCTATAATATTTTTTATTCCATCTCCAATAACATTTGGTTGCTCAGGGGGGAAATCATTGCATTCCTCGTCACATTCTGCATCAACGCAGTTCATTCAGGTTCCATCCATTGAATACAACCAAGAAGAATAGTGTGAGAAACACCAATAATAATGGTAAAACAACAAAATTCAAGAATATAATTTCAATTTGTGAACTTTAGGTTTTATCCTAGTTTATTCCTGAACATATCTAAAACACTAGGATAATATTTTAACCTATACTTACACATATCCTTAGAGTTCTTAATAAGGTTCTATCATCCTAGTTTCCAAATGTTAACTATACCTATGTTATGATACCAACTATAATGTCCGAAACATTACATATATATTTTAATTATACATTGAATATTATTTACTACATAACACAACAAAAAACATTCCAAGACCATATAAGTTTAGTGTCTTTAGAAACTAGAAAAAAAACTAGTTCATAAAACTTATACTCCTTTTTTGAAAAATATTACTTAATAACATTTTCCATGATCTAGAAAAAAGAAACATATAAAAGGGTGAGCTCAAATTCTCAATAAGGGTAAACAAGGGAAATTCAAATCATATCATAATCATAAAAACACAACATTTTAAAATCTTTTTCTGCATATAAAAGATCATAATATCATGTCATGGGAAAAATTATAAAAGTAAAATATAATCCAATAGTTATAAAATAAGACATTAAATTTCATGGAATACACACATAATCATAGAAAATAATTTCATATTAGTCAAGTCTCATTTCCATGACCATCACAACGGACAATGTCCATTACAAAACCGATTTCACTCCTTATTCCAGCACTCTATTACTAAACCAGATTTACTTTTCAATCCAATATTGTCAATATCATCAGATATAAATCCTTACCCAATGAATTGGATGGATTTATAGGTCCCAATCATATCATAAAGAAACCATTCTTATGTGTTCCATAAAAACATAAAAATATTCCCTATAGCATAACCCATGAAATAAAATGGGTTTCTTTAACATCATTACATCATAATTCACATAAAACAAACGTATTTCATAAATAAAATTCCATCATAAAAACAATAAAATCATAATAATAATAGGTATAAATTTATTTATATAATTTTATCTTAGATATAAAATAATTTTGTGAAACCACTTGAAATTAATTCTTGAGGAAAATATTATTTCTTCTTCAAAAACGTTTTCATTCCTCAAAATGCAGCACAATTTTAGAAGAAATAATTTTATGTTAAAATAAACTTGTAATCTTATAGGGGAAGATTCAAGGAAATAAGGCATTATGAAAGTGTAAATTTCCATTCATACCGTACAAGTTAAAAACAATAATCTTTTCTTACTTTTCCTGGAAAAGTCAAAAAGTACCTCGTATCGAAAAGATCAAAAGATTCCATTCACACTGTTTAGTAAAAATTCACTAATGGGTAAAATTTAATTTAAATAGTTATATAGGGATAAAAATTATATTTTTAGATACATATTTTGGAAACATGGACTAGGATGATAAATATACCCCAACAAATACTTATGAATAAACTATCTCTGATAAAAACGAGATTTACAAAGTGGTCCCATATATTTGGTTCGATATGATTTTTATGTATATGAACCTCATGTATCATGATTTAAATAATGTTAATTATTTTTTAAAGAATAATAATTATTTTTCTGATAACATTTATGATCATATTTTCATCCGTTTGTTTGTAACATTTCATTGCTCTTGTTATTCAAGTATTAACTGCTTTATGTCCTAATGCATGTTTTTTCAGATAAGTTCTTATTAATATATTCAGGTTATTGGTTTATCATTTAAATCATGATATTATTATAATATATTTCATATTTATTCATTAAATTCATTTATATAATCATTCTTAATGAAGATTATGTAGAACAAATCACATCACACCGTGGAGATGGTAAGCCGTGCGTACGCACGAGCGACAGTATCGTTCCCGTAATGGTTGAATGGTATTGAAGAGGATGGATTATAGTATATCGGATTAAATATAATTTTATATTAATCATATATATATATTTATTAATTTCATCATTATACCCATCCATGTATGGTGGTGGTGAAAAATAGATTACACCACGACATAGAGGCGGTAAGTCGTACGTACGAACGCGTAGTGATTTCATTTTTCATAGGATGGGTAGAAAGTGGAATGTGGTTGTTTAATAATAATAAAAAACTCTAATTATATAATTAATGTTATATCTATTAATTTATAATTAAAAAAACCCATGACGTGGACGTACAAGAATAAATAAGTTTGGAAGAATCAGTAAATGATATTACGTCTTCTTCAATATGCCTCCTCTAAATCTCTTATTAGAGCACTAGAGTTGGTATTTTAAGAATATTGGGACCTATAGAATGTTTCTAGTGAAGTTAAGATGGAAAATGGGTAGAGTATGGTCAATATTTAAATAAAAATTGAAGTGAATTGTTGAGGTAGGTAGTGCCCATTTATAATTGAGGTGAGCGGCCCTTTTGGAAACCTCAAAATATTTATTTAAAATAAACTAAAACCACACATTAAAACCTCATAAATGTCCAATTTTAAATATTATATGATATAGGGTTGTAGTATCATCAACCAATAAAATTTAGACACGTTTTTATGTCAATTTAAGCATTATCATTTTTATTAACACTTTGTTATTCTATTTAATTTTTAACTAGGGTAATAAATATTTCAATATTAAAAGGGTAAATTATTTAGTTATTTGATGTCAATTAGAAAAATAATGAATAATTTAGAACATTATAGAATTTATCATAATTATTCTATATTTTATAAAATATTTTATTATTTTTAAATAATTTAAGAAATCATTATTTTGAAAAAATATTAACAGTGTCAATTTTGAAACTATTTATTTCATGGATTTTTAAAAATATAAAAATAAGAAGTGAACCCTGATAAAAATATTTTATTACATCCCTAAGGGGTCAAGGCAATCTGTAAAATTAATTTTAAATAATAATTATCCCAATTTATATTTATTAAAATATATTTAATAACACTTATTTGATTTCTTAATTAATAATGTAATTACTACCACAATTTTGTGTAATTATTTAATATATATATTTGTTGAATAAAAAATAAAAATAAAATAATATGATGAATATGAATCCATTATATTTTAAATTAATACTTTTAGTCAAATTTATCTTCTGAAAAATCCAACATAAAAAATGATATACTATTTTAAATCATGAATGTGGCAAATTTTATCTCACTTTAAATAAAATATTATAAGTGTCATAATATCTTTTATAATCCTAAAAATAGCCATAATTCGACCCTAGGATTATTATGGTGTAGATATAAATAACTAATAAATTTTGGTCAAGTGTTTGGTCCTTTTGATAATTGTTAATATTATAATAAAAATTATTTTATTGATTTCTCATCAATAAATTAAATTTTTCTTCATGAAAGTATACGTTTTTAAGGTAATTATTTACTTCCTAAATATTGCAAATAAATTCTCATGATAAATAAAAAAATTTAATTTTAAAATGAGTATTTATAATCGATTTTTTCTTCTATATAATCTTATGTTAAAAATAATTTAATTATTAAAATTTGAGTGATACATATTTCACTTTTCTCTAAACAATATAAATTAAATGTCCCAATCTTATCGATGATGGTTCTAATAGATACCATTTTGAACCAAGTATTTTTTAGGACAAATTATAATCATCAAGTTATATTAATACAAGTTTTAGTTTAATTTTATAATATTATTTTTTCCTATAATTACTCTATTTTCTCTTTTACCATGTTAATAAAATTTACTGAAGTTTCTATTCATATTGCACAAAAATAAAATAAACTATTTACATAATTTGGAATTATTGAGTCTAAATACGAAGTCCATTTTTCAAAATTAAAAACATATAATTTTTAGTAATTAATTTATAATTAATCCTATTGTTAAAATGAGAAAACAAGTTTTAAAAGTTAAAATATTGCAAAAGATTGATATGTTTTTACATATAAATTTAATATAAAATTAATCCCAATGACCTAAATTATATTAAATGGTTGTTTTTTTATATTTATACCTTGAAACCATTTAATAATATAATTGCACCATATAAATTATTTCAATGAAAAAATTTATTTTCAATTAAAAATTAGCGTATTTTTACTATTCATCAAAACATGAAAATTATCAGAAAAATATCAGAAAATCATCAAAAGTAAATTTTTATATCTCTATTCAAAGTAACATGTTTATTTTTTAATATAATAATTATTAATGTGTCAAAATAATAATTTAAAAGGGTTTCTCTATTTAATGGTGTAAAATTAACCTTTAAAAAAATACATTTTTAAACATCAAATAGGATTTTATTCATACCCTATAAATAAAATATCTATTGGGTGAATATAAAAAATATTTTTTAAGAATATAACACACATATATCTAAATAATTTCATTACCAAAAGTAATTCACTCAAAAATACAAATATCTAATTGATTTATATTTTTCTTAAATAATTGATAACCTGTTAATTCACAATGAATTTTCCTAAGTTACTTATAATTATTCCCACTAAGCTAAAAGCTAGGATATATTAGTAATTTTATTATAAGGGTCTCTCATAGTTATTTTAAACCCAAGATTTCTTGTAAAGAGACCTACTGAAGAATAAAACTTATTTAAAGAAAATATTTCATAAAAACATCTTGGTGTTACAAGAACCACGAAGTGAAACAAGCAGCCCTATCGAAAATTATAGTTTGTGGAACCCCATGTAATCATATGATCTTACAGACATATATTTTTCCCAACTCATCAACTCAAAAAGTCTCCCAAATAATAATAAAGTGTGATGATTTTGTTAGTTAGTCATTGACTACCCAGATATAATTCTTACTCCTTGGTGAATTAGGTAATTCGACTTCAAAATCCATAACAACATATTCCCATTTCCATCCCAGGACTAGAAGAGGTTGTAGCAAGCTTTTAAGTCTGTATTACTTTTCCTTCCCCTACTGATAGGTGGAACACCTAGTGATAAATCCTGTTATCTAACCTTTCATCCTAGACCACAAATACTAGAGTCACATATCACGATACATCTCAGTGATACCTAGATGAACTGCCCACTGAGAAGTGTGGGACTCCTTCATTAACCCCTCTCTCATATATGTATGAACCCAGATATGTCCACATTGATTCATGGAATCATCTCTATCCAAAGGACAATCTGAAGGTGGGTTATCTCCTGATATACTCACATGGATAACCAAGCCTTTAGTATCTGAAAACTTCCTACTATTCACCTTCTCAAGGAGGGAAGAGGTAACTATCAATGATGAGAGGTAATAATTCTTGTGACTATCATGAAACTCTAGATGAAGATCATAAAATATGGCCATTAACTTCCATTCATCACTGGCTTCCTATATGGTATGTTTTTGAGTTTTCTAATATAGTTCACCTGCAACCACATTGACCTTCCACGATATATTGGTAATATCAAAATCAAAATATTGTAGATATTTGACCCATATCTACTGTTTGAGGATTAAGTCACACTGTGAAAAGATATATTTTAGGGTCTTGTGGTCTGTGTACACTACAAAGCTCTCACCCAACAAATAATTCCTCAAGCAACCTAAGGCATGGAAAAATTCTACTAGCTCAAGGTCATGAATTGGGTAATTTCTCTAATGAGGCCTCAACTGTCGAGATCTATATGCAATGACTATGTCTTCCTACATCAACAATGCTCCTAGACTGAGGTTGGATGCATCACAGAAGATGGTATAACCTATACCTGTCTTAGGAATAATTAGAATAGTTGCTGATAAAATCCTCCCCCTCAGCTCCTAAAATGATTTCTCACAAGACTCTGACCATGTGAAATTGACACCCTTCTTTGTTAGACTAGTAATAGGTGAAGAAAGACATGATAATTCATGTATGAAACTCTTTTAACATCCATCTATCCCCAAGAAACTCTATATATCAAACATGTTTTTAAGATGGTCTCGGAAAACTACATCACTAACCTTTTTAGGGTCAAAAGATTCTAATGATTATTAAATAATATGGCCTAAGATGTGGAATTTGTCTATGGAAAAGTTTCACTTAGAAAGAATGGTGTAAATATGGTTCTCTTTTAGTGTACTCAGAATGATCTCAAGAAGTTTTTCATGATCACTACGAGTGTGAGAATACACCAATATGTCATCCACAAAGACCTTGAAAAATGAATCCAAATATGGATGTAAAATATTATTCATCAGAGCCATTAAAACAAAGGGTGCATTTATAAGAACAGACGGCATAACAAGGTACTCATACAAACCTTATCTACTAAAAAAATATGTACGAGGTATGTATGATGGTCTCACATGAACCTGATGATAACCCGATCTTAGGTTGACCTTGGAGAAGAATTTAACTCCTCATAGTTGGTCAAAGAGATAATCTATTCAAAGAAGTGTGTATTGGTCCGTAAAAGTAAGCTGGTTCAACCTTCTATAATCCAAAGATAGATTTAAGGTTTTTTCTACCTTCTTGAGCTCCTAAAACTCTATAGTTTTCATCCTATATAGAGGAATGTAGATTGGTGCTTCTCCTGAAACAGGATTGATTATTAACTCTACCTCTCTCTATAGAGGTAATCTAAATAAAATCATTGAGAAAAACATCCCTAAAATGATCCTCTACTAGAGGGAAATAAGATCATCATAAACCCAAATCTTTCATGAAAATATTTTCAATCTGGGTGGTCACTCCAAATAAACCATTATGCTTCAGTCCAAATCTACCAACCTAGACATCCCACTCACCCTTATACAAATAATTTCACCCTTTGGTGATATTAAAGATACCTTGCCGTGATAGCAGTTTATAAAATCATGAAAGTGAACCAACAAGTCCATTCTGAGAATGACATAGAAGCCCATCATCTCAAGGAAAAAGAGGTTCTATAAGAAAGGGTATCTTCCTACCCCAAGGGGATAGTCCCTGAACTAGTGTATGCCCTCTATTCATACCCCTAATGGTGTATCTAGGTTCATTACATCATAGTGATACAATATCTCTAGTATGAGACTCTCCGTGATAGATATAGATAAAAAAGAGTTTGAAGAACCTACATCAAACACATCAGATAAAATAGTAGAGGCTACGAGAATAGTACCTTGTACTATAGAAGGTCCCACATCCTGATCCTCTGGTATTGGCTATAGTGTATATAACTGACCTGATCCATGACACTGTGCAATAGATAGACTACCACGGTCAAAACTGCTCTACTGGTGATCAGGGGTCTGGATGCCTCGACCATGACCTCCTCATCAGCCAGACCTGCCGATTCAAATCTATCTCCCCACCTGAAGTAGGGTAAAAGAACTCTCTTCTGAAAGTGGAGATGATGAAGATCATTTTTTACTCGAAGTTGGAGGAATGGTCCTACCGAAATGATGAATATTTCCTATATATCTGTAATCCCAACACTTCATTGGGTCTCTATCACACTGAGGATTTGAATTCCCCTGCTATCCACACAGATGACACACGAAAGAGCTATCGTAATGGGCACTCTGGTTGTCACTGACATAATGAGAAACCTTGAGGGATCATTTCCTACAAGAAAAAGAACTACTAGACTGATGCGACACATATCCTCTATGATCTATACTTTTTTCATCCCTCAGGTTATGATCAGTGATAATATCCCGATTGACTATTGAAGAAAAAGTAGGAAGGTGAAATACATTGACCAATGTACGTATATCCTAATGGATCCCATCCTAGAAACACCCAGAACATGAAATTTCATCCCCATCTAAGAATTGTTAAAAAAACTAAAACACTATGAAACAATTTTAATATTCCAGGACTCACATTGAACCCTGCTCGAGATGCAAGATGTCTCTGGCTTTGTTAGCTCTCAGTGTCTGAGGAAATAACTGATCATAGAAGGCTTTCTGTATATCATCCCATAACATTCCATGATGACAAAAAACCTGTGTAATTCCATCCCACCAGTACTTGGAAGAATCCCAAATAATGTATGTGAAAATCTTGAACCTATGCTCTAGTGGAATCTCCATATTATGAAAGATAGATTGGTTGGATTCATGTCAAGACTCAGTATCATATAGATTGCCATGCCTTAAAAAGGTAGGAGTATGTTACTTCTATAACTCAAAAGTCAGATCAGACATCTTGGGTTCAAGATGTGGAGCACCATGCATAGAGTGCATCAGTTATAGGAAACTATCACGAACATGGGAATAAATTCGCAGATCCGGTACAACATGTGTTTGCTCAAGTGGAACTCTAGAGGTAAGACTAGAAGCCCAGGGCCCACCCTGTTAAAAGCATGATCGTCACCACCTTTCTGGTGAGAAACACGAGGACTTAGTGGTGACATTGGTCTAAAAATACCAAGCACACACCTCATAACATGATTAGAATCATAAGATATCATCACTAGTAGAATGTGAACATAATAAAACTCACTACCCAAGGCATACTACCACAAACTACCAACTTAGATGACCAGGTATCACTAAGTGCTCAAGTATAAGATTCATGTCATTTTGCAGTTAATTTATAGGTTCACTCATTTACCTTTTATAAAAATGAAAACGTGGGAAAATGATGTTCAACCAATTTATTTTATATTTCATGATTCACCTTATAATGGATAACCATTTTCGATGACCCAGTTCCCATACACCTATAACCAGAAATGAGACCCATTTATTTATAACATAATGGGTTGACTTGGAAAATTACTCATCCCAACCCATGAGGTCCCACACACCTCATGAATTGAGACATGAAATCAATCAATCACAAACAAAATTTTAAAAAGTAAAATAAAACTATCAAAACATCACTCAACAATCACAAGCATACCAAGCAATGAAAAGTAGTGAAATTCACCTATGTGGTATGGAAATATGCATGACATGTGAATTCTAGGTTCATATAATGATGCATGTTACATGGATACTTACCATCATATCATCCAGCCATGGGTGAACGAAATCCTCAAACAGAGTAAGAATCAATAACACCACAAAGCATGTGCATCACCCAACGGTGAAATAATATCAACTGAAATTGGGAAAATTAGAACAACAATTATAGTTTAGGTAACCTAGTTTTTACCCCAAACATGGGTTAACGAAACCCAAGAATGGATCATGATAAAGTCCCAAGTGTTTCTAGTCTATAATCTATTGTCCCCAAATAGTAAATAAAGAAAAGAAACTACATCTGATACCAATTTGTTAAATCCCATACCCAGATTCCACTTTAGGGTGCCCTGAGCCTGGTGGGCCACATGGCCTCAAGTGCATCTCTATAAACACCAGAGGCTACCAACTAGCAGTGAGGGCCTTGGGTGTGTCTAAGGGGAGAATATTCCCCCATTACCAAATTTTTGCACAACAGGTGATGGTAAAAATAAATAAATAGTAAAATAAGTATAAGTACACACACCAAAAAAGTATAGACAACAATAATAATAACTGAAACAACTATAATAACATTCGATAATAGATGATGATATTTCACATACTAGAAAGCTGGAAAACATGGATACAACAACATGCATAACATGTTTCACAAAGTATAAAGGAAATCGATGACTATCCCAAGGATCCCATGTTCCAACTCGATCATTTTCTATCAAATTCCATACTAAACATCAATCAATCAATTGTTCGAAGCCATATGCTTCCCTTTTCCAACACCTCCTACCATGTAATATGCCCCTGGTACCAAACAACGCTCGGAGAGGGTGTGAGATAAATCTATGTTGGCCACCACCAATGATGTCTATAATATCTGACCCATGTAATGGAAATGTAAAAGTATGAAGACATGAAAATATAAAGTAATGAAGTACAATGTAACTAAACACCCAGGTACCTGCTTCATCCCTTGACTGGTGTTTGAATGTAACCTATTGATTTATTTAATAAATTACCCGTTTATATTAATAGGTAACATGAGGCACAGATAACACTGACATAGTCTCATGATGGTGTAGAAAGTGAATGTTACAAGGTAATGACCAAGGCAATATAGACCTCAAGGGTCTCCAACTCAGTAGTGACTATAGCCCAACACAGGGTAAGAGTGTAATACAAGGAGAATATCCCAATGCATTACACAATGAGGTGCCTACCGAATCCAAGGTGATCGTCTAAGGTAAAATGAGGATAAGAAGAGATAGAGCCCTATAGGAAGTAATCATGGAACCTACTTGTCAATGCTATATCAAAGGAGTGTATCCAAGGCATCATGAGATCGTAAGGTGTCATACCAGGCATCCAATAATAGACAAGGATCGAGATCTAGGTGGGTATCAACTTATGCAATCCATATCCTTGAATCAGAGTTGGGTTCTTGAGTGCTCATGGAATTCTCTGTTAATAATCCAAGGTTATCCAGAGCTAGGATATTCCTATTTTATTATTAAGTAATGTAATAGGTCACTAGGTTCAATCATTGCCTTTCATTAGTGTGATAAAGTGAAGTAGCATGCAACCTTTTTATCAAGTTATTTGGTTCAAGACCTTCCTTTCATTAGTGTGACAAACAAAAGTAGCATGCAACCATTCATTTAATCCATCTAAGGCATATTCCATAATTTAAGGTCCATTACACTACCTTCCATGGATGTGGTAAGGGGTTCTATGGATATGCCACCAATTAATCATTCACATTATGGATATGCCACCAATTAATCATTCACATTCAATTATCTATTTGAAGAACTTACCGTAGGTAGGTCAAGTAGTACACATACATGGTTCTTGTCATTATTTAATTGAAAATATAAATAAATCCATTTAATATAGAAAATATTACTATTAGAGTGGTCAAGCCATGGCACACCCAAAGGGTGGCACTAATGCGTCGAAACACTAAACCAAAAATATAGCATAACCTTCAAAATGGAAAGTATGTCGTTGTGGTCATAACCACCAGAAATTAATCACACATTTTTAAATAGTATTACCATATAGTTATAATGATTATAAACAAGGCATATAAATTCTATAAATGGCACGTGATGAAATCGTTGGGCCCGACACGAAAAATCCAAAATCAACGATCTTTAGGGCTGAGTTATAGACCACACACCTTAGGGTTGTATGACTCTCCTCATTTCATATTACCCCTATATTTGGTTAAAATAGGAGTATATCTATAAAAATAGAAAAATGATCATACCCTGATATATCTGTCAAGAGAAAAAAGATGGAGAATGGATCATGGGGACTCTAGTACTTACCATTTCATATCCAACATAATGAAAGGAAGATTGATTGGTTTCCGGATGAAGGAGATATCTTGATTCCAAGTTTAGATATTAAAAAATCATGAAATTGGTAGAGAAATAGGTTAATCCTACATAAAATCATATTGGGGAATAAAGAGGGAGCTTAATTAAAATGTTAAGGGAAAAATTGGAAATTTACCCAAAATTTAACCTATGCACGGTTTTTCCACTTGGTTTAAAAAACCATGTGAAAACCCTGTATAGGTACCTTGAAAAAATGGGCACTCACATGGTTAGGCTGCATGACTGTGTGCCAACAGTACGAGGTGGATCTGTCCAAAAAAACAGAATCTTCATGGTTTTATAAACCGTGCATAATTCATTCACAGTTTCCTTTAAACTGTGCGCCAACCCTGTTTTTTCCCAAAAACATGGGTTTCGGGCTCCAAACTATCCCCATAAACAACTAATAAATTTAATAACACATTATACATCCAAATTGGGTACAAAGTAACGATTTAGACCGAAATTTAAAGGATCCATGCCTGGGTAAAAAACAAGGTTCTTATAGAAGGACAATCCATTATCTATGTATTGGAGAATAAGTACTCACATAAAGGTAACCCATAAATAAAATTAGGCCTGAAAAGGTAAGATATTTCTCATGTAAATGGAAGAATACTAATTTTCAAACTGTATAATGGTATATTTTTGTTTCTCATACTATGTAATGGTTATATTCATATTTTAAAAAATGTATATGGTATTAGGAAAGTTAGTTAAGGTATGTAATGGTGAGAATGAAAATAATATAATGGTAAATATACCTTAATACATTCCATGTAAGTGTAAAAAACATTGAAAATTAATTTTAAACACAATATGACCCAATTATAAAGAATAATAAAGAATAATTTAAAAATATTATTTTATCAAAGAAAACATCTATAAATCTTATTTTTAAAGAGAATAAATAAAATGAGTATTAATTTTTATCTGTCAAAATAAAAATTAACCAAGTGGTTCAAGGAACCAATTAAACACTTTATTATAACCCAATTAAATTCTTCATGTAGTTATCTTTTTAACTACATTTTCAATGAAAATCATATTCAATAAATAAGGGAAAACGTTTCACTAAAATCCATAATTTATAAATAATGGAATGTCATGAAAATAAAATTCATAATTAAAAGGATAAAATATATATGAAGTTGTTTTTTATGTAAGAATTACTTTAATGATACCAAATATATCATATATTATTTGAATCATTAATAAAAAACTATGATAAATCTTTTCTATCCATGCATTAATATGACTCAATGAAAATTCACATTAATTTGATGCAAAAATTATATTTTAATTTTTACAAAAACCTCATGGGATTTAAAATTTTCAAATTCATTATTAAATATTTAAACACATTATTTAACATATCATTTGGAATTCCAAGAATATGAGAGAATATAATTGGTAGAGGTTATAAAAAATTACCAATATCGATTAAATTTTACTCAAAACATCTATAAAATATATTAGACACTCGTGGTTCATTGGGTAAATGGATTAAAATATAGAAACCTAGTGTAAATCATTTAATCCAATTTTAAAGGATGTTCTTTCACTAATAGAAAAGTGAGGGAATTCGTAAAATCCATGATGAATAAATTATACTAAATATTACCATTTAATTATCACAAATATCTAAACCCTATAACCCCATAGGTATAAGATTTAATAAAAATGTATAATGAGATAAAAAGATGATAAAGAATGGAGACCAGGTTAACATTATTGATTAAATAGGGGTGTTTTGGAGAGTAAATTCCAAGATATGAGTAATGAGAATAGAGTGTGGAAGAGATTTACGTAAAAAAGAGGCATGTATGATTATGAAAGAAAAGGGAGGAAAAATTATTTTTCACATATTTAAATTTATTTTTTAAAAATTACAAATTTTATTTATTTAATGTACTACATAGTTGACCTTTATGGTAATCAAAATAGTATGTTGTCCATGTAGTAGATGTTTCATTTGTAAAGTTAAGCTACAAGATCTGTATACATAGTCAGGGGACCATGAATTCTAACCATGTAGTCTAAAAAATTTCAAAAAAATTTAATTATGAAACTCCATATTTCAAAATTAAAGATAAATAAAATAAATAATAAAAAATAAACAGAAAAATTTCAATTTTCATGTATCTAATAGTAAGATTCACTATAATAGTTCAAATAAAAGTGAAAACAAGTTTGATATATGAATTTGGCCTAGATATAAATCCTATAATCCGAACAATCATTCATAAACATCTTTAATAGGATATAAGGTCCTTGTGGTGGAATATAAGGGCATTTATTGATCATAACCACGATCCTTGATCATATTTATATGTTATTTTTTGGTGAACTATTTCCCTAGAAAACCAAATAAAATTTTAACTTTGATTAACTAAAACATCAAACATAACTCTTTAAAAATACTTTGACACCACTCTATCATGATTTATTCCCACTAGAACTATTCTTTTACTGGTAATAAATTTAGAAGATACCCATGAATATTTCCTCAAAAAATACATGAGTTTACAATTATCACTAATGGTATAAACATATTATATTGGATGCATTCAACTAAAAAATATAATAATAAATTGAATAATCACAATTCATCCTCCTCAATATAAAACAATACTTTTAATCCCAACCATAATATAAAACACTTATAATTTTATTAATTTAAAATGTTATTAAAATGATAAAATCGTATGATAATGACTCTAACTCTACAAGCTCTACAATAAGAGCTAGTAATGTTTCACTTGATCAACAAATCCTTTTTAAGATTTTAAAAAATACCAGATATATATATATATATATATTAATGGTGGGAAAAAGTGTAATTGGTAGGATCCATTCTAGACTCCCACTTGCAGAAGTGAATGAAGCATACTAAATCTAGAGTAAAAAATTGAAAAACTAAATTGTTACTTATATTGGTTAAACTATAAATCAAAATCATTATGGCCCACTCACTAAATTATCAAGCATGCATATTAATATAATAATTAAATGATATAGTAAAAATTCACATCACACACTATTCCTTACTATTGTATTTACCCCATTCCCTCTTTGTTTCTCCTTTGCGGCTAGGTTTCTGGCTTGGGCTCCGTTTCTTGGTTCCGAGTTCCTACATCTCTATCAGATCTGGATCCACGAGTGGAAGACCAGGTTGCAACGAGGTCTCTAGAAGTTACGGCATGCGCTAAGGGGGGGTTTGTGGGTTCGATCTGGTCCTGGAATTGTAAAGTCGGTCCTAGGTCGAGTTTTCTCGGCTGTTTGGGGGTTGTAGCTTTGATCTACAGTTGATGTGAGTGCCTAGAAGGTTTTTGGGGTCTTCTCCAACGGGGCTAAAGGTGGCTATGAGATTCGAAGTCGAATTTATTTTCTTTGTGTTAGAGCTTGTTTTGACAGAGTTGCGTGTGGAAGGCTATTCGGTTAATGTTTCTTCCCTTTTGGTTTTTTTATCGGTTTGATTTCCCTTTTTCATGTGATTTTTTTGGGATGGTATGGCGGCGGAGGGTCAGTTGGAAACTTTGGTTTCCTGTGAGTGTGTTGGTAAAGATGAAGCTGGCTTGGTTTCTGATGATGGTTGTCCAATGTTGGGGTTTACATTTGATTTTTCCTGCTGTGATGGATTGTTGATGGTGATACGATGTAGGCGGTGGTGTCGGATGCTACCTGTGGTGGGGGGTGATGAAGCAGGGTGTCTGCTGATGAGATTCTTCGGTGAGTTTTCTGGTGGATGGGGTCGTCGACGACCTGCGATGTTGTGATGATGAAGTCACGTGATGTTAGGGTTCCCCGTTCGAGGTGGATGTGCATCCCGAGGAGTCGCGTGGCGTGCAGTGTTGCATGGACCAAGACGCGGAAAATATTTTGCTTGATATTTGTGATTTGAAAATTTTGAAAATTGGATTGGACATCTTGGGTACCACGACGCGATGTGTGATTTTTGTGTTCTCCTACCTGCTTGTTCGGTTACCGATAAGCCTTAAACCGGCTTTTTAGAAAATGAAAAAAATGGCTTTCAATCACATTACTCTACTTGTGTAGTAGTGCACAATAATTAACAAAACATATATGAATATATATGTGTATATATATATATATATCACAAAATATATAGACGAAGGATCACATCCTCCTATAATACTATTGTAACCACAACCATCATCTCATCACCACCAAAAATCATTAGCAATCATTTTCACCTCTAGACAACAAAAATATCCACATATAAACTCATAATATCCTGTAATATTATTATAATTTCAAATTTCATTACCACTTCGACATTATTCATTTTCCCACGACATTATATTCATTAATTATATTTATTCACTAGAAATTCAATTTCATATAACAAAATTGTTTTTTATACCTTATCTTTCAATTTCTATAAATCAATAACCACCACATTACTCTATTAAATTTTAGTAAATTATTTAATTAATCATAAACCATTCTTGACCTATCATTTAATTTTTTTCAATAGTTTCAAAATATATATGATTTATAGGAATTTACAAAACAATCCCCAAAAATGGCACAAAACCCATGAAAAGAATAACCACACAATGATTATATCCTTATATAACATATCATACCTAAATTAATGATGAAAGAAAAAACTCAAATAAAGAAAATAAAATTAAACAACATTCACTTCAATCCAAAAATAAAAAGAATACATCTCAAAATTTATCATTATTAATTTACATAGACAAATTAACGTAAGAATTCATATAAAAAGTGTCCATATTATAATTCATATTAATTTTATCATCTTTTACATTTTTATAAAATTTATGTCATTATATAACATTTTATCAATATTAATAAACACAATAATTATAAAAACTGAACAACATTAATGATATATGTATTTATATATATCTAACATGTTTTATTTATTACCATCATTATGTTATTCAACCATCTTTAAAAATGTTCTTTGAATAAAAAACTACAAATAAACACAAAATATATCCATTGATCAATTACATAAAAGCCTAAAAATATCTAGAAAATGACAAAAAATCAAGGAAAATATTCTTGGACCCCTTATCTCAATTTTCATATACATTATTTAAGTACATATTATTATATTAATTAATATAATATAATATATTTTTATAAGGATAGAAAGATCAGGATAATTTCACAATGACAATATAAATTAGAGAGACAACCTAAATCACTAAACTCAAATTCAACATTAATAATAAAAACTATAAATGAAATGAAATACCTATGATAATGCCCCAACAATCATAGTAGACAAATTCAACAACATGTATCACAAAATTCAATATCATTTCATCAATTTTTTAAAAACAAATCCAATAACACAACATTATATCTTTAACCTAAAATAAATTATATGGAATTGAAAAAGATATGATAATTAACACTATAGATCATAGGTAATTCAATCTTCCAAAAACAATTCCTAATATAACCTATTATAAGACTAATGAGTAAAAAACTAAGGGCTATATATCAACAACGTTTTGAATAAAGTTGAATAAAATAAAATAATTTAATAGGAAAAATAAAATATATAATAAACATTTTTTAGGAAAAAATAATGGTTCCACAACCATGATCAGAGTTTCATGGTGTTCGTCCATGAAAATCAAGAAATGATCTCCCTAAATCTCAAATATTAACAATAATTTAAAATTTATACAACTAATTACGATCATAGTGTAACACTCATCACATTTCTATTATTATTGAATCCATGAACTTCAATGCATTGATTTTTCCCCCATCAGTCAAACTTGATAACACCTAGATAAAACCACTTCATAAAGAAAGAAATCTTATTGAAAAAATCTTAAAAAAATTAATACAAAAATATCATGGAAAATTTACCATGGTTCAATGAAGATAATCCCCCATAATACAATAAATAATGAGGTATCAGACTACCAACACCAACTAGAGGCATATTAAAATAAAATGTTCTTTGGTTCGTATTGAAAAAAAATTGTCATTGTGAAACAATTATTTTGACAACATGATTTATATGATTTTATAAAATTTATTCTTAACCTCTCTTCCCTTCCATAATCGACCATTAATCTCTTACATAACTTTTAAAATACTTGAAAAACTATAAATTAGAGGAATTTGAAAATTTGGGCCTCTACACACTACACATAGTTTGTATCCCTATGCACCTCCGTGATCACCAAATGACATTAAAGGACTAAATCACCATTTAATTAATATTTCTTCTATAGTAAATAACATTGGATAAATAATGGAATTCCCGTATGTAATTTTAAATCATATCTCTCTCATGTATCAACCCTGTTTCAATAATAATATATCTGTATATAAAATTAATATTTTATATTTAGTATACACAATATGATAACATATGATTCAATAACATAATTAATAAAATAATAAATTAATAAAGTAAAATACTTATTTAGTGTCCTTATTGAAATATATAATTAAATCCTTCCTAGATGATACACTAATCATAAAGAATATTTTGAATCAATTCACCCATTTCAAAACACTTGTATAATTCTAATAATTAAAACCATAAGAAATAGTTATATAGAAATGAGAAAATGGAAGGGATGACTATAATAATCTATTTAGCACAAAAAAGTCCAAAAATATAAATTTTATTATCTAAATCTATACATGTTTTTGATTCATGAGACTACATGCAATATAATACACAATGTAACTAAATAGAAAATTCAAACATAATATAAAAATGAATTGTAAAAACTATTTCTATTCTATTCCATTCTACTTTGACACAATAGTTTAATACCAAATGCCCCTGTGGGCGTGGTGGAGTGGTCGAAGGCTCCGCTTCCCTCAGGGGAGGTCGGGGGTTCGAACCCTGTCAGGGGGTATTCTTTAAAAAGCATGTTCACCACACGCGGTGCACGATTGCATGCCGGTTACCCAAGCATTTACGCGGCGCCGGCCCCCGTTGGGGAACTGGGCTTCACCCCTTGGGTGGGCCTGGGGAAGGTAGGGGATTTTCGGGCCACTGCATGCCTGACCACGTAACCACTCGTGGGCTGGGCCATCACCCACATTGTTTCCCGGCCCCTGCCTTTTAATCAAAGTAAAGGAAAATAGTTTAATACCAAATATTTATTAAACAATAAAGGATTATACATGATAAATCATTGCTGTGAATGAATATTGCACTAGATTTTGGATTTTAAATAATTTCAACCCTACTAGTTAGATCTAAAAATTACACCATGTTGTAAAAATATGTACCATATATCAATAAACCTAAAAATACTACATGATTTATTATTAAACATCCCATAATAGAAAAAACCCAATGAAACATACCTTATGTTTTGCAATGGCTACCACTCAATCTCTAGAATTAGATTGGGCTTGGACACCAAAAAACCTCATGGGAACTTTATAATCACTAAAGGATAGTTTATATACCAGGGGAAAAATGTGTTGATGGGCTATGAGATTTTATTTGAAAACTAATAAATACAATATGGATTTCACACCAAAAAAGTAAATATGTACCTTACCATCAATGGATATCCAATCCAAAAGTACATAAACTTACACTGTGGTAAATAAATATATAGAAAAACTAAAAATAGAATAGGAAATATAAATTTGAACATGCACACATACACATTCCTGGTCTATAATGTTTATAAATTCCATAAAAATGTGAAAAAGTAGGAAAACAAGTTATGTAGAAAACCCTTATGCCAAGAATAACTTAATAGTCATAAGAAGAAAATTCATATATGGAATATACCATATAAAACATCTTGAACAACCCAAATGTGTTTAGTCCCTATGCCCTATAAAAGGGAAAATGGTATGAAAAAGACTCTATCCTCCATATATTACCACTCACTATAATTTTATGTTTTCTCCTTACCTAGATTACATAAATTGAGGTCTATATGCATCTCATAGGAGAACATGAAATCTATGAGTATAATAATATAATTTTTATTTGCCATTATACCCTTAATTATCCTTAATAAACTCATGTTAATACAATAAACAATATATGGATGAAGTAAAATTAGAATAAAACCACCAATGAGATTAGAATTTTAAAAATTAAATATTAGAAATTTCTTATATAATTGTGAGCCGGTAGCCATATAATATAAATTTTATGGATATAGAGAAGTTTATTGCATGAGTCATCTATTATAGATGGGGATTTATGATCTTTTTTCCACCTATAGTCATGAAAAATGTGGACCATAGGTATAATACATTATAATGATGGTATGTGTCCATGATCTCAATAGGACTATGTTAATAGAACTCTTTTACATCCATGTGCATTGATCTAGATGGATATAGGTGCATAAGTTGACTAAATATATCCATGGGATACAAAAGAGTCATATTAAACCCCCCTTTGTGACAGGTTTAATGGCATGTGGAAATATTGTCTCCTAAACTAAATTAGATATAAAATTTCCCCTAATTGGTCAAACCCTCACATCTCGCTTCTAGAAATGATTTCTCCCATCCTCTAATGATTACTCCAATAAAATAAATGTCAAATACCTCCCATATAAAATTATTTTTCCCATCCAATTGATAATGTCGGTATTATCTTTATGATTACATATGTTAAACCAATCATCCCTAAAATAATCTTCCAAATCTCTAAAAACCCTAAGAATTTTATTAGTTGTACACATGAGGGATGTTCAAAATTTTTTCCGTTCCTTAATCCTCTATAATTTATGTGTGGGTTATGTGACCTCAATCTATATATATTAATACATCAAAATAAATTGTGATTATTGGCATGTATTTTAACTTTTATAGGTTCATTATGGGTTTTTGTTATGTATTTAAGTTTTATAATTTATAAAAAAATAACATTATCAATTATGAAGTTCAAACGAATTCTTTGTGAATTGTAATTTCAAAAAAATTAAAATTTTGTTTCCATATCCAATGTATTTTAGAAACAGTTTTTTATAGATTAATATATGTCAAGATTAAGTATTTTATCATATTTTTAAATACCACATGTCATATAATAATGTTTTTTATGTGTTTTGAAGTGTTATTAAAAAACATTGAGTTTTTTAAAAGTAAAAAAATGATCATTCGATATAAGTGATGATAGTGTAATGGTTCTCAAGAATTTAACTTTTATATCAAGTTATTATTTATAATACATTATATACATAAAGTTTTTTTGTCTCTAATTATTACTAAAACCACATTTTTGTTTGATGTTTTTGGAAATTTTTATTTTTTTAATGGGGAGAACATTTAGTGGCTCTATGTCACTTTAATATTATATTTTTATAATTAACTTTATATCTCATCTTTTATTATTTTATCATTATTTATAATTTATTTCTATTCACACTTCATTTTCATTTATTTATTACTTATTATTTCTATTTATTATTATTCATTATTATTATTCTCTCATATTCTATATTGATTTTTTACGAAGTATAAAACATTATGTATTAATATTGGAACCATTTTGTATGATATATTTCCAAAGTTAATACTTCTAGAAATTGGTGAATCTTATGTATTGAAAAACTAGAGATGGTGATTACTATTTTTTATGATGTAATAGGAGATTTAGACATCATACGTGATGACATATAGTATTGGTAATAATATTAAAATTTAAATGATTAAAATTTCTACAACATTTCTTCACATGATTATAGGGATTATTCAAAGTATTAAAATGACAATTTTTATAAGAGAATTTAATAATTATTTTCATTATTATAATAGATAATTTTTATTGGTTATTATTAGATTTTAGGAAACTACCAAATAAATTAACTGTTGTTAAATAAAGATAAAAAATTGCTTTCATGAAGGAAACAACTATTATTGTTTTTTTGTTAGTTGATTCCAAAGATATAAAAAATTTGATCAAGATAAATATACAATATAAAAGTGCTAATATTTTTATTCACAAAAATTCTAGATTTCTTATGTTTTGTTGATCAATTACTTTAAAGGGATGGAGATACCTTTTTTACACTAAAAACAGATCTATATTTTACCAGTTTCATTTTTTATTCATTCATTATGGTGCATCCTTCAGATTGTAAAGTTTTAATATAGTTATAACAGAACTAATTTTTTTATACCATTATTAGAAATAATATGTTTGATTATTCTTACCTAACCAAAAATAATGATACACGTGATCATAATCTTATAAATGGTATGGTCGATTCTTTCCTGACATCAAATGGAATTCTTTTGGTTTGTTCGTCCATATTCCCAAAAGGAGTTGGTTTGGGTTTATGCATTTGGTTTTTAAAATATAAGGGATTTGGTTTATGCTACCAGGTGTGAAAAATAATGGTTATCATGATTTTCACTATCCTTGAATTGTGTGCTCTATCTAGTGGATATCCATACTATTGGGTTAAGAGTGTAAAGGGTAGCCTTGGAATTGTTCAAATCTAAAAAATACAATATCATTATATTCTATATTTTTATTATTATTCATAATACACTTTTTACACTCACTGAAGAAAATTTTTAATCTTGTAATATTTAGTCATGTTATGAACCATATTATAATTTATTACTCATATTGTTTTAATATAAAAAATTCACAACCACTTTTCTATTTCCATAATTATTATGGGACCTAAAAATTGGTATTAGAGAAACCCCTTTAGATATTTTATTGTTTATATTCAATGTTTAATTTATTGTTTATTTATTTTTCTAGATTTAATAATTTTATATAGACTATAAAGTTTCTTGAGATATCTTTTGATCTTGATGGATAAATATAGATGAATTTTAAAATAGGATGATTTTAGAAAATTATTCATAACAGATTCTATAAATCAAGTAGATTCAGAAGTACCCATGTGATTTGAATATAGAGAACTTAGACACATGAGGAAAATCTACCCAAGAAATAATGGAAATATGTGACCCAATTTATAGAACATTTTAAATTGATATGAATCTCCTAGATTATTATCTAATGTAAAGAGAATTATGGTAATGCATATTTTATGTCCAAATATTAAAAATCACCATCTTAATCTCCCATCTCTTTTACTTCATATTCTTATTCTGCAAATGATCGAGGATATAATAATTCTAGTGTAAAGTAGTTATAATAGATTTTTTTGAATTATATAATAGTTTTTTCATTATGGGGGATGATTCATAAAACTAAAGATGAATCAAAATAATGTAAACAAAGAGAAAAAGTATGTTTCTTATAAAGTTTATGATATTAAAAAATGTATTTAAAAACTCATGGGAGATAATGAAAATTTGAAAAATACTACCACCAAGAGTTATTATAAAGAGGAAAATGAAAATTCAATGTTAAGATGGATGATATATTTCAATTAATGAAGGAATATAGAAATATTATGTGAGAAAATGGAATATTAATGATTAATATTTAATATATGAGTTAGAAAGTTTCTGATGATTTAGAGGTTGTTCAAAAATCAAATAGAAAAATGAAGATTGGTGTAGAATGTTTTTATGGAGGGTTTTTTATAAATTTATAATTGGAAGATAATGTGTGGACAAGTTTATGAGAATCCAAAGGATGACTAAAATGAATTAGAAGAAATTTGGTCTTGTTTCTAAATATTAATTAACCAAAATATATTTTAAATTATTTTCAAACATAAAAGTAAAGGTTTTTTTCTATTAATAATTTTATGTATTGTGATTTTGGTCATTATACCAGTGGCTATTCTTTAATGCGGAATCAATCTTTTGGTTATAAGAATAATTTTTTTTATCAAAATATGATTTCAATATTAAATATCAAAACCCATATATAAAATGAATTCTTTAAATATATTATTTAAATATTATTGGACCTATAGTTTTTACACGCATATTTAATAATGTTTTATATGGTTTTAATTCATACCCTTTATTACTTTATTATTTAGTATGCATGCATAAAATTTATCCTATGATTTATTATTTTTTTTCCTGAGCATGTATTTATTATTTCTCAGCATGATGTAATAGAAATAAAATACTTTTTGTATACTTTTAAATTCATTATGTATTAGTAATAATTCATTGAATATCATTAACCGGTTTTGCAGATCCTGGGTATTTTTGTTTTTATAGAGTGGAGTTATCTTGATGCACATTCATTGTCTAATAATTACAAAAGAGAAATATTGGATTAAGGGGGATATTTTTTTTATATTTTCTTATTTCATTAATATTTAATATATATTTTCTATATTATGAATGAGTTTAAGGGTATTTTACCGTATAACTATTAATATTTATATTAATTCTACTATGTATTTTGTATTTTGATTTTTTACGGCCAAATCATGAGTATTTTACCCTAAAGTGTTTATAATTTTTTTACTATGCTTTTTAATTTTATAGTCTGGGTATACACTTATTAGCTAAATTTCATTCACATACTATTTTTTATTTTTTATTATTTTAATTTTCACATGATATAATCAATATCTTCCTCACATTTTGATCTTCAAAAATTGGAAGAGTTGATTGGGTTTTTCTAAGTATAAAAAATCTAGGGAATATTGAGTGGTCCCATGTAACTTTATTTATTTTATTTTTAATGAAAAATAATTCATCTTTTTTTGGAAATATTTATTATTTATTATTATAATATCTATATTTTTCTTATAAATTACCTATTTATTATATTTATTATTATTATTCTCTATATTATGTGTTGAGGAAGTTTCCTAAGTACCGACCTTTATGTTTTAAGTGTTAAAACTTTATATATGTTTATTTTAAATTTATGACTCTTACATACTATCAATTTTACCTTAAGGTATTGGATGTTTGTAAAATTTATATTTTTCTTTGATCCTTATTAATTATCAGTCTTCCCACTATGTATCTATTTCTTAGAAAATATGGATAATTCTATGATCCTTATATATGATGATATTACCCTTATTCGATGTTTTTTAGAAATTTAGCTAAGTGTTGAAGCTTTATGCACGCACCAATTAGTGTTGATTTTACTTTTTTGTACTGTGTTTTTAATTTTAGGTATCAAATATTTACTCTTATATATTAATGGTTTACTCTTATTTATGAATATTAAGAAAATGAATGAATATTACGCATTAAAGGACCTTTACATAAGATGATAGAACTTTTAAATTGGAATTTCTCCCCCTTTTATATGATGTATGGACCTTTAAATATGGATTTTTCATAATTTAAGAATCTTATGTATTAAAGAATATTACATATCATAATATTTAGAATAGAGAAAAATCATACCTATGAAGCTGATGGAGAATTATATATCCTATGACATGATATATAATTAGGGTAACAATATTAAATTTAAATTCTTAGAATTTTGATGGAACTATTTCATGTGATTATGGTGACTATTCAGTGCATTTAAATACTGATTATTGTGGGATAATTAAATGATGATTTAAATGATGATTTAAATTATTATAATGGTTACATTTTTTAGGTTGTTTCGTGATTTTAGGAAACTCCTAGGTAAAATAATCATTGATCAATAAACAATGTGGAGACAATTTATAAATAATTAGTCATTACTATTTGAACTATAAATTGATAGTAAATCTGAAGTATTTTTGTACATGATCATTATAAGATACATAAGTGCTAAAAAAGATGAAACTTAAAAGTTTACACACTTCTATGATAGATTTCCCAAGATTCAGTTTTTATCTATTATAAAGGGTTGAAGAAATATTTTTTTTACACCAACATCCTCATCTAAATTTTAATGGTTTCATTTCATTATTCATTAATTTTTATGAATTTTCTATCTTTTAATGTTTTTATTGAATTATACCACTACTTTCTTAATAGTTATTCCTCCACACATATCTTGTAATTCTTACCTACCCAAAAAGTAGGACAAATTTTCTATCTTCTCCCTTAAAATGTTTGGTTGGTTCTTCCTCCACTTGTAGATGAAGGTAATAAATTTTTTCTTCCAAGGGTAAATGAAATACGGGTTTTGGTTTATAAATCCATGTGTGAAAAAGGATGGGGTTTGGGTTTGTGCCTCAAGGTGTAAAAAATTCAGGTTATAAATTTATTTACTATCATTTAAAGTGAGGTATATATAGATATCAATACTCTTAGGCTGAGAGTGTAAAGTATAGACATAATATCATATAGAAACAAACTAAATTAAAATCATTATTCTCTACATTGTTCTTATTATTCTTTATACACTCTTTACATTCACTACTATTTTTTTATTCTTGAATTGTTTAATATTGTTATAAACTATGTTATGCATTATTACTTTGATTATTTCAAGATAGAAAATTAAACACCTATTTTTAATTTCCATATTTATTATGTGAAACCACAATTTAATAATATTAGCATCAATTATGATAGGATAAGATCTTTTGATGTTCCCAATCATTATAATGTCTCCTTAAATAATTCGTTTTTAATGAATTTATTTAAATTGATATATATAAATATAGGAAGGATCAAAATAGATTAGATTAATTTTGTTATCTTTTTAATATATTTATAAGAAATATTCCTAATTCATTTTTTATGTGTGTAAAAAATCTATTAAAAAATATTTAATCTATTAAAAAAAGGAATATATTTTATAATGATTAAATATTATATATGAAGAATTATATCATTGATATTATCTTCCTTAACTAAAATTTTGTCATCAATTTCTATTTGTGAAATAAATTTATATTGTATAGAAGCATCAAATAAACAAATATGAACCAAATCATTTCTATAATCCTTAGTTACAGAATACTATCATTATTTTTTTCAATAAATTATATATATAAAATTTATATTTTAATCTTATAAGGAAATATAGGATCTTTATAATTATATATAATCTCTTTAGATTTTATGGCACATCAACCACAAGATTAAAAGAAAAATATCATTTTCTCGATATATTAACTCAATGCATGGTACATGTCTTCCTTTTATATGTTAAAAATTTCAATTTCCAATCACATTTAAAAACCACTACCATTATATAAAAATTACATAAAGTCATATTATATTAACTATGTTGATATACATTCAAAATACCATTGTTTTATTTATAGGAAAATAAATTTTTATATAAAATAATTATCAATGTGTAATGGTGGTTTAAATATTAATAATTCTATTCGGTGTTGAAAATATAAAATTTTATTTATAATTTTTTTATAACAATTTTAACATATAGAAGTTTAATATACAATTTTGATAAGATCATATATATTTTTTTAGAAATATTTGTAACATTTTTTTGATTTTTCATTGTATAATGATTTAGGAAGTAACAAGATTTTATTCCCATGTTTTGATTAGGTTGGAATACAATTGTTAGCACATGTGTAATTGAATTACCATATAACTAAAAAATATTTCCAAATAATATTATCATGTGTGGTACCACAATAGAGAAAGTTTTCAAGTGTAGAATGATATTAATTTATATGAAAGGTTTGATATAAAAAATTTTATTCCTGATTGGTTTCTATTTGTTTCACAAGTAAACAATTTTGAAAAACTAGTTCAAGAATAAATAAATATTTTAATAAATATTTTATTTATTGATCAGAATGAGGATATAGTGCATGATATAATGTTGATTGAAGATGAAAATACCCCAATATAACAAGTATGTGGAAAAATTAAAAATTTGGTCTTTATTACGATTATATAATGAGAAAAAAATGTATGTATTTATTAATACTATAATTGAATATATACTTACATTTTTTGTGGAAATACTACGTCTTGATGCATGTATTTTAGAAAACTATTATATGGCCTCAAATATGGTTGATAAATTTTGATTTAATTTTACAATGATATGTGTGTTCTCAAATGATTATTTTCCATACTAGAAATAAAATTATGAGTAAAATGATTGAATATAGTTTGGTACATCAATACTGAAGGCAAAATAATATAGAATTGAATCTTTTATACACTAGATAATTATGCAGGACTTTACTATGATTCTTAGATTTAAAAAAATTATGTCAGAGAAAATGGAAAACGATATTAGATGAAATTGATTTTATAGAAATTCGAATCATGATGAAATTATGCATCCTGCATAAGGGTTAATATGGAATTAAATAGAATGGAAACATCTTTATTTATTATCTAACCCATGTTGTGTTATATTGTTATTATCATGGAATGGTTTTAACTCATTTCGTAATATGATTACTCCACAAAATACATGGAATGTTTCATTCACAATTATATCTTACTACTATAGAAGAGTATGAATAATTCATTTACTACCATGTGTATATTGATATACGGACCCAATAATCCTAGGAATTATATTTACATATAATTCTAACCATTAATATATGATTTTAAGGTGATTTAGACTATATATTTATAGGTGTATGATGTATTTAGAAAATATTACATTATGTTTCATGTGACATTGTTATAGATGATACATGATTTATTTTCTCAAATAATGATGTATCATTAGAGTTGAAAGTTTAAATTACCCTACCATATTTATATAGAATAGAAATATTTCAATATATTAATGTTTATATGAACTCTATGCTTCATAGAGAATAAATTATTTCTACTAATAGATCATCCATATAAGAATAGTTAGAGGTTATTTGATAATCCCAAAGAGAAATAGTAGTATATTCTTTTAGTTTCAATATTGGCCATCAAAATTATGTTTCATTAATTGGAAATATTTTTTGTTGATAAAAATGTGTGCAAAATGTTACTTGAAACACTATTAAATTTAAAGGGATAATAAAAAGGTGAATTGTTACTCATCAGGATTTAATGGATTTGTGAATGAAATAAGAAATTATCCTGAGTCAATTGGACAACATCTATGGAAAGTTTATTTTGATTGATATTCATTGAAGAATGTATAGAAAATGTAATACCGTTATGTCTTGGAAATTTTTAATGTAGTAGATGGTATTTAAGTAAAAATTTGAACAGGGTGAGTACATGATTTGTGAAAATAACATTTATTATAACCCATGACTAATATGAATTGTTGTGAGAGTTGATTCCCATTTCTATTTGATATTTACTATCACATAATGTGAGGGATATTTTAATTTAGTTATGTCTCTTTTTTCAAGAATATTATTCTGAAATAATGAATAGGGGTGTTGTTATGAAGTAGTTTAAAGGCGCACTGTTCATTTTTTTAGGTATAAATTTTTTCACTCTATAGTTTTTACATGTATTTTCTACATAAATATAAATATTCCCACAATTTTTTTGTTTTGTTTCATGTGTATGGATGTATCTGACAAAAAAATATTTCTATGTTGAAATATTATGAGAGGAATAAGAACCATCCTAAAGAACAAGTGTAAAAGGTTATTTATCACATGAATATAAGTATTTTTTTCTATGAACTTAGATAATGTCACTATGAGATCTAATTGGAAAATGAGAACTGAATTTGAGGAATATGATACCTTTGAGGCTATATTTCAATAACTTTTCTAAACATGGGAGATATTTGGATCATATTAATTTTGTTTACTGTGAATGAAAGAGTGTAAAATAACTCATCATAAAATATTATTTCAATAATGGTGTGGTTGATGATCACAAGAAAACTATTAAATATGTATATTTTTATTGTCTAAAATTTTCATTGTTTATGGAATATTATTTTTTTATATTTTTTCAAAATATATGTATTTTTTTAAATAAAGAACATCATTATTTATAGATTAAGTGGAAGGATAAATTTAATAGAAAACAATTTCATTTTTTTTAAAGTAAAGGAAAAGATATTTCTTTTTTTAAATAACTTAATCTTATGTATTTTTTTATATTTTATGGTCATATTTTTTTTTAATGTCTACTAACTAATGATATCTCAAATTATACAAGGTAATTATCATTTTTTGAACAATGTAGCATTTGACTATAAATCAACGTTCATGAATGGATTTAAATTCATTGTAAATAGGTCTGTAAGAAATAGAGAAACAAAATGAGAAATTCTCATGACATAGGAAAGAATGGATTCTAATTATAGAGAACCAGAAAAGAAACCTCAATTAGAAAATATATTTTATTATGGGGTTATTGAAATAATAATCTTATTGAATTATCATAAACCTGATTATGTATCAATGATTAAATTAAATCTTTTTCATTTAATGACATAATGTGACAAAAATCTATATAGTTGTATATTTAGAGTGATTGATATGAAATTTTAGCTTCATACGATAGAGACTTAAATTTTATCATTACGTGAAGATAATTGTTTTATTTCACTGGAAATTAAACAAAATCAATTTAGTGTTATTATTCATGTTATTCCAATCCAATTTTTTTTATAAATCCATGTATAATGGTGTTGTTTTTTTATAAACCTATTGATATGCACTCATATTTTTCATTCAATTACATAGATAAATCAATTTTTATATTGAATTTGGAATTATAAATTTCCACATAGAACAAAAAACATTGATATATTTGGAATTATTCAGTTTATATTATTATGATAGTGTATGTGTTTTCAAAAAACTTTTATACATGGTACCAAATTAAATTTTTATGTATATAATACATATTTTTTTATTAATCAATACACATTTACTATTCAAAAAGAATCTTTTTTAAATGATCTTTCATAGTTTTTACTGAATATAAAACATTAATTAAATTAATGTTTTTAAATTTATAAATCTTAGAATTAATTATATATTGAAAGTTTTCGTTTTTTATAACATCAAATTGTATATTTAAAATTTTAAATATTTTAAATTATCTTATAATATTGTTTTTATTTTCTTGGTCACTATTCTTGTGTATGAAGAAATCATAAGAAAAAGAATTCAAAGAAATTAGTAGAATATAAAACATTTAGGGATGACCCCAATTTTCAACATTATGAGTATTTAGTTTCTTATTTATTTATAAATTTCACGACTATGAATAGGGGACAATGCCTGATTATAACAAGGTATGTTTAAAATCCTTTTATATATTATTTGGTCCCACAAGGAACTATAAGGGGTTCATCAGAGTATTTGATGAGATTTAGGACTATTTCTATTACTATTATTACCACTAATTAAATAGTTTATCCTAATACAATATAATTTCAGTCACTAGACTATTATCATCAAGAGATTCCATCTCATTATTTTCATTTCCTAACAATGACTTATCTTCTTCCATATACTATTCCACCCACAAGTGAACACTACTAGAAATTTCTTCTATATCCATGGGGCTATATCCATGGGCGATAACATCCATGGATATAGATGATTATATCATGAAAATAAATTATAAACCATAGTGATAGATGCTTTGGGTGTCACCCATAGCCATGATCATAATGACGTGTGGTACAATGACCCGTACAATTCAGACACATATATTACATGTTATTAAATAAATATTCACTACATAACATGAAAATCCATGCCAGAATCATATAGGTATTGTATCTTTGGATTCATATATATATATAACAAATTGGTTCATAAGTGAACTACATAATATCCCAGTAGGTTCTTTATATCTAGTACATTTATTAGATGCATCATACTTATACCTTTCCTTAAAACATATGTTAAGGAAACATAAGAAAGTGTGAGCTTAGATTCTTAGAAATGGTAAAATAGGAAGAAATAAATGATTACTTAATAATAACATGATCATAAATCCTAGTAGCTTGTATGATATGAATAAAAAAGGAATCAAAGAACACAAGACACAAGAGACTAACATTGGCACAAGGCATAAGTTTTTTTCAAACACATAAGCATAGAAAATCATTTATTTTGAAGTTAAGGTTAATTTACAAGACTATTAGAGTGGATTGGGTTCATTCCATAAACCACCATAGAAGTCAAAGTTCACTCCCAAGACTATCACAGTGGATAGAGTCCCTTACTGAATTGGGTCCACTCCCAACTCCATCCCTATTTATCACATAAGACATCCATATTTATCCAATGCATATGAGGGATATATAATTTCGGGAACACCAATCACAAAACTAAAATCATACATATGTGTGACACATGTCCATAAAACATTAATAATATAATTACATGTGAAAAGGAAATGATATTCATAAATATTTCATCATAGTATAACCCATGTTAAGAAACATATTTCATAAACATTTATTCATTTCATCATAGAATAACCCATTTGAAAAGAAAAATGTTTTTCAATCATCTTGTCATCATAATAATAATCAATCCATAGAAATAATATGGATGGAATCCTTATATCATTTCCCTAGTTAAACTTATTAAAGGTCAAAGGATACTATCTTAGAAGAAAAATTTATTTAGAAGAAAAATTTATTTGGAAGATTAATTAGAAAACATCTTTAGGAATATACCATTTTCACCAGGAGGTCGATTATTTAAAATATACAAATTTCCAAAATATAGAGGGAAACATATCTTTTGAAATTACATTGGGATCATGTAAATGAAACTTTGATTCATTATGAAACCATGATGGCTGTAAATTCCATTCATGCCTTATAGTTTAAGATAAAACATTCCTTTAAAACGTTTTTAAAAATAGTCAAAAGTAACCCATTCAAAAAATGAATAGAAATTAATTTTAAGCCATTTTAAAAAAATAAAATCATGGGTAAAAATTACTTTAAAAAATAATAGGATAATATTAAAAATACTCTTGAAAATATTTTTATAAAAAAAGGATATTTAAGAGAAAAGATTTTCTACCGAAGATAGAAGTAAACTCAGTTTTCCTTATAAACATTATTTTAGTATTTTGAGTAATTAAATAGAAGATAATTAAATAAAATTACGTAATATGCATAAATAACCAGATTATAAGGAAATTATCAAGTTAATTTATAATTAGATCATGAAATTTCATCATCAAAAACTTAATCATAAACAATTTGGATAAATAATGCGACTATAACCAAAAACCTTTCCTCATATTTTACTTACTTAGTACTTGATAAAAAATCATGAATAAAAAAATATATTTATTATAACTATATTCTGGAACAATACTCCTATATATCATACCATATATGACATAATTATAAACTTTTACCACCCATTTATCAACAATTCTTTATCAAAATCCTTGCCTCAAGTGATAAGTTATTCGATTTTAATGTATAATTTGGTTACATAGATTTAGTCCTTGTAATTTGATCATGGTTAAATCATGTATAGTTTTTTTAATAATTATATAACTATCATATATATTCAATATTTTTATATTTATAATTATTGGTAAAATTATAGAATTAAAAATGAGTTACACCATTCATGGAAACAGTAGGTCATATATATGCATGAAGAACATTTTAAATTTTCAACGGATAGAATAGTAGAAAGGTAAATAATAATTCACCTTTGAAGAATCATTAATATATCATATAAATCATATATATTCACCGAATCTATCTTTATTACCATCCTTGTAAATAATAAATGAAGAATTATCACATTGCTTCATGGAGGTGGTAGTCCAAATGTACTCATGAGCAACATTTTCATTTTCCAACATGTGGGAAGGTAAAAATGTAGATATGATATTATAATTAACGTATATAAATTATTTTATTAATTTAATATATAAAAACTAAACCCATCTTAACACCCATCCATAAAATATGGTGTCAAAAAATGATTTGTATCGCCACGTGGAGACAATAAGCCATACGTACGCATGGGTGAAAATTTTACTTCCCATTTGATGATAAAAATGGTGGATAATGGTGTTTGAATAATAATAATAAAATTTAAGTATGTTAATAATGATGAATTTATTATTTTATGACAAATATCACAGATATAGATGAGGCAAAATAATAAGTGAAAAAGAAAGTAATAGGTTTAGCTGATTAACTCTTGTTTGAAAGAACTCATTTGGAAATCCTATAGGATATTAGGGATAGTTTTTTGGAAGACTAAAACCATTATAACATGGATAGAAAATTTTGGAATATAATTTAATAGTATTTTATTCATATATATGGCTCAATGTGGTGTTAATAAGTGAGGGGAGGAGGGTCTTTTTATAATTGAGGGAAATGACAAACTTGGAATTAGAAAAAAGACTAAAATATAATTAAGTAGTTCAAGAAAATGATTCAAAATGGATAGATATTTTAATAAAAACATAATAAATTTTAAATAAAACTGTCCATTAAAATTTATATATATTTTTATGTCATTTTAAACCTTATCTTTTTGATCAACACAGTCCATTAAACAATTTTGACCTCAACCATGATAACAACTATTTCAATCTTAAAGGGTTATTAATGATACCATAAATGTAAAAATTATTCATAAATGTAACATGGTTGATATTTTCAACAAAATTAAATTAAATTCTAAAAATACAATATTTTTATGAATTTTAAATCCATTATTAAAATATTATTTTTTATAAAATATCATTGATGTAAATTTTGGAACTATGCATTTAATTTGACTTTAAAGACAACGAGAAAAAGAAAGAATTAGAATATAATCTTTTTACACATCACTGATATGTTATATTAATATAATTGATTCATATAACAAAATAATTCATCTAAATTGTATAACTTTTAATATTTTTAAAATCATTTATTTTACTTTTCAATTAATTGAATAAATACTATGTCAGTGTTGCATATTCATTTAAGGTATTTATCCAATCACTAGAAATTATGAATGAATTATTATGATAAAAAATATCTTTCAAATAAAAAGTTGGAAATGAACTTATCAACTTTTTAACAATGTGTAAAATATTTAGAGATATTAAAATCAAGGGAGTTACATTTTAGATTTATTATTTTTTAAATTAATATAAAGTTCATATTAAATTATATATGGAACCAAGTGTTCATATATTATATAATTTCATGGAAATGGATTAACTAAACTCATAAAATATTATAAAGTAATTTTTTTGATTAATTTTAATGATTTATCCCAAAGTTTTAACCCAATTTTACATGTTTTACCCTTACTATGGTGATAAACATTTACTATCGTTACTATTCATATTAGAAAAAATAAAAGGGACCTATTTAAAAAAATTTATCACCCTGTTTCAAAACATGAAATCCATTTTTCAAGATTAAATTTCTATAATTGGTATAAATTTATTTTAAAACAAATACACAAATTATGATGAAAACCGATTTTAAAGAAATAAAATTTTAATCATAAAATTAGATATATATTATTATCACATGCATAAAAAAGTATTAGATGAATGTTAAAAATTTTTATTGAATAAATAAAACACAAATTTTATTGAAATACTTCTCTAATATTTATCAATATTTTTTATTAAAATAAAAACATAATGCGTTTTTAAAAACCATTTTTTTAGAAAAACATATTTTTTACTTTGAGATTATTTAAATGTTAATTTATAATAAATTTATATCCAATGAATTCATTTTACATATTTCAAAACCATAAATTTTTCATAATTTACTTATTCATAATCATACCCACCAATCTAATAGATAGATGATAACTATCACAATAATTTATAATATTTTAATTGTATATCACGGTTTGTTTAAACTCGGTGTTGTGTGTAATAATAGCTATCAAAGAAATAATGTTTATTGGAAGAGAAATATAATCTAAAATCTCAGGGTGTTACATTCTTAACCCCCAAAAATACATCTTCTCTTAAAAATCCATTTTCCCAATACATAAAATGAGAATATATCTATTTCATTACATCATAGTCTTTCCAACTAGCTTCATTGAATTTATCATTTCTCCAGAGAACTTTAACTAGGTGAGTAGTCTTGTTCTTTATCACATTATCTCTATGATCCAAGATTTATACAAGTTTTTTCATAATAAATATCATGATCTTGAGATAGGTTTGGGCGGATGACCAATTTATAAGTTACCATCACTATTGGATCTTGAATCTAAAAGGGTCCAATATAACTAGGGCTATGGTTTCCCATATTTTATAATATCAAAACCATATTTTATAGAGAAATTCAAAGAAATAAATTTTCACCAACTTCAAACATTTTATTTTTCTAATGATTATCATAATAAATTTTATATTGAATTTGAATGACCTTGATATGATTTTGAATGGAACTGCATTTTTATTTTTTTTTCTGCTAGATTAGGCCACAAAAGATTTATTTCCCCAACTTCATTCCATCATGTTGGATTTCTACACTTCTTCCCATAAATTTATTAATAAGGATCCATTTGAATGCTTGAGTGAAAGCTATTGTTGTTAGAGTTGGTATCCGAGAACTAATTGTTTGTACTTTGATTGCATGAAAATTTAATATATTTAAATATTACACATCTTATTGTGTATTGTTCATTATTCTACATGAAAACTGTTTAATAATTTCCAAGATTAATTGTCTCTTTGAAAAGGTCATAGAAGTTCCCCTTTATTGTGAGAACATTGAAGTGATATGAAATTTTTCTTAAATTCAGTTATGCGGTTGGATGACATTCTATGATGGGAAATAAAGTATCCAGACCATCCGGTGCAAGTACTCATAAGAATATGAGAATATATATTATGAGTTTTGCACTTGGTAATCTCCAAGATGGTAGATTATGATAATATAACCACTGGTAATAATTCCACATATCTTGGTGTCATTAGATATTTCTATCTACTAGCATGTGTAATGGTCCTTAAACTTTAAGATTATCATTTATACATGTCACGAATTGCACACATTGATTTACTGACAAAAATTGTCATGACATATCTTTGCGAGAAGTAGGGTATTATGGGTGCATCATGAGTGGCATGTTATTAATGGATAAGTCAAGGAAGGATTTATACCTTCCATTTATGGAAGTTGATATCTTGAACTTTGATTGAAATAGAACCGTCTCGTGAAATTCCATGGCCATGGTGTTACGGTTAGTTTATTTCAGGTAGTAAAAGATCAACATATCGAGAATAAAAGTTGATGACACTATCATGAAACCTTCTTTATGAGATATTGATACAAATGGATTATATTATACTATGAGTATTCGTATCTAGATGTAATTCTTGAAAAATTAAGTAATTTTTCTTGAGTTCCTTGACCCATTGCTAGATAATAATCTTGGACTTTAGACAAGCTTGCCTAATTCCAATGAGGAAGAATACTAGAGGGCCACACACTGAGTGTTTCATGTGGCCTAGATTAAATTCTATTTGAATTTAATTATTATAATAAATATTCTTCTCAAGACTATGGAATTATATTATTCAAGTAAAAAAATGATCACATAAATTAAATAAATATTTATTTATTGAATTTTGAGTAAAATATATTTATTTATTTTATTGAATAATTAATAGATATTTATTTACCATATTTTAAATGAAATATTTATGTAATAGAATATATTTATTTATTTATTCGAGTGTTAAATAAATGGAAGTGGAGTTTGAGCTGACCAAGGCTGGTCCAGTAGTAAATAAATTATTTTCAAGATGACAAATAATTATTTAAATAGTTTCAAAAGTTATAATAATAATAACACTATTATTACTATGTGACATAAAATTTTATTTATAACTATGTTTTGAGAAAGTTAGTGCACCATAAATAATTACCTGATATTATTATTTAGAGAATGGGTTTTCTGTAAGTTTATGAATGCGCTTAATTATCGTTACACAATTAAATATTTTAACTGAAACCCCATGTCATTAAATAGATAAGTAATTATATTGTGACATTACGCTTGGTGTATCGAATTTTAGGCCTGGTGAATTGAGAATTTTTTACCCAAATAATATCTCTGTCGAATCCTCTTCCCTCCCCTCTCAAGAACAAGAGACGTTCTTCAATATTGAAGAACATGCGATCAAGAATGACCAATGTAAGACACTTACTTCACCATGGTAGTACCTGAAGAATGAGTGGTTTTGATTGAAGTCCATCAGAGAAAATGTGGATCACCATTAGTGGGATTCTGTTTTGGATCCTCTCAAGCACAATGAGAAAATCTGGAAGGTTCATTCCGGATGGTCAATATCATCAACGAAGAGAGTACTAAAGATTGAGGAATTATTTTCTTTATGAAATTAATTAAATTAATTATAAAATTGATGTAAAAGATCCTTTCTCTCTTGGATCCATAACCTTTCTTATTTTTTCTAAATATTTGATTTTAATCTGTGGATACTGGCATTCATCACTGTTTTGATCTCAAATTAGTCATCGATTACAACAAACGCAATGTTGGGCCCTACCCGACCTCCACACTTCCACTACGTCCGGATATTTCAAGTGGTATCACAGGGGTAACATTATAGTTTATAATTATTTAATTATTTTTGATGATTTACGATTTAATAATTTATCTTGTCAATTCAATGTTTATTCGTTCCATTAATCTAAATTTCAAGATCTATTCTTACACTTTTTATTTCTCATATACTTCATAGAAACAAATAATTTTTGGGTTAAAAATAAAATGAAGAACTCATTATGAGGTGCCGATGATTCTATCCAGGTTACACAAAAGTACACGCATTGTGTTCAGACTTGCACATCTTGTTATCTACCATACACATTGTGTAATTAGAACTACACACTATGTAGTCTTGTATATCACATTGGGAGTAATTTGGAAATTACTCAAGCTGTGTGCATTTATTACAGGTAGTGTTATTAATTTTACATCATGTGTTTACTTGTATAGATAAGAACAATCTTATTAGATTACATTATATGTGTCCCACTACACATGACATGTAGTGCCTTCATGTGAGTGGAAAATTTGTGTATCCCATACATGGATTGATCTGACCGGTAACCATCTAACCCATAGACTACATGGCATGTATCCCACTATACACGCTGTGTACTCTAAAATTTTGGAAGTACGCCTCACACACTGAGTCCCTTGGCATATACTTTGGGAAAGATGATGAAGTTTGTACATGTCATGTAGTCGGAACTACACGTCGTGTACTTCACCAAATTAAATAATGTTAAAACTTTAATTTTTGTGTAATGTTCAGAACTACTTATCATGTATAAATTGTAATACTAGTTGTTACCCTATCCATTGAAGTATCATGTATTCCATTTTTTAGAAGAGTAAAATAGTATATTAATATAATATATATTGGGTAAATTCAAAATAGTATTCACCAGGTTACCACCAAGTTACACTTATGTATAAGGATAAGAATATCAGGAAAATTTAGAAAATGATTAAGATAAAATTATTGATTAATTAAAGATCATAATTAATAGATTATAGCATGATTTATCTTAATAAGAACAATTAAATATTCGAATTATTTTTTTATTACATGCGTAACTCATTGCATGTGTGTGGATGATCATGAGCTAAAATAGAACTTGCATGTGATTAGTTTCCTTTTATTTTATTTTAAATTAAATTGTTGCCTTGGGAGCCATCTCTACTCATTAAATATGTAGGGAATTCATGCCCAAGGATTCTTTTTATATAAACCCTCTTTTTAACCCCCACATGCGTGTGAGTTAAAAAGAATATTTAATAGATGGAGCTCCCAATCTTGTGGAGGTGGTTCAAGCTATAGCCGAGAAAAAACCAATCCTAGAAGATACAAAGGTGTATAGGATGAAAGTTGCAAACATGAACCCAAAAACTTCAAGTTATTTCTCCCCTAGGTCAGGGTTAGTTTACCAACCATTAGATAAACTAACCATTATAAAATCTCATTATCATTCCTTTTACTCAATTTTATTTCTGTTAGTTTCATGGGTTATCATTATAAATTTGTTGTCATGTTCACATAATTAATAAATTAAACAAGAATGAATGATGGAACTAAAATAAACTAGAATTATGAGTAAATATTATCAATATATGGTTAATCACTTAATTAAGTTTCAATTAATATTAAAAATAATGTGATAAAGATAATAAATAATTTATGCATAAGAGATAAAAATCCCTTAATAAAATATTAAGTCAGAAGAAGACATCCGTTACTTGATTAATGTAAGACTCAATAAAACTATGTGTTTGACCAGACCTTTTTGGGACACTTAATTTTAGATAGGAATCCATTATGAAAGCTTTTATGTTGACTTAACTTTATTTCATCAAGATAATTATCCCTTAATAGACATGGTGAAATATTGGAGGCATTTTTTGAGGAAATCCAAGTCAGGATTTCAGGATTGGGTAGTCCACTCAATTGATCAAGTAGCTACAATCCCACAATTGGAAAAGACCTACCTACCAAAATACCATCAAATAGTTTTAACAACCCTTGTTGGGGTTATGAAAATGGGAATATATATCCTTGACACTATAATGTCATGGAAACTGGGCATGCTTAGTTTAATGGTGAGGGGTCTTGGGACTTGATAAAATAGTGGGATTCTTAATAAAACTAATTTATTATTAATCATAAAATGTATCACTAAAGTACTAATGATATGATCTTTTAATTGTAAAAAAATAATGAAAATATTTTCAAAAACACTATCCCTATGATCAATTAAGGATAAAGACAACATCCTCACTGGTATTAACTTATAGGATTGGTTAAGAAGCCTTCGGGTTATCCCAAGCCATGAATGGAAGTCTTACGTGCTAGAGTTATCATTACTAGATCCTCTTTCCAAATAGGTGAGTGATAAAGATTTCCTGGTCTATGAAAAATGTATGAATGACGTTTTCATTATTCAATGCTTGACGCTATCATCAATGTCTAGTGAGATCATGAAGTTTCATGAAAACATGGATGCTTATAGAATGTTTGATCACATCCATGGTATTTACCAGGAGAGAGAAAGACCAGAATGGTTTGGGATATCTAATTCACTCTTTTAGAGTACGATTAGAGAGGGTACCCAAACTGGGCCTCATGTAGTCAAACTCATTGGATACATTGAGTTCCTAGAGGTTATTGGATTTAAACTCTCTGAGGAACTGAGAAGTGATATCATTCTTTCATAACTCCCTCATAACTTCTCTAGATTTGTTGTAAATTTTAATATGAAAAACATCGATAAGTCTCTAACTAATCATATTATCCTCATTCTCTAAGTGGACAATGTTATGAAGTGCAAGAATCCTTCTATCCTTATGGTGAATAAGAGGAAAGGGAATTTGTAGATATTTAAGACCAAATATTCTTCACAGCCTTCCAAGAAAAGGAAGATCAAAGGGGAGGCAGAGGAAAATGAGGTTATTTTATTCGTTTGTGTTAAGAAGGGCCACTGGAAGAAAAACTGCACCCAACCAAATAAGTAAGGGGAAAATTCAAGTGTGTTTATTATCGAGTTAAATTTAACAGTTTCTACAAATTTTGTATTGGATACACATTGTGGTGATCACATATGTATTCAAATATAGGAACAAAGTTGATTCATGAAAATTTATTGAGGGGAGGTAGATCTACAAGCAGCCAAGAGAGCCAGACTTGCTACTGTATCTGTTGGGGACTACCACCTCACATTGAAAACTCGGATGATATTGGTGTTAAAGGGTTGTTTTTATATGCCTCCGGTAAATAAAAAAATAATTTCTATACCTAGACTAGATATAGATGGATTTTCATTCAAGTTTTGATATGAATGTTTCTTATTTTATAAATACAACACTTGTTTTGGTAGGTCACATTTATACAATGATATTTATGTGTTGGATTACAAAAACCAAGTCATGGAAATTGATATGTTCCTGGTTTTATGTGTTGGATTACAATGGTATTTATGGGTTGAATTACACAAAATAATGATACTAAGGATATGTTCATAGTTTATATAGGAGGTGAGGAACTAGTCATCAGAGGATATAAAAATTCTAGTTTCTAGACTGATCAGGATGACATTAAGTCACAAATGGGATACATCTTTATTTTGAATGGAGGTGGTTTGAGATGACACATCTCAAAGTAGAGTGTGGTTGTAGATTCAATAGTAGAATCTGAGTATATTATAACATTCGAGGTAACTAAAGAAGTAGTTTGGATGCAAAGCTTCATCTAGGAGCTAGATGTGGTACCTAGAAATATATATCCAATCACATTATATTGTGATAATACTAAAGTGGTGGATATTACAAAAGACCCAAGGTCACATCAGTAGACAAAGCCCATACTTTATAAGTATCATATCTTTAAGGATTTTTTCTCTAAGAGGTGAAGATGCAGTGAGTATTATTTCCACGAAAGACAACATGGTGTACCCCTTGACTAATGCCTTGATTCAGAAGAAACATGATCATCATGTGAGGTCAAGTGGACTAAAATTAATAGGTAGTTGGATCTATTAAAAGTGGGAGTTTGTTAGAGTTGGTGTCCTTTAACAAACTGTTTCTTACTTTTAATACATGAATATTTAATATATTTAAATATTAAACATTTTATTACATATTATTCATTTTTCTACATGACTATAGTGTAATAATGTCCTGGAGTAATTGTCGCATTGATAAGGTCATAAAAGTTCCCCTCTATAATGAGAACCTTGAAGTGCTATGACATTATTATTAAATTCAGTTCTATGGTTGGATGACATTCTATGATGGGACACATAGTACACCGACCGTCATGTACAAGTACTTGTAAGAATATGAGAGTAAATATCATGAAATATTCACTTGATAATCTCCAATATGGGAGATTTTGAGAACATACCCTCCTGTAGGAATTCCACATGTTTTGGTGTCATTAGATATTTCTATTTGAGATCATGTGTAATGGTCTATAGACTTTAAGATTACCTTTAATATGTGTCACAACTAATGCACTTTGATTTATTGATGGAAACTGTCACACCATATGTTAGAATGAAGTAGGGTTCGTTGGGTGAGTCACGAGTGATATTTTATTAATGGATAAGTTGAGTAAGGATTTTTTCCTTTCCATTTATAGAAGTTGATATCTCAATCCTTTGATTAAAATAGAACTGCCATGCAAAATTCCCTGGCCATGGTGTAATGATCAGTTTATTTCATGTATTCAAATAACGACGTTACAAGCAGAAAGGTTGATGACACTATCTTGAAACCTGCATTATGAGATATTGAGATAAAGAGATTATATCATACAATGAGCATTCATATGTGGATGTCATCATTGTAACTTTATGTTATTCCTCTTGGGTTCCCGGACATGTTTCTATATAGTACTCTTGGACTTTATGTAATCCCACCTAATGCCAACGAGAAATAATCCTAGAGGGTTACACACTAAGTGTTTCTTGTGGGCTCAATTAAATTCTATTTTAATTTAACTAATGGAATATATATTATGCTCAAGACTATGGAATAATTTTATTCATGTAAAAGCGATAATCTCATAAATTAAATAAATATTTATTCATGAGATTGTGAGTAAAGTATATTTATTTATTTTGTTTAACATTTAATAAATATTTATTTACAAGTTTGTAAAAAAAATATTTATTTAAGAGAATAAATTTATTTATTTATTTGGGTGTTCAATAAATGGATGTGGAGTTTGAGCAGACCATGGCTGGTCTTGTTGAAAAATAATTATTTACAAGATGGTAAATAATTATTCAACTAGTTTGTACAAGTTAAAATAATAATAATATTGTTATTAATCTATGACATGGAATTTTATTTATAATTCCATTTTTCACAAGTTGGAGAACCATAAATAATGACACGATATTATTATTAAGAGCATGGGTTTTCTCTAAGGTCATGAATGTATTTAATTTCTATTACACAATTAAATATTTTAACTGAAACCCCACATCATTAAATTGATAGGTACGTATATTTTTCCATTACTCCTGGTGTACCAAACTGGATACCCGATGAATTGAGAATTATTGAGCCAAACAATTTCTCTCTCTAATCCTCTTCGCTGTCCCCTCAATAACGAGAGACTTTCATCAAGGCCGAAGCACACGTTATCAAGAACAACCGATGCAAGACACACTCTTCACTGCACTATCACCCGAAGAACAAGTAGTGTCGATCAGAGGCCATCAAATCACGTGTATATCACCACTAAAGTGATTCTAGGTTGGATACTCACAAGTAAAACGAGACAATATTGATGGTTCATACCAAATGATCAACACCATCAATAAAGAAATTACTAAAGATGCATGTATTCTTTTCTTTAGGAAATTAATTAAATTAATTTTAAACATGATGTGCAGGATCCTTTCTCTCTTGGATCTAGAGTCCTTCTTTTTTTTCTAATTCTTTAATTTTAATCCATGGATACTAGCAATCATCATCGTATTGATCATGGATTGTTCATATATTACGCAAAGGAAATGTTTGGCCCCATCTAACTCTGCGCTTCCGCTGCGTATGGTTATTTCAATTGTTATTAGAAAACTTTACTATAGTAAGGTGTTTATACCAACGAACATTTAAATACATAGTGAAATATATTAGAATATCCTCTTTGGTTTTTATGGTTCCATAATAATTAATATCTTTTTGAGGATGATACATCATACTGAAACTGAACTCTATATACCGTGACAGCTGAAGACTTATCAAGAACATTAATGTAATCCTCAGATTCTGATCAGATAAAATAGAAAAAGGTACTACATGTAATATTACCACTTACTTAATGTATTTTTTCAGAAAGATGATCAAGATAGAAATTTTATCTGATATCAATTAAGCTTGTATAATTTATAAGGGATTAAGTAAAATGGAAATATCATTATGGCCTTTATATGTTTTTGTGGAGTCTAACAAAAAAATCAATGGTGATGTTTTTCCATTTCTATTATTGTAAGGGTAATGGTTATAACATACCCTTAGGATTATATTTCTCATCCTTCATTTAATGAAATGTCAAGAACCAAGATACATACATTTTAATATCCATCTTCATGTTGTCCCGACAGAAACACTATTTCAAATCTTTATACATTTTTATAATTGTAAGATTAATAGATAATGTTGAACTATGAGCCTCATCTAATAATTCTTTAAAATATGGTATGCATGGAACATATAAACGCTTTATGAACCTTACCATTTCATCACAATCAAGGATGAACTCCAAAATATCTATGATCATCTTCTATAATTCCACATCTTCGTTTTGCACTTGTTTAATACTCACATAGATAGATGCAAGAACACTAACTTAAGAAAGATAAGATTTCTACCCTTACTTAAATATTTTTAGATCTGTCCTTTTTAAATCCATAAATATTAGATCTTTTGTGATCCTCATTCTATAAAAGCTAGCGTGAACCTTTTGAATAAGACCATTAACCATCTTGTTTTGTTTCCAAGAGAGGTAATATATTGAGTATTCATAATCATTAATCAAATCCAATGATATTTTCTGGTGTATATTAAAATATTTATAGGTAAATATATAATTTAAACTTTTATTATTTGTATACATATCATACCCATCTATGTAAAGACAATTCATCATTTTATTTAATGAATAAATTTATATAGCTAAATCTAAATCATGAGTTGGGTAAAATTTCTCATGAACCTTCAATTATAGTGAATAATAATCAACATCCATATCATTATTCATGAGAACACATCCCAGTACCTTCTTCGACACATCACAATAGATCACAAACCCTTATCTATACTAGTGTAATATATGAATAGGTATGTTGGCTAACCTCTTTAGTTACTTAAAATTTTCATCACATTATTTGTCCAATTGAACTTATCTCTCTTTTGAGTTAACATTGTGAGTGGATTAGACAACCATGAGAAATTCACCACAATGAGCCAATAACACCTACCCAAATTATGAAAACTATGGATCTTAGTTATATTGGTTTGTGTGGGATAATTTTCAATAACGTTTTTCTTTTATGGGTTTACAGATATACCCATGCTTGAGATTATATAAACACAAATGAAAACTTTTAAGTTAAAATTCACACTTTTTAAAATTTTCATATAGCGTCTTTTTTAATGCAATTTTTAGTAAAATCCACATGTTATCTTTATGATTTTCATTTCTCTTTGAATATATAAGAATATAATCTATAATGACTACCACAAACTAACTAAGGTAATATATAAATACTGCATTCATTAACTCTATGAAGGCGGTGGGGGTATTTATATGACTAAATCGAATCACTATATATTCATATTGTCTATTACTTGTATAAAATTCTGTGATGGGTATATCCTCCTTCTTAACCCTTAACAGATAATATCAATAATAGCAGTCTGTCTATAAAAATTATTTATCTCTATATAGTTGATAAAAAAGTTTTAATTATGAGGCAGAGGGTACTTATTCTTGATTTTAATATTTTCAAGTTCTATATAATAAATTTTGAGGATCATTGATCTATATTTATTCATACCAAAAAATTCTTGTGCCCCACGGTGAATCACTTTTCCAAATAAATCCATTATAAGGATTCTTTTGGAGTTGCTTCTTCAATTCCTACAAATCTATTGGGGGAAATTCTATGTGGATTATTTGAAATAAATGGTGCACTAGGTATGGGTTATATTGATAACTGAGCTTCATAATTTTTTGGAAGACTGGGAAACTATTATAAAAATATATAAAAAACTATCACATAATGGGAATATATTCGATAATGAGTTTCTCCCTAACCATTTGAGATAAAGAACCATTTTAAATAGGAATCAAAACCCATAAAATGTATGTAATTTCAATTGGAAGTTAATATTTACCATTACAGTGTTAGAAATTCATAGGTTGGTTAAAAATATAAAAAATGACTTTCCTTCCTCATCAATTAATGTGTGTATTATGTAAATAAATCCAATCCATGCCCAAAATAACATTAAATTTAAATAAAGGGATAATAACATGATTTTCATGTAGTATATACCAAAAAACATCAACATGAGAAGAATAATAGAATTGTGAAGCAATAATCATTCAAATTTGGGGTTTCAAAACTAATACAACATCTAATCATTGAGGTGGTACCATGATATCGCTAGAAAATTATTCAGATATAAAATTGTGGGTAGATCCTAAATTAAACAAGATGTTATCAATTCTGGAGTGGATGGTAAGTATACCTTTTACTAATTTATCATCATACTCCACATCAATAGTAGTTATTTCATGATATTTACCTTTTTCACTCATCTTAAAAGGTTGTTGATGTTGATCTTCATTATAAACGTTTGGATTTGAGAACATGTTAGCATAATGTTCATACTCTGTGAATTTGAATAAATGAAGTGTGGGTGGTGAATTCTTTAAATCTTTCTCTCTATTCCTATCCTTTGATAACTTATTTATATCACTTCATTATTCTATATCCCTATGTACTTACTTTCCACACATAAAGAATTTACTAGTTCCATTAAGATAATTTCTTGTATGTGTATTTCCACCCATCAAGCATAATGGAAGGATCATATTACTCTCTCCATAGTTTTTAGAATTATTATTTAATATATTCTTTCTTTTATTATCAAAACCATGAGATTAATGGGTAACTCCAATATCCACATGCACCTTAATATCAGAATGAATGATTTCTTCATAGTTATAGAAGTCCCTTATAACAATCTCCCTTTGAATAATTGGTTTTGAGATACTTAAGAATCGATCAACCTTACATCAATGTAGGATGGTAATACTAGAATTGTACCTCCCATGTCTCATAAAGTTTAACTAATAGGTACTAATAGATTAATCATCACTCTAATTTAACCCAAGGAATTATTTCACCATTTTCATATGAGTGATATCAGGAAAGTACTTATTAAAAAATATTCCCTTAAATTCATCCCACTCCACGGAGTCAATTTGTTCTCATCGCCTCATGTTCTTATTAATATTCCACCATTTATCAACAACACATTATAAATGACAAACAACCAATCTGAATTTTTCATTCTTAGAATACTAGATAACTTTGAACAAAATATCATTGGTATTGATCCATTATTCAACATTAAGTAGATTATAATACCAACTAAAAGAAGGTGGGTGATTCCTCAAGAAGGGCTCATCATAATGTTGCTCCCTCATTTTCTCATTTGGAAGATCGGTATGATTACTATCTTAATAATGTTTCATAATTATATCAGTGATATTTTTCCTTCCATCTCTCATAATATTTTCTTTTTGAGGAGGAAAATCATTTCATCTTCCATCACATTTAACATTAACATGTTTTCTTTGGGTTCAATCCAATAAGTTTAATAAACAAAATCATAGTGTGAGAAATAATAATCATATTGGAAAACCAAATATTCATGAAAAATCATTTATTTGATGCCTAAATCATGAAACATTTTTTAATCAATGAAACATAAGATTTATCCTAGGTCATCAATGATCACTACCAAAACTTTTGGATATTATCCTATAATAAGTCTTATTTCCAGCATTCTCACAAATATTTTCAAATTATCATTTCTTATGGTAAATAAAAATTTATCTAATACCAACTATAATGAACCATATTTTTCAGACATATGTATTAAATATTATTAAATATATATTCGTTGTACAATATAATGATCTACATCTGAATCATATAGATTAATTATATTTGGAATCTTGGATATATAAAAACTGGTTCATAAGTGAAATAAATAATTTTCCACTAAGTTCTTTGTAAACATCACCATTATTAGATATATCATACTTAATAATTTTCTTTATAACCCATGGAAGGCGAAAATTAGAATGGGTGAGATCATATGATCAGTAAGGGTAAAAATAGCGATATTAATAATTTTTTAGCATAACATGTGAATAAATGGTATAAGAGCATGATCTTAACCTTTTAAAGTCATACCCAATAATTATTAGATCATAAAAATGAGTCATGGAATATATCTTGGAATTTCACATGACATGATAATAAATGAATCATATATTATGAGTTAAGAGGGAATATCATTTAAAAAAGACATACATTTTTGGGAAACATATAGGTATAGAAAATAATTTTCTTAGTAGTCAAGTATTATTTATAATACTATCATAGTATATTGATTTCACTCTAAAAACCATCATTGTAGTCATGGTTCACTCACAATACTGTCATAGTGGATAGATTCACTTACTGAATTGGGGTCACTCCACATTATAGTTATATTTATCTCATGATATATCCATATTTATAAAATAAATTAGAGGAATATATAAATCTAGGACCTACCCATCATATAATGAAAATCATATATATATATATATATGTTCCATAAGATCCTAAAAAATTTAGCATATCATAACTAATGAAAAGGAATCATGTTTCATAAAAAATTCATCATAGAATAACCCTGGAAAGGAAACATGGTTCATAAACATTTCATCATTTTATCATAACATAACCTGTGGGAAAATAAATGAAGTTCATAATCATCTTATCATTATAATCAGAAACCATACAAATGAATAATAAGGATGGTATCATTAGATAATTTCCCCAGTAAAAATTAAGTAACAAAAAAGGATGTAATATTATATTAAAGATTCCTTAAGAATATTATTTAGAACATTTCACTTTGAAACCACTTATTTAAAATCTAAAAATTTCCCAAATAAAAAAGAAAACGTTTTTTTTAAATAATATTGGAAAATTTTAAATTAAACATAAAAATGTGTTTGGTTATGAAAATTTAAAATTTATTTCATGTTGTATTAGGTAAATTAAAACATTCCTTTCACAATTTTTATATTAAATTCAAAAGTACATCATTCAGAAAAGGAAAATAAGATTAACATTTAACTCATCCCATGCAACTTAAAAATTAATCTTAAGTTAGGAAGAGGTTGGGACAGTACATGATGGTTTTAAATAAGTTTGTAGGTTTTTCTAAGAGCACATAGTTTGAGCACGGTTAGGGGAAACTGTTCGGGTTCTCCAGGAAACCGTGTGGGGGGAGATAGTAGGATTTTCACAACCTGCACGTAGTTTTCCAAACTATGTGGATCTCTTCTCTCAAGACAGCGGCGTGCACACAATTAGCGCAGGATTTCCCAAACCATGCCGAATATTTGTGTGACCACATAAAGTAAGTGTTTTTAAATCTGGGCTCCCTTGAGCTTGAACTATTTCCCTCCAAACTCTCTCCCACTCAAGCCTCACATGGGATTTTTGGTTCTCAAGGGTTGGAGGGGCTCTCCCACACATTTTGGAAGCAATTCAAAGGGGTTGTATTATGGATTAGTTGGTGCTTGGAGCATGGATCTTGGTGTGGAGATATGGGGTGTGTCTTGGTTCATTTTGGAGTCTCTTGTTTAGTCTTCCACATAGTAATATGGTATTGTTTTTAGGTTGTATTAAGGATTAGTTGGTTGTATTTTGGTAATGTATGAGCTTGGTTGGTTTGTTGACATGCAACATATATTGGTTGATTGTTTGGTTGGTTAGCTCTGTCTTAAGGGAAAATTGTTCCCCAATTTATTCTCAAAGACCTTGGGTTTTATTTGCAGCCTTTGGTTCCTTGGGAACATCACTTAACGCCAAGTAACATTTCCCCACCCTCTCAAGCCAGTGGGATGGGGCAGGATTTTACATGTGGTATCAGTTTTTTTGGTCCTTGGATTTCAATTGAGAACAGTTGTTCGATCCTTTGGCGTTGATTTTTGGTCCTGGTGTTGACATACATTCTTGGTCTCTTCCATGAGTCAGGATGGTAGCAATATGTATGATTGTCAAAACATGAAATTTATAGAATTAGATGACATATCTAACCCTTTTATGCTGAACTTCATGTTACCAGGGAGTTGGGTACATAAGTGTCGGGAGACACTTATAGGCATTGGATTTCTCATTGTCGTGGGTGTAGCCAATGAGATGAGCATGAAATGCATGGTAGAAATGAATTACCACAAGGATTCATATTTAATTGGTGTATAAGGATACATGGGTGATATGAATGTGTGAATTTTGAAATTCTGAATAGATTTTCAAAACGGAAGGATTTAAAACATTGGAATTTTGGGTATTTTGAAAATGGGTTGATATTCAAAACATGGTAAAATTTTCAAAATTGTGCAATATGGGAAATGTAAACTATAGGAAATACTGGTTGCGATAGTTTTTTTGTAATTGAATTTGAAAATTTTAAAACCTTTATTCTTAAGGTTGTAAAACTTATGGTTTTTTTTTGTGTTGATAGAAAGGACACCAGGTAGGTGTCGTAAAGACCAACCAGAGAAAGATGCTAAAAATGAGGTTGCACCTAAGCCCCAGGTGAACCATCAGCTAGTACAGAGTATTAAGAAATCTTTATATGTAGTAGGAAGTGTGAATAAAGATGATTAAGCAAGGCACGTGGATCATGCAATTCATTTTCAAAGACAGAATCCACTCATCCTTAGGGTGATTCAGAGCCAGAGAGGGCTGAAGCATGGTCTAACAGAATGAATTGAATTTTCAAATTTTTTGGAACACCCCCAGTGATTAAAGTGAAACTATCCATGTATATGTTGTAAGATCTTTCCCATTATTGGTGGGAGATGGCGGTCGAGGCTAGGACGGACCAAAGTGTTACATTGGAGGAGTTTGAGGAATTGTTTAATAAAAAATTCCACCCTCATACATTCGGGATTCAGCGTATAATGGATTTATTCAACTTAATGCAAGGGAAATTGACATTGACTGAATATGAGGCTATGTTTATGAACTTAATGTGGGTTTCACACGAGGTGACGGGTAGTACATCATTGAAATCACAAATTTTTGAAGCCGGGTTGAACTAAGAAATTCAATCCAAGATAGTGGTGCTATGTATAGATGATTTCAAAGAAACGGTGAATCGAGCTACGGTGGCTGAGCATGATTTTGTTGGGGATAAAGGTGGGGGAATTATATTGGTACCCATGAGAAATAGTGGGAACTCGAACACTAGGCTTAAGCGGAAGAGGGACACTTATTTCCAGGGTGGGAGTGCGACTCAGAATTCGATGGCAAGATCGACGAATCTTCCTCCGAAGCCTCATAGTGAGCCTCGATGTTTTCAATGCTGTTCTACAAGCAACATAAAGTGAGATTGTATAAAAAAACCTTGAACAAGTCATAATTATAATAAAATGGGGCATATGTAGTGTTATTTTCATAATGCTCCAAGGTCGGGTGTCCGTGATCCTCCTCAGGGGTCGTAGGGGTCTTATGCCTCGATGGGACAAGGGCATCATCATACCACTCAGCAGCAGAGTAAAGTGGGTCATGGTGATTCTCAGAATACTGCAACACCTCAGCAAGGAAATAAAGAGCAGAGCATGGTAATAATTTCTTTTCAGAACTGAGCAGACGATGATGGATGATCAGTCGGGAACATCCACGGTGCGAGGTAGAATTATTTTTAAATTCAACGTTGATGAATGCTTTGTTTGATATGGGTGCTTCCCATTCTTTTATTTCTTCTCAAATCATTGATTTGTTGGGATTATTATTGGAAATGATGCCTTCTATTTTGAAAATACAAACTCTTTTGGGTCATAGAGACTACCGAGCCTTCCTATGTAGAGGTTGTTGCTTAGTTATGGAGATAATCGAATTGATGTGGGATTTCTCAGTGCTAGAAATTGATGCTTATGATATAATCCTGGGAATGGATTGGTTATCAATGTTTAAGGCCTAAATTGATTTCTATGTGTGAACGATTAGTTTTGTGATGGTGGATGGTGTTAGACATCTCTTTAGAGGAGAGAAGAGTGTAAATCTGGGTGCAATAGATTTGTCAGCACCAACTATTAGTAGAATATCATATCAGTTGGCCAATTTCCCATTGGCATCAGTGGAAGGAGTTCAACAGAGCATTATTCTAGCAGTATTGGATCATTTTATGGATGTATTTTCCAAAAATTTTCAAGGTTTACACCCGTGAGAGAAGTGGAGTTTACGATTGATCTCATTCTGGGGACCAGTCTCATCTCACTTCCTTCTTACCGAATGGAACCTTCAGAATTGCAGGAATTAATGGTGAAATTGGAAGAGTTAGAAAACAAAGGTTTCATATATCCTAGAACATCCCTTTGGGCGACACCTATTTCTTTTTTTTAAAAGGTGGATGGCCATTAAGAGTATGTGGTTATGCCCTTTGGTCCAACAAATGCACCAATGGTGTTCATGGAATTGATGAATTAGATATTTTAGAGATATATGGATTCCTTTGTGGTGGTATTTGTTGATGATATATTAGTTTATTTTAGGAAAAGGGTGGAGAATGATTATCCCTTGCCGATAGTGTTGGGGATCTTGAGGGATCATCAGTTGTATGCAAAATTGTCGAATTGTGACTTGTTGATATATGAGGTTTGTTTCCCTGTCCATGTTATTTCTGAGAGTTCTGTTTCTATTGATCCATAAAATATAGAAGTGGTTATCTCATGGAAACATCCAAAAAATGTTTTCGAGCTACTGTGCTTCCTTGGTCGAGCTGGGTATTATCGATGTTTTGTTTATGATTTCTCACGATTAGCTTTGCCGATGATAACTTTGAAAAATAATAATATCCCATTTCAATGGGATGATTAGTGTTAGAAATTCATTGAAGAGATAAAGGGTAGCCTTATATTAGCATCAATCTTGGTTTTTCCAGAACTAGGGAAAGGGTATGCAGTGTATTGTGAGGCATCAGGATCAGGGTTGTGGGTGTGTTCTCATACAGGGGGATATGTGGTTGGGTATGGCTCACAAAATTTGAGGTTTCATGAGAATAACTTCCCAAAACATGTTTTTTAGTTGGTGTTAGTGGTTTATGATTTCAAAATGTGGCGTCATTATCTATTCAGTGAGAAATTTATAGTGTTTACAGACCGTAGGACATTAAAGTGTATTTTCTCACAAAGAGATTTCAACATGAGGAAAAGGAGATGGATGAAATATCTCTAGATTTTTAATTTCATCTTAATGTACACCAGGTAAGGGAAATTTAGTTGAGGTTGCATTAAGTAGGAAATAATATTCTCAAGTCATGAAACATGCATCAGATGTGTGATAGTTGATGTCGGTCATAGCCAACATGTGGTCATAAAGTGAGGAACGAGGTGGAAGAGAAGTCTTATTTCCCGTTTTATTAGTTATAAACTTTTTTGGTTTGGTTAAAGAGGAAAATTCATCAGATTCGGAGTGTATGGAGATGGGGTCGAAACTCAATAGTGGAGAGACCATGGAGAACTGGGAACTGAATGGAAATTCAGTCTTCTATTTTCGGAATCAGATGGTGGTACCTATGGATTGTCGGGAGGAACTTTTTAGTGCTTATCTTCATTCAAGGTGGGTTTTACATCCTAGAATTCAGAAAATTTATAAGGTGTTGAAGGCTCAGTTTTGGTAGGATTGTATGGAAAGGGATGTAGTCTGGTTTGTCTCAAGATGCTTGACTTGTCAGGAAGTCATGGTAGAGCACCAGTGGCCTGTAGGCATGTAGCAATGTTTACCTATCCCAGTGTGGAAATGGGAGATAATAACAAAGGATTTTGTGATGGGTCTCCCATGAATGGTCAAGTAAAATGATTTTATATGGGTTATTGTGGATCAGTTCAAAAACTCAACCCATTTCATTCTGATTTTTGAATCTCATACGGTGGAGGATCTGTCCAAAATCTATATCCGGTTGGTGTTAAAGAGGCATGTTGTGCCAATTTCAATTATATTGGAGAGATATCTAAGGTTTACATCTCTTTTCTATAAATCCTTTCAGCGAGCCATTGTGACACAGTGGATGATGAGCACAACGTATCATCCTCAAATGAATGAGAAATCTGAGAGGACGATACAAACTTTGGAGGATATTTTAAGGGATTGTGTGATGGATTTTTCTGGTTTATGGGAGGATCACTTATAATTTTTGGAGTTCTCCAATAACAACAGTTATCAAGATTTGATATATATAGATCCATTTGAGGCTTTGTATGGGTATCCATGCATTATCCACTATGTTGGGTGGAAGCATGCGAGAATTCTATAACTGAACCGAGCCCTATCCAAGATACTATGAAGAAAATCAAGTTTATGAGGAAGAGGATGGAGATAGATCAAAGTCTCTAGAAATCATACGCGGACCATTGTCGATAACTTTTGTCGTTCAAGGTGAGTGATCATGTGTTTTTGATTATCTCTCCAAGGTTGGGACATCGTTAGTTTGTGAACAAAGGTATGTTATCTCCGAGGTATATTGGGCATTTTGAGATACTTGAACGGATTGGAGTGGTGACTTATAGTTTTTATTTTCTACCATGGATTAGTGCGGTGTATAATGTGTTTCATGTTTCGTAGTATAAAAATTATCAACTGGATCGTGACCATGTGATTATTTGGGATCATGTTGAGCTAGAACCAGGTGCTTCCTTGGTGCACGTTCCAGTGCGAATTGTGGATAGAAAAGAGAAAGTCTTACATGGTAAAAGAATCGGTTTAGTTCATGTTTTGCGGTAGCATGGTCAAATTCAATAGGAGACTTGGGAGCGGGAGAAAGTGATGATAAAGTAATGGTCCAATCCATTTCGGCAAAGCAATGGTTCCCAACATTCTAAGGACGGAAAGTTCAATGGAGAGAGAATGTAACACCCCCCAGTTTAAGGTATGTAGCCATTTTATATTTCTTTTTATGTGTTTAATGTGCATGGTATGAATTGGGAAGAGTTTGGGAGAGTTTTTAATGGTTTGAAATAAGTTTTTAGGTTTTTATAAGGGTGCACGGTTTGAGCACGGTTAGGGGAAACAGTGCGGGTTCTCTAGGAAACCATGTAGGGGGAGGCAGGAGGCTTCGCATGGCCTGCACAATGTTTTCCAAACCGTGTGAGGCAATTGTGTAGATCCCTTCTATCAAGACAGTGGCATGCACACATTTTTCCAAACAATACCGACTAACTGTGTAACTACTTAAAGGAAGGGTTTTTAAATTTGAGCTCCCTCGGGCTTGACCTATTTCACTCGAAACTCTCTCCCACTCAAGACTCACTTGGTATTTTTGGTTCTAATGGTTGGTGGGGATCTCCCACACGTTTTGGAAGAAAATTAAAGGGGGTTTGTGGTGGATTGATGTCGATTCCTCTCAGGTAAGTCTCTCCTCTTGTATTCTTTGGTTTCTCTCTATATCTACATCTCCCTCTCTCTCTGTTTTCTAGATCTACACCCATTTAGTGTAGATATAGGGTTTTGGTTTCCTTGAATATTGATTTTAAGTCTTTTGGTTGTTAGGGAAGGAGATCTAGAGTGGGTTTTGTGACCTTTTTTCCAGGATTGGGGTACATTTTCTTTTATGTCGAATTTGCTGAAACCCTAAAGGTATGTGGCTTCCATATCGACCGCACATGGATAGAACTAGTGGTTTTTGGTATCATTAATTTGGTTTCTTGAAATTAATTGTGATAATGATGTGTGACTCTTTTTGGAAATATATTTGGTGATGATTTGGGGGATTTTGGAAAAAATGGGTTATTGTTGCTAAAGGGGGATTTTTTGGGTGATTTTAAAATTTTGATTTTGAAATAATTAGTGCTTGGTTATGTAAAGTGTTTTTTTGGTAGATGGAATTCAATAAATATTTTGTTTTATTGAAATTTGTATTGGAATGGATAATTATTTAAATCATGTTTTCAATAAATGGTTGATTTATGCAAGTGGATGGCATGTTATGAAAATAGTTATTTGCATGTTTTTATGGACTTGGTGTGTTATATGTTTGGTTGTAGCCTATTGAAATGTTATGGGGAAGTGGGTGGGAAGTCTCACTATAAAAGGTGAAGGATAGTGGTTGGAAGAACCACCATTATGGATAGTGGTCGAGAAGCACCACTAGTTGGGAACGGGTTCAGACGGGAAGTTATGCTATAGTATTTTGGTTGTTGTGTTGCTATGTAAGTTAGAAATTGGTTGTGCTAATGTGTGATGGTGATATGGATTATGGATTAGTGTGACTTTCCCTTGTTTGACCTGGCTTGGTAAGGGTATGTTTGTCTTGTGGTAATTGTTGAGCTATCTCATGTTTTATATAATCCTCTTTATATAAATGTGCTAACGGTTCTTTTCTAGTGGCATGTGTAGGGAAGTAATTTGGTGAAATCCTACTGAGTATTAGTAATCACCCCCTGTTGTGGAACTTGGGTTATTTTGCTGATTTTTTATTCCAGGACACATGTAAAGATAAATCATTTCTTTGTAAGTGGCTCGTGGTGATGCTTAGGAGATGTGTTGGTGCTTGGATCATGGATCTTAGTGTGGAGATTTGGAGTGTGTCTTGGTTTATTTTGGAGTCTCTTGTTTAGACTTACGCATAGTACTCTGATATTTTTTTAAGTTGTATGGTGGATTAGTTGGTTTTCTTTTGGTAACATGTGAGCTTGGTTGGTTTTTTGACATGCATATTTTAGTTATTGATTTTTTGTTTGGTTAGCTTTTTCTTAAGGAAAAATTGTTCCCTAATTTATTCTCAAATCCCTTGGCATTTATTTCTAGCCTTTGGGACCTTGGGAATGTCACTTAATACCATGTAAAATTTCCTCACCATCTCAATATAATGAGATAGAGTGGGATGTTAAAATAATACTCTTAATTTTTTTAGATAACATGGATGTGGAAGAAAAATTATTATTGACCGAAGAGAGAAAAAATCATGTTCTCCTAAAAAACAATATTTCAGTCTCTTGAGTTTTTAAAGAAAGAAAAATGAATGAAAAAATTATAATATATAGAATTTAATACTTTATATTAAATCTCTTGAGTTTATTTATAGGTAGATCATGAAATTTCGTCACTAAAAACATAAGGATAAGCAGTGTCGATAAATACTGAGATTATAAAATAAGACCCTTTCCATTGGTATGAATTCCTTTTTATATGTTAAAAGCTATTTTTTTAATAAATATAGATTTATTATGAATATATTAAATAGCCATAAAAATATATATCATACCATATATTATTTAATTGTAACTTTTTATCATCTCTTTATTAACAATTCTTTATTAAAATTACTATTCTGGGTGATAACTTATTTTTTTTCCTATATGTTTTGGTTTGGTAGTTTTAGTACTTATACATTTATCATGGTTATATTATATACATAATGTTAATAATTATGTATATTTAATATTATATATATATATATATATATATAAATATATATATTCATCCATTAAATTCGAGATAGAAAAATGAATTACACCGTTTATGGAGACGGTAGGCCATACATACGCATGAACGTTGTTTTCACTTTTTAACTTATGGAATGAAAAAATGTTAAATAATAATTCACAATTATAGAATAACTATTATATCATATAAAATTTATATATTCTTTATATCCATCTTTATTACCATCCATGTAAAGAAGAAATCAAAAACGAATCAAATCGCTTCGCAGAGGAGGTAGTCGACACATACACATGAACACCATTATCATTTTCCAATAGATTGGAAGGTAAGAAGGTATATTTGATATTATCATTCTAAAATTATTATTATTTATTAAATATCATATGTAAAAATTAAAACCAGATTAGTTCCCATCCATAAAATATTGTGATGAAAATGAATTGTATCACTACATGGAGACGACAAGCCATATGTACGCACAAGTGGTACTTTCACTCCCCATTTTATATTAAAGAGGATAGATAATTATGGTTTCAAAATCATAAAATTAGTTAAGTATATTTAAGACATTTAATTCATTATATTATTATAAATACCATATATTTAGAGAATGTAAAATATGAATTAAATAGAAAGTGATCAATTTAGGTTAATAACTCTTCTTTGGAAGAACTCTTTTATATCTACTCTTAAAGATCATAGAGTTGGTCTTTTATGAAGAAAAAGACCTATATAATTTGTATAGGAATATTTATAGGATAATTTTCTAGCATTATGTTATAGAACTCCCAGTTTTATGTACTCGACCCTTTATATAAGTATTTCAAATATATGTATTTTAAATATATATAATGTTAGGGTTATGTTTCAAGAGGTTAAAGGGATTTTTTAGAATAATTTGGTGTATTTATCAGGTTTATGGATTGATAATCATCAGTAAAAACTATGAAATATATCCAAGAAACAGTTTAAGAGAATATAGAGGTCACTGGGTAGGTACCTGGTTAGGCCAAACCATGCAGATTCATAATAGAACCCATGTGAGCTAACTGTCATATGAGACAATAAATATTGAATGATTGAAACTAGTTTTGTTTAAATGTTTGAGCTAATAATGTGAGGGTTTTCATAAATAAATATAATCCATATAGTTGACACATGGATTACCAAACTACGTGGTCGAACCGTGTGTCTTACAAGTGGCCCTCTTTAAATTGTTGAACTAATCCGAATTATACCCTTAACCTATTGTTTTTCCATTAATTATCCTATAACATGAAATCATTTAACCCAATTATAGAGATATTAATCCTTTGTATTCATGAGTGATTCATCATAAAATCAAAGCACATTGGAGGCTTTGATTCATTAGTAAGTTCCCATTCTTCATCATCTTCCTTAGATATTTTCTTATACCCACTCTTTTAATCCCAGATATAGTCCATTAGGGGATGTGTGATGAAAATATTGATGAGATAATATTGTTTTTGTTAAATAGAACATGATTTAAGGTTTTTTATCAAATATATAATCCATTTTTTGATGTTTTTTTATATTCTTTGTTTTCAGTAATGTTTGAGAAGTAGGCGGCTTCTTTATTTACTCCTCTTAACTAGAAATGGAAGGATTAATTTTAAATTAATTAAATTTATTTCAATTTTGGTTGTAATAATGGTGTAAGTTTATGGAAATTATTATTTGGATTGTGTTTTTGAAATCTTGGGATTGGTGTGTCTTTTTGAAAAATCCAATGATTATAATTTTTAAATGGTGATTTTAAGTATATGGTTGGATTTATACAAGTAAAATATTTATTGAAATGTGTTAAAAGGGAAAAAATGATTTTAGGGAAATGGGTTGACATTATTTTTCCATAACAACTAGGAATGTGTTAAATGTGATGGATAATGGTCATAACATTCCATCATCAAAGGGAGAGAGTATATACGTGAATTTACACAATTAATGGCAACACCATGATTTTTTGTGTGCACATTAGTGTTTATTTTGGATGTGTGTGGACATGGAAAATTATATTATATATCACAAATTGTGAAATTTTTTAAATGGATTGGTTGGTGTATTCCTTTAGAAATTATTGTGATATATTATCGATGCTTACCTTGGAGAATCTGATTTATGGATTTATTATAAGCTATTTTAATTGTTTCCAATATTTTATAAAATGTACTAAAAAGTATTATCCTAGTGGAATGATTTTGGAAGACATTGGGGAAATCCCACTGAGTTTTATTCTCACCCTCTACTTTGGAAATATGGTGCATTTTTAGATTCTATATTTTGATTCAGATGTAAAAGAAAATGCATACCAATTTTTTAGTGATACTTCTTAATACCTTGGGTCAGGAATATGGATTTAGAGCATGTATTATATTGGGAGTTTTTGAATGATGTGATTGGTATAATTTGGTTTTTTCATCATTTTGTTCTTTTTGTTATGTCACATTGACTCCTCTGGTACTCTCATATTGTCTTTGGGATTGGTTTATAATTGGATTGTATTTTTGTACTCATGCATCATTTAGTGGTTTGACTAATTTGGTTATCATGGTCAGATTATTTTATCTATAAAGATAAAATAATCACCCAATTATTTTATATGGATCTTAGAATATATTTCTTTCCTTTAATGTCTTGGGGATGTCACATAAGGGTAGTAGCACACACCACTTTTTCCCAATAAAATGGACAAGGGGTGTCAGGTTACAAATGCTCAGAATTTGTTCGATCCTTGGGTATCAATTTATAAGGTCTTGGATTTAGAAAATCATTTTTATTTAGTCTTAGATTTTGGTTGGTATAAAGGATATAGGATCATGAGAACTTAAAATATAGAGTGTAAAAATCTATAGATAACTTATTTTTTCTAAAATTAACGTTTCCATAACGTTGGGGTACATGAGTTTTTTATGAAAATTCTAGGAGTTGTTACCTCATTATCACTGGTTTAGTCGATGAAAATACAAAAATATTCATATATACTATTTAATTACCACTAGGAGTGCATAATTAGTTTTGATCAATGATTTATGATTTGGTGAAAAAGAATTGATTTTTTAAAATAGTTGAAAATGGTTTGATTTTCAAAAATCATGGAGGTATTTTCAAAAATGGTTTGAAAGGGGAATTTATTGAATTTTGGAAAACCTTTTTATGATATGTGTGATGTGTTAAATTTAAAAGTGCTAATCTATAAGTTTCTAGCGAGTGAGACTAATTGGAATTTGTTTTGGTTATAGCATATTGAAATAGGTAGGCACTATAAAAACCTATTAGAAGAGGCTCCTAAGAATTTGGTTGCACCTGAGACATAGTTAAATGAACATTTGGTTTAGAGTATTGTCCATGACTTTAAATCCATAAATATAAGAAAAAAATGAACCAAGGAAAGTGGATAATTTATCTCAATTCCAAAAGAAAAATCCTCCCATTTTTCTGGGTGATTCTGATCCCAAAATATTAGATGTGTGGAAAAATATGATGAATAAATTTTTTGATTTCCTTGGAACACTATTTGAGATGAAGGTGAAGTTAGAAACTTAATTATTAGAGGATTAACACAGCAATGGTTGAATTTATAAAAAAAAATCAGTCCAAGGAATGACATTAGAGAATTATTAATAATTTTTTAGAAAATAATTATATTCTCTTACATTATATTTTTGCAAAATAATAGACTTCTTCACTTTGAAGCAAGATAACCTCACAATTAAATAGTATGCGACTAAATTTATGAATATATTCCATTTTCACCTTTTCTTCTTACAAGTGTTTCATTGATGGAAAAATATTTTTGAATCAGTATAGAGGCCATAAAATTGATCAAAGATTTACGTGCTTTGTATATATGATTATACAGAGATGGTAAATAGTAAAATAAAGGAAGAAAATGATATCTCAAGAAATACAGTTGGATGAATAATTTTAATACCTATGGAAGGTAGTGGGAATTTTAATTAATGGAATAAGAGGAAGAGGGACACCTACTTCCATGGTGATGGTATGACTCGAAATCACTTGGTGGGATCAATAAATCCACCTCATAAACCAAAGGGTATATGTGGTTGCTTTCACTATAGTTTTCTCAATCATATAAAGTGATATTGTTATACAACACCTACAAAATGTCACATCCGAAACAAGATGATACATCTTTATTTATATTTTCATATTCCTCGATGGTTAGGTATTAAAGACACAACTCATGCTTCTTAGGATTCATATTCTTTGATTTGATGAGTTTAATAGAATAGATATTGTAAAAAAACCAATCATGACATGGTTATTCTTGGAATACCATGAATTCTCAACCTGTGAAATACCAATATGGTAATAAATAGAAAAGTATAATGAGCAAGAAATTGAATAGAGATGAGAAAGCAATCATGGATGATCAATAAAAACCATCGATTGTGATAGGTATAATTCTTTGGAATTCTAGCCTTATTTAATCTTTGTTTGATATTGGTGCATCCTATTTGTTTATTAGTTATTGTGATTCTGATCTTCTAGGTTTACATGTTGAGATGGTGCTTTCTATTTTGAAACTTCAAGGTTCTCTTGATGAAAAAGAATTTTGAGCCTTTATGTGATTTTTTTCTTCTATAAATAGTGATGGAGATGAATTCATTAGGGATTTATTTATGCTTGAGATGGATTACTATGACTTAATTTTGGGTATGGATTGGTTTACAATTTTCAAAGCTCACTTCAACTATTATACCAAAAGTGTTAGTTTGACAACTATAGATGGAATTGAGCTTATATTTTGAGAAGATCAAAATGTGATTGAAAGTGGAACAAAATTGTTAACACCAGTGGATGGAACTATCTCTTACATGTTGAAAACATTGAATTTGGAATACATGGATGAGATTAGGAATAATGATTTTCTAATAATTTTTGATCAATTTATTTATTTATTTCATGATATTTTATCATTTTTTCCACCCATAAGAGAAGTAGAGTTTACAATTAATCTCTTACTAGGGACCATTTATATCTCACTACCATTTTATTGGATGGAACCAAAAGAATTAAGGGAATTAAAAGTTCATTTGGAAGATTTAGAAAGTAAAGGGTTTATGTTTACTAATATGAATCTGTGGGTATCACTGATTTTTTTTAAAAGGAAAGAATTCCTGTGGACTATCCTAATCTTATTTAAGTTACGATAAATAATCGAAATACTCTTCCATGAATTGATAACCTATTTTACCAATTTAAGGGAGCCCAATGGTTCTCTAATTTTTTTTTTGAGTTTGGGATATCTCCAGCTATGAGTTTAAAAGGGAGACATTCTGAAGATAGATTTTAGAAGGAGATATGAACATTAATAGTATGTAATTTTTTATTTTTAATATTACAAATGCACCAACTATCATTATAGAATTGATGAATAAAATATTTTAAAGGTATCTATATTATATTTTGTTTGTATTTAGGGATGAAATACTGGTTTTTTCTAGGAAAAAGGCACATATTGGGAAATACATGGTTATACTGTTGGGTACCTTATGGGATCATCATTTATATTGCACGATTTCAGAGTGTGATTTTTGGATACAAGAGGTTTGTTTACTTATCCATGTTATCTCTAAAAATGTTTTTTCTATGGATCCTTAAAAGATAAGGTCTGTGACATCTTGGAAACATTTAAATAATGTCTTTGAGATACACAATTTTCTTATCCTGGATGGTTATTATCAATGATTTATTCATGAATTTTTAGGACTCGCTTCCCTAATTATATATTTGGAATGGAAAAGTGATCCATTCCAATAGAATGATGAATGTAAGAATTATTTTCAAGAGTTTAATGTTCTCCTTAAGTTATCACTAATCATGATATTTCCATAATCAAGATAAGGCTATGTAGTGTATTGTGATGATTCGAGATCTGGGTTGGGGTGTGTTCCCATGAAGGGATATCATATTATAGCTTATGGACCATGGGAGTTATAGTTACATGATTTGGAATTAGCTGTTGTTATCCATGCTTTGAATACATAGAGTCATTATATTTTTGGAGAGAAATTGATGATGTTTACAGACTATTAGATCTTGAACCGCATTTTCTGACCAAGAGTTTTGAATCTGAGACAAAGAAGATTGATGAAGTATATTTAAATTTTTGATTTTGAATTAATGTATACACTAGGTAAAGGGAACTTTGTATATGATTCATTAACTAGAATTTAATATATTTATTTGGGTAAGGTGGATTTAGATCAGTGGTAGCCAATGTTGGTGATAACCGATATGCACTTGGACTATGAAAACCAAGTTATTGTTATAGTTTTATTTCCGGAATCTTCTGGTCATTATTTGATTGATAATGTTAAAGAGGAACAAAAATATGATTTTGAATGTTTTACTATGAGGTCAAAACTCAATGGTTGGGATACCATAGAATTATTGAAGCATGATAAAATATAGTGTTGTGGTTTCAAGACTAAATGGTCATACCTTTGGCTTATTAAGAAAAACTCCTTTATGCCAACCACTATTCAAGATGGGCTATTAAATCTGGAAAAAAAAGTTTTATATGGAAATGAAATATCATTTTTTTGGGATGAGATTAAAAGAAAGTGTCTATGTTTTGTTTGAGATGCCTCAAATTTTATCTAGTTAAGTTAGATCACCAGCTTACAATGGGTATGCTGCTTTATTTATTTACTACCCTGTGGAAATGGGAGGTGATATTTATAGATTTTATAACAAGTCTACATTGAATAGTTTGAAGAAATGAATCTATATGGGATACAGTGGATCAAATCAAAAAATTTCCCAATTTAATCATTATTCATGAATCCTATATAATGGAAGAATTGTCAAAAATAAACATTTGAGAAGTGGTAAAATTTTATGGCACATCAGTTTCAATAGTATTAGGCTAAGATCTGAGGTGTTAGGTCCACTAGGCTAGATACCCTGAGAGGGGGGTGAATCAGCGTATGATAGATTAAAACAATTTCCCCTTTTGATCTTGTTTGGTTGTTAGACAAAACCCTCTTCTCTCTCATTCCCGATGCAGAGTATGAGCAATCTTTAAAGCATGCACAGGACACAATGATTTTTACTTGGTTCACCCTCACTGGGCTACATAGCATACACTGGCAGTGTGCTGATGTACCAATTCCACTATAAGTGCACTGCTGTTTATAAGTTCGAAGCAGACTCACTGTCCCTCCTGGTTTACAACCACTCACAATTTGAGAACTCACTGCTCTCTCAACTAAAGTGAGCTCACTGCTTCTTCAGAAGATCCACTCACAGTTTATAGAACTATAGGTCTCTTCATTTTCATGAAAGTATGCATCCTCAACTGTTGATAGATGCTCTGTTAAAGTCCAAATTTCATCCACAGATGAATAACCCTTTTCCCCTGAACACTGGGCAATTCGTTTGAAAAAACCTTCGTAAAGAACCCTACTTTTCAAGGATCCCAATTCAAGAAGCTCAAACAAGCCTTTGCGAAGATCATGACTTTTCACAAAGCAGTCTCATGAAGAACTCTCGCGAAGCTCAAGTCATTGTAGAGAAACTTCCCTCGCGAAGCTCACTGAGCCAATGCAGAGCTCGAAACTTTTGTGGAGCTACAATAGCCATCAAAAATCTCTTCTTTTGCGAAGCACACAGGCTACACAAACAACCTTCACGAACCGAGAGCGAAAGATCTTCTTCGAAAATTCTCTACTTCTATCGAGGGGGCCGACCACTATTTATAGGCAATTCCATTGACCCTCGACCCTTCCACGTGAAGTCTACGCCATGTCGTCACCAACCGCGAAGATCTGAGATTTCTGCTGAAATTCACTCAAAATCACGAAGCACCACGGAAATTTTCCGATCGTGGAGCTCGTCATAATTGCAGAGCATCACTGTCAACATTCCTTCACGCCTTCACCCTAATGCTCCCTCGCAAATCTCTTCATCTCCACGATGCACTTCAACTATGCCGTTCACGAAGCTTTGACGTAATCTCAAAGAATCACCGCCATCATTCTTCCGGTCTTCGTGAATTTCAAACCATGAAGCCTATCTTTGCAAAATTCATGCCTTTTCCACCTTGTGCTGCTCTTTTTTACCACCTCCAGATCGTCCTTTCCTTTGTCATAGTTCTTTTGTCAACATGGATTGTCAAAAACTTCTTTGGAACTCGAAAATTTCTTCATGGAAACATGATTTTTCAACAAACAAAATGAACCCAAAAATATTGCAATGTTACCTTGAGATATTTTTGCCTAACAATATCCCCCTTTGTGTTTGTTGAAAACTCTTCAAAACTCTTCTCAGAATGATTTTTTTCACTTTGATACCTCTCTGAATCTCTTTCCAGCCGGTACCACCATTTTCCTCTTACGATTATAATAGCGTTCAAGGAATCACTTAACACGTACTCTCATCCCACATGAGCAATTCTTGGTGTGGGAAACAAGAGCAGTATGAAAAGTTCATCAATGAAACACTTCATGTTAAACACCAATTGTCGATTCCAAGAAGATACCAGTTGCAAAATTGATACCAATTGTTGAACCATACCGACATAAATTGGTGATAGCTGGAAACCTTTTCTCACTATTCCAAACTCACTATTCTACTTTTATCATGATCCTCAGCTATCGTGATATCTAGTATTTGATCGATCACTTCTAGCATCGTCCGATTTGATAATTTCCCCCTATCTCATTGCACTCCCCCTATCTCGATGCTCCACCTGTCAGCTTCTCCCCATATCATTCATGATTTCTCAAATAGCCACACTCAATCCCCCTTGAAAAATTACTGTTTTCTCCCCCTTTGTCATGAACCCAAAGGGTACTCCTCTGCAGTCTATAACAGGGTAAAAACACATATGAGAACATTAGGTAAAAACACATCATACCTTAGGGATATGGGAAGGGGGGGTGTTCCACATCCACACTCTTTTAAGTGCTGGGAGTCGACTAAACTCCTAGAGCCAATCGATGCCTCTCAAAAGCTTCCTTGGGTAAGGCCTTTGTTAGAATTTCTGCAACCTGTAGCTCTGTCGGCACATACTCCAACTTCACGATTCACTGATCAACCTTCTCCTTGATGAAATGATACTTTATCTCAATGTGCTTTGTCCTTGAATGATGGACATGATTTTTTCTGAGATTTATTGCACTTGATTTATCGCACAGCATTCCGATCGAAGACTTCACTTCAATGCCCATATCATCAAGCTGCTGCTTTATCCTCAATAACTATGTGCATGCTTGAGTGGAAGCAATGTACTCAGCTTCTACGGTGCTCAATGAAATGAAATATTTCTTCTTGCATAGCCAAGAAACACACAGTCCGCCAAGATAGAAATCACCTCCTGATGTTGACTTCCTTTCATCTGCTAAACTGGCCCAATCTGCATCAGTATATCCCAATAATTCAGACTAAGATTTTCCATTATAAATCAAGCCAAAGTCCACTATGCCCTTGATATACTGAAGTATTCTTTTCACTACAAGCATGTGGATTTCCATGGGATTAATCTAATATCTCGCTTCTTGGCATGTGGAGAATAAAATGTCAGGCCTTATTGCAATCAAGTATAACAAACTTCCAATTATTTTCCCATATTCTCTGATATTAACTGCACTGCCATTCTCATCTTTGGACAATTTCATCCGAGTAGCTACCAGAGTCTTCATCTCCTTGGAATTTTCCATTCCAAATCTTTTCAAAACCTCCTTGGAGTATTTGGATTGTGAAATGAATGTTCCATTCCTTCCTTGTGTCACCTATAGACCAAGGAAAAATGTTATCTCTCCAATCATTGACATTTCGAAATAACTTTTCATTAATTCAAAAAACTGTCTGCACTAAGCTTCATCTGATTCGCCAAATATTAAGTCGTCGACATAAACCAAGTCCATCATCCTTTGATTACCGTTTTTGTTGAAATAGAGATTGTAATCTACTCCCCTGCGCTGGAAACCAAGCGTCTTCAAGTACTGATCAAGCCTTGAGTACCATGCTCTTGGTGCTTGTCTCAACCCATACAACGCCTTCTTCAGTCTTCAAACCTTGTTCTCATCCTCATGAATGAGAAAACCATCTGGCTTCTCAATATACACCTCTTCCTCCAGAAACCCATTCAAAAATGTAGATTTTACATCCATCTGGAACACTTTGAACTTCCTTTGCACTACAATGGCTAGGAATAATCTGATTGTCTCTAGCATTGCAACCGGTGCAAATGTCTCATCAATATCTATTCCCTCAATCTGGGAGTACACCTTGCACACTAGTCATGCTTTGTTCCGAATCACTATGCCATCTTCATTCATCTTGTTGCGATATACCCATTTAGTCCTGATGACATTCTTATCTACTAGACTCGAAACAATCTCCCATGTTTGATTCTTCTCAATCTGATCTAGCTTTTCATTCATTTCTTGAATCCAGTTTTCATCTTTAGCTGCATCAGCAAAGCATTTTGCCTCAACCTGAGAGAGGAAAGATGTCTGCTGCAGTTATTTCATTCTACTAGTCTGAACCGGAGCAGACTAATCACCAATGATATTCTGCCTATCAATTTCAGCTCGACTCCTTGGCTTTTGTGCAGATACAGACTTTACTTCCTCATGCTCATCATCAGTATCTTCTTCTGAATCGGCATCATCCACTTCTGTTTCCCCTGCATTTCTTTCTTCCTCATCACTCTCATTAGGAAATTGTTCACTGCGTTGTTGAATGATCTCATCATTCTCCACTACAGTGAAATCATTACCCTAAACTACTTTTCCCAGCCTTTTGTTAAATCATTTATATACCTTGATTTTTCTTGAGTATCCAAGGAATACCCCCTCATCTCCTTGAGACACATATTTACTATGTTTTTCCTTGTTGAGTATAAAGAACTTAATTACAAATATTATGAAGTATTTCACCATTGGCTTCTTTGCATACCACATCTCGTATGGAGTCTTTCCATCCTTCAGACACAACATAGCCCTATTAGAAATGTAGACCGATGTTAAAACTACTTCCTTCAAAAATTTCTCTGGTAGGTCCTTTTCAATGAGCATCGTTATGGACATTTTGTTGATGATTCTATTTCTCCTTTCAACCACTCCATTCTTTTGGGGAGTTCTTACTGAAGAATCTTGATGCCTTATCCTGTGTTTCTTGAGATAATCTTCCACCTGACTGTTTGTGAATTCCGTACCATTGTCAGTACGAAACTTCAGAATTTTCTTTCCAATCATTCTTTCACACTCCCTTCGGTACTGTTTTAAGCAGCTGGACACATCGGACTTATGCGAAATAACAAATACCCATGCCATTATGCTATAGTCATCAATGAAAATAATGTAGTACCTCTATCTATCAATTTTTCTTGGTGTGATAGGTCCAAAAACATTTGCATGCACCAATTAGATCACTCTTGTTGACTTGTTTTCTTTTGCCTTATACGTGTTTCTGAAGAGATTCCCTTATTGGCATGCGTCGCACATGTGAGTAAAATCACGTGATAGCTTGGGTAGGTCTCTTGCTGCATCACACTTTTCCAAATCTTCTAGGGATGGGTGGAAAATATGACCAAGTCGTTTATGCCAGAACTTGTTTTCTTCCTCTCTAGACAGAAAACACATATCTTCTTCTCCACTCACCAAGTAAAGATTTCGCTTTGTTATTTTTCCCAGTAGAACTATTGCCTTGTCTCTTCCTTTGAAGACACACATATTCTTAGTAAACCTTATAGGATGTCCTGAGTCACATAGTTGACTGACGCTAAGCAAATTGTGACTGAGGCCTTCTACTACTAAGACAAAAGGACGCCTCATCTCTTTTCCCCCAAACTTGGCCTTTCCTGATCTAATAATCATCAGGCCTTCATCATTTCCAAAATTGACAACTCCTTCTTTATCATATTTCACACCTGTAACAAGATCCTTATTACCTGTCTTGTGAGATGTGTAACCACTATCAAGGATCCAAACACCAGAGCGATATGATGCTTTAAGTGCAATTTCTTCCACCATGACATTCTCATCCTTCTTCTTCATGGTCCATATGTTTGCCTTCACACTCAGAATGGATTGAGGCTTCTGTTCTTTCTCAGAGTATGATGGACCAGCTTCATCCTATAGAAGTGAAAATCTATTTTGCATTTTAAACTCACTTTTTGGTTCATTGATCTGATATTTGTGAACATTTGAGTTCTACTTTGGCATATTCCTTTGTATGGTCGAAGTTCAATACCTAGCCATGTGCCCAAATCCTCAGCACAAAAAATAGTACCCTTCAAAATATGTTCTAGAGAACCTTTCTCTATTTGGCTGCCACCTCTGTTCTTGTGCCCTTCGAAATCTCTTGGCTATGGAACACACATACTATGAATGTCCAATTTTTCCACAACAATAACACATGATATAAGGAGCATTCCTTCATGTTACTTCTGCACTGCTAGTTTCCCTTTGGGATATCTTAATATTCTGATTCTTCCTTATGCACAAATCCACCTTCAGTCGCCGAGTGGGTGCTTACGGTCTGACGTCAACTTTCACAGCTTTCTGTTTTCGATCAAGCCCTCCATCAGTCTTAGCATCTGAACAAATTTGATTCTTCTTTTCTACTGAACCACTATTCTCCACTTTCAGATTCTTAGTTTTCTGAGTGACATGCTTTCGTAATAACCCAGTAAGAGTTAAGATGTTTTCTTGATCTTTAACCTTTTTACACCGACCGACAAATTCTCCTTCAAGTTCATCAATATGCTTGATTTTTTCTTTCCTTGTCTTATTCAAGCTATCGATCTCCCTTTTCGGTTCTTCAATTTTTATTTTATACTCACTAACTGATTCTGATTCCTTTGGTGTTGATAACGTGAGTTTCTCAATTTCATCCATCAACTCAAAATTCTCTTCTTCCTACTACTGCATATAGTGTTTGGCGTCACGAACAACTTTGTTGGCTTTATTTGTTTTGGCTCACCAAACATCTATCTCTTCAAGAGTATCCTCTAACTCTGCTTTCATATAAATTCTTCCCTCAACTTCCTCTTCTTCTTCACCAGCTTTGATTTCATTCTTATTCTGAGAACTTCCAACAACTACCGCCATAACATTTTCTCCTCGGTCTTTGCAGTTCTCTATCTCTTCAACCTCCTCAACCTTAGACTCGTCTGAAATTTCATATTCTTTTGAAAGAAGGTTCTTTTTCATAAAGAAATTTCTCTTGAACTATTTCTATCCTTTCCCATAGGCTGAAGACTTCTTCTTGGGAATTTAGATTTCATCGACATCATCATCCTCTTGGAACTTTTTGGGGCACTGTGCCACAAGATGTCCAACCTTTCCACAACGAAAACAAGAAAGTGGAAGTTTCCCTTTAAACTTTACTTTTCCTCTTTGAAGGTTTGAGGAGAGGAATGACATCACTTCATCTGTCTATTCTTCTTCTTGAGAGTCTTCAATGGTGATCTTATTCATGGCCTTGAATGCCACATATTTGGATTTCCCATTTTCCACAACATCTTTATCATCATTTCTCATTTCATATTCCACAAGGGTGTTGTGTAGGTTGTCCAATGTAATCTCTTTCGGGTCTTTATCTTCCAAAACCGAAACTTTCAGATTGAACTGAGGTGGAAGTTTTCTCAAGATTCGCTTCACAATTTTAATGTCTTTTATAACTTCTCCAAGACCTCACATGTCTTCCAAAACAAAATTTACCCTGTCAAAGAATGCATCAACAGACTCATTCAGGTTCATTCTCAGATCCTCACACTTGTTCGACAACACTTGAAGATCTTCCTCTCTGACCTTTTTATCCCCTTCATATATATTCAATAACTTTTCCCACATGGCATGCGATGTTTTGCAATACATAACCTTTGTATATATAGGATTGGATAGGGCTCCACCTAAGGAATTTATTTCTTTGGCATCAGCATCCAACTCTCTACACTCAGCTTATTTTAATGCACCACTATTAAAATCTGATATTATGCCATGCATTACTACTATGAAAACATCCATTCCTAATGATCGGAAGTAGTGTTGAATCTAATTCCTCCATAGATAGAAATTGTTCCCGTCGAAGATTGGAATCCCTTTATGATTAGTGACCTCTATTTGAGAGAGAAACACTTATATTAACCTTTCACTCTGATACCAATTATTAGGTCCACTAAGATAGATACCCTGAGGGGGGGGGGGGTGAATCAGGGTCTGAAAAATTAAAACAACTTCCCCTTTTGATCTTGTTTGGATGTTAGACAAAACCCTCTTCTCTCTCCTTCCCGATGTAGAGTATGAGAAAGCTTCAAAGCATGCACAGGACACAATGATTTTTACTTGGTTCAACCTCACTGGGCTACGTCCAAGGAGCATACACCAGTAGTGTTCCGATGTACCAATTCCACTATAAGTGCACTACTGTTTACGAGTTAGAAGCCGAATCACTGTCCCTCCTGGTTTACAACCACTCACAATTTGAGAACTCACTACTCTCTCAACTGAAGTGAGATCACTACTTCTTCAGAAGATACACTCACATTTTATAGACCTGTAGGTCTCTTTATTTGCATGAAAGTATTGATCCTAAACTGTTGATAGATGATCTATTGAAGTCCAAATTTCATCCACTAATGAATAACCCTTTTCCCCTGAACACTGGGCAATTCCTTTGAAAAAACCTTCGCAAAGCACCCTACTTTACAAGGATCCCAATTTCACGAAGCTCAATCAAGCCTCTGCGAAGCTTCTGACTTTTCGCGAAGCACTCTTGAGAAGCACTCTCGCGAATCACTATCACGAAGCTCAAGTCTTTGCAGAGAAACTTCCCTCGCGAAGCCCACTAAGCCAACGCGGAGATCGCAACTTTCACGGAGCTAAAATAGGAACCGCGAAGCTCTTCTTTCATGAAGCTCACGGGCTACGCGAACTGCCATCGCGAATTGAGAGTGAAATATCTTCTTAAAAAATTCTCTACTTCTCTCAAGGGGGTCGACCTCTATTTATAGGCAATTACACGACCCCTGACCCTTCCAGGCAAAGTCCGTGCCACGTCATCACCAATCGCAAAGCTCTGAAATTTCCGCCGGAATTCTCTCAAAACTGTGAAGTACCACGACAATTTTCCGATCATAGATCTTGTTGTAATCGCGGAGCATCACCGTCAAAATTCCTTCATGCCTTCGCTGCGAAGATCCCTCAGAAATCCATTCACCACCGCGATGCGCTTCAACTCTACCGTTCGCAGAGCTTTGACGTAATCGCGTAGAATCACCATCATCATTCTTCTGGTCTTCGCGAATTACAAACCATGAAGCCTCTTTTCATGAAATTCATGCCTTTGACATATTAAAATATGATCTTCATGGATATCCACTTTTCGCGATGCTCACCAACCTCCAAATTTTGGACCCCAAAAATTTGGCAAACACTGGAAAACAACGCCACCTTGTGGTGATCTTTTGTACCACCTCCAGATCATCGTTTCCTTTTTCATAGTTCTTTTGTCAACATGGATTGTCAAAAACTTCTTTGTAACTCGACAATTTCATCATTGAAACATGATTTTTCAAAAAACACAACCAACCCAAAAATACTGCAATGTTACCTTGAGGGATTTTTTCCTAACATGAGGTTTACATCTCATTTTTAGAATACCTTACAGCAGGCCCTTGAGACTCAATTGACTATGAGCACATAGTATCATCCTAAAATTTATTGAAAATCATAAATTATTATTCAAACATTGGCTAACATGATTAGGTATTGTGTAATGGATTTTGGTATCTCATGGGAGGAGAAAATACCATTAGTGGAGTTCTCATATTACAATAGTCACCATGCCTCGAAAGATATGGTTACTTTTGAAGAATTCTATGGGTATCTTTACCATTATCCACGTTTTTTGGTTGGAAATAGGTGATGCTTCATGGTTTTCCCCGAGCATTGTGTCTGAGACAATAGAAGAAATTCATTTGATCTAGAAGAAAATAGAGATGACTCATATTTTTCAAAAATAATATGATGATAATAATCTGTGAATGTTTTATTTTGAGGTGAGTGATAATTTATTCATGAGAATATTTACAAGTCTTGGACATCATCACTTTGGTAATCATGGAAAGCTATATCCTCGATTCATAGACCCTTTTGATATACTTGAATGGGTTGGTGAGTTGGAATATCAGTTGGCTTCACCACCATGGTTCGGTTATATGCCTAATTTTTTTTATGTATCTCAAATGAAGAAGTATGAATCATATCATGACCATGTAATTTTATGGGATCACATTGATCTTAATCCAGATTCTATATTAGCTCATTTTCTGATATGGATTTTGGATAGTCAAAAGAAAGTCTTTCATGAGAAAAGCATCGGTCTAGTGTGGGTTTTTTAGAGACAAGGTCAGATTGAAGACAAAACATAAGAGAGTGAAAAGGAAATTTTGGATTAGTGGATAGAAATATTCTTATACAACCATAGTTTTATACATACTTGGGATGGAAAGACCAATGGTGGGGAGAATGTATCACCCCTATTTCATTTATATAACCCATTATTTTTTTATTTTAACTGTATATAATGTTTGGGATATGTTTTAGAAGGTTAATAAGTGTTTTGGTATATGTTGGAGGCTTTTATAGAGGTGCATTGTTTGATCATGGTTAGTAGAAACTGTTAAAAACCTCCAGGAAACTGTGCAAGGGAAAATAGAGGTCCCTGGGTAGGCACATTGTTTTGTTATATCATATGGATGAATAGAACAAACTGTGCATGCCTACCATAATTTGAGATAGTGGCTAACACACAGTTGGATCATACTTCTTATAACACTTAGAGCCAATTGTGTGAGGGGTGGATCAAGGTAGTAACACCCTCAAGGTTCGAGCATGATTTTCCAAACCATATGGTCTAACCATGAGGTGTACAATTGTCCCTCCTTAAATAGTGGGTCTATTATCAAGTATAACCGTAACATATCATTTTTCTCTAATTATCCCATAATAAAATACCTTTTTCTTAGAAGGTTGTAGAGACAATCCCTTTCATCGTGGGAGAAATTACTAAGTGAATAAAAGTGTGTTGGAGGCTCAGATTAGTTAGTAAGTGCTTGATCTTCATCATTTTCATTATATATATTCTTATCTGCTCACTTAGAAACATGTATCTAGTCTATTGGGGATATATCCTTGCTGTGTGATGTCAATCATGATGGGATATAATTTTTCTAGTCGAAGGGAACAATATCTATGGTTGAATCTAGAATATTTAATCAGATTTCTTAATATTGTTGTGCCGTTATTCATTTTTTCAATGTTTGAGAGGTAGGTGGATTCCCTATTGAATCCTATTGATTATAACTTGAAAGATTAATTTAAAATTGATTAAATTAATTTTAATTTTTATGGAAATCATGATGTGATTCGATAGAAATTATTGTTTGAATTGTATTTTTAAAATCATGGGATTGAGATGAATTTTTGGAAAACCCATTGTTTATAACCATAAATGGTGCTTTTAAAATTTTGGTTGATTTTATGAAAGTAATGTATTAATTGAAATGATTTTAAATAGTAGAAATGATTTTATGGAAATCAGTTGACAAGGTTTGAGTATAATGGCTGGGCATGAGCTCAATGAGATGGATAATGGTCTTGAAGTACCACCACCAAAGGGAAAGAGTATGGATGTGAAGTTCCACCATCAATGGTAACACGAAGACTGCGTGTTTGTGTGAGGGTGTGTGTATTGTGGATGTGTGTGGACCTAGAAAATTACATTCCAAATCACAAATTAAAAAATGGTTTAAGGTTATTTGTTGATGTATTCCCTGAAAACTGATTATAAAAGCTTGTTGATGATTACCTTGTAAAAACCGATATATGGGTTTGTTATAAACTATTTTCATTTCATAAACAATTTTATAAAATTATGTAACATGTCTTATCTTAGTGTCATGAGTTGTTAATTCATTGGGGAAATTGTACATTGTTTTATACTCACCCCCTCTTTGGGAACTATTATGCATTTGCAGATACTATTTATCAATATAAAGGTAAATTTAAGGTATTAATGTTCTTCGGGGATTATTCTTGACACCTTGGTCCGGGCATATGAATTTTGATCTTAGATTATATCAATAGTTTCTAGTTGGTGTCCTTTGTGTCTTTTTTTTCCGCCTTTTGGTTCTTTTGGTTGTGTCACAATTATTATTGTTATACTCAGATATTGTCTTTGTGTTTGGTTTTGTATTGTCTTGTCTTTATATACTCATGAATCATAGATTGGTTTGGTTATTTGGGTATTTTGGTTCAATTATTTTTTCTTTAAAGGGAATATCTTCCCCCAATTTTTTTATGAGGGCCCATACATTTATTGACAGTCATTGGTGTCTTGGGGATGTCACCTAAGGCCAGTAGTACCCACCATATCTTCCCAAGAAAATGGTTTAGTGGTGGGATGTTACATATGTCTAGATTGACAAGCCAATGGTTTGTAAAAAAATAGATAAAGGTTTGTCTTTTTATAAGGTAGGGAAAGTACACATTTGAATTACTAAAAATATTAAAATATAATTAAGTCATTCTTAAGAAATATTCTTCAAAATAGCCCAATATTTGATTAAAAGAGTCTAACATCATCTTATGAAATTTAGATATGTTTTGCAGTCATTTTAAACCTTATTTTTTATTAACCATATCATTAATCACTTTTTACCTTAGCTTTGGTAATCACAAGCTATTTCAATATCAAAGGGTTAATAATGTTACCATAAATAAAAAATGAATCATAAATATACAATCGTTGATATTATAAACCACATTTCATTTTATTGGCTGAATATAATATTTTTATGAATTTATAATTAGTCAATATAATATTATTTATTACAAAATATCATTTATTGCAATTTTGGAACTATGTGTTTAATTTGACTTTAAAGGCACTAATAAAAATATAGAATTTTTATCTAATCAATTTAAAAATCACTAATATTTTATATTTTTCTACCTAATTCATGTAATATAGTAATTCATCAAATTTTTATTACATTTATTATTTTTTTAAAAATTGATTTTATTTTCCCACGAATTGAACAAATACTACTGATATGACAAAAATTTACCATAATTACTATTCATATTGACAAAAAATAAAGGGGATACATTTAAAAAATTTGATCCAATTGATTCATAATATAGAATATATTTTATTAATATTCATATTCTATAATTCTTATGAACTCATTTTAACATAAGTGTGTAAAAAGAGACGGAAACCATTTTTTAGAAAAATAAACTTTTAAGCATAATATTGGTTATATTTTCTATCTCATTCCTATAAAAAAATATTAGATTAATTTTTAAACATATTATTGAATACATAATTTATAAATTTCCTTAAAATCATTTACCAATAGTGATATATTTATTTCAATAATCAACACATTTCAATCATAAAAATAGATTTTTAGAAATTGTTTTTTTTACTTTCAAATGTTTTTTATTTTTATTTCTAATCACTTGATAGAAAATGAAATAATTATATATAATTGTAAAAAAAATATTTTTCATATTTTATCTTGTCCTATTCATACTCTCCAATTCAACAGTTAGGAGAAAACATTCATATTGAATAATAATATTTTTATAATATGTAACTATTTTTTTAAACTTGGTGTTGTGTGTAACATAAGCTATCAAAGAAAAAAAATATTTAAAAAGAAATATGTTATAAAATACTAGGGTTTTACACATGGATAAAGAATTATTTTTATACTATATATGGCAATATTCTAGACAACAATGTGTCCATATACCACCCATAGATGCAAGAGCATTTATGCATGCGGATATAGGTCCATTATATAAGAAAATATATCCTCGAGATACCGTTTTTGTAGATATATACAATTTATTTAATTGGTTAGATGGTTACTGTAATTTTGGTAAATTTTAGTTTAACATAAATAAATGCTCCACCCTTTAGAAAAACCCCCATGTCTTCCTTGTAGTTCCAATTTCTCCCAACCTCATCTAATTTATACAATCCGATTAAGGCTGAAGCCACCCATTATTACTTGATTTATCCCATCCAATTAATCCCCTTTGTATTTATCTTAAGATAGATGATTTTGATATAATTAAACTTATAAAAATCACCCCTGACTCTAGGAAACCCTTGTATTTTTTCAGGCATATATGTGAGGGATGATCTATAATTTTTCCTATCACAATGCCTTACAATTTATTAGAAAGTCAGGTGATGTCAATTTATTTTTATATACTAATACTATTATTTTTGATTTTTGACATTTTGATTAATCTATATGATTTCACTAAGTATTTTATTATGTTTTTACATATTAATATTTATAAAATAATATCATTATCATTTATGAGGTTCCAACATAATATGCGACATCTTAAATTTCAAAAAATTCATAACATTGTTTGTATATTCCTTGTATTTTGGACATGTTTTTTATGAATATTAATAGATTTGAGCACAGTGTATTTTAAAATATTTATAAATAAGATAGGTAATATAATATGATATATCCCAAGACCCATAATCTTGGATCTGGTGCTAAAAACATACTGAATATTTTATTTATAAAAAGTAACTAAAAAATTAAAAAACTGGGGATATTTTCTATTTATGCTTTGTAGGATTAAGGAAACCATTAAATTTATTAGAAATTTATAAAGATTATAAAAAAATTGTCTATCTAGTTTCACTCAATCTTTCTTATTAAACCAAACCTATCACCATCAATCACATACTCATCAAAAAATATATGAAAACAATTTTTAAAATAAAGGGTGAGCAAAAAAATTTTTCAGTAAGGTTTTTCAAAATTATGATAAAATTATTTTCTTTTAAAAAAATTTAAAATACCTTTTGAAAATAATAACCTCCATTTCATAAATAGATATTTTATAAACTAAGTAAATCTTCCCCACATTTTGGGTTTTCAAACATCATTAAATATATAATTTTCAAGAAGTATCTTTGAAAACATAATATCTTTTGATTAAAAATAGTTTTATACTGGGAAATTTCAAATATTTACATAGAAAATAGTATATATTTATCAAATATAATGATAATAAGAAAACTTGATAAATTCATGGGGTTATTAGCAATATTGAAAATATCAATTCTAGAAAAAATGTCCCCTTTGATGTGGTGGTTTCACTCTTCATTCCTAATTATCACTACCAATACCCATGTTCTGAAATATTAAATAATGTTTTTAAGAATCTTTCCCTTCTCATTAATAGAAAATTACAATATATTTTAAAAAACCTCATAAATTAATTTTAATGAGGAAAATAATTTCAGATCTTTTAAATGTTAACAAAAGTTACTTTTATGAAAATAATTATTTTTTCTTAAATATCAAGAGAAATATAAAATTCATAAATAACATTGGAAAATATTTACTATAAAGAAAGATTTATATTTTTGAAAATAATTTTTATAAAATTATGAAATTTCATTGACATATATAGTTCATGGATACATCTATAATTCTGAATGAAAATTATAGAAATTAAATAATGTTTTCTACATAAAATGATAATTTCAAAACACACCATGAATTTAGATTATAAATTTTATTTCTAATGACATGTATAATGTTGAACTTGGTAGTTTTAGATATAAACATAAAATCAATACCTTAAATCATTTTTTCCATTAAAAATATTTTACGAAAAATAAATTTCCATTTTAAATTAAGGGTCTTAGAAACATAAAAATATGTTTTAAGAAAATATTTTCATTTAAAAAGGGGTTTTTTAAATAAATATATAATTAAAAATTTTAAAATATGTTTCCCTCACCTAAAAAAAAGTTAAAAAAAGATTGAAAAAGGGTATTTTACACTTCTAGAGCATGGAGTATAGAACATGAACGTAAGAGAGAACATGGGTTTGAAGTGTTGATGTTTTCCTCATGAGTGAAGAGAATATATTACTATATATATAATAGTTCATCAATTGAAATTTTTTTATGCTTTTGGGAATCCATTTTCATATCTTTGGTAAGTGACTTGGTTTGTCTAGTTTTTAATAGGTCCAAAATTTGGCTAATTCATTTGCATAAAATTTGGTTGGAATTTTATTTTGAAATCCTTGAATGTGACACCTAGGAAAACAAAAACATTGTATTAATTTCATATACAAAATTAAAAACTCAAGATTCATGGGGATTGAGTATCTATGGGAATGAAAATAATGATTTGGATTATAACAATGACTTAATTTTTGTTATTATGTATATATATATATATAATAATCGTAGCTTATTCCACATGAGAAAGAAAACTAGGGAATCTAATAAGATCTGTGGATGATGTTTGGTTTTAAATTAAGACTATTATAGTTATATTTTTTCTAGATAATTCATTTGAATTTATAAAACATCCTTAAGAAGAGAATTCTCCACAATAAAATGGGAATTGTTTATCAAAGTGTATAAAATAATATCAAAGTTATAACATATTGTTTGTTAGAATGACGGTTATAGGTCTTTCTCCAAGATAAAATTATAGTACTGGTCGGGTCTATAACAAGCTAGGCCACCTATGAGTTATCCCAGTAACGGAGAGAATTGGGTTGATATCAGAGGTAGGAGAACATATAAAATGTGATAGAGAGGCTTCAATTACATGTGTGAAGGAAAAAATGAATCATGTGAGTGGGAAATCGATAGTGATTTGATTGAAAAACCCATATTTTTATGTGGATGTTTTTAAGAGGGTGAATAGTAACAGATGTTTTGTGATCCCACATTGAAAATATTCTCATACTGGTTCTCATATGATAACCGCAACCACTAATAGATCGATCCATGGTACTAGGGTCGACACCTAGAACACAAGAACACACAAACATGGGGCGAGCTGACCCACTTGACCCATTTCTTTCCACACTGTGTGCACTATGTGGACACTATCCACCCACTATAGATCCCGACCCACCTATGTAGGTGCTTGCCTCCACCCACCCCTATGCTGGCTAGCCTGGCCAGCTCCTGGGTGTGGTCGAGCATAACTCTCATAATTCTTTGTTGAGTTGGAGTGTTAACATTCATAGTTGACCTAATTCTTTCACATTCTATGTTTTCAAAAAAATTCAAATAATAGTACTAACCATTAATGGAGCCATTAATCATCTTTATTAAAGAGATATAAATTTTGTGTACACTCTTTTATTTATTTTAGTGTTTACTTAAGTTAATGTTTTTACTAATATTATTTTACTTATCATAAATTAAAACAATTTTTCTAAAAAATTAATGTGAGTTTGTTACAAAAATATTATTAAATAATCATTCATGAACAAAAATCATTAATTTTTTTTGCTAAAATTAACATATATAATAATTTACATATTTTCAAAAGGTATTATTATTTTCCTTTTTAATAATAAAATAGTTTTTTATAATTAAATTTGTTTTTAAAATAGTGAGTGAATTTATTTTAGTTTATTTTAATTATGATATTTATTTAAGGGGAATAAAGGTAGAAAAAATAAAATATATTTAAAATAGAATTTAATTTTTTTAATAAAAATAACACTTCTTAAAAATAACCGAACTATAACCCTAATATAATTTGAATAATTTAACTTAATTTATATCTAAATTTAAATTTAATTATAGAAAATAATATAATTTTATGTCAAATCATACCTTAGTTTCCATTAAATGTAAAAAAACTTTTAATTAAAATATAGTAATGGTTGAATTTATAGGATTTTACATTATACCTTCTTTAAAGGAACTTCACGCTAAAAATTATTTTCTCATATTTAGGGAAATATTAAAGATTACATCTATGAATTTAGGAAATATTGGATCACAAAATATCTATATTCTTATGAGTTACTTAGAATCTAAATAATTAGAACCTAAAAAGATAACCACCAACTCATAGATTATCCTCAAAAAAAGTCCAATAATCTACAAATTTGTCTAACCCATCCCTCTAATAAGAAATAAGATAGCCTCACACTCATACTCCTGTAACCAGTGCTAAAAAAATGTTGTATTTTTTTTATAAAAAGTAATTGAAAAGTATAAAAACTGGAAATATTTTCGATTTAAGTTCTAATGGATTAAGAAAAACAATAATACATATCATATTTTTATAATAATTGTCAAAAGATAGACTATCTGGCATCACTCAAGATAGCTTCTTAAATGAAACCAAATATCATCAATCATATTCTTATTACAAAACCCATGATTGTTTTTAAAAAGTTGGGTGAGAACACAAATTTATCAGTATGGTATTTTAAAACAGTAATGAAAACCTGTTCTTTTAATAATATTTAAATGTCATTTTAAAATAAAAAATTTTATGTCAAAAATTAAAATTTGATATACTATGTTAATCTTCCCAAAATTTATAATTTTGAAAATTCATAGAAGATTTAATTTTCAAAACATACCTTCAAAAAAAATATCATTTGATTCAAAAACAGATTTCTACATGAAAATTTAAAAACATTAATATGATAATAATATACCATTATGGAATTTAATAATACTTATAGATCTTGAGAAATCTATATGTCCACGAGTAGTATTGAAAATATCACTTCTTGAACAATTTCCCCTTTGAGGTTGTGGGCTTACTCCCTATTCTTCATTATCACAATTAATATCCTTGTTTTTAAATATTATTTTTTAAGAAACTTTTATTTATCATTAATATAACATTAAAATATATTTTTTAAAAACCCCATAAATTATTTTAAATGGTGAAGATAATTTTAAATCTATTAAACTTAAAAAAATATTCTTTTAAGGAAATCATCAATTTTTTTTAAAGATCAGAAGAAATATTAAATTTATAATTTATTTTAAATAATTAATGTAATGAATGAATTAAATTTATGAAAATTATTATTATAAAATGATTAAATTTCTTTAAAATATATTATGCCTGGAAATACATATAATCCTGAATTAAATTTATTGAAATAAAAAACTTTCTTCCATATAAAATTATAATTTTTAAACCCACCTTGACTTTAGAGAATAAAATTCATTCAAAAGGACATTTATAAATTTTAAAATGGAAATTTTAGATAATAAAATAATATCAATTCCATAAATAAAACTCATCCATAAAGGGATTTTAATAAAATTAAATTCTATTTTGTAGAATGGGTCTCAGAAACATAAAAATGAGTTTTCAGAATACATTTCCCTTTTAAAAGTGGATTTTAAAATAAATATATAAGTTTTAATTTAAAAATATATTTCCCAAACATAAAATCCAAAACTAAAATGATATTGAAGAAGGATATTATCCACTAACAAATCTTGGAGTATGGAATCATAGAGGAAGAGAGAACTTGGGTTGGAAGAGTCGGGGTTTTCCCGTGAGTGAAGAGATTTCCTGCATAAGTATATATATATATATATAGTAGTTTAGACACTATATAATTGATTTTATTTCTGTAAATACATTCTGACATCTCCAAAAAATGACTTGGTTTGTCTTCTATTTTAATACGTTTAAAATATATCTACTTCATGCTGTAAAAAAATTTATTGGAATTACATATTGAAATCCATGAAGGTGAAAACTCAGGAAACTAAAATAATATAAGGATTTTATTTAAGAAATTACAAACTCATGATTTGGGGGCTTGTGTATCTACTAGATTGTGGAGAAATATGGGGACTATAATAATTCCATAATTATTTTTATTATGGATATATATATATATATATCATCACTGTGGTTGATGTAACCAAAGAAGGAAAACTGGGGATTCTAATACGGGTTGTGAATGATCTTTGGGTTTTAATTAATATTATTATAGTTACATTTATCTAAATAAATATTCTAGATTCATGAATCTTCCTCGAGAGTGCAATACTGATCGACAAAAGGGGAAATCCTAATCATTGTGGCTGAAATACCATCAATGTTCTAGTCACTTGTTTGGTAGTATGAGAGTTTTAGGTTTATCATCGATTGAAAATGACAACGTTGGTATGGGTTATATCTAGGTGGGTCACCTATGTTTTATGTTGGTTAGGGTGATAATAAGGTCTACATCGGATTGTGGGTGATAATTCAAAAGTTAATTTGGGTCTATGGTTTGGTTTGAAGCGGAAGATGATGACTTGGGTGATCAGACGATTGATATTTCATTGATCAAATGGATAGAGTTTTATATGGATTTTTTTAATAAGGTGAATAGTGACCCATGTTTGGAAAAACCACATTGAAAATATGCTCATCTAAGCTCTCATGTATTTGATAACTGCTACTGCTAACTGCTTAATCCAGGGAACCAGGGTTAGCACCTGAAACACATATATGGGGTGTGCCGAAACAATCTCCCAATTGCTTTCCCCACCACACACACTATATGAGTGCTATGTGCCCACTATGAAACCCAACCTACGGATGTCGGCACCCACCTCCACCAACCTCTATGTTAGATAGCTTGGATAGCTTTTGAGTGTGGTCAAGCATATCTCCTACAATGCTTGGTTGATATGGAAGACTAGCTTTCTTAGTTGGCCCTTGTTTTAAGATATTATGTTTTTTCTAAAAATTTCTAAAAAGAATACTTATTATCAAATAACTCATTAAACATATTTATAAAAAATATATACATTTAGTATATACTATTTAAATTATTTTATTTTTTAATTAATTTATGTTTTTATAGATTTTATTCTACCTATCATAATTTAATTTTTTTGAATAGAAATTGATATGAGTTTGTTACAAAAATATTATTAAATACTTTTCAGAAACAAAAATAATTTAATTAATTTCATAAAATCAACCTATATAAGTTATTAATTATTTTCAAAAGTTTTTAATGTTTACCTTTATAATAATAAAATATATATATTATAATTATAATTAATTTAAAAATAATGAAAAAATTTATTTCAACTTGTTTTAATTATAATATTTATTTAAGGAAAATAAATATAAAAAATTCAATATATTTGAAATAAATATTTTAAATTTTTAACAAAAATAGTACTTGAAAAAATAAATAAAAGTAATATTATTTTAATTTGGATATTTTAACATTATTTATTTCAAAAATTAAAACTGATTATGGAATGTTTTTTAATTTTAAATTAAAATATACCATAGTTTGTTTAAATTATGAATCAAATCATTTAATAAAAATTTAATTTAAAAAATGGTATACTTGAATTCATGGGATGTTACTAATTGATATTTTTATGTGTTTTTAGAGTAATTCGAACACATGATGAATTTTTTGAAAGGAAAACATTGATCATGCAACATAACTATAGATAGAATAGAGGTTCCCATGAATGATACGTAACATGTTTTTATGAATGGTATAATGATTTATACTATATATGTTCATATAATTTTTATCGTGAGAATAATATAAAGTTATTATCTATGATATAGTTATATATAATTATTTTATGTCTAATTACCCCAGAAACCACATTTAATGGCCTTTTTACTAGTAGATAAATAAAAGTGAAAAAAATAATTTCTTTACATTATTAATTAAAAGAAAAAAAATGAAAAAATGGGATATGGTCAAACAAACCAAACTAACCTCATTCAAGATAAAAAACAATATCAAAAATGCAGATAGTGAAGAAAAACCAATATTTATAATATATTAATTCATTTTTATAATTAAATTCCGTAAATGAATCTGAATTATAGAAAGATTATATTTGGGATCTTTTAACCATGGTCAGTTTCATATGGGAATAATCTTTACTCTACCCTGATTTTATTTGTGGCACTTTTTGAAATCCCTCCCCATCGATGAAATTATTTTTCCTTTTCACAATCACATGCTTATATGGTGAGTTAGAATGAGGTGAAAACTTTTCCTTCTTAGAATCACAAATTAGTTTAAAATTATCCAAATTTTCCCTATTAATATCATCTATAAAAAAATTGCGTAGAGTGTCCAGATCCATTGTTTTAGTTGATTCATGCCCTTTTAAAATATACACATGGATATCATTTTTAAGACTTTAACATAACCATACCATAATTACATGTTTTATAGAAAATATTTCATCACTTACATACCTAATAACTTTTAGGTTTAGTGTTTTAAAAAATTAGGAAAATACCTTACATGAAAACACCATACTTTATCTACTAAATATAAATTTTTACACTAAACCAAGTACTCTAAATAGTACCACTTCTTCATTCATGGATACAACCTTATAAACATTACTTGTATTCGTAAATATTATTATTTATACATAATCCATTTAAAATTATTTTAAAAAATGGTATTTTCACAAAAATCTCAACATGGGGTACAAATAAAGCAACTAATGTTGTGAAAATGAAATATTAGAAAACATTTGAAATAAAAATTCCATTACACAATTAATAGTGGGGTTGTATAAAAATTAAATTTAAACATGAAACCAACTTCTTTTCTAAAATCATTTCACAATCCAATCTTGTATAAAAAATAAAATGATTATAATTTTTTGTTGAAAAATCACGAGGTATTGTGAAATATTTGTTTCCAGAAATATAAACTTTTAACCCTTAAATGACAACATATAAAAACTTTTAATCTTGAAAAGATCATAAAAATTTATTTATTCATGAAATCTGGTTCTAATTTCCTGAAATTCAATTACCTCTATTAAAATTCATAGAAATAATATAAAAATGATAAAGGAATACTAGGGTATCATATTCATTATCTCCCTTATGAATCACCATTATAATAGAATAAGTTATTTAGTTAATTTCAATAATATCTTTTTAGTGAATAAATCATGACAAATGGCTTAATGAGCTATATCCTAGTCCCACCCATGGTATTCTAATATTCCCAATAACTATTACTAGATTATAATACAAAAGAGATATAATTTCAATAAATAAAATGAATATAATATATGATAATTTATATTTAAACTCATAAACATGAGAATTTATGTCAACTTATAAAAATAAGACACTTTTAAAAAAAGGGTTAACCAATTCTGTAATGAGAGAAAAATGAAATAAAATAATGGATTAATTATAAATACTAATAAAAATATGATAAATAATATTCTTATAAAACTATATAGAGATAATTGAGAGATACTATAAAAAATATGAAGTAATGGTAGAAAAAAACTCCCAACCTTGAGTTTCAAAACATAATTAAATTCTTCCCTTAAGGACTACCTTAGTGAAAAAATTAAAGGGACTCTATCTTATGACCGAAATCTAAAAAAACGAGTAAAGTGGTTATAAAATAATAGATATGGATGAATTCAGATATAAAAATAAATTTTATATTTTTTGAAAAATGAATATGAAATTTCATTTTATGGGAAAACATTAATGGAACTTCTATAATTAAATATTGACAGTGATTCCTAATTTATCATGTCTCATGTAGGGAATATTCAAACATACTTATATAATATCATCAAGTGATTTCATATTAATTATAAAATAAATTGAAATTTTTTTATGATAATTTCTTATAAAATACCCCTTTATTATCTCATGTTTTACCTCTCAATTAAATAACCCTTAAAAATATCATGTCATGAAGACTCTGAGATTCTGTAATATAGTCATTCAATATGAATTTCAAGTTATTATTTTAAAATATTTTATGAGATTAATATTATCATTTATGGAAGTAAAAAAGGATTCAAATAACCTTTATCTATAATGAACCTCATTAAAAAATTTCATTTAATGTGATTTCTAATATAATACTTTTTTTAAACATTTTTACTTAACCAAAAACTCATAAAACACAAATATCATACTATTTTAAATAATTTTTATTTTAACATAACATCTTAATATTAAATACATCCTTACATGTACTAATATAGTAAGATATTTTGATTCATCATTAGGTTGTTTAAGAATATATTTATCCAGACATTTCTTGAGTGAACTCATCTACGATGAATTTTTTTTTAACCCAAATTAATATTTTTTACATAGAATGAATCACTTTGTTATATTTTTAGAATGATTTGATGGATTTTTTAAAAAGGAATACATAAAAATAAATCTGTAAGAATAAAAAACACTATATTTTATAGAATTAAAACCTAGTAGAACCTAAAAGTAGGTAAGGAACTAGAGCACTGTGAAAAGTATGGGTAACATCTTAAGTACATAAATGTTCTCTATAAAAAACTAAAAATTTGATCAATATATCAGATTCATTATATATTAATATGAGGAAAACTAATTTATAAATTTCCTAGATCATCACAGTGATACATAATGGTCTTATACTTTGTTATAATTTAGAGAGGATAAGGATATGGTGTGACATGCCTTATGATGTAGTGAGTTTTAACATGCATGGGAGAGTGATTGATATGTATGAACAAATAACCATGGTGCTAGTGTAGATCCTCAAAAAATAGAGGTTGATTATGAATAATGAATCATGATTCCTTGAAAGAGATAAAAAACACATGCCAACATGATTTGGGGAGACATCCAATATGATCACGAAAAATAATTTATAGGTGTGATACAATGTGAGTGTTAGATATGGTATAGAGAGATACCTATCTATAACAGATGAAGCTAGTGGCCTTACACATTATTTCTTTCAATCATAAAATAAGACTCAATCAAAATTAATTATTTCTATATATATAATATTATTTAAGGATATATAATATTTAGAAGAAATATAAGGTATGTGAAATGTGGAAAACACATAAAGACACCATGAATATGTAAGATAATTATTTCATATGAAATTTATTTTATATATTATAAAATTTAATATATAATCAGTTTCATTCTTAATATATTCCAATATTACCAATGGGATCTAGTGAGTTGGTGACTTGAACTAATCTTGGCATCTCAGGGGAGTAGAGTCCTGTGTTAGACTCCAACCCACATCATTTTCCCCTATAGATTTGTGGGTGTGTTATTTCCTATGATGCATGAAATGTTGAATTACATAGGATGATCCCTATATAGAATACGAGGATGGTGTACTAGTGACAATGACAGAAGGATGGTGCTAGTGAAAATTTGATTCTGTGAGTGTAGATGGTGACTTCTGTTGTATGGGTATGATGTGATGGTCGACAATTTAAAATCTAGACCATGCATAAGAATATATAGTTGCAATGGATACCTAAAAAGTGATGGAAGAAAGATATCCCAATTGGAGGTGATGGAGTGACGATGCCGTGTGGTATCGTCGGGTGAGAGATAATAGCATGGGGTTCGACATAGTTAGGAGGCGATAGAGTTTTATTAATCTGGCATCGATTGGCAATGCCGATCAGCTAATCGGGATGTGATGTGGGGTGTATGTATCTCAATGAAGGCCTGTTAATAGTCAGAGCTCATTCGTGAAGACTGTGAGTGCAATTAAACAAGTAGTAAGGGTGCATGAGGGAATGACCTGACGGTCTAGGGTTTGGATCATATTTGGTTAGTGTGATGGGATTCATGATCATGAGTTTATGGGTCTTTGTATATGGTGTGTGTGTGTTGGAATGTATTTTCACCCTCAAGAATAATATATATATATATTTATATAATATTCTAATATATAAGAAATGTTTATATATAATTATTTTGCTAAAACCTATGTGAAAATATAGAAAAGGGGAAAACAATACATATAGTTTTTGAGAAGACCCATACATTTAAACCAATCATAATAAGTACAAAAACTTATGTATTGAATAAAAAAATTACATATTGAATAAATACATATATATGTACATTTTTCTAAGTGAGAAAGTATATTTATAGGTAAAAGACTACCAAAATTTCTAAACATTCCTATATATAAATATTTCATCAGGTTCCATTATATATGTAAGGGTTAGTTTCTTTGATATAAAATTTGAAAAACATAGAGTAAATATTTCAAAATTAAAATCTTTTTATTAGATTAAAAATCATTTAAATAAAATTTACATTAAGATATACATTCATTTAGTAAAATACTAATTAAATATAAACTAGTAATGTCTTATCATTTTTATTTTCTGGGATCTCTTATTGGCTACCCTGGATAACTACAATAACATATATATAATGACAACTCACAACAGTCATATTTTACCCTATAAATAAAAATAATTAGTTTCTATCATTAATCCTTAAAATAGATCTCATATTTATACATATTTACAATCTTTGTATAAAAATATTTGTTGTATTCATCATCATTGGGTATCATTATGATGCATACTTTAATATTATAGTTTATTTATATATTTATTTTTTTACTATACCATTATACTTATACTCATCTTATGAATTGTTAAATTTTTATAATTGAATTCATTTACTTTATTTTATAACAACATTATTATTTTATTTTATTATAATTCATAAAGAAAAACATTTACTTTTATGAAAGGATTTTATGTTCTAAAACCTATGTTATTGCAGTCATTCACCTAAACACCACCGATTTGGTCACCCATCAATGATCTATATATTTTTTCATGTTTTATTTAATAAAACCTATCCTATTTATTTGTTTTCAAATGATTTTTATTATCATAGATAAAAAATTCTATACCCTCTGTCCCTCCCTCCAGGTCCTATCTATGTTCCAGCCCAACCACATTGATTGATGTTGTCCCCTATTCTTATTGTGTATCCTCATTTAACATTCCTAAGAATAATTCTTCTATCTATTATCATGTTAAAATAAATAATTTTCCATCTTATTTTTTTACCATACAAACATTTCCATAGATCTAACTAATTCACAAGATTTATAGTCAAGCCATTCTGTCAATCCAGACACCCCATCTGAATAAATTCACCATTCTACACTTCTATAGGATTCTCAATAACCGTACATTAATTTATAACATACTACGCCGGACCTAAGAGTCAAAATTTTGATCATGGACTATAATACCCCTACTCACTCCAACCAACCCTTTTTTTCTGTACCTTGTGAAAATTATCATGAATATGAAACTTCAAAGAAAAAAAGAATTAGTTTCATATTTATTACTATTTGATTGAACCTTTTCGATTAATTGGTAGTATGGGATGAATATAATAATATTACAATACTAAATATATAATTATAATTCAACTTTTGGATTTGAAAGGAACACTCTAATAACTAGATTAGAAAACTGATCCACTTCAACTAAGATGCACACATAATTCCCAAATCAATATTCTTATGTTTCTCAATCAATTTGGATAGGATTCCATACTACTAAATCAAATAATACATTATTTGATGGTTTCATAGAATCAATTTAACGATGATTAACTAGAAACAATTTTATGCCTTGGAATTTCAAATAAAAAATTTATATTATAATGAATCTTTCATTCAAGAATTCATAACATCCTTGGCTTTAAAGAAATATAATTAAATCCCCAAGATTAAAAATTAAATTCTTTAGAAGTGTACATAATATGAATGTATCATTACCCAATTATAATGAATATATAATTTTAGAAACCCCATGTGTCTAATATATGACAAACCATGCCCTTTTTTCCATGGATTCCACAAAAAATGAAAAACAACCTAAAGAGTGAAGAAATGTATAAATATTGAGTTGATCTAATATGGATTCCTTATTTGTAGTGACATGTGTAATAAATAAATTATTTACTATCCAATTATGGGTTATTTCAATAAATGAATTAAATTTCTTTTGGTTATCCCTTTCATTAATCCAAATAAAACCATGAGAGGACGGGGCCTCATCTATCTTTGTTTGATCAACCGATCTAGCATGATCCCCTCATGCTATAATCTCTATGACCAAATCTCTCATAAAATCTATGAGGTTTCATCGTTTATATTTCAACATTTCTATAATCATTGATAAAAAATACATTAGACACCATTCTCACCATTAATTATATTAACAATAATTATCACAAGAAAAGATTATTATACATTCACAAATAATAAAATATATCCTTTACTGTTTATTATTTATTAATTTATTTAAACTGGTTGATAAAAATATGGGAAAGACCAACATATATTTAAGGAGGATTTTTATAATTTTAATAAAAACAGAATACAAATTTATGACTCATTCTATTTTTGTGGTGAATTCATAAGTATAACATTGAACCAATCAAGAAAGACTTATTTTTTATAATTATTGAGAATTCAATAGGATGAATTTCAATAGTCATATTTATAGACATACCTAAATTATTTAAGTAGAATACTATTTTAAATATATATATATATATCATTTGTCTTGTCTTTTAATTAAATATGAAGCGAGGTCATTGTATTTATTTTTTTTATTTACTCTTATATTATTTCTTCATTTTAAATAAAAGTGTATAATATTTTTTTATATGACGAAAATATATTTTATTCATTAACATAATTAATAATTGATGATTCTATAATAATTGCACATGTTTATATATTTCACCATTTGAAATATTTTCTGGTTTTCGATCACCCGATGGGTAAAAAAATCCTCACTGTTCAATTTAATCATTACTATGTAATATTCTAAAAAATGCTCCCATGAATAAAATTGTTAAAAAAATTAATCATACATTTTATATTTTAAGGTATCACATTTCATACTCTATAGGAAGTTATTTTCACCTCATATTGTATAAGTAGATTAAGATAAAACATATTACTCAACTTTAGCTATCTCTGAAAATGATTTTAACTAATTTTTATTTAAAGATAAATTTGTTTTATATAATTTTTTATAAATAAAACATGTAAACCAACCAATTATTATATTCCGTAATTATATAGTGTATTCCAAAATATTTTCATTTATTTTTTATATCAAATATATATATTAATTTCAATAGAAGATATATTTTCTTTATAATGATATAGACCATCCTATGTTTTTATAATATATCATAAAAAATAACAAAAAAAATATCTTTTTATATATATAATAGCACAATCATTGGTACACAACTTCCTTTCAAAATATAAAATTTAACCTTTCCCACTATATTTAAAAAACACTAACGTAACATAAAAATTATATAAAATCATCAAACATTATGAATATCGATATACATTCAAAATTCTAGTTATTTATTTTTAGGAAAACAAATCTATACATAATGGAATTATCCAAGTGTAATGATGTTTTAAATTTTTATAATAGTTTATATTAATGAAAAATGTTCAAATTTACTTAATAACTTTTAAATGATAAATTAGTTGATAGAAATTGGATATAAAATGTTGACATGATAACTGATAAATTTTATAAGGAGTTGTAATATTTTTTTTATTTTTCATTAAATAGAACTTCAAATGGTGGAATAATTCACTGCACTTTATTTTGAATTAATTAAGTGTTTTATAAAGTTGATGGATGAATCCAATTCCCTTGTATACTTGGAATGTGAAAAAATGCTCAAAAATAATTTTTTAGTGCAATTGTATCACATGAAAAACTCTATCAATTTAGAAATACTATGATTGAATATATATAAATTTATAAGGATTTAATAACTAATAATTCACGTATTTTAGAAGATTATTACATGGAATTAATGTTGGTTTATTTTTTTTTGATTTTCATCTATCGAGACACATACAAACCCTAATAATTATTATCTATTATTGAAGGAAAATATAGAGTTTAATTAGTGTTAATAGTGTTGTAAATCAAGTTAAATGGACAATATAGATGGTACCCAATCTTATTTACAGGATAACCTAATGTAGCACTTAATTTTATTCCAATTAGGGAAAAAAATATTTCAGAATAAATGGTAATGGATTTGAAGTATCTTGAATATGAATAAATAAGGATTGTGATTAAATACCATATCCTACAAATGGGTTTACAAAAAATAAATTTGGTAGGTTATATCCTAATTGTTTTTAATTGACCCATAAAATTTTATACTGGGATTATCATGTGGTCAATTAAATTTGCTTCACCATTTTCATACTTTACATAGTACTTGGCACATATTAATTCACATTTACAAATTTCATCCATGGATATATATATGATTAAGCCATTTTTTATCATGTATATATTTTTATTTGGACCTATTTGTCTGGGAAATGATATTTTCATATATTTGTAGTGATTAATAAATGATTTTAATGATCATTTTGAAATTTGTTTGATGAAATATTATGCATTTTAAAAGGATAAGATTATGTTTAATTATTTTTTATTATAGGATACAAATGATTTTCTTACTTATGTAATGATGATATATTTGAGTAAATAAAATAAAATTTCTATACCCTATTTGTATGAAAAATATTTATTCAAGGAGATTAATGTTTCAGTAAACATTTTGATTCATATGGAATCAATGATTTCTAATGATAGATCATTACTATAAAAAAATATATATACACATTGATAATTTTTTAGGGATATATGAAACAACTCAATGAATGTCAGGGGATTATGTCATCAATGTACTTGATGATTTGAATATTTTTCTTAGAAGGGGTAAAAAAATTCATGAAATAAAAACAATGTTTTGTTATGTTCTAATAGAAACCTGAGCGCGAAATGTTTATTCTTTGAGTTTTCATATTAGTGATCATATTTTTGGAAACACTTATTGGATATAAAGAGTACGAAGAAAAATTTGGTTGTAATTTTACCTGATTTTTTTTCAAATTTATTTGGTAAAATAGAAGATAATTTTCATTTATATCCTAATTTAATAAATATATGTATAAGACCAATAATTTACCCTTATTTAATTGATTATCTTCACTATGAAGTCTATTTTTCTTAGTTTTCAATGAAAAACACAGAGAAGAACAATTAATTTTCTTTGTATGTTTAAAGGATCTATATTTCTATTTATGTAGCATATAAAAATTTGTAAACACAAGAAATGTGAAATTAAAACCAATTTAAACCCATGACTACAACATCATATAGAATGAGTTTATTCCTATTTCCATTCAGAATTTTATTTCATATAATTTTAGGGTTTCTATGATTCAGTTATGTCATATTTATATAGACCTTTTGATAAAAAGGCTAAAAAAAATTGTTGTTAAATAAATTCAAATAGATAAACTATCCTTATATTTTGAATTATAAATTTTGTTTCCTCTATCATTTTTCACCTGTGTTTTACATCTAACTATGTATCTTGTTACAGAAGATATTTTTGGTGGTCTTGTTTCAAGTTAATTGATTTATTTTATAGAAATAATTATTTTTTACTTTGAAATTGTTTGTGAGGAATACAAATCATCTCAAAGTCCCAATCATGGTTGGTTATTTATCATAAAAATGCATTGATTTCTATTCGACAGACTTTTCAAATGTCATAACAAGATCTAATCCGCCAATGGGATATAAATATGGGGAATATGATCCCCTTAAGACTAAATTTCAATAATTTTACGAAACATGGGAGATATATAGATCTTATTTTTTTACATTGATTCTGTGATAGTGTGAAATTTCTCATTGTAAACTATTATCAAACTATTGCATATTTTATTATTACATCGAGAAAGAAAAATAAATAAATTTTTTTATTAAATATTTTTTCCATATGTTTTTGTATCATATTTTTATATATTTTCACTGAAAATAATCGAATTCTCAGAAAACACAAATTATTTATATATTTATAGGAATGTGAAATTTCACTGCAAAAAAGATTCCAAATTAGTTAAAGTAAAAGGTAATAGACATATTTTTAGATGACAAAATCAATGGTACCTGTTTAATATTTGATGCTAATATATTTCAATTTCAATTTTTACCAATGGATGGTGAATCTATGCGATAAAATAGTTTTCACTTGATTAGAATAGTGTGGACCATGGTTTTAATGAAACATTTTTAAATGAATTTGAAGTCATTAAAATAGTTATGTAACAAACAAATAAAAACCACATGATGGTATTATGATAAGAGCAACAATGGATTATTGTGCTGGTGCCACTAATATGCTTCCTTGATTAGAAAATATATCATTTTATGGAGTAGTTGAGAGAATAATCATAATATATTTCTACACACATAGTCACATCATAATAATTAAATTAAAGTGATTTGATTCAATGACATGACAAGACATTATAATAAATAGTTGTGTATGAGAATAATCGATATCAAACATCAGGTCTGTATCGATAATCCTCAAATTATATCATTATAATAAAAATAGTGTTTTTGCTAAATAACCCTTTAATAAAATAATTAGGTTTTAATGTTTCAGGTATTCCAATGTATATTTTTGATTAAATCATGGAGGATAATGTTGTTTTTCATGTTCATGTCAGTATTCACTATAATATATAATTTGAAGACATAAATGAATAATTTTTTATAATAGATTGTGAAGAAAAAAAATGTAATAAAGTGTTCCTAACATTGAAATTATTGGTAGTATTTATTTTTTATTATCGTGACATGGTATGTGTTTTTTAAACATCCCCTCATTTTATCGAATCAATTTTGTTAAGAATATTAATCATTTTTTGTTTAATGGAAACAAATTTAATATTGAAATAAAAAATATATTGAAATTATTTTTCTTATTATTAACCAAATATAAAAGTGTAATTGAATTCTTTTAATTTGATAAATCATTTCATTAAAAAGATGTTGTAACTTTTATATTTTTTATATCATATAATTAAATTCTTTAATATTTTCATTATTTATAATTATCTCGTACTACTATTTTCAATTTTCATGTCACTATGTATGTGTATAATGAATTAATAATAACAAAAATTCAGAGAAATGGGATGCTCATTAAATATATAAGGATAACCCCATTGTTCACCATTATGAGTATTGAGTTTCTTATTCAGTGATCTCTTCTATGACTATAAAGAGGTTTAAATTTATAGTTAAAACATGTTTATTGATAAAACTTTTATCCATTAATATTTTAAACATGGGCCATATTTTATTATCTATATTGTGTTTCAACACCTTAATGAGGATGAAGATTTATTTTACTGAAGATGAAATGGGTGTTCTAGAGTGTGTGCAAAAGAATATAAAAAGATATCAAACTAATTATTTGAATTCCAATACAATTGATTCTATAATTCAGTATTTTATTATATGATTTGTTTACCATAATACCATCCACTGATACTAAAACCATATTTTTATTACCGGATAATGGCTAGTCCTTTTCGATATCCCTTTCCAAACATGACCACACAATATGGTAGTGCTCATGCTCATATCTCTCTTTATTTATAATATGAAAAATCCATTGTATAGGGAATTATACAATAATGAATCCCACTATAATACATATATCTACCATCTTACGTAAATAATCTTCATCAAAATTACTTCCCCCCATCACTTTAGTATCCCTCATCAAATTTGAAGACTAGTCTATTTATTGATATACCACCACCCACATCATTGGATACTTCCACTCCACTTACTCCCAACACAAGAGTAAAGGGGATGGAAGATTACCCCAAATATAGTATATGTTTAAACATAACTAAATTTTATCATATATATATATATATAAATATATATATTACTTTTATTTTCAAATTTTGTTATTTTTCATGATCAATGGGAACCTATAACATTCAACAGTGTCACAATAATATTTGAGAAGGTTGAGATAGGAATACACAAAGTATGGTTGAATATAATGAATATGGGGGATATTATTATTACAAATGATATAGAATGTGAGAATTTTATGTGTTCAATTTTTACTCATAGAAACATTTTTACTTTTAAGGAAATAAATTATTAACTTTTTTGAGAGAAAACAGAGGACAATTACTGGGTTAAGATTTTGGTTTGAAATACTAATTAGCATTTTTTATATATTGATTTGTAACAATACATTATCAAATAATTTTTCCTATATATATTTGATATAATTTCCATGAGGAATAGAATTCCATGAATTTATGGTTCATGGATTTTGGGGTAATATATCGAGCATATAATATTATCTTGTATCTTTTTTAAAGTGATATAATTGGTAGAAAGCATGAGAGGATAAGTTTTTTTTATTTCCTAATATCTCAAACTAAGGATATAATCAGTTATTTTTAAATTTGGGAGTTTAAGGTATTAGTTAAATCTGTATATAATAATTTTGTTAATTTGAAAATAGATTATATATTTTTTAATTTTATCAATATGAAATAAAATTTCAAACATATTTTTCTATATGAGAAATCATATAGATATAAGAGAAATAAAAGTTCTATGAAATGCATTTTTACTCTTGGGAACACTTCTCTACCAAATCATGAGCAGACAAATTTAATTTAAGATTAGGTTTTATTTGACATTTCAATGTATTCTACTTCATTACTCTATAATTAAGTGTGTTTAGAAATGAAGTGATGCCACCAAATATTATGTATTACGTGGAAATATTTAGTACATAAAGAAACAATGAAATATAATAATTTTTATTATTTTCTTAAGTAATTTACTCCACCTCATATTGGAGAAATATTTAGTACGTTGGACATAGATCATCCTGAACTGATCACAAGTGAATCAAATAGAATTGAATAAACAAATTTTTTTTAAATTAATAGAATTGAATCAAACTAATATAAACGAATAAAAACCACATTGATTCAAATATATCTAATTCAAATAAAATAATCAACCCTGAATAAAAATAAATGAAACCAAAACCAAATTTACTGATCCATTTTTACTCAACATGCTATTTTTTATAATTTTTGACAAAATTAAATCATACTCAAATCTATTATACCTATGTTTTCATATTACACATTATTGGAACCTAAATTAAGAGTTTTCAATCCTTGTTTAACTACATATAACAAAAAAACTTCTAAAATTATGGAGTTTTTTATAAATAAACAATTTCAATAAAAACATACCAAGGAAACACATCCTATACTTAAATTTACCAAACATATAAAAAAAATCCAAATTTAGTGTTCTTAAATTAAATTTTTAAATGAAACTGACCTTTAATGAAATTTTCAATATTGTATTATTCTGAAATTTCGTTATGGATCATTCAATACCTATATATCATTTAAAGTAAAAACTAGAGCATTAATTAATATAAGATATTTTATAAATGAATAATTACTATATGATAGAAGAATAGATAACAATATTTATTCAAATTAAGGAATAATGAATCCATGGATTATAATCTTAATTATTAATACCTATATTTATTATCTCTGAATAAGGATTTAAATCCACATCATAGGAATAATAAATTCATGGAATAATATTTTCACCATTAATAATTTCATTGATATGTGTTTAAAACAAATACTATAGATGCGTTTTTGAAACAAATACTACTATATTAAATTATTTAATAGTCCTAAAAATATATGGTTCAGAAAAAGGACATATATAATGATATATATGTTATTATGGAACCAATTTGGGTTCTTTTGGAATTTTATAATATGTCTATTAACTATATAATATAGAAATACATGAAGACATTTTAAAAGTTAAACTATTTAACTAAGAGTTAAATTTAAAAGAGAAGTTTAATATGGTGACCTTAACTTATATAAAACCTATTTTTTTAGAGGATTTTGACCCAACCCCACCTTATCCTCGAAATAAATCCATATATATCAATTTGAAAGAGAAAATTATTTTATAATAAAATAATATTTCAAGCTTTTCCTAAAGTGACCATGACCACAATTATGAAAGGGTACCTCCCCTTCTCTCAAAATCACACCTCCAAATCCATTTGACTCAGCAAAACCCTGCACAAATATACTCCCAACTACATTAAATTTAATATTGAGGCATTACTTTGATTATAAATTCATACTATGGATCCCTTTCGATCAAATCAAAATGAAGCACCTGAAGAAGAGGTAATAATTTCATAACATATTTCAGTGTTATTTTCTTATTCCACTTCCTCTTTCTTTGTTGTTTCCATAAAAAAATAATAAATCCAGTACCTTATACATATTATGATGTTATTTTAAATATGTTACAACCATTTTCATTATTCTATCCATCCTATGAATGAAAAAGTCCCCATACATGCGTACGTATGGATTACCGTTTCCACATTGTGGTTCAGTTTGTTATTCAACACTTCATTATTTGGATGGGTATAACAATGAGTATAATTTATGTAAATAATAAATATAACATGTTAATGATTATTTATATGTAATATAATATCTATTTACATAAAATTTCACCATCAATAGAATGAAATTGTCGCTCATGTGTACACATGGATTACCATCTCCACAAACACGATGAGATTCATTCCCCATTATAACCATTCAAAAAGAATTTAATTTTATGATTAGAAATAATGTTTAAGAACTTAATATAATTATTTATAGTAATCAAATACATCATATCCATAAAAAAACATGACTTATGTAACAAAACATATAAAGGAAAACGAATGAGTGAACACCGAAACAATGATACTACTAAAATATTATTAACAAAGAAATATTAGAAGATCATATGTGATATCATATTTCAATATGTGGTTATTTTATAATTTAATAACAATGTTTTAACCATTATATATAAGTTTAAACTTACCCTTGACTAAAGGAAAGTATTAGGTAAGGGGTTTTCATCTCCCTTTTTATTCGAGGGAGATTCATGCTATATTGGCACCATTTCCTTTTGTGTGGTGTATGTACTGCCTGCATTCTTTTTGTAATATATTTTATTTTATGGGTATTTAAATATTAATTGTCCGATTCTTCTTTCATGTGGTGTATGTTTCATAAGGTAACAAATCGGTAAGGAAATTTTTAATTTTGATTTCCACTTATTGGGTTTTTCACAAACTTTATTGATTATTTTACTCCCAGATTATGTGTGAAATCACTATTTATTTATTTTTGTATTGATTTCCACTCTCCTTTTTGTCAATATACTTTTGATACACATAATACATCTATTGATAAATTCTCAAGTCCTCGATATGAACTTGATAAGAGTAATCTTAATTCGATTTCCATTCATTGAGTGAAACATCCAAGTCATTGGTGTTGTTTTAATAAGAATATGTGAGAATATATTCTCATTTATTTACCCTAAATATCCAATAATATTTATTGTATTTATATTTTTCATACATAATTATGTAATTGATTTATCATTAACCTATAGATACAGTATTTATAAGGGATTTTATCTCAATTTACATTCCATTGAGACTTAGTTGTTGTTATGCGCCAAGTCACCTTTATATAGTGTACATACTATACATTTACATAGTATATCATTAATCCCTTTATTCTCATGATATTATAAAGTTTTTATTTCCTCAATTATTTTTATTCAATCATCTCACATTTGGTTAGTAACTTTACCTAAAATATCATTTTAAATGTTTTAATGATTTATTATTCTAAACACTTCTCATTAATTTCCATGTTTTAAAAATGTTGTTAAGGATTTATTTATATTAACATGAATGTTTTAAAATTAAAATTACATTTAAAAGTTTAAAATTGGTATGTGACACATTGATTAAAAAATCTTTTTTAACAAGTTCTTGAAAAATAGTGAGAGTTTTAAATCTTTTCAAGAAAAATGAGGTATTCTCTCAAATAGTTTTACTAACTATTTTCATCAATGTAAATATTATTAATTATTCTTCATTGAGGTTTATTTATTATAAAGAAATATTTCATATTATATTGAATGAGTTATGTTTGACTGTGGATGTGCTATTTTTTTACCATTCATTATTTGTGGTTAAAATATTGATATTTCGTATGCTAGTTTTAATATGAATGTTTAGATTATGTTTAAACATTTTCATTTGAGGAATTAATTGGACCTAGTAAGTGATGGGTGGAGCCCACTATGGCTCCTCGATGCATCAGTATATCTCATGAGAAAACTGGTGTCTTGGAAAAAGGCCTTGAAAAAATATAATTTGTTGTCTTGGCACGATGCCTTGAATATGTGGTTATGTTGTCTGGAATTATGTATTCCATCATTTTGAAATCAACTATTGATATTACAAGTGATTATTATAATAGTAGAATATCCATGTGAATAAGTAAATGGAATTATTTGATTTATCCTTTTCATTTTGTATAGAATTTTATGTTTAAAAGGCTTGTGTTTTAGTCTTATACATTTCCTTAAATGCTTATTCTTATTTATGATAGTTTTCGCTACATTATTATCCTCACTGAGCATCTGAGCTCACCCTTTATTATATTTTCTTCTTCCCAGGATGTGAAGAAGTATATTATTATTAACCTATAGGGATAGGCCAAAGGATATGAGTGTGTTCAAAGGAGAAACAATTTTGTTTTTTTATTTCATGATGTAATGTTACACTTATATATACATCTATTACTTTCAAGGCTACTAAACTAATCCGTATTTCGAGACTTGATCTATTGTGATCATTCCAATGTTATGAAATATTACACTAACTCTAGTAAATAGTTTCCGGGTGTTATAGTTGGTATCAGAAAAGTTAGTACAAACCTTGGAAACTATATTTAGAAAAACTCTAATTAGAGAACATAATGCTAAGATATACTTTTAGGATTAGTATAGAAGAACTTCCTAGAATTTTTGTAATGTAGAGATTTTGTGAATTTCAAAGCAATGCATCCTTGTTTGGATATAATCAGGTAGAGGCGGCTCCGACATAGATGTATCTAGGGGTAAAATCTAAAAACACCTCTTTGAGCTAGACTCTGACGGGAAATGGTGCACAAGAATAGATCTTGATGAACTCTTGGTTACGGCACTCCCAAGGGATATGCTTAGGATAATTCAAATATTATTTACAAAATGATTTGAAGGATTTTAATATAATATGGGAATAAATAACTTTGGCCAATCCTAAGGTGTTTTAGATTGAAAATAATGTGCCATGATATTCTCTAAATTATTTTATGACTATTGTTACTCAGAGTATGCTTTCTAATTTTAGTCTATGGATGGATTCCAAGGAAGTCATGGTAACGTTGAACATGATGTACAAGGGGGGCATGATGGTGGAAATGAGAAACTAAATGGAATGTTTATAGGCTTAAAAGATATCATGTTTATGCTGAAGCAGGTTATCAAAAATATGACAAAAAATATATACATTAACCAACTCACAAACTCAACAAAGAATATAAAAGAGGGGAATTACTTGTGCTCCAGAAGTTGGGATTGTGAAGAAAAGAATGATCAATTTCCATAATGCAGGGAATGTGGAAGGAGACACCCATGAAAGTGTCTCAATGGAACAAACAAATGCTTTATGTGTGGTAAAGAAGGACATAAAGTAAATAATTTCTTATAGAACCAAAATAATGATGTAGATGCTCAATATACAAGAGGGGGGGGGGAGGTGAATTTTATACATTGAAAATTCCTTTGTAACTTTTACATTTGGTTATAAAACTTTCATTTTAACCCTAAGGAAAACTATGATTAACAATGTATAATAAGGTAAATTCACAAAACCTCATAGTTCTACAAACATGCTAGATTCTGGATATATGGTTCCAGAAGTAAAATTTAAGAATATTTCACAAGGAAAAAGATTCTACATTAAATCATATAGAATCTTACTAATCAAAGTATACAAGTAGAAGAAGGTATAAGATAGTTATACTTTCCTTATTAATCAAAATACAAGGGAAAACAAACTTGATAAAACACATGTAACAAGTATAGAATCTTTCAACCCAAAGAGTAGGGTATCTAACAACCTTGGATAAAGTTCCCTTAATTTATAATTTTAGGAATTTTTGTCTTACCCACACCAAGGTAAGATCTCAAGAAGAATATCAAAGTCTGTCTTTCTATCCTGCAAGCGGTCAAACTTCAAGGTAGTCGTCTCATCGGTCTTCATTATCATAGAAGTCCTTGAACATTCAGGTAGTCGGCACCTATTTATTACTTATCAAGTAAGCCCTTGAACTTTAAGGTAGTTGGAACCTCTGTCTTCCTATCCCTGGAAGCCCTCCATTGTATAGAACAACAATCCGAGTCACACGAAGAAATCTGAACAAGATGTTCAGTATGCACAAAGCATGACAAGCTGTCTCTCTAGAAATAACTTCAGCAGTATATAATCCCTAGGTTGATCAACATGTATTGACATCATTCAAATGATATAATATTTATAGTCACATCTCCTATTATTGGATTTCTCCTCCAACGATTATATTTTTCCTTGAATTATGGATGGACCAGTACACATGTCACTCAAAGAACGGTTAGTTAGAAACAGAATGCATGAAATTGTTTCATAACTATAACAAGGGTAAGTTAAATATAGTTGATCAACCAAATTTATTTTTTAGAGTCTAAAGAAAAGTTATGTTAAGGGTCTCTATTATATGAATATTCGAATTTTTTTTCAATGGAATTCAGAATCAGAATTCTCGAGACTTTGGAGTCTAAATTATAAGGAATTCCTAACTGAATTCTATGGAATTCAGAACCTGAATTCTAAGGAATTCAGAGTCTGAATTCTAAGGAATTAAGACCCTTAATTCTAAGGAATTCAGAACCAGAATTCAAAGGAATCCAGATTATGAATTCTAAGGAATTCGGAACCAAAATTATGAGGAATTTGGAACCTGAATACTGAGAGAATTCCAAACCTGGATTCTGAGAAATTTGGAATTTGAATTTTGGAGAATTTGAAATTTAAATTTAGAAAAACGTGGAATTTGAATTTAGATGTATTTGGAATATGAATTCATATTAATTCAGAATCTGAATTTTAGAGAATTTGGAATATTAATTCAGAAGAATTCGGAATCAGAATTTAAGATAATTCGGAATCTGAATTTCAAAGAATTCAGAATCTGAATTTTAGAGAATTCGGAATTCAAATTCCGAAGAATTCAGAATCTGGATTTTGGAGAATTTAAAATTTGAATTCAAAATAATTCAGAATCATAATTCAAAATAATTCGAAATTTTAATTTTATATAATTCAGAATATGAATTCATAAGAACTCGGAATCTGAATTTTATAGAATTCGGAATATGAATTCAGAAGAATTCAGAATCTAAATTCAAAAGAATTTAGAATCTAAATAAAGAACCTGAAAACATAATACTTTATATCTAAGTATTTATAGGATTCAGATTTTTTAGATATGAAACATAATTTTACCCTTAGAAATATAAAGAGTTAGATTTTGTGAATCTTAATCATGAACAATGAAAGAAAATATAAGGAGAAATTTTCCTTGGGAAGGACAATTTTCCTTAATAAGATAAATCTTATGGGAAATGAAATTTTACTTGAGATAGAGTGTTTGTGATTTTCATAACATAATGGAATGGAATATTCATAAGGTAAAGTTATTGACTCAACAATCTCTCCCTTTTTAGAAATCAAAAATATACTTACTAAAAATAATGTAAGGACTTAAAAATTTTATGGACTTAAAAATAAAAATTTATCTCCCTTTACTTATGGATCATAGTGAATGCGACTAACTCCCCCTTAGGATTTAGATTCACCAAGGATTATATTATTGATTTTTTGAATGATATTTTTCATTTTCTTGCATTCGAAAAACATCATTGATAAGAACATTCATCTAGATGAACTCCCCCTTACTTAGATAAATCTCTTGTTTACATTATGTTCCTTTTTATCATTTTTTTCTCCACCTTTGTAATTTTCAAAATGTAATAAAAGGGAATGGAAAAAAATTGGCAACTGAAAAATTAGTATTAAGCAAAAAAATATATGAAGAACAACCAAAATTTCATTAATGTTGAAGGAATTTGTACAATAAAGAAAATACAACAAAAGATCAGAATGAAATGAAATTATCCTTCTTTTTCCTTCGACATCAGCTTATTCACAATGGGTTTCAGTTTCTTGATCTCCTAGTGATCATATTATGATCACTTAAGAAATTGATCATGGTATTCACTTTTCTTTTCTAAGGCTTGAATTTTCTCTTCCCAATCCTTAAGAATGTATGCCTGACCTTTAAATAGTTCTTCATTCTTAACAAGCATCTCTTCAATCTCCATTCTAATATCTCCTTCCCTCTTCCAATTCCTAGCAACAGAATTTAGCTTTCTATTCTGATCCTTAACCTCCTACTTCTGTGTTGTCTGTTCTAGGGTTAACTTTTCCTCAAAACTATTTGTAATATCCTTGATCTTCCAATCTTCAGTATCAAATGCATCCTTTAAATTATCAGGGAATTAATCAAATATTCTCATTTCTTTGATTTTCTTCTTTGACCATCTTTGCATCTTATTTTAAAATCTTTTATGAGACTCAAAACGAATGAGTAAGGTCTTAAAATCTACCTCTAGTGCAACACATTTGTCCATCACCATGGAAAATAAATATGAATTCTAATTTACTATATGCTAAAGAATCTGGAATCTTGAATCTGTGGTGGGAAATAATAGAATAGTACTAAACTACTTTTTCATGGACTAAAAAAAAATCATGTCCTAGGGAAGATGATTCTGAATCCGAGTGTTTAGTTGGTGATGATTCCTTTTCTATGTCTTTATCTTTCATCTTTAATGAATAACCAACATATTTTTTCTTCATAACAGATTTACTAGGTTTATCTATTACCACATGCTTTCCCTTGTCAGCTCTCGAAATGATTTTTTGTTCTTTGGGAGATTCATGCTCACAGTTAGATAACTGAACAATCTTATCTTCTTGAACTTCCTCTTTCTGTACATCAACCACTATATCATTCTGATAAATGAAATCATGATTACTGCTTTCATCATCTATTGTCTTATTCACTTCTTCTTCAACCTTCTCATCTTTTCCTGGTGTAGAAATTTTCAAGGATTCAGCTTGGGATGTCTGGATTGATAATTTTATAGAGGGGATTTCATTATCATGGTACTCTTTAACATGCTTCATGATATCATCAGTTTCATTCCCTTCTTCTTACACATCTTCTCCTTCTCTTATTTCCTTATCCACTTCTTCTTATTCAACTATTTCTTTTCATGATGTGATTCTGAAATCACTACTTTATTTCCAAGAGACTCTGGTAATTGTTCTATCAAAAAATATTCTGGTACCAGAATTTGCAAAGAGGCTTTTTCAGTAGCCTTGAGAATAGATTGAACGATTTCATCTTCTGAAAATTTCTTCCTCTACATCTTTTCTTTTTCTTCCTTTTCAAGATTCTCAACAACTTTTTCCTTCAATGAATTTTCCTCTACAGGGTCCAAGCCAAACTTAGGCCCACCTTCCATCCTATTCTTCTTATCTTCTCTTAACATAGACACTACCTCATTAGAATATGATTTTTGGTTTTTTTTCTTTAGAAGTGCTGACGGAGTTTCCTTGACCACATGAGTTTTTATTTTCTCTTCTGATTCCTTAGCCTTTCTCTTCCTTCCACCTTTCTTAGAGTTTTCAGAAACTTCCGGATTCTTTGACAAAGCATCTAATTCTTCTTCAAAATGATCATAAAATTGTCCTGATTCACCGGAAAAACCAATTTACATTCTTTTTAGGGTGTCATCACTCAAAAAAATCACTTTGTAGTTTCTCAGCCTGGAATTGCATGGGATTTCGAAATAATAAAGGAAAAGAACAATAATATTTGAAAGTATTTCTAGATACATGACAATCTGAGACTTCAAATTTCCATTATTGATATTATCAATCGTAACTAGGATATGCATAACCAAGTTTATGTTCCTGAGATTAACCAAGTAATCCAATATATATATTTCACTCTTCTTCAGAGTATCCTTATCTTATTTCCTTGGAATTATAAAGCCTTGCACCCCTAATTAAAGAATCTGCAAATTTGTAGAGAGATGTATGATATTCACAGTTTTCACTCATTTCAAGCCAAGACACTATGTTGATTTTTATTTATCCCAAGATATGGATTCATCAGGTAGATTATGAGTACAAAACTCTGCTTCTCCATCCTAAGGAATTTCAAGAAGACTTGCTTCCTTACTCTACGAAGGAGAGGATGTCTTTTCATAACTCTTGAAAGGAAATTTATATCTTCCTCATTCATTGAAAAAACTAACTATTTCATAGAACTCTACCATCAACTCCAAACACACAAGATCCCGTGCCATAGTTTTTTAAATGAAAAGGCTCCCCATACCGTTCAACATAATATTATTAGATATGATAGAATCATATTTGTCAAAAAATATCAGACCAACTAACCTCTCTCAGTATATCTTCTAGTCAAGGATTTCCTTAACAGTTGACATTTATTTCTATAGAGAGGTTTTAGAAGAAATTTGGTACTGAGGAAACATTGAAGATTCAAAATGACCCTAAAAAACAGAGGCAAATATTTAACATGTAAAAGCTTGAAAAAAAGATGTCGGACAACCAGGGGGGTTATATAAGCAATTAAAGTGATAGTTTAACTTCTATAGTTGATCCAATGGTTGATGTACTTCGGATCAAATATGTTGGTGGAGATGATAACTGAAGAAGGATTTTGATAGTTTTGGATCTTTTGAGGTTTTTAAATATAAACATTTAGATTTAAGAAAAAGTGAATCTGAAAAAGTTTCTTAAACAAGATAAAAATACCCAAAAGTAAAAAGATGTTTTTGAAAACTGAGGAAAGAAAACATACCTTCTGGATTGCTAAGAGAATTATTCGTAATGAGGAAAATTCTTCTTGGCTATGAAAAATTTTGACTATGAAAAACAAGTGACTAAGAAAAAAAACATGATTATGAAAAAAAATGATCTAAAAAAAAGTCTATTACAAAAAAACTTGATTATGAAAAATTTTATTACAAAAAAATTTCCATTACAAAAAATTTGATTATGAAAAAATTTTGATTACGAAAAAAACTTGATTAATAAGAAAATGTAACCTCCTATGAAAATGAGTTTCTTACTATAAAGAGATAGGTTTCAACAAGAAGTTAATATGAAATATTACCTTACAGTTATCATTCCTAAGTTCTATTTAATATATTCAATTCTATCAGAGCGTAAAGATTTTGTGAAAATATCAGCATGTTGATCTTGCATTCTGATAAATTGAAGAATGATATCTCATTTTTGGGTGTGATCCCTAAGAAATCGATGCCTAATATCTATGTGTTTTTCATGAGAGTGATGTACATGGTTTTTACTTAGGGAAATGGAGCTAGTATTATCACATGATATTTGTGTTTTTGTAAAAATCATACCATAGTATGTGAGTGTGTGTTGCATCCACAATGCTTGAGAAAACAACTTCCACCTGCTACATATTTAGCTTCAGCAGTGGAAAGTGCTACTGAGTGTTGCTTTTTTCTTGAACTGGAAACTAATGAATCTCCTAAGAAATGAAAAGTTCTGGATATACTTTTCCTATCCATTCTATATCCACCAAAGTTAGCATCTAATTTTTTTAAACAAAATCATTTCTAGAAGTATAATCGAGTCATAGATCCATGGTTCTCTTTAAGTAGCGAAAAATCCATTTCACTTCTTTAAAATGAAATTACTTAGGATTGGATTGATATCTTGCACATAAGAATACTGAAAACATTAAGTCTAAATGACTAATTGTCAAGTAATGTAGACTTCATATCATAACTCTAAAAGACTTTTGATCTACTAGTTTACTAGATTTATCAAGATCAAGTGAATTTGAGGTACCAATGGGAGTACTTATACTCCTAGTGTTGTTATATCCATACTTTTTAAGAAGATCATTAATATAATTATGTGGGGATATATAATTCCTTATGGTTTTTGAGAAATTTGAAAACCAAGAAAACATTTTAACTCACCCATCATACTCATTTATAACTCGTATTTCATTAGATCCAAAAAGTATTTAGTTAAAGATTGCTGAGTTGAACCAAATATAATGTCATTAACATAAATTTGGACAATCAAAACATTTTACTTATCTTTCTTTATAAAAAGAGTTGGATCATCATTTCTCTTATCATAATTTTTTTGAAAGAAAAACCCTGTAATTCTATCATACCAAGCCCTGAGAGCTTGTTTATATATATATAAAGCTTTGGTAAGTTTGAAAACATGTTCAGTATGTTTTGAATCTTCAAAACCAGGGGGCTGTTGAACAAAAACTTCCTCTTGAACATAACCATTAAAGAAAGAACATTTAACATCTATTTGAAACGGTCGAAGTTAATGAATGCTGTAAAGGCGTATAGAATACAAATAGATTCAAGTCTAGCTACTAGAGCATAGGTTTTTTCATAGTGTATTCATTATTGTTGATTATATCCTTTAGCAACCAATGTAGCTTTATTTCATACAATTATTACATATTCATCACAATTATTTCTGAAAACCCATTTTACTCAAAAAGCTTATGTTTTCTTAGGTATTTCAACCAAGGTACAGACTTTATTCCTTTTGAATTCATTTAGATCATCTTGCATAGATTTTATTCAATCCTCATCAGCTAAAGCTTCATCAGTGCTTTTTGGTTCTAATTGGGAAATGAATGCTAGATGTTCTACTTAATTTCTTAAGGATCTTCTAGTCATTATAGGTTGATTTACATCACGAATGATACTATCACTGGGATGATTCTTAAGAAACAACTGATTTAGGTTTTTGTAAAACCTGTTCATCAAAATATGGTAGGAAATATTATAGGTTAAATGCTTCAGAAACATTTTCTTGAACATTTTCCTTATAAGAAGGATCTTCTATCAAGGGTTCATAATCAGTTTTTGAAAACACATCAGAAGATGTTGGATGAGGTTATTTAAAAACAAAGGTATTAGTTTCATCAAATTTAACATGTATTGTTTCTTCAACGGTATAAGTATTTTTGTTGAAAACTGTATAAGCATTAGAAGTTGTGGTGTAGCCTAAGAAAATTCTTTTAGCATTTTTGTGTGTGAATTTATGTAGATTATATTTAGTATCTAGAATGAATACCTTGCAACCAAAATTCTTGAAGTAGGAAAGTCATGGTTTTATACCATTCTATAACTCATAAAGGGTTTTATTAAGAAAAGGTCTAATCAAAACATGATTTATAGTATAACACGAATTACTTATAGATTTATCCCAAAAATGTTTGGCTACCCAATATTCAGTCAACATGGTTCTTATTATCTCTTGAATAATTATGTTTCTTCTTTTGACAACACCATTTTTTTGAGGAGTTCTTGGTGGTGAGAAGCTATGAGTAATTCCTTTTCTACTAAAAAAAGTTTCAAAATCAGAATTTTGAAATTCTCCTCCATGATCAATATGAATAGTTATCAATGAAAGGTTTTTATCATTTTTAACATGGGCTCTAAGAATTTTGAAAAACAAAACTTTAGATTTATTTTCTAGAAAATAGAACCATGTAAATCTAGTTTAATCATCAAATAAGAAAAATACATAATATTTGCCTCCAATGATTCCAGTTTTTGATTGACCAAAAAGATCCATATGCCCCAACTATAATGCATCAGTGGTTGAAACTTCACAGACTTATTTAAGACATTATTTATGTTTCTTTCCATATTGATAAGGATCACAAACTTTAGAAGAATCTAATATAAGCTTAGGTAGATCCTTAACTAGTATTTTCGTAGAGTGTTTGTATATGTTTAAAAGGTTAAAGTGTCCTAACCTTCTATTACATAACCAAGAATGATCATCCATTACATTAATAAATGGTAGATCTTGGCTCCAAAGGTCTTCTATGTTTAATGTGTAAACATTCTCTTACCTAGGGGAAGAATGAATAAACTATTCCTTGGAATTGTGTACTAAACACTTATCATTACTAAAATTCACAAGGTATCCTTCATCATATAACTAACAAATGATAATAAGGTTGTTCCTAAGACCCTTAAAAAATAACATATGAAATCAATGTTTTTCGAAGAAGAACAATATTACCTATACAAATAATTTCTTCATGAGCATTATCTCAGAAAGTTACTTTTCCTCCCTTTGTCTTGAAAATATTTTGAAATAAGTTTTTGTTACTAGTCATATTCTGTGAAGATCCACTATCTATGTACAATGTATTTCTATTGGTACTCTCATTATTTTTCTGAAAATATGAGTGTTATATTTTCAGAACCCAAACTTTCCTGGATCTGGAAACTTCAGAAAGAAAATTTTTAAGAATCCACATTTTCATTGAAAAATAAGCTTTATGAAAACCTATAGAATGATTTTTGTTTAAAGAACAATTTTTTTCCAAAAGCCCACCACACTGACACTTAGTGAAAAATGGATCACTTTGAGGAATAAAATAATTATTAATAAAAAATGGTTATGAATGAGTATAACCAAATCTAGAATTATTCCTTAGAGGTCGAATTTGGGAATACATCTTATCAAAGTTTACCTTACCTACGGTAAAGTTTGATAAACACTTCCTCAAAGAAAATATTTCTGACTTTAGTCTAATAACTAAGTTTTTTATCCCAAAAACGTTAGTTTTAACACTAGAGTTATTCTCTAAAACATTTTTCTTAGAAATTACTTTTTCTAGACCCTCAAGAAGTTTATCCTTCTTTGAATTAAATTCCTAAAGGATTTTTGAAACACTTTAAAAATCATAAATTTTATTATCATGATCTTTAGAAAGATCCGATACTTCCTTATTAAAAATAAAAATCCTAGAATTATCCTTATTAATTTTTTTCTTGACTTTATAATTTTTATTCTCAAGAAGCTTAACTAACCTAGAAACCTCTTCTTAATTAGGTAAATCATTATATTCTTCATAAGAAGAATCTTCATTCAAAGATTTATAATATTTACAATCACTATAATTATCATACAAGGATACATTAGTTATGGATTCAGCATTGTGTACCTTCGCCATAAAACAATGATTTTGAATAGGTAATCTGGCTAGTAAACCAAGAATCTTCTAACCAGAAGTTTCATACTCTGAGGATTCATCTGAAGAGTATCCACCAATAGCACTATAGGTGTTATTATATTTGAAAACTTCTTTAGCTTTATCTTTTTATATCTTCTTTCTATTTCTCTCAGAATTATTTTCCTTTCATTTTATTTCTCTTATGATTATGTCAATCTGGCCTTATATGCCCTGTACTTTTGCATTAATAACATGTAACTTCATATTATTAATTTTAATTTATCTCTTTCTTCTTATATCTATACTAAAAGTCTTTCTTACCAACTATATTGTTCTTCTTTGGAGAAATATTAGCTATTTTATCCATAGAATTTTCACTTTCACTTGATTCAGATAAAACAATGACTTTCTTCGACTTGGATCTTGTAACCATTTCAGGAGTCCTTTATTTAGTAGTTGTAAAGGATACACTTCCATTGCCATTCTTATTCTTATTTAGATCATCATTTGTTTTCATTATTATCTCACATTGAAGAAGAGTTCTAAAAATCACATCAAGAGTAATTTGAGATACTTTCCAATTCTCATCAATATCTGCTCTCCTAGATTCCTACTCATTAGGCTTAATATCTATAATTTTGTCCACAAGTGCCTCATAATCTAAACTTTCTCACCCATGGATTGTAAACTGTTAACAATAATTATAATCCTCTGTTATACCTTACATGTTAGTTCTCCATATGGAAATAGTAATCCATGATATTGTCCTCTAAGAATAGATTTTCAAGTTTCTATAACCTTGGATGTACCAAAATGAGTAACCTCTAATTTCTTTCAAATAAAATTTATAGCATCACAAGAAGTATTCTGACTATATATATTCCTAGTCATGGAACATAACAAAGTATTTCATACCTTGTAGTTTAGTTGATATTCAGACTTTTATTGATTAGTAAATGTTCTCTCTTCCTTATCAGAAATCTTATAATCTCCAGTAAGCATAACGAAGTGGTCAACTCCAGTATTAATAAAAAAAGTCTTCTTAAGATCTCTACAATATTCAAAATCATTCACAAAAAATATAGGCGGTCTAGTAGGATTAAGATTTTCAATTGAACCAACATTCATTACTTCCATATAAAATAAAATATCATTCCACAGAAACTTGTTAATAGTAAAAGTTTCTAAACAAGGATGAAAATCCTAAGTAAGGAAAATATAGAATAATAAAAACTTGAGCATGAAAACATATATGTGAAAATAAGTATTTCAGAGACCTAATCTGATACCAACTGTAGGATCAAAATAATGATGTTGATTCTCAATTTAAAAAAGGGGGTGAATTTTATACTTTAAAAATTCATTTGGAAATTTTAAAGTTGGTTATAAAACATTCATTTTAACCTTGAGGAAAACTATGTTTAACAAAGTTAAACAAGCTAAATTCACAAAACCTTATAGTTCTAAAAACATTCTAGATTCCAGATATATGGTTCCAGAAATAAAACTTAAGAAAAGCTTACAAGGAAAAAGAATCTAACTTAAAGCATATAGAATCTTACTAATAAGAGTATACAAGTACAATAAAGTATAAGATAGTAATACATTCCTTATTAAACAAAATTTAGCGGAAAAAAAACATGAAACAAAACACATTACAAGTATAGAATCATTTAAAAAAATATTAGTGTATCCAACAACCTTGGATAAGTTCACATGATTTATAATTTCAAGAAAGTCGGTCTTAACCACACCAGGGTAAGCCCTCGATAGAAATATCAGAATCTGTCTTGCTATCCCGCAATCCCTTGAACTTCAAGGTAGTCAGCACCTATGTCTTCTTTATTAAGGAATTCCTGAAACTTTAAGGTATTCATCACCTCTGTATTCCCTCTAAATAAAGTACTCAAACAATAATGTAGTCAGAAACACTTTTTTCAAATCCCATAAATCCCTTGATTGTACATAACAACAATCAGAGTCACAGGAAGCAATCTGAACAAGATGTTCAGTATGCACAAATCATGAGATTCTCTCTCTCTATAAAAAACTTCCACAAGATGTAATCTCTATATTGGTCAACATGTATTGATATTGTTCAAATGAGCTCCTATTTATAGTCCCATATCAAATGGTCATCTCCCTCCTCCAATGGTCATATTTTTCCAAGAATTTCAGAGGGACCTGTACAAATGTCACTCAAACAACGGTTAGTCAGAAACAGAATGCATGGAATTGTTTCATAATAATAAAAAGGGTATGTAAAATATGGTTTCTCAACCAAATCTATTTTTTAGAGTCTAAGGAAAAATAATGTTCAGAGTCTATTTTATATGAATATTTGAATTCTGTTTTCAAGAAATTCAGAATCCGAATTCTATGGATTTCGGAGTCTGAATTATAAGGAGTTCGGAACCTGATGTCTATGGAATTAAGAAACTGAATTTTGAGGAATTATGAGTATGAATTATAAGGAGTTTAGAACCTGAATTAAAAGGAATTTAGTACCTGAATTATGAAGAATTCAGAGTCTGAATTCTAAGGAATTTGGAACCATAATTTTGAGGAATTTAGAACCTGAATTCTGAGTGAATTCAGAACCTGAATTCTAAAAATTTCAGAATCTGAATTTTAGAGAATTAAGAATTTTAATTCATAAGAATTCATAAGCATAATTCAAAAGTATTTGAAATCTGAATTAAAAATAATTACGAATCTGAATTTCAAATAATTTGGAATATGAATTCAGAAAAATACAGAATCTGAATTCAGAAGAATTTAGAATATGAATTTTAGAGAATTCAAAATATGAATTTTAGAGAATTCGGAATCTGAATTTCTGTGAATTCAGAATCTGAATTTAGAAGAATTCGAAATATGAATTTTAGAGGATTCAGTTTCTAAATTCAAAATAATTCAGAATCTAAATTTAGAAGAATTTGGAATCTGAATTTTAGAGAATTTGAAATCTGAATTCAGAAGAATTCAGAATTTAAATTTCAAAGAATTCAAAATCTGAATTTAGAAGAATTCATTATCTGAATTCAAGAGTATTAGGAATCTAAATTTAGAATAATTAGGAATATAAATTCACAAGAATTTGTAATTTGAATATAGAACAGGAAAACATAATACTTTATTTCTATGTATTTATAGGATTCAGAGGTTTTAGATATGAAACCGAATTTTACACTTAGAAATAAAAAGAGTTTTATTTAGTGAATGAAAATCGTGAAAAATGAAAAAAAAGATAGGGAGAAAATTTTTTTGGGAAGGAAAATTTTCATTAATAAGATAAATCTTATAGGAAATGAAATTTTCATTGATATAGAGTGTTTTTAATTTTCAAAACATAAAGGAATGGAAAAGGCAAAAAGAAACCTTATTGAGTCAACATTTCCAAGGAAAAATGAAGAGTACTATGGAATAAAATTAAAATTATCCTAAGAATACATTTAAAATCATTTTCCATAAATGTAGGTGACCTGGAAATTACTTGAGTCAATGCTATATTCTATAGGATAACCACTAGGTCATGGAAGAACCAATGTAGAAATAAATGGATGGTGAAATGTTTAAAAGTATTAACTATCTTTGTTGATGTGATTACTTTGGAAGAATTTTCTCTTGTATGTGTAACCCTATAATTTGTTTTGTGAAAATTCTATTTGGGGAAGAATTATCTTTTCTTTTGTGGATATAGTTATAAAGAACCATTCGGGTTTATATGTTCCTTTAATTTGAGGAAATTACAAGTTATTAATTTTTTGGATAAAAATGGGATGTATGAGATAACAGTTGTGTTTAACTTATGTTATGGATATATTTTGGGAATGTTATAAAATATAGTTTTTGAAAAAAAAGACAACACACAGATCATGTGACAACCCATCACGTCGGACAAAGTGGTTGGAATCAAACCTAAAACCAAAGTGTGACTCGGATTTATCACCTACCACTAGACTACGTGAAGTCCCTGGTTAGTGTGACTAATTATTTTTAGTTAAATGATTTTATTTATTAATAATAAGTTGATTGGGGATCTTATGTTTTTGTCAAATGGATATCCTTAGTATAGGAAAAATTATATGGTGATTAAGTGATAAATGCTATTTTGGATGATGTTCGCTCTATTGGGATCACTATATTACTAAAAAAATAGAATACTATGGGATTTCATTTGAGGAGTAATAGTGGATTTTTATTTTGGAATAATCTATGTTTTTATTATGGACTTATAAAGATTCAGGTTATTAATGGAGATGATTAACCTATCATAGAGAATATGTGATTTTGTTAGTTACACTTCAATATGAGAATTTTAGAGTAGGTGATGTTATTTGAAGATTAATGTTATGATTTACTATGAAAGACTATGTGATTATGTTCTTCTGAGTTTTGGGTTTCAATATTAGTTTGGATTATATTGTAGTATTTTAAGGACAATTGTTTATTGAATAGTCTTTATTGAACTTTGGGTATTGTTTGTTTAATTTTGGAAATTAAGATTAGTATTCTATTATATGAAGGATTATCCATTTTTGGGATCATCTGATCTTGTACTAAACATTTTTTTTCTAGTTAATCTATAAATACAATTGAAATATATAGTTCATCCTTTTTGGATTATGTTATTCTCTAGAAGTTGATTATAGCGCTTCCAGTGTGACCAAGTCATCTTGAATACTCATCGTTTGGAGAAAAGATGAGTTTGTTGTAGAAATTTATTAAAGGATGAAACTATAATTGAAAAGTAAGTATATCTATTTATGTTATTTTTCTATCTAATAAATAAATTCCTAAATATTTAGGAAATAGAACTTAAAACAAAAATAACATTGTCTGTTTACTTTTCCAATTGGGAAACTACTAACCGCTTAACCCATCACAAGTTTGTGGTTTTTTGTTGTTAACTTTATCAAGATCATGTTTCTATCACTATCCACCATATCTTGACACTTATTTTATCTTATATATCCCTGTTTTCCTACATGGAATCCTAGTATGGGTTAACTTAGGTGACCTTTTTACTTCTGTTTCTTTTTTTAAAGTGATAGTTTTATTGAATCTTTGTTCGATGTAGGACTTTCAATAATGTTCCCAAGACCAATTTGAAAATTGCGAGGACTTAATTTCCAAAAGGGGGGAATAATGTAACACCCCAAGATTTCATAGTAAGTTATTTTCTTTCAAGTAATTCAATATCTTACACTACACACAACACCGAGTTCGAGCCCACCACTACTTTCCAAACTAGCCATTCAAAAAGAAGTTAGGAATATTATTAATTTAATTTGGAATTTTAAATACTCTATATTATTTGAGCATTTGTATTATGTCTTTCGTAGACATAATATAAGAACAAAATCAATTTTTTAGATAATGGAATTATTTTTCAAAAAATGAAATTTTACTGCCTTTTAATGGAGAACCCTATTTAAATCCAATATTTGACACTTTCATATATTAAATTTGACAAAATAAACTTCTATTTATTTTGAAAAGAGATATAAAAATTTTGTTTGGATAAATTTACGGTGCTTTTCTGATAACTTTCACATTTTGATGAATAGTGAAAAATATTAATTATTAATTGAAAACAACTTTTTAATAAAAATAATATATAGTGTTAGATTATACATTTGAATGGTTTTAAAGTATAATTAGAATATGTTTTTATCATTTAATCCAATGTTGTTCATTGGAAGTAATTTTACATTTAAATTGGACATAAACACATTTCAATATTTTGATGATTTTTATTTCTCAAAAAACTACTTTCTAGTATTAAAAACGGGAATAATTTTTAAATTAATTAATACAACTTATTTATTATGAATTTTTTAAAATAGAAATAATATTTCAATTTTTAATATCAAAATTACCATCAGGTTAATTTTTGGTATTTTTCTAAAAACCTTCAACTTTTGATGAATAGTGAAAAACACTGCGTTATTGTTTAAAGCCGACTTTTTATTTAAATAATAGTTTTTTAAATTTATTTTAAAGTCAAAATAGATACATAATGCCTATATTAGTCCAATTTAATTAATTTAAGTCATTTTATAATAATATTAGATATATATAATTTTATTGAACTATTTAACATCTTTTACCCACCTTTTTGGCACATTTGCAAATTTACATAAAACATCATTTTACCATTTCTATGAATTTAATTTCAAAAATTGAAGAGAAACGGTTGAAATAATTATATAAAATTTGGTTCTATAGGATGAAAATAATTTTTCGTGACTAGTAACTTTTAAATTTTATTTACCACGGTTAAAAGCAAAGAAGGTAATTAAAGATAAAAATGACAGTTTAATTACCCTAACACATGTCCTAATTCTCTTAGATATGTGTTTTTCGACCAAAATAAACCTTAGGAATATAATATGATCATATTTTATCCATATGGATTAGATTTGGACATTTATTATAATTTATTTAAAGAAGAGTTAAAAGTGTTAAACTCAAAATTTAATAACTAAAACATTTTTAACATAGGGTTATACATATGATAAAATTGACTATAACTATTCCTTATAACTATAAAAAGATATCCTACATCATGTGATTTTACTAATAATTTTTAGACATTATATAATTAAATTTATTTATGACACAATGATGATGAAGTAATTACCTTATTAATGAAAGATTAAAGTAATTGATGTTATCAATATTAAAATTAATGTATGTTGAGATTTTTGATGAATTAAACGAACTTTCAAGGTAAATATTAAAAGTTTGGATTGATTCAATGTATTTTGTTTTGAATAAATCTAATTGTTATGACTTTCACAAAAACCAAATACAAAATAGTGTCAAAATTGACATAAATGAGTTTTTTAAAACAAATAATATTTTATTAAACTATATAATAGTCCTAAAAATATGAGGTTCGGAAAAAGGACTTATATAATGATATATATTTATTTAATGATCCACATGGGGTTATCATATCATTTTATAGTAAGTTTATTAACCATGTAATATAAAAACACACGAAGACATTGTAAAAGTTAAACTATTTAACTAAGAGTTGTATCTAAATGATAAGGTTAATATGGTGACCTGAACTTATATAAAACCTATTTGTTGAGAGTATTTAGACCCATCCTTACCTTAGATTCTAAATAAATCCATTTTGAGTCATTATAAACCGAAAATTATTTTATAATAAAATACCAATTCAAGCTTTTCTTTAAGTGACACTCACCCCTCATATAAAAAGGTACATGCCCTTATCTCAAAATCACACCTCCAAAGCCATTTTTCTTGGACAAAAACTACTACAATGTCCCCAAAATCCCATAAATTAAATATACAGGCCTTAATATGATCATAATTCCAACCTACGGAGCCCTTTTGATCAAAACAATAGAAAGAACCCAAAGAAGAGGTAATAATTTATCACATATTTCAATGTTATTTTCTTCTTCCAATTACTATTTCTTTGTTATATATATACCAAAATAATAACTCTAGAACCTTATACATACTGTGATATTATTATAAATATGGTACCTCCATATTTATTATTCTATCTATCTTATGAATGATAATGTCACCATACGTGCGTACGTACGACTTACCGTCTCCACGTTGTGGTGTAGTTTGTTATTCAAAACTTCATTATTTGGATGGGTATGATAATGAGTATAATTGATGTAAATAATAAATATAGAATATTAATTTTTATGTATATGTAATATAACATCCATTTACATACTATTTCACCATCAATAGAATGATATTGTCGCTCGTTCATACGTACGGATTGCCGTCTCCTTGAACGCAATGAGATTCATTCGCCATTGTAACCTTTCAAGAATAATTATAATTTTTTGATTAAAATTAATGTTTAATAACTTAATATAATTCTGTATATGAATAAAATACATCCTATCAATAACAAACATGACTTATATAACAAAACATATAAAGGAAAACAAATTAGTTTACACTCGAAACAATGATACTACTAAAACATTATTAACAAAAAAATATTAGAAGATCATATATGATATCGTATTTATGTATGTGGTTCTTGTATAATTTAATAATAGTGATTTAACCATTATAAAGAAGCTTAAACTTACCCTCAACTAACATAATGTATAAGGTAAGGTGTTTTCATCTCACTTTTTCTTCATGTGAGATTCATGATATATTGCCACTATTTCTTTTTGTGTGGTATATTTATTACCTATTATTATATTGTTCATGTAATATAATTTATTTTATAGTTATATACATCTTCATTGTATGATCCTTCTTTCATGGGGTGTATGTTTCGTATGTTACCAAATCTAGAAGGGAATTTCTAATTTCAATTTCTACTCATTTGGTTTTACACAAAATTCATTGATTATTTTACTCTAAGATTATGTGTGAAATCAATATTTATTTATTTATATAGTAATTTCCACTCCCATTTGTGTGGATATACTTTTGAAACACATAATAAATCCATTGATAAATTCTCAAGTCATCGATATGAACTTGATAAGAGTAATCTGAACTCAATTTACATTCATTGAGTTAGACATCCAAGTCATTGGTTTTGTTTTTACAAGAATATATGTGAATTTCTTCTAATTGATTTAAGCTGAATATAAAATAAATTTTAGTGTTTTTAAATTTTCCGCACATAATTATGTCATTGATTTATCTTTATCCCAAGGATATGATCTTTATGATGGATTTCGTCTCAATTTACATTCCATTGAGACCTCTTTATTGTTATGTGCCAACTAACTTTTATATGGTTTACATACTATACTTTGACAAAGTGTATCATGAATTCTTTTTTTATCATGATGTTATAAATTATTTATTACCTTAATTATTTGTATTCAAGCCTCTCCCATTTTGTTAGGATCTTTAACAAAAACATCATTTTAAATTTTTTAACAATTTATTCTTTTAAACCTTTCTAATTAATGTCCATATCTGAAAAACGGCGTTCAAGATTTATTTATATGGACATAAATGTTTTAAAATTAAAATTACTCTTAAAATTTTCTATGTGGTATGTAACACTTTGATTTAATAATATATTTTTAATAGCTTCTTGATAAATTGTGATACTTTTAAATGTTTTCAATAAAAGGGGATATTTATCTCAAACCATTTTATTGATTATTTTAATCAATGTCAATATCCTTCCTTATTCTTGATTTAGGTTGATTTATTATAATACAATATTAAAAATTGTATTTAATGAGTTATGCTTGACATTGGATGTGCTATTTTAATACCATTCATGGTTTGTGGTTAAAATATTGACATTTTGTATGCTAGTTTTAATACGAATGTTTAGATTATGTTTCAACCTTTTTATATGAGGAATTCATTGGACTTATTAAGTGATGGGTGGAGCCTGCTATATCTTCTTGATCTATCGGTAGGTCTCATGAGAAATAATAGTGTCTTGGCATAAGGACTTGAAAAAATCTTATTTGTTATCTTGGCACGAGTCCTTGAATATGTGGTAATGATGTCTGACATTATGAATTCCATCATTATGAAATTAGCTATTGATATTACATGTGATTATTCAACTAGTATAATATCCATGTGAATAAGTAAATGTCATTATTTGATTTATCTTTTTCATATTATATTTAAGTTTAAGTTTAAAAGTCTTGTGTTTTTAGTCTTATACATTTCCTTAAATGTTAATGTTTATTTATGATAGTTTACACTATATTGTTATCCTTACTGAGCATCTGAGCTCACCCATTTCATATGTTTTCATTTTCCTAGGATGTGAAGAAGATTATTATTATTAACCTGCAGGGATAGGCTAAAGTATATGAGTGTGTTCAAAGGGGACACAATGTTGTTTTTTTATTTTATGATGTAATGTAAAACTTATGTATGTATCTAATAATTAAAAGGCTACTAAACTAATAGTTCTATCGAGAATTGATCTCTTTCTATCATGCCAATGTTATGAAATAATGCACCGACTCTAGGTAACTTGGGTCGTGAAATTACAGGTTATGTTTATTAGGCTTCATAAAAATTATTAGGGTAGTTCTCATATACAGTGGTAGGATTCGTAGATGTTTCTTAGGGATTGACGTGGAATCTTCCATTTTGTGGTCCTGGAATTATGTCTGTTCCATGCATGAAACAAAAAAGAGGATTAGTCCAAGGATGTTAAATGGTTGGGTTTATTTTTTTCTATCATTTTGGGTTCAAAATAGGTTTTCTCATGTCATGGTGCATACCACAGCATGGGGAGGATATCCTTTTCTAAAATGGGGATGGGGACCAAGATATGATGATGATCATAAAAATTATAATGTGGAATTAAATCACCACCAATAAGTCGTAGATATACCATTTTTAAGGGACATATTTTTGAAATTGTTTTTAACTAAGGCTATCATGGCCATTTGAGGAATCACTATGCCATGGTGATATATCTTATGGTTCCTTTTTAAATAAGATTTATTCTTTCCGTATATCAACTTTTATTATATTCCTTTGAATAATAGACAATCCCAATACTTATTTTGTTCCTTATAGTCTCAAATATTATAGATTAAAACCTCATGATTCATGGGATTGATCTCTCTCAGTCAATGGTTCCACTCTTTTCCTCTTTCATGGATCCCCTCTTAACCCCATTTTTATTGGATATAATAATGTAGTTTCACTTATAATTTTATATTTCATTATGTCTTGATGATGGTTGATTGTTATTAGATTCCGAGGTGGGTTTCTACCATGTTTTTAGTGTTTTATCCGTATTTCTTCTAATAAAGTATGGAATGTATTGATGCTTTACCCAAGATATTGGATTTGTAAATCTATATTCAATATTATAGAATAATATTTATAACTATCCTAATATTATTAAATATGGGGTTCTAATTATATTTTTTTCCTATGTGTTTTGTTACAACGTTATGAGTGTTCTAGGTTGGTGGAAGTTGAATCTTATATGGAGATCCAGTAAGAATAATGAATTAAACAATGATAATAAAATTGGATAAGTTTAATTTTTAAGGGGAAAGAGAGTCATATTTTCTTTAAGTATTTTCATGTTATTTTATTTTTAATATTTCTTATTGATTGGTATTCACTACTATGATACACTAGTTTCGGTTATAGTTGAAGAATCTTGACACCTACATAATTTTATTACTCCATAAATTTGGTAATGAAAATGGGATTACTTAAATATAAAATCTAGGAGCTAATTTTTTTAATTGTTTATTCATGATGTTATATTTGTTATTACTTTATTTTGTTATGATTAGGGGTGATTTTTGGTAGCACAAGTTATGTGCTTTATAAAATGGGGTGTTGATGGGTCGAGAAGAAAAGCTATAACTAGATGAATCTGTTATAAAGAAATGATGGTTGGTATGTAAATACTAAAATGAAATAAAAGAAATAGATGATTTATTTGAATATAATTATGGGATATATTTTAATGTATAACAAGATTATTTATAAATTTTTTATGAATTAAATTAATGGGTAATGTTTGGGATGAATGAAAGTGGCATCTTAGAATGTTTTGACATTAAATATGGTTAAATGAACGGAATCATGAATATAATAGGACAAGTAAATAGAAAATTTTTAGATTGAAAATTATATGTCTGATAATAATTTCTTGATTGTTTTCTTCCCATAATCTTAGAATTTATATTATTCTATTGATATATTTTTTTATAGAATTTTGTGCTTCGGTTTTTTATTGCTATGTTGTTGTTATGATATCGCTAAAGTGGTTTTTAGGGATATGATCTTGTGAAAAACAATGATTGGAGAAACATCATGTTATTTAATGGATGAAGGTTATGATACATAGTTTGTTAGGGCTCAAGGTATATAAATTTATACAATTTTAAATATATTAAATCATTATAGTATATATATATATGTTTTAAGGATTATGTGGGCGTGTCATGGATATATAGTAGGGTCATGCTTGGTTGGAGGAGGGATCATGGTTGATCTACATCCTGTCTATGGTACCTTAATAAGGGGTGGATGATATGTATATATATATATATATATACAGATATGGGGTGGGGATGTACACCAAAGGAGGATAGAATGCGGTTGTTTGTCTTCATGTTTATGTCAGCATACTAATGTGTTTTTGTGAAAGTTAAGATTTTGCGGTGTAGTATACACATGGAATGTTGTGGTATACTGAAATGGTTTTGTGGTAATAGTTAGAAATAATATATATGTGGATATGTGGTATAATGGTTAGTTTTGGTATGGATAGATGTTATTGACCTGATAGTGCTATTGTTTCATTATTGAATTCATGACCAAGAAGGGATATTTCATCTTGCAGGGCCATTGTTGGTTAGATGTGGAATAACTCAGTTGGAAGGTGTGAGTAGTTGAGATTTTTAAAAAACATTAAATTAGTTGGTTTTATGTTAGCAGGGTTTCTTGTATTTTTCATTTATTATTGTGTCTTGGTATTTAGTTCCTTGGAAATAAAAAGAATATTCATGAATCATTTTTGGAAAATGGTTGAGGATATTTAATTTAATGGAGGCAATTTTTATAAATGTGAGGGAACACATAGATTATTTTTTTATTATTTTATTCTTATACTATTTATTACTTTACATATGTTTTTTCTTGATTTATATCACTCATATTTAAATGTTCATATATATTTCACGTAAATTTTGATTTGATAGAAATATAATCCTATTAATTCTATCTAGATACCACCCTTACACAATATGTTATGTGTTTTGTAGGATGGTTCTGGGTTGATTAATAATTCTATTCAGGTAGCTCATATAGAGTTTGGTGGATGATCGAGATCCAAAAAGACCATTTTTTTATAATTTTTTATTGATGTTTGTATACTTTCACACAAATGTGGCATTTGGTTTATAAGAATTTATGTTAGGAATATAAATTCATTAGAGTTGATTATTGTTTTCTATTCATTATTATTCAAGGTATTTTACTAGGGTAAGGCCTTCAATATATAAGTTTCATACCCTTTATACTCATCAGCAACGCATGGCCTATTTGTGGTGGGATTCATGGGTAACTCTTAGATCCACTGCTATAACAGGGGTGATTCCCAGTATGGGTGGGTCATGAAAAATTGGTATCCAAGCTTTTGGATGAGAGTTAGAGTGTATTTTAGTGTTAGAAACATAGAAGTACTATATAATATTTTTAGGGAATGAATGAAAATCGATCCTAATATGTGATATAAAATAAATATTCCTATACGGACGTAGGTGTTTTAGACCTCTCGTGATCCAATAAAGTTCGTTGACAACACATTGAGAATGATTAAGAGTAAGTGTATCCAATATAGGGTTGGAAACACAAGGAGGTATATACATCATCAACATTAGAAAAACATGTAATTGTATTTTAGGTCTTATCTATGTTTATATGATTTTGTCTATGTGCCACATTTATTGATAATTTATGGTTATCCTACTAAAATGGTTACATTACCTTAAGGTATAGTAAAATTCTGGTTGAATAGGACATATGGTCTGATCAAGTTCATATTGGTTCTAGAATTTATTATTTCCATATAGCGGCATCATGTTTTCTCCATTAAATGGAGTTTTAAAATGTTTTTCAGAATCATTACCTTTTATGATGTTTAGAATTGTTAGTCAAGCATGTTAAAGTGTTCTTATTGTGTGTAATATTATAATTTTAATATCCTTTTGAAACCATGTTTCAATTAATAAATTTTATCACGAACCATGTCTGAGTTCCATCTTACTTGATACCCAACCCAATCCATAGCATGGATCGAAGGGCATTCCAAATCCCTATAGGCTGGAAACCAGTTCCTGAGTATCAATAATAATCTTTGGGAATTATTTCATTCAATTTTAATAGTATAATTAACCTACATAAATACACATAAAAATAATAAATATACAAATCCAAACATGGCACAACATTTTGTATATTCAAGGCTTACAACATTAAACAAAACTAAAAAAAATATATAAAAAAATTATAACAAAAAAGATATCCTAAGAAGCTTTATATGACAAGAGGAACATCACCCTCAAGCCACCACCACCGACACCTGTAAGAATTGGAGGCCTAATAAATGGGTCCACCATCACCATGACACACCATTCCTTTACCTGGGTTATACAAAATGAAGTCTAAATACACCCAAAGGTGTATATAGGGTGTGATATAAAGACCAGTGGGATGCCACCCAAAAGATAAGATCCCATGCTATAACATTAGTATATAGATTAAAATTAATGTTTATAAAAATTAATTTAAATCATATTCCAGAGAATATTTAAAAAAAACATTCCGATGGAATTAATTTCAAGGAAAACCATTTCTAAAAAAATTGATTTATAGGGAATAAAATATACACAAGGTCCAGTATATGATGATGGATGACACTGAATCTCTTAGGTGTCACGTTTTGAGAGAGCACGATGGGTAAATCCCTTAGAGTAGCTAGCATAAGAGAGTCACTAAAAAACTCGTACCATAGTGAAACATGATATAACAACCATAACCAATAGATTTCACATAAACGAGCTACTATGAGAGAATATACCATGGTCCTAGTGGTCTCTAATCAGAATCATAATTTAGTTTGTTCTATGATTGTTAATCATGCTATGTGAATCTAGGATTTTCCACTTTTGAGTCAACTAGTGCTAATACACTAGAAGGCTATGAGATTTCCACTTCCGAATCACTAGCATAATAGTTCTAGTTTTCCAACCTAGATACCTAGGATTCCCTTCATGCTTAATACCATTTCACATATCGTACTAATAACTACATTCACATATACATGACAATAATAACAAACACCTAAATAAATCAACACTTTATAAAATCGTTACAAGGAAACCAACATTTTCCGATAGGAAAACCACATTCCATTTTACACAAATTAAAACCATTTAAAACACTTTTATCATAACTTTTATAATTCATGAAACTCATTTAAAGACACTAAAAGAAAAAATAATAATCAATTTAACCATTTCTATAGGCCAAGAAACTTTTTAATATACACACAAACTATTTTTTCTCTAGAACATGCTTCCCATTATTTACATAAAATTTATAGATGCACAACAAAATCCAACATTTATGAAAAATCAAATTTCCTTTGAAAACCCATTTCCAAACACATTATCACATTATGTGCCTAGGAAATCCCATTTTTAAATTTTCACGTAATCATAAAAACACTTTCAAGAAGCAGCATAATGAAGAACATACAATTAAAAACCATTTTCCCTTAGAAAAAAAGCATTCGTCATATATTCATGGCAAAGCACTTTCAAAATATATTTCACACCACACAATTAATCCATAGAAAATCTTTACGAAAGGAAACAAGCAAGTGAAACTCATCCGAAAATGATAGATCATGGAACCAAATACTTCAAAAATAGATACTTCTAGAAACCAGTGATAAACCACAAGCTCACCACCAAGGGACCCTATAAAGGAAATATTGAAGGGAAAAAATAAATATTGAACCCCAAGAATAAATATACAACCCTAAATAGGTCACCCAACCCACTAGAGATATGAGATCCCAAGACAAAAGAAGAGAACCCCTAGAGAAAAGGAGAAACCGAGAGAAAGAGGGATTACTTGATGTTTATTTAATGAATTAGGGTCCAATCCACGCAATAATTGTGGGTGAAGGGGTCTAGGGAATCTTGGAGGAGAATCCAATGGCTAAAAATCATGAATGGGGTGGATTTGGGGTGGTTTAGTGTTAAATCCCAAGGAGAAAGAACAATCATTTTCAAATTTTTAATGACATGGATATGTCCACACTATTTTCTAAACAGTGTGGTAACTATGATCCCCTATCTAACCTAGTGAAATGAGATGAAAACTTTCGTTGAATGGTGTAAAAATTGTATGCTATATGTGCAGTTCGCCACTGCCCAAAAAAGTTACATGGTTGCATGGTTTCCTAGGTAAGGCCCACGATTTACCATAACGATGCATAAACCATGAACCACCAGTTGTGAATCCCTAAATCTCTAATTTTTATCCAAACTCATTTGGGAAACCAAAAGATAAAAGAAAAATGAAAAATAAATAATTTTTTTCTTCAAAATCTAAACCAGGAACACCTGGGGCTCGAGAGAAACAAAATTCTTATAGAATAACTATTTCAAATTTCAAAATTAAAAACCTAGGAGTGAATATTATCCCCACCATGAAAACCTTACACCCCTGAAAATGCACACTTTGGTTTGATCCGAAAACAAAAAAAATGCTCATAAATAACTCAGGTAAATTCTAAATAAACATAATGATGTGGAGGAAAAAATAACATCCAAAATGATAATATATATTCACAAGGTTTATCTTGGGAGCCCAGATTGGACTCCCCACCATGCACCTCCCACCCCAATAAATCTAAAACACATATAGTTTATTGATCTAGAGAAAAATTAGTTTTCACAACTACATAATATGACCTCACAAATCTATAAAAACACAAAAATTACCACACAATATTCATACCTCATACCTAAAATGAAAAAATGAACCCAGAACTATTCTTGAAGAGAATTGGAAAACTCAAACCTTAATTTATTAAATTCTTTATTCAAACAAGACTATTGGGCATACTAAAAATCCCCAAGATTACCCATAAGGGAAACTCGAATCCAACATCTCTTAAATAATCTTCTCAATACCAACATACACCAGATATTGAATCGTATTATCAAAACAAGAGTCTAGAATGTGATCCCCCATAAGAAACCCACTAACACTGAAAAACACTAGGAGAAACCATGACGAGACCTCCGATGGGTGTCCCCAAACTTTTAAAATATAAAAATATTTCAGAAACAACAAAACCCACCATGGTCCATCCCAATAACCTATCCCATAGACCAAAACCCCCCAACATTAGGGTAAAATAATGATGATAAAACTCCACCTTAAGAAACTGGATAAAATCAAGGCCAACTCATGAAAGCTAATTGAAAAAGGAAAACTAAATAAAATTTATCATCTAAAAAGGAACCACCATTATAATTTAATAAAATGAGATAAAAAAGACTTATTATAACCAAGGAGGGCCTATTCCACTCACAAGGACCGTAATGACGAATCAGGCCTTCAGGTCATTTTCTACAAAACAGAACCTATCCACGACAGAGGATCTGCAACATAGAAACTTAAATTGTTCCCATCCAGTAATAGAGCCCATTTTTGACCAAGGTACCTCAAACCACAAAATAATTCCCAAATACATTCTAGCTTCACTCTGGGGCCTTTGGCTAGAGCCCTGATGTTTGAAGCTTCTCCTACCTCACAGTCTAGAGCTGAGGATCCCCGATCTGAACTCCTTCCTTTGGATCCATGAGTGACCACATAACACCCCAGACATAAACAAAAGATAAAAAAACCCCATGAGACTCAATTTTCTCCAAAATGAAACTTCTACCATGATTGGGAATTAAAATATGCACACAAATCATCCCCCTCCACCTCAAACTAGAGTTAATGGGAATAAGATTCCCATAGAACACACATCCTATGCAAAAAGAAAAAAAATCATGGATTTTCCAAAGGAAAACATGCTCTCATTAAATTATGTGTTCTTATAAGGTTCCACAACATCCAATTTTTCATATTTAGAGAAAAAATGTCACCAGATAACACCACCCGACATGAGTATTAAAATCAAAGACGCATTACCAAGAAATGAACTTTAAACTGTAACACCCTGTTTTTTTGAACTAATTTATTTTGAATAAATTTATTTTCATTAAGATATTTTATTACACTAAATAGAAATTTACTTTCTTATTAAATCAACTTGGAATTCTCTAAAAAAATTTAATTGGTGTAAGTTAAAAATAAAAATGACTTCGTGTATGTTACATGCAACACTGACTTGGCGTACATTACACGCAACACTAATGTTTCTACAAAAAATCATTTTATTGTTATTATTATTTAAATTAGATAATTATAACCTAGTTATTAAATGTAGTAATAGGAATAATAATAAATACTTTTAAAATATTGTTTATAATTAATTTATATAAATAAAACATATTGATAATGGAAGATATATTTGGAAGAGTCTTTATATGTTTAAACATAGTATTTTATCAAATGAAATGCTTTTAATATCATTCTTTAAAAATTAATAAAATTAATTTTAGACACATTTAGAAATTTAATTTGGTAAAATAAACTTCATTTTTTAATTTATAATGAATAAATTATCTTATGGATCTTTTTTGAGTTTTTTCTCGGAAACTTCATTTATGGATTAATAGTGAAAAATAAAGGATTTTAATTTAAAAAAGCCTTTTCGTCTAATTTATTTATAAGTATAAATTATATTTTAATCTGGTTTTAATGTTTAGTTTGATAAATTATTTATCATTTAATCCAATTTAGGTTATGTTAATCAATTTCAATTTGAAATTTGGTTATAAAAACTTAGAAAACATTTTGACGTTTTACTATAAAAACCCTTGGTGTCATCCCGTCAGCAGGGTTATTTATCAATTAATTTCTAAAAAATATGTAATTATAATATGGATAAATTGAATCAATATTTGGAATCCTAATAATTTATAATTTCTAATAAGTTCAACTTAGTTTTTGACTAAAAACATTATTGAAAGTGATTAAAATTAATTATAATGATTAAGAGAAAAATTAGGCCAAAAAAGTATTAAACCTTACATTTAAGACCCAAAATGACCTAGAAACTTGTCCAAAAACAATTTTATTTAAATAATTTTGACATTAATCTTCCATTTATAATTATTTTATGACTTTGTTTAGGTACAAACATGTGTACACCTAACTTGTTTAAAAAAATTCCAAGTGTTTCTTTTCCCTTTTGTATAAAAGGACACCATCTCTACCTCTACTCAAAACCTATAAAATCACATAGTTTTTCCCAATATATGAAAAATAATCTTTAAAAAATCCTTCCATTAATCATATAAACCTTAAATTGTGAATAAATTAACATAATGAAGCCTTATGACACAAACCAAAAGGAGTTACCCGATTAACAGGTAACGTCTTCTCACATACTTCTTTCTATTATTTTATTTCTCCACCCCTCTATTATATTTATTTCATAATTTTATAACAAAAAATTTATCTTAAATATACTAGTATTTTTTAGTGATATGGTTTTTACCTACACTTACACACTCTTCCATCTAATGGGAAAAAACATACTGTTTACTTGTACGGTGAACTACTGCCCAATGAAATAATGATTGTTAATTTTTTTCTTCACCACCTATCATGAAGGAAATTATAAATGGAAAAACTATTTATATATGTTATAAAATATATTTATTATTTATTTAATCTTATTTAATTATTTTATAAAACATATATTTATAAGTTCCATTTTGTTTAAATAAGATAATTTCATTTGAGTAAGTGTGGACTATCTTCCCTCAAAGCAATGTGATTCTTTCACACACTACATAGAATTTATTAAGGTTAAATTTAGTAAAATTATATTATATGTATGAAATAATAATTATAATTTATTTATAATATTTTTTTATATATATAAATATTTCATTTTTTTTCTTCATTTCAATTTGAAAATAAAAATGGAAACATTGTTCATGCGCACGTACAACTTACCGTCTCCTTGAACAAGGTAATCCATTTTACACATATATATTCCATATATTATTATAATAAACAAATAATGGATATAAATTTTATTTATAACATGTTTGAAATTCTATAAATTATGATAGATGTATAAATACCAAAGATATAACAAATTAGGACACATGCGATGAACAAAGAGAATATTATCCAATGTGAAACCTTAACATAGGATGGTTAATAATTGGGTAATATATAGTCATAATAGAACTATATATGATATTATATATATTAGTATGGTTATTTAAAATATTTATAAAATATTTATATTTATTATATAGGTGTTTTGAATGAGTAAAATGAGAGTTAAGAAACAAGGTAAGGAAATTTCATCTCACATTTTATTTATGTGAGATACATGATTTATTATCCACTCATTCCTTTTGTGTGGTGTGTATAATGAAAATGGTTGTATTATATTCTTAATATAATTAAAATTATGGGTATTTAGATAACTAGTTTATTATATTTACTTCATTGTATTTATGTTTCAAAATATACCAAATCAGTAAAGAAATTTTGTCTCAATTTTCCTTCTTTGAGACACATTCCATGTTTTTCACCTAATTTTTTCAATGATGTGTATATAATTAATTTGAATTTATATATCATGAATATTATTGTTTTATTGTTATTTTAAGCTTAATTTTATTTTATTTTCATTCACACAGAGTATGATACAAAGACACCAATTGGTAAGAGCCTATTGAAACAATCTTATCATATATTGAGATTGTTTATAACTATTCTAATTGATGATATATCATTATCCATATCTAAATAAAACCCATGGATTTTGTTATAAAATGGTTTTCCATTATATCTTCATGTATTAGTACCATTTTTTTACTCTTTAGTACTTATGATAACTAATAAAATGTTTCAATAAAAATATGAATTTATTTTTCCATTTAGTTTGAAATTTATGATCTTTCAAAAACATGATTTCTAAAAATAATTTCAAGAATGATTTAATTTTATCATATGATATTAAAGGAAAATTTTACCCATGTTTTACCTCATATGGTCTTAGAAGAAATCTTTTTTTTATTTTCTGATCAAGTAAGTTTTTGGAACTTTTAAGCTCAAAAAGAAATGCTCGACATGTACTAACATACCACCATTGCGACCGTTATCTCCTTGAAGATTAAATTGTATGTTTAAAAGTATAATTTAAAGGAAATATTTTTTCTTAATATTCTATATATTTATTTTATTTAGAGTGGTTTTTAATGAGAAAGGTTTTCAAAAATGCATTATGGTTAAAAAAATTTAAAAATTTTCAGTCATTCCTTATATGTTTTTAAAGAAAAAGGTTTCCAAAATTATTTAAAATTTTTGGTTATAAGTTTTAAAATTTATTTTTAAAGAAATAGGTTTCATAAGGTTTTATGTTCTAAAAAGTAACTTTTTTCAAATTATAAGGGGAATTTTCCTTAAGAGGTTTTTTTAAAAGATCTTTCAAAATTAATTACCATTTAAGATCTAAATTGTTGGTGTTACTCATAAATTTCTCAGGAAAGAATTAATTTCTTAAAATAATATTCTTTAAATGAATGGTTAGTGTTTTTATGGAATGATGTTTATGAAACCCATTTCTCTTTCTTGGGTTAAATTCTTTTGAAACCCGCTTCTTTTCGCTGGTGGTGATTATGAGACCTACCTTTTTTCCATAGTTAATGATATGATTAAATGTTCATAATTCTTATCTCATTTTTTTGGATAAGATATGATTATTTTTTATAATGTTGTGGAATTCGTATGTATATTCATGTTTTTCTTGGTTTTGATCCATATCTCCCTCTAATGCATTGCGTAACTATGGATGACTCATGAGTATATATGTTATGTGTGAACCTGATTTCTTGTTCACAATGTTATGCGTGATCCTAATTACATGTTTAAAATGTTATGCATGGACCTAGTTGTATGTCCAAAAGTTTATGTGTGTACCTAATTACATTTTCACAATGATATGCCTGAACCTGATTACATATTCAAAATGTTATGAATGGTCTTGGTTACATGTACATAAGTTTGTGTGTGGACCTGATTATAGGTTCACAATGTTATGTGTGAACGTTATTACATGTTCACAATGTTATTCATAGACTTGGTTGCATGTCCATACGCTTATGCATGATTTTAATTACATGTTTACAATGTTATACATGAACCTGATTGCATGTTCATAATGTTCTGCATGGACCTAGTTTCATGTACATAAGGTTATGCGTGAACTTGATTACATGTTCACAATATTATTCATTGACCTGGTTACATGTCAATAAGTTGATGCAGGTCCTGATTTCTAGTATTATACATAATGAGGGAACCTATTTGTATGTATACATGTTCAAAAATTTATAAACCAATGTCCATGAAAAAAATTACATGTCTTATACCAATGTTATTCTTTCATGAATTATGCTCAAAATTCTCTTAATACCAATTTATTATGAAATACCAAACTTTATTATGTTCTCTAATATATCAGTTATGATATTTAAATGTTAAGGTCATGTTCCATACCAATTTGTTTACATTATATTGAAATATTTCTTTATTTATGCTTACTGAGAATATGAGTTCACCCCTTTCTTACATTTCTTTTCCCAATACCAAAAAAGGTTTTAGGAATAATTACTTAAGGTGGAGATATTTATGGGAGATTTTGATGATATTTCACAAGGATAGAATATTCTTTTCCATGTTTCCAAAGACACTAAACTATTATGGTCCTCATGCATGTGTTTTTGTAATGTACTGAATATTCATCTAATTGGATGTAACAACCATGTATGTTAAGACTATGTCACTATAGTGGGTGTCAATGAAAATGTTTAGTTGTCATTTAGAAATATGGATTATAAATCCTTATTGAGATACCTAGAGGTATTTTTGAGAGAATATCTAGCGATTTCTCTAAGGATAAGGAAAAGTGTAGTAAAATATCCTGGAATTTTGGTAAAGATAGAGCAATTAGTTTCATAGAAATAAATACCTATCTGGATAATACAAGTATATTTGGATCTAACATAGATATAAATTGAAGAGTAACAACTCCAACAAGATATTTTGGGCCTAACATGGTGTAATCTGGTACATGAAAAGGGGACATACTGCACACCTGGTTTGACACTCTTGTGTGATATGATTTGGAAGTTTACCAACTCCTCATGAAACATTATGAAGGATTTAAATATTATCTAGCTATAAATGACCTATAATAAACATAAGGCTTTATAGATTAAAAAGAATAAATCATTATTTATACTTCCCATAAAAAACGTTTTACGATTAAAATGATTTCTATCTGTGATAAGTGTTGTTCACACTATCCTTTTTGGTTATAATCAATGGCTAGAACCTGAAGAAACCATGTTAATGGGGAATAAAATAGAAAATGGAATGGTTTTACCACCTGAGTATCCTAACTCTATGGGTCATGAAATGAGAAACCTCATTAAGATACTTTATAAACATACAAAGCATGGTGAAAAACCTACCATGAAAAGGAGGGAACAACACTCAATTAAATCTTTTATGAGGTTGTTCCCTATTTATTTCAGTGGTTAAATTGATCAATTGGTTGCTGAACAATGGATCAGTACCATTGAAAGTATATTTTATATTCTCCAATGTTCAATGTATGAAAAGGTCACATTGGATTTCTACCATCTGGAAGGTGAGGTAGATCAATGCTGTATTTTATAAAAATACAAAGTGACAAGATGAAGTTGAATCCATGGATAAAGATTATTTCAATAACATATTTTTCAATAAGTAATTTAATCTTATTATTTTTACAAGTACAGAGAATGAATTACTTGAGCTTTAGAATAGGGACGATGAATCTATTGGTTCCTATAAAGAAAATTTTACAAGACCTATATGGTAATATTCTGGTATTATAATTCTCACTGAATGTAATATTGATCTAATTTTTAGTGGATCAAAACCAACCCTTTCAAGGGAATTATATATTATGTACTTTAAATTCTATAAAGAAATTGTTTTATGTGAACTAAAAGTTGAAATGGAATATGGAAACCCACTTGGTTCTGGTGATAATAAAATAAAAATGGGGTTCTTTAGAAAATCCAATGATATGTCACATGGAGAGAAGAAAAATTTTCAAACTCATACTTTTCAAAACTATGGGAAAGAGCACATAGGTGAGTGGATGAAAGTAATAAGATTGTGTTTCAAGTGTGGGAAGACTGTACTTTGAGAAAAACAATATAAAAGTGATGGAAAGAGCACATTCAATTATATTAATAGAGAGATATATCAAAATAATGCCCCACCCAAAATTTAGTGTTTCAAGTCTAAGTATTTTGGAAATTATGAAAATCAATACCCTAATCCAAGGGATAATATATATGATAACACCCAACAACCTATGAAGACAAATGATAAAGGGAAAGCTTTTGTAATCACAAAGAATGAAGTGAATCATGATAGTAAGGGAAAATTATCATTATCTCCCTTAGTTGGGAAGTTTATTTTTTATTTTATCTGAATAAAGCCTATGAAAACCTTATTATTCATATTGCAGTGATGCTTCATGTGATTATATCCCTCTACACAAATTTTGGAATAATAAAATCACTTTTAATGTTCTATTGGTGCAATTATGACCCCAAGTATCCAATAAAACTATTTTTGGTATAAGATAAGTGCTTAAAGGGTGAATTATATTTTATAAGGGTTATATGCTTAAAAAGTTATGAATGGTATATGTAAAAACATTGGATGTGGTTTTAGCGACTAGGGTATCATCTCACATTATGGGTATTTATTCATATTAGACAACCAGTTCTCACTATTGTGTTATATTGATAACTGAAGGTACATGTGATGACTTATTATGGATCCTATGATCCCTTAGTGCTTCAAGAATAAAAAATACACCTTCATTTCATAGAATGAAAGATTATGGGGAAATTGATCACAACACAACAAACAGTGTGATTGTGCTAAGATCACTTAAGTATATATTCTCTGGTAAATTCTTTCAATTTTTGTAAAAAGTCTTGAAAATAAAAATGTTTTCGAGTTATCTTCATTTCGACGAATCAATGAAAATTTTCAAGCCTCTTTGGCTTATGGATTTTTGAATATTGGCATTATCCTAACCATGTTCTCTATCACTCTCTATCATATCATCATATTCATATTACTCTTCCATGTCGGCTTCTTCACTTTACACCAATGTTCTTCAATGTGGAAACATAGTTATGTGTTACTTTGTGTAAAAATTATGTTCCCAACTTTACATTATAAAAATAAGTTTTAGTATTTGTTTTTAATATTTGAGATTCTATGAAAAGATATTTTAGATATAAAACCTTTGATAACCTATATGAATTTCTATGGAGAAGTTCATTTTATGGTGGGTAGAATGTAGAACTCTAGTTTTTGTGAACTAATTTTTTTTTCGAATAAATTAATTTTCATTGAGTTATTATGTTACACTAAGTCAAAAATTAAATTCAAATTATACCAACATGGAATGCAATAATCTTCATGTAATTGGTGTATGTTACACCAAATAGTAAATTGATGTATGTTCACTCAACATCGACTTGTCATACATTACACGCAAAACTGGTGTTTCTATGAAACACCATTTTATTATTATATTTATTTAAATTATATTCTTATAACCTAGAAGTTAAACATAATAATATGAATAGTCATAACTACTTTTAAAATATTTTTTATAATTGTTTTATATAAATAAAACATATTGATAATGAAATATATAACTTTTGGTAAAGTCCTTATGTTTCTAAAAATACTATTTTCTAAAATGAACTTTTTTTTCTATCCTCTGAAAAATAATAAAATTATTTTTAGAAACATTTAGAAATATAATTTGGTAAAAAAAATATTATTGGTTAATTTGGAATGTCTAAATTAGATTATGGTGATATTTTTTTGGATTTTTATGAGAAACCTCATTTTGGTATGAATAGTGAAAAATACCGGATTTTAATTCAAAACTGCAGTTTCATCTAATTTATTTATAAGGTTAAATTAAATTTTAATATTATTTAAAAGTTTAATTTGATCCTATTTTTATATTTTAATCCAATTTATTTCATTTGAATCAATTTCAATATGAAATTGGTTATAAAAACTTTGCAATCTTTTGGATGTTTTTATTTTAAAACCCCATAGTGTCGTACCGTTAGGGGGATTATTTTTAAAATAATCTATGTCACTAATGAGATTATAACTTGGAAAAATAGATAAAATATTTTGAATCATAATATTTTATATTGTCTAATAAGGTCAAAAAAATATTTGGCCAACAATATTAGTTGAATTGGTTTAAATTAATTACAATGATTAAGAGAGAAATTAGGTAAAAAAGTACTAAACCTTTAATTTTAGACCCAAAAAGTCCTAAAGAATTTTCTAGCACCCATTTTATAGCCATTATTCGTCCATTAACCTTCTATTATTTAGTTTGTTTTCTTTGGTATAAATTTTTTATTTAAAAATGTTGGTACACCTAACTTGTTTTCAAAAATGCCAAGTGCGCCCTTTTCCATCTCTATAAAAGACAACAACCACTACCTCTTCTTCACACCTCTCAACCAACTTATGTTTTAAAAAATATCTTCCCAATAAAATTTATAAAATATTTCCTTTCATTCTAGGAGCCTCCCCTTGTGCATAAAGCAATACATGGTATTCTTTTGAAACAAACCAAAATGAGTTACCCAATTAAGAGGTAACGTCATCTCTCAAGTTCCTTTATTTTATTTTATTTATCCACCACCTAAAATATATTAATTACCATATTTTATAAAAAAAACAATTTAAGATATACTAGGATGTTTTTATGATATTTTTTTACCAACACTTACACACACATCCATCTAATGGGTGACAAACATACTGTATACGTGTACAGACAACTACGAACTCAAGAAATGATAATTGTTCATTTTTTTCCTTTACTCCATATCATGGTGGAATTTATGATGGAAAATATATTTATATATGTTATATAATATATTTATTATTTATTTAAAATTCTTTAATACAATTAAGAAAATATCTTTATACTTTTCATTTGGTGTAAATGTGATAATTTAGTTCGAAGGAGTGTGGACAACCACCTCCTAAAAGTGATGTGATTCGTTAATACACTAAATGGAATGTATTAAGGATGAATTTAGTGAAATTATATGATATATATGAAATAATAATTCTACTAGAATTAATATATATATATATATATAATCATATATTTCATTTTCTTTCTCTCTTTCAATACGACAATAAAAACGGAAACAACGTCCACCCGTACATAAGACTTACCATGTCTATGAATGATGCTCTCTATCTCATACTTATATATATCCTATAGTTCATTATAACAAACATATAAAAAATATAAATTATATTAATATCAATTTTAAAATTTTGGAAATAATGATATAATTATAATGGCTAATGTTATAAAAAATTAAGACACTTGCAAAGAACAAAGAGAATATTATCTAAAGTGAAACCTTGACATAGGATGGATAACAAGAGGGTAAAGTAAGGTCATAATCATAAAAAATATGGTATTTTAAAAAATAATTTGGTTATATTAAAAAATATAATAAATTTATATTTATTATAAAGGAGTAGTAAAAAATTACGATGAGAGTCGAGACACACGGTAAGCGAATTCAATCTCAATTTTTATTTTTGTGGGATACATGCTTTATTCACCACCCATTACATTTGTGTGGTATGTATAAAAAATGTATGTATTATATTATTCTTATAATTAATTTTTTTTATTATTTACATATCCATTTTATGATATTTCAATAATAGGAATTATGTTTCAAAAGTTACGAAATCGGTAAAGTAATTTTGTCTCAATTTTCCTTATTTGAGACATATGTCTTATCATGAACCTATATTTTTTCATGAGGTGTATGTAATTCTTTTGAAATTTTATATAATTAATATTACTGGTTTAGTTATATTATAATTTTTAGATATTTTATTTTCTTACATGAATAGTATGATTCTAAGTGTTTAAGTGGTAAGAGTCCATTGTAATAATCTATTCATTTATCAAGATTGTTTAAAATTAGGCTTCAATTGGTGACATATTTTAAGAACTCGGATCTTCGTTCAGGTATGTTTTTCCTTTTTCTGGAGTTTTTTATAAAAATGAAGTGTCTGGAAATTTTTTTAAGTACACGCCGTGTACTTTATGAGTACACACCGTGTACTCTTCTCCAGCTCGAAGCCTTGTGCTAGCCCTGCCCGGGCCACACACACAATGTGTAGGGGTGATGTGGAGGCCAATATTGGCGGAGTATGGAAAAACCCACTACACGCCGTGTACTTTAAAAATACATGTCATGTACTTTTTTTTTCATTAAATGGACCGGGGTCGCGCCTAACCCCCCGAATTCATCTTCTTCTCAAAATTAAATCCCCTCGAGAGCGACCGTACGGCCAGATCTTCGACGATCTACCACCTCTTCATTCGTTCTCTGATCCGATCGTAGTCGATCGCGTTGGAATCATAGCGGTGAGATCTCCCTTCTACATGGGTCTTTTTTCTTGATCCCTCCTTGTTTTCAAGTTATCATAGGTTGAGAGTTTTGTACATTTTCTCAGATCTACATCGTTTTACGGGGGATCTGTCTTCTTCGTTCACGTATATCGATCTCCTAGGATCGAGGTAGCTGGTTTGTGCCTTTCTGTGGAAAGTTGATGAATATTATGTGCAAATTCCACCAATACCCTTGAACGGGGTATTGCGTGTTCTTATTTTTCCCTTGTTGTATTTCCTGCTTTTCTTGATTGCTAGAGTAGATGTTTTCTCTATGATTATGGTAGATTTACTGTTCCTTGGATGTTTTCTATGCTTGTTCTTCCTGTTTGGTGTTTTTCCAGTTTCCATGCTTAGTTGTAGGACAGTGGAACTGCTACCTTGTTATGCTGTTGTGCCTTAGTTGATAGCCAAGTAGTTCTTGAGGTTTACATGGATGATGTAAACGTGTGCTGAGCATGTTTTAACTTTCACTTAGGACTGTGGGAACCTAGAGTAGAAGACTAAAGGGAGAATTTACGGAAGGGCTTCTCCAGAGTGTCTTTTAATTACTATGCGAGACCACACGAGGAATTGACGTTGAGTGCTTCCTTAGAGAGTCTGTTATTCCTTGACGCGGGGCACAGGGGGAATAGACGTTGAGTGCTTCCCCAGAGAGCCTTTAGCACGATACTGGACTATATGGGGAATTGACTGTGAGTGCTTCCCCAGAGAGTGTATTATCTACATTGCGGAACCAAAGGGGTGAGACTGTGTGTGCCTCCAAGAGGGTTTCTAGTACTTATAGGTTGAACCGTAGGGGTTATGCAGTGAGAACTACCCAAAGGGTCACCTGTTTTCTTTATTGTTGCTGGCTGTTTACTTATGTACTCTGTTTGTTAGAACTGTGGATTGTAGCTTCTTGTGCTTTTCTATTTACTGCTTCTTGTTTTATTATTTCCACGTATTCATTGACTATTAGGTACAAATCTTTGGGTGATTTCCTACTGGGATTGTATCTCACACCCTGTTTCGGCCATGCTTTTGGGCCCAAGCAGACTATGTTGTTGCAGGTATAGATAAGGGCAAGCACCCTTCTACTTCAGGTTCTTGATTGCACTGGAGCTGGGGAGCATGGGACCGAGCAATGGCTCACGATGCTGAGGAGTTTACTTTGTTTTCTTTTTCACTTGGTTTCAGTTGTATTTCAGCACGTTGTTTTGTCTGGTACTTTATGTAGATACTTGTACCTGCTTAATCATTAGCATCATTACTATATGTATTCATTGCTTTCGTTGTTTGGTTACTGCATTATGCATGTTGTTACTGCTTCCGCTATTGACTGTTGTTTTTCCACTATATACCTTACTGAATGAGGGCATTGTTTCCCCATCGACTCACCAAGGCCCTCACTACTAGTCGGCAGCCTCTGGCATTTGGGGAAACGCGCTTGAGGTCATGTGGCGAACCGGGTATGGGGCACCAGTGGAGGGGCTCCAGATTCAGTTCGTTAAAAAGTGGTATCATAGGATTTCTTTTTTATATTGCTTTACTGATTGGAGACCTTATCCAGGGGTAGGACAGATTCTGTACTTGGAATTAAGCTATGCTCGGGAGTAGCAAGCCCATGTACAGAGAAGAGCCATACTACCTCGTTAATTGCAGTTTGTTGATTTTGAGGTTTTATAGTTGACCTAATTTCACCTAGAGTGATTTACATGGCTTGTGCCATTACCTTTTTGATATTGAGGTTCTATTTCTGTCGCAACCCGATTAGATGAGGGTATGCCGTCTGATGCATCATATAGACACTTGTAGGAATCACATTCCATGAATTCTTTCCATTCCATCTAGGGTGCATTAGAGATTTCATGTTGTTGTGGTAGAATTTGTGTAGATTATGCATGCTGTTGTGATAGTTTCTTGATAGATTCGCTATTGTTATGTTAGAAATTAAAAACTGTTTGTTTTGTTCTTTGCTTAAAGTGAACGCCAAATTTTGGTTCTTGAGGTGTTATGGGCCCGCACAGATAATAATTTGGCACTTTTCGCCTTGTTTTTAGTGTTTTTGGAATTCTGTGCAGTTTCTGAGCTACTGCCCAAAAAAACCCAGAATACACGGCGTGTACTTTTTGGGAAAACACTGTGTAGTTTTTAGGCCGTGTCACTGACCGTGTGAGTAGAACACAGTTTCGTGAAAGTAACTTCGGGAACACTCCGTGTACGATAGCTATACGCCGTGCAAGTTGGAGCCGTGTACTCGGCCATGTCACCAACAACACGGGTCAGGGATGCTCGAGTAGAACACACCGTGTCCATAGGGAACACGCCGTGTATTCCTGTCTAGGTACCTGGCCGTGTCACGAACAACACGGGCCGACGTTACCTTCCTCTCCACACACTGTGTTTTTAAGGAACACGTCGTGTAGTCTTGCCCAGGTACTCGGCCATGGGCTTAACAACACGGGCCGCCGAAGCCTTGTCTAGTACACACCGTGTTTGTTTAGAACACGACGTGTAGTCTCGGGTTATGTCGGACCGTGTGGGTTAGCCGTGTAAAGAGACTCGGGCAGGGGAATAGTTTTCTTGTACATGTCGTGTGTTGGGGTCAACACGCCGTATAGTTTGAGGTGTTACACTACTTGTAGGGAAAGATTACACGCCCATGTCAGTGGCTTAAGAAGACACGCCGTGTAGTTTTTATACATGCCGTGTAGTCGTGTTTTGCAATCTTTTGTGTTTTTCTTCCCCTATTCCCGTTTTATATTCTTGTGTTCTCTGTCCTTGTTTTTCTAATCTAAGGTGTACTTTTGATATTTCAGAGCTATGCCTCCAAGACGTCCTCCGGTCGTACGTCTGTCCTTAGGCAGTGATCAGACGCCAGACAGGGCTGATCAGGGACTTCCTACCGATCCTCCAGTCGGGCCAGCCTTGGCACCGACTGTTATACCAGTTGCAGGCACGGATGCGCTGTTCAGGAAAGGTTTCATGAGGATGATTCAGGCCTTCCAGGGAGAACTGCCTCCTGCCTCGTCTATGGTAGACCTAACACGGGTTTTCCAGCAGCAGCATCCTCCCATGTTCTCGGGGGAGGGAGGACCTCAGGCTGCAAAGTCATGGATGGAAGCCATGCTGACTATCTTCGAGCATCTGGAGACGCCTCCAGAGAGGTGGGTCAATCTCAGCACCTACATGCTACGAGAATTCACAAAGAGGTGGTGGGACGTGATCTCACAGGCGGGTCAGCAGTAGGCTATGACTTGGGAGGAGTTCCAGCATGTGTTTTATGAATACTTCTACCCAGAGACCCCGAGGGCCGACCGAGCCCAAGAGTTCATGAGCTTAGAGCATGGTACTCTTTTTGTCATGGAGTATTCCGCTCGTTTCACCGAGCTGCTGCGCTTCACACCCCTCCAGGATGGGAGTGGGGTGTTCTTTGCGAGGAAGTTCGAGGATGGTCTCAGGCGGGAGATCCACTCGCATGTGAATATCTTCCAGCTAACTTCTATCACTTCCATCGTCAACCAGACACTGATTTCAGAGCATAATATGAGAAACTCTGGAGCTGCGGGCCAGGGTAGTTCTGCTTCCAGAGCTACTCTTCCTCTAGATGACAGCATGAAGCCCCGTAGAGAGCCTACACGCGGTGATCTGAGGAAGGGAGATGCATCGTCAGGCAGCCAGGTGACATGCTACCAGTGTGGTCGATCAGGGAACACGAGGCCGCAATCCCAGAGGGACCCCGTGGAGTGCTGATGTTGCAGAAACATGGGTCACCTTCAGCGTTTCTGTCAGATTTTCTTAATAACAGCTGCTGACCGGGGTTCTTCCATGACTCCTCGTTCAGGAGCAGCACCACCAATTTCTCACCAGTCGGGGAACTGGAGTTCTTCCGGTCGTCCGGGCCAAGGTGGAGGTCAAGGTCGTGGCAGTCAGCCACCATTTCCTCAGCACCAGCAGGGAGGTTTAGCTCAGAGTGGTCAGCCAGGGGCGCATGGCCGCCATACATGCCAATATTTCACTGTGGAGGAGACATATCAGGAGAAGGATCCCGACCCTTCTACTGTTCGAGGTACGATTTTAGTAGCCTCAGTTTTATATTCAATCCTTTTCGATACTGGTGCTACACATAGCTTTATCTCTATTGCTGTTGTGGAGAGCCTTGGAATCTACATCTTTTCTTCTACCGACTCTTTGACACTAGACACACCTTTGGGAACAAGGACATCTACTGTACACCAGGGTAGAGAGTGCCCTCGCGAGGTTTCAAGGTATCGTTTCTTATGAGATCTCTATGTCCTAGAGAAGGCATGCTATGATGTCATCATCAGCATGGACTGATTGATTCCCTTCTAGAAATTCATTGACTGTTATCACCACAGAGTCAGTTTCATTTCACCAGAGAGTGAATCTTTCCTTCATAGAGGCGAATGGGACGTTCGGGCGAGTCGAGCAGGACTCGAGCATCTTGGGCTAGGAGGGGTGACAACCCAGATTGCAAGTCTTTATCTGGATGATCAGGGGACTCCAAAGTTGGACTTTTTTCATGTGGTGGATCACTTCAGGGATGTCTTTCTAGAGGAATTTTCAGGTTTTCCTCTAGAGCATGAGGTTGACTTCTATATTGAGCTCGTTCCAGGAGTGGCACAGGTTTCCATTCCTCCCTATAGGATAGCCACGCCTGAGTTGCAGAAGCTTAAGAAGTAGTTGGAGGAGCTACAGGATAAGGGTTTCATCCAACCAGTACTTCTCCTTGGGGTTCGCCTGTCCTGTTTGTTAATAAGGAAGACGGTACCCTTCGGCTTTGTGTGGATTATCAGAAGATAAACCAGTTGACGGTCAAGAACAAATATCCCTTGCTGAGGATGGATGACCTTTTCGATTAGCTTCGAGGAGCCCGGGTGTTCTCAAAGATCTACTTGAGGTCTGGTTATCATCAGTTGAGCGTTAGACCATCAGATATATCTCTGAAAGCCTTCATGACCAGGTATCGTCTCTACGAGTATACAGTCATTCAATTTGGTCTCATGAACACACCTGCAGTTTTCATGGCACTGATGAACCGAGTGTTCCATCCTTACTTGGACTCTTTTGTCTTGGTCTTCATGGACGATATCTTGGTGTACTATCACACTCGACACAGCCATGCCAAAAATCATGATATTGTTCTGATTACACTGAGAGAGCATCAAATTTATGCTAAAATCTCAAAGTGCCACTTCTGGATGGATCTGATTCACTTCTTTGGTCACATCATCTCAGAGGAAGGAGTATCAGTGGACCCAAAAAAAGTGATAGTTGTAGTTTCCTGGGAGCAGCCGAAGAACATCTTTGAGGTACAGAGCTTACTAGGGCTGGATGGATACTACATACGATTTATTCGGGACTTTTTTCACCTAGCAGCACCTTTGATAGGTCTGACCAAGAAGGGGGAGAAGTTCTCATGGTCATATTCTTGTGAGTCAGCCTTTCATGAGCTGAAAAGAAGGTTGACGTCAGCACCGATACTAGTCTTGCCAAATCCAGGCAAGAGCTACACTATTTACTGTGATGCATCAGGTATCGGGCTAGGGGCTCTGCTTATGTAGGGAGATGGAGTAGTTGCGTATGAGTCTCGGCAGTGGATGCCACATGAGAGGAACTACCCTATGCACGATCTGGAGTTAGCAGCTGTTGTTCATGCCTTGAGCTGTTGGAGACACTATCTTCTGGTAGAGCACCTTGTGGTCTTTACTGACCACAAGAGTCTCAAATATATCTTCACTCAGCGTGATCTGAATCTGAGGTAGCACAGGTGGGTCATGTATCTTCAGTCTTTTGATTTCGAGCTTGCCTATACACCGGGTAAGGGAAACACTGTGGTAGATGCGTTGAGCAGGAGAACTCTGGTTCATGAGGTTCAGGAGGCCAGCAGTGGGTGGAAGCTTATGTCTCTGTTCTCTGAGATGCATCTGGAGGTGCCCGATAGACAGGGACATACCTTCCTATCTTCTGTAGATGTTACCTCTACACTACTTGATCAGGTACGGATGAGGAAACTATCAGACTCATAAGGCTTAGTCCTGTAAGAGAGTCTGTAATGAGAGGACCCTCTTCCTAGATGGACAGTGGGAGAGGATGAGATCTTGCGTTTCTAGGGACGTGTATGGGTGCCAGAAGACATACGCGAGGATCTGATGCAGGATTTCCATTCCTCAGTTTGAGCAGTTCATCCTGGCATCACCAACTTGTATCATGATCATCATCTCCATTATTGGTGGCCAGGTATGAAGAAGGATGTTGCAGGTTTTGTTATGAGATTTTGTACTTGTCAGCAGGTGAAAGCAGAGCATCAGCGACCAGCAGGACTTTTGCAGCAGTTACCCATTACGGAGTGGAAGTGGAACGATGTTGCGATGGACATCGTGTCTGGGTTGCTAAGCCTTGGGGGAACGATGCTGTTTGGCTTGTTGTCGACAAGCTCACGAAGGTTACCCACTTTTTTCCGAATAAGGAAACCTTCAGTGTTGATGATATGGGATGAATTTACATTCGAGAGATCGTTTGTCTGCATGGAGTTCCACACTCCATTGTTTCAGACAGGGATGAGAGCTTTACTTCTCGGTTCAGGCAGCGACTTCAGAAGGCCTAGGGTACACATGTACTTTTGAGTACAACATATTTTCCCCAGACTGACGGCCAGTCTGAGCGCACAATCTAGGTGCTTGAGGATATGCTCCGGGCTTGCATCCTTGACTTTGGAGGTTCTAGGGAGAAGCATATTCCTCTGGTAGAGTTCTCATACAACAACAGTTTCCAGGCTACCATTCAGATGGCACCATATGGGGCTTTATACGGTAGGCCATGCCAATCACCCAATGCTGGTTAGAGGTAGGAGAGGCAGCTTTGCTGGGACCTCGTCTTGTACAGGAGACTTCAGAGCAGATAGAGCTGATTCGGAAGAGGATGGATACAACACAGTCTCGACATGAATTCTTATGCTGATCAGCAGAGATGACCTCTGGAGTTCAAGGTCAGTGATCAAGTTTTTCTACGTGTCGCACCGAGGTTGGGACACAAGAGTATTCAGAGACAGGGTAACCTTTTACCACGGTACATCGGACCGTTTGAGGTCATAGAGAGAGTTGGGCCTGTCTCCTATCAGTTGCATCAACCTCAGAGATATCAGGACATGCACGACGTCTTCCATGTCTCTCAACTCCGATGTAACTTTTCAGACTCGTCTCATGTCTTTCAGCCCGAGGAAGTCGAGCTTGAAATGGATGCATCGTTCTTGGACCATCCTATCCGGATTTTCAATCGCAGTACAAAGGTTCTCCGCGGGCGGTATGTTCCTCTAGTACGGGTGCTATTGCAGCACGGGCGGGTACAGGACGAGACCTAGGAGAGGGAGGCTGATGTACGATCACAGTGGCCAGAGCTGTTCAGGGTTTCATCTTCTCTTCCTCGTTAGTGAAATTCGGGGACGAATTTCTTTAAGGGTGGAAGTTTGTAAGAACCCGGATCTTCGTTCAGGTATGTTTTTCCTTTTTCTGGAGTTTTTTAGAAAATTGAAGTTTCTAGATTTTTTTTGAAGTATACGCTTTGTACTTTCTGAGAACACGCCGTGTACTCTTCTTCGACTCAAATTCGTGTGCTGGCTGTGCACGAGCCACACACATGGTGTGTAAGGGTGACGTGGAGGCTGATATTGGCGGAGTATAGAATAACCCACTATACGCCATGTACATTAAAAATACACGCTGTGTACTTTTATTTTTTTCATTAAACGGACTGGGGTCGCGCCTAACCCCCGAATTCTTCTTCTTCTCCAGATTCCGTCTGCCCGAGAGCGACCGTATAGCCAGATCTTCGACGAGCTCCCACCTCTTCGTCCGTTCTCTGATTCGAGCGTGGTTGATCGCGTTGGAATCACAGCAGTGATATCTCCCTTCTTCTTGGGTATTGTTTCTTGATTCCTCCTGGTTTTCATGTTATCGTAGGTTGAGCATTTTGTGCGTTTTCTTATATCTACGTCGTTCTAAGGGTAATCCTTCATCGCCGTTCACATATATTGATCTCCTAGGATCGAGGTAGGTGGTTTGTGCCTTTCCGTGGAAATTTGATGAATATTATGTTCAAATTCTACCAATACCCTTGAAAGGGGTATTGCGCGTTCCTGTTTTTCCCTTATTGTATTGCCTGCTTTGCTTGATTGCTAGAGTAGATTTTTTCATGTGATTATGGTAGCTTTACTATACCTTGGATGTTTTCTATGCTTGTTCTACCTGTTTGGCGTTTTTCCAGTTGCCATGCTTAGTCGTAGGACAGTGGAACTGCTACCTTGTTATGCTGTTGAGCTTTAGCTGATAGCCAATTTGTTCTTGAGGTTTACTTGGACGATGTAATGCGCACTGAGCATGTTTTACCTTTCACTCAATACTATGGGAACCTAGAGTAGTAGACCAAAGGGATAATTGAAGGAAGGGCTTCTCTAGAGTGTCTTTTAATTAAGATGCGAGACCATAGAGGGAATTGACGTTTAGTGCTTCCTCAAAGAGTCTGTAGTTCCTCGACCTGGGCCAGAGGGGGAATTGACGTTGAGTGATTCCCCAAAGGGCCTTTAGCATGATACGAGAATATAGGGGGAATTGACGGTGATTGCTTCCCCAGAGAGTCTATTAACTACATAGCAGAACCAAATGGGTGAGACTGTGTGTGCCTCCTAGAGGGTTTCTAGTACTTATAGGTTGAACCATAGGGGTTAGGCTATGAGAACTACCTAGAGGGTCACATGATTTCTTTATTATTGCTGTCTGTTTACTTATGTACTTTGTTTGTTAGAACTGTGGATTGTAGCTGCTTGTGCTTTTCTATTTACTGATTCTTGTTTTATTACTGCCATGTATTCATTGACTGTTAGGCACAAATCTTTGGGTGATTACCTTCTGGTATTTTATCTCACACCTTGTTTGGGCCATGATTTTGGGCCCAAGCAGACTATGTTGTTGTAGGTATAGATAAGGGGAAGCACCCATCTACTTCAGGTTATTGATTGCACTGGAGCTAGGGAGCATGGGACCGATCCGTGGCTCGCGATACTGAGGAGTTTACTTTGTTTTCTTTTTCACTTGGTTTTAGTTGTATTTCAGCACGTTTTTGTGTTTGCTTCATTCCATAGATACTTGTTCCTGCTGCATCATTAGCATCATTGCTATATGTATTCATTGCTTCCATTGTTTGGTAACTGCATTATGCATGTTGTTACTGCTTCCGCTATTGACTATTGTTTTTCAGCTGTATACCTTACCGAATGAGGGCATACTTTCCCCATCGACTCACCAAGGCCCTCGCTGCTAGTCAGCAGCCTCTAGCATTTAGGGAAACTCTCTTGAGGTCATGTGGTGAACCATGTATGGGGCACTAGTGGAGGGGCTCTCGATTCGGGTCGTTACACATATCATGATAAATATCTCAAGAAAACACATGAATTATATTATCCTACAGTTTTACATGATAAATTTATGCATTACTACCATTTTACCACTCTTTATTACTCAGGAAAACTAACAAAATGTTTTAATGAAAACCGAACTTTATTTCTTTTTTTGGTCTAAAAATATATGTCATTTAAAAAAATTATTTTTAAAATTGATTTAAAAAATGATTTAAATTTATCCTATGATATGAAATGAAATATTTACTTAGTTTTTACCTTCTACAGTATTATAAGTATTATTCTTTTTATTTTCCTATCAAGGCACTTTTCAGAAAAATTTAAAGAAAAAGGGAATATTCAGCACATTCAAACTTACCACTGTCGCAACCATTATTTCTATGATGATTCCATCATTAATTTACTAGTTTAATTTAAATGAAAAATTTTAATTATTATTTGGGACATTAATTATTTTAAATGTGTGTTTTAATGAAAAGGCTTTTCAAAAATGTTTAATGGTTTAGAAATGTTTTAATCATTTTCAAGAATTCCTTATATGTTTTCAAAGAAAAAGGTTTCCTGAATGATTTGAAAGATTTATTTATATTTTTTAAATTTTATTTTCATGTGAATGGTTTTAAAAAGGTTTTATATTTTAAAAGAGTAAATTATTTCAAAGAGGAAAGAATATTTTCTTAAATAAGTGGTTTTAAGATATTCCAAAATAATTTTCCATCTAAGATGACATCTTATGGTGTTACTCATAAATGTCTTGGAATATGATTAAATGCTTCCATTAAGATTATTTATATGAATGGATAATGTTTTGATGGAATGATATTTATAAAAACCATTTCTATTTAATGAGTTAAATTCTTTTTAAACCTTCTTATTTTCACAGGTGGTGATTATGATACCTACCTCATTTACATATGTAAAGCTATGATTAAATGTTCATGATGCCTATCTCATTATACAAGATAGAATATCATATTTCAAAGTTTCCAGAGGCACTAAAATATTATGATCCTTCAGAATATATTTCTATAATATAATGAATATTTATAAAAAAAGATGTAAGATCCATGTATGTTAAGTCTGGGTCACTATTATTGGTATAAAAGGAAAGTTTTAGTCAACCATGGGTAACTATAATTAAAAAACCTCAGTGAGATCCATATAGTTATTTCTAATAATATATTTAGGAAAATATCTATGGGAATGTATAAGGATAAGGAAAAGTATTGGAAAATGTCATAGAATGTTGGTAATGTATAGAGAGAGTGGTTTCCTAAAAATACATCATTTTATTGGTACTAAAAGTGGATATTCCTCTGCAACAGATGTACCTAAGAGTAACAACTTGGACAAGATGTTCCCATCCTGACTTGAGGTAATCTGGCACACGACAACGGGCCTTGCTACCCACCTAGTTTGACACTCCTGGGAGATATTCTTTGGAAATTCAAAAACTATTCATGGACCATTATAAAGTATTTAAATAGGAGTTAGATATTAATATCCTATGGCAAACCTAAGAATTAATAGAATAAAAATTTGGCATCATCATTTATATTGCCGGTAAGAAATGTTTTATGATTAGTATGGTTTCTATCTATGATATTTGTCACTCACCCTATTCATTTTGGTTTTAGTCAATAGATGGAATATAAAGGAACCATGTCAATGGGAAATAAAATTAATAATGAAATGGTTGTCCCTAGAGAAACCTAAGGCTATGGTTTATGAAATAAGATACCTCATAACTATGCTTTATAAAGCTATGAATTATGTTTAACAACCTTTTGAGAAAAAAAATAATAATACTCCCTTAAGTCCTTGATGAGGAAAAACCATAGTTCTTCCAGGGGTTCCATTTATCAATTAGTTTTTAAACAAAGGATCAATTCCCCCAAAAATATATTTTATATTCTCCAATGTCCAGAACAAGAAAAGGTCATATTGGATGTCTACTGTCTAGAAGGTGAGGAAAATTAGTGGTGGAATCTTATCGAGAATACAAAGTTACATGATGAAATTGACTACAAGGATTTGTATTATTTCAAGATCATATTTTTAATTAAGTAATTTCCTTTTAATATTCATATAGATATGGAGAAAGAATTACTAGATTTTAATCATAAGGATGGAGAATCAGTGGGTTCTTATGATGAAAATTTTCCAAGACATTCAAGGTAATATTGCGGAATTATAATTCATTCTGAATGAAATATAGAATTACTTTTTTGTGGATTGAAAACAAATATCCGAAGGTAGTTAGCCATAAGGGAATATGAATGCTATGAATAAATTGTTTTATATACCCATAAAGTAGAAATGGAAGCTATAAAACATCTTGGTTCTAGTTATAAGAGAAGGAAAATGGGGTTCTATGGAAAATCCAATGATATGTCACACTGAGAGTTGAAAAAGTTTCAAACGTCTAATATTCAAAACTATGAGAAAGAGAACTTAGGTATGTTCCAAAAAGGAACAATTAGGTCTTTCATGTTTGGGTAGCTTATCCAATGAGAAAAATAATATAGAAGTAATGGAAATAGAATATTCTATGATATTAATAAAGATATATATCTATAGAAAGCACCGCCCACACATTGGTGTTTCAAGTATAAAGAGTGTGGAAATTATGAAAATCGATACCCCAATATGAGGGATAATATGGATGATAAGACCCAACAAACTATGAAGACAAATGAAATAGGCAAAGCTAATGCAATCACAATAAATGAAGTCAATCTCTATAGTTAGGTAAAACTTATCATATACCCCTAAGTTGTGAAGTTCATGTTTGATTTTTTTTCAATAAAGCCTATTGAAAACTTATTGTTCATTCTTAAGTGATGTTTCAGGTGATTATATACCACTATATGGATTTGGGAATAATAAAATCACCTTTGATTTTCTATCGGTGCAAGGATGAACCCAAGTATTTAACAAAATTGTGTTTGGTATAAGATAAGTGCTTAAAGAGTGTATTATATTTTATAATGATTATAAAGTTAAAAATTTAATGAATGGTACATGTTAAAACTTGATATGATGTTTTAGAGATTATGGTATCGTCTCACCTTATGAGGATTTATGCATATTGGATAACCAATTCTTACCATGATGTTATATTGATTACCGAAGGTATAAGGGATAACTTATTAAAGATCCTATGATATGTTAGTGATTAATAATTGAAAAATAATCTTAATTTCGAGGAATAAAATATGAAGAGGAAATTGATCATGGAATAATAAATGGTGCGATTATATTAAGATAACATATGTATATCTTCTCATATAAATTCGTCTAATTTTTGAAAAAAGTGTTGAAAATAAAAATGTTGTCAAGTTATCATCATTTTGATGATATCAGTGACCATTCTCAACACTCTTTGCATTATGGATGTGTAAATGTTAACTTTATCCTAACCATTCTTTCTGTCACTCTATATTAGAAATTCATAGTTAGACTTCTCCTCTATAATAATGTTTTCACTTTCCACCATTGTTCTCCTATGTGGAAACCTAGTTTTGTGTTACTTTGGGTAACCGTTATGTTTCCAACTTTTCATTTTAAAAGTATGTTTTAGTTTTTATTTTTAAAATGTGGGATTATATGAAATTTAATTTAAAATATAAAACCTTTTATAACTCACATGAATTTCAATGGAAAAATCCATTTTAATGGGGGGTAGAATTTAAGACCCCGAGTTTTTGTGAACAAATTTTTTTCAAATAAATTATTTTTAATTGAGGTATTGTATTGCACTAAGTCGAATATTACTTTCACATGACACCATCTTGGCATGAACTATGCAATAATGAACTGACATATGTTACACAAAAAAATGTCTTGGTTTATGTTACACGCATCCCTGACTTGGCATACGTTACACGCAACACTAGTGTTTCTACATAACATAATTTTATTATTATACTTAATTAAATTACAAAGTTATAACCTAGCCATTAAAATTAGTAATAAAAACAGTAATAAATAATTTTCAAATATTTGTTTTATTTTTTTATATAAATAAACCACATTTACAAAGAATGATATATTTTTTGGTAATGTACTTATATGTTTAAAAATATTTTTTTTTTCAAATGAACTATCTTTAAATGCCATTATATGAAAAATAATAAAATAAATTTTAGGCACATTTAGAAATTTAATTTGTTAAAATAAACATAATTTTTTAATATAAGATTTTAAAATTTTTATAGGGATAATTTTTGTGATTTTTATGAGAATCTTCATTTTTAGATGAATAGTGAAAAATTTTAGATTTTAATTTAAAATTGCCTTTTCATATAAATTAATTATAAGTTTAAATTATATTTTAATTTGGTTTCAAAGTTTTATTTTATAATATTTTTATCAATTAATACAATATTTTTTATTGGAATCAATTTTGCATTTAAAGTAGGTATAAAAACGTAGTAAACATTTAAATGTTTTTACTTTAAAAACCCACAGTGTCATCTCGCAACGAGATTATTTTTATATTAATTTCTTCCAATTATGTGATTAGAATTTAAAACAATGGATTAAATATTTTTATTCAGAATATTTTATAATCTTTAATAAGGTCAAATTTGTTTTTTTACCGAAAATATTAGTGAAAGTGGTTAAAATTAATTACAATGATTAATAGGAAAATTAGGTTAACTATGTTTTAAACCTTATATTTAACACAAGAAATGACCTAGAAAATTGTCCAAAACGCATTTTATATCCATTTTTAGACCATTAAACTTTCATTATTGAGTTGTTTTTGGTTTTTTTATTACTTTTTAGGAAAAAATGTGGGTAGACATAACGTGTTTTCAAAAATGCCAAGTGTGTCCGTTCCCTTTCCTATAAAAGGCCACCAGCTCTGCCTCTTGTTAACTCTTCTCAAACAACTTAGGATTGGAAAATATCCTCCAAATAAAATTCAAATAATCCCTAAATTCCTCTTATAATCCTCCCTTTGGGTATTATTTAATCCATGGAAATTTTTTGACAAAAACCAAAAGGAGTTACCCGATTAAGAGGTAACGTCTTCCATCAGGATCCTTTGTTTTATTTTTATTTCTACACCCCATCCACTCCCTTTATTTGATGATTTTATAACTAAAAATATATATTCAATATACTACTATATTTTTATTCTAATTATTTGACATTAAATTATAAAAAACTCCATCTATTAGGTTACGAACATTCTATTTTCATGTACGATGAACTACCACCTAACGAAACGATGATTGTTCATTTTTTTACTACCTTTCATGGTGAACATTATGATGAAAAATATTTTTATAAATGTTATATAATATATTTATTATGTCTTTATTCTTATTTAATCCTTTTATAATACATATATTTATAATTTAAATTTGGTGTAAATATGATAATTTCATTTGAAGAAGTGTGGACTTCCGCCCCCTCAAAGTTATGTGATTTATTCAGATACTGCATGGAATGTATTAAGGATGTATTTAGTGAAAGTATTTGATATATTTAAAATAATAATTATACTGTAATTATAATATATATATATATGTCATTTTATCTCTTTATTTCAATATGACAAAATAATAGAAACAACATTCATGCATATGTACTACTTACCATCTACATGAACTATGCATTGTACTTAAGACATATGTATTATATATATTATTATAATAAACATATAATGAATACAAATGATATTAATATCATTTATTATATTATTTAAATCATTATATATATTTATGGAACAAAAATATAACAAATTATGTCACATGCGAAAAACAAATAAAATATTATCCAAAGTGAAACCTTAACATAGGATAGGAAACAAGAAGGTAATATTAGGTCATAATAAAAAATATATGGCATTTTATAAAAGAATATATATATTTTAGAAAATTTATAAAATATTAATATTTATTATATAGGTGGTTTTAACGAGTACGACAAGCGTCAAGACACATGGTAAGAGAATTGGATGTCATTTGTTATTTATATGAGATACATGCTTTATTACCCCTCCATTCATTTAGTATTGTGTTTATACTAACCAGGGATGTATTAAATTATTATTATACATAAAATTATGAGTATTTTAATATAATTTATATGATATTTATTTAATGGTATTTAGGTTTCAAAAGTTACCAAATCGGTAAAGTAATGTTTTTCTCAATTTTCCTTCTTTGAGACACATGCCATGTTATGCACCGATATTTTCCCATGAGGTGTATATAATACCTTTGAAATGTTATATCATGAATCTTATTGTTTTAATAATATTATAATATTTCTGAAATTTTATTTTCTTATACAGGGAGTATCATTCTAGGTTACCATGTGTAAGAGTCTATGGAAAAAATCTCATCATTTATCGAGATTGTTTATGATAGTGCTTCAATTTATGAAATATCATGATATATCTCTCAATAATATCCTTGAAATATCTTATAATCTAGTTTTCCATTATATATTTATGTATTAATACAATTTTTTCAACTCTTTCATACTTTAGATAACTAAGGAAATGGTTTAATGAAAATCAGACTTTATTTATCCTTTCTATCAAAAATATGTGTTCTTTCAAAAAAATAATTTCTAAAGATGGTTTCGAATTTTTTTTACATTTATAATATTATTTTGAAGGAAATTATGTGCCATGTATTACCTTTTATGGTATTAGAAGTAATCTTATTTTCGTTTTCTAATCAAGGAACTTTTTACGACTTTTATGGTTGAAAAAGGAATGTTCGGGATATATGGACTTACCACCGTTGCAATTGTTATTTCCTTGAAGATTACATTATAAATTTAAAAGTTAAATTTAATGTAAATATTTTTTCCTAATATTCATTAAAGTTATTGTTTTTAAAGTGGTTTTTAATGAAAATGTTTTTCGAAAATGTTTTACGGATAAGAAATATTTTATATATCTTCAAGAATTACTTATATGTTTTCAAAGAAAAAGGTTTCAAAATTGATTTCAAATATTTCTATATAATTTTTCAATTTTATTTTCAAGGAAATGGTTTTCAAAATGTTTTAATTTTTTAAAAATTATTTTTTCAAAGAACATAGAATATTTTCCTCAACAAGTATTTTGAAAATATCTTTCCAAATTATTTCCCATCTAAAATGAAATATGTCGGTGTTTCTCATAAATTAATGGGTTAAATGATGAATGATTCCATTCATAATATTTCTATGAATGGTTAATGTTTTTATAGAATGATGTTTATGAAACAAGTTTCTATTTCACAAGTTATATTCTTTTAAAACATGCTTCTTTTCAGAGGTGGTGATTATGAGACCTACCTCTTTTCCATAAGTAATAATATGATTAAATATTCATGATGCCTATCTGATTTCATGGATTATTATATGGTTGTTTTTAATAATATTATAGAACTCATATGTATGATTATTATGTCTTGGTATGAATATTTATCTCCCGCCAATTTATTGGGTAATGATGGATGAATAATGAGTATGCATGTTTTGTGTGAACTTGATTTCAAGTTCACAACGTTTTTCATAAACGAAATTAGATGTTCACAATGTTATGAATGTACATGGTTTCTAGTCCATAGGTTTTTGTGTGAACCTAATTACATTTTCACAATGTTATGCATGAACCTGATTACTTGTTCACAATCTTATGCATGGACCTAGTTCCATGTCCAAAAGTTTATGCGTGAACCAGATTATATGTTCACAATGTTATGAGTGAACCTTATTACATGTTCACAATGTTATTCATTGATCTTGTATCATGTACTTTATTTTTTTCCTGAACCTGATTACATGTTCACAATTTTATTAATATACTTGGTTTCATGTCCATAAGATTATGATTGAATATAATTATATGTTCACAATGTTATCCACAGACTTGGTTGTATATTCATAAGTTATTGTGGGAGCCTAATTTCATGGCTTTAACTTAATGAGTAAAATTATTTGTACATATATATGTTCACAATGTTATAAACCAATGTGCATACCAAAAATTCCATTTATTATCCATATCTTATTCTTTCATTACTAATTCTATTTATTCTATTATGATCCATGTCTTATGAATTTCTAATATTTAATATGTTCTCTAATATGCAGGGTATGATCATCAAATGATATGCTCAAGTTCCATTCCATTTTTTCATGTTATACTTATGTATTTTTTTTATTTACCCTTACTAGTTATCTGTGCTCACCTATTTATTATGTTTTATTTCCCCATGTTATAATGAAATGGTTTTTTTATAGAAGTATTGGAGGAGATCTATATTTGAGACATTTAAGATCTTTCAACATAATATAATATTTTGATTCCATGTTTCCAAACACTCTAAACTATTATGGTCCACAAGTTTTTTTTGTATTGTAATAGATATTCATCTAAAATGATTTAATATCAATTTATGTTAATCCTTGGTTTCTATATAAATGGATCCCCAAATAGCACATTACTCCTACAAATGGATAGGGGAGTTTTTCAAAGAGGTAGACCTACCTCCACAATGATTCCTGGAAACACCCCGATATAACCATTTCAAGTGACATAATATTCCATAAGCAAGAAAGGTATTTAGATCATTCCAAAATTATGGATTATTTGGACCATAATTTCCACATGGATGGCACCACATGATCAAATGCCCAGAATAGAGTGATGAAATATTTAGAGGAATTTTTAATCCCATTACCATCACCAACAACTTCAAGATGATTCCACATTGCATTAAGGACACTCCCTTCAATTATTCTAGAGATCAGAGGAAAATTGACTACCTCAAGAACTCCTTCCTAACACCACTTCAAAATGAACCACGTGCCTCACCACACTGGAAAAAGATGTCAAATCAACTCTGACACCTTCATGTAGTGAAGTTAGATAAATTCATCATTTATGTCTTAGGAAACTCAAGAAGATTTATGTTTAATTATATTTAATTAATAAACCCTTCCACTTCGAGGGGATTCACTTGAACATAAGATATAGGGGTATTTAGTTTCTAAAATAAAAAAATATATATCAGTTCATCAACTGGAGAGTCTACCAAAGGTCAACCAATCATGTCCACAATTCGAATATCCATATAATCCATTGGGGGCATGAACTAGCCAACATTAAAACCAATAACCCCACAAAACTAATCCATTATCCAAAACTTACTACAGAAAGACCTTGAACACACAATGGGAACCAACACAAAGGATTCCCAAATTTTTTTTCAAAGTAACCCACTAAAATTTATTTTAAAACTAACACATTGACAACAATAAAAACATGAAACACCACTGAAAAAGTGTTATCAAATTAAAAATACCTTTTATGAAACATATCAAATCTCAAATAAAAACACCACATAACCCCTAGTTATCAAAAGATCACATTTCTCTTAAATCCAATTTTGAAAAGAAAAGAAAATAATCTTGGTGGGTTTGACACTCACCAATTTTGTTCCATGTATCCTCACGCATGTATATTCTAATGCTAGACTAGGCACCCATCACCTCATATCAATATGAGAACTCACCCACTTGTGCAATTGACCTTAAAAATTTCCATAAATATCCAAGCATGTGGTCACTCATGGAAATGACATAGGTTAAAAAAAATCTTTTCCACTTTCAAAACTCATAATTTTTTTCAAATCCTACCATACACTAAGTCAAATATATTTTCAAAATCCATACATCAAACCATTTCATTATTTAATGAGAAAAAAATTATATGGATTCCATCCCAAAATAAAATTCACTCCATTTTGAAATATTTTTATCAACCCAAAAAACAAATTCAACTGAATCCCATTTGATTAAAAACTCATTATTTTCATTTAGAAAAAGTTTTAAAAACCATTTTCAAATCAATTAATTGTTTCTCAGACAAATTATTTCAATATCACCCAAATTTTTATCCTAAAAATACAATCTCATTAAACATCATCCCTATTTTACACAAAGGAAATTTCAAAAAAATATACTTTCTATGGATCTTATAAAAATATGTTATGATAAATCCATTTCCATATCCTCAAAACAGAACCATTTCCACTTTAAAATATATTTTTCAAAATTTACCAAACAAGGGTTCTCAAAACAATATAAAAAATTTAGAAAATCTATATACAACAATCAAGGGGAAACTATTGTCTATGGGTGGCTTGGCCAAACCGTTTGAGACCCTATGACAATCAAACCATCGTCATAGAGAGTCTGCCAGAATCATGTCCCCAGATCTACTTGGATTCCTAGGACATTAGTTCTCATCTAGATCACTATCCCAACTACTAATTCATTTCTCAAACATTAAATAGACCCCAAGACCCAAATAACCCAAATAAAACCTTGCTTCCCCTGGTAAAATGAGTCTCTCCACGAGGTGTCCTAGCCAAGAACACTACTCGCAACTAGTACCTCAATTACCAAAAGTCCTTTATATGGTATATCTAGACTCTTCTATAAATAACGTGACCCAAAATAGTATGACTTACTCTGATACCATTTTTTCATGAACCATGCCGATGTTCCATCTAACCCGATAGCCAACCCAGTTTGTAGCATGACCATAGATAATTTCGTTTCCCCACGGGCAGGAAACTAGTACCAAGGTATCAATAATAGGATTTGGGAATGATTTTCCAATTTTTAAAAGCATAAATAACCAACAAAATTATAGATCAAATTAGTAAAAAACCAAACCTAAACAAGGTTCAATAATTTTTAGATTCATGGTTTTCAACTAAAAAAATATTTTTTTTGAAAAAAGGTGACAACAAAAATATCCCAAGAACCTAAATTCTAAAATAGAAACATCATCCTCAAGTAACTACTACTGAAACATACATGAAGTTGAACACTAACAATCAGGTCCACCATCACAACGACACACCTTTCCTTTACCCGGGTTATACAAAACAATGTTTAAATACACCCAAAGGTGTTTGAAGGGTGTGGTACAAATCCCTGTAGTATTCCACCCAAAATACAATATTCTACGCTACACAATTTTTATATAGATCAACATGTACATTTATAAAAAATACTTTAAAAAAGTTTCAATTTTTTAAGGAAAAACATTCTCAAGGAAACGCTTTCATGGAAAATCGTTTATAAAACAATTTCCTTAAAAGAAATAAAATATACACAAGTTCCACTATATGTAAATTAATGTAACCACCTCTCCTAAGTGTCTTGTATTGAGATATCATCATACATAAATTTATATTGGAATCTAGCATAATTTTTTCACGATGAACCTAATACTTGAGTGAAACATGGTATAGAAACCATAACCAACAACTTTCTCAATCCTAAGACGCTATGAGGGAACATAACATGGGACTAGTGGTCTCCAATAATTATCATCATCTAGTTAGTGTTGTAATCATCAATCATGATATGTGAATCTGAAATTTTCCACTTGTGAGTCAACTAGTGCTAATGCACTAGAAGAATCTAGGCTTTTCACTTCTTAATCACTAGCATAGTAGTTCTATTTTTCTCACATAGATACCTAGGATTCCCATTGTTCTGAATACCATTTCACATATCAAATAAACAAACACTTTCACATATACAATCTATGTATCACAGATACACATGTAAATCTCTTCTTTAGCAAATGATTAAACGAAAACCAACATTTTAATGAAATAAAACCATCTTCCATTTTAGACACACCAAAACCATTTAAAAAACTTTTCTCACTACATGTATAATTGATGAATCAAATTCGGATACACTAAAAGAAATTAAGATAATCAATTTAACAATTTTTAATTTCCAATCACCTTTCAAATCTACTCACAAACCAATTTTTCTTTAAAACATGATTCCCATCATTTAAAAAACTCACCAATCACATTTAGAGATGAAAAAAATACAACATGCCAAAATTAATCTATTTTCCCGTTTTAACACACTTTAAAACACATTTTCTCTTTAAGTTTTTCTAAAAACACATTTCACACCATTCAAATAATCATAAAAAGACTTCCAAGAAGAACCATAAAAAATAACATACAACCAATAACTATTTTTTCTAATAAAATATAATTTCATAATATATGCAAGCCAAAGAACATTTAAAATATATTTCTCACCATATAATTAAACCATATAATACATTTATGAAATAAATTAATAAATTTAAGCTCATCTAAAAATGATAGAGCATAGAACCACCTACCTTTAAAGTAGAAACTTCTAGAAATTGGTGATAAACCACAACCGCACAAGCAAGCCACCCTCGAAAGGAAATATTGAACAAAAAAAATCAATATTAAACCCCAAAAATAAGTATCCAACCCAAAATAGGTTACATATCTTGTTGGAGATATGTAACCCCAAGAAATAAGAATAAAACACCTATAATAGTAAAGAAATCAAAATAAATAGTGATTAATTCATTTTTGCTTAATGAATATGGGTGAAAACACCCAAGGATTGAGGATTAAGGGGTTTAAGGGAGCTTGTAAGAGGAACCCATGGTTGAAAATCCTAAATGGGGTGGATGGGTTGGTTTAAGGTTAAATCCCAAAAATAAACACCCATCATTTTCAAAATTTTAATGACCTAGACATGGCCATATTATTAGGTATTAATGTTTTCAAACTATTCCAAATCCATCCACTGAAATCTTTCCAAGTGTTATTAGAGACACTATTATTATGAATGATTTTAAAGATGGGTGATTACTATGAAGTCATCTACTATCCAAAAATTTTAGTTGGCTACATGGTTTCTTGGGAAAGGCACACGGTTTCCCCTAACCATGTGAAAACTGTGAACGACATGCTGTGAATCCCAAAATCGACATTTTTTTTTATCAAAACTCAATTGGGAAACCAATAGATAAAATCAAAATAAAAAATAAACAAATGAGATGCCTCAAAATCTAAATAAAAACACTTGGGACACAAGATAAACCCATGTACCAAATAATAAATAGATTAATGGTCAACCTTAATAACCTAGGTGTGACAAATTTTATGTCGTTATACTAAAATAATTACTTTTTAATCCTGACGGAGTTATTGATGGTTGTGTGGGGAGGTAATGGTTTTAGGGATATTATGGGGTGGTTTTAGTGGTATTGAGTGTTTTTTATTGTAGTTGGTATCCTATGGTTGACACGAGGTGATGTGGATGATGTATGAATGCTGGTATGATGTTGTTATTAATGAAAAGGGATTTGTATTGTGATATAAGTTTCAGGTCGTGTTTTAATGGATTTTCCAAAATCAGGGGAGTTGTGATGTGGCTATTTTAGGTTTTTTTGGATGGTTTGGTTTGGAGGAGTGATATATGTGTTGGTGTATTTTTATGTTAAGAAATTATATACTCTATGAAATTTTCATGGTTTTTTGGTTTACACTAACTTTATTTTTATTTTATTTAAATATATGTCATTTTTTGGAATATGTTAGAAATAGAAATGATAAATAGGAAACCCGGGATAAATCATTACTGAAATTTTAATGGCATGAAGTATCAGAAATCCATTATGGGGACTCTATCCCAGAGGCTGGGGTCTAGTTATAAGAGACTGAGGTTGAATTTTATTTTGGTTAGAAACTTTATTTATTCAAAGAGTCTTTAATTTTTGGATTATTCTAGAAGGTGTCTAGAAGATCGCATGGGTTGAATCAAAAAAATCTAGGATGTTTGAATGAGAGTTGCTTCTTAAATTGTTCCATTGGATTTTCATTACATAGGTTTATATGGGAGAGTGTATGAAAAAGATTTAAGTTATTTAGTGGGGGTTGAGAGAATATCTAGCTTTTAGATTCTATTTATATACCTAATTCTTTAGTTTCTACATTTTATTCCCAATTAGAAAGAGTGGGTACAATATTTTAAATCTAACTTGAGGAAAATTACACAATGATCTATATAGGGATTATAATTGAAATATTGGATGATGTTTAGAGATCAATCATCGATGTAATATTTCTTTGAAGCCTCCCACTGAGTTATTGGGAAGGTTAATATTAGTTATCTGAGTTTTGGGTATTATGGTAAATATAAGATGAGAGTGAGAAAACATTCTAGAGTTCAATCACAACCCACAGTTTAAGTATATTGAGGTGTCCTCCATATGGATAAATAATTTTTTTATGAATTAATTTTATTTGGAATTATTAGTATAATTTACCTATGATTATGGATGTTTGTCTGTCTTTTTTAGAGAGTTATATTTATGAATGTCTTGGTGTGATCCCACTCTTTTCACTGAAAGGCAGGTTTTGGATTTGAAACCCATTTTAATGGGTGTATCATTTCATATTTAAAAGTTATACTAAATTTGGTTTCTTTTAAAATATATAAATGTTTTTTATAAAATTTTGAAATTAAAAAAGGTTACTTTCAAAGGGTGGCTATTTTGAAATATGGTTAACTTGAAGGTAGTTTCTAGTGTGATGTTGTTTTTTCAGTTAAGGTGTTTTGTTATTTCTTTTGGGTTTCACAGATTACTATTTTATTTTTTGGGATAAATCTTTCATGTTTGTATGGTTTTTTGGGGTATTTTCTATTATCAAAGGAGTTACTGTTGAATTTCTTATCTGTTTTTAAGGGTGATGAAAGTGCATTTATCCTATTTTAGTTTTATCTCTACTTGGTAAAGAACTTTGGATTTATTCATTATCTATGATGGGGTTTCATTTTTAGGGATGAAAATATATTATACCTCTCTACTGTAGTAACCCTAGTTTTCTAAACCTTTTCTTTAGATTTTATTGTTTTTAGGACTTTATAGAAGGGTTTTATTAAGCTACCTAGTGGTAAAAGTTTAAAGTTTGGCTATCTGAGGTGTAAAATGGATATTTTGGAAGAAATAACAGATAATGTTTTGGTACTATGTCAATTGTGGGATTTCTATGTGATATTTATGGTTCTAAAACATATATCTATGTTTTTAAGTATATGCTGTTCTTGGATAGGAATTGGTTTAGTTAACATGTGAATTCCGGAGGGGAATAATTCTTATTTTGATCCTTTTATAGTTGAGACATTTACATGGATTAAATATTGTTATATATCTTATCATTTCCATTCTTTGTTTATTGTGTGATGAGATTATCATAGTGTGTTCATGGCCATATTTATCTTGGTTCCTAGTGGTATTCCCAATAGAAAATGTGATAGGGTGAGACACCTATTTTTGTATTTTTAGTAATGAAATGCCATGATTTAAGGATTTTCTATGCATGGTTTAATTTTTATAAGAATGTTGGAAATAGAGAGGGAATTTATGATACCCAATGATGAGAGTCATGGTGGTTTTATAGTGGTTGAAATGGTTTCTTCCATGACAAAGTCATCCAATGTTTCATGTTTTATCCGTGAAAGGAAGAGGAGGATTTTACATATGGTTTGAAAAAAAAATGGGTTGAATTTTGGTAATTGTTTGTGGATAAAATGGGGATTTGAATACTGGTGGTTCATACTGAGATGTGCTGAGAAAATACCTCTCTAAGATGGAAAGGGGAGGAAATTAATTTTTCTAGTCATATTGGTTTTGAGCAGGACTAATATTACCACCATGAAATAGAGAGATATGACATTTTTAATGGCAAGAGTTTTAGATATCCCTTTCACGGAGGCCACTATATCCATTTCAGGAGTTCCAACATTGTGGAAATGGCTCATCATATTTTTCTATAAATAGTAGATAGGATTTACATATTTTTACTTTTATTACATTCCTTCAAACCCAGGTCAACCTGGGGCCTTATTTGGTGCCTTATAGTAACATCATTTGTGCATTTAAACCTCCTTATTTATTAGATTGATATCTCTCAATCCAAAGTTCATCTCTTTTTCTATTTCACTGATTCTATGTAGATCTATTTCTTTATAAAGGATATAAAAATGTGGTTTCATTTTCTCATGTGTATAATTGGGTATGGTTTTTCAATGATTTATTGTGATTAATTTTTGTGGTTATTTCCATCGATTTTGGCAGTGGCTGATCCTTAGTTCTAATTTCAATATATAGTGTTCCACAATGCTCTAGTTGAGGTAAGGGATTTCTAAAATCTATTATATCATTTGTAAAAATATGAATGACTATCTTGTTGTAATTATTTCCATGGTTCTTTATATTTTCCATTTTTATTTGTTTTGTTATGTATTATTGAGTGTTCATAATTGTAGGAAGGGGGAGAGGGTGGGGAGATCCTTCTATATATATGAATTATATGAATATAATAAAAAAAATTAGATGAACGTGGAAGGAGAGTGTAAATGTTTTATATATATTTTTATTATATTTTCTATGTTTTTTTTATTAATAGATATTAGATGACCTAAAACCCTTGTTTATTTTATTATTGAGGTACCATGCCACATTTAAAATTGGATTATTATTTAAATTAGGTAAAAAAGGGGATTTCATAAACCAATAACATGATGAACTATAATAATTAATGACTATTTATTCTTGAGGAAGTCTTTTTTTGTATAATATTATTGTGATTTGTGGTGAACATGGATGGGTTGGTTTACTATAGTTGAAAAGGTGGCGTTGATGAGAATATAAGTTAATATATATTATAAAGAATTTGTTACTAATAAATAAGGAATGAATTTGGGAAAAAAAGAAATAAAAGAAAGAGATGGATGATGTGAATATAATGATGGGATAAATTTATATGGGTTTTGGGTTGATTTTTAAACATATTATTACTTAAATGAATGGGTAATGGTTAAAATAAATCTGCAATTTATTTAAGAATATAATAACATTAAATATTGTTAAATTAATTCTACAATAAATGGGATGTAGTTAGTAGAGATTAAATGGTGGGACTGAAAATGATATCACCAATGAGACGTTTTTGATTGCGTAATTTCATCATTCTTATGGTTTCTTATATTTTAGAGTCCTAGGCTTCTCAAAAATGGATATAACATCATTTTACATTAATATTTATCATATTACAGTAGTATATGCCCTAGGACCATAATAGTGTAATGTATTAGGAATCATGCAACACAATCTTCTAACATTGTGAATGATCTTAAAAGATTCCCAAAAAGAACTTCCCTTTTATTACTCCTAGATAAAACCTTTCTTCCTAAATTATGGAATGGAAACATAAAAAAGGATGAGCTAAAATGCTCAGTAAGGGTAAATTAAGGAGATACTTAATCATAAAATGATCACAATGATATAATAACATGAGAATAACATTTGAAGATCATACCCTGCACAACAAAGACCATGGACATGAGTCATGGCATAAATATAGAAATATCAAAAGACAAGAATCATAAAAGAATAATGAGAATAATCTATGAGATAATAACATAGAAATAAGACATGTATTTGTTTCATACACCTATGAAAATAATTTTTTTTCCATATTTACTAATGATAACTACCATGGCCATTATAGTTAATAATGACCTTTACAAAACAATGTTCACATGCTATTCCAACCCTATAATACTGAAACGAGTTCACATCTCATTACAGTGATGTATTATAGAACCAAATTTACTCCCCATTCGAGTTGTTTCTATCTCATGTGATATAAATCTTTACCAAATGCATTAGAGCTCTATCTGGCCATACCAATTATATAATATTTTACAGGCTCACCCAGTCCTATATAGGATAACCCATCATATAATATATAATAGTATTACACAATGATATATGGTCCACCATATCATTTAAGCTATAATAAGATTACTAGGTTCTATTTGGGCCACCCTATCATATAATCAATTAAGGGCCTACCCGATTTTATCTTAGCCAACCCATCATACAAACTATAAGAGGCTTAACCATAACTATTTGGGACACCCCATCATATATGAAATATCCATGAACCACAACAATAAAAAATAATAAATAGATATTACATCATCATAAATAATCATAAAAATTTATTATTTCATAACCTAAATAACCCATGGAAAAAATGTGTTCCATGCGAATCTCATTGGAACATGATTTTCTCATGTAAAAGAAATGGGTTCCATAAACATCATGCCTTCAAAATATAAACCATTTAGAGTAATAATTTGAATGGTATCATTGGATCATATCCCATATAATACATAAATTATATAAAATGTTGTAATATCAGATGGAAAATAATTTTTAATGATCATTTATAACATTTCTTGGGGAACATATCATATACTCTTGTAAAAATTATTTTTTATACTTCAAATATTTTGAATACATATTCCTTTAAAAATAACCCTGAAAACTTATAAATGATGCATTGAGATACCTTTTAAACACTTTTTAAAACATGAAAAATTTTCAAAATTATTTTCTAGGAAATTGAGATTAAAGTTTAATTTTAAAACATTTTCGAAACATTTTTAGAAATCAATGTTTTTAAATAAAACTTATTTCTGACCAATGTGAGAGATGAAGTTAGATTCACTTGAAAACATTTTCATAATTATCTTATATACCAAACAATGAAAAAAAGTGTACCATTACTTTAAGATATCATGAATAAATAAAGGATAATAAAATTATTGAGAATTGTTGATATATGGACCATAATATAACAATAATAGAATAATAATCTTCAATAAAACTGATAAGTGATGAGATTCTAGCAATAAACTCTTACCACTATGGAAACTTTGAATCATAAACCCCAAAAAGAAATAACATTAACTAATACATAAAATATCATAAGTATAGATAAAGTCATGATATTTCATGTCAATTTGGTAATATATACACCGTATGAAAGAATGTTGGTAAATATCATAACATAAATCTCAATGAAGGAAAATTGTGACAAGAATCATTTGACTATTTGGTATCTTTAAACCTTATACCCCCTAAAAGAGAGATTCTAAAATGGATATGAAAATATGGATAATGTTAAGCTTAAGAATCATAAAATAAATTCATGGGTAGTTCATACACTACATAAAATAAATATATGGTTAATATTAGATGTGAGTCTCAAAAGTAAAATGTTAGATGGAAATTTGTTACAAATTGAGAAACTTTTGAATCATGAGATCTATAAAAGAATAACATCCCTCGAAATATTTAATATCATGAAATATTTGAAATTAATTAAATAACATGTAATAGGGAAGTATATACACCACACATAATAAATTATTGGTGAATATTCAATAAGTTTCACAGAAATTAATGTGTGAGTAGAAATCCCCTTACTCTAAGTCTTGAATTCCTTTGTACATGTTTAAACCTCCTCTTCTTCAGGAATCTTATTTTTGTACCCCAAATGGATTTTTTTTTGATTTCAGACAACAGTAATGTCACGACCCGCCCTCGGGGTCCGTGCCGTGACTACCCCAAGCCCGCCTTCCATAGGCCAGGGGCTGGCGACTAGCACCAAGGCGTATATCCTGGTAAAAAGGGAAGGCATTGCCTTTGTAAAGTAAACAAACACCACAGAGTAAGAAAGCGGAAAGTAAACACTAAGCAAAAGCAGAGTACAACTGAAAGTGCGGAAAAGTAAATGGGCCAGTATACAAACCCAAACTGAAAGTAAAGTACAACTCGAAAGGGAAAACAACAACTGTAAAGTAAAAGCCGCTACACCGAGCTGTCCACTGGAAATCCCACCTGAAGGGTGGGTACAGATAGCTCCACTACTCCATGGATCCCGCCGTCTGCTCCGAGCACGTCCCGCCCAGTGGTCCACCTCCAGGTACCGTCCTGCTCTGCAAGCCTCAGCTAAGATCAACGCTGTCCGTCGTCTGCAACCAACACAACGTAGTGCGGGCAAAGCCCGTGAAGGGGTGAGTATAAGCTACTCAGTAGGGACCCCGAGACCCCTGAAGGTCTCTCAAATCCACAGAGGATAAACCATGAAGAAAGGTACAATCACGAAGTAACAACCGACACTGCTTAGGTATATACCCATACATATACCTAAGTCATCAATTTCAAATAGGCTCCAACCTCCGAGCCCAAGTACAACTCAGTCCACACAGGAAAGTAAACGTATTCCACACAGGAAAGCAAAACGTAATCCACACAGGATTGCACAACACAATCCACACAGGAAAGAAAAAGGATTCAGCTCACACAGGTATACTTCTTCAAAAGACGATAAAGATGATCTCTGATCCATCTAAGTCGTCGGACCCACGAAGGATCGATAGGTAACTAACCCCCGCAAAAGACCCACACAGGATCGGGCCCACGTAGGACCTGTAGGCGCCGGTTCACACAGGACTGCTGAGTGCAAAGACCCACATAGGATCGGACCCACACAGGATCGGGCCCACACAGGACATGTAGCACTGATCCACATAGGATCGCTGAGTGCTGTAGTCGTCGTCGTCGAATCCACACAGGATCTCTGTACTGTCGTCGTCGCAGTCACAGTAGCAGTAGTAGCAGTAGTAGTCACAGCAACAGTCGCAGCCAGCACTAGGGGTCCCGCACACAGCAAGCTCGTTCCTAGGGTCCGCTCCACGAGCCGAGAGGCTGATACATCAACTGTCACAAAGTCCAGAGTTGATGTATCCAAAAGTTCCGTATCGTCAACAGGAACTCTACGCAACAGACGGCGCGTCGATCAGACGCCCGGTCTAAGAGTTATTGACATTTTCGTCCCCGGGGCCCGGTTGGTTTTTAAGGCAAAACCAACCCAACCATACTCCACCTGCGACCAAACCTCAGGCGGAGCATTCCAAAAGAACCGTCTCACTAAGAGGAATACAACAAAGCTGACGGCACATCAACCGGACGTCCGTAGCTCAAGATATGAGCGTTTCCGCTCCGAAGGCCCGGTTGGTTTCGTGTACGAACCAACCCGGCCGAACTCAAAGTGTTCCAAAACCTTGAGTGCAATATACCGAAACGACCGTCTCGATCCAAGGATCGCGTTGCCGCAGACGGTTCGTCAATCGGAGGTCCGTGGCTCATGTTATGGCCAAAAGACTGAAACTAATTCGAAACGGGGGGTCCGGGTCCGGGCCGACCCGACCCGGGTCCGACCCGGACCGGCCGGCCGGCGGCGCGGAGGCCTGGCGCCGCATGGAGGTAGCGCGCGGGGGGGGGGGGGGGGGGGGGAAAGCCCCCCGCTTCTTGGAGTGGCGGCGCGGCAATCAGCCGCACCCCTTTTTTTTCAAACGGCCCCCACCCTCGTGGGGGCCCTGCTTGTTCGGAAACCGGGGGGCCGCCTGCCCCCCCTCAAGGAAACCGCCTCCCCAAATAAATGGGGGGGGGGGATTTTGAGCTGCCGGGGGAATTAAATTCCCCCGGATTTTTTTTCATCCGGCCGGCCAGCTGGCCGGCCGGTTTTTCTCCAACGGGACCGGCAAACCGGTCCCCATTCCGGCTCCCGACGCCGGCGCCCCGGCCGCCAGTCTTCTCGTCCCGCCGCGGCCCGGAACCGGCCGCGGTGTTCGTCGTCCGCCGCGGTGCGACGACACCGCGCCCCTACATCGCGCCTTCGATTCCCCTTGACGCGGCGCGACGGCGTCACGTTCTTGATGATTCTTCCACGGCGCGGCGCGACGACGCCGCGCAATATAATTGTACGATTATCCGCGTGGTGCGACGGCACCACGCCACCTTGTTTCCACCCGCAAGATAAATAAACAAGAACGATGGAGGGGGTTCGGCCGTGTTCATGCGGTCCGGCCCCCTCACGTTAAACAATAACACAACATAAAATCCTTACGTTAGTCATGGAAGAACCACGAACAAGGATAAATAAATAAACAAATAACAACAACCCCTACCTTGGGTATAAGTTCGAAGATTTGTCAACGTCCCGCGGAAGACAACGTCGCGGAGGTCGGGCGTCGCGGTAGTCGTTCGTCAAATCCGTTGACGAAGAGATACGCCCGAAGAGATACGTCGTTAGTGAATCTTCGTATGCCGACGAAGAGAGTCCGAGGAGGAAGCGGCGTTCCCTTTCGTTGACACGGAAGACGAAGAAGAGAGGAGCGGCGTTCTTCATCGGAGCTTGAGCATTCTTCGTCAAAGTTTGAAGAAGGAAGAAAAGCTCTCAAAATCTCTCAAGATGGCTAAAGAGTTCTAACCCAACAAAAAAAAGATAAGAGCTTATTTTATTCACAAACTTAACAAATGAATTTCAAAGGTTTGAAATTCAAAAAGGATAACTCCAAAATTAAATAACTCATGTCATTTAAAGAGGGGTTAAGGGAGTTGGGAGAAGATGAAAAGTTTAGGGTTCGTGTGGGCCCCACTACACTTAATCCTCTCAAGGGAGGTTAAGTGGGTGTGGGTCCCACCCCTAACTTCCTTTGAGAGAAGTTAACTAATAAGTTTAAATAAAAAAAAATGCAATCCACAATTTTTATTTAACTTATTCTAAACTCCCAAAAACTAACTCTCATCCCGAAATAAACACAACCTCGGAAAAGGTCTCCTTAAGTGAATATCGGCGCTGCGAGTTCATCGGTGCCCTCGGATTTCAATTCCGAGCACCGGATCAAAAGTTAGAAAATTCCCGCTCGTTCGTTCACTGAACGTACCCGAGCCAAACTTCGGAAATTGATTCCGGGCACTCCGGGCCTCGGAATCAGGTGCCGTCAGAAACCGCGCTCTTGTAAAATTCCAAAGAAAATTAAGAAAAAAATTTCCCTTGAATTTTACGGGTCTTTACATTACTCCCACCTCAGGGCTTTACGTCCCCGTAAAGATACATCAAAAACTAGGGAAACAAATGAGGGTACTGAGCACGCATCTGAGCCTCCCGCTCCCATGTGCTCTCCTGGAGATTCCCGTGCTGCCATCTGATGCGCACAAGAGGAATCAATCGCCCACGCAGGACCCGATCCTGTTGATCCTCTATCTCCACCGGGACCTCCGTAAAAGTCGCCCCATCATCAACGTCAAGCTCCCCATGGTCAATGATGTGCGTCGGGTCGTGCACGTATCTCCTCATCTGGGATACGTGGAAGACGTCGTGCACCCGGTGCAACTGAGGTGGCAGAGCCAGGCGATAAGCCACCTCGCCAACCCTGCTGAGGACCTGGAAGGGTCCGATGAAGCACGGAGATAACTTGCCGCCTCGGCCAAATCTCTGAATACCACGTCGAGGTGAGACCCGTAAGAAGACGTGGTCGCCATCCTCGAACTCTAGTGGCCTCCGCCTCCTGTCAGCATATGACTTCTGCCGGCTATGAGCTGTCCTCATCCGCTCTTGGATGACCTGGACCTTCTCTGTCGTGGCCTGGACCATCTCCGGTCCCACCAGTGCTGACTCTCCAGGGTCTGTCCAGAACAAAGGAGATCTACAAGGTCGGCCGTACAACGCCTCGTACGGTGCCATCCCGATGGTGGAGTGGTAGCTGTTGTTGTACGCAAACTCTACCAAGGGTAGGTGGTCCTCCCAGCTACGACCAAAGTCGAGGACACATGCACGGAGCATGTCCTCGAGAGTCTGAATGGTCCTCTCCGTCTAACCATCCGTCTGTGGGTGAAAGGCTTTGCTCAGACGTAGCTGCGTCCCGAACGCCTCCTGTAACCCCTTCCAAAGCCAGGAAGTAAAGAGAGCATCTCTATCGGAGACGATAGATGATGGCACACCGTGGAGCTGCACAATCTCCTGAATGTAGAGACGTCCCAAGCTCTCCACTGAGCCCTGCTCTCTGATGGGTAAGAAGTGTGCCGACTTGGTGAGTCGGTCAACAATCACCCAGATGAAGTCGTGACCTCTGGAAGTGCGTGGAAGTCCAGTCACGAAGTCCATAGATATGCAGTCCCACTTCCACTCCGGAACCTCCAAGGGCTGTACTAAGCCTGCTGGAACCTGATGCTCTGCCTTCACCTGTTGGCAGGTGAGGCATCGAGAAACGAACTCTGCTACTGCCTTCTTCATGCCCGGCCACCAGTGCTGTCGTCTGAGGTCCTGGTACATCTTTGCCACTCCAGGATGTACCGCCAAAGGAGAAGTGTGAAACTCTCTCAGCACTTCCTCTCGCAAAGCGACTGGTACCATGGTACGTCCTATAAAAAGGATGTCGTGCTCTGCTCCAAGGGAGAAACCATCAGGTGCCTGTCCCGAGGATATCTGTGCACGCCGTGTCTCACAGTCAGCGTCCTCACGCTGTGCTTCTCTGACCCGCTGCAGTAGTGGAGGGGTGACTGTGAGAGACTGGAGGAAGGCTGCTCCATCTCTATCCACGAAGGATATCTGTAAAGAGGATAGCTGCTCCGTCACCTCCTCAAGTAGCTGAATGCCCGTCCTCCTGCTGAGGGCATCGACTACTACGTTCCCCTTCCTAGGAGTATAGACTATCTCAAAGTCATAGTACTAGAGGAACTCTAGCCATCGCCGCTGTCTCAGGTTCAGGTCCTTCTGCGAGAAGATATACCTGAGACTCTGATGATCGGAAAAGACTGTAAAGCGCTCGCCCATCAGATAGTGTCGCCATGTCTTCAGAGCGAAGACCACTACTGCTAACTCCAGGTCATGGGTAGCGTAGTTCTGCTCATGCGGCCTCAACTGACGTGATCCATAGGCGATCACTGCCCGCTCCTGCATCAGAACACAACCGAGTCCGGTCCCTGATGCATCGCAGTAGACTACGTACCCTACTCCCTCCTCAGGTAACCTCAAGATAGGTGCGCTAGTCAATCTCTGCCTCAGCTCCTGGAAGCTCTGCTGACATCTGTCTGACCACACGAAGGGTTTCCCCTTCTTCGTGAAAGCTGTGAGTGGTGCTGCAAATCTAGAGAAGTCTGGCACGAATCTCTGATAGTATCCAACTAGTCCCAAGAAACTCTGAATCTCAGTCACGCTCCTAGGTGGCTCCCAAGCTAACACAGCCTCAATCTTCGCGGGATCCACTGCAACTCCCGCCTCAGAGATAACGTGTCCCAAGAAGTGGACCTCATGTATCCAGAACTGGCACTTAGAGAGCTTACCATAAAGCTGGTGCTCTCGGAGTGTGTCTAGTACAACTCGAAAGTGATAGGCGTGCTCCTCCTCAGTCGTAGAGTAAATCAGAATGTCGTCGATGAAGGCCACGACAAACCGATCGAGGTATGACTGAAAGATCCTATTCATGAGAGCCATGAACACTGCTGGAGCATTGGTTACACCGAAAGGCATAACCAAGAACTCATAGTGGCCATACCGACATCTGAAGGTCGTCTTCTGCACATCCTCGTCTCTGACTCTGAGCTGATGATAGCCTGACCTGAGATCTATCTTTGAGAACCACCGTGCTCCCTTGAGCTGATCAAAGAGGTCATCAATCCTCGGTAGCAGATACTTGTTCCTCACTGTCACCTGGTTTAGGCGATGATAGTCAACACAAAGTCACAAGCTCCCGTCCGCCTTCTTGGAAAACAATATCGGGGAAGCCCAGGGTGAAACACTAGGTCAGATGAACTCCATGCCCTGCAAGTCCTCCAACTGTACCCGTAGCTCTCGAAGCTCGGCGGGGGCCATCCGATATGCTGGAGTGGATATCGGGGATGTCCCGGGGTATAAGTCAATATAAAAGTCTACCTATCTACGAGGAGGTAGACCTGGAACGTCGTCGGGAAAAACGTCCACAAACTGATCCACCACTGCAGGAAAACCAGGACTCCGCACGTCAACTGCTCCAAGGATGAGGCTAGCCAACTGATGAGTGATGGGCTGTCCTCTCCTCCGCGGAAGTCCATCCTGTGCTGCTAAGGATCCCTTCTCGCCGGTGAAGGTGAACCTGCTCCCATCGGTGCGTACACATCGCACCTTGCGCCTAAAACAGTCAACCTGCGCATGGACCGTAGATAGCCAATCCATGCCCAAGATGACGTCGTAAGGCCTCGACGCTGCTACAAGAAGATCCCAGCCGAAGCTCTCGCCTCCTAGAGTAAGCTCACACTGCCGGCACCAGTGCGTAATCGTTGAGTCTGCTCCCGTAGGAGTCTCTAGCCGTAAGGATCGAGCCAACGGCTCTGTCGGAATCTCTGAGCTCCGAACAAGGGCAGCGACTATGAAAGAGTGACTCGCTCCTATGTCTATAAGAACTGAAGCAAGGGTGGAATAGACACAGATAGTACCTCGAATCATCTCATGTGCACCGTGGTCATATGCCTCTGCTGCCTGGAGCTGTGCCTGTCTCTGCCCGCTAGCTCCCTGTGGTCGGGGTGGACCTCCTGGTGGTGGTGGTGGCAGAGCCTCAAAGCGTCGCCCACCACCGGCTGCTCGTCTAGCTCCTCTGCCTCGTCCTCCTCCTCCTTGCGGACCGCCACGGTCGACCCTCTGCCTCTGCCTCGGTGGTCCCTCAACCGACTGCTGCTCCTCAGCACGACGGGTCGGGCAGTCACGAGCCATGTGGCCCTGCCCGCCGCACGAGTAGCACTGTCTGCCTCTCGAAAGACTGGCTCCTCACTGTGTGCCCTGCACTGCTGAGCTAGTGTCCTAAGGTCGTCTGCCCGAAGGTCTGGTCTGCCTGGACCCCTGAGTCATCCGTCAACTGCCTGCTGCAGATGACTCTGCCACGTGCCGCCCTGCGGTGGGTCGCTGCGCTGGTGTAGACTTAGCAAGGAAGCTCTCGATCAGAAGGGCCCGCTCCAGTACTCCTGTCTCAGTCGGTATGCTGAGGGAGATCAGTGATGCCTTGATCTCGTGTCTCAAACCCTGCTCGAAGGTCCGGGCTCGGAAGAATGGGTCCCGTACCATGTCAGTCGAGTAGCGCGAGAGATCAGTAAATCTCGCCGAGTACTGAGCGACCGTTATGCTGCCCTGCCGCAGCTGAAGAAGCTCCTGGATACGCACCGCACGAAGGGTGGCTGGGACGAACTCCGAGCGGAAGAGGCTCTCAAAGTCCGTCCAATGTAGAGATGCCTCATCGTGCACCTGGAGCATCAAGCTCCACCATCGTCCTGCTGCTGCGTGTAGTAAGCTCGCAGCGAGGATCACCATGAGGTCTGCTGGTGTCCTCACTAGCCTAAACACACGTACTACTACCTCCAGCCAGTCCTCTGCTGCCTGGGGATCCATCTCCCCGTGAAACCTGGGTGGTCGCTGGCGCTGAAACTCATGCAGTGCGCTGAGGCGACGTGCATCGTCAACGGCTGGTGCTGGAAGCATCGGGGGCTCGGCGGGTAGTGCTACCGCCGGTGCCACTGCTGACAAAGGGCCCTGCACCGAGGCCTCGTCGCTCGGTGGGCTGTCATCACGCTCGACTCTCGGAACCCTAGCTGGCTGCCGTCGTGGGGCCATCCTTGAATAGAAAACAGGTGCGCCACGGTCAGAACAGTATACCTGGTGAGCTGATATAAGTAATCACAAAGAAAACTTTGAAACACACACGCAATCAATGTTTTCGTGCATTAAGTCGGAAATCAGAAGTCAGGGTCCTGGTGTACGGATACGTCGGCCGCCGCACCAACACTGGACTCCCTGGACTGATAACACACTCAATACGCTAAACATTATTGCTTCACATAGAAAAGATCAGAGTTCGCGGTAGAACCGAACTCCTCTGATACCAATTTTTCACGACCCGCCCTCGGGGTCCGTGCCGTGAGTACCCCAAGCCCACCTTCCATAGGCCAGGGGCTGGCGACTAGCACCAAGGCGTATATCCTGGTAAAAAGGGAAGGCATTGCCTTTGTAAAGCAAACAAACACCACAGAGTAAGCAAGCGGAAAGTAAACACTAAGCAAAAGCAGAGTACAACTGAAAGTGCAGAAAAGTAAATGGGCCAGTATACAAACCCAAACTGAAAGTAAAGTACAACTCGAAAGGGAAAACAGCAACTGTAAAGTAAAAGCCGCTACACCGAGCTGTCCACTGGAAATCCCACCTGAAGGGTGGGTACAGATAGCTCCACTGCTCCACGGATCCCGCCGTCCGCTTCGAGCACGTCCCGCCCAGTGGTCCACCTCCAGGTACCGTCCTGCTCTGCAAGCCTCAGCTAAGATCAACGTTGTCTGTCGTCTGCAACCAACACAACGTAGTGCGGGCAAAGCCCGTGCAGGGGTGAGTATAAGCTACTCAGTAGGGACCCCGAGACCCCTGAAGGTCTCTCAAATCCACAGAGGATAAACCACAAAGAAAGGTACAATCACGAAGTAACAACCGACACTGCTTAGGTATATACTCATACATATACCTAAGTCATCAATTTCAAATACGCTCCAACCTCCGAGCCCAAGTACAACTCAGTCCACACAGGAAAGTAAACGTATTCCACGCAGGAAAGAAAAACGTAATCCACACTGGATTGCACAACACAATCCACACAGGAAAGAAAAAGGATTCAGCTCACACAGGTATACTTCTTCAAAAGACGATAAAGATGATCTCTGATCCATCTAAGTCGTCGGACCCACAAAGGATCGATAGGTAACTAACCCCCGCAAAAGACCCACACAGGATCGGGCCCATGTAGGACCTGTAGGCGCTGGTTCACACAGGACCGCTGAGCGCAAAGACCCACACAGGATCAGACCCACACAGGATCGGGCCAACACAGGACCTGTAGCACTGATCCACGTAGGATCGCTGAGTGATGTAGTCGTCGTCGTCAAATCCACACAGGATCTCTGTACTGTCGTCGTCGCAGTCACAGTAGCAGTAGTAGTCACAGCAACAGTCGCAGCCAGCACTAGGGTTCCCGCACACAGCAAGCTCGTTCGGAGGGTCCGCTCCACGAGCCGAGAGGCTGATACATCAACTGTCACAAAGTCCAGATTTGATGTATCCAAAAGATCCGTATCGTCAACAGGAACTCTACGCAACAGACGGCGCGTCGATCGGACGCCCGGTCTGAGAGTTATTGACATTTTCGTCCCCCGGACCCGGTTGGTTTTTAAGGCAAAACCAACCCGACCGTACTCCACCTGCGTCCAAACCTCGGGCGGAGCATTCCAAAAGAACCGTCTCACTAAGAGGAACACAACAAAGCTGACGACACGTCAATCGGACGTCCGTAGCTCAAGATATGAGCATTTCCGCTCCGAAGGCCCGGTTGGTTTCGTGTACGAACCAACCCGGCCGAACTCAAATTGTTTTGAAACCTTGAGTGCGATATATCGAAACGACCGTCTCGATCCAAGGATGGCGTTGCCATAGACGGTTTTTCAATCGGAGGTCCGTGGCTCATGTTATGGCCAAAAGACCGAAACTGATTCGAAACGGGGGGGGGGGGGGGTCTGGGTCCGGGCCGACCCGGCCCGACCCCCCCTGGGTCGGCCCGAACCGGGTCGACCCGACCCGGACCGGCCGGTGGCGCGGCGGCGCGGCGGCCTGGCGCCGCATGGAGGCAGCGCGCGGGGGGGGGGGGGGGGGGGGCAAAGCCCCCCGCTTCTTGGAGTGGCGGCGCGACAATCAGCCGCGCCCCTTTTTTTTCAAACGGCCCCCACCCTCGTGGGGGGCCTGCTTGTTCGGAAACCGGGGGGCCGCCTGCCCCCCCTCAAGGAAACCGCCCCCCCAAATAAATGGGGGGGATTTTGAGCTGCCGGGGGAATTAAATTCCCCCAGATTTTTGTCCATCCGGCCGGCCAGCTGGCCGGCCGGTTTTTCTCCAACGGGACCGGCAAACCGGTCCCCATTCCGTCTCCCGACGCCGGCGGCCCGGCCGCCGGTCTTCTCGTCCCGCCACGGCCCGGAACGGGCCGTGGTGTTCGGCGTCCGGCGCGGTGCGACGACACCGCGCCCCTCCGCCGCACCTTCGATTCCCCTTGACGCGGCGCGACGGCGTCGCGTTCTTGATGATTCTTCCACGGCGCGGCGCGACGGCGCCGCACAATATAATTGTACGATTATCCGCGTGGTGCGACGGCACCACGCCACCTTGTTTCCACCCGCAAGATAAATCAACAAGAACGATGGAGGGGGTTCGGCCGTGTTCATGCGGTCCGACCCCCTCACGTTAAACAATAACACAACATAAAATCCTTACGTTAGTCATGCAACAACCACGAACAAGGATAAATAAATAAACAAATAACAACAACCCCTACCTTGGGTATAAGTTCGAAGATTTGTCAACGTCCCGCCTAAGACAACGTCGCGGAGGTCGGGCGTCGCGGTAGTCGTTCGTCAAATCTGTTGACGAAGAGATACGCCTGAAGAGATACGTTGTTGGCGAATCTTCGTATGCCGACGAAGAGAGTCCGAGGAGGAAGCGGCGTTCCCTTTCGTTGACACGGAAGACGAAGAAGAGAGGAGCGGCGTTCTTCGTCGGAGCTTGAGAGTTCTTTATCAAAGTTTGAAGAAGGAAGAAAAGCTCTCAAAAGCTCTCAAGATGGCTAAAGAGTTCTAACCCAACAAAATAAGATAAGAGCTTATTTTATTCACAAACTTAACAAATGAATTTCAAAGGTTTGAAATTCAAAAAGGATAACTCCAAAATTAAATAACTCATGTCATTTAAAGAGGGGTTAAGGGAGTTGGGAGAAGATGAAAAGTTTAGGGTTCGTGTGGGCCCCACTACACTTAATCCTCTCAAGGGAGGTTAAGTGGGTGTGGGTCCCACCCCTAACTTCCTTTGAGAGAAGTTAACTAATAAGTTTAAATAAAAAAAATGCAATCCATAATTTTTATTTAACTTATTCTAAACTCCCAAAAACTAACTCTCTTCCCGAAATAAACGCAACCTCAGAAAAGGTCTCCTTAAGCGAATATCGGCGCTGTGAGTTCATCAGTGCCCTCGGATTTCAATTCCGAGCACCGGATGAAAAGTTAGAAAATTCCCGCTCGTTCGTTCACTGAACGTACCCGAGCTAAACTTCGGAAACTGATTCCGGGCACTCCGGGCCTCGGAATCAGGTGCCGTCAGAAACCGCGCTCTTGTAAAATTCCAATGAAAATTAAGAAAAAAATTTCCCTTGAATTTTACGGGTCTTTACAAGTCATACTTCTAGGATGATGATAGTGAATTTGGGATGCGATTTTTTCTGGATTTGGTTGATCCAAATGTCTTTAGAGGTGTGAATCAGCGAGGAGAGTGAGTTCACTTATTTAGTGGATAAAGGGTGAAATTCATGTAAATACCAAAATAGTAAACACTACTGGGAGGTGTCCATTACCTCATGTTCCACCAATAATAAAATATTTTTGTTACAATAGGGGATATTGTCTAAATATGTCCATAAAATGGGTTGTTTACATGTTTCTATGTTATTAGGCCCTTTAAGTTTAATGTTTAAATCCTTACTAAACTCATTTTCTTCTTTACCACTATAATTAAATTTAACTTTCATCTCTAATAATATTGATAAAAAAATAAAATTTATATTATTAGATATTATAAATTTTATTATTTTAAATAAATAATCCTTATTTATAAACTCTAATCCTATAAGTTGAGAAATTAATTTAAAATTAATCCCACAGATGGGACGAAACAACAGGTTTTTAAGGTGAAAATATTCTAAATATTGAAAAGTTTTCATACAAAATTTCAATGTAAAATTGATTAATATGACATAAACTAGATTAATAGATATGTTATTTATTTAATTATACTTTGAAACCATTTTAATATATTATTTAATTATATAAATAATTAAAAAAAGCCATATTTCAATTAAAATTTAGTATTTTTCACTATTCATCAGAAAATGAAACTTCTCAAAAACAAAAAAAATTAAGCCTAATATAATTTTGAAATTAATATTTAAAAAATACATTTTATTTTTTCAAATAAAATATATAATAGTGTAAAAACATAGTTTTCAAATAAGTGAACCATTAAAAGGTGGTAAAATTGTCTTTTAGAAAGATACATTTTTATGCATAAAATTAGATTTATTATCATATATTGTATAGGAAACACATAAGATGAATTTTAAATAGTTTATTTAATATATAATATATAAATTTCATTAAAATAATTCATAAAAAGTGGTTTTTTTAAATTTATTTATATAAAACGTGTCTGTACATAGAATAATACTTAAAAAAAGGAATTTCATTATTTTCAAATAGTTCTTAATTTCATTTATAACTAATAGGTTAACAATGAATTGATTTTATAAAAAATAATAAATCATGTTTTTATTATCTATTTAGTCTATTTTATAGCCTCTATTTCAAGGACTACGTGATAACTATAATAATATTTTAATAATATGACTTGTTTCTTTTAAAGATAGTGTTGCATATAATACGAGCTAAGATCAGTGTTGTATGTAGTTAAAGACTAACATGGTATTCCATATAAATAATCATTAATTTTGTGTATCATGAAAATAAATCCATCAAATAATATTAATTTATTTTAAAACAATTCAAAAAAACCCAAGGTGTAACAATATACATCATTAAAGTGAATTTCACCCTAGCAATTGATATAATAATAAATAGTTTAACATTTAAAAATTTCTTCATAAGTACCCACATTATAAAAAATAATATTAAAAAATCCTCTAAATAGAATTTTTTTGAAACATAATTGTTACCCAACATAACACATAATGAGGTTTTCAATATATGAGAACATTGGTGGAAAGTGAAGATTTGGATATGGAAGAAAAGTGTAAATAATTATTGACAGTGTTAAAGATAATTTTTCATAAGAATGTGGATTTTCCAGAGATTGTTAAAAATAAAAAAAAGAAAAACTAAATATGCATGAAAGAGGTCAATGATATCATAAAAAATGATGATAATAGTATAAGAATTTTACACAAGATCCTTTTTATAAAATTGAATAATTTTATCGAGAAAATATACTTACTTGATTTCATTACATTTAATAGAAAAATATTACCCTTGTGTATTTCCTTGACCAATTTTAACTTCATCTATTGATATAATAAATGATGGTGTATTTTTTATATGTAATGCACTAATGGATCATAAGATCCATATATAGAAAGATAATCTATTCTATCTATCAAAGTAAAATGGTTAGCACAGGTTATACAATATAAAAAAATCAACATATTTTGAAGTAATTCATTAATCTCTAATATCTCATCCAAATTCAACTAAAAATGTCCCACAAATGGTTTTCTTTATTACCCTTCTTAAATATAATTCAATATTTTTTCTCTATATAAGCTCTTATATAGACAAAACATTTTCATTAGAAACTTGGGTTCATCCATGTACTTATAGAATATTTAATGTTATTTTATTATTCTGTAATCCATATAGAGGGATATAATTACATTAAATGAAACTAAATTATGGAAAATAATATTTTCATAGGGATTATTCATACAAAAAGATACATGAAATTCCACAAATAATTAAGGGAGGATAAGTGTTCCCTAATTATCATGATTCACTTTATCTAATGTGATTAAATAAAATTTCCCTTTGACAATATTACTCAAAGCCTATTTTGGAATAGAATTAATACTAACCATTATATTGGGTAATTACTTCTTATAATGCCCGAAAGTCTTGGACAAGAAAACCGGAGTCTGGGTGGGGCCTTAATTGGAGTTCTATGTTCATATATTACATTAACCATCCCATTAAATGTATTTTGACATTCATAGAGTTTATGACCAAATTTAATATATTAAAATCGCCTCATAGATCCATTCAAACTATTCCCTTGATTCTTCTTCCCACATTTCAAGAACATATATTCTTTGAATTTCATTCCACCCTTTGAGTTTTCATGATACTTGATCTTCCTTTTCTTATAAAAACTTGAGGAATGGTTGGAATATCCAATTTATATTTCTACCTTCAGTGAATATCGAATGAAATATTAATAGCTACTAAAAAATATTATATCCCAGGACTTTCTAATACTTTGTTTCATACCACAAAAGAATTTATTGATTTTTCTTTTAGGGATGATGATCAAACCAGAATCATACTTTTATAGTTCTATAAAAGATTCATCATAGGTACTAATAGATTCATTATCCTCTTTCTAAAGCTCATGTGGTTCCTTCTCAATCATTGTTCCTAAAATATACGGGAATTTGTTGCTGAAAAATATCCCCTGAAACTCTTCCAATTCCATACATTTAAATTCTTCTTATTCCCTTTCATTATTAATAGGTTTCCATCACTAATCTACTCCACCTTCGGAATGATATAAAACGAAAATGACTTTTTCATTCTATAATTACTAAAGAATAAAAAATTTATTTTCATTGGTACTGATCCATTTGTCAGTAACTAGTGGATTAGTGGAACCACTAAAAGAAGGTGTATATTTCCTCGTGAAATATTCAATAGAAATTTATTGCCTCATTTTATCATTTGGAAGTTCAATATGATTCATACCTTGGGAAATTTGTTTCAGCATATCGACTAGAATTTTCATTCTAGCTCCTATATCTATTGGTTTCTTAAGTGAAATTAATAAAATTTTCCATTTCATTCAACATTAACACTGATCCATCAGATTCTATCCACTTACTACAATCAAAAATTCAAGTGTGAGAAACATTAATCATAGAGGGAAAACAAATAATAATTAAAAGTTACTTATAGGATGTCAAAATCATGACACATTCATATTTAATCTATGAAACATTAGGTTTATCCTATGATATTAATAGTCGTATTCAATTTAAATCCTTTATTATGTTTCATAATTTTTTTTATACTTCTAATGAATATCCCTTGGGAGTGCTAAACTAGGTGTTCAATAAGGCCCATCGTCGTGCACCTGTTACCGATCGAGTCTAACTCAATATAGTGTTTTTAGGGATGCCACCACTATGAAAATATGTTCTAGATATTCATTCACTTACATTTTCTAGATAGAGATGTAATTTATTGGAATCCAATTTCTCTATCCTTACCAAAATTACAAGATATTTTCTTTTACTTTGACTCCTCCTTGGATTTATATTTAGATACATAACTAGAAATATACTTAGAAACATTCCAAGTAATCTCTCTAATGTTTTCACATCCCTATTTCCAATGGGTGAATAATTTTTTTTGATACCAACTATAGCAACACATGCTTCTCATAGATGGGTATTACATCATTTTAGATGAATATTGATCACATTATAGAAGTAAATTCATAATGATCGTAAATGTTTTGTGTGTTTGGAAACTTTGAACCCAATCTTCTAACTCGGTAAATGATCCCAAATGTTTCCCATAAAGATATTATTATTTATTAATCTAACTTATAACCCTTATTTATAACATAGGTCAAGGAAAAGTAAAAAAGGGAGATATCAAATTCATAGTAAGGGTAAATAAATGAGATACATAAGCATAACCTGAACATATGGATATGATAACATGATAAAAACATTTTAAGACCATACCATACATATTAAAGATCAAACACATGATTCATGGATTAAAGATTAGAATATCATAAGGCAAGAATTATAAGGGAATCAAGATCATAATCTATGTGTTCATAACTTAGGAAGAAGACATGGATTCATATAATAGAAAAAATCATAGAAATTAATTTCTATATTAGTCAAGGATAACATCAACAGACATCATAACAGAAAATGTCATTTTTTGAACTAGGTCATATTCTCATTCTAGCCCTATATTACTGAATTATGTTCAATTATTTTTCCAACCTTATATTTGTAAACTGAGTTCACTCCCCATTCTAGTCATTTCTATCTTCTGAAATATAAATCTTTACCTAATGCATTGGATCACTATCTGGGTTCACCCATCATGTTTGTCATAATGGGCTCACCAAATGCTATCTGGGCCACCCCATTATATAATGTATAATGGGAATACCCGAAGCTATCTACGATACACCATCATATAATCAGTTTCCATGAACCACAATAGGAATAAAGTATAAATATCATTCATATGATCCTAGAAACTCATTAAAATAATTAATATTTCATCACTTCATTAACACAATGAATGAAATGGGTTTCATGTAATTATATTTGGAACATCATTGACCAGTGGAAAATAAAAAAGTTATATAAACATCATGCCATCAAAAAATAGACCATTAAATGAAAAAATATGAATTTTATCATTGGATAATATCCACATTAAAACATAAATTATATTATCAGATTTCATATTATATTTAAAGAAATTTTGAAATATCATTTGAATCATTTCTTGAGGAAATTATCCTTTTAAATTTTAAAAATTCTTTTGAAAACATAAAACATTTTTAAAACAACTTTATTTAAAAATAACCTTGAAAACGTATAAAGGATGCTTTGAAACCCCTTTTAAACTATTTTTAAAATATAAAACATTTTAAAAACCCTTTTACTTATAAATTATCTTAAAATATCAATTTTTTTTTTGAGAAAATTATTTTTAAAGAACACTGATTTCTGATTGAAGAGATAGATAAAGTCATATCCCCTTAAAAAACATTTTCTTAATTATCTTATTAACCAATGAGTGAAAAAATTGAACCATTAAATGAATATATCATGAATAACAAAAGGTGCACAAAATTAATGATAAGTATTGAGATATTGATAATTATCTTTAAAAAATGTAAGAATAATCATAAACAATCCTAATAAATTAAGAGATTGTGGAAATAAACTCTTACCACATTGGTAACTTTGAATCACAAACCCCATGAAAGAATAACATCAAATTAAACATAAATATTAATTTGGATAGATAATTTCAAGATATTTCATGTGAATGGGATTGTATATACAACTTATGAAATAATATAGGTTTATATCGTAACATACATATTAAAGAAGGAAAAATGTAATAATAATCATTTACCTATTCGGTAACTTTTGAACTGTAAACCCCATGAAATAGAGATCCTCAACTGTATATGTAAACAAAAATATTTTTAATTAGAAGCCTAATGAAATAAATTCATGGGTTTTAAATACACTACATAAAATAAATAGAGGGTAACTATGACATGTGTCTCATAGAAGTAAAAACTGAGATAGAAATCCTTTACAACCTGAGTAAATTTTGAATTGTAATATATATAAAAGAATAAAATCCACTGGAAATGTGAATATCATGAAATAAATAAAATAAATGATATAAAATTTCATAGGTAATTATATACACCACATAAAATAAAAAATTTGTGAATATGACATAAGTTTCATATAAATAAAAGTGATATAAAAAATCCCCTTACCTTAAGTCTTGAATTCCTTTCCACACTTTCAAACAATGTATTCTTTAGGTTTATCTTTTAAGTTTTCATCAAAGGAATTACATAATTATATTTAAATGAAAATTATGGATTATATGATGAGAGGAGGGAATTTTGGAAGTGATTTTGGTAGGTTTTGGTAGAGCTAAATGGCATGAGAGGTGTGTAGAAGTGGGGAGAGTGAGTACCCTTTTATTGTGGAGAAAGAGTGGAATTCTTGTCAATAAAAAAAATAAATACTATTGGGTGGTCTCCCTTACCACTTTAATCAAAAATAATTAATAATTTTATATAGAATAGTGTATATTTTTTCTTTTTCAAGCCAATAGGTTTTGGACATGTGTCTAGGTTATTTGGCCCCTTAAGTTTAATGTTTATATCCTTGGTAAGCCTATTTTTCTCTTAATCATTGTAACTAATTTAAACTATTTTCAATAATAATTTTGGGAAAAAATTAATTTAAAATTAATATATATTTAAAATTATTCATATTACAAATATAGAATCCATTTTTTCAAATTCAAAACACGAAAGTGTTAAAAATTAATTTAAAATCAGTCCTATAGATGGAACAAAACAATGAGTTTTTAAAGTGAAAATGTTCCAATGTTTGAAAATTTTTTATTTAAAATTTACGTAATATAAATTAGATTAATATGTGTGTAAATGATCTAATTATACTTTTAAATTAATTTAAAATACTATTTATCATTATAAATAATTCTAATCAAAACACATTTTTTAATTAAAATTTTTATTTTTCACTATTCGCCAAAAAAGAGAACTTCATAGATAAAACCCAAAAATATCCCTCAGGTAATATTTGTGTTTCTATTGAAAAAATAATGTTTAATATTTCAAATAGAATTTATCAAATTTTTAAAATTTTGTTATAAAATAAATGCACTATTAAAAGGTGATAAATATGTCTCTTAGAAAAATACATCTTATTATGCGTAAAATTGGTTTTATTCTTATATCTTGTATAAAAAACACATAATATAAATGTTAAATAGTTTCATGAAAATTTTATATATAAATTTCATTAAAATAATTCATAAAATTTTTTTGATTAATTTATTGAGATAAAACGTGTTTCTGCATAGAAAAATTGTTTTTTAGAAAACAAATTTCATTATCTTCAAATAGGTCATACATTAATTTCTAATTAATTGTATAAAAAATAATTAATTTTATAAAATTTTTTTTTTTTCATATTTTGGTTAATCTCTTTCGTACCCACCATTCCAATGGCTAAGTGATAACAATAATTGTATTTTAATATTATGTCATGTTTCATTTAAACTCAGTGTCGCATATAATGAATTATAAGCTCAAAAATGTGTATATCACAAGGCGAACTTTCTGTTTCATATAAATAATTCTTACTTTCCAGTAGTATATAATGCAATCCATGAAATAATTTTATGTTATTTGGAAAAATAATTCATAAAACTCGGTGTGTTATATCTATGATGTTCATAATGCTTTTTTAGTATTTTTTTTTGTTTTGGTGTGTGACTGATATGTTATTGTTATGAAATTATGGAAGTGGTCTTGGGGGATATGATTTATTAAAGGGGTATGGGGATTGGAAATTCATGGGTTTTAATGGCTCTAGGTTATAGTTAATTGGTTGTAATGTCTCGTGGAAAGTATATATATACTGAAAAAAATGGATACTAGTTTTGGTGTATATTTATATATATATATTAGTTGGTATTATTATGTGGTTTTATTGTGTATTCTTAGTGGGGGTTATGTATGGTATGATTAGTGATCTAGTTTTATGTATTTCATGTTCTTGATACCCTACCATGGAGAGACGAATATAGATATATGATTATCGGTATGTGATGAACATGTAAAGGGATGAAACAAGGTTGGATTCACTCTTGTTAATGTTACCTTACAGATGCGTGGTTGGTAATGTGTAAATGTGGTTGGATAGTATGGGTATGTGGTGGTGCGGTATGTAGAAGTGGGTATTTTTTTATTTCTGGAATTCTATGGTTTGTAGATATATGGTAATGTGGTTGGTTTTGGATTGAACATATGCTTTTAATTTTTTGTTTGTGTTTCATAAAAATGTTATCGAGATGATATGGGAGGTAATCCAACTATTTTACAATTGGTTAGAGGTGTAATGAATCTACTGATAGGTGAGAGTGGTGGTAAATTTTCATACCATTTTTTTATTTTTTTATGTTTGTGGGGTTTGTAGTATGTTTCATTTGTAATTTTATTATTGTATTAAATTCTTTGTCTAGTTCATTGATGTCATTTTTGGGAAATAAATAAGGCTGTTACAAGGAGTAGAAGAAACTATCATTAATGTGGTGGTATGTTAAGCATAGTTTTTATATTAATATTAATATTATATTTCTATATTTGGTTATGTTTTTCAATGATGACATCACACATGTCTACTCTTCTATATATATTCCAGATTTTTGTAAATGTTTTAAAAAAATGTCCAAAAAATTAATTCTAAGTGCTCACCCCTCTTTGGTTTACTAAATATCACGTAGGATAGTTTAGTGGTGACATGAGATATTGTTTAGGTAGCTTTTATAGAGTTTGGTGGATGATTTGGATCTCGCTCATATTACATATTCATTCTAGATTTTTGTATACTTGGAAATATAGGTTACACTAGGGTTATGGGAATTTATTTTTGGATTAGATATTATTATGAGTTGACTAAAAAAATTATATAGTATTCAAAGGAATTTTTAATGGAATTGATCCAGTTTATATGATTTATATCCTCAAATATTGTCTATAACCAATGGCATATTGGAGGTGGGATTCAAGGGTAATTCTATCCTTCACATACGACCTGAGGGGGGTGGGGTCTAGTGGGGTCAGTCCATGAAATGAACCATCATTGAGATATTCTTTAAAACCATGAATATAGGAATGGAATTACTCTCATATTACTATAATTTTGAACCAACATAAAATCATTTACAAGGAAATCAAACCGTTCCTTATTAAAGAAACAAATTTAGAATAAGTTATTTCAAAAATTCGAAATCATAAGACATCCATTTTAAAATACTCATTCATCCTAAAATTTGATATCAAAATCATAATTATTATGTTTATTGAAGTTAATTATAGAATTATTGAAGGATATGTTTTTTTATACTATTTAATTACTAGATGATGGGAATAATGTTTGCGAATTTTTTTGAAGTGTTTTTATGTTTTCTGGATGTGTCCAATGATATTGTTCAAAGTAATTTTATATTTTTCAATGTATTGTATAATTATGAAATTGAGGTGAATAAATTTACTATGTCGTGGATCCAGAATGGTTGAGACAACCCGTTTTTGGGGTTAAGACCACTAATTCAAAAGGTTTCGATAAAAATTTCCATAAGATACAGACAAGATGCCAAAATATTGAGACAACCACTGTCGCAAGGTCGAGATAGACTGGTCAAGATACATTTATGGTTAAGATAAGTGATACACATTCATGGAAGGTTAAGTTAATTTTTTCATATGGTTGATACAAGAAACTTTATGGTTGAGAAATGTTATTTTATGGTTTAGATATACATAATAAGGTTAAATTTACTTTTTTTAAATCGTATGGCCTACTTGATGAGATTTATAGAACAATTAATTGATAATTAATTCAGGTAATGTAGGTTTAACTAATATTTATGGATTTAATCATCATGATCAATAACATGATTATGATCCTAGATTCTATTAAAGGAATGCCATTCATAGAAGATACTGGGTACTGAGATGAGTTTCATGAAAAAAAGATGAGTTACCACATCATAACCAATTCACCTCTATGATCACATGGATTAAATTAAAACTAAATTTAATTTCATAAAATCCTATATAATTTCAATGATTGGAAAAATCTTGATTCATATGGGATTTAAAATATCATTAATATAGAGAGTTAAAAATGGTTTGAATGAGAAAATAAAATTTCGATTTATATTGAATAATTTAAAAGGATGATACTACTACTATCAAAAACCATTATATTTCCAAAATTACTCTTTAGAAATTAATATTATTAAAATTTCATATTGAATATATATGTGAAATAAATAAATAAAATGTTTGTTTGGATATTTGATAATTTAAGACCAATACACTACATTACTTAATAATATATGTATCGAGGAGAGAGAACTGAAGATATTGACTCACACCATGTTCATGGATTATAAAGAGTTTGAGTAAATGTGAGTTCAATTATAGTGATCTAGGAACATTCTACTAAGGTGGAAGGATATAAAGTTCATATGTGTACAATATTATGAAATAATAATTCATCATGAAGTAATCATGAGAATATGTCTATGTGTTGCTAGAATTTTGAAGTCATTCAAGCTGTCAAAGACATTGACAAAGAATATCCTTTGGATGTTTAAGAATCTAGTGCTCCATTGAAGATATTATTATCTCTTTAGTGAAATACAAGTTATAAAGAATTAGTGCTTCTAGTTTAAATAGTTCCACATATAATTGAAGAGGTGGATGGTACCTTCCCCCCATATATAAGTGGATAATTACTTTTAAAATATTGTATAATAATTTCTCGGAATTTTGGATCACATAAAATTTATAGTTATAAAAAAATATATGGCACAAAAAGAGGTTATACACGGAATGGACATGGATCTCACATCAATGATAACATTATAAAATTTTCAATGTGATGTTTTTACTCACCATTCATGCATATTGGTGAGGTGAAATATATATGGGTTAATCTATACATTAAAAAGTAAAAAGTTTTTATTATAAAAGGAATAATTTTTAAAATAAATATCTAACATTGGTTCACCCCATCTTAAAGGTACTAAAATAGGAAATGGGCTCTATAAGTGGTGTCTGAGCCAACCATGTTCCCATAAGACTCAACTAATATATGGTATATCATGGGGAATCAAAGTTCCGCTAACAACATAGTTATTCTCATTTATGACAATAATAACCATCACAAGTGGAAGAATCAAATGATATAATATCTTATATCAGAAGGATTGGAATCCAGTGATGTTGTCACTATGAGCTATCCACAAATTTCAAGGGATGATGATATGGAATTTATTAATAAGAGGATTCTTTATATTTATGTGACTTCTCGAAATTATATATTATCATTGTTGTTATAAAAACTGTACAAAAAGGTTATAGGACTTTAAATAAGTAAAGAGATGTGGGAAATAAGAAAAATATATATGATGGGGTTATTAAAATAAAAGAATAAAAATAATACCTTTGGAGGGATAAATTTGATGATATTTTCATTATATTAGATAAAACTAATGGTGAAATGTTTCCAAGGTATATTAAATAGTTATTCATAATAGTGGTTTTGGAGATATGATGGATCACTACAATATAGTAAAAATATTAATGATAAATATTCTAGATCTATTTGATCCAAAGATATTTTGTTTGGAAAAACTACATTATATATATATATATATATATATTTGAGATGCATGAAAACCTACTAAATTATTAATTAGGAAAAACTTCAATTTTCAATAATAGCGATAAAGAGGATATGGATTTCAAATATAAGAGTATTTTTGAGATTAAATAATAGGTATATAATTCTATATGTTATTATTAAGAACACAATGAGAGTAATGAGTGTCTCAAAAATATTATGGATTTCATATTTAAATAATTAAAATTAGAAAGAAAAAAATACAATGTGAATCTTCTACTCAAATGATTTATGTGTGGTGAATTGGGGTGATTTATAGCTGGTTTACCCAATATAAAGAAGTGTGTTTAGTATGATGATAAAGAAGATCAATAAAATTATATAAGAATATTTAAAAAATATAGTTTATAATATAAAATAAATATGATAAACAGAGTATAAAATTTTATGGGGGAAAGAAAAAAAGAATATTAAGTAATGAGTAAAAATTCAATTCTTCACCATGTAGTGATTTTTTAGGAATATTATCCTTGGAATGTTACCAATTTCAGTCCCTTGTTAACAAAGATGATGAAAACAAAAATAGTGATGAAAATAGAAAGAATACATATATATAGAGAATAAGTTGAAAACTAAACTTGATGTGAATGTAAATGAAAATTTAGAAATCAAGAAAGAAACTAATTCTCTCAAGAAAGATGTTAGTAAAATTAATAATGATAAAAACTAGTTTCAAAGAAGGTAGAATTTTTATATCAAGGATATTAAAATCCACAAAGGGAACATTACTATGAAATAAATAATCATAAAAGAATATGATTTGGATTTTGATGAATAAATATATATTCATAACCAGGAAGAATCACAAAAACATAAGGTTGAGAGGACCCTTGGAAAAAGGTAGAGTGAATTTGATGAAGTTATTAAAGTATATTTTGTTTCATCATAGGTTATTTACAATTATTTTTCATCAAATCATGTAAAATATTAACTTGTAATTTGTTAATATATAAATTCTTTCTCATCTAATAGTGTAGGTTCTTTATTTTAAACTAATAATACCTAGTTGGATAAAAATATTGAGAAAAAGGATCTTGTATCCAATGTAGTTCAAATAAATTATATGAAGAATGTACTAACAAAAACATAGAAAAGGAAGGATAATTATATAATAAAATAAAAAATATATTTACTAAGGCAAACTCAATAATTTTCCATAAGATCATTATTTAGAAGAAAATATTAGTATTTTGGTGTAAATAATAAAAAAACCTATGTTCTTTTGGCATAATATGCATATATTTTGGAACAAAATGATGTCCAAATTAAGGGGAAAGTACTCTTGATATTGGACTATTAGATCTGTAATGATGAAAACTAGACATGAAAGGAAAATCGGTCTATCTTTACAAAAAAACATTAAGATGGGATTATAGAGATCTGTTGATGATTTGACCAAAAGGGAAACTATGAAAATAGTATATAACCATGATTCAAGGTCAAAAAAACATTGTTCAAATGAAAATTAAGACATAAAATACTAGAAAGATGTAAAATTCAATGATTTTTGTGGTAAATATCAATGAAAGTAATAGGAGAAATCCACATATGCTTGGTATTTGATGATATTAACACATTTCTGGGATACTAATGTTTTGAGAAATTCAAAAGATACCGATGGTGGTGTAATAAATTTTTTGAATGAGAGATATTTTAAAATATGAGGAATTATAACTTCTAAATTTTTTATAATAAGATAATGTCAAAAGATTATTTGATTTATTGTGGGAAGAAATAAAATCTATTGAGTGAAAGTATGATTTTTTATTATGATAATGATGTGATATTAATGATTTTTTTTATATCTTAAAAATTATTAAATATGGGAAAATAATCTATAAATGAGAAATAATACGAGGTAATTTATTTCCTATTTTACACCCTATCAATTAATATTAACTCATATAAACAAAAAAAATATTATTTGGTATAAAATACATCAACACTTTGGAAAAAAATATAAGTGAAATATCTAAATAAAAATTTATGAGGGATGTCCCCCTAATATGGAAAAAAAGATATTTGGTTTGTTCATCCTATAAAATGGGGAAATGATTAAAGGAAATCATAAAATAGAGAATACATAATCAATAATAACTCTTGAAATTATTCACTCATATTGCGTGGATGGATAAAACACAATCCATAAGTATAGAATTTTTTTAAAATTAATTGATTATTTTAATATAAAAAAATATTATTATTTATGAAAAATAATTCATAGATAATGAGAATGTTCATGATTTACAAAATATTAGATGTAAGAGTTCTTACCAATCATATCAAGAAATTAGATGATGATGCTGATGGGGAATAAGATGCATGAAATGTATTTTAATATTAAATTTTAAATTATGGTATTAAATACTATTATATAACTCCAAAAAAATTCAAAATTATTTAGTTAATAAGATAATTTATAGAATATTTTTTTTAAATGGGGAGGAAAATGCTTGATGAATTTTAAAGGAAACAGTTCTTTTTGGGAGAAGTAATGTGCACTGCCATGAACATTTAAAACTGAATATTCTTGAGGCTAAAATTATATTTGACATAATATGAACTGTGTTATAAAGAATCTTTTAATGAGTTATTTTATTGTTTTTAGTAGCCCATTTTTCATCAAAATAGAAGACTTATATTATGGAAAATTCAAATAATGTTTTCATGAAAGTATATTTATAGTGTATTTATCTAATGGAAAATGATATATATTCTAGAATAAAAGGAATCACAAGGTAATTTATTTTTATGATATAAAATCTTTGAAAACTAATCTGAAAAATGTTCTAGAAATATAATTCTTCGATGAAATAGGAGAAGGAAAGGAGTACTAAATTAGACATGACTATGAAAAATATGTCGAGTTCATGCTATAGAGAGTTCATCAAAATTATAACTATAATGTTGATTAAAAGGGTTATATTGAGAATAAAACATATAATTTTCAAAAGATAATGATGATATTAAGGCTATAGAATATTATTAGCGAACAATTTTCACCTTTAAAAACCAAGAGAAACATGAGATATACAAAACACACAACAGATCCATTAAAAATGGTATCAAATTATAAAAATTATACCTCCCTTGTATCTTAGGATAAATCAAAATCTGTGACATAATTCTTTAAATACGATGAGTTGATTTAGGGTACAAATAATGAGATGAATCAATTTGAAATTAATTCTACATGGGACCATGCTCTAAGACCTGTTAAGAAGAATTTCATTGGAAAATTGTCGGTACTTAGGATCCATTAGAATGATCATGGAAAGTTTGTGAAGAATAAGGCTAAATAAGTGTTAAAAGTAAACTATCAAGATAAATGGGTATATTTTGTTGTTTTTTTTAACAATTACAAGGTTGGAGACTCTTAGGATGTTTCCTTTTATGGTATCTTATAGGCAGTATAAAGTCAAATATATCTTCATAAATGGTGACATTGAAAAAGAGGTATATATTAAAAATCAGTAGAATTTTGTGCTTGGTAATATAGATAAGAATGTGTAAATTATATAAATATTTATATATTTTAAATAAATCCCAATGGGCCTATTATTTATGTATTGTAACTATTTATTGGAAAAAATATTTAGTAAGGGAATAATCAAAATTTTTTTTACATCAAATAAATGGGACCAGGTACACATTTTATTGTTGTATATTTTTATGAAATTATCCTTTCAGGTGACCATGAATTTTTTTTTTCAAATAACATTCTAAAAAAATGAACAATAATTTGAGATTTCTATGATTGGTTTCATAAGATAATTCTTAGGGTTTTAATTAAATAAAAGATGAAATTTTATTTTCTTATCCCAAGAGATTTTTTCAGGAGTGTTATTGAATAATTTTGAAACGTAGAAGTTAAAGATATCTTTTACACACATTCAAGTGGGGATGAAAATCTATTAATAAGATAAAGGAGAAAGTGTAAATTAAATATAATTCAAATAATTTATTAGTTTCTTTCATTATTTTAATGATTCTAGAAAAGATATTATATATCATTCAAGTATTTTTTCTAAATATTTGAATAACCTCAATGTGTCACATATTATAGATTATAAAAGTGAATTTTGATATTTCAAAAGGAATATGAACTATGGTATTCCATACTAGAAGTGAAAATTGTCGAATCTATTCCAGATTATAGATATAGACTATGTAGGTGATTAAATTGAATAAGGATCACCTATTGTAGAATATTAAATTTGGAAAACAGCTCTATGAGTTGTAACTACAAGAAATAGAAATCATTCATAATGAGTAGTACATGCACAAAATATATTAATTTTAATAGTGATTTCACTCAAATAATTTTATAAAGAAGCAGCTGGATGATTTTAGAGTGATAATTGTTAAATCTATGGAAATTATATGTGATAATCAATATGTAATTGAACTTCATAAATGAAAATTTATATAATAAAATTATGAGTATATCAATTTTTTATCACTTTTTTAACGAGAATATAGCTAATGGGGACATATTTTGTAATTTCCTCCAACTCAAGACCATTTGGATGATATTTTCACTAAACTTGTCCAAAATGATATATTTAAGACTTTGATGATAAATATTGGTGTACAAAACATCTGTATCTCTTAAAAATAATTTTTAATACCCTCACTAATCCATTTATTTTATTGTGAATGGTAGATAGGTATGTGGATAATTCATTGATTGAATGTTATTTTCAAAGGGGGGAAAATTAAATTTCAATCCTCTTATTTAAATGGATGTTGTTATTATAATAATTTTGATTTAAGGTTAGTGTTGAGTTCATGGATTTAGAGGTATAATACCTTATCACATGTAGAAAATTTTTATTATCATCAAGAGATAGGGTTATTTAGAAAATATATGTTTAAATTATCATGTGCTGTCAAAATGTTTCTCACATGACCATGGTAGTGAATTGTTTTTATCTTGGATGAGAAGTTTTATTTAATTGTGGAATAAAAAATTGTATGATATAGGTTGAAATAAAATCTAAAGGGGGATATTTGACTTACTTATATAATTTTTTAAGGGTATTATCTTTTTTTTGAAACCATTTATTCACTTGATTCTCTAAATAATGATCGAAAATTTTGTGGAAGTGTTTTTTAGTTGTTTTAAAGTGGTAGAAGATGTTTTTCACATGGGTTTATGATTATTCAATTAAATTAAGTGTTATGAAAATCAAGTGAAGAATATTGGATAAGACTTGGATTTATGGTGGTTGTGATTAACACATCATAATGTTAATAAAACCAATTTATATAGTTGATACAACCAATGCTATAAGACCCAGACAAGACACAATATAGTTGTGACAACCACCCAATTAAGTTTAATACAAACTAAAAATGCTTCATGTATGTTTGAGAAAAGCATCAAACATACATTTAAGGTTGAGATAACTTCTTATCAAGGTTTATATAAGAGACTATAAAGTTGAGACATGTCATCATTAGGTTTAAAATGTGCTCATGAGGTTCAACTAACTTTAGAGGAATAAAATGAAAATCTTGATGAGGTTTCTAAAATGACTAAGGGAGAATTAATTTAAATTATATTGGTGAATTTTTCTTCTTGTAATCAAACATCATGATTAATCACATGATCCTGATCCCAATAGTTATTGAAGGAACAACCATCATGAAAGATAATGGGTGCTGAAGCATCCACATCATATGCACATGAGTACCCTACACACAATAATTAAATTAAAAATAAAATTAATTTCTATTGATTCAATGGAGTTTCAAATAAGTAAAATTATTGTGTCATACGCTATTTTTTTGAGTAAGATTAATGATAATTCAAAAAATATTTACTTAAAAAAATTTAATGGCATAGACCTTAGGTATTGTTACTTTTTTGGGAAATATTGTGTTTGTGGTGTCTAAGGAATTTCTATAAGTGTTGGGTGAAGGAAGGGATGAGTTTTATGGTTTTTTAAAGGAAAAGGTTATTTTTTTGGATGATGGTAGATCTAGGTGGAACATCACCAACAAAAGATCATCCAGGTGGTGGATCACCAATGGTAGATCTCTGGTGGTAGATCAACAATGGTAGATCATTCTTGTGTCTGAACAACAACAATATTTCTCTGATAGTATGTCACTAAGATCAAGTCATTCTGATGATAGATCACCAATGTTAGATCTATGATGGTAGATCCCCAATGGTAGATAATTATAGTGGTAGATCTACCATGGAAGATAATTATTATGTTAGATGACACATGGTAGATATTTATCGTGGAATATCACTAAAAGTAGATCACTATTTTGATAGATCACCAATGGAAAATCTCTAGTCTTAGGTCACCAATGGTAAATATCTAGTGGTTGATCACTAATGGTTGATCAACCTAGTGGTTGATCACAAATCGTAGATCATTCTAGAATTAGATCTCCAAATATAGATCTCTTGTGGTAGATCACCATTGGAATATCACTCTAGCGATAGATCATTAATGATAAATATTTAGAGGTAGACCACCAATGGCCGATCTATAATGAATCCAATTTTATAAAATTTTCTAGTATTTACCTTTCTGTAATTTTCTTTAAAAAATGGTTACAATACCGTAATTAATAGATTTTAAAGCCATTTAATATGAGGATAATAATATTCTCTATTTCTAAAAGTTTTATATGGCTCTTTTAATGGTATTACCACTTGGAATTGATGAGATCTTCCTTTAATGTTCACATAACTAGTTCAAATCCCAGTAGTTTCAAATCTGATCATTCTAAAGACAAGATAATTCCTTCCTTCATTCAGAATTAAAATCTATTGATACAGTAGGTTTATAATCATTCTTCCCTTGGTTTTGTGGAAACTAATCACTAAATTTTGATCGATATCCTCAAAGGTGGGTTTCTCAGGTACCCGAACTCCCTGTTTCTAGTGAATGAAGTTTATATAAATTTATGTTTTACAATCTAGGAATTGTACTTAATTTCTCATTATGAGTATCATATGGGGAGGGTTTCTTTGGTTTACCTATATGAAGACAGTTCCATCGAAATTAATAAATATAAATTAATTGGGTAAATGAATTTAGAAATGGTTAGGGGATTTTTAATTACATGTTTTTACCAGATTTATTATTATTATTATTATTATTATTGATATTTTGATTGTATATGCTTAATTCCTTAATTAAAATCACGACAGGTGTTATATTTTTTGAGATGTAGTGGTAACATCATGTAACCCCTGTTTTTATGATTTTTTATCACCCTAAATGGAATTGGATAATCAATTATATTCTACTAATGAAATCGTTTCCATTTGATATATGGATTATGTGTTAATTACCCTAAAACAATGTGTTATGTGATAAAATGTACCCTTTTCTAAATCTAAAATCATCTTGTGTTGTGGAAAATGACGTGTTATGTGCTACGATGTATGTGGGTAAAATGGACGTAATGTTGTCATGCAACATGAAAGTGATGGTTTTTTGGTGTAGAGTTGTAGTGGGGATATTAAAGTAGAGGTAAAATTATTGGTATTTGGATGTCGAGTTGTCATTTGTTGTTATATGATGTGTTATTCTAGTTTCCCGAGTATTATTGTAATTAACATGGTTTGGATAATGGGCCAGAAATTATAAAATGATTGGAATAAAATATAACGGGCTAAATGTTTAAACGGTGGGATATTGAATACATTAATTAAAGTTGATGTTAATGTTTAACTTATTGATAATGTGAAATATATAAATTGGATAAATATAGTTTTAAAAGTTAAAATTGATATGTGGAATATTGTTTCTTATGTGGGTTTGTGCATTTAGTTTTGGTAGTGGAAGTGGAGTATCTTGTTACATGGTTAGTTCCTAACTTGTGAACCCCTAGAATTGGCATTGTGTGTTTGAATACATATAACATCGTTTATTAATTTTGATTTCTATACATTCCCACCCATGTTGAGAACCATGTGCGGACACAAATATATATATTTTCAGGTGGGTTTTTACCAATATTCCAATAGGGGGATAGATGTATGGTTACCAGCCCTTCCCAGATCCCTCTTCCAGGTTCTGGTGACATGGACATGCTATGATATACATAATTAAAAGTGAAACTATGTATATGTGATGTGATGTGATGGACCAGGTGTATTTGGGTGAGATGTGTTGTAATGGGATGGTTGAGGTGTCTGTGAGTGAGATGTGATGTGATGTTATGTGATTCAAAAGAGGTGGGTGCTTGGATGTTCAATGTTTGGGTGTGAGGGTGGAAAATCAATGAGAAGTGGTGTAGGGTACCCTTTTCAATATGCCTAATAATATGTTATTATACTTGGAGGCATTAGATTGGTGAGTGAGGTATGGTGATGATGGGTTTGGTTAGTATACCCGTATAGGTGCTATTGGGGTTTTCTATTTTTACTTAGGTGTATTAGCATGATATTTTTACATGTACATCAAAGACTTTTATTGTCTTACTAAGTATACTTGTATGCTCAAATTGCATATATAAAACTATTTTTAGGTTTCCAGGAGGAAAACGCTGACCATTGCTAACATTAACGAATCATATTTTTGGAGAGTTATTGTTTCAATAATTTAGTTTTACTTTCGGTTATTTACATTGGAGACTTTTATCTGAATTAGTTTTATTTATACATGCATATTGGGATGATTTTTACTTTATTTTACATTATGTCAGAGAGTTTCTTGTGATTGATTCATCCTTTCTCCCAATACTATTTATATAATAGAGGTAAATTCATCCCATACCTAATATTATTATACCCTTGGTGTTAGTCTCCAACCTGTGATCTATTGGAGGTAGGACTCATGGGTCATTATCACACTCCCCTAATTATGGCATCTTTGGAGGGAGAGTTTCATGACATACTGGTATCAAAGGTTATGATTGAGGGATAAGATGGATTTTGGAGTTAGGAACAATGAATTTTATATGGGTTGGTATGGAAAAAGTGAAAATTGACCTTGGTGAATGACATAGGCTCAGGAGACCAGATAAGACATGGGATCTTAGGCCTTCTGTGATCTAATTCCTAGACTTTTAGATTATTTAATGACTAAGTGAGGTGGAATCGCTTGTAGGTAGAGACATAGGAGAGCTATATGCATGATGATGACTTTTTTTTCTTATTTTAGTTGGTTTCTTTGGTAAGGTTAACATGAATAAAGTAAATTAAAATGAATCTAAATAAAATATCATACTACGAAGATTAGGAAATATTTTTTACCTTTTCAAAATATGGATACTAGTCATCATTTGTGCATGTATCATATAGTGGAGGTTTAACATGATTTACATGTTGATATCCATAGGGTTCATCGAGTTCGAGATGATAATTAATGGTAGATTAAGTTGCAATAGTTTTAGTGGAAGGCTTTAGGGAAGTGCGAGTGAAACATTTCAAATGTGGAGATAATGAGATGGCTAGAGGAGATGGAGATCACATTAAGTTTTATCCAGGCCCGGATGGAGTATTGGGTCCCCTTGGATGTTTTTCAGATGTGAGGAGTTTCACATCACTGGTGGATGTTGTATGTTGGAGAGTGGAAGGGGGTATAAGTGCCAGGGTTTAAATTCCATAATGATTTCTTGAAAAAAATTCATCTTATCAACCATGAAGGCTGTGAAGATGGAAGAGATGATCTTTTTTTAGTAGGGGAGTATATCTGTGTGGGATCTTGGGATCAAGTTCAAAGATAGTCTATATTTTCACTCAGATCTCTTTCTTAATGAGGTGTCTTGTGAAGGATTTCTTGAAGACACACTTCTTCCTTCTATCCTATATTAAATTAAATCTTTTATTTTTATAATCTATCTGGAGATTTAAAATAATGTGGAATTCATAGAACATATGAAATTTTAGGGAGGATTACTATGATAGGGAAACCAATAAGCTTGATAAAAAAGTCATGATTTTTTTGAAGGTATCAGGCCTAAGGGACATTGGGGTTTTGACCAACAGGGAGTCAAACTCTACAGATTCCCTTTCAGAAATGTTTGGGTATTGGTTTCTATTCTCTTATAGGGGACCTATGGAGAGTGTGTTCCATATTTGGGGTTCATGACCATTTTCATGATGAATTTCCACTGGATTCTCAAGCATAGTTTGGTAGGGGTGGAAAGGTTCATCATCAACCTCAAAAAAAGTTACTAGAGAAGTTTTTTTAATAGTTTGGAAACAAGATTTATTCTCCCAAAAGATTTTATGGGGAAGGTAGAGGCCTATATTTAGATGTTACTCAAGTTTAGGGACATCGAACTGACCATGTTTATAGAGGAATCCATTAGTATAGAGGTAGAAGATCAGAGCATGGCCAGTTAGACACATTAGAGGTGACAGTGTTATAGGGGATGTAGATCATTAGAGGTATGTCCAGTTTTTTTATTACCATTTTCATGACTTGTTTGATTTAGGAGATTAAAAATCCATTAATTAAAATTATTTATTCAGTGCTCTAGTATTAGACATAAATATACTTTCTATGACCCTGGTTTTGACTATTCTAGTTAGAGGCTAGAATATCTTGTTTGATGTGTGTCAGGGGTTTTGATTAATGATGGGTCCACATTAGTCCCATGGGGATATTTTATTGCTACAGATGCATCTATATAATGTTATACTATCCATAAATTTCTAGTATTCTTTATGTTCTATTATCATTTACCTTTATTGGAGAGTCATGCTCTATAATGTGGATGGTAAGACTGTGGTTTTCTTTTAAAAGTGGGTTTTTTAGGTGGGATGTCAGTGTGTGGAACACCTTTTTTCAAGGTTGGTATTGGTGTTAGTAGAAGCATAATATGGGGGTGTTCCTATAGTTTTTGAGGTATTCCTAGATGTTTTAACGGATGAGGTTAGGACACTACCTCCTTAATACATTGAGTTTAGGATAGAGTTGATGGATGGTGCTTATATAAATTCAATTGACAATTATCAGATTACACCATTTGAGGTGTGGTGGTTGAGGATTTGTATAGTTGATGTGGTGAAAATTGATTTTATCTTGCTGAGTGTGTCTCGATGTGGTGCTCTAGTGTTATTCTCTATGAAGGTGGATGATAGTCTGTGGTTGTGTATGAACTACCAAATATTGAACCATGTGATGATCAAGAATCATTATCCTCTTCCAAGTATTGATGATATTTTTAACCAATTGAGGGGATCTAGTTGGTTAAATAAGACCTACCTTTTTAATGAATATCACCAGTTGAGGGTGAATGATAGAGATATCTGTAAGACTACCTTCAGATTTAGGTATGCGTACTTTGAGATTGTGGTCATCCCTTTTAGTGTCACTAATGTACCAACTATTTTCTTGGAGATCATGAACTCTTTATTTCACAAATTCATAAAATAGTTCATATTTGTGTTAATCGATGACATAGAGATCTACTAGAAACAAGTGTAGGAGCATGCCAAGCATATGAGATCTATTTTATAGGTTATTTGACACCACTAACTCTATGAAAAGTTTTTCAAGTGTATTTTTTTTGGATCTGAGAGGTGAATTAATTTAGTCATGTGGTCTCTAAATAGGGTGTGTCAATGTAACAATTGAAGATCAAGGCAGTTGTTTCTTGGGAAACACCTAATATTATGGAAATGGCCCACAAATTCCTTGGCTTTGCAGAATATAATTGGAGTTTTTTGCCTGATTTATCTCAATTGGAATCCCCATTGATAGCATTGAATTGAAAGGTAAATATTTTGTGTAGATTGATCAGTTCTAGGACTTGTTTGGTTACCCATAGGTGAAGTCGGTAAGTTCTATAGTACTTTAGTTTCATGAGGAGGGTGTTATGTTTGAGATGTTTTGTGACACTTCTTATCTGGGAATTGGATGAGTGTTGATGTAGAAAAGGCCAGTAGTCTCTTATGAATCTTGAAAGTTAAACCCCAAGAGGATAACCATTCCAACCATGATCTGGAGTTAGAGGATATGTTTTTGTACATATTAATGTTAGTATTACCTCATTAGAGAGAACTTTTTTTATTCACATTTCACAAGAACATGAGGTATATTTTTTCTCAGATAATGGGGTTGATAGATCTATACATAGATTTAAGGCTGGCTGATTGAGTAGGTTTCTTGTTTCAAATGATGGTTCAATATTCTCTGATGTGGCATGTAGATGATTATTAGTTGTAATACATAGAGGAAAAGGTGATGCACGATCGTGTTGTCAATGGTGATGCTTTAGAGGGATGGTTGGAGGATGGTCAAAACTAGATGATGTTTTTTGGGAGATTTTTTGTTTCAGTAGAAATGAACGAGGGAGTCCTCCATGTGTTTCATAAGTCACCATTAGCGATACAACAAAGAGTGTATAATATGTATCATTCTATGATGACATTGTTTTTGTGGCCTGATATGAAATGATTAGTGGTGGATTTTATGGCTTGTTGTCTGGTTTTCCATTCAGTAAAATCCGAGAATCATGTTTCTAATGGTTTTCTAATGCCCTTGGATATTATATATTATAAATGGGATGCAATCTAAGAGAAATTATTCATAGTTACACCCTGTGCACAAAGATGTTATGATTATATCTAGGTAAGCATGGACCGGTTGATGAAATCAACTCACTTCTTAGCAATAAAGGAGTTGTGTGTAGTGGATTTTTTTCTAGGAGGTATGTGGATGATGCGATAGAGATGAATAGAGTCCCAAGGTCCATTTTCTTTGAAAAATATTCACATTTTACATCATGAGTATAGACGGAATGGAAACATGATTTTTAAACTTAGTTATGCCTTAGAACAGCTTTCAACATCATACATGTAGGAAAATAGATCAGAATATATAGACACTAGAGGACATGTTATGGGAATGTGTCTTGGAATTTAACGGATCATGGAAATTAAACCTTACCTTGGTTGCCTTTTCTTATCACAAAACTATCACCCATACATTGGTATGGTCTTGTTTGAGTCCTTGTGTGGGTGTCCATTCTGTTCCCCCATATGTTGGGAGGAGGTTGGGGAGTCAGTAGTTCTTAGAACAAATGTGGTGTAGAGAAGAACAAAGAAGGTTCTATTGGTTTGAGAGAGGATGAAAATATCACAAGACCATAATAAGTCTTATGTTTATCACAAGATGATAACATGAATTCTTGAAGTTTTCCACTCGACATGGGCAGTATATGTTCAACAAAGAGAGTAAGCTCTCACCCTAGTTTTTTGGGCCCTTTGAGGTATTAGGGCATGTTGGAAAGATGACTTACTAGTTGGCACTTATTCTTCAACTAGACTAGATCCATGACATCTTCCACATCTATTAACTTCATTAGAATCTTAATGATGGCACCTGTGTCATTTATTGGGGAGAGTTGAATATTGAGGATGAAAAGACATTCAATGAGTATCTAGTGGAGATCCAAGATCATAAAGAGAAAGTTTGGTGATGAAGCACCATTCCATTGGTATATGTGCTGTCGATACATGGTTTCCTCAAGGAGAGTACTTGGTAGAATGAGATGTAGATAAAAGACAAGTACCTAGAGTTTTTTTTATTTTTTTATTCCTTTTATTTCATTATTGTGCTTGGATGTAATTTTTGAAGCTTGATATTTTATATGAGACATGCTTATTTATTTATGTTTGTTTTGTGATAATGTATTATATGTAAGAAAACTGGAGGACATGATTTCTAATCAAAACACATTGTACTATGATGCAATTAAACCCCTATGGATGAGTTGGTGCTGCCAAGAGTAAATAATTTATTGATATCGAGGATTCAATTTCCAGATTTGTATGTTTGGGGTAGTATTGCATATTTTTTTATTATGGGAAATTGAGTTGGAAAATTTTATTGGTGGTACTGTGTTAGATATAATGAGATCCTTGAGAGGCATCTCGAGGGATGGTTGTTCAGGCCTGTTCTCTATTTCTTCTAGTTTAGTTTAAAATTATTGACGGTGAGAATAGTTTGAGAGGTATATGATGTAATATCCCCAACATTCCATTATGATACATTGCGGTAAATTGGTGTTTCAGGTGCTTGAATAAAGTCTAAAGTTTCTATGTGAATCGAGGTTTTTTAGTTGTTTTGGAGGAAAAGGATGAGTTTTAGACGATGATGGCATATCTTGGTAGTAGATCACCAATGATAGATCATTTTTGAGGTAGACCACCAATGATATATCTCTCGTAGTAGATCACCAATAGTAGATCATTCTGGTGGTAGATATCTAAAGTTATATCTTTGAATGTAGATCACCAATGTTAGATCATTCTGATGGTAGATCACTGATGAAATATATTTGGTGCTATATCACTAAAAATAGATAATTTTGGTGGTAGATCACCAAAAATATATCATTATAACAGTAGATAACCAATGGTAGATCAAAAATCATATATCATTTTGGAGGTATATCACTAATAATATATATCTATAAATATATCCCCAATATTAGATTACTCTAGTGGTAGATCAGAAATGGTATGTAATTGGTGGTAGATCACCAATGGTAGATCTATAGTGAATCCAGTTTTCCAAAAAAAAAATTTATTTTTTCTCTTTTGGAATATTATTGGATGAAAAATTGTTTCAATGAACTAATTAATGAATTTTAAATACATATTAAAGCGGGATAATAATATCTACTATTTATTAAAAAAATCATACCCCTTTTATTGGGCATACAACATGGAATTGACGATATCCACCTTTAATGGTCATCCAAACCATATCAAATCCCACTAGTTTTATATCTGATCATTCTAACATAAAGATATTTTCTTCATTAATTTCGGATAATTGTCAATTATGATCAGAGGTTTTGAATTATTCTCCCCATAGATTTATGGAACCTTATCACTTCTATAGGATCGAGTTCCCCATAGGTGGTTTCCTCTGGTGTGAAAACCCTCAGTTTATGGTGTAAAATGTTTGTGTAAAGATCAATTATTCCAGGTAGTAATTATGCTTAGTTTCTTTTTAAGTGTATCATGTGAGGAGGGTTAATTTTGTTTATCTATGTTGATATGGTTCCATCCAAATTAGGAATGTTAAATTAATTGGTTAAATGAATTAAAACATTTGAAATGGAATGTGAATAACAGGTTTTTACAATTATTATTATTATTGATATTATGATCTTATATGATTAATGACTTGATGAAAATTATGGTTTTTATTGGATTTTTGTGTTCTATAGTGGTGATATTATGGAACCTATATTTTTATGACTATTTGTTATCACCATAAATGGAATTGACTAATCACTTATATTCAACTAATGAAATGGATTCCGAAGGATATATGAATTGTGTGAGAATGACCCCAAAATTATGTTTTATGTGAATATATCCCCCCTTTTATAAATCTAAAAATCTGGTTTGTGGTGGAAAATGATGTGGTATGTGATGTGATGTGCATGGGTCTATTGGATATGATGTGTTGTGTCGTGGGACTATTAAAGTGGTGGTTGGCTTATTGAAATGTGGAAGTTGGGTTGTCTATTTCTGTGATATGATATATTATACTAGTTTCCTAAGTAGTATTGGAATTAACATGGTTTGTATAATGGGATTGAAATAATAAAATGATTGGAATAATATGTAACATGCTGAATGTTTAAATGATGTGATATTGAATATGTAAATTAAATGGGTTGTTAAAGTGGAATTTATTGATAATTTGGAATTTGGAAATGGGATAAATTTTGTTTTAAAAGTGGAAAGTGATTCATGGATGATATTTTCTCGTATGGGGTTGTGTATTTGTTTTTGGAAGTATAAGTTGAGTATATTGTGATATAGTTAGTTTATCACTTATAAACCCATATAGTTGGGCTTTTGTGCTTCATATTATATATATAAAATTATATATTCTTTTTGATTTATATATGGGCCCCACCAACATCATGTGTGATAAGACGAAAACCATATATATATATGGGGAGTGTTTTTTCCAACATTCTGGTGGGAAGATGGATCGATGGATACCCATTTTTCTCTACCGCCTCCTAAAGACATTAGAGATATACAAATTCTATGCTGAACAAAATTCAAATATGATACTTTCTAGATTTGATTTAATGTGATGTGATGGCCTTGGTGTCTTAGAGAGAGATGTGATTTGATGTGATGACCCAAGTGTCTACGGGCGGGATGTGATTTGATTCAAAAGAGGTGGGTGGGATAGGATATATGTCATTAGACTGAAAGGGAGGAAAATTCGTGGGAAAGTGTTGTGGGGTAGCCTTTTCAATTCTTTTTATTATGTTATTTTACATAGATGCATTATTTTGGTGAGTGATCCATGGTGAGAATGGGTTTATACATTATAATTAAACTAATCATTATAACACTTTTAAACAAGATTCGCTATATAAACATGCAATTAATACAACATATAAGACCAATATGTCTAGTGTCTTTTGGGCATATGAACTTTACATAACAACTTAAAACATGAAATACACATCTTTATTGAAAAAATCTTTTACATGGCCACAACATTCCTTCATACTTAGCATTTTATGGGATAACCTGAGGATATACATAAGAATAGGGTGAGCTATAAATCATAGTAAGGGAGTAAATAAGGTATAAAAGGAAAAATACAGTTCATGTTAGGAAATGGGCATATCAATGGAGAATAAGAGAAACATGAACATATGTTCATGACATAGTAGGATTATTATAACATGGAAATGTAGTAAGAACATAAAACACTGCATAATTAATATAAAGGAATCAGGTAAACCCATGTCCCAACAAGGTGGAGAACGTTCTATAAAGGAATCAAGTGAATGCGTATCCCAAAATGATGTATCATGATACTAAACATTACCCAATGCATTGGAGTGCTATCTGGGTTCACCCTTCATAATCATTTCAATCTCATGGTTATGTGTGCCACATAGATCATATAACATGGATTTATTCAGCATCATAATTTATTCCACAATCAAGGTATGCGGAATAAATAAATTTAAATCCTCAATAAACATGTATATGTGCAACAATGTGAATTCCCTTTATATAGGAATGAGTATGGTATTAAATACACGATGATTTTGACATAGAAAATCATGATGCAATTCCCACAGCATAATGACGTCATATATAAATTCATAAAATGGGTTGATTAGAGAGAATGTGATATCTCAAAAATTATACATGAAATTTATAGTAGGGTACCATGGAACATAAAATTCCAACATGAAAAATTTAATTTTATATGCATAATATAAAATAAATGCTTGAATGGAAATGAGAAGAGAGAAATCTCTTATGAAATTACGACATAGTAATGGGTGTACATGAGAGGGATAAATGTGAGGGAAATTAGTCTCTCATCATTAAAAAATAATAAGGAATGCATGGTAGATGTTTTAAAATATACCCCATCATCATTAATTTAAAATAAAATGATGTAATGATATAAGGCAACTTCAACAAAAATTGAGAAAAGAAAGGACCCTTACATAATTTCATCCAAGTAACAGCTTAGGTAAGGGTCCAAATGGGAGAGGATAAATGATAAATCATTTAAATAACATCAAATGGATAGTAGGTAATTGATTAAAAATGTATAAAAATATAAAAAATTGAATTTAAAAGGACTGATTTCAAACAAGGTTCTTGAATTGGAAGGGGGAGTGGAAGGTGGGGATAACTTATAGAATTTTGGCATAGTAATGGGTGTGATTAAAAGATCATAGTTTGATTAATGGGATTAAAAGGAAAATAAAATCATTTATACAAAAAATGGATAGTAAGAAGGATATGAAGAACATATAACAAATAGATAAAATCGATGTTAAAAGGCATTACATAAAAAATGTTCTTGAAGAATAAATAGTGAGGGAGATCACTTACTAGGATGTGTGACTCTAATGGCTTGTGGGAGGCTTCTTGGGAGCTTGGGGGTGCTTTGGGAGGAATCTAGGGAGTAGGAAGTAGAGGTTTGGTGAGCTGAAAAGTTCTTGAGTGAAGAGAAATGGGTTCTTGGGAGGGTTTATATAGGAAATGTGGGGGAATTTTTTATTATTTTGGTTTTGGACACAACACACTAAAATATTCAAAACCACATACCATACCCTGGGTTTTTCCCACAGGTTTTGAAAAAGCGTATTGGTATAAATCATTTTATAAGAATATTGTCCAAATATATTAATATGTTTCAATTTCTTATGATGAGGTGAGTCACACTTTTAAGGAAATGATTTTAAAATCCTTAAATATTTTATATGTCTTGGTAGATTTACTAAAGATTTATAAAATAAATCAAATAAAACTAAAATTAAAATATTTTTAAGTGAAAAAATATATTTGGAGTATGATACCTTTTATATTATTTTATCACATAATTATTGCATCATTATGATGTCATAAAACACATTATATATTTATACTGTATTTAATTTTTTCCCAAAAATTCAACTATCTCAGAAAATTATGAAAAACACACCATTGGAAAATTTTGATGTATTAATTCCAAAAATAAAATCCAACTTATCTAAATAATTTATAAATATTTTAATTTTCACATTTAAAATAAAGACAAGCATTTATTGAAAATTGACGAGTTTTGAGAAAAAGATTTTTCAAACCTTAATAAAATATATATTTAACTTCGTAAAAATTACACAATCATTTATAAAATAAATTTAATAATAATATTTTATTAAAATATTATTTATTTAAAAAATTCATTAATTTATCAAAATATATTTCTTAATTTAATTTGAATATTAACCAAAAATACAATTTGTACTTTAAAAAGAATTGACAATGTTACAATAATTGAAAAAAATATATTCATTATTCTATAAAAAATAATTTAAATATCTATAATTCTAGGGTCTTATTACATATACCTTTATTACACCATCATACTCTCTACGTGTATGGTGTGTGATGATTGGGCTTTCATGGGGCCATTCAGTGAACATGGTTTGGGTTGTGATCTCAATAAGCTTGAAATTCTCCCATAAATGGTTTATCTGAGGCTTATGGTATTGGATATCAGCTTGGTATTTTCTATAGAAAAGACTATAAATGTTGTCTCCCTCGGAAGCTCAAATAAATGGGCTTCATAGGGTACAATCCTATTGGTTGAGGGAATCATTTCTTTTGTCCATTTCAAAAGTATTTGTTAAAACCCTCTATTTATACTTGTTGTTCGGTGTTAGGGATTTTAAATTTAAAATTTCATATATGTATTATAATTTTGGATCCCGTTGTGGTTACCGCTCATCCTCAAAGTTGATTTTTGAAAATTAAAAAATGGAATTTTCAGTCGGCCTATATTTATACTAGTAATGTGATCACTATTCAACGACTATATTATCAATGGTAACGACACGTAATATTCATTTAAATACAACTGGATAAAATAAAATAAAATGAGGGTATGTGTTTTCTATATCCATAATACACTATAAAAAGTAATTTTATTCATAAATGTTCGGGTTGTTACAAACATACCCCCTTTAGATATTTCTCCATAAAAATATCATTTTCTCTAAATAAAAAAGACAACGGTAACTCTACCTCATCACTTTATCTGGTTCCCACATCGCTGCTTCAAAATTGTGGTTTCTCTACAATACTATGAGGAGGTTCATTGTCTTAGTTTGTAGAACTTTTTATCTATTATCTACGATCTCTACTACAATCTCCTGACATGATAGGTATTTTTTCAATGGTACCACCTCTATATTCAGTACATGTGATGGGTCAGGTTTTTTCCCTCAAGAGTTATACATGAAATACATCATGTACTTGAGACAGGTTCTATGGGAGTGGTAGTTGACATGCCACTACCCCGATGCGATCAAGGATCTCAAAAGGGCCGATATACCATGGAAAAATCATTCCCTTATCCCAAACCTCAAAAATCTCTTTAATGGAGATATGTGGAACAATAACATGTCTCCAACATCAAACTCCAAGTGTTGTCGATGAATGTCAACATAGCTCTTTTGTCTAATCCGGGAAGATTTGTTATGATGCTGGATGGTCTTAACCTTCTCCCCCATTTATTCGACCATTTTCAAACATAGATGTTTTTGTTCCCCAACATAATCCCATTATGTCTATGTTCTTCCCCTCTTCTCATAAAGGGCTTCATAAGGACCCATTTGGATTGTTGAGTAAAATTGTTTTTGTAAGAGAAACACACTAAAGGAAGACATTAGTCTCATCCGCATTTGAAGTTTATCAGAGAGGCTCTCAACATTTCCTCAAGTGTTTGGATAGTTCGATTATTTTGACAATCTGTGTGAGGGTGATAAGATGTACTGAAGTTCACCTCTACATTTAGAGCATGTTGTAGACTTTTCTAAAACCTAGAGGTGAATCTTGGATCTCAATTGGACATAATCAACAGTGGTAATCTATACAACCTTACCACTTCTCTAATGTATATCCATGTTAGCTGATCCAGTGATAAATACTCTGGAATTATAATGATGTGTGCAGTCTTTATAAAAAGATCCAAAAACAAATAACTAGGGTTGTTTCCTTTGTATTTTTTTGGAATTCATATAACAATATCCACAGTGATGTTTTCCCATTTCCATGTTGGTATGTGTAATGGTTGCATAATCCCATTACACTTCTGCCGCTCAAACTTCACATGAAAACATACCCCACCCTTTGTTGTATATTTAGAAATCTCATTCTTTTTGTTATCCCACCAATAGTGCTCCTATATATCTCAATACATCATTGGGCTTCCAGGGTGAATATGGAAATTTGAACTCTGCATATTATCTAAAAGTTCATTACTTAACTCCATAGTGGATAAAACACATAGTCTTGAACAAAATCTAATAATTCCTTCTTCATTAACATTGATCTCTAAGGATTTACATTTTCTGATAGTTTCCACTTTATTCTGAACTCCCACATCATTTATTTGATCATCCGTTAAACTTTCCAAAAGTAAAGGTTAAGAAAGAATTTTTGAAAGGATTAATGATGTTCCTTTTTTATGATTCCCATGTCAATCTTTACAAAATCTAAGAAGATTGGATCATTTCCAATTATTATGAATTATAGAATTTCTGGGTCCTGTATACTTCAATTATCTTTCACCTTGTTCGCTTTCCCAGCATTGGAAAGTATTACAAAATTTTAATTGTTGATGAGTTGTAACCATCTTCATTGGCACATATTCAGCTTTTTCTATGTGAATATATATTTGATACTTTTTTATCTATATATATTTCACAGTTCTCTCCAAAGAGATAATTTCTCAATATATTCAATACAAAGATCATAGTTGCAAACTCCAAATAATGTGTGGGATATATCTCCTCATGAATTTTCAAATGACTTCACACATAATCAATGAATTTGTCATTATGCATCAACACACAACCCATACACTTCTTCAAAGAATCACTGGAGATTACGAAAATCTCCACACTTATGGGTAGTGTGAGAATAGTGGATGTGACAAGCCTCTTCTTCAACTCCATGAATCTTTATTTTCATTCATCTTTCCAAGGAATCTTGACTCCCTTTTGAGTTAACTTGGTAAGTGGGTTTTACAATTGTGAGAAATTTCTCACAAATCGGTGATAATATCTAGCTAACCCTAGATCACTATAGATATCAATCACATATGTCGGCCTCAACCATCCCTAAATTAATTATTTTGTAAGGATATAAAGGTATCCCATTGCTTTGGATGATATAACCCAACAATGATCCTTCCTTCAACCACAACTCACACTTGCTGTACTTTTCATAGAGACTCCTCATTCACAATGTCTCTAGCACGGTCCTCATATGGTTCTCATGATCCTATTATGTTTTGGAGTATATTAGAATATCATCTATAAATACTAACACACATTTTTTTATCTAATTTCTATGGGATATATTCATCATATTCCTGTAGATTGCTGGAGCATTAGTAAGTCCGAATGGCATCGATATGAGCTCATAATGCTCATACCTCATATGAAAAGTAGTCTTGGGGATATCCTTCTTCTTCACCAAAACTTGTTAATATCCCAAATGCAGATCCACCTTGGATAAGTATTTTACTCCACATAGCTAATTAAAAAGTCATCAATTAGTGGAAAAAGATAATTGTTATTTTTCATGATTTTTTTGATCTCACGATAATCAATGAAAAGGAGAAACAACTCATCCTTCTTCTTGATGAAGAGGACTAATGCACCCCATGGTGAAGCACTTGGGTATATAAAACCTTTATCAATATTCTCTTATAATTTTTTCTTTTAATCATCATGTTTTACAAAATCCATTCTATATTGAGTATTGGATATTGGAAATGCCCCAAGTATATAATCAATTGAAAATTTAACATATCTGCTAATAGGAAGACAAAACAATTCCTTATGAAAAAACTCAACAAATTCCCCCACAAAAGGAGTGTATTTGAAGATGGTTCATTACTCAGAATCAATAATCCGAGAAAGATACACATGCTTATAGGGAAGTAATATCCATGCTTATGATGATGGTGCTATAGAAGATTCATCCATCTGCTTGAACTTGTATAGAATCAGGGGTCGATTCACCAAATGTAGAGTGATTTACCTCTCATGGAAATTTATGTTGGATATATAGAGAATAATATAATACATACCTAGTATTTCATCAAAATTCACTTAGGGAAGTATGATGATGTTTTCCAGGAAGCTCAAACTAGAAATTCTGAGAGGAGAGGAGTCATATTCATGGGATGCTACACTTTGTCCATTTGCTGTTTTCACCGACATCTTTACTTCCATGATTTGTGCTGGTGTTTGGATTGTTATACTAATATTTTATGATATAATATAATGTGTAGAACTAGAATACAAAAGTATGTTCCCTATTATTGAATGAATAACCACTATACATATCACCAATTCGTTGTCAGGATTTACTTCGTTGATAGTGATGGAAAAAATTTCCATTTCTACCTTGGAGGTTCTTGGTTTCCTCCGAAAAAACTTGTCTTAGGGAACTAGTTGTCAAATTTCCCATGTTCCTTGCAATTATAGCAATGAAAAATTCATCAAGGATTAAACTAAGAATTTATTTCCTCTATCATAGTCGTAGTTTTTTATTTCTCACAATCACTAGCTTGGTGCCCTTTCTCCCAACACCTTTAGAATTTCCTTTCCCCCTTTAGAAAATTTATAGGGTGCATATTTCCACACCTTTAATAATGAGGATGGAGAAATATCTTATCTATATTGGATTAATCCATTGGACTCCCATGATAAAATTCTACATTCCTCTTCTTATCCCCAGGATACCCCTGAGAGTCACTAATATGAATTTAATCTGTAAGGGAACATTAGAAAATCACTTTATAGCTATAAAAGTAGTGGATTTCGTGGGATTTCCATAGTCTAGGTTTTATCCCTCCAATGAAGCTGTCAACCTTTCTTTCAAGGGTAACAACAAAACCAGAGGCGTATCATGCAAGTCCAGTGAAGTTTTCCATTTACAACCCAATATATTCTACATAATTTTTCTTGAGTGCAAGGAAATATCATTCCATCTTTAGATGGAGGGTGTAGGGAAAATATTTATCGAATTTTTTTTGGAAGTCCTTCTATTCCATCTCATAGATATCTTCCTCAAGCTTTATATTTTTTATAAATTTCCACCATTGAAAAACTTCACCCTCTATATGATAAGCATCTAGAAGAACCTTCTCTTGTTCGAAGCATTGAAGGATGGAGAAGATATTCTCAATGGAGTTAATCCATTGTCAGGTGATTGAGGTATCAGATGATCCATTTAAAGTAGGAGGCCCTTTTTCTCATGAATCTATCGATTTCGTCTTGTTCTTTCTTGGTGGTGGGGGGTGCGTGGACATTCCTCTTGATATATGCTTCTTTTAAATACATGATAGAATTGAGAGTGTATCAAGAAATAGTTCTCAATTCATGATCCCATTATATTGGTAATCTCATTAGAGCAGTAATCACATTGATCTTCACATCAGTTGTTAGCTCGATTCATCTTATTACAGGCCATTGGATAGAATAAAAGGAAAATTAGGGGTAATTATTTTGAAATATAAAACACATAAATGGGAATCTAATGATATTAAAGGGATAACATATAAAATACATTTATATCCTAAAATTATGAATTTATAGGCTTTGATCAATGTTATCCATGATCTACATACTAACGTATATTGTTATGGGATTTTTTGTTCCCTTAAAAATACTTCATACTAATATTATAAATTTACCAAAGTCTATCCCCATGGAGTATCAATACACGAGTGTAACAAGACCCATTTTCATGTACAAGTTACCATTATAGTCTTGTTGAAAACAATGTTTTTGGGTTCTACCCCTAGATACATATGTTACAGAGACACATCTACTTGTTCATGTTTATATATGGATTTATTTTCTTGATAAACCACTGATAATATACTCACCAAAATTTTGGGATGTTTTTCTTATAATTAGTCTTATTCCTATGGGTTTAAATAGAGATTTCTAATGCTAATCCCAAAAATAACTAAAACTATCATCTAATACCAACTATAAATACCCTTCTCTTTATTACACATTTAAAAATGATTTATTACATAAACTTTCAATTAATACAACTCATAATATTGATAGGTATAATGTCTCTAGGTTTTAGGAATATTACAAAACAAGTTCAAACATGAAATACACATCTTTATTGAAAAATTATTTTACATGACCAAAACATTACTTAGTACATAGAATTGTAAAGGATAACCTAAGGATATACATAAGAAAAGGGTGAGCCATAAATCCTAGTAAGGGAGTTAACAAGTAATAACATGAAGAATAAAATACATGTTATGCAATAGACATATCAAGAAAGCAGAAGAGAAACATGAACATAAAGGTATGATATAAGAAGATTATCATAACATGGAAATGTGGAAACAACTTAAAACACTACATCATTAACATAAAGGAATCAGATAAACCCTGTCCCAACATGACACATCATGATACAAAACATTACCTAATGCATTGGAGCACTATCAGGACACACCCTTCTTAATCAATTTAATCTCATGATTAAGTGTGCCACATAGATCATATAACCTGTATTAATTCAACATCATAATTTTTTTCATGATAAATGAATATGGATTACATACATTTATGTAATTAATCAACATGTATACTTGCATAAAGGTGACCACCCTTAATAGACGAATGTGTATGGTATTCAATACACAATGATTTTTGGCATGGAAAATCACTATGAAAATTTGGTAGCATAATGATATCATATAAAAATTCATAAAATGGTTTGATGAGAGAAAAATGGGTCTATAATAATTTATAATTGAATTGGATAGTATGGTATCATGATAAATAATATCCTAACAAGTGAAATATAATTTTAGATGCATAAAATTAAATAAATACTTAAATGTAAATGAGAAGAGAGAAACCCCTTATGGTATTTTGGCATAGTAATGGTTGTACATGAGAGTGATTTATTATATAGAGAGGTGTCTCTCATAATTCAAAAATAATAAGAATTGTATGGGGGATGTGTGAAAACATACCCTATATAAGTGGATGTTAAATCATAAAGAAACATGGACAAAAATTGAGAAAGGAAAGAACCCTTTTGGAATTTCTCCATAGTAGCAGATTATATTTGGGCCCAAATAGGGGAGGATAAATAAACCCTCAAGGAAATTAAATCAAATGGACAATAGTGATTTGATTATAAATTTATTAAAATATAAAAAATTAAAATTAAAATTACTAATTTCAAAAAAAAATCTTGTATTGGAAGGAAAAGATGAAGGTGAGGATTGCTTGTGGAATCTTGGCGTAGTAACAGGTGGGACTAAAAGATCATAGGGGGATTAATGTGAGTAAAAATATAATCACATAATATATTAATAAAATATAATTTAAGAATGTATGGAAGAATATATCTCAAATTAAGAAGATGGAAATTAAATGGCATGATATAAAAGAGGTTCTTGAAGAAAAAGGAGAGAGGGAGATCCCTTACAAGGATGTGTGATTCCAAAATCTTGTTGGAGGCTTCTTGGGAACTTGAGTGTGACATGGGAGGACTCTAGGGAGTAGGGTACATAGGATGTTGAAGCTTTAAAGAGCTTTAGTGAAGATAAATGGGGTCTTGGGTTGGTCTATATAGGAAATGTTAGGGAATTCGTTATTATTTTGGTTTTGGAATCTACACACTAAAATATTAAAAACCTAAAAACATAAAATAGATTTTGCCCATGGTTTCTAGAAAGGGGGATCAATATAAATTATTATATAAGGAAAATGTCTGATTATATTAAAATATTACCCTTTCTTATGCATAGGTGAATCAAACTTTCAATTAAATGATTTTAAAATCATAAAATATTATATATGTATTGGAGGATTCACTAAATCTTTACAAAATAAAGAAAATAAACCTAAAATTTCATTATTTTGTTGAAAAAAATATATTTGGACGAATATTCCTTTTATATTATTTTATTACATCACTATTCGGTCATTATGATTTCTTAAAAAACATTATATATTTATACGGTATTTAATTATTTCCCAAAAATTCAACTGTCTTTAAAAATTATGAATAATTCACCGATAGATAATTTTGATGTCTTGATTCCAAAAATAATATTCAATTTATCTAAATAATTTTCTAAATATGTAAATTTTTACTTTTAAAATAAAAACCTACATTTATTGAAAATTGATGGGTTTTGAAAAAAACAGGTTTCAAACCTTAATAAAAATTACATTTGAGTTCATAAAAATTATATGATTATTTATAAAAGTAATTTAGAAACAATATTTTATTAAAATAGTATTCATTTAGAAAATATTAATTCATAAAAATATATTTCTTAATTGAATTTAAATATTATCTAAAAATACTATTTGTAAATTAAAAAGAATTCACAAAGTTATAATAATAGGAAAAATAGATTCATTATTCTATAAAAAATAATTTACATATCCATGATGATAGGGTCTTATTAAATATCCCTTTATTACACCAACATAATCCTTAAGAGTAAGGTGTACAATGGTGGGGATTCCATGGGCTCATTCGATGAACATGGTTTGGGCCGTGATCTTAATGAGTTTGAACTTCTCCTATAAACATTTTCTCTCATGTTTGAGTTGTAGATATCATCTTGGGATTGGTCAAGTTAAAAGCACCGAAATTCTACATCCCTTGAAAGCACCGATAAATTGGATTCATAGGGTACAATTCTACTACTTTAGGTCATCACTTCATTTGTCCGTGCTAAAAGGACTTACTAAAACCCTATATTTATACTAGTAATTTTATCACAATTAAATGGATATATTATCAAGGGTAAGGATACTTGTTGAAAATCGAAATCCAATTCAACATAAAAAAATAAAAGGAGTGCATGTGTTTTCTATATCGATAAGACACTAAAATAAATTTAATTTTATTCATAAACGTTTGGTTTGTTACATAAAGTATTCATGTATAGGTACTATTTGATTCTTCTATTTACACAAGGGTTCATTCATATGTTCTTTTCACAGATGGACTAGAGAATTTGGTTTTCTTTCTAAGTATACCTGTATGTGCATCCTATATATCTAAAACTATTTTTAGGTTTCTAGGAAGAAAATTTGGACCATGATAGAATTTACTAGCCGGTATATTTGGAGTGTTGCTGTTTTTCTCCTTTGGAATTTATTTTGGGTATTTACTTTGTATATTTTTACCTATATTAGTTATATATATATATATATGATGTTTGGTATGGTTTTTTGATGTATTTTATATTATTTTAGGTATTTACTTACAATTTTTCCTATCATCATTTGATTATATTTATATTATAGAGGGTAATGCCTCCTATATCAATGATTTTCAAAGCGTCGGTGAAAGTCTCCAACTCAAGGTCTACTGGCAGTAGGACTAATGGGCCATTTTCTCGCTCTCTCTGTCATAATTGTGATATATTTGGACTGATGGGGTCATGAAAAAAAATTCAATTATGAATTAAATTCACTAAGTTAACAATTTATACAGTTATTATTAAAATTAATGGATATTACAAATTTCCATTTTAGAAACTAATATTCCTGAGATACCATATTGAATATATTTGTTTCGGAAATGAATAATTTGTTTTTAAAATATCTAAGAAATGAAGATAAATACACATCCATAAAAATAACATTTTTATCGAGGATAGAGAACTAGAGAGGTCAAACATAACATATTCATGTATTTTGAAGAGGTTAAGGAATTATTAGTTGAATGCTAGTGATCATGGCACATTCTAATGGAGAGGAAGGAGATCACGTTCATGCATGCATGATACCATGTATGAAAAACTAATCCTAAATAAATCTTGGGAATAGTTCAATGTGTTGACATAGTTATGAATTCATATATGAAGTTCAGATCCTCTAAGAAATATGTCCTTTTGATTTTCATGCGTCCAGTGTTTTATTTAAGATATAATTCTTTGTAGAGTGAAGGAGGAGTTTTGAAGAACTAGTGGTTCTAGCTTAAATAATTCCATGAATTATTGGAGAAGTGGATGATACCCTCCCCTCATATAGACATTGATAATAACTACTTGATCCTTTTATACAAATTAATAGGAATTTTTTACCAATGTAACTTTGAAGAGAAAATAAACTCTAAGGCCTAATAATACATATGACATGAAAAAATGTAATCACTCACATATTGGACAAACAATGTAATTGTTTGTGTCTACTATTTTAACATGACATTATTAAATATTAGTGAGGAGGATGGTATTTGAGATAATATGGAACTTAACTAGTCACCTGGGTTTAACTAAAATATAATTATTTATAAAATAATTAATTACCACTAATTAAACCCCTCATAGTGGTATCACAATATTATCTTGGCCCTAAATTACTTATAAATAATTATTTAATTTTAAAATATATGAATTTAAAAAAAAGTATCAATAATATATTTATTAATTTGAATATAAAAACAAAAAAAAAGACCTCTAGTACCTCTTTCAATCATGTTATATTTTAAATCAAGATAACAACAACTACTTAATCAGCTACATTAAATAAATTCTATTACCATTGACTTATACATGTTTTTAAGAAAAAATACTTAGCTTTACCTATTAAAAATTGTTTTAAACATAATTAACATTTACTATGTGGAAAAAAATTTCAAAGAATTATTTTTTAAAATCTTTACATTCTAAATATTCAGACAAAGTCATTGTATCTTATTAAAATTAAAAAACAAGAATGTTTGGACTCAAATTATTGGAATTTTTATTGAAACCTAATGTTAATGTTTTTTTTAAAAAATATTGGCATTTTAATTTCATGAATTAGTGGAATGTTAAAAATAATTTATGCATTAAATAAACACATCATGGGAGATATATAATATCAAAAACAAATATAAAATAAAATAAATCCAATTCCCAATTTAATTTAAAGTCCTGGAGAATAAATATTACTGATAGGACACTAACTAAACATTCTTAAACTATAGAAAATTATATAATTTAATTGAATAATAACTAACAAAATCGACTAAAATTAAAAAAATAACTCTTTATCTAATTCAAACCTACCAAATTAAATCAAATAATAATAAATAAATAAAAATATATGGAACTAAACTAAACCAAATTGATGAAACTAGACACAAACTAAATAGAACTGAAATGTTACCACTGAAATAAAGCCAATTCAAGTGACTCATACTAAATGAAAATAAATATAAATAAATTAAATTTACTAAACCTAAATCTTCTACTAAGGCCAAAAATTCTCTAATACAACCATTTCCTATACAACTTACATGATAACTATTTTCCAAAACCACTTATGTAAAATTTATTCCTCAATAAAAAATATTTAATCCTTTGAAGTGAATTTGAACTAAAATAGTAAAAAGTGTTTCTTAAAAAAATTTATAGCATAAATAAATTTATAATATAATAAATTTATAAAAAATAATTTATTATTATTTTTGAATCATATGAAATAACATAATACACCCAAAACTATAAATTTATCTACTATTGTACCACTAAATTATATATCCAAATATTATTTTGGATGCTGAATGTCATATTTACAATGTGATTTATTTAAAAATTATACTATGATAGTTATTGGTTTCATTTAATTGGAATTTATTTTATTTTATGATATTACTATTTATTTAATTTCATTGGTAACTAGTTCTTATATTATTCATTCGATTAACAAAATTTATATTGGACATTACATTGATAGTTGACATATGAAGACTTGTTTTTTTAGGTTTATTAGGTTAACTTATCAATTAATATATTATATAATTTTTTTTCATTGGAAAATGAATTGAATATTCTGGGTATTTATTACTATAGAATATATTATACAAGTAGAAAAAAGGAATATTGCTACATGATAAACAGTGTGACCAATGTGGAAATTTTATGAATATTTGAATTTCTATTAATTTGATTTAATTTACTTTTTACAGTTGTTTATATTTTCAATCATTGTAATATATTAATTAATATAATACTATTTGGAAACTGGACCATACAGAATTGGAAATTTTAGTCCCCAAGGATCATTTACATCTTATATTAGGATACGAGAATTGATTCAGGGTGTACTGTGAAACTGGGTAAAAATATTATTGAATATAAATAATGATATTATAGAAATAATATTTTAAGTAGTGGTTTTGGCATATTTAAAGAGGAAGAAATTTGTACTTCAAAAAATAAAAAAGAAACACGATATGTGGAAGAAGTTTTCTACTAATAAAGGATAATTAATTAATATCTTATCAAATAAATATCTATTCATTATTCATCACATCCCACATAGAATGTTTTTGTGATTGAAATATATTTGATTATGATGTAATATATTTCAGAGGGTTATTCTACTCTAGATAATCACTTAGGTTTATATGATGATGATGATTCCCATGATGATGATGATGAAGTTAATATAGGAGTTGGTGATAGTGATAGTGATGAAAAATTTGGGGTTTCTTTAAGAGTTTTTTATGAGGAGTGTGCTGTAATTTGTTAAGAGGGTTATAATGATGTTGATACCAATTATGTTTGAAATTTATTATGTGTTATGTATTTTTGGTTTATGATGGATATATTGTACATTATTATGTATTTTTATGATGTTTTTTATATTACTTGTTGTGTTTTCTAATTTTATAGTATTTTTATAAAAAAACAGTACTAATTTTATTTTTAGTTGAGAAACTTTTTAACCAAGAGCCTCATATGGGGATGTATACATATATCCATGGGTATTCCAATTTTAATAGATATATAACCATGATAATCCCATGGATATATGTTCCTTAGCTATAGGAGACTTTTCAATGGAAACAGATCCATAATTTTTCTAACTATATCCATAACATATAACTATTATTTTTAGACTGCTCTATGGGATAATGGAAAATATATATCAATTAATGGTCTAAACATATCCTATTGATTAGGATTAAAGAGTATAAAAATTAAAAACACTATGAACCTATCTCATTACCATTTATAAGTAATTTCATACCTTATTGAAAAAATAAAATTTAGAAAAATACCCCATATAAAGCACTTAGCAGTCATAAAGTAGTTTGGAACAATACCTGGAAGCATACCCTGAGGAATTATTGAAAAATACATTTTTTATAAATAAATACTATATTTAGAAACTAATTATGGGATTTATAAATTAAAATTTTCATAAAATCACAATGGTACTATCATGGGAAAAGAATTTAATTAACCACTCAAGGCATTCCTATAATAAGTAGAACTGAAATTACTTGTCAAATAGACAGAAAATATCATGGAAGATAAATTTAATATTTATTTGTTATAGATTTTCTCATTTTTAGGTAAAACATCTCAAAAATATATTTATTCCAAAATAACCCTTAATTAGTACACAAGGGAATACGAGATTTATTCTAAAAATAGACGTGGTAACTTCTTTTGGGTCTATGAGGAAATATTATGCACCAAAAATAATACCCAAAACCATAAAAATTGGGATATAGGGATATAGATTACTATTTTTAGGGAATTCATAATAAAAAAGATCATCCATGGAACTTAACTTTAATTTATGTCAGACAAGAACCAATAATAATAATACCATACAAAATTTGAAGGAATAAATGATTCTATAAAGACCTATAAATTTTAAAGGATTAGATAACGTAACATCTATATAAATCTAACCAGAAGAAGAAGGATTATGAGAAGTTGGTACTTTAACTTCTCAAATTAATATTTTCACAACCAAATCAGAGAACCTCTAGATCAATTATGTTGAAGGATCCACGAAAGACAAAAAATATGGTCTTTTATAGCTTAATAGTGGGGAGAAAGGATGGAAATGAGACTGAATCTTTATCCCCCCACTTTAGATTTTATTTAAGGGTTGAAATGACTAAAATGCATTTTATTAATGGATTCTTAGCAAAAATATAATGGGTATCAACCATGATGAATTTGGAATCAGGTGGTTCAAATAAAAAACACCTTATTCATATTAACTCTATTAGGTATAGATCTAGGACTACTAGGTACCTGAAGGTTACCAGAAAAAGGGGCCCTCAACCTTTCATTACCCATCCATCAAAACTATTTTGATATCCTTCTAAATCATTTTAAACATAAAAAACACCAAAAAGTTGTTTATTATGAAATTGAAAAAATTCCTAGATAAAAAGGGAAAATTATTTTAAACAACCCATATAATGATTCATAACCCTAATAAGTATCAAATATTCCCTTAGGATAACAAGTCATCCCATTGTCTATTTATCTCATCTTATATCTACCAAGATTCACCATAGAGCTTTCTATACTGTCTCCCCACTTGAATGAGATAGATTCATTATCCATGATTTTATTTTTAACAAAGATTGATTATAAAAATAGGATCCTCCAAAGATTATACATATAATTATATATCAACATCATCATAAGGGATAATGTGTGGGGGTATGGTTTATACATACTCCATTAATAAACATGAAATCTGTTTTTAATGGTGCTAAATTTCAAAGTCAATGTAAGATGATAACTAAATACCATGAATCTTATATGGATTTCAATAGACTAACAAATATCATTAATAATTTTCCTTGTATTACAATTAATCAATGACTTAACATTAGAGAATCATTATGGAAGACAAGATCATTGACAATGAATTCCAAGGGATTCTTCTCCTATTAAACATTGGATTTTTTCTAAAACAAAGCATCGTTGATCCATTTTTGAATTAAATTTAAATGATCAATCATATGATTGAAAATACTATTCAAAATTATAGAATATTACAATATCACAATCCAATAGAGATAAGAGTAACACAATATCTAATACAATTCCTTGTTTAGTTATATCTAGATAGAATAATAGTAACAATTATGATAGGATAATTATGTGAGGGAAAGTTGAGCATCCCAAGAATAATAAAAATAAATAAAATCTATTCCAACCTAATATTCTAAAATATAAATATTATACTTGAATTGGGGATCATTCACATGATTAACAGTGATGAGATGACCCAAAAAACAAGTCAGTTCTTGTGTTCCTAGTGTGCTAGGTGTGCCACCCCAAACCCACATCCCATAGGTTTGGGGTGGGCGACAAGAACCCAAAATAATTAAACACAATAGGAATATTTTTTATATACAATTTATAAAATATATACATCACCATAAAAATATCAAAAATAATGAAAAAATACATATTTAACTGAGAATACTGTAACCCCCCCAGAATGATAAAGGGTTAAACGACTAAATGTTAAGACTCATGTCAATAAGGTGAACCTTCCTTTTTGGGAGATTACCTAATTATAATTCCATAGTTAAGCGTGCATGGATTGGATTTGTTATCAAGATGGATGACCTTCTAGGAAAATTTCAAAAAGTCTACGTGATGAGGAAAAATAACACTAAAAAAGAAAAGGGGCATGTGGGGAAAATCCTTAGTAAGATGAAATATTCAAGAATGTGGGTGTGTCCCAGAGTGGGGACCATGTGTCTGTGAGGAAATTGGTGGTTCCTGGTTGGCCAGGACCCAACGAACATGTTCAGGCGGGGTGTCATTACTTTCAGAAAGGCCCATTTGTTACAAATAAAATATTCATGAATACACGTTCTAAACATACCAAGGGAATAAAATCAATATGATGGTATTAGAGGAAAAAAATACAGGTCTTGATAACAAATATTTCCACCTGATCTGAATAAAATAGAGAGAGATATCCATAAATAAACCAAATTCAAATACGATTACAACCATCCATGTATCCCACTAGGCCTACTAAGCTCTGGCTTCAATAGCTCAAATATCTCCAATACAACTAATATGGCTATCAACATGTGCCCCATCAATAGAGACAAAGTATGTGTGGGTGAAAAGCCTATGTAGGGGTGAAAATAAAGGCACCTAGTAGGATTCTTTGAAAAAACATAAAGAGAAACATGTTTTTAGGGAAACATGAAACCATGGTTTGATCCATGTATCTACCCAACTCAAACAATGGAGAAACCAACAGTCTTGAATGAAACTATGGATTTCCCTCCAAATATGTCCCCAAACCTATCCCATAAAAAAGTACGAGATTTAACCTCTAATGTCAACTGATTTTGTGGAATTAGAACTCTATGAATAAATCCCCTACCCCAGATGAGTACATCTCCTTTATTATTATCCTCAAGGGATAATACCTAAATTCCATTTAATGATAGATACACCTATTTACTTAGGGGTAAAAAACTAGTTGATAATCCATTATAAGGAATATTGAACCCTATCAAACACTAAATAAATATTCATGAAATTTCCATATTTAAGGGGGAAATCATAAAAATAAAAGATACTCAACATAACCCAAAACACCACTCACCCAACTCACATGGTGTAAAGACAGGAACACTCTAGAACACTGACACATCATTATTCCAAGATTAAGGCTTCATTCCATGAAAGAAACATAAAAACATCCTACTCACCAAGTGTATAATTCCTTATATAACTGAAGAGGGAGACCCATGCCTCAAGAAATTTTCAACAATTAAGGGTGTTATAGACCCCATGGATTGGTGACCCATACATTTTATTGGGGGGGGGGTCAGGCCTCACTGTATTAGAGGTAAGGTACCCCATCATCTATTCTAGGACCGAAATAGGGATACCTATAACCAGGATATGATCAAAAGGGGTACATCAACCATAATTAAGTGGAATCTCCACTTGCACAAACTAGCTCCACTACAGTGGCCTACAAAGCGGAACCTAGAGATTCATATACACTTTGGTTCAAATACACATAAACTTTTTCATATTATAGAAAAATACAACAAATTTCAAATAATAATTCTTATACTTAAATGGGGGACCTCACCACACTGAAATTCATAGACCGATATAGGGAGTTACTTACCCCAATCATTTAATCTATCCCCAATTATAATCCTCCATAATAATAACATCACCACTCATAAATAAATTTGGGGACCAACACCTCACAATATTATGATGTGGTTTTCAGTCGTGTAACCCCAATCAATAATTTTACCCTTTAAAATAAAGCAAAATGGTAACAATGAAGCTATCTTATGAAGAGATTTATGACTATGTTGTCAAATTATCACTTTCTTAATTTTTTTAGTTAAATTAAAAATTATAAATGCGGATTTAAAATGAGTTGAACAATTCTACATAACTAAAAATCATATTAGGTGAGAATTGATAATAAAAGATTATAAATCAGAAGCAAGAAAGACTGAAAAAACTAAAGAAGGAAATATTGAAAAAAACTCAATCTTAGGACAATGATTTTATCATTAAATAAATGAATTATAAAATTATATTTCTCAATGATCACTCAATGAATTCCATGTGAACAACTAAATTTCCAAAAAACTATATTGAGACCTCAAATTTTGGTATTGATCAGCCTATCAAAGTGATTTGATTACCCAAAGACCTATAAGATACCATGATAGATTAAACTCACTCTGCTCAATGGTGAGAACTCTAAAAAAGAAATTTAAAGAATGAGAATAAACAATTTAATTTAACAAGTTTAAAAATATATAGATCCCAATAGAAGAATATAAATTCGACAATGAAAATAGACTTACTTTATCCCTGAAAATTGTTTCTAGAAAAATATTATTATAATAAAATGAAGTACACAACTCAAAAGAGAAGAATCCTCAAATATTTGATGCCACCACCACATGGATTTTATCCCTTCATGGATTGGTTAATTCCTAGAATACACCACTTCTATAGAATATATTTTCTAGAATATCCAACTCCCTCAATAAATCCATCATTTGAAAATGAATTGGAGAAGAAAATTAAGAGTGAATGGGGGGGAGTGAGAAATGTTATATCCTGCTTATATCACCAAAAAATAGGATTAAATTTGACTATTTTTTTTGGTAGAATATCTATAGTTTTTATTCTATAATGTTGTTTTAAATTGAATTCTATATCAAAAATAAGAAATTTCATGTCTTTTTGGACATGTGCAGAAAATTTTATATATGGATGATGAAAGTAAAATTTCTTTAGGTGAACTATATCTTCATATTCCTTTAATCTCACACATGACATTACCAACTTAATAAATTATTTGGTATTTGGTATTTAATTTAGAGATGATTATTTAAGGCCTCTCTATTTCCAATATAGTATCACTCTATTTGGACACTAGTGGGATGTGCTTTTCCATATTTAATGAGATAAGGTTAATTATGTCGTATAAAATAATTTTCCATAATAACTGATTTTTTAGGACTCAAGAAGTTAGAATCAATAGTTATAGTAGTAAAAAATGTATAAGTCCACAAAAAAATAATCCAAAAAAATGATTAAGAAATTTGGAAAAATATTGAAAAATTTATTATCAAAATCTATAATTGATTAAAAAAAGTTAAAATTGCAGAATTGGGAAATTTTCACTTTTAACCTTAATGAATCACTAAAATTAAAAAAAATCACTTCAACTCAAATTACTAAATTGGTGGGTTTTATATCACAGATATAAACATAAAAACCCATGTAAATACTTGTCCTATTAATTCCCCCACACTTAGAACTTGGACTCCACGAAAAGTGAGCATCAAAAATCAAATCTTGGAAGAATGAAAACACATACCAATTATATCTACCAATTTAACACTAAGTAACACAATATATCATGCCTAGTCATTTTTTCATGTTTTCTATTACACTCATTCAATCCATTTACACTTATTTTCTCCTCTCATGCACACAATACACTTACCTACCATTAATTTTTATCAATATAAATATATAGACTTTTAAAATGGATTTTCTTATCCAAACTCATGCAAGAATCCCAAGAGGGTTGATAAATTTTTATATCTCCACAAAATTTGAGACATGAACAAGTGATTAACATGATGACTTTTTAGGGTTTTTTTGTGGATTTTGTTCATTAGGTTTTAGAAGTCAAAACTTTTAAGGCTGTATAAGGAGTGTTTGGATCTTATTGAAGAAAAAATACATGATTATGTTTTTAATCATGTATAGTCTCCACGTCACACCCCTTATACGAAAATATTTTCAAAGAATATTTGAAAATATTTTTTCCATCACACATAAAAACTATTTCCCCAGATAAAAATAAATTTCTCATTTTATTCTTGAAATTTCTATTCAATAAAACCATTATTTATTTGGGATATCTAGAAGGGAAAAAAATTCAGTAGAGACCCCTCTTTGGTTTCAACAGCAAAAAAATATCTTCAAAGTTAGATTTTTTACACCCAAAGTAGAACTATATGATATATAACTACCCATTTCATCTTCCCCCCACACTTATGTTCAAATAGATAATGCATTTTCACTTCTAGAATAGGTTGAAAAGGGAAAATTTTCTTGTAATGTGTATAACCTAACATTTATTACTTACTTATTAAAGGATAAAAGGTTAAATTTAACTCGGTATTCAAAAATAAAAAGTAATATCATAAAGGGTAACTTTTAAAATCCAATGTATTTCTTCAATAATTTAATACACAAGTACGTCAACTCTCAGGTTTTAACAAAAATAAATCAACCTCAATTTAATGAATTAATTTATTGGTTCTCCCAATAAATGAGGTGAATATGAATAAGATGTAATAAAGGGTTTATAATCCTTACATGAAAATGATTTGAAAGATAAATATAGTGATATGTGGCATGAGATTCAAAAATTAGAGGTATTTTAAGGGATTTTACAATGTTTTGAACTTGAGGGAAAGTCATTTTCAGTATTAATTTATTGGCGGTTTGTGGGGATAAATTATTCCACTCATTAACGTGGGTTTTAAAAATAAAAATGGTATTTAATTAAGATCACCTATTGTTTTAGTAAATAAATTGAAAAGATAATACAAAAAATTTGAAAGAAAAAAAGAAAAGAAAATTTTAAAATAAAATAAAAAAAATCAGAAACTACCAAGGATGATCCTTCCGCTACACTTATTTTATAAAATGTCCTCATTATTTATAGTTTATATTATACATGAATAAAATCAAGAACATAAGACCTGATAAATAAAACTGTGATGGAAAGACACACATCAGTTTATATTCAGTAGTATAATCCTTGAGCTAGCCTTAAAAAAAGATACAACTTCCCAACTTATAATAAAAACAACAAAAAAACAAAAATTTATTGAAATTAATGAAATAAAAAACAAAAAATAAAGAGTTAGAAAAAGTCCCTTGTTATGAATCCCAAATTGGGTGCTAGTATTTCATAACCCTTAGTTAGATAGTTAATTCTTATCATCCCTAATATGAAGGTGGGTAAAATTTTCTCCCCATGAACTTCCAAAAATAAATTTCTCCTATCTTCTTTATCTCAAAAAAAATTATAATCACCCAAAAATAAATTTCTTTAAGTTTTCCACTATGAGTTTGATGTTCCAATGATATAGTAAAATATTGAACAAGATGTTAGGGAAACTAAAAAACTCTTTATCTTCACTAATGACCTTTAATGGTTGTTGTAATTTAATTACAAGATGTGTATTATCTTTAGTTTCATTTTCAAAATTAATTTATTCATTGAAAAATACCTTGGTACCACTATAATCATCTAAACCAATGGACTGTTCAACATGAAAAACCATTATTTATTCAATCTCATATTTAAATTCACCTTCATCTAAAAACTCAATCCACTGAGAATAAATAGAAACTAAATATTAATATGGATAAAAAATTTACAAGTCATTATCAAAATAATATAGAAAAGGTAGATCAAAAGATAAGATTTCTCCCTATGTATTCTCAGGTTCCGTCTCTATCTGGCAGTAGAAAACAGTTATATTGGAAGTAGGAAATAGATCAGGTTCCTCCAAATGTTCTTAAAAATTAAATGGATCATGGTTTTTCCCATATGGATAAATATTAATACAAGTGTTCTAATTTTATAATTCCAAAAAATTGATGCTTCATATGAAATTATCTTTTCAATAAATTTATCCAAATTATTTTCTAAAGCCTTTAGATTTCTTAAAAACATAATAATTGGTGAATTAGTGGAAAATTATTCCTTTAAATTTTAAAAGGGAGATTCAAAATTAATTTTAAATTCACCTAAAAAAGTTTCTTCATTATAAAAACTGGTTGGGAAAATATTTTTCCCTTCTTCAACATCTTTTTTATTTTTCAATTATTTTTTTTTATTCTAATTAATTGGAAATTCCATTTCTTTATACATATTTAATATTATTTTGAATCACACAATTATTTTATTATATAATAAAATTTGTTTCTTGGGGAATGAATTAATTTTACAAGAATTTATATTTAAAAATTTTTCATTACTAGTCCTCTGAAATTGTTAGTAATCAGTCCATGCATAGGGGAATTCACAATGAAAATCCATTATTTTTTTGTTTTTTAAATACTCTAAATTACTGGTTCAAATCATAGTTATTAAAAAAACTAAAATAATAAGAAACATATATATTAATAGTGAAAAATTGATAATGTGGTTTTCAATCATGTTACCCAAATCCATAATTTTACCCTTTAAAATACACTTCATTAGTGACCGTAGAGTTGTCTCATGAGGAGGTTGTTGGCTAATCTATCAAACTGTCACTTTTTAAAATTCATTATGTAAAAGTCAGAATTATAAATTTTTATTTGAATTGATTTAAACATTGATAAATTACACAAAACAATAATAGGATAAGAATTTACAATTAGATATTAAAAATCATAATCAAGATGGATTGAAAAAAAATTATAATGAAGGTTGTGGCGGGTAAACTTCGTTCTTCAGAAAGACCCTTTATAATTACTTAAATGAATTATCAAAATATATTTCTAAATTATCACAAAATAACTCATGTGACCACATAAATTTCTTAGATACCATATCATGAACTAAAATATGGGTCTTGATCGGGTGATCAAGGTGATTTAATTACCTAAAGACCTCCATGAAACCAAACAGATTAAAGTAACTCTGCTCAATGGGGATACATCACCCAATGTAATTTAAAAAATTATTATAAAAACTTTAATTTAAAATGTTGAAAAAATTTCATATCAAAATAGAATAAACTAAATTCCATTATGGAAAGAAACCATCATCAATCATGTCAAGAAAAATAAAATAAGAATACAATGAAGTATCAAACTAAAAAGGTTAGAATCCTCATATCTACGTTGCTACCACCACATGGATTTTGTCCCTTAATGGTGTGTCTAATACATTCAATAATTTTATCATCCATCATATATTCTCTAAAATATCTCAATATCATAGTCTCCCCATCCTTTGAAAACAAATTGGAGACAAGAATACATAGTGAAGGGGGGGGATGTTTTGTCCTATTTCTATCCCCAAAAAGTTGTCTCAGATTTGGACCTCTTTAAGGTATAGTATCCAAATTTTATCTTCTAATGTTTTTTCTAAATTTAATTATATTTAGAAAAAAAAATTACACATATTTTTGACACATGTATGATAAGTCATATCCAGATTAATGATGTGGACATTTTTTGGATGAATTGTCTCTTCAACTTCTTGCATTTTCACATGGCACCTGACCAACATAATGAACGAGATTATACCTATTATTTAATTTGGAGATTATAATTTTATAACTATATCTTTTATAGATATAATTACTCCATTTGGACACCGTTGGTCTACGTTATTAATTATATAATGAGATGGGGTCAATTTTGTCTGCCAAAACAGTTTTTCAAAATGATTGATTAATTTGGATCTTAAGAAGTAATGGTACATACATGGACAAGAAGAAAAAGTTTCATTCCAAGAACATGGGATTTATAAAAAATTTATTGCTAAATTTTTATCAATGTTGAATTGTTTATGCTCAAAACATATAAGTGATTAAAAATAGTTCAAATATCAGAATTGCAAAATTTTTACTTTTAACCTAAAAACACCCCGAAAGTATACATAAAATGGAATTTATCTCAAATGTGTAAATAAGGGGGGGTTTAAATTAATTAAATACTTATAAAAATTATTTAAAATATTAGTACTATCACCATGGTATCTAATCTAAGTGAGGGAGAACTGACGCCATCGAGGACTACATTCCTCGCTAAAGTTTATATTTTTCCTTAGAGAATACCATATCTTCATATGTATGGATTAGATTATGTATCAATGAGGTAAATTCAAGGAATTATATTATAGCATAGAGTATTAACCTACATATCATACGGTTAGTACAAACTCCATTAATTAATGAGAATACCAATACCTCAACTACAACACTAATCCCGGGGGTGTACAAAAATCCCATCTCAATATTGATCTCTCTTCATAGTCATCAAAACTGATGGACTAATGAAATGGAAATCAAGAATAATCTACAATCAAAATGTCTATCCCCAAAAACAACTCATTCAGAGATACATGAGAAAACATTCTTATCTGGCATCAGATATCCAAAATATGATCACACAAAACAAAATTCCATTGGTGGTAATTAAAAAATTACCATACTCACTTCCTAATAACAAGAACCAAATCAAAAATCTGGGATGTATGGAAATATAATAATCTCTTAGAGTTCCACCACCATTAATATTTCATGATTTACCCCAATTTTTGACACATACATGTTGTAGGGTGTAAAAAAATTAAATTCCTAATTTTTCCTCGTTAAGCATTGTAGCCGACTAGGGCCATCTCACTTAAAGAGCTTCATAGTTCGTGCACTTACTAATTCTTATTCAAGAAAGAACTAGTTATTTTTGTGTTTTTATTATTTTCTTAAAATAATTATTTTTTTTTGTTTTTATTATTTTCTAAAATAATATAATGACACATATTTCTAAATTAGCACGCAATGAAAAAAATGAGATTAAAAACAATGTACTTGGGATTTAGGGTTTGTTACAAGTTCCATAATTATTTTTTATTTGTTTAAATTTTAGTTTGATAATATAGTTATGAAATCTACCACATGGATTAATATTTATTTATTTATAAGCATTGAAATACTGAATTCCTAATAATTGTAAATTCTACCTCCTCCTATAATCAAGGTTGATGACACACCTCAATTCAGATTTTCATATTTTCCAGGACATGCCTCCATAATCTTTTGTTTCATCAATTGATGATCTCAAATCCACCATGTAAATGTATTATGATCACTGAATGTCAAGGAAAGGAAATAAATAAAATAACAAAAGTACACTTGAGTTGCATGCTATGGTGGAAAATCACCACACGCATGCATGTCACTCACATATACCACAATCACAAAATACATATTTAAGAATTGAATTCAAGAACACCTAACCTCCACAGTGATAATCCTCAGATCATCCCCTCATTATTAAGGGTAAGATATCATAATGGTGATAAGAAAATATGAAGATAAAAAGATAAATAAATTAAAAAGAATAATGATGGAAGACATATAAGTAGTTAGAGAAGAAGAATATAATAGAATATATAATGACAGAAAATAAAAAAACAAAAAATGATAAAGGAACAAGAAAAAAAGAATTTAAAGAATATGGGTATGTAACACTTGAATAAAATAAAAATAAAATTAATTAATTACAAATATAATAATATAAAACTTTAGAATAATAGAAATTATAGAAGATAAAATAAAAAAAATATAAAATTCCGTAGTCGAGCCTTCAGTAGAGAAATACTTCCCCTTGGTCAATTTCTAAATTGGGTTATAGAAGATCCCATTTATTTATATAAGTCAAGTGCCTTGGTCATTTTTTAATACATTATTTGTATATTCACCTTTCCATAAATGTTTAGATATGGGGGGTAATCCCCCCCCCCAAGTACTAGTGTAATTTAAAATACCTAAAGATCTCTGGTTATTGAATCATGAAATGGTGTAGATAAAATTTGCAATCTAGCCTCCCAGGTTTATGGAATTTCATGGATAATTTACATGTTGTACGAATGGAACGATGGGTGTAATGGGGATACTCAACCATCATAGTATGACATCGGTGAAATGACACTTTCTTAATCCATTTAAACCTTAAAATGGCTAGAGGGAGATTTATTTAGTACATGGAACATATTATACTTTGAAATGGATATAATAGAGGTTGTTTGTGATTTAGTGGGTGATACATGGTGATTTCAGGATACGATGATGGATTTCGGCTTGTTCTTGAGCATTCTAGTAGCGGAAATGGTCTCAGTGATCTATAGAGGGAAGCGACTTGGTTGTGTGGCTGTGAGAAGTAGAGAGAGGTGATGGCATGGGTCTGATGCTAGGGAAGAGCATGACTGAGGTGAAACAATGATGTTTTGGTAAAAAATGAATAGTACCCATGTTTTTATGCCCCCACAATGAAAGCTAAAAGGTGCACCAAAATAATATGAAATAATGTTTTTTGTGGACTCAGCTGAGAATCTAGCTCTGGGGTTGGCTCTCAGTTACACACACACGCACACACACAAATGGACTGCATCGCACTCACAGTGTCCGTGAAGGCTTAGGCCCACCTATGCATGCAAGATCCTCCTAAAAACCCCTTCCAAATACGAGTGGGATCTCCTGGTGGTAGGCTAGGCTAACCAACCAGGTATTAACTAGGTAAGTATCTTGCTATCTTTTAGTTAAGGTATATTAAATACTAGTCATATTTTTTAAACCTCAAAATATCAATCAGTGAAAATATTTCAAATTATAAATTCTAGGTCTAAATTCAAAATTAACTATAGAATTAAAAAAATTCAAAATATACATTTTTTTTAAATTAACTCCAATTGTTCTACTTTAATTCCCCATATTTAAATAAACCATTTAATTTTATAGGAATATATATTAAAATCTATTAATAATCTTTAAATTATGTTGAAAAATATTCAATAAATATGAGTATAAAATACCCCAAAAATAAAATAGGCCTGTCCTTAAAAATAAAATATTATCCATCACTTTAAGAGGTATCCAATTCTACCATTATTCAATTTGAAAAGAAATTAAATAAAAAAAGTATCATTGGATAACAAAATTTTCATGTGCCATATAAAATATGAATTCAATTTATCAATTTTCAATGAAAAATCGACTGAAGTATTTTACTTTTTCCTTTTAGAAAATGGTGGTACCTATCCTTTTATTCATTCATATTCCTAAATTTGTTAATATTGAACATTCTAAATCATTATTTATCTCACTTTTTAATCCTTTAACTCATCACCAATAAATAAAATACATGTAGAGTCACGTTCATATCATGGGAAACTGCTCCTTATCTATAATACTGGAAAGGAAATACTTTATCTACTTTGTAAAGAAGAAAAAACATAAAATCATGAGCAATTTTCAATTCAGGTTCAAATGACTCTGAGTATTAAGTTTAGTAGGAATTGATGTTAAAAATTAAGTCTCAAAGTTGGAGGTTTATCTCTTAAAATATAAAGCATTATATATTTTTTTAATGAAAACATCCCCTTAATATTGTAACAACCCCCACTTCCCAATCTCAAAGTAAGGTAATGAATAATTTAAGTATAATTAATTATGTTCTCTTTATTTAAATTTTTCTCTACATTTATATTTTTTTTGCAATCTAATTTTTCAGAATTTTTAAATTTTCCAAAATTTCTTATTGGAATTAACCTTATATCCACCACAAAACCACATATGAAAAAAATAATTAGTCTAGTAATGGTTATTTTTTATTATTCTATGTCAAAACCCATTTCTATATTTTTTAGTTATTTTTTTTTCAAGAGGGTAAAATAGTAAAGTAAAATAAATAAATAAAAAAACATCCTAAAAAAAATAACACACCAAACATTGTTCCTTAAAACATGGTGCATCCCTTTCACCATAACTTCCCTAAAACTCACACTTACACATTAAAATAGCTTGAAAAATACCAAGTTTTGGGTATGAATGGATAAAAATGGCTTCAAATTTGGATGATGTCTAACATGGTAATTCATGGTCACATTTTGTTAAACGTGGATTAATGTATAAGGTTTTTTTAAAGGACAAGAGATCATCAAAATATGCGTATATAATTTTAAATACATTTTTTCACTCGTATCTTTGGAAAGTTTCAATGAATGTTATTTTCGGTGGCATGCCCCAAGATCACTCAAGAAATATATTCAAGATAAAATAAGATATATTTTTTCATATAAATCTTATCAGGATTGGGATATATTATTTGGGATAATAACTCATGAAATTATTAATAATAACACATTGATTCACATGAATTTCATAAATTAAATGTATAAAAACTGATAAGGGAATTTCATTTACACGAATAAACTAATTCCTCAAAATCACGAGACCTAATTTTAGTATCCCTAATTCAATTTAACAATTCAATGATCAGTTTTACTCATTCAATATCATTATCATTAAAATATAAAACATGGAATCATAGGGTTCTAAAAAATCATGTCTCTTAGATAAGTCAAGTAAAGCATTAATTCAAAGCATTGGTATGAAAATTCATGTTTAAATTTCAAAATAGAGGTTTAGACAAAAATGTTGGGAGTTTAAGTGATAAAAATTAAAATTAAACCAACTTATATCATTATGATTTAGTTCTCTTCCTCCACTAATTGGGGCTTCTATGTGCCCTCGTGGATGTACAATATATAATCAAACATTAAAATTAATGTAACATGTTGTTAATTATCAAAAATTGATTGGGGAGTGGGATGAATTAAAATTGATAATAATTAAATTGAAATCTAAATTATTTGAAAGTGAATAAAAGGGTATGTATTGGAATGATACATCAAGTAAGACATATGGTTTTGAATGCCTCTATAAGTTAAGTACCATCTATTAGCTGTAATCAATTTGTAGGTGGATCTTGTTGGATTTGAATGACCACATGTCAATTTTCCTAGCTCATACTCCATTTTGTTGTGGAGGAGTCCATAGATAGTGTAAACCAAGTCCATAACCTTCAAAATTATGTATTTGATCCATGGTGGGGGAAGATGATGTATATGTTATCCTTATTATTTGTTACAACTTGTGTAACCACCTCTTTATTTTCTAGTGCATTATTAATATGAGCTGTACGAATAGTAATTTCAAAAGGAATATTAAAATGTGTTTATTTTTGGATAGAATTTATACTTGAAGAATGAAATTCAAAATTAAAACTTTAAACATGAGTATCTTGTCTCTGGTTTTACTCTATTAAGATCACTACTATTTCCACATGTGATACTTATAAGGTGTGTTCATTAGATTTATGGAGATCCATGTGTTCCTCCGTAAGTGCATGTCTTGATTCTTTATATTACTCTAAGGAAAATTAAGGATTGAGTGAATTTGAAAATTAAAAACTATAAGAAGTGGAACTCAAATCAGATTGGGTAATTTAAAATGATATAGAATTTAAAAATAATAATATCTTAGTGAGTTGGTTCTCGTTCAATCTCATTCTCAGTGTTCAGTGGATCTTGAAGTTGGATTTCAGTGAGTGGAGGTAAATAGTTAGGCTCATCCATATTTTCATCAAATTACACTATATGGGTGGATTCCTCAATGGATAAAAAGATATAAAATTATTGTGAATATTTTTATTTGTATGGAAAGGGGAGATCATGTTTTAACTCACACTCATTCTATATTTTTTCCAGATCTTGTTGATATTCCACAGATAACTCATCAAGAAAGTGCTATTCATCATAAATATACTCTAGATCATCATGGTTATCTTGGATATGGTTTTTAAATTTGATTGGATGTTGATATTCCATGAGTTTGGACTAAAATTGATGGATGTATTCAGTGAAATTGGGTAATTACATTGGAACATCCTCCTTTCACTCGGTTTTTTTCTTAGGATCTAATGGCTCCATAAACAAACAAACATATTCAAATGATCTTTCAACTTTTATCTTTAGATGGTATATGACTTTTCAATGTTCCTGAACCAGATATTTATCACAATCTGTGTACTCTTATTGTTTCTCTTGAACCAATGATTAGTCAACCCATGCATAATAATCAGAATTTGTATACATCATATGGAAAAATTATAGTTATTTTTATGGGATTTTTATTTAGAAAACAATGAAAATCTATCTAAAATGTGAAAAACAAAAAGAAAATAATATTTTGATTAGATCCCTGGTAACAACACAAGTTATGATGCATTCCTATCATACATCATGGAAAAGGTAAATTTATAATTTTTCCTTGTGAAAAACAATAGATGAACATGGTCGTCTCACTTGAAGAGCTTCATAGTTTGTGTATGTACTAATTATAATTCACTTACGAACTAAATCTTCTTTTGGGTTTTTAAATAATGATAGTTTTAGATTTTGAATATTTTCAAAAATAATATAATGAAATGAAACTAAATGAGAATAGGAAAAAAGTAGTTGGCCTTTAAGTTTGATTTCAGGTTCCATCATTATTGTTCTTTATTTGTTTAAATTTTAGTTTAACAATCCATTTATGAAATCTCACACATGAATTAATGTTCTTTTATTTAGAAGTTGTGAAATCTAAAATGCCTATGAAATATAAATTCCACCTTATACTATAATAAAATTTTATGACACACTTAAATAATTAAAAAATGACCTAATTAGAGTGGTTCGTTTTTTAGTTTAGAAGGGGTTATAACCCCTTCTAAACACATTAGCAGCGATTATGAAGAATCATCACAATTGTGTCCACCTACTATTCTTTGAGGTTGTTTTAAGGAAGGGTTGGTAAAGTGATGAAAAATTTAGAGGTAGTTAGATTAGTGGAGGTTTAACCCCCCTCTAATTTCACTCCAAAATCTTAGTTTAGAGTATTTTTATCCACCTATAATTTATAAGTCAAATTAAAGGAAGTTTGAACTGCCTCTAAGTGAATTATATGCTACATATTAGGAGCGGTTCTAGAAACCACCTTTATTTAAGTCTAAATTAGGAGAGGGGGGGTTTAACAACCTCTAATTATGTATTTTATTTTTTAATCATATACCACCCAATCCAGTTCATCTGTGTGACCCCTCCCATCTTCTAGTCCCTTGTACAGTTCCCTCATTTGAGCACACCCCCGCGCCTGCCGCCAATATTTTCCACTTCACTAATCCATCTCGTTCCCTGTTCCGTGGCCCACCCACCTCACCCATCCATCTAGTCCCATTACACGTGTTATCCATCTAGTTCTTCATTCTGCACCCCTACGTGTTGTCCACCTCGTCGATCTAGGGCAGTGTTTTTCCAATTCTGCGCCACTGTGTGTTTGTAAAATACATGCCCAACATGTTTTGAACCCCTCACCTTAACAATACATTCACGAAGATATAAAACCTTGGCAAATATTTTTTGATGTTTTATTTACACATTATTATATATATATATATATATATTATTAATCTATTTTAAAAATTATTATTTGAATTAATATTTAAATACATATAAATAAATAACATACATATATGTTTATATAAATAAGTATATATATTTTTATATTATGTGTTTACATATTTATACTATAATACATTTATATTATATTAAATTTAAATATTTATATAAACTATATATTTTTTATGTGTATTTACATTCATTTAAGTAAATATATTTCATAATTATATATATATTATGTATGAACACAATAATTTATATATTTAAAAATATATTCACCTAAATTTTTCTATATGTAAATATATATATATATATATATATATTATGTATATGTTTATTTATATAATATATATAAGTATTTATTTAAAATATTTATATAATTTCATTAAAAATATATTTATATAATGTATTTCAATACATATATTTATTATTATAGACATTAATATATAATAATTTATATAAATTGTATAATATTATATATAATTAACTTCATAAGAAATATAATTTATAAAAATATTTATGTTATATATATTTAATATTATATGAAATACAAATATACTACATGAAATAAAATTTATAAAAATATGTATATAATGTTATGTGAAATAAAATTTTATACTCTATATAATTAATATGTATATTATATATAATTAATATTATATGATATACAATTTATACAAACATATAATTAATATTTTATGAAATAAAATTTATGGAAATATTTATTTAATGAATTTCAACCCAAGTATTTATTATCATAAACATTAATATATATTTATTTCAATGAATATAATTTTATAATATTATATACATTAATATATGTTTTTTAATAAATATAGTTTTTTAATATTGTGTACAATAATATATATTTATTTGTAGAAATTGTGTATCATATAATATCAATTATATATAATATAAATGCAAAAACAAACTATTTAAAAATATTATTATTATTATAAAAATATAAATAATAAAAACTACCAACTTGGGTTTTTATATGATATAGTTTTTAAATAAATTATATTTATGCATGTATTTTTATAATACATTAATGATTTCGTATTATATTTAATTAATATTAACCAAAATAAAATTTATACAAATAAATATATATAGATTTACATAAAATTATAAAATTATATTATATATATATATAAATACTATTAAATGCATTCATATAATTGGAAATATATAATACAATTAAATGATATATATATATACTAAATTAGTTTATAATTAATATGGTATTGTAAAATATATATAAAATAATTATATGCCATATATATATTAATATATTATAAAATAATAATAATTTAATATATATAATTAAAATAATATATATATATATCTAATTATTTCTATATAATATTTATTTGTATACATAATACAATATAAATGTATTTATACATATATATACAGTAAAAATGTATTTAATATAATATACGTATAATATAAATCATTATATAAATGTACAATTTTTATAAAACAACATAAAATACTTATATATTTGAATAAATATATCTATAATTACTTGTGTATACCAATATTTATATATCTATACATTTTTTATATGTATACAAATTTATTTAATGTATTTATATAATGTGTGTGTATATATATATGTTTATAATGCATTTAAGTACATTTATATAAGGTGTTTATATAATATATATATATATATACATAGAAACACATGCACACCCACACATTTATATTATAAAATTTGAATTTATATGAGATTAATTTTAATATATAAATAAAAATTTATAGGGTGATAGAAAACCCCTCTAATCAAAGTGATTTCCAGGGGTTCATGAAGACACTATAATTTCTTGAATTAGAGGGGGTTTAAAACCCCCTCCAATTTCTTAAATCATAAGGGGTTCAAACACCCCTCTAATCTAGGGGATTAATGATAGTTCATGAACCCACTATAATTTAAGAGATCAGAGAGGGTTGTGAACCCCTACTATTTCAATTAAAAAACATTTTTCATGTTATATATATAGCTTTTAATATCCAAATAGAAAAACCACACACACACACACACAAACACACACACACACACATATATATATGTAAGGCCTCTAAAATCTAACCAAATATATAGATTCATTGATTATTAAATTAGTGATGGTTTTGACACAACTTCCTCTAAAATCCAACCGAACTTATAGGGCCATTGATTACTAAATTAGCAGAGGTTTAGAAACAACTGCCTCTAAAATACAACAAAATAATACAAAAAAATGTCAACATATTTGGAGGGTTTTGAACCCCCTCTGAATTTGATGATAAGTTGTGGTTGTGCATAACCCCATATAAAATGAATTTAGAGGGGGGTTTTGCATAACCCCCTCTAAAAAACACAACTAATTTGCTATTTTTTGTAGCAAATTGAGATTGTGTCATTTTCTAGGACCCAACACCATTGTATTCCATTTCATCCATTGATCAGATCAACTCCACCATTTAATGATTTTATGATATTGAAAGGAAGGGAATGCAAATAAATAAAATAATTAAAGTATATTTTAGTTTCATTTTATTACTGAAAATTTTCACACCCATTAATGTCACTAACACCTAATAAAAATAGAAAATAAAATATTACGAATGGAACTCAAGAATACCTAACCTCCCTAAGGAAAAACCTCAAGTCATCCCATAATTATTGAGGGTAACCGATCACAATGGTGAGAAGAATATTAGTAGAGAAAAATATAAATAGAATAAAAATAATAATGATGGAAGATATAGAGACTGATTGAGAGAGAAGAAGAATAACATAAAATGTAGAAACATAGAAAATAATAATAAAACACATAATTATTAAATAATAAGTATAAGAATAAAATTTTACTGAATATGGATGAGAATCACATAAATAAATAAATAATTTAGAGGGTTATTTAAAATTAGAATAAAAAAATAAAATAAAAATAAAAGAAATTAGGGAATATATGACATAAATAAACAAAAAATGTAGCTATATAGCCTTTAGTAGAGGCCCCATTCCCATTGGATTCAAATTACTTTAGAAATTTGATGAGCCCATATATTTATTTAGGGTGAGTTATTTGGTTATTCTTTTTAAATATTATTGTTATATTCACTTTTACCCCAGTGTTTAAGGATATTATACATCCCCTTGAGACCTTGGGTATCTCAAAATACCCAAAAATCTCATAGTTTTTAAATACCAAGTGGTGTGGAAATTTTTTTCATGGTTTCCTTATACATATAAGGAATTTCATGGATTAGTTCCACATTTCATGCTTGGATCAATGTTTCTTCAGTGGTTTAACAATGTAGCTCATCTTTCATGGTGCTGAAGAAGAAAAAAGGTTCTTCTTAAATCCCTCCATACTTTATAGTCTCTAGAGGGATCTTCAGTAAGTTTATGGTACATATTACACTTTAAAATGGGGATCTTATATATTGTATTAGGTGGAAAGGGTGATACATGGTTATTTCAGGATTCAGTGGTTGATATAAGCTCAATAATGGGAATTCTAGTGGTCGTAATGGTGTTTCGCAATGAGTTATAGATGGAAGAAACGTGGATAAGTGAACATGGGAAGCATAGAGTAGTGGTATCATGTGTCTATGTAGGGGGGGACTATAGAAGAAGAAAAACAATGACGATTTAGAAAAATGTAAATTTTCCATGTTTTTTGTCCTACATAAGAGTATTGAAGGCACACTACACTTGTATATAATGAATTTTGTGGCAGACTCAGCCTAAAAGCGTACTTTGGGGTGGGATCCCAGTCACAATTATACACAAAAAATGGGCCACACCCCACTTATGTGTCCCGTGTGGGATTAGGTCCAGCTATGCATGCGAGATCCTTCCATGCACCCATGTCCTCTTTGAAAGGGATATCTCTGTGGATTTCTAGTCTAGCCAACCAATTTTGAAATTTCTAGGTTGCTAGCTAGCTACAGGTTGACGAATTTCTAAGCTTGGACAAATTGTTTATCACATGAAAATATTAAACAATAAAAATATTTCAAAAAATAATTTTTAAGTCAAAATTAAAAATTAATAATGAAATATCAAATTTGTAATTAATAATTCATAATCAATTTATATAAATTATAATTATTTAACATAAATTCGATAGATTTAAATAATATAATTATCTTTATGGGAATGTACATTAAAAACCATTAAAAACCATTAAATATTGTTTAAAAATATGCGTGAAATATGAGTGTGTTCATGTTTTATAAAGGTAACCATGAGAGACAAGTTCAAAAAGATATATCCATGACTCTCCATATTCTGAGGATCCTATTATGCCGATCAATTATCAAATAATACAGATATATAATAACATGGGAGGCTCTTAGTTGTTGTAATTAGAATGATACTATGGGGTTTTCTATCCCCATACCTACACTACATTATCACCTAGATCTCATTGTCACCTCTATAGGTATAATATTTGAAATATTACATAATGAATATATTTAATTTATTTTAATAATTTTGAGGAATGAACCATCATGTTTTATATAGAAATATACTCAGAATAGAGTTCTTACTTGTCTAAATTTATCTCTAGGGATATAAATCCTGAAAAACCTCTATGAGGGGAAGGTAATCAATGTATGTTCATGGAATTTACACCCATCACCCCCTATGGGTATGTGACGATACCTATACTAACATTTATTTCCCAAATATAGGGCATGATTCAAAGGAATACATGGGTTTTTATCCTTATAGGGTACTGATTTATGTACTATAACACAATCCATATCATATAACCCAAAATGGTAGGCACTCTCTTATTTCATGCACCACACATGGGGTGACTAGGTATGTACTTAGTCTCACACCTAGTAATGTTTTATATAGTTCTACACTGCATGTTTTTATGGCTAAAACATATTGTGGAAACCCATGTGTTTTTACCTTTCCTCTCACAATTAATTTTGAAATTTTCGGTTTCTTAAGTTTTATATTATTGTTTCTAGTTCCAATCAATATTTTATTTTTTTATTTATAGAAATGATGTTTGAAATTTTTTTCCATGTGGTTTCATTCAAAATGAAAGATATTTCCAATATTTTATAATTATGGAAATATTTATTTCTATTTATCTTCACACAAAAAATATTCTATACCTCATAATAGGAAATTTAATAATGATATTGGAACAAATTAATATTTTTTGGGCATTCAATGTGATTTAAAAAATGTGTTACTCAACATTTCAAGTGATATACGAAATTCTATTTATTGTTAAAAATTTTATAAGGATGACTTTATGTAATGTGTGAGGTTTAGAGGAGTTTTGACACTATTTTTTTCATACAATATTCCAACGAATTATGTTAAAGACTTTTCCAATTTTGTAGAAAGGGGTGGTGACTCCTTAATGTAATTTCAAGGGTAATTCAATGTGGAATGATTTCAATATAAGTTTAGAAATGGTTTCAAATTTTATTAATAAGTATTATCCTCCCTAGTGGTTATAGTTAAATGATACTTTGACTCTTCAAATGGTTTCAAATTGTGTGAAAATGTTTTATCATTTACATATCATTTTTGAAAACCCAGTTAAAAAATTTAATGTTGAATTTGTTTTTAAAATGTTTTGAGGCCCTCATTGAACCTCATATAATGATTTTTCAATTTGGGGCCTGTAGACCCATCAAATATGTTTGAATTCTGTTTTCCATGTTATGAATCTTTTTTTGGATGTAAAAATTTGTTTTTATGATGGTGTATTAAGTGTGGTGTTAGTTACTTTTAATCACATTATAAATTTTTAAGTGATTACGGATTAATCACCTATATTTGAATTTTCATTGGAGTCCTATGTAAAAATTTGGTGACTTACACGATAGAAATATGTAGTGTAAAATAGTGGGATAACACTGAAATGTTTCTTAGATACACTACATTGATTAGTCTGAGAGGATGTAGGTTCATATGAGCCAGAAATGTTTTTGGCTCATGGGAGTGGAGGATCTCCAAATAATTTAATTTCTAAATATCCTGATATGAATAAAATAGTTATAGATAGGTTCAATAGTATATGAATAATTTCATTTTCTCCAATTTATATTTTATTACATGAGCTATAGGATGTTTCTCGGGATTCTAGATCATAATCTATAATGTCATAGGGAATTTCTTTTTTTCTTCGATTACATAACTGAACTATTGATTCTTTAATTTTAATCATATTAATTTTAGAAATTTTGGAATGTTTTTGATGTGTGGGATCCTATTCTTACTTGACCCATTTTTATATTTTGGTTCACATTTTAAATTTATTTTTAAAATAATTTTGAATGAGTATTTTTTGGAAAGGAAAAGTGTGTTTTTAGAAAAATGTTTATAAATGTGTTGGGAAGAAAGGACCAAATAGTATTATTTGGGTGTGTATTTTAAATTTAATCTTTTCTTTATTTGAAAAGAGTTTAAATAATTATGGTCTTGGTTGAAAACTATGGTTTTAGACACTATAAAACTTGTTTTTTCTAATGATTTTTTACCGTAGTTTAAAAAGAAGGTTTTGGTTCCTATATTTGTTTCTAATTTTGAAATATTTGGGATGTTTTTTATAAAAAGTATTTATGGAATGATGTTTCATTTTATTTAATTTTTAATAGAAAAAATCATTTTATTAACTATATTTCAATCTATCTTAAAATAGTTTTATAATTAAATTTTCATAATATAGTAAGGATGGTGGGGCCCTACTGAGTATTTGTATACCCCCAACTACATTATAACATCTTAGTTTCTGGATTTTTATGCCTACATAATTCACTCTTGTGGGGTGTGTGAATTTTCAAAGTTAGTTATTGAATGGTGGGTATTTTTAGGTTCATTTGTTTCTTTTGTTTCTGTATTGACCCGGCCAGCCTTCGATGCTTTTTGTTATGGTTATTTGTGGATTCTATTATAAATATGGAGGACCTAGTCAAAGAAATTCTAGTTTTAGGTATGGGAGTTTGGAAGTTGTGTAATGATATTTAATTTAATATATATATTTTAATTATTATATCTACCTACTAAATATTGTATAACATATTATCTACTAGATGTGAATCTTATACAAGAGTCATGCTAGAGTCTTGGGAAGTAAATATCACATTCTTAAAAACTAGTTTAAGGAAAAAACATTCGTATAAGTTTTCATTAGATTCCTTGTAGATATAAAAAATTTCATAGCTATTGTGAAATTTTTAGGCCTCTGGTAGACAAGGTTAGGTTTTAGTTCAGATTGCTTCTTGTGTTGACTCTTTACAAATTGTACCATAATCTATGTTCTTTGGTTGGATCTCAGGATTCTTGAGAGCTGTTATTTTATTTGGGAAAACCATTGTGAAACTTGAGATTATATTATATTATTTTTCCATTTAATTTTCCGAAAATTATTTACAATTCATTCTGATTGTTTTTGTAAAGTGGATTTTAATTTGATAGGATGGATATCGATTTTGAAATAGGTTTGTCAAAATAACCCAAGAATGGTTTTTTAAAATCTTCCTTAGAAATAATAATTCACGAATAATTGAAAAAATATTATTTAAATAATCTTACATTTATTTATAATAAGGTATTATAATATGTATTATTCACCATTTGTTGATTATTATTTTTAAATAGAAAAATACAATATATTTTGGATGAAAAAAATGATATTTTTCAGAAAAACATTTTTAATTGGATAATGTTTTTCAATATTAATTATTTCAATTAATATCTAATAATTAATGACTTAAATTAAATATATATATTATATATCTAATTTTATTAATTTAAAACAATACAATGATTATTACTAGTAATTAAATTAATTTAATATTTTCTTTTTCCTGAAAAATTCATTTTCATGAAAACCCGTTTTCATTTCATTTTACATGTATCTTTTAAATTAAATTATAAAAATTATAAGAATATAATTTAATATTTTTGTAAATATTTTTATTCGACATGTAAAAATTTTATAATGAGGTTACTTTCTGTTTTTTCACTATAAATAGTAAAAATGTTAAACATTGATTTGTACATTTAAAGATAAAATGGGTTTACAAGGTGATTATACTAAAGTGTTAAGGGTCAAAGTTTCTTCAAAAATCATATTAATCATATTGGATGAATTATTTATGTTAATTTATAAATTAAACTCTTCCATATACTTAATTTTATGCAACTTTTATGAGAATGTGACTTCATAATATTTTAAATTATTGAAAACTTTTAAGTGTACATCCCACCACACATATACAAGGGAACCTATTCCCATCAGTTATTCACAAATATGAAGAAATTTATCTCAAGAAATCCATATCATTATCTCTCCCTAATAACATTATCCATTTTATAGAGGTGTTGTTCTTCCCAAAAGATTAACCCTTGGGTCCTTATAAGGTGATCTAAAGGAGAACCATCAAAGAATAGGAAATAAAATTAACTAAACAATTTAATTTTTTTCTACTATTATCACCTTAAACTAGATCCCAAACACTACAATATAATAATAATTTTACATACCATACTATGGATTGTTATTAGGTTGATGATATAATATTTATGCATCTCATTCTCTATCAAATGGGAAATAAATCCATTGATTGTGTGTTTGAAATACTACCGCATTGCGAAATGATATATTTTCTTCCATAATTGACTCACTAGGATTATGATAATGATGGAATTAATGAATATATATGATAATTATAATAATATCATTATTATATAAATTTTATATCTCATACACTTTTTTAACCTTCTTCTGTTGTAATAGTGGGTGTCATAGACCCAAATTAAACTATAATATTTTATTACTATATCATATATACAGTGAGTTATTCATAATGTAAAATTACTACAATAGTGTTAATATTTCTACATCCACTATTTACAAGGCAATTTACATTGATTAAATTTCTTATCCGAAGGTTATAGTATTTTGTCGGCTATAATGATAACCTAGATATACCGTGAAAATATTCTTAAACATATTCCCCATGGTCCAAATACATCATGTCGATAGGACATAGATAATGTATGACCATCAGATGATGGGTTCTTATAATAATTGATAATTTTTCCATGATGTTCATAGATAGATATATTAATTAGATGAGATCATGAGGACTTGACTTCTAATAGGAACACCATATGTTAATGTGTCAATTGTCATTAATACCTGTGAACACGTGTAATGGTCTCATAAATTGATGTTATTATTAGTATATACTATTTGTTCATGTAATTTTATTCTAAGAGAATACTATGGAACATATGTTATAGAAAGTTAGGTTTTTTTTGAATCATTGGTGCCATGATATTGATTGAATAACCATGATATGATTTATTTTATTCATAAGGAAGTGATATCTCAGGCATAGTTGATCTGGATGGTAGTACCTTCACAAAATAAATGGCCACAATAGTAGAAGTTATGTCATATCAATTATGTAAATGAAAAATAAAGCAATAATGGATGATGAAACATAGTGTGCAACCTGTCTTAGGAGATATTAGGAGACAAGGGGATTATATTACATAGTCTGTGTTTATAAGAAAGGTTGCTACTACTATGACTCAACTTATCTCTTTAGGGTATTTGATGGGCTGATATACTACACTCCTAGTATTTGGATAGTATTCACTACCATTGAGATATGGGACTAAAGAATCATACACTTAGTATATGGAATATAATAGCATATTATTATGAATAAGAGTATAAGACATGGTTGGCTCCACCATAATGTTGTGGAATTTTATCAAAATATATGATTTCTGTGAAATATATAAATTATTATAATTCAGGTTTAGAATAATTAGTATAAAATTTATTTATTAAATTTATTTACAAGCATTGAAGTAAATACCTGGATAATATTATACAAATGAATATTTTTTTATTCAAGGTTCTTTTAATATTTTGTAGGAATGATAATTTGAGTTAATGGTTAAATTTTTTAATGTAATAAACTTATTATATTACAATTATGTGATAAAAATATAGATGATATTTATGGCGCTTTTTTGGTCTTAACAAGATATTTATAGTAAATTTAGTGGTAAATTAATATTTTGGCCCCCAAGAGGCATTTCTAGGTATTGTTTAACCCACTATCTAAAGGTAGAGAAGTCTCTCACATGGATACTATTCCCTATACAATAGTTTAGAGCCTCTCTATCCTCTCTCCCACTTTATAGAGAGAGAATCATATGATATGAGATTAGAATATGAGTTCTTATTTACGGATCGAAGGATCAACACAACAGTGATCATTTGGACAACAAAGGGTTTCTATTATCTCCACACTAGAACATGAAATTCTATGATTTATGATCTTCTAATATTTTAAATCACATGTGGATGATCTAGAGTGATTAAGATTTAGTTCAATAGAGAAATTTTCACAAGTTATGAACAATTGATGAACACAGCTTTAGATCAAATTTGTTAATTTTTATTTTACTTTTGTGATTAAAATTATTCATGTGGGATCCTTGTAAATTGTATTGAGCTACAATTAACTAGAGATTATGTTGTTTCATAAATCATAGGAAAATTTATTTAAATATATATACCATCTACTTCCACAGCTCACCCCGATACATTAAATTTGTATTAGAGAAAGTGAATGAAACTTTTGAGCCAAGAATAATTATTTTTGTGATAAACTCATGAAGATATCCTTTTACGATCCCATCACCCCACATAATAATTTATACTAAGATTGGGTAGGAATGTTTTAGGAATCTATAATTTAAGTTAGATTGAAATTTGGTAATCATCCATGTCCACCACCACCAGCCATCACAGACCACCTAATCGATCAACTATGAAAAAAGAATCACCCCTTCATGCACCGCCTATTTACAGAAGCTGTGATAACTGCACATTATAGTGACATTTCCCCAACCATCCCTAAAAGGATATCCCCTTAAAATCAGCCTCCCACCATGCCAGTTCCACTACAGTTACTCGGATGGCTTGGCCTATCCAATCCACTTGTCACCCTACCGTTCATGCTTCCCCTTAGTGTCTTGTGTTCATGCAACCTTTGTAAAATCGTCTGACCTAAGGTAAATTTTTGTTGGCCTTATGTAGGGTAGGGAAAGTATTTTTCAACTTGGAATAGGCCATTTAGAGTCATGAGTCACCTACATAGTCCCATCCATGTCCAAAACATATTGGAAACCCATTAATGGATATCTGATTCATGTGAGGGCTTGGAAAAAAATTCAAAAAGAAAAAAAGAAAAAAAAGAAAATAAAAAATAAAAAATCAAAAAGTTAAATTTATTTATTGTAGAATTGAAAAAATTATTTGACTTATTTTAATTTATTAATTACCCTATATATTAATATATTATGAATTTAATTTTTAATTAACATTTAATTTGTCTGGCTATTGATTTTGAGTATTGGACAACCAATGCATACCTCAATTTAATTAATTTAATTATTTATTACAATTTTTTGAGATGTGTGTAATAATTAAATTTATTTTGATGTTCCATGTATTATATTTCAACACTTAAAATTTATATGGTAATATTTTTCCATGAGAGCTATACTACATGTGTGATACTCATTCCAGAGACCACCTTAACTGCATGAGTATTTATGTATTATGATGATGATGTTATATGACATGGAATGTGCCGAGATGAGGTAGTATTCTTGTCAAGATAGTGACACATTGGACCAGGGAGTGAGCTATGATAATATTTAGAGATGGCTCGAGTATATTACACCTAGGGTCATGGTTGATTCATTGAGAATAATTATTCAACCAATATCAAATGATAAAGATAAGTATCATTTTTATTTAATTTATTAATCATTTATTATTTATGTGAATATGTAAGATCACACAAACACATATAAATAATAAATAAATAATGCATTGACTAAATCTAATTATGATGTGATAAATGTTTTTCTATTTAATATATAGCTATGTAATGAGTGAATTTAGAATGTTTGTTCTTATCTAATATAAAACTATTTCACTTATCAAAAATTAGTAATTTATAAATTCTCTATGAAATATTAAGTCGCAACGCCTTATTTTTGTTTGAAATTGAATAAAATCCGGTGTATTGGGTGCTATTTATCCCTAGTGCTTTGTGAATCCTACTATCAGGGAGTTCTTATTAGAGAGATGGTTCATATTAACTGATTATGGAAGCAAATAAATATCCATATCTAACTAGTTTCATATTTAAAGGCTTAAATATTACTAAATTATGTTTATGATTTCGATAAGTTGGGAATCCCTTCAAAAGATCAATGATCTACGAGTTAATGTGACTGACCAGTCAAATGACTACCTCGACACTCTCCGAGTAGTGGCATATCAATAATTCAGAAAATGAGGAGAGGTTTGAGGGATTATTTCCACTTTAATACACAACTTTCTAGGTACACTGAATCCGGTAGTGTAACACCCGAGAATTTTATGTTATATAAATCATCAAAGGAATATTTTTCTACACAACAATTGCTTGGCTTGCTTTACACGAAATCATGACCTTCCTCGATAGCTTGCGTCGTACGCGATACCGAGTTTCACTAAACAACGATATGCTATTAAAATAGTATTAAAACTAGCCGTTATGAATAGTAATAACCACTTTTTGAAATTTTATAAATTTTATTTTTCAAAATGGACTTCATTTTTGGATTTGGAATATCGAAATTAGCCTAGGGTGAGATTTTGGTATTTTTCTGAAAACTTTCAATTTTTGATGAATAGTGAAACCACTAAGTGGTAGTTAAAAAAAACTGAAATTTTCATAAAACTTAATTTTACCACTTCTGTGAGTGTAATTTCGAAAATCCGAGAGACACAGTTGATGTCAGTAAGTAAAATGTGGTTCAATGAGATGAAAATAATTTTTTGGTGAATATTAACTTTTTTACTTTTTTTTACCACGGTAAAAAGTAAATAGGGTAATTTAGGGTAAAAATGATATTATTATTACCCTAACACATGTCCTAATTCTATTAGACAAGTGTAATTCGACCAAAAAAAACCTTAGGAATAAAATATGACCATTTAGGCCAACTTGGATTAGATTAGGACATTTATTATTAATTTATTTTAAGAAGGGTTAAAATAGTTAAAATCAAAAGTTTAATAAGTAAATAATTTTTAATATGAAGTTATACATAAGATAAATTAGACTATAAATATTAATTAGAAATATGAAATGATTTACTACATAATGGTATTTTATTTGTAATTTTTAGACATTAAATAATTTAATTTATTTATGACACAAAGATGATGCAGTAATTATCTTATTAATGAAATATTGACATTATTAATGTTATAAACAAAAAAATAAATATAATTTGAGACTTTTTATGAATTCCACTAATTTTATATGAAAATATGACATGTTAGTGTATATTTAATTAACTTTTTTCGAAATAATAATTCTTTTATGATTTTTACAAAAATCAATTACTAAATAGTGTCAAAATTGACATAAAATAGTTTTTTAAAACAATATTATATTAGTAATTGTTATTTTATGCCTAAAAATATAAGGTTCGTCCAAATGACTTTTATGAGGTTATATATATTAATAATTAACAACTTGGGGTTCGTTTGGCTGCTTATAGTAAGTTTATTAACCTTATAGTATAAGAACACAAGAAGACACGGTAAAAGTAAAATTATTTAACTTAATGTTAAATCTAAATGATAAGGTTAAAATAGGAACCTAAAATTGTCTAAATTATATTGGATGAGAGGATTTAGACCCATCCCCACCTTACCCTAGAAATAAATCAGTTTTGAGCTATTTAAAACCGAACATGACTTTATAATAAAATAATATTATTAGTTATTCCAAAGGTGCCCTTCTCCTCCCTTACAAAAGGGCACCTCCTACCTCTCTTCCTCACACCACTTTGAGCCTTCATGCTCGGCCAAACCCTGCCACTTTCTCCTCTCCACTTCCCTAGAGACATCCTCGAGGTCCTGGTATTCTTCAAAGACCAATTTTAGTGCCCTAAAAGAAGGTCTCAAAGAAGCACTTCAAAGAAGAGGTAATGTCCGTTACCGATTCTTTCATCTTCATTTCTTCTTACACTTCTTCTTCTTTAGTTGTTTCATTATGAAGTAATAACATCAGTATCACTCATATACTGATATTTTAGTATAAGTATGAAACAAACCTATTTCAAAATCTATCCATCCTACGGAAAAAGAAATCACCGCACGTGCGTACGTATGGAATACCGTCTCCACGCCGTGGTGTAATCTATTTTCCACCACCACCATACTTGGGTGGGTATAATGGTGTAAATAATGAGTATATATGAATATTATAAATTAATACTGATTCTGAAATAGTATACATACACTCCAATACAATTCCACGATCATAGGAATGATATCATCACTCGTGTGTACGTACGGAATACCGTCTCCATGATGTGATGCGACTCGTTCTACATGATCTTAATTTCATAATGATTATATAAATGAATTGAATGAATAAATATGATATATATTACACTTATACCATTCTGTAAATGAGGTATCTATAACCTAAATATATGAATATGAATTTATTCGACAAGACACGCATAAGAACAAAAAGTTATAAAGACCCGAATAACAAGTAACAATGAAATATTACTAATAAGAAGCTAAGAATATGACCATATATAATATCATAAAAATAAGTATGATTCTGGAATAAGTCAATAACATTATTTGAATCATTATACAGGAGGTTCGGACACTTACAAAGCAAATCAGACCTAAGGTAAGGGAAATATCACAATCTCATTTTTATCCGAGATTGTTTATACTTTGGCATTTACTGGGGTGTATTTTATCATCCACATCCATGTTTCCTCAATATGTAATAATATTTCCATCCACCTACAATTTTTTAAATCCAATTTTACCCTTCGGTGAGTTTTTAGTAAAATATATGAAAGGAATATTTTGTCGTTTTTCATACGAGGTACTTTTTGACTTTTCCGACAAAAGTACGAGAAGAATGTTTTTTTAACTTATACTGCATGAATGGATTTTTAAAACATTATTTCCAAGAATCTTCCTTTAAAATTTTTCAAGTTTATTTTTAATCATCTTCTTTTAATTTAAAATTGTATGACATGTTAAGAAAGGAAAAATGTTTTTGAAGTAGAAAGGATATTTTCCTCAAGAATGGAGTTCAAGTGTTTTATCAAAATTATTTCCATCTAAGATAATAAAGGGTTATGTTTCTATCCCAATTATTAAATTGATTTGATTATGTTGTGATGGAATTATATTTATGAATTCCTTTATCTTATATGAATTGTTTTATGATGTCACGATGTTTAAGATTCCCATTTTTATTACATGGGTTATGAAATGATGTATGATTTATGATTTTGTGGCACACATAAGAATGATATCATTATGATATGGGTGGGACCTATATCTCCCTCCAATTCATTGGGTAAATATTTTATATCTCATGAGATAGACATGGCTGGAACAGTAGGTTATACCGGTTTAGTGAAACAGGACTGAAACGAGGGTGACTCGATTCAGAAATGGACTTTGTCCACTAAGATAGTCTTGGAAATGAGCCTTGACTAATAAAAAATGATTATCTTTGATTATGTGTGTATGCCACAAAGTTTCATGTTTTATGTTATGATTATTGTGATTACATTTCACTGCCATGATTTATCCCATGTTATGAAATTATGATCTCTTTTGTAGGTTAAGATTTCCAAAAGTTATGTGCTTATGCATATGATGTGATTAATATTTCTTTTGTTTACCCTTACTGAGAATTTGAGCTCACCCTTTTGTATGTTTTCTTTCCCCAGGCCAGGAAGAAGGTTATTAAGTAAGATATGCCAAAAGGGACTATAGATGTGATGAAATAAATGGGAGACAATGTGGACATTTTATGAACCAGTTGTTTATGTTTCCCAGTTTCTAAAGACACTATACCTATATAGTCCTTTCATGGTTTTGTTATATGTTGTAATAAGTGTGCTTCAATTTTGAATTAATAACAATGTATATAAATTATGGGTCATTATAGTTGGTATCAGAGGAAAGGTATAGTCAACCTTTGGAAACTAGGATGTGAAAGCCTTATTAAGAACCCTAAGGATAAGTCTAAGCATAGAACACAATCTTAGTGTTTTATAAATGTCCATGAATAACCTAGGATAATACCTTAAGTGTGAAATTTTATTCTTGATTATGTGGTTATCCTATTGTGATTAGTGTTTCTCACACTATTCTTCTTGGTTTTAGTCAATGGCTGGAACCCGAAGGAACCATGTTAATGTGGAATGCGACGGGCAATGAAATGATTGTCCCCCGGAGAAACCAAACGTTATGGGAGCTGGAATTAAAAATCTTGTAGCCATGCTCACAAAACTTTTTCAAGCTATGAATCATGCAAGACTTCCAAACGAGCAAAGGAAGGAGCAACATTCTGTTGAATCCTTCATGAGACAACATCCACCTTCATTCAGTGGGTCTACTGATCCATTAGTTTCTGAACGATGAATTAGTACTACTGAAAAGATATTTTCAGTTCTTCAATGTTCTGAGCATAATAAAGTCATCTAAGCAGTGTATCGTTTGGATGGTGATGCTGATCAATGGTGGAATCTTATGAAGAATACGAGGAAAAGGGATGAAATTGAGTCCATGGAATGGGATGAGTTCAAGAACTTATTTTTCAATAAGTACTTCCCTTTTATTCTCCGAAAAAATATGGAGAAAGAGTTTCTTGAACTAAAAAAAAGGATGATGAATTTGTTGGTACCTATGAAGCAAATTTCACAAGACTTGCAAGGTACGCTTCTGGTATGATTATCCAACCTGAGAGTAAGATCGATCGATTCTTTAGTGGCTTAAAACCAAGTCTTCGAAGGGCCTTAGACTTAAGGGACTTCAATAGCTATGAGGAAATAGTTTGATGTGCTCTCAAAGTTGAGATGGAGATTGGAGTAACCCATCAGTCATATGGGTTTAATAAGAAGAGGAAAATGGAATTCAAAGGAAAATCTAAAGAGCACACTGAAAAGAATATGAGCTTTCCCTTATGCTCAATGTGTGGAAAGAAACATGGAGGGAGTTGTCTTAAAGGGACAAGAAAATGTTTCAAATATGGAAAGGAAGGTCATCGGGAATTTGAATGCCGCGATGATGGGAAGAAGATGTCTAATGATGAAAACAAAGGAAGGGATGCACAAAATGAACCTACTACACTTCAATGTTTCAAGTGTAAGGAGATGGGACATTATGCCAATAAATGCCCTAATCCAAGGGTTGATTATGATGGTCGAAGTCAACAAACTCTTAAGGCTAAAGACAAAGAAAAGTCACATGCAATTTCTATCAGCAATGTGGAGTACGATAATGATGTGGTGAAAGGTAAACTTACCATTCACTCTAAAGTAGAAAATGTTTTATTTGATTCTAGATCCACCCACTCCTTTATTTTTGAAGAATTTTCTAAGGATATCACCGTATTACCTCAACAGTTAGATGTTTAATTAGCTGTGACAACCCCTAATGGCACAATAGTCGCATCAAAAGATTATAATTCTTCTCTGATTGATGTTTGTGGGAAAGTGATTCCTGCAAATCATGTGATCCTTCCTATAGTGGAATTTGATGTGATTCTTTTCATGGATTGGCTTTCTCTACATGGAGCTCATATCAATTGCCAAAGAAGGGAAGTCACATTTCATATTCCAGATCAATCTATGATCGTCTATCAATGAAAGGATGAACATAACCTTCCAGTGGAAATTCCTTCCATATTATGGGTCTTGATTCCACTAAATGAAGGTTATTTATCTCAAATGGTTGGTGAGAAACTCACAATTAAGAATATGCCCATTGTACAGGAGTTTGATGATGTCTTTCCGGATGAATTACCGGGTCTTCCACCGAATCGTGATGTTGAGTTTTCAATAGAACTCGTACCGGGTGCTTTGCCTATTTCAAAGACACCTTATAGAATGGCCCCAATTGAGTTGAAGGAATTGAAGAAGCAACTCCAGGAGAATCTTGATAAGGGGTTCATATGCCCTAGTGCGTCACCGTGGGGAGCACCTGTTCTATTTGTTAAGAAGAAATATGGATCAATGAGACTCTGCATTGATTATCGAGAACTTAATAAGATCACTATCAAGAACAAATATCCTCTCCCGCACATTGATGACCTATTTGACCAACTACGCGGAGCTCAATATTTTTCCAAGATTGATCTTCGTTCAGGGTATCATCAATGAAGGGTCAAAAGGGAGGATATACCAAAGACGACATTCCGTACAACGTATGGACACTATGAATTTATAGTGATGCCATTTGGTCTTACTAATGCCCCTGCTATCTTCATGGATCTGATGAATAGAGTCTTTAGAGACTATCTTAATCAATTTGTGGTAGTCTTTATAGATGATATTCTTGTCTATTCAAAGAGAAAGTAATAACATGAAGATCACTTGAGAATTATATTGAAGACCCTGAGAAAGGATAAGCTTTATGCCAAATTTACCAAGTGTGAATTTTGGCTTCAAAAAGTATCATTTTTGGGTCACATAATCTCAAAAGAGGGGATATCTGTGGATCCACCAAACATAGAGGTTATCGAAAGATGGTCGAGACCAACAACAGTAACTGAGATCCGAAGTTTTCTTGGTTTGGCTGGATATTATCGACGTTTTGTGAGAGATTTTTCACGATTATCTAATCCACTCACCAAGTTGACTCAGAAAGGAGTTAAGTTTGTTTGGACGGAGGAATGTGAAGAGAATTTCAAGGAGTTGAAAAGAAGGTTATCCAGTGCACTTGTGCTCACACTGCCTTGTAGTGGAGAAAGGTTTGTGATCTACAGTGATGCATCCAAGAAGGGATTGGGGTGTGTTCTTATGGAAAATGATATGGTGATAGCATATGCCTCACGAGAGTTGAAAATACATGAGAAAAATTACCAAACTCATGATTTGGAGTTAGCTGCGGTAATCTTTGCATTAAAGATTTGGAGGCATTATCTTTACGGAGAAAGGTGTGACATTTATACTGATCATAAAAGTTTAAAGTATATTTTCACGAAAAAGGAGCTGAATATGCGCCAAAAAAGATGGTTGGAGCTGATTAAGGATTACGACTACTCAATCCATTACCACCCTAGGAAAGCAAACAAGGTGGCAGATGCATTAAGTTGACAAGACCATGCCAGTTTATCCATGATGAGGATCACAAAAGATCCAATATTTATGGATTTACAAAAGATGGATCTTGGAATTATAATGGAAGGGGGAAAATCGTATCTTTCTCAAATGAATGTTCAACCATATATACATGTGAAGATTAAAGAGGCACAAAAAGAAGATGTCGAGTTAAAAAAAAAAGTGAGAAATTTTCCTGAATTCATCCTTGATTGTGATGGGATAATAAAGTTTAGGAATTGGGTTTGTGTTCCTCCCATCCCCGAATTAAAGAAGGAGCTGCTGGATGAGGCTCATAGTTCTTCATTCACTATTCATCCTGGAAGCACGAAGATGTATAGGGAACTGAAAGAGTACTTCTGGTGGGATGGCATGAAAAGAGATGTTGCTGAATATGTCTCTCGATGCTTGGTTTGTAAACAAGTTAAAGTTGAGAGACAGAAGTCAAAGGGGATGTTACAACCATTACCCATACCCGAATGGAAATGGGAAAACATCACTATGGACATTGTCATAGGACTTACTAAAACATCCAATGGAAATAATGCTATCTGGGTCATAGTTGACCATCTTACAAAGTCTGCACACTTCATTGCTATTAGAGAGGACTTCTCTCTGGATTAGCTTTCCAGGATATATGTAAAGGAAGTGGTAAGATTGCATGGAGTGCCACTTTCTATTATATCTGATCGGGATCTGAGATTTACCTCAAAGTTCTGGAGAAGTCTTCAGCATACTCTGGATACAGAGTTGAGTTTCAACACTGCTTATCATCCTCAGACAGACGGTCAGTCTAAGAGAACAATTCAAACCCTAGAAGATATGTTGAGAGCTTGCTCTATGGATTTCAAAGGTTGTTGGGATCAACACCTACCTTTGGTAGAATTTTCTTATAATAATACCTTTCACTCCAGTGTTCAGATGGCTCCTTATGAAGCTCTCTATGGAAAGAAATGTAGGACTCCAACTTACTGGGATGAAGTTGGGGAAAAAAGCTATTAGGACCTGATCTCATTGATGAAATGGCAGAAAAGGACAGATCTATTCAACAACACATAAGAGCAGCTCAGAGTTGACAGAAAAGTTATGCCGACAACCGAAGAAAAGACCTAGAATTTGAAGTGGGTGATAAAGTGTTCTTACGAATATCTCCCTGTAAGAGGGTCATGAGATTTGTAAAGAAGGGGAAGTTGAGCCCTAGATATATCGGTACTTTCGAAATATTGGATCCTGTTGGGAAGGTAGCTTACCGATTGGCGCTTCCACCGAATCTCTCTCAAGTTCACGATATGTTCCATGTATATCTCCTGAGAAAGTACATACCTGATCCTTCACATGTACTCAGCTAAGAAGTTGTACCGCTGGAGCAGGATCTTTCTTATGAAGAACAACCGATAGAGATTCTGGATCATAGCGAAAAAGTCCTACGAAACAAGACCACTCGATTGGTGAAAGTTTTATGGAGGAATCACCAATTAGAAGAAGCTACATGGGAGCTTGAGGATATGATGAGGGAGAGGTATCCTCATCTGTTTGTTACAAAGTAACGAATTTCGAGGGCGAAATTCATTTTAAGAGGGGTAGAATGTAACACCCGATACTTTTATGTTATATAAATCATCAAAGTAATCTTTTTCTACACAACACTTGCTTGGATTGCTTTACACGAAATCAAAACCTTCCTCGATAGCTTGCGTTGTACGCAATACCGAGTTTCACTAAACAACGATATGCTATTAAAATATTATTAAAACTAGCCGTTATGAATAGTTATAACCACTTTTTGAAATTTTATAAATTTTATTTTTCAAAATGGATTTCATTTTTCGATTCGGAATATCGAAATTAGCCTAGGGTGAAATTTTGGTATTTTTCTGAAAACTTTCAATTTTTGATGAATAGTGAAACCACTAAGTGGTAGTTAAAAAAACTGAATTTTTCATAAAAATTAATTTTACTGCTTCTCTGAGTGGAATTTCGAAAATCTGAGAGACACGGTTGATGTCAGTAAGTAAAATGTGGTTCAATGAGATGAAAATAATTTTTTGGTGAATAGTAACTTTTTACTTTTTTTTACCACGGTTAAAAGTAAATAGAGAAATTAAGGGTAAAAATGATATTATTATTACCCTAACACATGTCCTAATTCCATTGGACAAGTGTAATTCGACCAAAAACAACCTTAGGAATAAAATATGACCAGTTAGATCCACTTGGATTAGATTAGGACATTTATTATTAATTTATTTAAAGAAGGGTTAAAATAGTTAAAATCAAAAGTTTAATAAGTAAATAATTTTTAATATGGGGTTATACATAAGATAAATTCGACTATAAATATTCATTAGAAAGATAAAACGATTTCTTACATAATGGTATTTTATGTGTTATTTTTAGACATTAAATAATTTAATTTATTTATGACACAAAGATGATGCAGTAATTATCTTATTAATGAAATATTGACATAATTAATGTTATAAACACCAAAATAAATGTAATTTGGGACTTTTTATGAATTCCACTAATTTTATAGGATAATATGTCATGTTAGTGTTGATTTAATTAACTTTTTTCGAAATAATAATTCTGTTATGATTTCACAAAAATCAATTATTAAATAGTGTCAAAATTGACATAAAATAGTTTTTAAAACAAATATTATATTAGTAATTGTTATTTTATTCCTAAAAATATATGTTTCGGAGAAATGACTTATATAAGGTTATATATATTAATAATAAACAACTTTGGGTTCGTTTGGCTGGTTATAGTATGTTTATTAACCTTATAGTATAAGAACACAAGAAGACACGGTAAAAGTAAAATTATTTAACTTAATGTTAAATCTAAATGATAAGGTTAAAATAGGAACATAAACTTGTCTAAATTGTATTGGATGAGATCATTTCGACCCATCCCCACCTTATAATTGAAATAAATCAATTTGGAGATATTTAAAACCGAACTTGACTTTATAATAAAATAATATATTTAGTTATTCCAAAGGTGCCCCTCTCCTCCCTTATAAAAGGGCACATCCTCCCTCTCTTCCTCACACCACTTTGAGCCTTCAAGCTCGACCAACCCCTGCCAATTTCTCCTCTACACTTCCCTAGAGACATCCTAGAGGTCCTGGTCTTCTTCAAAGACCAATTTTAGTGCCCTAAAAGAAGGTCTCAAAGAAGCACTTCAAAGAAGAGGTAATGTCCGTTACCGATTCTTTCATCTTTATTTCTTCTTCCACTTCTTCTTCTTTAGTTGTTTCATTATGAAGTAATAACATCAGTATCACTCATATACTGATATGTTGTTATAATTATGAAACAACCCTATTTCACCATCTATCCATCCTACGGAAAAAGAAATCACCATGCGTGCGTACGTACAGAATACTGTCTTCACGCCGTGGTGTAATCTATTTTCCACCACCACCTTACTTGGATGGGTATAATGGTGTAAATAATGACTATATATGACTATTATAAAGTAATAAGGATTCTTAAATAGTATACATACACTCCAATACAATTCCACAATCAGAGGAACGATATCATCACTCGTGCGTACGTACGGAATACCGTCTCCACGATGTGATGCAACTAGTTCTACATGATCTTCATTTCATAATGAGTATATAAATGAATTTAATGAATGAATATGATATATATTACACTAATACCGTTCTAGAAATTATGTATCTATAACCTAAAGAGAAGAATAAGAATTTATTCGACAAGACACATATAAGAACAAAAAGTTATAAACACCCGAATAACAAGTAGCAATGAAATATTACTACTAAGAAGCTAAGAATATGACCATATATGATATCAAAAAAATAAGTATGATTCTGGTATAAGTCAATAACATTATTTAAATCATTATACAGGAGGTTTGGACACTTACAAAGAAAATCGGACCTAAGGTAAGGGAAATATCACAATCTCATTTTTATCCAAGATTGTTTATACTTTGGCATTTCCTGGGGTGTATTTTATCATCCACATCCATGTTTCCTCAATATTTAATATTATTTCCATCCACCTACAATTGTTCAAATCCAATTTTACCCTTCGGTGAGTTTTTAGTAAAATATATGAAAGGAATCTTTTGTCGTTTTTCGTATGAGGTACTTTTTGGCTTTTCCGACAAAAGTATGAGAAGAATGTTTTTTTAACTTATACGACATGAATGGATTTTCAAAACATTATTTCCAAGAAGCTTCCTTTACAAGTTTTCAAGTTTATTTTTAATCATCTTCTTTTATTTTTAAATTGTATGACATGTTAAGAAAGGAAAAATGTTTTTGAAGTAGAAAGGATATTTTCTTCAAGAATGGAGTTCAAGTGTTTTATCAAAATTATTTTCCATCTAAGATAATAAAGGTTTCTATTTCTATCCCTATTATTACATTGATTTGATTATGTTGTGATGGAATTATATTTATGAATTCCTTTATCTTATATGACTTGTTTTATGATTTCACGATGTTTAAGATTCCCATTTTTATTACATGGGTTATGCAATGATGTATGATTTATGAGTTTGTGGCACACATAAGAATGGTATCATTATGAGATGGGTGGGACCTATATCTCCCTCCAATGAATTGGGTAAATATTTTATATCTCATGAGATATACATGGCTGGAATGGTAGGTTATACCGGTTATGTGAAACAGGACTGAAATGAGGGTGACTCTGTTCAGAAATGGACTTTGTCCACTAAGATAGTCTTGGCAATGAGTCTTGAATAATAAGAAATGATTCTCTATGATTATGTGTGTATGCCACAAAGTTTCATGTTTTAAGTTATGATTATTGTGATTACATTTCTCTGTCATGATTTATCCCATGTTATGAAATTATGATCTCTTTTGCAGGTTAAGATTTCCAAAAGTTATGTGCTTATGTATATAATGTGATTGATATTTCTTTTGTTTACCCTTACTGGGCATTTGAGCTCACCCTTTTGTATGTTTTCTTTCCCCAGGTCAGGAAGAAGGTTATTAAGTAAGATATGCCAAAAGGGACTATAGATATGATGAAATAAATGGGAGATAGTGTAGACGTTTTATGAACCAATTGTTTATGTTTCCCAATTTCTAAAGACACTATACCTGTATGGTCCATTCATGGTTTTGTTATATGTTGTAATAAGTGTGCTTCAATTTTGAATTAATAACAATGTATGTAAAGCAAGGGTCGTTATAGGTAGCGAGGGATAATACAGTTCAACAAAATAGTGGGAGATATCTAATGATTTAAGTAATCTATAATATCTAATTGGAAATAAGATAAAAGTACTAATTTTTATGGTGATATTTTTTGATGAAAATGGAATATTCTACTATATAAACACTTTGATTGGTACTGTATTAGGTGATAATGTCCCCAAAAATTGTTGAACAGACTCAATAAGAATGGGTGTGAATGATACTTATTGAAGACTCATGCATGATGCATTTGGGGTTTATATCATAATACTATCATTAATGTCTAATGAGTTATAGAAACTACATCAGGACATAGATGATGAAAGATTTTGTATCATCATTGATAAGCCTATGAGAAAAAAGTAAAGAAATAAATGAATGATGTGATGATTACCGCTAATACATCTAAATTGAAATACAATATATGATTTTTTAATAAATACATTTATTATATCATTTTCACCCAATTTATCCAAATTAATTTAAGATTAAAAAATTAATTGTAAATGGATTAAATGCTTCATTACCTTTGGGTATGTTTCTATAAGTTAATAAAAACTTGAATGACATATTAACCTTTTAGTTATTATAGTGAACAAGTAGGAAGACAAGGGAAAAAGGCCAATGAAAACTATGACACCAAAGGCACTTTCACAATGTTCTTAAATTTAAAGAGGCTAATCATAATGTAGGAGATTTTTTTCATTTCATGTTATTAAATTTTTTTATTGAAGAAATAATTAAATGAACTAAATTATAAAATAAGGTAGTTGTTTTTTCTTCAGGTATATTCATAAATTATATAGGATATATCTATTTTACTTATTGGGTATTAAATAAATAATTTCTTTTAAATATGTATTTTTAAATAATGCAACAAATTAATAAATGAAAATTTCTAGTAATTAAGGTTAATTCTCTAAGTGGATGAGAAAGTGTGATTCATAGGTCGTTGGTGAGAATTACATAATTAATAATAGATTCTATAAATTATTCTAGTTGAAATTTTTGTTGAGTATAACTAAAAAAATATCTCACATGACGATTGGAAAAAATAAACATCATTCTAGATTAGGAATTGATGTTGTTAGTGGTACCTAATTCTAAACTATTAGTTCATTATTTCTCAAATCAATGGAAATAACTGATTAATAGAAAAATATAGGACTCATTATACCGAGTTGTGGAAAGATAATTATTTTTATAGAAAACAAAAAACGATTTCAATGATATTTCAAGTATGGTCTTTATAGTCTTAATAGTAAATTACCTTTGGTATTATTGGCATTATTACTTATCTAGTTTTAGATAAATAAACCTTTATAAATTAAGTTAAACAATAAGGATTTTAGAATTAGTTCTACTAGAGAGCGTGAAATATTCCAAGGTTAATCTAGTTGTAAATATACTTCATGAGATTATATTATGTGTTTTAAGGAATATAAAAGTGATGTGTAGAGTATAAATGGATAAAATATTGGAGTTTCTTCAGAATTGTTTTTCGATGAATAACTTGATATAGAATTCATCAATCAATATAATATAGAATGGAGTAATTCCTAAATTCACATTTCCGTACACACATAAAATCTATGACGTTAATAAAGAGGATCAATGATTAATAATACATTTAAAAATTGAAAATTAAAATGTTTCATGGAGTAATTCTAAAGTACAAATTTACTTATATAAAAAATAGTTATGATGTATCTAAAAGCTTCATCAATGTTGAAACTAATATGCATTTCAAAAATATTTTATTATTTTTCATGGAATGCATCAAAATAGAGTCATTAGCCTATAACTATATTTCAACTATAAAGGTAAATATATAAAATATGATTTATTATATGATATAAATCCATTATTTCACCATTACCACGTGGTGACATGAAAAGTGTTTTTAACTATATAAAAAATAGTTTATAATGCAAAAAAGTGTGCATCAATTTAATTATCTTAATATTTTAAGGCTATTTTAGAAATAAGTATGATAGAAAAGTTATGGTCATGTGATAGAATATATTTCTATAAATGGGTTTACAAATCTATTTAAGATAGTTGGAGAAATATTGACATTGATTTAGTCGATGTCGTTGATACATAAGTAGTTGGAATAGGAATAAGTTCCACAATAGCTTGTAAAAAATGGAATGTTCCCTATACATATACTATTTTGGAAGGATAAAAATATGGTAATTTTTTTACATTAAACATGATTATAAATAAATTATTCACTGAGAATAATAAACCATACAAGTAAGTAGAAAATGGTAACAAGCTAAGATTGAAAAATTCAAATAAAATTTAATAATGGATTCCATGTATCAATGTATGGGTTCTTAGTTTTCAGATGTTTTATATCTTGATACTAAAGTTTTATTCAAGAGAATCATTAAATGGATGGTGCAGTAGTGGAACCGGTAAGTCTTGATTGGTTATAACAAGTCTTCATGCATAAATCCATTGGAATTTTTATTATCATAGATACTTTCTTTGATCATTATATTGAGCATTGAATTTCAATAACACCAATCATATAAGGTATCTATATGATACATACCGAAAGGGTTGGTGATAAAATTGAATCCCAATATGGGGTACATGTTACTAAAATATATTTTTTGAATTAAAGTAAGAAGAAATTTCATATAATATTAAGTTAAGATGAAGTTTTTCCATGTGTTAATAAGAGGTTAGTGGGAGCATCATTGTTTTCAATGAAAAATATGTTTGATTACATATGAAAAATTGGTCTTACAGTTAGTTAAGACCAAAATGAAATTATCTCTAAAGAGATTGACTTAATGTAGAAAAACAATTTCTAGGGAATGAGATCAATCATGGTATATCTGATGGATTTATTATTCATAGTCGACAGAACCTATACTAACATGGTATTAGAGATAAAAATTTTATGAATGTCACGTGTATTAAAATATATCCCAAAATACTTGTATGAGACATGTGCGGAAATTAATGTGGCGATTTTAATTTTATAAACTTATATGATGGATAAATCATAGAAAACATGAAATTTAAAAGATATTATATTGCTAATATATACTTTATTGTAAGTGAATATTAGTACAATCCAGGTGAACTACAAAGGAAGAAGTACAAACTATCCAATTATTAATGAGAGATTACAAGGTATATATTCCTGGTACATGGATATGTAGTGGAACTAGTTTAAAGGTAAAAAACTAGTATTTATTTAGATCACTATGATATTATACCACAGTTACTATATGGCGATAATAAAGAAACATTTCTTCAAGCTACTAGTAACCATATCGTCAAATAATGAATGTGTTGAATATTCTAATACAGTTGATGAAGTATTGTAAAATAAGGAATGATTTGTTATATTTCTTGTAATTGCACCTAGTATGTAATGTTTTATCATAATATGAATAAATATACTTCTAATTCTACTAGAAGACAAAATATCATGTTTTGATAGTGGACAAAATTAATATGATTGAGGATATCATCACTTTAGAAGTATTACTCAAGTATGTGAAGTCATAGATAGTAGAGATTCCACATAGACGAGGCATGGTAGACCCAATGATCAAATCCATAACAAAGAAGAAGCATGATCTTATCATGTGAGAGTTAACAAGGTTCATTAGAAAGTTGGATCTAGTGAAATTGTGAGTGTTAATAGTGGGTTCCATATACCCAACATAAATAATAATTATGGATTACTATATCATGTATAAAATGCTCCATTCATGATGTACACTTACTATAATAGTATTTATATGTATACAAACATAATTTATTTGGTAAATTACTTAGAGTACGTGTTGTATCAAAAGGTTATAGTAGTTCCTATACTATATGGATAACCTACAGATTCCATGTTATTATTCTTATACATAGGTCGTATGGTGCAGATACATTATATTGACATGACATAGATGATGTGTGACCATCAGGTGGTGGGGGTTCATAGTCATTGATACATATTCTCGTGATTTTGGTATTAGGTGACCTGATGTAAATAAGATCATCAAGACTAAGCCACCAATAGGAACAACAAATGTTCATGTGTCATTAGTTGTTCCTATCTGTGAACACATGTAATGATCTCTTGAATTGTGATTATTATTAGTGTATACAATTTGATTGCATACTTTCAAGAAAGAAAAAATCTATGGAGTTGATGTCATAGTGAGGTAGCTTTTATTGAACGTGTCCTTAGCGGTATGACATTGATAAAATAATAAAGGTAGAATTTTTCTTATTCTGAAAGGAACTGATATCTCGAGCCTAGTTAATCAAGATAGTATTACCTTCACTAAGTCAATGGCCATGGTAGAAGTTATTTCCATCCAGTTAGGTCAATGAATAATAAGTAAATAAGGGCTAATGCCAAAAGTGTGTATCTTACTTTATTAAATATCCCAATATAAAGAGATTATATTACACAATGTTTGTGCATAATAATGTTTGTCATTTCAATGACTTTACCTTATATTTTGTGGGGCTTTTATGGATTTTTATATTAAGACCCTTGTCTATGAATAAGAATCATTTCTGTTGAGATAATTTCCTAGACGGTCACATACATAGCATATTAAAAACCATGGCCTATTCTTATGAATATGATTATATGACATGGTGGGCCCCACCACAAGGTATATGAATTCATAGAGAATATATGATCTTCAAGAAATTAATTAATTATTATAATTCAGGTGTAGAACAATTGATATTGAATTTAATTGCAAAATACATTTAAAATTATTAAATAAAATACACGGAAAATATTATATAAATGAATATTTTTTAATATTCAAGGTTCATTTTATATTTTTTTGAAAAAAAAGTTGAGTTAATTGATGGATTTTACCATGTAATGTATATATAAATATTATTTTATATTAAAAATAAGTGATATAAAAATAAATTATATTTATTATTCAAAAAATTATTCATAATATTTCATTTATAGTTTCTTCAGTGGGCAATTAATATTTGGAGGTTGGGGAGGAATTTATGGGTATGTAATTATTCACTATATAAAGTAGAAGAAGGCTGTATTGTGGGAAAAAATCACTAAGAAATTATTAAAAACCTCTCTATTATCTCTTCTAAAATCTAAAGATTGAAGTAGAAAATATATTCTTTAGATCTGGGTTTTTATCCATGGAACGAAGGATAGTCACTACAATGATCATCAAGACATTGAAGGCATCATTTGATCTCTACGTTAGCACATGGAATTCAACAATCTATGATCCTTCAAACATTCGAAGCATGTGTGGATGATATAGAGGGATTAAAATTTAGTTCTTTAGAGAAATGTAAATCATAGAATAATTATTGAAGAATATGTATTCAAATTTAATTATGTAATTGATTATTTTATTTTTGTGTGTTAAATTATTTCCGTAGGTTCGTTGGAAATTATACTGGGTTGTGCTATCTTAAAGAAGATGTTGTTACGCTGATTGTTAGTGAATTTTTTTAAATCCACTACTCTTATGATTACACTGAAATCTATGGTATATTTTTCCCCAATAATAAATAATTACATTTCTCATGTGTATTTTTAGACTCTGTAGCCATGAAGCGATGCGATTAATATTACATGAAAGCTTTTCATTGATGAATGTAAGTATGTTAATACATAATATATATTGTTTTTATATCAGGATTAACATTATATTGATGATAGAAACATTCTGAAGAAAAATGGTATAACAACCTAGGTAAGGGTAGAATAAATTATTTTTATACTTATTAATCTTAATTATTTAGTTACATTAGTTATTAAAATGATACGTAATTATGAAATCAAAATGAAAATAGTTTTAATTAATTATTTTGTTATAAGTTAAAAGATTAAATTTGAAATTTTAGAATTTTAATTTTAAAATATGAATATCAATTTTTTGATCAGAATATAAAAATGTACAATGTGTTAAATTTTTTAATCTTTTAGAAAATATTGATTTTACAGTGAATAGTAAACATACCGATTTTTTCAAATTATTTATTTATTTAAAATTAAATTTGTAATATAAAAGTATCAATAAGGTTTTAATATTATTTAATTTAACCAAAGTACTTTTAGTTATATTTAATCAAACTAATTACCTGTTAATAAACTTTATATTGATTTTAATTATAATTTTGTCTTTGTGTTTAAATAATAGTTTTTCTAGAAACTGTTCTTTAATGAATAATGTTTCTCATTTTTAATTAATTAAAATAAACCATAATGGGGAATGTTTTAAATGAGATGAATATATTATATATCATGAAATATTAATTTTTTTCACTAAAATTATAATTATTAGTCATAGACCAAATATATAATCATCTATTTTCAAAAAAAATACTATTCTTAAAATCCCACAATCTCGCATTATCTGTACGAATAAAATTAAATTAAAATTTTCCACTTATATGAATTTAATTTAGAAAATTTTATTCCATATTGGTAATAAGAATAATTTATCATTTCTAATAAGGTAAAATTAAAATGATTCTATAAATATTAGTGAAAATATTTAAAATTATTCACAAGGATTAAGGTAAAAATGATATAATCAAGGGGTTAAACTTTAATGTTAAAGAAAAAAATTAACTAAAAACTTATCCAACAATAAATATTTGGCCATATTTTGGACTCATCACTTATATTATCTATAATTGACATTTATTAGGGCCTGTGGAAATGAAAAACATCTGGTTGGAATTTTCAATTTTTCCACTCACCACACTATTAAAAGGAAACCCTTCTCATCCTCTCCTCACAACTTCAAAAAAATATTTGTGCAAGAAATTCTTAAATAAATTCTAAAATTAACTCCAATAATAATTTCAACCTTATTTTTGGTATAAATCCAACCGAGGTAGGCCTTTTGTGTAAAATAAAAGAAGATACCCAAAGAAGAGGTAAAGTTCATCAAGGGGTGTTTTTGTTTAATTTCATCCTGCACCCCCTTAAATTATTATTCGAACATGATTATATAAAAAATTAATTATATTACATATTATTTTATTTTTTAATCTTATGGTTACTCCCTAAAACAAAAAACATTCATCAAATGAGTTTTGAGATCATCAATTGTGTTTATGACACACTACTGCCTTACGAATCGTTGTCATTCATTTTTCTATTACCACTTCTCATAGAACGGTAGGAAAAAATATCTAAAATTTATATATTATTTTTATAAAATTATTATTCCTCTATAATAATTATTTCATCTATACCCTTTTTATATTCAAATACATAATGGATATGATAACAACACTCGTTGGTAATATGGACTACCGTATCACGAAACGATGTGATTCGTTTTAACTAACACGTTACGTGGAAGGTAATAACTATAAAGATATAAAATATATATAATAAAATGGAAATATTTATGATATTCATAGAATAATTATCATTATTTTAGTACAACATATAATTTCATTTGTTACCTTTTCACTTACTAAAAAAGTGATAACGTCGTCCATCAACATGTGGAATACGACCTTCTTGAAGTGATGTGATTCATTTTTTCATCACCACATCACATGAAAGATATATATATGTATATATAATTAAGTATTAGGATATTTTTGAGATAATTATTATGCTCTCTATATATAATATTACATACCTTCTTTTTATAATGATCATTGAAACATGGAAATGTTACCAATGCCTACATACGACCCACCATATCCATGATCATAACGTTAGTTTATTTTTCAAAACCATATTTCATGATTTGTTTGAAAAGTATAATTGATGTGTAAATTTGAAAAATATTTCATTATCATTATTATTGAGATTCTTAAATAGTAACCCCTTTGATTATAGTTAACCTACAAAAGTTATTTTTTACACATAAACCAAATATGGTCAGAACATCCAAATTAAAATTAATTGATTAATTAATCAAATATAGCTTGTTTTGAAGTGAATTTAAATTAATAAATTTTTTTAATGAAATTATAAAGATAGTAAATAATTAACATAATTTTATTATTATGGAATAAAAATACAAACACGATAAGTTAGACTCAAGGTGAGTGAATATGTCTGAATTTCCAATCATTGAGGTAAATTTTATGTTATACACCTTCAATATTTTATAAGGAATATATATATCCCATTGAAATTTTATATAATTAATATATATTTTTCATTGTATATAATATTTTTAATTTTATTCATTCTTTAGGATCATGATATTAATATTTCCAATGTGAAAGTGGTCATTTCTTCTAAGTAATTCACTTTTTAATGTTTTCTTTAAACTAATCTTTCTCTTCTATGTACATGATTATATAATGAGTTTGTCAATTTTTTTATATCGACATAAATAATTTATAAAGTACATTTCATGTCCCTTTTTTAATTTATTTTGAATTTTATTCAGAATTAATCTTTTTATGTGTTTTACATGGAACATTTTGAAAAATGAAAAAAATGTCTCATTATTGATGTACTTGAAAACAATTAGTTTTTACCACCATAAACATTAATTTATTTCTATATAACATTTAAAGAGTCAATGTTTCTTTCAATAAAAAACTATTTTTACCTTTATATGGGTATTTTGGTATTAAAAATAGGTTTTTAAAAGAAAATGGTATATTGGTATTGAAAATGTGGTTTTAAAAGAAAATTCTATTTTGATATCGAAAAGTGATTTGTTTAGAATTTTAAAGAAGTTTCTAAAAATTGAAATTATAATAGTTATTTGTTCAATTTATGGAACATGAGAATTATTCCATAGAAATGGGTGCACCCAGATAGTGCAGGGTGGGATTATTACAATATATATGATGATGCATACCAGATAGGATCGGTTGTGGCCATTACAGAATATACGACGAGGAATCCTAGAGGGCGCAGAGTGAGCCCATTATATCTTATATAATGGTAAAAACCAAATGAAATTTGGGGAGATCATTATAGCTTAAACAATGGATGTTCAAAGATAAAACTATAATTCATTTGGTAATTATTATATTATAATTCAGCCATGTGTTGATTCTAATCAAAAGGTTTTTGAAATAGTTTTATCAATGTGATCTTATAGGAAACCAAAAATGGGTTTTAATTGATTTATATTGGATTTAATGATTTTATTTGGACCAAAACTGTGTGTATTTTTCACGTGATTTTTTTTTTCTTATTATCAATAAACATGTAAGATAAATGTAAATTTTATATGAGTGTTCTTGTTTTTACTGAACTAATGGTTTCATTCCTTTTTTACTTATGTTTCCACGATTTTTGTGTTGATCCCATGTTTTTATTGTTTTTCATAGGATGGTTAAGGGAATTTATGTTGTCAAGTTATATGTTGTGAGGAGTTTTCAGGGGAAACAATTATATTTTTCATATAAAAGTTTTATATGGTGGAAAAAAGGAAACTGATTATAAGTTACCACACAATATTATATGGATTTATAATATATAAGTTATGGAATAATTTTCTAACACTATAAACATAAAATGACCTTTAATGATAGACAATGTAATTTCTATAATAATACTCATTATCATGTAATGTTTAAAGATTTCCCCTTAAAGTTGGTATCAAAGGTAGGTTTAGATAACAGTACTGGTTAAGATAATTTTAATAACTTTCCCTTGAAATATTTTACCCTATAGTTTAGTTAAAATGACATAGAATGTAAATATTTTCATGTTTATTCAATTAAAATATTACTTTTTAGAATGTTTTTACACATAAGAAACATGGAAGATGTACTTAGTAGGAATTGAGAGGAAACTATCCTTCCAAATCAGCATCCTGAGATGGTCAGAATTGGAATATAATAGTTTGTTACTACGATGGATCAATTGAACCAAGATATAAATGTCTGTGGTATCCTAGATATAGAAGAACCCGATCTACCATGAAGGAATATGTTTTTTGTAGATAATTTTATGATTCAACATCCTCCATCAGTCAATGGATCAGCTGACCCTATAGTCGACGATGGATTAATAAATGCTCTAGAAATGATATTTAATTTTATGGGATGTTCAGAATGTCAAATGGTAAATTTTTTAGTTTATCATTTTCAAGGTGAACACTAAAACATATTAATTGTTTAATGGTAGTTTACTAAACCGACAATAAACAAAATTTCAGTACTTTCCTGGGGGTTTTCATAAACTGCTTCAAAATATTATGTTTTTATTACAAAAAGTAAGTCTACCCCACATCCCACCCTTCTCCCCTAAACCTTATCCCCATTGAGATCTGCTTCCCCTCAACCCTAAACCTAAGCAGCACTGTGCTTCCCCCCTCACTAGCACTAGGATATCTCTCGATCACTCCGATCCCATGACCATGATCCCTAACCATCGCAGTGGTCATATCCCCCAACCTATCTCTCCAGACCATTCCCTCGCCAGAGTCATTTTCCTTGCCCAAGCCCTCTCCCTTCCATTGTCTTTTCTTTGGCCCACACTGGAGGTGTGGTAATATAGGTTTGATTTCTATATTCCTTTTCATGTAGTGTTTTAGTCTTCAATTTTTCCTTTTGATTATAATTTATCTTATAAATGGGTTTCCCAACCTACATATTCTCTATATTACAATTTCAGATTTCTAGACTTTTATTTTTTTATATGCCTTTATTATATATGTTTTCATTATGAATTAACTAATGAATTTCCATGTTTTGTATGTATTTTTGATATGATGACTTTTCTCAATTATCTAAAAAAATGTAAAGGAATACTCAGAGAAATAGATTATTTATTTTAATTCCATGAATAAATTATTGTTTTTAGACTGTAAAATTAGAAACTATAAAAAACCGAGTAATTTTTATTTAATAAGGTGATAATATTTTATTCTTGTTGGATTTTATTAATATAAATACATTTTGAAAAATTCTATTGGACATGGATTACTCATTCCGTTTAAAACAATACCATATTTTTTCTAGGATATGGAATTAAATAATTGATGACAAAAAATATGTTAAGTGTAAGATAATTTTATGTTTAATTATTTGATATGTTTTTCATGTATATTTTTATATCATTTCATCCCAAAATTGAAACTTTTGGTGAATTTTTATTACTATATTAATGATTTATTTGATTTTTTAGGAAGTTTTAATTCCATTAAACATCCATTGAGAGACTTATCAGTATATGGTTAAATTCTAAATGTATTCCTTGTCATATGTTTAACAAAGTATGAATAATTATTATATTCTTCCAATATTAATGTTATATGTTTTTTATTTTTAAAATTGGAATTTTAAAATAATGGATTCATTTAGAAATTATAGATATATTTTTTGAATAGTGATTTAGATTTTAAATATTTTACTAAATATGAAAATGAATTGAGGATATTGAAATTTATATATTTTGTTATTAATGTTGTTGAAAATTATTTTAATTGAGGTGAATTTGTTTTTGTGTTTTTAACTTTTAATAGTAAAAAATATAAGAAAGGAAACTTTTTTGGTATATGATACGTGATGGGATATAATTTACAGACCTATTTCTAAATTTGGGGAAACTACTCACTACCAGTTACCCCTTTTTATTCTAATCAATTATCTATTCATTCAATGAATTTACAATTTTTTTATTAAAGATTGATTCAATATAATTCCAACTAATGACTCTATACTAGATTTTACCATTTTATATTTTCCTAATTAGTAATATTTAGGTTTTTTAATTTTTTAATAAAGTGTAGGCACATTGTGATATATATAGATAAAAGATGGATCATATTACTAAGGAACACACCTGAGCATGCTAATGATATAGAAGATTTTTAATATTTTACAATTTCTATTTATCTATATTTGATATAATAATATGTCCATGTCCTAAATGTAAATTTAGAATATGGATGAAGATAGATTATGTTTAGGAACACTTGATATTGAAGCAATTCCCTACCGAATATTTTTTCTGGATTTGGCACGAAGAATTGAACGTTACTGAAATGTTGAACACTAATGTACATTGAAATAATGAGATCCCAACTTTGTTGAAAATGAAAATGAAATGGAAAACCTTATAAACTATACATTAATCATTTCAAGAAAACAAGGTCAACATCAAAACATATCAGTACAAAGAGTTACGGGTGATATAAATATGAACTTGACAAGTGTTGTTTAGGGGAGTATAGGTTTACTAGAACAAGTTTTTAACAAATCATCATATCCTACTCTTGATTATATAAATCAAAATATAAGTGATAACATCAATAATTAGGAAAATATGTTTCATGGTTTAGTTGTGATGAAAATCATGAGTTGTATTGTAGTTGTTTTAAGTATTTAAATATTTATTTTCTTCTGATGTTGTACCATATTAAATTACTGTGTTGAATTAAAATTAAGAAGTCTTCCATGATTTTGGAATTATTTCATGATATATTTCATGAAACAAATATAATCGATATTTTCATGATATGAAAAGTTGTTAATAATCTTGGTCTGAATTAAAAAAAATACATGTTGGTCCTAATGACGTTATGCTTTATTGGGTGGAGGATTCAAGCATACATGATTACCAAAAAGTTTCTTCTTCTATATGGTAGTCATTGGGTGATGTTTGATGTTTGAATCAACATACTAATATAAAGAAGAAGAAACAGAAATCACCTACAAAGGTTTTTCCATAATTTCCTTTAAATCCTCGATTTAAAAGATTATTTATGTCATCAAAATCTGCTGAGCAGATGAAGTGACATTCTATGGATAATAAAAATGACGTGTTAATGTGACATTAAAGATATTCCAAACCATAGAATACACTTGATTAATGACATATAATATTTCTTATATGATCCCAGGAATGTGTGATCGGGATTGGTTGTGGATGGATTCAACCCATTTGGTACTTTGAACACCAGTTATACTAGTTGGCTAGTTTTTAGCCCTAACAATCGGCCTCCATGGATGTGTATACAACAAATTTTTTTATCATTTCAATGATTCTTCCTATGAAAAAATGATTATAAATGATATTGATGTATATTTACATCCTATAATTGAATAATTATTAGATTCTTGGAGCATTGATGTTGGGACACAAGATGCAGATTCAAGAACATTATTTAAAATGAAAGCTACTCTAATATGGACTATCATTGACTTCTCTAGATTTTGGAATGTAGCTGGTTAGAACACATACATTGGTTTGGATTTTCCTATTTTTAATTTTTATATTCAGCCAGAATGACTACATCATAATAAAAAATGGTGAGTATTGTGTCATCAATGATTTCTTGGTACATCTCTTAGAATTCCATTGAACAAGTCAAAAATAAGTTGTTATATTGATCATAGACCATTTGAAAAGTTAATTAGAGGTTTTAAAATATTGGAAAAACATGAAAATTTTGAAACAAATTTTTTGAAGGTGAATAATTTTAATGATAGTGGTAAATGAATTCAAAGTTCATCATAAAGTGAAATCGGAATGCAACAATGGAAGAAAAGAAGTATATTATTCAAACTTCTATATTGGGAATTTAATTTTTTTTGGAATAATCGTTATTTTATTAATATTGAGAAGAATGTATTTGAATATTTCATCTTCACATTGCTTAATGACATTGGAAAATTGAAGGACCATCTCAATTCTTGTAAAGACTTACAAATAATGAACATAAAGATTTATCTCTAGATATATGAGAATGGAAATAATGATTTGGTAAATTTTTCAATGATAAATAGTGATAAAGATACATTCCATTGGAATTTTAAGACATTTGATAGTATATAATGCGTATTCAAGTAACATATAATGTTAAGATGACTAAAACCATCATAGGATACATGGATTGAAATGTCATGATTGAAATATTTTGTTATAACAGTTTCTACAATTTGGACCACATATAATATTACTTTAAAAGGTTACTGGTATTGTACTCAATTTTGGGACATTATTCCAAAACCATTGTGCAAAAACATTACAATAATTTTATCTTCAAAACTTTCAAGAAATATTTTTATTGAATCTTGGTGAAATGGAGATGTTCTTTCCTCCATCATTTTTCTCCTGTCATGATGCATTAGACTATGCATTTGGTTGGAGAATCTAAATTAGGATGCCCCGTATATTATCGATGGATGTGTCCAATTGAGATGAAATTTATTTAATTTTTTTTAATCTTATGTGAAAAATTATTTATACTTTATTAAATACACAGTCATGTTTTATTTATTTTACTTCATAGATATCTTGGGGATTTAAATCACATGTGAAAATTAAATCTCAATTTAGAGACTATATTTTTGAAGGCTATTTGGAAGAGGTATTTATTACCTTTTTTATAGATACATGGATGCTATTAAGAAAAAATTCAATGAAATTGGACATGCCAATGACACATAGACTCAATATCAACTACATTGGAGGTCAAAAATCTTTCTTTCTATTGTATGTTCAGTTAGGAGGATACAAATTGTTACACAGAAATAAATGGAATTTTTATAGGCATATAGATATGTACTCTTAAATATTGAAATTTCAGATCTATTTATTAAAGAGACCGGGATACAGACAATCATATGAATGAGAGGCTGAACAAAAAATGATAAATATATAACACAATATCTTAATTATGATCATACATAATGGTTTTCACATCATGTTTGTTCATAAATATTCCCTCAATATGGATATTAGTTTGACCCACATATTTTTTTAATTTATTAATGTATATTACTTTTTTTAGAACATGAATACTGATATATGAAAAGATTTTTTAGAATATTTAATGTTTCTGGCCTGAGGTATTTTAAAACATTCTATAAAGGTTAGTGTTTACAATGTAAAAGGGTATAAATTTTATACAGATGACTGGAAAGTGGGTTTGAAAAAACAGAATTGTGGTATATTTACGGTTTCTGAATTAGGATACAATTGAATGTTTACTAATATTTCTGAATTAAACTACCATAGGTATTTTTCAGTTGTTTTATTCAAATTCAAGTGGGTCTACGTTAATAAGTGTGCTAAAAGAGATTCCATGTAATTTAGTTATACAAAATTCTCTCTCTTGATGGATGACGGTGACGGTAAATTACATCATCTGTATATCTTATCATCACAAGTGAAAATGGTATATTATATAAAATATGTCATGAAAGAAGGGTGGAGTGTAGTTTTTCATGTAAAAGAAATAGGATTTTATTATATGAGTGATGAATCATAATACTTGACCTATGAAATTGAATCCCATCAAAAACAAAATAAACTTATTTTTTCATCCTGATATTGGAAATATTAGTCTTACAAGGGGGATGAAGTAGAAGAAGTAATGATGGAGCAGGAAAACAACTTTATTGAAGGAAAAAATGATTGTATGTGAATTCATCCATCCATTTATCAACTAATTATGATATTTGTGTAGTCATTCATTATCATAACTAGGTATATTTTGTTTTTTAGTATTGTACAACTACTTTCATTTTAAATTTTTTAATAGATGATTTTTTTGAAATATATGTTATAATGTAAAATTAATTTAATTAAATGATTGTAATGCCAAAGAGTAATTATTTTTCTAATCCTAGTAAACATTTACTCAACGTTCCCTTAACCATATCGATATATGATGACCCATCAGTCTCCCTCTTTATGGAATTCAAGACAACCACTGCTTTCCACCTAAAATGTCTATCACACCCACCATTTTGTTGTCTTTTAGAACACCCTTTTTCAGCATCCAATCAATATCTCAGCAAAGCTTCCTTATTTAGCAGGACCAGTAGTTAGGGGTAGTTCATCACTCATGTTTCTTTATGACAATAATGGAGGGTGATAGTTATAGGCACAAATTTTAAAATGAAAAAATCTATTTCAATTTTTATATACTCAAATCTATTTTTTTTAAATAAAAGATGGAAACAATGATACTATGGATAGAAATATGAAATGTTCAAATGTATGGAATCTAAATAAAGTAAAAATATTTGTCCCATTTGAATGCTATGGGATCCCTATGGAAGATTCCATAATATTATTTAGCCATATTATAGTTGAGCTGGTAGTGGAGCCGCTTACCCTTACAATTACATATGTTGATTTGAGGTATATGAAAAATATTGAAAAAATGAAGTTTTTAATTCCAAGATAACCGTATTTTAAATAAATTTTGGTGTAATTAAATGTCTTTATTTTATTAAATTCTAATATTTTAAAATGGAATCTTTTTGTACACTTGCCTTTTCAATTTACCACTACTGATCTTATAGCATGAAAGTGGAAACTTAATTTTTTTATAAGAAATAGAAGGATTTTAAATAGATACTATGGAATGAATTCAATTATAATTCATTGAGAAGCTAAAAAATGAATGATATGGCACCTAAAGGGGTACCCATAGAGTAATGAATGGTTTTTTTGATAACTATCTTCATGAGATGCACATGGTATGTAATTATATATTATTATATTAATCTCATTTTACATTTATACATGAAAATGAAAAAGGGATGAAATTTAATAAAATAAAATGAAATTACATGTTTTTTATTTCAATTTTTTTCATGAAATAATGCCTTGAGTGAAGCAAAGCAAATAATCCCCTCACACTGCCGGGTCAAATAGATTTTTCAGAAAACGACTGACTCTCGTAATATTTCCATTATTTTAAATATTTATAAGATAATATTATCTATTTAATATATTAAACTATTGATTTATCTTTCTTTAATGTAGTTAACGAATTTAGGGAACCAAGTCTCTGGAATAGAAATATGGTTGGATGTTCATGCAAAATCTGATAAGATTTATGTTAAAGAGAATACTAATGAAGTTGGGGGGGTATGAATTTATTTTTCATTGTAATAACTTATTAACATTTGTCACAATTTTAATATGTAATACTTAAAATATGACTCACATTTTATTTATAGGTAATATTTAATTAACTATGGGATTCCAATCCCTCAATGTCCTGCTCTGTCTCCGAAGATGACCTAATAGGAAAATTCCTTTTGGAAGGATCATCTTATTCAAGTGTGTGGGATGGGTTTGGGAATATTACCATGTGAGGTATTTGGAAGGCCATCAGGGATTGCAACTGAATATACTCCCGGTAGTAGTTACTCCCTGCCTCAAGATGATTAGAGAGATTTTGTTGAATTGCAAAGAAAAATACATGAATAAGGGGATCATATATCTACATTATGGAATGTTTTGTTTGATTTATACTAGATAAAAACTATATCTATCCTCAGTGATATGGCATCGATAGATGGTGTTGAGGAGGTTAATCACACAACTTCATAATTATGTAGTTAAAAAACGTTTATTGGTTTTATGTTTAAAAATAGATATATAAAAATGTTTAATTTTCAATATAATTGTCATGCATGCCCCGATAACAGGAAATAGTGACGGAGATGGAGAGGGTGTTGAGAAAAGTGTGTCATCCTTTTAGGATGATGTTGGAAAAAATATTTTTATGGGGCCATAGTTGGTAGAGTAAATGGATGAGACGGTGCAATTGATTTAAAAAAATATGGGGATGTCTTAGAGAAAACAAAAAAGTTATACAGATAACCGGAGGAATTATCTTTCTTTCATGGTAGTAATCATGTATTACTAATAGTTTTTGTATGGAAAAGTGATTTTCATTTTATTAAAAAGGAAAAGATAAATAAACAGTTCATTAGACCATATGAAAAATTATTGAATGTTAGATGGGTCTCCTAAAAAGTTTCTTTTCCCAAATGTTTATCTTAGGTACATAACACATTTCAAGATTCAATATTACGGAAATATATGATGGATTCGTCTCATGTTTTATTCCAAGAAGTAGTTTTTATGGAAGAGAAAATTTGTTATGAGGAACAAAATATTAATATTCTTGACCATAAATATGATGTTTTTTAGAAAACAATTATTCACCAATTTATGGTTTAATGCAAAAACCATATGGTTGAAGAGGCAACATGAGAATATGAAAATGCTATGAGTGAATAATATCACCACCTGGTTAATAAGATATAAAATATTAAAAAAATATTTTATAAATGGGGGGAATGATATAAAAAACTAGGAAATATTATAAAAAATACATTAAAAATTTATGAATAAGTATTATATTGTTATATTATTTATAAAATTGTTATGTAATTTTAAAATAAAAAAGGAAATAGTTTAAACAAACTCTATTATTATAATGTTCAATTTTAAAGAATAATTTATAAATTTTAGAATTTTATTATTAAAATATAAATATCATTTTTTTAATCAGCATATCAAAATTTACTTTTGGTGAAATATTTTTATTTCTTATAAAATATTGAATTTTCAGTGAATAGTGTAAAATACTGATTTTTGTAAAAAGTCATTTATTTTTAAATAATTAAGTAATTTATAAGTATAAATATGTTTTGAATATGTTTTAAAGTAACCTATGTATTATTTATTTATGTTTAATAAACTTATTTTGTTTTTAATCAAATTAATACTTTTCTTGAATAAGTTTGTTTTTTGGATAAAAAATGATTTAAAAAAAATGTTCTAACATTCATAATTTTTTTTCTTTTTAATTAATTAAAATAAAAACCAACAAGGAATGTTTGAAATGAAAATTTTAGATTATATATAAGTAATTATTCATTTATTTTATTAAAATTAGGACTATTATACATAGTTTCAATATAGAATAATATTTTTTCTAAAAATACTCTTCTTGAAAACATGCTATCTCACCACATTTGTGGGATTAATATTAAATTAAAAATTAAAAATTATATCAATTGAATTTTGAAAAAAGTATTCCTTATTTTGAATCAGTATAATATATAATTTATAACAAGTCCAAATTAATTTTTTACTAAATTATCAGTGAAAATAGTTAAAATTAATTATATCAATTAAGGTAATGCTAATTTTACAGAAGGATTAGACATTTAACCTAAGAGAAAAATGACCTAGAATCTTTACAAAACCAATTTATGGACATATATATATTTTATTACCAATAGGATATATAATGTATCATTATTTGGGCATAGTTATATGAATAAAACCTGGATGAAAGTCACTCTTTCATAACATTAAATTTTTCCACTCACCTCACTTATAAAAGGGAACCCCATATCCTCATAACCTCACACCCAAAAACCATTTTTTTCAGAACAAAACTTCTCAAAAATCATATAAAAATCAATTATATCATTTGAAAATTCTTTATTCTGAAATAAATACAATCATGGAAGGCCTTTGGTGCAAAAAAGGAGATAACCAAAGAATATGTAACATTCATCAACGAGAATTTTTGTTTTATTTCTTCCTCCAACACCTTATATTCTTATAGAACCAAGATTATATAAATCAATAAGTATCTTAAATGTAATAGGATATTTTTATTTTAATTTTAAAACATAAAACCACACAAAAATCCATAAAATGGGTTACAAAATCACCATTCATGTGTACGATGAACTACCGCATCACGAAATGATGTCATTAATTTTTATATTACCACCTATAGTGGTTGGATATGATGATAAATATAAATTTCATATATGATATTTATAAATTAATTGTACCTTTGGAGTAATAATATCATATATATGTTTTTATATTTATATACGTAAGGGATATGATAACATTGCATGTGTACAGAGGACAACCGCATCGTGAAGTGATGCATTTCATTTTCACTAACACATTATGTTGAAGGTAAAAAGGTTAAAAGTTATAAATATATTTGATAAAAATGAAATATCTATAATATTACAGAAATATAAATCATTTTATTATTACATTATATCATCTTCTTTCTTTCCATTCCACTCATTGAAAAAGTTATAACGTCGTTCATAGTTGCTTGGACTGCCGCCTCCCCAAAGCAATGTGATTCCTTTTTTATCACCAATTAAAAAAAATGATATATATAAGAATATATAATTATGAATTATTTTATTTATTTTATATTTTTAATTATATATATATATAATTTTATAGACCTTATTTCCATAATGATTATTGAATAACAGAGACGTTACTCATTAGTATGTTCATCCTACTGCCTCCATGATCATAATGTTTGTTCATTTTTTTAACCTTATTTCATGATTGGTTTTATAAGATAAAATTTTGTACAAATTTGATAATTATTTCCTGATTATTTTTCTTTATATGTTTAACTAATGACCCCTTTTACCATAGATGACCTACCAAAGTCGTTTTTGACACATAAACTGTATATGGTCAAAACATCCCACAAAAACATAATTGATTAAGTAGTTATATATAACATATTAATAATGGAAATAAAAGTATTAATAATATATAAAATGTTCTGAAGAAATTAAATTGTTAACATAAGTTTATTATTTAGGAATATAAAGACACACGTGACAAGTGTGGCTCAGTCTATCGTACTTTGTCTCAATTAACTTTTGTTGATGCATATCTTGAAGGTATGAAACTTTAATATTTTATAAGGTGTATATTCAACCACATTGACATCTTATATCCTGAATTAAACTATTATCATGGTATTTAATTTTTTTAATGTAAATTTTCATAGAGTTTTATTTAATTATTTCCAATGTGAAAGGGGATATTTCTATTAAGTAAATCATTTTTTTAAATTTTTTTCAACCAATATTTCTCTTAAAGGTCCATTATTTTAAAATTATTATTATTGTTTTTATATTGAAATATAAGATTAATAAAAGGCAATTTATGTCTATTTTTTACATTATTTTAAAAGGGTTCGAAAAGGAATCTTTTTACATGTTTTATACAGAATGCTTTGATAAAAAAAGCAATGTCCTATTATTAACATATACAGTTACAATGAATTTTATGTCTATATAACCATTATTTGTATTCTATATTCCATTTTAATACATCATTTTTCATTCCATGGAAACCCTTTTTCCTTTTATTTTGTTATTTTGGTATTGAAAATGGTTTCTCAAATGAAAAGTGTATTTTGGTATTGAAAATGCATTTGTAAATGAAAATGGTATTTTGATATCCAAAAGTGATTTGTTTATGAGTATAAAGGATTTTTTCAAAATTGAATGATTAAAAGTGTTTTATTCATGTTTTGGTATTTTCTAATTATACATGAGAAATGGTGCACCTAGATAGCGTTGGGGGAGCTCGTTAGAGATTATATGATGGGGGCAGACTAGATAGCACTAGGTAAGCCTGTAACTGATTATATGACGGGATGACCTAGATAGCTTTAGGTGTGCCTATTACAGCTTATATGATACGAAATACTGGATAGTACCATGTGATCCTATTATAACTTAAACTATGGGTGCTCTTAAATACTTCTACAATGCCTTGGGTAATGATTATATTAGATGTTTACCATTTCGTTATACCAATTAAAAGGGATTTGAATGGGTTTTATGAATATGATGCAGTAAGCCACCAAAAGGGGGTTTAATTTATAGATATGGGTTTTAATGATTTTCCTTAAGGAAAAAGTAGGAGTGTTTCTCATGTGAAAAGTTTGTTTTTCATATTCTCTAATAAAATTAAATATAATTGTATAAGTTATACAAGTATTCATGTTTTTACTAAACTAACAATTTCCTTTCGTTTTTACATCCCTTACTGATCTATTTGTACTTATAAAAAGTTTTTAAATGTTTTTACATGATTAGTAGGGGAATGGATGGAGTAAAATTGAATGTTATGAATATTTTTCATTGAAATATATAATTTTGTAAAAAAAATTATATGGTGGAAAAAATGGATTATTATTAGAAGTGGCCACTTTGTATTATATGGTTTTGTAATGTATGATTTATGGATAGATTCTCTAAAACACTAAACCTAAAATGATAATCAAATTAAAATAAAGTAAATTCTTGTCTAAAAATCAAGATAATGAAATGTTTAATGCTGGGTCTGTAAAATATGACCACAACTTTTGAATTAAAATATTCATGATAAATGAAGTATTAACACAAAAAATAATGATAATAGTAAATTATTGATAAAAATAATGTGGTAATATGTTATAATTTGATTATAAATTATATTATATATATTTATATGGTTATTTTATGTAATTATAATAAATTGATATTAATTATAAATTAGGTTAATTCAATTTAAAATATGTGGAATCATGAGGTAAGGTATTTCAACTCAATTTTAACTCCACAGAGACAAATTTGGTATTGCCACTTCTGGAATATGTTATGATACCAATGATTCAAAACCTATGCGATATGCTATAAAACGTTGGTGTAGCCTATACTATGGTTTCTCCAAACCATTTATTTGACAACCCTTCTTTTTATTACACAATTAAACATAATTTAGTACAAAAACATCACATGATACAACATAGAATATTGAGAGGTCTAGTCTCTTTGGGGATTAGGATCATTCAATAACAACTTAAAAAATGAAATACAACATCATTATTGAAAACTTCCATTACATGACAACTACTTTTCCTCGTACTTAGTATTGCACGGGATAACCTGAGGACGTGCATAAAAAAAGGGTGAGCTATAAAGCCCAATAATGAAATAATCATGGAATAACATAAGTAATAAAATACAAGTTAGAAAATAGGTATATCAATAGATCACAAGAGAAGCATAAACATAAAGCCATGATAAAGCATGATAATCATAACATGGAAATGTGGCAACAATACTTAACAAGTAATTAGCATGATCCAAGGCTCGTTGCACTTGGAGCATGAGTAAACCCTCATTTCACATGAAGCATGAGTAAACCCTCTTTTCAATTGACTTATCACGATTAAACACCCATTGAACATGATGTATCATGATACTATACATTACCCAATGCATTGGAGCGCTATCAAGGCGCACCCTTCGTAAACATTTCATTTCATGCATAAGTGTGGCACATGGATCATAAAACATTGAATCATTCAAGATAATCATTTATTCCACAATATAATAATATGGAATACAAACATTAAACCCTTTAAACAATAAATAAATGTGAATATAGGTGAATACCCTAGAGAGAGAAATTGGAATGGTATTAACTATACAATGATTTTGGCATGGAAAAGTGCGGTTCAATTTAGGCAGCATAACAGCGTGACATAAGAACTCCTAAAAATGGTTGATGAGAGAGAAATGGGTTTATAATCACATTTAAATGACATGGATAGTAATGGGGTCATATATGTACTTGTACCAAAAAAGGTAATTGAATTTAGATTCATGATACAAAAGAATCGCTTGAATGTAAATGAGGAGAGAGAAATTCTTTTCAGAACTTTGGAATAGTAAGGGGTGTACATGGGAGGGATTTAATTAGAGAGAAAGGGGTATCCCATCATTCAAACATAAATAGGGTAGTACGGGGGAGGTTTGAAACCAAACCCCAACATTTATAATTAAAATTAAAAGTGCATAACAATTTAAAGAACATTGGACAAAAATGAGAAAGGAAGAAAAACCCTTACTTGGAAGTGTGATTCCAAAGGCTTGAAAGAGGCTTCATGGGAGATTGGGGAACCATGGGAGAATTTTGGAGAAATGAGGTTAGATTTTGGACTAACTCCAAAGGCTTTTAGTGAGGAGAAAGTGAGTGCTTTGGTGGGTTTATATAGGAAAGGTGAGGGAATTCTATATTATTTAGGTTTGGGACACCTCACATTAAACTAATCCAAACCATAATCAATACCGTGGTTATTGACCATGGTTTTTGGAAAAGGGAAGTGTAAAAAAATATTTTATAAGGCCAAAGTCCGAACTTCTTAAAATAGTGGGGTTGCTTGTGTGTAGGTGAGTCACACTCAAAAGGAAAACAATTTAAAGAGACAAAATGTTTAATAAGTCCTGAAGGGTCCACTATTGCTTTGTAAAATAAATCAAATAAACCCAAAATGAAATTATTTTAATGGTAAAACATATATTGGATGAAAATAAAGATTATAGTTTTTATTACATCACTATTTGGTAATTATGATTTCATAAAACCCATTATAAATTTAAACGGTATTTAATTTTTACCAAAAAATTTGACTTTCTCAGAAAATTATGAAAAATTCACCATTGGATAATTTCAACATCCTAATTGCAGAAATAATATTTATTTTATCTAATTAATTTTCTAAATATGTTAATTTTCACTTTTAAAATAAAAACCGACATTTATCAAAAATTCATTGGTTTTGACAGAAATGGCTTTCAAACCTTAATAAAAATTACATTTCATTAATAAAATTATTAGATAATTTATATTTAATAAAATTTAAAAATAATAATAATAATATTTTGTTAAAATATTATTTAATTCCAAAATCCATTAATTCATCAAAAAATATTTCTTAGTTGAACATTAACTAAAAATAATATTTCTGCTTTAAAAACAATTTACAAGGTGACAGTAATAAAATGAAAATATATTCATTATTATAAAAAAAATAATGTACATAACCATAACCCTATGGTCTTGTTATATAACCTCTTATAACACCCACATAAGACCGTAGAGTAAGGTGTGTTACGGCGACACAATCATGGGGTGGCACAAATAACATTGCTCGGGTGATAATCTCTATCAACTTCCACTTCTCTCATAGGCGGTCCCACTCGAGATTAACTTACTCATGCTGAGCTTGGGATTGGCCAAGATCAAATCCCAAAGATAAAACCTCCTTTCCAAGATATGAAAAATGGGATTTGTATATGCAACGTCTATTGGATGAGGCCATCGCTTGCTTTGACTGAGTAAATTGGATTTGTTAAAGCCATATATTTATACTAATCATGTGATCACTATTCAACGACTATATTAGAAATGATCACAATTGATAACAATATTTTAAAATCCAAAAACATAAAACCAAATAAGTTGAAATGTTATATAAACATTATACGTAAAGAGACATTTAATTAGATCAAGAGGGATTTCCATTAATGAATGTTTGGGTCGTTAAAATATTCCCCCCTTAAGAAATTTTACCCTCGAAATTTCCTTTTCCCACACTAAAACAGATGTGGGTAACTCTGCTTCATTATTTCCTTTGATTCCCACATCGCTTCTTTAAACTTGTGGTTTCGCCACAACACCTTGATGAGGGGAATTTATTATTTCGTAGAACTTTTTAGCCACGATATATGATCTTCACTAGTTGCTACTCATAAAAATATCATCCTATAATAGTACCACCTCTGAAGGGAGTATATGTGAAGGGTCAGTATGTACTTCCTTGATAGGGATACATGAAAGACATCGTTTACTTTTTCCATGGTAGGTGGATGTGCTAGTCGATAGGCCACATCCCCCGATATGATCAAGAATCTCGAAGGGGATGATGTACCATGCGATTAACTTTCATTTCCTTCCAAACCTCATGACCTTCTTCCACAAGAAATATGCATAGAAATACAATGCTTCAAACTTTAGACTCAAGGTCTCATCGAAGGTAGTCTACATAACTAATCTGTCGACTCTAGGCTTCCTTGATATGATGCTAAATGGTTTTCAGCTTCTCCACCATTTCTTCGACCATTTCTGGTCCAATCATCTTATGCTCGCCGACCTCATCCCAAAACATAGGTGCTCTTCACCTTTTCCCATAAAGGGATTCATATGGTTCAATTTGGATGCTTGAGTGGAAATTTTTTTTATAAGAGAACTCAACCAGAGGAAGATGTTGATTCCATCCTCTTTTAAAGTCCATTGTGAATTCTCTCAACATGTCCTCAAGTGTTTGATAGTCCACTAGGATTGGCCATCAGTTTGAAAATGACAGACAATATTGAAGTTTAGTTCAGAATTTAGAGAATGTTAAAGATTCTTCCAAAACATAGAGGCGAATCTTGTATCTCGATTGGACACAATAGATAGTGGTACTGCATGAAGCCTTACAAGTTCCCTAATATATATCTGTGCCAGTTGATCTAATGATAAATCCTCCTAAATAGGAAGAAATGTTCAGCCCCTATAAGATGATACACAACAACTCAGATTGCATTGTTGCCTTTGGCTGTCTTCGGATGTCCTATGACAAAGTCCATGGTGATGTTCTCCCATTTCCATTCTGGTATTGGAAATGGTTGCATCATCCCCTTATACTTCTACCTCGCTGCCTTCACTTGCTGACACACAAGGCACTTTGATGTATATTCAATGATCTCCTTCTCAATATTATCCCACCAATAATGATCTTGGGGATCTTGATACATCTTTGTGTTTCCTAGGTGAATTGATAAATTTGAACTATGTGCATCATCCAAAAGATCATTCTTCAACTCCGGACATGATGGAACACATAGTTTTTCCCAAATCCCACATTTCTTTCTTCATTAACATTAAACTCCACGGATTTTTCTTTTCCAACAGCTTCTAATTTTTCATTAATTCCCACATCATCCTTTTAAGAAACCTTTAACCTTTCCAAATGTGATATTTGAGCAATCATTTGTTAAAAGATTGATGATGTTCCATTCTTTATGATTCCCATGTCCATATTCATCATATCTAAGAATATTGGATCCTTTTTAATTCTCATCAATGATAGAATCACTGGGTCCTTTCAAATTAGGGCATCTGCCACCTTATTCACTTTCCTAGGGTGGTAATGGATTGAGCAATCATAGTCTCTGATCAGCTCTAACCATCTTTGTTGGTGCATGTTCAAATATTTCTGTGTGAATATATACTTGAGGCTTTTGTGGTCTGTATATATTTCATAGTTTCCCCAATAAGATAATGCCACCAAATTTTCAATGTGAATATCACTATAGCCAACTCGAGGTTATGTGTTGGATAGTTCTAATCATGCACATTCAATTTCCTTGAATCATAGGCAATGACTTTGTCATTTTTCATCAACCCACTTCCTAGGCCCTTCATCTAAGACTCATTGAATACCACAAAAAGTTATCCACTTGTATGTAATGTGAGCACGAGCATAGTAATAATAATCCTTTTCAAATCCATGGATAATTCATCACATTCATTACTCCAATAAAACTATTACCCCTTCCGAGTTATCTTGGTAAGAGGGTTGGACAATCGTGGGAAATTTCTCAGGAATCGTCGTTAATATACACCTAACCCCAAGAATCTATTGATATCTATTACTGATGTTGGGATCATACATCCCTCAATTGCATATTTTTTGGAGGTATCCACAGATATACCATTGCTTGTGATGATATGTCCCAAGAATGAGACCTCCTTCAGCCAGAACTTACACTTGCTATACTTTGCATAAAGATTCTCCTTCAGCAAGGTCTCTAGTACAATTCTTAGAAGCTCCTTCTGATCCTCCTTGGTTTTGGAGTATATAATAATTTCATCTATAAAAACTTACACAAAATTTTCAAGGTAATATCTAAAGACTCTATTCATCAAGTCCATGAATATTGATCGAGCATTAGTGAGTCTGAAAGTCATTACTATGAATTCATAGTGCCAGTATCTTGTACGAAAAGCAGTCTTGGGGATATCTTCCTTCTTCTCCCTTACTTGATAATATCCAAGCCACAAATCTACCTTGTAGAAGTATTGTGCTCCATGAAACTGATTGAACAAGCCATCAATTCATGGGAGAGGATACTGGTTGTTTATCATGATTTTGTTAAGCTCACGATAATCAATGCAAAGGAGCATTGACTCATTTTTCTTCATGACGAAGAAGACTGGTGAAACCCTTGGTAAATCAGATGGGTGTATAAAACCTTTATCCAGATTCTCCTGTAGTTGTTTATTCAGATCCTCAAGCTCCACAACAACCATTCTATACAGAGTCTTGGAAATTGGCAATGCCCCAGGTAGAAGATCAATTGATAATTTAACATCTCCTCTATGAGGAATACCATGAAATTCCTCAGGAAACACTTCAGATTCTCAATCTCCACAAAAAACATTCTATACAGATACTTGGATATTGGTAATGCCACAGGTATAAGATCAACTGATAATTCAACATATCTTCTAGAAGGAAGACCAGGAAATTCCTCATGAAACACTTCCGTGAATTCCCTCACAATAGGCATGTCTTCAAGTATGGTTGCTTCCTTGGACTCAATCATCTGATAAATATATGCATAATCATAGGATAGTAATATCAATACTTGACATGATGTAGCTAAAGAAGATTCATCTTCCTCCTTGCACTTATATAGAATTGGGGGTCGATTCTCCACATAGAGAGTGATTTCCCTCTCACGACAATTTATGTTGGATATATATAAGGAAAGCTAATCCATGCCAAGAATTGTATCAAATTACACCAGGGGGAGTATGACGAGGTTATCCAGAAAATTAAACCCACAAATTATGACAGGGGAGGAGTTATATTCATGGGATGCAATGATTACCCCACTTTCTGTACTCATCGAAAGCTTTACTTCAATGATTTTTGGTGGGGCTGGGATTGTTCTAATAAAATTTCAAGATATAAAAGAATGCGTAGAACCTGAAAAAAAAATTACGTTCACTATTATTTAATGAATAACTAGTGTACCTATCAACACTTCGTTTTTGGGGTTCACTTCGGTAGTAGTGATGGAAAAAGCTCTCCCTTGTTGCCTTGGAGGTTGTTGGTTGCCTCTGAAAACCCATGGGTTAGGGCACTGATTTGCAAGATGCCTTGGTTCTTTGCAGTGGTAGAAATGAACCACGCATTGAGGTTCAAACGGAGAGTTCCTCTCCTTTGTCACACATTCGTGTCTTTCTTGATGACATTTAATAGCATGGTGCCCTTCTCTTCTATAGCTAAATCATTTACTCGTCCCCTTCAAGCAATTTCTAGGGTGCTTCTTTCCGCACCATTGGAAGGTGGGGTGATGGATCTTCTTAACACCATTGGATTTATCCATCGGACCACCAAAATTGAATTACACCTTACACTTCTTATCCTGATGATACTGCTGAGATTATCTGATCTCTATTTCGACCTTGGGGCACATTAGACAATTTCCTCAAAGCTTTCGAAGTCACAGATCACCAGCGCTTTCTGCTGGGTAGGTTTCAGCCCACTAATGAAGCAGTCATCCTTCCATTCGGGGGTAACGGCAAAGCCGAAGGAATATCATGAAAGCCTTGTGAAGTTTTCCTCATACACTCTGATATATTTGTTGCCTTTTTTTTGAGGGAAAATAAGTCCCTTTCTATCTTAATCCGGAGGGTACACAAAAAATATTTATTGAAAAAAATCTTCCAGAAATCTTTCTATTACAATGCCTCGATCTCTTTCTCAGGCTTCATATTTTTGATCAATGTCCACCATTGATCAGATTCACCCTCTATACGATAATCATCTAGGAGAACCTTCTCTTATTAGAACATTGAAGGATGTGGAAGATCTTTTCAATGGAGTTGATCCATTGTTCTGCAATTGAGGGATCAGATGATCCATTAAAAGCAGAAGGACTTTTGTCTCATGAGGCTCTCGATAGCGACTTGTTCTTTCTTGGGGGGGGGGGGTGGTTGAATTTTCCTCCTGACTCATGTTTATATTCAATTCTTGAGTTAGATAAGAGAGAAGTGTGACAATGTTCTCGATTCCCACTCCCATTGGATTGGGCATCTCATTAGTACAATCATCAAATTGATCTTAACATCGGTTGTTAGCCCGAGTACTCGTATTATTGGCCATTGGATGGAATAAAAGGAAAGTTAGGGGTAAAACATAAAGGGTAATATAAGGACAAAACTGATGACACATAAATAACTTTTTTTTTCAATTACATATGAATCTATTGGCTTCAGTCTATGTTATCCATGATCTACTTTCTAACATATATTTTTTGGGATTTATTTTAGACCCTTAATAATGGTTCATAATAAGCTTGTTAATCTACCAAATCATATCCCCTAGGAGTGTCATAACCACGAGTGCAGTAGGGATCGTTGACATGAACCATTTCCCATTGGAGTCTAGCTCAAAGCGGTGTTTTCAGTTTTTACCACAAGGATGCATCTGTACCAGAGACACTTCTACCTGCTCCTATCCAGACAGGGATGTATTTTCTTAATAAACCACTTACTCAATACTCACACAAAATTAGGGATGTTTTTATTATACTTAGTTTTATCCCTAAGGCTTTACTAGGGTTTTCTAATAATAATCCCAAAAATAATTAAACCTATCCTCTGATACCAACTATTACAACCCTACTTTTTATTACACAATTAAACATAATTTTTACATAAGATTGACTTGATACAACATAGAAGATCGAGAATTTTAGTGTCTTTGGGGATTTGGATCATTACATAACAACTTAAAACATGAAATACAACATCTTTATTGAATCCTTCCTTATCATGACCATTACATTCAATCATACTTAGCATTGCACGGGATAACCCGAGGACATGCATGAGAAAATGGTGAGATATAAATCCTAGTAAGGAAATAATCATGGAATAACATGTTGAATACAATACATTTTTAACAATAGTCAAATTAATAGATCAAAAAAAAAAAGAAAAAACATAAAGGCATGATAAATCATGATAATCATAACCTAGAAATGTGGCAACAACACTTAACCTGGAATTAGCATGAGCCAAGGATCATTGCACATGAAACAAGAGTAAACCATCATTGCACATGAAGCACGAGTAGAACCTCATTGTACTTGAATTATCATGATTAAGAAACCATTGCACAAGAGGTATCATGTTACTATACTTTACCCAATGCATTGGAGCGCCATTAGGGCGCACAATTCTTAAACATTTCATTTCTTGCATAATGTGCCACATGGATAAAAAAACATTGAATCATTAAACATAATCATTTATTCCATGATAAACGAATGTGGAATACATTAATGAAACTATTTAATCAATAAGTAAATGTGAATAATGGTTAATACCCCTGATAGAGAAATGGGAATGGTAATCACTACACAATGACTTTCTCTTGGAAAAGTGTGGGGCAATTTTGGCAGCATAACGACGTGACATAAGAACTCATAAAAATGGTTAATGAGAGAGAAATGAGTGTGTAATCATGTTTAAATGACATTAATAGTAAGGTGTTCATATAAATATATGTCTCAGAAAATGTAATGGAATTTATATTCATTATACAAAATAATTGATTGAATATAAATGAGGAGAGATAAATTCCTTTCGAAATTTTTCCATAGTAATGGATGTACGTGGGAGGCATTTAATGAGATAGAAATGGGTATCTCATCATTCAAAAATAAAGAGGTAAGTATGGGGGAGGTGAAAAAACATAACCCAATATCTATAATTAAAACTAAAAGTGAATAACAATTTAAGGAATATTAGACAAAAATGAGAAAGGAAGAAAAACCCTTACTTGGAAGCGTGCTTCCAAAGGCTTGAGAGAAGATTGATAGAGGATTCATGGGAGCTTGGGGCACCTTGTGAGGATTATATAGAGAGGAGGGAAGAGGTTGGACGAACTAAAAAGGATTTGAGTGATTAGAAAGTGAGATATTGGGTGGGTTTATATAGGAAAGCCGGGGGAATTCTTTATTATTTAGGTTTGGGAAACCTCACATTAAACTAATACAAACAAAAAACCATCCCATGGTTTTGACCATGGTTTTTGGTAAAGGGAAGTGAAAAAAAAAATTTCATAAGGAAAAAGTCCGAACTTTTTAAAATAATGGGGTTTCTTATGTGGGGGTGAGTCACACTCTTAAGGAATAGAATTTAAAATGTCAAAATGTTTAATATGTTTTGAAGGGTCCACTAAAGCATTGTAAAATAAATTAAAAAAATAAAAATAACATTATTTTAATGGTAAAACATATATTTTCCTAATGTAAATTTTATAGTATTTTATTACAACACTATTGGGTCATTATGATGTCATAAAACACATTATATATTTGAATGATATTTAATTTTTAACCTAAAATTTGTCTTTCTCAGAAATTTATGAAAAATTCACCATTGGATAATTTTGATGTCCTGATTCTAGAAATAATATTTATTTTATCATGTAATAATATAAATATGTTAATTTCCACTTTTAAAATAAAAAACTGACATTTATCGAAAATTCATGGGTTTTGACAAAAATGGATTTCAATCCTTAATAAAAATTACAATTGCATTCATAAAATTATACGATCATTTATATATAATAAAAAATAATTTATTAGTAATAATAATATGTTGTTAAAATATTATTTAATTCAAAAATCCATTAATTCCTCAAAATATATTTCTTAGTTGAACATTAACTAAAAATACTATTTGTGTTTTAAAAACTATTTACAAGGATACATTTATAAAATAAAAGTATATTCATTATTATAAAAAATATAATGTACATAACCATAGTGCTAAGGTCTTGTTACGTAACCCCTTATAACAACCACTTAAGACCGAAGCGTATGGTGTGTGATGGTGACAGAATCTTGGGGTGGCTTGGATAACATTGCTCAAGTGATAATCTCTATCAACTTCCACTTCTATCGTAGGCAGTCCCGCTCGAGCATAACACACTCAAGCTCGGATTGGGCTTGGTCAAGAGCGAAGCCCAAAGACGCAAATTACTTTCTGATCTTTGACAAATGGGCTTCATATGGGTCACGTCTACTGAATGAGGCCATCGCTTCCTCTTTCCGAGTAAATTGAATTTGTTAAAGACCTATATTTATACAAATCTTGTGATCAATGTTCAATGGCTATATTAGAAAAAGTCATAATTATTAATAGTAATTTAAAATACAAAAACATAAAACCATAGAAGATTACATTTTATATAAAAAATTTACATAAATAGACATTTAATTAGATCAAGATGGATTTCCATTAATGAATGTTTGGGTCTTTAAAACTTCTATAAGGTCTGTAGATTTTTTTGCCCAATAGATTACATAGAACTATTAGAATAGTGTTATCCCAATAATTCAATGTAAAAATTTTTATATGTTTATACTAAATGATATGAAACCATTGGCATAGAACCCCACTTCCATTCATAGTCTTGCTGCACCCCTCCAATACCCACAGAACCTACAAACAAACAAACATATCATGTATCAAAAAAATAAAACCTGCTTAAATATCCACCTTTAGAAACAAAATCACCTGAACTTATTCAATTACCTACAAATTTTCATCAATAAAAAATATAAACATAATAATAAGAAAATAAATAAATTAATACAATAACCAGTGATAAACACATTTAATACATCACATAGATTCATTCAAAACAAATCATCAAACATAAAATGTTATAGATATCAATATAAAATTTAACAGATCAACATATCCCCCATTACCATTACTATCATCACCATAAATCTCTTCCCCATCCTCGACCTTTTCCTCACCCTCTTCCTCATTCTCTCCATTATCCCCTCCATCTTCATCTCCATATTACACATTCTCATATTGATGTTTTTGTCACATGTGAAAGTAGTGAGACCATGAATTATGCATAAAATTGGTAATTCACACAAATACCATGAGTTTATTGAAGTAACACTAATGATTTGAGAAGATGATATTGTATATTTTTCAATGTGGACATAAATATATGGATGATAATGTTGGGAGATAGAGTGAGAATCCACCCAACAAAGAAAATGAGATTCTTACAATATAGTTTGTTGAGAAATTAATGTAGACCCAGCTACAACCTGAGTAGTCCTAACAGACGATTATTATAGAGACGATTTGCATGGGGATATGAAAAGTGATTATTGGATAATAAGGATAACTGTCTATTACATTATTAGTGAACGACAAGTGGAGAATCTTACCACTGATGTTCTCTTCAAACAACTTGTACATATGTATATATATTTTGGAGAAAATCTATGAGAACTATGGAGAAACCATACATATGTAATTAACATGAAGGATACTGAGTATTGCTTTGAAATCATATATACGAAGGATGGAGTTGATTTAAAGAATTCAAGGAGTCATTTGATGAATTCTATAATATTTGGGTTTTATGGTGAAAAATAATCACATCATAAAATATTATAAGTCCTGTAATTTCAAATGACTCCAGGTAAATGAATTTAATTTTATAACCTACAGGTAAGACATTTCATGTCCCAACATGATACATTATAGAAACCGTAATATTTTATTGTTTTGTACATTTTATATGTTCCAAAAGGATTATAGGAAAGCTATAATAAAGCAAGGTAGGTTGTAAAAATTTGAAACCCATGCATCACTTCAAGTTATCCCTTATATGAGTAATACTAGAACATTGTATTATTTATTAGAATGTATCACGAAATTAAGTATCACATATGAATTTCATAAAAATGATTAATAATATGAGGTACCATGTATGTTGTTGAATATTTTAAATAATGTTGAACTTTAATCTATATGTATTTAACTTCTCCTAAAGTCCACTTATGAAATTTCTATCTATGTGATACATTATACTTAGTAACATTTTTTGAATTATAATGGATTAAATTTTAATATCAGAATTTATAATCTATTGCATCCTCTCGGTCAAATACCCTGAGGGGGTGGGGTGAATCTGGGTATGAAATATTAAAACTCCTACCCTTTCAGATCTTGTTTCATCTTTAAAAAACCTCACTCTTTCTCCCATAGATATATATGAACATAAACGAAATCAAGAACATGACACATTGATTTCACTTGGTTCTCACTCACCAAGATAAATCCAAGGAACGTAAAACAATGATGTGTCATTGTACCAAATCCACTAATTCTCCTTACCAATTATAGTGTTTAGGATAGATATTTAATTCCCAATATCACTACCTTTACAAGGATTAGGGTATACTAACTGTATTCCCAAGGGTCACTCCTTATGTGTCTTCTTCTAGATCACTACCTGTGGGAAGGATAATCATCTTCATTTCTATTGCTAATATATCTTAAAAAAGCTCCACCTAGAGTTTATAGACTTGTAGGACCCTTAATCTTCAAGAATGAACACAACCTCAAATGTAGGTAGATTCTCTATTAATGTCCCTTTTTCACCCATAGACGAAATCTAATTTTCTTTGTAATGATAGTTAATTTAAATTAATTTCAAAAACGATTTTAGTGAGATTTCATATTTTTTAATCCCTCTATGAACTAACTTGATATTATAGGAACTGTGTAGCACATATTAATTAGTTACCACCTCCTCCATATACAATCTCTACTTTTGCTGCTGCGTACGACCTACTCATTCTGTTTCAGCAAATCACTTATGCATACCGCTTCGGCATGCCAGACATCCTTTTTCTAAAGGATACCACTTTCATAGGCTGCTTATCCTCTATGAACCACTACTCTTCCATGCACCATTTTCCTTTTTAGGATGTAGTGCTTCATAAATGTTTTGTGGAAACTATTAACATGAAATAATTCTTATTTCATGAAATCCTCATCATAAACCACTTTTCTTTTGCAAACTTGTTTCCAACGAACCACTTCAGATTTAGTAGAATTATTGGAGAACTGGTGTTTTCTTATAAAATACATTCTACTGTAATGAGGGGATTAACTCTCTTTATATAGAAAAATTTATCAACAAAATCATCTAATAAAAGATTTCCAAAAGTTTCACCACTTACCACTTCTTCAAAAAACCGTTTACCTATGTGGTTCATATACATTCTTTGTTCCTTTTTAGTATCCAAAATAACCATCTCATTTTCAAAAATGATTCCCTTCATGGCTTTTCAAATCACAACCTTTTCTCCATGAACCACAATCCATCACACATACCACAATCCTTCCAATGAACCGTAAGCTCCAAATGAACCATTCCTATATGTGGGTTGCGTCTCTCACTTCGTGGTTCCCTTCCTTTGTTGATTCCATTATACATTCCGTGTAACACCATTCGAAGCCCATGTACTATCATTCACAATCCGAAAACTTTTCTATCATATACAGAAATCAACTCAGGTTGGTTCTAAACTAGTTACATGTGGTCATCTAGTTTTATCAATATAGACAATCACACCAAAAACATATCGAGAGGGAACATTGAAGGATTTTTTTATCACAAACCATCTCAGGTAGATCCTGAATTGGTCACTTGATCCTGTCTGTGGCATAGCCTAAATGGCATTCCTGATCCCCATGGGCTAGAAACTAGTTCCATACAACAAAACTAAACAAGTGATAATGATTTTCTCCATAAATAGAAGATATAAAGAGAAGTGTAAAACATTTCACTTCTTATTTTAAACTAAAATAATTTCCAAATATTAAGACTTTACCTTATTAAATAATGAGTGAAAGAGAAGTGTAAAACATTTTAAGAGCCCTTTTACAAAACCTTTTTAAAATAATTTTATCACCTTTAGCCAAGAGATGAACCATACACAAAGGCAAAAGAAATGATCCCAAAGTGGAAATAGAAAATAACAAGAAAGAGAGACCAACCAAATAATTTACCTCAATAATCCTCCATTGATAACTGAGTGTCTAAGTAATTGGGAATACTTATGAGCTCATGAATAATCTAGGCCATACTATACATGTGACTCATCCTGAATGCATGCACTACCCGATGACGTTATAATCGACAAATTCCCAATCATCATCCTACCTGGCCTAAATGAGGGGCCCAATCCAATATTAATGATAAAAAATGACCCCTACTATGATCCACTAGGCAGGGTATAATCTAAGCATTATTAGCAAATGTTTACTCTAAATTTTCTCCCTATGATTGGTTTCCATGTTCAGACTAAAAAGGGGGTGAGCCAACCAATGTAAACCAAACATACAGTCATAAGTCTATACATATATATAGCCTAAAAAACTCACACAACTAGTCAACCTCATGTCACCCCAAGGAAAAAGTCCCTCGAATTTCAACTATTTGACCAAAAGGGAGTCATACACGACAGATCTTCCAACATACAACTTAATCAAGTCAAGATGACCATCGAAGGATATTTTTTAAGATAAATATTTTTACAAAAATTCCAATTTATCCTCACGTTCTTTCCTTATGCCAAACAATTTCTTAAATAATCACACATAGGCCACTTTGAAAACAAGAAAAATGCTTGAAAACCCATTTAAGAACCCCAACCACCATTTTAAATCCAAAACACATTTATAAATGATAACATAGAATTATTTCAATTATTTAATGTGAAAAACACAATCAAACCATTTATTACAATGCATTAAAAGAAATAAAACACTCCAATTCATGAAATATAATTTTACCAATAATTCTATATCAATAATTAATATAAAAACTAGGTGAAAAATACAAGAAATAAATGATTCTTCAATTTAAAGGTCAGTGCATTGAGATCTGATGTCAAAGAATGGTCAAGCCAAATCATTATAACTCAAGAAGCTACATGCTTGCAGGGAAACACTTCTATACATACATACATACATACATACATACATACATACATACATACATACATACATACATACATACATACATACATTCATACATACATACATACATACATACATACATACATACATACATACATACATACATACATACATACATACATACATAAATACATACATACATATATACATACATTCATACATACATACATACATACATACATATATATACATATACCCTTAAATAGATATGTGTGTTCCCCATGCCATGAGGGAACATTCACATAGAAGATATATATATTTATACATATCCATACCTTTTAATATGAATGAATGCCTTTGAAACTGACCACAACTCCCTACGATAATTCTAGGAGACTCAAAAACACCATAAATCCCTAAAATAAAATTATTCCAAACAAATCAACCAAGATATTATTCCAAAAATAACAAAAAATTTAAGAAAAACACACTTAAAGGAAAACACTATTTTTAAAGTACCCTATTCATTTGAATTCACATCCATGTGTAAACCTAGTGCACAAATGTATATTCCAACATCCAATGACACATTATAATATCCATGAAAACAATCAAAAGAATCATTTTCACAAAACACCATTTTCAATCAACCAACCTAACAATTCCATTTAATTCCAAAAACAAAAAATCCCTTTCATTACAAAGAGTATCCTTTCAAGAAACACAAAACATATCAAGGACAAATACTATAACAAGGCTTGATATCACTTTTTAAGAACATAAAATATTTTATCAAATAAAAAGTGCCCATGAAAACATAGGCATAAAAAAATCCTTGGAAAAAGTTATTTATAGAAAAATAAGCTGTCAAGAAAAACACCACAAGAATTTCAACAATAGAATTATCAAGGTGAGAATCATATTTTAAGAATTATCAAATAAATATTTAACACTATATCAAACACATTTAGAAAATATAAAACTAAGCACAAACCCATAATTTGATCAAAATTGTCACATCCCGTCATCGGGGCCCGTGCCGTGACTACGCCAAGCCCACCTTCCATAGGACAGGAGTTGGCGACTAGCACCAAAGGCGTAAATCCCGATAAAAGGGAAGGAATTGCCTTTATATAAGTAAAAAAACACAACAGAGTATGCAAGATAAAGTAATCACTAAGTAAATTGAGTACAAATGTAAGTGATGGAACGTAAATGGGCCAGAATACAAACACAACTGAAAGTATAGTACAATAGTAAAGAAGGAACAGTTGTAGTAAAGTAAGCCAACAACCACTGAGTCAACCTCTGAATAACCCACCTGAAGGGTGGGTATAAATGGTCTCCTCACCTCATTGGGTCTGCCCATCCACTCCGTGTAGGTCCCGCCAAGTGGTCCACCTCCAGGTACCGTCCCGCTCTACAGGACTCCACCTTGATCAGTGATGTATGTCGTCTGCATCCAAAACAACATAGTGCGGGCATAGCTCGTGCAGAGGTGAGTATACAATACCCAGTAGGGACCTCGAGACCCCCGATGGTCTCCCAGAATCCACAAAGGTTAAAACACAAAGAAAAGATACAAACACAATGTATCAACCATCTCTACATGGTTATGTACCCATACTTATACCTAAGTCATCAATTCCAGGTAGGCTCCAACTCACGAGCCCAAGTACAACCCAGTCCACATAGAAAAGCACAACCCAGTCCACACAGGAAACCAAGTCAACCACATCGATGATAGTGAATGAAAGTCAAGACTTAGCTCACACAGGTATACGACTCACAAAGAGGGGTGGAGATGATATATGTAGCCTCTGAATCATCTCCCCTGCCAAACACACGTAGGATCCAAGTACAGAAGTCGTCACTACCGAACCCACATAGGATCAAAGTACAGTAACCATCATGGCCGAACCCATGTTGGATCCAAGTACAGTCGTCATCGCTGCCGAACTCACGGAGGATCCATGTACATTCATCCTCGCTGCCGAAACCACGTAAGATCTAAGTACTATCATCATCGTCGTTGTAGTCACATCTAGCTCTAGGGTTCCCGCACACAGAATGCTCAATTCTGGGAGGGTCCACTCCACAAGCCAAGCGGTTCGATACATAAACTGTCAGAAAGTCTAGAGTTGATGTATCCTGAAGTTCTATCTCATCAATAGTAACTCAATGAAACAGATAGTGCGTCAATAGGACTCCCGGTCTGAGAGATATTGGCTTTTCTATCCTATGGGCCCAGTTAGAAATACGATTGTTTATAACTCGGATGATATCCAATTTCATCGGAAACTCACTCAGAGTGTTGTAAAAGGACCGCCTCATCGAAAGAGTCACACTGCCCCAGACGGTGCGTCGATCAGACATGTGGTCATTATGATATTCACGTTTAAGTGAATAACGGGCCCGATCTGTTATGCCCGATGTGCTGACGGATCGGGTAGGCTCAGTTTTGGAGGGTCCGACTCGGAAAAGGGGTCGGAACGACCCGATGAGTTGTGAAGCCTAGCCAGAAGTGGAGCATCGTAGCCCGAAGTGGCGCGGCTCGGCTCGAAGAGGCGCAACCCGGTCCGGCGGGGGCGACCCGGCCCGGCCGGGCGAGGCCGGGCCTGCGGCCCGACCGGCTCGGATGTCGGGCCGAGCGGGTTCCAAGGGTGGGGGGGGGGGGGGGAGCCCCCCCCCCCCCCCGGTTTTCCGCATCGGCGGCGCCGCCCTTCCCCAAACCATCCGGCCTTTTGCACACGTGTACCGCATGGGGGGGCCACCGGTCTTCCAGTGCGGTGCCCTCCTGGCGCCGCAGTCCAGCTCCGCTTGGTCGGCTGACGGGCCGACCGGTTCCTCAGCGTGGCACCCTCTTGGAACCACGGTTCGCCTCCAGGATGTTCTTCCATCGAAGTGGCCCGAGATTCGGGTAGCGGTTCCTCCCGCAAAGCCTACACGACGGTGCCGGCTTCCTTCGCCATGATCCTGGTGCAGCGCGACGGCGTCGTGCTTCCTCTGCCCCTGGTTGCCAATTCCAAAAGAATAAGTTCCAGCGGAGGGGCTCTGGGATGTGTTCGTTTGGCCCTCACCCTCCACGTTAGGCGGTAACACATAGCCAAGAATTCACGAGGTTCATGACCCACAACGACAATTTTATTTTCAATAAAATTGAATCAAATCACCCTACCTCGAAAAGAAGTTCGCGGTTGTCAAGCGCTGTGGATTAGGGCATCGTTTACGTCATCGTCGGTGTGCACCCGAGGAAGTGACGCCTCCTCTTTAATCATGAAGAGAAAAATCGAAGGCGCCCCGTTATTAGCGAGTTCCCATGTCGGTGTCTCCTTGCTTGCCGCAGATTAGGAAGAGGATGAAGAACTGCGGTCGCCGATTCGATGTTCTTCATCGGTGGGTTGGCGTTCTTCAAAAAAGTAGGAATCCCCTTTCTTCTTCACAAGAGTTCTATCCCCAAATCCCCACATAACAATCCATCCAAAAAAATAAAATAAGGCCAATCCTTATTTTAATTGAACATTCCATGCAATTAAAAATACAGATTTCAAACACTTAATTAATTAATGAAAGGGTTTCAATTAATTAATCATGGTGTGTGTTGGCATGAATTTAAGTGGGAAAGTGGAAGGTTACACAATTTTAAAGGGAGTTGCCATGTAATTAACATGGGAGTTCAAAGGGGTTATAGAGTTATGGGATGTGAAGGGTTGGGGATCGTGTGGGCCCCACCTCACAATAATCCTCACATGTGTAGTTAAGAGCTTGTGGGTCCCACCCCAACTCCCCCATGTAGGATATAACCACCTTAGATATAAAAATAAAATTGTCCCACAATTTTATTGAATTCTCATTTAATCCACAAACTTTAACGTCTCCTCCCATGCAAACGCATCTACGATAAAAGTCCTCTTAAGTAATCACCGGTGTTGTGAGTTCATCAGTGCCCTCAGATTTTAATTCCGAGCACCGGTTCAAAAGATAAAAAAACCCGCTCGTTCGGTCACTGAACGTACCTGAGCTAAATTTCGGAAATTGATTCTGGGCACACCAGAACTCGGAATCAAGTGCCGTCAGAAGACACAGACTCATAAAATTACAAAGTATTTAAGAAAAACCATGGAGATAACATGCCGCCCCGGCCAAATCTCCATAATCCATGTTGAGGTGAGACCTGTAAGAAAACATGGTCTCCATACTCAAACTCTAGTGGCCTCCACCTCCTATTAGTACAGGACTTCTATCTGCTCTATGTAGTGCTCATCTGCTGTTGGATGATCTGCACCTTTTCTGTCATAGCCTGAACTATATATGGTTCTACGAGTGCTAACTCCCCATGGTCAGTCCAGCACAGAGGTGATTTGCATGGTCGGCCGTACAATGCCTCGTATGGTTCCATCTTGATGGTGGAGTGGTTGCTATTGTTGTACACAAACTCCACCAAGGGTATGTGATCCTCCCAGCTGTGACCAAAGTCACGGACACATGCACAGAGCATGTCCTCGAGTGTCTGAATGGTTCTCTCTGTCCGGCCATCCATTTGAGGATGAAAGGTGGTGCTCTGGCATAGCTGCGACCCAAATGCCTTCTGAAACCCATTCCAAAGCTGGGAAGTAAAGTGAGAATCTCGATCAGAGATGATAGACGATGGCACAACATGAAGCCGTATGATCTCCTGAATGTAGAGGCATCCCAAGCTCTCCACTGAGCCCTGCTCTCTGTTAGGTATGAAGTGGGCCGACTTGGTGAGTCGGTCAACAATCATACAGATGGAGTAATTTCCTCTAAATTTACATGGAATCCCTATCACGAAATCCATAGATATCCCATCCCACTTCCACTCCAGGACCTCTAAGGTCTGCACCAAGCCAGCCAGAACCTGGTGCTCTGCCTTCACAGGCTGGCAGGTGAGGCATCGTGAAACGAACTCTGCCACAACCTTCTTCATACTCAGCCACCAGTGCTGTCGTCTGAGATCCTGGTACATATTCTCTACTCATGGATGTACCGCCAAAGGGGAAGTGTGAAAATCCCCCATCACCTCCTCCTATAATGCAACTGGTACCATGGTACGTCCCCTGAAGAGGATGACGTTCTCTCCTCCAACAGAAAATCCATCAACTGCCTGTCCTGTGGATATCTGTTCATGTCGCGTCTCACAGTCAACATCCCCACACTGTGCCTCTCTGACCCACTGAAGTAGTGGAGGAGTGACTGTAGGAAGGCTCCTCCATCTCTATCCATGAAGGATATCTGCAACGCGGCTAGTTGCGTCGTCGCCTCTCCAAGTAGCTAAATGCCCGATCTCCGGCTGAGAGAATCAGTTACTACATTCTCCTTCCCAAGAGTATAGACTATCTCAAATTCATAGTCCTGGAGGAACTCAAGCCATCACCGCTATCTCAGGTTCAGGTCCTTCTACGAGAAGAAGTCCCTGAGACTCTGAGGGTTAGAGTAGACTATAAAGCGCTCACCCATTAGATAGTGCCGCCACATCCACAAGGCGAAGACCATTGCTGCTAACTCCAGGTCATGGGTAGCGTAGTTCTGCTCATACTGCCTCCAATGTAATGAACCATAAGCGACCACTACCCGATCCTGAATCAGGACACACCCGAGTCCTTTACCTGAAGCATCACAGTAATCTACGTACCCTACTCCCTCCTCCAGTAGCCTCAAGATGGGTGCACTGGTCAATCTCTGTCTCAGCTCCTGAAAGCTCTGCTGACATCTATCTGACCACACGAAGGGTTTTCCCTTCATTATCAAAGTTAAAATTGGTGCTGCAACTCTAGAGAAGTCTGGAACAAATCTATTATAGTACCCAACCAGACCTAGGTAACTTCGCACCTCCGTCATGCTCCTAGATGGATCCCAAGCTAGCACTATCTCGATATTTGCATGATCCACAAAAACTCCCACCTATGAGATGACATGCCCCAAGAAGTGAACCTCTCCAATCTAGAACTGGCACTTCAAGATCTTACCATAATGCTGGTGATCTCAGAGTGTGTCCAATACAACCCACAAGTGGTAGGCATGATCCTCCTCTGTAGTTGAGTAAATCAGTATGTCATCGATGAAGACTACGACAAAAAGATCAAGGTAAGGCTGAAAGATCCTGTTCATGAGACTCATGAACACTGATGGTCTATTGGTTACGCCATAGGGCATAACCATGAACTCTTAGTGGCCATACCGACACGTGAAGGTCGTCTTCTGCACATCCTCATCTCGAACTCTGAGCTGATGATAGCCTGACCTGAGGTCTATCTTTGATAACCAACATGCTCCCTTGAGTTGATCAATGAGGTCTCCAATCCTCAGAAGTGGATACTTGTTCTTCACGGTCTCCTGATTCAGGCGACGATAGTTGACACATAGTCGTAAGCTCCCATCCGCCTTCTTGGCGAATAAAATCTAAGAATCCGAGGGTGAAACACTGGGTCAGATGAATCCCTTTCCCTACAAATATTCCAACTATACCTGTAACTCATGAAGCTCAGCGGGAGACATCCAATATGCTGGAGTAGATATCAGGGCTGTCCTAGGGTATAGGACAACGTAGATGTCTACCTCTATGTGAGGAGGTAGTCCTAGAATGTCGTCAGGAAAAATGTACGCATACTGATCCACCACAACAGGAAAACTCAGACTCCGCACATCAACTTCTCCTAGGATGAGACTATCCAAATGATGGGTGATCAGCTGCCCTCTCCTCTGCGTAAGTCCATCCTGTGCTGCAAAGGCTCCCTTCTCACCAGTGAAGGGGAACCTACTCCCATCTGCACAGAAACACAGCACTTTGCGCCTAATATAGTCGAACTGGGCATGGAATGTACATAACCAGTCCATACCCAAGATGATGTCGTAACGCCTCGACGCCACTACAAAGAGATCTTATCCAAATCACTCGCCTCATAAAGTAAGATCACACTGCCGGCACCAGTGCGTAATCGTCGAGTCTGCTTTAGTAGGGGTCTCTAGCTGTAAGGATCGAGCCAACGACTCCGTTAGAATATCCAATCAACAAACAAGGGCACTGGTAACAAAATAATGACTCTATTATGTGTCAATAATAACTGCAACAAGGGTGAAGTATACATAGATAATACCTTGAATCATCTCAGGTGCACCGTGGTCATAGGCCTTGACTTCCTGGAGCTGAGCCTGCCCCTATCCACCTGTCCCTATGGTCAGGGTGGCCATTCTGGTGGTGGTGGTGGTAGAGTCTCAAAGCGTCGTCCACCACATGATGCTCGACCAGCTCCTCTGCCTTGTCCGCCGGCTCCCTGCGGACTGCCATGGTCGATCCTATGCCTCTTCCTGGGAGGTCCCTCTACTATCTGATGCTCCTCTACTTGGAGAGTCTGACAGTCACGAGCCATGTGGCCCTGCCCACCGCATTCATAGCACTGCCTTCCTCTCATATGACTGGCTCTGCTGAATGTTCCCCACACATCTGAACCAGAATCCTGGGGTCACCCACCAAAAGGACTAGTCCTCTTGGACCTCTACGACATCAGTCTACTACTGTCTGTAGAAGACTTCGCTACATGTCGCCCTGCGGTAGGCCTCGCTGCAGGCGTCGGCTTTGAAAGGATTCTCTCCACAAGAAGGGCTGGCTCCAGTACTCCTACCTGTGTTGGAATGCAGATGGAGATCATCAAAGCCCTGATCTCATGCCTCAATCCCTGATCGATGGTCTGGGCCCGGAAGAATGGGTCCCGTACCATGTCCATGGAGTAGCGCGAGAGGTCGGTAAACCTCACCGAGTACTGGGATATTGTCATGCTGCCCCGCCGCAGCTGTAGTAACTCCTGGATTCCCATAGCATAGAGGGTGGCCAGAAAAAACTCCGAGCGAAAGGGGACCTTGAATTCCATCCATAGTAGAGACTCCTTGTCGTGCACCTGGAGTATCATGCTCCACCATCTACCTGCTGCTGCGTGCAGGAGACTCCTGACAAGGATCACCATAAGATCTGATGGTGTCCCTACCAATCTAAGGACTTGGACAATAGCCTCCAACCAATCGTCGGCTGCCTGAGGGTCCGTCTCTCTGCAGAACCTGGGCAGCCTCTATCGCTGAAACTTGTGATGTGCACTCAGGTGGCGTTCACTCTCTGCTGCTGGGGCTGGTGGTATTTATGTCTCAGTGGGTAGAGGTACTGATGGTGCCTCCACTGTAATGGGGCCTTGCACCGAGGCCTCGTCGCTCGGTGGGATGCCATCCCGCACGTAACTTGGAACCATAGATGGCTGCCTTCATGGGGCCATCCTGATAAAAAATAGGTGTGCCACGGTTAGTACAATATACCTGGTGAGCTGAAACAAAGTTGTCACAAAGAAAAATTTTAAAATACACATGCAATAAATGTTTTCGAGCACTGAGTCAGAAATTAGAAGTCAGGGTCCTGGTGTATGGATACGTCGGCCGCCGCACCAACACTAGACTCCCTCGACTGAAAACCACACTCAATACCCTTAACACTATTTCTCCATAGAGAAGAAATTAACAGAGTCATGAGTTCTGCTGTAGAACCGAGTCCTCTGATACCAATTTTTCACAACCAATCCTCGGGGCCAGTGCTGTGACTACCCCAAGCCCACCTTCCATAGTCCAATGGCTGGAGACTAGCACCAAAGGCGTAAATCCTGAAAAAGGGAAGGAATTGCCTTTATATAAGTAAACAAACACAACCGAGTACGCAAGATGAAGTAAACACTAAGTAAACCGAGTACAAAAGTAAGTGCTAGAAAGTAAATGGGCCAGAATACAAACCCATCTGAAAGAACAGTACAATAGTAAAGAAAGAATGACTGCAGTAAAGTAATCCAGCAACCACTGAGTCATCCTCTGGATATCCCACTATAAGTATGGGTACAAATGGTCTCCTCATCTCCTCGGGTCGGGCCGAACTATTCCTCAGCGTGGCACCCTCCTAGTGCCGCACTTCGCCTCTGCCTGACCAGCCGACGGGCCGGCCGGTTCTTCTGCCAAAGCGGCCAAAGATGCAGGCAGTGGTTCCTCCCGCACAGCCGGCACGACGGTGTCAGCTTCCTTCGCCAGGTTCCCGGCACGACACGATGGTGTCGTGCTTCCTCCACCCCCTGTTTCCAATTCCAAAAGAATAAGTTCTAGCAGAGGGTCGTCGGGCCATGTTCGTTCGGCCTGCGCCCTCCGCGTTAGGCGATAACACATAGCCAAGAATGCACGAGGTTCACGAAACCCAATGAAAATTATATTTTAAATAAAATTGAATCAAGTAACCCTACCTCGAAAAGAAGTTTGCGGTTGTCATGGGCCGTGGATTATGGCGTCATTTCCATCGTCGTCGGTGTGCACCCGAGGAATTGACGTCTCCTCTTTAATCACAGAGAGAAGAATAGAAGGCGCCCCATTGTTTGAGATTTCCCACATAAGTGTCTCCTTCCTTGCCGCAGAGGAGGAAGAGGATGAAGAACCGTGGTCTCCGAGTCGATGTTCTTCGCCAGTGAGTTGGCATTCTTCAACATAGTAGGAATCCCCTTTCTTCTTCACAAGAGTTCCCTCCCCAAATCCCCACACAATAATCCAACCAAAAAAATAAAATAAGTCCACTCCTTATTTTAATTGAACATTGCATGCATTTTAAAATAAACATTTCAAACAATAAATTAATTAATGAAAGGGTTTCAATTAATTAATCAAGGTCTATGTTGGCATGAATTTAAGTGGGGAAGTGGAAGGTTACACAATTTAAAAGGGAGTTTCCATGTAATTAACAATGGAGTTCAAAGGGGTAAAGGAGTTATGGGATGTGAAGGGTTGGGGCTCGTGTGGGCCCCAACTCATAATTATCCTCACATGGGTAGTTAGGAGCTTGTGGGTCCCACCCTAACTCCCCCATGTAGGATATAACCACCCTAGATATTAAAATAAAATTTTCCCACAATTTTATTCACTTCTCATTTAATCCACAAACATTTACTTATCCTCCCGCACAAATGAATCTACGATAAAAGTCCTCTTAAAAAATCACCGGCACTGCGAGTTCATCGGTGCCCTCAGATTTCAATTCCGAGCACCGGTTCAAAAGATAGAAAAATCTACTTGTTCGTTCACTGAACGTACCCGAGATAAACTTCATAAATTGATTCTGGGCACACCAGGCCTCAGAATCAAGTGCCGTCAGAAGACACAGACTCATAAAATTCTATAGTATTTAATAAAAATAAATTTTCCTTGAAATTTCCAGGTCTTTACAAAAACAAATTTTTACATGTCGTAAAAATTTAAAGGCATAATAAAAAACTAATTAAGGGTATAATATAGATGAAAATAAAGATTAATGAGAGTATCATCATTTATTTTTTTTTCATTTAAATTTTTAAACCCAATTTATAAATTTAAAACCATTTTGAAGATGGATTTCCATTTCAAAAATATTTTCATATTTAAAAGCACACTTACGCCAACCAAAACTAAGATAATAAAAAACATACAAAAAATTACTAGAACGACGGACTAACATCTATCCCTAAGTCAAAGAAATGGTAGTGGGCCATGCCCCAAGCACGTCATAACACTAAAAGGACCTTGAACCTAGCACTTGGACATCACATGGGTCACCAATCCATGTGGGGCCACAACTATACACAAGATTGCCTCTGTTTTCATCCCTCAATCCAAAATAAGAAAAAATACTCGAATCCCAGACTTCCCTTAGTAACTCAAGTATCAGTGAAAGTAAGAAATCATGAAAATCTTCCCATACCTACCTCTCAAGAACCAACTTTCCAAATATCCATCTACCAAACACTCCAAATATCACGAAATTACCTCTCATACCATTTTATCATGAACCAAACCAATTCTACCATGAACCAATCACTCCAGATTGCCACGACATGGCCTAAAGGGTGTTCGAGATCCCCATGGGCTAGAAACTTGTGTCAAGCATCAAAACTAAACAAGTGGGAATGATTTGGCCCACAAATGAAAGACATGAAAATAAATAAAGACTAAAACAATAAAACTAATAGTGGAATTAAAAATAAAATTGCGCATATATTTCTGTGACTCTATGGGTCATTACTGACCTCAAACCAACATCTCACTTTGACGACCACAACCGAGAAAAAAACAGCATCTGAAGCTAAAAACAGAGATAAACTATTGGCATGATTATTAAAACTCAGTAGGCTAGCCTGATAGACTATTCTAAATGCACTTACTTTTAATAAAGAAACATTAATTTCCGGTTTTAACTACAAATATATAAAATAATTTTTTCACACAATATCCCTTTAAAGAAAATCACAATCCATTTCCGTTTTTATTTGACAATAATTTATTTTCCAATAATTAAGCTTTAATCATTTTACAAAAAGATGGATAGAGAAGTGTAAAAAAATTTAAAAACTGTTTGTCACAATATTTTGAAAATCATTTCGCCCCCTTTAATAAAGAGATGCACTATACAAGAATGAAAAAAAGGAGTGATCACCTAAGGGAAATGGAAAATAACAATAAATAGAGACCAACCAAAAAATGAACCTAGATCATATTCCATAGGTAAATAAGTGACAAAATACAGGTGATAACCTAGGATCTTGTGAATAAACTATAACATACTATACATGTGACTCATCCCAAAGGAATGCCTTACCTGATGATGTCATAACACCCAATGTCCAGATCGTCGCACTTCCTGGCCTGACCAAGAGGACCAATCCCACAGAAATGACTACAAAATAACACCTTCTATGAGTCACTATCCAGTGTATAATCTAAATTAGTTCAACAATAATTCACTAAAAATTTTCTCGTTATTCTATGATCCCATGTTTTTACTAAAAAGGGAGTGAGATAACCAATTTCAACCAAACATCTAGTCACAAGCACATGCATAAATATCACACATAATCAACTCAAACAACATGTCTCTTGAATTTAAAATATTAAACAACGAGGGAGTCCAACATGGTGGATCTTTGAAAATACAATGTAACCAAGGATTGATAACCATCCAAGTTCAGTTTTCTAGATAACTAGTTTTATAGAAATGAAAATCACGGCTCAAAGTATTTCATCATGAGAAACCATTTATTAAAGAATCATACACAAGACACATTGAAAACAAAAAACATGCTTAGAAACCATTTAAGAAACCCAACAACCATTTTAAATCGAAAAAACATTTTAAACAAAAACTGGGCATTTTGTCAAGCATTTGATGTTAAAAATGCAATGAATCCATTTATTATAACACATTATACGAATGAAACCCCTCCAATTTAAGGCAAACAATTTTACCAAAAATTTTATATCAATAATTAAAATAAAAACAAGTTTTTAAATGAAAGAAATAAAAGATTCATAAATTTAAAGGTTAGTGAATGGAGATCCTACCTCAATGGATGGTCAAGCCGAAGATTTCTAACTCAGAAAACAACTCTCTTGAATGAAAACACTTACAGACAAACATATATATATATATATATATCCATAAAGTGATACACATGTTCCTTGGGCCATGATGAAAAAAATACATAGAAGATATATATATTTATACATATACATACCAAGTAATATGCTTGTGCAACATTGAAACTGACCGGAACTCCCTACGATAAATCATTGGGACTCAAAAACACTATAAATTCCTATTATTAAATTATTCCAAACAATAAAATAAACATACGATATATAAAAATGAAAAAAATATTTCAGAAAAACATTGTCAAAGGGAAACAATATTTTCATTGTACGCTCTACATTTTAATGCACAACCATATGTTCAGCTAGTGCACCCATGGATATACCAACATCCAATGCGACATTTTGTTATGCATGAAAACACTCTAATGAATTATTTTAAAAAAACACCATTTTCAATCAAACAACCTAAAAAATCAATTTAATTCCAAAAATAAATAATCCCTTTAAAAATAAAGAGTTTTCTTTCAAAAACAAAAAACATATCAAGGAAAAATACTAAAATAAGGCTTGATTTCCCTTTTAAGGAACATAAAATATTTTATCTAATACAAAGATTGCATAAACACAGAGGCATAAACAAAATCAATTTCAAAGGATATTTTTAGAATGTCTATATGTCACGAAAAAAACCTCGATAATTTTTGGAATTTCATTATCATGGTGTGAATGATATTTTATAAATTATCAAAGTATGATTTGACACTTTATAAAACACATTCAGAAAAGACAAAATTAGTAATAAACCGAGAATATCCCAAAAATATTATTGTATGTAGTTCTAAAAAAATGTTAAATACTACAAAAAACAAATTAAGGTTATAATAATACTAAAAATAAAGTTTAAAGATTAGTCGAACACATTCAAGCATTCATGTTCTGTGTTAGAAATGGAAAAGATTGATTCACCTACCATGAAGTTGTGATAATACCAAAAAACTACAACAAAAGAGAGAGTGAGACCTCATGGACCAATCAAACACCCTAAACAATGAGAAAAATGAAAAAATCATAACCCAAGGCATTATAGTTTTTATAATACTGATGAAAAATACAAAAGAATAAACTAAATACAACGTAGAACGGAAGAGAAGAGGGCTCTCTGTGAGGGGAAACATGGTCGTGATGGGTGGTGTGGTTGGAAAGGGGGTGCAGCCGGAACATGGTAGAGTAGGGGGTATGGTTACACTAGAGATTTCTCTTGGACATAGTTTGCACATGGGGACAATTCTTCAGGAATGAGAGGATGGACAAAGTAATAGAGATGGCATAAGGAGGGTTGTTCGGTGAGGGAGGGAGAGGGGATATCTAGGCTAGGACGGTGCACTCGCACTGGGGTAAACTAGGGGGAGGATCTCTTTGTGGGAGAAGAAGAGGGGGGGGGGGAGGGAATTCCCCCTAGGGATTCATGAATTTTTAATAATAATAATAATACAAATGTTATAATACTGATAATAATACATTATTAATGCACTATTATTATTATAAGACACTTATTATTAATAAAAAATTCTTATTCTACATAATAATAAAAAATTTATTAAAACACCAATATTTTTATTTATAACAGAATATTAATAATTTAATTTTTTTGAAATAATAATATTAATGAAAATTTTAATAATAATAATAAAAAAACTTTTAATAGTAATAATGTTATGATCTACACATTATTATTATTATAATTACATTGTAAACATTTACCTTATTTTATTTTTATAAAATATTATTTATTACAAACATTAGGAAACTGTATGGGCACCTGGGCTGACCACACGATTACCGCAAACCATGAAGTTCCCATACACCAGTCCAAAACCCACCAAACTCATCAAAAATCAAAAAATTTAAACCAGTACTCAACCCAATCCTTGAAGAGGCTATCTGAATACAAGATATAATAAAATAAAAATTTTAAAAGGTCGTGGCATGATTTTTTTCCAAAAAATACCACCCTCTGGGTTTGTTGAAAACAATTTCATAATTTGATAACTCATTAAATCTTCTTCAAACTTTTTACACCATTCATTTTATACGATTAAGATTGAGATCAAATATTTAATCATTGCATTCTATCAGACCACATGATCCATTATTATCATGATAGAAAATAGTATAATTCAATGATCATCAATGGATCACTTCAGTAAATTCCAAAAACACTATTTTCCTTTCATAAAAAACCTTAGCTATCACGACAGATATCCTTTGACCGATAACATATAGAATTGGAAGGATTAATACTCCCCCTATTCCACTGCTCCCCCTAACAACTTCAACTCCCTATATATCACTTCTACACCTAGAAACTTCTCCCCTTCTATTCACTGAGACATTTACCCCTTTAAATAGCATAATTTTTCCCCCCTTTTAAATGAAACTGAAAACTATTTCCCTGAGGAATGCAAAAGAGTAAAGAACATCGATTAGAAAATTAGGGAAAAAACACACCATTCCTCCAAAAGAGGGGGATCCACATCCACAGTTTTTCTTGTGAGGGGAGTCTAATGATCTCCTAGATCTAGTTGATGCATTTTAAATTCTTCATTTGGTAAGGCCTTTGTTATAATTTCTATAAGCTTTTATTCCGTTGGAACATTCTATAACTTCATAAGCCCTTTGTCTTAACCTTCTCCTTGATAAAATGATATTTTATTTCAATGTTCTTTGTACTTCAGTGATGGAATGTATTTTTTCTAAGATTTATATCACTTAAATTATCACAATGTATTCCAATCAGAGACTTCTATCCGACCCCCCATATCCTCACGTTTCTGTTTAATCCATATTAATTTTGTGCATGATTGAGTGGATCCAATATAATCATCTTTGAAGGTTCTAAAAGAAATGTAATATTTTTTATTTTTTTGTCCAATAAATATAAAATCCACTAATATAAAAATAACCACATGACGTTGATTTCATATCATCTGTTGAACTTTCCCAATCTACATCTGTATATCCCAACAACTCTAGATGATATTTTTCCTTATACATCAAACAGAAATCCACAGTGCCCTTGATATAATAAATTATTATTATTTACTACAATATTGTGTATTTCTTTGGGATAAAATTGATACCATATTTCTTGAGATATGGAAAAAACAATATATAATTGTGTCGCTTTTAATTACAAAAATCTTACAATGATCTTCCTGCATTATATAACATTAAACTCTTTTTCCTCATCATCCTAAGAGAGTTTCATATAGGTATCCAATTAAGTATTCATATCATTGGAATTATATATAAGGCCCCAGTCTTAAACCTTAATTAATCTTGAGTTATTACAAGATTACACATTGAGGATCTTTTCGGGTTTAGAGTTTTAGAGAATTAGATCATAAAACATGCATTACATTCCACATATAAACAAAGTGGTTACATAAAGATAGTATTATTCATTCCCATCAATGGAAACACATTCAAAATAAAACATGGATTATTTCTTGACACATCCTTGACTCTATCATCTTATCATGTACCTTTCCCTTGACCTGTGAAAAACATTTCAAAAACTTGGGATGAGCATAAAAACTCAGTATGGGTTATAAAAAAAACATGGAAAGGAAACATGAGTTCATATATACATAAGAATGAAATCATACCTTACCCATAAAACATAGGCACTTTAACATACCTCATAAAATCATGAATAAATCATAGAAATCATAAGACATAAAGGTAACTTGATGCATTCATAACATTCTTACGTAGGGAGTAACCCTCTTGGTTACGTTTGGAATACCCATCACAGTATATTCCGTAAATCTCTTCGGAGAAACCTTAACGTTTCACTCCTTCGCGTTACCCAATGCATTGGAGAGCTATAACGGGCTCACCCGCCCTTAGTTTATCACGGAACCACTCGTCATCATAATAATGCCCAAGAACCATAACATAATCATATCACATAAAACATGCATAAAGGAAACATAACATTTCCACATTTCAATCACGAGATATCAATACAACACATTGATATAATAAAAACATTATGAAAGCCATTTTCAATACCAAAGTAAAACATGGTATTTATTTTTCATTTTTTTAAAAAAGGTATGGCTTGTAGAGGAAGCCGAAACTCAAATAACGGTCATGACAGCGGAGAAGTCGTTGTCACCGCATACGTACGACAAAAATATTCCCTTTTTTCGTTTAGTAAACGCTTCGTATAAAAAAGATTCCTTTTGAATAAACGTAAAAGTCAAAGGGGTTTATACACTGTATAAAAGAAAGTTGTGTATAAAATAAAATATGCCTCAATGAAAGGAGATTGAGACGAAGTCCCATACCTCGGGTCCGACTTGACTCGATCGTTCTTTAATGTCCTGAATAATAAACCTGAGTTAATTTGTACTTGCTTAAGAACCTTTTTCAAGTTCATTATTCCTTTTATATCACTTATTACCATGTCATGAACAATATGTAATTATTTAAGTTAATAACAGTCGTTTTAACGATCATTAGTACTTGTGTCAAAAATAATCCCTTTATAGTTACATGATGTTCATGTATTCATTATATCCAGAATGGTATTCATGATGTAGATATCATATATGTCATATATATCCAGTACATACATGCATTTATAATATTACATAATCATTTAGAGGTAAGAAATGAAATGCACCGTTCATGGAGACGGTAAGCCGTACGTACGCATGAACGCTACTTTCATTTATCTTTCGTATTTTATAGAATGGAATCATAATTATATAAAGGTATATTATAATTCCAGTATAATATCATATATTATATCATAGTTCCATCCTTTATATGTCCCACATATGGTATTTAACGAATCAAATCACTTTGAGGGGGCGGTAGTCCGCACTTCCTAAAATGTAGATATCGTGTTTACCCATAATGGAAACCATAAAGGTATGCCCAAAATGAAAAAAACAGAAGCTTAAGGAAAACATAAACATATTATATATCATATATAAAAATAGTGACATCATAATGGCCACCTTTGAAGGTGTTAAATGAGTATTGAACAATCATCGTTTGGGGAGGCAGAATTTCGCCATCCACGGAAACCGTATGTTCTTTAACCATTTGATGTAGTTGTGTGAGAGTGTAGCTCAAATAAATCTTATAAAAACATACTAGTACATTGAAGATACTGGTTTTGTTACAAAAGAAGTAAATAAAAAGATTTTAGGGGGTTGGAGAAACAAAATAAAACAAATGAACATGAGAGAATGAATTACCTTTAAAAGTGTAACTCCTTTTGATTTGAGCCTAAAGGCTTCCTTTGAAAGGATTATGCCCAAAGGGAATCCTCTAGGATGAGAAGAGGGATGTGGAGAGAGTAAATGGGCAGGGTTTGTCCGAGCCAAAGGCTTTAGGAGTGTGTGAAATGAGGTAGAGGTGGGGGCCTTTTATAAGAGGAGAGGAGGGGTACTTTTGGAAAGTAAAGAAATATTACTTTTTTTGAAATTTTTTTCGGTTTTAAAAGGTCCCACATTGATATAATTCGTGGATAAGGTGATAAGGGTTCGAAATCCACTCATCCAATTGGTTTTGGACATGTGTAGTTCATAGATTTTACATTATCTTTCCATTTTATTTAAATCGTCAAATAATGATGTCATCGCTGCATCATTATTATGTCATAAATAATTTAATTTATTTAATGTCTAAAAATCATAAAAAAATACTATGATGTAGGAAATATTTTGATCTTTCCAATGACTATTTATAATCAAAAATCTGATATTTATAACCCCATGTAAAAATTGTTTTTGTAAAACATATTATGTTTGTGTCATTTTTACTTTTACATTAAATAAAACGTTATTTATGTCATTTCCAAACCAAAATGTCTCCATGGGGTCCCCAAGTTGACCCATGGCTTTTATTGGTCGGCCATGACACAACCAATAAGGTTGGGACATGTTTCTAGGTCATTTCATATTATTAAAGCATTATTTATACCTTTAACTACCCTAATTACAACTAATCACGATTAAAAACTTAATAAGTTACTATTCACCAAAAAAATATTTTAATCCCACTGAACCAAATTTTACTTCTTAATGACAAACATTTATGTCGGATTTTCAAAATTCAATACACATTAGTGGTAAACTTTTATTTAACTGAAAAATCAGTTTTCTTGATTACCACTTAGTGGTTTCACTATTCATCAAAAATTGAAGTTTTTCAGAAAAATACCAAAAATTCACCATAAGCTATATTTGATATTCCTCATTCAAAAATGAAGTCTATTTTACAAAATTCAAATCATATAAGTCACATTAATTAATTTAATTATTAATTCCCGCTGCCAGAGCAAATAGAGTGTTTTTACAAAATAATAAGTATCAAAAGATTGACACCAGTTTAAGTCTAATTTCAAGGTGAAATTGATTCCAATGACCATTATTGGATAAAATGGTAAAACCATATTCTAATTTCACATCAAAACCAATTCAAAATATAATCTAATCATATAAATAAATTAGATTAAAAAGCAGTTTTGATGTAAAATGCAGTATTTTTCACTATTCATTAAAAAATGAACATTGTCAGAAAAATACCAAAAATTCACACAAAGTAAATTTTGATGTCCCAAACATAAAGAATAAGTTTATTTTGAAAAACATAGCTTATAAAATCTTCAAAATATAGATTTAAAAATGGTTTTCCATCATAAGGCAGTAAAACAATCTTTTAAGAATATTAGTGTATTCCATGCTTAAGATTGTATTTATTTTCATTTTAAGCCTCTAAAACAATATCTAATTCATTAATAGACATAGATAAAAATATATATTATTCATTACTTACTTGGGATGTTACATTATACATTTAAAAATTCTCAAAACCTACTTGTAATATTTATATTGGGAAATGAATGTGCCATCCTTTCCTTGTATTACCTATAAACCATGGGAAAATGTCAATTCACTAATAAATAGAATTGGGATTTTTTTTTCATGAATTCTGGAAACTGTCTGCTTTGCACTTCATTTGATCCTACAAATATTATTTCATTGACTTATAAAAACACCATATTCATTTTATTACTATCCTGGATGAAATATAAATTGTAATTAACTCCACCTCGCTGAATACCATGCTTTTTCAAAAATTGGTCTATCCTTGAATACCATGCTCTTGGTTCTTTATTAAAACCATATAAAATCTTTTTCAACCAAAAAAATATATTCTCTTATTCATGAATGAGAAAAACATCTAGCTTCTTAATAAAAAATTCTTCTTCCATAACCCCATTCAGAATTGTAGATTTGACTTCCATCTAGAATACCTTGAACATTATTTTCACTATAATGTATAAGAATAATCAAATTGTATGTAGCCTTAAAATAGGTAAAAATCATTCATCAACATCAATACTCTCTATCTAGGAGTAAATGTTTCACAGTAGTCATGTTTAGTATCGAATCCCTACACCATCTTCATTCATTTTGGTGTAAAAGACCCATTTTATCCTGATGAAATTATTATCTATTGGCCTTAAGACAATCTCTAATATTTTATTCTTATAAATTTGGTCAAGCTATTCATTCATAGCCTGAAAGAAAATTCTCATCACTATCCACTTCATCAAACATTTAGGATCTACCTGTGATAAGTATGATTAATGTTGTAGAGTCTTTATCTTTATTGTCTGCACTGGTGCTGTCTGATCACCAACTATGTTTTGTCTATAAATTTCGGCTCTCCTATTTCATTTTTTTCTAGATACTAAATAGTTATCATCCTTTCCATAATATAAATCCTATTCTGAATCATCATCTAGAACTTGATCATCCCCTAATCTAGTTTTTTCTTTTTCACTATCCTCCTAAGAGTGATCATGTATTTCTTGAAGATTCTTCTCATTCTTCACTATGGTTACATCATGACTTTCAACAATACTTCCAAGATTCTTGCTAAATAATATTATGCTTCACTTTTCTCTGAATATCCATGAAATATATGTTTATCTCTATGATATTCAATATTAATGTGGTTCTAATTATTGAGAATGAAACACTTACTTCTGAATAATTGCATGTACTTTAATGATGGATTATTTCCATCCAAAAAAACATATGGAGTCTTCTATTTTTTCAAACATAGAAAGGAAATATTTGAATTATTGACTGATATCATCACTAATTCTTTCCAGAATTTCTCTAGAAGTTCTTTCTCAATGAGAATTTTTCTTTCCATGTTGTTGAAAATAAAATTTCTTCGCCGAACTACTTAATTCTACAGTGGATTCTAGCTGCTGGAACATGTTTCTTTATCCCATTTTTCTTTATATAATCCTTCACTTGGATATTGTTGAATTCTATTCCATTATCTGTTTGGATATTTTGGATTTTTTGACCTATCATCTTTTCAACTTCCCTTAGATATCCTGTAATGCAATTGAGCACCACAGACCTTTGAGTAATAATTGATACACATGAAATTCAACTATAATCACAAATGAAGATTACATTATATCTCCTCCCATCAAGAGGTCATGGTGAGATTGTTTTGCACACATCAATATTAACATAATCAATAAATCTTATAGAAATTATGTTTTTTTCTTTATGTGTATTTCAAATGATCTTCCCTTGTTGGCAGGCATCACACATATGTGTACAATCACAAGATAATCTAGGGAGATCTTGAGCATCATCATACTTCACGATATTTTCCAAGGGTGTTTAGGTCATGTGGGAAATATGTTAATGCCAAAACTTATTTTCTTCTTCCTTGGACAAGAATCACATATCTTCTTCTCCACTCACGAGGTAGAGATTCACTTTTAAATGTTTTCTATATAATAAAATAGCTCTATCATTTTCTTTGACGACACATAGTTTCTTTGAAAAGATTATAGAATATCATAAATCATACATTTGACTTAAACATTATATGTTGTTACTTAGACCTTCAATAGCCAAGACATTTTCATGTCTCATGTCCTTTCACCTAAAATTTTCTTTCCCAGAACTAATGATTTTCATCCCCTCATCATTATGAAATCTTAAGATAGCTTTATTATCGTACCAGATTTCCATCACCATATCCTTTTTTCTATTATGTGAGTGGTGAATAAAATATCAGAGATCAATATCTCGGTGTGATATGATTCCTTGAACACAATATCTACAACCACTTCCTACTAAAATCATTTATTTTTGTCTCCTGTGTCAGAATTCATACCTAGTATGGATTGATACTCTTCACATCCCTTGAAATATGAAGCAACAACTCAATCTTTTAGAAATGAAAAATTGATTGTGCATTTGTATCTCATTTAATGTACATTTTTATTCTCTTTATAACCAATCTCTCTCTTCTTTGAAATATTTCTATTTTTTTGATGAGAAACATCTTTCCATGTGTCTGAATCCTCCACACCTAAAACAGTTATGATCAAATGATGACCTGGAAAAATGATCTATGATTGACTACCTATATTAGTTTTGTTCCCTTCATTATCACTTTTCTATGGAACACAAATTTTTTGAGTGTCTCATATTTCAATGATAATATGATATTATGAGGGGAACATTCATATGTAGAAATACTGCACCACTGGTTGTCCCTTGGGTTTTCAGAATCATCCTATTCTAATTCATACCAAGATCAATTTTCAATCCTGGATTGGGTTCTTGTGGTCTGACATCAACCGTTATTGATTTATATTTTTAATCAAGCCCCATGCTAGCCTTACCATTTTTATTGGACTGTTGCTTCTGTTCTTTTGGACCACTATGCTCAACCTTTATCATATCTAAAACATCCCAAACAGTTTATGGCATGCTTCTGAAATATACATTCTATTAATAGCCTATATTTCATAAGGAAATATGTTCTTTTGAAAAAACAATTTTTTATTAAAGTGATTGTCATAAACTATCCATTAAACATAAATTTTCCACTTCTATGTTTTGAATTTCAACAAATGGTCCCTTAGAGTTTTGACCAGTAAGTCATTTGGAGTCTAATAACACCAACATGATTTTTTGATGAATACTAATATAACATTATAAATAGTAATATTAATAGTAATATAACCCTTATTAATAGTAAATAATGATAGTAATTTATTTTCTTAAGGTAATAAGATAATGAGATATTAATAAATTTTTCAATGTGATATAAAACTAATCACATCTTTAAAATTGGTATTTTTCAAATTAATTGTGTTTTTATTTTAAAATTAAATTAAAATTCCATTGAAAATTATTTTTCAAAAAATAGAGTTCATTTTTCGAATTCTACATGCCGAGAAATTGTTATAGTGAATTTTTGGTATTTTCCTAAAATACTTGATTTTTTTAGAATAGTATAAAATACATTTATGAGTTTTTGGCAATTTATTGAAATAATAATGATATATTAATTAATAAAAAGTATGGCCAACTTCTGTATAGTAAAAAATTACATGAGGTGTCCCAAGTGGCTGAAACCATTGGAAAATACCACGGGTAAGACCATGGTTTTGGAAAAACCACTAATGAGGTGTCCCTTTTAATTAATAAAAAACTCCCCCTTGATTACTATAAATACCCACTTAGCCCCTTCATTTTATTTAATTCCAACACATTATCCTTAATTAACTGGTAGTATTACCTCCCTAGGAGTCCTCCCAAGGTGTCCTCAAACCCATAAGGTCCCAACCTTCATGTTTTGGGAGTTACACTACATGGAAACATAATCAACCAACCTTCTCTTTTCCTAAAACTCTCATTTATGTTTTCTATTTTATTTTCAATAAGATTATGTTGGGATATATCATGACATATTACCCTTAATTACCATATTATTTATGATTGATGAGATACCCCATTTATTTCAGAAAACAATTTTATAAAATTATATGATACATCGTTAGGCTGCCGAATTTTCGTGATAGATTTCACAAATGTTCTTATTTTTTATGTTCACTTCTTTTATACTTAATTCCTCATCTTAACTCATTGAAATTCTATGAAAGTTATAGTACCTTAAATGAACTGGAATTATATTATGCTAATGGAATATTTCTTCATCATCTCTCTTTCCCACTCCTCTTATACTAAAAAATGAAAACACTCTCCGAGATATGTTACTTTATCACATTCAAGGAAGACATGTTCTAAATTTTCATTTACATATTCAATTATGGTCATGAAAACAATTTTATGGTTGATACATATCATAATATATTTATTTCATCTCATTATTGTTCTGGAATCCTTACACACCCATAATATGGAAAAATAATACAAAATAAGTTTTTTGTGCACAAAACCGCCAAGCTAAATCCATGCGTTTATCAATACCTTTTAACTAATGATTCAACCTCACGTATTTAATGCATAATCATTAAAATATAATTTATATATACTTAATTTATCTAATAATATATATTAACAATTCTGTATGTTTAAAGACATTTCAAACGAAATTTTATTCATGAATACAAGTAAACGAATCCGAAAAACTAAAGATGAAAATGCTTCCAAAACAGTAAAATTGGACCTCTTAAACCCATAAAAACGGCCATGACTGAACCTTATAAGGTTCTAATAAATAAATTATATGTATAAGAGGTTATGTAATTATAAATTTATGAAGCTAAATTTTATTATTCAGTTCATTAAAACAAACAAATATCAAACTCGAGCATAAGGTAAGGGGTTTCTCATCTCACTTTCATTTCTGTGATATTTTCATTATTCCCCACTGATTTCACGTATATGGTATATGTGTACTGAAATTTTATATATAATCAAATTATAATATGTATATTCATGTTATTAAATGATTCATTTGATATTTATTATATTCTCATCACAGGATTCTACAAATTACATTGTGGTAAGGGAATTTGTCTCAACTACAATTTCATTTTGACTAACATTGTATTATGCACCTAATAATCCTTATGTGGTGTTCCTACATCCCATTTGAGATCAATTTTAATTTGAAATTATATTTCTATTAAATATCCATATTTTCATATCATGGATATGTTTATTTTTTAAATCGTATACCATGCTACATATGGTGTTTACTTGAAATGTTGATTGAACTATAGAAATATTGATGAATTTGTATCCTCTATTCTATATGGATGTTGAGAAGGAAGGTCATAATTTTATTAAATATATGTATAAAAAATGATTTATACTTGTTTTGGTGGGTGGGGCCCTCTATATCTCCTCGATGTATCGACAGGTCTCATGAGGCAAATCAGTTTGGCGACAAACCCTTCGAGTTTGTTTCCAAAAATTAGACAGGTTTCTATTCAAAAAACTAAACCGTTTTAATGGTAAAATGGTACCATGTTCTAGATAAATGACGTAAAATTTATAATCATGGTCCTTATTCATGATCATTTATCACTATACATAGGTTTTCACTTGAAAAAATTTATGGATGCAGTTTCATTCTTTGTTTATTAATGGCGTGAGTTATTAATTTATTCACCAAACCATATTGATTATATCAAATTGTTTATGATTTTATTATTATTTATTTTATTCTTATACTATTTTAACCCATACTTGGTGTTTGAGCGCACCCCATTCATTGTTTACCTTCAACAACTGATGAAGAAGTGATCATTTGTTGAGTTCAAGTGGATGTAGTTTTTAGTTTTTGTTATGTATTGTATTTTTTAACATTTTCCATTGTAATTTTAGTTACATATATGTATCTAGTGAATTCAAGACTACTAGAATGATCATTACTTTGGAAATTTCATTCCTTATAACCATAAAAAATTCATTAGTAATGTATCGACTTCGGTTTAGAGGGGTCTAGGCGTTACAGCTGGTATCCGAGAAAGTTTATTAGAAAACATCAAAAGTAGACTAAGAAATATATAGTAGGGAAAAAATCCCAAAGATAGTATTTGAGGTGAAATTTACAAGAAGGTCCTGTTATTTTGTTAAGGAATAAATTATTTGAATATTTCTTGAAAATACATCCATGTCCAGATACAAACAGGTAGAGCTGGCTCTGGCACAGATGTACCTAGGAGTGAAAGCTCTGACAAGGACTTCCATGCTTGACCCATGGTATCCTTGTAAACAAAAATGGGCCATGATATACTCCTGGTATTGACAATCCGGGGGGATATTCTTAGGATAATTCTCATTTTCTTCACAATCAATAATGAAGTATTTTTATATAAATTTTTCCTCGGAGAAGCCATGTGTATGAGATTAGTTATGCATAGAATTTCAATTTATTTTAGGTGATTTTATTTTTGATATTCATAACCTAATATAGTGTATGCCATTATTTATAAATGGTGTCTAACGGAAAAAGGGTATTCAATAATCATGGGAAATTTAAGGATCTCCCCATTGAGGAAGTCAGCACAGTGAATGTTGGAGTAGATCAGATCATGAACAGATTGGGAAAACTTACTTAAGTTGTAATGAATAATCATTCCAAACCAGTGTTGGTTCGTTTCATGCTGCAGAAGCCCCCATTTTTCAGTTGGACCACTAATCCAGTGGTTACTGAGCAATTGATCATGTCCCTTGAAAATATATTCATGTGATTAAGATACAATGAAAATTAAAAGGTAGTCCTAGTATTATATTGTATCATGGGTGATGCCAATCAATTTTGGTCCTTAATTCAAAATACCACAAAGGAAGAATAAATAGATGATTTAGACTAGATTACTTCTAATGAAATATTATTTGAAAAATATTTCCTTAGTGAGAAATGAACCGAAATGAAGAGGAAATTCATTGTCTTAAAACAAAGGGAAATAAGATAGTATTGTAGAGTATGAGGATACCTTCACAAGGCTAGCCATGTTTTCCATAAATTACATGTGTGACTCGATAGACAAGATTGATCATTTCTTTTAAGGTTTTAAGACAATTATTCGAAAGGCACTGGCTTCTAAAATATTTTCATCATATTTTGAAATTGAATAATGTTCCATCAAAATAGAAACTGATTTTTCTAGATAAAATTTGTTCAGGGTAAACAAAGATAAAAAGGGGCACTCTGATAACCAAGGGAAATGTGAAGCTCCAATGAAGAAAAAGGGACCGAAGAAATTTCTATTATTCAAGAACTGTGAAATGAATCATCACAGGAAATGCTTGAAAGGCATGTGAGTCTACTATATGTGTGGTAAAAGGGTCATCTATCCAATGAATGCAAGGGTAAGAATCAATCTGAGGATGTTCAATTCTACAATTGTTGAGAGATGGGACACTATGAAAATGATTATCCTAAGAGACAATGAAACATGCCTCATAAAAGGCCAAGGGAGAAAGGGAGAGCTTATGTGATTACAAACATAGAAGTTGAAGTTTCTAATGATGTGGTAGCAGGTACTTTAATTTTTTTTATCGAACTTATCCAACACTTTATTTTAATCTTGATCATCGCATTCATTTAGATCTTCCAAATTTTCCAAGAAAATTAGACATGTCCAATGTGATTTAATAAAGGATTTATCAGTCAAAACTCATAGGGGATGAATCATTACAACAAAGCCATGTAAACTTTTCCCCCTCATAACAAATAAAATTTCTTTAGTTCTAATCTTATAATTATACCAATGAATGAATCTGATTTAAATCATGATATGAATTGGATGTCAATCTGTAATGTGATGATTTTTTTCAAGAAAAAATAAGTTACAATTTTTGAAAATGATGTAGAATGTCTTATCTTTAGAGAATAGACCTCACCATAAGATTTTTATATAGATCTAACCCCAGTAGCTCAATTGAATAAAAATCTCAGAGAAGAAGAGAACCCAATATCTATGGGTGAGGAAAGATATCTTCAAAGTGATGAAGTTCACATAGTGCAAGAATACAAAGATGTATTTACAGAGGATTTACCTAGACATCCTTCAGAGAAGGAAATTATGTTTTCCATTGAATTAATTCTTGGTGCAAGACCTATATAGAAGACCCCCTATTGAATGACAATAATGTATTTGTTGGAGCTAAAGAAATAGATAGATGAGTTGAGTGACAAAGGATTTATTCAACCTAGTGTTTTCTCCATTGGGATTCTCTGTCCTTTTTTTCAAGAAGAATGGTAGATCCATGAGGCTATGCATTGATTACAGGTAAATCAATGCTATTACAAATAAAAAATAAGTATCCTCTTCCTCAGATTGATGATTTATTTGATCAACGTCATGGAGCTCAACACTTTTCAATGATTGAACTTCAATAAAGATATCATCAGCTGTGTGTGAGGAAGGAAGATATTCCTAAGACAACATTTTGAACCAGGTATTAGCATTAAGAGTTTAGAATGATGAATTTTGGAATGACAAATGTACCCCCAGTTTTCATGGATTTAATGAATAGAGTTTTCAAGGAATATATTGATTATTTTGTTGTGGAATTCATCAATGAAATTCTGGTATACTCAAAAAGCTACGAAGACCATGAAGATCACTAGAAGATCATTCTATAAACACTAAGAAGAAATGAATTATATGGGAATTTTAACATGTGAGAATTCTGGCTTCAATCTGTATTTTTTGTAGTCCATAATGTCTCTAAGTATTGAATCCTTTTTTATCTTTCAAATACAAAGGCAATCCAAGATTTAACCATGACAACAAACATAACTGAGGTAGTTAGTTTTATTGGATTAAAAGGTTGTTATCGGCATTTCATTCAAAATTTTGCCAGACTATCTAACCTACTAACCAAGGTCACATGTAAAGTAGTTAAGTTTGTGTGGAGAAAATAATGTACAGAATGATTCTAATAATTGAAAAGAAGACTAGTCAATGATCCAATTTTGAGTCTTCCATGTGGATGTTATGGATTTCTAATATACATTAATTCATCCAAGAATGGGTTGGGTTTCTTCCATATGTAAAATGGTAATGACATTTATTATGCATCAAGGAAGTTGATCACTCATGATCCAAATTATCCATTGCATTATATTGAGTTAGTATCTGTAATCATTTCTCAGAAAATATGAAGACATTATCTTTACGGTGAAAAATGTGAGTTATACACAGATCACATGATTTTGAAATACATTTTCACACAAAAATAACTCAACATGAGGAAAAGGAGTTGGCTTGAGTTACTAAAAGATGAAAATTGTTCAATACACTACCACCCGGGACAAAAAAAATAAGGTGGCAAAAGCATTAAGCAGGAATGATCATGGATTGGTGACTAAAATGAGGATTGAGAGAGATCCTATATTCATGGATCTACTAAAGATAGATAATGGAACTGTTAAGGAAAGGGAAACATACTTCCTCTTTAAAAGGATTTCTAAACCATCTTTACTAGATTAGATAAAAAGATATCAATCTGATGATGAAAATAAAAATATGAAAATTATTACTGTTAAGGAAGGGACATTAGAAGACTTCGTGTATGATAAATGAGTTCTACAGATTCAGAATAGGTTTTGAAGCAGATCAGTACCTAAGTTAAAAAGGGAACTATTAGACTATTCTCATAGCTTAAATTTCTCTATACATTTGGGTAGCACAATGATGTGTAGTTATCTGAAGTTATATTTTTGGTGGGATAATATAAAGTGGGAAATTACTGACTATATGTCAAGGTGTGTAGTTTTTCAACAAGTGAAGGCATAGAGATAACATCCTAAAGTAGTAATGAAACCTCTACCTATTCCTATGTGTAAGTGGTATAACATTAAGATGGATTTTTTCACCAGACTACTGAGGAAACAAAGAGGTAACAATGCAATATGGATAATTGTGGATCGTCTCACAAAATCAACATATTTATTTCCTATAATAGAGGATTTACAACTTCAATGTCTGGAAAGACTTTATATTAATGAATTTATAAGACTTCATGGTGCACCTCTATCGTTTTTGTCTGATAGAGAACCCCAGTATACATAATAATTCTGGAAACGTCTCCAGAAGTCTTTGAATACTGAGCTTTGTATGAGGACTTATTATCACCCCTAAAATGACAGACAGTCTGAAAGGACCATTAGAACTCTGGAATACATTCTAAGATCCTACTCTCTTGACATTCAAGGTATGTGGGATCAATACTTTCCTTTGGTGGAATTTTCATACAATAATATTTTCCATTTTAGTATTCAAATGGCACCATATAATGCATTATATGGAACAAGATGTCGAACTCCAACTTTTTAGGACAAAGTTGGTGACATGAAACTTATTGGCCCAGAATATATTGTAGAGACCACGGTAAAGGTAAATGAAATAAAAGTCCTTATTAAAGCAACCCAATGTAGGTAGAAGAGCTATACTAAGAACCAGAGAATGGAGTTGGAATTCCATGTCGGAGATCTTGTATTTCTGAAATTATCTCCAAGTAAGGGTGTTTGACGGTTTGGTAAGAAAGGTAAAATGAGCCCCAGGTACATCAGACCGATTGAAATTTTGGAAAGAATCAGAGCTCTAGCATACCATTTATCAATGCTGGAAAGTCTCTTCAAATTCCATGATGTGTTCCATGTGTCATTGTTGAAGAAATACATGCTATACTCAATGCATGTACTCACCTATGAAGAAATAGAGCTGGAACCTGATTTGTCTTACTGTGAAGAGCCTGTCGGGATTCTCGACATAAGGGAGATGGTATTGAGAAATCTCAAAACTCATCTAGTAAAGGTTTTTTTGGAGAAACTAGAATATATAGGAAGAAATATGGGAACTTGAGGATGTTATGAAGAAGAAAAACTCACATATTTTTGGTGGGATTTATATATAAAATTTTGGGGACGAAATTTTCAAAGGATGGAATAATATAACACCCCAAAAATTTTATGGTATGCTTCTCTTAAAGACATTATATTCATAGAATATTTTTTATAAAGAATTGTGTTCCTCTGAAACAACACTTGTTTATTTAAGATATAATCATTATTTATTTATTAAAGATAAATTTTCCACTTCTATGTTTTGAATTTCAAAAAACGGTGATCTTGAGTTGTGTCCGGTAAGTCATTTGGAGTCTGATAGAACCAACTTGATTTTTTGATGAATAGTGACACACCCTTATGAATAATAATATGAAGAGTAATATTACCCTTATTAATAGTAAATAATGGTAATATTTTTTTTAAGGTATTAAGATAATGATATGTTAATTAATTTTTCAATGTGATATAAAACTAATTATTACATTAAAATTGTTCTTTTTCAAATTAATTATGATTTTATATAAAAATTAAATTAAAAATAAATAGAAAATTATTTTCAAAAAATGGATTTCATTTTTGAATTCTACATGTCGAAAAATGGTTAGGGTGAATTTTTTGGATTTTTCTAAAATACATGAATTTTTTTCGTGAATAGTAAAAATACAGTTTTGAGTTTTCAGTAGTTTAATGAAATCATAATGATATAATAATTAATATAAAAGGATGGTAGAATTGTGTACAGTAACATATGACATGAGGTGTCCCAAGTGTCTGAAACCATTGGAAAATACCATGGGAAAACCCATGGTTTTGCAAAAACCACTAATGAGGCATCCCTTTTAATTAATGAAAAACTCCCTCTGAATTACAATAAATACCCACTCACCCCCTTAGTTATATTTCCTTAAAACCTCATTATCCTCAAATATCATGTAGTATTAACTCCCTAGGAGTCCTCCCATGGTGTCCAAAAATCACCATGGTCCCAACCATCATGTTTTGGGAGTTACACTACAAGGTAAGAGAATCAACCACCCTTCTCTTTTCTTAAAGCATTCATTTATGTTTTTTTATTTTATTTTCAATTGGATTGTACTGGGATATGTCCTTAAATATTCCCCTAACTTCCTATATTATGAATTAGTAATGAGATACTCCAATATTCTCATCAAACAATTTTATTAAATTTTAAGTGACGCCGTTTGGGTGACGAATTTTCATGAGAGATTTCTCAATTTTTCTTCTATTTTAAGTTGATTTCTTTTATACCTTTTTAATCATCTCCCCTAATAAAAATGAAGTGATAATTATACTACCTTATATTAAATGGAATTATATTATTCTATTGTAATATTAAATCATCACCTCTTTTCCCCACTCCTCATATACTAAAAAATGAAATCACCATCCGAGATGTGGTAATTTATCACATTCAAGGACGACAAGTTCTCAATTTTTGTTACCATCTTCAATTCTGGTCCAGAAACCATTTTTATGTTTGAATAAGATAATAATATATTTTTTTCATCTCATTAATGTTCTGTAATCCATACAGACACATAATATGGAATAATAATACAAAACAAGTTCATTATGCACAAAACCGCCAAGCTAAATCAAAGCATTTATCAGTAACATTTCACTAATGAATCATCCTCAAGTATTTACCCCAAAATTATTATAATATAATTTATAACTTTTTAATGTCACTAATAATATATATTAAAATTTATGGATGTTTAACCACATTTCAAATGAAATTCATTCATGAATAAAAGTAAACGAATCATGAAAACCAAGGAAGAAAATGCTTCCAAAACAACAAAATTGAACCTCTTAAACCCATGAAAAGGTCCATGAATGAACCTAATATGTTTATAATAAATCAATTACATGTACATGAGGTTATTTAATTATTAATTCATGAAGCTAAATCTTATTATTCAGCTCATTAAAACAACCTAAGAAGACACTCGATCACATGGTAAGGGGTTTCTCATCTCACATTCAATTATTTGAGAATTTTAATGTTAAAAACATATTTATTGTATGTGGTATATGTGCACTACAATTTGATATATAATTACATGATTCTATATATATTCATTTTATTCAATGATTAAATTAAAGGTTATTATGTTCTCGTCATATGATTCTACTGATTACATTATGGTAAGGGACTTTGTCTCAACTAGCATTTCGTTGTGACTAACTTTATATTGTGCACCTAATAATCATTATGTGGTGTACTTACTACCCATTTGAGATCAATTTTCATTTTAAATAATACTTCTATTAAATATCCATAATCTAATATCATGTATTTGTTTATTTTCTAAACCGTATACCATTTTACATATGGTGGTTATTGAGAATGTTGTTTTAATTGTTGAAATGTCAGTGAATCATTATCCTCTACTCTATATGGATATTGAGAAAAAAGTTTGTACTTGTATTAAATCTATGTATAAATAATTATTTGGACTTTCAGTGTTGGGTGGGACCAGCTATATCCCCTCGATGCATCGACAGGTCTCATGAGACAAATCCATTTGGCGACAAACCCTTCAAGTTTGATTACACAAATCAGACAAGTTTCTATGCATAGAACTAAACCATTTTAATGGTATTATGGTATCATGATACAGATACTTGACATACAATTAATAAGCATTATCTTTATTCATTTTAAGTTATTATTACTATCCATGAGGTTTTCACTATGACAAAACCTAAGGATGTATTTTCATTCTCAGTTTATTAATGGCATGAGTTTTTCATTTATTAACCATGCCATATTTATTATGTCAAATTGTTTATGATTTTCTATTTATGAATTCATGATTCTGCTATTTTTAACACTTACTGATCATTTCAGCTCCCCCTTTCATTTTTTACCTTCAATAGGTGATGAAGAGGAGATCTTTTATTGAGTTCTTGTGGATGCAGTTTTTAGTTTTTGTTATGTATTGTATTTTGTAACCTTTTTCAATGTAATTTGAGTTATATATATGTATCTAGTTTCCTCAAGACTACTAAAATGATAGTTCCTATGTGATTTTCATTTCTGCTAACCCTGAAAATTTAAATATTAATGCCCTGAATCTGGTTTAGAGGGGTCGTAGTGTTATAATCACTTCTCTATATATGATCCGATTTCCTGATGCCATACCTAGATTCAATAGTTTTTCTTGATCTTTAACACTTCATCACAGACCAAAGAATTGCTCTTTATGTTATTTGATACATTTGATTTTTCCTTTTATAGTTTTTGTTAAACAATCAATATCGTTTTTCTGTTCTTCAATTTTTAGTTTGTACTCATCCACCTTTTATGTGATTTCTAGCATTGAAAACATCATTTTTTTCATTTTATTCATTCATCTCAGACTTCTCTTCTTCATACTGCTACATACAGATTTGGGCATCTAGAACCACTTTGTTATCTTTATTTAATTGTAATATTAAAACATCTATCTATTGAAGAGAGACAACTAATTCAGATGGAAGGTCCATTTTTCCTTCAATTTTTCCTCATACATTGTCTCTTTATTCTTTTGTTATGGAATTTCAAACAACATACAAAAAATAATCTTCCTCATGATCATTTCAGTCCTCAAACTCTTCTTCCTCAGATTATTATGAACATTCAACTTCTTTTGAAAGAAGATTATTATTTTGAAGAACAATATCATATCACTTCTCCTACCTTTATCATTGGATTAATACTTCATTTGGAGAATTCCATCATTATCTTCATCTTCATCTTTAAACTTCTGAGAAAACATACTCTAAAATATCCGATAATTTCACATTATAATATTTCAAGTGGAAGTTTACCTTTTATCTTTTCTCTTCCTTTTTTCAGATTTGAAGTGAGAAATATCATGAAATCATCCAAATGTTTCTCTTGACCATATTCAACAGAGAGATTCTTCATAGCCTAGAATTCCACTTATTTGGAATTACTTTTTTTTTCAAAACATCATTATCATTATTTGTAATTTCATATAAAACAAGAGTTTTGTGAAGGTTATCTAATTTTATATTCTTTGGATCTTTATCTTATAATAATGAATCATTCAGATTAAATCTCGGTGGAATTTTCCTCAATCTATGCTTCAAAATCTTAATATATACAATGAATTCTACAAGACCAAAAATTTATTCCACTAAAAAATTTACCCTATAAAAAATGGATAAGCAGATTCATTTGGGTTCATTATCACATATCCATTCTTGTCCCAAAAAACCTACTTCATTACCTCTCTGACCTTTGAATATCCTTCACATAAGTTCAATAGGTTTTCCCACATAACATGTGATGTTTTACAGAACATAACCTATATATATATCTAATTTGATAGCACTCCCCCTAAATCATTGATCCCTTTAGCACCTGCATCAAATTCTCTTTTTTCAGGTTATAATAAGAAACACTTTTTATATTGGCTGATATTCAACGTATTGATACTGTAAAGACATCAATTCCTAATGATCAGAAGTAGTGGTAAATCAGATTCTTCCATAGTAAGAAATTGTTACTATAAAATATTAGAATTAGTTTGTGATTTACCACCTCCATTTCCTAGTTTGAGAGAGAAAAACATACTTTTAACCTCTGTTTGATACCAATTATTGTGTCCATTAGGTCAAATAGCCTGAGATGCGGGTGAATCAGGTTATGATATATTAAAACTAATTACCCTTCGAATATTTTTTTGTCCTTAAAAAACATAATTATCTCTTTTTCCTATATAAATATATATAAAAAATGAAATCATACACAAGAAAGAACAATATTACCTGGTTCACCCTCATCGGGGAACATCCAAGGAGCATACAATGATGTTGTACTAATGTACCAAATCCACTAAAGCTCACTGCCAATTACAAAGATTATTCTAGATCTTATATGCATAGGATCACTGAATTTAAATGGTTCATGGTCATATTACTACATTCCCAAGGGACAATCCCTATATATCTTTCTCTATCTCATTGCCAGTGGGAAGGATTATAGTATTCCTCTTCCTTTTCTCACTGCTCTTGGAAGGGATCCACTCACAGTTTATTGAAATTTAGGTCCCATCATTTTTATGAAATCAAGTAACCTCAAATGTAGGTAGATTCTCTATAGAAGTCCCATTTTCACCCATAGGTAAAATCCAATTTTCCACATATTGTTAGTTAGTAAAAATTACCTTCATGAATTGTTTTAGTGCATTTTCAAACTTTCTCATGCCCTCCATGAACTGACTTGCTCTTTCAATAACTTCATAGTGTATATGCTATATAGATCACATCCTCAGTGTACTGCCTTAGATTTTTCTTCCTTGTATCACCTCTATATACCTCCTATTTGTAACCTCTTTGTGTACCACTTCCGTGTAACAGATTCTTTGAACTGCTTCCACATACCACTTTCGTATACCTCTTCTTCATACCGCTTCTACCTACCGCTTTCGCATGCCATACCTCATTCTTCCAGAGACTACCTATTTCCCAAATAACTTCTCCTGCATGAACCAATTCTATAACTCATACTATTTTCATTTGCTGGCTATGGTGCCCCACAAGACCCTTTTGAAAATAATTTTTCCAAAATCCTTCTTCTTGCGTAGAATCCACATTGTAAACCACTTCTCTTTCAGAGACCTGATTCCCTCAAACCACTTCAGACATAGGAAATTTTTTTGGAGGAAAGAATTTTTCTTATGAAAACATTTCTACCTTTATGAGGGGATTATCACTCCTTATATTTGGAAATAGATCTGTAAAATACTCTAGTATAATATTTTATAAATCATCACCACGTAATAGTTCTTCCACGAACAGTTTCCCTATGTGGTCATCCTACATCCTTTCTTCCTTCCAAACAACCCAAATCACAATCCTGTTTTCCCCAATGATGCCTTTCATGGTTTCTCAAATGACTGCCATATTTCCATGAACGACATGCCATCCCACATAACACAATGCTTCCCAATAACTATCAGCTCCCCACAAACCGTTCAAATACACAGTTTGCGTCTCACGCATCACTATTCCCTTTATTTTTTATTTCCTTCAACATTTATAACACCATCATTCACTATCCACAAAAATTCATTCACAGTCCATATATTGTCACTTTTATGTAGAAATCCTTCACCAAAGTTAAAATCATTATTTTGAGGCCCAAAAATTTAGAAAACATAGGGAAACTATGCTATCTCAAACACCTACTTCTACAAACACCAAACATACTCATTCAAGGTCATATAGTTTCATTAAAAAACACAATCAAACTGAAAACATAACAAGATCACGCCATGGGGAATTTTTTACCTATATATTCGAAATAGGAATTTAACTAGGATAATTCCAAATATGTTCTATCTTCAAGTAATCATGATGCTATGAGAATACATGATTTTAGATTTGATTTGATAATGAATAGATAAAAATAGGGGAAAATGGATAACTTATTAATTAATGGAAATTTAAAATGAAAATATTTAAAATTCATAAATGCTGATAATAAAAATTAAAAAAATGATGTTAGTGCTGATCTTATATGTCATAAGTATGAAAAAGTGAATTCTGTTTCAAGGTGAATGATTTTAGTTAATGAAGTAACAATATAGATGAAACAATATGAGTATTGTATTAAAACTATAGGAAGATTTGTTCCAAACTGTAAATTGATTGATGATGAAAATGTATTCAAAAAATGAAAAATAAACTTCCAGGATCATGTTTTTGAAATGGCAGCCACACGGAGACGAGAACAAAATGTCTAAGAAAGAAAAAACTTTAGGATTTTCTATTTTCTATTGTAATTCATTTCATATATTTTAATATAATATTAGGGTTTGTTTTACCTTTCACATTTCATTTACATTGTGTTCCCATCCATTAATATTATTTCTCTCCCTCCAATGAGAAATAGTTTTGGTGTTTATTTGAGGGGGAATAAACCATTGATTTTTGATTGAGTTTTTAATATCATTTTCTACTTTTTTGATCTCATTTTAAGATGAAGTAGTGTTTAGTTATACGTTTTATATGTGATGATGATCCAATTTACCCTACACTCTATTTTTTCTCACCTATAATGTTATTTCAGTGCTTCCCATCATTATATGTTCATTATATGAAAGAATTTATTCCATGTATATGTGAAATGGGTAGGAGTCCCTTATATAAATCATCATGATATCAAAAAATACATATTATTTTTTACAAAACCATAATGGTTATATTACATATGAAAAGGATATAAATTTAATATAATGATCAATGGTCGTATAGGTTCATGAAATGATCACAAACAAAACAATACAAATTCAAAATTTTCCGTAAAGATTAAATAATTTCAATAATAAACTAAAGAATACATGAAAATTTATCTATCCAAATTATAAATATAATTAAATATGGAAGAAACAATAAAAGTACATGTCTTAAAGAAAAAACATAAATGATTTTTGTAACTACTTTATCTCATAGTCCGACATCATAGTCCACCCCAATGTGTGGAAGTATTTCATAGTATCCTTGTATTTTATTTTATCATGTCACTTCTTAAAAACCAATTTTCAGTAATACACAACAACATATTAATGTAAATCATGTTAATTTTCATTCAAAAACATCAAATTTGATTAATACCTTGAACTCGGTACTCATACAATGTGTAATAATTTATTGATAATTTCACACTAGATAGTAATTGATGATAAGTGTGACATCTAAATACATACCAAATATTTCCTTCCAGTCACTACACAACTCATTCTTATATTCTATCCACACCTCACCTAATTCAATGAGCTTCACATTCCTTAAAACCTATCAACTAGGAAAATTATAATAAACATGACAATGAAATTTTAATTCATATAGATAAAATTATAATAAAAATATAAATCAAATTATTTTTCTTACCTATATTTTCCTAAGAATTATCCTTTAATTAAGTTTCCTGGTGTCGCCTGGAGAGTGTCTTAGTGGGAATGATATTTGAGTATTTGGATAGTGCTACTATAAAAATGCTACATTAGCATCTTATTTATCCAATCATTTTACAGTCCTCATTATACATCACAATCATCTATGTGTGGAGGGTCCACATTGTACATATTCATGTACGCCCATACGACCTCTTGAAATATAAATATTTTAAATAAAAAATCCAAAATTATATCATTATAAATTATAATGAAAAAAAATTACAGTATTTCTTTTCAAGTGTTCTATATATATACCTAATGCATCCTAGATAGTGGGTGTCATTGGATCCCTAGGCACGAAAAGAATTTCTACCTTTATAGAAGGAGTGGGACCCCGTGTCTTATCTAGAGGCTCAAAATGTTTCTTAGTAGAAGTCAGAGGATCACAAATATAAATTCTAAGGGATAAGGATGTAGAAGGTAAACAAGATTTCATATAAGTGTGTGGAAATAAAAAATATATATGGGGATTATGAGTCATAACTAGATAAGAGATAGATAGGTTATGATTACGTGAAAATGGTGGTGAAAATATTGGATGTCTAAATTTCATAGGTTTCTCTAACGATACCATGGGTTTAGAAGGTGTGCAAGATAGTATGTCAGATAAAGGGATAGGGTGTGATAGAGTGTGTTGAGTGGTTTCTATAGATATTGTACCACCCCATCACATCATCCAAAGGACCAATTTTACCACTTAGCTAGTTGGAAAATAATTGTCACCTTGATGGTGGATCCTGACTAAAAGTTAAAAAAATTAATGACATGATGTTTTATGTAATCGATGATTATTGTCTATCACCATTTTCTTCATATATCTCCTATGTTTTTCAATTCCTACATTTGAAAATAAATATGCAAATATTTACATGTCCATAACTATTGTTTAATCCAAAATTAAAAGAATATGATACATGACATAATTAAAGAATACTAATTTTCAACCCAAATAAAACATACATAGTGATATATAAAAGAATATTATGTTTTGGGGAAAAAATATAAAAACATAAAATACATGACAGATAAAAATTATTTTTTTCAAATTAATATATTTATCATGTATATGATACAAAATTAATCTATTTTAAATTTTATCCAATTCAATTTTTGTTAGTTAATTTGTATCATTTTGGTCAATTAATTAGTTCATTATTCCATTGGTATTTGTCATATGTCATTTGGTCAATATATTTGGGTTTTCTCATTTTTTATTTTTAAGGTTATTTTTTTTAAATAATTTTGATTTTGATTTTCATTAGTTTAATATATTTCAATCCAATCCATCAGATTTATTATTCCAATTAAATTGTTTTAGTTTTTTTGGAGGTTCTAATATAGTGAAATTAAATATTGTAAAATGAAACTCAAATAAAATTACAACTATTATATTTTGAAAATTCACATGACTGTTAAGTTGGATAAAAAATATTTGTAATCAACAGTAATGAAATTTGAACTATTGACTCTCTCTGTGTATCCCACCACAATGTCAGGTTTACAATCAACTCTAAAAAATAAACTATTGAATTCATCATATTTAATAAATTTATTGGGAGTAATGGGAGCAGGGATGGGGTAAATTCAATCATCAGAATCATCAAAAATATATTTGGGATTTCATTAATAATTACACCAAATTCTGTTCTAGGGTGATCATTAACAAAATAACATTTTATTTATTGATTAAAATATATATAGATCATCATTAACAAGACTGTGAGTCATTAGAATACCATAAAATCGATATTAATCAATAAATTTATATTACCTATCATTGAATCAAACAACTTAAATTTCATCATAGTGACTCGACCATGAGAATATTAATCTAGTATTACTACTTTCTCAATGACTCCATAATAAGATGCATTTGGAAATCAGGGTCTACTATATAATGTAATGGAATAAAGGTCAGTTATGGTAGTTACCATAAACCCTTCATGTTTTCTTCTCATTTTTATTGTTCGTTTAGTGATAATAAATATGTAACCATTGATAACAATTGATTTTCATTAAAAACCCATAGAATTATGACCAAAAGCCAAATCAGTTATTACTGTAGAGATAGAGTTAGTAGTAAAACTCAATACCTAAAATATAAATAAATATTAAAATTAAATAAATATTTTTGTAATTTATTTTAGTAATACATCTACCTTCAATTTCTACAAACTAGAAAACTCTTTGCTATGAAAATTCTCTCCCCTTCACCAAGATAATGAACAATGATTTGTATTTATCATTTTTTGTGTTACTTATTGAAAAAATTGAAATTTTTTAATAGATATTAAAAATTTCATGAGAGGAGATATGATATACATGTTCAATTTAATTACATGATGAATTCATCAAAAAATTAATTCTAAAAAAAACTATGTGATATTCTATATATTAGTCTTCATGGCTTAATATGGTCAATGTATATGATCTGAGAATTGCATCAGTTTAAGAATGTGATTGAAAACGGGTTTTTCTTTTATCATACTATTATTCTTAATTAATAATTGGTCTATTTCATCTCATAGTCACATTATATAAATATATTTTACATAAATACATTAATTCTTGAGCCAAGTTACAATTCATGATAGAAACTTTAGGATAATTCATTTTCTGGACATAAAAACTCACTGTGTATATATTTATTTAAGTTGGATACATTCAATGAAAAAAATAGGTTCTGTGAGAATTATTTTAGTTGGAAGATGGATAGATAGATGAAAAATTCATGTTAAAAATTATAGAGGAAATATTTTCTCTAACTCAGCAAAATTAATGGTTCCTTGATTTTTTTTTCAAATAAATAATTGTAAAAATTACTAGCATAAATATAAATAAATATATATATATATATATATATATATATAAATGGAACAACCTAATAACTAACACTTTTATATTATTGGACAATAGATAAAAATATCTATTGGAATCAAATCATGCATAAGGATGTTATAATAATGACTACTCAATTATTTCAACTCCAAATATCTTCTACAGACCCATTTTTTTATATTGATTGAATATATATTCAGTACTTTTATATTCTCTAATACTACCAATTTTTTTTTTGTCTCCTCGTGTAATCACATAATTAGAAAATGAAAATTTCCATTGTAGTTCACAAATACAAAGAGGGTGAAATTTTTGTTTGATACCAAAATACCCCAAGTCAGACTGAGATGAAAAATCATCTTTGTTATTTTTATTAACATTTTGAATAATAAAATAAAACATTTGATGTATATTCTTCTAAGTGTGCATAAAATCTATGAAAATATGTAACAAATTGGTTTAATAATAAGGAAATATAAAGAAGATAATCTTCTTATTCTTCTAACTTTTATTGGTTTTAGTGGAAACATTCTTCCTCTTTCTATATTTCTTATAACCCTCCTGGAATAAAAAACTGAAATCATGAAATTTATTAAGCACATCAGTTCCAAATTTATGTTAATGTGGATTTATTATCTTTATAATATTATAAAACCTTAAATGATTATTTTTATATGGATGGTCCCTTTTTAATAATCACCTATAACCTATAAAACAGAAACTACATCGATATTTTAGTCTTCAGGACCATGTATTATACATTAAAATAGGAAATGATAGTTGTACCTCCAAAATACATCTAGAAATAATTGCATAAGTAAGAACATCATTTATCATCTACATAAGTTAAACACGTATATGAAATATGTGTATATAACATGCATCATATGTGTGTACACTCACATTACAAAGATGTTTAAACTCTTTTATTAATGATTCCATGTATACATGTACATCATTTCCATTTTCATATGGTTTAGATATGAGTATACTCATGATTGTGAAATGGTGTTTCATACACATCCATGGAGGAAGGATATAAATGTGTATTAATACCAGTCATGTAATGTGTGAAGTGATAAACATCCTAACTAGATTTAAAGCATATCATGAAAGGCCCAACCTCACATTTTGCATGTTAGAAGAGAAATTAGGATATTGAACATCAACTGCCTTCCATGAAAATTCATCAATTAGATGAACCAAATCATCATTATCCTTCTTTATCATGGTATCAATCTATCACTTTTTTTTGATATTTCATCATACAATAAAATATTTTGGATTATAGGGAACCATAAAAAATTACACATTACATAATGTTGCACATGAAATGGTGTCCCCTAAATATTGTGGTTCCATTGGGATGTGCCATATTTTATACATGAATTTCATTTAGTAGTTTCCTTCCATAATAAGCTGCAATCTTTTAGGAAATAAATAATTTTATTTTGAAAATCCAAGTTCCTTAACTAAATTCAATGTAATTAAATGGTTTTAGGTAATATATAAATCATCTGGAAGTAAGTACTTAAAAGGTTAACAATTTAATCAATAGTATTATTATAAATTATATACAAGGGTTTCCCATGAAACAATTTGATTCAGAATTATATATTTTTCATTTTACCACTTTGGTGATATACTGGAATCATAAAAGCATCATTAATTTTTTTTACCCCTATAGACATCATCTTTTTTTAAATGTCTCATGTGTGACCATATCAGAATCTTCTTAGTTCGACATCCATTCCTTCTCATTATGATGAATAAATGGAAATCAGTCGTCAAATAAATTCTCTACCCTAATCCTCTCATTTGGTTCAGGAACATTTTGAGATTTCATTTTATCCCCATTGTGATACCCCACATTATATTTTTTAAAAAACTATATGTGGTTATGTGGTATATATGTTCATGATGGCTCAACCAAGGTCTTCAAACATAATTATAACATGGTTAATGTATGCGACCACTATCTGAAACATTCTTTAATGAAGAATGTAAAAATATCTCCAACTTGTTTTGAAAATACCTTGAAATATGATTTGTTTCATACATAAAATTCTATTCACTTTGTAAAAAAATCTTTTATGTCATGTATTAATATTAATGAAATAAGATTTAAGTTAAAAAATATATATTTTTGGAAACAAGAATTGTTCACTTTGTATGAGACCATAATAGACACACTATTCTATATGAGAATTATAATATTAATGACAAAAAATACTATAAACATATAGAAAATAATATAAATATAATTCTATTATATAGAATTTAATTATATGAATGAGTAATAACTATACATGATACTAAAAAAAATTTGTTTATAAAAATAGTTTTATTTGTTCCCTTATTCTATTCATTTTAAACATAATGTTATTCTTATTAAATAAATTCTTGTATAAAAGATTACTATTTCTAGGTAACCATCTTCTATGTAGTACAGTCACTCAGTGAATTAACCAATATTTTTGATGATTTAAAATTAAGTTATTAGATATTATAAATGTTGTAATTAGTTTTTTAACTATTCTTGGTCAGAGATATGGTCCCATGTTTGAGGTAAAAAACCATAATAATAGGACAAGACTAAAAAGTGATGACTAGGTGGTGCTTGAAGAGGGAATTTATTCTCTTATAAGATAATTAGTAATTTAGACCTACCCACAATGTATTGTACATGTTTTTATATTGATTGTGATATGTGTGGTCTCTACCCATTTTGCAATTAAACCTTTTTAAAATTATTGAATTATATATTTTAGGATGATATATATGGTGTTGAATAAAATAATGTTCCATATTCATTGAGTGTCGTGTATTTAATTATGATAATGTGTCTTATAGAATAGAAATTCATATAGGTCTTATTTAAAAAAGTTATAATTTAGTGAATAAATTTATAAGGAATAAATTTACTTTCAATAGGTGCCTTAGTGGATATCCCCCTAAATTTGGTCTGGTTAAGGTACATTTGATTTAGTTTAGTTTAGTTTTGGTTAATATTACTTAATTTGGTTTATTTAAATTCAGTTTTAATCTGGTTTGGTTAGGTCAATTATTTTTTATTTGGTCTAGTTTGATTGTGTAGGGGTTGTCTATCTATAGATCATGTTCATATGATTTTTTTTTTCAATTTCAATTGTTTCAATTTGGGATAGTTTGATTTAATGTTGGTTATATTAGTTCAAAAAATTTCAATTTAATTTGGTCCAACTCAATTATATTACATTTGGTTCAATTAAATTCTATTTGGTTTTGTTTGGTGTTGTTTGATACGGATCAATTCGATTTTGTATAACTTGGTTCTATTCAAGTTTGGTCATTTTGGATTGGTTTAGTTCAAATATATCCTTTTCTAGTTTTTTTTTGAACAGGTTGGTTTAGTTTAAATATGTAATATGTGATAACAATGGTGGATGAAATGTGACTAACATTGGAGATATTAATGAGTCCTTTGACTAAATGTACAAGTCATTAGGTACCTTCAAAATACCCAATTGGACTCAATGAGTAAACTATGTTTGACTGATTAAAAGCTGTATATGGTCCATTAATGTTCAATTTGAGTTATATGTGTACACATTATTTAATGTTTTATATGATTAATCTAAACTACCATATGATTCATACATTTATTATTTTTTTATAATTCTAATGGAGAATGACAAGGTATCTAAAATTTATATTACAAATATGAAATTCATATCAAATGATTCTTTTTTCATGCTTTGAATATCAAAAAATATAATTATTCCTTTTATAACAATAGTTTAAGCTATGATTCCATGATTCTGACATGAGATAAGTTGAATGATGTCCTCATTTTATTAAAATTGGATTTTCAAATGAGAAAAATATAAAAATCAATACATGTGAATAATGTCTATAATAATTTAGTCAATTCATGATATGTTCTCAAGTGATATTAATATCAAAAAATAATATTTTATTCCATCTAAAGGAATTATATATAGTATCTTCACCAATATAAAATGTCTATGAATATAGGATGAACTTTTCAAAATATATAATGCTTAAAATTAAGAAATTATTTATTAACCAACTCTAGTAACTAATATGTATATGATTGTGTAGTTATTTGTGGGATTAAATATCAAAATGGAATTTTTATCCTTTATAAAAATAAAAAATAAATATATTGAGAGGTGATAAATGTTTTATAGACATAAAATTCATTCTGAAGTAATAATTTGACGGTTTAATGGTGTAAGGGGATGTTGCATACCAAATAATGTTGCAGCTATATGAATTTAAAATAGAAACAAAGAGACCATACTAGAATAACTAAAACCATACTGATAGAAATGAATTAGAAAAAACAATAATGAGCCAATCCGAACTTGATCAAAATGAACTTGTATAGAACCAAAATACTCGAGACTAACTCCAAATAAAATGAACCAAAAATAATAAGGTCTATGTCTCGACCCGTCCCCTGGGGCCCATCCCGTGACTACCCCATGCCCGTCTTCCACAGGCTAGGGGTTGGTGACTAGCACCAAGGCATATTCCTTATAACTGGGAAGGCATTGACTTTATAACCAGTAAGCACACACAACCGAGCATTCCACAAGATACGAACTCAAGTAAGACAAACAGTAAAAACAGTTAGTGTAGTATGTAAAAGGGGCCAGAATACAAGCCCAACTGAAAAGTACAAGAAACTGAAAGTACAAGTAAACTGGAGAAAAATGGAAGACAGCTTCTGGGTCGTTCTCTGAGGTTCCTACATGAAGGGTAGGTACATATCGCCTCCACATAACTCCACGTCCGTCCATCTCCTCTGTGTACCAACTCGTCATAAGGTCCTCCTCCAGGCACCGTCCAGTCCTACTACCCTTAGTCTCAGACAACACTATCCATCGTCTACACCAAACACAACATGGTGCGGGCATAGCTCGTGCAGGGGTGAGTATGACGATACTCAGTAGGGACCCCGAGACCCTCACTGTCTCACAAAATTCATAAAGGATAAACCTTAAAGCATCAGGTCAACAATCAACCCTACTTATGTATATTCCCATACATATACCTAGGTTATCAAGTATACCCATCTCAATCATGAGGAAACACTGGGTCCAACCCAAAAGCCCAAAGATCAACTATTCCACAAAGGAAGGAAAACCACAAAAGAATATACCACACAGGTATGCCACACAGAATAATACCACCAGGTTATTACCATAAAGGAAAGTACCATATAGGTATGAACTCAGCTCACACCAGGTATAACATAAGTACAATAGTTTAGATGATTAGATGTAACTACTAAATCGTAATACTCTGTAAAGAATCTGACCCACACAAGATCGCTAGGAGCTGTCCCACACATGATCGCTAGGTGCTGGACCACACATGATCACTAGGAGCTGAACCACATAGGATCGCATGGTGCTGACACACACATGATCTCTAGGAGTTGTCCCAAACATGTTTGATAGGAGCTAACCCCATAGGGGATCGATAGGAGCTGACCCACACATGATCGCTAGGAGTTGACCCACACAAGATCCCTAGGTGGTGACCCACACAAGATCTCTAGGAGTTGACCCACATAGGATTTCTAGGATGTGACCCACACAGAATCTATAGGAGCTGACCCACACATTATCTCTAGGAGAAGAACCATACAGGGTCAGTAGGAGTTGACCCACACATGATCACTTGGTGCTGACCCACACATGATCACTCTTCATTCATCTCATCATAGCTAGCTACTGGGTTCCCGCACTATGCTTTCTCGTCTCCGGGAGGATCTGCATCACTAGTCACTGGTCGATACTCCAACAGCTATGAATCCCTAAAAAGTATCTAAAAGGTATCCCATGTCACATGGATATCAACACAACAGATGATGCACCAATCAGACGCCCGATCTGTGAGTTATTGGCCATTTTAGTCCTAGGGCCCCGGTTGGATTCGTACTTGATCCAACCCGATCGTACCTCAACATTACCTAAAACTCCAGTGGGATATACTCAGAGGGACCATCTTACTCCAATATTTCGAGCAACACTGACAGTTTTTCAAATGGACTTCTGTTGCCAAAGTTATGGCCCAAGTAAAGATTAGATTCGTATCAGGTCTGGGTCCGGTCTGACCCGGTCGGACTGACCCGAACCACTAGGTCAATCCCGACCCATGGTGTGGCCTGGCCCGCTGAGCGGTCTTGCAGGCCGCGAGGCTCACAAGACACCGCAGAGGCCGCGGGTGTCGTGGGGTAGTGAAGGTTGTAGGTCGGCTCGGCCGCAGATGGCGGCACGACCACAGGGGTACCACGAGGGTGCAGGTTGGCTCGGCTGGGAGGCCGAAGGCTGCATGGTGGCTCAGCCGGGGGGTTCTGTGAGTGCGTGGGGCCGCAGATGGCAGACTGGTGGTGGGGTAGAGGCTCGGACATGGGGTTCTTCCATGGAAGGCGGCTTGGCATCGGAGGGTGGTGGCTCGGCTGTGGGGCGGCGGTTCAGCCGCAGATGGTGCAGAGGCCATAGGGGGCGGTTCTAGGTGGGAACGGAGGCTACAGGGAAACAATGGCCATAGGGCGGCGTTATTGTGTCGTCTCCATCATCGTGAACGATGGTGGTGCCGACCACCATTCTCATGCCCCATCGTGGTTCATAGCTATTCCTCCATCGCGATCAATAATAAATCACAATGTGTTTGGAGAGGAAGGGCCATGTCTGTTTGGCCCGCACACTCAGTGTTAGAGCGGTAGCAAGTGGCTATAATTCCTTCTTGAAATATGATGAATTATCTAGAATGTAAAGAGAAAATAATTTCAGACAACCACCCTACAATTTCCCACAAATAATCATACACAAATAAACCCTACCTTGGATTGTTCATTGACGTTGGCACGAGAAGGAAGTCGAAGAAGGCAAATAGAGTGCCAAAAATCATCGATTCCGACCACACTTGAATATCGGGCTCACTCGTTGACCTCTTCCTTTATTTCCGAATAATGTTCTTCGATGACATTCTTCATTGGAGAATTGAAATCCTCCTAATATTTCTCCTATCCACAAATCCACCAAAATGAAAAGTAGCCAAAATGATATGTTTCCGCAATTTAATTGTTGGAACAATTACAAATTGGGTTAATTAATTACATAGGTTGGCATAATACATTTAAGGGGATGAAACCATTTATGTGGGGGAATATTAAGAGGCTCCCCCACTCTTATGAGGGAGTTAAAGGGGTTTTAAAACTCGGGTGGTCCCCACCACCATAAGCTATAATGGGAGGTTAGGCTCGGTGGTCCCCACCTCCATAACCTCTCATGGGAGGTTTTAGTTCAGGTGGTCCCCAACTGTGAAACATCCACATGGGAGGTATCAAAATAAAATAAAAATAAAATGTTACACCATTTTATTTTATTTTATTCCTTCACGAAAAACCCAAAATCTATCTTTCACTCTCGAACAACTGGAGTCGAGGTGAAGGTCTTTTTAAGTGAATAACGGCTCTGTGAGTTCAATAGTGTACTCATATTTCAATTCTGAGCATTGGTTCAAATGTTAGAAAAATCCCACTCGGACGTTTACTGAACTTAACAGAACAAATGCTATGAAATTCATTCTGGGCACTCTGTGCATAGGAATCACGTGTCGTCAATTTTCATAGACTTGTAAATTTTTTGTATATTTGAAAAACAATTACATGGAAATTCCAGGTCTTTACATTCTCCCCAACCGAGGGCTCTAGGTCCCCCTAAGACACAACTCAAACTAGGTAAAAAAGTTGGGGTACTGAGCACATATCTGAGTCTCCCCCTCCCATGTGTTATCCTAGATGTTCATGTGTTGCCAGTGAACGGACACCAGAGATATCAATAATCCCCGAAGGACCTGCTCTTGTTGATCCTCAGTCTCTACTAGAACCTCCGTAAAATTTTCCCCATCCTTAATGTTCATCTATCCACGGTCAATGATGTGAGAAGGGTCGTGCACGTATCTTCTAAGTTGGGATACGTGGAAGACATCATGCACCCAGTGCAATTAAGGTGGAAGACATAAGCGGTAAGCCACATTTCCAACTCTGATGACGGCTTGAAAAGGTCTGATGAACCTCTAAGACAAATTTCCACCTCAGGCATATCTACACTAACCTCGTCGAGGTGAGACCTGAATAAAGACGTGGTCTCCATCCTCGAACTCCAGAGGTCTCCGTCTCCTGTCGAAAAAAGACTTCTGCCTACTCTGTGCAGTCTTTAGCTACTCATGAATGATCTACAACTTCTTTTTGGTAGCCCGTAACATCTCTGGTCACACTAGTGCTGACTCCCTTGGGTCATTCCAACACAAAGGTGATTTGCATGTTTTCCCATACAAGGCCTCGAAAGGTTCCGCCCCAATGGTGGAGTGATAACTATTGTTTTATGCAAACTCCACCAATGGAAAGTGATCCTACCAGGTGTGACCAAAATCGAGGACACAAGCACATAGCATGTCCTCGAGGGTCCGAATGGTCTGCTCAGTCTGACCATCCTTCTGAGGATGGAAGTTGGTGATCAAACGAAGCTGCATCCCAAAACCTCCTAAAACCCCTTCCATTGCCAGGAAGTAAAACTTGCATGATGATCCGAGACAATCCTCGAGGGTACTACTAGTAGCTGCAGAATCTCCTACACATAGAGGTGTCCCAAGCTCTCTACTGAACCCTGCTCTCTGATCGGTAGAAAGTGGGCTGACTTGGTGGGTCGGTCGATGATCAACCAAATCAGATCATAGCCCCTAGATGTACATGGATGTCCTATCATGAAGTCCATGGATATCCCATCCCATGTCCACTCTGGGACCTCAGAAGTCTGAACCAACCCTGCTGGTACTTGATGCTCTGCCTTCTCTTGCTAACAAGTGAGGCATCGAGAGACAAACTCTGCTACTAATTTCTTCATTCATGGCCAACAGTGCTATCGTCAGAGATCTTGGTACATCTTCACCACTCCTGGATGTGCCGCTAGAGGGGATGTGTGGAACTCCCACAAAACTTCCTCCCTAATCGACATTGGTATCATGGTACTTCTTCTGAAGAGGATGACATGCTCCCCACCTTCAAAAATCCATCAGGTGCCTTCCTTGTGGATATCTAAGCATGTAGAGCATCGTAGTCAGCATCCCCATGCTATGCCTCCCTAAATCACTGAATAAGTGGGGGAATGACTGTAAGAGACTGTAGATAAGCTGCTACATCCCGATCCACGATGCATATCTGCAAGGCGGTCTGCGGCTCTTTTACCTCACCTAGCAGCTATATACCAGATATCTTACTGAGTGCATCTGCTACAATGTTCTCCTTCCCACGAATATATAATAACTCGAAGTTATAGTCCTAGAGGAACTCAATCCAATGTCATTGTCTAAGGTTCAAGTCCTTCTGAGTGAATATATACCTAAGACTCTTGTGATCCGAGTAGACTATAAAACATTCTCCCATCAGATAGTGCCACCACATATTCAAGGGGAAGACCACTGTTGCTAACTACAAGTCATGGGTAGTGTAGTTCATCTCATGTTGTATCAGCTGTTGAGAACCATATGCAATCACTTATTTCTCCTGCATCAGGACAAATCTGAGTCTGGTCCCTGAAGCATCGCAGTAGACTATGTATCCTACGCCCTCCTCTAGAAGCCTTAAGATGGGGGCACTAGTCAGCATTTGCCTCAGCTCCTGAAAACTCTACTAGAATCACTCCGACCACACGAAGGGTTTCCCTTTCTTCGTTAATGCATAATGTGGTGTTGCAACTCTAAAGAAATATGACACAAACCACCAGTAGTATCCAGCCAAAACCAGGAAACTCTGTACCTCCGTCACACTGGTGGGTGTATCCCAAGCAAGTACCACCTCAATATTCATTGAATCCACAACAACACCATCCCACAAGATTACAAGTCCAAGAAAGTGAACCTCTCAGATTCAGAATTGGATATTCGAGAGCTTACAAAAAATCTAGTGCTCTCAGAGTGTTCGTAGTACTAAATATAAATGATATGCATGCTCCTCCTCAGTTGCCAAGTAGATCAGAACGTCGTCCATGAAGACTAATACAAAGTGATCATGGGATGGATGAAAGATCATGTTAATGAGTCCCATGAACACTCATTGAGTGTTGGTTACGCTGAATGTCATAACCAAGAACTCATAATGGCCATACCGACATCTGAGAGCCATCTTCGGCACATCCTTGTCTCACACTCTGAGCTGTTGATAGCCTGACTAGGGTTTATCTATGAGAACCACCGTGATCCTTTGATCTGATCAAAGAGATCTTCAATCCTTAGAAGTGGGTACTTGTTCTACACAGTCACATGATTTAGGTTCCGATAGTCAACACAATGATTCAAGCTCCCATCCGCCTTCTTGGCGATCAAAATCGAGGCTGCCCAAGGTGAAACACTAGGCCAAATGAATCCCTTCCCCTTCAAATCCTCCAACTGTACCCGCAGCTCACGAAGATCTGTGGGAGCCATATGGTATGCTGGTGTGGATATCAGTTCTGTCCTGGGGTATAAGTCAATATAAAATTCCACCTCTCTGTGAGGAGTTTGACCTGGAACATCATTAGGGAAGACATCTGCATACTATTCCACCACTACAGGATAATTAGGACTCTCCAAATCAACTGTACTGAGGGTAAGGCTAGCCAACTGATGAGTGACCAGCTGAAATCTCCCCCATGTAAGTTCATCCTACACTTCAAAGGCTACCTTCTTTTCGGTTAAGGTAAAACTCGTCCCATCAGTGCAGATACACCTCACTTTGCGCCTAATACAATCAATCAGATCATGGGCTCCAGATAACTAGTCCATACCCAAGATGATGTCATAAGGCCTCGACGCCACTACTAGGAGATCCCAGCCGAAGCTCTAACCTCCTAGAGTAAGCTCAAACTATTAGAACTAGTGCATAATCATCGAATCTTCTCCCATAGGTGTCTCTAGCTATAAGGATTTAGCCAACAGCTCTGTTGGAATATCTGAGGTCCGAACAAGGGTAGTGTAAATAAAATAATGACAGCCACCTATGTCTATAAGTACTTCTTCTAAGGTGGAGTGGACATAGATCATACCTCGTGTCATCTCTGGAGCACTGCAATCATAGGCCTCAGCTACCTAGAGTTGAGATAGCCACTGTCCACCTGCGCCCTACTATCGGGGTGTACCTCTTAGTGGTGGTGGCATTAACATATTGAATCATCTCCCACCGAAAGATGCACGACCAGATCTTCTGTCACGTCTGGCTACTCCGTACAGACCTCCCTGGTCGAACCATTGTCTCTGCCTGGGTGGTCCTTCGACCGTCTACTGATCATCCTTAATGTGGGCCGGACAGTCATGAGCCATGTGACTCTACCTGCCGCATGCATAACACTGCCATCTCCTAGTATGCCAGTCTCTGCCTTGGTTGCCTCGCACAACCAACCTTGAATCCTGTGGTTGTACAGCTGTAGGTCTGGACCTCTTGGACCTCTATGTCATCTATCTTCTGCCAGCTACAGAAGACTCCACTACATGATGACTGCTTGTGGGTCTCACTACTGGTGACTTTTTAGCAAGGAAACTCTCCACCAAGAGGGCTCGCTCTAACACTCTCGATTACATCGGGATACTAAGTGAGATCATCGAAGCCCTGATCTCTCACCTGAGCCCCTGCTCAAAGGTTCGGGTCCTAAATAATGGGTCCTGCACCATATCGGTGGTGTAATGTGATAGATCAGTGAACCTTGCTGAGTACTAAGCCAAAGTCATTCTTCCTTACTATAGATGATGTATCTCCTGAATTCACACTGCACGAAGAGTTTCTGGGACAAACTCTGCCCGAAACAGGCTCTAGAAGTCTACCCAAAGAAGCACCACCTCATCATGAACCTGGAGCATCAAGATCCACCATATTCTTGATGATTCTCATAGAAGGCTGGTGGAAAGGATCACCATGAGATTGGTTGGTGTCCCTACCAGTCAGAGGACTCTCACTACAGCTTCAAACTAATCCTCAACTGCCTGTGGGTCTGTAACTCCCCTAAACCTGGGTGGCCTCTGGCATTGGAACTCGTGCAATGCACTCAAGTAGTGTGCACCATCTGCTGCTGGGGCTGGTGGCATCGGTGGGCCAACGAGTAATGGTACTGCTGGTGCCTCCTCCGGTTACTCTACTGGAAGAGGGCCATGCACTGAGGCCTTGTCACCTAGTGGGATATCAGAATGTATTACTCTCAGAACCCTAGCTAGTTGTCTGTGTATAAGCATCATAAAAACAAACATGTGAGCCATGATCAATAAGTTTTACATGGTGAGATGAATCAATATGTTCATAAAGAAGACTCTTGAAAACACACACACAATCAATGTTTTCATGTATTGAGATGGAAATCAAAAGTCGGGGTACTGGTGTATGGATAAATCGACTACTGACCAATACTGGATTCCCTAAACTAATAACCACACTAAATACACTTGACACAATTGCTGTTAAAAGAACGATTATAGTCCTATGTTCTATGGTTGAACCGACTCCTCTGATACCAATTTGTCCTGACCTGTCCCCCGGGGCCCGTACCGTGACTAACCCAAGCCCACCTTTAATAGGATAGGGGATAGAAACTAGCACCAAAGGTGTATTCCCTATAACTGGGAAGGAATTGCCTTTATAACCTGTAAGTGCACTCAACCAAGAACACAACATGATAAAAAATCATGTGAACTAAATAGTAAACAGATTGAGTATAGTATGTAATATGGGCCAGAATACAAGACCAACTAGAAAGTACAAGAAACTAAAATTACAAGTAAATTGGAGCAAAATTGAAAAAAACTGCTAGGTCGTCCTCCATGGTTCCAACCTGAAGGGTAGGTATAGATTGCCTCTACAACACTCTAGGCCCATCCATCTCCAATGTGTACTGACTAGTCATAAGGTTTCCTTCGGGCATTATACAGTCCTGGTACCCCTCAGTCTCGATCAACGCTGTCTGTCATCTACACCCAACACAATAAGGTGAAGGCATATCCCATGCTGGGGTGAGTATAATGATACTCAATAAGGACCCAGAGACCATCAAGGTCTCACAAAATCAACAAAGGATAAAACATAAAGAATGAGGTCAACTGTAAACCCTACTTAGTTATATGCCCATACAAATACCTAAGTTATCAATAATACCCATATAAATCATGAGGATATAGAGGGTCCAACCAAAAATCCAAATGCTCAACTCTTACACAAAGGGAGGAAAACCAAAAAGGCAATTACCACACATGTATGCAACAAAGAAGAATACCAGTAGGGTATTACCACAAAGGAAATTACCACATAGGTACAAAATCAACTCACACCGGGTATAACATAAGTACAGTAGTAGAGATGATTAGATGTAACTAATGAATCATCTTACTCTGTAAAGAGTCTGACCCACATAGGTTCTCTAAGAGCTAACCCACACAGGATCGCTATGTGCTAAAGCACACAAGATCGCTAGGAGATGACCCACACATGATCTCTAGGTGCTAACCGACATAGGATCTCTATGAGCTGACCCAAACATGTTCGCTAGGAGATGACCCACACAGGATCTCTAGTAGTTGACTCACACAAGATGGCTAGGCACTGACCCACATAGGATCCTTATGAGCTCACCCACAAAGGATCACTTGGAGCTGACCCACACAATATTGATATGAGCTGACCCACATAGGATCTCTAGGAGCTGACCCACACATTTTCGCTAGGTTCTGACCCACATTGGATCTCTCTTCATTCTTCTCATCACATCCAGCTACATGGTTCTTGCACTATGCCTGCTCGTCTCAAGGAGGATTTTCTTCCAAATTCATTGCTCAATACTAAAACTACTAAAAATTCCAAAGAAGAATTATCTCCAAGGTCCGCCACGTCATATGGGTCTCAACGCAATAGACGACGTGTTAATCGAACACCCAATATGTGAGTTATTAGTCTTTTAGTCCTAGGGCCCTCTTGGATTCGTACTCGATTCAAAGCCAACTGTAGCTCAAATTTACCCAAAATTCTAGTGTGGTATACTCAAAGGGACCGTCTCGCTCCATTATTTCTAGAACTATTGACGGTTCGTCCAACAGACGTCCAGTGCCAAAGTTATGGCCCAAGTAAAGTATACGTTCGTATCAGGTCCGGGTCCTGTCCGACCCAGTCAGACCGAACAGACGAGACCTGACCAGGGTCGACCCAGTTTAAGATGACCCAACTCGACTTGCTGGGTCAAGACTGGGCCATTATGTAGACTGGCCCACTGGGCGGCCTGACCTACTGGGTAGTCCGGCAGGCCGCGATGGCCGTGAGAGACCACAGAGGCCGCAACTGCTGCTGGGCGGCGGAGGCCGCGGGCCAGCTCGGCCACAGATGGCGGCTCAACCACGGGGGTGCCACGAGGGTGAGGGGAGGCTCGTCTCAAATTGGGGAATATTGGTCGAGAGGGTGGGGGATGCGGGGCGGCTCAGCCGGGGGGTCCCACGAGGGCATGGGGCCATGGGGTGGCGGCTCGGCCGTGGGGCAGTTCGGCCGCAGATGGCGGCCCATCCACAGGGTGGTGGCTCAGCCACCGGGTTTGGCCACAGAGGGTGGTGGATCGGCTGCGGGGCGGTGGCCTGGCCACAGACGGCGTGGAGGCCGCGAGTGGTAGTGCCATGGGGCGCGGAGGCTGCGGGGCATCTGTGGCTGCAGGCGACATCGTTGCGCCATCGCATTAGTCACGACCGATGGTGGTGCCAGCCGCCGTTCTCATTCCCCACCATGGTTCGTAGCTGCTCCTCCTTCTAGATCAACAATTAATCATAATGTTTGTAGAGAGGAAGATCCATGTTTATTTGGCCCGCACTCTCCACGTTAGAGTGGTATAAAGCAGCTATAATTACTTCATTAATTATGAAGAATTATCAAGAACAGAAAGAGAGAAGAATTTCAAATAAACACCCTAAGATTTCCCGTAAATAATCATACAAAAATAAACCCATAACTTGAATTTTTCATTTATGTTGGCATGATAAAGAAGTCGAAGAATGCAAAGAGCGTGCCAACGATCATCTCTTTCCACTACGCTTCGATGTCGGGCTCACTCATTGTCCTCTTCCTTGATTTCATAAGAATGTTCTTCGATGTTGTTCTTCATTGGAGAAGTGAAATCCTCCCAATATTTATCCTCTCACCAAATCCACCAAAATTTAAAGTACCTAAAATGATATGTTTCAAAAATTTAATTATTTGCACAATTTCAAATTGGGTTAATTAATTACATAGGTTGGCATAATAAATTTAAGGGGGTGGAACCATTTATGTAGGAGAAGTTTAAAAGGCTCCCCCACAATTATGAGGGATTTCATGAGGTTTTAAACCTCGGGTGGTACCCACCACCATAACCTCTCATGGGAGGTTATGATCGGTGGTCCCCACCTTCATAACCTCCCATGGGAGTTTAGGATAGGTGGTCCCCACCGCCATAGCCTCCCATGGGAGGTTTTAGTTGAGGTGGTCCCCACCTGTGAAATATCCACATGGGTGGTTTCGAAATAAAATAAAAATAAAATGTTACACCATTTTATTTAATTTTAGTCCTTCATGAAAAACCCAAAATCTATCATTTACTCTCTACCCACTACGGTTGAGGTGAATGTCTCCTTAAGAAAATATCGGTGCTTCTTGTTCAACGGTGTTCTCAGATTTCAATTCTGAGCACCAGTTCAAAAGTTCAAAAAAACCCCCTTGCACATTTACTTAACGTACCCGAAAAAAAGTTCAGAAATTTATTCCAAGCACTCCAGGCCTTGGAATCAGGCGCTGTCAATTTTTTTAGACTTTTAAAATTACCATATATTTAAAAAAAATTACATTGAAATTCCAGGTCTTTATCGTCTAAATCAAACATCATTTATCTAGATCAAAAGAAATTCAATTCCCAAAAAAAATTATTCCTTAGTGTTTTAGCCAAAAAAAACGAAATGGTTGGATGATATAATTCCATATTTTTTTGGAACCCACTGATTTAATATTAATGAATAATTAAATGAAATCAAGATGATATGAGATATCGTTAAGTCACGGGTTGGGAAGAAAGTGTAACACCAACGATATTGCCTGGGTTTGGGATTAGAACTCAATAGAATGAGGGGAGGGGTGCCCACACCAGGAATTTACGGAAGGGATATAAATAAATATTTTTTAAAACCATTGGCATAGATATCAGTTATGCCTATAATTTTTATTATAGTTTGGAGAGGTTTAGTATAATCAGCTGATCCAAACTAATAGGTCAAACCATTTGGATTTCCTCATGTGTATATCCCACATTTCCAGTAGTGTACCAACCTATTTTAATTTTTTTGATTTACATGATACACATTGATGTATATAACAAGAATATATATTCATTAATGGTAATTAATGCTTCAATACAAATTTATTTTTTCATGGGGATATAGTTTAAATGTTACAAAATATGAAAGAATTAATTTTACAATATCATTTTTTAGATTTCATTTATTTTCATTGAAGGATTTTTATAATACATCATTCATAAAATCCTTATATTTTCTTATGCTTTTTATATTTTAAGAAATTTAATGTTTTAATATAATTTTGTTAAATTTTAAAATAGAAAACTAGAATTTTCATGTATAGATACTAAAATTTTATAGATGAATATTCATTACAAAACATTACGATCCACCCCAAAATAATTTTGATTTAGTGTCTTTGAAAACATGGGAACATAAACAACTCATTCATAAGGGATATATATAATATCCCACTAATTTATTCATATTTAGAACCCTCTTATGACCTATAACTCTTAAAACCCTTCTTTATAACTGGAGGAAAAGAATTATAAGATAAGGTGTGCTCAAATACCCACTTAGGGTAACTAAGAGAGATAATAATGATCACTTAAAAATAACATGAGAATAAGAGTATGAGAACATGATTATAATATTTTAAAATCATAACCTTCATATCAATGTACGTAATCCCGACTCATATAATATATCTTGTTAGTTCAAAATACATGCATAAAAAATTAATCAATAAATGTGAACCATGAGAACATAACATTGAAATATTATATAAGTTATTGGCATGCAAATACATATATAAAATCATTATTTTATTCAAGTATCAGTTCCAAGACTATCGAAGTTATATGGGTTCACTCCCTATTCCATCATATCCTTATTCATGTTTCATTGCCTACATTACAACAGTCGATAAACACCTTAATTTAACCGAGTTCACTCTCTATTCGAAGCACTATTATCTCATGAGATATCGATATTTACCAAATTATTTTGAGAAATATATAATTACTATACCACCCATAATATAATCACAATCCATTATTATGTGTTCTATAAGATCATTAATAATTAATCCTATATTATAACCCATGGAAAGAAAACATGTATAATAACCATTTCAATATTTCACCATAACATAAAATAATAAAAATCAATGGGTTTAATAAAAATTTAATCATCATAATCATAAACCAGACATAGAAAAAATAAGGATGAAATAACTGTATCAAATATCTAGTAAATAATAAGTGAAATTAAATTATGTTATCATAAATGAAAATTCAATTTATAGATCTCATTGAATATTTCTTTTTAAAATACCCATTTCAAATGAAAATCTGTTATTTAAAGTATATAAATTCATAAATCATTATGGAATTTATTTTTTATGGAAAGATACATGGAAACATTGTAAAGTAATTCTCAAATCCTTGAGTGGTCATGACTCTGAGAAATTTCATTTATTCCGTATAAGTTAAAATAACAAGTCCTTTCACAATTTCGTTAAAAATAAAAAGTACACCATTCAAGAAAGGATAAATAGATCATTTTATATTAAAAATAAAATAATTGGTAAAATTAATTTAAACAGTTATAGGAGAATATTAAAAAAATTATTTTAATGAAATGTATGTAGAATAAAAAGTATTTTTAACCAAAGAGTAATTCATAGTTGGTTTTTGTTAGAAACATTATTTTAGTCTCTAGAGATCATAAATTAAGGAAAATGAATGGAAAATATTTTATCAATATATATAACAAAAGAGAAGAAAAATCATGATATTATTGAGAGGTACATCATGAATCTTTATTATCCTAAACATAATCATAAAAAATATGGATACACAATGATATTATAAGAGAAACCCTTGCCTTCTGTTTAACTTATTTTGACAGTGCTATAAACTCATTATCCTTAGTAGGTATCATTTAAATAATTTCATATAGTCCCATGGAAATATATTTTTAGAATAAAAAACAAATAATTCATTACTAAGGGAACTAAAAATGTAAATAGGTATATTTTGGTCAAGCTAGATTTCTCAATGTGGTGTAAATACTAGAAAGGAGGGTAATCATTCTACAATATAGGGAGAGGACACACCTATAATTTCATAAAAGAATAAAATATAATAAAATAATACTAAATAAAAATGATTCAAAATTTATTAAGATTCTAAGGTGTGATAGGATAAATACTAAATTGGATAGCTAATCCGGCTTAGATATATTTAGAAAGTAAACATACACTTATTAATTAGTTTAATCCCCATTAGTAAACCCATTTCATCCTTAACTATGGTAAGGAATTTTTATCATAAATAATATTATTTATTAAAAAAATAAAAATGGGATTATGATATAATATTAAATATGATTATTATAAATATGGAATCCATTTTATATAATTAAAATTAAAAAAATCATAGAATTTAATTTAATATTAAACTTGTAAATCGTGATGAAAGGATGTTTTACAATGGAAATGTTTTATTATATATAAACATTTTTATATTATAATTCAACATAAAATATATTCTAATGATCTAAATTGGATTATTAATAATATAATTGAAAAAAAATATTTTAAAAAAATTTAAAATAAATTTAAATTTTATAAAAGCTTTGACTGAAAAGGAAGGTTTTAATAAAAATTAGTATTTTCCCTTGTCTTGAAAAAAATATATTTCCTAAAAATTCTCAAAATTTTAAGCTAACATAATTTTTATAAGTTGATTTTAAAAAATGTATCTAATTATTTGACGTAAATTTTATAAAAGTGGAGAAATTATTATTATTTATTCATTCAAAAAAATAATGAAAAAATATTTTTGAGGAAAAATGTATTTTTTAATCATATAAAGATATTAATAAAAATTGAGTACTTTTTTATCAATATATTTTCTATATCTTAATAATTTATATATATTTTTCGAAAATTTATTTATTCATATCTATTCAAAAAATTCAACATCTCGGATATAATGGTATACCATATTATTGTTCCTTTTGACTTCAATTTGTATGTATCACAAGATATCAAAGAAAATAATTTATTTAAAGATAAATATATCATTAAATTTTATGGTGATAGATTCTACACCCATTAATATTAATTTCACAAAAAAAAATTCATCACTATGATTAAACAATTTGAGTATATCCATATTTCATTATATCCTCAGGTTCATTTATTTCTTCTTCATTTTTTTATTCCACTAATGAATTTTAACCAGGTGAGTAGACTTATTCCATAGAACATAATCTCTTCGATCAAATATTTATATTGTTTTTTCTTCTTAAAGATGATCATTCTATAGTAGTAAAACATTCATGTATAGTAATTTTAAGGATGGTGTTTGTACTTTATCAAGATAGACACATGGAACACATTGTGTAACTGAGAGAGGTTTGGTGGAAGAACATGTAGATAATCAACGATGGCTACAAGATCATGGGTATCAATGGGCCAAAATAACCAAGTATCATATTTTAATATTTTTTTATATAATCACCATATTTCGTATGGAAATACAAAAAAATAAATTCTAATGAACATTGAATTTTATATTTTACTAAAATGTTTCTACATATCATTTATATAAACCACGTGCTACCTTATCTTATAATAGAATTTCTCTGACCTCATATTCCCTTTACTCAAATACTTAGGTCCCAATAGCTTTCATTCTCAAAATTCTTCCCAAAATGTTGGATTTCTAAATTTTTTTTGTATAGAGTTCTTCATATGTATCCAACTCAGTTTTCAATAAAAATGTATTTTTGTAAGAAAACTCAACTAGAGGAAGGCATTGATTCCAAACACCTCTGAAATCTATATAGAAAGATCTCAACATATCCTATAGGGTTTGAATAGTTAGTTTAGACTGAGAGTCTTTTTCAAGATGATCAAAAGTACTAAAATAAGAAATCTATATTAGGGGATGGTTAAAGACTTTTCCAGAACATTGAGGAAAACCTCATATCATGATGAGAAACAATAAAAGGTAGTACTCTTGTAAAAATACTACTTCATTAATTTATATACTAAAAGGATGAATAAGATAGGAAAAATTTTCTAATAACAATAAAATTTGATGGATTTATAAGGTGATTGAATACAACCCAAATGTCATTATCGACCTTATACATTTTGGGTATTCTGATGACACAATGCATGGTGATGTTTTCCCATTTCCATTATTGTATTATTAATGTTTGTAACATCCCCTTAGACTTATTTCTTGAAGACATAACTTATTGATACCAAGCACCAAGATACATACTGTATAATATATCTCTTAATGTTTTCCCACTAGAAATATGCTTATATGTATATATTTTTATAATACCATGAATAATAGGGAAAGAAGAACTATGAGATTCATCCAACAACTCTTTATTTAAATCTGGTAAGGACATGAGACATACATACTTCCAGAACCATATCATTCCATAAAAATAAAGGTTGAACTTGGGTAAATTCATAACCATATTTTATAGCTCATAATAAAATTTCTAAGATTATTTAATATTTACTTTTATAGAAGGTTAATACTCATTTGAGAATGATTATATTTCTTCCCTTACTTCAAGTCTTTAAGGTCCATATTTTGAAAATCCAGAAATATTAGATCTTTCATAATACTTATCATAGATAATCTTGTATGACCCTTCTAAACCAAATCATATAACTACGTTTTCACTTTTATATGGTAGTAATGAATTGAGAAGTCATAATATTTTATTAATCCAACCATCTTCTTCATCAAATATTCAGATCTTTTTAAGTGAATATATACTATAATATTTTATGATCAGTTTATATGTCACATATTTCTCTATAATGATAATGCATCCATATATTTAACTAAAACGTTACCAAAACAAAATAAAAAACATGATTTGGATAATTTTTCTTGTGAAACATCAATATTCATGAGAGATAAGCTATCACAGTACCAATTTTCATAAGGACACATCCCAATCCTTTCTTTGATGCAACACTACAGATTAAAAAACCTTCTCCACTATAGGGTAGTATAAGAATATGAAAATTGGATAACCTTATTTTTAGATCCTTGAATATTTCATCACGTTAAACTATATAAGGTAACATAATCTCCTTTTGAGTTAAATTGCGGATATTATTATATATCCATGAGATAATTTTAAAAAATCCCTAATATTATATCTCTATACTAGGAAAATGATGGATCTTAGTCACCATGGTTGGTAAGTTCTAATGATCAGTAACTTCCTTCTTTGATGGATCCCCAGATATACCATTAAATGAGATTATATGACCTAAATTGAATCTTTTTTGTACCCAAAATTTACATTTGGTAAATTTTCCATACATCTTATCCTTCCTTAGTGTGTTTATTAAAATCCTCTTATTATATTAATATTCAACCATTCACTTTGAATATACAATAATATCTTATATATACACTATCAAAAAATGATGGAAGTAATATATAAAGACTCTATTAATGAAATCCATGAAGATATAAAGAGAATTAGTAACACCAAATGACATTTGTATAAATTCATAGTGTCCAAACCTCATAAACACGGATGACTTTGGTATATCCTCCTTCATGGCCCTAAAATGATGATATTTAGAATAGAGTTCAATTTAGGAAAATTGTTGAGTTCTTTGTAGTTGATAAAAATGTAATCAATATGGGGAATATGAAAATTTTTCATCATCATGATCTTATTAGGTTTATGATAATCAATCTAGAGGTTAATTGATCTATCTTTCTTCTTAACAAAATGAATTAGTGCAATATAAGGTGTTGTGATTGGATAAATTGATACGTTGTAAACATTATCCATGGTTTTATTTTCAAATTATAGTATCTCAGAATGATATGATCTAAAAATTGTATTTGAAATATGTTTGGCACTAGGTAAGAGTTCTATTGAAAAATAGACACCATAATTCAGTGGAAGATTAAGAAACTATTTTATAAATACATCACAATGTCCATTCACAATATAAATATCTTCAATCATTAGTTTATACCCAACCATCCAAGATAAACTCCCATTTTAATAATAATTAATACCCAATTAATGGTTGTAATTTTTTTGGATTTTCATATTAATCATTTCAGTAATATAATATCATATTCTCCATCAAAATATCAAACCTAACTTCCATTTCATAACAATTGAGGTGGGTTTTTTGTAATGAATTACAATCAATGTGTAATATAATATAATATTCTAATATATGTAGAATATCGTGATTTATCAGAATCATATTCCCACAAATTAAATTGGAGAAGAATTATAGAATTGAGATGTGATCATTATAACATTTAATGGTTTCTCTACTAATTCAACAACTAATAATTATGTCGGCATTATATTACTGTTAACAAATTTGTCCTATATAAAAGATTTGGTACATCCAATATCTAATATCAAATTAGAAGTCCTAGAGTGGATATTAATTAAACCTTTTACCAATTCACTATCATACCGCAATGATAATAGTGATGGAATGTGATTTACAATTATCTATGGGATAAAAGGATTCCAATACTGAAAATCTTCATTAACCTACATATTTGGTAACTGGTTAGTATAATTCCCATAATCCTTACATTTGAAATATTAGGGTGTGGGTTTTTAATTCTATAGAACTTTATCTTCAAAATTAACCAATTTCTTCTTCGAATCACTTCAATATTTGATTTCCTGATTGACTATCAATTAACAAATAAAACATTTAATTTCCCTATAAGGAAATTTTCTCCATGTATCCTTCCACAATTAGTACTTACAATAAATCCCACAACCTTAATTCATTGGTTTTTAGAATTTACTATCTAAATTCCATATTTATTTTAGTATCAAAACCAAAAAATTATTGCATAAGCCCAATATCCATTTTCACGTTGATAGAAAATTAAATGATTTATTAATTACTTCTTAAGTCATTTATGGCTAATTTTCTTTAGTAACTTGTTTTTTAGCCACTAAAGAATCAATCAATATTACTATTAGGTATGATTATAATTCTAGAATCATACCTCACAAGCCTTATCAAATAAGCCTCATAGATTGATGGACTCATCCTCATTATTCTATAGATTATAGAATTACATACCCATTTTCATATGAATAATATTAGAGTTGGACATATTAAAAAAATAATTTTTTATACTCATCCCACTCCATGTATTTAATTTCATTATGTTGCATCATGTACATGATAAGAGTATACAATTGATATGATTTTCCCAAAAAATGATAAACAACTAAGATTACTTTTTCATGTTAAAGAAACCATAGAATAGAAAACATTTTTTTATTGGAACTGATCCATTACTAAGAAATTATTGTATTTGTGGTCCCACTAAAATAAGGGCGATGTTTTATTTTGAAGGACTCAACAGAACATTGTCCCTCCTTTTCTCATCCAGAAGCTTAATATGGTTCATCAATTGTGAAATATGAGAACGAATTGAAATAATATTTTTCATTCTAGATCCCAAAAAATTTCTATTATTATGAGAAGAATATTTTCATTTTCAATAAAATTCATCATTTACACAATTTTTTTAGGTTCTATCCATTGAATAAAATAAGAAAGAAAATCATCATTAAAAGTAATCATAGTGAGAAACCACATAATCATAACAACTAATTTATATTAAATCTAAATCATGATACAATATTTTAATCATATAAAACCTTATGTTTAACCTAATATATCCATATTCATCCTATATTCAAATAGTTCATAATGGTTCATATATAAAATATGATTTAGCCTAAGAATATTCCACAGGAGAGTAAAAATTGGTGCGCAGTAAGGTCAGAATCACCATGAACCAAAATTATTGGTGATATACACTCGACCAAATATTTTATGGGTTATTACCCATAGATTAATCTATTTCAAAACCATATCCACTTATAATATTCAAACTGGGATGTTTTTCAAAGAAAACCACACTCTTTTTATTATCATAACATTGAAAATCCTCATATAAAAAGTATTATAACATGACATATCACTAATGTTTCCACATACTAATATAATAAAGCCTTGTAAACCTTAATTTGATACTAAATATTTTGGATAATACTTTTTATATATAGATATAACTCCTTAATACATTAATACTCATTATAGGATATTACAGTATATGCCAGAATCATATATATTTCAGGTCTATTGAATCTTGGATACATAAAAAAATAGTTTATATGAGATATAATTCATATCCCACTATGTTGTTAATAAATATAACCCTTAATATAAATATCATACTTAAAACCTTTATTTATAACCTTGGGAAAGAAAAAGTAAGAAAGGATGAAAGCAAATTCACAGTATTGGAAAACAAGGGATATAGAAAAGAACACATAAATATAGCATGAGAATAAGGGTATGAGAAAATGATTATAATATATAAAAACCATAACCTTTATATCAAATATCAAAATATAGAGTAATTAAATAAATCTTTTCTATTTATAAGACATGTATCATAAATTAATGAATTAAAATTAATCTTTGAGATCATAATAATGGTATAGGACATATTTTTGTGGCATATGAATAATCGTTAAAAACAATTTCCTTATTGAAAGATTAGTTCGATATCTATTAAATCATATAGGGTTTACTACATAATCAATCAAATCCATAGTCAATTTTTACTTCCAATAATATCTTAGTAGAAAAATCCTCATATTGAAATTGGATCACCCCTCTTACAGTTCTTATTATTTAATGAGATATCTCTTTTACCCAATTCATTAGCGGGTTATAAAAATTATGGCCTAACTATAAAAACATAATAACCCATTATTATGTGTTCCACAATATCATATATCCTTCATCATATAAAATAACATTATTAATGGAAAACAATTTCATAACTATTTCAACATTTCATCATAACAAGACCCATAAAAAATAATTTTTTTATAAACGTCTCATAATAGAAATCATAAGAAATATAGATAAATAATAATAATGGAATCCTAGAATCATAGCTTTAATTATGAATATGTGACATAAGAGTATTTTAACAAAAAGGAAAATCCTTTAAAATAACACATTGAATTTTTTTTCAGGAAAATACCTTCCTCATTTTAAAATTACTTATTTAAAATAAAATAATTTCAAAAATATTATATTTTTTTTGGAAATAACCATGGGAAAAATTAAATTAAATTCAAATAATTGAGATGTCATAATAGTGGAAAATTATATTTGTTTTATATAATCTAAAAAATATTCCTTTCAAATATTTAGTAAAAAGTCAAATATACCTAGTTAGGAAAATTAAAAAATCCTTTAAATTATTTTTCTAAAAAGTTAATAATCGGAAAAAATGAATTTAAAAAAACACTAGAGAATATTAAAAAAATTCTTGATTTTTTTTTTAAAATATGGATTTTGAATAAACTAGTTTTTCTATCATTGAGTGAAATATAGTTAGTTTTCATTAAATAAATTCATTTAGTCTCTTGAGAACATAATGTGAAGAAAACGAAATGAAAACATGTGATCTATATAAATAATAAAAGGAAGAAACATTAAGATATAATTGATAGGTAGATCCTGAAATTTAATCATTATAAACACAGCCAAAAAAATATAAATAATAACAATATAGTAAAAAATAACCCTTATCTCGAGTTTGACTTAGTTTGAATGTGTTATTACCTTCCTTTATTTGGAAGGACTCCTTTATATCCTTTCATAAGGACCTATGGAATGAAATTTTAATAATAATAGAACCTCTAATTTGTTTCTAGAAAATTTCAAAAGATAACTAGTATGTTATTGGTCAATATAAATGGATCAAAGTAGTGTCAATTATATATAAGAGGGGTGTCCTTTTATAAATGATAGAGATGAAACCCATAGAATTCTTTATAAGAATAATATTTAATAAAACAATATAGAATAAAGACTAAAAAAATGGATAGATATTTGAACATGGGAAAGGATGAGGTAAAAATATGGCCATATAACATAATTTAGATAAGTTTAATTGGTAAAATTACCCCTATCTCTTGTTTAACCCCCATTAAACTCATTTTAACCCTGACCACAGTAATGAATTTTTTATTGTTTTTATTTTTAAAGTTGATTAAAAATTATCTTTTTATTATTATATAGTGTTTATTATTTTGATTCCAAATATGGAATCAATTTTACCCCATTCAAATCATAGATATAGCATAGTTTATTTGAAATTAATCCCAAAAAACATGATGAAAAGTGGTTTTCCAATGAAAACTTTTTATTAACTATAAATAGGTTTTATTTCAAAATTAAGAATATAATTGATTCATATAAGATAAATTTTATTATAAATAATATAATTTAACTAACTATAATTTTAAAATCATTTAAAACAAAAATAAATGTTGTAAAATCATTACATGAAAAAGATAGTTTTCAATAAAGAATAGTGTTTGTCGCTATTCATTAAAAAATAAACATTCCCAGAAAATTATTAAAATTTCCCTCTAAGATAATTTTAACAGGATGTTTGAAAAAATGAGGTTAATTCTATTATATTAATTTTCTATAAATTTAAAAAATTAATTTTAATATTTTTCTTCAAAAGTAATAAAAATTATTTTTGAGGGAAAATATTTTTTTGAACCATATAATGAATTCACTTAAAATTTAGTAATTCTTTATCAATATATATGATTTATATAAAATCATATTTCATAAATAAAAAATTTGGTTATTTTAATTCATTCCACATATTTAGTAACTATGTTATAGTAAAATACTATACTATAGTTAATTTAGACTCTGGTTTGTGTGTATCACATGTTGCTGAAAAAAATAATATTTTTGAATATAAATATATAATAAAATATCAAGAAGTTACATTGACACTTGATTAATGTAATGAAATATTTAATTGAAAATAATATCAAATTTCTATTTTTGATCCGGTATATTTTTCATCCATGTCAATATATTTAAAAATTATTTTATAAATGAAATTTAAATTTTCTCAACATTTTTAATAAGTACTTGTATCGCATCTTTTACCTAATATTTTTTTTAAATGAATCATTATATTGTTTTTCAAGAGGTTCATTTTTGAATTGATTTATTAAATTTTATAAGGAATGTTTCTTTTTTTACTTACATGGTGTTAACATATTTTCCCTCTGTCTAACAATTTTACACTCACTACTAGAAAAATAACCTTTACCAACAGTTTGGAACCGTTGGTATAGGCCTCCAAACCGTTGGTATAGCCTATACCAATGGTTTGGAGAACCGTATCCATGTAAGCCGTTGGGATAGGTCTATACCAACGGTTTTCCAAAAACCGTTGGTATAGGTAATATGAAATCTATATCAACGGTAATGGAACCGTTGGTATATAAATTCCAAAAATAAAACACCTGGTGGGATTTGATCCCAGGACCTCTTGTTTATAACTCAAAGACATAACCACTAACCTAACATGACTTTTGTTTACATAATTCCATAAAAATATATATTTATTGTTCTAATTATTTTAAATTTTGATATATATAATGTTCTCCGTAGGATGATTCCAAAAAAAACACTAGACTTTTCCCAACGGTTTTGAGAACCGTTGGGAAAAGTCTAGTGTTTTTTTGAAAAGTTTGGTCGTAAGTTGAATTATGGACGCCCTTTGCCAACGGTTTTGGCAAACCATTGGGAAAGGGTAGCCTATCCCAACAGTTTTCCAAAACCGTTGGCAAAGGGCCTCCACAATTAAACCTTTCCCGACGGTTTGGCCAAACCGTTGGGAAAGGTGGCCAAAATATGGGCTTTCCCAACGGTTTGGCCAAACCGTTGGGAAAGGGTACCTATACCAACGGTTTGACAAACAGTTGGTATAGAAGCGTTGGGAGAAATAATTTTTCCAGTAGTGACTATTTTGCTTCATCTATAAGATTTTCAATGGGTTTATAATGAAAAATAATTAAGAAGAATTTATATTTTTCACTTTATTTTTCTTAGATTATCTAAAGTATATGATTTTACTCCAAAATATACTTTTTATGAATTTATGGCCATCTTCCACATCTTGGTTGATTTTGGGGTCATAGACTATCTTATGAAGCATTAAATTTATTGTGATCATATAGTATTAGATAATAAATTTCCCTTTGATATTCATATTGTTTTCATCATGGATATGATTATTTTTTAAATTTCATACCAATTATACATATAGTGTTTTACCATGAATATTATTTCATTAACTAGAGAAATTTTGATATTTCTTATTATTTACTTAATATGGATATTTTTTGTAATGGAATATTATTTATGAATTAAAATTATCATTCAATATCTAAGAAACGTATTGGAAATGTAGTTAATGGTGGGACATGAATATTGATAGCCCCTCAATAAATATCTAGGTATCATTGGATGAACCATTTGTAAAACCATTTTAAATGTGTTTTTTGTTGTATACCTACCCATATTAGACAATATATTGGAATATGGATTTGATCAGGACGTCTAGGATTATGAATTTATTTCATTGAGAGATCAGTTAATATTATCCATGAGAAAGGCAATACAAATGGTCATGGAACTGAGAAGATCATGTCGATATTTGGGTATATGATATAGGTTATGTCAAATAAAATTTCCTATAAATAAAACATACTTTTTTATTTTATGATACACCTATATTGGATCATTTAATGTGACAAAATCCTCTATCTTTTAGCAAAACAACAAATCCAATAGTAGATAAATAATGAATTAAGTATCTTAAATATATATTTATATCATTATGATGTAAAGAAAGGGAAAAGTTATGTTGGTAGTTTATTTTCTTAAAGGTGATATTGATCAATCATATACCTTGATCCATAATACTACAAGGGAAGAAAAAATAAATCATATGAAATAGAGATATTTTAACGAAACATTATTCAATAAATATTTGTCTTATAATAAATGAAGTTAAATGAAGATAATGTTCCCCATCTTAAAGAAAAAAGAAGAGGATTGAGTTGTAGAGTAATATGATAACTCTACAATACTAGCTAATTATCTTATATATTTAATATATTATCTAAAAATGAAAAATGAAAAATTATTTTACGGGATAAATCCAATACTTTGAGGGGAACTGAATTCAAAATATTTTCATCATATGATGGAAATGTATTTTATGCCAAAAAATATAGAATTATACATCAAGTTTATATATCTTTAAATGAAATCCATACAAGAATTTGTTGATTGTGCCCAAAAAAATTGAATGTATCAAAGAAGAAAAAGGGAATGAAGAAATTTACATCATGTGAAATTTGAGGAATGAAACATCCTAGAAAATATATGAAGGGCATGAGAGTAGTTTAAAATCATAGAGATAAGGTTTGTCTTTCTTACCAATGAAAGGGAATAAAATGAAGCACTATTATATAGTGATTCAAATATCAATAAATTGGGAATTATTTAAAAAATAGTTTTCCATACATAAATGGAACCTACTTTAGAACAAGACAAGCGGAGAATTCCATGTTTATGTGATCAGTGTAGATGAGGTTGATGTTAATAATGATGTGGTCGAAGGGAAATTAATCATTGATTTTTTTTACCAAATTATTTATCATATTATATATCATTACACTCCTTTATATGTTGTTTGTTTTATATAAATTTTTGATACTTCTCTATCACCTTAAAATAGAAATTTTCAGTCAAGAATCCTACTGTAAATATCACCAGAACAAGGATGTGTTAATCAGTTACAATTATGACAGAAAAACATACCTTATTTTTATAATTTTTTATTATACCAAAATTTGAAATAAATATAATCATTTTATGACATGGATTTAAAACATCAAGGAATAAAAATTCAAAAAAATATAATTATGATTTGGGATGATGATGTGGAATTACTTACCTATAGATGGGATACATCATCATTTGGGTCATATCAGTATCCACCTCCATTATCCATAAAAAATTAGGTTCAATGGAAGAAGGTAATATGGAATTTTTATATTTTAAATGAAATATTTTATTGTAGGATGTAGCTATTTTACCTAAATACATTAATGTATTTCCTGAAGAATTTCTATGAAATCCACCAGAGCATGAATTTTTGATTTCTGTTAATTTAATCCCTAATGTGAGACCTCTACCAGGCATCCCTATGATAATGTAAAGTGTACAATTTATGGGCTTGAAGGACAACTATAAGAGTTGTGTGATAATGTATTTATACACCCTAGTTTTTTACATAGGGGAACCCATATACTTTTCACTAAAAATAATGATTGATCCATGAGTTTGTGAATTGATTATAGGGTAATAAATGGTATTAGTATAAAGAATTTTTACCCCATACCTCATATTAATGATTTTTCAAATTAAATTCATGGACCTTAACATTCTTGAAATATTTAACTTCATTTTTGGTATAATAAATTCTGAGTAATGATGGATGATATTAAAAAGACTACATTTCAAATGAAGTATGTGCATTATGATTTGTAATTAATTCCATTTTAATTTTCTATTAATAATTTTATTTTTATGGATATTATGAATAGAGAAATCAAAGAATATCTTGTAATTTTTTGTGTTTTTTGTTAATGATATCCTAGTTTACACTTAAATTATTTAGGAACATGAGAATGACTTTATAATCATTTTTGATACATTAGGAGAAAAATATTTATATAGGAAATTAAAAAAAAGCATTAATTACGGATTTTGAAATTTTTATTCATGGAAAAAATGTCTCTTTGTATAGTATCTCAGTTGATCCTTTTATGAAAAATGTAGTAAAAGAATATCCTACACCAATGAACATAACTGAGGTACATAATTTCTCTATATTGTAAATTTACTATAAAAACTTTGTTAAACAATTTTCTTTATTAGATAACCTATTAACCAAGATTACATTTAAAGGGGTTAAGTTCACGTGGATATAAAAATATGATGAATATTTTAGATAATTGAAGAGGACATTGGTCAATGATCTGATATTAACTATACTATATAATAGTGATATATTTCTATAGTGATACATGAAATAAGGGACTTGGTTGCATCTTCACGTAGAATATAATGTCATTTAATATGAATCAGCATAAGTAATAATAATTAATAGAACTATCTAACCAAGGAACATGAGTTGGTTTCCATAATATTTTCATTTAATATATGAATAAATTATTTTTATTTCAAAATATCTGAGATATACACAGTTTATAAGAATATGAAATGCATATTTTCAATGAAAGAGGTCAACATGTAGAGAAGGTGATGACTGAAGATACTCATGAATTACTATTTTTTAATATAATACCTCCCAATGAAGGAAAATAAGGTACGAGATGAATTTAACAAGAATGATCATGGTGTTTAGAAAAAACATGAGGATTAGAAGGAATCCTTTATTTAAGGATTTTGTAAATATGAATATTGGAAATATTTTGGAAGTGGAAACAACACTCCTGTTAAAAACGATTTCTAAACCACATTTATTGGAAAAGATAACATGTTCTCTGATTGATGATGAGAATCCTCAAATGAATATTAAAGTTTCATATGATTGGAAATTGGCATACTTCATCTAGGAAGATGTTGTTCTAATATTTGGAATGTGTTATGTGTTACATACATACTTGAGTTAAAAAGGGAATTATTTGATGATGCTCATAGATTTTATTTCACAATATACCCATATTGCACCAAGACATACATGGATATGAAGGAACACTTTTTTTGAATAATATAAAGTGGAAAATTGCTGATTATGCATAACGATTCCGAGTTTGTCAATAGTTAATGGCCAATAGACAACATCACACGAAATTCATGAATCTTATTACTATTATTATGTAAAATTGGGTTGTTATAACTATGTAAAATTTCACTGAATTTCCTAATACATATAGACATAATGATTCCACATGGGTTATTGTTGATCACCTTAACAGTCATCATCTTTCATTTCCATAAGACAAGATTTTTCTATTGATCGACTCACATGAGTCATTATTAATGAAATTATTAAAATTCATGGAGATCCTATTTTTATTATATTTAATTGTGATCCATGATTAAAATCAATATTTTGGAAAATTTTCCATAAGGATCTTAATAATGAGCTTCATTTCAGCATATCCTATCACCCTCAGACTGAAGGTCTATCTGAAAAGACTATTTAGACTTTAGAAGATATGTTTAGGTAAAGATAACTTGAATTTTAGCATATGTGGTATATGTATTTAACTTGGTTAAAGTTTCATATATCCAAAAATTCCATTCAAGTATTTAGATAATATCGTATGAAGAATTATATAGAAAATGATGTTATACTCCAACTTGTTGGGACAATGTAGGCGATATGAATCTTATAACCACATAACTTGTTAAGGAGACGAAAATAGAGGTAAAAACTATGGATACACAAATTAAAGTAGCCCAAAGTAGGTATAAGAGCAATATTGATAAATTAGGTTCAAATTATTAATTTCAAGTGGGTGATCATGGTTTCATGAAATTATATATTTAAAATTGTTTTATATTGTTGGAAAAGAAAGGGAAACTAATCCCTAGTTACATATGAAATTTTGAAATTATGGAAAGAATCAAATCTATATATTACAATGTGTAAATACTACTTGGAATATTTAAAGTACATGATGTGTTCTATATGTCATTGTTATATATATATATTCCAAACCCAAAAAATGTGAATACCATGGATGAAATTGAATTGGAACCAAGTCAATCACAATCTAAAGTTCTTGTCCATATTGTTGACCATAGTGAACATGTGTTGTGTAATTTGAATGCTTTAAATTTAATGAATTTTTTTATAAATCATAAAACATATTATATAATGTAGGAACCCAAGGATGTTATGAAAAAGAACAACCCTCTTTTGTTTAGAAATTAATATCCATGAAAATTTCAAGGAATAAATTTCAAAAAAAGGAATAATGTATCACCCAATTATCAATTATAGTAACTAATTTTTTTTTTCTTATCATGAATTTTTAATAAAATTCAGATTTTAATATTTATTTTCTAAAAAATTCTATTTTTATTGATGTATTGATTTTAAACCTTCTATGTCAAAATAATCTAAGATTGATTTTTTAAAATTTTCATTATAAATAAAAATTTGTGAAGAATTAAAAATGTATTGTTTAAAAAATCCTAAATTAATTTATGATAACAAGATATAATATGTATAATTGAGCATATATTTATTTTTATTTTAATGGAAATACATATTTGATCATTTGAAAAGAAGAATTAGATATTTTCAGAATTTTTTTTAATTCCATAATATGATCCCATTTTAATTAATTAAAATAATATATAATAATTAATTATTTAAATTAAATTTATTTATAATATATATAAATATATTAATATAAATTCATAAAATAATAATTACATTTCATATAGTAAATGTAATATCATCTTATGCTTGAAAAATGCATTTTTATGAAAATCTGTTTTCATTGCGTCTGGCATGTTTATTTTTTAATTAATGTCTGCCACTTATGGAAGTAATTTTTATAAAGTAGATTATTTATTTTTAATATTGATTTACCAATATTTTATTGAGTTAAATTTAATTTTTTTCATTATGAATAATAAAGATTGTTAAAACTGGGTACCAATGTTAAGGTTATAATATTATTTCCAGAGGATAAAAAATTTGTAAGGGTTAAAATGTCATTAAACCTATTCTAAATCATATTGATGAAGTGATATAAACCCTATCGTATATAAACTCCCAAATAGTATAAATATTTATCCAATTCTACAATAATATTTCCTAATAATAATTTAAAAATTTGAAAACATAAAATTTTTCCAGCTGCCTCACTTATAAAAGCGAACCCCTCCCATTACTTATACACATATATTTAGTAATTTATATCATGAAAACCCTACCAATATAAATCCCCTAAATATGTATCCATGTTTTATATTCAACCTATAGTCTACAATAATATATCTAAATGATATCTTTCAAAGAAGATGTAATCAATTTAACGAAACCATTTTTCTTTTCTTCTAATTTTAACACCATTCATTATATAATATCCACTAAAATATATTAAAACATATATATCAAATATAATTATATGTTATTATTTTCATGTAATAATTTGTATCTATTTCCTCATTCATCAAATGGAAAACAATACAATCACTCATGTTTACTACGAACTGCCCCTCGCAAATCTATGTCATTTATTTTCCATCACCACTCTACATGGGAATTCATTATGGTTGAACTAATAAAAATATAAGATTATTATGATATAGTAATTAATGTTAAAATTTAATATATCACATAATTCCTTACACTTACACCTATTGAAAAATGACAACATCGCTCGTGCGTACATGTGGACTACCACCTCTACGAAGAAATGTGATTCATTTTTCATGTCCTCTTTGAAATGAAAAATCATAACATGTATATAAATTTTTCCTATAATTTTTTTATAATTAATTTTATTATTTATGTTATATAAAATTGATTTGTATAAAAGTCCCATAAATTCCAAATAAAAACATTCATGAAAAAAGAAGTAGTTAACACCCAAAATAATGATAATAATAAAAGATTGTTAATGAATAGGTGAAAAAATGTTATAAATGGATCATATATGGTATTATAGACATTTATATAGTTTTGGTATGTAATTATAATAAATCATAATTTATTTTTCTAGAGGATAAATCAAATTTGACTAGATCCAAACATGATGAAATGGATTTTGCCTCAATTTCCACTCCACTGAGACATAATTGGTATTATGCAGATATTTAATAATATATGATCTATAATCCATAATTCTTTTTATATAAATTAATTTTTTATTTATTAATGGTAATTATAGTTTAAATTGATGATAAATATTTAAATGTGTTATAATTTAAAAGTTACCATCATTTTTATAATTTATTTTACAATCTAATTTTTGGTAATTCTTATATATTCATTGAAGGAATATTATAATATATCCTTATTAAAATCCATATAATTTATTAATATCACGAAATATAATTATTTAAAATTTTTCATCTAACATTTATTCTCTTTTGAGCATGAATAATTTAAATAAATGTTTAAAATAAAAGCCAATCTAATTTCTCTTTTGGATAAGGTATATATTTATTCCATGTCTATATTTTTCAAAATTGATTTAAAAAAGTGGTTTTTATTTAATAAAATTATATATTTAATGAATTTTATGCAATATATAACTTTAGGAATGTTTTTAAAGTAATTTTTTATATTTATAAAAGGTTATTTTCGACACTCTTTATTAAATTTCAAAAGGAATGTTTATTTTTATCATATTTTGAAGTAACTTGTTTTCCCTCTACAATAACCATTTTATGAAATATATAATCATCTAAATGTTTTTTTGATGGTTTATAAAAAACTACCTAAAAAATGTGTTTTAAATATTTTACTTTCATTTTCTTATTTCTCAAAAAGTTTTGAATAAACTACAAGATATAATTTTCATATGAATTTATGGTCATCTATCATCTGGTGTTTGATATTGAGGTCACTAAATTTATCATGAATCATTTAATTAATTGTGATCATATTTCATTGTAAAATATAATTTCTATCCACACATATATTCTTTTTATCATGAAAAATCTTGTTTTATAGTTTTTATACTGTTTCAGCATACAATGTTCTACTATGAATGTTATTTTATTCACATAATAAATATTAATACTCTGTATTCATTACATAAAAATGTTATTTATGGATGATGAATATTATTTATGAAGGAAATTATTTGTTCCACATATGCGGAATGAATTGGAAATACAGTTAAGCTTAGGGGCTGGAGATATATATCCCCTCAATTAATCGACAAGTATAATGAGACAAACTGATTAACTTACCTTATTAATTGGGGGTTTGGTGTATACCTACCTATATTTGATAATATATGAAACCGTGGTTTGATTAATACATTTGAAAAAATGAATTTCTTCATCTATAATTATGTTAATATTTTCTATGAGATTTATACATCGATATTATCCATGGATTCATTTCAGGATCATGTTATTGTTTTTATGGAATGTGTTTTTAGTAATTTACCTTGTGATGATGATTATTGAAAATTTAATTATGATATATTCATATCTATAAAAACTTTACTAACAATCTTAGATGAACTTTATTTTATTTTTCTTTCCTTATAATAGGAAGACGGAATATTTTATTGTGTTTTAAGGATTTTTTTTTTAATTTTTAATTTTTTTATATTTTATTTTTAATTTAATTGTAGAATCATTTATATAATTGGTTCATCAAGACTACTAAACTGATTAATCCTTGTTTATTTCATCCCTTCCATTATATGACAATATAATAAAGTTTACACCTATTTTGGATATTATAGTTTAGTTGGTTATAACCATGGTAGTATTGAGTTGTGTTGTTTCATTAGAAAAATAAAGATAGTTATGAAGAGAGTGTAATTACATTTTTCCAACCAAAATTCTTTTTTTTATGGTATGTTAGATTTGAATTTTGTGTTCATAATTTCATTTTTATGAACAAATTTTTTGTTTAGCTATACATTATAATGTCAGTGTTTCAATGGGTATATTTATATCTTGTGATAGAAATGGAAAAGGGGTCGGTAGTGTGAGGTAAGATTTCACAACATGTTAAACCGATAAGTGACCAAATGATCAATCATGGTATATATTAGGAATTATTACATGGCTGGGCCCCAGATTATTAAACCATGAGGCCATGTCAATCAAAATTTCACATCTTGTTTGGTTATTGTTTTGGGAACTCTTTTGAAATGCACTTAATGAGGGTTGGTTTAACAAGGTTCTTGTGATATATTGATGATGTGGATTGCTATTTTTTATGTGTATAAATTTTTAGGGAAATTGTGAGAAAATGGGTTTTAGTGTAAAAACAGAATATATTTTGGAATTTAAATTTGGTATAGAAAAGATCAATTGGGACTGTTTATAAAATGAAATTGGGTTTTTAGGAAAGTGTTCGGAAATGTATTTGTTTTAAAATTACTAGATACTTATATGCATCAAGATAATATTTTGTGCCTTAACGTTGGTCTATATTTTAAGTAGAAAATGTTTTAAAAAATGTGGGTTATGTTTTTAATGGATATTTTTTCATTTAATGAAATTCATATTGTTAAAGATGTTGAATATTTTTTAAAATAGGATAACTTTATTTAAATGGGGGTGGATTTTATATTAATCATTTGAATTAAGGAAATTTTGGTTTTGAAAATTTAAAAAATCATGTATGATTTTAAATTTATTTTTATGGTATTTAGAAGTTAGCAACGTTTTTAAAATAAAAATTTACATTAAAATCATTTCTAGGGTGCCTCATTAAGTTGTCATGGATTTAGAAGAGAAATATTTTGGAAAATGTTATCTTGTTTTGGGAAAATTGGACTTCAGATTTAAGTCACATTATTTAAATTGTGGGTGTTTTATTTGTTTTGGACAACATGCCTTGGTTGTGGTCATGTTGATTTTTATATATATTGGGTCTCCTCTAACGGTCATTTGAAAAAGAGGGTTTTTTAATATCTAGAAACAATTCTTTCCTCATTGCGGCTCTTCCCTAAGATAAATGTGGAAGATTAATTGTTGTTTCCTAATTAGTGGAATGTTTTAATGATCACCATCAGTTTTGGGAGGGTGATTATTCTAGTTGATATGTATCTCGTTGGTTTAATTTATTAGTATTGATCAACTTGGTATTTAGGCTGTATTTTATATCTAGGTATGATGGCTATTTTGATGATTTATTCTGTATAGGTTATTTTCCCTATACCTTTATGGTCTATTTTTTAAGTGTGTTCTTTGAAGTTATATTGGATTTATTTTTTTGTACGAGAGTATATTGATCTTGACTGACCGTTTGGGGGTGTTTAACAAATGTTGTTTTTCATGCATTAATATTTTTTTGGGTTCCAATTTCTTGTGTATTTCATCATTTTCTTATACTTAGACCATTTTTAAGTTAGATTATAATTTTCATATCCATTAGAAGCCTTTGAGTTAGTGAATGGGAAATTATTATAGAGGTTTCCTTTGGGTAGTTGATCACTTCATGGTGATGGATTAGTGGGTCTCAATATGGGAAAATGTTCTATGATTAGAATCTTGGTTTATCCATTGAGTTTTCTAACTAGAGATGAGGATTCATACTATTATTATTTTTTCAATTCTTATATGTTTTTCCTCATTATCCTTATGATGATTCTTGTTTATGGATATTGGGATCCTTTGGGATATGTTACCTTGTAATTTAGAACAATATTTTTGTTTGTTTTGTTGTGTAAAATATAATTGGGTGATTCTTGGGGAAATTATAATAAATTGTTTCATTGGATGTACTCTTCCTATAACATCATTTAGAGAATTTATAAATTGTGGGGTGACTTGTGTTTAGTATTCATCCCCCATAAGATCTCTCTTCATGAACATTTGGTATTATTATTTCAGATATCATATGACTTTGTGGATATGTGCTATTTAGATGACAGGATATTTTTTCTTCTAATGGTTCTATTCCTTAGGATCACCCAAGAAGTATTATAATAAGAATCACATAATTCTATGTGGTACAGTTTGGACTTGTATTCCAGTGCTTCCAAATTCACAAAAGACTTAATGGGGCTAGAAGAAATTATAGTTGGGAAGTTTTAACACCACGTGTTTCATTTTTTTAACATAATTTTATAATATAAAGAGTCATCATGAGATTCGGGGAATTTTTGGATAGAAATTTAAATTTTGAATTATTTTTTGTGTTGCATGGGTTTCTCAGGATTATGATTGACCATGTTGCAATCATTCATGATGGTCTATAAATGGCACTATACTATTTGGAATAGTTAGTTAACAACAGGGTAGACCACGTGAGGTCCTAGGTGAAACCGTGAAACAGATTTTTGGATAGGTAGAGTGGGAACTATGGTCACCAAAGAGTTTGATAAAATTTATTGTTAAACTAAGTGTCATGACAATAATTTTTGTTTTTTGATATTTACAATTTTTCCATAATTTTTAAAAAACTCATTTCCAACTTATTCTAACACTCCACATCACACAGCCCTCCCGTTGAGCCCCCTCACACACATGTGACCTCCCCTCTTCCATCCCCACTCTACTTGGTATTTTTACTTATTTTCATGGTAATTCTTGGTATAATCATCAAGGAAATGTCTCCTCTTCCCACTTACCTCCCTATTAAAAAATTTCTTTCTCCCCATTACTATGTTGTGACATAGCCAAACCCTAGGGGGTGATGGTATTGTCTAGTTAATGTTGTTTTTATAATTCTAGGTATTATTTGAGACACATATTTCTTGATATATCCTTATCCATCAACGGATATCTTTTATAGACAGTTATCCCTAAAATTACTGTTGAATTTCCGAAGTACTAACTTTTTATTTTTTCCACATTTGATTTCATGATCTTTAAATTTTTGTTTGAATTTTAATATAATAGTGTTTTGTATTTTTAGTGGATATATAAGAAGAAAATGTGGTTTTCTTATAGGTTCTATAATATATATTCATCTTTAAAATATTAAAGAATTGTTAAATTTTTTAGTTCACCTTCATATTCACCGAAAAATGTATATATTTTTTATTAGATAATTATAAACTATATTGGAATTTATAATGTGATTTTGGATATTTAAGGTGATTTATCGACGTTTTTATTTTAAAGATAAAATGAAAATATTATTTAAAAAGATTCAATTATGTATTCAAACAAAGGGTGATATTTAAATGTGTTTCGACCATGTTTTGGTCATTGGATAAACTAAATAATTTTGTTAAAGACTTTTTTGGTTTTATAAAAAGGGAAGGTGATTCCTTAAATTTATTTCAATGGTGATTCCTAGTGTAATAATTTATAAATTGTTTTATAAATTGTTTCCAATAGAATCATATTCTGATGTGTTTTGGGGGAAAGGCCCCTTTCTCACTTTAAATTGTATTATGAAGTGTGGAAATAGATTAACATTCCAAGTTCTTTTTTAAATGCTCAGTTTGAACCAATAAGGTAGAATATATTTATAAAAACATATTCTAACCAAGTTTATCACCATGTAATGGTCTTTCACATTGTTTCTTTTATTTCCATTGCGGTAGTTTGTAATTTTTTGTGTATTTTAGGTTGCTTATTCTTGGATGTAATAATTGTCCATTTATTATAACGGTGTTTCATGTGAGGTGGGTGTTATTTTTAAATACATTATACATATTTTATGTGATTATTTATTTATTGATTCCATTTAGCTTATCATGGATGGCCAAGGTATATAATATGATATATGTAAGAGAGAAATAAGTAGTTTCTAGTAGAGGGATATCTAGTGAATGTTTATCAACTATAACTCATCATATTGACCATGATTATGGTGGGTAATATGAGATAACATCCTTTTTATTTTCCATGGATGTGAAAGATGTCCATGTATCTTTATACTTGGATAGACAGATGATATTTCAAGAGATGTGGAGTGGTTTAGTTGTTATATCATATGATCCCTGTCGCTAGGTCTATTCTTTATTATTAGAGCCTTAGAAAATTTTCCATGAGTATATATCCTATTTATATATGTCATAATGTATTTAGTTTGTAATTAAATTTCACCCCATACCTATTAAATTTTTATTTTCACCATGTTACTTTTATCCATTTTGTCATGATTGTGATGTAAGGGTGCCTATTGTGACTTACTCCATTAATTTGTATTTGGATTATATTTAAAACTTTTAGTAATATAATCTTGAAAATGTAGTTTTTGAAAAATTAATGTGATGTTGTTTTAGAAGAATAAATTTAATTTTTTTCTAAAAAATTGTAAGAAATATATTTATTTTGGTATGGATTTTAAATGTTATATTTTCCAAGATTGAATTTTTTAGTAAAATTACATGATTTATGGATTTGACTAAAAACTATTGTTTTGTTCCATATGATCCTCACTTGTTTCCTAAAGGTTATTAACATTGTTTTGAAAAATTAGTTGGTTCTTAGACTATTTTCTTCTTTTAAAGGAAGGGGTGATTTTTTATTTAATGGATTTGTGGCATGATGTATGGTTTTTTTAAACTGTATATGAAAACACTATTTTTCTGTCTATATTTTAAAATATATTGAAATGGGTTTATAATTATAAGTTCAGTAATTAGAAATATGGGTGGTGGACTATTGATTATTTTTGTTTTCTCATGACTATATAATCACATGACAGTTTTAAACCCTTGATTTATCCCTTGTTACCTTAAGGATTCATGCCCAACGCCATGTTTGTTTAGTGATTGATGAGGATTTAATGATGGATTTTTATTTTATTTATTCAGTTTTATATTCTATATCACACACGTTTGTTTTTTATGTTTTCAATAATTTTCATTTGTAGATTGTATTATATTTATGGAGGTGGTTGTGGGAGTCATAAAAGGTTCAAGGAGATGGATTTGAGAGGGTGAGTTGAAGGATTTCATTTAAATTATAAATTTTTTAAATTATATTTTATTCCTACATATTCATGCATATCTAATTTTGTTATAGATGTCCCACTTATAGATGTTTTATACAATTTTACCACGAATAAAATATGTTGTTATTAAAATATTATTTAATGGATATATCATTCCCTAGTTTATTCATTTAATACCAAAGAAATAATTTCCTGCCCATAGATATTATGAACACCCTTTAGGAAATTGATATAAGGACCCAACCTTAAAACATTACATAATCATGAATTAAATGAATAATTCACATAGAGGATCTTTTCAGGATTAGAGTTTTAGAGAATTAGGCTATAACTATTACATCTCAAAATATTACAAAGTAGAAACTTCTACTAAGTTTCCATAAAATAAATTCTCTTAAAAAGAAACATGTCTAGGTCCATGTTTTAGATAGCATGTCTTTCCTTGATCCCATACTTGGCCCTATTCATCTTTAAGCCCTGTGGAAAACATTTCAAAAACATGGGATGAGCATAAAAATCCCCATAAAGGATACAAAAAGAAGGAAAACTATTAGTTTTTCAAAACAACTAGTAAACCATGAATACTTTATAAAAATAATACTTTTCACCTTTATGAAGTAGTAAAAACTCTTCACTGAATAAAAGATCATTAATTACCCTTTTTTAACCAAAATATTACCATAAAACCCATATAAAGAACACATAACATATAAAGGTTACTCAGGACATAAACATACTTAAATGGAATAACCATACGGTCAACTTCCACACATATCACTAAATGGAATAGTCATACGGCCGACTTCCATACCCAATGCATTGGAGGTTATAATGTAACCACCCATCCTGGTATTCATGGAACCACCTGTCATATGGTTTATCATGTAACCACCCGTCAAATGTCCTAGTACCATTTTAAAATCATGACACATAAAACAACTATAAAGGAAAGAAAACATTTCCACTTTTCAAGCACAATATATCACAAAAATATATTGACATAACAAATACATTATCAAAACCTTTTTCAATAAAAAAATACATAGAAGAGTATTTGGTATTTATTTACTTTTAAAAATATTACGGCTTGTTGAGGAATCCAAAGATCAAATAATACTTGCGGCGAAAGAAAGGTCGTTGTCACCGCGTACGTTAAAAAAACATACCTTTTTTCATTTAGTAAAACGATTTGTATATAAAATATTCCTTTTGAATAAAAGTATAATTCAAAGGGGTTTATACACTGTATAAATAAAAGTCTTTTATTAGAACAAAATATGTCTCAATGAAAGGAGATTGAGACGAAGTCCCTTACAAAGACAATATCCTTAGATTAAGGATAAATCAATTACATAATTATGTGTGATAAATATAAATACACCCAATATAAGAGGATATTATGTAACAGCCCGAGATTTTATGAAAAATATTCTTTTTTTCTTTTACTAATGTCTTGTGTTATACGCTACACCAAAAGGAGCTTGCACAACACGCATCCTTGACTTGCCTTGCATTACACGCAATCGCAACCTTCCTCGATAGCGTGTGTGGTACGTAATCCTGAGTTTCACGAAACAATGATATGCTATTAAAATATTATTAAAACTAGCCGTTATGAATAGTAATAACCACTTTTTAAATTTTAGAAATTTTAACTCTCAAAATGGACTTCATTTTTGGATTCAGAGTATCGAATTTAGCCTAAGGTGAAATTTTGGTACTTTTCGGATAACTTTCATATTCTGATGAATAGTGAAAATTACTAAATTATAATTAAAAACATCTTTTTTAATCGAAATAATTAATAGTGATAAATAATTAATTTGAGTGGTTTTAAAGTATATTTAGAATATATTTTAACAATTTAATACAATTTTGGTCCTTGGATGTAATTTCACATTTAAACTAGACATAAACAAGTGTCAATCTTTTGATAGATATTGTTTCTTAAAAACACGCTATTTGTTTTAACAGCGGGATTTAATTATAAAATTAATTAATGCAACTTTTATGTTATGAATTTGGTAAAATAGACTTCATTTTTGAATTCGGAATATGAAATATAGCTTGGGATGAAATTTAGGCATTGTTCTGAAAAACATCAATTTTTGATGAATAGTGAAACTACTAAGTGGTAGGTTAAAAACTGAATTTTGCATAAAACTTAATTTTACCGCTTCTGTGAATAGAATTTCGAAAATCCGAGAGACACGGTTAATATCAAGGACTAAAATGTGGTTCAATGAGATGAAAATAATTTTTTGGTGAATAGTAACTTTTTACTTTTTTTACCACGGTTAATAGTAAATAGGGTAACTAAGGGTAAATATGATATTAATATTACCCTAACACATGTCCTAATTCTATTGGAAAAGTTTAATTCGACCAAAAACAAACTTAGGAATAAAATATGACCATTTAGGCCCACTTGGATTAGATTAGGACATTTATTATTAATTTATTTAAAGAAGGGTTAAAATAGTTAAAATCAAAGTTTAATAAGTAAATCATTTTTAATATGGGGTTATACATAAGATAAATTCGACTATAAATATTCATTAGAAAGATAAAAATCTTTCCTACATGATGATATTTTATTTGTAATTTTTAGACTTTAAATAATTTAATTTATTTATGACACAAAGATGATGCAGTAATTATCTTATTAATGAAATATTGACATTAATTGATAATATAAATACCAAAATAAATGTAATTTAAGACTTTTTATGAATTCCACTAATTTTCTAGGTTACTATGATATATTATTGTTGATTTAATCAACTTGGTTCGAACATATAATTCTGTTATGACTTTCACAAAAATCATATATCAAATAGTGTCAAAATTGACACAAAAGAGTTTTTAAATCAAATATTATATTATTAATTGTTATTTTATTCCTAAAAATCTAAGGTACGGCCAAATGACTTAGATAAGGATATATGTATTAATAATATACAATTTGGGGTTCGTTTGGCATGTTATAGTAAGTTTATTAACCATATAGTGATAGAAAACAAAAAGACACGGTAAAAGTTAAATTATTTAACTTAGAGTTAAATCTAATTGATAAGGTTAAAATAATACCCTAAACTTGTCTAAGTCCTATTGGTTGATAGGATTTCGACCCATCCCCACTTTAGCTTCTAAATAAGACCCTTTGGAACCATTATAAACCGATTTTGACTTTAATATAAAATAATATTTTGAGATATTCCTAAGGTGCCCCTCTCCTCCCCTATAAAAGGACACCTCCTCCCCCTCCTCCTCACACCAATTTGAGCACTCAAGCTCGGCCAAACCCGGCCAATTTCTCCTCTACACTTCCCTAGCAACATCCTAGAGGTTCTGGTCTTCCTCAAAGACCAATTTTAGTGCCCTAAGAGGAGGTCTCAAAGAGGCACTTCAAAGAAGAGGTAATTACCGTTACCAATTCTTTCATCTTTATTTCTTCTTCCACTTCTTCTTCTTAGGTTGTTTCATTATGAAGTAATAACATCAGTATCACTCATATACTTATATGTTATTATAAGTATGAAACAACCCTATTTCACCATCTATCCATCCTACGGAAAAAGAAATCACCGCGCGTGCGTACGTACGGAATACCGTCTCCACGCCGTGGTGTAATCTATTTTCCACCACCACCTTACATGGATGGGTATAATGGTGTAAAGAATAACTATACATAGTTATTACAACATCATATTGATTCTGATATATTGTATAATCCACTCCACTCCAATTCAATATTTATAGAAATGATATCATCGCTCGTGCGTACGTACGGAATACCGTCTCCACGACGCGATGAGATTCATTCTCCATGTTAACCATTTTAGAATGATTATAATGTATATATAAGAAATAATAATGAAATATATGACATTATAAAGCTACTGGATTTATGTATATATATACATATGTATGTCATCTACTTACTTCCATTTCAAGACAATAAGGAAAGGAAAACAACGTTCATGCGTACGTACGGACTACCGTCTCCATGAACGGTGTTTTTCATTTTATTTATCTACCTATTATATATATATATATATACTGAATATATATGATATATAAATCATATTTTATATTCTGGAAGTAAGTAAATCATGATATAAGTAATAATGATGTCAAGAACAACAAGTCAAAACACCTACGATAAATGAAACGATTTTACCCAAAACGCTTCTTTAACATGGAATTTACAAAAGAACGGGTAATATAATGTCATAAGTGAACCATATATGATATCATAACAATGAATATGATTCTTTAATAAGTCAATAACATGATTTAAATCATTATACAGGAGGTTCGGACACTTACAAAGCAAGTCGGACCTAAGGTAAGGAAAATACCACAATCTCATTTTTATCCGAGATTGTTTATTCGTAAGTATTTACTGGGGTGTATTTTATCGTCCACATACATGTTTCTAAAATATTTAATATTATTTCCATCCACCTAAAATTTTTTAAATCCATTTTTACCCTTCGGTGAGTTTTTAGTAAAAGAAGTGAAAGGAATCTTTTGTCGTTTTCCGTACGAGGTACTTTTTGACTTTTCCGAAAAAAGTACGAAGAATGTTTTTTTTAACTTATACGGCAAGAATGGATTTTTAAAACATTATTTCCAAGAAGCTTCCTTTACAAGTTTTCAAGTTTATTTTTAATCAACTTCTTTTAGTTTAATGTTTTATGACATGTTAAGAAAGGAAAAATGTTTTTGAAAAAGAAAGGATATTTTCCTCAAGAATGGAGTTCAAGTGTTTTATCAAAATTATTTTCCATCTAAGATAATAAAGGGTTCTGTTTTTATCCCTATTATTACATGGATTTGATTATGTTGTGATGGAAATATTTTTATGAATTCCTTTACCTTATATGAATTGTTTTATGATGTCATGTTGTTTAAGAATCCCATTTTTATTACATGGGTTACGCTATGATGTATGGTTTATGATTATGTGGCACACATAAGAAAGGATTCATTATAAGATGGGTGGGACCTATATCTCCCTCCAATGCATTGGGTAAAGATTTTATATCTCATGAGATAGACATGGCTGGAACGGAAGGTTATTTCGGTTCAGTGATACAGGACTGAAACGAGGAGTGAACTCGGTTCAGAAAGGGACTTTGTCCACTAAGATAGTCTTGGCAATGAGTCATGATTAACAAGAAATGATTTTCCATGATTATATGTGTATGCCACAAAGTTCCATGTTTTATGTTATGATTATTGTGATTACATTTCACTGCCATAATTTATCCCATGTTATGAAATTATGCTCTCTTTTGCAGGTTATGATTTCCAAAATGTTATGTTCTTATGAATATGATGTGATTGATATTTCTTTTGTTTACCCTTAATGAGCATTTGAGCTCACCCTTTTATGTTTTCTTTTCCCCAGGATATAAAGAAAGGTTTTAGGTAAAAAAAAAGGAAGATCTTTATGGGAGATGTTGAAGATCTTTCACCACGATTAGAAGATTATAGTCCGAGTTTCCAAATACACTAAACTATTACGGTCCTCATGTGTGTGTTTTTGTAATGTACTAAGTATTCCACAAAAGTAATGTAAAGTCTATGTACGTCAAGCTTCGGGTCTCTACATATTAAGTGTAAAAAAATCAGAGTTAATCCACACATATTCATAGCATGTCATAATCAAGAAGTAGAGGTTTAACCCAATGAATTGAAATCGGGTTAAGAAGTTCCCTTATAGAAATTCGACAGCCTAACAGCTTCAGTTTCAAATTCAGAAAATTAGTTGATGAGAGATAAAATGGAATCTCATCACATGGAAATAAAATTTACATCAATAAGGATATATAAGAACATGTCCCAACACAATAAGATGTATATTAAAAGACATAAAAAAATAAGTCTTTTTTTAAAAAATAGGAGGGTGAAAGGTTACCTTTCCGAATTGGGTAACTTCTGAAACGTACACCCCATGAAAGAAGGACTATAAATCATTGATGTAAATAACCATAAACAAAAGTATATTACACAAAGAGTAGAATAATGTGCAGTAAATATACCACTAAAAGGAAATGGTGGAAAATGTAGCATAAATCTCACGTGAATAAAAGTGAGATGAAAAATCCCTTACGAAAACTCGGCAGCCTAACGGCGCCACATAAAACATCCAAAAATGGATTTATGAGATCAAATAGGGTCTCCCATAATATGAACATAAAAATTAAAGTATGAGGAATACAAAATAACATCCCCAAACATAAAAAATATGAGCTTAAAATAAATGACATAAAAGAGAGTACTTAAAAAGAAAGAGAGAGGTATGATCCTTTACCTCAAGTCTGACTTGCCTTGTAAGTTTCTTTATATTCATGAATAATAAACTTTGGTCAATTTATAATTTCATAAGTAAATCCTTTAAAGACTATTATTCAGGTCATATCACGTATTATAATCTTATAAGAATTGGTTAATAATGTCAGTTTATATTAGATGTTTTTTGTCGATGTTTGGTACATGAGTCAAAATTGAACTTGTTGGAAAAGAATTTTCCATGAAGATATAGGTACATCATGTCCAGAATATTATTAATGATTTAAATATCATATATATCCAGTATATATTTATTTTATACCATTCCATAACATTTGGCGATAAAAAATGAAATGCACCATTCATGGAGACGGTAGGCCATACGCACGCATGAACGCTACCTTCATTTATTTGTCATATTAATGGAATTAAAACTGAATGAGAGATATATATATTATAATTCCTGAGTAATATCCATAATTTAGATGTAATATATGATATATAAATCTCTTATATATATGTATTTATAATAGTACATAACATTTTGAGATAATAAATGAAATGTACCGTTCATGGAGACGGTAAGCTGTACATACGCATGAACACTACTTTCATTTCTATTTCATAATTTAATGGAATGAAAAAAATAACAATACATAGGTATATTACAATATAATATAATATATAACATTATTAAATCCATCCTTTATACATCCCACATATGGTATTAACGATTCAAATCACTTTGATGGGGTGGTAGTCCGCACTTCCAAAAAATGAAGTTTCCGCGTTTATCCATAATGGAAACCATAAAGGTATGACATAAATGAAAAATGAAGAATCATAAGGAAAAAATAAACATAATATATATCATATATAAATAGTGAAATCTTAATGGCCACTATGAAAGGTGTTAATATATGATTGAACAATCATCATTTAGTGAGGCAGAAATTTGCCATCCACAGAAATAGTATGTTCATTAACCATTACACGGAGGTGTGTGTAAGTGTAGATATAATCATTCTCATAAAGACATCCTATTATATTGAATATAATTTAGTTGTTAAAAAATAAATGAATAAAATAGTTTAGGTGGTTGGAGAAGAAAAATAAAACAAATCAACATAAGAGAAGACATTACCTTTAAATCGGGTAACTCCCCGTGGATTGAACCAAAAGGGTTTCTTGAGGAGCTTTCTGCCTAAGGTAAGGCTTATAGGTGAAGAGAGGGATTTGTAGAGATAAAATGAGTAGATATTGGCTGAGAAAAACGATTTAGAGGTGTGGGTAAGGGGGTAGAGGTGTGGGCCTTTTATAAGAGGGAGGAGGGGCACTCTTGGAAAGTCTTGAAAAGTTATTTTTTTATAAAATGATTTTCAGATATTAAAGGTCCCAAAATTATATATTTCGAGGATAAGGTGATAAGGGTTTGAAATATACCCATAAAATAGGTTTTTTACAAATGTATGTTATAGAATTTACCTTATCGTCTCAATTTATTTAAATCGTTAATTAATGAGGTAATCGCTCCATCATCCTCGTGTCATAAATAAATTAATTTATTTAATGTCTAAAAATTATAAAACAAAAATCATGATGTAGGAAATATTTTTAGATTTCTAATGAATATTTATTGAAAAAATATGACTTCTATAACCCCATGTAAAAATTGTTTTAGTGAAATAATACATGTTTGTGACATTTTAATTTTAACTTTAAATAAAAAGTTATTAAAGTCATTTTCCTACCAAGGTGGCCCCATGGGGTCCCCAAGTTGACCCATGAATTTTCATGGTCGGCCATGCCTCATCCAATAAGGGTAGTACATGTGTCAAGGTCATTTCATATTATTATAACATTATCTTTACCTTAAATTACACTAATTACCCTTAATCGGGATTAATAAAACATAAAAGTTACTATTCACCAAAAAAAATTTTCATCCCATGAAACCACATTTTACATCCCAATGACAAACATGTATGTTGTATTTTTGAAATTCAAATCACATAAGTGGTAAATATCCATTTAAATGGAAAATTAGTTTTTTTAAGTACCACGTAGTGGTTTCACTATTCATCAAAAATTGATGTTTTTCAGAAAAACACCCAAAATTCACCCTAAGATATATTTGATATTCCGAATTCAAAAATGATATCTATTTTAAAAAATTAAAAACATATAAGTTTCATTAATTAAATTAATAATTAATTCCCGTTGTCAGAACAAATAGCGTGTTTTTATGAAACAATATATATCAAAACATTGACACTAGTTTAAGTAAAATTTCAAATTGAAATTAATTCCAATGTCCACTATTGGATTAAATTGTAGAAATATATTCTAAATACACTTTAAAACCAATTTAAAGGATAATATATCCATATAAATAAATTAGATTAAAATGAGGTTTTGAATTAAAATAAAACATTTTCACTAAAAATGAACTTTTTCGGAAAAAATAACAAATATTTACACAAAGTAAATTTTGATGACAAGATTCTAAAGAAGGATTTTATTTTTTCAAATAAAACATATAAAATTTTCAAAAGTATATTTAAAAAGTGTTCGCCATCAAAAGGCGGTTAATTTTCCTTTTAAAGAATATTAGAAGATTTATGCTTAAAATTGGATTCATTTGCGTTTTAAGCTGCTAACATTTATTGGATAAAAGTAAAAATATTTGAAAAACATATATAATAATTTTTTATTTAGTTTTTTTCATTACCTCCATTATAATGGCTAGTAATTAACCACCATTTAAAATAATATTATTATATTATTAGTGTGCACCATAAGATTTCAAAGAATCTCGTTGTTGCATGTTGGGTACACCATCAAACAAAGCATCCCCTTTAAAGTAATATTAATATTTTATTCACAAATATTTATAAATATGAAAAAGTAATATTATTTATTTACCTAGGATGTTACATCCTTCCCCCCTTTTGGGAATTGCGTCCTCTCAATTTTAAAATTGGGCTCGGAATCATTATTGAAAGTCCCACATCTGAACAAGAGTCAGTAAAACTATCACTTTAAAATAATGAGAGAGAAGTACAAAGGTCTCCCGAGTTAACCCATACTAGGAGTCCATGTAGGAAAACATGGACATGGAAGGGTAAACAATGGGTCATGTTCTGAGGGAGGGTGATAGAAAACATGTTTAGGGGAAATTTAACCTCCAGAAAATCACAAACAGGTGATGGGTTAAACGGTATTTGATTCTGCAGTAGGAAAAGTTTACAGACAACATTTTTTTAAGTTACTTTTCATTGAGTAATTTATTTATGAGCTTAACTAAATCATAACGAAACATACTTACTTGTCATGTACACTTTCATCTCTTACAAGATCTCTTACACGAACTCATATTTTCTCCAAAAGACGAGCATTTAGGATGACTTGTTCACATTAAGAGTGTTATATTCAATATATAGAGAATAACCTAATCCACAAAAGAGAACTATATATTTCCCATGTCTTTATACCCTTACCAAAACCAAAAATTGTTAGTACGAGGTCAGATAATACCCAAAAAGGATAATCCTTTATAAAAAATAAAATCTATTCTTAATCTCCAAAATTTGTCCAACAAAAACCAAAGTTTAAAGAAGACCATTCGATAAAAAATTTGTCTATAAAATTCTTAAAATTAAACCAAGCTAATATTTAAACCCCAATATTTGATGGATTTCATCACATAGTCTTCCAAGGTAAAAATTAATATTTATCTCCAAATAACATCAGTTACTCTTAAAGTATCATACTGAAATGTAACTAACCTAATCACATATCCTCTATGATAGGAAAAAGATTTCTATAGATAACCCAAAATCAACTTATTCCTGATTCATAAGATCTTGTAACTAAAAAAATTAGTTATACTAACCAGGGACTTCACGTAGTCTTGTGGTAGGTGATAAATAACAGTTGCACTTTGTTTGTGGGTTCGATTCCCGCAGATTTGTCCGATGCGACGGGTTGTCACACGGTCTGCATGTTATCCTTTTTCCTAAACTATATAATTATTATAAAATTCCCCAAAAAGAGATAAAATCTTCAAACATAACCATAAAATAATTTAACCTCAATTTTACATCATGCCTTTCATTTTCCATCTTGTAGTAACCCATAATTACCTCAAAAGTAAGGATAATATAAACCATAATGGTTACCATTATAATTATTACATGAACTTCCACATTGAGTTGGTTCTCTCGTACATGATGCATCTGAGAACTCACCAAGTTTCAAGTGGTTAATCATGACTCTTTGATAGTTGGTTTAGAATAACCATGAGATTCCTCATTTAATCCCCCCTTTCATCCAATCTCTTAATCAAAGAACCACAACAATTTCCTTCAAACCCATTGTCACTTTGGTGCCTGCTATATCCATCCATTTACTAAAACAAAAAATGTCAGTGTGAGTATATCAACAAAATTATCATGTACTAATGGGGAAGATAAACAGTAAGATATACTTACTCATTCACTTTATCTAAAACTATGAATCTTTCTGAAATCCTAACTATTATGGTAATGTAACTTATGCTTAGAGAATACATGAACCCCTAAAGTTATCTAAACCAACCTTTGATACCAACTATAAGGACCTGACCTTAATACATTACATAATCATGAAATAAATGAATAATTCACATAGAGGAGATTTTTAGGTTTAGAGTTTTAGATAATTAGGACATAACTATTACATCTCAAAAGATTACAAAGTAGACACTTCTACTAAGATTCCATAAAATAAAAACTCTTTAAAAGAACCATGTCTAGTTCCATGTTTTAGATAACATGTCTTTCCTTGATCCCATCCTTCACCCTTTTCATCTTTAATCCCTGTGGAAAACATTTCAAAAACATGGGATGAGCATAAAAAGCCCAGAAAGGATACAAAAAGAAGGAAAACTGTTAGTTTTTCAAAACAACACATAAACCATAAATACTTTATAAAAGTAATAATTTTCACCTTTATGAAGTAGTAACAACTTTTCACTGAAAAAAATATCATTACTTAAAATTTTTTAACCAAAATATTACCATAAAACCCATATAAAGAACACATAACATATAAAGGTAACTTGAGACATAAACATACTTAAATGGAATAACCATACGATCAACTTCCACACATATTACTAAATGGAATAGCCATACGGCCAACTTCCATAACCAATGCATTGGAGGTTATAACGTAACCACCCGTCCTGGTGTTCACAAAACCAACCATCCTATGGTTTATCACGTAACCACCCATCAAATGTCCAAGTACCATTATAAAATCATAACACATAAAACAATTATAAAGAAAAGAAAACATTTCCACATTTCAAGAACAATATATCAGATAAATATATTGACATAAAAAATCCATTATCAAAAACATTTTCAATAACAAAATACATAAAAGAGTATCTGGTATTTATTTACTTCTAAAAATATTACGTCTTGTTGAGGAAGCCAAAGATCAAATAATACTCGCGGCTGCAGATAGGTCGTTGTCACCGCGTACGTTAAAAAAACATTCCTTTTGTCGTTTAGTAAAACGATTTTTATATAAAATATTCCTTTTGAATAAAAGTATAAGTCAAAGGGGTTTATACACCGTATAAAATAAAGTCTTGTATTAGAACAAAATATGCCTCAATGAAAGGAGATTGAGACTAAGTCCCTTACAAAGACGATATCCTTTGATTAAGGATAAATCAATTCCATAATTATGTGTGAAAAATATAAATACACCAAATATAAGAGGATATTAAGTATAAAACAATCAGAGTTCATCCCCACATATTCATATAACGTCATAATCAAGAATTAGAGGTTTAACACAAAGAATTGAAATCGGGTTAAGAAGTTCCCTTACAGAAATTCGACATCCTAACAATGTCACTTTAAAATTCATAAAATTAGTTGATGAGAGAGAAAATAGTATCTCATAACGTGGACATAAAATTTACATCAATAAGGATATGGAAGAACACATCCTAACACAATAAGATGTATATAAAAATACATAACAAAAGAATTCTTTTTCAAAACAAAAGGAGGGTGAAAGGTTACCTTACCGAATTGGGTATCTTCCGAAACGTACACCCCATGAAAGAAGGACTATAAAACATTGATTTAAACACCCATAAACGATATTATATTAAATTAAGAGTAGAATAATGGGAAGTAAATACACCCCTCAAAGGAAATGATGGAAAATGTAGCATAAATCTCACAGGAATAAAAGTGAGATGAAAAATCCCTTACGAAAACTCTGCAGCCTAACGGCGCCACTTAAAACATCCAAAAATGGATTTAAGAGATCAAATAGGGTATCTAATAATATGAACATAAAAAGTATAGTATGAGGAATATAAAATATCATCCCCTAACATAATAGAGATGTGTTTAAAATAAATGACATAAACGAGAGTACTTAAAAATAAAGAGAGAGGTAGAATCCCTTACCTCAAGTCCGACTTGCCTTGTTCGCTTCATTATATTCCTGAATAATAAAATTTGGTCAATTTATAATTTCTTAAGTACCTAATTTATAGATTATTATTCAGTTTATGTCACAGATTATAATTTTATAATAATTGGTTAATAATGTGAGTTTATATCAGACGTTTTTTGTCAATGTTCGGTACATGAGTCAAAATTGAACTTGTTGGAAAAGAATTTTCCATGAAGTTATAGGTACATCATCTCCGGAATATTATTAATGATTTAAATATCATATATATCCAGTATATATACATTTTATACAATTCCATAACATTTGGATATAAAAAATGAAATGCACCGTTCATGGAGACGGTATGCCGTACGTACGCATGAACGCTACTTTCATTTCTTTGTCATATTAATGGAATTAAAACTAAATGAGATATATATATATTATAATTATAGAATTATATCCATCATTTATGTGTAATATATGACATATACATCCATTATATATATGTACTTATAATAGTACATAACATTTGGAGATAAGAAATGAAATGTATCTTTCATAGAGACGGTAAGCCGTACATATGCATGAACGCTACTTTCATTTCTATTTCATCATTTAATGGAATGAAAAAAATAATTATACATAGGTATATTAATGTATAATATAATATATAACATCATTAAATCCATCTTTTATACATCCCACATATGGTATTAACGATTCAAATCACTTTAAGGGGGCGGTAGTCCGCACTTCCAAAAAATGAAATTAGCGCGTTTATCCATAATGGAAACCATAAAGGTATGCCATAAATGAAAAATACAGAATAATAAGGAAAAAAACATAATATATACCATATATAAATATAGTGACATCTTAATGGCCACCAAGAAAGGTGTTAAAATAATATTGAACGATCATCGTTTCATGAGGCAGAAATTCTCCACCCACAGAAACAGTATGTTCTTTAACCATTAGACAGAGGTGTCTGTAAGTGTAGCTCGAATCTTTCTCGTAAAAACATCCTAGTATATTGAAGATACTGGAGTTGTTACAAAATAAAGGAATAAAAAGATTTTATAAGGTTGGAGAAGCAAAATAAAACAAATGAACATAATAGAAGACATTAGCATTAAATCGGGTAACTCCCCTTGGTTTGAACCAAAAGGGTCTCTTGAAGAGCTTTATTCTTAAGGAAAGGCTTCTAGGATGAATAGAGGGATTTGAAGAGATAAAATTAGAATATCTTGGCTGAGCCAAAGTCTTTAGAGGTGTGGGTAAGGGGGTAGAGGTGGGGGCCTTTTATAAGAGGGAGGAGGGGCACTCTTGGAAAGTCTTGAAAAGTTACTTTATTATAAAATGATTTTCAGATATTAAAGGACCCAAAATTATATTTTTAGAGTATATGGTGATAAGGGTTTGAAATATAGCCAGAAAATAGGTTTTTGACAATTATATGTTATATATTTTACCTTATCTTCTTATTTTATTTAAATCTTTAATTAATGATGTAATCACGACATCATCATGGTGTCATAAATAAATTAATTTATTTAATGTAAAAAAATTATAAAAAAATATTATGATGTAGGAAATCTTTTTATATTTATAATTAATATTTAAAGTCAAAAATTTGACTTGTATAACCCGACGTAAAAATTGTTTTAGTAAAAAAATACATGTTTGTGACATTTTAATTTTAACATTAAATAAAAAGTTATTAATGTCATTTTCCTACCAAAGTGGACCCATGGGGTCCCCAAGTTGACCCATGGATTTTCATGGTCGTCCATGACTCATCCAGTAAGGGTAGTACATGTGTCAAGGTCATTTCATATTATTATAACATTATCTTTACCTTAAATTACACTAATTACCCTTAATCCCGATTAATAAAACTTAAAAGTTACTATTCACCAAAAATTATTTTAATCCCATTGAACAAAATTTAACATCCTAATTAAAACCATATATGTAAGATTTTTTAAATTCAAATCACAGAAGTGGTAAAGTTTCATTAAAAAAAATTAGTTTTTTTAACTACCACATAGTGGTTTCACTATTCATCAAAAATTGAAGTTTTTCAGAAAAATACCAAAAATTAACCCTAAGCTGTATTTGATATTCAGAATTAAATAATGATGTCTATTTTAAAAAATTAAAAAAATATAAGTTTCGTTAATTAATTTAACAATTAATTTCCATTTTCAGAACAAATAGCGTGTTTTTATGAAACGGTATATATCAAATGATTGAAACTAGTTTAAGTTCAATTTCAAAGTGAAGTAAATTCCAATGTCCACTATTAGATTAAATGGTAAAAATGTATTCTAACTACACTTTAAAACCAATTTATAAGATAATATATCCATAGAAATACATTATATTAAAAGGAGGTTTTGAATTAAAAAAAACATTTTCACTAAAAATGAACTTTATCGGAAAAAATAACAAAAATTTACCCAAAGTAAATTTTGATGTCCAGATTCTAAAGAAGGATTTTATTTTGAAAATAAAATATATAAAATTGTCAAAAGTATATTTAGAAAGGGTTCTCCATCAAAAGGCGGCTAATCGTCCTTTTATAGAATATTAGAAGATTTATGCTTAAAATTGGATTCATTTGCGTTTTAAGCCTCTAACATTTATTGGATATAAGTAAAAATATTTGAGAAACATATATATTCATTTTGTATTTATCTCTATTCATTCCCGCCATTAAAATGGCTAGGAATTAACTAACATTTAAAATAACATTATTATATTATTAGTGTGCAACATAAGATTTCAAAGAAACTTGTTGTTGTGTGTTGGGTACGCCATCGAAATTAGCGTCCCCTTTAAAGTAATATTCATATTTTATTCAAAAATATTAATAAATATGAAAAAGTAATATTATTTATTTACCTGGGATGTTACAATTGAATGATTTGTTCATGTGTTAGTTTAGATGGTATCCTAGTTTGGTTCATAAAAAAATAGGTATCTTGGTTTTATATTGACTATCCTCTCAATAGTCTCACCACATTCAAGATGTTAGAGTAATATGATTCATACTTCCATGAATTATTTTAAGCCCTATATTCTAGGAGAATCCTTATAACTACTTCAATGAGCCTAAATTCCTAATTTATCAATCCTATGGACTGTCCAAAATGGAATGAGATGATTGGGAGTAACTAAACCACTCATACCAGATCACTTACATGAGAAAAACATCATTGAAAACTTATAGATTATGAGGAAGATCATTTCAAATGATTAATTATGTTTTACCCAACACAAGAATAAAACTCTCCAACAAACCATACTATTCTCCCCTACATATGGATGTACTTACAGTACTCTTTAATGGAACCACTCAGTAAATTCTATCATCACATTGGTATTCATCTTCCCAAGACATGCTCACATATCATGAAAATCCCTAACAATGAAAAAGATCATATTAACTATTTTATTTTTCATTATTCTGTCTCTAATGAAACTAATTTTAATTGAGAAAACACATCCTATTTTCTTCAAATAATTAATACACAATTCCTATAAGTATGTCATTGAACCTTTAAAAAATAAAAGAACATGAAAAATCAATGTTCACATTCCCTCAAACATCATGGATTTTCTAAATATCCATGTTAATTCTCACTATCTTCCATAGTAAAATATAAACCTCTAATCAACCTCCTGAAAATTTCTTACACATTTATCATTTGATATATTCAAAAAACAATAAGTTTATTCTCTAGTACTACTTGATTGATAAATATGACTCATGCTACCATAAGTCACACCTCATCATACCTTAGATACCACACTTAATAAAATAATTGTTTATCCCTTTTAATATCATTCTTATAATGAAAAAACCATACATAGATACCCTATCAAACTATCCTGAGGAATCCTACTCATACCAAGGAATAAAAAAGGATCACCTTCCACCCAATGCCATTTGAACACCAAGAATCATCCATCCATAATATATGCATTCTATATCCAACCATTTTTATCCATATCTAACAGGGTTAAAAATCTATTTTATCCTTTATTCTAAAACAAAACTATGAGACAAAAATCACTCTGAGTTATTTCAATATCAAATTACCAAGAGATCTCTCATTCCATCCTTCTAACCTAGAAATGGTATCCACATACTCATGTATGTCTATAACCATATATAACATCTTTTATTTTATAATGTTGTAAAAATTATATACATTTTAGTATAAACCTTAATTTTTGAATTAATTGATATTTCTACGAGCTTTGATAAGGGTTTCTAAGCCTTTGGGGATTGTTTAGATTTTGGAGCTCCAACTTTTTGAGAAAAACATAAGTTGCATGGTTGGTACACAGTTAGTAAAAAATTGTGGATCATCCCATGAAACCTTTTTATAGAGGATTAGAGTTTGATAAACAATGTATGTTAGGTTGTACGACCATAAGAAAAATAATAATGTAATTATAGATGGGATGGGCATAGGCTAGGAATGGTTTCCCAAACCATGCACTTATCCCGCATGGGTAGTATCAATCATACAGTAATCCCATGTGGTTGGTGCATGGTTTGGAAACACCATGCATCCAAACCATGAACCCCTCTAAATAAGGGTGAAATTAATATTTTTCCATATTAATTTATAAAATTTAACTTATAATTTATCTCTTCTCTATGAAAAACATATCCAATATTATTGAGAGCTCCTTTAGACCTCACCTTAGGCTTCAATTCAACCTCTTCAATAAAATTTCGATCTGAAAAATGACTATATTATTATTTAGTTAATGGTAAGAGATTCAATCCCATTACTTCCTTATTATTTTATCATTACCTCAAGAATTATATTTACCAGAGATTTATTAATCCAAAATTTTTGGAATTTTATTAATTTATTTCATTTCTCCCAATTTACTCTGAATATAATGCCAATAACAGTCTGATATTCATCTACAACTATAATGTAGGTGGTCTAGAATAATTTTTCATAATGTGAAGTAGTTTTATATCATGCGATGTCATTATATGCTTGTAATTTCCGAGTGATTCCTTAAAATAAAAATTTCTTAATATAAATTATTAACCTTTTTAGACAAACCACTGTACACCGTTATTACTTTCATTGGTTACCCCACTCAATAAATTCCACACTATTTGTTGTTCTTATTAAATTCCCTTTACTTTTTGGATGTTAATGTGGGGAAAACACTATCTATGAGTTTTTTAACCTAAGTGAATGTAATATTATATTTAAATGGAAAGTGAGTGGTACGATATGTCACAAGACTTGTACATGAACATTTGATTATGAAATAATTAAATAGAATATTATTGATTGTAAATTATTCCTTGTATTATGTTAAATAATCACATATATGATGGTTATTATTATTATTATTATTATTATTATTATAAAAAACTTTAATGGATGTTGAGACATGGTTTAGGCTAGTGTTTGATATAATTATTCACTCTCCATTGACATGTGATGTTGAGCATTATATTTCACATCATTATTAAATAGTGGACATGATGTTTAACATTCTGTTAGAGATTTTTCGACATGATTTTTCTCTTATCTCATTGAGTTGATTTATATGATGATATATGTATATCTCAGATTAAATTCTTGGTATAGTACCTTGTTTACAACATGATACTCTTATGACTCCTCATGGACTCTTGAGTTACACCTCAGGTCCTTCCTTGTATTATATATATATATGTGTGTGGCTATTAATGTCACTACATATATAGTCCCCACACACACATACATATATATATAATTATACTTATATATATATATATATATATATATATATATATATTTGTTGACGCATGTTCAGAGGTATTCCTACCTAGAATGAAGAATGTATGGTCAACCAGGTGTCCTTTAGAAACTAGGGATGGCTATTTAATGATTACATTTCTTCTTTACACTATTTTATCTACACACATCAATTTTATATCCATTGTCAGTATTTGAATATATGGCCTTGGTGGGGGCCTACTATGTATATCTCAACATAAGGCTACAAGCTTAAACGTTACATAATTATAATATAAGTCAAGAATTTGACATTAACTCACATTGAGGAGATTTTCAGGTTTAGGGTTTTAGAGAATTAGGGCATAAATATTAAAATACATATAAAATATTACAAATAAGACACTTTTACTATATCCAATTTTTTCACAGTAATTAAACTCCTTAAATAAGACAAGAATTATTTTCTTGATAAAAATATTTTTGAATTATTCTTTTCATTTACCCTTCATTATACACGATGAAAAATATTTCAAAAAGATGAGATAATCATAAAAATATATTTAAGGGATATCAAATAAAGAAACTAAAACATTATTCCATGAATACATAAAAATCAATGAAGTCATAATTTTTACTCATAGAACATAATCTACTTTACACACCCCATGAAATCATAAGATTTAAAAATAAATCAATGAAATTCTAAATCATAAATGTAACTTTTGGAATCCATAAAATAATTAAAATGTAGATTTAATAGACACATTTGGGATTAAGATTCATGGTTATGTTTGGAATAGCCATCATAGTATATTCCCTAAATCTATTAGGAGAAACCTTAATGTTTAGGTCTATCACATTACCCAATGCAATGGAGAGCTATCACGGGCTCACCATCCCTAGGATTATCACAAAACCCAACATCATTAGTTTATCATGTAAACACCATTCAAATTCTTAAGAACAAGTACATAATAATAACACAAAAAATATTGAAATTATCAAAATTTCACTCATCCATAATAAATAAATCATTAATTTTTGTTTGAAAACATGTACATTAATGAGAAATATTTTGGAAAATAAATCTTTAAAACATTTAAATTTATTTTTTTGTTAAAGAGTCCCTTAACTATTGAGAAATACTTGAATAAAAATATTTAAATAATAACATTAAAAAAACATATAATATCATGAGAATAAGGATATTAATCATGTAATATGTCAAATGGTAGTATATACACCATATAAAAGTGAAATGTTGCATAACAACAAATAAGTAACAAAGGAATGTAAATTGAGACAAAATCTCTTACAAAGATCATATCCTTAGAATAAGGATAAATCAAGAACATAGTTACCTATTAAAAATATTAATACAACCAATAGAAGTTGATATAACGTGTAAAACAATAAGAGGTAATTGAAACATATTATTGGAAAGAAAAATCAATGACATGGATATTTAACTCAATGAATGGATATTGAGTTAATATTTCCCATACAATGTTCATATAAATGACGAAAGAATTTATAAATGGGTTGATTATGTGTAGAAGTAGTATATCCACACAAAGGGACATGGAAATTACAACATAAATAAATAAACATTGATTCCACACATAATCATGGCCTAACATGATAATCTAAGTATGTGTAACACCCAATGAGTGTAAATTGAGTTAGATATTACCTTTTGAAATTTCAGCATCCTAACATCGTCACATAAATATTCATAAAATGAGTTGATTGAGAGAAAAAATGGTCTCTAATCATTTTTAAATAATATGTATTGTTAGCGGATAAGGAAAGAAAAATCCCAACATAATAAAATAGAAATTAAGAATGCATAACATTAAAGTATTTCTTGAAAAGAGAAGGGTGGTATATTCAGTTACAAAGATCATTTTGTTAATAAAATAGATATATTATGTGTATTCAGTATAAATACCCATAAATAATATATAAATACAATATAAGATATCAAAATTCATTACTTATGTAATCATATCAAGACATAATCATGAAGTAGTAGATCATCCCAAAGAATAGAAATTGAGTTAAGAAGTTCCCTTACCTTGAGTCCGACTTGTCTCGTTCATTCTTTATATTATTAAATAATAAACATAGGTTAATTTCTACTATCTTTAGAAAATTTATAATGTTTACTATTAATTTTATATTTCTTATTATCATGTTATAAAAATTATATAATTATTTAAGTTTATATTGGTCGTTTTGTCGATGTTCTGTACATGAGTCAAAAATAAACACTTTTTTATATGAATTTTCCATGTAGTAAAAACACAATAATCTATATAGTGATATTTATGATTTAAATAGCATATATATAAATTATATAGGTATGTATAATAGTCCATAATATTTGGATATAATAAATGAAATGCACCATTAATGGAGATGGTAGGCCATACGTACACATGGGCACAACATTCATTTCTTTGTCATATAAAAGGAATGGAAAATAAAACATACATAGGTATGTTATAATTATAGTATAAAATATATGTTATATATGTAAATTAAATTTCCTTAATTACATCATTTATACATTCCATGTATGGTATGAATGATTCTTATCAAATTTTGGGGGAGCTAGTCTATACTTCCTTAAATGAAATTACCATATTTACACATTATAGAAAGCACAAAGGTATGATAAAAATAAAACATATAGAAGAATAGAGAAAACCTAAATATAATATATATCATATATAAATAATGTTCCATCATAATGGACACTATGAGATGTGTTAGGAGAAAATTGAACAATCACCGTTTTGCGAGGTAATAGTTCATCGTACATAGAAATAGTGTATTCATATCCATTAAAAGTAGGTGTGTGTATGTTTAGTTAAAATAATTCTCATAAAAACATAATAGTATATTCAGGATACTATTTTTTTATCTAATCAAATTAAAATTATATCACATGGAATGTAAAAGGAAAATAATGGAAAGCATCTTGAGAGAAGACGTTACCTAAAAATTGGGTAACTTCTTTTGATTTGAGCCAAAAATATTTCTTCTATTGCCTTATTTCCTTGTTAAGGATTCTAGTAGGAAGGGAAGGATGTTTGGATATAATTTTAGTACAATTTCGATGAGACAAATGGCTATAGAGTTGTGAGTAAGTGGGTAGAGATGGTGGCCTTTTATAATAGGGAGTAGGGGCACTTTAGGAAATTATTGAAATATTATTTTATAATAAAATGATTTTTGAATTATAATATTTAAAAAGATATATATTCTGAGAATAAGATGATAATGGGTCTAAAAACTATAAAAAATATGTTTTAGACAATTTTATGTTAAACAATTAACCTTACAATTACACTTCAACCCTTAGTCAATACATAAACTCTTACTATGTCTTCTTGTATTTTCACATTATATGGTTAATATATTTACAATAAAATGAATATAAAATCATTAGTGGATCATTAATGACTTGTTTAACATTATATAAATTTTTTTCATAATAATATACTTTTAGGACAATTATATAATTTAATTAAATATTATTTGTTTAAAAAAACATTAATGTCAATTTTGACCTTATTTAGTACTTGATTTTTGTTAAAGTCATAAAACATTATTTCCTCAAAAAAGGAATTAACTCAAAGATAATATGTCATTATAATTCATAAAATTAGTGGATGTAATCAAACTTTTAAAATTAAATTTATTTTAATATTTATAATATCATTAATTTGAATCATTCATTAATAAGGTAATCACTACATCATCATCCTATCATAAGTAAATTGATTTATTTAATATTTATAAATTATAAATTGAACACCATGATGTAGGAAAGTATTTAGATTTATAAGTACTATTTATTTTCAAATATATCAGTTATATAACCTTTCATTAAAAACTCAATAGTAAAATATACATGTTTGTGTTATTTCTTCATTACATTAAATTAATTCTTATAACATGTCATTTTCACACAAAGTGGAAATAAAATGCCAAAAGTTTTTCTAAGGATTATAATGCTCATAAATAACTCATAAAATATGAATAGGACACATTTAGAGTATATTTATATTATTATAATATTATTTTTTTACCCTTATTTACCATATTTACCCTTTAACCATCGTAAATAAAAATAATTACTGAAGTTACTATTAATAATGTCAAACAATAAATGGTACATATTTATATAAATTGGAACTTTTAATTCCAAACATGGAAGCCATTTTTTTCAATTTCCAAACACATTAATTTTAGTAAATAATTAAAATTAATTCATGTTTTCAAAGCAAAAAATCGTGTTTTTAAGACGTAAAAATGACCAAAATATGGCCATGAGTTTATGTCCAATTTCTATGTGAAATTACTTCTAAAGACCAAAAATGGATTAAATGATAAAAACATATTCCATTTATATATTAATATGTTTAAATAATAATATTGAACCACATAAACTATCTCCATGTAAAATTTTGTTTTCAATTAACATTTTGCGTATTTTTACTATTAACTAAAACATGATACTTATTAGAAAAAATTCCAAAATACATGCAAAGTAAATATTGATGACCTGATTCCAAATAAATTTTTTTTTTCAACTATAAATTAAAAGGATCCCAATAAAAAAATTTAAAAATGGTTCTCCATCAAAATATGGTAGAACTACATTTTTAGAAAAGTACATTTTTTATCCAAAAAATTGATTTTTTTTCTTATTTCATATCTACAAAACATATAAGATGAATTTATAACATTAAATTTAATATTTAACTTATATTATTCAACAAATAAAAATACCTAAAGGGTGAAATTATTTTAAATACACACTAAATTTCTTTTTAAATAGATTTCCATTAAAACACATCCTTTATATTCGAATTTTTTATATTTCCATTTATAATAAATTTTTTAACCAATGAATCATTAATTTAAAATGTGTTGACCATATTTTCATAATTAGATTGATAATATTTATTCCATTGATTCTAATAGCATGGAGTTTACTACATTTTAAAATAATAATAATAATAATATATTATTTTTTGGTATAACTCTACGTTGTGTGCAATGTAAGATTTAAGAGAGAACTATTGTTATGTGTTGAGTACGGTATCAGAAAAAGAATCCCATTTAATGTAAAATAAATATATTATTTATAAATATTAATATATAAAAAAAATTATTATTCTAAAAATTCTTTTGATGATACATAATTCCCCCTTTTGGAAATTTCATCCCCGTAATTTTATAATTTGTCTTGTAAAATGCCTGGAAAATCTCACATCGGAAAAATATTCAATAAAACTACCACTTTAACAGAATGAAAGAGAGGTATAGAAGTTACCAAAGATAGCACATACTAGAATTCCATGTATTAAAACATATATATGGAAGAAACAACTAACCATCAAGTTATGATGGAGTGTGATAGAAAACATGAACAAGAGAAAGTTAACAACTAGAAAACCATAAACTTGAGATGGGTTAAACGGTCTTTGATTTCATTGTTGGAAAATTAAATATATTTTTTAATATCCATTTCATAATTTTGAGTAATATATTTATTATCTTAACTATGAATGTGAGGAAACATACTTACTTGGCATGTAGAGTTTAATACATTAGTGAATTCTTATACCAAACTCATTTTTTTCCAAATGATGAGTATGAATAATGACCTTTTCAAACCTAAAGCACTAGAATCAACTTATATTGAATCAATTAAACCACAAATAATTAACTATTAATTCATCAAATATTGAAAAATTATCCAAAACCAAAATGGTTTGTAAAAGATTAGATAACCCCCAAAAGAATAATTCTTCATAAAAAGAAATAATACTCTTAATGTACAACATTCAACAAACAATACACAAAGTTCAACAAAGACCATTCAATAAAAAATTTTCATTAAAATTATAGAAAATTATTCAAAAAAAAAATTGAAACCCAAAACTTTTGAGGATTTTATCACATAGTCTTCCATGATAAATCATAACATTTATCTCCAAATAACGTAAACTTCTCTTAAAGCCTTATACGTAAAAGAAATTAACATAATCACATATTCTCCCTGATAACATAATATTTTCCATAAATAACCTGAATCTCAATAATTCCAAAATAAAATAATAGATTCTTCCAAATTAAAATTTTACCATTACTCCTCAAATATAATCCCATAGTATTCTATTTCCCTTAGGCATATATTATTCCCAAAAGAGCGAACATCTTCTAAAATAAAAATTATCATTTAATCACAAAATCATTTGTCTATACTAAGGATTTCCATTTGATAAAATATAATTTCCCTAAATCAACTTATTCTTGATCAATAAAATCATTAAACTAAAAATAATAATTCATACTCTAATACATGTATACTTTCTGGATGTGATAGATTTTCACCCATCTTGCGGGTTGTCCCTTTTGTAAAACTCAAAAATAACACAAAAATGTTTAAACCTCAATGGTTGTCTTATAACTCTCATTTACATCTCAACAAATAATGACCTCAACATCTTAATTCATGAAGTCTTATATATATTTATTTTTATTCACCTTTATGTGATAAAATAAAACTATTCCTATAGAAATAAAATCCTACTATAATAATGGTATCCACCTGGTTTCATCATCAAATTATTCACATAGGAAGAAGGTCCATTAATTACTATAATGATATATATATTATTTAAAATAATTTTCATCATTTAACCAAATACACATTGTATAACATGGGTAATATGGGTATTCATAGAATAATTATTTTTGAAAGTAATCATATATGACATATAATTTGAAAACATTTGATAAAACATGATTTTTATAAAATAGTTGGACCAAGTTTGAGTTGAAAAATTACATAAATAGACCTATTAAAATACCATAAGTATGTTTTGAAGGAATATATTTTAAAATCAAATATAAATGTATTGCGCATGGGTATCATTCTTCAGCACCTTTTTCAAAATCATAATATTCATTAAAATAATGTGATTAGGTAAATTATATGAAAATGCATTGACAATATTTAGTATTTTGAAAAATATGATAATATTTAGAAAATCGGATTTGATTGAAAAAAACCCCTGACCCATGATTATATCGAGGTATAGTGGGGGTGTTGGATATCTCGAAAAACTGCTTGCAAGTGAGTTGTGTGTTAGAGAGTCTCACAATCATCCGAACATGAAATTATAATAATTATTCTAAGAAAGTCCTTAGGAATAAATTTGAATATTATTTGAGATCCACCTACTTCCATTTTAACTATATTTCCTTGACATTAAAATGTAATAAAATAAATATTTATCTGAATGAATTGGCATAGAGACTAACTAGGTGTTTAATGAATATTTTTATTCCCTAAAGTCATCTAAACCTTTAATTTTATACAAAAAACAAGGCCCGAGCCTTAAACGTTATATAATCTTGAGAGAAGTAAATATTTTAACATTAATTCAGAATGAGGATATTTTTATGTTTAGAGTTTAAGAAAATTAGAATATAATTATCAAAATACCAATCAAATATTACAAATTAGACACTTCTACTCATCCATTTTTTCATAATAGTAAAACTCTTTAAATAAAATATGAGTTGTTTTCTTGATTAAAATATTCTTAAATTATTCCCTTCTCATACCCTTCTTTATTCCCTAAGTGAAATATATCAAAAACATGTGATGAGAATAAAAATCTCAATAAGGGATATAAAATATAGAAAGAAAACATTAGTCCATGAATACATGAAAATCAATGAAATCATACTTTTCACTCATAAAACATATTCTACTTAACATACCTCATAATATTATAATATTTATTAATTACTCATATAGATCATAAATCATAAATGAAACTTTTGGAATCCATAACATACATTCATTTTAGATTTCATAACCACATGTGGAGTAACCATTATGGTTACATTTGGAATACCCATCACAATATATTCCCTAAATCTCTTAGGATATACCTTAATGTTTACCTCAGTCATGTTACCCAATGCATTGGAGATCTATCATGGGATCAACCATACTAGGTTTAGGATGGAACAAACTATATTTGGTTTATCACATAACCACCAGTCAAATGTCCAAGTATAATTACATAATAATAACACATATAATATTTAAATTAATTAAATTTCACTCATAAATCACAATAAATAAATGAAAGATATTATTATAACCAGCAATTTACAAAACCATTTAAAAATTTTAATAATATGATTTTTGAACCAAAATTTCCCATACCAGTTTGAGACTCATAAAGGAATTAACACTTCAAAACACACCATTCCATATATATAAATCCTTAAAACCATTTTTAAAACATCTACATTAATGAGAATTACTTAGAGGAATAAATATCTAAAACATTTAAAATGATGAATTAGTTAAAGAGTCCCTTACCACATGAGAAACAATTGAATAAAAATATTTAAATAATAACATTAAAAATATATATAATATCATTATATTAATGATATTTATGATATAATATTTCAAATGGTAGTATATACACTATATAACATTGAATTTGTGCATAACAATAAATAAGTATCAATTGAATTTAAATTGAGATGAAATCCCATACAAAGATCATATCCTTGATTAAGGATAAATAAATGTCATAATTCTGTGTTCAAAATATAAATAAAAAAAATTTAAGTGGATATTCTGTGTAAAAAAATCATTGATCATTCACCCATAATCTTAGAAAAACAAAACCAATGACATAGATATTTTACTCAATCAATGGAGACTGAGTTATGATTTCCCTTACAAAGTTCATATAAAGGATGCACAAATTTTTAAATGGGGTGATTATGTGTAATCAAAGTATATCCACATAAAGTGAGGTGGAAATTACAACATAAATAAATAAATAGATATTACAAACATAATCTTTGCATAATATAATCAATGAAGTATGCATAAAACCTAATGAGTTGAATTTGATATTAGAAATTCCTTCATAAAATTTCAACAGTCTAATGACATCACTTAAAAATTCATAAATTGATTTGATTTTGAGAAAAAGGGATATCTCATCATTTTTAAATAATATGTATAGTATTTTTGATATGGAATGAGAAATCCCAACATAAGGAAATAAAAATAATGAAGGCTAAACTTTAGAGGAGTTCTTGAAAAGAGAAGGGTAGTATATTCTCTTATAAAGATAATTTTGTCAATAAAATAGTTAAATTATTTGTTTTTAATAAAAATGATCATAAAAAATGTGTAAATACATGGTAATATATCAAAATTCATTTCTCACATAATCATATCATGACATAATCCAAAAGTACAAAATCAACCCAAATATTGGAAATTGTGTTAAGAAGTTTCCTTACCTTGGTTCCGACTTGTCTCGTTCATTATTTATATTAATGAATAATAAAATTAGGTTAATTTTTTAAATTATTAAGAAGATTTTAAATTTTATGATTCATCTTATATTACTTATTATGATGTTGTTAAAATTATATAATTTGTTATGTTCATACCGTCCATTTTGTCAATGTTCGGCATATGAGTTGAAAATGAACTCATTTTGAGGTAAATTTCCCATGTAGTCAAAATTACATCATCTAAATAATGATATTAATGATTTAAATATAATATATATCCATAAAATATGTATTTATAATAGTCCATAACATTTTGATATAATAAATGAAATGAACCATTCTTGGAGACGGTAGGTTGTACGTACGCATGAGCGCTACTTTCATGTTTGGTCACATTAAAATAATGAAAACTAAATGATACATAGGTATGTTATAATTATAATATAATATCTATGTTATATATGTTACATGATTCCATTAATTCTATCATTTATATATTCCATGTATGGAATGAACGAGTCATATCACTTTGAGGGGGCTGTAGTCCGCACTTCCTCAAATGAATTTATCGTATTTACACATTATAGAAATCATAAAGCTATATTATAAATAAAACATTTAAAAGAATAGAGAAAATTTAAATATAATATATATCATATATAAAAAAAATTCCTCTATAATGGCCACAATGAGTGGTTGTTGGAGAAAATTGAACAATCACCATTTTGTGAGGCAGTAGTTCAACGTACACAGAAACAATGTGGTCGTATCCATTAAATGGAGCTGTGTGTAAGTGTAGTTCGAATCCTACTGATAAAAAATCCTAGTATATTTAGTATAATGTTTTTTAGGTAATAAAATTATAATAAGAGAATATGGAGTGAGGAAGGAAAATAATGGAAAACAGCAAGAGAGAAGGCGTTACCTCAAAATTGAGTAACTTCTTTTTATTTGAGACAAAAAGATTTTTTCGATTGCTTTATGAACAAAGTAAGGATTATTGTTGGAATGGAGGGATGTTTTGAGATTATTTTAGAATTATTTGCATGATACAAGGGCATTAGAGGTGTGAGTAAGTTGGTAGAGTTGGTGTCCTTTTATAAGAGGGAGGATTGACACTTTTGGAAAGGCTTTAAATATTATTTTATTATAAAATTATTTTCTAATTATTATAGTTTCAAAGTGATATATTTAGAGGATAATATAATAATGTTTATAAATACTATCAAAAAATAGGTTTTTGAAATGTTTAGATCACAAAGGTAACATTATCTTTAAGCTTTAACCCTTAGTTAAATATAATCACTCTTACCATGCCTTAATGTATTTTCACAATATACGGAAACTATAGTTACTATAAAATGAAAATAGAAGAATAAGTAGATAATTAATGGAATTTTAATATTATAGAATTCATATAGAAGAATTTTAGATTTTTATTAGAATTTTATCATTTTATAAAATAATATATTTTTAAAAACTCATTTATGTTAATATTGACACAATTTAGTAATTGATTTCGGTTAAATTTATAAAAAAATTATAACTTAAAAATAGAGGCATTAAATCAAATAGAACATTTTAATATCGTCCATAAAATTCATAGATGACATCAAAATATTAAAATTACTTTTATTTTAATATTTGTAATATCATTTATTTGAATCATTCATTAATAAGGTAATCACTACATCATCATTGTAACCAAAATATATAAATTTATTTTACGTATAAAAATTATAAATAAAATACCATGATGTATGAAATAGGTTTAGATTTATAATGACTATTTATAGTCAAATATATCTGTTATATTTCCCAATATTACAATTTCTTTAGTAAAAGATACGTGTTTATGTTATATTTCCCTTTACTTTAAACTAATTCTTATAACATGTCATTTTCACACCCAATTGGATCCAAAATTCCAAAATTCCAGCATAATGATTCCCATGGTTGGGAATAACACATCAAATAGTATTAGGACTCGCTTTATGCAAATTTTATATTATTATAATATTATTTATTACCCTTATTTACCAGATTTAGCATTTAACCACGGTAAATAAAAATAATTACTGAAGTTAATATTCATACTATAAAAAAATAAAAGGTACCTAATTACATAATTTGGACATTAAAATTCCAAATATGGAATCCATTTTTCCAAATTCAAAACAATTTAATTTTACTAATTAATTTATAATTAATTACCATTGTCAAAAAAATAAAGAGTGTTTTTACGAAATAAAAACTACCAAAATATTGAAATATGTTCAGGTCCAATTTCAATGTAAAATTACTTATAAAGACAAAAATTGGATTATATTATAAAAAAATATTCTATTTAGACTTTAAAACCATTAAATAATTTTATTTATCTATATAAATAATCTGGATGATTTTTTTTTTCAATTAAAATTTACCATATTTTTATAATTCATCAAAACGTGATAATTATCAAAAAAATATCAGAAATTTATCCAAAGTAAAATTTGATGTAAAAATTCTAAATAATATGATTATGTTGTAAAATAGAACATATAAACGTGTTAGAACTAAATTTTGAAAGAGTTCTCCATCAAAATGGGGTAAAAATTCATTTTTTTAAAAAATACTTCTTTTATATGAAAAATTAAATTTGTTCTTATATCATATATACAAAACATATAAGATGGATTTAAAACAATAAATTGAATTTTATACTTATATTTTTCATTAAATAATAATTGATAAAGAGTGATATGATTTTATAAACACAATTATTTTCTTTTTAAATACGATTTTATAAAAAAACATCTTTTATATTCAATTGGTTTTTTATTTTCATTTCTAATAAATTTGGTAACCAATGAATCTTTATGTAAATGTGTGTAAAAAATATTTTCATAATTCATTTAATAATATTTACTATCTCCATTCCATCAACTAATAATTAATTAATATTTAAAATAATAAAAATATTATTATATTGTTTTTCTGTATAACCCAAGGTTCTGTGCAACATACGATTTCAGTGAAACTCGTTGTTGCATGTCCAATATGATATCAAAGAAACCCTTACCTTTAGAATAAAAATAATATATTATTCATAAATATTAATAGATATGAAAAATTATTATTTTATAAATACTTGGGATGTTACACTCACACCCTATTTAGGCCACCAATTGGTACTCGAAAAGAATTCTTAGTTGGAGTTAGGAACCAGCGAAATGGTTACAATATAAATGGTTGATTTTCTATATAGAATGGAGTGTGAGATTATAGGATCATTATTATGATTTCAATTTTATGGGATTTAGATTTAAAATTTTTATCTTATTATATAGCATATTACCTTTGTTTTTTCCTCTATACATTATGCATTTCCCTTTTTGTATAGCATCATGAATTGGTCTTAAATTTGTAGTTGAGTCAAGCGATCTTATTTATCTAGATTATTAATTAGTTCCAATACTATTTCTGGTTGTTATAATGCTTTTGCAGATTTAGCTTTATTTTTCTCTATTGTGCTCCACTCAGTGTAGAGGGAATTTCCCACCCATGGACACCCAAGTCCCTCCCTGTTAGTTGGTAGCCTACGAAATAAGGGGAGTCACAACAGAGGCTAGGTAGATCTCAGTTTCGGTTAATAATCAATGAACCAAACTCTAGATTCTACAAAGTTATATCGATGCGGTTTCTTTTTTTGTTTTATATTACTATTTTCGAATGGTTTGATAAGAGATAAATATGTTTTGTAAATTGTTAATGAACCTATTCCAAGTAATAGATATACCATGTAAAGAGAAACAAATTTCATGTAATGTGACTTGTTGTGTAGTATTTCACTATTTAGAGTTAAGATGATTTTACCCAGGGGTGATGCACTTGTTTGATGATGTGACATTAGCATACTTCTTATTGATTATTAGATTAGTAAAGAATAGAAATTCTGTTCATGAATCATCATAGGAATATAAGTATTCACATGTCAGTCATTATTAAATTCCAAACATGTGTATCTCATTTATTTCATTTCTTATATTTCTTGTGGTTTCTGTAAGTTCCTCTATTGTAATATTCAAATTCCACTAGAATTTATTATAGGGAGTTAAATAATTGATTATTAAATGTGACTAAATCAACCTAAATGGTGTTTTATCATATATCTTTATAGTGAAACTCTAACTAAATAATTTTGACAAGGTTGAGCAATGGATAATTGGTCACATGGACAGAATAATTAGTGATTGAAATTAAATTGATTTTAATTAAACTTTATAGATATTATTTGAATCAATAAATTGTAAATGGTGGTTCAGATAATTAAACCATTATAAAATTATATTTTAGTAACATGTGGTAAAAAATTTCAACTTATAAAGCATATAATTTTATAACTTGGAAATAGAAGAATAATTTAACTAAAATAAGATAATTTTATACTAATATATGTATATATAAAATTTAATAGAACGAATTTACAATCTGAAATTAGAATTACCATTCAAAGAGGATTCTAATTTCAATGTAAGGGGAATTTTCCTATTTACCTCCCAATTGAAACTCCTTATACCAGAACCATTTTTATATGATATAGGACCATAACCATAACCAACCATAGAATTTGGATTCATGGTGTGTCTCTCATGACTCTAAAATTCTTCTGGAATTACCTATAACTTAATCAAGAAGAAGGGATATGTGTGTTGAATATTGTATAAGAAAGAATTTTACCTATCCTATTTCTTATTCTGTGATATTTTCATTTACAAAAATCTATTTTTGAGTTGTGAATTTGAAAAATTTAAAAATATGCTACCCTGAAGTACTCATGTCATGTTATAAGAAAGTAGTGATGACCATGCTCTAGAGATTGTGGGCCTTGATCCACTAACATTACCTACTACAGTTTCAATTGTGGCACAAATAACTGTAGTTGAATTGGGAAATGATTCTCAGTTCTGAGAGAGCTTCTATTAGTTTATATAGTCTATAGAGTGATCTCCAGAACTACCTCTTCTATGGTATAATTAATATAGTATTTCCAGCAGTAGAATCCACCTACATTCTCGAGTGTAGTGGACCTTAGGATATTAAGTCATGCTTGGATGATATGTTTTCTATATTAGAGCACTTGGATATGCCTTCATAAAGTGGGGATAACCTTACAACCTACATGATGCAAGATTCATCCAAGATATGTTGGGATGTTGTCACCTGAGGTGGTCAACATCGAGATGTGGTACGGATGGATTTGTAGATAGTCACCGACAATTACATGTTACCCAAAAGATTAAGAGATGATTACGACAAGGAATTTATGAACCTTCAGTTATGTGCTATGCTTAGGAGGGATTATTATTTTCATTTCACAGAGCTCTATCATTTCATTCCTACTATCAACGAGGAAGAGTTTATTAGAATGATATGTTTTAATGATGGGATTATAAAATCAATCTGAACACATGTTAATATCTTATGACTATCTTCCATTTAAGGAATAATAAAACAATCAATCATTCATGAGTGAAGTGTAAGGGAAGATGATGGCATAGTCCAAGGATGTTCAGTACCGAGATAGGGTAGTAACCCATATAGTGGTCAAAAGAGGAACATTGAATCAACTCACATGGTAACCCAGTCATACAAATCCCCAATGAAATTGGGATCTATTTGAATGAAAATCCTTTGAAAAAATGGTCCATCTGAAATGTTTTTTCATAACCTTTACCCCATTAATTATAGATAAGGGGACTATACTGACTTCACATTTAGGATCAGTACTAGTAGCTTTGTGTTAGATAGGAATTTGGATACTACCAATTGATCCAGAAGAGGAGGTGAAAAATGGCCATTGGATCTAGTATTTTGAGATATATTTCCAATTGAGAAGGCATACTAAGGATGTTCAGACAGTGACTTATGGACATTTTACTATCAATCTTACTGATGTACAGACTATACTAGAGAAGCAATGCACTGAGCCTTTTGTAGTTAAAAGTAATATTTTTTCTGTCTTTTATATAGTGTCTTTTTTATTTAACACAATCACCTTAAATTATTATTTTTTAGAGGAAATTATAGAACATTTTGTTCTTGAAATTTATCACTTATATGGGGTAATTACTATGGATAATTATTTGGGAACATGATCAAAGATTATATTATAGTGCTTGGAATACGCCCATGAGGAAGGGGACTTTTCTTTATCATGGAAACTCTTTATTTGGGAATGTAATGGTTTTGGTTTCATACTCAATATGGACTAGTTATTACCCTTTCACACTCAAATTTATTCATATCAAAGGTGGGTTTCTTTCACAACTCCCTTGGGGGTACTTATATTCACTAGGTTGAATTAGATTTACAAATGAGTCGATCTTAACTAGAGAATTGTGGGTTGAGTTGAGTGGAAACCTAGATATCTTGTCTTTTTATGAGTGATTAGGGAACCCAACATATAGATATATATACCATAGTTTATGTGTTTATGAAAATAATCAATTAATTATTTTTTGGTTTATTTCATATGAGAGAGTTGGAAATCATTATTTAGCTAGTTCCGGGAGTATCACAATTGTCCATTACTCCTTAAACAATGACACCCATATAGATACAGTAACAGAATAAGTATATTGTGAACTTGGAGGATAAGGGTTTTATAAAACCCAATACTTCACCAAGGGGTTCACTTTTCCTTTTATCCAAAAAGGAAGATGCTAAAATGATGTTTTTTGTAGATTATTAGAGGTTGAGTTAACATACGGTGAATGATCGATATATGTTAAAATGTATAGAAGACCACTTCAACCATCTCTATGGAGACCATATATTCTCAAATATTGATTTATAGTCAGGATATCACCAGTTTAATGTGAGACCATTTGAAACACCACAAAAATAGTTTGTAGTCCACATGTCTTGTACAATTATTTGTCATAATGTTTGTTATTAGGAACACAACCACAATATTCATTGATATAAAGAATTGGGTATTATGTTTATAAATTGATTCATATATGTTAGTATTTCTTTATAAAATCATTTTTCATTCTAATACTTGAAATGACTTGGTCAAACATATAGAGATTGTAACACCACGAGCTTCCAAGATACACTTCTCTTTCAATAATGCAATAGCTTGTATTGTACGCAAGTTCGAGATTCTAACACACCGCGACTAATCAAAATAGACATTATGAATAGTAATACCCACTTTTTGAAATTATATAAATTTTATATTTCAAAATGGACTTCATTTTTTTAGTCTTAATATCGAAATTACCCTAAGTGTAATTTTTTGTAATTTTATGAGAACTTCCAATTTTTTATGAATAGTGAAAAATACTTAAAACAACTTCTTTTAATAAAAATAATTTATAGTGATAAATTATATTATTGTTTGGTTTTAAAGTATAATTAGAATATATTTTCACAATTTTATCCAATGGTGGTCATTATAATTATTATAACATTGAAATTGGACATGAACAATTGTCAATCTTTTGATATATATTGTTTCTTAAAAACACTCTATTTGTTGTGACAGCGGGAATTAATTAATGCAACTTATATGTTTGTAATTTTGTAAAATGGAAATCATTTTTAAATTCGGATTATCAATTATAGCTTAGGGTGAAATGTTGGCATTGTTCTGAAGAACTTCATTTTTTGATGAATAGTGAAACCACTAAGTGGTAGTTAAAAAACTGATTTTTTCATCTAAATGAAACATTACCACTTCTGTGATTTGATTTTTAAAAATAAGACATACATGGTTGTCATTAGGATGTAAAATGTGGTTCAATGGGATTAAAATAATTTTTGGCATGTAGTAACTTTTAAGTTTAATTAATCGCGATTAAAGGTAATTAGTGAAATTTAAGGTAAAAATGATATTATAAAAATATGAAAATACCTTTACATTTGTCCTACCTATATTGGATGAGTCATGGAAGACCAATAAAATCCATGGGTCAACTTGGGGACCCCATGGAGCCACTTTGGTAGGAAAATGACATTAAAAACATTTTATTTAATGTTAAAATAAAAATGTCACAAACATGAGTTGTTTTACTAAAACAAATTTTAAATGTGGTTATTCAAGTCATATTTTTGACTATAAATATTCCTTATAAAGATAAAAAGATTTACTATATCAGGATATTTGTTTATAATTTTTAGACTTTAAAAAAATTAAATTATTTCTGACACCATGATGATGCAGCAATTACCTCATTAATTAACGATTTAAATAAAATAAGACGATAATGTAAAATCTAAGACATACAATTGTCCAAGGACAATTGGATGAGTATATTTAGAACCCTTATCAGCTTATTTTCGAAATATATAAGTGTGGGACCTTTAAAATCTTAAACTCATTATATAATAAAGTAAAATTTCATTACTTTCCAAGAGTGCCCATCCTCTCCTCTTATAAAAGGCCCCCACCACTACCACCTTATTCACACCTTCCTAGCCATTTGGCTCGGCCAAACTCTACCCAAATACTCTCTCAACTTCCCTCTATTATTCCTAGAAGCCTCACTTTGGGCAGAATTCTTCCCAAGGAAGCCTTTGGCTCAAATGAAAAAAAGAGTTACCCGATTTTAAGGTAATGTCTTCTCTTATGTTATTTTGATTTATTTTGCTTCTCCAACCACTTAAACTCTTTTTATTACTTTATTTTGTAACAAAAACAGTATCTTCAATATACTAGTATGTTGTTATGAGAAGTATTTTATTTACACTTACACACACCTTTTTCTAATGGTTAATGAACATACTGTTTCTGTGGGTGGCGAATTACTGCCTCACGAAACGATGATTGTTCAATATTCTTTTAACACCTCACATGGTGGAAATTATGATGAAAATATTTTTATATATGATATATATTATGTTTTTTCCTTACGATTCTGTATTTTTCATTTATTTCATACCTTTATGATTTCCATTATGGGTAAACGCGATAATTTCATTTTAGGAAGTGCGGACTACCGCCCCCTCAAAGTGATTTGAATCGTTAATGCCATATGTGGGATGTATAAAGGGTGGAGTAAATGGTATTATAAATTATATTATACTGTAATTATATTATACCCTTATATAATTATAATTTCATTCCATTAAATATGAAATAGAAATGAAAGTAGCGTTCATGCGTACGTACGGCTTACCGTCTCCATGAACGGCGCATTTCATTTATTACCTATAAATGTTATGTAATATTATAAATGCATGTATATAATGGATATATATGATATATATGATATCTATCTTAGGAATATAATTCTGGATATAATGGATATTTCACCACATGAACAACTTGTAATTTTAAGTAGGTTATTTTTGACTCAAGTACCAAAGATCGACAAAATGACCGTTATTAACTTAAATAATTACATAATATTCATAACATGGTAATAAGTGATATAAAAAGAATAGTGGACATGTAAAAGGTTCTTAAGAAAAAAGAAATTAACTCTAGTTTATTATTCAGGAGGTTAAAGAACGATCGAGTCAAGTCGGACACGAGGTAAGGGAACTTCTTAACCCAATTTCCATTCTTTGGGTTAATCTCCTACTTTCAAATTATGTAATGATATTATTTTGTCCTATCTTGTATTTGTACTTTATTTATGTGTACTTATATTAAATACACATAATAGTTCTATTTTATTTTAAAAATGATCTTTGTAAGGACTTTGTCTCAATCTCCTTTCATTTAGGAATATTTGGTTTTATAAACAACTTTCATTTATACAGTGTATAAACATCTTTGACTTTTTAAAGAATCTTTTTATACGAAGCATTTTTACTAAATGACAAAAGGAATTTTTTTTCTTACGTATGCAGTGACAACGACTTCTCCACCACCGGGACTATTATTTGAGTTTCGGCTTCCTCTATAAGCCATAACTTATTTTTTAAAAAAGAAAAATAAATACCATGATTTACTTTTCTTTTATTTTGGTATTGAAAATTGTTTTGATAAAGTTTTTATTATATCAATGTGTTGTATTGATATCATGTGATTGAAGTGTGGAAATCTTATGTTTCCTTTATGCATGCTTTATGTGATACAAGTATGTTACGGTTTATGATATGTTTAAACCTGTTCATATGAGGAATGCATTGGACTTAATAATTTACTGGTGGAGCCAACTATAGCTTCTCGATGCATCAGCATGTCTTATGAGACAAACTATGTCTTGGCACGAGGCCTTGAAAAAATCTTATTTGTGGTCTTGGCACGAGACCTTGGCTACGTGGTTATTATATTCTGGCATTATGAATTCCATCATTATGAAAGTGGTTATTGATATTGCATGTGATTATTCGACTAGTAGAATATCCATGTGAAGAAGTAAATTGCATTATCTCATTTTACTTTTTCCATATTATGTTGAAGTTCAAGTTTAAAAGGCTTTTGTTTTAGTTATACATTGCCTTAAATGTTTATGTTTATTTATGAAAGCTTCCGCTATATTGTTATCCTTAATGAGCATCTGAGATCACCCCTTTCAATGTTTTAATTTTTCCAGGATGTGAAGAAGTATTTTAGGAATGACCTGCAGGGATAATCCGAAGGGGATATGAGTGTGGAAATTGGAGACTATGTTATTGTAGTTTTTCACATAATGATGTAATGTAACATTTATGAATGTATATAGTGTTTCCAAGGATACTAAACTAATCGGTCTTTCGAGACGTGATCTTTGTGATCATGCCAATGTTACGCAATAATGCACCGACTCTGGGTAACTGGGGTCGGGGTGTTACAGTTAGTATCAGAGGTAGGTTAGTACTATCCTTGGAAGCTAGATTTAGATAAACTCTGATTAGAGCACATAGTCCTAAGATATACTTTGAGGATTAGTATAGAATAACTTCCTAGAATTTTGGTACTATAGAGATTTTTGTGAGTTTCCGAGCAATACATCCTTGTCTGGATATGAGTAGTTAGGGGCGGCTCTGGAAGAGATGTACCTAGGGGTAAAACCCGAAAACACCGCTTTGAGCTAGACTCGAATGGGAACTGGTGCATGATGACGAGCCTTGCTACACTCTTGGTTACGACACTCCCAGGGGATTTTATTTTGATAATTCTCATTTTCTTTACTAACCATTATGTACAGTTTATGAGTATATAATTCCTCAACGAAAACATTCTTATGATTATGGATTATATCCATAAACCGTTCAATTTACATTATGTAATTTTCATGTTTGGAATTATTCATTGTAATTCATAAACTAACCTTGTTTATGCCATTGTATAGAAATGGCACCGAGTAGAAGGAATGTGAACTCCAGCAATACGTATGATCCAAAGAGTAAGAAGGATCGTATCTTTCACGGTATTAAGCAAACATTTAGAAGGGAAATAGTATCCCATGTGTTGTCAAAATATGAAGAAATAATATCATGTGTTAAAAAGATAAGTAAAGAATTATCTGAGTCTTATGGCTTTGAAGTGAAGCAAGAGATGAAAAGGATGGAAGAGGGAATGATGGATAAAGGGACGAGGGGAAAGAAGAATTTTCCAATATGAGATAACTGTGGGAAGAAACACCTAGGAACTTTCCTGAAGGGAATGAGAGTTTGTTATAAGTGTGGAGAAAAAGGACACCAAGTGCATGACTGCAAGGGTAAGAAAAAGGTTTCAAATGTACAATGCTTTATCTGCAAGGAGTGGGGACACTACGCAAACCCCTGTCCAAATGATCAGAGTATGCCCCAAATGATGTTATTGGATAATAATCAAGTTATGATAATACCAAAGATGATGAGGAATGATTAGAGTTCTTATGATGTTATTAAAGAATTATGTCATTTGAGTGTTGTATCAATGATGTACTGGTTATAATAATTATCGAGTATACAAGGATTGTACTGCAGTACTATTTCATCAAGGACTTGAGATTGTGTGGAAGCAAGAAAAGTGACTCAATAGAAGGTTAAATTTTTGGAAAATATATGGTCGAGAGAATGATAATCCATAATATGGTTCTGATACCGAGATAATGATTTTCGAATAATACAAGATTGATTTGTATAAATTATATTGGATATTCTTGACTTCCTTGAAACTGCTTAATGATTTGCATACATTTTTGGACAGAAGGAGTATATCTAGTATTCTATAAGGAATAAGGGATCATTAATGCAATTAAAATGGATTTATGGTAATTAAGGATGTTGTAGTGTTTTAAAAGAATACATGATGAAGGTGTTCACATGTTATTACGCGGCAAAAAGGATCTTCATTGTGTTTACATTCCATATAAAATTTGGACTATGAGTTTGGGAAGAAGTATTTTGGATAACTATAGAGGTTAGAATGGATTAAGTTGAACTTTGGATAGTATTATTTATGGTTAAAACATTTCTGAAGATTAGTTTTTTTAATATTATAATACTATAGTTTTAGGAAAAGGATAACCTGCAGGATGGGGGATAACCCGTCGCATCAGACAAAGCTACAAGAATCGAACCCCCAAATATAGTGCGACATGCCTTTATTACCTACAACTATCCTACAGGATGTCCCTAGTTATTACAAAATATTATTCCTAATATAAATGCTATGTGTTAATATTGTGAACCTTTTATGATTAGGATAAATATAATATTTTTGAGATCTATTATCTTTTTGAGTGAAAGATGAGTTTGTGGTAGAAATTAGTTGAAGGTTGAAACTCTACTTGTCAAGCATAAATATATAAATACCAATCTCTTATTCTATGAATAAATTAATTCTTAAACTTTAGTAAAGGTATATTAAAAAAAATGTGTTATCCTAATACCTTATGTCTTGTTGAACTGATAATTTTTTAAATCAACATAGATTGAAGGCTTTGAGGCCCTCAATTTTACACTTCTTTTAGATTGATGACCTCAATCACTTCCTACAAATATTTACGTTTTTCCTCCAATTATATGTCTCTAATTTCCACCAATGTTCTACTTATTGAGATCATAATTTCCTGGTGACTTTTTCATTTCCTTTTCCATCTTATTAAGGATAAATTTTATTAACCTTATTTCCGATGTTCGTTTTCCAAAAAGGTATTTTCTATTTTCAACCTTTTATTTTCAAAGAAAAATTTCAAATTGCGAGGACACAATTTATTGAAGGAGGGGAGAATGTAATACCCCGAGCTTCCAAGATACGCTTGTCTTTCAATAATGCAATAGCTTGTATTGTACGCAAGTTCGAGATTCTAACACACCGGGACTAATCAAAATAGCCATTATGAATAGTAATACCCACTTTTTGAAATTATATATATTTTATATTTCACAATGGGCTTCATTTTTGTAGTCATAATATCAAAATTACCCTAAGTGGAATTTTTTTTAATTTTCTGAGCACTTCCAATTTTTTATGAATAGTGAAAAATACTTAAAACAACTTTTTTAATCAAAATAATTTATAGTGATAAATTATACTATTGAGTGGTTTTAATGTATAATTAGAAATTATTTGTACCATTTTATCCAATGGTGGTCATTAGAATTAATTTAACATTGAAATTGGACATGAACAATTGTCAATCTTTTGATATATATTGTTTCTTAAAAACAAGCTATTTGTTGCGACAGCGAGAATTAATTATAAAATTAATTAATGAAACTTATATGTTTGTAATTTTGTAAAATTGACATAATTTTTGAATTCGGAATATGAATTATAGCTTAGGGTAAAATTTTGACATTGTTCTGAAAAACTTCAATTTTTGATGAATAGTGAAACCACTAAGTGGTAGTTCAAAAACTGATTTTTCTTTTAAATGAAATATTACCACTTCTGTGATTTGATTTTCAAAAATCCGACATACATGGTTGTCATTAGGAAGTAAAATGTGGTTCAATGGGATTAAAATAATTTTTGGTGAATAGTAACTTTTAAGTTTAATTAATCGCGATTAAAGGTAATTAGTGCAATTTAAGGTAAAAATGATATTATAAAAATATGAAAATACCATTACACTTGTCCTACCTCTATTGGATGAGTCATGGCCGACCAAGAAATCCATTGGTCAACTTGGGGACCCCATGGAGACACTTTGTTAGGAAAATGACATTAAAAACTTTTTATTTAATATTAAAATAAAAATGTCACAAAAATGAGTTGTTTTACTAAAACAATTTTTAAATGGAGTTATACAAGTAATATTTTCGACTATAAATATTCATTAGAAATATAAAAATATTTCCAACATAATTATATTTTTTTATAAATTTTAGACATTAAATACATTAAATTATTTATGACACCATGATGATGCAGCAATTACCTCATTAATTAACGATTTAAATTAAATAAAAAGATAATGTAAAATCTAAGACATACACTTGTCCAAAGACTATTTTATGAGTAGATTTCGAACCCTTATCACCTTATCCTTGAAATATATAAGTGTGGGACCTTTAAAATCCGAAACTCAATATATAATAAGGTAACAATTCATTACTTTCCAAGAGTGCCCCTCCTCTCCTCTTATAAAAGGCCCCCACCACTACCACCTTATTCACATCTTCCAAGCCATTTGGCTCGGACAAACTCTGCCCAAATACTCTCTCAACTTACCTTTCTTATTCCTAGGAGCCTCACTTTGGGCAGAATGCTTCCCAATGAAGCCTTTGGCTGAAATAAAAAAAAAGAGTTACCCGATTTTAAGGTAATGTCTTCTCTTATGTTATTTTGTTTTATTTTGCTTCTCCAATCACTTAAACTATTTTTATTCATTTATTTTGTAAAAACACCAGTATCTTCAATATACTATGATTGTTTTATGAGAATTATTTTATTTACACTTACACACACCTTTGTCTAATGGTTAAAGAACATACTGTTTCTGTGGGTGGCGAATTACTGCCTCACAAAACGATGATTCTTCAATCTTCATTTAACACCTCTCATGGTGGCCATTATGATGAAAATATTTTTATATAAGATATATATTATTTTTTTCCTTATGATTCTGTATTTTTCATTTATGGAATACCTTTATGATTTCCATTATGGGTAAACGCGATAATTTCATTTTAGGAAGTGCGGACTACCGCCCCCTCAAAGTGATTTGAATCGTTAATGCCATATGTGGGATGTATAAAGGGTGGAGTAAATGGTATTATACATTATATTATAGTGGAATTATAGTATACCCTTATATAATTATAATTTTATTAGATTAAAAATGAAATAGAAATTAAAGTTGCGTTCATGCGTACGTACGGCTTACCGTCTCTATGAACGGTGCATTTCATTTCATACCTCTAAATGTTATGTAATATTATAAATGCATGTATATACTGTATATATATGATATATATGATATCTACATGAGGAATATAATTCTGGATATAATGTATATTTCACCACATGAACAACTTGTAATTATAAGAAGGTTATTTTTGACTCAAGTACCAAACATCGACAAAATGACCGTTATTAACATAAATAATTACATAATATTCATAACATGGTAATAAGTGATATAAAAGGAATAATTAACATGTAAAAGGTTCTTATGCAAAAAGTAATTAACTCTAGTTTATTATTCAGGAGGTTAAAGAACGATCGAGTCAAGTCGGACACTAGGTAAGGGAACTTCTTAACCCAATTTCCATTATCTGGGTTAATCTCCTACTTTCGAATTATGTCATGATATTATTATGTCCTATCTTGTATTTGTACTTTCTTTATGTGTACTTATAGTAAATACACATAATAAATCTATTTAATATTAAAAATGATCTTTGTAAGGACTTTGTCTCAATCTCATTTCATTGAGGCATATTTGGTTTTATACACAACATTCATTTATACGGTGTATAAACCCATTTGACTTTTTAAGGAATCTTTTTATACGAAGCGTTTTTACTAAACGACAAATGGAATGTTTTTTTCTTACGTATGCAGTGACAACGACTTCTCTACTGCCGTGACTATTATTTGGGTTTCGGATTCCTCTATAAGCCATAACTTTAAAAAAAAATACCATGTTTTGGTTTTCTTCTATTTTGGTTTTGAAAATTGTTTTGATAAAGTTATTATTATATCAATGTGTTGTATTGATATCTTGTGATTGAAGTGTGGAAATATTATGTTTCCTTTATGCATGTTTTATGTGATACAAGTATGTTATGGTTTATGATATGTTTAAACCTGTTCATATGAGGAATGCATTGGACTTAATAAGTGACGAGTGGAGCCCGCTATAGCTCCTCGATGCATCGGTAGGTCTCATGAGTCAAACTAGTGTCTTGGTATGAGGCCTTGACAAAATATTATTTGTGGCCTTGGCAGGAAGTCTTGGCTATGTGGTTATGATAGTCTGGATTATGAATTCCATCATTATGAAAGTGGTTATTGATATTGTATGTGACTATTCGACTAGTAGAATATCTATGTGAAGAAGTACATGGCATTATCTCATTTTACTTTTTCCATATTATGTTGAAGTTCAAGTTTAAAAGGCTTTTGTTTTAGTTATACATTTCCTTAAATTTTTATGTTTATTTATGAAATCTTCCACTATATTGTTATCCTTACTGAGCATCTGATCTCACCCCTTTCAATGTTTTAATTTTTCCAGGATGTGAAGAAGTATTTTAGGAATGACCTGCAGGGATAATCTGAAGGGGATATGACTGTGGAAATTGGAGACTATGTTATTGTAGTTTTTCACTTTTTGATGTAATGTAACATTTATGAATGTATATAGTGTTTCCAAGGCTACTAAACTAATCGGTCTTTCAAGACTTGATCTTTATGATCATGCCAATGTTACGCAATAATGCAACGACTCTGGGTAACTGGGGTTGGGGGCGTTACAGAGATCATACTGAATACACTGGGTGAGCACTATCTGTATGCTAATCTCACCAACTACCACTTTTGGGTCGATTAGATTCACTTATTAGGTCACATTATCTTAGGTTCATAATTTTCTACTATCCTAGAGAAGATGATATTGATGGTATCATGGGAGAATCCCGAGAATGTCTTGAACATATTCATTTTATTGGGGATGGTTGGATATTATTGGCATTTTATAGAGGAATTTTTAGGGCTTGAAGTGAATATTTTTGGTTTTACTAAAAAGTGTCCAATGTTTTTATTATTTGAATTTAATGAAATAATTTTTGAGGTGTTAAAAAAGAATATGAATTCAACACTGATCATGATTATACCAGATTTCATAATAAAGAATACATTTTATTATGACACAAAAGGTATAAGGAAAAGAGTAATCCTGATGTATGGAGATCGAGTCATGGAATACAGGTCTTGTCAGTTGAGGTATGATGAGAAAAATTACCCAATGCATGATGTCATGATAGTAGCTATGGTTTATTCCTTTTTCTGTTGAATGAATTACTACCAGGATATCATTTTGTGGTGTACAAGAACTAGAATATCCTTAGGTATATATGTACTCTACCAGGCTGTAATCTATATTAGCCCATATGGGTATAATACCTACAATTATTCTACTTTTTTCTGAAATATACACCAATGAAGTGTAATGTAGAGGCATATTCTCTGAGCCGTAAGACTTAGATGTAAGCTGCTTGATAGGATAGAAGTGAATAACAATTGTAATGTCTCGGTTCCAGAAGTCACCTAGAGGTTCCCCGTACCCGGTTGGTCACATGGCCTCAAGCGCATTTCCCCAAATGGTAGAGGATTCCGACTAGCAGATAGGGCCTCAGGTGTGATAGTGGGGAAACTATTCCCTCATTGGTAGAGTAACACAGTGGAAGTAAAACCCAAAGTAATAACAGAAGCAATAATATTACCATATAAAAAGAAATAGTGGAAGACTGAAGAAACAAACAGCTGAAGCACAAATATAATGATTAATGATACATATTTCATGGAAAGTATCCAAACAAGTCACAATACTAAAATATACTACTACCAAAGTATAATAAAAATAGTAAACAAATCCACAACATTGTAAGCCAATGCTTGGCCCCATGCTCTCTAGCTCTAAATCAGTCAAGTACCTAAAGTAGAAGGGTGCTTTCCCTTATCTATACCTGCTACAATATATTCTATTTGGGACCAAAAGCATGGCCCAAACAGGGTGTGAGACTAAATCCCTATAGGCATCCACCTAGAGATATGTGACTAAAAGTTAGTGAATATATATGGTAGGAAATAAAAAAAGTACCAGTAAACAAATAAGTACTCAACAGTAAACGATTCCACAATTTCAAAGAATTAATTTCCACATAGCAAGTAAATAGATAATCGTAAAAAGGTATCCCTCTGGGAATTAATCATAGCCTAATCTCCTCGGGTCCTTCCAAGAAACACAAGCAACCCTCTATGAAGTACACATAGTCTAACCCCTCAGGTTCAGCTTTAGTAAGACTCTTTGGGGAAGCACTCGCCATCAATTCCCCCTATAGTCTCATATCTGTAACTAAAAGGCTCTCTAAGGAAGCACTTATGTCACATTCCCCCTATGACCTGATTGAAGGAACTAAATACACTCTAATGAATCACTAACATCAATTCCCTCTATGGTCATGCATCGTAACAATAATAATAGACACTCTGGAGAAGCCCTTACATCTATTATCCCTATGGTTCACTACACCAGGCTCTCACGGCCCTGTGTAAGTCAAATGAGCACAAATATTTAATATAGCCAACGTAAACCCCAAGATCTACTTGGATAAAATTCTAAAACATAACAACATGTCAGATAAACAAACACTCTATCCTATAGTAAAAGGAATGGTTAAAAACAATGCATCCTAATAGGCTAAGCAGGACCAAATGGTCATAAAAAATATGAGTGGGAAAAAAGTTCCAAAGCATAGAAATTTAACCTATTAACATTCTATTAACCTCTATTCCAGCATACCAGCATAACAGGAAATTAACAAGGCACAAATGGTAAATACGTAATACCGCATTCAAGGGTATTGTGAAATTTTTCACATATAACTCAAATAATTTCTACTGAAAGGCACAAACCACCTACCGCAGCGTCAGGAGATCAATATACTTGAGTCTCAGGCCATGAATCACCTTAGAACATCGTAGATCTATAAAAACTTCTAAAAAATTCAACCCAAAATATCTCACAAGAGAGAATAAATCAGATGAAGGTGTTCAAGAAGAAGGGAGAGCTCACTGATGTGATTCAAACTCAACCAACAGAGTCATATTCTATAGAACAGACACCCAATCAAGGGATCGATGAAGATCCGTGTTGTACGAACACTCTCAAATGAACTTGGTTGAGAAGGAGACGGTTTTTTCTGTCCGATGCGACCCATGTATGTTTAATGAAAAAAACTTAATGTACATGATCTTTACATCAAAAGTACACTGTTTTTACATTCATTCATTGGCTACCACATTAGGTGGTCTCCAGGTCACCATACACATCCATGTGCATGGTCTTGACACAAACAGCACCCAACTTCTTGTGGTAACATTGTACACGGTGTGTACATATAATGTACACGACATTTAATTAATAAACTTCCACAAGACTCCTATTTTTCCTCGAAAATACCATAGAAAACAAAACATACCTGAAAGGAAGATCCAGATTCTTACAAACATCCCCCTTTAAAAAAAATTCATCTCCGGATTTCCCTAGAAAGGTGGCGTAGAAGAAGAATCCTTGAAATGCTCTGGCCACTGTGGTCTTACATCGGCATCCCTCTCCCAGGTCTCATCCTAAACTCACATGTGCTTCCATAACACTCATACTAGAGAAACAAAGTGTCCACAGAGAACCTTCACTGTAACATCCCAAGTAAGTAATGAATAATAGATATTTTTATCTATGTCTATTAATGATTAATATTGTGTTATAGAGGCTTAAAATGAAAATAAATACAATCTTATGCATGGAATACACTAATGTTCTTAAAAGATTGTTTTACTGCCTTTTGATGGAAATCCATTTTTGAATCTATATTTTGACAATTTTATAAACTATGTTTGTCAAAATAAACTTATTATTTATGATTGGGACATCAATATTTACCTTGTGTGAATTTTTGGTATTTTTCTGACAATGTTCATTTTTTAATGAATAGTGAAAAATACTGCATTTTACATCAAAAATGTTTTTTAATCTAATTTATTTATATGATTAGATTATGTTTTGAATTGGTTTTGAAGTGAAATTAGAATATATTTCTACCATTTTATCCAATGGTTGTCATTGGATTCAATTTCACGTTGAAATTAGACTTAAACTGGTGTCAATCTTTTGATACTTATTGTTTTGTAAAAACACGCTATTTGCTCTGGCAGCGGGAATTAATTATTAAATTAATTAATGTGACTTATATGATTTGAATTTTGTAAAATAGACTTCATTTTTTGAATTCTGAATATCAAATATAGCTTAGGGTGAATTGTTGGTAATTTTCTGAAAAACTTCAATTTTTGATGAATAGTGAAACCAGTAAGTGGTAATCAAGCAAACTGATTTTTCAGTTATAAGAATGTTTACCACTAATGTGTATTGAATTTTGAAAATCCGACATACATTGTTGTCATTAAGAAGTAAAATGCGGTTCAATGAGATTATAATAATTTTTTGGTGAATAGTAACTTATTAAGTTCTTAATCGCGATTAGTGGTAATTAGGGTAGTTTAAGGTATAAATAATGCTTTAATAATATGAAATGACCTAGAAAAATGTCCCAACCTTATTGGTTGTGTCATGGCCGACCAAGACAAGCCATGTGTCAACTTGGGGACCCCATGGAGACACTTTGGTTTGGAAATGACATAAATAACTTTTTATTAAATGTTAAAGTAAAAATGACACAAACAAGAGATGTTTTACGAAAAAAAATTTTACATGGGGTTATAAAGATCATATTTTTTATTATAAATAGTCATTGGAAAGCTAAGAATATTTCCTACATCATAATATTTTTTTATGATTTTTAGACAATAAATAAATTAAATTATTTATGACATAATAATGATGCAGCAATGACATCATTATCTGACGATTTAAATAAAATGTAAAGATAATATAAAATCTATGAACTAAACATGTCCAAAACCAATTGGATGAGTGTATTTCGAACCCTTATCACCTTATCCACGAATTATATCAATGTGGGACCTTTTAAAACCGAAACACATTTTCAAATAAAGTAATATTTCTCTACTTTCCAAAAGTGCCCCTCCTCTCCTCTTATAAAAGGCCCCCACCTCTACCTCATTTCACACACTTATCAAGCCTTTGGCTCCGCCAACCCCTGCCCATTTACTCTCTCCACATCCCTCTACTAATTCTAGAGGATTCCCATTGGGCATAATCCTTTCAAAGGAAGTCTTTAGGCTCCAATCAAAAGGAGTTACACTTTTTAAGGTAATTCCTTCTCTCATGTTCATTTGTTTTATTTTGCTTCTCCAACCCCCTAAACTCTTTTTATTTACTTCTTTTGTAACAACCCCAGTATCTTCAATATACTAGGATGTTGTTATAAGATATATTTGAGCTACACTCTCACACAACTACATCAAATGGTTAAAGAACATACGGTTTCCGTGGATGGCGAAATTCTGCCTCCCGAAACGATGATTGTTCAATACTCATTTAACACCTTCAAAGGTGGAAATTATGATGTCACTATTTTTATATATGATATATAATATGTTTATGTTTTCCTTAAGCTTCTGTTTTTTTCATTTTGGGCATACCTTTATGGTTTCCATTATGGGTAAACACGATATCTTCATTTTAGGAAGTGCGGACTACCGCCCCCTGAAAGTGATTTGATTCGTTAATACCATATGTGGGATGTGTAAAGGATAAAGTTAATGATATTGTATATGTTATTATACTGGAATTATAATATACTCTTATATCATTATGATTCCATTCCAGAAAATATGAAATAGAAATGGAAGTAGCGTTCATGCGTACGTACGGCTTACCATCTCCATGAACGGTGCATTTCATTTCTTACCTCTAAATGTGATGTAATATTATAAATGCATGAATGTACTGGATATATATAACATATATGATATCTACATCATGAATACCATTCTGGATATAATGAACCTTTGGCCAAATTAACAACATGTAAGTGTAAGAAGTCTATTTTTGACTTAAGAACCAAATACCGACAAAATGAACATTATTAACTTAACTGATTACATGATGTTCATAACATGGTATAAAAGGAATAATGAACTTGAAAAAGATTCATAAGAAAGTAGAGATTAACTCAAGTTTATTATTCAGGAGATTAAAGAACGGTCGGGTCAAGTCGGATACGAGGTATGGGACTTCGTCTCAATCTCCTTTCTTTGAGGCATATTTTATTTTATACACAACTTTCTTTTATACGGTGTATAAACCCCTTTGACTTTTACATTTATTCAAAAGGAATCTTTTTTATACGAAGCGTTTACTAAACGACAAAAGGTAATGTTTTTGTCGTACGTATGCGGCAACAACGACTTCTCCGCCGTCGTGACCGTTATTTGAGTTTCGGCTTCCTCTACAAGCCATGCCTTCTTTTTAAAAGAAAGATAAATACCATATTTTACTTTTCTTTTATTTTGGTATTGAAAATGGTTTTCATAATGTTTTTATATCAATGTGTTGTATTGATATCTCGTGATTGAAATGTGGAAATTTTATGTTTCCTTTATGCATGTTTTATGTGATATGATTATGTTATGGTTCTTGGGCATTATTATGAAGACGGGTGGTTCCGTGATAAAATAAGGGCGGGTGAGCCCATTATAGCTCTCCAATGCATTGGTTAACGCGAAGGAGTGAAACGTTAAGGTTTATCCGAAGATATTTTAGGGAATATACTGTGATGGGGATTCCAAACGTAACCAAGAGGGTTACTCCCTACGTAAGAATGTTATGAATGCCTCAAGTTACCTTTATGTCTTATGATTTCTATGATTTATTCATGATTTTATGAGGTATGTTAAAGTGCCTATGTTTTATGGGTAAAGTATGATTTCAGTCTTATGTATATATGAACTCATGTTTCCTTTCCATGTTTTTATAACCCATACTGAGCTTTTTATGCTCATCCCAAGTTTTTTTGAAATGTTTTTCACAGGTCAAGGGAAAGGTACATGATATGATGATAGTGTCAAGGAAGTGTCAACAAATAATCCATGTTTTATTTTAGATGTGTTTCCATTGATGGGAATGAAGAATACTATCTTTATGTAACCACTTTGTTTATATGTGGAATGTAATGCAAGTTTTATGATCTAATTCTCTAAAACTCTAAACCCGAAAAGATCCTCAATGTGTAATCTTGTAATAACTCAAGATTAAGTAAGGTTTAAGGCTGGGGCCTTATAGTTGGTATCAGAGGTCGGTTTAGATAACTTTAGGAGTTAGAATTCTATTAAATGATTATCCAAAAATATTTTTTTTCGAAATGATATAGCATTTAAAGATTACCATGTTGCTTCATATAAGACATGTTTGTTCAGAATGGTTTTCCGCAGAGGAAACAGGGAAGCAGTGCTAGGAAGGCATACAGAAGGAAATAACCTTCCGAATCAGCGTCCTGAGATGGTCGGAATTGGAACTGAACAGTTTTTTGCAGTAATGGCACAGTTGACTCAAGCGATAAATGGCGGTGGTATCCATGCACGAGATCAGCCAGATCAACCGCAGAGGAACATGTCAGTGGTGGAACATTTCATGAGGCAACATCCACCATCATTCAGAGGATCATCTGACCCTGTGCTAGCCGAAGGGTGGATTAAAGCACTGGAGAAGATTTTTGATGTCATGGGGTGTTCATACAATCAAAAGGTTAGTCTTGCTATTTACCGTTTGGAGGGTGAAGCAGATCAGTGGTGGTATATGGTTAAAAATATCAGGGACGCCGATGAGATTGATGATCTTGACTGGGATGAATTCAAAGGTATGTTTCTTGAGAAGTATTTTCCTAAGGCTGTTTGACTTAGGATGGAAAAGCAATTCTTGGAATTGAGGCAAGAGGAAGACTCAGTGGCTACCTATGAAGAAAGGTTCACTCGATTGGCAAGGTATGCTCCAAATTTTATCCGGGACCTTGATAGTAAAATCAATCGTTTTTACTCAGGATTAAAGCCAAAATATCGAAGGGCATTAGCTTCTCGTGAGTTTAAAATTCATGAAAAGCTTGTTCGATGTGCTGAGAAGGTGTAAATGGAGTTTTCCGATGACCATGTTTTCTATAACAACAAGAAGAAGAAGAGACCGAGGTGGAAGGAGAAAGGTAAGAATTCTTTAAAAAAGTCTGATGGTAAGAGAACTAAGTTTCCAGTTTGTGATAAATGTGGCAAAAGGCATGCTGGGGAATGTCTTCTGAATTCTGGGAACTGCTACCGATGTGGTAATATGGGACATAAGGCTCGTGATTGCACTGAAAAGGATCAAGGTGGAGGTAAGAACAAATTTTATTTACAGTTAGTGAAATGTTATAATTGCAATGAGATGGGTCACTATGCAAACGAGTGTCCGACAAGGAGCTTGAGTGATGGGAAGCAGTTAGACTACAAGCAGAAAGGGGTGGTGATATCCTTTGCAACTACTTCAGCAGATGTCGGGCCATCAAATGAAGTGGTATCAGGTACTTTGTTTGTTTTCTCAGATTATGCCAGTGTGTTGTTTGATTTGGGGTCTACACATTCTTTCATCTCTGAAACCTTTTCTAGTAAAATGGGAATACCATCTCAAGAAATGACTCCTGAACATTTGGTAAAAACACCTGGGGGAAATGTCGAGGCAAAAAGAATTTATAAGAATCTTCCTATCCTTATCTGTGGAAAGAACCTACTTGCAAACCTTATTGTTCTACCTCTAGTAGAGTTTGATGTTATCCTGGGTATGGATTGGCTCTCTATTTACCATGCTAAGATTGACTGTAGAGCTAAAGAAGTTTCTTTTCAGAAAGACTTTCAGTTTGTTTACAAGAATGAACCCTTACTTTTGATAACATATCAAGAGGCTGAGAAACTTGTAAAAGATGGAAATGAATGTTACCTTGCACACGTCGTTGAAAATAAAGGAACTGTTCAGATTAATGATGTGCTAGTGGTAAATGAGTATCCTGATGTTTTTCCTGATGAGTTGCCTGGAATAATACCAGATCGGGAAGTTGAGTTTACTGTTGACTTAGTTCCTGATGCTAAGCCAATTTCAAAACCCCCTTATCGAATGGCACAAATTGAACTTTTAGAGTTATAGGAGCAATTGCATGATTTATTAGAGAAAGGTTTCATTAGACCTAGCACATCACCATGGGGTGCTCCTGTTTTATTTGTTAAAAAGAAAGATGGTTCTATGAGACTTTGCATTGATTATAGAGCCTTGAATAATATCACTGTTAAGAACAAATATCCTTTGCCTCATATTGATGATTTGTTTGATCAGCTCCAGGGAGCTCAGTTTTTTTCAAAGATTGACTTGAGATCGGGGTACCATTAGCTGAAGGTAAAGGAGGCAGATATTCCGAAGACCGTGTTCCGTATGAGATATGGCCATTATGAATTTGTAGTAATGCCTTTTGGGCTATCCAATGCACCTGTTGTATTCATGGACTTAATGAATAGAATTTTACATGAGTTCTTGGATATGTTTGTGGTGGTTTTCATTGATGATATTTTGGTGTTTTCTAAAAGTAAAGAGGAGCATGAAAAACATTTAAGGGTTATCATGAAAACCTTAAATGAAAAGAAATTGTATGGGAAATTCAGCAAGTGCGAGTTTTGGTTGCAACAAATTTCTTTCCTTGGCCACATTGTTTCTAAAGATGGAATAACTGTTGATCCTGCAAAAACAAAAGTTGTGGAAGAATGAACAAGACCAACAAATGTAACCGAGATTTGTAGCTTCCTTGGTTTGGCGGGCTATTACCGAAGGTTTCTTAGAAACTTTTCACGGTTATCTAGTCCAATGACTAAGCTAACTCAGAAGGGTGTTAAGTTTATCTGGACAAAATAATGTGATGATTGTTTTCAGGAATTGAAAAGAAGATTGGTGAATGCTCCAGTTTTGGCACTACCTTCCAGGAATGGTAAGTTTGTTATATACAGTGATGCTTCATTGAAAGGACTTGGTTGCGCCCTAATGCAGAATGATCAGGTAATTGCTTATGCTTCACGACAGTTGAAAACTCATGAGGTAAATTACCCTACACATGATTTGGAATTAGTTGCTGTTGTTTTTTCTTTAAAAATTTGGAGGCATCATTTGTATGGAGTAAAGTGTGAAATATATACCGATCACAAAAGTTTAAAGTATATATTCACTCAGAAAGAGTTAAACATGAGACAAAGGAGATGGCTGGAATTAATCAAGGATTATGATTGTACAATTCATTACCATCCGGGAAAAGCAAATAAAGTGGCTGATGCTTTGAGTAGAAAAAGTAATGCTTCATTAACAATGTTGCGGTTGGAACGTGATCCTTTGGTTAACGATTTGATGAAATTTGCCATAGAAGTTGTTGGTGTAGGAAGTCCTTCTGTTTTGTTTCAGGTATCAGTGAGATCATCTCTATCAGATAGAATCAAGCAAGTACAGAAGCAAGACAGTGAGTTGCAGAAAAGGGTAGAGCTGGTTCAGAAAGGTAAGTTGCCTGAATTCAACATTGATAATGATTGTGTTTTGAGATTTGGGAAGAGATTGTGTGTGCCTTGTGATTCACAGTTGAAGAGAGAGTTGTTATGTGAAGCTCATAGTTCTCCGTTTTCAGTTCATCCGGGAAGTACTAAGATGTATAGAGATCTGCGGGAGTATTACTGGTGGGATGGAATGAAAAGATACATTGCTGATTTTACTGTGAAGTGTTTGAATTGTCAGCAGGTTAAAGCAGAGCGGCAGTTACCGAAAGGGATGCTTCAACCTTTACCAGTGCCAGAGTGGAAATGGGAGAATATATCCATGGACATTGTTGTTGGATTACCGAAGATATCTCGAGGTAATAATGTAATCTGTGTTATTGTTGATCGCTTGACCAAATCTGCTCATTTCCTTGCTATACGGGATAATTTTTCTCTTGATCAACTTTCCCGTTGGTATCTTAAAGAGATAGTCAGGTTACATGGAGTTCCTCTCTCCATTGTATCGGATCGTGATCCCAGGTTTACTTTTAACTTTTGGAAAGGCCTTCAGAAGTCGTTGGGTACTGAATTAAATTTTAGTACAGCTTTTCATCCTCAATCAGATGGGCAGTCAGAACGAACAATTCAAACATTGGAGGATATGCTACGAGCTTGTTCTATGGATTATCAGGGAAGTTGGGACCAACATCTTTCTTTGGTTGAGTTTTCATATAATAACAGTTTTCATTCCAGTATACAGATGGCACCATTTCAGGGATTATATGGGAAGCGGTGTCGAACTCCAACTTTATGGGATGAAGTGGGTGAAAGAAAGTTGATGGGACCAGAATTGGTAGAAGAGATGGCAGAAAAAGTTCAGCTGATTCAGAAACACATGAGAACAGCTCAGAGCAGGCAGAAGAGTTATGCGGATAACCGGAGGAAGGATCTATCTTTCGAGGTAGGTGATCATGTTTTTCTTAAGGTTTCTCCTTGGAAAAGTGTGATGAGATTTGGTAAGAAAGGAAAGATGAGTCCAAGGTTTATTGGACCATACGAAATTCTGGAAAGAGTTGGATCAGTTGCATACCGAGTGGCTTTACCTCCGAGTTTATCTTAGGTACACAATGTTTTTCACGTTTCGATGTTGAGAAAGTATATGCCAGATCCATCTCATGTTTTGAGTCCAGAGGTAGTTCAGCTGGAAGAGAACCTATCTTATGAGGAACAACCGGTCCAGATTCTTGACCACAGGGAGCAAGTGTTACGGAATAAGGTTATTAAGCAGGTAAAGGTTTTGTGGAAAAACCACATGATTGAAGAGGCAACATGGGAATCCGAAAATGCAATGAGGGATAAGTACCCTCATTTATTTGATAAGTAAATAAATTGCGGGGACACAATTTTCTAAAGGGGGGAAGGATGTAACATCCCAAGTAAGTAATGAATAATAGATATTTTTATCTATGTCTATTAATGATTAAGATAGTGTTATAGAGGCTTAAAATGAAAATAAATACAATCTTATGCATGGAATACACTAATGTTCTTAAAAGATTGTTTTACTGGCTTTTGATGGAAAACCATTTTTGAATCTATATTTTGACAATTTTATAAACTATGTTTGTCAAAATAAACTTATTATTTATGATTGGGACATCAAAATTTACCTTGTGTGAATTTTTGGTATTTTTCTGACAATGTTCATTTTTTAATGAATAGTGAAAAATACTGCATTTTACAGCAAAACTGTTTTTTAATTTAATTTATTTATATGGTTAGATTATGTTTTGAATTGGTTTTGAAGTGAAATTAGAATATATTTTTACCATTTTATCCAATGGTTTTCATTGGAATCAATTTCACTTTGAAATTAGACTTAAACTGGTGTCAATCTTTTGATACTTATTGTTTTGTAAAAACACGCTATTTGCTCTGGCAGCGGGAATTAATTATTAAATTAATTAATGTGACTTATATGATTTGAATTTTTTAAAATATACTTCATTTTTGAATTCGGAATATCAAATATAGCTTAGGGTGAATTTTTGGTAATTTTCTGAAAAACTTCAATTTTAGATGAATAGTGAAACCACTAAGTGGTAATCAAGCAAACTGATTTTTCAGTTAAATGAAAGTTTACCACTAATGTGTATTGAATTTTGAAAATCCGACATACATGGTTGTCATTAAGAAGTAAAATGTGGTTCAATGAGATTATAATAATTTTTTGGTGAATAGTAACTTATTAAGTTCTTAATCGCGATTAGTGGTAATTAGGGTAGTTTAAGGTATAAATAATGCTTTAATAATATGAAATGACCTAGACACATGTCCCAACCTTATTGGTTGTGTCATGGCCGACCAAGAAAAGCCATGGGTCAACTTGGGGACCCCATGGAGACACTTTGGTTTGGAAATGACATAAATAACTTTTTATTAAATGTTAAAGTAAAAATGACACAAACAAGAGATGTTTTACGAAAAAAAATTTTACATGGGGTTATAAAGATCATATTTTTTATTATAAATAGTCATTGGAATGCTAAGAATATTTCCTACATCATAGTATTTTTTTATGATTTTTAGACATTAAATAAATTAAATTATTTATGACATAATAATGATGCAGCAATGACATCATTATCTGACGATTTAAATAAAATGTAAAGATAATATAAAATCTATGAACTACCAATGTCCAAAACCAATTTGATGAGTGGATTTCGAACCCTTATCACCTTATCCACGAATTATATCAATGTGGGACTTTTTAAAACCGAAACACATCTTCAAATAAAGTAATATTTCTCTACTTTCCAAAAGTGCCCCTCCTCTCCTCTTATAAAAGGCCCCCACATCTACCTCATTTCACACACTTCTCAAGCCTTTGGCTCGGCCAACCCCTGCCCATTTACTCTCTCCACATCCCTCTCCTCATCCTAGAGGATTCCCTTTGGGCAGAATCCTTTCAAAGTAAGCCTTTAGGCTCAAATCAAAAGGAGTTACACTTTTTAAGGTAATTCATTCTCCCATGTTCATTTGTTTTATTTTGCTTCTCCAACCCCATAAACTCTTTTTATTTACTTATTTTGTAACAAAACCAGTATCTTCAATATACTAGGATGTTTTTATAAGATATATTTGAGCTACACTCTCACACAACTACATCAAATGGTTAAAGAACATACGGTTTCCGTGGATGGCGAAATTATGCCTCCCGAAACGATGATTGTTCAATACTCATTTAACACCTTCAAAGGTGGACATTATGATGTCACTATTTTTATATATGATATATAATATGTTTATGGTTTCCTTAAGCTTCTGTTTTTTTCATTTTGGGCATACCTTTATGGTTTCCATTATGGGTAAACACGATATCTTCATTTTAGGAAGTGCGGACTACCGCCCCCTGAAAGTGATTTGATTCGTTAATACCATATGTGGGATGTGTAAAGGATAAAGTTAATGATATTATATATTTTATTATACTGGAATTATAATATACTCTTATATCATTATGATTCCATTCCAAAAAATATGAAATAGAAATGGAAGTAGCGTTCATCCGTACGTACGGCTTACCGTCTCCATGAACGGTGCATTTCATTTCTTACCTCTAAATGTGATGTAATATTATAAATGCATGAATGTACTGGATATATATGACATATATGATATCTACATCATTAATACCATTCTGGATATAATGAACCTTTGACCAAATTAACAACATGTAAGTGTAAGAAGTCTATTTTTGACTTAAGAACCAAATACCGACAAAATGAACATTATTAACTTAACTGATTACATGATGTTCATAACATGGTATAAAAGGAATAATGAACTTGAAAAAGATTAATAAGAATGTAGAGATTAACTCAAGTTTATTATTCAGGAGATTAAAGAACGGTCGGGTCAAGTCGGATACGAGGTATGGGACTTCGTCTCAATCTCCTTTCTTTGAGGCATATTTTATTTTATACACAACTTTCTTTTATACGGTGTATAAACCCCTTTGACTTTTACATTTATTCAAAAGGAATCTTTTTTATACGAAGCGTTTACTAAACGAAAAAAGGTAATGTTTTTGTCGTACATATGCGGCGACAACGACTTCTCCGACGTCGTGACCGTTATTTGAGTTTCGGCTTCCTCTACAAGCCATACCTTCTTTTTAAAAGAAAGATAAATACCATATTTTTCTTTTCTTTTATTTTGGTATTGAAAATGGTTTTCATAATGTTTTTATATCAATGTGTTGTATTAATATCTCATGATTGAAATGTGGAAATTTTATGTTTCCTTTATGCATGTTTTATGTGATATGATTATGTTATGGTTCTTGGGCATTATTATGAAGACGGGTGGTTCCGTGATAAACTACGGGCGGGTGAGCCCGTTATAGCTCTCCAATGCATTGGGTAACGCGAAGGAGTGAAACGTTATGGTTTCTCCGAAGAGATTTTAGGGAATATACTGTGATGGGTATTCCAAACGTAACCAAGAGGGTTACTCCCTACGTAAGAATGTTATGAATTCCTCAAGTTACCTTTATGTATTATGATTTCTATGATTTATTCATGATTTTATGAGGAATGTTAAAGTGCCTATGTTTTATGGGTAAAGTATGATTTCAGTCTTATGTATATATGAACTCATGTTTCCTTTCCATGTTTTAATAACCCATACTGAGCTTTTTATGCTCATCCCATGTTTTTTTGAAATGTTTTTCACAGGTCAAGGGAAAGGTACATGATATGATGATAGTGTCAAGGAAGTGTCAAGAAATAATCCATGTTTTATTTTAGATGTGTTTCCATTGATGGGAATGAATAATACTATCTTTATGTAACCACTTTGTTTATATGTGGAATGTAATGCAAGTTTTATGATCTAATTCTCTAAAACTCTAAACCCGAAAAGATCCTCAATGTGTAATCTTGTAATAACTCAAGATTAAGTCAGGTTTAAGGCTTGGGCCTTATATTCATACTGTGATCAATAATCCAGATTGGATGCTCCATAAACGAGGCATCCACCTCTAACTCATCCTCTTCGGGATGACGAACATGAGACAGTTCTGAGAAGTAACGTCAAAGCTGAGAAACATGAAAGACATTGTTGATAGCCTGATACCTCTTAGGTAACTGTAATCGATAGGCAACCACAACGAATCAATTCAAAACCTCAAATGGACCAACGTACCTCGACGAAAGCTTACCCTATCTCCTAATCCCCTTGTGCCCTAACCTCGGTGTGACATGTAGGAAAAACTAATCCCTGAAACTCGAACTCCAGAGGCCGTCTCCACTGATAAGCATAAGACTTTTTTCAAGACTGTGGAGGAGGCATCCTCTTCAAAATCAACTCTATATGCATTGTGGTCTATTGGACAAGATGAGGTCCCAGTAATGCTACCACTCCTGCCTCCATACAACATAAGGGTAATCGGCATGGCCTATCATACAAAGCCTTATAGGGTGCCATCTGAATAGTTTTTTTTGAAAACTATTATTGTAGGAAAACTCCACAAGATGTATGTGCATCTCCCAAGAACCTCTAAAATCAAGGATGCATGCTTGCAACATGTCCTCAAAAACCCGAATCGTATGATCGGACTGACCATCAATCTGGGGATGGTTAACTGTACTCAAAAGTACTTGTGTACCCAAAGCATTGTGAAGCCCCTTCTAGATCCGAGTTGTAAAATGTGCATCCCTGTCTGAAACAATAGAGTGCGGAACCCCATGTTGATGTACAATCTCTCGGATAGACAATAATTATATATCATCAACACTGAAAGTGTCCTTGATCAGAATAAAGTGATAAAACTTTGTGAGTCTATCAATGATAACCCAAAAAACATCATTTCATAAAGGCAACCTTGGAAAACCTGTCACGAAATCCATCATGACATCATTCCATTTCCACCCAGGAATGGGGAACTATGGAGAAAGCCCTGCTGGTCACTGATGCTCCACCTTCACCTACTGATAGGTGGAAAACCTCATCAAATAACCAGTAACATATCTATTCATAGTTCACCACCAGTACTGACTGTTTAGATCATGATACATCTTGTTGACACCGAGATGAACTGCCAAAACATAGAAATGAAAGTCCTGTATTAGCTGCTCGCGTATGTCTGCTGACACGCATACATTCCCCTGAAAACGTAAGATCCTATCATCTCCTACTATCTAACATGGAATAGGGTCCTCTCCCGACGCACTCTCTTATAGGACCAGACCATCAGAATCAGATATCTTCTTCATTTTCACTCGACAAAGAAGAGTAGAGGTAACAACTAGCGAAGATAGAAACATTTTCCCTTGTCTTTCATGCACCTCTAAATGCATCTCAAAGAATAGATCCATTAGCTGCCACTCACTACTGGACTCCTAAACTACCTATAACTGAGTGCTCCTACTCAGTGCATCATCCATTGCGTTGCCTATCCCAGGCTTGTAGGAAAGCTTAATGTCAAAAGACTAAAGGTACTCAACCACATTCGATGCCTCAAATTCTGGTCATGTTGAGTGAATATATACTTAAGACTTTTGTGGTCTATGAAAACCACAAAATTTTCTCCCAGAAGATAATGTCTCCAATAGTGTAAGGAATGAACAAATGCTGCCAACTCAAGATCGTGTGTTGTGTAATTCTTCTCACGTGGCCTCAACTACTGTGACCCGTACGCAATGACTACTTCTCCCTACATAAGAACTGCTCCCAACCCAATACCTGAAGCATCACTGTAGACAGTATAGCTATTTCCCTACTCTGTCAATACTAGTATTGGTGCTGATGCCAACCTCCCTTTCAACTCTTGAAAAGATGAATCGCAAGAATCTGACCACAATACCCTTGCGCCCTTCGTAGTCAGACCCGTCAGTGGTGCTGATAAACATGAGATGTCCCTTATGATATGCCGGTAGTATCCAGCCGACCCTATAAAACACCGCACCTCAAAGACATTATTCGGATGCTACCAGGAAACTACTTATCTCAATTTCTATGGGTCTAATGATACTTCTGTCTATGAGATAATATGACCCAAGAATTGAATTTGGTTCATCCAGATGTGGAATTTTGGGAGCATAACATATTACTGTTTCTCTCTCAGTGTACTTAAAACTATATCATGAATGGTGGAATGGTCTTGTAGATTTTGAGAGTACACCAAGATATAGTCCGTGAAGACTACCACAAAATAATCCAAGTATGGATAGCACACTCGGTTCATCAGTTCCATGAAAACTGCAGGTGTGTTCATGAGATCGAACTACAAAACCAAACACTCGTATAGACTATACCTGCTCCGGAAGGCTATAAGAGGTATATCACAGGGCATAACATGAAACTGATGATAACTAGATCTCAATTCAATATTCAAGAACACCTGGTCTCCTCGAAGTTGATCAAATAGATCATCAATCCTCGGTAAGGGATATCAATTCTAGACCGTCAACTGGTTCAACATCCGATAATCCACACAATGTCTTAGGGTACCATCCACCTTCTTTTCAAACATCACATGAGATCCCGAATGAGAAGTACTTAGCCGGATAAAATACTTTTCATACAACTCCTCCAACTACTTCTTGAGCTCCAGTATCTCAGGTGTAGCCATCCTATGAGGAGGTATGGACACCAGTGTCGTTCCTTGCACAGACTCAATAGAACGTCTACCTCTCGCTCTGGAGGCAAACCAAAAAAGTCTTATGGAAATACATCTATGAAACAATACACCATTGGATGAAAGTTCATCAGTGAAGACCCTGGTCATCCAAATAAAGACTATAAATATGGGTTGTAAATCCTCCCAACCCAGGATACATAAGTGCCGCTCTGCTCTCCTGGACATCCCATTTTCCCTTATAAAGACACAATCCGCCGTTTGGTGATTTTAAACCCACCATACATTGATAGAAATCAAAAAATGACTGCAAGGGAACAAACCTCTCCATCCCAAGAATGAAATAATAGTCTTTCATCTCTAGTATATAAAGGTCCCATATGTAGTGACGCCCACCAACCTATAAAGGGAACTCCTTGAACTATTTCACATTAGCCATTCATTTCTCCAACTGTGTGTCTAGAGTCATGATATCAGTAGGATAAAAGATACAGAGCCCAAGGATTTCCACAACAACAATAGATATAAAGCTATGGGAAGCCCCTGTATCGAAAAGAGCAGAAGCTAAAGCAGAGGCAACTAAGATCGTACCATGAACTATTGAGGGTTTGGGATCCTACTCTTGCTGGGTCCACTCCACTGCAAATGTCCGGCCTGTACCACGACCATGTGGCCCTACCTGAACACTTTGAGATGATCCACCTTTTTGTCGCTAAAATCATGGTGACCGAATACCATGGCCATGACCTCCACCTTATCCTGAACAGATGGAAGAACTCGTGTTCCTAGTATGTTGAGAAACTGGTGGTGTTTCTCTTGTACGAGGAGTCATAGAAGAACCCCTATCACCAGCTGATTACGAGAAGAAATGATAGAAGTGCTGAAGATGACCCATCTTGCCGCAATATTGGCACTCCACAAGGTCTCTCGGGAAATGTGGTCTCGTATGACCACTGTTCCCGCACTAGTACCACACCACCTGGATACCAGAAGAAGTGTCTCACCTACTTGGATCACCACGCGAAGACCCCATGTGGCACTTCCTACGGTCAGTAGAAGGGATACTAACACTGGATGTCGAACTAACTTAGCTCACAACTCCAGGATGCCTCAAATTATGCTATGTGATCAGTGTCCGGTTGACTATATAATTGATGGAAGTCAATCTAAAGATATTCACCTGCGATCAGATGTTGTGCCTTAGACCATCCTCAAACTTCCTTTCCAGGAACAAATCATCACCTCTATGAATAGTCTTGAAGCCCTGTATCTTAGTGAAGAGAGAAGAATACTTTATAACAGAAAGAGTACCCTACTCCAGACTTAAGAACTCTCGGGCTCGATCGACCCTCAAAGACTCTGGATAGAAGTAATCGTAGATGGCACACCCGAACTCACCCTAGGACATAACCTGATGGAATCCTGAAAATGAGATCACATCCCACCATTTATTGGTGGAATCCCAAAGCATAACTCTATAAAGCTTGACCCTCATCTCCGGAGGCGTATCCAGATGCTCGAAGATAGAAGGAATGGATTCTAACCATGACTCTACAGCCTAGGTCCTCCTTCCCCAATGAAGGTGGGAGGGTGATGCTACGGGAAAACCAACATCAACTATGTCATAGAAGGGGCTGGATTTGGTACACCTCAGAAGGTCTGCATGAACCTAATAAACCCCTCTTAGAACTATGCAACAACACCTGTGTCTGAAATGATGGATGGTGCCAAGACTGGCACTGCTGGAGGATCTACTAGTAATCCTTGACCACCCATGTCTGGTGTCTAATCACAGCCCAATAACTGGAGGACAACCAGAGGATGTCTTGGTGGCAGGACTCTACAAGGTCAAGCGCACACTATAGTTCAAGATTGACATGGACTAGAACTTAGATGTATAAGGGTGTAGATGAAATAAGGCATTCATGTTTTTAAAATAATGGATATATGGCCAGTGTAATTACTATAGAACATGTTATCTTAAGCCTTTCACATGGGCGTGTACTCCTACCACAACTGGTCATGTAACACCCCAAACACATGGCAGGTTTTCCAAACACACGGAGTGTACTTGACTTCTCTTCCCCAGCCTGAGTTCTTCTATAGGGATAAGTCACACGGTCCTCCAAGAACAGGAATACATGGCCTGTTTATTCCTGACATGACGTGTACTAGACGAGCTTCACCGACCCAGGTTGATAGATTGATGACCGTATATACATCTCACACTACATTGAGTGTTCCATACAGACAGGACATGTATTAGAAAATACTCAACTGACCCGATTTGTTAGGGACACAGCTGGTTACATGTTTCTACAACACAGAGTGTACATCTGCTACATGGCGTGTCCTATGAATGATTCCAATCCCTGTGTCCTCACCCACACAGTCTGAGACACGGTTAAAGACTACATGTTATGTACATATAGTAACAACGTGTACATAAGAATAATGGTTTCTTCTCCAATATAATAACACATGGCATGTATTCATCATTACACGATGTTTATTCTAGGTTTTTCTTGATAGTAAGACTCAGAAAGTACTCTGAAACCCAGAGAAACACTGAAACTAACATTAAAGTGCCAGATTACGATCTGTGATAGACCATTCTACCCAAAAATCAAATCATGGCATCTCATACATGTCCTATATAAGCATAACCGATTAATGATCCACCAAATTCTGATCCATGAGGGCCCATAACACCTCAAAAACAAAAGATTGGCATTCATTCAAACAAAACCACACAAAATTCAATACCCTATCAAAAGTAGGTATTATATCAAGGAATCTATCATAACAACATACATATCTAGCACAACATCTATCACCACAACATGCAATTACTAATGCACACTAAATGGCATGGCAGGAAAGCGTGACATGTGATTTTTAATAAGTTCATATATGATGCATGAGATGGAATTCCATCATCTCCTCGAGTTGAAACAAAAATAGAACCTCAACGACATCAACAATAAATTCACAAAACATGTGAATCATCCAATGGAGATAATAAAACCAACTATAAAATTTCAAAACCTGAAAAATTGCAATAAATGAGGTATATCGGGTTTTCCCTGTACACAGGTTGGCCCCTCCCAGGCATAGCTTATTACCATGTACCAATTCTTCTCTATCCCGATATATAGGCTCCAAACAGTATGTGAAGAAGAAAAGAATGACTCTGATACAAATTTGTAACATCCTGGTTCTAGAAGCCACCTAGAGGCCCCCCGTACCCAGTTGGTCACATGGCCTCAAGCACATTTCCATAAATGCCAGAGGCTACCGACTACCAGAGAGGGCCTTGGGTGTGATAGTGGAGAAACTATGCCCTCATTGGCAGAGTAACACAGTGGAAGTAAAACCCAAATCAATAGAAGAAGCATTAATATTACAATACAATATGAAATAGTAGATGACTGAAGAAATAAACAGCTGGATCACATATATACTAATGCATAATACATATGTATAGAAAATCATCCAAACAAGTCACAATGCTTAAATACCATACTAAACCAAAGTACAAGAAAAATAGTTAACAATCCACCACATCTCATGCAAAATCTTGCTATCGTAATCTCCAGCTCAAAAGTAGTCAAGTACCTAATGTATTAAGGCACTTTTCCTTATCTATACCAGCAACAATATAATCTGTTTGGGACCAAAATCATGGCCCAAACAAGGTGTGAGACTAAATCCCTGTAGGAAACCACCAAAAGAACTGTTTGTAATAGTCAGTGAATATATATGGCATGAAATAAACAAAAAAAGAAGTAAACAAGAAGTACTCAATAGTAAAAAATTCCACAGTTTCAAAGCATTCAGTTCAACATAGAAAGTATATAGATAATCATAAACATGTTACCCTCTGGGGTGTACTCACAGCCAAATCCCCTCTGGTCCAACCTATCAAACACAAGAAACCCTCTCATAAGTACACACAATCTAACCCCTTTAGTTCAGCTTTACTATAGACTCTATAGGGAAGCAGTCAACATCAATTCCACCTGTAGTTTCGTATCAGTTACTAAAAGGCGCTCTAGGGAAGAAATTATGTCACATTCCCCCTATGGATCATGTCTAGGAACTACAAACACTATGAGGGAGAACTTATGTCAATTCCTCCCATGGTCTCGCATCATAACAATAATAATAGACACTCTGGTGAAAACCTTACATCCATTAACCCTACTGTCCAATACACTAGGTTCTCACAACCCTGTGTATGTCCAATGAGCATAGCAATTCAATACGGCCAATGTAAAACTCAAGAACAAGTTGGCTAAAAATTTACACAATATCAACATGTTAGATAAACAAACACTCCAACCTATAGTACTAGGCATAGTTAAAAACAAGGCAGCCAATTAGGCTATGCAGGACCAAACAGTCATAAAAAGACATGAATGGGAAAAAAATCTAATGAATAGAAATTTACCCTATTCTCATTCAATTAACCTCTCTTCCAACATAAAAGTATAGAAGGTAATTAATAGGGATAACACAGTAAACACCAAATACCCCATTCAAGGGTATTGGGCAATTTTTTCCTTTATAACTCAATGACTTTCTACAGAAAGGAACAAACCACCTACCTCGGTGTCAGGAGACCAATATACTTGTGTCTCAGACCATTGATCACCTATGAACATCATAGATCTACAAAAAATTATAAAATGTTCAACCCACGATATCTCATGAGATAAAAGGAATCCGAATAAGGTGTTTGAAAAGAAGAAATAATTCAATGGTGTGATTCCAACACAACAGACGAAGTCCAATTTAGAGAACAGACACTAAATCAAGGGATCGATGAAGATCCACACCATACATATGCTCTCGAATGAAATAGGTTGAGAAGATGATGGTTATGTCCATCAGACGCGACCCCTGTACATTTAATGGAAAAAAAGATAGTACACAGTGTGTACTTTAGAAGTACACGATGTGTACTTCCTTTCACCGACCATTGAATTAGGCGGTCTCCAGGTCACCACACATGTTCATGTGCATGGTCGTGACATGGAAAAAACCCGGATACCTATGGTAACTAGGTAAAAAATGGGTAATTATAATGTACATGGCATGTACTTATGAAATTTCCAAAAAACTTCACTTTTTCCTCAAAACCACCCGAAAAAGGAAAACATACCAAAAAAGAAGATCTGGTTTCCTACAACAGTTGATGGCCTTATTTTCTGATGTGCGCATGGATGTGAAGAACTATCATGGGAAACCAGTAATGACATCATTATCATTGACATAATTTCTTCTCAATTGGGTAAGAATGAGATAAGCTTCGGATCCCAAGGTATTAGTCTTGAAGAAGAGTGTGCCAGGTGAATACACACTACGTGGTTGAGTTATCATTGAAGTTGAGAATCTACACATTCATGGAAATGTCTTTGATCCTGTAGATATACATGACCTATTAATGAGGGAGTACCATGGGTGTTCTTGGGTAGTACTCCATAGACTCACCAAGATGTATTGGGATGTACAACACCAGTATTGGTGGTTTGGTATAAAGAGGTAGATTACATGTTTTATTACATAGTGTTCAACCTCTCATTAGGTGAAGGATGGGAACCATTGGACTAATGAGATTTTACATCCTCTATTCATTTTGGAGTTAAAATGGGATGAACTTACTATTGATTTTTTGGCATACTATATGACATCCGATCGAGGTAGTGATGTCGTACGGGTGATTATTTATAGGTTAACCAAAGGTCTTCCACATTTTTTATATTATAAAGACCTTTTCAATGGATTCTCTTGAGAGTACATATATCCATGATATTATACTCATTCATAGTGTTTCCAATTATATCATGTCATATATGAATTCAGGGTTTACATCATGATTCCGGTAGGGGTTGTAAAATTCTTTCGGTATACAAGTTATTTTGAGTAAAAAATATCACCCTTCAGTGAACATTTATTCTAAGAGAATGATCCAAGTGTTGGAGGAAATTATTAGTGCACACATACTAGATTATAGAGATTATTTGGATAAAATACTACCTCCCTATGAATTTGATTACAACGGTACCTATGAGAAAACCATTCAGATCGATCCATTTGTAGCCTTATATGGTAGGCTATTCCGTTCAACCCTCTTCTAGTTAGAAGATTGTAATGTATCACTATTGGGACCTCATGTAATTCATCAAATCTTTAGATTATGTACATATTATCCTAAATATTATAGATACAAATTATTAAAGGAATAATTCATATAACAACCACCACTACCAACATCTAGAATTCAAGATGGGTCATTGGGTCTTTCTATTAGTTTCACATATATTGGGTTATACAATATTTAGATATAGGTAAATACATAACCTCATTATGTTGAGACCTTCATGATATCAATGTAAGTTAGTATAATATCCTATTCATTGGCCTTACCTTAGTGGCATCAGGACTTGGGTAACATCTTCCATGCTCCATATCTTTGCTATTATTATTCAGACCCTTATCATTATTTTGACCATGAGGATATTGAGAGGGTGTATGATTTTTCATTTTAGGATAGTAATATTAATATCATTCATTAGAGGATGAAGGATCTTTGATGTAGGTATGTTCCTTGGGTGATCATGCTATGGAAGCATGACCATGAATATGATGAGACATTGGAGAGAGACCAAGATAAGTTCCCAATGGTTAGAGATTCTCATAGATGATGTTTTACCACCCACAGAAGTAGAACTTAGGAATTATTTTATTTATGTTTGGGTGTGTAACATTCAAATATTTTAATTAAATATTTCTCTTTAATTAATATTATTTTTGATAGCATTCATTACATGCAACAACGAGTTTAAATAAACATTTATATACAATTAAAAAACTATTATTTAAATTAATCACTGTTGGTAAATAATTTTAATTAAATTAGTATATTATTTAATTTATAAAATGTTTTAAAGATTCTGAAAATATTTTTCAAAACTCAGGATAAGAATATATCCAATTTTATGATTGAATATATTTTGTTTTCAAAAATGGTAGTTTATTACCTCACTTATTGACCCCTCTTTGAGCATTCTATCTCAACCAAACACTAAAAATTTCCATTATAAAATTCCATAGAAAAACTATATGTACTATTTTTTTTCCAAAAATCCAACCCTATATCTTTTAAAAGAACATATAAAGGATTCGTTTCTTAGAAGAGGTAGTCACCATAACTAATCAAATTCAATTCTAATGTTCTTTAACTCATCTAAATCTATGGTATTTCTAATTAAATAATAAATTAAGTCTAAAAATATTATATATTTTTATTATGATTTTTAATAGAATATTATATAACATATTTCACATCAATAACATGTAAAAATTATTGATCATATGTACGTATGACTTACCATCTCCACATAGCGATACAATTAATTTTCCAGCACAGAATTTCAAGGATGGGTATTATTATGTGTTAAATATATATATAGATATTAATGGAAAAATTATACTTCTAGAAAAATAATATAATGTATATCTTCTTACCATCCAATCCTTTAAGAAATCATAATATCACTCATGCGTATGTGTGGACTAACAGATCGATGAAGTGATGTGATTTGTTTTTCACTTATATTTTCATGGATGGTAATAAGGATGATTTTTTTGATAAATATAATTTTTTATTTATATTTTGATGGTCAATTAATTTCTACCTATCTTTCTTTGGGTTTATTGAAAAATAAAAAAATACTACTATGTACAAAAGGCCGACCATCTTCATGATTGATGCAATTCATTTTTATATATAATTTCTATATATGACTCTAAATAGAAATGTAAGGGATATATTTGTTATTTATATAATTATTTGTATTCTAGATATTATGGAACAACGATAAATATAAAGAAATAAGATCTAATAAACTGATATACTCAAGATACACATAAAGATAAGACCCGAAAATAAAAATTTTAATAAGGAATTATAAATAAATGGGGGTTAAAAAATGTTATAAAGTGATAATAAATGACATTATAAGTATGAATATTACTATTTAATGAAATAATAAATACTCATAATTTATTAGATATAATTTCATAGCATTTTCAATCAATGGTGAACATGAGGTAAAGGTTTATTTCACAATGTCATCAATATTTGGGACTATTTATATTTAACACTCCATTAGGGAAAATTTATATTAGATAAACATGTTCTGAAATTGTGTGTTTCCATTTTTTTAACATTCCTATATGATTAATTAAATTAATTTTTAAGCATGAATGATTTTTTACTAAATATTTTTTATGGAATATTTTTTTTTATTTTCTAAACAAGATTTATTGTGAATTCTTTGTTAAAAATATGGATGGAATGTTTTTTTAATAATAAACTATTAAAGGATTTTCCTACCTTCATGAATAAATTTTTTTCTAAGAATACCTGTATATTTTTAGTGGGTTATTTTAAAATAAAATAAATTCCATTATAATTGTATAGTTTTTTTAAAATTAATGATTTTTAAATAGAATGGTTATTGCCCACAAGAATAATTCCAAGTGATCATTAAATTTTTTTTTCCCTATAATATGAAATTCATAGATATTACTTATGATATACTAGGGATATGATCTAAGGATACCATAGTTACCCTCTCTCTAAATGGGTTAGATTTATGATGAAAATATTAAATGTTTATGAATCCCATTTCTTTTCATCGTTCTGATATGATGAATAATTTATAATCTTGTGGCACATGTATGTATGATTTTATTCATTGGATAGCTGGGACCTATATATTACTATAATGCATTGGGTAGAGATTAGTATCTTATGAGATAAATAAAATGTAAATGGGATTGAAATAAGATTTGTAGTGTCTTTATCCATTGTGATATTCTTAAGAGTGAATCTTCACACCAATGATGGATTGGGGAGTGAACCCATTCCACTACGATAGTCCTAAAAATGATCCTTTTCTACCATGAAAATTATTTTGTAGAATTATGTGTAGTCCAAAATTCAATGTTTTATTCCTATATTATGATCTCATAATTCATGTCCTTTGATCCATTTATGACTATTTCTAAATAACTGGAATAATTTTTTCCATGAGTTAAGGATATGATATTTGATAAGAATTATATGATTTTCAAACATTATAATGGTATTCCCATACCATTATTCTCATGTTATACTTATGTGATCATTGATATCCCTCTTTTTACCCTTAATAAGAATATGAGCTCACCCTTTTTATATATTTTCTTTCCCCATGTTATGAATAAAGTTATTAAGTATGATATGTCCAAGAAAGGTTCTTTATATAATGGAATGACTAGGATACAATATAGAGATTTTATGAACTAGTTTTTTTATGTTTCCATGTTTCTGAAGATACTAAAACTAAATTATTATAGAGTGGATTAAAATGTTATTTAATGAATATTCATATTTAAGATTTAATATCTATATGTAAAAAGTATTTGTAACTATAGTTTGTATCATAGAAAGGTTTAATTCACATTTTAAAACTAGGTTAAGAAATATCTAGTCTGAATCCTAGGTATATGTATAAGTATAAGATAAAATCCTTAAGTTTCCGTAACGATCAAGATTGAACTATGTTAAAAATAAGTTTTCATTGATAAAGGTGTCACAATTTTTACCTCTTATAAATGATATTTCATAGATATATAGTTTCTATCCATGCTTATTGTTGATAAACCTATTATTTTTGGTTTTATTCAAATTATGGAACCCTATGTAATAATGTTAATGCTAAATATGATGGATAATGAAATGATTTTTCTCCATAGAAACTGAATGTTATTGGTGATGGAATAAAACATAATATTTCGATGCCCATAGAACATTCCCAAGCTATGAATCTTATTGATCATAAAAAAAATCAACAGAGTGAATAACATTATGTTGATTCCATTATGAGGTTACTCCCAACTTCATTTAGTTGTTCATTGACACATAAGTATCTAAGCAATGGATCCACACCATTGAATGTTTAATTTCCATTATTCAGTATTCAGATCCTGAGGGATCTATTATGGAATATAATCATTTAGAAGGAGAATAATGTAAATTGTGGCATATTATAGAGAAAAAAAGAGAATTTCAAGAGATTTAATCTATGGATTGGGTCAAATTTAGAAGAATAATTTTCAATAGTTACTTTCCTCAGTTTATTTTTATAAAAATTGATAATGAACTCCTTGTGTTAAAGCAGAAGGATGATGAATCTTTTGGTATTTATGAGGTAAATTTCACAATACTTGTGTGGTACGATTCCAGTATTTCACCCATCATGAAATTAAATTTGATTTATTATTTATTGGATTAAAATAATGTCTCCGAATGGTGATATCCATATGGGACTTGAATAGGCATGTAGAATTTTTTCAATGTGGTCTCAAGATGGAGATAAAATTTTTAATTAACCATCTATCTAATGGTTTTGATAAGAAATGAAAATTTTAATTAAAAGGAAAGTCTAAAAACCACAGATATAAGAATATGAACGTTTTTTCATGTTTATGGTGTGGAAGGAAACATGGGGAAAATTTCCTTAAGGGAGCTGGTAAATGATATAATTGTGGAAAAGAATTTATCCAAAATTAAATGATACAGTGATGGGGAGAAGTTAGCTAATTATGTCAATAGAAATAAAGATCCATAGAAAGAACCATCCATTTTTAGTGTTTTAAATGCAAGATGTATGTCCATTATGCTGTGGTATGCCCAAATATGAAGATTAATGAGGATTATTGATGATAAAAATCTATTAAGCCCAATGAAAAAAATGAAATCTCATATTATGGCCATTTCTGAAGAGGGGTATGATAACAATATGGTTAAAGGTAAACCTACTATGCACTATAGAATTTTAATTATATATTTTACATTCGATCTACCTATTATTTTATATGTAATTAATTTTTAAAGGGAATCACAGTTAAACATGAAAAATTAAATGTCGAGTCAGCAGTAAAAAACAAAAAATATACAATGATCCAATCCTATGTCTATGTTTCTTCTATGGTAAATGTTTGTGGGAATATGTTTCCTCAATATCTTTTAATTCTACCTATAGTTTAATAAAATTTTATTCTAGGAATGCATTTGACATCATTACATAATTGAGACGTCAATTTTCATGGAATGCATTATATGTTTGATATTCCTAACCAACCAATGATCTCCTATTAGTATGATGAAAAAAATGAAAATTTAATGTAAATTAAATCCACAGTATGGTTCATAATTCATATTAAATGGGGGTATTTATCTCATATGGATGGGGAGAAAAATAACGTTAAGGATATGCTGATTTTTAGGAGTCTATTGATTCATTTACAGAAGAGTTTTACTGTCTTACCCTATGTTGTGATGTTTTTTTAGTAGAACTAATACCAGGTGGTAAAACTATTTCTAAGAATCCATATTGAATAGACCTAATTGATTCCCTGTAATTAGAGGAGTATCTCTAGGAGAATCTCTAAAATAGATTCATTCAGCCTAGTAAATCACCTTGGAGTGAACTTCTTCAATTTGTTAATAAGAAGGATTTATTAATGCAACTCTCTATGGATTATCAAAAATTGTCAAGATCACTAACAACAAAAATTATCATCTACCCCATATTGAAGACTTGTTTGATTAAATTTGTATAGAAAAATAATTTTTCAAAATTAATCCTCATTCTGGATATCATCAATTAAGTGTCAAGAAAGAAGATATACCAAGGATATCATTCCATTCAAGGTATGGACACTATGAATAATAGTGATGAGATTTGGTTCTACTAATTCCTATGCTATATTCATGTATTTACTAGATATAGTATTTAAATATTACCTTGATTAGTTTGTGGTAGTATTTATAGATGATGTTATTATTTATTCAAAGAGAATGTTAGAGCATGAAGATCATTTGAGAATTGTGGCGAAGTCCCTAAAAGAAGATAATTTTTATGTAATATTTAACAAGTGTGAATTTTAGATTCAGAAAGTTTCATTATTGAGTGATATAATCTCAGGTGAGGGTATTTTAGTGGACCCATTAAAGAATATAGTTATTGAATATTGGCCGAGACCATCCAATTTGACTGAGATTTGTATTTTTCTTGGTTTGGATGATATTATTAGCACCTTTCTGAGACTATTTCAAATCTATCTTATCACATCACATTTTTAACTCATAAGGGATCCATGTTTCATTAGATAGATAAATGGGAGGAATTTTGTAAGGAACTTTAGAGAAGGCTAGTGTTTACACCTGTGCTTACACTACCATAATGTAAAGTATTGTTTGTAATCTATAGTGTTACATGAAATAAAAGTATGGGGTGTGTCTTCACATAGAAGGATATAGTTATAAATTATGCTTCATGAAAATTAATGATCCCCGAGAAAAATTTCCCAACTCATGATTTGGAGTTAACTAAGGCAATGTTTTACTATAATGATACGGGAAAATTTTCTATATGCGGAAGAGTGTGAAATATATAATGTTCACAAAATTTAATGTACATTTTCAATCAAAAATAGTTTAACATTATCTAGAAAAAATGGTTGCATCTAATTAAATATTATTACCTCTCAAAACATTACCACCATATAAAAGAAAAAAAAGAGGTACATGATCTGAATTGAAGGGATAATTATTTATTATCAATGATGAGGATAAAAAAGATCCAATATTTATAGACTTGAAAAATATATATCATGAAATATTGATGGAATGGGAGAAATATTATTATTCTTAAATGACTGTTAAATTATTTATCAAAGAGAATATTATAAAGGCATAGATGGAAGATTTATAGCTATAAAATAAGGTGTGATTTGTTCCTCAATTTGAACATCATTATAATTGAATAATAAGGCTCAAGAACTGTGTATTATCCCCCTTGGAACTAAATTTGAAGTAGGAGATGATTTTTGAAGCTCAGAGTTCTTCACTCTCTATTCATCTGAGAAGTAAGAAGATGTATAGAGATTTGAAAGTATATTTATATTTGGATGGAATGAGGAGATATGTTGAATATTATGTTTCTTAGTGCTTGGTATGTCAAAAATTTAAGGATGAGAGAAAAAAGTATAAGGAGATATTACAACCACTGCCTATACCAGAATGGAAATGGGAAAACATCACTGTGAATTTTTTCATATGAATCCCGAAATAATCTAAAGGGAATAATGCTTTTTGGGTTTTAATTGATTTCTATATGAATTCCCCATAATTAATTTCTATTAGAAAATATTTAACACCTTATCATCATACTCAGTTATATATTGATGAAGTTGGTAGATTTCATGGTTTACGAATATCAATTATTTTTGATCTGGATCTAAGGTTTACCTTGACATTTTTGAGAATTCTATACCAGGATACTATTAAAAATTTATGTTTCAACAGTTCTTATCATTATCAGATAGATAGTTATTATGAGAGAACCATTCAAACTCTAGAAGACATGTTGAGAGATTCCACTATTGATATCAAAGGTTTTTAGTATCAAGCACTTCCATTGGTGGAAATCTTTTCAAAAATAGCTATCAGTCCAACATTCAGATGAATCCATATGAATATCTATAATGTAATAAATGTAAAAGTACAACATTATATAATTATTTTTGAGAAATAATGATTCTAGGAAATGATCTAGACAAGGAAATGTAAAATAATATCTGAGACATTCAACAACACATATGAGTATCCTAGATTAAAAAACACGATGCTAATAATCATTTGAATGATCTGGAGTTTGAAGTTGGTGAAAAGGTATTCATATGAATATCAATCTGGAAGAGGGTGATGAGATTTTGAAATAAGTGAAATATATGACCTAGGTATATTGGTCATATTAAAATTGTTAATCATATCCAGATAGTATCTTATTGATTGGTGCTTCCACCAATTCCCCGTCAAGTTCATAATGTGTTCCATGCATCCATTTTGAGGTAGTACATACGTGATCATTAACATGTATTAATCTCATCGGTTGTACTACTAGAGTATAATATGTCTTAGGAAGAACATACGATAGAGATTTTGGTTTATAGATATAAAGTAATACTAAACATAACCACTCATTTTTTTAATGATTTGTGGTAAAAACACCAACATTAAGATACTATGTGGGACCCTAAGGATGTTAGGAGGTAGATGTATCCTAATATATTTTTATTAATGTTTTAAATTTTGAGGGAATATTTTATTTTATGGGGGGTAAAATGTCAGAACCGCATTGTTTAATGAAATATTTATTTGCAAATAATTCGATTTGTTAAATATACACCGATTTAAGAAACAATGAGTTTAAAAGAACCATGATATACTATTAAAATATTATTACATAAACTGAAATTAACTTCCTATCCATTAGATTTGTGGGTATGATTAATAATAAGTAAAATATGAAAAATTTATGGTCTTCACATTTGTTAAATGAATTTATTATTTATCAAATTATAATATTTAAATAAAGAAGTTATTTGTAATTAAATTAAAGTGTTTTTTGAGAATTTTTTATGCATGATATGTATTTTTATATTAAATTAAAAGATATTTTTGGATGAAGTTAATGAAATTTATATATTATTTACATGATACAATGTTTTAATACTCAAAATATATTTTTCCAAGCATAGTATATTAATAAATCCATTTTTATGCTTAAAAATGTCTTTTAAAAACAATTTCTTTCGTATTTTGTGTATTTATAATAAAATTAATTTATATTATTTATACATATTGAATTAGATAATATTAATTACATATTTATAATATCATGGTTCAAATTTTAGAGGTAATCCCCTATTATTTTGGGTAAACAAGAATAGTTACTATGGTAATATCTATCACCTCAGTAAGGGATAAATCTTGATTAAAAATAAGTAATACGGCCATAATTATTAATATTAATTATTATTAGATTATTTTAATTCAAAAAATTTCAACTTATTATTGATATTGAGTTTTCTAATGGTCATGTATCCTTGAAAATTACTTATATATTATTTAAATCAACGAATGTTTAAAAAATTGCACTATCATTATTTTAAATATGAATTATGTGTTCACATAGAAAAGATATATGTAATTAAAGAATATAAGTTTTATAATTATATTAATTAAATTATTTTCCTAGGAGGAATTTGTTAATTTTTTTAATAATTATATAATTTCATTAATTTATTTTTCAACACCGGTGTAATACTTTTCCATTCACTAAACAAAATTATTAATGATATTAAGAAAATTAAAAGTGATATAATTTGAAAGATTTAATTTGGAAAATAAATATTTTAGATTTATATATCAAATTATGGAAGTTTAAATGAATTATATCTAAATTACCCTTGATTTTTATGTATATAATTATAAATTAAATAAATAGTGTCGAAATTTGAAATAATGATATTTTATAAAAATAATATAATTTAAATTATTTAAAAATATTAAAAATATTTAAATTGGAAATATTTATTATGATATAGTATATAATTTCATATGTTGAAAATTAATAGTCCGCATATCACCTTATAAGTAAAACATAAAACCATTATTATTAAGAATACCAATAGTAATGTGAAAATTATAATTGTTTAACAATGGTTTAATCAAAATGATAATGTTTAAACAATTGTAAAAACCTATGTAAATAAATTTTTTTGGGGGGATTACTAACTTATCCTACCTTATCATTAAATCCAACGGTATTTTAAGGATTTTTTTGGTAATTAATATATCTTAATTTAATCTTTTGAGAAATTACAAAAGTTCCTCTATCCTAAATTATAAATGGGATCCCCCCTAACATATTTACAAAAAAATGACCCCAATATATCAAAAAAAGTCTTCATATTTCCATGATAAACTTACCTATAAAAATTTTAGAGGTTATTTTGTTCCCAAAATAACAAACATAGATCCTTTTATAGGAGAATCACTGGTGCAATTTCTAAAAGGAGGTAATCTCTTTAACCGATAACATTCTTTTATACTGTTATTTACCAACTCTAAATATATGGTATGTATTATAAAATAATAACTTATGTATCCTAAATATGAGGATATTTTATTTTAATTATTAAATCACCATTGTACATTGTCTTTCCCATCCAACAAAAAAGTGAATGTATCACTTGTGTGTATGTATGACTTACCCTCTCTACATAGTGATACAATTCATTTTTCATCACCATATTTTAAGGGCGATTATTATGATGGGTTTAATATTTATATATTATATTAGTTACAAAATTATAATTATTCAATAATAGTGTCATATCAACCTTATTACTATCCAATCGTTTATGAAATGATAATGTTGACTGTGTGAACATGTGGACTACCACCTACTTGAAGCGAAGTGGTTCATTTGTCATTTATATTTTATATGGATAAAATTTGGAAAAATTTGATTAAAATACATTACATATAACATATAATAATAATTTTCAGATATGAATTAATATTTATCATTATTTAGTTCCATCCTTTGAAAAATGAAAACAACATTCATGCGTACATACGACATATCACCTCCACCAGCGATGTAATAAATTTATATATAAATAACATTTATGTATGAATATAAATATTTATATAATGAATATATATTATATTTATAAAATTATTTATTTCTTGTCGGAGTTGGAAAAATGTTAAATGTACAAGGATTGGAACCACTGAACTCATGTACTCATGATAAACAAAATAGTTGACACCCGAAATATAACAAATTTCATTATAATTATCAGAAATGTGTGTTTTTGAAATGTTATAAAGGGATAATATATATCATATTATAAGTATGAAAATGACACTATTACAGCAGTTAATAAATCTAAATTTATTATACCAGAGGTTAGAGTTATTTTGAAGATGGGGGAACTCAAGGTAAAGCTTTATTTCAAAATTTCATCAATATTCAGGTTGGTTTATAATGATGTCTCAATTAGGGGATATTTATCTTCTATATCTGTTTTATATATATTTGTAAAAAACTTCCTTTAAAATTATACTATTATTTTCAATTATTTGTTACCCATGGTTTACTTTTTTATAACTCTTTGAATGGAACTTTCTTTCATTTTCCAAATGAGATACTTTTTTTTAATTTTAGAGAGTATTTTTAAGAAGTATTTTTTATCTTATATAGAAAAAAAATTTCCCACGATCATGAATAAATGTTGATTTCAATATTTCTGTACAAGTTTAAAAGGATCTTTTCAAGTAATTTTTCCCTTATTATATTTATAGTTTTTTAATAGAAATTATTTTGAAATGGAAATTTTATTTTACATAAGAACTATTCAAAGTTATATTTAAAATTCATATTCCATATAAGATGAAATTATTTAAATTTAGTTATTCATTACTGGGGATATGATCCAAAGATACAATAATTATTTTTTCTCATGATATTTTATGTTTATGGTAAAAATATGAAATGTTTTCAAAACCCATTTCTTTTCGTGTGATATAATTTGATGAATTAATTATGATCATGTTGAAAAAAATGTATGATTTTCATTATGTGACTATAGGGAACTATATATCCCTACAATGAATTGGGTAAATATTGATATCAAATGGGACAAACTATACTGCAACTGGGAGTGACCTCAGTCCATTAATGTAATTTTCTAAATGATAGTCTTTGGAGTGAACCTTGGCTACTAAAATGGTTTGTAGAGTGAACCCATTCAATATGATAGTTTTTTAAAATATCCTTGGATAGTAAGGAAATGATTTTTATGCTTATGCATTTTCTATAATTCCATATATTATTCCTATGTTATGATCTCAGGGTTATTTTCGTAGATTACCTTATGATTCATGTCTTATGAACTGCCAATATTTATCCCATGACAAACAATCATTATATTTGATATGAAAGGTATATTTTTTAAATTATAAGATAAATTAAATATCCCTTATGAACCTGTTCGGTTTATGTGATATTTAATGTCAATTTGTTACCCTCCCTGAGTATTTTAGGTCACCCTATTCTTACATTTAAATTTCCCATGTTATGAAGAAAGGTATTAGTTATTATATGACTATTTAGGGTTACTGTTATGAAGAAATAAGTGGGAGATGATATAGGTATTTTCTAAACCATTTGTTTATGTTTACTTTTTTTCAAAGGGACTAGATCTAAATGATTACGGTGGGGATCAAAATAATTTATATTGAATATTCTTCAATTAATATGTAATATCTAAGCTTGAAAATAAAGGGCCACTATAGTTAGGTTGTAACCAAATTTTTTTTCACAAGTGGAATTTCCACTTAAAATTTTATTGTAATAACATGTTTTGAAACATATTGAAGAGCCTATGGTCTTGAGAAGGGGATCCTGATCCTTCAGGTCTTGTTCAGAGCCTTGAGCTCCAGTTTTTGGAGAAATAGTAGATGGTGAATTAATGTCACCCAATTACAAGTAACCATGGTGATTATCCAATGTAACTCATTTATTATGAAACCCAAATATTTTACTGTACTCTTATTTTTAAATTTAATCTCTTTGATAGCTTCACTTACATAGAACATCAAGTACAAAAATAAAATAAAATATTATTATTATTTAATTTTTCTAGTTTCACCTAGAAGTTTGAATGGTGGGAATGAATTATATTAAAAAAATTATGAAAATACAGTTTAAAATTGTTTCCAAAATGAGTTTTTATTACTAAATAATTATAAATGATAATATAAAACAATTTAATATAAAAATGTGTTTTTCAAATGAACTATTTTGATGCCCCCAATGTTATTCTATCTTAATATATTTATTTAATAACTATTATAGAAATATATTAATGAATTTTATATGTTTTATATTCAGTAAATATATTTATATACCTGAAATATTTTTTATATAAATAAGCTAAGAATAAATAAAATAAAATTATAAAAACCTATATTTTCTAAAAGTCAATTTTGCAACCTATTAATGGAACGCCTATTTAAAAAAAATTCAGTAACTGTTATACTTTTTTTACAAAAAAAAATATATTTTTGAAATTAGTATATGAAAACAATAATAGTGTCAATTCATGGGATTTTTCAAATAACTTAGTTTGGTTAATAGTGAAAAATACATCATTTTAATTGAAAACTGAATTTTCAAAAAATAATTTATAATATTAAATTATATTTTAAATTTAATATACTATTAAATTAAATCAATCTTAAATTTGTTAATCCAATTTATTTCTTTATAATCATTTTTCAAGTTGATTTTGGATATAAAAACATTTCACACTTCTGACTATTTTCTCTTAAAAACCTTGTTTGGTCGTCTCATCTATGGGTTTAATTATAAATATAATTTTTCCAATTCAGTTAATTAAATTTAGTATAATTGATTAAATATTTTGAATAAGAATATTCAAGTTATATTTTATGGTCATTTTCATTTTCTGGTGTTAAAAATTTACCATGGAGAAAAAGAATTACAGCAGTTTAGGCAAAAGAATGTAACATGTTAAAGTAAAAAGGGTAAAGGATTAAAAATCCTAAAAAATAAAAAACATAAATGTTTGGTAGGCATTTTTATTAACCCTAATCAGCCTTTAAAACATTAATTATCATCCAAATTCATGGAAATTAAATCCACCTCAATGTTGAAGGCCTTAATTATAAAATAATCATTATTTAATAACTTAAAACCACCCCTCATAAAGTATAAATACCACCCCTCCCAACACCATTTCACCTAAAAATATATAATTCTTAGAAAAAATATTAAAATAAATTAATCCTCACTCAACAAATTTAAAATTGATTCAAAAGAATAATTCCATGGTCTTTAAGGGATCCTTCAATGAGGTGATATTCATGTGGTAATTCACATAAAACACCTCTCTTATTTTCTTTTCTTCTTCTACATTATCGATGACTACATTATCCATAAATGAATAATAAATATAAAATCAGGTAAATAGTATTATTTTTTGATTCTAACGGAATATATTATATCCACACCTTTTTTACCTCTTATTATTCTTGAACTCAAAACCATTGTCCAAATTATGCTGGTTAATCACCTTTGTGAATGGTGTTTTTTTTGTTTTCCAGTACATCATTCATAGATGGTATTAAAACTATAATTATGAGTAAATAATATTTCAAAATGTATATTATATCCTATATAATATTCTTTATCTAATATATACTCATAATAGTATATAAAAAGTGACAAGTTTATGGTGTTTGGAAAACTACCAAAATAAACAAAAACATTTATCATTGACATTTCATCAAATGAATGATCCTCGTTAATGAAATAAAAATTATATACGGGAAAATTTATACTTATGTAAGGTAATTAATAAAATTTAATTACAGTTATGTCGTTTTAATCCCATTTCACAAGAATATCCACAATTTTACACAAATGAACTGATCATGAAACCATGAAACAAACACACCCCACACCATAAAAATAATGAAATATTATTAATTAACAGTAAATAAAATTCTATATAATAAGAATATAAGTTATTATAAAAATACATATTTTGTTTTTAATGTGTAAATAAAATTATTTAATAAATTATACAGGAGGTTAAAACATGAAATAGTAAAGTGAACCGCGGTGCAAGGTGTTCTTGTCACACTTTTAGTATTGTGAGATTTATGCCTTATCTACCACTTATTTATTATATAAAAATTATATAATTCCTATTTATATATTATATATTTAATCTAATTATATTAATTTTTTTAAATGTTTCATTGGATATATTAATACTTTTATGGGGAATTCGATTCGATTGATTACAAAGTGGTAATGGTAAATCATGTGACTTTTAATCTTGGGAGATTTATACCTTACTTTGAACTTTTTTTGTGGTGTATCTAATTGGCTCTGATATATCATATCATAAATATAATTTTATTAATTCTATTACATGTTTTGTTTGAAAAATTATTACTTTTATGGGGCATATAATTTTACTTATTTAAATGTTGTAATGGTTTTTCATCTTACTTTTAATTATGTGAGATTCATGCCTTACACACCACTTATTTCTTATGTATGGTATATACACAACATTATAAGTTATATAAAAAAGATAATTATTTTAATGGTGTTATATTTTTAATTTTATAAATTCTTAGTTTTATTGGGCATACGATTGAATTGATTACAAAGTGGTAACTGTTTCTCGTGTCACCTTAACATCTGTAGGATTTATGACACATTTACCAATTATTTCTTCTTTATAGTGTATATAATTATATTTGATATATCATATCATGTATATAATTATATTAATGGTAATGAATGTATCATTTTATAAATTATTTCTTTTTTGGGGAAAACAATTCGACTGATTATAAACGGGTAAGGCTTTCTTATCTCAATTTTATTAATATAAGATTTACACATTATTCTCCACTTATTTATTGACTGAGGTTCATATAATTACCTTTGATATATCATATAATTTATTTATTTATATTAATTTTATTAAATGTTTCATTTGATAAATATTTTCTTTTATAGGGCATATAGTTCAACTAATTACAAAGTGGTAAGAGTTTCTCATCTCACTTTTTTTACTTCTGTGAGATATGTTCCTTATTCACTAGTAATTAATTTTTTGTGGTTTATATACATCCCATTTATTTATAATATCATTTATACAATTATATTTATGGGGTTCAATATATAAATTGATAACTATTACTTTTGTGGTTTATATTAGTCGGCTAATTGCAAAGTGTCAAGGAATTTCTTAACTCAATTTCTAATCATTGGTTTATGTTTCTACATCTTTGATTACATCATGTTAACAATATGTATGAAATTAATTTGGAAAATAAAATGTTCCATTTAAACATGTTTTATTTCGATATATAGTGCATATACATTAATTATTCAATTGATTATTTCTTAAACCATATACCATTTTTAGATATGGTGTTTACTTAGAAAACTATTTTAATAATTTGGGAGATAATATTAAATTCACATATATTACTCAATACAAATATTTTATGATAATATTTTTTTTATAAATTAAATTGATTATTTGATATTTTATGAATTATTTGGACATGAGATATAGGAGTTAGAAACCATTTAATGCAGGCCCCTTGATGCATTGGTTGTCTCATGAGACAAAATCAGTTAGTGAAAGACCCTTCACATTTGTTTCCAGGAAAAATAAGATTGGTTTCTACCCATAAAATTAAACAAGAAAGAGGATTAATCTTGATAGTAACTATCTATTGTACATATATTGATAGTTCATATGTTGTAAATTATGAATTATATCATTATTGTTATTCCATTGGATTGATCGATTAGTTAGAATATCTATGGTTAAGTTCCAAGCTCATGTGATTTTTATATTGACTTATTTGATCATCATTAATTCCTACCATATTTTTCTCAAGTTATGGAATTAATTTATAGTGTCAAAATTATTTACCTTCCCATATATGTTATTTATTATTTATGATAGATTCCACTGTAGTTAACCCGTACCGATAATTTGAGCTCACACTTATTTCTTTTTCTTTTCCCCAGGTAATGAAGATGAGATACTTGACTGAGTTTTAAAGGACACAATTTATATTCCTTTGTTATGTATTATTCCTTATCTTATATTCCCAATGTAAAAAATGGAATCATATATGTATTTTTTTCATTAAGACTGGTTAACTTCTTTATACTTCTTTATGTTATTATTTTAATCTATTACATTATAAAAAAGAAACCCTTGAGTCAAAGCTTCTGTCGTTTGGGTCACTACAATTGGTATCAAAGGAAGATTAGTAGAAACCATTGGAACTAGAGTTTTGAAAACTTATATTAGGGAAAGAAACCATATGTTAGAATTTGAAATTATATCAAAATAAAACAAGATAATTATTTAGAGATTATTTTACATTATTTAGTTTTGAGATTATTAATTATGTTTCACAATGTTACGATATAATCATTTATATTGCACTATTTAGAAATTTATTTTAACAGATGGAATTAGAACCATATCAATGCATGTAATCCATAGCAGAATGTCCATCAAAAAAAATATAACGGTGTTGAATCTGAATAGAGAGTTGAATAAATTATAGCTATACTGTGATAACTGACTCAGGTTATAAGAAATAACCTTGACCATATGAAGTGTCCTAATCAACAGTGTGGCATAAAAATGTTGGACCATTTCTTTTGATAATAACCTATATTATTCAATTTCACTGAAAATCCATTTTTTCTAAGAAAGGGATATGTTATTTTTAGTAGATATTTATCTCCTTGGGAAGTAATTAAAGGGATAAGGTTTTAAAGGTAGTTTATTGTCTCTTTGGAGATGTGAAAAAAATAATGGTTATTGATTCAATGATATAAAGAAGAATAAGAAATAGAAAACATGGATTAAAAGAATTTTATAGAAATTTTCTTGGAAAAATATTCCCCTCACGAAGTACAAGAAGATATGGAGAGACAATTATTCAGGCTGAGAGAAAAAGATGCTGAATATTTTTCTATGTATAAAGTAAGCTTTAAAATATTAGTAAGTCATCCTGTAGACTACATACATAATCCATTGAGTAAGATTGATCGTTTCTTTGATGGGACAAATGGATTCTTTTGAGTAGAACAAATCTCAAAAAATTTATCTTCATACAACGAGGTAGTCTCATATTCCATCAAACTAAAGAAGGAATTATCTATGTCATATGACATTAAGGTAAATAAATAGTGGGAGAGAATTGTTGATAATGATATGGATAAAGGGGAGAATGGTAAGTAGGATTTCCCCACATGTGATAATTGTGGAATTAAATTCCTCAGTACTTATAAGAATGGAATGTAAGTTTGTTATAAGTGTGGAGAGAAAGTCCACTAGGACCATGATTTTAAGAGAACGAAATGAGGTGTAAATGTAATATCATTCAACTGTAAGGATATTGGGAACAATGGAAACGAATTCCAAAAGATTCAAGGGAACATACCTTAGAACAATATAGGATATTAAAGTCAATATCATGCGATTGATATAGCTGTAATGGAATATTTTTTGTGAAATTTTTTTAGATCAGTGAAATATGGTGTATGAAATTGTCATTATAATAATTATGAAACATATAAGGTTATATTTTTGTAATATTTCATTAATTATTTGAAATAATCTATTAAATGGTACTAAGAAAAGTGATTCAAATGAAAGTTGTACTTTATTGTAAAACCCATGTCTGAGGATAAGATAACCCTTAATATTTTTCTAATGTTGAGATAAAAATGTTTTGATAAATATATGATTTAGATGGATAATGTAAATTGGATAGTGATGAATTCCTCATAACTAATTAATTATTCCTTGAAAAAGTGGGTATTCTATCAATTATGGAATTTATATAATTTTTAGAACATATCCAAATTTTTTTTATACATAATAGATAAGAAAGAATGCATTTTTTCAATATAGTATTATGAGAATTCTTGTTATTACCATGATTTAAGAGGATTCATGATGATTGTATAAACATGTTTGGTATGTTAAAATTAAGAGCTACATCATTTTTTGATTGTGGGATTAATGATAAGTTCCTTTAAGAAATTTAGTTCCCTTATTTTTAATGTTTTTGATCTTGATATTTTGGAAGGGTCCTAAGGCCAATCATTTATGAAATGGCTTTTGATGAAATTTGTAGGAGGTTTTAAAAATCACTTCAATTTATAATGAAACATGTGCTCATTGATGAATTATAAATTGTTCAAGGCACAACCAATGGATAAGATGGTTCTTCTGAAATAGAAATGTCTCATGTAATTAATATTTTTTCCATATATTAATTGGGATTGAAATAATTCCACAACTAAAGGAAAAAATGTATATAAACAAAAGAGGTGACATATTTTCATTACGTTTGGTGATATTAATGAATTTTTTTGCACCTTTAATTTTTTGTTTTCGGGTTTTTGACTTTCAAATGACAAAGTTCACGATCACTAACCATTAAAAATGATAGATGGATTACATTTATTGGTCCATGTTTTCACTTCCCAATAATTTTATCCTAAAAGGAAACCTGGTTTTTTTAGTAGCATTCACATTTCCATTTCCCCCTTATTAAGAAGATTTTTTACTAACCATATTTAAGATATGGGTTTCCCACAAAAGTATCATCATGTATCAGCCATTTTTCTCAAATTTAAATTTAAAATTGTGAATATGTAATATATTGAATTAGGAGAGAATGTAACATCACAATATTTTATGGTATTCAACTTTTTAAATTTAATCACTTCGATAGATTATATTATAGATAACATTAAGCCTAAGAAAATTATTAAATATTATTTTTAAATTGTGACAATGATCACCTATCAATTTGAATGGATGGAATGGATAAGAATCACTAAATTATTAAAATATATTTTATGTTTAATTCTACAATGAATTCATTGGTTACTTATCATTTATAAGTTAAAATAAAAACACATTCAATAGAAAGGATGTGTTTTTATGATAAAATGTTTTGATACCCATAGTAAAATTTTATCTTACTAAATTAAATTAATCACTATTAGTGAAAGATATTAATAAAATTTACATATTATATTTTAAATATAATTTTTAAAATTAAACTAGTATGTTTTATTATCTCATGATAAGAATAAATCCAATTTTAACCATAAATGCTATATTTTTATAAAATTTAATTTGTGCACCTTTTAATGGTGCACCTGTTTTAAAATTAAATTTAAAAAATTTTATAATTTTTTTCAGAACAATTTACATCATTTTTTAATTATGAAAATCCAAATTAATTTGTGGTGAGTTCTTGGTATTTTGATGATAAGTTTCACTTGTTGATGAAAATGTGAACATGAATTTTAATTAAAATATGAAATTTCTTCTAAATAATTTATAATTCTATATTATATTTTAATTTATTTAAAGTAATAATAGATAATTAAAAAAATCTAATAATTCAATTTATTCATTTAAAATAATTTTTATTCTTAATCTAGATAATTTTTTTCAAGCTCTTGCTCATTTTCTCTTTAAAACCCCAATTTGTCATCTCATCTGCGATATTTATTTTAATTATAAATTTCCCAATTATATTAATTTAATTTGGTAAAATATATTCCATATTTTGAAAAATAATTTTCAAAACATGTTTTAATATAATTTTAATTTTTGGCATTAAAATGTTACTATGGTAAAAAAATATTTACGATTTTATAAGTATTATATGTAACGGGTAAAAGTTGAATGGCTAATGACTTAAAATACCTAAAAAATACAACATTAAATGGATTCTTGAAATGTTAATCAACCTAAATAGAATTTCAAACATTAATTATCATCCAAAATAATGTAAATTAATGCCACCTCAATGTGTTTGGCTTTAATTATAATATAAATGGTATATAGTCACCAAAACCACCCCTTATCAAGTATAAATACCAACCCTCACAAACCCATTTCTCCTAAAATACATGAATCTAGAAAAATATATGAAACAAACTTCATAATATCTTTAAAAATATACATTTTATTTTGGTTTCCAAAAAAGTCCAACTACATGGTCTTTAAGGGATCCTTCAAGGAGGTTATATTCAATAGGTAATTATCTCAAAACACCTCTCTTATTTTCTTTTCTTCTTATAAATTACCCTCAACTCCCTATTAAATCAAATAATAATAACTCCAGAATTAATAAAATAATGTATTTTTATGTTTCTAAGGTAATATATTATATCCACATCTTTTATTACCTCCTCAAATTCATTGAAACAAACCTATTTTCAAAATTATACTGGTTAATCACTCTCATGGATTATGATTTTATTCACTTTACATTAATAAATTCATGGAAGCTTATAAAAATATTATTCAGGTTAAATAATATTTTAGTAGGTATATTATAACATATTCCACGTTTTTTAACTAATATATACTCAAAATATTAAATAAAATAAAACTAGTTCATGGTGTTTAGAAAAACTGCAAAAATAAACTAAACTTTTATCAATATAATATTATCTATTAAATAATCCTAATTTAGGAGAGAAAGAATAAAAATGGGGACATTAATTGTTATATATTTTCATTAATACTAGTTTGTTCAACTTTTAGTTTTGTAATGACGTTTAAAAAAATATCCATAAATATACAAAAAATAACTGACTATGAAACCCTAAAATGAACACACTTGAAACCATGAGAATAATGAAATATTATTAAATAATGAATCATAAGATGCTATAAAATCATAAAAAAGGTTTTTTTAAATATTTATTTATGTATTTAATGTCTTATTAAACTTATCTTAAACACTATACAGGAGGTCAATTAATGCTACAGTAAAGGGAATCATGAGGTGCGAGTTTCTCATCCAACTTTTACTGTTGTGATATTTATGCCTTATCAACCACTTATTTGTTATATATATTGTATATACATCCCTTAAATGTTTCATATCATTAATATATTTATGGTAGTGGTATTAATTGTTTAATTTGATAAATTATTACTCTTATGAGGAATTAGATTTGACTCATTACAAAGTGGTAAGGGTTTCTCATTTCACATTTAATTTTTTGAAATTTATACCATATTCACCACTTATTTTTTGTGTGTGGTTTATATAAATATGTTTGATATATAATAATTAATTTAATTATATTCATGGTATTAATTATTTTAGTTTATTAGTTATTACTTTTATGGGGCATATGATTCAACTAATTAAAAAGTGGTGTGGGTTTCTCATCTCACTTTTACTTATATGAAATTTTTGCATTATTCACCACATATTTCTAATTTGTGGTGTTTCTAATCAATTTTTATATATAATATCACGAATATAATTATTTCTGTAACAACCCAAAATTCCGTAGTATGTTAACTCTTCAAAGTAATTCAAGAACTTATATTACACGCATCACTGAGTTCGAGGGCACTATGACTTACCAAACCAGCCATTAAAAAAGTGGTTATGAATAGTATTAACATAATTTTGATTTCTAAATACTCAATATAATTTTAGAATCCATATTATGGGTTTCTTTAACATAATATAATAACAAATTCATTTTTTTCAAAAAAAGAAGTATTTTTCTAAAAATGAAATTTTTACGCCTTTTAATGGAGAACCATTTTTAAAACCAGTATTTGACACTTCTATATATTCAATTAAATTAAATTATATTAATTTTTAGAATAGTGACAATAAAATTTAGTTTTGAAAAAATTTTGGTACTTTTTTGATAACTTTCATATTTTTGATGAATAGTTTAAAATACTAAATTTTAATAGAAAATAACTTTTTTAATCAAAATATTTTTTAGTGTTATATTATAAATTTGAATTGTTTCTATGTATAATTAGATTATATTTTTATCATTTAATAAAATTTAGGTCAGTATAAGTAATTTCACATTTAAATCTTACAAAAACACATGTCATTCTATTGATAGTTTTTACTTTTTAAAGACCCTATTTTGGGTTTTGGCAATGAGAATTAACATTAAATTAATTTATGAGTCATATATGTTTATAATTTGGTAAAATATAAATCATTTTTTAATTCATTAGATCCATATTAGATAAGGGTGAGTTTTTGGTATTTTTCCAAAAACATTCAATTTTTGATCAATAGTGAAAACCACACCATTAAAGTTTAAAATAGACTTTTTATTTAAATAATTATTTTTTTATTTAAATTTATTTTAAGTAAAAATAGATATATAATACCTATATATGTTTAATGTAATACATTGGAGTCATTTTATAAAAAAATTATTTTTATAAAAGATTATTGAACTTTTTAACGTCTTTTAGCGACCTTCTAGGAACATTCACAAATTTGCATAAAATGTAATTTTAACGCTTCTGTGAATTGAATTTAAAATATCTGAGAGACATAGTTGACATCAGTAAATAAAATGCGGTTCAATAAGATGAAAATAATTTTTAGTGAATAGTAACTTTTATCTGATATTTACCACGATTAAAAGTGAATCGGTTAATTAAGGGTAAAAATGATATTATAATTACACTAACACATGTCCCAATTCTATTGGATAAGTGTTTTTTTACCCAAAAGAGCCTTTGGAATAAAATATGATCCTTTTGATCCACTTGGACAAGATTATGATATTTATTATTAATTTATTTATAGAAAAGTTAAAAGTGTAAAATTGAGTGTTTAATAACTAAACCACTATTTATATAGGGTCATACATAAGATAAATTAAACCATAAATATTCATTAGAAAGGTAAAATTATTTCTTAAAACATTGTATTTAATTTATAATTTTTAGACGTTAAACAACTAATTTTATTTTTGACACAATGATGATGAAGTGGTTACCTTATTAATAAAAGAATCAAATAAATAATATTATATATATTAAAATAAAAATAATTTGAATGTTTTGAGGCATTAAACTAATTTTATAGATTAATATAAAATTTTGGGGTTGATTAAATAATTTTTTTCAATGTGATAAAGTGGTTATGAAATTAACAAAAATCAAATACTAAATAGTGTCAAAATTGACATAAATGAGTTTTTAAACAAATACTATATTATTAAATAATATAATAGTCCTAAAAATCTAAGGACCAAAAAAAGGAATTATATAACAAAATATATGTCATTAATGAACCAATTGGTGTTCCTTTGTCGTTTTATAGTATTTTTATTAACCATATCATATAAAAATAGAGAAATGGTAAATGTTAAACTATTTAACTAAGAGTTAAATATATAAGATTTGTTTAATATGATAAACTAAACTTTTATAAAACCTATTGTTTGAGTGGATTTATACCTATAACCAACTAAGGATTGAAACAAATTCATATTGAGGCATGTGAAATGTAATATGATTGTATAATAAAATAATATTCCATGTTTTTTCTAAGGTGCGTCATCACCCCTCATATAAAACGGTACTTCCCCTTATCTCAAATTCACACATCCAAAGCCATTTTTCATGGAAAAACCCTAGTCAAATATCCTCTAAACTACCATACCTTTGATGTAGAGGCCTTAATTTGATCAAAAAGCCACCCTTGGGAGCCCTTTTGATCAAATCAAAAGGAAACACCTAAAGAAGAAGTAATAATTTCACCACCTTTTTCGAAGTTGTCTTCTTCTTCCACTTCCACTTTCTTTTTTGTTTCCATAAAAATATAATAAATCCAATACCTTATAAATACTGTTATGTTATTATAAATATGGTACAACCATATTCATTATTCTATCCATCCTATGAAGCACAAAGGCACCATATGCGCGTATGTACGACTTACCGTCTCCACGTCGTGGTGTAGTTTTTTATTCTAACGATTCATTATTTGGATGAGTGTAATAATGATTATAAATGAATTAAATAATAAATATACCATGTTACTTATTCTATATTTATGATATAACATCCATTTAAAAATTATTTCTCCATTAATATAATGATATTGTTGCTCATGAGTACGTACAGATTACCATCTCCACGAACTCAATGAGATTTATTCCCCATCATAATCATTTAAGAATAATTTTCATTTTATTAATAAAAATAATTTTTAAGAACATAATATAATTATGGATATAATAAAACACATTCTATCCATAACAAACCTCACTCACATAACAAAATATATAATGGAAAACTAATCAGTTTACACCCGAAACAATGATACAACTAAAATATTATTAACAAAGTAATATTAGAAGATCATATGTGATATCATATTTGTGTATATGGTTCTTTTATAGTTTAATAACAATTATATAACTATTATAAAATAGGTTAACATACCCTTGACTATGTAAAAGCACAAGGTAAGGGTTAATTTTACAATCCCTTTATTTATCCGAGGTTGATTATGCTTAAGAATGTACTAGGACTTATTTTTCATCCACATATGTGTTTCATAAAAATGTATTTCAAAAACATTTTTAATATTTCCTACAATATGTTTTAAAGTTGTTTATACCATTGTTTTATTTTTTAAAAAATTTCTGAATGAAATCTTTCTGTCATTTTCCAAACAAGGTACTTTATGACCTTTTCGATGAATTAAGGTAAAAATGTCTTTTATCTTATATAGCGGGTGCAACTATTTTCCTCTATTATAAAACCATAAAATATTCCCTTACAATATTATAAGAATTTTTTCAAAATAAATGTTTTGTTTTATATTTATGTGACTTTTAGATGATTTCAAAATAGAAAAATAAATTTATATCAAATATATTTGACTTCATCTATGTCAACATCATTTGGGGGATTTTACATTTATTTGAAGTTTATTAAATATGATACAAATCTTTCATATTTTATTAAAGGTTTTGTGATTTGTTTGACTGTGGATGTTTTATTTATATACCATTCATGGTTTATTATTAATGTATTAATATTTCGTATGATCGTTTTAATATGAATGCTTAAGTTTTGCCTCAACTCATTTGGGGAATGCATTGGATTTAGTAAGTTATGGGTGAAGCCCGCTATAGCTCTTCTGTGCATCGGTATGTCTATTGAGACAATTAGACGTGGAATTGGCCAAGGGATTTCCCAATTTTATATATGGTTTTGGCTGAGGCCTTAATCAATTCTAGAAGTCTTGGCCGAGGTCTTGAAAAAATGTTTCAGAATGCCCCACATTATACATTTCCTCATTATAAAAATATTTTTGATGGTTCATGTGGTTATTCAGATAGTAGAATACCCTTGACTATGTTTTATTATGGAATTATTTACTCAGCTCATATTACTTCTATATAGTGTTCATGTTTATTATTTGTAAAGGCATCTATTTTTAATTATTCACCATGCCTAATGTCTATGTTATCTTCTTATATATTTTTTATTCAATGATCTCTTTTACATTTTTAAAAATAGTTTCTTTTCAATTAAACCTATTTGGTTTGTTAGTTACTTGATCCTCTATTCTGATGTCTCTTATCCTTCCCATGAATAATGATGTAAATACAATGTTACAAAAAAAATGATTTAATAGGTTCGATACATATACATATTTATTTCCATGTTAGTTATTACTCCCAACATGTATTCTCTTACCTAATATAATTATCAATTACAATGGTTTATATAGAGTCACACCGTATCTCTCCAAAATTCTCACAGTTAGTTCTTTATACTGCATTTGACAGCGTTTCAATAATGAACAATAGTTTTCTTGAGAATCCATACTAGAGATTTCTCTTGCTCCCCACTCAAATTGGAAGGATTCAACCTATCTAAAAGGATTGATACACTATAGGATTATCTATTGATATACCTTCATAATAATTTTAAATTTATCTATCTCACGTACCAACTCTATATCCTATTCAATGTTGATGGTATTTCTTAATAAATTCTAGTCATTTGTATCTAATCTGTTTCCATAGTTCAACTGTTCTAAGGATAAAATTATTTCCTTTGATAATTTCCTAATCTTACTAGAATGTGTAAAAGTCATTAAAAATAATTATTCTATAATATTTTATTCAGGAATAACACTTGCACGATGCATAATATTTCATCATATAATTGTCATCTTAATGACACCATGTGCATGGTGTATAATTTTGGTGTGATCCCAAAAACATATAAAATAATATTCTATTTATTATTTTATTTTAATTACTTAAATCTATGAAGAAAAAGTTAATATTATAATTTTATATTTCTTCAATGTTATTAAATTTATTCAATGTTTTCACATTGGGTGCATGGAATGCATTTATTGAATTCACTATTCACACTGTCTTCTATATGTTAAATTTTTTCTTTACAGAAGGGATTCAAAAAATCTAAATACTGATTCTCAAAGGTACCTCAAAAATGTTTGTGACTATATTGTGTCTTGTATCTGCATCACATGCGGTCTACACTTGGAATCTCATGTGGACCTTTTTAACATCCTTTAGTTGTTTGGGTGATTATCCATGGGTTCCATTAGGTTAAAATAGTTAGTCTGTGAGTATATTCTAAAATGTTTTCACATATATAGAAGGTGATTCATGAGATTTTTTTATCATAATTGGATCACATGAAATATTATTCTTAAAATGAATGAATCAAATGGGGACGTTCTTTCCTTTGCATGAATTGTCCATATGAGTGATAAATTTTAAGATATCAAACTATAAATAAAATTGTACCATCAATTTAATTCATTAATACTGTAGTATTTATATAAGATGATACAACATTTAAGATCCAAATTTTATTCCATGTGAAACACCCATTAAAGCCTTGGAGATGTTGTCATTTCACTGTCATTATAGATGACCAAAATAATCGGCTACTTGAACATCATGCAATGAAACATAAACATGTAATGCATTCAATCACTTAAAATTTTCACATATATAACCTTGTGATATATTAGTGGAAATATCATTATTTTATAGTTATTTTTAAAATTCCCTCACACGATGAAGCTTCTAGATCAGAGAACGTTTAATTAATACTTCCAATTTATACATACAAAAATATTAATAAAAGGGGGGGGATCTTTTGGAAAATTATTTTATCTTCTTTTTCTTGAAGCATCATATCATGTTTGGGTGATTACATAAAATTATCAATTTTTTGATCAGGAAAAACCTTTATTGATTGTCAGCTATTCAGGTGATGGAATCTCATGATGTTAAGTTGATTATTAGAAGGTCTTCATGCAGTTTTATTTTTTCTTATAAGGGATTTATGATTATCATGCTTTTTTGACATGATTTTTAGAACCTTATAAAATTAACTCTTGTGATTGCATCTAGAAATCACCATGGTTACTTGGGAAACTATTATTCATAGAAGATCATGTTTCATACATGTCTTCATTTTGACTAAGCTTTTCTTCATTCTTCAAAATGACCACATGGAATGTCCAAGTGTTGATGATCACACACTGTAATATAAGCACTGATAGTCTCAAGATCCTACATATAAGACTCTATAGTTGATGGTTGAATATCAAAACTTGTGATGTAAATCATCAGGGTTAGATAGATCTTTTTCTATCCATATGTTTAAGGGGAGGTTGAAAACAACCCTACATTCCCATATCCCACATCGAACACAACATTGGTTGTCATCTCCATTTTATTACAACCGTGGCTAATATTCGTATGAGATGGTAGTAGGGGATCATCACTCACCCACACATACTCACAGATAGGACTCATGTTGGTCCACTAATATTCCCATCTGGCTTTGCTGACCCATTTTCAAGAACAATCACTTAGGAATGCACTCATGTAGACTTATACACAACCCACTCAACTCTATTAACATGAGGGATATGTTGAATGGCTCCCCTAATTGGTTGTGGTCATCTACCACATGTTCGGGGTTGAGTGAGACATTATGGATTCCATGGGTTGAGACAATATTTTATATGAGTCCAAATTGTATATATTACATTAAAATATCTAATAATGTAATTTAATGAAAATAATTAACTCCTCATAATGAAATACTTTATGGAAAATATATAATATTTTTTAAATACATCTTAAAAGTCATGAAATATTTGACATTACATGGTATTTATCTAATTCTTATTATCCTCTTAATTTTCTACTAAACAATGTAACCTAGTTAACACATGTCTTTGACATTAAGATCAGTTCCAACAATTATAACACATACAGACATAGAAAAGTACTAAATCATGAAATCCCAAGACATTAAATGAATACAAAAAAATTATATATAAATTTCCAATTCATCCACCAGAATATATTGAAACAAATACAATATAAGATCAACAATAGAAATTTTTAAGCGATCTAATATACTATATTTTTATGGAATTTTTCTTATTTCCTCTATTTTTATCATTCTACATTTAATATAATGTTAATACAAGTCAACGAGTCAAATTACATCATAAGAGAGGTGGTCTAGTAATTTTTCCCTAATATTGAGTTGTTTTATATCCTTCCCTCTAATGCACATGCCCAAAATTCTAATTAATTTCTTAAAAATATGAATTTACTTATTTAAATTGTTAACCTTGGTAGGAACACACCTATAAACTATTAATTATTGTTGGAGGTCACCAACTTCCAAAAAATACACCATTTTGGTGAGATTATTAAATTCTCTCAAATTATTTGATGTTAATGTGAAAAAACACCTTCTATGTGGTGTTAGTTTTCTTCCTATGTGAATTTGTTATTCTAATTAAATGGAATGTTGGTGGTATGACCACATCACATGAATCTTACATGAATAGTGGATTATGACTTGATTAAATTGTGTGTAAATGATTAGAAACCATTCTAGGGATTATGTTAAATCATTACATACATGATGGTAATTATATTAATTTCTATTACTAATATAATAATAATAATAATAAAAATTATATCTATTGTATAATTGATGTTGACACACGGTTAAGTCTAATGTTGGATATTATGAATCATGATCACTTAATGAGTGATGTTGATCATGAAATCTCAAAGTTTTATTGAAAAATGGAAAAGATGTTTAATTTTATACTAGAGGTTGTTGAACATGAAGTTCCACTTAAGTCATTGACTAAAAATTAAATTTTTATTTTTATAATTTACTTTTATTGAAAGAGAGGGAATCCTCAAAATTTTAAACTAGCAAACATCAGAAACCATAGGAAACCACAAAATCTTATAAAAACTCCTATGATTATTCGTATGATTATCCCAATATAATTTCTAATGAAATATAGTTACGTTTTTATCCATATCATCTTTGATGAGGTATACAAAATAATATTCCATTTTTTCCCAGGTTTTGGTAAACTCTCCCATGTTTATCTTCCTTTCATTGAATATTATAGTAAAAATAAGATATTAATTTTTGATCTAAACACAATAGTCCTTATATACAAACAATAGATCCATTCTATCATCTATCCTATCAGTATACCCTAAGAATAATTAATCAAAAAATCTATTTCCAACATTTCTTCTTTAGATAAAATGACAAGATTACATGGTTTATTTATCCATCCTCCTCACCTACTTTCTATTATAGAGAAACCATCACATATTTAGAGAGGGTTAATAGATTAGTATGGGCTCATTATTTGAAACATACACATCCATAGAGTCTCCAAACATATTATTTTAAGCTTCTTCCATACCAATACTTTTCTCTTGTTCCTTAGCATCACCACATTCAGCCCTTTGACTTTGGATATGTTGTTTTAAACTATTATTCGGTTCATTGTCCTTATCATTGATTTCACAATCAATAACCTTTGAACAAGTCTTTTTGACTGACCTTATCTCCATTGGTTTAGTTAAATGAGATTAATCCTTAAACCCTTTAGATTTAGTCCCCTTAAGTAGAATGCGTCTCCAAAAATTATGGTTCCCCTTCTACCCCTTCCTCCTCACCGGACAAAAAAGTTCTCTACTATGAATTCCATCTATATTACCAAATGAGAATAGACTAGAGGTCTTATTAGCTAATTCTTCCAAAGAGATCCATTGGCCTTCAATATATTTCTCTTCCTGATCTATGTGTCGTTGTTATAAACTATACCTTCCATTTACATCCTTTCAATATAGTTATAGATAAATCGTACACTTGTTTCTTCATGGACATAACCATTTCACAATATTCACCCAACCCCACTGTACAACCAATGATATTTATGTCATATTATCATGGGACATGCATCCCAATGAACCTCCCTTATATGCCACCCGAATCACCTCCTCATGAGTGGGTTCATTTCAAATATTCATTTCCTATGCATATGATTAGGATTTTGTCATGAAAGACTCCATTTCTGAAAAACCATCTACGTACACCCCCCTCAAACCCACAAAAACTAGACTAGCCATACATAGTCGACCAACGGTGAGCCACATCATGTCTCAAATTGTCATGGAAGACTCTATCTTGTCCACTCCAATGGTTTAAAATTATCTTATTCTCCTAATTATGTTAATGTTTTTAAGGATCCTTTATTATTTTTATATAACATGTTTTATATGCCTATTGATTTGTATACCATGAATTTTCATTATTTTTGAGTATCTTGACATGATCATAATTTTGTTTACTTTACTAGTGATAATCATTCTCTAGATGATTTATTTCAACTTACCGTATTTATTTTTGTAATAATTATTTCATTTATTTATCTTTTATTCTACACTATGCTATTCTCTAACAAGAGGGAATAGTCTCCCAACAAACACACCATAAGACCTCATTACTTCTCAGTATCCTATGGCATTTGTGAAGGATAATTTGAGGCAAAATACCACTCAGGTTCAATTAATATTCAGTTTACCAGTCCTAGGATACTACACCTTCCAAATAACATCTCAAAGAAGACTAATTCCTATACTATCCCACCATGGGTTTCCATATATACTATTCATAAAGTTACTACACATCCATTGTAGAGAACCTCCATCCGTGACATACACGAGGAGAATTATCATAGAAATCTAATGCACTATACCGAATTATAATTCCACTATAATTTATCCTAGAAAATACATTATATTTTTTAGTTCACAAATTAAGTATATAAGAAACCTACTATTAGTGAAATCAGTCATATAAAATAACATTTATTTAATGTCAATCCAATATACCTAATATGGTTGTTTCTCAAATGAGTCTTTAAACTACGTTGTAAGAGAAAAAATAAATTATAATATCATATACACACATCATACATGAATCAATACATCATATGTAACAATGAAAATCAATAACAAAAATCCCAAAACCTGGCTAATGTAAACATCCCACTAGAATGTTTTTTATGAAATTCCAATTCATGATCCATCAAAAGCTATGACATGTACCTATAAATTTTCTACCATATCCAAAATAGTAATAAAATGGAAAAGTCATAATGAATCCTTTTTATGATGTATCATACTAAGAACACTCTTTAGAGTCATGACAAGAGGACCACTTAGTGTCATGCACACCTCCTCGTATACTAGAGGTTATTAACAAGAAACAAAGGCCTAAATCATAAATTAATAAAAGTATTTTGTTAATATATCATAAAACAATAATATATAAATATTCAATCAATATACAATATTATGATCAATGTATGCATAAATTTGAAATAAGTTATAAAAAATGAACACAGAAGTCACAAAAATATGCATCACACAGATTTCCCATTATGCTAATAAAAAATTCAAATAAACAATAGAATAAAAATAGATAAAGTATCTTCTATAATATATAAGGATAAAATTTTCCCATTAACCCAAATATTTAATAAGTTACTCTAGACCGACACATTGAAAAACCAGTGTGTATACAAGAAAAATAGACATATTGTATTCACATGTACTGAGGTACTCGATAAATGTTTGTGAAACACATCTCATTAGGGGATAATCAAGAACCTATATACACCCCATATACATCTTTATTCTTGTGATAAAATAATTATCAGAAGACAAATATTTATATTGGGACATTTTGTTTTATCCATGACATGACAACACCTAATCCAACATGATTTAGCATTTTATACAAATTAGTCACTTAATTAAAAAAATATTTTTTCCATAGAAGAAGAAAAATAGTAGGGAATTATACCATGGCTCTACCTCTACCAAATTGCTCAGAGTGGGGAATCTATGCATAAATAAAGAACTATATAACATCGGGAATACATCCAGTATGAACTCAAATCCCCATCATAAATTAATGACTTTATGTACCTTCTCTGTCCCTACTCACTCATGGGATTTCACCCATATAGTACCATAGTCATCCTTATTGACACTGAAGATGCCATAAACTAAGTACAATTATCAACAATGTTCAAGTAAGTTATGTAACTAAAATAAGACCATAATCTTCCATGGTTACATAGGATGTGTCACAAAAATAGTAAATTATTTATTCCTTATCACTCAGGATATGGAACACAAATAATACCGTTGTCATCCCTGTTTACTCTAATGATGCCTAAAAAATAGTACCCTTGTCATCTGTGCTCACTCAAGTGACACAAAGAAAATAGTACCCTTAATAACCCCTCATTAACGGAGTTTACACATTCTAGTACCTTACTACTACCCTATATCACATGGTAGGGCACATATAATAGTACGATACCCAACCTATAGGGGAATGCCTGCCTATACTGGCTTCAAACATCCCCTCTTCCACAAGGCAGACCATTCCTTAGCATTTGACCACATCGTCATCATACTCCAACAAAATTATTCTCCCCTAAGTTATTCACTCTCTATTTAATATCATAAAACAACATCCACACAAAAGAATCAATAGTAGAGTACGAAACCCCTCAACAGAGGCCGCTAGATCAGTAATTGGGATACATAACTCAAGTTGTATCCCCACGTCTAAAATAACACTTCATTTTATACATTGAAAATTACATTAACAATATCAAGACTATTTCAGACACATATTAATAACATTTAATTTCCATAATTACCCTCAAATTTATATTAAAAGAAACCCAACATGGATATTTAGACATGTATCAATCTTATCCCCTCAACACCAAGAGTTATCCAACACCACGTGGCTTCCCCGAACATGTATGCCCTACACAAGATAGTATCAAAAAGAAATTACCATACTCTTCTAGTTATAACATAACAACCTAGTCTCAATAATGATATAATATACTATGAATACTTACACCAGACCACGTGGAATCTTAATTCCAAATCATCCCAATAAACCCCTCGACCTGTAGTTTGGTCCCACCTCACATCTCCCTTTGAAAATTCATCACACACATCACTTGGAAGAAAAAAATACCATCACTCAAAATATTATAATAATATACTTACCCAAACCATGTAAATTATAAGGACACTTATCCACAATAAAATGGGTGTTCCATATCAAGAATAAAATGTATAGCCATATCACCTACCCCACTTGGCCTTAGCCTCTCGGACCTTCCAAACATGCACTAGGAATCAAAGCTTTTCTATTAACTTAAAATCCCATGTTAGAAGACCTACATGAGGTTTCTAATAAACACCACAAACACATATTCCCTCTTAGAGACATGACCATTCAACAATCTCAATTTAACCTAAGTGAAAGGGTGTACTTATTCTATTTCAAGGAGACTCAATTGCATTTTATATCTTCCTCTAGGGATCTCTCATCCCATATTCAATTACCCACTTACAAATTTCAATATCATAATATAAAACCATGGATAAATAATCTGATGATTTATTATTATAGGGACCACTTATTTCAAACAGGGGGTTATGATCCTCATGATGTTCTTCTCATCCTTAGCCAATATCATCCATGACCAATCCAAGGTTTTACCAACACTGAAGCTCACATCTCAATCCAAATCACCCAACAAATAAATTGAAAAAATTATAATATATTATTTAACTAATGAGGTATTTTGACTCAAAAACTCAATTGGCATCAAAATGTCACTTAAACCACACATAACCAAGTGCGTTCACGTAATGCCACATGATTTTACTATATATCTATCCTGTAAATAAGTCTAATGTGTTCAGTAGATTTATCCACAAGAAACACCAAATTAAAATGAGACATAACATATTACATGAATACTATTAAGACAATTATATGAATAATAATACATATTCTAAATAAAAATATATAACTTAACTAAAATTACTTACATTTATATAATAAATAAATAATATTATTTAATATTAAAAAATTTATTCTTTCTCAAGTAATTATTTTTTAAAAGTGTTGTATATTTAATAATAATATACTAAATTTTCTTTATTTAAAATATTAATATATATGAACTTATATATTACCAATATTTATATTATTAATTTATAGTAAATAATATAAATAATAGTTAATATATTAAAGCCATTTAATTATTAAAAATATTTTATATTTCAATATAACAAAGTTAAAATTATTAAATTATAGAATTTTAAATTGATGAAAATTTACTTAATTTTGTGGATTTATTATATCAATATTATATGAAGATTAATTTTTGGTATTTTTCTAGAAATATTGACTATTAGGAAAACAATATAAAATATTTTTTATATAAATAAGATAGATTTTATTGCATTACCATAAAATATGTTTGAATTTAAAACTTATAAATCAAATATCATGACCAAAATGTATTTAAGGATTAAAAATATTCTTTAAAAAAAGTTCTCTTTTGAGTTTAGAAAATCAATTTTTTGTATTTATAAAATTATGGATTATTTATTTTTACAAACACAATTATTAGTCCATTTCATTTAATAATGTTCTCAAAGGGTGGAACTTTTTTATGGTTTGTCTTTAAGTTCAAATAAAACATATCTTGTTAATAATAAACAAATTAATGACAACGAAAGCAATAATTTTGATTATTTTTTATTAAACATAATGTTAAGAATAAAATAATCTTTTCTATAAATATATTTTCATTAAAGTTCACAAATATTAAAAGTATTTTTTATATTCCAAAGAAATTTTATTTGAAATGAATGATTTTATATTTTTAATAATTATTTCTAAATTATATAAAAATAAATTATTTATTTTTGTGAAATTGATATAAATTTTCTTGTGTACAAATTAGTTACCATCATAAGAAAAAAAATTGATAAAAGTAAAAAATCGAAGTGTAAACGACATAAATACATGTTAAAGAATTGTTTAAATGTTAATGTTTTATGTTTTATGAACATTATCCCTTACCCCAACCCATTTTTGTTGATTATTTGATCAACTCGACATTTGAATAATGACTATACATTTTATATTATTTAAAAAATTTGACATCACTCCCTTATAAAAGAATCAATATTCACTATACTTCTCATAACACCCCAAGAAATATATATTAATCCAATATCAACAAAAACAAGTAATCCAAAGTACTATAAAAATCATATATATTCTAATTTTATTATAAGAACACCACTCATATCATTTATCAAAACATTGAAGCATCTCTTCGAAGGGGTAAGGTGAAATTCTCAATTACTCATTTTTTATTTGTTTAACTATATTCTTCTATAAAATATAAATATAAGATAAAAATGTTTAAATAACTAAATAATTATCATAATAGTACTGAAATTTCATAATTTTTAGTCTATATTAATTTTCTACCTTCATCCCAACTATTTGAAAATAAAAAACACGACATTTTTTACATGCTGACTACAGCCTTCATAAGTGATTGATTAGTTTTTCATAACCAAATGGAATGGATTGTTAAATAAGGGTATTTAATGATAAAATATAATATATAAAAAAATATTTTGACTCTAAAAATACAAATAAATTCCTATCATCTTTACTTTTTATGGAAAATGTAAACATTATCCATGTGTGGGTACAAACTACCACCTCCATGAAGTGGCCAATTTCATTTTCCATACCTAATATATCTTTATTTATATAAATATATTAAAAATTTACTAAGGAAAACATAAAAAATAAAAAAAATATCATTATAATCATATAATAATGATATTATTAAAATAATCAATTTTTTAACCACACCCATCGATTATGGAATCTTCTTATTTGGACCAGATTAACCACCAACAAAAAAATGATTTAAATATAAATAATAATTTAATATGTATCAAAAAAATAATGGTATTATTATAAATTAGATATACAATAATGTATGGTCAATGGTTTTACAATGTCTATATTAAAATTTAACTTATTATTATTAGACCACCCATTTTTACTAAAAATTAACAAAACAAGAAAATAATATATTTCATCTCCAAGAACCATAAATAAAACTCTCATGGAATGAAATTGAATATTTATAAGTAATTATAAAAATATATTCTAATACCTTATATAATATAAAAATGATGAACTATCTATCAATTATTGGGAATTAACATTGGTGTTACAAAGCATGTGTGATATAATTAAAATTGCAAACATCTGATGATGTAAATAAAATATAACTAAAAAGTAAATTTATAATAAATAAATATAAAATATTGAGTTTAATAGGTAGTATATATGAATAAGGTTCTTAAATATGTTATTAAAAAAGTTATTTTTGTTACACATGATGGTTGATCACATTCGGGTAAGAGGGAATACAAGGAAATATATTTCCATGCCGATTTTCATTCATTGAGACTTATTAGAAATTAAAAAATAATAATTTTAAGTGGTATATACACAACCCATTGATGTACTTGCATCATATTTATCATGAAATTAAAGTTATATGAAATTTCATCTCATGATTTATAATTTGAGAGTTTTCAATTAGAATGGTAATGAAGTTAACATGGATTTATTTTAACTCAACCCCACTTTATTTGAGTTGTGATGTTTAATATTAAATTTATTTATTCTATTTTTGGTTTATAACCTATGAATATTATTTTAAATATTCCATTTCTATATGGTGAAAATAATATTTATTTATTCAAATTATCCTTCATTTTGAGTTTATTCCCTATAGAATTATGACATTGTTAATTATAATTATCATTCGCTATAAAAGTAATTTCAATTCTATGTCTATATTTTATATTCCCAATAATTTAATTTTTTTGTAACATATTAATGTTTTACATCTTGTGGAATTCATATATACTTTTCCAACTATTGAAATGGATTGTTTATTATTGTTTTAATAATGTGTGTTTTCAAAAAAGGTATGTCAAATTATTAAAATGGTCTTATATCCTTTCATATTCAAATGTTATATATTGTAAAAAACTTTACCTTTATAAATATATACTTTTTTAAAAGATATATTAAGAAAATTATTTTAAAATAAGGTTTTTTCAATATTCTTCCATTCACCTTTTAAAAAATTACTTTTGAAAGTAATGTGTAACTTATTATTTTACAATTTGTAAAATGTATTCTCTAAAAATTATTTCGTCATACTGATTTGATTTACAAAATTATCATACATGGATTTAATAAATTGGAAGTTGTTTTCATGAATTTACCTCTAAATTATATAATATTATTTTTTATTTGTGGGATTAATTTTTTTGTAAATTTTTTTCTATTTCTCAAACAATTCATTTATGGCATCATTGGAAGTGTTCCACTAATGAAGGTGTTTTTTGACTATTTAAATATTCTTTATGAATTATTTTATTACACAAAGGATATGTTCTTAAGAAACTATATACTATATTATCTAGATGAATTATTTATATTATTTCAATTTTTTCTTGAAAATCATTAATTTTTCCACTGGTTAATTATGTGTGGTTTAAAATATGAACATTTCAATGCTCCCTTATCTCAAATGTGTATGAATGAATATTATGATAATTATTGGGGTCCTATATCACCCTCCAATGAATGGGTTATAGTTTTATACTTGATGATATAAAAATGAGAATCAATTTTTGATTCTCAGTGCACTATTAAAAATAGTAAGTGATGTCTACTCCACTATTTTATAGGAATCATGATGTGATTATTGCTCTATTATGTTATGTGAATTAGGTAGTGGTACCTGATCTGCTATGTTATGGGAATCAACAGGTGATTTTTTATACACTATTTTATTGGAATAAGGTCTTACTTCATAATCTACTATGTTATTGTATTATTGAATTGATTCCAACAGCACTATGTTTATGAGAATTAGGTAGTTTTTGTGATCTAATATGTTACCAAAATTAAGATGTGATACAATATCTAAAAATTTATGATTTCATAACATTACACTTATACATAATTTATATGTTCTATGTATTTGTTATACATCCATGGATCATGTTTATTGTCTCATATTTATTCACTCCTATGATATATTCTATGTTTAATCATTTTACAGCACATGTTATTAAATTATTCCTTGACGAAAACATTAATTTACCCATGTTATATTTAATAATTTATTTTTCTAATTCTCATGATTTCTCAAATATTTATGATCTAAATCTTAATATAATGTTGATGAGTTTTTACTTTAACGAGCATTTGAAATCACCCATTTATTATATTTTCATTCAACATGTTATGATGATCAGTACAGGTAATGAGAATATTAGAATGGGATCTAGTGTGGTTCAAATATGGGGAAATGTTTACATGTATCATATAATATGTTTCTAATGGAGTTGATCCTAGATGATAGTAAACCTTCAACTTTTGGAACTGTGTGTTCATTGTTTGAAGTTACAATTAAATTATAGAGTCAATATAAAATAAAGATATATTTATATTGGGTCACTAGTGTATGTATCAATGAAAGTTTCTAAAGAATATGTTTTTAGAACAAGATCCATGAGTGCGAGTTTGTGTAACTTATTTCATCACCTATAGATCTCATCTAGTCATTTCATGAAAAATTCATATAGTTTCAAATAATTTCCATCATTATCCTATGATATAATCACTAAAACCATATTTGGAGATACTAAGATCAGATACTAATCAATGATAGCGATACTAGAGTGAAAATAAGAAAAATTATACCTTCAATCATAAAAAAGAAGTCCCTAAAATCACAACACGGATGGGGGATCATCTAAAGGTAGAATTTAGTGTAAAATTAGTAGAAATAGAAATCTATTGGAACCCCAATTATTCAAAATACTAAGGAGGAAACCATGAATGAAGAGGTAATCCCTAATTTTCAAAAAATTAGAGTCGATCCCATCATGAAATAATATTTATGGGTTATGTCTTGATCCCCCCTCAAGGTTACCGTTCATGGGGTGTCCTCTCTAGATAGTGTGTGAAAAACATCACCATGTCTAAAACTAAGGCACACATTCCTAACTATAATTGCGTGAACCATTTGGTCACATCCTAGCACTGACCCCTTAGGTTAAATTAAAAAATCGTGATCCTAGATTCAACATCATCACCCACATCCCAACAATATGGAATCCACACTCTATGAAAATGAATTTCATGATTCAAACTACAATATCTCTCTAGGGAATAACATTCATGGTGGGTCCATGGGGTCCTGGTCTTACAGAATTACTGATGATAAATATATAAAAATAAAAATACAATGTTTCACAAATCCCATATATAAGAGTAACCATCAATATGTGACATGCTTCCACCAGTGTGTGACCATACATAAGGTTTATTATTTAGTGAAAACCAAAACAAAATTCCAACATTTAATGATACTCACTCATCATAAAATGAAATGGTAACATAACACTCTTGTGACTCCCTCACCATAGTGTAACCCCTCCACCATCCATGGTCATAGTGTGAAATTCCACTGGCATGGAGAGAAAATACTTTAGTATAAAAAATTACAAAAAGGGTATCCCTAACTCTAGTCCAAATTCATCATGTTAAAATTTACATGAAATTCCACAACCTTTAATGACATGGAATGATAAAATAGGTCACTTTCTCGCTTGTGCAAGCAGGAGGAACCACTTATGATCTATGATAGCCTGCATTCTCTTCCCCTTGAGTGCTTCACCGTGGTGCAAGGGGATTCCCTTGGACTGCATCACTTTCACCCTCCTTGAAGGGTTGTTCTTTTTTTGCTTGTTCTCTTCTAAAGATTAATAAAAAAAGTATCTTTCAGTCAGTCGGTAAGAAAGAAAAGAAACGACTAAAAATATATCCTAAAATTAAAAGTATGTGTGACTCATATTCGACAGAAATGAATGATATTAACTATACATAAAGTATGAGTTTAGGTCAAAATGAGTTGTAAAACACCAAGAATATAATTCTATATTTCACTTTAATTTTATGAAAAATAGTTTTAAATGAAATGTTGAATAAAAATAAACATTTATATATTTTATTATGGTATAATGTTATTATAAAAATAAAATGCATTTAAAAATTTCCAAAGGAATAATTACGTTCAAAATTATAAATTTAATAAAACTATATGTAAATAAAAATATAACAAGACTGAAATATTAACCATGAAAATATTCCTTATGTACTATACCACTAATAAAAACTATATAAATAGTATAAAATTATAAATATGATAAATAAATACGTAAAAGAAATTAGATAATCCGATTAGTGAGTTTGATGATGTGTGAAATGATATATATATATGAATGTATAATGATCAACATATAATTTTCATTGGGATTATACATATTTTGATACTATCATTACTCATTTGAATAATTAATGTGATATATTAAAATTACAATGTTATTAAAATATGACCATTATGATATATTCATTTATTTAAAGGGTGTAAATAGTAGTAACTACAGTATGAAATCTACTTAGAAAGGGGAATAAATTCCATCAAGTAGATGTAGTATTCCATATGAGGTAATTTTTTTAGGCATCTAAAGGAGGTCGAATAACCAAGGATTACCTATACATTGACTATCCAGAACTTCTATAAGTTAAAATTGAGAGAAATCCTATGTAGGAGAAGATCAAGCTCATTGAAATAAATACAAAATCAATGATAATTAAATAACCACACATGCATTCCTCCATTTATTATCTTACCCTTATTTATTATTTAGTGGTATTAAGGGGGTGTTATATGAAATATAGGATGATATACACAAGTAATTATTAATGAAATAAAATATTCATATATTTACATTATAATGTATTTTTATACATTAGTAATTTTTATAATTTTTTTTTATTTTTGTGAATAATTTTTATCAAAGGATATAGTTTTTTTAATGGAAGTGTAAAGATAAAATTCAATAAATGGTTATGGAATAGATAAATTATTTTAAATAATTATGAATAAAATCATTTAATGTTTAAAATAGATACTTTTTAATGAAAAATATTATATGTAGATTTTTGTAAAATTAAATATTTTATTCAACAGTAAAGAATTATTTTAATGAAATGTATTGACTGTATATATAAAAAATTAACAATAATCAATGTATTATTTCTAGGTAATGAAAATGAATAAATTTATTTTTATATTTCAATGTACTTTAAAAAAATATTATTTTCTTACTCACTCATTCTTAAATTAAAATTAATTTTCCTAAAATTTAGAAATTTAATGTATTAAAAATGATTTCATATTTGGAAGTGTATTTTTTAATAATTTTATTAGGCATAATTTCATTTTTAGGTATTAATATTAGATGCTGAAGAAAAAATATATTTCCAAGGTAAAGGTAAAACAATGTATAAATGGTTAAATAATGGGGTAAAGTGCTTAAATATCTGAAAACATTATATCTAAATGACCAGATAGAGGAATACTCAATCCCCAATGATTGTATCTCAATACAATTCCACTTTGGGTCATGTTTCTTGGATAAATTACATTTCTTATCCAATAAAGAATGGGTATTGTAGAAAATGAAACATAAACTCATGTATAAAAGGATCCATCCTTCAATAAATTCACTACACCCCATTCTTATAGTCTCTACTAGATTAATTTCCCATATTATCTTCCTTACAATCCAATATCTTGTTTTTTTATATTTGGTCACATGAAGAGTCTCAAATACATCATTTGCAAGATTCTCTCTAAGATAAGATTAATTTTTTTAACATAGGTATTATCCAATATATAATAATTTATTATTTCTAATTTTTATGAAAATATTCTCAAATATGATTGGAACATCACTAAAATTATTTTTGAACTGTTATTTTTCTTTGAATGTGTAGCAATAAAATAAGATTATATTTTCTCAATCATTCCTTATAAGTCTTTCTTATGTTGGTCCATTCTACCAACTACATGAACAATTTTAAAATTTTTATATAATGAATGATTTAGAAAACTTAAATAGTGGTTATATTGTGTAATAACTATTAATGTAATATTTTATAACAAATTTTCAATGGTAATATTTATAGTTATAATAAATAATAAAATCTTTTATTTTTATTGAATCTGTATTCACAAAAAGAATATTCTAACTACTCTTCAGGAAACATTAATATAATTTCCATAAAATGATCATTAAAATTTATAAATCTAACAAATAGAATAATATAATATAAATTCCCATTATATAGGTGTTTAAAACATATTAAAGGACTATAGACTAGAATCAATCTACTGATGAAAGAATATAACAAACAAGATAATTGAAAACCAAATGTTGATTTTAATAAATGAAGATTAATATATGGGTAATTATAAATTATAAAGTAATTATATAGAGTAATATATATATATATAAATTGAGTATTATAATGTTTAATTATAAATATAAATTGATTATATAGGAGGTTAGATAATATCAAACCAAGTGAGGATCCAAGGTATGACTCATTCATCTAATTTTTTCTTCGAGTCATGTTTCAAATTAAGAACCTATTTTAATTTACATATTATATATAATTCTTATTTTAAAAATATTATCATAATTATATTTTTTTTCTTGTTATTAAATTTACATTTATAGTTCTATATATTATTTTAATTTATTTATTCATTTCCAAGGGTGTAATGAATTTGTAACTTAATTTCATTTTTATTTAGTAATAATATTTCATATATGAATATTTTCCTTTATGTATGTTATATTATAATATTTAACTTTAAAATATGGTATTTTTTTTATCACTATATATATTACAATTTTATGTCAGAATATTCTTATATATTGTATTTTCTACTTCATAAATATATGACATCGTTAAGAATAAATTTCATTATCTCTATTATATTTTCACCAGTATGTTTATATTACTTCATAATATAAATTGTTAATTTTATTATTTTGAAATATTGATATATTATATCTTCTTAAATCATCATATTTCTCTATATCTATTTTTTGAAAAATATTATTACCCTTTCAGCAATGTGGGTTTTCTTTAAATCATTCTAAAAAGAATAAAAATTATTTTCTCATCAAATTTATATATTTTTCATCTTCATTCGAAATTTTCAATCACAATCATTATTTCGGTATGATATTCTATTTTTTATGAATCTTTTGAAATATTGAATTTAAATTTTAATCATTCTACATTCTTGAAAACTATTTTTTGAAAGTGACTGGTAAATTCATCATTTTATGAAAATGGTAAAAATATTTTTTGGAATCACTTTTATATGATATCAAATAAATTTATATCCCAATCTTCAAATGATCTACCTCATATTATGTAATCTTAATAATAAACCTCTAAAATATCCTATGATTTTCTTATTTTGGTAGATCAACATTTTTTTATCAACCAATTTAATTATTGATGACAATATGTGGGGAAATTTGAATATAATATGAAATACATATACTTTATTTATATTTTTATAATGGGATGCATGATTGATTTCATTTTGAAAAAATGTGTGTCATATAATAATGTGACGTGAAGGTCTGATATAGACCTCCAATGAAATGGATAAAGTGTTATATTATATGATATAATGATGTTATACATCAATATGATTTTTATTAGGTTTATTGACAACTTTTTTGTGAGCATGATTACAATTGTACTATCTCACAACATTATATTTGAGAATGACTCTCAATAAATTTTATCCAAACATTATTTGGGAACATGATTTTGGTTTTCTATGTTCTAAATGTTATCATTTATTTTGTTATTCTTTTTATATCTTTCTATGTTATACCATATCACCACGTAATACACATGGCTCATGATTAATTTACCATATTTGATAATTCCTATTTCAGGTTATATTTATTCATTGATGATGATACCAATGAGAATGTATCTCCTTCAATCTTGCCTTATGAAAAATATATGATGATCCAATGATCATTATAATCCTATATTCCTCTCATGATCATGTTTTGATGACATTTTTATGAACTAACATTTTTTAAATTTATAGGGTTTTCCTTATTAGTCCTTTTACCTGACTCCTTCTTATATTTTTCATTACATAGGGAATTAAATACAAGATTATATTGAGACTGAAGTCATGTTTGGATAAATATTTGATATATAAAGAAGAAATAATGTGCAATAGTACCCATATTAACTAATCTACAATGATAATGAACTACTTGGTTCGAGGATTGAGAGTTTATTTTCTGGACATATTTTTTATATTATAGGATTTATATTGAATATATGTTTTTTATGCTCGGTTCATTTCACTTTGTGAGAGTGTAGAGTTTAGTTAAATTCAAGGATTCAGTTAAGATATATAATATAACACATCCTAATGAATACTAGGTTGAACCAAACACATCATAAGACAAAATGATGTCATCATATTGTAATACAACATAAGGGCGATCTTTCATATTTATTTTATAAACTGTAATTTCCATACAACAATCATGTTTATTACCCTTATTAACAATTTGGTTTTACCAAATGATGAGAAATGTAATCATGAAATTGCAGTGGTGACAAGTTCACTCATTATTTAAAACCTATTATTTTATTTTATTACTATGAATTTACTTCATATATTTCATATTCGTAAAATTATTGATTCCTATCAATATAAATTGGATATTTAATTATCAATGAATACACCGACTGATACGATAATTACATCCAATGTATTTAACACTTCTAAAGTCATGTGTTGTGGGGAGATAGTTCTAGAAAATATAGTTCTCTTTCCTTGATAAAATTCAATGTTATACTGGTCATAGATTTAATCTCTCCATGTGAAGATCACATCAATTGCAAAAATATCTAAATCTTTTAAAATTTACCAATGCACCCAATGATCTAATATTGATGAAATTATGATAGAATCCCTTAAGAAAATAATTCATTAATATAGGTCTTGGTACCCAACATAGAGGGATACATGGATCAAATGACCGGGGAGGAACTCAATATAGAATATGTTTCAATTGTGTTGAAATATGTTGATGTATTTACTAATGAATTTCTTGGCCTTCCACCAAAATGAGTATTTTAGTTTTCAATAAAACTCATACCCAGTCCTATGACCACTATTAAACTATACTTATTGAGTGAATCCCATTGAATTGAAATACATTAAGAGAAAAAGTCAAGAGAATATAAAAAAATGTTTTATTCAAAAATGTGTTTCACCATGAGTTAATCCGGTCTTTTTTTCATGAAAATTATTGATCAATGTGGTCTTACATTTATCCGGTGAGTTATTACATCCTTTGATCCTGAATGGGAGCACACTTTTCAAAATAGTATTTCAAAAAGAAAAGTTGAAAAACCCTCTTAGTAGATATTCCTAATCAAACATTTCTTGACAAATTGAAAGGAATTTTATTCCTCGATGTGGTTAAATGTTCATATTTTATCAGGGAAACATTTTTGAATCCCCGTCTTTTCAAGAAGATGGATGATAGATGATTTTCAATAGAGGATAATCCTAAAGCACTTCCACAATGATAAAAAATGTGTGTGTTCTCGATTATTGGATGAAACAGATACATAAAATTATATAAATCCTAGTCATAATTTCATCTAAAACCATGAATCGATCAATGCTGGGTCATTACAAATTGGATACTAATTCCAAGGGGTACATGCAATTTACATAAACTACTCAACTCTTTAGAGGAATTAGACATGATCTAAAAGATAGGGAACACTAATCTCAAACATGATTTTCGTCATAATTCCAAATAGGATTATGAATATAATGGGAATACTCATATGAACACTAGAGCCCTGACTTGGGATAGAGGTCTCAATTTTTAATTTTGTAACATGACGATTTTAATGGAAATATCTTCTTGTATTGGTACTCTCATGATGATTGATGATTGATCGTTGAATAGTAAACTAGCACCTTTTTTAGAGTCACGATAGAAGTAAATCTAGAAACTAAACACCCATAAAGTATCATATTTAATGATTACCATTATAGAACATAGGTTAGGATTGAATATGTGTGTAAGCCTCTATTAGGTGAAATTTGTAAAATCAATTGTAATTCTATTTTAAATTGTAGAGTGGTGAATAAAAAAGTCACCCAACCAAATGAAAATTAATGTACTGAAATTTAGAGGTACAACAAAAGATAAAGGACCTATCTTAGATAAACATGAGCCCTCCAATAATAAATATAACAATTGTGTAAAAGAATAAATTACATTGAATCCCATAGGGGACGAAGTAGGATAAAAATTGTCTGAATTATTTAAAGAGGATGTGAATATAGCTGAAGGTAAATGAATTATAGATAAAGTAGAAAATGTGTTTGTAGATATCATCAAAAAGTCCCAACATGAACTTAAAATAGCTGTATCTAGGTCCTACATGAATTCTACTAACACTTATAAGAAGAATTCATCTTAAGATGATCTTGATTCACTATAAGAACCTACTAAAATTAGTCAATGAAAAGTTGAAGAACTAGATCATATAGATACCAGTGACTTGGGGGTTTATAATGCAGGTTCTTTATCAATGATTAAAGTGAGTAGTGTAATGGACATGTCTGTGGTCTCAAGTGACCCCACTAACGTTGAGGGAAAACCCCTTTTTCTTTTATGCACATTATTGATGCCAGAAATGAAATATTATCATATATTGAGCAACATTACACTGTCCAAAATGAATAGGGATCTAGCCCAACATATCATAATGCAGTCAATACCCCCATTAACTAGGTTTCATGTGAAGATAGTGGCACATAATAAGAAAATACTATCTACTCTATAGAGGGATCTCACTACACTATAAAATTTTCTTTATCTCTATTTACTATGGATCTATTTAAGGTTTATAATGATAAATCCTGGAATATTTTAAGTAATAGTCAATTAGTTACCCATTAAAATGCCAAAATGACAAATTTAATCAACTGTGAGGAAAATATATGTACTAATAATTATCATACTATTTCATTTATGAATAAATAGAGAATGAAACCTATCATGAGCATGAAAAAAATTGTTCAATGATCTTTAAGGATGAAGGGTTCCAAGAGTAAAAATTAAGGGGGTTCCAATAAAAAATATATTATTTTGGAACTGTCAGTGTACTATAAAATTGGATAAATTTAGTCTCTTAAAAACATTTATTAATACCCACCATCCTAATTTTTTTCTATTTCGGAACCAAAGAACAATTTCTCTTCTATATTTTCACCTCTTTTATAGTTTAGATATATTTTTTAGGTACTAGTAAAAATTGCTCATTTGTTGAAACTCTCTAGGTATTTACTCACTCTTCTTTATAGAATGTTAATTTTTTCAATATTTTTGAGTTGGTTTTTTACTTACGACTTTACCTACAATAAATCACATATATATATTTTTCTTTTATCTATGCAATGAATTGATACCAAGATAGGAGACATATTTGGAATGATATTTACTACATAGGTAATAATATTAAAAATGATTGGTTTGTGGTTGGTGACTTCAATGTTATCATTACCTCAAGTGAGAAAATTTTCACATCTCACTCTACTATCTCCCCAAGAGATATTAAGATATCTAGTGAGGCTTATCTAGTTGAAATTAACCTTAATTTTGAAAAGTTAACATGGTACAAAAGAAAATATAATTGGGATGTTACTAGAAACTTGTATAGAGATTTCAAAAATGAGTTAGACTTGAAAAAACGGGACAACATTTCTAGGATCACCCTTCATAAACTTAATTACAACCACTATCCAATCCTATCTAATCATTCTATAAAAAATGTAAAGAATGTTATTCCTTTAAAATTTAACACCAATTGGTATTCAAATGCTGATTGTGCTAATATTATTAAAAAAATTGGTCTTCCATGAACCATTGTAATGATGCATTTTCCTGTATAATTAAATTAAATAAACTTAAACAAAATATTAATGGATTATGTAGATCCAAATACAATCAAATTGATAATGACACTCTTCATTTGGAATAGGAACTTACCCAACTCCAAAACACAACTACTGGCTCAATTTTTTCTTCCGAAGAGCATCATGAAGTAGACATTACTACGAAAAGATTCTCTTTGCTCACCTTTTTTGATAAAATTTAACAAAATATTGAAAACCAAATGGCTCATAGATGGTGACAGAAATTCAAAATTCTACACCTCATTTCAATGAATCCAGAAAAATTGTAGACTATTCAATTTTTTATGAAATGGTACAACCTCATTGATACAGATGATGGTATTGAAATGCATGTCATCTATTATTCGGAAAATATTTTCAAGGATCTAGAATCCAACAAAGTCCTTTTACCTGATTTCATCAAAATTTTGGTGAATAAATAAGATAACTATTTTAATACTAAAATTCCCCTTGATAATGGGATCAAAGACACTATCTATATATGAAATCCTAACAGTGCTCCAGGACATGAAAAATTAATTTATGGATTATATTAGTATTATTCGGATGTTATTCTAACTTATGTTTATAGATTAGTCAAAACATTGTTTTCCAATGGTACTATCCCTCATGGGATGAATGCCCAATTTCTATCTTTGATCCATAATGTGGACAATGATTCAAAGGTTAACTATTTAGACCCATTGTGATAATTAATACTCATTAAAACAACAACAATTTACTTCTTTCAAACACACTTACTTATATTATCAATAAAATGGTCTCTTGGAACCAATTTGGTTTTTCAAATGTAGTACCATTAAAAACTATATTTTTCTTTCCATTTAAAGGATTAAATATTTAAATAAATCTAGTAGGGGTTTAAATATTTCCATCAAAATTGAAATTCAAAAATATTTTGATACCATGAATTATAGTTTTATTTTCAATAATCTTCATAGATTTGGTTTTTGTGACTCCTTTAATAGTATAATTAAAAATCTATTCAATTCAACCTTCATTTCCATCCTTACTAATGTCTCTCCAAAAGGTTACTTTAAATGCACCAAAAATGTTAGACAACATTACCCCCACTCTACAATATTTTTCTCATTTGATGAATATTACTTAAAAAGATTTCTCACTCATATTACGGATCAAAACAAGCTTAGGACAATTCATGCTTCAAAGAATTTGATTGTTCCCACACATCTCTTATATGCAGGTGATATCATCCTTTATTTATAAGGATGTTAAATAAATATCCAAAATCTCAAAAGTGCCTTCTCAAACTATGAATATGTTTTTAAACAAACCATTAGTCTGAAAAATTCCTTTATATTTTGAGGGAAAAGGTTTCCTCCTAATATAAAATTCTATATATTTAATGAATTAGGTACTAAAGAAGGATTATTTACCTTCAGATATATTTGTGTTCTTTTTTTGGGGTAGACCCAAATATATTTTATTTCTAGAATGTTAAATAAAATCCTTCACTAACTTTCTTCATGGAAATGAAAATACATTTCTATGGCTTGAATGATATGTCTAATCTATTCTATGATTGTTTTTAAAGTGGTCTATTCTTTAATGGTTTGAAAATAGCATGCTGGTCTCTTAAAAGATATACATGTCTTCATCAAAAACATTATTTGGAGAAGAAGAATTATTGAATTGAAACTGGTGATTATTCCATGGTCAACCTGTTACAAACCATTGGATATGGGTGGTCTCATAATTAAAAATAATAAACTTTTTGATGCTTCCATACAATCCATAATCACTTGGAACGTACTTCATAATGAATGTGATCCCATTTAATTCCTTAAAAACTGATTTCATAACATGTTGAAGAATGTCAATTTGAATTATATGAGCTCTACCATTTGTCCACCCATTAATAATTCTTTTTCCAACATCATGTCTAACTCTAGATGGATGGTTAGAAGAGATTAATCCATGAATTTCTTTCTTGAAAACTAGTCTAATGCTCCTTTAATCTCTATGATTCCACCAATAAACTATCTTATAACACCAATTGTACTATTAATGAGGGTTTAAACTCTCACAATAATAATTTACCTAAAAATATCTTTCATTTCATTGAAAACTACCCCTTTTCAAAAACTAAGGATTTATAATTTGGGAACATGGACATAATGATATCGTTATTTTAAAATTTTTTTATAACAATTTTTTTGTAATTATGATAATCATTTTTTGGCTTAAAAGTTTGATTAAAAATGGTTAAATCCATCAAGAGTCACCCATTTTCAGTGTATTTATGAAAAAAGGGTTCCCAACAATATTTGGCTTCAATATTTTGGGATTAAAATTTTCTCTAAATTTCATCTTTTTAACCATCATAAAGAATACGTTAAACACTTATTTATTTCATCTTTTATTGATACTACTCTTTGGAATTATGTTTTTGATCTTTTTGATTTCAGATGGTTAGTTCATGACTCGTTCCACTCTCAATATCTACATTGTGTGGATATAGAAGACTCTAATAAAATCTAAAATATCTTCTTATTTGTCACTGCAGAAATCCAACATGTGCAATAGTATAACATGAATTCAATTAATCACAATAATTCCTTATATAGTTTAAATGTAGGTTAGATGTAGATCTTCATTTCCATTCAAGAATCTACTTTGATTCAGAACGTACTTTTTGTAATTACATAGTGAGAAACCATGGGACTGTATGTCGACATGGGATTAAGGATTTTTATTGTCATAATAGACACACATTTTGAACTATTATATAAATCTTCACTCCTAGGATGGATTAGTGTTAATGTTGACGGTGTCTCTAAAGGAAACATAGGCCCCTCCGGTTGTGGTGAAATTTACAGAAACCACTTTTGATATGTTCATGGGTATTTCTATGGAAGGTGTGTCATTTATACATATCTAGAGGTAGAAATGTTGGGCGTGTTCCATTATCTTTTACTAAGAATCATGGTTTGAACAATATCTATATTGAAAGTTATCGGACTACCATCTTGCAAGATATTTGGAAGGGTTTAGTGCACCTTATGGCGTGACTTACATCACAATGGATGAACTGTCTTCAATTGCTATTAAAATCAGATATTTGGGCAATCATGCCTCTCATGAAGTGAACAAGGTTTCATATGGTATATTTTATGTGGGATTCAACCATGACATTACTAGGCTGGATGATCTCCCCAATGATTTACATTTTTTATGATAAGGATTGGAACAAAATATTGTCTTGTATACTGATACAGTCCTTTTAATATTTAATAATAAGAAGTGCTTTGGTCTTTGACCAAGGAATATCATCATTTACAATAAAGTACCTATACCATCCTTCCACACATGATATGTGCACTATGAATTACTAGTGATTTTATTTGGACTTATAATTACAACTACTATCTTTATTTATTTTAAGAATTGATTCATAAAATATATCCTTTTCAACTTTATGGTAGTATTTATTGATGATATTCCCATATATACTAAAATAAATGAAGATCATGTATAGAACATATGCATTTTTATAAAGGACTTATGTAAGAATAATTTTCAAGCCATGTTTTACATCTATAAAATATGGATTAAAAAATTTCACTTCATGGGCCATGAAATCCCAAGTGAGGGTATATAAATTAATATTTTAATGATATAGGTGATTGAAAAATGAAAAAACCAACCAATATGAAATATAATCACAGTTTTTATGGGATTATATTGAAACCCACAATATTTTTTGAGATATTTTTTTTTATTTCAAATCCAAATAAACACATTAACATGTACCTGAGTAAAGTTTCTCAATAATAAATAATATAGAAATAATTTTAATGAACATAATAATTAGTTGTTCACTAATCTTAAACATACACCACTCTATAGGTGTGAAGGGGTTCTGTTATACAATGACGCTTCCATGAATGGATTTTATTGTGTACTTTTGAAAACATTTAAGGTGATAACTTATAGATCATTTCATTTAATGAACCATGATAAAAATATCCCGACTCCTCATCTAGATCATTCAATGATAATTTTTTCCTTAAAAATGTTAGTATAATTATATCTCTGCAGAATGGTGTGACACTAATACCAAGAGTTTAAATATTCAATCAAATGGTGTTGAACATGATATAAATGAAATGATAGTGTTAATCAAAGAGTATAATTTCTCAATCCATTATATTCATGGGAATTAATAAAAGGTGGATAGATATCTATGATGAAAGAATCATGAAACCCTGTCATTATTGAAAATTTATTGTTAACCAATCTTTACGGATACTCAAATAATTGATATGTAAATCATAAAGAAAGAGGTGAAATCTAACCTTTAATAGATAATTTATTAAAAATGCATCCATTTGAAGATGAAATAGTCCCATAAAGATGATATGGTTCTACAAAGGATTTCTAAATTATATTATGGAGTTCATGATTGATAAAAATGAGTTATACTTTTTGGAACATTGATATTTTTCATGACATACTAGAACTGATGAAGGATATATTGGATAACACACAAGGATTATACTTCAGTATTCACCAAGGACGCACAATGAAATATATAGACTATAAGAAAAAATTTGGGTAGGACAATACAAAAAGGGATATTTTTGGATTATATATATGATTTCATGGTAAGATAGAATTAAAGGCTATGAATAAGACATCTAATTGGACGTGGAAACCATTAACTATTCCTATAAGGTAATGGGAGAACATAACTATATATTTCATCATCTATCATCCTAAAACATCTAAAGGAAACAATTCCATGTGGGTAGTGGGGGATTGAAATATAATGTTGGGACACATAATTTCTATTCAATGTGAACTATTCCTCTATCAACATTGCATGTTATACATGAATGATTTTCTATGACTACAAGGGGTTCCACATTAAATTGTACATGATCAAGATCTATGGAACACATTAAAATTCAATATAATTATGCAATAATTTTAGGTTAAATTTAATTTCTTTATCATAAGTTATGGAATTCAATGTATTGGTAAATTTGAAAGGACTATTCAAATGATGGATGATATTATAATATCATTCACTACAGATTTAAAAGGATGGAATGATTGAAACCTTCTATTGGTTGAGTTATCATACATTTATAGTTTCTTCTATAGTATCCAAATGAAACCAGATGAAGATATATATTGGAAAATATATATAACTCAAACATTCTTTGAAGAGGTTACAGAGGGGAAGCTGTTAATACCTATCCTTGATCAAGAAATGACAAGAAATTCTCAAACCATTCCACAACTAGTCAATCATATTAAATTTTAATATAAGTGGTATGATGATAATTATCAATTAGATCATGTGATTTAATTTTAAGAACAAATATTTCATTGAATAGATTCTTGGAATATGCTTATAGGATTTGGGAATAAGTGAAATAATATCATTAGATACATTATTTCCTTTTACAGATAATGTAGGTGCTATATCATATATTGTTTCCCTCCTATCATATAACTTATAGTTCATGAAATGTTCTATGTATCTCTTTAAATATCTTACATACTATATCTATAACTTGTACCGAAAATATAAGTTGTAAAATTGGAATAAGATCTATCTTATGTGGATTCATCAATGGAGATCTGGGATCATTGAGATATAGTGATTTACAAAACAAACACCTATATGTTCAATGATCTATAACAAATTCATATTCTGGAAGATGATAAATTAGAACCTAATGAGTTAATAATAAAAAAGTACAATTTTTTTATTATTAGTAATAATTTTTTTAGTAAATAATTCATTTAAGGAGGGTAACATGTAACACCAAAATCATATAATGAAAATTACATTTAAATATAAGAAAATAACTTTTTAATGTAGGGTGAGATATCTATTTCATATATATATAAATTAATGAGACATCCTATTTCATGGGAACTATTGAGGTGTTAAACTTATGATTCACAGTATGGATATTTTGGAAATATTAATTGAACATAGGGTTTGAAGGGAACATGATGTTTTAGATAATTAATTTGGGGTTAACTTTTGACATCCAACAAAAAATATTATTTTATGTGAGGCTTGATGAGGTATTATAAAAAAATCTGATGAATTGCCTATAGTTTTAATTTATTTGGAAAATTCATATGATAAACTTTTTATAGTGGTTTTATGGAATTCCCTTTAAAGAAAAGGTTTGATGGTGGAAAATAATAAACTTATCCAAAACATGTATGATGTGAGTGGTACTTGATTTAGAAATATATAAGGTGACACAACAAGCTTTATTGACTCGACTGGACTCTATAAAATTTTAACATTATGACCATATTTTTTATTGGTCCTAGATGATCTTAAAATAAATATTATAAATGATATAGCTAATTAAATGTTTTTGGAAGATGATATAGTTCTCATTATAGAATTTAAAGAAAGTATTAATTTAAATTTAGATGTATTGAGGGGAACTGCATAATTTGATGGAATCCTTCTTATCATGAATAATATAGAACATATAGAGTCTCATTTTAGAAAATTATTTTCTATTTATTATATTGATCTATGATTGGGAGTAAAATATTTTTCCATGGTTAATCTTTTTGATATTAGGATCATTTCTACAATATGATGGAGATATTAATATGATGTCTCCCATTACATTCAATCCCACTCGATAAAATGTAGAATGGCATCTAGTTGTTCTTTGGGATATCGAAATAAAATTTAATTTAATTTTAATTTTAAAATATTTTTCTTAGACCAAGTATTCTACAAGGTAGTGAGTGTTTTCTATTATAGGATATATTTAGAAAATATACATTGAGTAAATGAAAATATTAACACGATTATGTGGTTATAATAAAATGGATATATTTAGATATGAAAGTATCTGAGAGAAAACTATAGTGACTCTAATTCATGATAATATGTCTAATACTATAATAAGATTTTTTATAGATACTAGAATCATTCATGAGGATACTCCTGTTAATACTGAAAACTTTATGACTAATTTACATTTTAAAATAGGTATACGTATAAAAAAAATTACCCTCAAAAAAATTATTCAAGATGACGTTTTTCATAATGGTTTCAACTAAAATAGAGCCTCTAATAAGAAAAACCTATAATGTTTGATCCATGTATCCAACCCCTTCAATTGGGGATTAATGATAGTATGTTTTCATTTTTTTGTCCCATTAAAACTAAGATATATTTTTTTACATTCATTATTTATAGAAGATGAACATTTCTTAATTTTCTTATGGTATTCAATTACCATGAAAAGTAGAATACATTACATGATGGAAAAATAATGCATCATGGAAAAAATAACTAATGAAATAATACTTGAAGAAAATTAAACATAATAAGATTGAAATAATCATCATTTTGATCCACCATAATGATTATACCACATATAATAACTATATATATAATTAAAAACATTTTAAATATGATAAATATCATTATAAGTGAAAGTATAGATTAATATTAATGATTTCAATGATGTGTGAGAGGATATATATATATATATAATATAACCAGTATATATATATAGTCATTGGGATTATATTGATATTTTTATTTTATGGATGTTTATACAATCATTATACATTATTTTCTTATGATTTGTGTCGGCTATCTGAATTTGGGAAAAAAACCCTGGATCCTCTGGTGACATTGTTATTCTGTTATCACATGCTTTCATGTCTAGTTTTATATTGTGGTTTCCCAAAAAAAATGAATGTTTCTGATTAATGATTCTTTACTGTGGGTTATTGAGGTTTTTATCACAGTTGTTTTCATCATTTTCACAATTAGATTTCTCTTATGAAGCTTCCAACAACTCCCACATCTATATCAAGTTATATTCTTTCTTTCATAAGGTAGGGAATAATTTGGGGTTTCATACCCAAAGTCACTTATAAACTAACATTATTTGAGAATATTGGAGGTCAGGATCATTAAAACGTTGGGGAGGGGTAGGGGGTTATTACATGCTCCATGTCTCAATTTTAAATTTTAGATATGTTCACAAGTCTTCCAAAATCATAATACAAGAATGGTTACCCTAACAAAAAAAATTCAATGTTGATTCCAAGTTCATGTAAAGGGTGTTATATTAATGAACCATATATATATATATTTGAGGTTCTATATCTATTTCACTTAATTTCATATTAATGGGTTTCTAATTATGTTTCCAAGCCATATAATACGTACTCTAGATTTTTCTGTTGTCTAAGAAGGTGATTGGTGTTTCATGAATGAGATTGAAACTCTAAGAGGCATCACATGAATAAAATACAACATAGTTAATTTGAAACACATTTAGATCATATGAAAATACTACAACATAGATATTAACATCATGGGGAAAGGATGTATATGTGGGGATTTAGGCATTGGGTATAGAGCTCATGCCATAGGAAGGAATCATATATATCCTGGTTATAATAGAAATTAATGTCTTCATAGTATTGTTTGTTTGCAACCTGATGAGGGGTGGGGATGGATAATTTACAATCATTAGTGGTATTTCCAAATATTTTATCAATATGGTAATTACTAAGGGAACTACTCCAAGGAGGATTCCATTTTAATGAGTCATTTGTGTCACATTGTGGAATAAGGCTTACAGACTTTGGTTTTACTAGTTGGAAGAATTTTATGATGCTAGTAAAATGATAATTTTAAATACCTATGATTATGTGAGTCATTATTATTGTGATAAATAAGAGATATAAAGTTATTGGTCTAATTTCATATGGATATGGGACACACACATTAAATCGACCACAATTTAGTGTTTGATATAGAGATTTGGCCCTATGAATTCATCCTACATATCCTTCTTATTGTTGAACATAGGGACTTCATTATTCAATTAAGATTCCCAATACGTTGATTGATGAGAAATAAATGTAGAATCATAAGGGGTGGGTTTTATGAAGGAGATTAAATAAGATATCAAGGGACTTACACCAATATGGATGCCCATGAGTGATATTCAACCTTTATTATCATATGACTAATGAGGGGGGACAATAAATGATTGAATGAACATGGTCGGATGGCATGAGGATCCCACAATACAAATGTTGTTTTACATGTGGCTAACTTCAATCCATTATGAAAACATCCCATAGAAAGGGTTAATAAATGACCAAATTTCTTAGGGTTATAGGTTTAAACAGTTTGATGGAACAAGTCCATGTGTTCTGACTAGAGAAGGATGACACGTCTAAGGGTTTTATTGTGATATTTATAAGGATGTCCATTGGAAATTGTTAAAATATCTGAGGATGTCTTACCGAGATATCCATGGTTTTCCTTAGAATCTAGTTGACAGATATGGGGAATTTCATGGGATTAATGAAGACTTTTCATAGGTATTTCACATGAAAAAAAGAACATGTCTATGGGTCATATTGTGATCATTGTTGACACATCTTAGGGTCTATATATGTTCAAAGATGACATGTCAGAGGGATTTTCAAATGATAAAATTAGTCATGTCATGGGTATTTTTCATGATGAATGCAGACATATCCAAGGTTTATTAAATGATTGAACCTAACATTCCTAGGGCGTTTCATGTGATGTTGGCCTAGATGTGTAGGGGAACAAGGGGGAATTGTGGGACCAATGAGGACTCTTTTAATAATGTAACCATAAGAGAATCATGATACAAAATCTTGAGAACATGTTCAAATGTATCATTTGATGATTGTAAGGATAATGGTTTGCATGGGAGGATGATTTCATGGCCATGGGTCCATTTCAAGCCAACACATACAAGGGTTATCATGGGAAGAAAAAAATAAATCATATGGTATAGAGATCTTTTAATGAAACATTCTTCAATAAATATTTCTCTTATAAGGAATGCAGTTAAATGATGAGAATGTTCCCCAACATGAAGAAAAAATAAGAGGATTGTATTGTAGAGTAATATTATAACTATAAAATACTATCTAATTATCTTATATATTTAATATGTTATCAAAAAATGAAAATTGGAAATTTATGTTATGGGATAAATTCGATCCTTCAAGGGGAACTGAATTCAAAATATTTTCATCATATGATGATAATGTATTTTATGCCAAAAAATAGTGAATGATACTTCTAGATCATATATCATTAAAGGAAATCCATATAAGAAGTTTTTGATTATTCCCAAAAAAATTGAATGTTTTAAAGAAGAAAAATGTAATGAAGAAATTTACATCATGTGAAAATTGAGGAAAGAAACATCCTAGAAAATATATGATGGACATGAGAGTTTTTTACCAGCGTAGAGATAAGGTTTGTATTCCTTACAAATGAAAGGGAATGAAATGAAGCACTATTATATAGTGATTCAAATATCAATAAATTGGGAATTATTTAAAAACTAGTTTTACATATATCAATTGAACCTACTTTAGAATAGGACATGCTGAGAAGTCCATGTTTATTTGATCATTGTAGATGAGGATGATGTTCAGAATGATGTGGTGGAAGGGAAATTTATCATTGGATTTTTTTTCAAAATTATGTATCATATTATATATCATTACACTCTTTAATATGTTCCTTGTTTTATATAAATATTTGATATTTCTCTATCACCTTAAAATAGGAATTTCCAGTCATGAATCATAGCGTAAATCCCACAAGAAAAAGGATGTGTTAGTCAGTTACCATTATGACAGAAAAACCTACCCTATTTTTAGAATTTGTTATTTACCAATAGATGAAATATATATAATCTTTGTTAGGACATTGATTTAAAACATAAATGAAAAAAATTCCAAAAAAATATAATTATTATTTGGGAAGATGATGTGAAAATACTTACCCATAGAGGAGATACATCATCATTTGGGTCATCTCAATATCCACCACCATTATCTATTAAAAATGATATTCAATGGAAGAAGGGAATATAGAATCTGTATATTTTAAATGAAATATTTGATTGTAGGATGAATCTATTGTACTTAAATACATTAATGTATTTCCTGAAGAATTTCTAGGAAATCCACCAGAGCATGAATTTGATATTTCTGTTAATTTAATCCATAATGTGAGACCTATACCAAGCATCCCTATGATAATGGAATGTGAAAAAAAATTTGGCTTGAAGAACAACTATAAGAATTGTGTGATAATGTATTTATACACACGAGTTTTTTACCTAGGGGAACACAAATAAATTTCACTAAAAATAATGTTTGATCCATGAGTTTTCGAATTGATTATAGGGTAATCAATGGTATTAGTATAAATAATTAGTACCCCATACCTCATATTAATGATTTTTTAAATTAAATTCCTGGATCTCAATATTCTTGAAATATTTAACTTCATTTTGGTTATAATAAATTGTTGGTAATGATGGAAGATATTACAAATACACAATTTCATATGAGGTATGGACATTATGATTTGTAATTAATTCCTTTTTAAATTGTTATTAATGATTTTATTTTATGGATATTATGAATAGAGAAATCAAGGAATATCTTCTAATTTTTTGTGTTTTTTATTAATGATATCTTATTTTAATCTTAAATTATTGAGGAACATGAGAATGACTTTTGAGTCATTCACGATACATTAAGAGAAAGATATTTATATGGGAAATTAAAAAAATCGTTAATTATGGATTCTGACAATTTTATTGATGAAAAAATATCTCTTTTTATGGTATCTTAGTTGATCCATTTAAGAAATATGCAGTTAAATAATATCCTACACCAATGAACATAACTGAGGTGCATATTTTCACTATATTATAAATCTAGTATAAAAAATTTGTTAAACAATTTTCCTTATTAGATAACCTATTAACCAAGATTAAATGTAAAGGGGTTAAGTTCATATGGATAGAAAAATATGACGAATACTTTAGATAATTGAAGAGGACATTGGTCAATGATCTAATATTAACTATACTATATGAAAATGATGGATTATTATAGTGATACATCAAAGAAGGGACTTGGTTGCGTCTTTACGTAGAATATATTGTCATTTCCTATGAATCAGCGTAAGTAATAATAATTTATAGAACTATCTAACCAAGTAACATGAGTTGGTTTCCATAATATTTTCTCTTAATATATGAATAAATTATTTCTATTTCAAAACATCTGAGATATACAGAGTTCATAAGAAATTGAAAGGCATATTTTCAATGAAATATCTTAACATGAAGAGAAGGTGATGACTCAAGATACTCATGAGTTGCTATTTCTTAATATAATTCATCCCAATGAAGGAAAATAATGTACGAGATGAATTTAACAATAATGATAATGGTGTCTAGAAAAAAATGAGGTTTAGAAGGAATCCTTTATTCAAGTATTTTGTAAATATAAATATAGGAAATATTTTGGAAGTGGAAACGTCACTCCTTTTAAAAATGATTTCTAAACCGTATTTATTGGAAAATATAACATGTTCTCAGATTGATGATGATAATCCTCAAATAAAAATTCATGTTGTGTTTGATGGGAAATTGGAATACTTCATCTAGGAAGATGTTGTTCTAATATTTGTAATATGGGTACGTCTTACATACATACTTGAGTTAAAATGGGAATTATTAGATGATGCTCATATATTTAATTTCACAATACACCCACGTAGCACCAAGACATACATGGATATGAAGGAATAGTTTTTTTAGATAATATAAAGTTTGAAATTGCTGATTATGCATAAAGATTCTGGGTTTTTCAATAGGTAATGGCCCATAGAAAACATCATAAGAGATTCATGAATCTTATTACTATTATTATGTGGAATTGGGATGTTATAACTATTTAAAATTTCACAGTATTTCCTAATACTTATCGAAATAATGATTCCATATGGGTTATTTTTGATCAGCATACAAAATCACCAACATTCATTTCTATAAGAGAAGATTTTCCTCTTGATCAACTCACATGAATCAATATTAATGAAGTTATAAAAATTCATGGTGATCCTATTTTTGTTATATCTAATTGTGATCCATGAATAAGATCAATATTTTGGAAAAAGTTTCATAAGGATCTTCAAATTGAGCTTCATTTGATCATCTCATATCACCCTTAGGCTGAAGGACTATTTGAAAAGACTATTTAGGCTTTAGAAGATATGTTTATGTAAAGATAACTTCAATTTTAACACATGTGGTATAATTATTTAACTTGGTTGGAGTTTCCATATAGCTAAAAATTCCATTCAAGTATTTAAATAACATCATATTAAGAATTATATAGAAAGAGATGTTATAATCCAACTTATTGGGATAAAGTAGGCAATTGGAATCTTATAACCACATAACATGTTATGGAGAAGAAAATAGAGGTAAAAACTATGTATACACAAATTAAAGTAGCCCAAAGTAGGTATAAGAGAAATATTGATAACTAAGGTACAAATTATTATTTTCAAGTGGGTGATCATGTTTTCTTGAAAGTATCCATTTACAATGGTTTTATATGGTTGGAAAAGAAAGGGAAACTAATCACTAGATACATATGCACTTTTGAAATTATGGAATTAATCAAATCTATATATTACAATGTGTAAATAATAATTGGACTCTTTAAAGTACATGATGTGTTCTATATCTCATTGTTATGTATATATATTCCATACCCAACAAATGTGAATACCATGGATGAAATTGAATTGGAACCTAGTCAATCATACTCTAAAGTGACTATCCATATTGTTTACCATAGTGAACATGTAGGGTGTAATGTGAAAACATTACATTTAATGAAATTTTGTATAAATCATAAAACATATTATGTAATGCAACAAACCAAGGATATTATGAAAAATAACCACCCTCATTTGTTTAGAAATTAATATCCATGAAAATTTCAAGGAATAAATTACGAAAAAGGGAATAATGTATTACCCAATTATCATTTATAGTAACTAAATTTTTTTTATCATGAAATTTTAATAAAATTCATATTTTAATATTTAATTTATCAAAAATTATAATTTTATTGATGTATTGATTTTGAACCTTCTATGTCAAAATAATATGAGATTGAATTTTATAAATTTTGCATAGAAATAAAAATTTGTGAATAATTAAAAATGTATTATTTAAAAAATACTAAATTAATTTATAATCACAAGATATAATATGTATAATTGAGCTTGTATTTATTTTTATTTTAATGGAAATACATATTTGATCATTTGAAGGAAGAATTAGATATTTTTCAGAAAATTGTTTTAATTCCATAATATTATACCATTTTAATTAATTAAAACAAGATATAATAATGAATGATTTAAATTAAATTTATTTATAATATATATAAATATATGAATATAAATTCATAAAATTATATTTAATTTTCTTATAGTAAATTTAATATCATTTTGTACTTGAAAAATTCATTTTTATGAAAAGTTGTTTTCCTTACGTCTTGCAGGTTTATTTTTTAATTAACGTATTCTACTAATTGGAAGTGAACAATAAAGATGGAAAAAACTGGGTACCAATGTTAAGGTTATAATATGTTTTCCATGGGATAAATAAAATTTGCAAGGGTTAAAATGTCCTTAAAATTGTTCTCAATCATATTGGATGATGTGATATATACCCTATCTAATATAAACTCCAAAATAGTATAAATATTTATCCAATTATACAATAATGTTACCTTATAATATTTTAAAAATTTGGGAACATAAAAGTCTTCCACCTACCTCACTTATAAAAGGCAACCCCTCCCATAATTTATCAACATATATTTAATAATTTATATCAAGAAAACCCTACCAATATAACTACTCTAAATCCATATCCATGTTTTATATTCAACCTGTAGTCTATACTAAGATATCTAAATGATCTCTTTCGAAGAAGAGCTAATCAATTTAATAGGACCATTTTTCTTTTCTTCTTATTTTAACACCATTAATTATATAATATCCCCTAAAATATATTAAAACGTATATATTTAATATTATTATATGTTATTATTTTTATGTAATAATATGTATCTATTTCCAAATTCATCAAATGGAAAACAATAAAATCACTCATGTTTACTACGGACTACACCTCACGAATCTATGTCATTTATTTTCCATCACCACCCTACATGGGAAGTCATTATGGTTGAACTAATAAAAATATTAGATTATTATTATATAATAATGAATGTTAAAACATAATATATCACATAATTCCTTACACTTACACCTTTTAAAAAATTACAACATTTATCGTGCGTACATGTGGACTACCACCTCTACAAATCAATGTCATTCATTTTTCAGGTCCTCTTTTAAATGAAAAATCATAACATATATATAATTATTTTCTATGATTTTTGTAATTATTTTTATTATTTATTCTATATAATAATGATTTATATTAATGCACCATAAATTCCAAATGAAAACATTCATGAAAAATGAACCAGTTAACACCCAAAGCAATGATAGTAGTAAAATATTGTTAACGAACAGGTGATAAGATGTTATAAATGGATCATATATGGTATTATAAATATTTATATAGTTTTGGTACGTTATTATTATAAATATTAATTATTTTTAAAGATGTTAAATCACATTTAACTCGATTCAAACATGATGAAATGGATTTTGCCTCAATTTCCACTCCATTGAGACATAATTGGTATTATGCACATATTTTATTTTATATGATCTATATACTATAATTTTTTTTATATAAATTAAATTTTTAATTATCAGTGGTAATTATAGTTTCAATTGATAATAAATATTTAAAAGTTTTACAATTTTAATGTTACGAACTTTTTTATAATTTATTTTACAATCTGATTTTTTGGTATTTCTAATATATATATTAAAAGAATATTATAGTATATCCTTAATAAAATACATATAATTTATTATTATCACGATATTTAATTATTTAATTATTTTCATCTAACTTTTATTCTCGTTTGAGAATGAATAATGTAAATAAATGTTTAAAATAAAATCCAATATAATTTTTCTTTTGGATATGGTATATTTTTCTTCCATGACTATATTTCTCAAAATTGATTTAAAATGTATTTTTTTAATAAAATGATTTATTAAATAAATTTTATGCAATAGATAACTTTTATCATGTTTTTAAAGGAATATTTCTATTTTTATAAAAGGACATTTTCAACACTGTTTATTAAATTTCAAAAGGAATGTTTCTTTTTATCATTTTTGGAAGAAATAGTTTTTCCCTCTACAATAACAATTTTATGAAATATATAATCATTTAATTATTGTTTAATGGTTTATAAAAAATTACCTAATAAAAAATGTGTTTTAAATATTTCACTTTCATTTTCTTATTTTCTAAAAAAGAATTGATTTATCTACAATATATAATTTTTATATGAATTTATGGTCATCTATCATATATTGTTTGATATTGAGGTCACTAAATTTATCATGAATCATTTAATTAATTGTAATCATATTTCATTGTAAAATAAAATTTCGATCCACATATATATTCTTTTTATCATGAAGAATCTTGTTTAATATTTTTTATACCATTTCAGCATACAATGTTTTACTATGAATGTTGTTTTATTCACATAAATTTTTTTATATTCTGTATTCATTACAAAATAATTCTATTTATGGACGAGGAATATTATTTAGGAACACAAGTATTTATTCCATATATGAGGAATTAATAGGAAAAAACATTTATAGTTGGGGGCTGGATATATATATCCCCTCAATTAATTGACAAGTCTTATGAGACAAACTGATTAACTTACCTTATTAATTGGGGGTTTTGTGTATACCTACCAATATTTGATAATATATGTAACAGTGGTTTGATTAAGACATATGAAAAATAAATGAATTTCTTCATCTATAATTAATTTATTTTTATTTATGAGATTATTACATCGATATTATCCATGGATTCATTTCATGCTCATGTTTTTGTTTTTATAGATTGTGTTTTTAGTAATTTACCTTGGGATGATGATTATTGAAAATTTAATCATGATATATTCATATGTATAAAACCTTTACTGATCATTTTAGATGAACCTTATTTTATATTTCTTTCCTTATGATATGAAGAAGGAATATTTGACTGATTTTTAAGGATGTTTTTAATTTTTCTATGTTTTATATTTTATTTCTAATTTAATTATAAAACCATGTATATAACTTGTTCATCAAGACTACTAAACTGATTAATTATTGTTTATTTCATCCCTTCCTTCATATGACAATATAATAAAATTTACACTTAATTAGGCTATTATAGTTGAGTTTGTTATTATCATGGTAGGACTGAGTTGTATTTTTTCATTAGAACAATGAAGATAGTTATGATTAGAGTGTAATTAGCTCTTTCCTACCAAACTACTTTTTTATGGTATGTTAGATTTGAATTTTGAATTCATAATTTCATTTTTATTTACAATTTTTATGGTTCAGATATACATTATAATGTTAGTGTTTCAATGGGTTTTTATATTTTGTGATAGAAATGGAAAAGGGTTCGGTTCTATGAGGTAGGATTTCATAACATGTTAAACCGATAGGTGACCAAATGATCAATCATTCGATATATTAGGAATTATTATATGGTTGGGCCCTAGATTATTAAACCATGAGGCCATGTCAAACAAAATTGTACATCATTTTTTTTGTTATTGTTTAGGGAAATATTATGAAATACACTTGATGAGGGTAGGGTTTACTTGGTTCTTGTGATATATTAATGACGTGGATTGATATTTCTTGTGTGTATAATTTTTTTTGGAAATTGTGAGACAATGGGTTTTAGTGTTAAAAGGGAATATATTATGGAATTTTAAATTGGTATAGAAAGGATCAATTGATACTTTTTATAAAATGAAATTGGTTTTCTAGAAAAGTGTTGGGAAATGTTTTTGTTTTAAAATTAATACTAATTTATATGAATCTAGATAATTTTTTGGGCCTTAACGTTGGTTAATATATTAATTAGAAAATGTTTTAAAAAATGTGGCTTGTGTTTTTAATCGGTATTATTTTCATTTTATGAAAGTAATATTGTGAAATATGTGGAATCCTTTTAAAAAGAGGATATCTTTATTGAAACAGGGGTGGATGTTATATCAATCTTTTGAATTAAGGAAATTTTGGTTTTGAATATTTTAAAATTTTTGTATGATTTTAAATTTATTTTTATGGTATTTAGAAGTTATTAACGTTTTTAAAATATAATTTTACTTTAAAATCATTTTTATGGTGCTGTGCTAAGTATTAATGGATTTAGATGTGAAATATTTTGGAATATGTTCTCTTGTTTTGGGAAAATTGGACTTCAGATTTTAGTCACATTATTAAAATTGGGAGTGTTTGATTTGTTTTGGGAAACATTCATAGGTTGTGGTCATGCTTATTTATATATATATTGGGTCTCCTCTAACATTATTTACTAAATGAGAGTTTTAATATCTAGAAAAAATTATTTCCTCATTGCAGCTCTTCTCTATGATCAATGAGGAAGAATAATTATTTTTTTCTCATTAGTTAAATGGTAGTATGATCACCATCAGTTTTGGTAGGGTGATTATTCTAGTTGATATATATTTGGTTGGTTTAATTCATTAGTATTGATCAACTTCGTATTTAGTCTGTATTTTTTATCTAGGTATGGTGGTTATTTTGATGATTTTTTCATGATATGTTATGTTCCAGATACCATTATGGTATGTTTTTCGGTGTGTTCATTGAAGTTATATTGGATTAATTTTTTTTGGACTGGAGTATATTGATCTTGAGTGACCATCTGGGGGTGTTTATGAAATGTTTTTTTTCATGCATGAATATTTTTTGGGGATCTAATTTCTTGTTTATTTCATCATTCTCTTATGCTCTTACCATTTTGAAGTCAGATTATTATTTTCATATGCATGAGAAGACTTTGAGTCAGTGAATGAGAAATTATGATAGAGGTTTCCTTTGGGTATTTGATCAACTCATGGTGATTGATCAGTGGGATTCAATATGGGAAAATGTTCTATGATTTAATTCTATTATTATCCATTGTGTTTTGGGACTCAGAATGAGAATTCATTCTATTATTTCTTTCCAATTCTTGTATGTTTTTCCTCATGAGCCTTATTATGATTCTTGTTTATGGATATTGGGTTCCTTTGGGATATGTTACCTTGTAATTTAGAACAATATTTTTGTTTGTTTTGTTGTGTAAAATAGAATTGGCTGATTCTTGGGGAAATTCTATTAGATTGTTTCATTGGATGTACTCTTCCTATAACATCATTTAGAGAATTTATAAATTGTGGGGTGACTTGTGTTTAGTCTTCACCCCCATAAGATCTGGCTTCATGAACGTTTGGTATTATTATTTGAGATATCATATGACTTTGTGGATACGGGTTTTTTGGATGATAGGATTTTTTTGTTTTTAATGGTTTTATTCCCTAGGATCACACATGAATTATTGTAATAAAAATCACATTATTTCATGTGGTACAGTTTGGACTTGTATTTCAGTAATTCCAAATTCACAAAAGACTTAATGGGGCTAGAAATGTTTATAGTTGGGAAGGTTTAACACCATGTGTTTCATTTTTTAACATAATTTTATTATATTAAGAGTCATCAAGAGATTCGAGGAATTCCGAGATAGAAATTCAATTTTTTAATGATTTTGTGTGTTGCATGGGTTTCTCAGGATTATGATTAACCATGTTGCAATCAATCATGAGGTTCCATAAATGGCACTATACTATTTGGAATAGTTAGTGCACAACAGGGTAGACCATGTGAGGTCCTTGGTGAAACTGTGAAACAAATTTTTGGATAGGTAGTGCGGTAACTATGGTCATTAGAGAGTTTGATAAAATTTATGGTTAAAAGAAGTGTCATGACCATAATTTTTGTTTTTTGATATTTTAAATTTTCCATAATTTAAAAAAAACTCATTTCCTACTTATTCTCCCACTCCACATTACACAACCATCCAGTTGAGCCCCCTCATACACATGTGACGTCCCCTCTTCCATCCCCACCCTGTTTGGTATTTTTACCTATTTTCGTAGTGATCCTTGGTGTAATCATCAAGGAAAGGTCTCCTCATCTCACTTACCTCCCTTTTCTAAAATTTCTTTCTCCCCATCACTATGTTGTGACATATCCAAACACTAGGGGGTGATGGTATTGTCTAGTTAATGTTGTTTTTATAATTCTTGGTATTATTTGGGTCTCTTATTTATTGATATATCCTTATCCATCAATGGGTATATGTTGTAGACTATTATCCCTAAAATTACTATTGAATTTCCCTAGTACCAACTTTTTATTTTTTCACTTTTTATTTCATGATCTTTAAATTTTTGTTTTAAATTTATTATAATAGTAATTTGTATTTTTAGTGGATAAATAAGAAGAAAATTTGGTTTTCTTATGGGTTCTATAATATATATTTATCATTAAAATATTAAATAATTGTTAAATTTTTAATTTCACATTTATACACACCAATAAATTTATATATTTCTTATTAGATATTTAAAAACTATATTGAAATTTATAACGGATTTTCAGACGATTAAGGTGATTTATCGACGTTTTTATTTTTAATATGAAATAAAAATATTATTTAAAAATATTCAATTATGTTTTCAAACAAAGGGTGATATTTAAACGTTTATTTGACCATGTTTTGGTCATCAAATAAACTAAATAATTTTGTTAAAGACTTTTTGGTTTTATAAAAAGTAAGGTGATTCCTTAAATTTATTTCAATGGTGATTCCAAGTGTAATAATTTATAAAATGTTTTATAAATTGTTTCCAATGAATCATACTCTGATGTGTTTTTTGTGAAAGGCCCCTTTCTCACATTAAATTGTATTATGAAGTGTGCAAATGGATTAACCTTCCAAGATGTTTTATGAATGATCAGTTTGAACCTATAAAGTAAAATATATTTATAAAAACAACTTCTATCTTAATTTATCCGCATGTAATGGTCATTCACATTTTATATTTTAATTCCATTGCAGTAGTTTGTAATTTTTTTGTGTATGTTAGGTTTCTTATTCTTGGATGTAATAATAGTCCATTTTTTATAAAGGTGTTTCATGTGAGGTGAGTGTTATTTTTAAATACTTTATACCTATTTTATGTGATTATTTATTTATTGATTCTATTTAGCTTATCATGGTAGGCCAAAGTATATAATATGATATAAATATAAGAGAGAAATAAGTAGTTTCTAGTAGTGGGATATCTACTGAATGTTTATCAACTACACCTCATCAGATTGACCAAGATGATGGTGGGTAATATAAGATAACATCCTTTTTATTTCACATGGATGTGAAATATATCCTAGAATTTTTATACTTGGATAGACATATGAGATTTCCATAGATGTGGATTGGTTTAGTAGTTATATGATATGATCCTTTTCTCTAGGTATGTTCTTTATTATTAGAGCCTCAGAAAATTTTCCATGAGTATATATCCTATTTCTATATGTCATAATGTCTTTAGTTTTTATTTAATTTCACCCCATACCTATTAAAATTTTATTTTCACCATGTTACTTTTACCCATTTTTTCATGATTGTGATGTGTGGGTGCCTATTGTGACTTACTCCATTCATTTGGATTTGTATTATATTTCAAATTTTTAATAATATAACTCTGAAAATATTTTTTTTGAAAATTTAATGTGATGTTGTTTTAGAAAAATAATTTTAATTTGTTTTCTATAAAATGGAAATAAATACATTGATTTTGGTATGTATTTTTAATTTAATATTTTCCTATATTGATTTATTATTAAAAATACATGATTTATGGGTTGGAATAAAAACTATTGTTTTTTTCCATATGATCCTCACTAGTTTCCTAAAGGTTTTTAACACTGTTTTGAAAAATTAATTGGTTCTTAGACTATTTTCTTATTTTAATGGAAGGGGTGAGTTTTTATTTAATGGATTTGTGTCGTGATGTATGGTTTTTTTAAACTTTATATGGAAACACTATTTTTCTATGTATATTTTAAAATATATAGAAATGGGTTTATAATAATAACTTTGGAAAATGGAAAGATGGGTGGTGGGCTATTGATTTTTTTGTATTCTCATGACTATATAATCACATGATTGTTTCAACCGCTTTATTTATCCCTTGTTATCTCAAGGATTCATTCCCAACGCCATGTTTGGTTAGTGATTGATGAGGATTTAATGATGGATGTTTATTTTTTTATTTAGTTTTTTATTCTACGTCATACACGTTTGTTTTTTTTATGTTTTAAATTATTTTCATTTGTGGATTGTATTATATTTATAGAGGTGGTTGTGGGAGCCAAAAAAGGATCAAGGAGATGGAATTAAGAGGTTGAGCTGAGGGATGTCATTTACTTTATAAATTTTTTAAATTATATTTTCTTCTTACATATTCGTGTATATCTAATTTTTTAATAGATGTCCCAATTATAAATGTTTTATTCAATTTTACCAAGAATAAAATATGTTGTTATTAAAATTTTATTTAAGGGCTATATCATTCCCAAGTGTATTCATTTAATACCAAAGAAATATTTTCCTGCCCATAGAGATCATGAACACCCTTTAGGCCATTGAAAGATTTGGTCAGGTGTTAGTTCAGATGGTAACTTAGTTTGGTTCATAAAAAAATAGGTATCTTTGTTTTATATTAAATATCCTCTAAATAGCCTCACCGCATTCAAGATGTAAGAGTCATATGATTCATACTTTCATGACTTATTTTATGCCCTATATTCTAGGAGAATCCTTATAACAACTTCAATGAGCCTAAATCCCTAATTTATCAATCCTATGGCCTATCCATAATGGAATGAGATGATTGGGTGTAACTGAACCACTCATACTAGATCACTTACATGAGAAAAAAATCATTGAATACTTACAAATTATGAGGAAGATCATTTTAAATTATTAATGATATTTTACCCAACACAAGAATCATACTCTCCAACAAACCGTACAATGCTCCCCAAAATATGGATGTAATTACACTACTCTTTAATGGAACCACATAGTAAATTCTATCATGAAATTGGTATTCATCTTCCCAAGACAGACTCACATATAATGAAAAACTCTATCAATGAAAAATATCATATTAACAATACTTTTTTTCTTCAATCTGTCTCTAATGCCAGTAATTTTAATTGAGTAAACGCCTCCTATTTTCTTCAAAGAATCAATAAACTATTCATATAAGCATGTCATTGAACCTTTAAAAAGTAAATGAAAATTAACAATCAATGTTCAAATTCCCTCAAACATCATATATTTTCTAAATATACATATTAATTGTCACTATCTTCTATAGGAAAATATAAAACTCTAATCAACCTCATGACAATTTCTTACACATTTTAAATTTGATATATTAAAAAAATAATTAGTTTATTCTCCAGTACGACTTGATTGATTAATATGACTCATGCTACCATAAGCCACGCGTCATCATACCTAGGATCAGACACATAATAAAATGACTATTTATCACTTTTAAAATCTTTCTCATAAAGAAAAAACCAAACTTAGTTACCCTGTCAATCTATCATGAGGAATCCTACTCTTACCAAGGAATTAAAAAGAATCACCTTCCACAAAATTACATTTCAATACCAAGAATCATTAATCCATTATATTTTCATTCTATATTCAACCATTTTTCATCCATATCTAACAGGGTTAAAATATATATTTTCATTTATTTTAAAAGAAAACTATGAAATAAAAATCACTCTGTGTTATTTCAATATCAAATTCCCAAGTAATCTTTCATTCCATCATTCTAACCTAGAAAGGGTATCCACATACTCATGGATGTCTATAACCATATGTAACATCTTTTATTTTCTAATGTTTTAAAAATTATATACAATTTATTATAAACATTTACTTTTGAATTAATGGATGTTTCTACGAGCTTTGATAAGGGTTTCATAGCCTTTGGGGCTTGTTTAGATATTAGATCTCCAACTTTTGGAGAAAAAACATAAGGTGCATGGTTGGTACATAATTATTCAAAAAATGCGGATCATCCCATGAAACCTTTTTATAGAGGATTACATTTTGATAAAAAAATGTATATTACGTTGTACGACCATAAAAAAAATAATGTAATTATAGAGGGGATGGGAATAGGCTTGAAATGTTTTCCCAAACCATGCACTTATCCCACATGGGTAGAATCACTCAGACTGTAATCCCACGTGGTTGGTGCAGGGTTTTGAAAAACTGTGCATTCAAACCATAAACCCCTCTAAAGAAGGGTGAAATTAATCTTTTTTCCATATTAATTTATAAAATTTAACATATATTTTCTCTCTTATCTATGAAAAATATCTCCTATATACTTGAGAGTCCCTTTAGACCTCACCTTAGGCTTCAATCCATCCATTTCAAACAAATTTCGATCAGAAAAACTACTATATTATTAATTAATTAATGGTAAGAGATTCAATCCCCTTACATCCTTATTATTTTATCTTTACCTCATGAATTTTATTTACCAGAGAGTTATTAATCCAAAATTTTAGGAATCTTATTTATTTATTTCATTTCTCCAGATTTACTCCTAATATAAAGCTAATAACAGACCGAGATTCATCTACAACTATAATGTAGGTGTTCCAGAAACATTTTTCCAATGTGAAGTAGTTTTATATCCTGTGATGTCATTCTACACTTTGTAATTTCTGAGTGATTCCTTAAAATAAAAATATATTTATATAAATTATTATCCTTTTAGACAAACCCTTATAGACTCTTCTTATTTTCATAGGTTACCCCACTCAATAAATTCCAAACTATTTGTTTTTCTTATTAAATTACCTTGACTTTTTGGAGGTTAATGTGGGGAAAACACTATCTATGAGGTGTTTTCTACCCTAAGTGAATGTAATATTTTATTTAAATTGTAAGTGAATGGTACGACATGTCACAAGACTCTTACATGAACATTGGATTATGAAATAATTAAATGTGATATTAATGATTGTAAATTATTCCTTTTATTATGTTAAATAATGACATATATGATGGGTATTATTATTATTATTATTATCAAAAATGTTTAATTTATGTTGAGACATGGTTTAGGCTAGATTTGGATATAATGATTCACTCTCCCTTGACATGTGATGTTGAGCATGACATTTTACATCATTATTAAATAGTGTACATGATGTTTCACATTCCATTAGAGATTTTTGGACATGATTTTTTACATATCTAATTGAGTTGATTGATATGAAGATTAATGTATATCTCAGATTTAATTCTTGGTATATTACCTTGTTTAAAACATGATTCTCTTATGTCTCTGTATGGACTCTTGAGTTACACCTCAGGTCCTTCCTTGTATTATATTTATATATATATATGTGGATATATATGTCACTACATATATAGTTCACACACACACACAAATATATATAATTATAATTATATATATATATATGTATTTGTTGACACGTGTTCAGAGGTATTCCTACCTAGTATGAAGCATATATTGTCAATGAGGTGTCCTTTAGAAACTAGGGATAGATATTTAATGTTTACATTTCTTCTCTATACTATTATATCTACACACATCCATTTTATATCGATTGTATATATTTGACTATATGTCCTTGGTGGTAGCCTACTATGTATATCCCACCATAAGGCTACAAGCTTAAATGTTACATAATATTAAGTAAGTCAAGAATTTTACTTTAACTCATATGGAGGATCTTTTTAGGTTTAGGGTTTTAGAGAATTAGGACATAACTATTACAATACAAATAAAATATTACAAAGAAGACAATTTTACATATAAAATTCTTTCACAATAATAAAACTCCTTAAATAAAACAAGATTTATTTTCTTGATAAAAATATTCTTGAATTATACTTTTCCTTTACCCTTCATTATACTAAAAAAATAGTTCAATAAGATGAGATAATCCTAAAAATTTAATTAAGGGATATCAAATAATGAAAATAAAACATTATTCCATGAATATATAAAAATCAATGAAGTAATAATTTTCACTTATAAAACATAATCTACTTAACATTCCTCATGAAATCATACGATTTATAAACAAATCAAAGAAATCATAAGTCATAAAGGTAACGTTTGGCATCCATAAAATAAATAAATTGTAGAATTCATAGACACATAGGGATTATCCTTCATGGTTATGTTTGGAATACGCATCATATTATATTCCCTAAATCTCCCTGGAGAAACCTTAAGGTTTACATCCATCACATTACCCAATGCAATAGAGAGCTATCATGGGCTCACCGTCCCTAGGTTTATCACAAAATCCAACATCATTGGTTTATCATTTAAACACCATTCAAATTTCAAAGAACAATTACATAATAATAACACAAAAAATATTGAAATTATTAACATTTCACTCATCCATAATAAATAAATCATTAAAGACTTTTTAAAAAATGTACATTAATGAGAAATATTTAGTAGAATAAATCTTTAAAAAATTTAAATTGGTGTTTTTGTTAAAGAGTTCCTTAACACTTGAGAAATACTTGAATAATTATATTTATAGAATAACATTAAGAAACATATAAAGTCATGAGAATAAGGAGATTAATCATGTAATATGTGCAATGGTAGTATATACACTATATAAAAGTGAATTGTTTCATAACAACAAATAAGTCATAAGGGAATGTGAATTGAGACGAAATCCCTTACAATGATCATATCCTTAGAATAAGTATTATTCAATGACATAATTACCTATTAAAAATATTAATATAACCAATATATGTTTATATAAAGTGTAAAACAATTAGAGATAATTCTAACATATTCTTGGAAATAAAAATCATTGACATGGATATTTAACTCAATGAATGGAGATTGAGTTAATATTTCCCTTACAAAGTTCATATAAGTGACGTAAGAATTTATCAATGGGTTGATTATGTGTAGAAATAGTATATCCACACAAAGGGACATGGAAATTACAACATAAATAAATAAAAATTTAGTTGTCACATAATCATGGCCTAATATTATAATCCATGTATGTGTAACACCCAACGAGTGAAAATTGAGTTTAGATATTACCTTATGAAATTTCAGCAGCCTAACATCATCATATAAATATTCATAAAATGAGTATATTGAGAGAAAAATTGGTCTATAATCATTTTTTAATAATATGTATAGTAAGGGGGATATGGAATGAAAAATCCCAACATAATAAAAATGAAATTATGAATGCATAACATTAATGGATTTATTGAAAAGAGAAGGGAGGTAGAATCACATACAAAGATCACTTTGTTAATAAAATAAATAGATTATGTGTATTAAGTATAAATACCCATAAATTATGTATAAATACAATATAAGATATCAAAATTCATTTCATACATAATCATATCAATACATAATCATGAAGTAGTAGATCAACCCAAAGAATGGAAATTGAGTTAAAAAGTTCACTTACCTTGAGTACGACTTGTCTTGTTCATTCCTTATATTCCTAAATAATAGAAATATGTTAATTTATAATATCTTTAGAAAATATATCATCTTTATTGTTAATATTATATAACTTATTATCATGTTATAAAAATTATATAATTATTTAAGTTCATATTGGCCATTTTGTCGATGTTCGGTACATGAGTCGAAAAGGAACTCTTTTTTATGTAAATTGTCCATGTAGTCAAAACTTCGTCATCTATATAGTGATATTAATGATTTAAATAGAATTTATATCAATTATATATGTATGTATAATATTCCATCATATTTGGAGATATGAAATGAAATGAACGGTTCATGGAGACGATAGGCTATACGTACACATGGGAACAACATTCGTTTCATTGTCATATAAAAGGAATGAAAAATAAAATATACATAGGTATATTATAATTATAATATAACAAATATGTTATATATGCTAATTAAATGTACTTAATTACATCGTTTATACATTCCATTTATGGCATCAATGATTCTTATCACATTGTGGGGGTGATAGTTCACACTTTCTAAAATGAAATTACCATATTTACACAATATAGAAAGCAAAAAGGTATGATAAAAATAAAACATATAGAAGAATAAATATAATATAAATATAATATATATCATATATAAATAAAGTTCCATCATAATGGCCACCATGTGAGGAGGTAGGAGAAAATTGAACAATCACCATTTTGTGAGGTAGTAGTTCATCGTACAATGAAATATTGTATTCATATCCATTAGATGGAGGTGTGTGTATGTGTAGTGAAAATAATTCTCATAAAAACATAATAGTATATTAAGGATACTATTTTTTGTTTAATAAAATAAAAAGTAGATCATAGGGAGTGTAGAAGGAACATAATGGAAAGGATCTTGAGAGAAGAGGTTACCTCAAAATCGGGTAACTTCATTTGATATGAGCCATAAGGATTTCTTCAATTTCCTTATGCCCATGTTAAGTATTCTAGTAGGAAGGGAGGGATGTTGGGAGATTATTTTAGTAAAATTTGATTGAGGAAAATGAATTTAGAGTTGTGAGTATGTTGGTAGAGTTGGTGGCCTTTTATAAGAGGGAGGCGACACATTAGGAAATTCTTGAAATATTATTTTATAATAAGATGATTTTTGAATTATATTATTTAAAAATAGATATATTCTGAGAATAAGATGATAATGGGTCTCAATACTATAAAAAATATGTTTTAGACTATTTTATGTTAAAAAATTAACCTTATATTTACACTTCAACCCTTAGTCAATACATAAACTCTTACAATGTCCTCTGGTATTTTCACAATATATGGTTACTATATTTAAAATAAAATGAAAATAAAATAATAAGATGATAATTAATGACATTTTTAACACTATAAAAATATTTTTACCAAATAATATATTTTTAGGACAATTATATCATTTAATAAAATAGTATTTGTTTAATTAATATTAATGTCGATTTTGACCCTATTTATGAATTGATTTTTGTTAAGGTCATAACAACATTATTTCCTGAAAAAAGGAATTAACTCAAAGATAATTTGTCAGTATAATCCATAAAATTAGTGTATGGAATCAAAATTTTAAATTTCAATTTATTTTAATATTTATAATATTATTAATTTGAATAATTCATTAATAAGGTAATCACTAAATCATCATCGTGTCATAAATAAATAAATTTATATAATATTTATAAATCATAAATAAAAGTCCATGATGTAGGAAATTTTTTAGATTTAGATTTACTATTTATTTTCAAATATATCAGTTATATAAATTGACATTAAAACTCAATTGAAAAATATATATGTATGTGTTATATTATCATTACTTTAAATTAATACTTATAACATGTCATTTTCACACCCAAGTGAAAATAAAATGAAAGAAGTTTTTTATAAGGATTCTAATGGTCATAAATAACTCATAAAATATGACTAGGACACATTTAGAGTATTTTTATATTATTATAATATTATTTTTTACCCTTATTTACCATATTTATCCTTTAACCATGGTAAATAAAAATATTTACTCAAGTTACTATTCATAATGTCCAAAAATTAAATGGTACATATTTACATAAATTGGAAATTTTAATTCCAAACATGGAAACCATTTTTCCAATTTCGAGACATCGAAATGTTAGTAAATAATTAAAATTAGTTCATGTTTTCAAAGCCAAAAACCGTGTTTTTAAAATGTAAAAATGTCCAAAATATGGACATCAGTTTATGTCCAATTTCTATGTGAAATACTTCTAAAGACCGAAAATGGATTAAATGATAAAAATATATTCCATTTATACATTAATATGTTAAATAATATTATTTAACCACATAAACTATCTCAATGTAAAATGTTGTTTTCAATTAAAATTTTGCGTATTTTTACTATTAATTAAAACATGATAGTTATCAGAAACAAATCCAAAATACATCCAAAGTAAATTTTGATGTCCCGATTATAAAAGAAATATTTATGTTGTCAACTAGAACATAAATAGATCCCAATAAAAAAATTTAAAATGGTTCTCCATCAAAATATGGTAATACTATATTTTTAGAAAAATACATTTTTTATCCAAAAAATTGTTTTTTATTATTACATATCTACAAAAGATATGAGATGAATTTATAAAATTAAATTTAATATATAAAATATATTTTTCAACAAGTAATAATCCATAAATGGTGATATTATTTTATAAACACAATAAATTTCATTTTAAATAGGTTTCCATTAAAACACATCCATTATATTCGAATTTTTTTTTTCAATTTATAACAAATTTGTTAACCAATGAATCATTATTTGAACATGTGTTGACCATATTTTCGTAATTAGATTGATAATATTCATTCCATCCATTCTAATAGCAAGTAGTTTAGTAATATTAAAAATAATAATAATAATATATTATTTTTTGGTATAATTCAACATTGAGTGCAATGTATGATTTAAGAGAAAACTGTTGTTACATGTTGAGTACGGTAACAGAAAAAGCATCCCATTTAATATAAAATTTATATATTATTTATAAATATTAATATATATGAAAAATTATTATCCTATAAATACCTGGGATGTTACATAATTCCCCCTTTTGGAAATTTCATCCCTGTAATTTTATAATTGAGCTCGGAAAACTCCTTGAAAATCTCACATCGGAAAAATATTCAATAAAACTACCACCTTAAAAGAATGAAAGAGTGGTATAAACGTTACCCGAGATAGAAAATACTAGCATGCCATGTATGAAAACATAGATATGGAAAAAAACTAACCATCAAGTAATGATGGAGTGTGCTAGAAAACATGATCATGAGAAAGTTAACAACTAGAAAACCATAAACTTGAGATGGGTTAAACTGTCTTTGATTTCATTGTTGGAAAATTAAATATATATTTTTTAATATCCACTTCATAATTTTGAGAAATATATTTATGATCTTAACTATGAATATAAGGAAACATACTTACTTGGCATGTAGAGTTTAATCCTTTAATGAATTCTTACACCAAACTCATCTTTTTTCAAAATGATGAGTATTAAAGATGATTGTTCACACCTAAAACACTACAATAAACTTATATAGAATCACATAAACCAAAAAAATTAACTATTAATTCATCCTATATTGAAAAATTAACCAAAACCAAAATGGTTAGTAAAAGTCCAGATAACCCCCAAAAAATAATTCTTGATAAAAATAAATAATACTCTTAATCTCCAAAATTCAACAAACAATACCCAAAGATCAACAAAGATCATTCAATGAACAATTGTTGTTAAAATTATTGAAAATAATCCAAAAAAAAATTGCAACCCAAACATTGGAAGGATTTGATCACATAGTCTTCCATGATAAATCATAACATTTATCTCAAAATAACATAGACTTCCCTTAAAGTATCATACTTAAAAGAAATTAACATAATAAAATATTCTCCATGATAGGTTAATCATTTCCATAAATAACCAGAATCTCCATAATTCCACAATAAAAACATATAATATTCCAAAATAAATTTTTAGCATTACTCCTAAAATGAAATCCCATATTATTATATTTCCCTTAGGCATATATTATTCCCAAAAGAGAGAACATCTTCTAAAATAACATTTATCATTTAATCACCATATCCTTTTTCTATACTAAGGATATCCATTTGGTGAAACAGAATTTCCTTAAATAGACTTATTATTAATCAATAAAATCATTAAGCTAAAAATAATTGGTCACGCTTTAATTCATTTATACTTTACAGATGTGACAAATTTTCAACCGTCTTACGGGTTATCCCTTTTATAAAACTCAAAAATAACACTAACATGTTTCAACCTCAATGGTTGTCTTATACCTCCCATTTTTATATCAACTAATATTGGCCTCAACATATTTATTCATGAAGTATTATATATAATGATTTTTATTCACCTTCATATGGTAAAATAAAACTATTCCAATAGAAATAAAATCCTACTATGATCATTGTATCCACCTGGTTTCATCATCAACGTATTCACATAGGATGAAGGTCCATTCATTACTATAATGATATATAGATTATTTAAAATAATTTTCTTTATTTAACCAAATACAAATTGTTTAACATGGGTCAAATGGGTGTTCATAGAATAATTATTTGTGAAAATAATCATATATGACATGTAATTTGAAAACAATTGATAAAACATGATTTTTCTAAAATAGTTTGAGAAAGTTTGAGTTGAAACATTCCATAAATGGCCCAATTAAAATTCCATAAGTATGTTTTGAAGGAATATATTTTAAAATAAAATATAAACTGGTTTCACATTGGTCTCATTCATCAGCACCATTTTCAAAATCATAATATTCATTAAAATCACGTGATGAGGTAAATTTTATGAAAATCCCTTGAAAATATTTAATATTTTTAAAAATATTATAATATTGAGAAAATAGGATTTTATTGAAAAGAACCCATGACCCACGATTATATCAAGGTATAGTGGGGGTGTTTGATATCTCAAAAAAACTGCTTTCTAGTGACTTGTGTGTTAGAGAATGTTTCATAATCATCTGAACATGACTTTAAAATAATTATTCTAAGAAAGTGATTAGGAATAAATTGGAATATTATATGAGATCATCCTAATTCCATTTTTAACTAAATTTCCATGACAATAAAATGTAATAAAATAAATAATTATCTAAAAGAATTCACATAGAGACTAACCAGGTGTTTAATGAATATTTTTAATCCCTAAAGTCGTCTAAACCTTTCCTTTGATACCAACTATAAGGCCCTAGCATTAAAAGTTATACAATCATGAGATAAATAAAGATTTTAACATCAATTCACAATGAGGATATATTTTTGTTTAGAGTTTTAGAAAATTAGAAAATAATTATCAATATAAGAATCAAATATTACAAATGAGACACTTCTACTCTATCCAAGTTTTTCATAGTAATAAAACTCTTTACATAAAACATGAATTTTTTTCTTGATAAAATATTCTTAAATTATTCTCTTCTCATACCCTTCCTTATTCCCAATGAAAAATATATCAAAAACATGGGATGAGAATAAAAATATCAATAATGGATATAAAATAATGAAATCAAACTTTAGTCCATGAATACATAAAAATCAATGAAATCATACTTTTCACTCATAAATATTATTCTACTTAACATACCACATGAAATTATAATATTTATGAATTACTTATATAAATTATATATCATAAATGTAGCTTTTGGAATCCATAACATACATACATTTTAGATTTCAAAACCACATGTGGAGTAACCATCGTGGTTATATTTGGAATACCCATAACAATATATTCCCTAAATCTCTTAGGAGATACCTTAATGTTTACCTCTGTCATGTTACCCAATGCATTGGAGAGCTATCATAGGCACAACCATACTAGGTTTATGATGGAACAAACTATATTTGGTTAATCATGTTACCACCAGTCAAATTTCCAAGTACAATTACATAATAATAACACATAAAATATTTAAATTATTGACATTTCACTCATCAATCAGAATAAATAAAATAAAGATATTATTATATTCAACCATTTACAAAACCAATTAAAAATATTAATTATATGATTTTTGAATCATAATTTCCCATAACATTTTGAGAATCTTAAAGGAATTAACACTTTAAAATACTCATGTCCATATATATAAATCCTTAAAACTATTTCTAAAACATTTACATTAATGAGAATTATTTAGAATAATAAATCCCTAAAACATTTAAAATAATGATTTAGTTAAAGAGTCCCTTACCACTTTAGATTCAATTGAATAAAAATATTTAAAGAATAAGATTAAAAATATATATATTATCATTAGATTAATGATATTTATGATAAAATATGTCAAATGGTAGTATATACACCATATAAAAGTGAATTGGTTAATAACAACAAATAATTATCAATGGAATGTTATTTGAGATGGTATCCTTTACAATGATCATATCCGTAGATTAAGGATAAATAAATGTTATAATTTTTTATTATAAATATAAAAACGGAAAATTTAATTGGATATTTAGTGTAAAAAAATAAAATATCATTCACACATAATCTTAGAAACACAAAACCAATGATATAGATATATTACTCAATAAATGGAGACTGAGTTAAGATTTCCCTTAAAAAGTTCATAAAAAGGATGTATGAATTTATAAATGTGGTGATTATGTGTAGTCATATAATATCCCCACAAAGTGAGGTGGAAATTACAACATAAATAAATAAATATATATTCCATTCATAATCTTGTTATAATATAATCAATGATGTATGTATAACACATAATGAGTGGAAAATGAGATTAGAAATTCCTTCATGAAATACCAACAGTCTAGAGACGTCACTAACAAATTCATAAATTGATTTAATTGGGTGAAAAAGGGATCTCACGTCATTTTTAAATAATATGTACAGTACGTTGGATATGGAATGACAAATCCCAACATAATGAAATAGAAATAAAGAAGTCTCATCTTGAGAGGAGTTCTTGAAAAGAGAAGTGTGGTAGATTCTCTTACACAGATCATATTGTAATTAAATAGATAAATTATGTGTTTATAGAAAAAATAAAAAAAATGTGTAAATAAATGCTAATATATCAAAATTAATTTCTCACATAATCATAACATGACATAATCCAAAATTACAAAATCAACCCAAATATTGGAAATTTTGTTAAGAAGTTGCCTTACCTTTGGTCCAACTTATCTCGTTCATTATTTATATTATTGAATAATAAAATTAGGTTAGTTTTTTTACTTTATTAAGAAGATCTTCAATTTTATTATTCATTTAATATTACTTATTATCATGTTTTTAAGATTATATAATTATTTATGTTCATACGGTCCTTTTTGTCGATGTTCGGTATATGAGTTGAAAATGAAATATTTTTGTGGTAAATTTCCCATGTAGTAAAAATTCCATCATCAAAATAATGATATTAATGATTTAAATATCATATATATCCACAATATATGTATTTATAATATTCCATAACATTTGGATATAATAAATGAAAAGCACCATTCATGGAGACATTAGGTGTACGTACGCATGAACGGTACTTTCATTTTTGTCCACATTAAAAGAATGAAAACTAAATGATACATAGGTATGTTATAATTATAATATAATAAATATTTTATATATGTTACATGAGTCCATTAATTCTAACAATTATACATTCAATGTATGGAATGAACGAGTCATATCACTTTGAGGGGGCTGTAGTCCACACTTTCTCAAATTAAATTATCATATTTACACATTATTGAAATCAAAAAGGTATATTATAAATATAAAATTGATAAGAATAGGGAAAATTGAAATATAATATATATAATATATAAATAAAATTTCATCATAATGGCCTCCATGAGTGGTTGTAGGAGAAAATTGAACAATCACTATTTTGTGAGGTAGTAGTTCAACGTACACAAACAATGTGGTCGTATCCATTAGATGGAGGTGTGTGTAAGTGTAGTTATAATCCTATGGATAAAAATCCTAGTATATTGAGGATAATGTTTTTTATGTAATAAAATAATAAGAGGATAATATGGAGTGGGGAAGGAAAATAATGGAAAAAATAGAGATAAGGCGTTACCTAAAAATTGAATAACTTCTTTTGATTTGAGACAAAAGGATTTTTTGGATTGCCTTATGCACAAAGTAAGGCTTCTTGTAGGAATGGAGGGATGTTTTGAGATTTGTTTTAGAATTATTTGGATGATACAAGGGCATTAGAGGTGTGATTAAGAGGGTAGAGTTGGTGTCCTTTTACAAGAGGGAGGATGAACTCTTTTAGAAAGGCTTGAAATATTATTTTATTATAAAATTATTTTCTAATTATTCTAGTTTCAAAGTGATATATTTCGAGGATAATATAATAATGGGTATAAATACTATAAAATAATATGTTTTTTGAAAATTTTAGATCACAAAGGTAACATTATCTTTAAGCTTTAACCCTTAGTTAAATATAATGACTCTTTCCATGCCTTATTGTATTTTCACAATATATTGAAACTATAATTAATATAAAATGAAAATAGAAGCATAAGTAGATACATAATGTAATTTTAATATTATATAAGTCAGATGGAAAAATTTATATTTTTATTAAATTATATTATTTAATAAAATAGTATTTTTTTTAAAAACTCATATATGTCAATATTTAAAAAATTTAGTAAAAAATTTTGGTTAAATTCATAAAAAATTATAACATTGAAATAAAGGAATAAAATAAAATATAATAAGGTAATATCATCCATAAAATTCATAAATGACATCAAAATATTAAAAATACATTTATTTTAATATTTTTAATATCATTTATTTGAATCATTCATTAATGATGTAATCACTCCATCATCATTGTATCAAAAATAAATAAATTTATTTTAAGTTTAAAAATTATAAATAAAATACCATGACGTATGAAATATTTTTATATTACTAATGACTATTTATAGTCAAATATATCTATTATATTACCCTATATAACAATTTCTTTGGTAAAAGATACATGTTTATGTTATATTTCTATTTACTTTAAACTAATTCTTATAACATGTCATTTTCACACCAAATTGGCTCCCAAATGCCAAAAGACCATCATAATTATTTTAATGGTTGGGAATAACACAATAAATAGTGTTGGGACTCGTTTTATGGAAATTATATATTATTATAATATTATTTTTTACCCTTATTTACCTAATTTACCTTTTAACCATGGTAAATAAAAATAATTAATGAAGTTAATATTAATATTGTAAAAAATTGAAAGGTACCTAATTACATAATTTGGACATTAAAATTACAAATATGTTATACATTTTTTTAAATTCAAAATAATTTAATTTTAGTAATTAATTTAAATTTAATTCTCGTTGTCCAAACAAGGAAGCGTGTTTTTAATAAGTAAAAACTACCAAAATATTGAAATTTTTTTAGGTCCAATTTCAATGTGAAGTTACTTATAAAGACCAAAATTGGATAAAATCATAAAAACTATATTTAATTTAGACATTAAAACCATTAAATAATTTTATTTTACTATATAAATAATCTGAATGGAAAAAATTGTTTTCAATTAAAATTTACCGTATTTTTACATTTCATCAAAACGTGATAGTTATCAGAAAAATATCAGAAATTCAACCATAGTAAATTTTGATGTGAATATTTTAAATAAGAAGTTTATGTTGTAAAATAGAACATATAAAGGTGTCAGAGCTAAATTTATATACAGTTCTCCATCAGAAGGTGGTAAAACTGCATTTTTATAAAAATATTTGTTTTATATGAAAAATTAAATTTGTTCTTATATCATATCTAAAAAAAATATAAGATGGATTTAAAACATTAAATTGAATATTAAAAATATATTTTTCATTAAATAATAATTGATAAAGAGTGATATGATTTTATAAACACAATTATTATTTTTTTAAATAGCATTTCATAAAAAAACATCCTTTATATTCAATTGGTTTTTTATTTTAAATTATAATAAATTTGGTATCCAATGAATCATTATTTAAATGTGTGTAAACCATATTTTCATAATTCATTTAATACTATTTATTATATTCATTCCAGGAACTAAAAATTAATTAATATTTAAAATAATAAAATTATTATTATATTATTTTTATGTATAACCCATGGTTGTGTGCAACATACGATTTCAGAGAAACTTAGTGTTGCATGTCCAATAATCTATAAATGAACTCCTTCCCTTTAGAAATAAAATTAATAACTTATTCATAAATATTAATTGATATGAAAAATTATTATTTGATAAATACTTGGGATGTTACACTCACACCCTCTTTAGCCCACCAATTGGTACTCGAAAAGAATTATTAGTTTGAGTTAGGGACCAACGAAGGGGTTACCATATAAATGGTTAACTTTCTACATAGGATGGACTGTGATATTAGAGGATCATTATTATGCTTTGAATTTCACGAGATTTAGATTGAACATTTTTATCTTATTAAATAGCATATTATCTATGTTTTTTCCTCTATAGATTATACATTTCCAATTTTGTAGAGCATCATGACATGGTCATAAATTTGTATTTGAGTCTAGTGATCTTCTTTGTCTAGATAATTTACTAGTTCCCCTTATATTTCTTCTTGTTATACTGCTTTTGCAGATTTATCTTTTTTTTCTCTATTATGATCCACTCAGAGTAGAGGGAATTTCCCCCCCATGGAAACCCAAGTCTTTCCATGTTTGTTGGGAGCCTACGAAATAATGGGAGGCACACTAGAGGCTAGGTAAATCTTAGGTTTGTTTAAAAATAAATGAACCAGACTCTAGATTCTACAAAGTTAAATCGAAGCTTTTCATTTTTTTTGTATTACAATTTTGGAGTGGTTTGATAAGAGATAAATATATTTTGTAAATTGTTAATGAACCTATTCTATGTGGTAGATATACCATGTAAAGAGGAAAAAATTTCATGTATTGTTACTTGTTGTGTAGTATTTCACTATTTAGAGTTAAGATGATTTTACCCATGGGTGATGCACTTGTTTGATGATGTGACATTAGCATATTTTTTTTATTATTAGATTAGTAAAGAATGGAAATTCTTTTCATTCATCATCATAGGCACATAAGTATTCACATGTCATTCATTATTAAATTCCAAACAGGTGTATCTCATTTCGTTCATTTCATATATTGATTGTGGATTCTGTACATTCCTAGATTGTCATATTCAAATTCTACTAGAATTTCCTATAGGGAGTTAAATAATTATTATTAAATATTACTAAATCAACCTAAATGTTGTTTTATATATAGCTTGATGGTGACACTCTAACTAAATAACTTTGACAAGGTTGGGAAATGGACAATTGGTCACATGGACAGAATAATTAGTGATTGAAATTAAATGGATTTTAATTAAAATAAATATATATTATTTGAATCATTAAATTGGAAATGGTGGTTCATATAACTAAACCATAATAAATTTATATGGTAGTAACATGTGGTACCAAATTTCAACTTATAAAGCATAAAATTTTATAAATTCGGAATATAAGATTCATTTAACTAAACTAGGATAAATATATACTTATATATGTATATATAAAAATGAATAGAATGAATTTACTATCTTAAATTACAGTTACTATTAAATGTGTATTTCAATTTCAATGTAAGAGGAATTTTTCTATTTACCTCGCAATTGAAACTCTATATACAGTGATGATTGTTATATGATATTGGACTATAACCCTAACCAACCTTAGTATTTGGATGCATGGAGTGCCTTTCATGACTCTAAAAATCTTCTAGAATTACCTATACCTTAATTTAGAAGAAGGATGATGGTTGTTGAATCTTGTATAAGAAGGAATTTTACCTATCCTATTTCTTATTCTGTGATATTTTAATTTACAAAATTCAATTTTTGAGTTGTGAATTTAAAATTTTATAAATATTCTACACTGAAAAACTCATGTCAAGTGCTAGGAAAGTAGTGATGACCATGCACTAGATCTTGTGGGCCTTGATCCACCAATATTACCTACTACAGTTTCAATTGTGGCACAACTAGTTATAGTTGAATTGGGCACTGATGCTCAGTTCTAAGAGAGTTTTTATAAGTTAATATAGTCTATAGAGGGAGATCCATAACTAACTATTCTATGGTATAATTAATACAGTAGTTCGAGGACTAGAATATACCTACATTCTCGATTATTATAGACCTTAGGCTATTAAGTCATTCTTGGATGATATTTATTCTATATTCGAGCACTTAAATATGCCTTCATAAAGTGGGGCCAACCTTATAACCTACTTGATGCAAGATTCATCCAAGTTATGTTGGGATGTTGTCACCTGAGGTTGTCAATATCAAGATATGGTAAATAATGATGTTTAGATAGCCATCGACAGTTACATGTTCCCCTAAAGAGGAAGATATGAGTTGGACAAGGAATTTATGAACCTTCAATTATGTGCTATGCTTGGGTGGGATCATTATTCTCATTTCACAGAGCTCTATCATTTCATGCCTACTATCACTGAGGATTAGTTGATGAGAATGAGATGGTTTAATGATGGGATTATAAAATCAATGTGAACAAAGGTTAATATCTTATGACTAACTTCCATTTTAGGAATAGTAAACCAATCAATCATCCCTAAGTGAAGTGTAAGGGAAGATGATGGCATGGTCCAAGGAAGTTCAATACTGAGATAGGGTAGTAACCCATATAGAGGTCAAAATAGGCTCGTTGAATCAACTCACATGGTAATTCTAATCATAAGGAATGTACTGATAGTAATGTGATATTCCACAAGTGTGGAAAACCCAGTCATACAAATCCCGAATGAAATTGAGATCTATTTGAATGCCAATCCTTTGAAAAAAAATGGTCCATCTGAAATTTTTATTCATAACCTTTACCCCATTAATTATATATAAGAGGAATACACTGACTCCACAACTAGGATCGAGACTGGAAGCTTTGTGTTAGATATTAATTTGGATACTACCAATTGTTCCAGAAGAGGAGGTGGAAAATGGCCATTGGAACTTGTATTATGAGATGTAGTTCCAATTGAGAAGGCATACTAAGGATATCCAACTGTGACTTATGGCCATTTTACTATCAAGATTCTTGATGTGTAGACTATAATAGAGAAGAAAAGCAGTAAGCCTTATGTAGTTAAAAGTACTATTGTGGTGTCCTTTACATAGTGTTTTTTTATTTAACACAGTCACCTTAAATTATTATATTTTATAGGAAATTATTGAATGTTTTTTTCTTGATATTGATCACTTATACAGGGTAATTACTATGGATAATTCTTTGGGAACATGATCAGAGAGTATATTATAGTGCTTAGAATAGCCCCATGAGTAAGTTGACTTTTATTAATCATGGAACCTATTCATATAGGAAAGTAATGGTTTTGGTTTCATACTCAAGATGGACTAGTTATTCCACTTTCACACTCAACGTTATTCATAACAAAGGAGGGTTTCTTTCCCAAATCCAATGAGTGGTACTTATATTCACAAGGGTGAATGAGAATTAAAAATGATTCGAGCTTAACTAGAGAATTGTGGGTTGAGTTGAGTGGAAACCCGGATTTCTAGTCTTTTTATGACTAATTGGGGAAAACAACATATAGATTTACATACAATAGTTTATGTGTTTACGAATATCTTCAATTAATGATTTTTTGGTTTACTTCATATGAGAGAGGTGGAATTCATTATTTATCTAGTTCCGGGAGTATCACAATTGTCAACTTCTCCTTAAACAAAGACACCCATAGAGATATAGTAACCGAATAAGTATCTTGTGAACATGTTGGATTAGGGTTTTTTATAACCCAATACTTCACCAAGGGGTTCACTTTTCCTTTTATACAATAAGGAAATGCTAAAATGATTTTTTTGTAGACTATTATAGGATGATTCAACATATGATGAATAACTAATATGTGATAAAATGTATAGAAGACCAATTCAACCATCTCTATAGAGATCATATATTTTCAAATATTCATTTATGGTTAGGCTATCACCAGGTTAATGTGAGACTATTTGAAACACCACAAAAAATAGTTTGTAGTACACATGTCATTTACAATTATTTATCATACTATTTGATATTAGGAACACACGCAAAATATTCATGGATATAAATAATTGGGGGTTATGTTTATATCCTGATTCATTTATGTTAGTATTTTTCTATAAAATAAGGGTGTATTCTAATACTTGAAACGATTAGGAAAAACATATTGAGATTATACTGAATACACTGGGTGAGCTCTATCTGTATGCTAATCCAACCAACATCCACTTTTGGATCGATAATATTCACTTCCTAGGTCACATTACTTTATAGTCATAAGTATATATTGTCCCAGAGAAGCTAATATTGAGGGTATCATGGGAGAATCCCAAGAATGTCTTGAACATATTGAGTTTATTGGGGATGGTTGGATATTATTGGTATTTTATATAGGAATTTTCAAGGATTTTAGTGAATATTTTTTGTTTTACTAAAAAGGGTGCTATTTTTTTATATTAATTCAATGAAAAATTTTTAGAGGTGTTGAAAAAGAATATTGAATTCAACAGAGATAATGAACCTACCAGTTTTTATAAGAAATAATACATTTTATTGTGACACAAAATGTATAAGGAAAGGAGTAGTCATGATGTATGGAGATCGAGTCATGGCATATAGGTCTTGTCAGTTGAGTTATCATGAGAAATTTTACCCAATGCATGATTTCAAGATAGTAGCTATTGTTTATTCCTTTTTATATTGAATGAATTACTAAGAGGATATCATTTTCTGGTGTACAAGAACTAGAATATCGTTAGGTATATATGTACTCTACCAGACTGTAATCTATTTTAGACCATATAGCTATAATACCTACAATTAATCTACATTTAAATGAAATATACCCCGATGAATTGTAATTTAGAGGCATATTCTATGATCCATAAGACTAAGATGTATGTTATTTAATACGATAGAAGTGAATAACATTTGTAACATCTCGGTTCTGGAAGCCACTAAGAGATCCCCCGTACCCGGTTGGTCACATGGACTCAAGCGCATTTCCCCAAATGCTAGAGGCTTCCAACTAATAGAGAGGGCCTTGGTTGTGATAGTGGGAAAAATATTCCATCATTGGAAGAGTAACATATCAGAAGAAAAACACAAAGTAATAATCAAAGTAGCAATATTACCATATAAAAATAAATAGCGGAAGACTGAATAAATAAATAGCTGGAGCACACATATAATGTTTAATGATACATATGTCTAGAAAAGAATCCAAACGAGTCACAATACAGAAATACACTACTAAACCATGGTACAAGAGAAACAGTAAACAAATCCACAACATCGCAAGACAATGCATGGTCCCATGCTCTCCAGCTCCAAAGTAGTCAAGTACCTGAAGTAGAAGGGTGCTTTCAATTATCTATTCCTGCTACAATATATTCTATTTGGGCCCAAAATCATGGGCCAAACAGGGTGTGAGACTAAATCCCCGTAGGGAACCACCAAGATATATGTTCCTAAAAGTGAGTGAAAATATATGGTATGAAATAATCAAAAGAACCAGTAAACAAATAAGTACTCAATAGTAAACAATTCCTCAATTTCAAAGCATTCAATTCCACATAGCAAGTAAATAGATAATCACAAACAGGTATCCCTCTAGGATGTAATCATAGCCTAATCCCCTTTGGTTATTCCTAGAAAACACAAGCGACCCTCTAGGAAGTACACAAAATCAAACCCCTCTGGTTCAGCTTTAGTAAGACTCTATGGGGAAGCACTCGCTATCATTTCCCAATATAGTCTCGTATCTATAACTAAAAGGTGCTCTAGGGAAGCAATTACGTCACTTTCCCCCTATGGGCTGCGTTGAGGAACTAAAGACACTCTGAGGAATCACTTATGTTAATTCCCCATTTGGTCTCGCATTGTAACAATAATAATAGATACTCTGGAGAATCCATTACGTCCATTATCCCTATGGTTCACTACACCAGGTTCTCACAGCCTTGTTTAAGTCAAATGAGAAGATCAATTCAAAATATCCAATGTAAACCCCAAGATCTACTTGGATAACAGTCTAAAACAGAACAACATGTCAGATAAAAAAACACTCTACCCTACAGTACTAGGCATGGTTAAAAACAAGGCAACCTAATCATCTAAGAATGGTAATAAAAAACATGAGTGGGAAAAAAGTTACAAAGCATAGCAATTTACCCTATTCACATTCAATTAACCTCTATTCCAGCATACAAGCATAACTAGAAATTAACAAGGCTAAAACAGTACACACGCAATACCCCTATCAAGGGTATTGGGAAATTTTGCACATATAACTTGAATAATTTCTACTAAAAGGCCCAAACCACCTACCTCTGCATCAAGAGATCAATATACTTGAGTCTTATGCCATGAATCACCTTAGAACGTCGTAGATTTATAAAAACATCTAAAAAGTTCAACCCATGATATCTCATGAGAGATAAGAAATCAGAAGAAGGTGTTATATAAGAAGAGAGAGCACACCGATGTGATTCCAATGCAACCGACAAAGTCAGATTTAGAGAACGGACGCCCAGTCAAGGTATCGATGAAGATCCGCAGATGCTCTCAGACGAACTAGGTTGAGAAGGAGACGATTCTGTCCATCCGATGCGACCCCGATATGTTTAATGAAAAAACATAAAGTACACAATGTGTACTTGAGAATTACACTGTTTGTACATTCCTTCAACGAATGCCGTAATAGGTGGTCTCTAGGTCACCATACACACTAATGTGCATGGCCGTGACACGACCAACACCCAGCTTCTTGTGGTAACCTAGTACAAGGCATGTACTTATAAAGTACACGACGTGTACTTAATAAAATTCCAGAAAAATATTATTTTTCCTAAAAAACACAAGAGAAAAGAAAAAATACATGAAAATAAGATCCGTATTCTTACAAACTTCCCCCTTTAAAGAAATTCTTCTCTGAATTTCCCTAGCAAGGTGGCGTAAAAGAAGAATCCTCGAATATCTCTGGCCACAGTGATCATACATCAGCCTCCCTCTCCCAATTCTCATCCTGTACTCACACGTGCTGCCATAACACTCATACCAGAGGAAAAAAGTGTCCATATAGAGCCTTCGTACTGTGATCAACAATCCAGATAGGATGATCCATAGACGAGGCATCCACCTATAACTCAACCTCTTCGGGTTGATGAACATGAGACATGTCTGAGAAGTAACGTCGATGTTGAGAAACATGAAAGACATTGTGCATAGCCTGATACCTCGTAGGTAACTGAAACCGATAGGAAACCAGCCTGATGCTCTCCAAAACATCAAACGGCCCAACGTACCTCGACGAAATCTTACCATGTCTCCCAATCCTCTGGTGCCCCAACCTCAGTGTGATATAGAGGAAAAACTATTCCTCAACCTCGAACTCCATATGTCATCTTCACTGATCAGAATAAGAATTTTGTCAAGACTATGCCATAGCCATCCTCTTCCGAATCAACTCTACATTCTTTGTGGTCTCTTGGACTAGACAAGGTCCCGAAAAAGCTACCCCTCCTGCCTCCAGCCAATATAAGGGTGATCGGCATGGCCTACCATAAAAAGCTTCAGATGGTGCCATCTGAATGGTTTATTGAAAACAATTATTGTAGGAAAACTCCAAAAAAGTTATGTGCTTCTCCCAAGAACCTCCAAACTCAAGGATGCATGCTCAAACATGTCCTCAAGCTCCTTAATCGTATGCTTGGACTGACCATCTATTTGAGGATGGTTAGATGTACTCAGAAGTACCTGTGTACACAAAGCTTTCTGAATCCCCTTCTAGATCCAAGATGTAAAATGTGTGTCCCTATATAAAACAATAGAGTGTGGAACCCCATGTAGATGTAAAATTTGTTGGATATAAAATCATACCAGATCATCAACATTGAAAGTATCCTTGATCAGCATGATGTGAGAAAACATTGTGAGTCTGTCAGTGATAACCCAAACAATATCATTTCATCAAGGCAACTTTGGAAAACCTGACACGATAACCATCGCAACATCATTCCATTTCCACTCGATAATGGGTAACTGTTTCAAAATCCCTTCTAGTCACTGATGCTCCGCCTTCACCTACTAACAGGTGGAAAACCTCCTGAAAAAACCAGTAACATATCTATTCATACCTCACCTCCATTATTGACAGTGTATATCCTGATACATCTTGGTGACACCAAGATTAATTGCCCAAATCAAGGAATAAAAGTCCTACATTAGCTGCTCACGTATTTCTGCTGACACCCATATGTGCCCCGGAAAACGCAAGCTCTTATCCTCTCCTACTGTCTATAATGGAATAGGGTCATTTCCGGACACACTCTCTTGTAGGACCAGACCTTCTAAATCATATAGCTTCTTCATTAGCACTCGATCAAGAATAGAATGGGTAATAGATACACAAGATAGAAACAATTTCCCTTATCTGTCATGAACCTCCAAATGCATCTCAAAGAATAGATCCATTATCTTTCACTCACTGTTGACCTCCTAAACTACCTGTATCTGAGTGATCATACATAGTTAATCAGCCACTGTGTTGCCTTTCCCAGGCATGTAGGCAAGCTCAAAGTCAAATGACTAGAGGTACTAAACCACATTCAAAGTCTCAAATTCTGGTCACACTGAGTGAATATATACTTGGGATTTTTTTGGTCTGTGAAAACCAAAAAATTCTCTCCGAGAAGATAATGACTCCAACAATGTAAGGAATGAACAAATGCTGCCAACTCAAGATCATGCGTTGGGTAATTCCTCTCACGTGGCCTCAACTTCCGAGACCTGTAAGCAATGACTCCTTCTCCCTGCATAAGAACTTCCCCCAGCCCGACACCTAAAGCATCACTATAGACAGTATTGCGCTTTCCCTGCTCTGTCAATACTAGTATTGGTATTGATTTCAACCTCCATTTCAGATATTTAAAGGCTAACTGGTAGGAATTTGACCACAAGATCCTCACGCATTTCATAGTCAGAACCCGTCAGTGATGCTGATAAACATGAGAAGTAACTTATGAAATTCCTGTAGTATCCATATAGCCCTAGAAAACCTTAGAACTCAATGAAATTCTTCGGATTCTCCCAAGAAAATAATTCTCAGACTTTCGCTGGGTCTACTGAAACTCTTGTCTCTGAGATAATATGACCCATGAATGGAATTTTTTTCATCCAGAAGTGGAATTTTGAGAGCATAACATATTACAGATTCTCTCTCAGCGTACTCAAAACGATCTCAATAATTGTGGCATGGTCGTGTCGAGTGTGAGAGTACACCAAGATATCGTCCATGAAGACTACAACAAAATAATCCAAGTATGGATGGAACACTCGATTCATCAGTTCCATGAAAAACACAACTGTGTTCGTGAGGCCGAACTACAAAACCAAACACTCGTATAGACCATACCTGCTCCGGGAGGCTGTAAGAGGTATATCAAATGGTCTAACATGCAACTGATGATAACCAGATCTCAGGTCAATCTTCGAGAACAACTGGTATCCACAATGTTGATCAATGAAATCATCAATCCTTGGTAAGAGATATCCGTTCTTGACAGTCAATTGGTTAAACTTATGATAAACCTCACATAGACTTAGGTTACCATCCACCATCTTTTCAAACATGTTAGGAGAACCCAAGGAGAAGTACTCGGTTGGATAAAATCTTTTTCCTACACTTCCTCCAACTACATCTTGAGCTCCTTTATCTCAGGTGTAGCCATCCTATAAGGAGGTATGGACAGTAGTTTTTCTCTTAGCACAAGATCAATAAAAAGTCTACGTCTCGCTCCGGAGGCAATCCTGAAACGTCCTCTAGAAAGACATCTCTGAAACAATCTACCATTGGATGAATGTTCATCTGTGAAGTTCCCTAGTCATCCAAATATAGACTAGAAATATGGGCTGTAACTCCTCCTAACCCAGGATACATAAGTCCCGCCCTGCTCGCCTGGACATCCCATTTTCCATTATGATGAAACTATCTACTGTTAGGTTATGTTAAAACAACCCTACAATGATAGAAATAGACAACAACCTGGACGAGAACAAACCAGTCCATTCCAAGAATGACGTCATAGCCTGTCATCTCTACATCTAGAGGGAAATCCTTGCACCATCGCACACTAGCCGTTATTTTCCCCAAATGTGTTTCTAGAATCATGATATCAGTAGAAGAAAAGATATAGATCCTAAGGCTTTACACAACAAAAACAGATTTGAAGCTACTGGAAGCCCCTGTATTGAAAAGAGAAGAAGCTAAATTAGAGGCAAAAAAGATCGTACCTTGAACTGTAGAGGATCTGGAATCCTACTCCTACTGGGTCCACTCCACTGCAAAAGTCTGGGTTTTACCATGGAACTATGGACCAACCTGACCACTCTATGATGATCCACCCTGTTGTCACTGAAATCATGGTGACTGACTACCATGGCCATGACCTCCACCACATCCTGAACGGCCAGAAGAACTCGATATCCTAAAATGGTGAGAAATAGGTGGTGTTGCTCTTGTATGAGGAGTCATAGAAAAACCCCAATCACCAGCTGATGGTGAGAATAATTGACAGAAGTGCTCAAGATGGCCCATCTGCCGAAAGATCGGCAATCCACAAGGTCTCTCGGGTAATGTGGTCTCGTATGACCACTCTTCCCGCATTGGTACCACACCACCTGGCTACTAGAAGAAGTGTCTCATCTCCTTGGATCACCGCGTGAAGACCCAATGTGACACTTCCTATGGTCAGTAGAAGGAATACTAACACCATATGATGAACTAACCTAGATCACAACTCCATAATCCCTCAAATTACTATATGTGATCAGTACCCGGTTGACTATAGAAGTGATGGAAGTTAACCTAAATATATTCACCTTTGATCAAATGTTGTGACTCAGACCATCCTCAAACTTCCTTGCCCGGAATAAATCATCACATCATGGAATAGGCTTGAATCCATATAGCTTCGTGAAGCAAGAAAAATACTCTATAATAGAAAGTTCACCCTAATCCAGACTCAAGAACTCTCGGGCTCAATCATCCCTCAATGTCTCTGGATAGAATTAATCGTAGAAGGAAAACTAGAACTCACCCCATGCCATAGACTACTGGTGTCCCACCTATGAGATCAAATCCCACCATTTATTGGTGGAATCTCGAAGAATATTTGTAGCAAACTTGACCCTCCTCTCTGGAGGCATATCCAGATGCTTGAAGATAGAAAGAATAGATTCTAACCATGAATCTGCAGCTTATATCCTCCTTCCCCTATGAAGGTGGGAGGGTTCTGCTACTGGAAAACAAACGTCATTTCTTCCATAGAAGGGGTAGGATGCGGTATGCCTCAAAAGGTCTGCATGAACCCTATAAACCCCTCTTGGAACTATGCATCAACACCTGTGTCTGAAATAAAGAATGGTGCCAAGACTGGCACAACTGGAGGATCTACTGTTAGTCCCTGACCACCCATATCTGGGGTCTAATCACTACCCTATAACTGGAAGACAATCAATGTATGACTTGGTGGCATGACTCTACAAGGCCAAGCGCACACCGTAGATCAATATTGACATGGAAAAGAACTTAGATGTATAAGGGTGCAGAAGAAAGAATGCATTCATGTTTTTGAAATCAGGGATACATGGCCATTATAATGCCTACATAGCGTGTTCTCTTAAGCCTTTTACATTGGTGTGTACTCCTGCCACAACTGGTCATGTAACACCCCAAACACACGACAGGTTGTCCAAGCACACAGATTATACATGACTTCTTTTCCCCTACCCGAGTTCTTCTATAGGTCTAAGCCACACGGTCATCCAAGAACAAGACTACATGGAATGTTTATTCCTGACATGACGTGTACTAGACGAGCTTCACCGACCCGAGTAGATAGTGACACGGCCGTATACATAGCTCACACTAAATCGAGTGTTCCATACAGACACAACATGTATTAAAAAAGACTCAACCATCCCGTTTTCTTAGGGACACGGCTAGTTACACAGTTCTACAACAAAGAGTATACATCCTGTACATGGTGTGTCCTTCTAAAGATTCCAATCCCCATGTCCTCCCCCACACAGTCTGAGACACGGTTAGAGACTACATTTCATGTACATACAATAATGGTGTGTACATAAGAAAAACCGTTTCTTCCCAAATATAAGAACACATGGAATGTATTCATCATTACTTGATGTGTATTCTGGGTTTTTCTATACAGTAAGCCTCATAAACTACTCCGGAACCCAGAAAAACATTGAAACGAACATTAAAGTGCCAAATTCAGATCTGTGAGGGACCATTCGTCCCACAAATCAAATCTTGGCATCTCATACATGTCCTATATAATCAAAAAAAATTAATGATCCACCAAATTCCAATCCATGAGGGCCCATAACATCTCAAGTACCAATGCTTGGAGTTCATTAAAAAACCAAACATAATTCAATACCCTATAAAATGTAGGTATTATACCAAGGCATCTATCATAACAACAAGCATATGTAGCACAACATCTATCTAAACAACATGCAATTTCTAATTCACCCTAAATGGCATGGTAGGAAAGCATGGAATGTGATTTTTAATAAGTGCCTATATGATTCATGAGATGATAGTACCTCATCTCATTGGGTTTCATGAGAAATAAAACCTCAACGACATCAACAATAATATCACAAAACACATGAATTTCCCAATGGTGAAAATCAAATCAGGTGTAAAATTGAAAAACAAGAAAAATTTCAATAAATGATGTATATTGGATTTTACCTATACACGGGTTAGCCACTCCTGAACATAGCTTTTTACCAAGTACCAATTCAGCTCCATCCCTAGCTATAGGCTCTAAACAATATGGGAAGAAGAAAATAATGCCTCTGATACAACTTTGTAATATCCAAGTTCATGAATCCACCTTGAGGCCCCCTTAGCCGGTTGGTAACATGGCCTCAAGCACATTTCCGCAAATTCTAGAGGCTACCGACTAGCAGAGAGGGCCTTGGGTGTGATAGTGGAGAACCTATTCCCACATTGGTAGTGTAACATAGTGGATGTAAAACACAAAACAATAGCAGAAGCAGTAATATTACCATACAAAAAGAAACAGTAAATTACTGAAGAAATAAACAGTTGGATCACATATATAATGATGCATGATACATATGTCTAGGAAAACATCCAAACAAGTCACAAATGAAGAATCACCGTACTAAAACAATTTACAAGAAAAATAGTAAACAGGTCCACAACATCTCAAAAAAAATCTTGGTCCCGTGATCTCCATCTCCAAAGAATTCAAGTACCATATGTAGAAGGGAACTTTCCCTTATCTATACCAGCTACAATATAATATTTTTGGGACTAATATAATGGCACAAACAAGGTGTGAGACTAAATCCTAGTAGGAAACCTCCAAATGATCTGCTCCTAAAAGTTAGTGAATATATATGTTTGGAAATAAATGAAAAAAGTAGTAAATAAGGAAGTACTCAACTGTAAACAATTCCACAGTTTCAAAGCATTCAGTTCCACATAGAAAGTGTAGAGATAATCACAAACAGGAAACCCTCTAGGATGTACTCACAAACTAATCCCCTCTAGACCAACTTATCAAACACAAGAAACACTCTATTAAGTACATACAAACTAACCCCTCTGGTTCAACATTACTGTAGACTCTATAGGGAAGCACTCACCATAAAATCCACATGTAATCTCGTATCAATTACTAAAATGCACGCTAGGGAAGCACTTATGTCACATTCCTCCTATGGCTCTCTTCTAGGAACTATAAGCCCCATGTGGGAGAACATACGTCAATTCTACCTATGGTCTCGTATCGTAACAATAATAACATAGACTCTAGATAATCCCTTATGTCTATTCTCTCTGTTGTCCAATACACTAGTCTCTCACAACATATTGTTAGTCAAATGATAACGACAATGCAATACGACCAATGTAATCCTAATGAAATACATGGCTGATAGTGTACAACCTAACAACATGTTTGATAAACAAACACTCTTACCTATAGTACTAGGAATGGTTAAAAAACAAGGCATCAAATCAGGCTAAGTAGACCAAACAGCCATAAACAAACATGCATGGGAAAAAACTTCCAATGTACAGAAATTTACCCTATTCACATTCAATTATCCTCTATTCCAGCATAAAAGCATATAAGGTAATTAATAGGGATAAAACAGTAAACACCAAATACCCAGTTAAAGGGATTAGGCAATTTTGCATTTATAACTCAATGAATTTCTACAGAAAGGAACAAACCACCTACCTCTATGTCAGGAGACCAATATACTTGAGTCTGAGACCGTTAATCGCCTTAGAACATCATAGATCTACAAAAATGTCTAAAATTTTTATCCCACGATATCTCATGCGAGTAAATGAATGAGAATAAGGTGTTTAAGAGGAAGAAACAACTCACTGGTGTGATTCAAACACAGTAAATGGAGTTCGATTTGTAGATTGGAGACTCGAACAAGGTCTTGATGAAGATCTGCACTATACAGAGGCTCTTGAATGAAATAGGTTGATAAGAAGATGGTTCTTTCCATCAGACATGACCCATGTACGTTTAATGTAAAAAATAAAGTACACGGTGTGTACTTTAGAAGTACATGATGTGTACTTGCTTTCACCAGCCCAAACATTAGGCGGTCTCCAGATCACCACACACGACCATGTGCATGGCCGTGACATGGACGAAACCCGGATACCTGTGGTAACTAGGTAGACAATGTGTAATTATAAATTACACATCGTGTACTTAAGAAATTTCTAGAAAACTTCACTTTTTCATCAAACACACCAGAAAAAGGAAAACATACCAAAAAAAAGATATGGGTTCCTACAACAGTTGATGACCTTATTTTCTAATATGCACATGGATGCGAAGAACTATCAAGGGAAACTAGTACCGAAATCATTATCATTGACATAATTTCTTCTCAATTGGGTATGAATGAGATAAGTTTCAGATCCCATGGTCTTAGTCTTGACGAAGAGTGTGCCAGGTGAATACACACTGCGTGGTTGAGTTATAGTTGAAGTTGAGAATCTACACATTCATATAATTTTATTTGATTTTGTATATATACATGATCCATTAATGAGGGAGTACCATGGGTGTTCTTGGGTAGTACTCCACAGACTCACCAAGATGTATTTGGATGTGCAACAGTAGTATTGGTGGTTTGGTATAAATATATAGATTACATGTTTTATTACATGGAGTTCCACCTTTCAGTAGGTTAAGGAAGGGAACCATTGGACTAATGAGAGTCTACATCCTCTATCAATTATAGATTTTAATTGGGATGAATTTACTATTTATTTTGTGTAATACTTTCTGATATCCCATCGAGGCAGTGATATTGTACGGGTGATTATTGATAGGTTAACCAAAGGTCTTCCATATTTTTCCTATTATAGAGACTTTTTCAATGGATTCTCTTGAGAGAATTTTTATCCATGAGATTATACTCCTTCACAATGTTTCCAATTCTATTATATCATAAATGAATGCTGGGTTTACATTATGATTCCGGTAGAAGTCGTAAAATTCATTGGGTATACAAGTTTTTTTGATTAAAAAATACATCCCTTAAGAAAATGTTAATCTAAGAGAATTATCCAAGTGTTGGAGGACATTATTAGTGCATACATAATAGATTATAGAGATTCTTTGGATAAAAAACTGCCACCCTCTGAATTTTATTTCAACTGTACCTATCAGAAAACCATTCAGATCAATCCATTTGTAGCCTTATATGGTAGGCTATTATTTTCAACCCTCTACGTGTTAGAGGAAGGTAATGTATCACTATTGGGACCTCATGTAATTCACGAATCTATAGATTATGTACATATTATCCTAAAGCATATAGATACAAATCATTCTAGGAAGAATTCATAAAACTACCATCACTACCAACATCTAGAATTGAAGTTGGGTCATTGGGTATTTCTATGAGTTCCACATAGATTGGGTTATAAAAGATTTATATATAGGGAAATAGATCACCTCATTATGTTGAGAACTTCATGATATCAAAGGGATTTAGGATAGTATCCTATTAATTGGCCTTACCATAGAGGCATTAGGACATGGGTAACTTCTTCCATGGACCATATCATGGCTATTATTATTCAAACCCTTCTCATTCTTTTGACCAGGAGGATATTGAGCGGGTGGATGATGTTTAATTTTAGGATAATAGTATTCATATCAATCATTAGAGGATGAAGGATCTTTGATGTAGGTATGTTCCTTGGGTGAAGGTGCTATGGAAGCATGACCATGAATATGATGAGACATTGGGGAGAGACCAAGATAAGTGCCCAATGGTTGGAGCTTCTCTTAGATGATGTTTTACCAACCACATAAGTAGAACATGGGGATTATTTTATTTATGTTTGGGTGTGTAACATTAAAATATTTTAATTAAATATTTATCTTTAATTAATATTTATATTTTATAGCTTTCATCATATGCGACAACGAGTTTAAATGAACATTTATATACTATTAAAATAATGTTACTTAAAATTACCATAATCTCTGAGCCATTGGATTGGTAGGTATATATAGTAATAAATAAATTTGGAAAATTTTTTATACACATTTATAATATAAATTCATTAGTTATCAAATTATTTGAAATAAAAAATAAAATTATTTAGAAATAATAGAGCTCTTTCTTATGAAAAATTGACTTTATACGGGTAATTTATTTTTAAATTAAATTAGTCACTATTGGTAAATAATTTTAATTAAATTTCCTTATTATTTAATTCATCATATTTTTTAAACATTCTGAAAATATTTTTCAAAACCTAGGATAATTATAGATCCAATTTCATGATTGAAAATATATTTTTTTTAAAAGGGTACTTTCTTACCTCACTTATTGACCCCTCATTGAGCATTTTATCTCAACAAAGCACTAAAAATTCGCATTTTAAAATTCTATAGAAAACCTATATGTACTCTATTTTTTATAAACATAGAACCCTATATCCTTTTAAAGAAGATATAAAGGATTCATTTCTAAGAAGAGACAGTCACCATAACTAATAACTTTCATTTCTAATGTTCTCTAACTCATCTAAATCTATGGTATTTCTCATTAAATAATATATTCAATCTACTAAATATTATAAATTATTATTATTTTTAAAGTACTATTATACACCCTATTTCACATAATAACAAGTAAAAATTATCTATCATTTGTACGTATGACTTACCGTCTCCACATAGCGATACAATTCATTTTTCAAAACAGAATTTTATGGATGGGTATTATGAGTGTTAAATATTTATATAGATATTAATTACAAAATTATACTTCTAGAATAATAATATCATTTATATCTTCTTACCATCCAATCCTTTATGAAATGATAATATCACTCATGCGTATGTGTGGACTAACAGCTCCACAAAGTGATGTGATTTATTTTTCAATTATATTTTCAAGTATTGTAATGAGGATGAATTTTATTTATATATATGATAGTTTATTTATCTTTTGATGGTGAATTAATTTTTACCTTTCTTTATTTTTCTTTTTCTGAAAAATAAAAATAATACTAATATGTACAAAAGACCGACTATCTTCATGAATGATGTAACACATTTTTATATATAATTGTTATATATGACTCTAAATAAAAATATAATGGATATATATGTTTTTTATATCATTATTTTTATTCTAGATATTATGGAACAAAGATAAATGTAAAGAAATAAGATCTAATAAACTGATATACTCATGATACACATAATGATAACACCAGAGAATAAAAATTTTAATAAGGAATTATAAAAAAAATGGGGATACAAATTGTTATAAAGTGATAATATATGATTTTATAAGTATTAAAATTACTCTTTAATGTAATAATAAATAGTGTTAATTTATTAGATATATTTTCATAAAGTTTTCAAACAATGGTGAATTTGAGGTAAGGGTTTTTTTTTCACAATCTCACAAATATATGAGATTGTTTATATTTAACACTCCGTTGGGGTATATTTATATTAGATAAACATGTTCTGAAATTGTGTGTTTCAATTTATTTAACATTTATATATGATTAATTTAATTAATTTGTATGCATGTTTTATTTTTTACAAAATATTTTGGTTGGAATCATTTTTTTATTTACTAAACAAGATATATTGTGACATGTTTGTCAAAAATATGGATTGATTTTTTTTAAATAATAAACTTTTAATGGATTTTCCTACCTTTAAGAATAATTTTTTTCTAAGAATACCTGTATATTTTTAGTGGGTTATTTTAAAATAAAATAGATTCCATTAAAATTGAATAGTTTTTTTAAAATTAATGATTTCTAAATAGAAACGTTATTCCCCACAAGAATTATTCCAAGTGATATATCAAAATTATTTTCCATATAATATGAAATTATTATATATTACTTATGATATACGATGAATATGATCTAAGGATGCCATAGTTACTCATTCCTTAGATGCGTTATATTTATGATGAAAATATTAAATATTTATTAATCCCATTTATTTTCATTATTATGATATGATGAATAATTTATAATCTTTTGTCACATATATATAAGATTTTCATTATTGGATATGTGGGACCTATATATTACTATAGTGCATTGGTTAGAGATTAATATCTCATGAGATAAAGAAAATGAAAATGAGATTGTAATAAGTTTGGTAGGGTATTTATCCAATTTGATGTTCTTAGGAGTTAACCTTGACAACAATGATGGATTGGGGAGTAAACCCATTCAACAATGATAGTCCTACTAAGGAGACTTTTCTACTAAGGAAATTATTTTCTATAATTATGTGTAGTCCAAAATTTTATGTTTTATTCGTATATTATGATATCATAATTCATGTCCTTTGATCAATTAATGACTACTTCTGAAGAACTGCAATGATTTTTTCCATTAGTTAAGTATATTATATTTGATATGCATTATATGGTTTTCAAACATTAATATTATATTTCCATACCATTATTATCATGTTATACTTATGTGTTCATTGATATCCATCTTTTCTACCGTTACTAAGAATATGATCTCACCCTTTTTATATATATTCTTTCCACGTGTTATGAATAAAGTTAATAAGAATGATATTTCCAAGAAAGGTTTTTTTGTGATGAAATAACTGGGATAAAATATAGATATTTTATGAACTAGATTTTTCATGTTTCAATGTTTTCGAAGATACTAAAACTAAATGATTCTAGAGTGTATTAAAATGTTATGTAATGAATATTCATATTTAAGATTTAATATCTATATGCGAAAAGTATTGGTAACTACAGTTTATATCATAGAAAGGCTTAGTTAACCTTTTAAAACTAGGTTAAGAAATATCAAGTAAGAAACCTATGTATAAGTATAAGTATAAGATAAAATCCTAATGTTTTAGTAATGATCAATAATGACCTATGTTAAATATAAGTTTTCACAAATAAAGGTGTCACAATTTTTACATCTTATAAATGATATTTCATAGATATATGGTTTCTAACCATTATTATTGTTGCTAAAACTAATATTTTTTTTATTCAATTTATGGAACCCTATGTAATAATTTTAATGCTAAATATGATGGATAATGAAATGATTTTTCTCCCTATAAAAATATTGTTATTGGTGATGGAATAAAACATTATATTTTTATGCCCATAGAACATTCCCAAGCTATGAATCTTTTTGATCATACAAAAAAATCAACGGAGTGAACAAAATTATGTTGATTCAATCATGAGGTTACTACCAACATCATTTAGTGGTTCATTGACACAAAAGTATCTGAGAAATGGATCCATACGATTGAATGTATAATTTCAATTATTCAGTATTAAGAACCTGAGAAATATATTATGGAATTTTATCATTCAGAAAGAGAATAATATAAATTTTGGACATTTATAAAGCAAAAAAAAATTATAAAAATATTTAATCTCTTGATTATGTCAAATTTATAAGAATACTTTTCAACAGTTACTTTCCTCACTTTATTTTTATCCAAATTGATAATGAACTCCTTGTGTTAAAGAAGAAGGATGATTCAACTATTGGTATTTATGAGGTAAGTTTCAAAATACTTGTGTGGTATATTTCTAGTATTTCACCCAAATTGAAATTAAACTTGATTTATTATATTGTGGATTAAAATAAGGTCTCCAAATGGTGATATCTATAGGGGACTTGAATAAGTATGAAAGACTTTTTTCAATGTGGTCTCAAGATGGTGATAAAGATTTTAATCAACCATCTATGTCATGGTTTTAATAAGAAATGAAAAATAGAATTAAAAGGAAATTATAAAATACAAATATAGAAGAATATGATCATATTTTCATGTTTTTAGTGTAGTAGGAAACATGGGGAAAATTTCCTTAAGGGAGCTAGTAAATGTTTTAATCGTGGAAAATAATTTACCAAGAAATAAAATGCTAAAATGATGGGGAGAAGTTAGCTAATGATGTGAATAGAAATAAATATCCACATCAAGAACCACCCATGATTTATTGTTTTAAATGCTAGTTGTATGTCTATTATGCAGTGGTGTGCCCAAATATGAAGATTAATGAGGATGATTGATGTCAACAATCTATTAAGCCCAATGAAAAAATGAAATCTCATATGATGACCACTTCTGAAGAGGGGTATGATAAGGATATGGTTAAAGGTACACTTACTGTGAACTATCAAAGATCTAATGACTTATTTTACTTTGTATCTACCTATTATTTTACATCTAACTATTTTTTAAAGGGAATCACAGTTACACATAAAATATTATATGTCGAGTTAGCAGTAAAAAAAATATATACAATGATTAAATCCCAAGTATATGTTTCTTATCTGGTTGATGTTTGTGGGAATATGTTTCCTCAATATCTTTTAATTCTTCCTCTAGTTTAATGAAATGTTTTTCTAGGAATGGATTTGACTTCTTTACATAATTGAGACGTAAGTTATCATGGAAGGGATTATATGTTTGATATTCCTGTCCAACCAATGATCTCTTATTAGTATGATGAAAAAAATGTAATTTTAATGTAAATTAAATCCTCGGTATGGGTCATAATTCATATTATAAGGGGGTATTTATCTAATATGGATGGGGAGAAAAATAACATTAAAGATATGCCTATTTTTAATAGACTATTAATTCCTTTTTAGAAGTGTTTTCCGGTCTTCCCCTATATTATGACATTTATTTTTTAGTAGAACTAATTCCAGGTGGTAAAACTAATTCTAAGAATCCATATTGAATAGACCTAATTGAGTCCCTAGAATTAATAGATTATCTCTAAGGGAATCTCTAAAATTCATTCATTTGGCCTTGTAAATCACCTCAGTGTGCACTTCATCAATTTGTTAATAAGAAGGATGTATCAATGTAAATATATATAGATTATCAAAAAATTTCAAGATAACTAAAAACAAAAATTATAATCTACCCCATATTTATGACTTGTTTGATAAAATTTGTATATAAAATTATTTTTTCAAAAGTAATCCTCATTTTAGATATCATCAATTAAGAGTCAAGAAAGAAGATATAACAAGGATATCATTACATTCAAGGTATGGAAACTATGAATAATAGTGATGAGATTTGGTCCTATTAATTCCTATGTTATATTCATGTATTTTTCTGAATGTAGTATTTATAGATTACCTTTATTAGTTTCTGGTAGTATTTATAGATGATGTTATTATTTCTTCAAAGAGAAATTAAGAGCATGAAGATTATTTGAGAAATATGAAGAAGTCCCTAATGGAGGAGAAATTTTATGTAAAATTTACCAAGTGTGAATTTTAGATTCAGAAGGTTCCATTATTGGGTCATATAATCTCAAGTGAGGGTATTTTAGTAGACCCATCAAAGAAAATAGTTAATGAATTTTGGACGAGACTATCCAATGTGACTGAGATTTTTATTTTTCTTAGTTTGGATAGATATTATTAGCACTTTTCTAAGACTATTTCAAAGCTATCTTATCTCATAACTTTGTTAACTTGGAAGGGAGCCATGTTTCTTTAGATAGATAAATGGGAGGAATGTTGTACGGAACTATATATAAAGGTAGGGTTTACATGTATTCATACACTTCCATAATGTGAAGTATGGTTTTTAATCTATAGTGTTACATGAAATAAAAGGATGGGGTGTGACTTCACATAGAAGGATATAGTTATAAATTATGCTTCATGAAAATTTATGATCCTAGAGAAAAATTTCCCAACTCATGATTCAGAGTTAACTGAGGCAATTGTTTTCTATAATGATATGGAAAAATTATCTCTATGGGGAAGAGTGTGAAATATATAATGTTCACCAATTTTAATGTACAGTTTCACTCAAAAATAGTTTAACATTATCTAGATAAAATAGTTGTATCTAATTAAACATTATTACATCTCAAAACATATCCCCCATATGAAAGCTAATAAGGAGGTAGATGATCTGAATTGAACGGATAGTTTTTTCTTATCAATGATGAGGTTAAAAAAGAACCAATATTTCAATACATGAAAATTATAGACCATGAAATTTTGAAGGAATGGGAGAAATATTATTATTCATAAATGACAGTTCAATTATTTATCCAAGAGAATATTATAAAGGCATAGAAGGAATATATAGAGCAATAAAATGAGGTGTGAGTTGTTTCAAATTTTTAACATGATTATAATTGAATAATAATGCTCAATAACTATGTATTTTCCCCCTTGGAACTATATTTTAAGTAGGAGATGATTTTTGATGCTCAGTGTTCTTCACTCTCCATTTATCTTAGAAGTTAGAAGATGTATAGTGATTTGAAAGTATATTTATATTTGGAAGGAATTAAGAGATATGTTGAATGTTGTGTTTTATAGTTCTTGGTATATAAAAAATTTAAGGATGAGAGAAAAAATTATAAGGTGATATTACAACCACTACCTATACCAGAATGGAAATGGGAAAACATCACGATGATTTTTTTCATCGAAATCCTGAAAAAATCTAAAGGGAATAATGCTATTTGGGTTGTAATTGATTTTTGTATGAATTAACCACAATTAATTTCTATTAGAAAAGATTTAACACCTTATCATCATACTCAGTTATATATTAATGAAGTTGTTAGATTTCATGGTTTACCACTATCAATTATAACTGATTAGGATCTAAGGTTTACCTAGACATTTTTGAGAAGTTTACACGAGGATACTAATAAAAAGTTATGATTTATTAGTTTTTATCATTATCAGATAGATAGTTATTATGAGAGATCCATTCAAACTATAGAAGATATGTTGAGAGATTCCACTATTGATATAAAAACTTTTTAGGATCAACCACTTCTATTGGTGGAAATCTCTTAAAACATAGCTATCAATCCAGCATTCAGATGGCTCCCAATGAATATCTATATTGAAATAAGTGTACAAGTACAAAATTATAGAATTAATTTTGAGAAACTAAGATACTAGGAAATAATCCATACAAGGAAATGTAAAATAAATTTTGAGACATTCAACAACACATATGAGTATCTTAGATTCAAAAAAACACTATGCTGATAATCATTTGAATGATCTGAAGTTTGATGTTGGGGAAAAGGTATTCATATGGATATCAATCTAGAAGAGGGTGATGAGATTTTGAAGTAAGGGAATTATATTACCTAGGTATATTGGTCATATTAAAATTGTTAATCATATCCGGATAGTATACTGTTGATTGGTGCTTTCACCAATTCCCCATAATGTTCATAATGTGTTTTATGCATCCATTTTGAGGTAGTATATACATTAACATTAACATGTATTAATCGTATATGTTATAATACTAGAGTATGATATTTCTTAGGAAGAACACCCAGTATGGATTTTGGTTTATAGAGATAAAGTTATAAAAAACAAGACTACTCATTTTGTTAATGTTTTGTGGTAAAAACACCAACATTAAGAGGCTCTGTGGGACCCTAAGGATGTTAGGAGGTAGATGTAACATCATATGTTTTTAACAATGTTTTGAATTTTGAGGGAATATTTTATTTTATGTTGGGTAAAATGTTAGAACCTCATAGTTAAATGAAATATTTCTTTTCAAATAAATTGATTTGTTAAAGATCATGCGATTTAAGATACACTGAGTTTAAAAGAACAACGATATACTATTAAAATATTATTAAGTAAATTGAAAGTAGTTTCCTAGACATTAGATTTGAGGGTATGATTATTGATAACTAAATTATGAAAAATTTTGTCTTTGCATTTATAAAATGAATTCAGTATTTATCAAATTAGTATATTTAAAAAAATTATTTGTAAAAAAATTGAATGGTTTTTTGAGAATTTTTTTATGCATGATGTGTATTTTAATATTAAATTAAAAGATGTTTTTGGATGAATTTATTGAAATTTATATATTATTTACATGATAAAATGTTTTCACACTCAAAACATATTTTTCCAAGCATAGTATATTATTAAATCCAATTTTATGCTTAAAAATAGCTTTTAAAAACATTTTTTTTGATTTTTGTGTATTTATAATAAAATTAATTTGTTTTATTTACACATATTTAATTAGATTAAAGTAATTAAATATTTATAATATCACGGCTCAAATTTTAGAGATAATCCCCTTTTATTTTGGGTCAACACGAATAGTTAATATGGTAAAATTTATCACCTGAGTAAAAGGTAAATCTTGATTAAAAATTATAAATAAGGCCATAATTATTAATATTAATTATTATTATATTATTTTAATTCTAAAATTTTAAACATATTATTGATATTGAGTTTTCTAATGGTCATGTATCATTGAAAATTACTTATATTGTTTTTAAATCAATGAATGTTAATAAAATTCCACTATCATTATTTTAAATATGAATTATGTGTCCACATAGAAAAAAGTTATGTAATTAATGAATTTAAGTGTTTATATTGATATTAATAAATTAATTTTCCTTGGAGAAATTTAATATTATTTTTTAATAATTATATAGTTTCTTCAAATTATTTTTCAACACCGATGCAATATTTTTCCATTCACTAAACAAAATTATTAATGATATTAAAAAAATTAAAAGTGATATAATTTAAATGATTTAATGTGGAAAATAAATATTTTAGAGATATATATAAAAATACAGATGTTTTAATGAATTATATCTAAATCCCCTTGGTTTTTACGTATATAAATATGAATTAAATGAATAGTGTCGAAATTTGAAATAACGATATTTTATCAAATTCATATAATATAAATTATTCGAAAATAATAAAAATATTTAAAATGGAAATATTTGTTATGATATAGTATATATTTTCATATGTTGAAAATTAATAGTATGTATATCACTTTATATGTAAAACTTACAGTCATTATTTTTAAAAATACCATTAGCAATGTTAAAATTATAATTGGCTGAGATTTGTTTAATCAAAATCATAAAGTTTAAAATGTTTTAAAAAACTGTGTAAATAAGATTTTTTGATGGGATTACAAACTTATCCTATCTTATCATTCAATCCAGGGGTATTTTATCAATTTTGTTGATAAAGAATTCATCTTAATTTAATCTTTTGATAACTTACAAAATTTCCCCTCACCTAAATTATAATTGGGATCCTCCCCCTAACTTATTTAAAAAATATAAGCCGCATATATAAAAAAAATCTTCATATTTCCCTAATAAACATAACTATAAAAATTCTAGAGGTTATTTTATTCCAAAAATACGCAACATAGATCCTTTTATAGGAGATTTTGAGTTGTTTCTAAAAAGAGGTAATATCTTTAACCGATAACGTTCTTTTATTCTGTTATTTACCTACTCTAAATATATGGTATATATTATTAAATAATAACATATTTATCCTAAATATTAAGTTATTTAATTTGAATTATTAACTCACTATTGTACACCGTCTTTCCCATCCAACAAAAAGTGAACGTAACACCTGTGTGTAAGTATGACTTACCCTCTCCAAATAGTGATATAATTCATTTTTCATCACCATATTTTCATGGTGATTATTATGATGAGTTTAATATTTAAATATTATATTAGTTACAAAATTATAATTATTCAATAATAGTGTCATATCTTCCTTATTACTATCCAATCCTTTATGAAACAATAATGTTGACTGTGTGAACGTGTGGACTACCACCTCCTTGAAGTGAAGTTGTTCATTTGTCATTTATATTTTACTTGGATAAAATTTGGACAAATTTGATTAAAATATATTACATATAACATATAATAATAATTTTCATATATGAATTAATATTTATCATTCTTTATTTCAATACTTTGCGAAATGAAAACAACATTCATGGGTACATAGGACATATCACCTCCACCAGTGATGTAATTAATTTATATATAAATAACATTTATGTATGAAGATAAATATTTATATAATGAATATATATTAAATTTATACAACTATTTATTTTTTATAGGTGATGGAACTATGAAAAATGTACAAGGATTGGAACCACTGAACTCATGTACTCATGACAAAAAAAAATAGTTGACACCGAAAAATAACAAATTTCATTAGAATTATTGGAAATTTGGGTTTTTGAAATGTTATAAAGGGAAAATAAATATCATATTATATTTATAAAAATGGAACTAATATATATGTTAATAAATATGAATTTATTATACAAGAGGTTAGAGTTATTTTGAAGCTTGGTGAACTCAAGGTAATGGTTTATTTCAAAATCTCATCAATATTCAGGTTGGTTTATAATTATGTCTCCACTAGGTGATATTTATCTTTTATATCCTTGTTTTATATTATTTTTTAAATTTTTTTTTACCATTATCCTATTTTTTTTAAAATTATTTGTTACCCATGGTTTAATTTTTTTAGAACTCTTTGAATGTAATTTTTTTATTTTCTAAATGAGACACTTTTTTAAATTTTAGAGAATATTTTTAAGAGGTTTTTTTATCTTATATAGAAAAAATAATTTTCTTATGAACATGAATAAATATTTATTTTAATATTTCTGTAAAAGTTTAATAAGATCGTTCCAATTAATTATTTCTTTAATATATTCATAGTTTTTTACTAGAAATTATTTAGAAATGGAAATGTTATTTTCCTTCAGAACTATTAAATGTTAGATATAAAATTAATATTCCGTATTAGATGAAATTATTTAAATTTACTTATTCCTTAATAGGGATATGATCCAATGATACAATCATTATTATCTATCATGATAGTTTATATTTATTGTAAAAATATGAAATTTTCTAAAAACCCAATTTTTTCGGGTGTTATAATATGATGAATTAATTATGATCATATTGCAAAAAAATGTTTGATTTTTATTATATGACTAGAGGGAACTATATCTCCCTAAAATGAATTTGGTAAATAATGATATCTAATGGGACAAACTATACTGGATTGGGGAGTGACCTCAGTCCATTAATGTAATTTTCTAAAAAATAGTCTCTGGAGTGAACCTTGACTACTAAAATGGTTTCGAGAGTGAGAACATTCAATATGATAGTTTTCTAAAATATCCTTGGATACTAAGGAAATGATTTTTATGGTTATGTGTTATCTATAATTCCATATATTATGCCTATGTTATGATCTCATGGTTATGTTCATTGATTACCATATGATTCATATCTTATGAACTGCCAATATTTATCCCATGAAAAAATATCATTATATTTTATATGAAAGGTATGGTTTTAAAATTATAAGATAAATTACTTATCGCTTATGAACATGTTTTGTTTGTTTGATATTTAATATGTCACATTTTTACCCTCACTGAGAATTTGAGGTCACCATATTCTTACATTTCAATTACCCATGTTATGAAGAAACGTATTAGTTATTATATGACTATGTAGGGTCACTGTTATGAAGAAATTAGTGGGAGATGATATAGATATTTTGTAAACCATTTTTTTATGTTTACATTTTATCAAATATACTAGATTTAATGATTATGCTGGGGAAAAAATATTTTATATTGAATATTATTCAATTAATATATAATATCTAAGCATGAAAATAAAGGGCCACTATAGTGAGGTTGTAACAAACCAACTTTTCAAAAGTGGTATTTCATCTTAAAATTTTATTGTAATCACATGTTCTGAAACTTATGGAAGTGCCTATGGTCTTGAGAAATGGATCCTGATCCTTCAGGCCTTGTTCAGAGGCATGAGCTCCGGTTATTGGAGAATTAGTAGAAATTGCATTAATGTCACCCAATTACTAGTAACCATGGTGATTATCCTATGTAACTCATTTATAATGACACCCAAATATTTTCCAGTATGTTTATTTATAAATTTAATCTCTTTGATAGCTTCAGTTACATAGAACATCAAGTAAAAAATAATAATAAAATATTATTATTTAATTTTTCTAGTTTCACCTAGTAGTTTGAATGGTGGTAATGAATTATATTAAATAAAAATTATGAAAATAAATTTCAAAATTGTTTCCAAAATGAGTTTTTTATTACAAATTAATTATAAATGAAAATAAAAAAATATTAATAAAAAAATGTGTTTTTCTAAACAACTATTTTGATGCCCACAATGTCATTATATCTTAATATATTTATTTAATAACTATTCTAGAAATAAAATAATTAAATTTATATGTTTTATATTCAATAAATATTTTTATATTCTTGAAATAAGTATTATATAAATAATATAAGAATATATCAAATAAAATTATAAAAACCTATATTTTCTAAAAGTCAATTTTGCAGCCATTTAATAGAACACCTATTTTTAAACGATATTTTGTAACTTTTATAATTTTATTTACAAAAAATATATATTTTTGAAATCAGTATATGAAAAAAATATTAGGGTCAATTCTTGGTATTATTTTAATAATTTGTTTAAGTGAATAGTGAAAAATACATCATTTTAATTGAAAACAGAAACTTCAAAAAATACTTTATAATGGTAAATTATAATTTAAATTTATTATTCTATAAAATAAGATGAATCATAAATATATTAATCCAATTTATTTATTTATAATAATTTTTCATGTTGAAATGGGATATAAAAACATTTCACACTTTTGACTATTTTCTCTTTAAAACCCCAGTTTCTCGTCTCATCTATGGGTTTAATTATAAATATAATTTTTCTAATAAAGTGAATTAAATTTAGTATAATTGATTAAATATTGTGAATAATAAGTTTTAGATTATATATTATGGTTATTTTCATTTTTTTTGTGTTAAAAATTATCCATGGAAAAAATGAATTACAGTAGTTACGCAAAATAATGTAACAGGTTAAAGTTAAAAGGGTAAAGGCTTAAAAATCCAAAAGAATACAAAACATAAATGGTTGGTAGGCATTTTTATTGACCCTAATCAGCCTTTAAAACATTAATTATTATCCAAATTCATGGAAATTAATTCCACCTCAATGTTGAAGGCCTTAATTATAAAATAATCACTATTTAATAACTTAAAACCACCCCTCCTAAAGTATAAATACCACCCCTCACCACACCATTTATCATAAAAATACATCATTCTCAAAAAAAATATTAAAATAAATTAATCCTCACTCAACTAATGTAAAAGTGATTCAAAAGTCAAATTCCAAGGTCTTTAAGGGATCCTTCAAGAAGGTTATATTCCAGAGGTAATTCACTTAAAACACCTCTCTTATTTTCTTTTCTTCGTCTACATTATCAATGACTACATAATCCATAAAGGAATAATAAATATAAAATCAGGTAAATAATTTAATTTTTTTATTCTAGTGGAATATATTATATAAAAACCTTTTACTAACTCATATTATTCTTGTATTAAAAACTATTGTCCAAATTATACTGGTCAATCACCTTTATGAATGATGATTTTGTTTTTTTTCAGTACATCATTCATAGACAGTCATAAAACTATAATTATGAGTAACTAATATTATAATAGGTATATTATATCCTATATAATATTCTTTAACTAACATATACTCATAATAGTATATAAAAAGTGACAAGTTTGTGGTGTTTGAAAAAACTACCAAAATAAACTAAACATTTATCATTAATATTTCGTCAAATGAATGATCCTCTTGAATGAAATAAAAATTTTATATGCGAATATTTATACATATTTAAGGTAATTAATAAAATTTAATTACACTAATGTAGTTGTAATCCCATTTCATAAGAACATCCACAATTTTACACAAATGAACTGATCATGAAACCATGAAACGAACACACCCCAAACCATAAAAATAATGAAATATTATTAATTAATGGGTAATAATACGTTATATAATCATCAAATAAGTTATTAAAAAAATATATATTTTTTAATGTGTTATTAAAGTTATTTAATAAATTATACAGGAGGTTAAAAACTGAAATAGTAAAGTGAATCGAGGTGTAAGGGGTTCTTGTCTCAATTTTTGTATTGTGAGATTTATGCATTATCTACAACTTATTTATTATATGAAGTTTATATAATTCATATTGATATATTATATAATTAATATAATTGTATTAATTTTGTTAAATGTTTCATTGGATATATTAATACTTTTATGGGGAATTCGATTCTATTGATTACAAAGTGGTAATGGTAAATCATGTCACTTTTACTCTTGGGAGATTTATACCTTACTCATTACTTTTTTTGTGGTGTATATAATTGGCTCAGATATATCATATCATGAATCTAGTTTTCTTTAATGATATTACATGTTTTATTTGATAAATTATTACTTCTATGGGGCATATAATTTGACTAATTAAAATGTTGTAATTATTTCTCATCTTACTTTTATTTATGTGAGATTCATGCCTTATAAACCACTTATTTCTTGTGTATGGTATATACATAAAATTATAAGTAATATAAATAATATAAATATTTTAATGGTGTTATATGTTTAAATTTATAAATTCTTAATTTTATTTGGCATACGATTCAATTGATTACAAAGTGGTAAGTGTTTCTCGTGTCACCTTAACATCTCTAGGATTTATGCCACAATCACCAATTATTTCTTCTATATAGTGTATAAAATTCCCCTTGATATAACATATCTTGTATATAATTATATTCATTGTAATAAATGATTCATTTTTTAAATTATAACTTTTTGGGGAATAAAATTTGACTGATTATAAACTGTTAAGGCTTTCTTATCTCAATTTTACTTATACAAGATTTATGCCTTATTCACCACTTATTTCTAGACTGTGGTGTATATAATTACCTTTGATATATCATATATTTTATTATTTTATATTAATTTTATTAAGTGTTTCATTTAATAAATATTATATTTTATAGGGCATATTGTTTAATTAAATACAAAGTGGTAAGAGTTTCTCATATCACTTTTTTACTTCTGTGAGATATATTCCTTATTCACTAGTAATTAATTTTGTGTGGTGTATATACATCCCATTGATTTATAATAACATAAATTTGATTATATTTATGGGTTTCAATATATTAATTGATAACTATTACTTTTATTTTTTATATTAGTCGGCTAATTGCAATGTGTCGAGGGACTTCTTAACTCAATTTCCAATCATTGGGTTATGCTTCTACGTCTTTGATTGCGTCATGTTAACAATATGTATGAAATTAATTTTGACAATCAAATGTTTTATTTAAACATGCTTTATGTTGATATATAGTGTATATACATAATTTATTCATTTGATTATTTCCTAAACCATATACCATTTTTACATATGGTGTTTACATAGAAAGTTATTTTAATAATTTGGGAGATAATATTAAATTCAGATCTATTACTCAATAAAAATATTTTATGATAAGAAACATTTTTTATAAATTAAAATTATTAATTTATATTTTAAGAATTATTTTTACATGAGATACAGGAGTTAGAGACCATTTAATGTATGCCCCTTGATGCATTGGTAGTCTCATGATAAAAAATCAGTTAGTGAAAAAACCTTCACATTTGTTTCCATGAAAAATCAGATTGGTTTCTAACCATAGAATTAAACAATAAAGAGGATTTATCTTGATATTTACTATATGTTGTACATATATTGATAGTTCATATTTATTAAATTATGAATTATATCATTATTGTTATTCCATTGGATTGATCGATTAGTTAGAATATAAATGGTTAAGTTCCAAGCTCATGTAATAATTTTTATTGAATTATTTGATAATATTTAATTCCTACCATATTTTTCTCAAGTTATGGAATTAATGCATATTGTCACAATTATTTACCTTCCCATATATTTTATTTCTTATTTACGAAAAATTCCACTGTAGATAACCCTTACCGATCATTTGAGCTCACAATTATTTTCTTTCTTTTCCCCAAGTTATGAAGATGAGATATTTGACTATGTTTTAAAGGACAGAATTTACATTTCTTTGTAATGTATTATTCATTATCTTATATTCCCAATGTAAAAAATGGAATCATATGTGTGTATTTTTATTTAAGACTAGTTAACTTCTTTATCCTTTTTTATAATATCCTTTTTATCTGTTCCATTTAAAAAAACCCTTGAGTTGAAGCTTTAGTGGGTTGGGTCACTACAATTGGTATCAAAGGAAGTTTAGTATAAACCATTGGAACTAGAGATAAGAAAACATATATTAGAGAATGAATCCCTATGTTAGAATTTGAAATTATACCCAAATAAAAGAAGCTAATTATTTATAGATTATTTTACATTATGTATTTTTGAGATTATTAATTATCTTTTAAAAAGATATGATATAATAAATTGTATTCCACTTTTTATAATTTGATTTTAATAGAAGGAATGGGAACCACATCAATGCATGTAATCCATAGCATAATGTCCATAAAAAAATATAATGGTGTTGAATCTGAATATAGAGGTGAATAAATTATAACTATACTGGGATAACTAACTGAGGTTATAAGAAATAACCTTAACCATTTGGAGTGTCCTGATAAATTGTGTGACATAATAAAGTTAGAACATTTATTCTGATAACAACCTATATCATTGAATGTCACTAAAAATCCATTTTATCTAAGAAATGGATATGTAATTTTTAGTAGATATTTATCTCCTTAGGAAGTAATGAAAGGGATATGATTTTCAAGGTAGTTTATTGCATCTTTGGATACGTGAAACAATAAGGGTGATTTATTGAAAGATCTAAAGAATATTAATAAATAGAAAACATGGATTAAAAGAATTTTAATGAAATTTTCTTGGGAAAATATTCCCCTCACGAAGTACGAGAAGATATTGAGAGACAATTATTCAGTTTGAGAAAAAAGGATGCCGACTATTTTCTAAGTATATAGAATAATTTAAAGTATTAGTAAGGCATAAAATATACTAAAAATGTAATCTATTGAGTAAGATTGATCATTTCTTTGATGGTTCAAATTCATTCATTTGAGTAGAACTAGTCTCAGAAAATTGATCTTCATACCACGATGTGGTATCATATTCCATCAAAATAAAGAAGGAATTATATAAGTCACATGACTTTAAGGTATAGAAATAGAGGAAGAGAATAGTATATAATGATATGGATAACGAGGATAATGGTAAGTAGGATTTCCCAACATGTGATAATTGTGGAATTAAAATCCTCAGTACTTATACGAAGGGGATGTATGTTTGTTATAATTGTGGAGAGAAACTCCACTAGGATCATGATTTCAAGGGAACTAATTGAGGTTTAAACGTAAAAGGATTCAACTATAAGTATATGGGGAACTATGAAAACTAATTCCATAAGTTTCAAGGGAATATACCTGAGAAGAATCTAGGGGATCAACTTCAATCTTATGAGATTGATATAGCTTAAATGGAATGTTTTTTGTGATATTTTTTTGATCCATGAAATATGTTGTATGAAATTATCAATATAATAATTATGAAACTTATAAGGATTATATTGTTGTAATATTTCATCAATTATTTGAATTAATCTATTAAATGGTACAAAGAAAAGTGATTCACAAGAAAGTTAAACTTTATTGGAAAACCCATGTTTGAGGGAAAGATAACCCCTAATATGTTTCTAATATTGAGTTAATAATGTTTGGATAAATAGATGATTTAGATGGATAATTTATATTGGATAATGCTGAATTCCTCACAACTAATTAACTATTAATTGACAATGTGGGTATGTTATCAATGATTGAATTTATACAATTTTTAGAATACATCCAACAAATTTTGTTATACATAATAAATAAGAAAGAATGCATTTTTTTCAATATAGTATTATGATTATTCATGTGATTACCATGTTTTGAGAGGAATCATGATAAATGTATTAAATTTTTTGGTTTGTTATAACTAAGATCTACCTCATTTTTTATTGGTGGGTTTAATGAACACTTCCTTTTAGAAATTTAGTTCCTTTATTTTAAATGTTTTTGATCTTGATATTTTGGAGGGTTTCCAAGGCCAAACATTTATGAAATGGTTTAGGATGAAATTTGTACAAGGTTTTAAAACTAACTTCAATTTGTAATGATACATGTTCTCATTGATGATGTATAAATTGTTTAAGGCACAACCAACAGATAAGATGGTTCTTCTGAAATAGAAATGTCTGAAGTAATTAATATTTTTTTACATATATTCATTGGGATTGAAATAATTCCCCAACTAAAGGAAAAATGGTATATAAACAAAATGGTGACCTATTATCATTATGTTTGGTGATATTAATGACTTTTTTACACATTTAATTGGTGTTTTTCTGGTTTTTGAATTTCAAATGCCCATGTTCTCGATCACTATGCCTCAAAAACTAATAGTAGGATTACATTTTTTGGTCAATGTTTTCACTTCCTAATAATGTTATCCAAAAAGGAAACTTGGTTTTTTAGTGGCATTCAAATTTCTATTTCCCACTTATAAAGAAGATTTTTTATTAACCCTATTTATGATGTGGGTTTCCAACAAAAGAATCTTCTTGTATCCGGCTTTTTTCTCAAAATTAAATTTGAAATCGTGAAAATGTAATTTATTGAATTAGGAGAGAATGTAACATCCCAATATTTTATAGTATGCATTTTTTAAAATGTAATCACTTCGATAGATTCTATTATAAGTAACATTAATCCTAATAATGAGATTAAATATTTTTTTAAATTATGATAGTTACCACCTAGCCATTTGAATGGAGGGAATGGATGAGAATAACTAAATTATTTAAATCTATTTTATGTATAATTATAAAATGAATTCATTAGATACTTATCAATTAGAAGTTAAAATAAAAACATATTCAACAGAAAGGATGTGTTTTTATGATAAACTATATTGATACCAACTGTGAAATTTTATCTTAATAAATTAAATTAGTCACTATTAGTGAAATATTTTAACGAAATTTATATATTATATTTTAAAAATAATTTTTAAAATTAATCTAGTTTGTTTTATTGTCTCATGATAAGAATCAATCAAATTTTAACCATAAAATCTATATTGTCTTAAAATTTAATTTTTCCACCTTTTAATCGTGCACCTCTTTTGAAACTAAAATTAAAAAAATTTATAATTTTTTTCAAAAAATTTATCTTCATTTTTTAATTAAAAAATCAAAATTAATTTATGGTGATTTATTTGTATTTTGACGATAAGTTTCAAGTGTTGATGAAAATGTGAACATGAATTTTAATAGAAATTTGACATTTCTTCTAAATAATTTATAATTCTATATTATATTTTAATTTTATTAAATAAATAATAGATAATTAAAAAATATAATAATCCAATTTATTCATTTAAAATAATTTTTATTCTGAATTTGGATAATTTTTTTTCAATTTTTTGCTCATTTTCTATTTAAAAACCCAATTCCTCATATCATCTACGAGATTTATTTATTTATAATTTTTCCAATAATATTAGTTGAATTTGTTTAAATATATTCCATATTTTGAAAAAGAATTTTCCAAACATGTTTTAATATAATTTTAATTTTAGGCAAAAAATGTTACTATGGTAAAATAAATATTCACGATCTTATATGTATAATATGTAACATGTTAAAGTTGAAAGGCTAATGGCTTACAATACTTAAAAACTAAAACATTAAATGGATTCTTGAAGTGTTAATCAACCAAAATAGACTTTAGAACATTAATTATCATCTAAAAGAATTGAAATTAATGCCACCTCAATGTATTTGGCTTTAATTATAATATAAAGAGTATTTAGTCACCAAAACCACCCCTTATCATGTATAAATACCACCCCCACAAACCAATTTCTCTTAAAATACATGAAGCTAGAAAAATATATGAAAAAACCTTCATAATATCTCTACCCAAATCCATGTTAGTTTGGTGTAAAAAAAGTCAAATTACATGGTCTTTAAGGGATCCTTCGAGGATGTAATATTCAGGACGTAATTATCTAAAAACACATCTCTTATTTTCATTTCATCTTATACATTTCCTTCAAATCCTTAATAAATAGAAGAATAATAACTACAAAATTATGAAAATAAAGGTTTTTTATGATTCTATGGTTATATATTATATCCATATATTTTAGTACCTCCTAAAATTACATGAAACAAACCTATTTTCAAAATTATAGTTGTTAATCACTCCTATGTATAATGATTTTAGTCATTTTACATTAATGAATTCATGGAAGGTTATAAAAATATTATTCCGGTTAAATAATATTTTAATTGGTATATTATAACATATTATACGTTTTTTAACTAATATATACTGAAAATATTAAATAAAATGATAATAGTTCATGGTGTTCTGAAAAACTGTCAAAATAAACTAAACATTCATCAATATAATTTTATCCATTAAATAATCCACATACAAGAGAAAAAAATTAAACATGGGGCCATTTATTGTTATATATTTTCATTAATACTATTTTGTTAAACTTTTAGTTTTGTAATCACGTTACAAAAAATATCCATAATTATACACAAATCAACTGACTACGAAACCCTAAAATGATCACACTTGAAACCATTAAAATAACGAAATATTATTAAATAATCATTCATAAGATGTTATAAAATCAAAAAAAATCATTTTTAAATATGTATTTATGTCTTTAATGACTTATTAAACTTATTTCAATCATTATACAGGAGGTCAATTAATTATATAGTCAAGTGAATCGTGAGGTATGAGTTTCTCATCTCACATGTAATTTTATGAGATTTATGCCATATCAAACCACTTATTTATTATGTATAGTGTATATACTTCCCTTCAATGTGTCATATCATTAATATATTTATTTTAATTTTATTAATTGTTTAATTTTATAAATTATTACTATTATGGGGAATAAGATTTGACTGATTACAAAGTGGTAAGTGTTTCCCATCTCACATTTACTTTTGTGAAATTTATACCATATTCACCACTTATTTCGTGTGTGTGGTGTATATAATTATGTTTGATATATAATAATTAATGTCATTATTTTCATGGTATTAAATGTTTTAGTTGATTATTTATTACTTTTATGGGGCATATGATTCAACTAATTACAAAGTGGATTGGGTTTCTCATCTCACTATAACTTATATGAGATGTTTTCATTATTTACCACATATTTCTAATTTTTTGTATATGTAATCAACTTTTATATATAATATCCTGAATATAATTATTTCTGTAACACCCCAAGATTCCATAGTACATTATCTCTTCTATGTTATTCCAAAACATGCACTACACGCATCATTGAGTTCGAGCGCACCATGACTTACAAAACTAGCAGTTCAAAAATTGGTTATGAATAAAATTGACATATTTTTGAGTTCTATATACTCAATATAATTTTAGAATCTGTATTATCTGTTTCATAAACATAATATACGAACAAATTCATTTTTCTCAAAAAAAGGTATTTTAAAAAAAAAGAAATTTTACCACCTTTTAATGGAGATCCCTTTTTAAAACCAATATATGACATTTTTATATATTAAATATAATGAAATTAAATTCTTTTTTAGAATAGGGACACTAAAATTTAGTTTTGATAGATTTTTGGTACATTTTTTATAGCTTTAATATTTTGAAGAATAGTGAAAAATACTAAATTTTAATTGAAAAAACATTTTTAATCGAAATAGTTTTTTGTGTTATATTATAAATTTGAATGGTTTTGATATATAATTCGATTATATTTTTATCATTTAATAAAATTTAGGTCATTATAAATAATTTCACATTGAAATTTCACATAAACACATGTCATTCTTTTGACAGTTTTTACTTTTTAAAACCCACATTTTGGTTTTGGCAACGAGAATTAATTTTAAATTAATCAAGAAACAATATATTTTTTAAATTTGGTAATATAGAAATCATTATTGAATTCAAAAAATAAAAATTAGAATAGATAATTTTTTTGGTATTTATCTAAAAACTGTTAATTTTTTATCAATATTGAAAACCACTGCATTAATGTTTAAAAATGAATTTTTATTTAAATAATTATTTATTTTATTTAAATTTATTTTAAGTCAAAATAGATATATAATACCTATAAAATTTCAATTCAATTCATTGGGGTCATTTTACAATAAAATTATTTTTATAAAAAGATTATTGAACTTTTTAACGTCTTTTAGCGACCTCATAGGCACATTCGGAAATTTGCATAAAATGAAATTTCACCACTTCTGTGAATTGAATTTCAAAAATCTAAGAGACATAGTTGAAATTTGTAAGTAAAATGTGGTTCAATAAGATGAAAATAATTTTTAGTGAATAATATCTTTTATCTTTTATTTACCATGATTAAAAGTAAATATGTTAATTGAGGGTAAAAATGAAATTATAATTACCCTAACACATGTCCTAATTCTATTGGATAAGTGTATTTTAAACCAAAATAACCTTTGGAATAAAATATGATCCTTTGACCCACTTGGACTAGATTAGGATATTTATTATTAATTCATTTATAGAAAAGTTAAAAGTGTACAATTTAGTGTTTAATAAAAAAACCATTTTTATAATAGGGTCATACATAAGATAAATTCAACAATAAATATAAATTCGAATGGTAAAATTATTTCTTATATCATGGAATTTAATTTATAATTTTTAGACATTAAATAATTAAATTGATTTTTTACACAATGATGATGAAGTTGTTACCTTATTCATAAAAGAATGAAATAAATAATATTATATATATTAAAATAAATATAATTTGAATATCTTAATGAATTCCACTAATTTTATAGATGACTATGAAATGTTAGGGTTTATTAAATATTTTTTTTTTCAATGTGATAATGTTTTTATGACATTAAAAAAAATCAAATACTAAATAGTGTCAAAATTGACATAAATGAGTTTTTTAATCAAATACTATATTATTAAATTATCTAATAGTCCAAAAAATATATGGACCAGAAAATGGAATTATATAATTATATATATGTCATTAATGAACCAATTGGAGTTAGTTTGTCATTTTATAGTATTTTTATTAACAAGATAATATAAAAAATAGAAATGGTAAATGTTAAACGATTTAACTAAGAATTAAATCTATAGGATATGGTTAATATGATAAACTAAACTTGTATAAAACCTATTGTTGGAGAGGATTTATACCCATAACCAACTAATAATCTAAATAAATTCATATTTAGGCATTAGAAATGTAATATGATTGTATAATAAAATAATATTTCATGTTTTTTCTAAGGTTCCCCATCACCCCTCTTATAAAATGGAACATACCCTTCTCTCAAATTCACTCATCCAAAGCCATTTGTCTTGTCCATAACCTACTAAAATATCCTCTAAAATACCCTCCCTTCGACGTAGAGTCCTTAATTTGATTAGAAAGCCAACCTAGGTAGCCCTTTTGATCAAATCAAAAGGAAACACCTGAAGAAGAGGTAATAATTTCACCACCCTTTTCGAAGCTATTTTCTTCTTACACTTCATATTTCTTTGTCATTTCCATACCAAAATAACAAATACATTACCTTATACATACTATGATGTTATTATAAATATGGTATAGCCATATTCATTATTCTATCCATCCTATGAATCAAAAAGTCACCATACATGCGTAGGTACGGCTTTCCGTCTCCACGTCATGTGGTAGTTTGTTATTCTAACACTTCATTATTTGGATAGTATAATAATGATTATGAATGATATAAATAATAAATATAACATGGTAATTATTCTATAAATATGATATAACATCCAATTTCAAATTATTTCACTATTAATATAATGAAATTGTTTCTCTTGAGTACGTACAGATTACCATCTCCACAAACACAATGAGATTTATTCCCCATCATAATCATTCACGAATAATTTTCATTTTATGATTAAAAATTATTTTTATGAACATAATATAATTATGGATATAATCAAATACATCCTATCCATAAGAAACCTCACTCATATAACAAAATATATAATGGAAAATGAATAAGTTAACACCCAAACAATGATAAAACTAAAATTTTATTAACTAATAAATATTAGAAGATCATATATGATATCATATTTGGGTATATGGTTCTTTTATTTTTTAATAATAATTATATAACTATTATACAAGAGGTTAGCATAACCTTGACTATGGAAAAGTACAAGGTAACAGATAATTTTACAATCTCTTTATTTATCCGAGGTTGTTTATACATATGTATCTAGTATGACTTCTTTTTCATCCACATATGTGTTTCATACAAATGTTTTTTATCTTATATAGAGGGTGAAACTATTTTCCTATGTTATATCACCTTCAAAGCTTCCCTTACAAGATTATAAGAATTTTTTCAAAATAAATGATTTCTTTTATAATTATGTGACTTTTAGATTATTTAAAAATAGAAAGATATATTAATATCAAATATATATGATTTCATCTATATCAACATAATCTGATGGATTTTACATTTTTTTTGTATTTGATTTATTATGATACAAATATTCCATATTGTATTGAAGGTTTTGTGATTTGTTTGACTGTGAATGTTTTATTTTTATACCATTCATGGTTTATTGTTAAAGTATTAACATTTTGTATGATCGTTTTAATATGAATGCTTAAGTTATGTCTCAACTCATTTGAGGAATGCATTGGACTTAGAAAGTGATGGGTGGAGCCTGCTCTAGCTCCTCTGTGCATCGGAATTTCTAATGAGACAATTATACGTCGAATTGGAAATGGGATTTCCCAAATTTATATATGGTTTTGGCTGAGGCCTAAATAAATTTTAGACATCCTTGCCAAGGTATTGAAAAAATGTTTCAGAATGTCCCACATTATACATTCCCTCATTATGAAAACATTATTGATGGTTCATTTGGTTATTTGCATAGTGGAATACCCATGACTATGTTTTATTATGGAATTATTTACTCATCTCATATTACTACAATAAATTTTACATGATTAATATTTGTAAAGGCATCAGTTTTTAATTATTAGCCATGCCTAATGTTTATGTTATCTTCCTATGTATTGTTTACTCAATGATATCTTTTACCTTTTTAAAAATAGTTTCATTTCAATTAAACCAATTTGGTTTGTTAGTTACTTGATCCTCTATTATCATGTGTCTCATCCTTCCCATGAATAATGATGTAAATACAATGTTACAAAACACAATGATTTACTAGGTTTTGTAAAAATACATATTTATTTACTTGTTACTAATTCCTCCCAACATGTATTCTCTATCCGAATATTATTATCAATTGCAATGGATGATATAGAGTCACACCATATCTCTCCAAAATCCCCACAGTTAATTTCTTATACTACATTTGACAGTGTTTCAAGAATCAACAGCAGTTTTCTTGAGAATCCATACTAGATATTTCTCTCTCTCCCCATTAAAATTGAGAGGATTAAACCTACCTAAAATGATATATCTACTATAGTATTATCTATTGATATACCTTCATAATAATTTTAAATTTATCTATCTCTTATACCAACTCAATAACCTCTTCAATGTTGATGGTATTTCTTAATAAATTTTGGTCACTTTTATATAATTTGTTTCCATAGTGAAACTCTACTAAGGATAAAATTTATTTCTTTTTATAATTTATTAATCTCACTACAATGTGTACAAGTAATTAAAAATTATTATTCTATAATATTTTATTCTATAATAACACATTTACGATGTATAATAATTCATCATAGAAATCTCATCCTAATGACACCATGTGCATGGTATATAATTTTGGTGTGATCCAAAAAACATATAAAATAGTATTCTATTTATTATTTTATTTTAATTCCTTAAATGTATCAAGAAAAAGTTAATATTATAATTTTATATTTCTTCCGTGTTATTAAATTTATTCAATGTTTTCACATAGAGTGCATGGAATGCATTTATTGCATTCAATATTCACACTGTCATTTATAAGTTAAACTTTTTCTTCACACAAAGGATTCAAAAAATCTAAATAGTTATTCTAAAAGGTACCTCACATATGTTTGTGAGTATATTGTGTGTTTTTCTCCATCACATGCGGTCTACGCTTGGAATCTCATGTGGACCCTTTGAACCTCCTTTATGTGTTTGGGTGATTATCCATGGGTTCCATTAGTTGAAAATAGGTAGTCTATGAGTATATTCTCCAATGTTTTCACATATATAGAAGGTTATTCATGAGATCTTAATATCCTAACTATATCACATGAAATATTATACTTCACATGAATGAATCACATGGGAACGTTCATTCCTTTGTGTGAATGGCCTATATGAGTGATAAATTTCTAGATATCGAACTATAAATCAAATTTTACCAACAATTTAATTCATTCATACAATAGTATTTATATAAGCTGATACAATAATTAAGATCCAAATTTTATTCCATGTGAAACACTCATTAAAGCATTGGAGACGTTGTCATTTCTCAGACATTATAGATGGCCAAAATAATGGGAAACATGAACATCATGCAATGAAAAATAAATCAAGTAATTAATTTGATCACATAAAATTTTCACATAGATAATCTTGTGATATATTAGTGGAAATATCATACTTTTATAGTTATTTTTTAAATTTCCTCACACGATGCAGCTTCTAGATCAGATATCATTTAATTAATACATCTGATTTATACATTCGAAAATATATATAAAAGGGGGGGGGGATATTCTGGAAAATTATTCAATCTTGTTTTTCATGAAGCATCATATAATTTTTGGGTGATTACATAAAATTATAATTTTTTTGATCATGAAAAACCATTATTGATTGCCAGCTTTTCAGGTGATGGAATCTCATGATGTTAAGTTGATTATTAGAAGGTCTTCATGCAGTTTTATTTTTTCTGATAAGGTCTTGATGATTATCATGCTTTTTTATATGATTTTTAGAACAACATGAAATTATCTCATGTGATTTCATTTAGAAATCACCATGGTTCTTTGGGAAACTAGTATTTATAAAAGATGATGTTTCATACATATCTTCATTATGATCATGCCTTTCTTCATTCTTCAAGATGACCACTTTGAATGTCCATATGTTGACTATCCCTCACTGTAATATAAACCTTTATAGTCTCAAGATCCTTTATATAAGACTCTATAGTTGATGGTGGAATATCACAACATGTGATGTAAATCATTAGGGTTAGATAGATATTTTTCTATACATATGTTTAAGTGGAGGTTGAAAACAACCCTACATCCCTATATCCCACATCGAACACAACATTGGTTGTCATCTCCATTTTATTACAACCATGGATATTATTAGTATGAGATGGTAGTAGGGGATCATCACCCAAACACACATACTCACAGATAGGCCTCATGTTGGTTAACCAACATTCCCATCTGGCCTTGGTGACCCATTTTCAAGAACACTCATATAGGAGTGCACTCATGTAGACATATACATAACCCACTCAACTCTATTAACATGAGGACTATGTTTAATGGATCCCCTAATTAGATGTGTTCAGCTACCACATGTGTGGGGTTGAGAGGGACATTATGGATTCTATGGGTTGAGCCAATATTTTATATTAGTCCACATTGTATATATTATATTTAAATATCTAAGAATGTAATTTAATGAAAATAATTAACTCATAATAATGAAATCCTATATGGAAAATATATAATATTTTTTAAATACATCTTAAAAATCATGAAATATGATACATTACATAGTATTCATCTAATTATTATTATCCTCTTAATTATGTACTAAACAATGTGACCTTGTTAACAAATGTCTTTAACATTAAGATCAGTTCAAACAATTGTAACACATACAAACATGGAAAATTACTAAATCCTGAAATACAAAGCCATTAAATGAATACACAAAAAGTATCTATAAATTTCCGATTCATTTAACAGAAAATATTGAAGCAAATACAATATATGATCAACAATAGCAATTTTTAGGCGATCTAATATACTATATTTTAGGAAATTTTTATATTTCATCCTGTTTTTATCATTCTACTTTTAATATAATGTTAATAATGGTCAATAAGTCCAATTACAACATAAGGAAGGTGGTCTAGTAATTTTTCTCTAATGTTGAGTTATTTCATATCCTTCTTTGTCATGCCACATGCCAATCATTCTAATCGATTTCTTAAAAATATGAATTTACTTATTTAAATTGTTAACCTTGGTAGGAAAACACCTATAAACTATTAATTATTGTTGGATTTCACCTACTTCAAGAAAATACGCCCTTTGGTGATATTATTAAATTCCCTCAAATTATTGTATGTTTATGTGAACAAAACACCTTCTATGTGGTGTTAGTTTTTTACCCTTGTGAATTTTTTAATCTAATTAAATGGAAATTTAGTGGTATGACCACATCACAAGAATATTACATGAATAGTGGGTTATGACTTGATTAAATTGTGTGTTAATAATTAGAAACCACTCTAGGAATTATATTAAATCATTACATACTTGATGGTAATTATATTAATTTCTATTACTATTGTTATTATTATTATTATATCTATTGTGTAATGGATGTTGACACACAGTTAAGGCTAGTGTTGGATATTATGATTCATGGTCACATAATGAGTGATGTTGATCATGAAATCTCAAATTTTTATTGAAAAATGGACAAGATGTTTAATTTTATGCTAGAGGTTATTGAACATGAAGTTTCACTTAACTCATTGACTGACAATTAGATTTTTATTTTTAAAATATACTTTTATAGAAAAAGAGGGAAACCACAAAAGTTTAAACTAGAAAACATTAGAAACCATAGGAAACCACACAATATTATAATGAACTCATTTGATTATTCGTAAGATCATATCAATATAATTTCTAATTAAGTATAGTTAAATATTTATCCATATCATCCTTGATGAGGTATAAAAATGATATTCCAATTTTTCCCAAGTTTTGGTAAACTCGCTCATGATTTTCATCCTTTAATTGAATCTTCAAGTCAAAATAATATATTTATTTTCAATCTAAACACAATAGTCCTTATATACATACAATAAAACCATTCTATCATCTATCCTATCAATATCCTCCTGAGTATAATTAATCATAAAATCTTCCTCTAACATTTCTTCTTCAGAGGGAATGATAATATTTCATGGTTTATTTATTCAGCCTCCTCACCTAACTCCCATTATGGAGAAACCAACACATATTTAGAGCGGATTTATATAATAGTTATGGGCTCATTATTAGAAACATCCACATCTATAGAGTCTCGAAACATATTAGATTGAGCTTACACCATACCACTATCTTTATCTTGTTCCTTAGCATCACCACACTCAGCCCTTTGACTTTGGATATGAAGGTTCAAACTCTAATTTGGTTCATGGTCCTTATCATTGATTTCACCATAAATAACCTTTGGAAAAGTATTTTTGACCGACCTTGTCTCCATTGGTATAGGTAAATGAGATTAATACTTACACCCTTTAGATTTATTCCCCTTAAGTAGAGTGCATCTTAAAAAGTCATGGTTTCCCTTCTACCCCTTCCTCTCCTGTGGACTATAAAGTTCTCTACTATGAATTCCAACTATATTACCAACTGAGAATAGGCTAGAGGTCTTATTAACTAATTCTTCCGGAGAGATCCGTTGGCCTTCAGTATAGTTCTCTTCTTGATCTATGACACATTGTTCATAAACCATACCATCCATTTATATCCCTTAAAGATAGTTACATAGATAAATCATATAACTTTTTCTTCGTGGAGGTATCCTATTCTTAATATTCACCCTACCCCACTATACAACGAATGATATCTATGTCACATTGTCATGGGACTTGCAACCCGATGAACCTCCCTTACATGGGACATGAATCACCTCCCGATGAGTGGGTTCATTTCAAAGATTCATTTCCTCTGCATTTGATGATGATTTTTTCATTCTAAACTCCATTTCTGAAAACCCAACTTTGTACACCCCCTCAAACCCACAAAAACTAGAATAGCCATACATAGTCGACCAATGGTGAGCCACATCATGTCTCAAATTGTTGAAGTTTTCTACAACCTCTGGACTGAAATTTAAGAGTCTCTCTTATTTTATGATAAGATCATCATGTTTTGTATCTATCTTGTCCACTCAAATGGTTTAAACTTATCTTATTCTCCTAATTATATTATCGTTTTCAAGGGCCCTTTATTATTTTTATATATATCATGTTTTATATTCATATTTATTTGTATACCATGCATTTCCATTTTTAAGAGTATCTTGACATTATCATAATTTTGTTTACTTTACCAGTGATATTAATTTTTTTTAAAGTTGGGGCCGAAGCCTCATTTTTATTATTGAAACAAAGAAAAGACCTCTTTAACTGGGTAGAGGGAGACCCATTACATAGCCCGAAGGCCCAGTGGGCATTTAGCCCATTACATAGCCCGTAGGCCCAATTTTTTGGCACAAAGCCCATTCTGTGAATAGTACTGCTACAGTACCCACACTTCTACAGTACCCGCCGCTGCTACAGTGCCCCTACCGCCGCTACAGTGCCGCCGTTGCAGCAGTATCTCGGCTTCTACAGTAGCGCTACAGTGATATTAATTCTCTAGATGATTTATTTAAAATTCCACTATTTCTTTTCATTATAATTCTTTCATCAATTTATCTTTTATTCTACACTATACTATTCTCTAACAAGAGGGAATAGTCTCCCAACGAACACACCATAGGACCTCATTACTTCTCATCATCCTATGGCATATTGGAAGGATAATTTGAGGCTAAATACAGCTCAGGTTCAATTAATATTCAGTTTACCAGTCCCAGGATTCTACACCATATCAATATCATATCAAAGAAGTCGAATTCCTATATTATCCCACCATGGGATTCCATATATACTATTCATAAAGTGACTACACATCCATTGTGGAGAACCTCCATCCGTGACATACACAAGGCGATTTATCATAGATATCTAATGTATTATAACTAATTATAATTCCACTAAAATATATACTAGAAAATACAATATATGGTGTAGTTCACAAGTTATGTATATAATAAACTTACTATCAGTGAAATCAGTCTTATAAAATAACATTTTTTCAATGTCAATCCAATATACCAATTATGGTTGTTTCTCAAAGGACTATTTAAACTATGTGTTAAGCGAAAAAATAAATTATATTCTCATATACACACATCATACATGAATAAATACATCAAATGTTACAATGAAAATCAATAAAAAAATTCCCAAAAACTGGCTAATGTAAACATCCCACTAGAATGTTTTTCAGGAAATGCCAGTTCATGGTCTATAAAAAGCTATGACATGTACGTATAAATTGTCTACTATATCCATCATAGTAATAAAATGGAACAGTCACAATGAATCCATTTTATGATGTATCATACAAATAACACTCTTTAAGGTCATGATAAGAGGACCACTTGGTGTCATGCACACCTCCTCGTATACTAGAGGTTATTGGCAAGAAAGGAATGCTTAAATCATACATTTATAAAAGTATTTTGTTAATATATTATCAAAAAATAATATATAAATATTCAATCAATATAAAAAATTATGATAAAGGTATGCAGAAATTTAAAACTTATTATAAAAAATGAACACACATGTCATAAAAATATACATCCCACAGATTTCCAATTATCCTAATAAAAAATTCAAATAAACAATAGAATAAAAATAGATAATGTATCTTTTATAATATAGAAGGATAACATTGTACCATCAACCCCAATAGTTAATAAGTTACTCTAGACCAACACATTGAAAGCCCAGTTGGTATACCAACAAAATAGACATATTGTCTTCACATGTAGTAAGGAACTCGTTAAATTTTTGAGAAACACATCTCATTTGGGGAAAATAAATACCCAATATACACCCCCATATACATATTTATTCATGTGAAAAAGTAATTATCTAAAAACAAATATTTATATTGGGACATCTTGTTTTATCCATGACATGAAAACACCTAATCCAACATGAGTTATCATTTTCTACAAATTAGTCACCAAATTAATTTTTTTTCCATAGATGAAGAAAAATAATAAGGAATTATACCATGGCTCGACCTATACCAAATTGCTTAGGGTGGAGAATCTATGTATAACTAAAGCACTATATGACATCTGGAATAAATCCAGTTTGAAATCCAATCCTCATCATAAATTAGTAACATGATGTACCTTTTCATTCCCTACTCACTCATGAGATTTCACCCATATAGCACCATAGTCATCCCAATTGATATTGTATATGCCATAAAGTAAGTATAATAATCAACAATGTTCACATAGGATATGTTACTGAAATAAGACCATCATCTTCCCTGGACACTCAGGGTGTGTCAGAAAAATAGTTAATTATTTATTCTATATCACCCAGGATATGGAACAGAAATAATACTTTTATCATCCTTGTTTACTCTAATGATGCCTAAAAAATAGCACCCTTGTCTCTTGTGCTCACTCAAGAAACACAAAACAAATATTACCCTTTATAACCCCTAATTAATTGAGTTTACACATAATATTACATTACTACTACCCTATATCACATGGTAGGACACATATAATATTACCATACCCAACCTCCATGGGAAAGTCTGCCTATACATGCTTCATACATCCCCTCTACGATAAGGGAAACCATTCATTGGCATTCTACCACATCTTCATCATACTCCAAAAAAATTATTCACCCCTAAGGTATGAACTATCTATTTAATATAATCACACAACAACCACACAAAAGAAAAAAAGTGGAGTACCAAACCCCTCAACAGAGGCCACTAGATTAGTAATTTGGAAACATAACTCAAGATGAAGCCCCATGTCTAAAATCACACTTCATTTTATACATTGAAAATTATGTTAACAATATCAATAATATTTCATCCACATATTAATAGAATTTTATTTCTTTAATTACCCTCAAATATCTCTTAAAAGAAACCCAACATGGATATTTAGACATGTCTCAATCTAGTCCCCTCAACACAAAGAGTTATCCAACAACACATGGCTTCCCCCAACATGTAGGCCCTTCCGGAGATAGTATCAAAAGGAAATTACCATACTCATCTCATTATAACATCCCATCCTAGTCCGAGTAATTATATAATATACTATGATAACTTACACCAGACCTCTTGGAATCTTAATTCCAAATCATCCCAATAACCCCCTCGACCCGTAGTTGGGTCCCACCTCACATCTCCGTATGAAAATTCATCACACCTATCACTTGGAAGAAAAAATACCATTACAAAAAATCTTGTAATAATAGAATTACCCAATCCGTGTCCCTTATAAGGACACTTCTCCATAATAAAATGGGTTTTCCATATCAAGAATATAATGTATGGCCATCTCACCAACCCCACTTGGCCTAAGCCTCTCGGACATTACAAACATGCACTAGGAATCAAATCTTTTCTATTCACTTAAAATCCCATGTCAGAAGACATACATGAGGTTTTTAATTAACACCATTGACACAGATTCCCTCTCAGAGACATGGCCATTAAACGATCTCAATTTACCCTAAGTGAAAGGGTGTACTTATTCTATTTCAAGGAGAATCAATTGAATTTTATCTCTTCCTCTAGGGATCTCTTATTCCTTATTCAATTACCCATGTACATATTTTGATATCATAATCTAAAACCATGCATAAATAATCTGATGATTTAGTATTATAGGGACCACTTATTTCAAACAGTGGGTTACGATCCTCACGAAGTTCTTCTCATCCTTAGCCAATATCATCCACGACTAATCCAAGGTTTTACCAACACTAAAGCTCACATCTCAATCAAAATCATCCAACTAATAAATTAATAAAAATTATAATATATTATTTAAATAATTAGGTATGTTGACTGAAAATCTCAATGGGCATTAAATGTCACTGAAACCACACATAACCAAATGTGTTCATGTAATGCCACATGTTTTTACTATATATTTATCCTGTAAATAAGTCCAATGTGTTCAGTAGATTTATGCACAAGAAACGCCAAACTAAAATGAGACATAACATATTACATGAATACTATTAAGACAATTATACGAATAATAATACCTCTTGTAAATAAAAATATATAACTTAATTAAAAATAATTAAATTTATAGAATAAATAAATAATATTATATAATATTAAAAAAATTATTCTTTCTCAAGTAATTATTTTTTAAAAGTGTTGTATATTTATTAATAATAAACTAAAATTACCATGTTTAAAATATTAGTATATATGAAGTTATATATTACCAATATTTATATTAGTAATTTATAGTAAATTGAAGAAAATTAACTTTATTTTGTGGATTTATCATATCAATATTAGATGAAGATTAATTTTGGTTATTTCTCTAGAAATATCGACTATTAGGCGAACAATATAAAATATTGTTTATATAAATATGATAGATTTTATTACATTACCATAAATTAAGATTGAATTTAAAACTTATAAATCAAATTTCATGAAAAAAATGTATTTAATGATTAAAAATATACATTCAACAAAATTCTATTTTGATTTTAGAAAATCCAGTTTTAGTATTTAGAAAATTAAGTAATATTTATTTTTACAAACACTATTCTCAGTCCATTTCATTTAATAATGTTCTCAAAAGGTGTAACTTATTTATGGTTTGTGTTTACGGTAAAATAACAGTTATTTGGTTAATAATAAACAAATTAATGACATTGAAATCAACAATGTTGATTATTTTGTATTAAACAAATTTTTAAGAGTAAAATACTCTTTTATATAAATATATTTTCATTAAATTTCACACATATTAAATGTATTTTTTATATCTGATGGAAATTTTATTTGAAAAAATGATTTTATTTTTGTAATAATTATTTCCAAATTATATGAAAAGAAAATATTTGTTTTTGTGGAATTGAAAGTAAATTTCTTGTGTAAAAATTAGTTACCATAATAAGATAAGAAAATGATAAAAGTGAAAAATCGAATTGTAAACGACATAAATACATGTTAAAAAATTGTTTAAATGTTAATGTTTTGGGATTTATGAACCTTATCCCTTACCCCAATCCATTTTTTGTTTATTATTTGATCAAATCGACATTTTAATAATGACTTTACCTTTTATATTATTTAAAAAATTTGACTTCACTCCCTTATAAAAGAATCATTCTTCACTCAACTTTTCATCACACACCAAGAAACATATATTTAACCAATATCAACCCAAATAAGTACCCAAAAGTCCTATAAAAATAAAATATATTCTAATTTTATTAGAAGACCACCACTCAAATCATTTATCAAAACATTGAAGGATCTCTTAATAGGAGTAAGGTGAAATTCTCCTTAACTCATTTTTTATTTTTTTATAACAATATTATTTTATAAAATATAAATATAACATAAAAATGATTAAATAACTAAATAATTATCATAGTAGTACTAAAATTTCATTATTTTTACTATATATCTATTGTCTACCTTCTTCCCAACTATTCGAAAAACAAAAACGTCACATGTGTTACATGCTGTCTACAACCAACAGAAGTGATTGATTAGATTTTCATTACCACATGGAATGGATTGTTAAATAAGGGTATTTAATGATAAAATATAATAAAAAAAATATTATGACTCTATAAATATAAAAAAATTCCTATCATATTTAATTTTTATGGAAAATGAAAACATCATCTGTGGGTGGATACAGACTACCACCTCCATGATGTGATCGATTTCATTTTCCATACCTAGTATTTTATTATATATATAAATATATTAAAAAATAATTATTAAAAACATAAAAAATATAAAAAATATCATTATAATTATATAATAATTATATTATTTAAATAATCAATTTTTTAACCACACCCTTTGATTAAGGAATCTTCCAATTTGGGTCGGTTTAACCACCAATAAAAAAATGATTTAAATTTAGATAATAAATTAATATGGAACAAAAAAATTGTATTATTAGAAATTAGTTTTAAAATAATTTATGGTTAATGGTTTTACAATGTCTATATTAAAATTTAACTTATTATTAATAGATCACCTTTTTTATAAAAATTAACAAAACAAGCAAACAATTGATTTCATCTCCAAGAACCATAAATAAAATCCTCAGGGAATAAAATTGAAACTTTATAGGTAATTTTAAAAAATATATTCAAATACCTTAAATAATATATAAATGATGAACTTTTTATCAATTATTGAGAATTAACATTGGTGTTACAAAGCATGTGTGATATAATTAAAATTGCGAACATCTAATGATGTAAATAAAATATAACTAAAAAGTAAATTTATAAATAATAAATATAAAATATTGAGTTAAATAGGTAATAGATATGAATAAGGCTCTTAAATATGTGATTAAAAAAGGTATTTTTGTTACACATGATGCTTGATCACATTCGGGTAAGAGGTAATAAAAGGAAATATATTCCCATACAGATTTTCATTCATTGAGACTTAAAAAAAATTAAAAATATTAATTTTTAGTTGTATATGCACTACCCATTGATGTATTTTCTTCATATTTATCATGAAATTATAGTTATATGAAATTTAATCTCATGATTTACAATTTTGGAGTTTTCAATTTGAATGGTAATGAAGTTAACCTAGATTTATTTTAAATCAAACCGCCTTTATTTGAGTTGTGATGTTTCATCTTAAATTAATTTATTCTATTTTGGTTTCAAAACTATGAATATTAATTTAAATATTACTTCTAGGTCTATATTTTATTTTCCCATCAATTTAATGTTTTTTTGTAACATAATAATGTTTTATATCATGTGGAATTCATATATACTTTTCCAACTATTGAAAGGGAATTTTTTTACTCTTTTAACAAGGTGTGTTTTCAAAAAAGGTATGTCAAATTATTAAAATGGTTATCTATCCTTTCATAATAAAATGTATTATATTATAAAACACATTAAATTTACAAATATATACATTTTTAAAGGATATATTAAAAAAAATTAAAATTAAGTGTTTTCAACATTCTTCAATTCACCTTTTAGAAAATAACTTTTCAAAGTAACCTCTAACTTATTATTTGATAATATGTAAAAATTATTCTCTAAAAATTATTTTATCATATTGATTCGATTTACAATGTTATCATAGACAGATTTTATAAATTGGGAGTTTTTTTCATGAAATTACCTCTATATTATGTTTTGTTATTTTTTATTTGTGGGATTATTTTTTTTGTATAGAATTTTTCATTTCTCAATCCATTCATATATGGCATCATTGGAAGTGTTCCACTAATGAAGGTGTTTTTTAACTATTTAAATATTATTTATGTATTATTTTATTACCCAAAGGATTTGTTCTTATGAAACTATATAACATATTATCTAGATGAATTATATATATTATTTCATTTTTTTCTTGAAAATTAATTATATTTCCACTGGTTAATTATGTGTTGTTTAAAATATGAACATTTTAATGCTCCCATAACTCAAATGTGTATGGTTGATAATTATGATAATTTTTGCGGTCCGATATCACCATCCAATGACTTGTTTATAGTTTTATATTCGATGATATAAATATGAGAATCAATTTTTGATTCTTAGTGCACTATTAAAATTAGTAAGTGATGTTTAGTCCACTTTTTTTAGGAATCATGATGGGATTCTTGCTCTTTTATGTTATGTGAATTATGCAGTGATACCTGATCCACTATGTTATGGGAATCAGTATGTGATTTTTTCTACACTATTTTATGGGAATAAGGTATTAATTCCCGATATACTATGTCATGGAAATATTGAAGTGATTCCAAAAACATTGTGTTCATGTGAATTAGGTAGTTTTCTTGATCTAATATGTTACCAAAATTAGGATCAGATATAATCTCCACTATGTTATGATTTCATAAAATTTCACTTATACCTAATTTATATGTTCTATGTATTTTTTATACTTCCATGGATCAGGTTACTTTTCTCATATTTATTCAATCCTATGATATGTTATATGTTTAATCATTTTATAGTATATGTTATTAAATTATTCGATGAATAAAACTTTAATTTCCCCATGTTATATTTAATAATATATTTTTCTAATGCTCATGATTTATCAAATATTTATAATCTAAATCTTAATAGAATGTTGTTGAGTTTTTACCTTAATGAGAATTAGAACTCAACCATTTATTATATTTTCATTCAACATGTTATGATGATGAGTATAAGTTATGAGAAGTTTATAATGGGATCTAGTTTGGTTCAGATATGGGGAAATGTTTACATGTATAATAAAATATGTTTCTAATGTAGTTGATCCTAGATGATAGTAAACCTTAAACTCTTGTGAATGTTTTCATTTTTTGATGTTATGATTAAATTATAGAACAAATATAAAACAAAAATATATTTATATTGGGTCACTACTGTTTGTATCAATTAAAGTTTTTAAATAATTTTTTTTAGAACAAGATATCTGAGTGCGAGTTTGTGTGCCTTATTTCATCCCCTATATATCACATCTATTCATTTCATGAAAAATTTATATAATTTCAAATGATTACTCTCATTATCATAGGATATAATCAGTAAAACCATATTTGGAGATACTACGATTAGATACTAATAAATGATAGGGATAATAGAGTGAAAATAAGAAAAATTATACCCTCAATCACAATGAAAAACTCTACAAATAACAAGACACATGTGGGATCAACTAAACGATGAACGTGGGGTAAAATTAGAAGAAATAGAACTCTATTAGAACCCCAATTCTTCAAAATCCGAAGGGGGAAAAAAGAAGAAGAGGTAATCCCTAATTTTTAAAAAATTAGAGTAGGTCCCATCATGAAATAATGTATATGGGTCATGTCTTGACCCCCCCTCAAGGTTACCGTTCATGGGGTTTCCCCTCTATACAGTGTGTGACAGACATCACCATGTCAAAAAATAAGGCACCCAGGCCTAACTATAATTGTGTGACCCATTTGGTCACATCCTAGCACTGACCCCTTAGGTTAAATTAAAAAGTTATGATCCTAGATTCAACATCATGACCCATATCCCAACAATATGGAATCCACACTCTATGGAAATGGAATTCACGATGCACACTACAATATCAATCTAGGGAATAACATTCATGGTGGGTCCATGGGGTCCTGGTGTGACAGACTTACTGATGGGAAATATAAAAAAATAAAAATACAATGTTTCACAAATCCCATATATTAGTGTAACCATCAATACATGACACGCTTCCACCAGTGTGTGACCATACATAATGTTTATTCTTTTGTGAAAACCAAAACAAAATTCCAACATTTAATGATACTCACTCATAAAAAAATGACATGATAACATAACAGTCCTATGGCTCCCTCACTATAGTGTAACCCCTCCACCATCCTTGTTCATAGTGTGAACTTCCACTTCTTTGAGAGACAATACATTAGTATAAAAAATTACTGAAAGGGTATCCCTAACTCTAGTCCAAATTAATCATATTATAATTTACTTGAAATTCCAAAACCTATAATGACTTGGGTTGATAAAATAGGTCACTTTCATGGTATATAGTTATCAATAAGAAATACTCATTCAAAATAATAGTTTAAAATTGTATGATAGAAAATAAATGACTAAAAATATATCCTTAAATTAAAAGATAGTGTGACAAATATTTGACATAAATTAATGATATAAAATATAAATGAAGTATGATTTTACTTCAAAATGAATTGAAAAACCCCATGAATATAATTCAATATTTCAGTTTAATTTTATGAATAATATTTTTAGATGAAATGTTGAATAAAAATAATCATTTCTATATTTTATTATGGTATAATGTTTTTATAAAAATGAAATGAATTTAAATATGTCCAAAGAAATAATTATTTTCAAAATTATAAATGTAATACAAATATATATAAATAAAAATATAAAAAGATTGATATCTTAACCATCACAATATTCCTTATGTACTATACCATTAATAATAACTATATAAATAGTATAAAAATTCTAAATATGAAAAATAAATTAGTAAAATAATTAGATAATAAGATTAGTGAGTTTGATGATGTGTGAAATGATATATATATATGAATGTATTATGATCAATATATGTTTTGTCACTAGGATTATATAACCTTTGGGATTATACATATTTTTATAGCATCATTACTAATTTGAATAATTAATGTGATATATTAAAATTAGAATGTTATTAAAATATGACCATTGGGATATTTTCATTTATTTAGAGGGTGTAAATAGTAGTAACTACAGTATGAAATCTACATTGAAAGGGTAAGGAATTCAATCAAGTATAAGTATTACTCCATATGAGTTAATTATTTCAGGCTTCTAAAGGAGGTAGAATATCCAGGGATTACCTAAACATTTACTACCCAGAACTTCTATAAGTAAAAATTGAGAGAAATCGTATGTGGGAGAAGTTCAAGGTCATTGAAATAAATACAAAATCCCTGATAATTAAATAACCACACATGCATTCCTCCATTTATTATCTTACCCTTATTTATTATTTAGTTATATTAAGGGGGTTCTATATGAAATATATGATGATATATGCAAGAAATTATTAATGAAATAAAATATTCATATATTTAAATTATAATATATTTTTATACATTAATAATTTCTTATAATGTTTTTTATTTTTGGGAATAATATTTATCAAATGATATAGTTTTCTAACAAAAATATAAAGATAAAATTCAATAAATTTTTATGGAATATATAAATTATTATAAATAATTATGAATAAAATAATTTAATTTTTAAAATAGATATTTCTTAATGAAATATTATATATGTTGATTTTTGTAAAATTGAATATTTTATTCAACACTAAATATTTATTTTAATGAAATTTATTGACTGTGTATAAAATATAAGTTAACAATAATAAAAGGATTATTTCAAGGTAATGAAAGAGAATAAATTTATTTTTATGGTTCAATATACTTTTAAAAGAAATTATTTTCATACTCTATTCATTCTTATATTAAAATTAATTTTCCTAAAATTTATAAATTGAATGTATTAAAAATGATTTCATATTTGGACTTGTATTTTTTAATAATTTTGGTAGGAATAATTTCATTTTTATGTATTAATATAAGATGCTAATGAAAAAATATATTTCCAAGGTAAAGGTAAAACAATGTATAAATGGTTAAATTATGGGGTAAAGTGCTTAAATATCTAAAAAGAAATATCTAAATGACCAGATAAAGGAATAATCAATCCCCAATGATCTTATCTCAATTAAATTCCACTTTAGATCATGTTTCTTGGATAAATTATATTCCTTATCTAATAAATAATGGGTATTATTGAAAATGAAACATAGACTCACGTATAAAAGGATCCATCCTTCAATTACTTCACTAAACCCCATTCTTATAGTTTCTACTAGATCAATTTACCATATTATCTTCCTTACAATACTATATCTTGTTTTTTTTATTTTTGGTCACATGAAGGGTCTCAAATACTTCAATTCCAAGAGGCTCTCTATGATAAGATTAAATTTTTTAACGTGAGTATTTTCCAATATATAATAATTTATTCTTTAAAATTTTTATGAAAATATTCTCAAATATTATTAGAGAATCACTAAAATTATTTTCAAACCATTATTTTTCATTGAATGTGTAGAAATAAAATAAGATGATATTTTCTCAATCATTCCTTATATGTCGTTCTTGTGTCGGTTGATTCTACCAACTACATGAACAATTTTAAAATGTTTATATAATGAATGATTTAGAAATATTAAATAATGGTTATATGGTGTAATAATTATTAATCTAATATTTTATAACAAATTTTCAATGGTAATATTTATAGTTATATTAAATAATAAAATTAATTCTTTTTGTTGAATCAATATTCACAAAATAAATATTCTAACTACTCTTCACGAAACATTAATATGATTCCCTTAAAATGATCATTCAAATTTATAAATATAAAAAACTGAAAAATATAATATAAATATCCATTATATAGGTGATTAAAACATATTAAAGGACTATAGAATAGAATCACTCTACTGAAGAAAGAATAGAACAAACAGGATAATTGACAACCCAATGTTGATTTTAATAAATGAAGATTAATATATTAGTAATTATAAATTATAAATTAATGATATAGAGTAAAATACATATAAATTTAGTGTTATACTATTTAATGATAAATATAAATTGATTATACAGGAGGTTAGATAATATCAGACTTACTGAGGATCCAAGGTATGACATTTTCATCTAATTTTGTCTTTGAGTCATGTTTCAAATTATGCACCTATTTTAATTTACGTATTATATATAATTATTATTTAAAAAATATTATCATAATTATATTTTTATTCATGTTATTAAATTTACATTTATAGTTATATATATATTTTTTATTTATTAATTTCCAAGGGTGTGATGAATTTTAACTTAATTTTATTTTTATTCAATTATAAGCTTTCTTATATGAATATTTTCTTTGATTTATATTATATTATAATATTTAACTTTAAAATATGTTATTTTATTTTTATCACTATATAAATTATAATGATATGTAGGAATATTATTATATAATGTATTTACTACTTCATAAATATATGACATATTTAAGAATAAATTTCATCATCTCCATTATATTTTCACCACCATGTTTTTATTACATCATAATATAAATTGTTTATTTTATTATTTTGAAATACAGATATATCATATCTTCTTAAATCGTCATATTCCTCTATGTCTATTTTTTGAAAAATATTATTACCCTTTCATTAATACGGGGTTTTATTAAATCATTCTAAAAATAAAAAAATGTAGTTTCTCATCAATTTAATATATTTTGCTTCTTCATTTGAAATTTTAAATCATAATCATTATTTATGCATGATATTCTATTTTTATGAATCTTTTGAAATAATGCATTTAAAATGTAATCATTCTACATTCTTGAAAATTATTTTTTGAAAGTGACTGGTAACTTCATCATTTTATGAAAATAGTAAAAATATTTTTTTGGAATCACTTTTATATGATATCCAATAAATTTAAATCTCTATTTTAAAATGTTGTACCTCATATTATGTAATCTTAATAATAACCCTCTAAAATATCCTATGATTTTATTATTTTGGTAGATAAATTATTTTTGTCATCCGTTTTAATTATTGATGACAATATGTGATGAAATTTGAATATAATATGAAATACATAAACTTTTTTTATATTTTTATGATGGTATGTATGATTGATCTCATTTGGGAAAAATGTATGTCAGATAATAATGTGACATTAGGGTCTGATGTAGACATCCAATGAAATAAATAAAGTGTTATATTATATGTGATAATGATGTTATGCATCAATATTATTTTTATTAGGATTATGAACAACATTTTTGTTAGCATGATTACAATTGTATTTTCTTACAAAAATATGTTTGATAATGATTCTCATTAAATTTTATCAAAAAATTATTTCTGAACATGATTATGGTTTTCTATGTTCTAAATGTTATCATTTATTATGCTATTCTTTTGATACATTTCTATGTTATACCATATCACCATGTAATGCACATGGATTCTAATTAGTTTTCCATATTTGATAATTCTTATTTCTTGTTATATTTATTCATTGATGATGATACCAATGAGGATGTATCTCCTTCAATATTTCATTATGTAAAATATATTATGATTCAATGATCATTCTAATCCTATATTTCTCCCATGATCATGTTTTATGACATTTTTATGAACTTACAATTTTTAAATTTATATAGTTTCTCTTATTAGTCCTTTTAGATGACTCCTTATATTTATCATTACCTAGGGAATTACATACAATATTATATTGATATTGAAGTGATGTTTGGATAATTTTTTGATATATACTAAAGAAATAATGCGTAATAGTACCCATATATAACTATTCTACAAAGATAATGAACTACTGGGTTCTATGATTGAGAGTATATTTTTTTGACATATTTTTTATATTATAGGATTTATATTGAATATATTTTTTTTATGCTCAGTTCATTTCACTTGGTGAGAGTGTAGGGTTTAGTTAAATTCAAGGATTCAGTTAAGATATATAATATAACACATCTTAAGGAATACTAGGTTGACCCAAAAACATCATAAGATAAAATGATGGCATCATATTGTAATACCACATAAGAGTGATCTTTTATATTCATTTTTTACTCTAATTTCCATACAATAATACTATTTATTACCCTTATTAACCATTTGGTTTTTCAAAATGATGAGAAATAGAATCAAGAAATTGTAGTGGTAACTAGTTCACTCATTATTGGAAACCTATTATTTGATTCTATTACTATGTATTACTTCATATATTTCATATTCTATAAAATTATTGATTCATATCAAAAAAAATTGGATATTTAATTATCAATGAAAACACTGACTGATACGATAATTACATCCAAGGTATTTAAAATAGATCAAGTCATGTGTTGTGGGAAGAATGTTCTACAAAATATAGTTCTTTTTCCTTGAAATAATTCAATGTTATATTGGTCATAGATTGAATCTCTCTATGTGAAGATCACATTAATTGCAAAAAAATAGCTAAATATTTTATAATTTCCCAATGAACTCGATGATTTAATTTTGTTGAAATTATGATAGAATCCCATAATAAAATAATTCATTAATATAGGTCTTGGTACCCAAGAATGAGGGATACTTGGATCAAATGACTAGGGAAGATCTCAATGCTGAAGACGTTTCATGTTTGTTGAATTATGTGGATGTATTTACTAATTAATTTCGTTGCCTTCCCCCATAATGAGTATTTTAGTTTTCAATAATACTCATACTTAGTCTTGTGACCACTATTAAACTGTTCTTATTGAATCCCCCCCATTGAATTGATACACATTAATAGAAAAAGTCAAGAGAATATAATGAAATATATAATACAAAAATGGGTTTCACCCTGAGTTTATCTGGTCTTTTTTTCATGAAAATTATTGATCAATGTAGTCTTACATTGATCAGGTGAGTTATTACATCCTTTGATCCTGAATGGGAGCACACATTTCAAAATAGAATTTCAGAAATGAAAGTTGAAAACCCTGTTAGCAGATATTCCTAATTACACATTTCATGAAAAATCTTAAATAATTTCATTCCTCGATGTGATTAAATGTTCAGATTTTATCAAGGAATTTTTTTTGACGCCCCACCTTTTCAAAAAGATGGATGATGGAGGATTTCCTATAGAGTCTAATCCTGAAGTGCTTCTACACCAATAAAAAATGTGTATGTTCTCGATTATGGGATGAAATTGTTACATAAAAGGTTATAAAGCCTTATCATACTTTGATCTAAAACCAATAATCGATCAATGCTGGGTCATTACAAATTAGATACTCATTCCAATGGGTAAATGGGAATTTTCATCAACTAATCAACTCTTAAGAGAAATTAGACATGATCTAAAAGACATGGAACACTGATCTCAAGCATGATTTTTGTAGTAATTCCAAATGGGATTATGAATTGAATCAGCACACTCATAGGAACACCAGAGCCCTGACTCGGGTTAGAGGTAGCAGTGTGTACTTTTTGTAACCCTACGATTTTAAAGGAAGTATCTTTTTGTGTTGGTACTCCAATTAAGATAGATCAGAGATCATTGAATAGTAAACTAGCCCCTTTTTTAGAGTCACGGTAGAAGTAAATCTGGAAACTAAACACCCATAAAGGATCAGATTTAATGCTTATCATTATTGAACAGACGTTAAGATTGAATATGAGTGTAAGCCTCAATTATGTGAAATTTTTAAAATCAATTGTAATTCTATTTTAAATTGTAGAGTGGTGAATAAAAAAGTCACACAACCAAATGAAAATGAATGGACTGAAATCTAGAGGCACATCAAATGAAAAAGGACATAACTTAGATAAACCTGATCCCTCCAAGAATAAAAATAAAAAATTGGTAAAGAAATCAATTACATTGAATCCCATAGGGGACGAATTAGGAAAAACATTGGCTGAAATATTTGAAGAGGATGAGAATATAGATGAAGGTAAATGAATTGTAGATAATGTAGAAAATTTTATTATAGATATCATAAAAAAGACCCAACATGAACCTATAATAGTGGTATTTGAGTCATACCTGAATTCTACTAACACTTCTAAGAAGAAGGAATCTTACGATGCTCTTGATTCTCCATAATAACCTACTAAAATTAGTAAATGAAAATTTGAAGCACTAGTGCATATAGATACTATAGACTTGGGAGTTTATAATGTAGGTGCTCTATCAATGATTAAAGTCAGTAGGGGAATGGACATGACTAGGGTCTCAAGTGACCCCACTAATGTTGAGTAAAACCCCCCTTTTTCACATTATTGATTCGAGTAATGAAAAATTATCATATATCGAGCAACATTACACTATCCAAAATGAATAGGGATCTTGCCTGACACATCCTAATGCGGTCAACTCCCCCATTAACTAGGTTTCATGTGAAGATAGTGTCACACAACAAGAAAATACTATCTCCTCTATAGATGGCTCAATATACACTATAAATTTTCTTTATCTCTATATACTACGGACCTTGTTAATGTTTAGAATGATTAATCCTAGACTATTTTAAGTAATACTATGTTGGTTACCCATTAAAAAGCTAAAATTCACAATTTAATCAACTGTGAAGAAAATATATGTACTAATAATAATCATAATATTTATTTTATGAATAAATAGGGAATGAAACATATCCTGAGCATGAAATAAATTGTTCAAAGATCTTTAAGGATGAAGGGATCCAATAATAAGAATTAAGGGAGTTCCAATCCAAAATATATCTTTAAATAAATATATAATTTTGGAACTCTCAGTTTATTATAAACTATGATAAATTTAGTCTCTTAAAAATATTTATTAATACCCACCATCCTAATTTTTATTTCTATTTAAATCCCAAAGAACAATTTCTCTTCTATATTTTCACATATTTTATAGTTAAGTTATATTTTTTAGGTTCTAGTAAAAATTGATCATTTGTTGAAACTCTCTTGGTACTTACTCACTATTCTTTATAGAATGTTAATTTTTTCAATATTTTTGAGTAGGTTTTTACTTGCGACTTTACCTTTAATAAGTCACATATATATATTTCTTTTATCTATGCTATGAATTGATACCATGATAGGAGACATATTTGGAATGATATTTCCTACTTAGGTAATAATAGTAACAATGCTTGGTTTGTGGTTGGTGAATTCAAATGTTATCCTTACCTCAACTGAGAAAATTGGCCCATCTCACTCTACTATCTCCTCAAGAGATATTAAGATCTCTAGTGAGGCTTAGAATCTTGTTGAAATTAACCTTACATGTGAAAAGTTAACATGGTACAAAAGACAATATAATAGGGAGGTTAGTAGATACATGTATAGGGATTTCGAAAACGAGTTAGAATTTATAAAATGGGACACCATTTTTAGCGTCACCCTTCATAAACATAATTCCAACCAACATCGAATCCTATCTAATAATTTTATAAAAAAATAAACAAGGTTATTCCTTTCAAATTTAACACCACTTGGTCTTCAGATTTTGATTGTGCTAACATTATTAAAAAAAATTCTTCTATGAATCATTGTAATGATGAATTTTCCTGTATAATTAAATTAAATAACCTTAAAAAAATATTAAAGAATGATGTAGATCCAAAAAAAAAGAAAAAAGAAAATGATATTGTTATTTTGGAAGAGGATCTTACCCACTCTAAAACATAACTACTGGATCTAATTTTTCATCAGACGCACATCATGAAGTCAACATTACTCTGAAAAGTTTCTATATGCTCACCTTTTTTGATAAAATAAAAAAATAGATGTTATTCATCAATATTATTTTTATTAGGATTATGAACAACATTTTTGTTAGCATGATTACAATTGTATTTTCTTACAACACTATGTTTGATAGTGATTCTCATTAAATTTTATAAAAACATTATTTATGAACATGATTATGGTTTTCTATGTTCTAAATTTTATCATTTATTATTCTATTCTTTTGATACATTTCTATGTTATACCATATCACCATGTAATGCTCATGGCTTCTAATTAGTTTGCCATATTTGATAATTCTTATTTCTTGTTATATTTATTCATTGATGATGATACCAATGAGGATGTATCTCCTTCAATCTTTCCTTATGAAAAAGATATTATGATCCAATGATCATTCTAATCCTATATTTCTCCCATGATCATGTTTTATGACATTTTTATGAACTAACACTTTTAAAATTTATATAGTTTCTCTTATTAGTCCTTTTAGATGACTCCTTATATTTATCATTACCTAGGGAATTACATACAATATTATATTGAGATTGAAGTCATGTTTGGATAATTTTTTTATATATACTGAAGAAATAATGTGTAATAGTACCCATATATAACTAATCTACAAAGATAATGAACTACTGGGTTCTATGATTGAGAGTATATTTTTTCGACATATTTTTTATATTATAGGATTTATATTGAATATATGTTTTTTATGCTCAGTTCATTTCACTTGGTGAGAGTGTAGGGTTTAGTTAAATTCAAGGATTCAGTTAAGATATATAATAGAACACATCTTAAGGAATACTAGGTTGAACCAGAAACATCATAAGATAAAATGAGGGCATCATATTGTAATACCACATAAGAGTGATCTTTTATATTCATTTTTTACTCTAATTTCCATACAATAATACTATTTATTACCCTTATTAACCATTTGGTTTTTAAAAATGATGAGAAATGCAATCATGAAATTGTAGTGGTGACTAGTTCACTCATTATTGGAATCCTATTATTTGATTTTATTACTATGTATTACTTCATATATTTCATATTCTATAAAATTATTGATTCATATCAAAAATATTGGATATTTAAATATCAATGAAAACACCGACTGATACGATAATTACATCCACGGTATTTAAAACTTATCATGTCATGTGTTGTGGGAAGAATGTTCTAGAAAATATAGTTCTTTTTCCTTGAAAGAATTCAATGTTATATTGGTCATAGATTGAATCTCTCTATGTGAAGATCACATTAATTGCAAAAAATAGCTGAATATTTTATAATTTCCCAATGTACTCGATGATTTAATATTGTTGAAATTATGATAGAATCCCATAAAAAAATAATTCATTAATATAGGTCTTGGTACCGAAGAATGAGGGATACTTGGATCAAATGACTAGGTAAGATCTCAATGCTGAAGACGTTTCAATTTTGTTGATGTATGTGGATGTATATAATAATTAATTTTGTTCCCTTCCCCCATAATGAGTATTTTAGTTTTCAATAATACCCATACCTAGTCCTGTGACCACTATTAAACTGTTCTTATTGAATTACTCCCAATGAATTGAAACACATTAAGAGAAAAATTCAAGAGAATATAATGAAATATATAACACAAAAATGGGTTTCACCCTGAGTTAATCCAGTCTTTTTTTCATGAAAATTATTGATCAATGCAGTCTTACATTGATCGGGTGAGTTATTACATCCTTCGATCCTGAATGGGAGCACACATTTCAAAATAGAATTTCAGAAATGATAGTTGAAAAACCCTGTTAGCAGATATTCCTAATCACACATTTCATGACAAATATAAAATAATTTATTTCCTCGATGTGATTAAATGTTCAGATTTTATCAAGGAATTTTTTTTGAAGCCCCACCTTTTCAAAAAGATGGATGTTGGAGGATTTCCTATAGATTTTAATCCTGAAGTGCTTCTACACCAATAAAAAATGTCTATGTTATCGATTATGGGATGAAATTGTTACATAAAAGGATATAAAGCCTTGTCATAATTTTATCTAAAAACATTAATCGATCAATACTGGGTCATTACAAATTAGATACTCATTCAAATGGGTAAAGGGAATTTTCATCAACTAGTCGACACTTAGGAGAAATTAGACATGATCTAAAAGACATGGAACACTGATCTCAAGCATGATTTTTGTAGTAATTCCAAATGGGATTATGAATTGAATCGGTACACTCATAGGAACACCAGAGCCCTGACTCGGGTTAGAGGTATCAGTGTGTACTTTTGGAACCCTACGATTTTAAAGGATGTATCTTTTTGTATTGGTACTCCAATTAAGATTGATCAACGATCATTTAATAGTAAACTAGCCCCTTTTTTAGAGTCACGGTAGAAGTAAATCTGGAAACTAAACACCCATAAAGGATCAGATTTAATGCATATCATTATAGAACAGACGTAAAGATTGAATATGAGTGTAAGCCTAAATTATGTGAACTTTTTAAAATTAATTGTAATTCTATTTAAAATTGTAGTGTGGTGAATAAAAAATTCACACAACCAAATGAAAATGAATGGACTGAAATCTAGAGGCACAACAAATGACAAAGGACCTAAATTAGATAAACCTGATCCCTCCAAGAATAAAAATAAAAAATGGGTAAAAAAATCAATTACATTGAATCCCATAGGGGACGAAGCAAGAAAACATTGGCTGAAATATTTGAAGAGGATGAGAATATAGCTGAAGGTTAATGAATTGTAGATAAAGTAGAAAATTTTATTATAGATATCATAAAAAAGACCCAACATGAACCTATAATAGTGGTATTTAAGTCATACATGAATTCTACTAACACTTCTAAGAAGAAGGAATCTTATGATGCTCTTGATTCTCCATAATAACCTACTAAAATTAGTAAATGAAAATTTGAAGCACTAGTTCATATAGGTACTGCAGACTTGGGAGTTTATAATGTAGGTGCTCTATCAATGACTAAAGTCGGTAGGGGAATAGACATGTCTGGGGTCTCAAGTGACCCCACTAATATTGAGGAAAACACCCCTTTTTTCACATTATTGATTCCAGTAATGAAAAATTATCATATATCGAGCAACATTACACTATCCAAAATGAATAGTGATCTAGCATGACATATCCTAATCTGGTCAACAACCCAATTAACTTGGTTTCATGTGAAGATAGTGGCACACAACAAGAAAATACTATCTCCTCTATAGAGGGCTCTCACTACACTATAAATTTTCTTTATCTCTATATACTACGGACCTTCTTAATGTTTAGAATGATTAATCCTGGACTATTTTAAGTAATAGTAAATTGTTTACCCATTAAAAATCTAAAATGCAAAATTTAATCAACTGTGAAGAAAATATATGTAATAATAATAATAATAATATTTATTTTATGAATAAATAGAGAATGAATCTTATCCTGAGCATGAAAAAAATTGTTCAATGATCTTTAAGGATGAAGGGCTCCAATAGTAATAATTAAGGGAGTTCCAATCCAAAATATATGTTTAAATAAATATATTATTTTGGAACTGTCAGTTTATTATAAACTATGATAAATTTAGTCTCCTAAAAAGATTTATTAATACCCACTATCCTAATTTTTATTTCTATTTCAGACCCAAAGAACTATTTCTCGTCTATATTTTCACATATTTTCTAGTTTAGTTATATTTTTTAGGTACTAGTAAAAATTGCTCATTTGTTGAAACTCTCTTGGTACTTACTCACAATTCTCTATAGAATGTTAATTTTTTCAATATTTTTGAGTAGGTTTTTACTTGAGACTTTACCATTAATAAGTCACATATATATATATTTCTTTTATCTATGATATGAATTGATACCAAGATAGGAGACATATTTGGAATGATATTTCCTACTTAGGTAATAATAGTAAAAATGCTTGGTTTTTGGTTGGTGACTTCAAATGTTATCCTTACCTCAAGTGAGAAAATTGGCCCATCTCACTCTACTATCTCCTCAAGAGATATTAAGATCTCTAGTGAGGCTTAGATTCCTGTTGAAATTAACATTACATGTGAAATGTTAACATGGTACAAAAGAAAATATAATAGGGAGGTTAGTAGAAACATCTATAGGGATTTCAAAAACGAGTTAGAATTTAAAAAATGGGACACCATTTTTAGGGTCACCCATCATAAACATAATTCCAACCACCATCGAATCCTATCTAATCATTCTATAAGAAAACATAAACAATGTTCTTCCTTTCAAATTTAACACCACTTGGTCTTCATATGCTGATTTTGCTAACATTATTAAAAAAATTTGTCTTCCATGAACCATTGTAATGATGAATTTTCCTGTATAATTAAATTAAATAACCTTAATTAAAATATTAAAGAATAATGTAGATCCAAAAACAAAAAAATTGAAAATGACATTCTTATTTTGAAAGAGGATCTTACCCACTCTAAAACATAACTACTGGCTCTAATTTTTCATCAGACGCGCATCATGATGTCAACATTACTCTAAAAAGTTTTTATCTCCTCACCTTTTTTGATAAAATAAAAAAATATTCATAAGAAAATGGCTCACAGATTGTGACAGAAATTAAAAATTCTACACATAATTTCAATTAATCCAACAAAATTGTAGACTTTTCAATTTTTTTAAGAAATGGTATGACCTTATTGATACTGATGATCATATTGAAAATCATGTTGTCTATTAATTTGAAAATATTTTCAATGTTTCAGAAACCAACCAAATCTTTTTACATGATTTCATCACAATTGTGGTGAATAAATAAGATAACTATTTTAATACTAACATTACCCTTGATCATTCAATCAAATACACTATCTTTATCTTAAATCCTAATAGAGCTACAGGACATGAAAAATTCATTTATGGATTATATCAGAATTATTCGAATGTTATTAGAACATATGTTTATAGATTAGTCAAAACATTTATTCCAATGGTACAATCCCTCATGGGCTGAATGCCAAATTTCTCTATTTGATCCATAAAGTTGACAATGATTCAATGAATCATTTAATCAGACCCACTGTGATAATTAATACTCATTAAAACATCAACAATTAACTTCTTTCAAACATAATTACTTATATTATCAATAAAATTGTATCTTGGAACTAATTTGGTTTTTATAAATATAGGTCCATTAAAAAATATATTTTTCTTACCATTGAAAGAATTAACTATTTAAATAAATTTAGCAGGGGTGTAAATATTTCCATCAAACTTGAAATTCAAAAATATTTTGATACCATGAATTGTAGTTTTATTTTCAATGATCTTCATAGATTTGGGTATTGTGACTCCTTTATCATTAGAATTAAAAATCTATTCAATTCAACCTTCATTTCCATCCTTATTAATTTCTCTCCAAAGGGTCACTTTAAATGCAACAAAAATGTCATACAACATTACCCCCACTCTAAAATTTGTTTCTTACTTGATGAATATTACTTTAGTATTTTTCTCACTCACATTACAGATCAAAACAAGCTTAAGACATTTCATGCTTCAAAAAATTTTATTTTTCCCACACATCTCTTATATGTTGGTGATATCATCCTTTATTTATAAGGATATTCAATAAATATCAAAAATCTCAAAAGTGCCTTTTCAAATAATGAATTTGTTTTTAAAAAATCCACTACATTGAACACATCCTTTATCTTTTTTTGGGAAAAGGTTTATTCCTAATATAAAATTTAATATTATTAATGAATTAGGTACTAAAGAATGATTCTATACCTTTATATATCTTTGGGTTCCTATTTTTGGGGAAGACCCAAATATAGTTTTTTTTCTAAAACAATAAATAAAATCCTTCACAGACATTCCTCATGGAAATGAAAATACATTTCTATGGCTAGCATGATCTATTTAATAAAATCAATGATTGTTTTTAATGTGTTCTATTCTTCGATGGTTTGAAAATAGCCTGCTGGTCTCTTAAAAGATATACATGTCTTCATCAAAAACATTATTTGGAGAAGAAGAATGCTTGAATTGAAACTGGTGATTATTCCATGGTCAACCTGTTATAAACCATTTGATAAGAGTGGTCTCATAATTAAAAATAATAAACTCTTGGATGCTTCCGTACAATCCAGAGTCACTTGGAACATACTTCATAATGATTTTGATCCTATTTCATTCCTTAAAAACTGATTTCATAACATGTTTAAGAATGTAAATTTGAATTATATGCGCCCCTCCATTTGTCCATCCAATAAGAATTATTTTTCCAACATCATGTCTAACTATAGATGGATGGTTAGAAGAGATTCATCCATGAATTTCTTGATTGAAAACTATTCTGATGCTCCTTTAATCTCCATGATTCCACAAATAAACTATCTGTTAACAGCAATTGTACTATTAATGAGGGGTTAAACTCTCACAACAATAATTTACCTAACAATATCACTCATGTCATTGAAAACTACCCCTTTTCCAAAATTGAGTGTTTCTAAATGGGGAACACGGAAATAATGGTATCCTTATTTTAAATTTTTTTACATCAATTCCATTTGTAATTCTGATAATAAATTTATTTGGAATAAAATTTTGAAAAAAAATGGTTAAAGCCTTCGAGACTCACCCCATTTGGGTGTATTTATGAAAAAAGGGTTCCCACCAACATTTTCATCAATTTTTTTGGATTAAACATTTCTCTAAATGTCATATTTGTAACCATCAAAATGAATACATTAAACACTTATTTATTTCCTCTTATATTGCTACTAATCTTTGGAAAAAAATTTTTGATCTTTTTGACTGAAGATGGTTAGTTCATGAATTATTCCACTCTCTATATCAACATTGTGTGGATATAAAAGACTCCAATAAAATCTAGAATATCTTATTAATTGTCACTGTAGAAATAATACATGTGCATTAGTATAACATTAATTCAATTATTCAAAATAATTCCTTATTTAGTTTACATGTAGTTCAGATGTAGATCTTCATTTCCAATCAAGAAGCTACTTCGTTTCAGAAGGGTCTTTTTGTAATATCACAGTGAGAAACCTTGGGATTGTTTATCGACATGGGAGTATTGATTTTTATTGTCATTCTAGACACACTTTTTGGTCTATTCTAGAAATATTCACTCCTAGGATGGATTAGTGTTAATGTTGATGGTGCCTCTAAAGGAAACATAGGCCCCTCATGTTGTGGTGAAATTTACAGAAACCACTTTCTATATTTTCATGGGTGTTTCTATGGATGGTGTGTCATTTCTACATATCTACAAGAAGAAATGATGGGTCTGATCCATTATCTTTTAATAAGAAGCTTGTTTTGAACAATATCTATATCGAAAGTGATCTGACTATCATCTTTCAAGATATTTGGAATGGTTTAGTGCACCTTTCGGGGTGACTTACAACACAATGGTTGAACTATCTTCCATATCTATTAAATCAGATATTTTTTCTCTCATTCCTTTCATGAAGTGAACAAGGTTTCATATGGTATCTTTTATATGGGATTTAACCATGAAATTACTAGGCTGGATGATCTCCCCGTTGATTTACATTATTTTTATTATAAGGATTGAAAAAAAAATATTGTCTTTTATACTGATACAATCCTTTTTATATTTAATAATAAGAAGTTCTTTGGTATTTGACCAAGGAATCACCTTCTTCACAAGAAAGTACCAATATCATCCTTCCACACATGATATGTTCACTATGAATTCCTAGTGATTTTATTTGGACTTATAATTACAACTACTATCATCATTTATTTTATGAATCGATTCATCAAATATAACCTTTTCAACTTTATGGTAGTATTTGTTAATGATAGTCCCATACATCATAAAATAAATAAAGATCATGTATAGAACTTGTGGATTTTTATAAAGGTCTTATAAAAGAAGAACTTTCAAGCCATGGTTTACATCTATAAAATATGGATTACAAATTTCACTTCATGGGCTATTAAATCCCATGTGAGAGTATAGAAATTTATATTTTAATGATATAGGTGATTAAAAAATGAAAAAAACAACCAATATGATAGATAATCACAGTTTTTATGGGATTATATTGAAACCCTTGATATTCTTTGAGATATTTCTAATGATTTCAAATACAAATAAAGACATTAACATGTATCTGAGTCATGTTTCTCAATAATAATGAATATAAAAATAATTTTAATAAACATAATAATTAGTTGTTCAATAATCTTACACATACACCACTATATAGGTGTGAAGAGGTTCTCTTATGAAATGATACTTCCAAGAATGGATTGTATTGTGAAATTTTGAAAAATATTAAGGTGATAACTTATGGATCGTTTCATTTAACGAACCAGAATAAAAATATCCTGACTCCTGATCTTGATCTTTCAATGATATTTTTTTCATTAAAAATTTTAGTATAATTATATCTCTACAGAAATGTGTGACCCTGATACCAAGAGTTTAATTATTCAATAAAATGGTGTTGAGAATGATATAAATTAAATGATAGTGTTAATAAATGAGTATGATTTCTCAATCCATTAACTTCTTGGGAAGGAATACAAGGTGGATAGTTATCTATGATGAAAGAATCATGAAACCCTATCATTGATGAAAATTGATTGTTAACCAATCATTATGGATACTCAAATAATTGATATGTAAATCATAAAGAAAGAGGAGAAATCCCACCTTTAACAGATAATTTCTTAAAAATCCATCCACTTAATGATAAAATAATCCCATAAAGATGATATATTTCTACATAAGATTCCTATATTATATCATAGAGTTCATGATTGACATAAATAGAGTTATAGTATTTGGAACGTAGATATGTGTCATGAACATACAAGAATTGATTAAGGATATTTTGGATAACACACATAGATTATCCTTCTGTATTCACCAAGGAAGCACAATGACATATATAGACTGTAAGAAACGATTTCTGTGGGACAATAAAAATAGGGATATTTTGGATTATACATCTGATTTCATGGTAAGATAAAAATTAACTACTATGAATAAGAAATATGATTGGACGTGGAAACCATTACCTATTCCATCAAGATTATGGGAGAACATAACTATAGATTTCATCATCTATCTTCCTAAAACTTCTTAAGGAAACAATTCTATCAGGGTAGTGGGGGATTGACATATAATGTTGGGACACATAATTTCTATTCATGATTAACTATTTCTTGATCAACATTCCATGTTATAAATGAATGATGTTCTATTACTACATGGGGTTCCACATTAAATTTTATATGATCACGATCTATGACACACATTAAAATTCAAGAGAATTATTTAATAATGTTAGGAAAAATTGAATTTATTTATCATAAATTATGGCATTATAAGTATTGGTAAATATGAAAGGACTATTTAGATGATGGATGATATTATAATATCTTTCATATAGATTTAAAAGGAAGGAATGATTGACACCTTCTATTGGTTGAGTTATCATATATTTATAGTCTCTTCTATATTATCCAAATGAAACCATATGATGATATATATTGGAAAATATATATAACTCAAACATTAATTAAAGAGGTTGGAGAGGGGAAGATGTTAATAACCATCCTTGTTCATGAAATGATAGAAAATTCTCAAACCATTACACATCTAGTCAGTCATATGAAATTTAAATATAAGTTTTATTATGATAATCATCAATTAGATCATGGGATTTAATTTTAAAAACAATTATTTCATTTAATAACTTCTTGGAATATGCTTATAGGATTTGGGAAGAAGGGAAAGAATATCATTAGATACATTATTTCCTTTTACTAATAATGTAGGTGCTATGTCATATATCTTATCCCTCTTGTCATAAAACTTATCGGTTCATGACATGGTCTATGTATCTCTTTTTATATCATATATACTATATCTATAACATGTACCAAAAATATATTTTATAAATTTGGAATATGATCTATCTTATGTGGATTAATCAATGGAGATCTGGGATCATTGAGATAGAGTGATTCACAAAACAAAAACCCATATGTTCAATGATCTATGGAAAATTCATATTCTGGATGAAGATAAATTATTACCTAAGGAGTTAATAATAAAAATGTACCAATTTTTAATATGAGGAATAATTTTTTTAATAAATAATTCATTTAAGGAGGGTAACATGTAACACCACAATCATATAATGAAAATTCCATTGAAATATAAAAAAAAATATCTTTTGAATGTAGGGTGAGATATCTATTTCTTATATATATATAAATTAATGAGACATCCTATTTCTTGGGAACTATAGAGGTGTTAAATTTATAATTCAAAAAATGGATATTTTTGGAAATATTAATTGAACATAGGGTCTGAAGGGAACATGATGTTTTAGATAATTAATTTGGGGTTACTCCTAGACATTCAACAAGAAAATTATTTTATCTGAGGCTTAATGAGGTATTGTAATTTTTTTTGATGAATTACCTCTAATTTTCATTTATTATAAAAATTCATATGATAATGTTCTTCTAGTGGTTTTATGGAATTATCTGTAAAGAAAAGGGTTGAAGGTAGAAAATAATAAACATATCCAAAATATGTATGAATTTAGTTTTACTTGATTTATAATTCTAGAAGGTGACACAACAAACTTTATTGAATCGATTGGACTCTATATAATTTTAACATTATGACTTTATTTTTTTTGTTCTTAGATGATCATAAAAAAATATTCAAGATGATATACTTAATTAAAGGTTTTTTGAAGATGATATAGTTCTCCTTGTATAATTTAATGACATTATATATTTAAAGATAGTGGTCTCGAGAGAAACAACATAATTGGAAGGAATCCTTCTTATCATGAATAATATAGAACATATAGAGTGTCATTTTAGAAAATTATTTTCTAGTTATTATATGGATATGTGATTAGGAGTAAATTATTTTTCTAAGGTTAATCTTTTTTGATATTAGGATCATTTCTACAATGTGATGGAGGTATTAATATGATGTCTCCCATTAGATTCAATCCCACTCGATAAAATGTAGAATGAAATCTAGTTGTTAATTGGGATATCAAAATAAATTTTAATTTTAATTTTATAATATTCTTCTTATACCAACTATACTACAAGGTAGTTGGTGTTTTCTATTATAGGAGGTATTTAAGAAATATAAATAGAAGAAATTAAAATTTTACGACAATTATGTGGTTATAATAACATGGATATATTTTGTAATGAAAGTATTTGAGAGAAAACTAGAGTGACTGTAATTCATGATAATATGTCTATGACTATAATAAGATGCTTTGGATATACTAGAATAATTCATGAGGATGCACCTGTTAATAGGTAAAACATTATGACTAATTTACGTTTTAATAGAGGTATAATTATAACAAAAAATACCCTCAAAAAAATTATTCAAGATGATGTTTTTCATAATGGGTTCAATGAAAATAGAGCCTTTAATAAGAAAAACTAGTGATGTTTGATCCATGTATCCAACCCCTTAAATTGGAGATTAATGATAGTATGTTGTCATATTTTTTGTCTCATTAAAACTAGGATATATTATTTTACATTCATTATTTATAAAATACGATAATTTCTTTATTTCCTTATGGTATTCAATTACCATGAAAAGTAGAATACATTACATGATGGCTAAATAAATCTTCATGAACAAAATAAATAATGAAATAATACCCGAAGTAAACTAAACACAATAAGATTGAAATATTCATCATTTTGATCCACCATAATGATTAAACCACTAATAATAACTATATAAACAATAAAAAACATTAGAAATTTGACAAATATCATTATAAGAGAAAGTATAGATTAATATTAGTGATTTTAATAAAGTGTGAGAGGATATAGAGATATATGTAATATAAACAGTATATATATATATAGTCATTGGGATTATATGGTTATTTTTATTTTATGGATGTTTATACCATCATTATACATTATTTTATTATGATTTTTGTCAGCTATCTAGATTAGGGAAATAAAACCCTGGATCCTATGGTGACATTGTTATTCTATTATCACATGCTTTCATGTCTAGTTTTATATCTTTGTTTCCCAAAAAACGAATGTTTGTAATTAATGATGCTTTATTGTGGGTTATTGATGTTTTTTTACAATTTTTTTCATTATGTTAACAATTTGATGTATCTTATGGAAACCTCAAACAACTCCCACATCTATATCAAGTTATATGCCTTGTTTCATAAGGTAGGGAATAATTTGGGGTTTCAAACCCAAAGTCACTTATGAACTAACATTATTTGAGAATATAGGAGGTAAGGCTCTTCAAAACATGGGGGTGAGGGGTTATTCCCTACTCCATGTCTCTATTACAAATTTTATATATGTTTACAAGTCTTACAAACTCACAATATAGGAATGGTTACCCTAATAAAAAAATTCAATGTTGATTCCAAAGTTCATGAAAAGGGTGTTCTATTAATGACACATCTATATATATTTGAGGTTCTATATCTATTTCCTTTAATTTCATAAAAATGGGTTTCTAATTGGGTTTACAAGCCATATAACAAGCACTCTAGATTTTGCTGCTGCCCAAGAAGGTGATTGGTGTTTCAAGAATGATATTGAACCTCTTAGAGGCATCACATGAATAAAATACAACATAGTTCATTTGAAGCACATATAGATCATATGAAAATAATAAAAAATGGGTCTTAGCATCATGGGGAAAGAATGTATATGCGGTAATTTAGGCGTTAGTTATAGAGCTCATGCCTTAGTAAAGAATCATATAAATCCTGGTTATAATAGAAATCAAGGTCTTCATAGTTTTGTTTGTCTGCAACCTGATGAGGAGTGGGGATGGATAATTAACACTAATGAGTGGTATTACCAAATATTTTATCAATATGGTAATTCCTAAGGGAACTTCCTCAAGGAGGATTCCATTTTAAGGAGTCATTTGTGTCACATTGTTGAATGAGGCTTATAGACTTTGGTTTTACTGGTTGGGGGAATTTTATGACGCTAGTAATATGATAATTTCAAATCCCTATGTTCATGTGAGTCATTATTATTATGATTAATAAGAGATATAAAGTGGTTGGTCTGATTTCATATGGATAAGTGACGTAAACATTAAATAGACCACAATGTAGCGTTTGATACGGAGCTTTGGCCCCAGGAAGTCATCCTAAATATCCTTCTTATTATTGAACATAGAGACTTCATAGTTCAATTAAGATTCCCAATACATTAATCGATGATAGATTAAGGTAAACCCACATGGGGTAGTTTTTATGAACTATATTAAATATGATATCAAGGGACTTACACCAATATGGATTCCCATGGGTGATATCCATCCCTTATCATCGGATGATTAATGAGGGGGGACAATGAATGATTGGATGAACATGGTTGGATGGCATGAGGATCCCATAATACAAATATTGTTATTCATGTGACTAACTTCAATAAATTATTAAAACATACCATATAAAGGGTCAATAAATGACCAAATTCTTTGGGTTATAGGTTTAAAGAGTTTGATGGTACAAGTCCAAGTGTTCCGACTAGAGACGGATGATATGTCTAGTGGATTCATTGTCAAATGTATAAGGATGTCCATTTGAAAAGGTTAAAAAATTTGAGGATGTCTTACCAAGATATCCAAGGTGTTCCCCAGAACCTAGTTGAAAGATATGGGGTATTTAATGGGATCAATGAAGACATTTCATAGGTATTTAGCAAGAAAAAAAGAACATTTCTATGGGTCATATTGTGATCATTGTTGACACATATTAGGGTCTACATATGGTCGAAGATGACATGTCAGGGGGATTTTCAAATGATAAAATTAATCAAGTCTTGGGTATTTTTTATGATTAAGGCTGAAATATCCATGTTTAATTACGTGATTGAACCTAACATGCCTAGGGTGTTTCATGTGATGTAGGCCTAGATGTGTAGGGGCACAAGAGGGAATTGTGGAACCAGTGAGGACTCTTTTAATAATGTAATCATAAGAGAATCATGATACCAAATCTAGAGAACATGTTCAAATGTATCATTTGATGAGTATAATGATAATGGGTTGCATAGAAGGACGAGTTCATGGCCATGGGTCCATTTCAAGACAACACACCCAAGGGTTTTCATGGAAATAAGAATATATGTCCACAATTTCACATGCATGTAGATGACACATGTCAATGGGTGATTCAATGAAAAGGGTGCATGTCTGGGGACATTCAAATTACATTTATGAGGGTTGATGATGGATTAAAATATTAAGGCTGATGAGACCATGTAGGCATATAGACATCATGATAATGAGGTTTCACATGATCATTTTTTCAATGCTGCATAAAGTTATCATGAGATGGAGGATTTTCATATTGGGGCCAACACATTGATATTTTGAGAATGAATATTGTGAATAATTTCTATTTTATGCACTTCATAATAGTGGGTTTGCATGGAATAACTTCATGATGTTCATAGAAACATACAATTGCATGAACTTTAAGGAATCCCATGATGAGTTCTCACATTAGGGATTTGTGATTACATGGAGAATTTACCGACAAGTATTTGTCCAATTTTCCTCCACTTTCTCCTTCTCCACCCATCTTTCCATTGTTTTTCTATACTTCCCATCCTTCATCCCATATCATGCATCACTTTTCCAAAAATGAATTGAGGGGTTTATATTGGATTATTTGTTCATATATATATCCATGCTTTTCATGGTGAAGGTGACAGATGAACAAGATTATGGTGGTGGGAGGAGTATGTCTGAGGCACCGAAGTTATCGGTACTCATCAAACACACTTGATGTCAAGGCAGACCCGTGATTACAAAATCACTTTCTTTATCATGAAATTCCTTACAGATTCTCTTGATGGGCCTGAGTAGGTTTCACATGAACATAATTAATATGTAAATTATGGAAGTCTCACTTTAAAGGATGATACACTATTTTTCACACTAACCATGTGATTTCAGAGTACATTCCATTGTTTTCATGATCACATGATGCTGATATAGATAGACAATCACACTATCACTTGCTGGATCATACAATAGTCTATCGATTCACATGAAAGTATTTTGTTAAAATCACATGAAGTCTAAAAACCTAAAAAAGACCAGAACTATTTCATGAAGGACTGTTATTTTCTTTACCAAGTGATGCATGAGAGATGTTATAATTCCACTGCACAATTGTCATCACCTACTATCACGATCCTTTTATATTGTTATGATGAACCCACACAAGTTGCATGATCCAATGAAAATAACATGATTCTTGATATCATAACCTTATGGGATTAGGATTATCATCCAATAGATCAATGGAAATCCAATGAGGGAATGACATTATCAATTTTGTAGCTTCACATGATTACATGACTTATGCATATAAAAATGTAGTAAAACCACCAATTGTTTCTCATAAAGAATGAATTAAATTAAAGAATACTATCACAAATGTATGTACCCTATTTTTCATGTGATCCATTTGATAGTAGTGTAGCTTCTCATAAAAATTATCACTTGATCATGTGACCACCTATTATCTCATTATGAGTTCGCATGATCCTGTAATCGGCTTTAGTTGATCATCCAATGGAAGAATCAATTCTATAGGATGAACATATACACATTTGATATTGTTTTGAGAAAAACATTTTATGGGTGAAGGTGGAAGTTTATGTACCATTTAAATAAATGATGGCCTAGTGACCATGAAGGAGAAAATAAGATTCACATGATCCATAGTGATTTATGTGAGGGATTTTTGCGGCAATGAATTGTGTTCATATGGTATCACCTATGATATTAGACATGCCTGTTCTCAATCACAGTCATCATATTATTCTACATGATCAGGTGATCCAAACACATTCATGTGATTGAGGCTAGTCCCATTAAAATTTCCCTCCTTCAAAAATCATGTGAAAATAATATATAGATTTGATGCATGGTTACTGGGAGGATATGATATCACATGATTTTTGAACATTGATGTAATATATGGAATTCATGTGAAAAAATAGATGTAAGACAAATATAGGACCTTTATCAATATAGTGTTGTTACCAATTGTCTCAGGCCTACATAGATATCCCTTAACGATGGGAGATTGAAGAAAATGTAGAGGTTCTATTGGATGGATTGGATGATTTGACTTAATGAGTCTGGATTTATAATTATTTTTTTTAGAGGGAAAATATTCGGTATACGTTAGCCTTCCCATATTTAACATGTAGATTATATTTCCCCATTTAACAACTATTTCTATGTCATCCGTTCATCAAGACGATACTGGATTTCAACACATAACACAGAAGCACCCAATACCTCATCGACCGCACCACACCCTTTCATTTCCCACATAGGAACATTTTCTATACAATATGAGTGAAATAGGTGGGTGATATGTATTCCCAGAACCTATTACTTTGGTGAACTAGCTTTTCTGGCTCCCGGGCATGGTTGAGGTAACTCCAACATGTTTCATTTTTGATCTAGCTAGCTAGATAGCCATTATAAGATAATATTTTTATCTGAGGACTATCTCAAACACATAGAATTTGAATATGAGTAAAATTAAAGAAATAAGGGCCAAAACACATGACCTTATAAAATGAAGCTCACATACTTATGTGGAATATATCAATAGTTTTCACAGGTTTGAAACTTCTCAAATATTAAATGAAAATGTGATTGGTGCACAATTATTATTTCTAATAAATTAACTCTATATAATTGGTATCAATCAATAGGAATGTATTAGATTATAATGTAATTGTGGATCAAATTGTATCATAATTGAACATATGATGATAATTTACATTGAGCATTATTGGAGGATTCTCCAAGAGTGTGTTTACTAAGATATTTTGACCACCACCAAGAGGAGAATCCTGAATCAAGCTGTCTAGGTGGCCAGAATAGATATCCTATTGATTTTCATGATAGAAATTTTTTTCAAGGAACCAGTTTTCCCCTAGTGATAATCCCATCATGGGGAAAATCTATTTTATAATAGACAATAAAATAAATCCCATGATGAAGAAGGGATTGGTAAAGAAACAAATTCTTGACTCCATCAAAGATAAGGAACTTCAATTCCTATATAAATCCCAAAGGAATGGAATCAAGCCATATATAGTTCTGCTATAGAATACTCTTATTCATACCATTATCATGTATAGGGAATAAATATTCATGGATTAATAACATTATGGTGAAACATTGCATGTATATTTTTCTTGTATACAAGGTAGAATATGTCATTCCTTTGTGATGGTCATGGGTAGGGACCCATGTATTAGTGGGGATATTACATTCATCTGACTCAAAAGCCACATTTTAGACCTCAAAGATAAGGAATATCTATGATGTTTATGGTCCTATAGTATGGACCAATTCATATGAAGTTTCAATCCATAATTTGACTACATAACATCATATGGGTCTCGAAGAAAATATATGGGCTATAATTTTTTCCCAAGTTAGTGGACTTAGAGAGAATAACATGATTTATACTAGGACCAAATGGTGGGAATTAAAAGTATTTTATCTCATAATATGTTACCATAACATTATCTTAATCTATAAACTGAGAGGAATAATGGGTTTGGACATGTATTTTTCATGGTCTTCCATTTATGGGTTTTTATCTTGAAAAATTATTTTCCTTTTCTATTTTATGCATGCTCAATAGTTCCTGGGTCTCATAGTGTTTGTTTCCAACAAGCAGAGACACTTCTTTTTCCCAGGGTTCCCCTTTAATGTTTTCAACCTAGTGTACATTGTGACTCTTTCTGTTGGCTATTTATGGTCTTCTAACCACGATCATTGGGTTTCTGTAGATTAGGTTCTTCATTGTCCGACCAACTTAATCTACATTTTAGGTACTTCTAGCTCATACATAATATTTCTATAGGTTAGGGTCTTATATCTAAAACCATTTACTTCATTGTATGCCAATGAAAAATAATGGTAGATGTATGGGTATTCATAAAGGGTTTGAGTACCCATCATCATTACATCCGTTATGAATTATTGGTACTGAAGAAGCATTATGACATTCTAAACCCTATCATGAATTATTAAGGATGGATATTCATGAAGGGTTCGGAAACCCCACATCTATACTGATATGTTGAAGTATGGGTATTCATGAATGGTTTGGACACTCCGCATCCTTGGTGAGTTGGTGACAGATGAGTATTCTTGAAGAGTCTGTACACCTCACATCTTTACTGAGATCATAACATATGGGAACTCTTGAAGGTTTTGGAGACTCCACATCATTAATAAAATATGTATGGTGTATGGTGGAATAATGATAGAGAATCTAAATACACATGGATAGTTTTAATAAGAGTTATATAAATCATGTCTCTAAGAGTTTGATCATAGAGTGATAGAACTAGGAAGACATGTTGAGGATGATTGAAAAGAACTCTAATGTGTTGAGTTCTACTGTGATATTGGTGAGCATGGTGGGGATTGGAGGATCCTTTATTCTTGGTGGGTATTCATCTTGTTTATTTCTATATGACCCTTATATAGATCAAACTTGTACATGGTCAAACATAGGGGTCCCCACTCATTTTTTATTGACATGGGATATCAATAAAGATTTAAACCCAAGGAATGTGACGTAGTGTATACACGAAATACCATCCAAGGAGGGTATTAAAACACTAGTTGAAGTTATATTTATGGTTGTGAAGATGAGAACCTAAATCATGTCATTTTAGGTTATGTGGTGAGGACTATAAAAAGGGTTTATAATAGAATATTGCATCCCAACTTTTGGAATGGGTACAAAACATGGTGACATAATATCAAGGATGTCAAATACACTTGATTATTTAAATAATGGGTATTGTATATTTTGTTCTAGAAATATTTGGGATTACTAAAAATATGGTCTAGTGGGCATAGGTCAACCATTAGTAATGGTTTAAAATAATATCACATGTCTCAAGGACAATAAATCACAGGTTTAAGCGGGACCTTTCCTCCAAGACCAATAAATACAGTAAATAAATTTATTGATTATTTATATTATTCACTATGAATCCTAGTGGGGTCTCATTATTTTTATAAATATATATTACTAATACACTATATTGAATAAAAAATGGAAATAACTCATAGATATGTGGTTCTAAGGGAAGTATATCAACTCAAGTGATTGGTCTGTGTAAATTCAGAATTCAAATACATGAATATGATTTGTAGAAAACATAATTTTCAATAAGGATTAAAACACTCTAAAAGTTGTATCACTTCCCATTGAACACATTATCATGAAGATAAGATGGAACAAATAATTACCCTAACATTCTCCAATACCGAAAAGGTTTAGTGATCATGCCTCAACATTTTCAAGAACAACAAAAAATACCATACGAGTTTTATTTTATTTTTATTTAAACTCTTTCTTTTTTTTGAAAACGTGATATGAATAGTTTAGAGATAATGGATTTTACTTTTTATCATACCACACTTTGTGTATTTTTATCTCAATAAATTTTATGTATCTTTCACTATTAGTTTCAGGTCTTTCAATTTAGACTGTTGAATTATAAGGTTTTATGGATGTAAAACATTGTCCAATGTGTGAGAAGTTTATGGTATTTATGGACATGGACCAGGTATTAATATAGTGCAAAAAATTATCCCAATTAGGACAGAAATGGTTAGAAGTACTCCAAGTACCTTTTAAGAGGTGAATAAAAGTGAGACAAATCATTTCTAAAGGTTCTAAAATCAAAAAATATGAAATGGGACAATCAAGTTGAGGATTATCAAATATCAAAATATGGTGATGAGTTTTATTGTTATTATGTCAATGATGAAAATTATCATAAGGTGCCTCTAATGAGGATAATATATATTGGGTTTATGGGTCTTGGGACTTTATGTAGATCAAACTCATATATGGTCAAAGGGACATAAATGTTTTTCTTTCTGAGAGTAATGAAAGGATTTGGAATCTCAAGACACTGAAGGCATGGCATATGGTTCATGAATTGAGGTTATTATTAATATGATGGAATCACCATAGACTTTGGTTTTCCAAGTTTATGATTTTGTTTTCCTTTTAAAAGGAGTGATGTTGAAAGGTGTTCTACAAAGTTTAACATCATGAAATGTGTATGTATATGACATGTAGTTTAGCAACATGTGACAAGGATGTATTCCTTTCAGTTTATCATCATATGGTAAGGATGTAGAAAATTATGAGGAATCATGAAAGATATAATTAGGGAAAATTTTCACTTGACATGTGTATTTAGATGCGGGAGTTATATTTTATCCTTACATAATATTACCGATTGGTGATCATATGTTGGTGTCCATCTTGTGCAGATCTATATCAAGGAGAAAAAATCCATAAAAAAACTGATTCATACATATGATAAGATATTTATTTTGATTTAGATACCATATTTTCCTTCAAGGAATACCAAATCTTAGGGGAACACTCAATTTTTCTAGTTGGTATAACTTTTATTCCCTTATTAATATTTTAATGGAATAAATCTTTCCACAATCTAGATTTCCATATGGATACCCCACAGAGATCGAACTCACTTATGGTGAAGATTAATTTTCATCAGACCATACACAATATTAGTGAGCCATCATCTACAAGGATTTATACCTCATGTAGGTATGGAAGATTATGTATTATCTTAGTGATGGGTAGTTAGAGAGGTGAAGTATCACTACAATGGTTTAGACACTAATGTAGGAGGGGGAATTGTTTTGAAATAAATTGATGGGTTTAGTGAAATGTGGTCATAAAATCACTTAGATTCCTATATAGATAGAAATCAAGGAATATATATTTATGTATAAATTTTCAATCCCCTCACATATATACGATTCATATGTAGGTGAGAAGGGAATTTTTATTCTTAAAGGGGTGATATACACTATTGTTTGGATTCAATATCTAATACTTTTTATGGTAGCATTATATTGATGTGACCTCGTATTGGGAGAAGCTTTCACTAGTGGTGGAATTTCTACAATCTCATGACTAACTTATGTTGAAATAATTTAATATAGATCAAGAACCCGAGAAGTATTTGATAGTGTTAAACCTATAGTTGGGAACATGGACATATACTTGAGTTTCACATAATATCCTGATATTTCACCAATAAACCCACATGATTTTTTTATAAAAAGATAATCCCTACACATAAATGGCATATATATTGGGAGGTGACATTTTTTACTTATTCCCTTAGAGATCTATGAAATCAGAGTTGACTAAGGGGCCACTTTAATAGACCAGTCATATAATTTGTGAATGGTAATTTCCATATCTCATTCTAGTATAGAAATGAAACTTTCATTTGTATAAATGATATATAGATAGGACTACTTGCTATTTGAAATTTTATTTTATAAAGGATTGAACATATGTCATGAATTTTAATGTCCTGAGAAAAAAAATGTTTCATGAATATTAACATCATTTGGCTAGGATGTATCACCATGAGTAATAGATAACTCAGGGATATTGGGTTTTTAATGGAGATGAATACTCTGAGAGGGAGAGGTATACAAATATGATATTATAATAATGCATTGGAAATGTGTATGATGAAAATATTTGTAGCGTTCAGGGTATCTAAATCTACTTGAATAGTTGGGTCATTGAAAGTGTAAGTCATAACACAAGATTATACGATTCAATGAGAGGCAGAGACAAGTGAGTATATGCCAAATATTAATAATGGAGGAAGACCATGTTCCAAATAGTTCTGAAAATAGCTCCTGGATTTAAGGGGGACCTCTCCAGTGGGACCAGAAATTCCCCTAGATGCAAGTTCTACAACCTTGTGTTATTCATCAGTGAATAAAATTGGGATCCATTTTGATTATCCATTCTTTATTACCTATTTTTATTAGGGGAACTATGATCAGGGAAGATCGTTTTACATGGGTTCCATGAAAAGGATATTAACTCAAGTAATTGGTTGGTATCAACTCAGATATTGAATATATGATGTTGGTTCATTGATAATGTAAGATTCAATAAGTGTCAAGAAGCCTAGTGGATATGAGAATATATATTGAAAAAATTTCAACCTAATGGGATAAAAAATGTGATTTTAAAGTATGAAAACATTAGAGGGAATGATTTTTTCAATGTGAAGATCTATTTAAAGTAGTTAGGCATCATGAGACAAGGAAATGGTTCACTTTATTTATATTGAATACACCTTTATTTCACTAGTTAATGCTGATTTCTAGATTCCCTAAGCTCACATGAGCTATGGTCAGTGTGGGAAATACGAGACAACTGGGATATCAATTGATATGTGCAAGAGTACATGATAGGATATATGCATGGATATTCTCATTTTAGTAGAATAAGGGATCCCCGAACCAATTTTTATCTCCTTTGGGGACATATTGTGGAGTTATGTGAATTAAATACTAGAAATAGAGGATCATGGAATCACTATATATCCCATAGTATGGGATTAAAGACACGTGTTTTTAATAGATAATAAAAAAATAAGGGAAATTAAAATTTTTCTTTACATAAAGGATAAGTGTAGTATTGGAGAACCATGAATCACCATGAATCATATGTGAAAAGGAATCAACCACACATATTTCATCAAAAGAATATTCCCAACACTGATCATGCTCATGTGTTGTGAAGGGGGGACTACTACTCTACGGTGGAGACTGATCACATGCCAACGGATTTAACATGGATAATGTTTTCATTTAGGGAATAATTCATGAATCAGATTGAAATATATATATATATATATATATATATATATATATATTAATAATTACATATTTCAAGGGTTTGAGAATAAAGACACCTCTAGTTCTTGGATACAAAATTTTGTGTGTGGGTCTGACTGATATGCATGAAGGTTTATTTTCCATGGATAATGTCAGTGGAACCAGAAACAATGACTTGAGTTTCAATACCTATAATATGTTAATATGAACTAATAATTATAGATATATCAGCTCACCTCATAGATTGAAAACATATGTGGGAAAGAGGCATTTTATCGTCGAGTCACAGTTAGACCCAAGAATGGAGACTTAGGACTTAATACATATAATGTGGTAAAATGAATCAATACCTATGTAGTTCAAATAAAAATACTATTTTATTAGATTCAAGCTGCTAAGACATGGAATAAGAAGGAATAAAACACTGTGGTATTCTTAATATCTCTTGGTCATGGGGAAAAGTAACGAAAGAAATAACGTCTTTATATGACTATATTGAGAATGATCAATCTATGATTGGTGGGACCAAATCCATTAAATTTGTGAAATAGTTCATGTTATTAAGGGGAACTTTCTTATAGGACTAAAATAACCCCAAGGTACAAGCTCTTAGACATTGTGTTATTCAATAAAACATCCCATTGGGGTTACTTCAGGATGTAAAACATCCTATTAGAATAATCTCTTAGGAATTGTATTATTCACTAGTGAATGCTAGAGGGGTCTGTTTAGGAACCAAAACAACCCTGAGGAATAATCTCTTAGGGATTGTGTCATTCACAAGTGAATCATAGAGGGGTACCATTATGAACTAGAATATATCCTAGGCACTAGAACATAAACAATAGGATATTGAACAATGAAACCTATTGGGGTTGCTCTTTGATTTTCCCATCCCTATTACCAATAATCTTTAAGGGAGAAAAGGGAGAATGTGGGATCAGGGTCTATGAAATGAAAAGATAATATGTGCGCAACATACCTAGAGATTTAGATATGTAAATTTTGTATCCATTTTTTTAAAAAGTAAAATGGGGTTTCTAATAGGATTTTTAATATCAATGATGTTATGTTTTTATAGGGGATACATACCCAAAAATGAAAGGGTACAACAGTTTGATGTCTTAATATTGCTTTAACAATGGGTGAAATTCACAGATGAGTAACATCAAGTTTATCTAAATCCACTTGAATAGTTTTGTTATGGGATGTGTTAATCATATCCCAATAATATCTAATTCAATAATAGGTACGAACTAATGGGTTTAGGACAACCAAAACTATTACTAGAAACCCGTACTGAATGTAGTTAGGATAATATATCCTAGATTTAAGGGGTTCTCATTCTCTTGGAAATGTAAACCCAAACGGATTAATCTCTATGGAATTGATCTATTCACCAGCGATTCTAAGTGGGATTACTTTGATTTAACCAATCTCTATTAACTGTTTTCTACAAAATTAATGAAGATCATAGAAGATTGTGGACTTTGGGGTTCTAAGCGAAGGATATAAAGTAATATAATTAGTTTTAATCAACTCATATATTGATGATATAATGTTGCTACATGGATAACATAATATTCTCGAAGGTTCTGATCAACCATATTGTCATGAAAATATGTATTGAACACATTTTTTTTTGAAACTGGATAAAACATACAATTGTGAAATAAACTATCATTGTGTAAACAATTATTTTGGCATGAAAATTAGTTTTACTATAGTTTAACAATATGATACTAAGGTTTTTTTGTGTAGTCTAATATCATATGACTATGATTTAATTCCCTATCTAGAACATGTATGAACCTTTCTAGTCAAAATTAATTTCTTGGTTACCTAAGCTCATATGAGTCATGATCGATTTGAGAAACATGGGATAATTGGGTTGTTGTTTGAGCTATATGAGTGTTCATGACAAGGAATATGTGGGGGTGTTTATAATTTAATATAGACTATAGCCTCTACACAATACTAACTATATTAGAGGTACATGATTGGTAGTGATGGAAAATCATGGATTGGCCTAGAATGGAGGTTCCATATATCTCTATATATCCAGTAGTGACATGAATCCGGCTATATACAGTTACTTTAAAGACCCCCTTCATAGGTCTTACCCATATTCAGGGAATGCGTTAATTTTTAATATTTTTCTAGACCTTGGTTATGGGATTGAGGAATCACTAGGTATCCTATATTGATAGGAATCATTCCACATGTTGCCCTTGCATGGTAAATTTTGCACACCACAAAAGTTCCTACTTGGGGAGACGTGATTTTTTTCATTTCATGTCTAGGGAGAAGATTTGGGATCTAGATATCACAAAATATTATGTGATAATAGGAATCAAGTGACATGTAGTTCTTGAGAAATTCTCTTATATAGATCTGAATCGCCCATAGGGACAAGGAAACTTCATTTTTTCCTCAACACAAATTTAGATCATGTTCAATAAAATTTTTATAATGTAACTTTGTTTATCAAGAATTAAGAAAACCAAATTTGAATGAGGTTTTAATGTATAAATAAGTCGAAACAGTATCCCCCCTATGTAATTTCATTGGAGGACACTTGGTATGAGACAACAGTCCCCAACACCAAAAACAATTTACATAGATCAGGATGATAAATAAGAAGAGTGGGTAAGACTCTTAAGGAGACCCCATGTTGTGTAACATTAATGTCTTGTGAACAAAAAAATGATCCATTTATTTTAACAGCATTCTATTTGAATTTACTCCATTCATTGTAGCATCTTATGGTAGAATTGTTTCTAGGTAAATTAACATCATATGGTAAGGACTTACTCTTTTTAGTTTTTCATAATGTAGTAAGGAAATTTTTGATGTAGTTTAATGTCAGGCATAAGAACATCTTCTATTTAGTTTAACATCGTGTGATGAAGACATAAAATGATATATAATTTAAATTATTACTTATAGGACTTGGATTTCATGATGGAAACTATACAATTTACTTCTTATGAAACCTAAAATTGGTGGGGGGGCATAACACATTCCCAATCAACCATGACTAATGTGTAAGATCTTTTGTAATATACCTTATGTATGATATATGGACCTTTCCACTTGGTTTACAACTTTTTAGGTTTTTTCCTTCATATCATCAATGTTCTAAGAACCAATACTAATTATCATCAGAGGAATTAGAATATGAAATACTTTTTATTAAATACTTGAATGATCCAATTATAATATAATTATAGGTTATGTATCATAATCAATTATTATTTATATTGTCATCATAACACATCCAACAATTTACCAAATTTTTTATTATATCAAAATTTTCCATAGAAATATATTATGACAATGGTAAACAAAAATATAATGGGATACACTACCTCTATCCCATAAACTAATGAAAAATGTATCTCTTATATGGAAGTTTATGTGGGTGAATGGTAGGTCCCTAAAGCATGAATGATCTTTTATGGCCTAGACTTGTTGTATTTTTCCACTATTTTATTGAGTTTGTTAGAAAGATTATTATGGACGTCTACTATCTATCCATTTTCCACTACATGATAGTGGGATGAATATTTGGAATTGATGATATATTCTTGATATATTCTCTTCTGATTAGAAGAACAATATTGGGTGTCATTTTCCATTAATATTGTGCGAGGGACACTGAATCTCGTGAAAATATTGGAATTTATGAAGATAATGATAATATTCTTCCAGAAATTATTTAGGAGTATGGCCTCATCACCTTTGGAAAATAATTAAGTGGAAGTAAAGATTTATTTAATATTCTTAGCTATAGTTGGGGGATATAGACCTATAATGTCTATTCTCTATATGAAAATTGATCGTGAATACTTATTTTTATGTAGAAACTATGGGCACCAGTAAATGATGTTTTCATGAATTTGACATGATTGAAATTTTTTTGTGAATCTCACACTATCATATGTTATTTTTTTCTATTAGTAATATGGTCCCCTAAATTGGTATAATATTCTAGTTCTAGACTATTGAGAATTATATTAGCTTGCCTGGAATTCTTCCACGATAGATGGATTCACTCCTTCCTTAATTTATATGTGGAGGACTCCAATGAATCCCCATTTATGGAGCGATGTTTTTGCATTTGGCCTATCTTGAACGATGAATTTGACTACTTAGTATCGAATTTTCTTCATTTTATTCTCAATCTAATAAGGGGGGACAATTTTAGATTTAAAATATTATGGGATCCATCCATATATGGGTAGATTGTAACACCCCAGGTAAATAAAGAATATGACATTTTCAAATTTATCCATATTTTTGAATAAAATATTAATATTACTTTAAAGGGGACGCTATGCTCGATGGCGTACCCAATACGCAACAACGAGTTTCTTGGGAATCTTACGTTGCATTCTAATAATAAAATAATATTATTTTAAATGGTAGTTAATGCCTAGCCGTTGAAATGGCGGGAATGAACAGAACTAACTAAAAAATGATTATATATGTTTGTCAAATATTTTTACTTTCTACAATAAATTTTAGAGGATTAAAAATGCGAATGAATCCAATTTTAAGCGTAAACATTCTAATATTTTTTAAAAGGTCGATTAACCGCCTTTTGGCGAAGAACCTCTTTTAAATACACTTTTTAAAAATTTTATGTGTTATATTTGACAAAATAAAATTCTTCTTTAGAATCGGGACATCATAATTTACTTTGTGTAATTTTTTGGTATTTTTCCGATAAAGTTCATTTTTTTAATGAATAGTGAAAAATGTTGTATTTTAATTCAAAACTTCTTTTTAATCTAATTTTCATATATTATTATATTATATTTTTAATTGGTTTTAAAGTGAAATTAGAATATATTTTTAACATTTAATCAAATAGTGGTCATTGGAATTATTTTCACTTTGAAATTGGACTCAAACTACTGTCAATCTTATAATAGATATTGTTTCTTAAAAACACACTATTTGTTTTGATAGTGGGAAATAATTATTAAATTAATTAATGCAACTTATATGTTTTAATTTGGTAAAAAAGAAATCATTTTTGAGTTTGGAATATCAAATATAGCTTAGGGTGAATTTTTGGTGTTTTTCTGAAAAACTTCAATTTTTGATGAATAGTTTAACCACTAAGTGGTAGTTAAAGAAACTGATTTTTCGTTTAAATTAAACTTTTCCACCTCTGTGTTTTAAATTTCAAAAATCCGACATACATGGTTTTCATTAGGAAGTAAAATGTGGTTCAATGAGATTAAAATAATTTTTTGGTGAATAGTAACTTTTATGTACTTAATCGCGATTAGAGGTAATTAGTGTAATTTAAGGTAAAAATAATGTTTAAATAATATGAAATGACCTAGAAACATGTCCTACCCTCATTGGATGTGTCATGGCCGACCAAGAAAATCCATGGGTCAACTTGGAGACCTCATGGAGCCACTTTTGTTGGAAAATGACATAAATAAATGTTTATATAAAGTTAAAATAAAAATGTCACAAGCATGAGATGTTTCACTAAAAAAAATTTTAAATGGGGTTATTGAAGTAATATTTTTTAATATGAAAATTCATTAGAAAGATAAAATGATTTTCTACATCATGATATTTTTTTATAATTTTTAGAGATTAAATAAATTAAATTATTTATGACATCATGATGATGCACCGATTACCTCATTAATAAAGGATTTAAATAAAATGAAAAGATAATGTTAAAACTATAACTTACACTTGTCAAAAACCTATTGTATGAGTATATTTAGAACCCTTACCACCTTATCCTTGAAATAGATTAATTTGGGACCTTTAAAATCCGAAACTCATTTGAAAATAAAGTTACATTTTGTAACTTTCCAAGAGTGCCCCTCCTCTCCTCTTATAAAAGTCCCCCACCTCTACCACCTTACCTACACCTCTCAAGCCTTTTTCTCGGACAAAACCATTCCATTTCATCTCTCAAAATCCCTCTCTTCATCATTGAAGCCTCACTTTGGGCAGAATCCTTTCCAAGGAAGCCTTTGTTCTCAAATCAAAGAGAGTTACCCGATTTTAAGGTAATGTCTTCCCTTGTGTTCTTTTGTTTTATTTTACTTCTCCAAACCCCTAAACTCTTTTTATTACTTTTCTTTGTAACCAAAACAGTATCTTAAATAGACTAGTATGTTTTTCTAAAAAGGATTCGAGCTAAACATTCACACACATCCGTCTAATGGTTAAAGAACATACTGTTTCTGTGGATGGTGAATTACTGCCTCACGAAACGATGATTGTTTGATATTATTTTAAAACCTCCAAAGGTGTCCATTAAGATGTCACTATATTTATAAATGATATATAATATGTTTATATTTTCCTTAATTTTCTTTATTTTTCATTTATTTCATACCTTTATGGTTTCCATTATGGGTAAACGCGATACCTTCATTTTAGGAAGTGCGGACTACCGCCCCCTCAAAGTGAGTTGATTCGTTAATGTCATATGTGGGACGTATAAAGGATGGAATTAATGGTATTACATATTATATCCTACTGTAATTATAATATACCTTTATATCATTATTATTTCATTCCATTTAATACAAAAAAAAAGAAATGAAAGTAGCGTTCATGCGTACGTACGGCTTACCGTCTCCATGAACGGTACACTTCATTTATTATCTCCAAATGTTATGTACTATTATAAGTACATATATATAATGGATATATATGTAATATATTACATATAAATTATGGATATAATTCATGAATTATAATACTATTATGTATCATTATGTTTTAATTCCATTAAATAAGAAATAGAAATGGAAGTAGCGTTCATGCGTACGTACGACTTACAGTCTCCATGAACGGTGCATTTCATTTATTACCTATAAATGTTATCTAATATTGTAAATGCATGTATATAATGGATATATATGATATATATGATATATACATAATGAATATAACTCTATATATAATATATTTTTTACCACATGAACAACTTCTAATTATAAAGAGTTTATTTTTGACTCAAATAGCAATGATCTACAAAACGACCATTATTAACGTAAATAATTACATAGTGTTCATAGCATGGTAGTAAGTGATATAAAAGGAATAATGAACTTGAAAAAGGTTCTTAATAAAGTTGAAATTAACTCAATATTATTATTCAGGAGGTTAAATAACGATTGAGTCAAGTCGGACCCGAGGTAAGTGATCCTACTCCTCTCTTTCTTTTTTAAGTACACTCTTTTATGTCATTCCTTTTAAGATCATCTTTCTTATGATTGGGATGTTCTTTTATATTACTCCCACTGTACATTCTCTGTTCATATTATGAGAGACCCTATTTTCTCTCATCAATCCTTTTTGGAAGTTTTGAGTGGCGCCGTTAGGCTGCCGAATTTACGTAAGAGATCTAACCTCACTCTTTCTTTTTAAGTACTCTCCTTTATGTCACTTATTTTAATCTCCTCTATGTAATGATGGGGGATGTTATTTAAGATTTATCATTCTGTAAATTTTATTTTAATATTATGAGAGACCCTATTTGATCTCACTAATCCATTTTTGGATGTTTTAAGTGGTGTCGTTAGGCTACCGAGTTTTCGTAAGGGATTTTTCATCTCACTTTTAGTCCCGTGAGATTTATGATACATTTGCCAACATTTTCATTGAGTGGTGTATGTACATCCCATTATTATATTCTTTGTGTAATATAATTTCATTTATGGGTATTTACATATTCATTGTATGACCCTTCTTCAATGGGGTGTATGTTTCGAAAGATACCCATGTCGGCAAGGGAACCTTTCACCGTTCTCTTTTAAAAGACTTCTTTTGTTATGTCTTTTAATTCACATACTATTATGTTTGGATATGTTCTTCTATGTCCATATTGATTTACATTTTATGTCCAAGTGATGAGATACCCTTTTTATCTCTCATCAACTCTTTTTCTGAATTTTTAAGTGACGCTGCTAAGATGTCGAATTTTTGCAACGAAACTTCTTAACCCAATTTTGATTCATTGGGATAAAATTGTACTCCTTGAATATGTCGTTCTATGAATATGTTTGAACGTCCTTTAATTTTATTTTCACTTTATATCCACTTATATTTGGTTTATTCGTTTTTCACACATAATTATGTAATTGATTTATCCTTATTCCAAGGATACCGTCTTTGTATGGGACTTCATCTCAATCTCCTTTCATTGAGGCATATTTAGTTTTATACACAACCTACTTTTATATGGTGTAAAAACACCTTTGAATTTTACTTTTATTGAAAAAGAATATTTTTATACTAATAGTTTTACTAAAGGACTAACGAGAATGTTTTTGTCGTACGTATGCGGAGACAACTACTTCTCCACCGCCGTGACCATTATTTGAGTTTTGGCTTCCACTACTAGCCATACCTTTTTTTTATGAAAAATAAATACCGTGTTTTAATTTTATTTTATTATGGTATTGAAAATGGTTTTCATAATGTTTTTATATCAATGTGTTGTATTGATATCTTGTGATTGAAAATTGGAAATGTTATGTTTCCTTTATGCATGTTTAATGTGATACGATTATGTTATGGTTCTTGGGCATTATTATGAAGACGGGTGGTTCCGTGATAAACTAAGTGTGGGTGAGCCCAATATATATCTCCAATGCATTGGGTAATGAGAAGGAGTTAAGCATTAAGGTTTATCCGATGAGATTTAGGGAATATACTGTGATGGGTATTCCAAACGTAACCATGAGGGTTACTCCCTACGTAAGAATGTTATGAATGCCTCAAGTTACCTTTATGTCTTTTGATTTCTATGATTTATTCATGATTTTATGACGTATGTTAATGTGCATATGTTTTATGGGTAATGTATGATTTCATTCTTATGTATATATGTACTCATTTTTCCTTTCCATACTTTTTATAACCCTTACTGGGCTTTTTATGCTCATCCCAAGTTTTTGAAATGTTTTTCACAGGTCACGGGAATGGTACATGATATGATGATATTGTCAAGTAAGTTTCAAGAAATAATCCATGTTTTATTTTTAAATATGTTTCCTTTGATGGGAAAAATGAATACTATCTTTTCTGTAACCACTTTGTTTAAATTTGGAATGTAATGCAAGTTTTATGATCTAATTCTCTAAAACTCTAAACCTGAAAAGATCCTCGATGTGTAATCTTGTAATAACTCAAGATTAAGTAAGGTTTAAGGTCGGGGCCTTATAGTTGGTATCAGAGGTCGGTTTAGATAACTTTAGAGGTTAGGGTATTCTTTAAGCATAAGTGACATTACCATAATGGTTAGGATTTCAGAAAGAGTCCCAGTTTTAGATAAAGTGAATGAGTAGTATATCTTAGTGTTTATCTTCCTCATTAGTACATGATGGTTTTATTGATATACTCACAATGACATTTCTATTTTTAGTGAATGGGTGGATCTAGCAGGCACCAAAGTGACAATAGGTTTGAAGGAAACTGTGGTGGTTCTCTGATTAAGAGACTGGATGAAATGGGGGATTCAATGAGGAAACTCGTGGTTGTTCTAAACCAACTATCAAGGAGTCATGTTCAACCACTTGAACCTTGGTATATTTTGTAATGCATCATGTACGAGATGACCAATCGATGTGGAAGTTTAGGTAATAATTATAAAGGTAACCATTAGGGTTTATATGATCCTTACTTTTGTGGTAATTATGGGTCATTATATGTTATGATGGAAAATGAAAGGCATGAGATAATCTTGAGGTTAAAATATGTTATAATTATTTTTGAAGATTTTATCTCGTTTTGGGGAATGTTTTAAGAATTATATAGTTTTGGAAAAAGGACAACAAGCAGACCGTGTGACAACCCGCCGTGTCGTACAATGCTGTGGGAATCGAACCCACAACCAAAGTGTGATTGGTATTTATCGCCTACCACTAGTCTACGTGAAGTCCCAGGTTAGTTTGAATAATTATTTTTAGTTATATGATTTTAGGAATCAAGAGTAAGTTTATTTTGGGTTATCTATGGAAACGATTAACCTATCATGGAGGATATGTGATTAGGTTAATTACTTTTCAATATGAAAATTTTAGAGCAACTGATGTTACTTGGAGATAAAATTTAATTTGTAAATTGGAAGACTATGAGACTAAATCCTTCAAATATTTGGGTTTCAATATAAGTTTGGTTTACTTTAAAGAATCTTATGGACAATTTTTTTTATCAAATGGTCCTCATTGAACTTGGGGTTTTGTTGGAAAAATTTGGGAGATTAAGAATAGATTTTGTTTTTATAAATGGTTATGCTTTTCTAGATTATCTAATCTTGTACTAACCATTTTGGTTTTGGTTTTGGTTAAAGTATAAAGACATGGGAAGTATATAGTTCTCTTTTTTGGATTATGTGATTCTCTAGAAGTTGATTATAGTGAACAAGTCTTCCTAAATACTCATCTTTTGGAGAAAATATGAGTTTGTGAATGAAATCTAATAAAAGTTGAAAGTCAACATGATAAGTAATTATGTTTCCTTATGAATAAATTACTCAATGAAGAGTAACTTAAAACAATAATGTTGTTTGTTAACTTTTCCTTCTGGGTAATCGAATACAGTTTAACCCATCACAAGTTTGTGATTTTCTTATGGTTAACTTTCTCCTAGACATGTTTACTATCACTCTCCATCAGAACACGACCCTTTGTTTTTTCCTCCATGTTCATATTTTCATACTTGGAATCTTTGTATGGGTTAACTCGGGTGACCTTTGAACTTCTCTTTCATTATTTTAATGTGATTGTTTTACTGACTCTTGTTCCGATGTGGGGTTTTCAATGAAGTTTCCAAGCCAAATTTTAAAATTGTGAGGACACAATTCCCAAAATGGGGGAAGGATGTAACACCCTAGGTAAATATGGAATATGACATTTTCACATTTATCCATATTTTTGAATAAAATATTAATATTAATCTAAAGGGGATGCTATGATCGATGGCGTACCCAATACTCAACAACGAGTTTCTTGGGAATCTTACATTGCACTCTAATAATAAAATAATATTATTTTAAATGGTAGTTAACACCTAGCCATTGAAATGGCAGTAATGAACTGAACTAACTACAAAATGATTATATATGTTTGTAAAATATTTTTCCATTCTACAATAAATTTTAGAGGATTAAAAATGCGAATGAATCCAATTTAAAGCGTAAACATTCTTATATTCTTTAAAAGGTCGATTAACCAACTTTTGGTGACGAACCTTTTTTAAATCCTCTTTTTGACAATTTTATGTGTTATATTTGAAAAAATAAAATTCTTCATTAAAATCGGGACATCAAAATTTACTTTGTGTAATTTTTTTGGTATTCTTCCGATAAAGTTCAATTTTTAATAAATAGTGAAAAATATTGTATTTTAATTCAAAACCTCTTTTTAATCTATGTGTTTAATATTATTAGATTATCTTTTGAATTGGTTTTAAAGTGAAATTATAATATATTTTTACCATTTAATCCAATAGTGGTCATTGGAATTAATTTCACTTTGAAATTGGACTTAAACTGGTGTTAATATTTTAATAGATATTGTTTCTTAAAAACATGCTATTTGTTTTAACAGTGGGAATTAATTATTAAATTAATTAATGCAACTTATATGTTTTGAAATTTGTGAAATAGAAATTTTTTTTGAGTTTGGAATATCAAATATAGCTTCGGGTGAATTTTTGGTATTTTTCTAAAAAACATCAATTTTTGATGAATAGTGAAACCACTAAGTGGTAGTTAAAGAAACTGATTTTTCGATTAAATGAAACATTTCCACCTCTGTGTTTTGAATTTCAAAAATCTGAAATACATGGTTGTCGTTAGGAAGTAAAATGTGGTTCAATGGGATTAAAATAATTTGTTGGTGAATAGTAACTTTTATGTTCTTAATAGCGATTAGAGGTAATATGTGTAATTTAAGGTAAAAATAATGTTTAAATAATATTAAATGACCTAGACACATGTAATAACCTAATTTTATGTTTCATGGCCGACCAAGACAATCCATGGGTCAACTTGGGGACCCCATGGATCAACTTTGGTTGGAAAATGACATAAATAACATTTTATATAAAGTTAAAATAAAAATATCACAAGCATGAGATGTTTCAGTAAAACAATTTTTAAATGGTGTTATACAAGTAATAATTTTGACTATAAATATTAATTAAAAAGATAAAAATATTTCCTACATCATGATATTTTTTTATAATTTTTAGACATTAAAAAAATTAAATTATTTATGACATCATGATGATGCAGCGATTACCTCATTAATAAAGGATTTAAATAAAATGAAAATATAATGTTAAAATTATAACATAAACTTGTCAAAAACATATTGGATGAGTATATTTCGAACCCTTACCACATTATCCTCTAAATACATCAATTTGGGACCTTTAAAATCCGAAACTCATTTGAAAATAAAGTAATATTTTGTAACTTTCCAAGAGTGCCCCTCCTCTCCTCTTATAAAAGGCCCCCACCTCTACCACCTTACCCACACCTCTCAAGTTTTTGGATCGGCCAAACCCTACCCATTTCATCTCTCCAAATCCTTCTCTTCATAATTTAATCCTCACTTTGGTCAGAATCCTTTCCAAGGAAGCCTTTGAGCTAAAATCAAAGATAGTTACCCGATTTAAAGGTAATGTCTTCCCTTGTGTTCTTTTGTTTTATTTTGCTTCTCCAAACCCCTAAACCCTTTTTATTTATTTTTTTTGTACAAAAACAGTATATTAAATATACTAGGATATCGTTATAATAATTATTCTAGCTGCACTTTCAGACACCTACGTCTAGTGGTTAAAGAACATACTGTTTCTGTGGATGGAGAATTACTGCCTCACGAAACGATGATTGTTCGATATTATTTTAACACCATCAATGTTGTCCATTAAGATTACACTATATTTATATATCATATATAATATTTTTATTTTTTCCTTAAGATTCTGTATTTTTCATTTATGGAATACCTTTATGGTTTCCATTATGGGTAAACGCAATATCTTCATTTTAGGAAGTGCGGACTACCGCCCCCTCAAAATGATTTGATTCGTTAATGCCATATGTGGGACGTATAAAGGATGGAATTAATGGAATTACATATTATATCCTACTGGAATTATAATATTCCTTTATATCATTATTATTTCATTCCATTGAATACAAAAAAATAAATAAAAGTAGCGTTCATGCATACGTACGGCTTACCGTCTCCATGAACGGTACATTTCATTTCTTATCTCCAAATGTTATGTACTATTATAAGTACATATATATAATGGATATACATGTAATATATTAAATCTGAATTATGGATATAATTATGGATTTGTAATACTATTATGTATCATTATGTTTTAATTCCATTAAATAAGAAATAGAAATGGAAGTAGCGTTCATGCATATGTATGGCTTTCCGTCTCCATGAATGGTGCATTTCATTTCTTACCTCTAAATGTTATTTAATATTATAAATGCAAGTATATAATGGATATATATTATATATATTATATCTACATAATGAATATAATTCTGGATATAATATATATTTTACCACATGAACAACTTGTAATTATAAAGATTTTATTTTTGACTCAAATAGCAATGATCTATAAAATGACCATTATCAACTTAAATAATTACATAATGTTCATAGGGTGGTAGTAAGTGATATAAAATGAATAATGAACTTGAAAAAGGTTCCTAATAAGGTAGAAATTAACTCATGTTTATTATTCATGAGGATAAAGAACGATCGAGTCAAGTCGGACCCGAGGTAAGGGATCCTACTCCTCTCTTTCTTTTTAAGTACACTCTTTTATGTCATTCCTTTTAAGCTCATCTTTCTTATGATTCAGATGTTATTTTATATTACTTATACTTTACTTTTTATGTTCATATGATGAGAGAACCTATTTTCTCTCATCAATCAATTTTGGACGTTTTGAGTGGCGCCGTTAGGCTGCCGAATTTTCGTAAGAGATCTAACCTCTCTCTTTATTTTTATGTACTCTACTTTATGTCACTTCTTTTAAGATCCTCTTTGTTATGATGGGGGATGTTCATTTATATTAGTCTTTCTGTACATTTTATTTTAATATGATGAGAGACCCTATTTGATCTCATCAATCCATTTTTGGAAGTTTTAAGTGGCGCCGTTAGGCTGCCGAGTTTTCGTAAGGGATTTTTCATCTCACTTTTAGTCCAGTGAGATTTATGCTACATTTTCCACCATTTCATTTGAGTGGTGTATGTACATCCCATTATTATACTCTTTTTGAAATATAATTTCATTTATGGGTATTTACATATTAATTGTATGACCCTTCTTCAATGGGGTGTATGTTTCGAAAGTTACCCAAGTCGGTAAGGGAACCTTTCAGCCTCCTCTTTTAAAAGACTTCTTTTGTTATGTCTTCTAATCCACATAATATTATGTTGGGATATGTTCTTCTATATCCTTATTGATGTAAATTTTATGTCCAAGTGATGAGATACCCTTTTTATCTCTCATGAACTCTTTTTCTGAATTTTTTAAGTGACGCCGTTAGGCTGTCAAATTTCCGCAAGGGAAATTCTTAACACAATTTTGATTCTTTGGGATAAACTTGTACTCCTTGAATATTTCGTTCTGTGAATATGTGTGAATGCCCTCCGATTTTTTTTTCACTTAATATCCACTTATATTTGGTGTATTCGTTTCTCACACATAATTATGTAATTGATTTATCCTTAATCCAAGGATACCGTCTTTGTATGGGACTTCGTCTCAATCTCCTTTCATTGAGGCATATTTTGTTTTATACACAACCTACTTTTATATATTATATAAACCCCTTTGACTTTTATGGTTATTGAAAAGAAATCTTTTTATACGAAGAGTTTTACTAAACGGAAAAAGGGAATGTTTTTGTCGTACGTATGCGGCGAAAACGAATTCTCCGCCGCCGTGACCATTATTTGAGTTTCAGATTCCTCTACAAGCCATGCCTTTTTTTTATGAAAAATAAATACCATGTTTTACTTTTATTTTATTTTGGTATTGAAAATGGTTTTCATAATGGTTTTACATCAATGTGTTTTATTGATATCTTGTGATTGAAAAGTGGAAATGTTATGTTTCCTTTATGCATGTTTTATGTGATACAATTATGTTATGGTTCTTGGGAATTATTATGAAGACAGGTGGTTCTGTGATAAAGTAAGGGCGGGTGAGCCTGATTTAGCTCTCCAATGCATTGGGTAATGTGAAGGAGTTAAGCATTAAGGTTTCTCCAAAGAGATTTAGGGAATATACTGTGATGGGTATTCCAAACGTAACCAATAGGGTTACTCCCTACGTAAGAATGTTATAAATGCCTCAAGTTACCTTTATGTCTTATGATTTCTATGATTTATTCATGATTTTATGATGTATGTTAAAGTGCATATATTTTATGGGTAAAGTATGATTTCATTATTATGTACATATGCACTCATGTTTCCTTTCCATACTTTTTATAACCCTTACTGAGTTTTTTATGCTCATCCCAAGTTTTTGAAATGTTTTTCACAGGTCAAGGGAATGGTACATGATATGATGATAGTGTCAAGGAAGTGTCATGAAAGAATCCATGTTTTATTTTTAAATATGTTTCCATTGAAGGGAAAAATGAATACTATCTTTTATGTGACCACTTTGTTTAAATGTGGAATGTAATGCACGTTTTATGATCTAATTCTCTAAAACTCTAAACCTGAAAAGATCCAAGATGTGTAATCATGTAATAAATAAAGATTAAGTAAGGTTTAAGGCTGAGGAATTATATAGATGATATATTATTATGATCTAGGGAAATTTGGAGATGATTTATTTCGTCCATGTCACAAATGATGATTTGTGAGACAACCATTCAATGAATGATGTAGAAAACAACTTTATTCTGATTGTAATTAGCCATGACTATGATTTAATGAGATAATTAATTAACAATATGCTTTTTTGATCATGGGCCATGATGTAGTATTGGTTCAAAAGGTATTTATTCCCTCAATCATATTATATAATTGAGGTGGGCGATTATTATTCCATTTTTATTTCATGATTTATTTTGATATGTTTTGTTACTGTCATTGAGTCCCCTTTGATATTTATTTACGATATAGGTAAGTACAAGGATTGCTCAAATATAGTGACAAGGGCATGATATTCTACCTTATTATTACAAAATCCTTCAGATAGTGATAAATAATAAGGCCACATTCCTTTTTATATGGAATAAAATATAATCCCTATACCAACCTATTCGTGCTCTGATTTTTCTCTACTAATACTAATAGGAATTTTTGAGGTACTTTCTCCACAGCTGTGTTTTCTAGGGTGTGATGCATCACAAGAAAACCCACCAAGGCCATCCCTTGAACATATTTCTGTGACATGAATTAGATATCATAATATTATAAGATAAAATACCACCATTCGTAATGCCGAAATAGCATAGGGAAATTTAGAATATACTTGAACACGTGGACATGAGATAACCGGTGGAATTAATGAAACTAAAAGTAATTCCTCAAATTTTCTACCTTAAGGACTTGTGCGAAGTAGTTATTTTCAATATTATAATATCATGTTTCTATTTCTATAATCTTTATATTGTGATAAAATAGGATGTTTCCATTATCCACAACATATTTCTATACTAGGAGAGAACACATAGACCCTTGATGGAATACATAAATATGAGAAGTGTATTTCATTATAATCAAGGCATCTAGGCTAGTGGATGCCTTATTTGTTTTTTTGATAATCTTGATATATCCTTATAAGTCATCATACCATCAAATGGTGACTCCATCCTTCAGTAACATAGTATGGGGGATATATTTGACATCTAGGTTGGTTATGAAATGTGAAATATAAGTGATGTGTCCTTGAAACACTTTCATTTATTAATGATTATAAGAGTATATAATTTTTTGGATTACCAAAGTCTTATCTAGATCAAACCCAACGTCATGATTTCATAGAAAAAAGATAAAAAATTACCATGATGTTTCCCCAAAATCAAACTTCTATGGATGACTATTCAAATTTTGCAGGTATAATTTAAAGAAGAATACTTGAAGATTAGTGAGGGGGTTACAACACTGTTGAGATTTTAACAACAGATCATCAACATAATATTCCATGATTTTCTCAATATGAGTTGAAGGATATGATTCATGGTGTGTTGGTAATTAGGACATGAATTCTGAAATCCAAATATCATGACTTGTTATAAAAAGATTCCCTAATGTGATCTAAATTAAGGGGCTTCCTATTATTTAGTTGTTATATTTATCATATAATAACATGAATATTCATCCATAAAAAATAGTATTAGATTCTAGATGTTTCATAAATAAAATGACCCCTGCTGATAATGGGATATCATCATTTGGGTAAAATTGATTCAGGATTATGAAGTCAATATATATCTTGATTTTCCAATTTTTTTTTCTGATATGGACAATGTTGGAAAGTCATTCTTTGTATTGAAACTCTAAAATAAAAATTTATTTGATCAATTTTTTAATATTTTATTCATCCTTAAAATTAAAATATTGTTTAACTCACTTGGATACATTCCTAAAACATCAATGGTTATTGGGAAGGCATAGGTGATGAGTACACACCTTGGTGTTTACTTCTGAAATATGTGTATAATTCCAATAAAACAAATATTGGTTCTTCTTTTGTAATGAAAATCAAATCTACAGATCATTGAGAGGCATTGAGGCTATAATAAATGCTTTTATGAATTATTCTATGGTTCCTAGATTAAATTTGCGGATCTCATCAATAGTGGTAGATACACCTTCCTCAAATGTAGGAGGAGAATCTCTATGTTCATCCACTTCTTCTTCCATTTTGGTGCTAATGGGAGACTTTACAAACATTGTGGGGAATTTGGAATCATATCCATCCTTTTAGAGATAATAAATTCAGTGATAAGAGACACTGATATCCTAAACTGTAAGAGTCATCACATATATATTCTGGGGATTCATATCTAACCTTATTCAACTACTAAGGGAAAGAGATCTATAAAAATCTTATGGTGTAATGAATTTTTTGGGAGGAATTTTTAATATTTTCTAATAAGATGTGGGAATTAACTGATCTTGATAGTGAATTATTTTATATTTCCCTTTTTTGAATCAATTTTAGTCCAAGATCTTTCTCTCGCATAGACATGGGATAGTAAAGTTTGTGGTTTTCAATAGAGAAAATGGTTGAGTATACTACATCAATTAGGTTTTATGGGAGGCCCATAATCAATAATGATCATTCCCAAATGATTAGCATGGGTATTTCCAAAACCATTACGTGTCACCATCCACCAAATGTTTTTTTCTTACTTCATATAAGAAATTTTCTCATCGTGTATGGATTTTCATAACAAAAAGGGGGTATTTAGCCCTATTGTACGACATCCTGTTTATTGATGGAGTATTTGAAGCATTGATGAAATTATGAAGGTAACACCACATGGTTGTAAAGACAATTTACTAAATGAAATAAATAAAATTCTATCCATTACAGTATAACCATAAAATCATCATCATATGTGTTATCCTGAAATTGAGCCTTAAGATTGTCCATTATGAGAGGCTTTTCCTAGCTATTTGTATAATATTGAATTGTATGATTTATTGAAAAAATTTACCATTTGATAAAAGTATTATAGGTTCCAAACTAGGATAATTTTGGTCAAAATATAATTTTCAACAAGATCCCTTTATATATCAGCATTATTGACTTTTTTAGAATCATATAGGTGTTTGATATGTACCAGGATAATGTTTCCATGGTCCTGCACAATGAATGAGATGGATATATAAAATTTTAATAGTGTAGTGTCCAATGGGTAAACCTTGGATAAATATATCTCTTTAAAAACCTCCTATGGTATTTTTAGGGCATCAATGAGTGCATCTTTGAGTTCTTTTGAAAGTTGGAGAGCAGCCAGTATTATGAATTTGGCTAGGAAATCACCTAATTATTTCATAATTTCATATTTTATGCCATGGGATGGCACTTCCTATGGTGCGGTTACACATTATCATGAAATTTGGAAGATAAAGTGTATAAGATAGATGGTCATGATACTTTGGAAGATGCCCATAGATCATATGTTGGAAATTGTATAGATCACAGAAGGTAACCCCTTTCATTGGGATAATCAAAAAATTACACCCCCTCTTGTTGTTCATTTAAAATTATTGGGTTAAAACAAAAACTATAGGGATCTATGGATTTCCCATAGCTTCGTGAAGTTCACACCCATGGGTCCTAGCCACAAATACGATTTCTATTGGTTTGTGACCAGAATATTTGGTTCGGCCACACTCACGCCGTCCACTATACTATGAGATTCGGTGTCCCTATCCTTTAGCTCTCAAGTCATGTATGTGGAACTTGTAAATTTGGGGTGTATTAATCACTGGAGAAGGTATATATAAATTGAAATATGTTAACCAAGTATAAAATGAGCTCCCCATTCGATGATGGTTTTGATTGGTGGAGAAGTTATTGTTCTCCTGATGTAGAAGGAAATAAATTTGCAAGATTCCGAGTCTGTGTGGGAGATGAACATGAATCTTGATCTTATAAAATTTTCTATTTCTGATGATTTCACCCTTCTTTGATTGATTTTTTCAATAGTGTCTCCATTGGTTTAGGGATTTGTTGTGGTTTTTAATTCTATGCTCTAAGGGTCTAATGAGACTAGTCGTTTTTTTTTGAGTTATCCATTTATCATACTTCTCTTCATGCATAGTCATAACTTCATTCTAGTTTTAGTTTTATTCTTATTGGGTGAATCTTATATAGGCCACCTATTCCTGGGACATTACCAGTAGGACATATCAAATTTTTTCCATTCTATAGGGGATATATTTGAAGATAAATAAATCATAGATGGTGTGAACTAGTCTCATCTGAAAATTCCCTTAGTTAGGGAAGTTACTGGGGTTGAAATCATTGGGTTTCCTAGTATTTCGTTTCTCGTGGTTGAAATTTTATGAAAAATGTTAATAAATAACCCATAACCAATTCATTTTTAGGGGAATATAAATTTTTCATTCATTCCAAAAATCATGGGTTACCCTGACCTCTTTTAACCTGAAGTTTGGGGTAGCTTTTCTATTATAAAACATTGTAGGATGTTTTGTGTGACTCCAGACCTTCTAAGTGCATAAAAGGGAACCATTACTAGTTTGAGGCTAAAAAAATATGTATCTACCATATTTTCACATTTTTGCATCCATCATGGTCATGAGATGAGATTTTTTCCATCTTCTCTGACTGGAATATTATAAGAATTTTACTACTTTGATGAAGTCATAGAATCCACATAGATATTTCATCAGGATAAAGAGTGATTTAATGTCATCTCATAGATTTTAATAAATGTTCCAGTAATTTGTATTGTGTATGAAAGATAATAATTTATTATCTTAAACCCTTCAAAGTAATGAATAACTCCAAAACCCTCTAATTTTCACATTATTATCAATATATAAGGTTAATAATATATGTTTTAATTAAATTTTAGTTGAATTGATTATGAAATTTATGATTAAGGTATTCAAACTATAAAAGAGATCATTCTGTAAGGTGACCATAAAAAATGAAGGCTTGGCCTACTAGAGTATTTATAAAACAAATCAGTTTTTTTACATTCCACTTGCCTCTAGGTCCAGTCATTGCACCACATTGAGAATCAATGTGTGTGATATTCTATTATGAATATACCTTGAAATTGAAGGTAAAAAAGATAGGGCTGATGAAATTGGGTGGGGAAAATTAACATTGACCCATTTGGGAGATAACTTCTTTTTTAAGATGCATGTGGAACGCCACACCTCCATGGATTCTATTTGAGAATATCTGGAATCAATGGTGTTGAAGAGTTATGTAGGTTTCATAGTCTAGACTATCTCCCATAATCAGGGAGTATGAGAGGTTGCATGTGGTGGCCCCAATTTAATATCCCACCAATTCTCAATCTGTACTCAGACCAGATGACTGACCATATAGTGGAAAGAATATCATTGTAATGGTGAAAATTAATGATCATAATCAACATCTTCATTTAGGTTGAATATTTTCCTGGATGCAGAGATTATCTAATGATCAAATGCAATAATTTAATGTTGATTAAATCTCTCTATATTTGTGCGAGGGGTGATTTTTGTTTCTGTTTGAATGTGATACACATCATTAATATTTCCCATGATTAGATACTAATGTATTTATAAGAGGATTTTTATCTCCTTTAAAAAATTTCTAGTCACTCCACTATGGGCTGTTTTTGGATCTTCTAGGCAGTTAGTGGGTTTTATCCACACACTTCTCTTTATCTTTGGTAGAGAATATCTAAAAATTTCAAACTCTTCATATAGAGGTTCAAGGTACAACATAATTCTCTAATTCCACACTGGTGCAACTTCATTTTGTGCTTCTTGATCACCTACCTATCAATTTAATGTTCCACATTTCATCCCTCTAAATTTTTATCTTGGTTCTCATCATTTTTTTATATTGATGGAGATAATGCTCTCGGAAGCGTACTGTGAAAACATAGTTACCCCATAACTCCACTTATTAAAGAAGATCTATACCAAATTATCTACCTTAGAGGGTTACATAAAGGTCATTTCTAGGACATGTGGTGTTATTTGATCATATTATCATATAAACCTTACAGCGTAAGATTTCTTTTTCCAGATATTCTCTATGACTCAGTATATAAATATATACGTTTAGGGAGTTTCTTATTATTCATGCTGAGAGGACCCTAAATGAAAAATCTTCATTTCATGGTGAGAAGAAGAACTAGGATATAGAGTTTTGGTATTTAACTCTTATTCTAGAAAATAAATATTTCTTAGTAGGAGATGATAATGAACAAAATCCACAATCCCTATAGTATATAGTTGACTCAGAGCCATTATTAGATAGTTATAATCATGTTTCGAGGTATATAGTGACTTTTGAGATGATTATTGGGAAAAATGTCCCTAACCCTAGGTTCTAGGGTTTTTATAGTGTTTTTGATGATTTATTTAGGACCCTATTTGTGTGTGATGACCCTACAGGTATGGATTGAGATAAAAATACCCCCAGAAATGTTGGATGGGTTTTCTCCAAAAAAATTCACAGTTGACACTACTATGATCTACTTATTTTGGTGTAATCTTTATTATTCATTTTCACAGTGAAATGGATACATGTTATGGGAGTCACTTCCATGGAATGATTTAATGTAATCCGCTTCCCCAACATTTGTGTTTGAGGTGTGTTCGTATTTTGTTGAGAGTTCAAAATTTGGAGTTTGATGGAATCCCTCTAACTGAATTCATCTTGTATTTGTATACTCAATTTATAGGATGTTCATTTATTGACCAATTTTTAAACAAATTTCCCAGTACCAAGATCTCTCATATGTCTATGATAATGTAAGATTCTATATTCAGGGAGCTCTGCTATCCTATGGGCAAGGTAATGTGGGATTTCTTATACGTACCCTATAATTGAAAAAAATGTACTGTGGGGATTTTTAAAGTAGTCAATGTAGAGTTTTCATCCGATAGAGGAAAACAAAACATACATGTTTTTATGCTCTTCCAATCCTATGTCATGATCCCATGTGAAAAAAACCATGTACAACTAATAATTGTATGTTTCTATAGACTAGAGGTGAACATCATATCCTTGATAGGGTAGTTTTATAGACTTCAATACATGATCATAAAAACATATTCAATATTTAGTAGGTTATGTACTCTTCCATATTCTCATCTGGGACTATGTAGTTTGAAGTTGAAGTGGGCCAAAACATGATTGAAATATTGTTTTTGGACATCTACTTCCAGATATCTATGTCAACTTTTACATCATCAAATCCACATTCCTCCACCTTTTCATACCACATAGATCATTTTTCTTGGTCACCTAATGACCAATTCAAGGTTTTGGTGATATTTGAAGGGGAACAATATACGATTAACCCTAGTGTTTTGAGGAACTCTATATATGATGGTTTCGGGAAAAGGTGACTATTTATTTATCTAAGGGAGATACTACTATTGTGAGGTTTTCACGGGATGATTTAAGGGAAAAGTCCAGGTAATGAAAATCTATACTAATTCAAGGAGAAATATTAAGGTATTTATAACAATATTCATCAGATAATGTGTTTTATGACCCTCTAGGTGTAGTAGAAATGCATTTCTCAACATCAAAGACACTAGAATTGTGTATAATTGTAATATAGGCCTCAATATTTATCATTTCCAATATATGTTAACCTACCTTTGGGGGTTTATAATGGATATGAGTCTACTACCTGATGGTATCCAAAATATTTTTCTCTAATTTTATTGAAGGTGAAATATGATCCCACTACGGAGATGTTGTTAGAGTATTTAATGAGACTCTTTATCATTAGTGGGGATATGATCCAGCCTTTGTGTGGTTTATAGAATATATTAGTCATTATTGGTTTAAAAGGGGGCATGATCCTGGTTTATATATGAATTCCCCAATGTATTTTGAGAAAAGAACCTTGGAATTAGAGAAGGGGTGTGGGCCTCCTCCTATATAGACTTTGAAGGATGATGATTTAGTATTTCATTGGTAGGAGTTGGAATATGAGACTCGTTGATATAAGCTGTTGGGATATACTGAAAATCTTCATTATTAGAAATATTATCCTTACCTATGTTGATTTACAAATTGTGATATAGAAACCTCAATTGTTTATGGGATATAAATATGACTCTATTCTTTTGTAGTATGTCTTTAGATTTATTTGATATGAATGTGTGTTACATTTGAGGAAATTTCAAAAATTGGTTTGTTGGGCACATTAAGGACAAGAATATGAGTCTGATCCAAGGAATTGTAAATTACCAGGATATGTCAATTAACCTATTGGATGAGATTAAGAATATGAATTTTTTCTAGAGTATCCACATATTCATATTGATCATGGAGAAATTATTCTCTAGATATTGGTATAAGAATGTGTACCTAACCCTGTATCGGAACCAGTGATAAAATATTCCAATAGAGGTATTCTATTCATGCTAGAATATAATGTATCATTAGAAAACAATATGTTAGAATATAGTCCTGGAAATTCTTAGTATCCAAGATATTCTAGTAGAAGTCTTCGATTGATGTCGAGATTATAGCCCACTTCTTCCCTCCTTGTTCAATCGGTATATGATAATGGATTTCGTGCATGGGGGAGGTGATATGTGACTCCTCCATTCATGATACATGAATATACAACCATAATTGATCAGGATGGGCCGTGATATGATCCTCATCATTGGACATCGCTGAAATATGCCAATGATATTAATTAGTGGAAGATTCGATATGGGCCCACTACCTTTGATCTGTAGTTTTTTTGTCTGATGTGATCACCTCAGTACTTGAGCATGATTTCCTAGAATAGAGAATGATACAGTAGTGTCCCTTGAAGTAGGATGAGGGGAATTGGTTGTGGTGGTGGTGGTGATGAAGATTAACAAGAGCCCTCCTACGCATATATTGAACTAGGATGGATATTTGGTAAAATCTTTGATCAATATTAATATTTTAAGGAAGGTTATTATTTTATGTCATATAATATCCTTTGGGTGGGGGGTATTATTACATTATTCAGAAATCTATTAATAATTTAAGATATGTTCATGATTTTTTCTTAAATAATTATAAAATATTTGTTACCCATATAAAAAAATTATTTGTTGATTAGACATTCATGAAAAATGATGTTCTATTAATGAATCAATCTATATGCATAAGAGAATTTATATATTTTTCCCATCCGTACATAGAAATTGGTGACTTCATGTGTTTTTAATCCGTGAAACTATGTACTCTAGAGTTCAATTCCATTGAGGATGGTAATTGGTGTTACTGTATTGGTAATGATCCTTCAAGAGGAATCATAAATAATTTGTGTAAAAGGAATAAAATTCCACATTATTCATTTGACATAGTTTTTTGTCATATGACAGTTATACAACATGAATTTTAACATCATGGGACTATGAAATATATATGGGGATTAAGGAATTTGTTATGGGTCATGGTCCATAGTATGGTTTCAAAATTACCCGTCTTATAACAAGAATCATAGTCTTTATAGTTTGGCCTATCATCAATAAATTGATTGGTGGGGATGAATAATTAATACTGAATATAGTTATTTCCCAAGAATTTTCAATATAGATATTTGATTCGGACCTACACCAAGGTGTATTACCATGCAAGAGGTATTTGTATCATGTTATTGAATGATGAATACACACTAATGTTTCCCTAATTGGAGAAATTTTATGAAACTAGTAATATGATCGTTGAAAATATCTATGATCATACGAGTCATGCATGGTGTGAGAAACAAATGATATAAATTGATTAGTTTTAGTGTGCGTGGATGGGGGACATACACATGGAATCGAACCTAATGGAGTGTTTTATATGGAGCTCGAACATCAATGTAGCATCCTATGTATCCTTCTTATGGTATGAATCAAATCCTTTTTAGTTAATTTATTTTTCCCAGTCCAATGTCTAATGAGGAATAATGGTAGACCCACAAAGGGTGGGTTCTATGAACTAGTGTAAATGGAATATCAAGGGACATACATTGAGGGGGATTCCTAAGAGAGATATCAAACCCTTATCCGTGAATGATTAATTGAGAATGATTGGATGAAATGAGTTTCACTTAATAAAAAAATGATTTCATGAGTTCTTATCCCCATACACTATGGACCCTTATAATATGAAGGGGGAATTCTCAACCAATGACTCATGGATAAGGGTTTAGATGCTTCAAGGGTATATGTCCATTTATTCTTTCAAGACAATACTGACACATCTGGGGTTTTATTCCAAATACGTATAAGTATGTGTATCCAATAAGGCTAAAATGTATGAGGATGTCTGACCACCACAATCCAAGTCTTCATATGTGCCTAGCTAGCACATCTAGGGCATGTCATGTGAACAAAGAAAACATGTTAGAGGGTTGCGGCATGTCAAATCTAAAATGTGTTGGGGTCATTTTGTGATCAATACTGACACATCCAAGCATCATTGTATGATCAAAGATAACATGTCAAAGATATTTTGGAGTGATCAAAGCTGAAATGTACTAGAACATTCCTTTGGTTAAGGGTGACATGTCCATGGTTATTTGAATCATCAATTATAAAATGTGTAATACCATTCATTTGATCAATAAAAACATGTTTATGGCCACATGAGGAAATAATGAGTCTAGTTAAGAGTCCTAATATCATAACATATTAATAGAATAACATGATTGGGTCTTATGATCATGTACATGGATATCATGTCATGGAAGCTAGGACAATGATCTGCATGGAAGGAGTAGTTTATGGATGAGGGTCTATGTCAAGAGCACACATCATAGGTTTTACATGGATATAAGAATATATGTTCACAGGTTTTCATATATATATATATATATACAAGCCACATGTCATAGGTTGTTTTCATAACAATTGTGCATATATGTAGACATTAACATTACATGAATGATGTTATTTAAAGGAATTTAATGTCAATGAAGATATGTCTAGGGATATATGAAGATATCTCAAGACCAAGAATTCATATGATCATATTTTTCAGTATATATAGTGGCTTCATGAGATTGAGGATTTTTAGGTCAGGGGAAACATGTTGAAGTCATGAGACTGGTTCATGTGAATAAATCTATATAGATGAACCACAAAAGGGGGATTTCATGAGATAATCACATGATGTATATAGAATCATGAGATCATGTGACCAAGAATGGATCATGTGATGGGTTCTTGTGATTTGGTTTCATGATTTCCTAGTAGATTTTTCCAAAGGTAGTTATCCCCCTCAATCTTAGCTTTCCCCTTCTTCACACATTTTCCTCTATTTTTCCATACTACTATCCCCATAATACCATCTCACAAATCTATTATTCAAAGAAGTGGGGAGTGGGTTATATAAGTACAAGTGGCCAGATATATTTCTTCTTTTCACAGTGAATGTTCCACATGCATCTGCTTGAGGTGGTGGGCGATGTATCTATAAGGAATATGTGATCGTAAGCCTCATAATTAACATTTGATTATGAGGAAGATACATGATCATGAAATCAAATCCTTGATAACATGATGCCTGAAGGCTTCATATGATGGGCCTTAGTTAGATTCCTAGGAAATTCTAGATGCTATAAATTATAGAAGGATCTCATCAATTGTTCAATAAACGATATATCATTTTTTTCAGGTTAGTTATTGAAATAATGATGTGTATAAATTTTGATGTTTTATTTTTCCCATCATCTATTAAATAACCATCATAAAAATGGGTTTACAAGGAAGCTATTCAATAACCTATGGGATAATAAAGAACCAATATTTCATCACATCAATTATTCAATAACAAACATGAAAAAATAGTTTTACACATATGGGATTGAATAAAAAAGATGAAAAATATAATTTTCCATATAGGTTGTTGAATTAAATAGGTGGAAGATCTTTATAATTTTATTCATAGATTATGATTCATTTTTATTTCATTTTTTGCACAAAAACTCTAATTTATCTCTCACTTCATGAACCATAACCCTTCCATCTTCAACCATTGGCCTCAAATAAATTCATTCATTAATCCATCGAATCGAATACGTTTGTTCTTTGATCCTTGTGTTTGAATATCATTAATTTAGTGTCTACCACTGCAATACACCATCACCTATCATCAACCACCACTCATGGTGATTATAGATTCTCTCACTCATCTCAGTTGTTATTTGAATTTATATTTAATGTATATTATTCCAATTTTATATGAATTATATCTATTTTAATTTTTAGTTTCAATTTCTAATTTATGTTTCATGGACTTTGATTTGGTATCGAACATTTTCTTCAATATTTAACCACTACATATGACTTATTTCCATTGCTTTAGACTTCTCTATCATCTGAAACTAATATCAACTTCTAGTTTTTGTTTCTTGTTTATATTTTTTACAAATCCAATGTATTTATATTTTAATTTTTTCATCCAATTTATCATGGAGGATGCTTTATCATTAAGTTTTTATTCAACACCACTATCCACTATTACCTATCACCAGCTACATCTTGCATTTTCTTACAACTAATATTTCTTTCTCAATCGGTCCAGTTAAAATATCCATTTACATTTTATATTTATTTTTCAATTTTTGATGCATATATGGTATTTTTATTTTTATTTATTTTTATAATTACTCATTGACGTCACATTACCTTCACTATTTATATTTTTAGATTCAAATATTATCACATTATATATTTTTTTATTTTATTTTATGAAGGATTGTTTATAAATCAATATTTGTAATTTTTTTAAATATTTATATCTTAATATTTTAAAATATATATTTTATTTAATCAAATATGTTGTATTTAATTTTTTGGGAAATATGTTATAGAATTTTTATTGTTATTTATAAATGTGAATTTTTAATTTAATTTTAAATTATAAAAACATATTTTCAATGTTTCATATTTCTTATGAATAATAATGAGACGAAGTAAGATTACATCAATTTGAATAAATGATTAATATGGGGAATGTGTTGATGTGTTTTTTCATAATTTTATTAAAAAATTGATCCAAACAGTGATATGTTTTATGTCTATTACCAAAATGATTAAATATATAGTAGTTGGAATGTAGAGATATAAAGTATAATTTAATTTATAATTGTTTTAATTTGAGTTAAAAACCTTGGATTTATCCTGGTGAAAGTGGGCATAATTTCAGATTTATTATTATCGATAATTTTCCAGATAATTTGAGTTATCAAATTAAGAAATGTTTCATAATGTTAAAATAGAAGTAATTGAGAAAAAACTGAAAATTGGGCCTGTATACATTGATAATAAAAAGCCGTTTTCTCTAAGTTGTATGGAATTTATGGTTTTATCGATGTTCTTATGATTGATTAACGTGAATGAAGAAGGAATTAAGTGACAAGAGTTTAATACTGTTTCTATAATTTTTGAAATACATATTTACTAAAGATAACTGTAGAAATAAAAAATTATTGTATGTAACCATAAAATTATGTTTTTTATTTATATAAAGTTTTTGGGTAATGATTAATAAATTTTGGAAGGTTTTGTTGTTGTTTTTACATCTTTTCTACGGGCGTTCATTTTGATCATGATTAGTGGAAACCAAACATAATCTTCGAGAAATGATGGAACATGGGACAATGAGATTTGGCATGGTTGGAACAAAATTTGTCTAATAATAAATACCAACCATGTGAGATCCCCCTTGAGGTAGTCTTTGGAAAATATTTAGCACATAGTTTGTATAACATTGTGGATAAACCATGCATGACTTAAAAAGTTGTGTTTTAAAAATACGGCTTTGTTAGGATTTTCCCCAATCACCGCATTATTTCTCCCATATGGCCCTAACCTGGGACTTACTCTAATGTAAGGTTATGAAACATTTACACCCCAATTTTGATGTGATTTAACGGTTTTTCCTGGTGTTTTGATGGTAGGTCTCCCTTGGTAAGTCTCATTTCTTAGTAGTTTCTTTTTTTTACATATACTTTTTTCTATCTCTCTTTCTATTTTTTATATCTATTTCAATTGAAGATAAATATAGGGGTTTTTTTTAAAAAATCATGGTGATATAGGTTTTTTTATTTTACGGGATAGATTCTGAGCTAGATTTCTGTATCTTTCAATTTGATTTGGTTAGTATTGATACCATTAGTCATTTTCGACAAAACCCAAAATTTTAGTTGATTCAATATCTAATCCTATTTTTAGAACTAGAAGTCTTAAATTATGTTTTTTGGTTTTCATGAAATTTGGTTATGAAATGGATGTGAAAATCTTGTGTGGCACCATTTTGGTGATTTCTTTTGGATTTTTGGGAGAATGTGATGTTGTTTGGAAATAGGCATTATCAATGGATTTTAAAATGACGATTTGAAAGTCAGTTTCATGGTTTGTTTATAAAGAGATCAAGAAAATATAGTTCTCAATAATAAATATTTTTTATGGAAATATTAATGTCTCCTAAGGAAGTTTTTAATAAATGGTTGATTTTATTGAAATGGATTTGGCACAGTTGATTGAAGTGCATTGTTATTATATGGTTTCATTGATTTTGGTAATTGTATGTTGATACGATTTTGGTACTTTTTGACTGGTATGGTTGTTATATTAAGTGGTTTTACATGATTTTTATTGGATAGATAGTGGAAATAAAATACCACCATTAAAGGGTTTGAATTTTGTTGTGAATGACCATAATAAAAAGGGGGTAGGGTTAGGACGTGAAGTTCCACCGTCAATGAAAACACCATGATTGGGCGGTCGAGTTGTGTTTGTAGTTGTGGAGTATATATTGTGTCCTTTAAAATGAAATGGGTTAAGCCAATACGAAATGAGTAAAATTCTCGATGACTTGTTTGGTTTATTTCATGGAAAATCTCATTGTTTAAGAATTTTTTTTGTAATGGTGTGTTTGGATTGTTGGGAATTAATGAACAATTTTATATATCTTAAATAAATTCTTCTATATAAATGTGTTAACCTGTTGATTAATAGTAGCATGAGTAGGTAAGTCATTTGGGGATAACCTACTGAGTATAATTACTCCCCCTACAAAGAACATGGGTTCTTTTGAATATGTTTTATTCTAGAACATATGAAAAAAAAATATCATTTATTTAGTGGAACATCATGATGATTGAGTTGTTATGAAGTTGGATTATGGAGCTTAGCATAGAGGTGTAGAGTTATTTCAGTGTGTCTCTAGTTTTTTCTTTGTTTATGTATTAATCTTGGTACTCCAATGATGTATTGTTATGGTATTTTATTGTTTTCATTTATTATAAGGATTAATTGTAATACATTTATATCATGAATATTGTAGTTGTTTTTGTAGTTTAACATTTGGGTGGTTTTTTTATTTTAATGGGAAAATCATCCCCCACTGTTCTTGAATCCCTTGAAATTTATTTGTGTATTTGGTGCCTTGGGTGTGTCTCTTAAGTCCATGAATCACATCAACCTCAAAGAAACACAATGAGAAGGGGTTGAATGCTACATGTGTTATTTTTTGGTCCTTTGGCATCAGTCATTGATCCTTGAGTTGACATTCATTCTCAATCTTTTCTTTGAGTTAGGATTGTTGAACGGACTAGGATTGTCGAAACATTAAATGCATAGCACAAAAATATATATCTAACCTTTTTATGGTGAATTTCATGTTACCAGGGAGTTGGGAACATATGTATTTTGGGGACACTTGAAAGAGAGTGGTCTCAATTCTATATGTTTAGCCAATGAGAAGAGTATGTAATGAATTGTAGAAATGAATTCCAACTAGGATTTCATATCTCATTCAGGTAAAGGATTTATGTGTGATATGAATGTGTTCATTTTAAAAAAATATAGAAATCATTTTCAAATGATAGATATTTAAAAGAGAATGGTTGTATCATTTTGAAAATGTTATGACTTTCAAAACATGGTGGATTATTCAGAAAATGATTGAATATTGGAAGTAATGATATTTGGAAATAATTATTGTGGTAGTTTCAATGTGATATAATTTGAAATTTAAAGCTATCAGTTGCTGTAGATAGAGGATTATGGTGATTTTAATATGTTTTCAAAAATGGCACCGTGCAGATTTCATTGATACTAACTGGAGAAAGTTGTGAATAATGTGGTTGTGATTGTGATCCAGGTGAACCGGATGTCAGTTTAGAGAATAGAGAATTTCTTTCAATCATGGATAGTGGAAATAGAAGGGGTGGGATGGGGCATGTGGATCATTCAGTTCATTTTCAAATAATGAATCCACCAATCTTTTAGGGTGATTAAGAACCAGAAAAGGTGGAGGTGTGGATTAATATGATGAATCGAACTTCATATTTTCCAGTAAAATCAATAGAGTTGAAAGCCAAATTAGAGACATACATGTATTAAGTCATTGGATGTTAGTGTAGGGTTTTAGTGGTACAGGAAAAAGGGGACCAAGGCACAGTGTGAGAGGAATTTCAAAATATGTTCAATAAACACTTCTATCCTCACATGTTCAAAATTGAGAATATGATGAAATTATTGATCTTGAAGTTGGAGAACATCTCATTGATGGTATATGTGGTTATATTCATGAATTTAGTCTAGTTTTAAGTAGAGGATGATGGTACTACATCATTGAAGGTGTGCATTTTAAAATATAGTATAGAACAGAATTTTTTTTCAAAGACTCTACTGCTCTGTATAACAAATTATAATGATATTGTATATAAAGTTACAATGGCTGAAAGATATTTCTTGGGGGATAATAGTGGTAGAGTTATGTTGATACCCATGGAAAATAGTGGGATCTCTAATGCAGTGATCAAGGGGAAGAGGGATCATTATTTCCAGAGTGGGAGTATGGCTCAGAATCAATCAGTAGGATTAGTGAATAATCCTATAAATTCTAAGAGTATGACATGATGTCTCTAATTTGGCTCTCTAATCCACAAGAATAATTAATGTATAACACAAAATCTATAATTTCATAATTGAAACTAGATGAGACATCTTCGGTGTTACTAATACAATGCTCTGAGTTCATCTATTAATGACACTTCTTAGGGGTCGTAGCCCTCTTATGGTTCCACGAGATGAGGTAAAGAGTATACCCCTTGACAATAGAATATATTTAGTCTTGGGATTATAGAAACACCATTTCTCCTCAGTATAGACAATATTGGCAGGGTATTAAAGGGAAAAATGTTGCAATTAAACATTTTTCTAGATTTAGAAATGTTGTAATCGATTATCAACATGGACCATCAACAATGTGAGGTAAAATTATTCTAAATTTTAACATTATTAATGTGTTGTTTGATATGTTTTAATATATTTATTTTAATTTTTCTCGTACTATCAATTTGATGGGATTGAATTTGGAAATTATTCCTTCTATTTTAAAACATCAAAATCATCTAGGACAAAAGGGTGTTGACCCTTTCAATGTTTAGAATGTCATATAACTATTAATGGGGTTCAGTTGATATGTAATTATTTTTGATTGAGATGGAAATATATGAAATAAACATGGGAATGGATTGGTTGATGTTTTTTAATTCAAAAATCCATTATTATTCACGAATAGTTATTTTCACGACTGAAGATGGTGTCATATATCTTTTTATAGAGGATACGAATGAAAATTTTGGTGGAAAATGCTTTTTGGAACCAGCTTTTGGGATACTATTGTATCAGTTAGAAGAACTATCATTAGAATCGATGGAAGATATTCAAAGAAGATATTTTCTAAATGATTTTTATTAGGTTTTTGGGTTATTTCTTGAAAATTTCACTATACTTCCACCCGTAATAGAATTTGAGTATTCGATTGATATCCTTTTGGGGACTAGTCCTATATCACATATGTCTCACGGGATGGCACTGATAGAATTGAGTGAATTTAATGTGTTGTGGAAGGATATAGAAAATAAAGGGTTCATCCAACCTATCTCATCTTCATGGGAAATTCCTATTTGTTTCATTAAAAATGCTGATAGAGCTCTCTGATTATGTGTGGATTGTCATAAGGTTATCAAGGTTATAATAAATAATTAATATCCACTCCAATGCATTGATGATCTGTTCGATCAGTTGAGGGGAACTTAGGGGTTGTCCAAAATTAGCATACGATTTTTGATATCAATTGTTTTGGGTAAGAAAAGAGGATATCTGAAAAACATATTTCAAAGTAGATATGAAGAGTATGAGTATGTGGTATGTCCCTTTGGACTTTCGAATTCTACATCAATCATCATGGCATTGATGAGTTATATATTTCAGAGATAAGTAGATTCTTCAATATTTTTATTCTTATAGGATATATTTTTGTATTCTAGGACATGGGATGAGCATGAGAAACACTTAGTAATAATGTTGGGGATCATGAGAGATCTTTTATTGTAGGCCAAATTATCAAAATTTACTTTTTTGATACAAGAGTTGTGTTTTATTGGCCATGTTATTTACGAGGAATGGGTTTCAATGGATCCTAAAAATATAGAGGCTATTATCTCTCGGAAAACTCCAAAGAATATTTTGGTGGTATGAATATTCCTAGATCTATATGGTCATTACCAACGCTTTGTCCGCAACTTCTCACAATTAGGTTCATCGATGACATCTTCAGGATGGAATAATTTTCCATTTCAATGCAATGAGCTGTATCAAAAATATTTTGAAGAGCCTAAGGGTTTCCTTACATCAGCAACAATTTTGATTCTTTGAGAACCACATATATGGTATTTAGTGTATTGTAACACATTGGGAATAGGTTTGGAGTGTGTTATCATGAATGGGAATCATGTGGTTGCATATGGATTACACCATTTGAGTTTTCATGAGAAGAGCATCTCGGGACATGATTTTGTGTGTTAGAGGCTATGGTGAATGCTTTGGAAACCTGGCATCGTTATCTCTTCGGTGAAAAATTCTCAGTGTTTATGAAACAGAAGTCAATTAAGACCATTTAATCACATATATATATTTGGATTTTCGAAAAAGGAGATGTATGAATTATCTCCAAGAGTTTTACTTTCACATTAAGTACACACCTGCTAAAGGAAACTCAGTTAAAAATGCATTAAGCATAAATTCATTTTCTCGAGTGGAAAATGTATCTTTAGATTAGTGGAGTTTAATGTCTAACAAAGCTAACACAGATTTCAAATTTGAAGAAAGAGGTGATATAGTAGTTTTCATTCCTGTTTCACTAGTTCCAAAATTGGTTGAATTGGTAAAAAGGACGCGAACATCCTATTTAAAATGTTTGGCCATGATGTCGAAACATAATGGTGGAGATAACATTAAGGGCTAGAAACCGGATCTAAATTTAGTGTTGTGGTTTCAGAATCAAATTGTTTTCCAATTAATTTTTAGGAACAACATATTTGTTCATACCATCATTCGATACGGGTGGTTCATCATGGAATTTAAAAAATTCATGAGTCGTTGAAAGTTAATTTTGTGTTGGTATGTATGAAAAGAATGTTGGATGAGTTTGTATTGAGAGGGTTGAATTGTCCTCAAGTCAAGGCATAGAATTAGTGACTAGTAGGTATGTTATAGTCTATAAATATACTTGTGTGGAAATTGGAGAAGATAACATGGATTTTTTTCTATGTCTTCCAAGAAATATATGAAAACCGGAAGCCCTATTTTTTATTGTGTATCATATAAAAAAGTCACCCCATTTTATCCTTATTATAGAATAAAATATGCTGGAAGATCTATCCAAAATATCTATCCATGAGGTTTTAAGGAGTCATGGTATTCTAATTTTTATTTTATCAGATAGCTTTCTGAGGTTTACATCTTGTTTATTGAGATACATACAACAAGACCCCAAGACTTAGTTGATGATTAGTGTGGCGTACCCTACTTAGATGGATGGTCAATAGGATGGTACAAATGTTAGAAGAAATATTTCAGGCTTATGTGATGGATTTTGGTGGTATATTAGAGGAGAAATAAACATCATTATAATTTTCAAATAATAATAGTCATCTGGCCTCAATATATATCGATCCATTAGATGAATTTTATTGGGATACATATCGTTCTCCATTTTGTTGGGTGGTTATTTGTGAGGTTTAGTTGGTAGGTCCAAGACTTTTCTAGGTTACTACAAGGAAGATTATTCATTTCAGGAGAAAAATTTAGACGGCACAAAGGTGTCAGAAATCATATATGGATCATCGTCGACTAACCATTCCATTTTGGTGGGTAATCACGTGTTCTTTAGAATACCACCTAGGATTAAAAATAATTTATTTTGAATGTAGTGCATGTTGTATCTTAGTTTTATTGGGATTTTATGAAAAAGAAAACATATTTGAGAGGTGGAATTTTGATTGGCCTTTCCACCACATTTTAGTGTGGTTGAAAATTTATTTCATGTATCTCAGTTGAAGAAATATCAATCATATATTAACCATGAAATTCGTTGAGATCATGTTGATCAAGATGAAGTTGCTTCATCGGTGCATGCGACAGTGTGGATTTAGGAATGGAAATAAAAGTTATAAGATGAATAAAACATTGGCATAGTAGGTGTTTTGTGGAAACATGGTTTGATTTAGGAGGAGACTTGGGAACATGTGAATAAAATGGCTGAGAAATGGGTCCAGCTCTGATAGTAAAGTGATGGTTTTCTACTTTTCGGGCATGGATGTTCTAATGGTGGGAGAATTTTTCACTCCAAAGGTTTGATTAATGTAACCATTTAATCATTTTTTTAGTTATATGATGAAGTTTTATAATTATTTGGTGAGTTTTTATGGTTTTTGGAATGGTTTTGGGGATTCTATAAGGGAACACAGTTCATGAATAGTTAGTGAAAACCGTGAAAAATCCACAAGAAACATTACAATATGTGAAAATTGGATTCATAGTTATTGTAACATGATTTGTTTAACCATTTGAGGGCACCATTGAGGCAATATATTGCACACAGTTAGTGCACAATTTGTTCAATCGTGAAGATAAACCATCTACAGCTTAAAAAGTGCGGGTTTTATTTTAAATGGGGCTTTGGTGGGATTTTACCTAAACATCACATTCTTATTCTCTTACAGACCTAATTTGGGATTTCCTTTTCTCCAAGGTTAGGGAATATTATCCCCTCATTCCATAAGCGATTTAAAGGGTTTTCATGGTGTTTTGGATGATGATATCTCTTAGTATGTATTGTTTCATAGTAGTTTCTTGTTTTCTCTTGTATCTAATTTTCTCTTTCTCACCCAGTTTCATAGATCTGGTTCTACTGCTGATAGATGTAGGTTTTTTTCCAAAACAATATTATATTAATATTTATTTATTTTAGGGGAGGGATTCAATGGCTAATATGTTGAGTTTTCACCTAGATTTGATGAGTGTTAGTGTCGTTTGTCATTTCTGAAAAAACCCTAAGGGTGGGTGAATTCACTATCGACTTCTCTTTCATGAAGTAGAAGGATTCATTTAAAATTATTGTCTTTTCTCGAAATTCGTTATGAAATTTAGGTCTAAATCTTTTGTGGAATCCCTTTGGTGATGTTTTGTGGATTTTTGGGAAAATGTGATGTTGTTTCACAATATTCTATATTTATGGATTTCAAAAGGATGATTTTAAAATCAGTTTCTAGGTTTAATTGTGAAATTGGTTTGAAAAAATGGCATTGAATAAAAATATTTGATTTATTGAAATGTTGATGTGGCCTATGTGTATTTGAAAAAAAGTGATACTGTTGAAATAGATTTACCTTTTTGGATAGAAATACAGTTGGCTAATATGATTTGCTTTGATTTTGGAAATTGTTGGTTGACATGACTTTAATATTTGTTTATTGGCATGGTTGGTGGCATAAGTTCTTAAAAATCAGATGGATGGGATGGATAGTGGGATTTAAGTACAACCATCAGAGGGTTGGAATGTGGTTGTGAAGTACCATAATAAAAAGGGGACATGGATTGGATATGAATTTCCACCGTCAATGGAAACACCAAGCATGGGTGGTCAAGTTGTTTGTGTTGTTATGTAATATGCATTGGGTCATGTGAAATACAATGGGTTAATCCAATGTGAAATTAAAAAAATGTCAATGACTTGTTTATTCACTTTCCATGGAAATTTTCTTGTATAAGAAAACTATTTGGTAAGGGTGGGTTTGGATTGTTGGTAATTTTTTAACTATTTTATTGGTTTTATATAATTTTTTATATAAATGTGATAATGTTTTCTTTCCCTGTTCAATGAGTAGGGAAGTAATTTGGGTTGAACATACTATGTATTATTACTCACACCCTTCTTGGCAATTGGGTGCTTTTTTAGATGTTGAATTGTGGGACATCGGTAAAAGTATAACATATCTATTATTTAGTGGAACATCATGTTTCATGGGAATTTGTGGAGTTCGCATATGGGGCTTCGCCTAGAGCTATGGCATTATGTCATCGTGTCTTGAGTATTGTTAATTTATTTTTCTGCTTGGTTCTCTAATGTGGTATTGTTATGGTTTTGTATTATTGTCCTTTGGTATGAGGTTTAATTGTAATACATTGTTATCATGAATCATGTAGTGGTTTTTATAATGAATCTTTTTTTGTTGTTTTTATTTTAAATAGAAAATTTTCCCCCACCATTTCTGAAGGCCTTGGAATTTATTTCCAGCCTTCAAAACCTTGGGGATGTCATTTAAAGACATGTATCGCTTCCTAATTGACTCATGAAAATGAAGAGGGGTGATATGTTATAGCTACAATAATCTAGATTCACATTATAATGTGATGAAAATATTTTTCTTAATGGGATTGAAGTACAAGAAAATACATGTGTTCCTGAATTATTTTGTTCTATATGATGGAATATGATTTCTTGTCAGAGTGTCGTAAATGTGGGATGTCACAATAGTTTAATGAAAGATAACATGATGATTTAGAATTTACAGACTATCCTGAGAAGGAATTACAGTATCTTTTTATAAATCCTCATTTGAAACACTTATTTTTAAAATTAAAATCAATCATAAATTATAATATTGAATATAAAATTTCATATATGTTACGTGAGATTATGCAATCTAGTTGATTTTCCTCATTGGATGAAAATTGACCAATAGTTTCCTATATTTATAAATTAAGAAAAAAAATATTTGACTTTGAATGTGTATATATTGAATGAATTCATATTGAAACCTTATTAGAACACATATTTAATGTCATATATTCTTGGTAAATTGAATCACCTCTCATGCATTTTGTTTGAAGTAAAAATATATAAAGTTTAGTTTAATGACATTTGCAAAAAAATATATTTAAAATGATACTATTGTATTAATTTCACCATTAATTAATTATTTTAATACTTTTTTGGATGAACGTATTAGGTTGTATGATTCTGATAAAATGGAATATTTTTAACTACATGAACTGATTATGATAATTGTAGAATCCTGAGACACCCTAAGCGGGGAGGGGTGAATAAAGGTGTCAACGTTTTCTTTTAAGGTTTTTGATATTGTTCCCACATTTTTATGAACTGGTTAAACCTCTCTGATGAAATTATTTAGTAATAAACCATTCAAATTAAAAGAGAAAACATAGTTGTTTTAATTTGTTTTCCATTAAGGGCTAGTCCAAGGAGCATTCACCGACATATTTTCAATATTACATAAATCCACTAATATTCCATAGTTGTGGAATAAAGAATTTAAAAAAATAGTCCCTCTATGAAATGCACAATAACATTATATTAATTTACAAATATAACATTCCCTACCTCAAAACACTTCCAGCATCTCACCCTAGCTCACTGATCTTGGTGCTGTCCTCCTCAGTTTAACGACTTGATGTTTCTTTAGTAGATTGGAATTTATATCATTATCCCTAACTTTAATGAGTATGTCCCTACATTGAAATCTTATGTTGATGCATGTGAATTAACTTTTCCCTTAAACATGATGTTAAATTGCCTTTTGTGAAGCTCTTTTGGGAAGCACCAAACCCTTATGAAGAAAACTACCATCACAGAACAATATGTCATTGATGAATAACCAATCATCAAGATGCTCCATTTAATTAGATAGTTACATATTGTTAAAAAAGATAGTATTTTTATTATGCTAAGGCTCAAAATGAGTACTTGATTCATGAATCTCTTATACTTTTCAAATTCATAGATATTCATCATTTCTTTTAATATTTTTTGTCTAAAATAAATCATGGTAGCCACTTCTTTATAAGACCAGCCAATTGTGAAGCTCCCACACCTATTGTATGATTTGTGTGAAACTCCAAATTCATGTTATGAAAGATCCTTCATTAATTATTTTCCTATAAGATTTTACTCATTATTATACATTCTCATACTCATGAAGAAAATCATCGACTCCTCATGCACTCATTATGCTTACCATAGTCGCGAAGAATGATGTATTTACATTATACGTTTGAAAACTCCCCAATCAACCTAATGTGTATTGAAAACAAACACAACCCATATTCAATATTTAGAAATTAAAATATTGTTTCTAATAATATACACCTTTGGTTTTTTTTGAAATACCTAGATAAATTCAATAAAGCACAAGACACTATCAAAATATTAAAGGAGGGAACCAAGTTATTCAACACTCTATGTCTAATTGCGCAATGTTCGGTTTAAAAAAGAATAGCTGAAACATTAATTTGGTGGTTTTTTATTTGTAATTATTAAATATTTATAATATATTCTCTCTTTTTTTCCTCATAACACCTAATTTTCATCATGTGATAGAAGCATAACATGGGTTTTCAAAAAAACTAAAACCATCAAACCCTTTAAGATGTGGGATTTATTAAAAATATCCCATTGAAAATAAACATAAAGAAAAAATATTTGTACTTGTAGAGCACAAAAATAACCCCTATATGGTATCCATCCATTAAAACATCATAAAATCTATAAACAGATTGAGATATTTTAGATAAATGGGTAGAGGGTATCAACTGTTACATCCTCATGAACTGTGAGGTACCTGTGAACTATGGTTAAACTAATTTTTTTGTGAATAAATGTAATTCTAATTACATATTAATAATTTCATCCACTTTTTCGTCATTCAAACATGATCCATTTTAATCAGACATTGTTCAAATTTTTCATCGATGAAGTGATATCTGATTTCAATATGTTATGTATGAGAATGCCGAACGAGATTCTTCATAAGATAGATCATTCTTTTTTTTCAAAGGAAATCACCATTTTATATTTCACTTCATAACAAAAATCATTTTTTTGTTTCTTTACCCAAAAAACCTGATTGAAAAACTTGGTAGTATAGATATACTTTGTTTTAGACATACTATGAGAAGTGATATCTTGTTTCATGCACAACCTGCACACACATTTATTGACTTTTAATAATTGTATATAACTTGTGGAATTTTTGTCTATCATATACCTAGACCAATAATCATTAGAATATAATTATAAGTCATTATCTCTTCTTACTAAAATGTATAATCCAAAACTGATTGAACATTAAATGTACCTCATGATTCATTTAACATATTTCAAATGCTCTTCCCTCAGATTAATTCATGAAATGGGAAACTATTAATTTCTAAATGATGTTATCTTTAAATGTTTTATTCATATAAAATACTTTTATAAAGATTCTCCTAATAGGGAGGGATCCATAGATGTCCCATCTTTATGATTTCAATGTTTTGTCCCAACTGCAATCGGTGTCAGCATTGGTTTGGTGTCCTGAATATGAAATTTATTTAGAATATCTTTTTCATTTTTTCAAATTAAATAAAGTATTAATACATTATTTTAATCACTTATATCTTCAAGATGTAGGTTTTTTCATCAATCATAGACATTTAAAATTCTATTTTAATGTGATTATAAAATTATTCCACTGATCCCTACCTTCTTCTACAAAATATAATTTCTTACACATATAGAAGCACCATAAATTGGTCCTCCTTTGATTTAATCACATAGAGATTATGATTGGAACCTAATCTATTTAATTGAAGTTTATTTAAACTACAATGAATTCAAGAATACCATGCATGTGTTTCCAGATTTAGACTATAGATATCATTATTTAATCTACACACCATTACTTCATTATTTCAAATATGAAATCCCAAAGGTTGTTCAATGTAAACATATTATTCAATAACTCAATTTAATAAATATGTTTTTATATCTACCTAACAAACATTGCAGCCTCTTTGATTTTTTTTAACAAGAAAAAGTCTGATCTAATCCAGTATCACTATTGGAGAAAATGATTCCTCAACATCAATTCCATCAATATGTGCAAAGCCATTACACACCAAGCATGAATTGTTTCTTATCACATTTCATTCATCATAATTTTCTTTAAAGAGCAACATTTTTACAATCACATTATTATTTTCATATCTCATAACAGGATCCAATTTTTGGTTCTATCCAATTTTATCATTTTATTTATTCCAGGATTTAACCCATGATTCATCCTTTGCTACTTATTCAAATGATTTTGTTTCCAAAATAGATAAGAATGTAAATTGAGATTCGTTTTGTATTCTTGTTTTCTTCATGGGTGTGTTCCAATCCCCAATGATGTTGTATTTATCAATTTCTTCCCTTATATTTACCCTGTGAGGTTTGGAGGAAGTTTCTTCAACCATAGATTCATCTTTTGTTTATTATTCTAAATAATCCTCTTTTTGTGTGCTCCAAGAGTTTTTAATTACTTTATATTTCTCTACATTTGAATAAGTCCCTATCCAAATTCTTATTCATCTTCTGTCATATTATCAAATGAGTCACATAGGGTTTTTATGGATTCATATTCAATGATCATGACATAAATGCTTTCTAAAATTCTTCCAATATGATTATTATAAAATTTTGAGGCATTTATCTTAATTGAATATCCATGGAATATTCCCTCCTCTACAAAATCATAATACATTACTTTTTTACTTTCATTATTTAAGATAAATCATTTACTTCCAAAACCCTAAAAATACTTTATAGAGGGCTTCCTTCCTTACTATAACTCTTGTAGTGTCTTGGTTTCAACTGCAAAACTCTTGAAAAATTTTGAGTGTACCGTAATACTTGAACAACCTATTTCTAGTAATGATGAGAGATGTGACTCTCAATTTGAATAGTTCTAGCCTATTGTTCACCTATCAATTTATGGATTAATAAATCCATTTTTCTATAGGGTTATAACCAAAACCCCCTCATGTTTTATTCCATGTTTGTAAGGATTTTTCATATTCATTGGATGTGAATTATCATCCATTTTCATATTGTAGAAATTTTATTATGAGATCAATATCATTCTCATAAATTTGATAATTAATTTTCATAAAATGAAGTATTTTTTATTTCATATGTAATATCATTACGCAAAATATTATACTATAATCATCAAGAAAAAAAATAAAGTACCTCTCTCCATATGTGAAAACAAAATTGATTGGTCTAGATATGTTATTATAGATGATATCAGTATATTTGATGCCCTTTTTCTCTCTGGCTGATTTAAAATTTTGAATAATTTTCCTCACATGAAAGAATAAAATGTATTTTTTGTTTAAAATTCAGATTGTGTATAACAATTACTATTTTAGCTTAAATATATTTTTATTTCTATATTAATTAATGCGACCCAACCTCTAGTGCCATGTGTTGTTTGGTTGTTCAACTATTAAGAAACAGATGTTCTCTTTGCTGTCAACCTAGTATAAATTTCCATTTGCTTTTCACCCATTCATAGAAGAATTACCTGTGTTTTATTTGATAGTTGAACCATTTTGATTAAATGTCACAACTAATATCGAGTCACACGGTGGATTCACACTCAATAGATTCTGATGAAATCTATCCACATAGAGAACATCAGTTATCAAAATATCATCTTTTTCTAGTTATTTACATCAAATTCATTTGATATTTGATGCACCATTGTTTTCGAACATCACTATTAAACTAATAATTATCCTAACAATCATAAATAAATTTTCACTTCCATTATTTGGGTATGATCACCCACTATCAAAAATCTCTATGGTATTGTTCTCTTTATCTTTGAGAGATATTTCTTGAAGGTTTGATTTCTTTATTTTCATCTATTCCTTCCATGAGATTCTAGATTGAGTAGAGGATATATATAGACATTTTGATCCCCATTCAATTTTAATGGTCTCTCAAAATCATATTTTTCATCCAAATGTGAATACATATTTTTATGTGAAACTCTATTTGGATGAGGAGTATTGAATTTTCTCTAAGATCAGTTGGTAATGTTCCCAAATTTACTCTACTTACAATGAGTTGAATTATTACCATAGTTATAACTGTGAATAAAATCCATAGAAACTATTTCTTCTATATGTTTAAAGACATGGTATCATTCTTCTTTTTTTGACATCCAAGTGCTTTTCCAATTAGATATCACATTTTCTATTCACAGAATGTCATGTTATGGACTTGATATACATAAAATTTACATTTCGTAAGAATAAATGTCTTCTCACTTCCATTCCTCCTCATGTCCCCTTATTTTTAAAAATTATTTGACTGAAGATCATCTCTAGATATGTGAGGATAATTTTATGCTATCATTTCTTTTGATTTGAAGATTTATTTTTGTGAAATCTGATGATTTTGTGATATATCAAATTTTATACAACACATTACATTGTCTCATCATGTTTCCATCCTTTGATGTCTCATGATTATAACCAATTCCACTTTCACCCACACATGTGCCTCAATGACCATTCAAGATCTTTCCAACACCTTAAGATTCACATTTATCTATTTCAAATACCTTTTCATTTGAGAATCTCCAAAATTTTATTTAATTCATTATTTCCTATGATTTTGATTTAGTTTCAAGTTTACTTTTTAGAGTAACAACTTCGTTATCAAGTCCCACAACTGTTCTATACTTATCATACTGTTTGGATATAAGTATACTGATAAATTTTTATAGATCTTCAATCCAAAGATTAACTTCCACATCTTCATAATATTTATATTGTGTGTTTTAAGGTTATTTTTCCCTTCATTTTAGTCTAACAATTTCTTCTTCTATCTGATCAACAAATTCTGATGATTCTTCCAAAATGGCCCACATATTTCTGTTTTATTCTATGATAATCAATCTTATCATGAACACTATGATGTTCCACTATGATATCGACACCAATCAACTAATTATCATTATCTTCTGAATCATCAACCTTTTCAACTGTGGACATAATGGACATTTGGGGTTCAAAATTAAACTATAGTTATCAATCATCCAAAAATAAATTATCATGTTTTTCTACATTTGTAGAGACCCGAAATTTTCAAGGAAATTTCTTTTTTCATAATTATTAGGAATTTTACGAGTCATTGGATTCTGACAGAACTTGATTCTGAGTCCCATTATTCCAGGAATCAATTTATGAAGTTATGTTTGGGTATGTTCAGTAAACATACGTACATGTTTTTCTATATTTTGATCCGGTGCTTAGAATTGAAATCTGAGGGCACTGATGAACTCACAACACCAGTATTTTCTTAAGGGGTCCTTTACTACAGTTGTGTTTTATGCAGGTTGAGAGTTAATTTTTGGGGTTTTAGAATGAAATGAAAAAAATGAATAAAATTTTGGAGCACAATTTTATTTAACTTGGGTGGTTATTTTCTCCCAATGGGAGTTAGTGGTGGGGCCCACACCCACATAACATCCCATGGGAGGATATTTGTGAGGAGGGGCCCACATAGTTTCCCAACCATTCATCTCCCACATAACTCCTCCCAAATCGCTTGAACATCCCTTTATTAATTCTTTTTGACAACTCCTCATCTTTAATATGAGGTGCCTCTCCATCTCCCTCTCTCCCATTATTGTTTGCCTATACATTTAATTAATGGATTGATTCTTTTAATTAATTATAATTGGTTGGAATTTCTTTAATGTGGGAGAAGTTTTTATTTAATATTTGGATAACAAATATTTTTGGTGGGGGATCCTTGAGATATTTAGAAGGGATATGTTCTTCAATGAAGAATGAATTTGTCCCTCAAAGAAGAATGCTCCACAATTCGAAGAACAAGAAGTCACCAATGACGCTTCTTCTTCGGGTGCACTCTGATGTCATCGGAATCGAAACCGTTCTTCCGCGACGCCCGACAACCGCAACGTTCGTCTTCCGCGATGCTCAAATACCATGAACCTTTTTTCAAGGTATGGTGGATTTCTTCATTTTTATTTGAATAAACTTATTATTCATTATTCGTGAAACCATGTTTATCTTCGGCCACATGATGCTGCCTAACACGGAGGGCACGTGCCGAATGAACACGGCTTGATGACCCTCCGTTGATGCTAGTTTCTTTTGGATGAAGATAGTGACAAAAAGAGTGATGGTGACCAGAGAAAAAAAGTGGTGGTTGTATGTCTGCCGCATGGAGAAGAACTGTGGCCCACGAATGGGGGCCACTCGACTGACGAAGAACCGGCCGGGCTGGAGTAAGACCACAGCGCCACGAGGGGTGCCGCGCTGTGGAGGACTGTGGCCTGCAATCCATGGGCTACTTTGGTGGTGAACCGGCCAGCTTGCCGGCCAGCCGAGAGAAGGAACTACGACAGTCGATGGTGCCACGTAGCAAGACCGCAGCCCGCCGAGCGGGCCCCTTGTGCTAGAATGGACAGATGACTTCGGCCAGCCGGTTTGTGAGGGCGGTGCCACTTTACTCGACTGGTTTGGGCAGCCATAGGGCCACCCCCCCCCCTCAGACCGCTCGGCCTTCAACATGAGCCGCGACCAGATGAGCCACGCTGGGCCCAGCCGCGCGTTTCATCGCGTAGTCCAACCCACTGTCGAGTCGGATCCGCCAAAACTGGCTTGACCTGACCCGCCAACCCAATGTGCATAACCTGTCAGTCCCGTATTAACTTAATGGTGAATATCATGAAGAAAGTGCGTCCGATAGACGCGCCGTCTACCGCACTGGGACCATTTCGACGAGGCAGTCCTTTTGAGTTTCTCTAAGTTAGTTTCTGGATAACATTGGAAAATGGCCGGGTTTGGAACGAGCGTATTTCCAAATGGGCCCCCAGAGCAAAAATTCTAATAACTCTCAGACTGGGCATATGATTGACGCACCGTCTGTCATGTTGGTTTCCTTTTTTCGCGATTGAACTTTGTGATACATCAAATATGGAATTCGTGATAGTTGTTATATAGACCCCTTGGATCGAGCAGCGGAACCTCACGGAATTGAGCGTTCTGTTTGCGGAAACCCTAGAGCTGGCTGCGACTGCAATGACGTCCGTATTGGAATCCTCTATGGATTTGATGACAATTAATTTTGTACTGGAATCCGCCGTGGTATCGGTGACGACGACAATCGTACTGGAATCCTCCATGGGTTCGGCGACGACGACAACTGTACTGGAATCCTCCGTGGGTTCGTAAGTGATGACAATTGTACCGAAATCCTCCGTGGGATCGACAGCGACGACAACTGTACTAGAATCCTCTGTGGGTTCAGCAGTGCTGATGAATCCATGACATCATCTGATCATTTCAATCTCTATACAAAGGATGTGTACCTGTGTGAGCTGAGTCTTGACTTTCAATCATTACCATCGGTGTGATTAACTTATTTCCTATGTGCACTAGGTTGTGCTTGGAATCGAGAGTTGGTGCCGAGCTGGGATCGATGACTCAGGTATATGTATGGGCATATATATAAGTAGAGTTGGTTTATACTTCGTGATTGTGTCTTTCCTTTGTGGTTTATCTTTCAGGGATTCTGGGATACCTTCGGGGGTCTCAGGGTCCCTAATGAGTATCATTATACTCACCCCTGCATGGGCAATGCCTGAACTACGTTGTGTTGGATGTAGATAACAGGAAATGCTGATCATGGGAGAGTCTTGTAGAACTGGACGGTACCCGGAGGTGGACCACTTGTCAAGACGTACATGGGGGGAACGGACAGATCCGAGGTGCTGAAGAGACTATATATACCCACCATTCAGGTGGGATTCCCGGAGGACGACTCAGTAGTTGCTGCTTACTTTACTCCTGCTGCACTATACATTCAGTTGTATTGTACTTTTCAGTTGGGTTTGTATTCTGGCCCATTTATCATTCATCACCTACTTTGTATTCAGTATTACTTTGTTCTTACTTCAGCTTGCATACTTTGTTTTGTTTTGTTTACAATAATAAAGGCAATGTCTTCCATTATTATCAGGATTTATGCCTTTCGTGCTAGTCGCCCGCCACTGGCCTATGGAAGGCGGGCTTGGTGTATTCATGACATGGCCCCGAGGATGGGTCGTGACAAATTGGTATCATAGGAGTGAGTTCTAATGCAGAACATAGGACTCTGATCATTCCTTTCTGTGAAGAAATAGTGTTAAGAGTATTGAGTCTGGTTTTTAGTCCATGGAGTCTAGTGTTGGTGCGGCGGCCGACGTATCCATACATCCATACCCTGACCCCATATTTCCAACTCTGTACACGAAAACACTGATTGCATGTGTGTTTCAAAAGTTTTTATTTGTGCTTACATTGTGTCAGCTCACCAGGTATACTGTTTGAACGTGGCGCTCCTAATTCTTTTCAGGATGGCACCACGAAGGTATCCATCTAGGGTTCCGAGTCACGTATGAGATGGAAACCCATCGAGTGAGGATGCCCCGGTGTAGGGCCCAATCATAGTGGAAGCACTCGCGGTACCACTACCCACTGAGCCACTGATACTACCAACTCTAGAAACAGAGAGTGCACGCCGCCTAAGTGCATTTCATGAGTTTCAGTGACAGAGGCCACCCTGGTTCCGTAGAGAGACGGACCCTCAAGTTGTCGAGGATTGGCTGGAGACTATTGTTAGGGTTTTCAGATTGTTAGGGGACACAAGCCGACCTTATGGTGATCCTTTCCACGAGTCTCCTACACGCATAAGTAGGTAGATTGTGGATCTTGATACTCAAGGTGCACGATGAGGCATCTCTTTTTTTGGACAGACTTCGAGTGTCTCTTCTATGCGGAGTTTTTTCCAACCACCCTTTGTGCGGTGGGGATTCAAGAGTTACTTCATCTGTAGTAGGGAAGCATGATAGTAGCTCAGTACTCAGTGAGGTTTACTGAACTGTCGTGCTACTCCACGTACGTGTTATGGAACCTATTATTCAAGGCTCGGACCATTGAGCATAGACTGAGGAACGAGATCAGAGCTTCGATGATTCCTCTCAGCATCCCGACGTCGGAAGGGGTGCTAGAATGAGCCCTTCTAGTCAAGAGATTTCTCACAGAGCAATCACTGGTAGCGAGACCCACCACAGGATGACATGTAGCAGAGTCTTCTACAGCCGGCTGTTGACAGTTGACGCAGAGGTCCAAGCAGACTAGTCCATCATGTGGGAGACCTCAGGATACATGTTTAGTTGTGTGGGGAACCTGAAACAGAGCTAACTCTCCGAGGAGAGAACAATGCTATGCATGTGGCAGACATGGTCACATGGCTTGAGACTGCACGACCCACCATGAAGATGAGCAGTAGATAGTGGAGGGACCTCCCAGGCAGAGCTAGAGGTTCGCCCATGGTGGTCTGCAGAGAGAAGGAAGACGAGGCAGAGGAGCTGGCCGAGCGGCGGGTGGTGGACGACGTTTTGAGGCTCTAAAACCACCACCACTAGGAGGTACACCCCGACCACAGGGAGCTGGAGGGAAGAGGTAGGCTCAGCTCCAGGTAGTAGAGGATTACGACCCGACGCACCTGAGATGATTCTAGGTACTATCTATGTCTACTCCAACCTTGCTGCATTAATTATAGACACAGTTGTGAGTCATTATTTTATTTTCGCTACCCTTTTTAGGTGCTCAGAGATTCAGATAGAGCCATTGGCTTGATCCTTATGGATTGAGACTCCTATGAGAGAAGACTGGACAATTACACACTGGTGTCGCCAGTGTGAGATTACTCTATGAGGCGAGATCTTCGGCTGGGATCTTCTAGTAGCGGCGTAGAGGCCTTACGTCGTCATCTTCAGTATGGATTGGTTGTCTACAGTCTATGCTTAGATTGACTGCATTAGGCGCAAGGTGTGGTGTATCCGCACAGATGGGAGCAAGTTCAGCTTCACCCGGGAGAATGGAGCCTTAGCAGAATAAGATGTACTTATGCAGAGGAGAGGCCAGCCAATCACACATCAGTTGGCTATTCTCATCATCAGAGCAGTTGATGTGTGGAGTCCGAGTTTTCCTGTTGTGGTGGATCAGTATGCGGAAGTTTTTCCTGACGATGTTCCCAAACTACCTACTCACATGGAGGTAGACTTCTACATTGACCTGTACCCCAGGACATCACTTATATCTACTAAAACATATTGGATGGCGCCCACTGAGCTTTGTGATCTGTGGGTACAACTAGAGGACATACAGGGAAAGGGATTTATCCAACCAAGTGTTTCACCCTGGGCTTCTCCGTTTCTGTTTTCCAAGAAGGAAGATGTGAGCTTGCGACTATGTGTCGACTATCGTCAACTGAATCAGGTGACCGTGAAAAAAAGTACCCACTCCCAAGGATTGATGACCTCTTTGATCAGCTTAAGGGATCACGATGGTTCTCAAAGATAGACCTCAGGCCAAGCTATCATCAACTCAGAGTTCGAGAGGAGGATGTGAAGAAGACGGCTTTCAGGTGTCAGTATGGACACTACAAGTTCATGGTTATGCCTTTCGGCATAACAAATTCTCCAGAAGTGTTCATGAGTCTCATGAATAAGATCTCCCTGACATACCTCAGTCATTTTTTTGTAGTCTTAATCGAAGACACACTGATTAACTCGACTACTGAGGAGGATCACGCCTAACACTTCCAGGTTTTACTTGATACACTCCGAGAGCAACAACTCTATGCTATACTCTCAAAGTGCCAGTATGGATTCGATAGGTACACTACTTGGGACACGTCATCTCGGAGGTGAGTGTTTCAGTGGATCCAGTGTTGATAGAGGCAGTGATTTCTTGGGATCCACCGAGGAGTGTGACAGAGGTGCGGTGTTTCTTGGGTTTGGATGGGTACTATTGGAGATTTGTGCCATACTTCTCCAGATTTTCCACACCACTTTCATCTTTGAAGAAGAAGAGGAAACACTTCGTGTGGACATATAGATGTCGTCAGAGATTTTAGGAGCTGAGAGAGAGATTGACTAGTGCGCCTATCATGAGGCTACTGGAAGAGGGCATAGGGTACGTAGTATACTGCGAAGCATCATGGACTAGACTCGGGTGTCTCCTGATGTAGGAGTGAGCTATGACCGTGTATGGTTCACGACAGTTGAGACAACATGAGAAGAACTATGCTACCCATGACCTTGAGTTAGCTATAGTGGTCTTTGCCTTGAAGATGTGGCGACACTATCTAATGGGCGAGTGCTTTACAGTATACACTAACCACCAGTGTCTCGGGTACATCTTCTCGCAGAAGTACATGAACCTAAGTCAACGGTGATGGCTCTATGTTCCTCTAGGACTATGACTTTGATATAGTCTATACTCCTTGGAAGGGGTACATTGGGGATGATGGTCTCAGTGGGAGATCATGCATTCAACTACTAGGAGAGGCGACAGAGGAGCTAGACACGTTGTAGATATCCTTTGTGGATAGAGATGGAGTAGCCTTTCTACAGCCACTCACAGTCACTCCTCCACTCATTCAGTGAGTCAGAGTGGCACAACGTGAGACGTGACATGCTCATATATCCACAGGGTAGGCACCTGATGGATTTTTTGAAGGAGGGGAGCACGTCATCCTTTTCAGGGGATGTACAATGGTACCAGTTGCACTACAGGAGGAGGTGCTGAGGGAGTTCCACACTTCCCCTCTAGTGGTACATCCAAAAGTGGCAAAGATGTACCAGGACCACATACTATAGTACTGATGGTCGGGCATGAAGAAGGTTGTAGCATAGTTTGTTTCACAATGCCTCACTTGTCAGCAAAAGAAGGAAGAATACTAGGTACCAATAGGCTTGGTACAACCCTTAGAGGTCCCTAATTAGAATTGAGATGGGATATCCATGTATTTTGTGAGGGGGATTCCACGTACATCCATGGGACACGACTCTATTTGGGTGATTGTAGAATGACTCACCAATTCGGCCCACTTCCTACCAATCAGAGAGCAGGGCCCTTTAGAGAGCTTGACATGCCTCTACATTCAGGAGGTCGTATGGCTTCACGGTGTGCCATCGACTATCGTTTCCGATCGAGATGATCATTTTACTTCCCGACTATGGAAGGGTTTATAAGAGTCTTTTAGGACACAACTATGTCTGAGCACCACCTTCCATCCTGTGATGGACTGACAAACTGAGAGGACTACAGACACTCGAGGACATGCTTCGTGCATGTGCCCTTGACTTTGGTCGCAGCTGGGAGGATCACCTACCCTTGGTGGAGTTTGTTTACAACAATAGTTACCACTCTTCCATCGAGATGGCACCATACGAGGCAATGTACGCCCAACCTTGAAGATCACATCTATGCTAGGCTGACCCTGGGCCGTCATCATTTGTAGGACCAAAGATGGTTTAAGCTACAATGGAGAAGGTGCAGATCATCCCGGAGCGGATGAAGACTGCACAGAGCACACAGAAGTCCTATGATTATAGGGGTCGAAGACCACTGGAGTTTTAGGATCGCAACCACATCTTCTTATGGGTCTCACCTCGATGGTGTTTCCAATGATTTTTCCGGGGTGACAATTTATCTCCACATTTCATCAGACCATTCCATGTCCTTAGCAGAGGAGGAGAGGTGGCATACCGCCTAGCCCTTCCACCTCAGTTGCACCAGGTGCATGACGTCTTCCACGTATCTCAGCTGAGGAGATACGTGCACGACCCAACCAACATCATAAATCACGGGGAACTAGACATCGATGACGGGATGACGTTTATGGAGGTCCCGGTGGAGATTAAGGATCGATAGGAGCAGGTCCTACACAGACGGTCAATTTCTCTAGTGCGAATTTGCTGGTAGCACGTGAAACTCTAGGAGAGCACTTGGGAGCGGGAGGCACAGATTCTGGCTCTGTATCCCCATTTTTTTACCTAGTGTGTGTTGTAGCTTTACTAGGACATAAATCTATAAGGTGGGTGTAATGTAAAGTCATATAATTTTCAAGGGAAATTTTTTTCTTAATTATTTGGAATTTTATGAGTCTGTGGCTTCTGACGGAACTTGATTCTGAAGCCTGGTGTGCCCTGAATCAATTTCCGATGTTTTTTTTCGGGTAAGTTCAGTAAATGTACGTGATGGTTTTTCTATCTTTTGAACCGGTGCTCAGAATTGAAATATGAGAGCACCGATGAACTCGTAGTTCCGTTATTCGTTTAAGGAGATGTTTATGGTAGTTGTGTTTTATACATGTTGAGAGTTAATTTATGGGGTTTTAGAATGAAATGAATAAAATGAATAAAATTATAGAGCACAATTTTATTTAAGTTGGGTGGTTATTTTCCCCCAAGGGTAGTTAGTAGTGGGGCCCACACCCACATAACCTTTCATGGGAGGATATTTGTGAGGTGGGGCCCACACGATTTCCCAACCTTTCATCTCCCCCATAATTCCTCCCAACCCCCTTGAACTTCCCTTCATTAATTCTTTTTGACAACTATTCCTCTTTAATATGAGGAGCCTCACTATCTCCCTCTCTCCCATTAATGTTTGCCTGCATATTTAATTGATGGATTGATTATTTCAATTAATTTTAATTGGTTGGCATTTCATTAAAGTGGGAGAAGTTTTTATTTAATATTTGGATAGAAAATAATTTTTTTGGGGGAACCTCTGAAGATTTAGAAGGGATAAGTTCTTCAACGAAGAACGTCTTTATCCCTCGACGAAGAATGATCTACGATTTGAAGAACGTGAAGTCACCAAAGACGCTTCTTCGTCGGGTACACTCCGATGTCAACGGAATTCACACCATTCTTCCACGATGCCCGACAACCGCAACGTTCGTCTTCCATGACGCTCGGCTACTGGGAACCTTATTTCAAGGTAGGGTGGATTGCTTCAATTTTAGTTGAATAAAATTTTTTTTCGTTCATCATGATACCAGGTTTATATATGGCCACATGAGACCTTCTAACGCGGAGGGCACGTGCCGAACGAACACGGCCTGACGACCCTCTGTTGATCCTCGTTTCTTTTGGATGACGATGGTGACAGAAATAGTGATGGCTACCGGAAAAAAAAGTGGCGGTTGTATGCCAGCAGCATGGAGGGGAACCGCGGCCCACTACCGAAGCCGTTCGACCGAAGAAGAACCGGCCAGGCAAGAGGAAGATTGCGGTACCACAAGGGGCGCCTCACTACAGAGGACCGTAGCCCGCAATCCATAGGCTGCTTCATCGGCAAACAGGTCGGCTCACCAGCCGGCTGGGAGAAGGAACCGCAGCACCCAAAGGTGTCACACAACAAGACCACGGCTCGCCTAGCGGGCCACTTGCACCAGGGAAGGACGGCCGGGTTCGGTAGTCTGGTTTGGGATGGTGGTGCCTCTTGGCGCCCCCGGTTCGGGTAGTCGCCCCCCCTCAGACCTCTTCGGGCAGAGCCGCTCGGCCAGCCGGGCAGCGCCCCTTCGAGTCGGGTAGCACTACATTGGTCCAAGTCCCGCCCTTTCAGGTCGGACCACATGTTCCATCGAGCCGGTTTGACCCCCTGCTAGGTCTGACCCGCGAAAAATGGGTTGACCCGACCTGGCAGCCCACTGGGCTTAACGGGGTGGGCTCGTATTCACTGAAGGGTGAATAACTTGACGACCGTGTGTCCGATAGACACGCCGTCTGTGGCACTGGGACCATTACGACAAGGCGGTTCTTTTGTTATACTCTAAGTGAAATTTTTGGATAACTCTGGAAAATGGACAGGTTTGGAATGAGTGTATTTCCAACTAGGCCCCCGGAGCAAAAAATGGTAACAACTCTAAGACCGGGCGTCCGATTGACGCGCCGTCTATCACGTTGGGTTCCTTTTGACGAGACAAAACATCGAGATACATCAACTCTGGACTTCGTAACAGTTTATGTATCGACTTCTTTTCCCGAGGAGAGGACCCTCCAAGAATCAAGCGTGTTGTGTGCGGAAACCCTAGAGGTGGATGCGACTGCAACAACTTCCATACTATAATCCTCCGTGGGTTCAGCGATGAAGACTTCCATACTGGAATCCTCCATGGGTTCTGCGACGATGAAAACTGTACTGGAATCCTTTCTGGGTTCGGAGACGATGACAACTGTACTGGAATCCTCTATGGGTTCGGCAGCGAGGACAACTATAATGGAATCCTCTGTGAGTTCGGCAACGATGACTACTTTACTTGAATCCTCCCTAGGTTTGGCAGTGATGATGAATCAGTGACTTTATATGATCATCTCTATCTCTATATGAAGGATGTGTACTTGTGTGAGCTGATTCTTGACATTCAATAATTACCATCAGGGTGATTGACTTCATTCCTGTGTGGACTGGGTTGTGCTTGGGCTCGACAGTTGTAGCCAAACTGAGATCGATGACTTAGGTATATGTATGGTAATATACATATATAGAGTTTGTTGATACTTCGTGATTGTATCGTTCCTTTGTGTTTTATCCTTCATGGATTTTGGGAGACCTTTGGGGGTCTCGGGGTCCCTACTGAGTATCATTATACTCACCCTTTCACGGGAAATTACTGCACTACGTTGTGTTTGATACAGACGACGGACAACACTGATCGTGGTAGAGGCTTGTAGAGCTGAATGGAACCGAGAGGTGGAATACTTGGCGAGACATACACGGGGTGGATGGATGAATCTGAGGTGCTGAGGAGACTATCTGTACCCACCCATCTGGTGGGATTCACGGAGGATGACTCAGTAGTTGTTTCTTACTTTACTACTGTTGCACTAGACATTTAGTTGTATTTTACCTTTCAGTTGGGTTTGTATTTTGGCTCATTTAACTTTCATGACTTACTTTGTATTCAGTATTACTTTCTGCTTACTTCAGCTTGCGTACTCTATTGTGTTTTTTTACTTTCATAAAGTCAATGCCTTCCATTTTTATTGGGATTTACGCCTTTGGTGCTAGTCGCCAGCCCTTGGCCTATGGCAGGCAGGCTTGGGTTAGTCACAACACGGGCCCCAAGGATGGGTCATGACGTCATTAAATGAAACACTATTTACCTATAATCAATTCTATGATTTTATGTATATATTTTAGGGAAACATTTATTAAGGATTTTGTGTGCTTCCTTCTTCACTTTCTTCATCATCTACCTTCAATGAGAAACAAGAGGTAATTTTCCCAACTCTATAATATCAAAATAGCCCAAAATAAGGATTTCATCAAATCTCAATTTTCCTTTATTGAATTTCTTAGAAAGTATAGAAATAAGTTAATCTTCCAAATTATCTCCATAAACACTACCACTGGACACCTCATGTTATTCAATGGATTTATAAATCATTTGATTATTAATCGAGTGGTTGTATCTTTCGGTTTGACTCTTATTTTATTAGCCACTCAACTGCTTAGTATATCATCATGAGAAATTTTAGTAAGATCCATTTCTCCAAGGGATGAAACATTTTGGATTATACAAACATGGAATCCTTCTTATGATTTTCTTCAAAATATAATTTTCTTTAATTTATTCATTATGTCCCTGAATTTCACTCAAATCCTCATTAATTTTATAAAAAATGGAATCTGAATATTCACTATGACACATTTTCAGATCATTGAACCATTTATGAAAAAAGAGAGTTTGGCCTCCTTCAATTTTTTATAACCTTCGTATATATTTTCAGTTTTCCAACATAGAATTTTTAGAAAGGAAACTCATCACCATAAAATAAATTCTATTAGATAGAGATGTTGTGAGGGATTTTTTTTACATTCATATATGCATCATGATTTTTTCCCTTCCAGTCCTTGACAGTACTATCATATAGTTGACCTGAATACCCTGAGCGGTAGAAAAATACATCAATCCTAAGGGATCTCAAATGAGATATTATCATGTTCCTCTAAATATGGATGTTGATTCTATCTAGGGGGGGGGGGGGGTGGAATCCCCTAACATTTACTGATTTGTCACTGAAAACAGTAGAAGAAAAATTTAAATCCAACAACATGTATGCTCTAGTACAACTACTAAGACACCATAACACTGTGAGATGGGAGGTGTGAATCAGGTTTCCATATTTTTCTCATAATTTTATTTATCTATCCGCACAATGGTAATAACTTGTTATAAATATCTGATAAATTCTTGTTGTAAAAAAACACTAATATGCAAAGATAAATGAAAACAGATTTACATGGTTCACCCCTAAGGGCTAACCCATGGATCATAAGATTCCTTTGTGTCTGTAATACCTAAATAAACTATTCATTACTAGTTGTGGTATAAAAAATATTATTCATAGTTCCTCAATTCCATACACATCACATTTACAATATTCTAGATACTACACATTGCCTCTCTTAGAACACTTCTGTTAACTCCCTCTAGCTCACTAATTTTAGTGAATTAATCTTTAGTTTAGTGAATTGAAGATAAATTTATTATTTTATTATTTATGTCTGTGTCCTTGACTAGTATGAGACAATTCATTTACAATATTACTGTGTTGATACACTTGAAAGCACTATTCACTTATACATGATGTTCAAAACATCTGTTTGTGCAGCCCCTTCACGATTCTCCTCTACAAAGCTCAAAACCATCATAAATAAAACCTTATTGTATAGAACACTATGTCATCATGTAATAACCAATAATCATGAAACTTCTATTTGTAAGATACCAATGCATTGGTTTGGAAAAATAATGTATTTTTGTGATTGTTCAACTCACAATGAATAATTGATTCACAAACATATATGCCTTTTTGAATTCTGAGGGATTCAACCTTGTCTATAATTATTCTTAATTTTAAATTATATGGGATAATATTTTATTTATAATCCTAGAACTTCACAGAGTTCCCAGTTCTCTAGTAGGTTTTCATAATACTCCAAACGCATGTATGTGAGGATCCTTTATATGTGAATCTACAATGAAATATCAACCATTAGAAATCATTTTTGAAGTCATGAAGTACATTTTCAACTCATCGTGCACTCATGATGGTTTTCATAGTTTCAAAGAACACATTTTCCATTATGTGTTCATGAAATTTATTTTGAAACTTAACATTTTTTGACACCCAATATTTTCGAAACCTAGTCATTATGAAGCTTATGAATTTACAATATTTAATAAGAGATAATTCTAGAAAACTAAATTTCCTTAATCTTTCTCCATCCTCATGATTTTGAGGCCAAAAATTTGGAAAACACATGGAAATGATGCCTCCATCAACATTGTAGTCTCCTTGTACTATAAGATCAGTTTCCATAAAAACTCCCAAACCAACCTAGTGTGGATTGAAAACATGCAAAAAACATATTCCGTTTTTATCAATGAAATTCCTTGTTTCCAAAAATAGCTATAAATGAACTCCTAGTATATGAAAACTAGCATGTATTGTGTTTTAAAGGGGAATGAACCATTTCTAATTGGTGATCAAAATAATTCATGTTATCAACTAAAACATGGAAGAAAAATAGAATATGAGGGCCATCAATTGTTTTGGTCTATAGATAAAACTTATATAAGATTAAAAATTCATTAAATGTCTAGAAACAATTTACCATTTCTTTAAAACCTTCGTCTAATGATCAATATTTTGGGAGGGAAAAAAATATTGATGTGACATTAATAATTACAAAAAAACATGGTAATGATAGAAATATTTGGAAGAAATAATCAATATTTTTAGAGATACCATATGAGATATATCGTGAGTTCGAATAGAAAATTTATGTTATGAAGAGAGAGGATAATATAAGAGAAATATTCATTGGAACATATTTTTATATTAATGGAAATATTAAAAATGGGTCGAATGACAGTTTTAACTTACTCTCAATGGGAGAACATTTAGAGTTATCCCCCACTCTTGATGAATGGTGAACATACCAAAATATGTATTCTCATACATTATCCAAGAGGGATAAAATTATTATTTTTCATTTTCTTCAGGATATCAATGTTTTGCAAGGCTAATATTCCTATGTACAACACTTAGTGTCATTAATGTATTTGAAGTTGACATGTTTGAAATATCATGAATCTCACATCACAATAAAACAACTCCTATAATTTTAATTACATAGAATATTTTTCATGCATGTTAGATTGAATATCATGAAGGTGTGTTATTATTTCAATTCAATTTAAAATAAGATGATTGATCTGAATTCATTGAATATTTTAGAGAATGAAGCCGTTTTTGTATTTTTTTAGTTGGAAATGTGTTTCCTCCAAATTTTTTCAATATCGTGGTGCATTTAATGGTTTGTTTGTTGTTATAAATAAATTTTTATAGAACTATATATATGCATTTTATGTATCCTTTTGATATGTATATTGATTATTGAAGGGGTATGTTATGAATCCATATCTACATTAATCCACCATTATTTATAAGTATATTTAAAAATAATTTTCATAGTTTTGTAAGAAATACATATCTAAAGTAGAGAACATTGGTTTTCCTATATCTATTTATGATCATGCCAATTATGGGAAAAATGGGATCCATGGATTAAAATTAAAATCATTAATATGTGAACAGATAAAAAAGGTAGATTTATACATCTGAAATAACTTTGATTATTCTCATCCTTATATAACATTGAATATTAATGTGTTAAAGAAATGTTATCTAAACAATAATGATATATGTATTTTAAATGAGAATAATAATATTTTTATATTGTTTAAAGAGACCATGCTTGGTAAATCTGATGTATCAAAAACATTAAGATGGTTAGTGGGAGGTGGATGTTTAAATTTGATAACATAGACCATGTATGACATTAATGGATATACATCTTATATGAAAGACCAGGACAATAGAAATTCATTTCAAAATAATATTGTATTGGTGGTCATATAAGTAGTTCATTTCTTATGTTTCAATGATAAAAACTCCATCACCACATCATGTTCATATTATTGAGTCATAAAAAATATATAGGGGGTTCATTATATTAAATATTTGGTTCCACTGTTTATCTGATATTGGTTTCTTAGTATCAAAAGTGTAATACATGTTTAATTTCGAATGAAACTTGTTAATATAAATATATTGGAATAAACAGGTGATCCTTTTGTTATGGGAACAGATGAAAAATAAATTTTCTATGTACGTAATCAATCTTATGTATAGTGGTTTATTTTATTACATAGAAAAAACAATATTTTGTTTATAAAAAAGTTGATAAAGGTGTTTATTTATTTGATATCCCAACCTATATTGAAATATTAGTATATAATATCGATGAGAATGTTATAGGCATGGTTTATTTCATACACAATGATCATGAGGTAGGAATTTGGGAAAACAATAATTTTGTTTGTTCTTAATATTATAGGAAGCATATGCTTATTTATTGTTTTCATTTTGAATTTTCAAAAATTGTTAGATATATTATTTTAATTTTATTTATAAAAACACATTTTATAAATAATAAGTTAATTTTTTTATGTTAGCTAAGATTTCATTTGTTTACCATGTTTACCACTACATAACTTTTCAATTTTTCGATATTTTGGGGAATTTTCTTAATCTATGATGATAAATAAAAATAAATAAAATAGTATAAAATAGTATATTCAAATAATATTCCATTTGGTGTAATAAAATGATATGATATATTGAATAATTTTTATTATTCGCACACCTTTTTTTATTCTTTAATGTATTTTCATATCTCATTAATGATGTTATCATTTTTGTTAACATCTCTAAACAATATGAATAAAAAAGTGTTGAGTTTAGAAATTTTTTTGGGATAATTTAACCTATATTTAATGAATACACATTTTTGATAAATAATGGTGTAATACAATGTTTGATGCATAATATTCACACACTATTCATGGATTTTATTTCATTTTTATGTCATATCATCTCTCATTAATATTTTTCAAATTTTATTTAAGTACAAAAATTATGAATTAAAATGTGTTTAGTTTAGATTACATTTTTGATTTTTTTAGTTTTTATTTAATTTTTTTTATGAAATAGTTTGTTTTTTATATTTATGTACTAATTGTTTACTAAATTTATTTTTTAGTATAATGAAATATAAAAAATCAGATCCACCACATTAATCTATAAAGGATTATAAAATACCTCTAAGGAGGACTGTAAACCAAATATCGTTGATGAGCCTCATCCTTATGCACCTTTGTCATCTACTTCATTGGGAGAAAATGTGTTTTATGGTTGGTAAAGGTGGTGATAAACATTTTCCAAATTATCAGTCGCACATATCCGAGACCAGATGGTACTGGTTGAAAATCACGATAATGAATTCCCATTGGATCTAAATTCAAAACCGTTCAATACTTTTATAGACATGAAGGAGAAAAGTAAAGTTTTTATTTTGATTTCTTATTAGAGAATTATTAAAAAAATTACAATATCTCAATTATGGGACACAATTTTTGCAATCTAATTTTTTCTTATTTTACATATAAAAATATTATTATTTTAATATCGGTCATCCTCTTCGTATCATATGACATTTGATATATATTTTACTAGATGAGTTAGACAGAAATGCTTATCGTTGACTGCAAGAAGATGAAGAAATTTTAAATAAATCCTCACATCAGATTTAATTTTTGGAATCCATGTGATATATACCCACTTTCAGATTAAGGTATATTTGATAAATTTGTGGAAAGTAGATAAAAAAGAGCTTTTAGTAAGTGAAATGTTACATTTCTCATATTTTAATATTTATCATCATATGAGTTATTTATTTTATCTTAGTTTATAAAAAATAGGATATTTTATTGAGAGATCCAATCCAGAAATGTATACTCTCATACATCATCTCATGGAGGGTATACATTATTATAATAAAAAATGATAGATGATAAATTTCAAAATGTAAGAGCTAAGCCTTCAGGTTCTATAGAGGTTAAGGAACCTTCCCCATAGCTAGACATGAAAAATACAAGAGGTCATAGATGAGAAAAAGGGAAATATATTTTCGAAAATTTATGGGTTGTAGATGTGAGGAATGTAAGAAATTTATTTATTTTATTAATTTAGATTATATAATAAGATATTCTAATTCACTGCATATTTTTGCAGGTATTTTGTATAGGAATATAATGAGGATCAAATAACATAGGGGACCTTTATAGTTGATGGTAGAAATTTTATTACTTCTACAACATTAAGAACAACTTAACACCATTTCCATGGATGAGGATACTCGATATTTGAATAATAAAAATAAGTATTTTTATATTCTTATGCTTTTTCAAAGTAGGATGTTTATAAAATAAAAAAAATCTTTGGAAGCTACATTTTTAAATATTCATGATATGATAGAGGATAGGATTAGTTCTTCAATACTATTATTGTTTGCAGAGATGAATGGATTGTTGTAGTGTGATAATTGGTCTCCTCCACCTTTAACTATAGATCCCACTCCGCCTACTTGTCTAAAAAAACACCTCCTCTTCCACAAGTTCACACTTATATTGAGTCATATGTTGATGATCCCTAAGATAATATTTTTTATATACAGTGATATATTATATGGTAGGCATGATCTATCATCAGAAAAAAGAGAATGATAATTTAACAGTCACTCTACAAGATATTATATATATATATATAAGAGATAATACTTTTGTAACTCAAAATGTTTATAATGTTTGAAAATGTAATTACAATTTTTATGTTTGGACATCAATATTTTTTCATTAAATTACAAAATATGTTTGTTTATGTTATATCCTCTTATTCATTTTCATGTTAATTGTTTTTAACATTTTAATTTTTATATATTTTTATTCGTTATGGGAATACTTTACGGGAAATGACATATTGTATAGACAATAACAAAAAATGGTTTTTATGAATTTTGGAAAAACATCTTCTTGTGTTCATATATTATCAACATTTTAGAATTTGATGGTGGATTTTAATGATATTCCTATAGAAGTGGAAATTTGAGGGAATAAAATGACTATGCCAATTTTTTTCTAAAAGATAACATGGATATTGTAACAAGAGATGAGTTGGGAATCAACATGATGAAATCTTTTTCCATGTATTCTAGTCAACATATATCACTCAGTGATTTTAATTTACAGAAATTATATACTTATGTTTGTTTTTTATTTGGAATATTTATAAAATTTGTATGAACAATGAAATAACATATGTATATGAACTTATGGACCCAATATTAATTTTACCTATAGTTAAGATAATGAAAGATATAGAGTGAATGGTTTATTTTGCTAAAATACATAAAATGAAAGTAATTATTAACTACTGAATGATTTCATAAATTCCAGAGTATGAAACATATATCTCATAAGGTGTTATATATCTCTTAATAGTATAAAAACCCACATTATATTTTATTATATATTACATGCCATTAGATTTTGTGACTTTTTTTTCACGAGAGAAGGAACTTTACTAGATATTCTCTATAACTGGTGAGGCATGAGATAATTTTTTTATTGTATTAAACACATCAGTTTGAATATTTTAAAAGTGGTATATATTTTAATGAATTTTAAATTTAGGTTATAAATTTTATTTTCAAGCAGGTAATGTATTTACATTATTGGTAAAATGTGAAAGTATTAATCATATAATAAAAATGTAAAATCAAAGTGACTATTCATTTACAATTACTGAATTTTATATTTTTTTATATAAAATGATATTTCTAGTTGAAAATTTATTTTATATAGAAGTGTCATAAATAAGGTGTAATGAAATTTGGAAATTGTATTATGAGATTTATGTTTGAAATAATATTTATTAGTAAAATTAAAAAGTTTCATAAGGTAATGTTTTTTTATAAACATATTTTTTAATCATTCATTTTTTACTCAGAATACATCTTAAATGAATTCCTTCTAATTTTTATATTTATGATGAACCTTGTTCTTATGTTACAAAAGATCTAAGAAAATTAATATGAGAATGGGTGAATTATTTCAAATTTTTAATTTGGATTATATTTATTTTAAATATACATTAAATTTTAAAAGATTAAAATGTAAATGTTAGTGTTGTTACGATTTTTGTGTTGTTGATTTTCTGGTATGATACATTTTTCATGCTACCAATCTACTACATTTTTGGGTGGGAGTGAATAAATATAATTATTTTAATGAAATTTTTTCATTTCTGTTATTTTATAACTGATGAAAAATATTTAAAACATGATTTACAATATTATTTTTTATAAATATATGCACAATAAAAGAGTTTTCCTACAAGTTTTATTTGTCAAAGTTAGTACCTGAAGAGGGGGGGGGGTGTGTTGACCTCCAAATAAATTATCTATAATAAATCCCCCAATTAAAAAAACATTCCCAATTAATTTAAACAGTAGTTTAATATATGTTTGATCCTTTAATGTTTTTCTAAAACCATGATTAAGGAATATTTAAAAAATAATAATTTTAAATTGTCCTTTAAAATCATTTTACTCCAACAAATACTTATGTAAACACTAGTTAAGACTTACAATAAAAGTATATATTCTTCTAACAGATTTAAAAAAACTCATTTTTCACCATTGAAATGTGGAAAAACAAAACTAAAACACACATTTGAATAGATAAGGGGTTTAATATCAATCTGTGACTTAATCCCCTCCACATGGAAATCACCCATTTCCAAGAAGATTATATAACAATTACCTAATCTAAAACCTTGATTGAGTATAAAAACAACATATCAAGCTTTCAATGACCAAACATCTTATAAAGTTATATGTGGAAATGAAAAGAAACACAATCCATCTAAGTAGAGAACATAATATGATATTGAAAATGTTGTGCTACTCAATGTGTAGTGCTCCAGGTGATCAAGTGTCCTCTAATTTGTCTTGGTGATGAGCTTTAATTGTTCATATGGAAGTTTCAAAAAAAGTGTTGTGGAGTTCTCTTTTTTTTATGAAAATTATCTTGATGTCTTCTATATTGAAAGGTTTTTTATCTTATATAAGAACCCCAATTTCACACTTTAATGTCATTAAGTATGAATTATGTTGGTTCTCCAATGATCATCTGCACACATGATAGAGATCCTATGAAATAAATTACACTATAGGTATGAATACCCACTGATGGATAGTCACCAAAATCTTCTGGATCCTCCTAATGGACTTATTAATTGTCTTTATTGTTTTCATACAAATGGTTAGGAAAATTCATTAAGTAATACATTGATATTAAACCAATAAAATATCAACTGGAATCATGTAATTTAAATTAGAATTGGAAGAAATGATTGGTAGTGGATCAACTATGATGATAGAAATGATTAATAATAGAATGATGTGCTTATCACTTCTAGCTATAACACATTTGGATTTAGCACCAGACTAGAAGTTTTACGCTAGGTTGAGGAACATTTGGGATGTATCCCATCAGTTTGTGACATAGAGCTATCCATAAAAAATGAATGGTGGTGGAATTCCTGACGGTGAAAAAGTCTCTAGTTGTGGCATTCCTTTGGTGATGAAATGAAAATGGTGGTAGAAAATAAAATCTATAGGTAATCCTGGTTATAGAAAACATTAGAGGTATCATGTAGTTAATAATGCCCCCATTTGAACTAATATTTTAACTTCTCAACACATATCCAAATTCACGTTTTTGAATGATATAATATCATACACCAAGAAACTCATTATAAACATAAGAATTGTGATTTGTATGAATTAAAACACGGAGGTGCCAAAAATATCCCCTTTTTGATGATCATAAATTATGGAATCTTATCGATCATTTATAAAATAAATGTAGACATAAATAGAAGAATTTGATTAGAAATAGTCTCTTAAAGTTTCATAAAATAAACATGTTACAAAAAGATTTACTATTTGATACCAAAGTGAAAGATTAAAAAATAGAAATACTAACATATTAGTATCAATTAATTAGATAAAGAAATCCAAATAATTATAGAATCAAATAATAATAAATAATAATTTCAATAACCATTCTCCCCATTTTGGGATTATCAAGAAGAGGCAATAAGAACCATTAAAGAGAAAGAAGTATGGATAGAATAACAAAAGAAAAAAACATGTAGAATAAATATTTATGAGATTAATGCAAAAATGGAATACAAAAAAATATAGATCAATCCCTATAAAATTCTATGTCAAATATTACTCACTCTCATACCATGAGGTATGATAAGCATGTCTCTTGCCTTTTCAAGAGGACAAGGAAACCTTGGTAGAGGTTCAAGGGGGCGAGGTACTATGAGGTATATATTTGATCAAAATTGGTTTGAGATGCCAGACTACTTCAACTGGAGACATACCAAATGAATGGAACTATGGGGGTAGATGATTAAAAAATGTTTAATAAGTGAATACATTCATCAGAATAACTTTTGGTGCATCCATTTTAGAACTTGATATGTATCATAATTTCTTTATTATATTCCAAAATTCTATAACACTATTTCCACCTATATCTATTAAGTTTAAGAAATACTTTATTTCTTCCATGCATAACCTGAGTATATGATTCAAAACCATCAAATGGTCAACTTATTCCATGAAATACCTAGTAACAAGTGACATCCTTAAGTGTTCAACCCAAAACATGAAATGATATTTCAAATAATTTTTGGGATTTGTCCTTGAATGATACTATTTTATGCCATTTGTAATGGTTTCCCAATAACATTTGTCTTCATTAATACAATATCTTATCATTATATTTATGTTCTCATCATGTTGTGTAATATAGAGGATATCCTCTTAATTATCTATAAGAAAATCACACATAATAGAACAGAGATTCTCTATAACTTTTTATATGAAAATTCTGTAACATCGTTGGTAGATGGAGGTGGAGCACTAGATGAAGATGTAATAACATGTAAAATATATATCTTCTCTGATAAAGTATCCCAACTAGAAATAAATAAGGCGATTGTCTCCTCCATCAAAGACCTTAAGGATTCCATATCATTGGTAAATCTATTATTCTAAATCAATAATTCCAAAATATGAAAACCCTATATTTAATAAACATAGAAAACAAATAGATCATAGATTTCTGTAACACCAAATTCACTATGTTGATTTATTGGATGTGCCTAAGTCCTCAAAATTCCATTAAAATTTGAAATTAGCCATTCTTTGTGAATCTATAAATTAACTATGGAAGTAAAATATAAAATAATTGGGTTAGAATATCTCTTGATATAAGGAATAGAATCCTCTTTAGGATATAATATATTAGAAGATACATTTGAGGGAATTTGATGAAGATCACATGCAATGTTATTATACTCTACTAAAAATCCCTAAAGATATATTGAAACACCATTAGAGACAACATGTCCACCTTGATTTGGTGGGATGATATTCTCATCACTATTTTTATCATCATATCAATCTATATAGAAAATTATATCAAATTTAGAAACAGGGCTGGATCCGCCTTAAATGATATCTCATCCTCTTCAATGGTAGAACCACTATGAGCATCTCTATACTCACTAACATCTTCTACATCATATATGGATTTAGAATAGTATAAACAAATATTGATATACACTAGGAACTTTTACCACACATCACAAGATTCCATGTACATTATAAAAGAAGACATACACTACTGAAAAATGGACCTATCCCCACGGTTTTGACCGTGGGGATAGACCCCCCCTATACCCATGGTTTTGGAAAACCGTGGGTATAGGTGACTTTTGAAGACCTATACCCACAGTTTTTTAAAACTATGGGTATAGGGGGGTCTATCCTTATAGTTTTCCAAAACCGTGGGGATAGGTCCTAAAAAGTGACCTATACCCTCGGTTAGCCAGAACCGTGGATATAGGGGTACCTATCCCCATGGTTTTGGGGAAAACCGTGGGGATTGGTCTGGGCTAAAATACTTATACCCACGGTTATGAAAAATCATGGGTATAGGTCACTTTTGTGTTCGTGGGAAAAAAAAATTTCCACAGGAAGGAATTTTTTTTTTGGTGGGAACCCTATACCCATGGTTCTTCCCTCTATACCCACGGTTTTTATAACTATATTTAACTAAATATATATATATACATATAGGTGATGTTATGATGTTGTTTGGACGCGTTGTTTGCAGAGAAGACGTTGCGGGATCGAAACTCGGCACCTTCATTATTTTAGGACCTATACCCACGGTTTTGAAACCGTGGGTATAGGTCATCGACACCATGGAAATTGACTATATTTCGGTGACACGGTTGAACGACACCTATACCCATGGTTTTGGAAAACCGTGGGTATAGGCTGGAGACCTATACCGATGCCATTCCAGCCCAAGGATCCCAAAACCGTGGGTATAGGCTATACCCACGGTTTTGGGAGCTATACCCACAGTTTTGAACCGTTGGTATATGCCATTTTTCCAGTAGTGATATCATCATGATCTACATGATCAATACCACGACAATTAAAACTTGGGGGCTCCTCCGATTAATAGATATTCTTATCTCACCTATAGTAGAGTTAACATCCACAATTGGTCGATCTAAAAATGATCTCTCCAAATATATATATATGGATAAATTAGGTCACTTAATAGACTTAAATGAATCAATATGAGAAGGATGATTTGATTGGGTTTCATCCACATCATCAACATTATCATTATCAGGTCCACTAGTACTACCATCCTTATCATCATCATCTCCATTATCACCACCAATTATATTACGATTTTCATCATCAAATACCCTCTTGACTTCTTTAAAATTATTAGAAGAACTCATAATCCATTCTTCTTTATAAATTTCAGTGTCCCAATATTTATATCCTTTTAACAAGAGACTCTATATAGCTGAAATAGATACATATAAACTAGATAGTCCAAAAGATACAATAATACTATTTCAAATATATCGTTAACTACCCACTTTATTTGAGGTAGAAATTTTCTATTCATCATTAGCCACCTAAATATAATATTCATTATTAGAATAATCCACTATCGTATCTGGCTCCAAGACTAGATCGACAAGGTTCCTAGAAATTATATGGTTGTCAAGAAGACTAAATTCCTCATATAACATATCATTATATTCAATCCACTTTTTCATCCATGGAATCCAATTAACTTCTATACATTTACATATAACATTACTCAAGTAGAAAACACTATAATTGACTTCTTCCCCTTTCTCTTCATCAACCAAGATTTTGGATTCAAGATTGGATGAATTAATCTTTGGATAAATAATAGAAGATTACTTGGATGATGTATTTGATGTATCCATCATGTTCTCCATGAGGTTTGTACAATGATTAATCATATCCTGTCATTTTATAACTAATATAACATACAAGGTTTGATATCTCATAGTACTAATGTCCCCTTTCATGGGATATAATTTTTTTTATGAACATGAAAATAATTCTACACTGACCATCCAACTCAGTAGCATGAGAAAATCTCATCATATAATCTTCAGTCAGTTCTAGAAAAGCATTCTCATAAATAAATACACACTATCACTAGAGAATATTTTTGATAATATTCAAAAACTCCCTGGTAAGGAACATTTAATCACTTAGAGAATTATTTTATTTATAAGTTATACTCTATACAATTTATCATGATTTGAATCAAATATTTCCTCTAGAAAAAACTAATTTATGCATATTAATAAAATGTATTAACCAACCCACAATAGAATGGTTTTCATTTCTAGTGAACTAGTCTATATATACATGGACTTGGACCACCTAGAGAACCAATGACTTACCTGATAACAACCATTCTGAATCCACTTCCTTTTCAAAAAAAACCACACAATTCACAATTGGTTGGTTCCTCTACATGACAACACAACAGATTGGTTCTCTCCTAGTATTATTCGTTGACATTTATTATTTGGGATAAGAAATTATAGGGATCTTCAATCTCACCATATTAGTGAAATGGAATATTAAAACAAATTCCCATGAATGATTATGGTCAAGAGAGAAAGAGGATGTGAAATGGTCTAAAGGGAGATGACATGAGAGAGTGTTATAAAAATATATATTTTAATACCCACTTATCATTTAGTGATTATAATTCAATAAATTTAACCAAATATGAATATTAAATATAAAAAAAAATTTACCTAGAATATTTGTAATGGTTGTAAAATAATAAATAGAGACTAGTCGAAAAAATAGATACCTATTGCATCCCAATGATGTATCATTCCAAAAATGGATCATTCCAATGGTGGATCAATCCAAAAGTGGATCATTCAAAAAGTGCATCATTCCAATGGTGGATCAATCTATTAGTGGATCATTCAAATGGTTAACTTTCCATTAATGTCTTATCTAATGGTGGCTTGTAGAATTATGGGTTGTCCAATAGTGTCTTTTCAAATGGTGGTTAGTCTAATGTTGGCCTTTCCTACAGTGGATCATCCAAGACTAAAAAATAACAAAAATTTATCATTCCTAGTTTATGTAGGTTGTTACCTAATATCTCATAATTAAATATATTTTTAGAAGTGCTAGAAAGATGTTGTACAGTTCTTATGAATATTGGATTTATATCACTATTTTGTAATTAATCTTTAATAAAGTAATGTCTTATGTAAATATTATTTTTCCTGGAATGAGAAACAATATCCATAGAGATATTTATTTCCCTTATGTTGTCAAAATTTAACAGGATGTTTTTAAATTGGTATCCATAGACTAGAATTGTGTTTTTTATCAATTAAATTTGTGCACAAAATCTCCCTCCAACTACATAGTCAGATTCAATATAAATAATGTTGATTATATATTGATTCATAAATTTTAGTAATTTGTTTTTGGTTTTGAAGGTAAAAATATTCTCATTTATTTTTCTAATGAATTTAATTTAAGTAACTTTTCATGAAATTATTATTCATTTAAATTATTATTCTAGATTTATATTCATTTCATTTGGTCCATGAGGAATATATGTTGAACCAATAGGAATACGTTTTTACTTATTCTGGAAACACTATTAATAATCTACATTGATAAAAAAACATAAGGAAAAAGCCTACATTTGGAAAAACATTAATGGATCAGATAACCTAAGCTATTGAGAACCTATGGTTATGTAACCACACATAAGTAAGGAACCCTATGTTTTAGGAACACATGTATAGTACATAAACCCTAATTTTATGATCAAACCTAAGTTTGATATTTTTTTTCATTACATAGAGTAACCTGGAATTTGACTATTCAATGATGGTGTTTTAAATATGTGATATAATAAATTATTTGGGAATTGTTCTTAAAGAAAGATGATATTGTTTTAAAAAAAATTATTACCGATTGAATGTTTCATTATGAATTTCTCAAATTATCAAATTCAATGGAGTAAATAATTTTTTTTATTATGGGATGTTTTGATTCTCTTGAGTGAATTTTATTTCAAATATTCATGATTTTTTTGCGATATTTCTGGAGAAGGTTTGACCTGGATTTGTTCAACCTATTGTATGAATATCAAGATGTTATTCATTAAAAATAATGACGATGAATGTATATACATAGATACAGAAATAGTGGAAAATATAAAGAGGAGTTATACATAAGAAAAAGTTGTGTGTCATTGACATCAGAGATACAGTTTGGAGAAATACATATTTTAATATATCACATCAACTCAATTCTATTTATATTGTTTCTACATCAATTATTTGAACATATTTGTAAACAAGAACAATAATGCATTTGGTAGAGATCAACTTTGGAGTAATACTTGTTTAAATGCCCATCTATTGTTTTTTTTGAAGAAATCCTATGAAAAATTGAATATTTATTTGTTGCAATGGTATTCTAGAGGATTTATTTCATTTTTTACTTTCTTCTATAATCTATAAATAGAAACCTCCACCTTTCAAAAAATCAAGATCTTTTGATTTATTTAAATTAAACTACTCGTACTCAGTTGTGGTTTAGTGTCATCTTTTTTCACTATGTTGTGGATTTATAGTACCCTGTAAAAGATCTACAAGGCTTTGAAAAGTGTTATTGTAATGTTTAACTTTCTTGTACACTATTTTGGATTTTAATGTCTTATGAAAAGAGGGCATAATAGTAATGTATACAAGCTCTTGGAGTTGAGTGTTGGTGGAGTGGACTAGGGGATCTTTATTCCATGAACCACAATACTTCACTTTGTTCATTTCCTTTATTATTTGTTGTTGTGAATTTATATTAAGGGAAGTAGTGGTTCACTACATAATAATAGAAGTGAGAAAAATCCATCAATGTTTTCAGAGTTCACTTCACACCCAACCTATTTTTATTTTTCTTCTTTATAGCCATCATGACCTAACAATTGGAATCAAATAGAGGTTCTCTTCTGGTATACCCTATTTTTGAAAATTCCTTTTCCCTATCCTATATCAATAAAGTAAATAGAAAAATATTAATTTCATTAACAAACCTAATGAAATTATTTAGATGAATACATGTTGAAATGGATGATTCTAGAGAATGAATGTCTATTATCCATGCTCTATATTTTAATGGAGATAACTATGGATACTAGAAAGCCTGTATGATCATCTATTTAAAAATCCATGAATAAGGTCTTATTTAAAAACTATTAAGCCTTATGATATTTTTAAGGAGGAATTAGAATATTGGAATGAGGATCAAGAAAGGTAATATGATCTCAATTCCAAATCTATGAATACAAATATGTGTTGTTAAAGGATACGATGACTATAATAGAGTATCACAAATCCTTACTACATATGACATGTGGAATACTATTACTATTTTCATGAAGTTATTGAAAATATCACACAATAAAGGTATGATAATTTGAAGATAAATTTTGATACATTCATAATGTATGAGGATAATATGATCACAAAAATGAATAGAATATTGAAGGTGATTTCCATCAATATTATGGATTTAAAAGATTCAATTTCAAAATTAGAAAATTTAATGAAAGTACATAGAGTAATACTCCCAAGGTGGAATGAAATATTTACAATTATATGTCAATCTACACATGCGAATTATTTATTTATAATTTAATTGACTGGGACATTAATGATGTATGAAGTTGAGATGTAGGATAAAACTGAGAATCAAACTTTACATAATGATGTTTATTAAGAATTTACTTTCAATGAATCATTTGATTATTTTCATCCATATTTATATAATTATTTATTATATCAATCTACGAAATTTGAAAAGCCGTACAGAATGAAAAATAAAGGGACTAGAGAAAATAGATGTTGTGAGTGAAAAAAGTCATATGATAGATAAGTATCATTTTATCAAAGTTCAAATTAAATTTGATTATAAGAGAAAAGTAAAGAAAAAAAATATATGGAGTAATTGATTTGGTTCACGTGATGAATTTCTTATTGATTTTGAGGCTGAGCATAAATAACAATGGTACGTCTCATAGATGATTCTAATAATGAGGTACAATCTTCTTGTTCTCGAAATACTAGTTCTGAAAAAATATTATATGATGAGTTAAATTGATATTTCTTTATGTGACATAAAATAAATATGATTCTTTAACCAATGAACATAGAAAAATTATAAAAACTTGTGATAGTAATTTTTTAGATAATGAAAATTCATCAAAACAAATTTTAGATTTATAATCAATTGATTCTAATGTTTCATGAGATTTACATGATATTAATTTTAATGAATTAAAAATTGCATTTGAGGAATTAAATTATGAATCAAGTATTTCAATCAAATTAGATAAATATTTAAAACATATCCTTCAAAAAATAATGTTTATAAAGGAAAACATGTAATTGGAAGGAATTGTGAAAAAAATATATAAAAAAATTAAAATTTTCTTGGTGTAAATTGTAAGAACATTTCTTTTGTATAAATTTTTTAATTCATTATTAATGGTCATTATGAAAATTATTATTGTTTTCAATAACCTAAAATTATTTTTGTTTTTAAATATATTTTTTATTGAAAATATTTTTTTCACTTTCATGTTAGAATATATAATAAAACTAATCAAATTTTGTAACCAAGAATGAAAATTAATATGAATGATGCACCAAAAACCATATGGGAATCCAAAGGTAAGAGAATTAAATGTTTTTCAAGATCACACATATGAGATATATTGTTAAAATATTTGAGTGGAGGATTTCATGGAAATAGTGAACAACATTTATGCAGTTCATTATAAAAAAACATCAATATTAGAAACACGTATATATGAAGTATTTTTTTGTAATATTTATATACATATTGAATATTAACTAATTTTATAAAATAATAAATTTATCATTAAATTTTTAACAGAAACACATCTTTAAAAATATTATTATTTTGTGAAAACATTAAATGTGTATCTATTTTATTTTATAAAATATATTTTTTATTTATTATAAAATGTTTTTTATGTTTTTAAATTTTTTTTTGATATTTATATTATGTTCCTTTAAAAAGATTAAATATATTTCATATATATCTTGTCTCTTTAAACATAAAATATGTAGCAATTTTGGGCGTTCTTTTTCGGATAATAAATATGAAATGTCATCTGTAGTATGTTAGAATACAGTGTATCATCTTACCCAAATAATTTTATTTATCTATCTTCTTATTAGGAATATTGTTTATAAAAAAATATGAAAATAAAAAACATAGAAAGATGAAATGATCAAGCTATAATGGTTTAGATTAAAACTGATCTTATAAAATAACAAAAGAATATGAAGGGTGGTCCGATAATAAAATGAATATTTCATAATAGAAATTCAATGTTAGATATAAATTACTTGAAACAATGTTTCTACCATTAATGATATTGATAAAATAATTTTTTTGTAGTTGAAATAATATTATCAACGAAAAATAAAAGTACATCAGATTTTCAAAAAATACTAAAAGAAATATTAGGAGTTTTAGATGATCTAAGAGAAAAAGTTTTATGGTTAGAATGTTCAGAAGAGTAGTCTAATTTTTAACATTTTTATTTTATTTGTGCTCAAATGATATATGTACTATGTACTGAATATAGTTTAATGTGTTAATTCATAATTTCTTTTTTCAATAAATATTCATGGTCCTAATATTAATTTATTTCTTAAATTACCATATTATTCTAAAAAACTATAATTATTTATTTTCATATTTATTATTTTAAATATTTTAAATAATAAAGTATTCTATAATTCAGTGGGATTTTTTAATAAAATAATTCTTCTACGTTACTTTTTTAAATAGTATCATTATTATGAATGCATAATTTTAGGGGGAGTTATGTTTCATGCTCCTATATTCTTGATTTAAAAAAATGGGGGATAAGTTTACATGTTTCAAATTGATATGGGAATGTTGGAGAAGTTTATAGTACTGAATATGTTTATATTTATTAAAGTAGAATTTGTTTCCTAAAATAATTGGGGGATATGATTACTTTTACTTGTCTACATATAAGAATATGACTTTTTAATATCTACATAAGGTAGAAATGTATAATATAACCATTTAATATTAATGAAATATTTCAATATGTCTTTATTTGGGAGAAGATTATTTAGTAAATGAAGTATTTTAAAGAAAAATATATTTTAAAATTTGTTTTAAATATTTATGTATTTTTTTATTTTATCATGGTTTTTGTGATCATAAAAATGTTGATTTTTGTGAGAACATATTGATTGAACAATTTTGTTAATTTTTTATTTTGTTTTTTATTTTCAAAAATGCCCACATTTATGTTTCTAATGAATCTAAATTAAGTGGTATTTTTATGAAATTAGTATTCATGAGAATAATTATTTTAGAATTATAATAAATTCATTTGATCAATAAAGAATATTTGGTGAAGTGGTGGGAATGTGTTTTAATTTTTTCTGTAAACACTTTTCAAACCTTACATTGTTAAATGTAACCTAAATAATTCACCCTACATTAGTAACAACGCGTATAGATCAGCAACCCTACATAGTTTATAAAGTATGTATAAGTACCCCTATGTATGTAAAGAAACTTAAAGTTACCGAAACAAACATATTATACATAATCCATACTTTTTTGATGAACCCTACGTTTGATATTTTTTCATTACATGGTGGAACCCTACATTTGACTATTCAATAAGGGTGTTTTAAATCTGTAATATTATCTAAAATTAGTGAAATGGTCTTTGATGAATGAGGACATCATTTAAATTGTTTTTATAATCATTTTAGAGGATCACTATGATTGTTTTAATGGAATTTATTTAGTTGACTGAATTTTCTATATTATTATATGTTGTTACAATGTTCTTAAAAGAATTTGAGTTCAAAATTCATGATTTATTGTTTGATATTTGTGGGTCTGGTTTGACATGGATTTTCTTTATCAATAATATAAATATCAAGGAAATATTAATTAAAAAAGAGATAATGAATGAACATACAAAGATATAAAAATACAGCTAATTATATATAGGATTTATACATAAGAAAAATCTGTGTGTTGTTGCCTTCAGAGATACACTTGGGAGACATACATGTTTTGATCTATCTTATGAACTCAATGATTATGGTGTTGTTTATACATCACCTTATTGTTACATAATCATCTATAAGAATAATAAATCATTTGGTGAAGATATAATTTGGGGACACATTTGTTTATAAATTTTTTTTATTTTTTATTTTTTGTTATTTAAAAAAATCATAGGAAACATTGAAGATCTATTTTTTGATGTGCTATAATAAAGATATTATTTAATTTTTTAGTTGTTTCTGAAATCTATGAAGTTTATCTTTCACCATTAATTTTTCAGTTGTTTCTGGATTTTAGTGTTCCTGGAGTGGGCTAAGGTATCATTGGGCCCTGAACCAAAATACACCACCGTGTTCATTTCCATTATTATTTTATGCGGCTCACTCATTTTGAGAGAAGGGAAGGTTTTCTGCAGATCAAGATAAGTGTGAATAATTCATAAAAGTTTTTTATGTTAAAAATTCACCTACCTCTTGTATCTTTGTCTTCATTATAGTCATCCTGACATAACGGATAGTTCTAAATAATTTTTATTCTTACTACACCATGATTCAAAATAATTTCCCAAATGATGAAATCTTCAATTGGTTAATTTTCATATCTATCATTAAAAAACAAAAAATCACATATTAATATTTAACTATGTCAAATTATTATCCTCTAGGATATAACAGTCTTAAATTGGTTTAATAGTTGAGGAATTTGAAATTCATTTTTAGAAAAGAAAAATGATGCTCTTTAGGGCTTTCCTAAATATAGACAGATATACACACATTAAACATAATATTAGGAAAACTAGTAGTAAATAATGACAATCATCCAATGCTAACACTATAACTAGTTCAATCCACTGGCTTTTTTATTTCATCAATATACATCTTTTCGGTGGTACACATGAGAGTATCACTAACTTTAGTTCAATAAAATAAAAAATATTTTTGAAGGTATTTAGTGTACCTATAATGATTTAATATATATATATATATATATTTATTTTAAAATTTTTAAAACCAAGAAAGAATTGAAACATACCCACTAAGCTCATTTCAAATTCCTTATTCATTATATTTGAGAAATGAGCACGCAAATAATTCTTTGATATCAAAAAAATAATATAAACTACATAAATATGAAATAATAAAACATATTTTTAAATTCTATTTATAAAATTGATTGGATAATATTTACCTTATGAAAAAACATTTAGAAATTATAAAAGAGATGGGCCTCTTAAAAAAATATCGAAGCTTGTTTTGGACAAGATAATGTTTTTTTATTTGAAAAAATGATTCTAAAAAATAAGGAATCAAGAGTCCATGGGGTTATTTGACATAAATACCCTCAACTATATAACCTTTTAATAATTAAATTGTAACATCCAATTGATATAGTCTAGAATCCAAATGTGCGACATAGGAAAGAAGCATTCTAATAGATTTGATTCTAGCCACAGGTCCAGTGGTTTACACATATTAAATACCCCCTTCTTAACTATATCATTGTTAAATGAACCTAGATTTATTTCAAACTATTATTCCTCACTCCCAAATATTGTTTATAGACACCCAATTAGTGAAAATAGCAAGAGTGTACTTATGTCTAACTGCATGTTCATAAAATTTATGATTTTCAAACTGATTGTATTCCTCTTACATTTCTATCACCCAAAATTTATCAATAATTGCACCATTGATGTTCTTAGGTTTATGGTGTGATAAAATTTTTGTTGTCCAACCTGATTCCTAAGATAATCCTTAGTCTGTGAACCACTATCAATGAATCCATCTACAAAATATGTAGGATGGTATCTATGAGTCCTAATAGCACTCAGAAAATTAGTAATATAAATATTAGTATCATATATAAGTTCATGTTTAGGTTCAGGATGTTCCTAAAAAAAATTTACTATTGTTTCAAATTATTTTCAATGGTATTAGAATTTATATTCACAGTTGAAAAATAATCAGCGATGTTTTCTAAAGGGGTTTTCGGCTCATGTGGATCTATTAAATTAAATTGGACATGAATGGACTCTTAAAAAATACTTATTTTTTTATTAAACATCTTATATGATCAATAGATATCACATTACCAAAGAAATTTTTTTATCACTCTTGAAATAAAATTTTCAGTTTTATCATTAGTTTTAGTAAAAAGAATTTTCAACCAAAAATACTAAAGTAATTAATCTTTGTATTTCAACAAGTAACTAATTATTTTGTGGCTTTATTTAATACAGATCTAACCAGTGATTTACTAATTATATGACATGATAAATTCATATCATCTATCAAAAAACAAACAAACAATGTTACACTCATTAAGGATAGTCTCGAAAATTTCATGAAGGATCATATTCCTTATGCCTACAACACCATTCTCCTATTGACTCATAGGAGAAGAAAGGCAATAATTATAGCCAATTTGTGGACAAGAATATTCAAATTCATCATTTTGAAACTCATTTCCATGATAACATATTAATGTATTAATCATAATTCAATTATTATTTTCTAAATACTTTGTATAGTTTGTAATGTCAGAGAATTTATGAGTTTGAAAGACTACTGATGTTTACCTAAAAAATCCATCTATAATGAAATAAAATTTTTGTATCCCATTTATACTATAAAATCTAGATAGTCCAACCTAGACTATGTTAACAATGACTAAATGTTTAGAATTAGAAAATTATTTCTTTCATTTGTAACAAATATTATGTTGTTTTACTTTTTGATAGGTGTCCCATATTTCTTAAATTGGCAATTATAATGTAAGTATATATTTTACTAAGCCTATTATAATAATATTTCTATGATATTTAATATTGAAAGGAAAAAATATTATTGTCCTATGATACGATTATTTATGGAAATAAAACAAAAAAGATATATTTTGAGAAACATTTAGGGTTTAAATTAACAACATATACATTTTCATTTCTCAAGGATGTAAAAAATAAATATTTTTTAGAATAAAAATTTTTGCAAGAATTATTTTCAAATTTCGCATTAAAAAACATCATATAACTGTGATATTCTAAGAATGTTTCACTTTAAAGCATCTAAAAATAATTAACTAGAAATTAACATTGTATTAGGATTACTGATTTGAGATAAGATAATTAATTTACCTTCTGAATTGTCCTAAGAAGGGACATGTCCTCCATTTACTTTCATCATAATCTAGAAGATTGAATAACCTGTAGTCATATATTTGGAACAATCATCATCCAGGAACTAACGGTTCTTACTAGATCATTTCAAAATGGGTCCCTACAAAACCACGTTTACACCAAGAATGTTTTTGGTAATATAATCACATTACGTATATAAATATTAGTAAATAAATATTTGGGAACCCATAAATACATAATAGTTTTCCTATAAGTATATTTATAAATGTTCAAAATAAACACTTTAATTGGAATAGAAGATTAAAATATTGTAATTTTACGATAACTATGAATAAATTTATTTTTAATAGTCCTTATATATCCAAGTAGATACCCAATAACAGTATTGTAATTTTCAGTAATACAATTCCAATTATTTTTGTGAGATTATTTGCACAATTGATAAATTGTTCAAAATATTTCTATAATTTCTCAATTGAGAATTTAAATTCATTGTTCCTTTCAAATAGAATACCACGTTTCCCCATTTTAATAGTATATTTAGATCTAAAACTAGCTCTTAGAGCATACCTGTTCTTAAATGTCTTATACTTATCCTTAAACTCAACAAATTTATCATCCAAAATTTTATAGTATTATAAAATATCTTCATTATAAATGTTCCCAAATAAATTTTCATTTCCAGAATGAATATAAATATGTATAAAATATGTAGAAAAAATATTGGATACCTTAGATGTATTTTTTATAAAACACATGTTGTCACTGTCATGCTTATACAATGGGGTTTTTTCGGAATAAATCTTGATTTATTTAGAGGAACTCATGTTTCTTTCACCAATTTCATATACTTATTATCATATCATAATATTTATTCTTATATTTATTCTTAGAACAGTCACCTTTGAAATACCATTTCTTTTTACACTCATAGAAAATGATTTCAATTTAAGCATCATCTATCTTTCATTTCTTCATCTAGTTGCCACTATTATAACATTTACAATTATATCTTACTTTCCTAAGAGATTATTATTATTATAAAATCATTTGATTCTTCTATCCAGATGTACCATCTCTTCATAACTATTGGTAGTTGATTTTTCATCACCTGAACTTTTATCTTGAATTTTCTCCTTTTCTCTATAGTAGTAGATTTGATTTCTAAGGATTTTATTTTTGGTTTATCCTCATCTTCATTTTTTAAATTTAGTTCTTCATCATAGATCATAAATTTTACAATAATATTCTTAAAATCTATCATTCATACACAACCTAATTCCGTGATTGAAAATGATATTTCTCTCTATCTATCTTGTAATAATTTCATTAGTTACATTATTTTTCCATTATCATAAATTAGTCTCCCTAGTGAGTACATTGTGATCATGATCTAATTTAAGTGAAGATAAATGTTATAAATTTACCCATTAAGGTTCATTTTGAATATATTATAATAAAATGTATAGTAATTTAATCAAATTTCATTGAAATATGATGTTTCATCTTTGAAAATATATAACGTGTCACAAATTTTAAAAGTCGGTGTACATGAAAATATTTTATTAAATCCCTCATCACTTAATGCACAATAAAAAAGAATTAATAGCTTTCTAATTATTATTGTATGATAATTTTTGATAAAATCACTAAATGAAACTCTATAAGAGTGACATAATTCATATTCATCTTCGATTACTATCCAGATATCAAAACCCTTTCTCTCAATATTACATTTCATTTTAATTTTTCAAGGAAGACAACTACTTCCATTAATCAAAGGATTTATGTTGGTAGTAGACCACTTATGAATACTATCCATATAATAGTAAATTTATAAATAACAAAAAAATTTAATATTTAAAACAAATGTAAAATAATAGTTTAACTATATATAAAACCATTTTATACCAAATCTTAGTCATAGTGAGTAACTCGAGGGGGAGGTGAATTGAGTAACTGAGAAAATATCCATTTAAAACAAAATCCTCAAATTAAAATATATTCTCTCAATTAATCAGAATATTAGTTTAATATACCTAAAATATTTAAAATGCCTTATTAGTGTCTGATTAGGGATCATTTATAAAAATATTCAAAATTACTTTAAATTTTTAATTTAATTTACAAAAACAAGTCCTTATATAAACACTACTCAAGACTAACTAAAGTAGAATATATATTTTTATATATTTTAATCAAATTTGTTTTTAACCATTGAAATTTAGAAATCAAAAATAAAACACAAAGTGAAATGAACAAGTTATTTAGTCACAAAATGAGACATAATCCATTCCACTAGGAAATAAACTATATCCAAGAAGATTATATAAAAATAATATTATACAAAACCTGGATGAGGTGTACAAAAAATATCTCAAGAATTCCTGAATGAATGTATCTTCCTTTATTATACATGAATAGAAAATAAAGGTTGGGCCACATAGGGACCTCTTCCATAGATGTTGTGGGTATTCATATAAAAGGAGATAAAGTGATAATATCGAGTATTCTCCATTTTATGCACGTGAGATGGTGTGTGTATGTAAATAGAGAAAACAAGAAACCTCATCAAATTAAAAGAAAGCATTGAGAGATAAAATAAGAAAATATTGGAAAATTACTGATGATTAGTCTTCAGTGCTATAGGTTATCAAGAGTCCTAATATTTGTCTTGGTGAGGAGCTTGAATAGTTTCCCTACAAGTTGTAAAAAATAGAGTGTCACAATGTTCTATTTCTAGAATGAGGATGATATCAAAGTCATCACCTTATAAGGGTTCGTGATATGTGATATGTTCTACAATTCCAATCTCAAATTTCAATATGTACGGAACATGTACATTCTTGTATGATCATATCCATACACAATAGAGATCATTTGAAATAAATAGCACTACAGGTTCCAATACCCATTGAAGAATAATCATAAAGATTTTTTGGATCCTCATACTAATCCTCAATCTTGTATTCAATATGTCAATAAAAATGGTTTGAAATATTCATTAAAAAATAACACTAACTTAAATATCATAAAATATCTATTGGAAACAGTTAATTCAAATCAGTAATGGAAGAAAGGAATATTTGTGGATCAAATAATATGACAAAAAATTTCAATAATATCAAGTTGATGGCCTAACTCATGTTAGCAGCCCATCTGAAATTTGTATGTTCTGAGAAGTGGCACACCTAGATGTGCCACATTTTGGAGGTTTCTCATTTGGTGGTAGAATAAGGAAATAGGTAAATTTAGTTTAGTGGCAGATCACCTTGCAAGGGAAAATTATATGGTAGTAAATATATTTGGTTGTGGAATTCATCTCGAGTTGGCACACCTATGGCATTGGATTTCCTCTAACAATAGAAAATTTTAGCGGTTGGTAACCTGATATATAAAATATTTTGGTGGTTTAATAGATTTGGAGGTAATGGGTTGTGAACTAACAGTTTCACTTTTCAAAACATATAAAAATTTATGTTTTCAAATGATATTATACAATAAAACATAAAATTCATTAGAATCAGAGGACTCATGATTTTCAAGAAATAGAATAAGGAGATTCCAATCGGTTCAATATAAATGAGGCAGTAAACCATGCATATTATATTTTTCAAAGAGGGTTTATATAAACAACATGAAAAATTAACTTCGACATACCTTCGATGTTGGTTATTTGATATCCATCATGAAAACATTCAACAAAAATATATGTAAAATATCTATTTTTTATTACCTAACATTAAAAACATATTCACCATGTCACATAAAATAACATCGTGTAGTAATCGATGTTAAAATCCAAAAAACCGGCATTAAAAATCCTTTTTTCACTACTACTATGTGACAAGATCTTGTGATCCCATGTACATCATAGGACCAAGGATTATCCCTATACAATTTATATAATATGAATAAACTTGTGCAGGAAATATTTTGATTTCATTCATAGTGTCTTAGTTGGTACATGATCATCTGAAGCTTTGTCATTTAAATGATTGATGAACATAATATGAAAAAATTAATGTATGATTAATGGAGGAATTTGATTATTATAGTGTTGATACTTGTTGTCTCAGGCTCATGCAGACTTCAACAGATGACATGATGCTGATGATGATGAAGGGGCATGATTAGAAGTTTCAAACAGGTTGATCATAAAAAATAGGGTTTATTCATATGATAACATATAAGAATAGTTTGTGGGATATGATAGATATCTGACATTTAACATTCACATCATCTATATCTACCGAAACACTCTCTCCATATCATATGTTCAAGGTGCTAACTACGAGGTTCCGCACCTGGCACACATGCAGCCACACCCTCACTGGTCGTGCCACACCCTTGTGATTATAGAAAACTATAGATATTAAATCTTGAAAAAATGATTCCATATTTTTAATTAGGAGGACAAATTTTAGTAAATATGATACTTTTATTTTTGGACAATAGGAATAGTAACCAAAATAAACATTTGTCACCCCTGTATGGGTAAAACACATAAAATATGGTTAAATATTAGAGATATTGCATTAAAATATCCCTAGAACACTCTTTCATCCAATTAGATGAGTAAAATTTATCCATTTCTATAAATTTAACTAATATTTGGTTACTTGGTGGTCTATTTATTCTATAATGAAATTTTTATTAATTTAAGAAAAGAATAAATATAAAATGTCACTATATTGAATTTAATATCATCAAAATTTTAAAATAAGGATAATAAGAGGAAATGAATTTTTCTATCATTTTATTTAAAATATATACAATTTCTTTTAGTAAAGTATCTTATTAATCATTTTAATAGAATAATTATATTAAATGCATTCACAACACTTTCATTGTATTTATATAATTAATAGAAAATTAAAATAAATTAAATTAAAATTATTAAAATTTACTAAATTAAGATGAATTATTATGTTCCATATATTTTATAGATAAATATAAAATATTTAGGAAGGGTGATAGTTTTAAATTTTAATTTTGTTACTGTCTTTTTTCTTTAATATTACTCTAAATGAATTATTTCAAAGATGCAATTAATGATATTTTATGGATATAATGTTTTTTAAACTATTTAATTATTATAAAAACATTAAATTGGAAAAGGTTTATAATATATGGTCAATAACTATGACACTATTACATTTCTGATCCAATTTACAACTTATAATTAACATTATAACCCTTTAATATTGTAAATTTCCTACAATATTTAAGATAAAAATTGGTAAACAAAATGGTCAATAAAATATAAAAGGTTTAAAATGACACCAAAACCTATTAAAATTTCATTGGATGATGATATTAAGACTATATAATATTTTTTAAAAATATATATCTTTTTGAAATTATTTTCATAGGTAATAAATAAATTATATTTTAATCTTTTTGGTACTTCCAAGACGTCCCCTATCTCACATAAAATATGGGACTCTTCTACTCCCTCCCATAAACCATTTGAACCTTATAACATATAGAATACATAACATAACTATTTTTATATATCATTACCAAATCATATAGATTATATAATTTCAACAAGTTCATCCATTCATCTATTAAGGTGTAACCGATAAGAGGGTTCTTAAGGAAGAGATATAACTCTTAACCGAGATCTTTCAATTTTTTCTATTATTCAACCACTTTTAAATCCATAATATCAATTATAAAATAATTTATTACATATATTAAATGTACCTAATTGTTGTTAAATGGTGTAAGAAAAACTATAACACATCTTTTCATAATAAACAATTTCAAAACATCACTCGTTCACATGTATGATTTATTATGTCCACATGGGGATGAAATTCATTTAAAATATAAATCATACATCGATGGTTATAATTATATATTTAATATATATATATATGTTATTTATTAAAATATTGTGATTAAAAAAAGTAAAATTATTAATTACCATTCTTTGTTTCTAACAATAAAAAAGGAAATAATAATCGTGTATATATACATCCTACCTTCTCCATGAACGGTGTAATTCATTTTTATATATCTACATTTTATAGATGAATCTAAATATATATTAATATAATTAATATATATTATCTTAATATCATGGTTAAAGTTATTGAGATTGTGGAACCATGATAAAAGTATAAATAAATTGATTGGTGAAACACAACATGTTTGAAAAATGAGGTCCTTATCACCCAGAACAGTGATTTTAATAAAACATTATTTAATAATAGGTGATATTATGCTATACGAAAATAATATATGGTATTATATATATATGATTATGGTTCTATAATACTTTTATAATAAATATATAATTACAATATTGAAGTGTATAATGAGTAATAAGAAAGATGAGACTTAATGTAAGGGTTTTATGTAACAATCTCATTGTTTATCAGGATTATTTATGAATATGTTCTGATGATAAAATATTATGGGTTTTTCTATTAAAAAATCATTAATTTTAATCAATATTTTTTGTTTATATAATTTAAATTTTCTCATTTCATTTTCCTCTTTTTATGACCTCAAGATACCAACATATTACTTTATAAGAAACCAACTTTATTTCTCCCTTCAGTTGATAATTCTTTTTTTCGATATGCATGAATTCATTAAAAATACTATAAATAATGACTTCAATATTATAATATGTATTAATAATTTCGTATTCATAAATAAATTAATTTTTTAAAAATGGTTTAAAATGAATATTCTTTTCATTTTATAAATTATGTATTTTTTGAATTCTTTAAAAAAGTGTCAATGTAATAATTTTTTTAACTTATCCAGCTTGAATTTAATTTCCAATCATCCTAAAAAATAAATTATTTTAATATTAACATAAAACATTCTATGGTTCTTCCCAATGAATATGACTTCTCTAATATTTTTCAGGTTTCTACAATTTATGTTAATGATTCCAGAATGAAAATTATATCTTTTCCAAAATATATTTCAAGTGACCTTTTAAAATAATTTTCAATTGTGATAAAAACCATTAATGATAAATATTATTTAATGATGATATAATCCAAGGATACCAAAAATATTATTTATTTGGATGGATTATGAATATGATGATAATATGTTTGTGCAACTTATTCCATTTCCATGGGTTATTCTATTATGAATTGTTGAAATATTTATTATACCTGTTTCATTCCTAGGGTTTCTGAAATCCCCATGGGCATCATTAATTATATAAGGGTTATAAAATTGGGACATTTATAAAATTAATAAATAAACCACTAAACTACATGGAAGTATAGGATTAGAAAATTCTATATTGAACCCATAGAAATAGGGATAGAGAAAATATAAATTAGTTAATAATGACATAAACTAAAATATACTTTAAAAATTTTAATATAAGCTACTATGAATGTTATTGGTGGAGAAAGAGGGATGAAAAAAATAAAAAGGAGTTAGGTAGAGATTAATCCATGTTTATGGGATAATAAGGCTTGAAATAAATAATTGAATATCATTTTTTCATATTAATCAGGACATAGTGAGTCCAATAGCAATGGTAAGCAATCTTCATCCAAATATCTCTTTTTTTTCATGGTCAGGTACTTCGGATTGCAATGAATGGGGAACCATAACTCTTATTTAAACATAGGTAATAACAAAACCAATGGACATGTATGATTTATAAATACTAAACATCATATAAAATAAATGCATTTAACCAACTAAGACACTGTTCATGCTCAATGAAAGAAATAAATTGAACCCATTTCTAAAACCCACTAAAAATGTTCATGAAAAATGAAATCAAAAAAGAAATATTAATGAATAAATAACATAACATCACAAAATAAATTTCAATAAATGTGAAAATAAATCATATAATTAATAATAAATCATAAAAAATTACAGGGAATCTAGAAATAACCCGATCATGTTAACCATTTTAGGGAGAGAAAAATAATAACGAAAATAAAATATAATAGAAGTAATGGGGATATGAAGTGGGAGTCCTCTAGTCCGACGTCATCTCATGTAGCCCAGATCCCCTCCAAAATTGTGGCCAAGAGGTGACATATTAATGCTATTGAAAAAAAATTGTCCTCCATGAAATCCCCATAATCATAATTTTTTTATTTGCCAATAAATAAGAAATGTATAAATATTTACAATGTCTAATCCAAACTTAAAACATCTTTTAGATATCTATCTTCTATCCCAAACATTAACACTATCAATAGTTTATATGATATGTAATGGATTTAAAAAAATAGAATTTTTTCACGACCTGTCCTAAGTAGCTAAAGATTCTTCAGAATATCACACCTTGTAATGAGATACACATCATATAATTTTTTTTAAATTTTGTAGCCTTATCCACCTTCAAATATCTAGTGCCACATCGATTTGAATTTCTCACAGTGCGATGTGTCTTTCACTCAAAATAATACTCTAATTTTCTAATTTTAAAGGTATCTATTTTATCCAACCGTAGCACATAAAAAAAGTCAATAAATTGAAAAATTGGAATGTTATCACAATTAAATACAAAACATAATGATTTAAAAAACTATAAAAACATACATGAAATACATATATCAGCTAGGCTTGGATTAATTTTTTTATGAAACCTCTTCCATTTTCAAGGGTTAGGATTTGAAGAATGATTTACGATCCCATTTCACAGATCAATAATTTTTCATTATATTATGCGTAGGACCAGAATTATATATCTCTATAATGGATTGGATAAATATGGATATCTCATTAGATATACATGTCATGAATGGGGATTTAATGTAGTAAAGTAAGGGAAAATGTCCAATATGATAGACTTGGGAGTGAAACTTGACTAATATAATGTATTTTTTATGCACCCAATCAACATTGATAGCCTTCGATGCGAGACTAAACCACATAGAAAATTACATTAAATATTTATGTGTATTCCTTAAAACATATGTTTTAAACCAATGTTATGCTATCATGGATCTTGTTTTTTGATTCCTTTATAATTCATGTCTTTTGAACATCCATGATTAATATCATGACTCATTTTTTTATAGATGATATGTTATTTATGTTTTTAAAATGTCATGAACATGTTATCATACCATTATTCTAATTTTATAAAGATGTGATCTTTGATATCTCCCATTCTTTACCTATACACAGAATATGTGGTTATCCACCCTTATGTTTCTTATTCGATCGGTTATGACAAAAGGAATTGAGTATGGTTTGTTTGAGAAGTGTTATAGTTATAAAGAACTTAAGAGAAGATTATGTATTTCTATTATGAACAAGTTGTTTATATATCAATGTTTCAAATGATACTGAACATATATGCTCACAGCGTGGATCATTGTGTAATGTAATGAATATTAATATATTAATATTCTATATCATTGTATAAAATTTTGGGATTTATATATTCAGTGTCATAGAAATGATTAATTAGCTTTTAAAAGTATGATGATAAAAATCCAGTGAGAACCCCTATCATAATCGTATATATAGGAGAACTTATTATATTATGTTGAAGAATAGAATCATGATTTATTAGAAAAAATCACTTTCTGGATAAAATAAGTGGACATTGTTCTGGTATAGATACATCCGTGGTAAATAATCTAAAAAAGTGATAATTGAATATATATTGACAATCAATATTGTTCATGGTGAATGTGACCTTACTGTGCACCTCGTTTGACACTCCCATGGGATATTCTTCTACTAGTTTACATTTTTTATAAACCATTTTAATGTTTTTTTAATATTCCATGATATTTATTAATTTAGATTAAACGTAAGGTTCAGTGGAAGAGGGTTTAATTATTCAAACTCCTATAAATTATTTTCCATGATTATGTGATTCACAACATTGATTATTGCTACTCATACTATGACTTTATCTTTTTTTAAAATGAATGAAACTTAGAGGAATCATGTTATTGTTGAATTAGGGATAAAATATAATGTTCTTACTTATTAGGAAACAAATTTTAATATATATGGAATGAAAAATATTGATTCTATTCATACACATCTTTCTCAAGACATGAATCACAATGAGCTTCCAAATGAGAAAAAGAGAGAACAATATTCACTCAGTCCCTCATAAGAAAACATCTATATTCTTTTAGTTTATATTCTAAAACACTTTTTTATTACCAATGGATTTATAATATTGAAAAAGTAATATATATAATGGAGTGATAATATCATGAAGAATTATTTTTTTCTAATTATCGTTACATAAGTAATGTAGATCAATGTCATAGTCTCATTAAGAACACACTGAATTAGAAATAGATTGAATCAATTTAGTGGGATGAGTTTAAGAGATTAATATTTCAATAAGTACATTCTTAATGTTATTTATATTTATATCTAAAAGGAATTTCATGAGAAAAATAAGACTTATGTTGAATGATTTAGTTCATATGAAGAAAATTTTACAAGTCATGCCAACAAAGATTATGGTATTATCATCGAATCTAAAATATGGGCTGATATATTATTTAGTGTCTTAAAAGAAAGTACTCTAAGGGTGTTATCCTTAAGGACTATACTAATCATGAGGAAAAATCTCTATGTGATATCATGTTTTAAATTTATATTATAGTTACACATCCATTACATAGTTTTTATAAGATATTAATTATGGAATTGAATGTAAATTAAAAAAATTATTAATAAAAGATGATGATAATGATTTTATGCTTGACGCGTTGAAGGAAACATGAAGGAAATTCTCTCAAGGTAAATTTTAAATTATTTTAGTGTGGAATGAAAACTTTTCAAGTAATATAATGCCAATGTGATGGGAATAAGATGTTAGTTAGTTATGGAGGAAAATAACTTAATAATGAAAAACCCACACTCTAGTTTTTCAAATGAAAGAAGTGTAATAATTTTGCTACCCAATGATAAAACCTGAATGTTAATTATGAGTATCAATGTCAATAACCTATTAATCTCGTAAATAGAGGTAAATCCCATTAAATTACTATTTAAAAGGGGTATGATAATGATGTTGTGAATGGTATAATTTCAAACCAATCTAGAACTACAAATATATTATTATAGTTGGGATCTTCTCACCCTTTTATATATAATGAATTTTCTAATGGTATCACAGTACCAAATCAATAAATAAGTGATTGATTAGTTGTGAAAACCCCAATATGGAATGATGATTTCAATTAATGTCTATTAATATTATTTGGGTGATTTTCTTGTGAATGATATTAATAAAAAACATCTTATTCTAAAAATAGTTAAATTTAAATTTATCATAGGAATTCATTATATTTCTTGACATAAATACAACATTAATTTATAGTGAAGATAGGAAACATTTGATATGATGAACTATCTTATGATAATCTATTAATGTGATGATAAATTTGAAATTAATTTGGAAATTACATCAATTATATGGGTCTTGATTCCATTTCAAAATGGGTTTTTATAACAGATGGTAAGGGAGATCATCAATATTGAAGAAATTCATATTATATGATAGTTTGTGATTTTAATTACTAAATAGATTCCATGTTGTCCGTATAATATTTATGTTTCATTTTTAGTAGAATGCATACCTGAGGCTAAACATATTTCAAATACTCCATATAGAATTGGAATGATTGAGTTGAAATAACTATAGACGAAACTAGAGGAAAATATTGTAAATTGATTCCTTTGACCAAGTGAATCACATTGGGGTGCACCAATTATTTTTGTTAATAATAAATATGGATCAATAATTCATTATTTATTATTTGGAACATAATATGATTACTGTAAAAAAAATTATCCTCTTACCCATATTGATAAATTATTTGATCAAATGACATGATCTTTATAATTTTCCAACATTTGACTTCAATTTTGATATCATCAATTGATGGCCAAGAAGGAGGATATACCCAAGGAATCCATCTATATGAGGCACATAAAATAATGAATTTATTATGATGCAATGTGGTGTTACTAATGACACATAATAATTATGGAGTTAATAAATAGAGTCTTCATATATTACCTATATTAATTTGTTTTTGTGTTTATAGATTATATTCTTATATATTCAAATAGTAAGGAAGAGCACGATGATTAGTTGATCACAACAATAAAGACCCTAAGAATGGGTAATTTTATTTAAAATTAATAAATAATAAATTTTTTCTACAAGAGAATCATTTTGGGTCATATAATATCAAAATAGGGTATATTAGTGGATCCATCAATGGTGTTGGTTTTTGAATATTGCCATATACCTAAAGTTATAAAACATATTCATAGTTTATTAGTTTTTCTAGTTATTATAGAATCCTCGTTGAGAATTTATCATGTTTGTTTAGTCCACTAACAATGTTAAATTATAAGGGTGACATCTATTGTCGGATAAATGAATTTGATGAAAATTTCAAGGAATAGAAGAGAAAGATTTCATCACAACTGCTCATACAAAACCCTAAAGTGGAAAGGGTCTTAAATCTATAGAAATTATTCTAAGAAGAGACTATGATGTGAAATATTCTATAATATTATTGTTATATCTTATTACTCATGAAATGTTAGAAAAATTAACCAACTCATTTTTAGAATATAATATATTAAGTAATGTATTATAGATATAGAGGAATTATATATACAAATAATGGTGAGACGTATATAATAATAATAAAAATTTAATGTGTATATTTAATTAAAAATAGTTGAATATGAACCATACATGATGGTTTGAGTTGATTAATGAGTATGATTTTTCAACATATTACCATACTAGGATAGAAAACCATGTTCAAGATACTATGAGTTAAAAGGTTCTTTCTTGATTATCTATGATGAGTATAAAAAAAATACAATATTCATATATTTGAAAAGTATGGATCTGTAAATCATGAAGGAATGGGAGAAATATTAACTTTCTAAAATTAATGTACAACCATATATCTATATGTGGATTAATGAGAGGAGATAAGAAGATGAGAAACAATAGAAAATGGTTAATAATATTTTTGATATAAATATATATTATGATTTAATAATAATGCTTAGAAACTAGATATGTGTTCCATTAATTATATATTTTATGAAGGATTTGTTGAATGAATATCATAGTTAAAAATTCATTATTAAAACTAGAAGTATGAATATGTATTTAGATTTTAGAATGTATTTCTAGTAGGATAAATTGAAGGGAGATATTACAGATTTTATATATTGGTTCTTGGTTTGACAACAAGTTAATGATGAGAGATAAAAGTCTAAGGAAAAGTTACAACTATTACCCATGCCAGAATGGAAATTGGAAAACATCACTGTGGATCTTATCATTATATTACCTAAAACATTTAAGGGTAATTATTATATTTGTATTGTAATTGATCAAATTAGGAAGTCAAAAAACATCATCACTTCTTGAGAATATTTTTAAATTTGTAATATTTTTTGAAAATACATTAAACAAGGGGTAGGATTTCCGGGAGTACAACATTATATTATATCTGATAAATATTCAAGGATATCCTAGATGTTCTGGAAAAGTATTTAGTAGGCTCTCGAATCAAAGTTTAGATTCCATACTACATATCATACCCAAATATATTCTCAACCTAAGAGAATAATTCAAATCATAGAAGATATATTGATGTAATTTCCTATGGATTTATACAATGATTTAGATCAAAATATTTCTCTAACCGAGTTTTCTTATAAAAATAGTTTCAATGCAATCATTCAAATATCTCATTATATATAATTCTAGGTAAATAACTGTAGAACCTCATCATATTGGCATGATGTTAGGGAAATAAATCTATTAGGACCTGGGCTAGATGAGGAAATGGTGGAAAAAGAAAAAACTATTTATCTCGCCAAAAGTGAAGCTTAAAATTAATAGAAAATTTATGGTGAAAAACATTAGAGAAATATAGAATTCAATGTTTTTGGGAAAGTATATATATGAATTTTACCAAGAAGAATATTATGAGAGTTATAAATAATAGAAAAACAAGACCCAGATTTAGTGGCCACTTTTGGATTCCCGATCATGTAGAAATTATATCTAATCATCTACAACATCCATCAAACCTCTCTTGAGTTCATAACAGGTTCCAAAGTTCACTCTTGAAGAATTACATACATGATCCTTCACAAGAACTGAATTCATAGGTTATTTCATTGTAAAATGTTATCTCATATGAAGAAAAATTGGTATAACTATTGTATCAGGGAAATAAGGTTCTCCAGGAAAAGACTACTCATATGGATAATGTTTTTTTAGGGGAATTGGAAATTTAATGATGCTATGAGGGAACCTAAGGTTGTGATGAGGTAGAAGTATACCCATCTCGATGTATCAAAGTGATGGAATTTCAAGGGAGAAATTAATTTTATGTGGGTATAATGTAACACCCTAATATTTTATTTTATAGTTTATATAAATAAATTTTATTTTTTTGATTTCATTATTTATAAACTACATCGAGCCTAATGAAACCTCAATATAATATTGAAGTATTATTAATTGTTGTGAAAGTTATCACCTAGAAACCAGATTAGAAGTTATGAATAGTAGAATATAAATTATGATAAATTTATTGTTTACACGTGTATAAAAGAATTTATTAGTTATCAAATTCTCAGAAATGAAAATAAAATCATTTTAAAGTAAAAGAAATGTATTTATGAAACACCATTTTATGAAAACAATTTTTTTATCATAATAAATTTAATATATTAGTATTGGTGAATTATTTTAAAAAAAAATTTATATTTTATAGTCAATCAAATGTTTTAATATTTATCTAGTGTTTTTCTAGGCATGAAATAAGAATATATATCCAGATTTATGAATAAAAATGTATTTTTACAAAAATCACTTCTCTAATCATTTTTCAAACCTTCTTTAAATATATATTTATATTATGTATAACAATTGAATCATGAAAAATTAATTAAATATTTTTAATCAACCAGATCAAATTTCAAATTTTCTTTTTTATATTTTGTTAATATGAATAGTAACCATAGTAATGTTTTTTCTTCCAAAAAAGGGTATAATAGGTAAAATATGGCTACCAATGGGATACGCATTTTAAATTTCACTAACACTTTCATATAATCTATTGGATGAGTTATATTGATAATTTTTATCCAATTCAATTATATAAGGTCACTTGTTACCATATTTCTGTCATTATGACCTTTTTATTTATTTATGAAAAGAATAAATACCAAATGTGAATCTCTTGAAATTAATATCTATAAAATTTTTACATAGTGATAGATGTTGATAATTTCTGTTATAAACATTAATTTGAAATTTGAATTAATTTTTTATCAAATTAATTTATTTATAATTTTTTAGTAATTTAATAACTACCATAAATTCTTACCCAATACTGACATGATATTTATTTAATTAGTTGAAAAAGAAACTAAATGGTTTTTAAAATATTTAATTTATTTCAAAAAGGATGATTTATTTTTTCACAAATATTTTTATTATAAAAACATATTAGGGATGTTTTAAAGGGTATTATTTGAATAACAATACTGTCTTGATGTATTTAAATTCAAACTAAATGAATAATGTCAAAATTAAAATTAATGATACTTTATGAAAATACTATTTTTTAACTTATATAAAAATATTAGAAATATTTAATTTGGATAATTTGGATAATATATGTTCAAATATTTCATACCTTTGAAATTTATGATATAATTTTCACATTATAAGTATAATTATTTCCTTTAAAATTGAAACGTTTATTACTAGGGTAAAGATACAAATCTATTAACCAAGGGGTTAATCCAAATAAAAATGTATAAAAGTTAAAAAAAATGTTCTATATATCACTAGGTGATGTTATTTATACCTTAGGATATTTTTATTTGAATATATGAATTACTCAACTATATTTATATTTTCTTTGTAATTCCAAGAGAGCCCCCCAAATTATAAAAAGGCCACCAAAACTCCTCTACTCCTCACACATTGTGATCCTTATATCTCATCCATGAACTAAAATAATATCTTCTTATAATACTTCACCACACATTATAGATTCAATTATTTCTGTAAGACCATCCCTAGAAAGCTTAATTTGTAATCCAAAACATGGTTCTTAATGAAGGGGGAATAACTCTTATTACTGTCATTTTTAATTTCATTTTCTCTTATTCTTCCTCTAAATAGATGATATAAATTATAAAATAATAACATCCATAAATTAAATATAATGAATAATTATTATGATTTTGTAACAACCATTATAAAGATTACTTTAATCCGTTGAAAGAAAAAAACATTTCTCATGCATAAGAAAGGATTACAGTCTCTACATAGATGTTTAACTTGTTTTACGTCACCCCATTACATGTAAGGTATTAAATATGAACTATATATTTATATATAAATACGATATTATTATTATGTAGTAAAATTGAATTATTATTTAATTTGGTTTCATTTCTTCCATTGAAAAATGGATAAAACGTTTTTGCGTATGTAAGCCATACCATCTCCATGAAGGTGTAATTCATTTTTTTAAATATAAAATTTATGGATGTATATATAGAAATTTATATATTGAGCATACATTATATCAATATCATTTTTTATCTTTTATTGATTTTGGTACCATGATCGATGTATAAATATTTTGATGGCCAAACTGAAAAATTCATGAAAAACTCAGCATTTCTCACCCAGAATATTGAATTTAATAAATAATTGTTGATAAAACAGTGATAATATGATATAAGAAAATAATATAATGTATGATATATATGATTATTTTAATGAAATATTTTATTATAAATAATTATTTATAATTCATGATTTGAAAATATGTATAAAGGAAGGCTAGACTTGAGGTAATGATTTTGTAATATAATCTTATTATTTATTGCTATTTTTCATGATTAAGTTTCGATGACAAAATATTATGGTTTATCTCTAAATAATGTCTTTAATTTTATTCTCCATTTTTTTATAAAATGTACATGTTTTTTCTATCATATTACTCTATTTATATACTCAATACACCAAAAAATATTTTTAAAGAAAAAATGACTTTATTTCTCTCTTTTCTAAAAAATCATACATCTTCCCTATAAATGATTTCTAAATTTGTTTTCCAGAATATTTATTTATATTATATTATTACTATTTAAATTCATTTTAACAAACTATTTAGTTTTTAAAAATTCATTAAATGAAATATTGTTGTTTTTTTTTCAAATGATGGTATATTTAAATTCTTTATAAAAGAATGAGAGTAATATTTTATTTCAAATTATAAGGCAAGAATAAAATTTTCCACCACCATGAGAATAGAATTATTTTAATGTTCTATTAAAATTTTCCAAGTTTATTTTCAAATAAAATGATTTCTATAAATTATTGAACTTCTTATATTTTAATGAATTCATTCCAAATTTAAAGTGGTATTTTCCTTAAGAAATATTTCATGTGATATTTTAAGGTAATTTTATGTTATAAACACATAACATGATGACACATATTATATTATGGGGATATGATACAAGGATATAATTCTTATTATTTCCCCAAATGTTTTTTATTTTGATGATAATTTATTTTGGGAAATAATTCATTTTCAATGAGTTATGAAATGATGAAGTGACAAAAAGTTTATGAATTTTCTTTATTTCCATGTGTAATTCTAGGATGAAATGATTATGAAAGACACTTTTTCATGATTTATGATATGTTGAATGTTTTATTAAATTGTTTCATGCATCTGTCTGAATTTTTATTATATTATATGGGGAATGAAATTATATATTAATCTAATGTATTGTGTAATTATGGATATCTCATAAGAGTAACAAGACATGAATAAGGATTTGACCTAGTTCAATAAGGGGATATGTGAACAATGATTTTCCGGGGAGTGAACCTTGACTAATACTGTGGATTGAAGATTGAGAAAAATCCACGATAATAGTCTTGGTTGAGATTAATCACTAATATGGAAGTTAATTTCTATTCTTATGTGTATTCCATAAACGTATTTCTTGTGGAAATTTTATGATATATTGGCTCATGTTTTTTGTTCCGAAATGAATCATTTCTTATAAACAAACATATTTTCCATGATTTAGTTTTATAATCTATTATATTATAGGTATGGTTTTCAAATATAATTAGCATGTCCTCATACCCTTATTCTAATGATATAATTAATTTATCATTTATATCACACATGTTTTTCCTTTCTATGAATTTGAGCCCACAAATTATTATGTTTCCCTTCTGAAGTCTATGAAGATAGGTATTAAGTATGATTTGTCTAATAAGTGATCATGTAATGAAGAAATTAGTATGAGATCATGTAGGAAACTAATGAACAATTTTTTTATTTATTTATGTTTCAAAAAACACTAGACATACACAATCTTATCTTGGTGAAGATTGTTATGTCATAAATATTCATATATAATGATTTCATGTTTATGTATGAAATTTATGGATTTAAATACCATTAAATAAACTCTTATAAGATAAAAAAAAATATATAACTACTCTAGGATTAGAGAAATACCCACAAGAACTAAGAGAACCACCAGTGAATGAAATTGGGTTAAAAAACTATGAGATCCATCACTAAATGGATGGATTCTACACTAATTCAAGTACTAAGAGGACCATAACCAAGAGGAATCTAATATAGAAAACCCAAACCCAAAAATTTATTTCATGATAAAAGAAAAAAACAGTGATTAAAACTATAGATACTAAGACTGGGGTATGAAAATAATATAAAGTAAATAATTTGAATGCACATCCATTGAGTGTCAAAACACCAAAATATTTCAGTGGTGATCAAGAGAGAAATTTGGGGAAGAATTCATCCATTTGAATGATCCTAATATAATGATTGAATAAAATAACATAAATATTACAATTTACATGAAAATTGTGAATAATTATATCGAGTAAGGTAAAAAATACTAGTTAGAAATAACATTATTTGTGATCCTTGAATCTCAACATTAAAGCTATACCAATTATGAAATTGTGTATTCCTATATATAGAACCTAAAATCCAAATGATATTTCAAGATCTCTAATCCCAATAGAAATTAATAGATATTTGTATCCCCATTATATCCTCACTCAAGGAGTTTTCCCACTATTTATACAATAATACATTATTTATTATTAAAAGTTTAATTTTTTTACAAAATAATAAAATATTAATTAATGACACTCCCCTATATCAAACAATGAAATGATAATAATTAGAGTAATTTGAATGGTTCACCAAACCATCACTAGTCCTTCATCTATTTATATTCTACATGGGTTTTCCATGATCAATAAACTCTGATCATTCTATTTATACTCATATCGATGGTTACTGTTTATTACTATCTTAGACTAAGTTACATAATTCATCAGTCTCTCAACAGTAATCCTTGATACTCAAACCATTTTTTAGGATCCACCACAATATTTCATTTAAAAATATTTATGTTTTCTAATTCCTTTAATTATGAAACTTCATAATCAATTTTGGAAAATCATGATTCTAATTTTTAATGATACTATACTAATAACTCTAAAAATATATACTCCCATGAGATAAAACTATTTCAAAAAAAAATCTATCTTACTACTAATATACGGTTGCTTGTCTATTTTCTACCCACTTTAAATATTTTTTCTCCACCGGAACAAGGATGTAAATCAATTATACATTTACCCTATATCATATCAACTTATAAAACTACTAAATTATTTACCACCGCTATATTTTTGGTGAATTACATTAGCTTAATCTCTAACGTAATCCCATTTTAATGAAAAAATTAGAATGATTTATATTTAACGTTATTGTTCATAATAAAATATTTTTGAAGTGTTTTTTATCGTGAAGATAAGATATATATTTTGAAATTGTCAATTTCCACTATTTCAGGTAAAAAACACTCAATATTTTCATTGAATTGTATTCACTTAGAAAACTACTCTATAAAAATTTTCTTGGACCTAAATGAAAATTTGATTCCAAAACATTATCTCGTATTTTTATAGATGGACTCCTATAGTATGTAACAACAGAAATCATCAATTAAACTATAAATAGTATAAATGAACCTAATGATCCATTTTATCAACCCAAACTAGTTTAATGATTCTAGTACCCATCAATTTCATCAAAACATTTGGGGGTCATTTATAAATAACTCTAATAACTGATGAAAAGCATTTGACTATTATTGATTTATTCCTTATCTGCATCCCTAAATCTCATAGAAAATTTTTCTAAATAGTTTTGGAATGCTTCAAAAATTAACTATTTCTATTCAACGAAAATAAATATAATTTTAATTATATTATTTTCATAAATTTTTTCAAAACCTAGATAAATTTATACATTTTCATAAATTCAAATACTAATAGATGCACTAACTAAAACTCATACTTACTAACCAAAAGGGTTTTATATCACTAGGAAAATAAATATATCTATATATATGATTATCAATTCATATTCCTGTTATTCATCACTCAAATTTCTTAAACATTAATCAATTTTTATTTTACCAAAATTATATTTTAAATCTAGAAACATTTAAAAATCATCTATAATATTTTTTAATAAGAAATTTAGATGATGAAATTATTTTATAATCCATATCAAATGAATTTCATTTTTTTTCACGTATTCTAGGATATATGATCACTAAAACCAGACTAACCCATCATGGTTGAATAAATATATTGGATAAAACTTCTTAAAAAAGATTTATAGATCACACACCTTGCCCTTACTCCATGGAATATCTTGTTTTTCCCCATAATGGATTGTTAGGTTTTTTATTGATCACTCGTGATTTTCAATAATAATAATATTTTATACAAATTAAATTCATTGGGATTCATATTATTCCATATTCCATCAATTATATCATAATAACCCAACCCAAATACTCATGTATTATTCCGGAAATTTTTATATTAATATTTATATGATCTTAAATTATATTTTATAATGTGTTGATCAAGTTGTTTTCTCTTATGAAATGTAATGAATGTTCTAACATATAATATTAAGTGAAATATATTAAATTTTTATTCACACAAATGAGATTATTAAATATAATAAATATATAATTATTGTAAAATGGAATAGGAAATATATGAGGGTTGTTTAATTTGAAATAACTCTTTCCCCAAAGGGTGTTAAAATTGATATTTGGGTTCTTGATCGTATATCATTCTCATATAATCTATTTAGTTAAAAATGAAATAAAAAATTTATAACCTCTTTTGATTCAAGATTAACCCTATTAATTAATGTGTACCACAACTATCATAAATCCGAATCATGATAGATTTGTTTCTGAAACTCGAAGACTTTGGCGCATGTTATTCAAGGAATTTTTTTTGATCCTGGTGTACACCAGAATATGATCACAAATTGATCTAATAATGAGTGTGGGAAATTTATTTGTTATTAAAATAATTTAATCATGAATTTTATAACAATTATGGCCATATTGAATTGTTATTTGTATTTATTATGGTTTCTTTTCTTTTTGTAAAATTACTAGTTTATCTTTATTTTTTCTTAGATCATGAACGAAGTGAATATTGTGTGTTGGAGAATTTTATAACATGTGCGTATAAATAAATCTTGGCCATAAAATTATTTCATAAAATTATATCACAAAAACCTATAAAAATTGTAAATGGTTTTTAATCACATCAAGTTGCAGTTCAAGACTATCTAGATCATCAACCTCCATTTCCCTCTCTCCCACTATCATTTCACGTTATCACCCCAAAAGGGTTATTGGATATAAATGTGTATAGTTGGATGTGATAATAATGATAGGCTGTCAGTGGGGATATGTGGCTGTGATAATTGTGATAATAAGTAGGGGATTTATTATAGGATGTTATTTAAGGTGGTTTTGATTAGGCGTAGTGAATGAGGTTTTAATTAATTATGATAAAGTATTCTAAAATAGTACTTGTGCTGATACATATATAAGGGTTACATTTTTAGTTTTTTTAGAGGAAATATGAATTTAAGTAGTTTTATTATTCCTTTATAGTTACTATATATTGATATAATGATAAAAAAAACTTCTGATATATGGAAATAATGCAATGGATCACTCCAGTTTTCTAACTAGATATTCAATGATTGTTTAAAATATCACATATAGTTCATCCTTGGTTCATATGTTTTATATGTTTATTGTATGTGTCATGGGGTTTATAAGAGTAAAAAAATAAATAACTACCATTCCTCACATGACATATAGCTTAGTGATCATGCTGCATATATTGGAAACATGAATCAAGTTATTGAGTGTACATTTTTGAGACACCTTCTAGTTGCACAGGGTATGTATCTCACTCATGCAGGAATTGTTAGATGACCACTATATAGAAGGATATAGGATATACATGTCGAGATTTATCCAGTAGAATAATCTCTATGTACCTCCAAGTACATGACATTCTTTGTTAATCATTTGTAATTTTTTATGTCTCTTGTATAGGGATTATATTTTGGAATATGTGTAGGACATTATTAGAATTTTTATACATGAACTGTAATGGTACATTCTACTTTAAAGTAGTTTGTGAGTAATTTTTGAAATCATTTTTCGTTATCTTTGTAAGTCCTATAAAGAAGATATTGAAATATTATTTTAGTTGTCAAAGGGTTTGGTAGTCCCCTTGGTACATACTGGTGATAGGTAATGATTCCCCTATATACTATGTAATGTTTGTTACTCCCCTATATACAGAAGTGAAGATTTCTATGGCTTTAATAATTGGTTCGATACTCCTATAGTTTAGATATGGAATGGGTGAAGCATATGATGGATGTTGTTAGGAACTCTCCCATTTTAGGGTAGTGGTTCCACCATATATGAAGTTCGAAATCACTTAATTGATATGATTTACTCAATGAAGCATGGACCCTATAGTGGGATTTATATTCCCATCACCAATTTACCTTTCATTATATGTTGTGGGACCCATAATATAGATTGTGAGAGATGATTCTTTTTTCCCTAAGGATATGTAGTATAATTTTTCATTGGGATAATTGAAGTGATTAATCCTCATGTTGTTATATTATACCAATTCTGACTCTCCCATATTCTTAAGACTTTATCATTATGAAAATTATTGTTTTCCTTACTTATATAGTCCTTATCATTGATAGAATATATTACATGACTTACATTTAATTTCAAATTTTTTGGGACATATTAATATATTTATTTATACACAACTATTCACAGGTGATATTTCCTATAATTTCAAGTTATGATAATCAAAATGAGTTCGATATAGATAAAATATGACACCACTTAAGTGGGTCAAAATATTATTAATGCATAGAGGTTACTATCAAATTATATATTCAATTGAAGAGATATTATATCGAGATGTTTTATCATTCAATATTTAAAATTCATTGGACTTTTATATGGTATGATAAAATTAAATTCCCCTAATTTTTTGTTTTATTTCATTATTCATTATGTGAAATTTTCCATGGATCACTTACAATTGTTGGGGAAAATAGTTATTTTATTTTATTTCTCATGATTATTATCTTATTTCATGTTTTGTGTTTCATGAATGATGTTTAAGTAAATTCTTCCCATATGAGTGATATGATTTATTAGTTACAATCAGATTCCCTTAACCTTTGGATGATGGGATTGGGGTGCCACAATCACCCTACTAATAGCCTTAGTGGTGCCTCAGAGGGTTGGGTCAACTAAAATTGGTATCAAAGAAGGCCACTTATATTGGAAGATTTTGGAGTTATGATTCATATGAGAATGGTTTTAGGATTTATGTTAAAGGTTTTATGGTGTTTATCATTAGGTCTTCAGACCAAGGAACTCAATGATTTCTAATGACCAAGGTATATATTCTAATAAATATTTGAGGTACTAGTTATGATTTAATTATTTAATATTAACTAAATTATATAATTGATGGACATTGAATTATGTGTCTTCTAGGAGTTATAATACCAATACGATCTTAAAATGTAGATTATATTTTCAAATATATAATAGTTCAAAAAAATCAATATTAGATCTTGAGGATGGGTCAGGACATAACCATGTCCGTAATTATGACACTATCAATAATAAATTAGTAAATTATGCCCTTATTTTGTGACTTATACATGAGAATTTTATATTTTTTAAGATTTAAAAAATGCCAATAAATGTGTTATAATTTATAGAACCCACAACTATAGGGTTTGGAATTTCTCATACAAATACTTAGTATAAAAGAGTTCTAATTAGATAAAAAAAGGATACATGTTGACTAAGACAAATACATTTGTTTTAGTACTAGAGACGATGATGTTTATAAGGTGATACTAGCTTTTAACCTATAAATAATTATCTAGAGGTGTGATCACGGTGTTCTTTTAATTCTAGACACTCATCCATGAAATTATTGTTTTACTATAAGGTTAAATTTGTGGTATAATAAATGATAAGTCATCCCTGCTGACATGGACCAATGATTAGGTTACCCTTCAATGAAATATTTTTCTATCACATGTACTCTGAGACGTATTATACATCAATTATGAGGATTATGGAAGCCTATGAATTGTTCTAATTATAAAAAGGTTATCTTTTTATGGTGGGGTATATATTGAATATTAATATCATTTTTGGAAATATATCGATATGATTCACACTATATTCCACTAATAAGGGATGATTCAGTATGAAATTATTTAATGGTTTTATTCTAGGATTTATAACCTTTATATATAAACATGTATTGTAGTTTTTTAGGGTGTCTTGGTAATTAAGAAATTATCATCCATCAGAAAAAAATAAAAACCGATTTTAACTATTTTCTATGATAAATTAATCATTTTAATTCATCCAATAGTAGTCATTTAGGTATTAAAATATTAAAATATGAACAAGTAGTCTCATTACCTTAGATTATCCATAATATAATTGAGTAGAGGATCCAACTAGTAGGGGATATAATATTTCATTATTTTCTATAGTGAATTTAAATAGATTAGGAATGCTTCAATAAATTTCTAGAAATGGACATTTGTGTAGAGTAGTGGATAGACCCCATCCTTAGAGGGGGAAAAATTATTAAGCTAATTACCATGTTATGGATGGTACCACACATGGTTGCTATAAATGTATAACTAATGGTGCACCATGAAAAGATGAATATGGGTGGTGCTATGATGTAGATCCACCAATAACACCTTCTACAAAAACAGACATGACCATATATTTAGAGGATATGTGAATTGGTAGATGTAAGTTGTGAAGTGATATGATGAGGAAACACCTAAAAAAGTTTAAGGTATATATTTATTCTTCTTAATACTGAATCATGTAGAAATAAACACTAATGTGATTCATTATTTAATATTTGTGTCTTTTTTAAAGAGAGATAAGCCCTAGTAGAACCATTATTCCAAACTATATTGTAAGAGACTCATAATAAAATCAACTATATACACTACTATCTCCTATGATAAATTGTGTTTGTTCTTAGTATGGTTCTAATTTCATGGGAATACATCATTTATTGAATTATTCCCTATTACATCATCATTATTTTGGAATAGATATATTTAGTTAATTAATATAAAATATTTTATCATTAGAGAGTTCCATATTATTGATTTTATGGATCAATGTTTTCCTACATAGAAATATATGATATTTAGTTAATGTGAGTGAGGCCAAATTGTTGAAATCTACATTCAATCATAGATTAGTTGGTGGGGTTTTCATTGTGTGCTATTGATGCATTAGAGTATTATCCTCCAGATATAATGGGGTTATATATATATTTTTTGCTTTTTTACAATGATTTCCACCCTAATATGATACTTATTGTATTATATACATTAACCCTTTGGCCACAATAATATCTTCTAAAATTTAGTGGACAATCCAAGTTGATCTCATGGAGCTGAATGTATAGTTGGGGGACCTATAAGAGAAGGGTTATGTCCATCCTAACTTGTCCCCATGGGATGCTCTAACATTTTTTCCAAGAAGTAATACAGAATATTATGGTTTTTTATTTTCTATCATTACCAAGATTTAGTGAAAATTAATAATTAATACCTACTTATAAGTATCTAAAACATATTATACTTTAAAAATTGGGTGTCGTGGTTCTAAAAGATAAATCATATTTTAGATAGTCACCTACATTGGGTTTGTAATTAAAAAAATTTCAAGTAATGTGTGAAGTGACCCTACGGTTATTTTGAGTGCCTGCTATTTCTATTCATTGATAAGAACAATCCATTAGTGTATTTATGGTTCATGTACATTTTTAATCATTTTTAATAGTTTTTATAAATTATAATCCATAATGAAATCCTTACCTACTCGGTATCCAAGGATGATAATAAAAGGAACCTTATTACTATCCTAGTCATGCTATAGGTGAACCAGAATTATCAAAAAATCATAATTTGTTTGTTATGTATTTGGAAATTCCTTCTTATATTTAATGTACTGTTATAAAGTTGGGTAGTTTCAACACATCATGTGATATAGGTTTTGGTTCCTTTGGAGTATATCACGAGAATCATTTATGCACGTTTCATACTTTTATTGAAGGATACGACATATGAGTTCTGGAAGAATACCCCTGGTTGGTATGACCCATGACTGTACTTACCCAAAACAGAGTCCATTTATATGGTCTAATAGTTAATCATAATATTTTAATTAGATAATTTTGAGTTTTAACAATATACCAATGTTATAGTTTCTCAAGGAATGAGTGGATTACATGTTTTTGAACAAATCTTCTGGTATAAATTTTGGTTATGTGATAATGTAGAAGTATATAGTGATAGAATACTAGTTCAGGAAGTAGAGAATGTATGATAAGAACAATGAAATATATAAATTATATACTACATTTTTTGTGTTTTGATTAAATAATTGGAGGAATTATTTTGGGGGTCATCCTTTCATTATTTATATATATCACAAGAGTCTCAGGATTATCTTCATATAGTGTGACCTCAACATGAGGTATAATAAATGGAAATAGTTCTGATAAAAATTTTATTTAATATTTTATACACAATTTGGAAGTGAAATGTGGTTGTTGACAACTTTAGAAAGAATTGTTTTTCCGATTTTATGGAGTAGGAATTTAAGTTTCTCTAAATTATGTAAATATCCTTAGTGGATGAAGAAGACGGTAATTCTTATTCAGTGATGGTGGTATACCCCCATCAATCCATAAAATTTAATGAATGACCAACTAAAATATATCAATTATGATATTTTCCCTGGCCAATATCCTTAGGGGGTACACTTTATGGACATAATTATTTTGGAATGAATTTAATTCATTTTTAGTGGAATATTGGTTTTTATTATGACCCGACCAATGATACCCTGATTCAGTGCTTTATTACATAACATTGGCATGATATAGGGAATCATGTCTGGAAAGACTTACCAATTTAGAATTATTGTAAGCAACATACATACATATGTTCAACATTACAACTTGAAAGGTAATAAAACACTAATTTATTCCATAAAAAACATCCAAGAATAATAGATTATGCATGAAAGTCACTCATAACTAACTTCTTCATATCCTGGTAAAACAAAACATAAGAAATGGGTGAGCTCAAATGCTCAGAAAGGGTAATAAATATAGCGGAAGATAACATAAAAATTAGGCATGGTCAATAATTAAAAACACATGCCTCTACAAAAAATAAACATGAACACTTTATGGTATAAATATGAGAGGAGTAAATAATGCCACAAAAAATCCTAGTCAGGGGTATTCTACTTGTATAATAACCAGACAAACCATCCTTATTATTTTCATAATGAGGGAATTATAATGTCTAACATTCTGAAACATCTTTTCAAGGCCTCAGCCAAGATGTCTAAAAATGATTTACGCCTCAGCTAAAAAAATATATCAAATTGGGAATAGCCTCGGAAAATTACACATCTAATTCTCTCATGAGACCTACCGATGCACCGAGGAGCTATAGCAGGCTCCACCCGTCACACACTAAGTCTAATACATTTGTCATATGAAATGGTTGAAACATCACATAAACCTTCTTATTAAAACTAGCATAAGAAATGTCAATAATTTAACCCTAAATCATGAATTCTGTAAAAATAACACATCCATAGTCAAACATATCAAAAAACCTTAAATAAAATATGAAATATCTGTATCATAAGAAATAAATTTCAAAAAAGTGTAAATTTTAACAAAGGATGTTGACATAGATGAAATCCAAACATTTCGAGAGAAATATAAATTTTTATTTTGAAATCATTTAAAAGTCACATAATTATAAATGAAAACATTTATTTTGAGAATAATTTTATAATCTTTTAATTGAATCTTTGACCATGTTATAACGGAGGAAAATAGCCACACCTACCGTATAAGTTAAAAAAACATTATAACTTTAATTTTGTTGAGAAGGCCACAATGTACATTGTTTGGAAAATGACGAAAAGATTAATTTAAAAACTTATAAGGTCAACTAATGGTATAATTGACTTTAACCCGTAATAGAGTAAATTGTAAAAATGTTTTGAAATACATTTTTAAAAAACATAGATGTGGATGATAAATGGGTCCTAGTAGATACTTACGTAAAAATAACCTCAGATAATAAAGAGATTGTGAAATTAAAACTTACCTAGTAATTTTCCATGGTAGAGGATACGTTAACCTCTTCTATAATAGGTATATCATTGTTATTCAATTATTAAAGAAATATAAAAAAAATATGATATCATATAGGATCCTCTAATATTGCTTTGTTAATAATATTTCAGTAGTATCATCATTTCGGATGTTAACTAATTTGTTTTCCATTATATACATGGTTACATAAACAATAGATTTTAGGGCTAGGGTGTATTAGATTCTTATAAATAATGATAATATGTTCAAAAACCTTATTTTTCATCATCAAATGAAAATTATTCATTAATTGTTGCGATGGGGAAAAAAGTCTCATCGCGTTCGTGGAGATGGTAATCTGTACGTATGCACGAGTGAAAATATCATTATATTGATGGTGAAATTATATGTAATCAGATGTCATATAATATATAAAGAATAATTAACATGTTATATTTATTAATTACATCTGTTATACTCATTATTATACCTATCAAAATAATGAAATGTTTGAATAACAAACTACACCAAGAGGTGGAGACAGAAAGTCGTACGTACACATGTATGGTGACTTTTTCATTCATATGATGGATATAATAATGAATATAGTTGAACCATTATTATAATAACATCACAATATATATAATATACTGGATTTTCTATTTTATAATGGAAACAACAATGAAAGAGTATGTGGAAGAAGAAAGGAACTTGATAGAGGTGATGAAATATTAACCTCTTCTTCGGGTTTTTTTCCTTTTGATTTTATCAAAAAGGATACTTAAGTTGTCTTTATGACCAAATGAATTTCTCTAGAATAAATGGAGGAAATTTTGGAGGTTATTTGGGCATGGTTTTGCAAGAAAAATGGCTTTGGACGTGTAAAATTAAGAGAAGTCGAAGATCCCTTTTAAAAGAGGGGTTAGTGTCCCTTTAGGAAAATATTTAAATATTAATTTATAAAAAAATAATTTTCGTTTTATAATGGCTCAAAAAAGATTTATTTATAGTATAAGTTTGGGATGGGTCTAAAAACTCTCAACCAATAGGTTTTTGATGGGTTTTGGTCACCATATTAACCTTATCTTTTAGAATTATCTCTTAATTAAATAGTTCGACATTTACTAGGTCTCTTTGTATTTTTATATTATATGGTTAATAAAATTACAATAAAGATCAAAGCGAACCCCATGTGGTTAATTGATCATATATATAACCTTATCTATGACTTTTGGAAGATCCTTATATTTAAATGAAAATTATATCAATTAATAATATATTATTTTTTTTTTAAAACCAATTAAGTCAATTTTGAAACTATTTAGTATTTGATTTTTTTAAATCCATTAAAACATTATCACTTAGAATAAAATTTATTTAACCATCCCTAACATGACATATTAGACTATAAAAATAGTGTAATTCATCAGAAGTGTAAATTCACATTTATTTGGATATTAATAATATCAATTATTTTAATATTTAGGTAATAAGCTAACTACTGGATCTGCATTGTTTCATATATAAATTAAATTTTTTAATGTCAAAAAATTATAAATAAAATAAAATTATATATGAAATATTTTTATCTTTCTAATGAATATTTATTGTTTAATTTATATTATGTGTTACCCTATCTTAAAAATGTTTTATTTATTAAACTTTGAATTTATCTATTTTTACTATTCTTCAAATAAAATAATAATTAATATCCTAATCTAATCAAAGTAGACAAAAGTGGAACGTATTTTATTCCTAAGATTGTTTTTGGTCTAATTAAACTTACCCAATAGAATTAGGACATGTTCTAGGGTAATTATGATAACATTTTTACCCTTACTTACCTTATTTACTTTTAACTGTGGTAAATAAAAGTCAAAAGTTACTCTTCACAAAAAATTATTTTCATCTTATTGAACCACATTTTACATAATGATATTAACTGTGTCTCTCAGATTTTTGAAATTCTAATCATTGAAGTGGTAAAAAAAAATTTATGCAAATTTTCAAATTCTCTTATGGGGTGGGTAAAATACAGTAAAGAGTTCAATAAATTTTATATAAATATAAACTTATTATAAAATTACTCCAATGGATTAAATTTTACTTATATATATGTATTATGCATCTATTTTGACCAAAAATAAATTTCAATAAAATAAATAATTATTTAAAAAAAAGGACGGGTTTAACCAATAATGCAGTGTTTGTCACTATTCATAAAAAATTGAACGTTTTCAAAAAAAATACCAAAAATTAACCCTAATATAATTTTGATATTACAAATTCAAAAATAAATTCCATATTGAAAAATAAAATTTATAAAATTTCAGAATGTGGGTATTACTATTGGTAACAGATAGTTTGATTGGTCAGGGGGTGTTAGAATCTTGAAGTTGTGTACAATGTAAGATATATCATTATTCCAAGGGAAACGTAGCGTGGAAGCTTGGGGTGTTACCTTCTTACCTCATTCAAATAATTTTTTCCTCGAAATTTCTAGAATACTACCGCACAAAATGTTCCGGGTGGTTCTTCATCATAAGTTCTTATGGTTCCCATGTTGCCTCTTCTATCTTATGGTGTCTCTATGGAACATTTACCAGATGTGTCGTCCAGTTTCTCCGCACTTGTTCCCTAGTATCAAGAATTTTGAAAGGCTCTTCAGAATAATAAAGATCAGGTTCCAGTTAAATTTCATCATAGGTGTGTACATGCGTTAGGTCAGGAAAATATTCTCTCAACATTGATATATGGAACACATCATGAACTTTTGAGAGACATGGAGGAATTACCAAATAATAAGCTACAACTCCAATTCGTTCTAGAATTTTGAATTGTAAGATGTACCTAGGAAATAATTTACCCTTCTTACCGAATCACATAACTCCCTTTCATGATGACACCTTCAAAGAAACATGATCTTCTACCTGAAATAAAAAATCTTTCATTCTATTATCAGCATAGCTCTTCTGCCAAATTTGTGCTGTTTTGATGTGGGTTTGGATAATATTCACTTTTTCCATTTCTTCCTCAATGAGTTAAGGTCGTACAAGTTTTCTTTCACCAACATCATACCATCAAGTTGGTGTGCAACATCTCTTTCCAGATAACACTTCATATGGTGCCATCTGAATACTTGAATGGAAGCTATTGTTATATGAAAATTCTACCAGAGGTAGATATTGATCCCTAACACCTTCAAAGTCAAGTGATAATGATCTCAATATGTCATCTATGGTTTGAATAGTCCATTCTGATTGTCCATCAGTTTGAGGGTGGTTGGCAGTGCTCAAATGAAGTTCAGTATCCAGGGATTTCTAATCACTTTTCCAGAATCATGATGTAAAACACGGAACACGATCAGAAACAATCAATAGGGTCAATCCATGATGTTTTAAAACTTCATTAATATACAGTCTTATTAAACATTCAAGTGGTAAATCTTCTCTTATAGCATGAAAATGCGTGGACTTGGTAAGACGATCAACACTGACCAATATAACATCATTCCTTATAGGATTTTATGGTATCCCCATGAAAAAATCCATTGTAATATCTTCCCATTTCGACTCAGGTATAGGAAGAGGATTCATGACTCTTGAATGATGTTTTCTTCCAGCTTTCACTTGTTAGAAAACCATACATCTTGACACAAAATCTGAAATCTCTCTTTTCATATTGTCCCTTCAAAAATGTTCATTCAAATTTCTATACATCTTGGTTCTCCCAGGATGTATAGAAAAATTGGAGCTATGATCATCATCAAAAAATCCCATTTTTAGATCAGTTATATTGGGAACACAATGTGTCTTCCCAAATTTCAAAATTCCATCGCCATATATGATGTCACTCAATCTCCAATCATTAATAGCATTAATCTTCTTTTGAAACTCCTCATCATCAATTCGAGAACTCTATATCCATTCTTGGTAATATGGTTTAGCAACCATTTGAAAAAGTATTTATGTTTCACCTTCAATGGTTATTCCCATATCCGTCATTACAAGATCCATCTAAATAGGATCCCTTTCAACTCCCATCTTCTTCAAAACTCTATAGTTTTTTCTACTCAGAGCATCTGTCACCTTATTTACCTTCTCTGAGTGGTAGTGTATACTGAAATCAAAATCATTGATTACTTGAATCCATTGTCTTTTCCTCATGTTGAGTTATTTCAATGATAAAATACACTTCAATATCTTGTGATCAGTATAAATCTCACATTTTCACCATAGAGATAGTGTCTCCATATCATCATTGTGAATGTTACAACTGCTAACTCCAGATCATGAGTGGGATAGTTTTGCTCATGAATTTTTAGATATCATGATGCATAGGCAATAACTCTATCATTTTTCATAAGGACACAACCAAGTAATTTCTTTGAAGGATATCTATAAATAACAAACCCATCATTCCCTAACGGTAGATTCAAGATTGAGTAATAAAATTATCTTATATTAAGTTCTTCAAAAAATTATTCACACTTCTTTTTCCAATCAAATTTAACCCCTTTACGTGGGAGCTTGGTTAATTAGTTTTCCAACTAGGAAAAATTATAGACAAAACGTTGATAATAACTAGGTAAACCAATAAAATGGTGTACCTCAGTTATACTCATCGGTGATGGCCATTCATTGATTTCCCTTTTCATTGAAGGATCAATTGAGATTACATCCTTAAAGACAACATGGCCAGAAAAAGAAATCTCTTGAACCCATAATTCACACTTTCTAAACTTCCCATATAATGAATTTCTTCTAAGATTCTCCAAAATAATGCATAAGTGATTTTCATGATCTTCATAGCTTTTGGAGTATACTAAGACATCATCAATAAATTCATCAAGATATTATTTGAAAATACTATTCATTAGATCCATGAAGACATAGGGTCCATTAGTCAATCCCAAAGGAATTACTGTAAACCCGTAATGCCCGTACCTGGATTGAAATGCAGTTTTTAGAATTCATTCCTTCATCACACACAACTGATGATATCCAGATCGAAGTTCAATCATTCAAAACTATTGAGCTCCATGAATTTGGTCGAATAAATCATTAATGTGAGGTAGGATATAATTTTTATTTATTGTTATAGTATTGATATTCTTGTAGTAAATGCACAACCTCATAGATCTATCTTGCTTCTTAACAAAAATGACAGGGGCTCCCCATGGAGAAACACTACGGTGAAAAATCCCTTATTACTCAATTCCTCTAGTTGTTTCTTTAGTTCCACTAATTCCATAGAGGCCATTCTATAAAGGGTCATCTATATGGGCCCTGAACCACGAATTAAATCAATGGAAAACTAAATTTCTCATTCCAGAGGATGTCTAGGTAAATAATCTGGAAGCACATCAACATATTATTTCACAATAGGTACATCCTCTATTAGAACATTATTTTCCGCAACTATAATTATTTTATTCTCATCCCTCCCAAATATCGGAATTTAGTAGAGTTACAGGGGTGGATCAAGATAAGAATTAGATGGTGATGTTTTAGCTCTAAAGATAAGGTAGTCCTTATCATCATTGAGAATTGTAACCTCCTTCTTCTTAAAATAAATTTTTGCGTCATAATCTATAAGCCAATCCATACCATGGATTATAAAAAATTCAATCATGGGTACGATGATTAGATGGGTGGATAAATATCAATTATATGCCTTAATGGGGACTGATTTACAAAACATTGATTAAATGATTCTTCCCTTATATGTCTTGACTCACAACTCCCTTGATAAATGAAATTGAAAAAATAAAATTTTCTTAGGAAACTGGGAAGATATAAAACAATGTGATGATCCAGAATCAAATAAAGCATTGGATAAACATGAGGAAACCATTAAATTAACTGCCACGACGTCTTTCGGATCTTCAATCTCATCAGTAGTGACCACATAAGCTCAGCCTAGATCCCTTGGACTTTTCTGAGGTAAGTTTCCCTGACACTTAGGACATTAATTTTCATAATGTCCCATATCCCTGCAATTTTAGCAATGAACATTGGTAGCTTTTTTCTTTTTCTTACAATCATTATCAATATGTCCTTTCGTTCCAAATTTTTTTCATACTAATTTTCATTTTAGACATGAACCATGGAGCTTCCTTCCACAATTATCATAGGGGGGAAATTAAACTCTTCACTTCTTCCCTATTTCCTTATTTCCTTTCCCATTGTTTTCAATAGATATCTTCCTCTTACTTTTCTTTAATGTTTTAAGACTTAAAGAATTCATTTTCTATCTTGATATCACATGAGACAATATCCTCATATGATGAGAAGGATTGTGAGAATAATGCCTGAAATAAAAATGGTTTTATCTTATTGACGAAATGATAAATCTTAATTAATGGGTTACATATATAATCTGTTCTAGGCCTTTATAATCTTGTAAAGTTAGAATTATACTTTCCAACATTCTCATACTCCTTTTTTATCAGACTCATAAATTTCTTTTCCATATCTTCATGACTGTCACAAGGAATGTATTTTTCTACGAAATTCTCTTTAAACACCCACCATTCCATAATTGATACTTCTATATCATTTTTTTGTTTTGAAATAATGAACACCATTAACCTGCATCTCCGGTGAGGTGATAAACTTCCATGACTACTTTTTCCCTTTCTCTACTCCCAAAGCATGAAATATTTTCTCTAAGGAACTTATCCATTGTATAGATTCAAATAGATTTTTAGACACATTGAATGTTGGTGGTTGTTTCTTCATGAGGCGATCTAACATTGATCCTCCACATTGTGGAATAGGCTGCTCCAAATGAGTAAGGTTATTATTCATAACCAGTGTGAGTTTCCCCTGTATGGTGATAAGCTGATCAGTACCAGTTACATCACCATCTTTTCTATAATCATATTGAGTAGGAGGGAAATATCAACATGGATTATGTAACATCCCAGGTAAATGAAGAATAATTCATATTTCATATTTATTAATATTTGTGAAATAAATATTAATTTTACATTAAAGGGGTTGCATTGTTCGATAGCATACCTGATATGAAATAGCGGGTTTCTTTGGAATCTTACGTTGCATACTAATAATATAATATTATTATCTTAAATTGTAGTTAACTTCTTACTGTTGTATTGGAGGGAATGAATGAAACGAACTAAAATATGATTATAAATGATTGTTAAATGTATTTACATTTATCCAATAAAAAGATAAGTTCTTAAAATATGAATGAATCTAATTTTAAGCATAATTTACATTAAAAGGCTGATTTACCGCCTTTTAATGGAGAACCAAATTTAAATATAGTTTTGGTCACTTTAATATATTCTAATTGATCAAATATAATCCTTATTTATAATTGGGACATCAAATATTACTTTGGGTAATTTTTTGGTATTTTTCTGATAAAGTTCATTTTTTAATGAATAGTGAAAAATACTTTATTTTAATTAAAATGTGCCTATTAATAGAATTTATTTATATGGTTATTTTATCTTTTTAGTTGGTTTTAAAGTGAAATTGAAATATATTTTTACCCTTTAATCCAATGTTGGTCCTTGGAATTAATTTCACTTTGAAATTGGACATAAATAAGTATCAATCTTTTGATAGTTATTGTTTCTTAAAAACACGCTATTTGTTTTGATAACGAGAATTAATTTTAAAATTCATTAATTCCACTTCTATATTTTGAATTTGGAAAATAAGACATCATTTTTTAATTTGAATTATCAAATATATCTTAGGCTGAATTTTTTATATTTTTCTGAAGAACTTCAATTTTTTATGAATTGTGACACCACTTAGTGGTAGTTAAAAAAACCAACATTTTCATTTAAATGACATTTTACCACTTCTGTGATTTTAATATCAAAAATCCGACATACATGGTTGTTATCATGAATTAAAATGTTGTTCATTGAGATGAGAATAATTTTTGGTGAATAGTAACTTTTGAATTTTATTTACCACGATTAAAGTTAAATAGGGTTATTCAAGGTTAAAAGAATATTATAATAATTCAGAATTGACTTAACGCTTTTCCTAACATTATTGGTTGAGTCATTTACGACCATGGTCATATTTGGGTCGATTTTGGGACCCCATTGAGCCACTTGGGAGTGATAATGACAATTTAGATTAATTAATTTAATGTGAAGTCAAAATTGACAATAAAAAACATTTTAGTAAATTAATTTTTATATCGTGTTATATATGTAATATTTTCAACTATGAATATTAATTGTAAAGATAAAAATATTTCCTACAGGATAGTACTTTTTTATCATTTTTATAAATCAATAAAATTAAATTATTTATGACACAATAATGATGCAGTATTTACCTCATTAATAAATGATTTAAATAATTAAGATTATAATGATTAAAATATTCCCCAAAACGTGTCCAATTCGGATTGTATGATTTCTTTCAACCATGAGTCCTCTTATCTTTGACTATAATGATTTTTGGACTTTTATAAACCAAATATCATTATATAATAAAATAACGTTTTCACACATTCTTAAAGAGCCCCTCTCCCTTATAAAAAGAGACCACTTCTAACGAATTATTCACACCTCTCAATCCATTTGGATTTTCCAAACTCGGCCCAATTAATCTCCATAAATCCCTCTCCTCCTCTTAGATGCCTTAACTTAGGCAGAAGGTACTTCATGAAGTCCATTGGTTCATACCAAAGAGAGTTACCAAAATTAAAGGTAACTGTTTCTCTTAAATTGTTTTCTTTTATTTTACTTCTCCAACCCCTAAACTCTTTTTATTATTTTATTTTGTAAAATACCAGTATCCTAAATATACTATAATTTTTTTATGAGAATAATTATAACCACACTTATGCACACCTCCATCTAATGGATGAAGAACATACTATTTTTGTGAATGGAAAACTAACGCCTCACGAAATGATGATTGTTCAATTACATATTACCGCCTCTCATGGTGGCCATTATGATGGAACTGTATTTATATATGATATATATTATGTTTATGATTTTTTTATTCTTCTGTACTTCCCATTTATATCACGCCTTTTTGGTTTTCATAGTGTGTAAATACGATAATCTCATTTGAGGAAGTGGGGACTACGGCCCCCTCAAAGTGATCTGATTCGTTAATGCCTTATGTGGGATGTATAAAGGATGGAGTTAACGATATTATATATGATATTATACTGGAATTATAATATACCTATGTATCATTATGTTTTATTTTCATTAAAATAAGAAATATAAATGAATGTAGCGTTCATACGTACGTACGACTTACCGTCTCCATGAACGGTGCATTTCATTTCTTATCTCTAAATGTAATTTTCTATAATAAAAACATGTATATACTGGATATATATGATATATATGATATACAAATCAGGAATATCATTCTTTATATAATTAAACTTTGACCACATGGACAACTTGTAAATATAAGGTGTTCATTTTTACTCAAGTACCAAATATCGACAAAATTAATGTTATTAACTTAAATGATTGCATAATGTTTATAACAATGTAATAAGTGATATAAAAGGAATAATAAACTTGAAAAAAAATTTCTTAATAATGTATAAATTAACTTTAGTTTATTATTCAAGAGATTAAAGAACGATCGAGTCAAGTCGGACGTGAGGTAAGGGAACTTCTTAACCCAATTCCCTTTCTTTGGGTTGAACATATCTTTCTTATTTAAGTCATTATTTGATTATGTGAGAAATGAATATTTATATCTTATCATGTATTTATACTTTCCTTATGTGAGCTTATAATAAATACACATAAGTGATCTATTTTATTTACAAAATGATCGTTGTAAAGGACTTCGTCTCAATCACCTTTTATTGAGGCATTTTTAGTTTTATACACGAACATATTTTAGACACTATATAAACCCCTTTGAATTTTCATTTTATTCAAACTCAATCTTTTTATATGAATCTTTTTACTAAACGTAAAAAAGGAATGTTTCTTTTTTTTTATGTAATCGGTGACAACGACCTTTCCGCCGCCATGAGTATTATTTGATCTTTGGCTTCCTTAACAAGCCGGAATGTCTTTAAAAGAAAAAATAAATACCATATACTCTTTTTATGTATTTTTTATATTGAAAAATATTTTGAGAATGGATTTATTATTTCAATATCATGAAATGATATTTTATTATTGCAATGTGGAAATTTTATCTTTCCTTTATGCTTATGTTATGTGTTATGATTATGTTTTGGTTCTTGGGAATTATTTATGTATACATGTGGTTCCGTGAAAAACCTAGTGCGGGTGATCCCGAGATAGCTCTCCAATGCATTAGGTAACGTGATGGAGGTAAACATGAATGTTTCTCCTAAGAGATTTAGTGAATATAAATTGATGGGTATTCCAAAGTAACTCTCTTTATAGATATGATAGCTACAATGTTTGTATGATATGAATGCCACAAGTTACCTTTATGATTAATGATATCTATTTGTCTTCCATAAATCTTATGATTTTATGATGTAAGTAAATGATTTCATGTTTTGTATGTATTTATGAACAAATGTTTTCATTCATTGTTTTATAAACCTTACAGGGATTTTTATGCTCATCCCATGTTTTGAAATGTTTTCACAGGACATAAAGATGAATAGTGTCAAAGATGGGATCAAGGAAAAGTCATACAGTCTAAAACATAGAACTAGACATGACAATTTTTTTAAGAGATTTTATTTTATGAAAAAAATGGAAACTGTATAGATATGTCTACCTTGTAATCTTATGTGATGTAATAGTTATGTCCTAATTCTCTAAAACTCTAAACCTAAAATGATCCTCATGTGAATTATTCATTTAATTCAATATTATGTAATGTTTAAGGCCCGGTCCTTATAGTTGGTATCAAAGGGAGGTTTAGATAACTTTAGGTGTTAGGGTATTGTTAAATTAATATCCATAAAGTAATTTATTTTAATATTTATATCATATAGAATTTCCAAATTATCATTTTGTTTCACCTATGATATTTCTATGTTCAGAATGGTTTTCCATAGAGGAATCCGGGTAGCTATGTTGGGACGACCTCAGGAAAAAGACAACCTTCCAAATCAACAACCTGGGATGGTCATAATCGGAACTGAATAGTTTGTTGTAGTGATGGAATAGTTGACCCAGGCTATAAATGGTGGTGTTATCCATGTACAAGATCAGCCAGATCAACCATAGAGGAACATGTCAATAGTGGAGCATTTCACGAGGCAACATTCCCATTATTCAGAGGATCATCTGACCCTGTGCTAGATGAAAGGTGGAATAAATTATTGGAGAATATTTTTGATGTCATGGTTTGTTCAGAACATCAAAAGGTTAATATATCTGTTTACCATTTTGAAGGTTATGTTGATCGATGATGGTTGATGGTGAAAAATATCAGGGATAGTGAGAAGATTGATGCTCTCAATTGAGATGAATTCAAAGGTATGTTTCTTGAGAAATGTTTTCCTAAGGTGGTTTGTCTTAGGATGGAAAAAAAATTCCTGGAATTGAGGCAGGAGGATGACTCAGTGGCTGCTTATGAATAAAAATTCACTCGACAGGCAAGGTATACTACAAATTTCATATGAGATCTTGATAGTAAAAGAAACCGTTTTACTTAGGATTAAAGCCAAAGTATCGAAGGGATTTAGCTTCTTGTGAGTTAAAAAGTTATGAAAAACTTGTTCGTTGTGCGGAGAATGTGGAAATGGAGTTTTCCGATGATCAGGTATTCTTTTACAAACAACAAAATAAGAGGATGAGGTGGCAGGCGAATGGGATGAACTCTTCATAAAATTCTGATGGTAAGAAACATAAGTTTGCATTTTGTGAAAATTGTGGTAAAAAGCATGTTGGGGAATGTCTTTTGAATTCTGGTAAGTGCTACCGATGTGGTAAAATGGGACATAAGGCTCGCAATTTCACTGAAATATATCAGGGTAATGGCAAGAAAAAATCTGATTTACAGTCAGTAAAATGTTTTAAGAGAAATGAAATAGGTCATTATGAAAATGAGTGTCCAACAAAGAACTCAACCGAAGGAAAGCAGCTAGACTACAAGCAAAAAGTGGTGGCGAAATACTTTGCAACTAATTCAGCAGATGTTGGGCCACCAAATGAAGTTGTATTAGGTACACTGTTTGTTTTTTCAGATTATGCCAATGTGTTGTTTGATTCGGGGTCTACACACTCTTTCATTTTTGAGGTGTTTTCTAGTAAATTGGGAATTCCAACTCAAGATATGAATACATAACATACGGTAAAGACACCTGGAGTAAATGTTGAGACAAAAAGAAAACATAATAACATTCTTATCCTTATGTGCATAAAGAATCTACCTACAAACCTTATTTTTTGGCCTCTAGTAGAGTTTGATGTTATTTTGGGCATGGATTGGCTTTCTATTTATCATCCTAAGATTGATTGCAAAGATAAAGAGGTTTATTTTTCGAATGATTTTCAGTTTGTATACAAAAATGAACCCCTGCTATTGATAACATATCAAGAATCTGAGAAACATGTAAAATATGGAAATGAATTTTACATTGCACATATTGTTGAAAACAATGAAACTGTTCAGATTAATGATCTGCCAGTGGTAAACGATTACCTTGATGTTTTTTCTGATGAGTTTTCTGGTATTACACCTGAATGGGAAGTTGAATTTACTGCTGACAAAGTTCTTGATGCTAATCCAATTTTAAAACCCCCTTATCGAATGGATATAATTGAACCTTTAGAGTTAAAGAAGAAATTGTAGGAGTTATTAGATAAAGGATTCATTCGACCTTGAACGTCACCATGGGGTGATCCTGTCTTGTTTGTTAAAAATAAAGATGGTTCAATGAGACATTGAATTGATTATAGTGCATTAAATAACATCACTGTTAAGAATAAGTAACCATTTCCTCATATCGATAATTTGTTTGATCAGCTCTAGGGATCTTAGTATTTTTTGAAGATTGACTTGAGCTCGGGGTACCATCCGTTGAAAGTAAAAGCAGCAGACATTCCAAAGAGCACGTTTCATACTAGATATGGCCATTATGAATTTTTAGTTATGCCTTTTGGGTTAACTAATGCACCTGCTGTATTCATGGATCTTATGAATAGAATTTTCCGTGAGTTCTGGGATAAGATTGTGGTTGTGTTCAGTGATGATATTTTGGTTTATTAAAAAAGTTATGGGGAACCTGAAATTCATTTAAGGGTTTTCTTTCAAACCATAAAATAAAAGAAACTATTTGGTAAATTCAGGAAGTGTGAGTTTTGGTTACAAAAAATTTCATTCCTTGGTAACATTGTTTCAAAAAATGGCATAACTGTTGATCCTGCTAAAATGAAAGATGTTGAATATTGGACAAAGCCCACAAATATAACCGAGATTTGTAGTTTTCATGGTTTGAATGGTTATTACCGGATGTTTGTTGAAACTTTGGCACGATTATCTAGTCCAATGACTCTGATAACTCGAAAAGGTGTTAAGTTCATCTGGACATAAGAATGTGATGATTGTTTTCAGGAATTGAAAAGAAGATTGGTGAATGATCCAGTTTTGGAAATACCTTCCACAAATGGTGAGTTTGTTATCTATAGTGATTCTTTGTTGAAAGGATTGGGTTGTAGCCAAATGTAAAATGATCAGGTAATTTCTTATGCTTCACGTCAGTTGAAACAACATGAGTTAAATTACCCTACACATGATTTGGAATTAGCTGTTGTTGTTTTTGTTTTAAAAATCTGGAGCCATCAATTGTATGGAGTGAACTGTGAAATATATACTAATGAAAAATGTTTGAAGTATATATTCACTCAGAAAGAATTAAACAAGAGATTTCGGAGATGGTTGGAATTAATTAAGGATTATGTTTTCACAATCCTTTATCATTTGGGGAAAGCAAATAAAGTGGCTGATGCTTTGAGTCTAAAAAGTAATACTTCATTAACCATGTTACATTTGGAACGAGATCCTTTGGTTTTTGATTTGATGAACTTTGGCATAGAAGTTATTGTTGTAGCAAATTTTTCTTTTTTGTTTCAGGTGTTAGTGAAATCATCTCTATCTGACAGAATTAAACATGCGCAGAAGGAAGATAGTGAGTTGCAGAAAAAGGTTGTGTTGGTTCAGAAGGATAAGATTCCTGATTTTAACATTGATAATGATTGTGTTTTGATATTTGGAAAGAGATTATGAGTGCCTTATGATTCACAGTTAAAGAATGAGTTTTTATGTGATGCTCATAGTTCATCGTTTTCAGTTCATCCTGGCAGTACAAAGATGTAAATATATCTTCGAGAGTATTACTGGTTGGATGGAATCAAAAGAGATATTGTTGATTTTACTGTGATGTGTTTGACTTGCCAGTAAGTTAAATCAGAGTAATGGTTACTGAAAGGAATGCTTCACCCTTTACCGGTGCCAGAGTGGAAATGGGAAAATATATCCATGGACTTTTTTGTGGGATTACCAAAGACATCTCGAGGTAATAATGCAATCTAGGTATAGTTGACCGATTGACTAAATCTTCTCATTTTATTCCTATTTGAGATACATTTTTTCTAGATAAACATGCATGGTAGTATGATAAAGTGATAGTCAAGGTTCATGGAGTTCCCCACTGCATTGTATCTGATCGTGATCTCAGGTTCACTTATAACTTTTGGAAAGGCCTTCAGAAGTTTTTGGGTACTGAATTAAATTTTAGTACATCTTTTTAGCATCAATCAGATTGGTAGTTAGAACGAACAATTTAGACCTTGGAGGATATGTTACATGCTTGCTAGATGGATTACGAGGGAAGTTGGGACCAACATCATTCATTGGTTGAATTTTCTTATAATAACAGCTTTCATTCCAGTATACAGATGGTTCCCTTTGAGGTGTTATATGGAAAGCATTGTCGAACTCCATCATTATGAGTTGAAGTAGGTGAAATGAAGCTAAAGAGACCAGAATTGGTAGAAGAGATGGAAGAGAAAGTTCATTTGATTAAGAAGCACATGAGAATAGCTCCGAGCAGACAGAAAAGTTATGAAGATAACTAGAGAAAGGATCTTTCCTTTGAGGTAGGTGATCATGTCTTTCTCAAAATTTCTCCATGGAAATGTGTGATGCATTTTGGTAAGAAGGGAAAGTTGAGTTCGAGGTTCATTGGACCTTATGAAATTCTGGAGAAAGTTGGATCAGTTGTGTACAGAGTGGATTTACCTCCAATTATATCCAAGGTACACAATGTTTTTCATGTTTCTATGTTGATAAAGTATATTCTGGTCCCATATCATGTTTTGAGCCCAGAAGTAGTTCAGTTGGAAGAGAATATCTCTTATGAAGAACAACCAGCCCAGATTATTGACTTTAGAGAGCAGGTGTCGAAGAATAAGATAATTCACCAGGTAAAGTTTTTGTGTAAAAACCATATGGTTGAAGTGGCAATGTGGCAATCAGAAAATGCTATGAGGGACAAACACCACCACTTATTTTGATATGTGAATAAAAATTGCGAGGACGCAATTCCCAAATGGGGTGGAAGGATGTAAGATCCTTGGTAAATGAAGAATAAGACATATTTCATATTTATTAATATTTGTGAAAGAATTATTACTTTTACTTTAAAGGGGTTGCTATATTCGATAGCATACCCAATACGCAACAGCGGGTTTCTTTGGAATCTTACATTGCACTTTATTAATATAATATTATTATTTTAAATTGTAGTTAACTCCTAGCCATTGTATTGGCGGGAATGAATGAAACTAACTACAATATGATTATACATTATTGTTAAGTGTATTTACATTTATCCAATAAAAGGTTAGAGGCTTAAAATATGAATGAATCTAATTTTAAGCATAATTTAAATTAAAAGGACGATTTACCACCTTTTAATAGAGAACCCTTATTAAATATAGTCTTGGTCACATTAATACATTCTAATTGACCAAATATAATCCCTATTTAGAATGGGGACATAAAATTTTACTTTGGGTAATTTTTTGGTATTTTTCTGGTAAAGTTCATTTTTTAATGAATAGTGGAAAATATATTATTTTAATTCAAAAGTTCCTTTTAATCTAATTTATTTATATGGATAGATTATCTTTTCTTAGGCTTTAAAGTAAAATTGAAATATATTTTTACCATTTAATCCAATGTTGGTCATTGGAAATAATTTCACTTTGAAATTTGACATAAACAAGTATCAATCTTTTGATAGTTATTGTTTCTTAAAAACACGCTATTTGTTTTGATAATGGGAATTATTTTTAAAATTAATTAATTCCACTTATATGTTTTGAATTTGGAGAAATAGACATCATTTATGAATTCATAATATCAAATATATCTTGGGCTGAATTTTTAGTATTTTTCTGAAAAACATTAATTTTTGATGAATAGTGACACCAATTAGTGGTAGTTAACAAAACTGACTATTTCATTTAAATAAAATTTTACCATTTCTGTGAATTGTATTTCAAAAAATACGACATACATGGTTTTTATCAAGATGTAAAATGTACTTCATTAAGATGAAAATAATTTTTGGTGAATAGTAACTTTTGACTTTTATTTACCGCGGTTAAAGGTAAATCGTGGAATTCAATGTTATAAGAATATTACAATAATTCTTAATTACCTTCACACTTGTCCTGACATTATTGGTTGAGTCGTTTATGACCATGTTCATCTTCGGGTCGATTTTGGGACCCCATTGAGCCACTTGGGAGTGGTAAAGACAATTTAGATTAATTAATTTAATGTGAAGACAAAATTGACAATAAAAAAAATATTTTAGTAAATTAATTTTTATATGGTGTTATATAAGTAATAGTTTTGACTATAAATATTCATTGGAAAGATAAAAATATTTCCTACCTGATAGTAGTTTTTTATAATTTTTAGACATCAAATAAATTAAATTATTTATGACACAATAATGATGCAGTATTTACCTCATTAATAAATGATTTAAATAATTAAGATTATAATGATTAAAATATTATCCAAAACATGTCTAATTAGGATTGGATAATTTTCTATCGACCAGGAGTCACATTATCATCATCGATAATAATTTTTGGACCTTTAGAAACCGAATATCATTATATAATAAAATAATGTTTTCACACCATTCTAAAGAGCCCCTCCTCTCCCTTTTAAAAGAAGACCAATTCTAACCAATTAATCACACCTCTCAAGCCATTTGGCTCATCCAAACTCTACCCAATTAATCTCCCTAAATCCCTCTCCTCCTCTTAGAAGCATTACCTTAGGCATATGGCACTTCAAGAAGTCCTTTGGTTCAAATCAAAGAGAGTTATCCAAATTAATGTTAACAGTTTCTCTTAAATTGTTTTTGTTTATTTTACTTCTCCAACCCCTAAACTCTTTTTATTCCCTTCTTTTGTAACAAAAACAGTATCCTCAATATACTATGAATTTTTTATGAGATTAATTATAACTACAATTACACACACCTCCATTTAATGGATGAAGAACATATTGTTTCTGTGAATGGGAATCTAACCCCTCACGAAATGATGATTGTTCAATTAAATCTTACCACCTATAATGGGGGGAATTATGATGGAAATATATTTATATATGATATATATTATGTTTATAATTTCCTTATGCTTCTGTACTTCCCATTTATAGCATGCCTTTATGGTTTCCATAGTGGGTAAGTACGATAATCTCATTTGAGGAATTGTGGACTACCACCCCCTCAATGTGATTTGATTCGTTAATGCCTTATGTGGGATATATAAAGTATGGAGTTAACGATATTATATATGATATTATACTGTAATTATAACATACCTATGTATCATTATGTTTTATTTCCATTAAAATAATAAATAGAAATGAAAGTAGCGTTCATGCATACGTACGGCTTACTGTCTCCATGAACGGTGCATTTCATTTCTTACCGATAAATGTTATGTACTATTATAAAAACATGTATATACTAGATATATATGATATATATTATATCAAAACCATTAATATCATTCTGGATATAATGTACCTTTGACCACAAAGACAACTTTTAAATATAAGGTGTTCATTTTTACACAAGTACCAAATATCGAAAAAATGAACGTTATTAACTTAAATGATTACATGATGATTATAACATTGTAATAAGTGATATAAAAGGAATAATAAACTTGAAAAAGGTTCTTAATAAAGTAGAAAATAACTTTAGTTTATTATTCAGGAGATTAAAGAATGATCGAGTCAAGTCGGACATGAGGTAAGGGAACTTCTTAACCCAATTCCCATTCTTTGGGTTGAACTTATCTTTCTTATTTAAGTCATTCTTTGATTATGTGAGAAATGAATATATATATCTTATCATGTATTTATACTTTCTTTATATGAGCTTATAGTGAATACACAGAAGTGATCTATTTTACTTACAAAATGATCTTTGTATGGGACTCCGTCTCAATCTCTTTTTATAGGTGCATTTTTTTTATATATGAAATTATGTTATGTGGTATGATCATGTTATGGTTCTTGGGAATTATTTACATATACAGGTGGTTCTGTGAAAAACCTAGGGTGCGCGAGCCCGAGATAGATCTCTAATGCATTCGGTAACGTGAAAATTATTTTGAAAATGGATTTATTATCTTGAAATGATATTTTATTATTGCAATGTGGAAATTTTATCTTTCCTTTATGCTTATGTTATGTGGTATGATCATGTTATGGTTCTTGGGAATTATTTACATGTACAGGTGGTTCTGTGAAAAACCTAGGGTGCGCGATCCCAAGATAGATCTCTAATGCATTCGGTAACGTGATGGAGGTAAATGTGAATGTTTCTCCTAATATATTTATGGAATATACTGTGATGGGTTTTCCAAAGTAACTCTATATGTAGCTGTGATAGATACAATGTAAGTATGATATGAATGCCACAAGTTACCTTTATTATTACTGATTTCTATGTGTCTTTCACAAATCGTATAATTTCATGAGGTAAGTAAATGATTTCATGGTTTTATGTATTTATGAACAAATGTTTTTCATTATTTGTTTGATAACCCTTACTGAGCTTTTTATGCTCATCCCATGTTTTGATATGTTTTCACAGGACTTAAAGATGAATAGGGTCAAGGATGGGATCAAGGAAATGTCTGCTCTCTAAAACATGGAACTAGACATGTCTCTTTTTTTAGAGTTTTTGTTTTTTGAAAAAAATGGAATCTGTGAAGATATGTATACCTTGTAATCTTTGGTGATGCAATAGTTATGTCCTAATTCTCTAAAACTCTAAACCTGAAAAGATCTTCAATGTGAATTATTCATTTAATTCAATATTATATAATGTTTAAGGTCGGGTCCTTATAGATTATGTGCACTGATATGGTTTCCATTACTTCCACTTGGTGCCATTTATAAACAATGTCATATAGTAGATTAGTTTATGAACCACAATACATAATTCTGAACTTGTAAAAAACATAACATAAATTGAAAAGTTTATAGATATAATCCATAATCATAAAAATGTTTCCTTTGAGGAGGTTTATACACACAAATCATTCAAAATGGTTTGTAAAGAAAATGATAATTATCCAAATCCTATCCCCTGAGGCTGTCGTTACAAATGGTGAAGCAAGGCCCATTGTCGTGCACTGGTTCCCGTTCAAGTCTCGCTCAAAGTGGTGTTTTCAGGTTTTACCCCTAGGTACATCTATGCCAGAGCCGCCTCTAGCTACTCATATCAAGACATAGATGTATTGTTAGAAAACTCAAAAAATATCTACAGTAAAAAATTTCTATGATGTTCTTATATACTAATCGTCGAAGTATATCTTAGGGTTATGTTTTATAATCAGAGTTTTTCTAAATCTAGTTTATATTTTTTGTATTAAACTTTCTCTAATACCAACTCTAATGCCCCGACCCCAGTTACAGAGAGTTGGTGCTTTATTAAATAACATTGAATTGATACAAGGAACAATGTCCCAAAATACCGATCAATTTAGTATTATTAGAAACAAGATACATACATAATTTCAACATTACGACTTGAAAAGAAATAAAACGCCAATTTATTCCATTATAAACATCCAAGCCTCCAAGATTATGCCTGCAATTCACTTATAACTAACTTCTTCATATCCTAGGAAAATGAAAAATAGGATAGTGGTGAGGTCAAATTCTAATTAAGGGTAAGAAATAGAATTGAAGATAACATAAACATTGAGAATGGTGAATAATTAAAAACACATGCCTTTCTAAATAATAAACATGAAAAATTTATGGTAGGAATATGAGATTAGTAAATAATTCCATAATAAAAAATAGTCAAGGGTATTCTACTAGTTGAATAACCAAATGAACCATAATTTATATTTTCATAATGAGGGAATGTATAATGCCAGACATTCTGAAACATCTTGTCAAGGTCTCATCCTAGACGTCTAAAAATGATTTAGGAATTGGCCGAAACTATATATAAAATTGGGACATGATAAGACCAATTGCATATCTAATTCTCTCATGTGAACAACCAATGCACCGAGGAGCTATAGTGGGCTCCACCCGTCACATACTAAGTCTAATACATTCTTTATATGAAAATGTTGAAACATAACATTAACATTCGTATTAAAACTATCATATAAAATGTCAATAATTTAACCATAAAACCTGAATTGTATAAAAATAACACATACAAAATCGAACATATCAAAAATTATTATATACAATATGGAATATTTGTATCATAATAAATAAATTTCAAGCAAGGGTAAATTTTATCAAAGGATGTTGACATAGATGAAATCAAAACATTTTGAGAGAAATATCTCTTTCTACATTGAAATCATTTAAGAGTCACATAATTATAAAAGAAAACATTTATTTTTACAATATTCTTATAATCTTGTAAGGGAATCTTCGAAGATGTTATAACAATGGAAAATGGCCACACCCGCTGTATAAGTTAAAAAAAATTCTTACCTCAATTTTGTCAAAAAGGTCATAAAGTACCTTGTTTAGAAAATGCCGGAAAGATTCCATTAAAAACATTTGAGGTCAAATAAGTTTATAAATGTCTGTAAACCATAGTATCGTAAATAGTAAAAATGTTTTGAAATAGATTTTTATGAAAACATGGATGTGGATGATATGGTGGTCCCAGTAGATACTTACGTAAAAACAACCTCGGATAATAAAGTGATTTTGAAATTAACCCTTACCTTGTACTTTTCATTTTTTGAGGGTATGAAAACCTCCTATATAATATTTATATAATTATTAATAAATTATACATGATCTATAAACATAAATATTATCTCATATACGATTCTCTAATATTTCTTTGTTAATAATATTTCAATAGTATCATTGTTTCGGGTGTTAACTAATTCATTTTCCATTATATGATTGATTACATAAGTCATGTTTGATGTGGACATGTTTTTTTATTTATATATAGAATGATATTATGTTCATAAAAAATATTTTTAGTCATGAAATAAAAATTATTCTTGAATGGTTATGATGGAGAAATGAATCTCGTCGCGTTCTTGGAGACAGTAAACCGCACGTACGCATGAGCAACAATATCATTATATTGAAAGTGAAATTGGGTATAATAGGATGGTATATCAGATATAATGAATAATTAACATGTTAAATTTATTATTTACATCATTTTTACTCATTATTATACCCATCAAAATAATGAACTGTTTGAATAACAAACTACACCACAACGTGGAGATGGTAAGTCATACGTACGCACGTATGGTAACTTTGTCATTAATATGATTGATAGAATAATGAATATGTTTGTACCAATTTTATAATAACATAATAGTATATATAATATACTAGAGTTTTTATTTTAGAATTTAAACAACAAGGATAGAGGAAGTGGAAGAATAAAAGAACATGAAAGAGGTGATGACATCTTTACATCTTCTTCAGGTTCTTCCTTTTGATTTGATAAAAAGGGATCCATAAAATGGATTTATGACCAATTTAATGCCTTTAGGATGAATGGAGGAACGTTGGTAGTATATTTGGGCAGGTTTTTGCCGAGAAAAACTGATTTGGAGGTGTGAAATTAAGAGTAGGATAAAGTCCCTTTTATAAGATAGGTGAGGGTCACTTTATGAAAAGCTTGAAATATTATTTTAAAATAATTTCATATTCGGTTTATAATGGCTCCAAAATGATTTATTTAGAGGATAATGTGGGGATGGGTCGAAAACCTCTAAACCAATAGATTATATAGAGGTTTTGGTCCCCATATTAACCTTATCTTTTAGATTTAACTCTTAGTTAAATAGTTTGACATTTACTGTGTCTCTTTGTATTTTTATATAATATGGTTAATAAACATACAATAAACTTCCAAGAGAACCCAAAGTGGTTAATTATAAATATGTATTACCATAAATAAGTCCCCTTACCACACCGCCAGTTTTTATGAATATTATATCAATTAATAATATAGTATTAGTTTTAAAAACATGATTATGTCAATTTTGACAATATTTAGTATTTTATTTTTTTGAAAGCAATTAAAACTTTATCAATTAGAATACAATATATTTAACCAACAATAAAATTCCATATTAAACTATAAAATTAGTGGAATTCATCATAAGTCCCAATTTACATTTATTTGTATAATTATAATATCAAATATTTTAATATTTCATTAATAATGTTATCACTTCCTCATAATTGTGTCATAAAGAAATTAAATTATTTAATGCCTAAAAAGTATAAATAAAATACTATTATGTAGAAATTTTTTTAGATTTATAATTAATATTTATATTCGAATATATCTTATATGTATCCTTATATTAAAAATAATTTAGTTATTAAACATTGAATTTAACTCTTTTAACTATTCCTTAAATAACATAATAATAAATGTCCTCATCTAATCCATGTGGACCATAGAGGATAATATTTTATTTATAAGGTTGTTTTTGATTTAATTACGTTTATAATATTGAATTTTTACATGTGTAAGGTTAATAATGATATCATTTTTACCCTTAATTACTCTATTTACTTTTAATCGTGGTAAATAAAAGTCAAAATTTACTATTCACCAAAAATTATTTGCATCTAATTCAACCAAATTTTACATACTAATATTAACCATGACTCTCAGAATTTTAAAATTCCACCCACATAAGGGGTAAAATTACGTTTGATACAAATTTGAAAATGCTCCTAGGTGGTGGGTAAAAGACGCTAAAATGTTTAATAAAATTTTGACTTATCTAAACTTATTATAAAATGACTCAAATGAATTAAATTGAACATAAATAGGTATTATGTATATATTTTGACATTAATTAAATTTAAATAAAATAATAATTATTTAAATAAAGAGAATTTTTTTACCAATAACGCAGTGTTTTTCACTATTTATCTAAAATATGATGTTTTCAAAAAAATACAAAAAAAATCACTCTAAGGTAATTTCAATATTAAGAATTCAAAAATGAAGTCAATTATGAAAAATAAAATTTATAAGATTTTAAAAAGTGGGAATTACAATTCATAACGGCTAGTTTGATTGGTCGTGGTGTGTTAGAATCTAGAAGTTGCGTACAATGCAAGCTATTGCCTTATTCAAAGGAAAATGTATTGTTGAAGATTGTGGTGTTACAGTTTTCAAATTATGTTTTGTGGGGATTTTTTAATATATTTTCACAAGCCACCTTGGGAGTATTTCTAGATCTAAAGAATATGTATTGATATCATAGGTACCAATTTTATTTACCTGTAATAAATGAGAGAATTTTATAGTTTTTTTATCTCATAGACTCATATTTCAATGAGTAACGGAAAAAAACATGGTATAACTGGTTTAGATGATCCCATCAAGAATAAAATGTGGATGTGTGGTGCTATATCATTGGGATTTAGGAAGGGACGTCTATGTTCGAAGAAGTTCCATGATTTTTTCCACAGTATCATCGAATGACTCACCTTTTGGATTAATTCATTCTAATCAATAGTATAGTAAGGTGGAATGTGTTTGATGTTAGTAGATAGAAGTGATCAAATGATTTCATGAACTACTGTCAATGATAATTTTGGATCATGATTCTTTATTTATATCCATATTGTGGTGTGACTTATAGAGGCATCTGAGATTAAGATTAAGATAGTTCTCCTTACTCTTATATATGGATGTAAAATGAATAAAATCTTGGATATTGATGAAATTTTTGAAAATTATTTACTGAAGTTTTGTGAAATATGGCTTGATCCTTGATATTTTTTGTAGTTTTTGTGAAAAAAATTTCTATTACTCTAATATTGGAATGAACCATTTCAGTAACATCTATGGAAGACCTAATATGATTACCCTATATAGGATGGAGTTCATAGATATGTCTCTTATTAGGATCGAGTTAGTGTCATTGAGGATGGAGATGGTTTAAGTGGTTTTAGAGTTTTGTGGGAATCCCAATGCTCTTATATGTCTTACATAGACCAAGGATGGAGGTTTTTGGTGTTTGAGGAGGGATATCATGCATTATTAAAGGTATATTAATGGTAAAATGTATTTTTTCTATTAGTAGATTATTATACACTTAAGGTTCATTGACCTATTCCATATCCCACATAAGGTATGAGTGTTTTCATCTCCCCAAGAATTATCACTATAGATAGACTATGTGTAGAATGACATCTACTTTCCATATGATGAGGTGATTTGTAAATGATATACCCCAAATTATCAATAGTGTCATGCAAGAAATATCAATAGAAATAATCTTTATAAATAATATAATGGGGATCAAATATCACCATTGGCGTGGGTTCTATATAATCATAAGAACCCTCAATAGAGCTCATGGGAGTGTCATATTAAGATACAAGTTTATTAGAACCACATTTTTCTATGTGTTATTATTTTAAGGATGAAATGACTTAAATGGGGTATAGAATACTGTAACCTACAAGTTTTTATTTGGAACTTTTTAATACTAAATAAAATATTTCCTATACACATAGATGTGTTTTTATTATGTTATATTGTGGATTGTGAAGTATATTATATCAAATATAATATACAATGCTTCCCTCCAGTCTTCTGTGAAAATGAAGAATCATAAATATCTCATTAAAAAATATAAAAAATATAAAATCATCATTGTATTTTAACTCCATATTGGGGTTTTCCCTTAGGGTTGGATTAATTTAAATTTGGGATTTGGGCCAAGTATCAAGGTAGCACTTCCGTGTTTAGTTAAAAATACAAAAAAATATTTTAAAACATTATAAATTATATATTAAACCTATTGATTAATGTTTTTTAATTAAAATAAATCCTAATCAAGAGTGAGGGTTGTGAGAACCATATGAAACTGTTAGACAATATTTTAAAAAATGTTGACATATCCACGTGTAAATGTCAATATCATCAAACGTTAATACAATCCATATGTATGTAAGTTATTTTTTATTTTACATTATTTCATGAGGAATATATATCAATTGTTTCTATCTTGAATGATAATTTGTATTAATATTAATGTTTTTTTATAATGGTGAATTTTTATTATTAATTTTTTGTTCCCTCAATGATTTAAGATAAATAATGAGTGATGTAATTTTAATGACCTCATGTGGATAAATTTTTTTATACCACTTGATTCCCTCCCCTTACATACATCAAGACACGCTACTAAGACATCACCCATGATGGATTGATATTTTTGATTGATCTATGCTGGGCTATAATTATCCCACTATTCGGTTACTCTTCATATCTATTTCTCACTCAAATAAAAGGGTTGTTGACTTTTATGTTGGTTGGAAGCATGTAATGGAAATAAAAATGAACTAGATATGTGATATGGTTCGGATTACTATGATTGAAAATAATGGAGTGTGTTTGTGGTCATAGTGTTTGGTGTCTTTGAAGAGGGACATCCGACAAATCATTAATAAGGGATGGTGATGGCCAGAAGTGGAATTATGAAAACAACGATGATATCGAGGTGATGTGATTGTTAAAATGGATAGTGATATTGATGTAATTTTATTTTCATACATGTTTGGGATACTATAGAAAAAAATTGCATTAGCATAAAATGTGATTTCCAAAACATATTCCTTGTATCGTGTTTAGACTGTTGATAGGGGTTTTAGGATAATGTTAAATATCACACATGATGTTCCCTTGGATATTATATCATGTTATCCTAAGGAATGTGGATTTCGGTGTTCAAAAGTACACTCTTAGTAAAACCTATATCCATATTATTTGTGGGAATGTAGTCCTGTCATGTATCATAGCCACAAGACTCTAGTGGCATGTAGTACATGACAAAGGAACCAAAATGTTCTATAAGCAGTTTTCCTCTCTTATTAATGTAATTTGGTTGACCTCCACATGGAATTAAAATATAATTATATTCTAAATAACCATACGAGGCTCACACACCATGCCTCAAATAGTAGGTGTGATGTACTATGTGTTATTAATTGATTTTCATACATCTTTTCATAGGATACTTATTTGGGTATTCATATTGTAAACTATAATAATTTTTCTCCATATATAAAAATAATACAAATATATTCATCATCCAATGTATTGGGAAAATAATTTTTGGGTGATTAAACTCTATACCACAATATGGATGAATATGAAGTTTGTTCTACTTGATCTTGGAATACATGGAGTTTAGTACCCACCTAGAGACATGTTAATGGTATGGTATGGATACCTCACATATTTATAGGTGATCAATATTCCCTAATATACATAGGGTGTGAGTCCTTTAGATTCAGGTCTAAATTTGATATTCAATTGGTCTTAATAATGAATGTGTCACCAAAAAAACAATTAAGTAAGAATCTACAATAATGGTAGAGTATTGGGATCCTACTTATAGAATAAAAAATTCATCGAATGAAAAATCGAATTGGTGAGGTATATTTCCTCCATTGGGAGAGGTTCTCCCTCGATCAACATGTGCACCATAGAGTGGCTTGGGTCTCTATTATAGAATTTTAATGGTTGTGTGTTTTTTTCAAAAATGGGTTTAATATTTTTTTTGGACCTATTCGATGTCCAGGAACACCATGTTTTTAGGTTATGTAGATTGAAACTATCTTATATTATGTAATCTTCATCCTCAATCATATTTATGTTTTTCATATTCATATTTTATTTTACTATATCACTGGCTATGACTTTATTTAATAATTTTTAGATTCTTATTTTTATGGAATTCATCTAGGTATGTTTAAACTCACCCAAATAGTGAGGTTCATCCCACAACTGTAGTGCCTTATATGGTTGAATTATAATTTAGTTATGATCATTGTGGATGTGTAGTTTCTAGAGTTGAAGATTACTATTTCTCAAAGGACATAATTATATTCATCATCTGTGTCTGAAGTTGGTGAACTATGTAGTTACCATTATTTATAGTTGTCATATCTTGGTATTTTATTTCGGATACCATTGTCATTTTTTCCCACTAATTTTTCAATTGAGGAATTTATCATAATCTTTAGAAGTTTCACAAGGGTCACATATTGTTTTATGACACATAATTATTAAATCCTCTATTCTAAATTTAGCTCGTATAATCTTATAGTCATATTTAATAATCTATAAATTTAAATGTTGTCCAATTTAAAACATATTCCTTTATAGTTGGAAATATATACATTATATCCACTAGTTCTAATATTATCAAATTAATAGATGGTTCAACCATTCAATAATTCTATGTTGGTTCATTGATATTTTTTATAGATTTCAATCACCATACTTATATAATTTCATTCTAAATATAATAATATAGATCTAATCAATAAATTAAAATTTAACACTAGACATATTTAATATTGGAAGATTAGTTTCTAAATAAATTAAAAATCCATTTAATCCATCAAAAGCTCAAATACTCTTAAATATAAGATAACATATATTTTTAAATTGACTCCCTCTAAATCTATTATGACTAAAATAAACATAAACCTTATTTTTATCTTTGGTTCAAATAATTTTTAGCACTTGGTCTATCATCAATTTTATTTTCAACTTTCATACATTAATTATATATCTATATTTACACCTGTTAATAAACCGAAATAATATTTTTGAATCCCATTAGGTCATAGGAATGTATAATAATGATATTGAAAAATCTATTTTGAGGTTTTATAAGAATTTAGGATTTAGGGAAAGAAATTTTAGTTATATTGCTAAAACCAACAAGGTGTTTAGTTTTGGTGAATTTTCAGAGATAAGCATACAGTAATCTTATGAAATGGGTTTATGGGTTCCAATGGAATTTATCATGGCTTGACCAATGTTTTTCAAACTATGAAACCATTCCCTAGAAACCATGTGAGTTTTTTTTCAATAGATAGTAGCTACCATATGGTTAGGGTATATTATTCAGAATCGTGCGTCCTCATAACATTCACATATCTAATTGTCTTCATATAGAAAAATAACCCATTGAACGAGGTTGGATTGTATCTAATATCCTCATAATCCATAAATATATTGTAAAACCCCCTTATAATTATCCAGCGTACTCTCCCCTTTATTCCTAGGTGATCATTGGTCGTTTCGGGTAGATATTATAAAGGTATGTTTGAATTTTCTCTGGTTTTCTCCTTTTTGTTGAGATCTATTATTAATTTCTCGTCTACATGTATCAATGGAACTATAATGGGATATTATTTCTTGATGTATTGGTTTTAATAGGGAAATTATGGTTTTACTCCTAGTTATAGGTTTTTGGGGGAACTGATTTATTTGTTTCATATAACTTGTTTGGAATAAGGCTTTTATTTCATTGTTCATTAAGTAGGTCTCTCTATTCTATGAACACTAATATGTAATTATTTTTGTTCTTATTAGTTGATATGGTTTTAATTAATGAAATTAATTTTTTTTAAAACAATAATATATGAAATTAATCTTAAATTTATATAGAAATTATTTCTATATAATATTTTAATTATAAACTATTTAGATTCACATGATATGGTGGATCAAATATCTCTGCGATGAAATTGTTTTAAAAGGGGGGATTTAATCATGTAAATGTATTTTATTTCCCTAGTAAATCAGTACGAATTTTTTTTGTTGAATTTAATGAAGATGTAATAGTACATAAGGAAAAACTTTTGGTTATAAGAAATAATGTACCTCAATAATCCCTAATGGTGTAAGATATATCTAGGGGAGGTTTGGTAGATGTCATGGTTACTTGTGAATAGACTTTATAATGACCTAAGGTTCATAGAAATCATAATTTACCTACACCGACTAGTGTCTCATGTTTTAATGGGGTTTTACACCATTATGTGTTGATTATACGCGTTGTTTGTTGTTGATATATTGTGTGAATGTGTATTTTATACTATATTTCAATAATGATTTATTTATGGATACATATTTTAATAAGAATTATTATTCCTCAGGGAATTATTTTCTTATTATTTTGATTGACTGGAAGTAAAATGTTTTGAAAAGAAAACTAAATTATGATTGAAATAGATATATTTTGAAAAAAGGATTTCTCTCTGAAATGTTTAATTAATTTGGTTTTCAATATGAACTAATGCATACATGAGGATAAAAGTTTATATATTAATAGCAGTATCCAAGTAATATTCTGTTTTAACACCCAAACATTTACATTGGGAATTTATATCCATGTTTTTATAAGATACAATTAAAGGTTTGAGAATAATTTACATGATGAATCTAATTGATTCTATTTACTTCTAATAGGTTGGGATAGCGGTGGAATATATTCACATGTATAGAGACCCCTGGGTTCTTCAAGTTTCATATTAATATAACTTTAGTTTATTCAATTAGACATTGTTATAATGTTTCTCTATTTTTCCCTTGTGATTGTTTTTTTGTATTGACAGATGATATATTGTGGAAATATTTTGTGATATTCTATTTGTTTCTATCTAATTTTCTATCTTTTGTGGTGAAATCATACAATTGTTTAATTATATAATTTATTGATTCATATATAAATCCCCCGGAAATCAAAAATGTGATTTGGGCATAGTTGTGGGATTCTTCATGTGACATTATGTATTATCTTGAAATGGCCTATAAATTTTTTTTGTAAAAACAATAGGTTATCAATAAATCCAATTTTCATTATTGTTTATAACCCTATTATATCAAGGGGTTTATGATAATATAGATATTAGAAAGTAAAAAACCAATGGAACATGTGGGAGTGTGCCAATACAGATCACATTCAGGATAAAATACAGTTGTCTATGGGTTTTTTGGGTGTTTATAGCTTTATTTTTGACAATTCACTCCATTTTGTATTAGTTTTCTATATTTTGTTTATGATAAAGGAATAAAAATTTATTCCAAATGTGTTTTATTCGCTTTTTTATAGGTTTTTTCTCCCCTACGAAAACATATTAGAATACAATATTTGAAGCTATCATGAATAGCCCCTAAGAAAATCCTCTATTAGACTCGTTTTTTGTTGAATCTATTGTATGAACAATGTATTTAATGGGTCTAGTAAACAATTTTTACTCATAATGAGTAGTGCAACATGTTTCATAAGTAACAATTTATCATTCATAATTCTATTAGAGAGAAAATTACTTTGATAATCAATGAAATTCATGGAGGGGATGGAGTTCATTTTCAACATCCTGCAAAACTCAGATGAATCCAATAATTATTTTTTCACATAAATAATTTAGTGTATATTAAGGAAGTTGTCCTAATGTAATGTTTAGGGACTTATACATGAATATATAACTTCTAATACATCATTAAGTCCATTAAATAATTAATTCTATCTTAATACACTGAGATAACCAATGTCTCAAGATTTCATTACATTATGTAAGAGATATCGTCCTATTATGGAGTATGATACTTATTTTTTTGAGTTCGAGAACCCATCCCCATAGCTTGATTTCAAGGATTACATGTCATATGATTGATATGGGGCTTAGGTATTGATATTTTATCTATGATAATTTTTATGTGCCTACCAACCATTGCAGAGGTTGTGGATATGAGATCTATGGATGAGGTTGTCATAGATGGTTTCAATTGTCTCTTCATAGCCCTAAAGTCAGTAATATGTATCTAGATATCACATTATATCCATAAGGTGATGTGGATGATCAAAACCAAAGTGGTGGTAAGAGTTCACATCAAATTATAGGTTTTAGTATGGTGGTATATTACTAGTGTGGGAGAAGTGTAAACCACAAAAATGATTGTAAAGAATCTCCCAAGGCTTGTCAAACATGTGATCTATCTAATTACCATTAATATTTTGGTGATAGGGAATCCTAGGGAAGTATATCTAGATCCATATTCACCATGGGATCTTAGTTTAATTCTATGGAAAAAATGGAGGGGGATAACAACATCATGCCAAGGGTGATGATATTATTTTAAAGAAATGATAAGATGAGGGTGGAAGTATCAACATAAGTGATTAAATACCATAAGAGTCGAAGGAATGAAAATATATCAAAAGAGGTAAATTTTATACTATATATTCATTGGATATAGATTTTTCTGATAATGGTTCAACTCATTCCTCAATATTATCAAAACTAATTTATGTATTTGGTTTCCACTCGGATCTTTTTTCCATTCATGTCAACTCCTTCCACACCTTTTTTAAATATATTAAAGTAGTATTTTAAATGTTATGAATATTGATTGATGATTATTTATCACCATATCACTAGGAAATTTAAAGTTATTGATACTAATATCTTTGGTTATATCATTTATATGGTTTTGATAATTAGCTATAAATACCAAATCGATTGCTATCATAATCTACTATAATTTATTTCTTCTCATACATCCACTCGTATCATTTATAGGGATCGAGATCCTAACATTTGGAGAGTTTTTTCAATTTCCTATATTGCTGAGATGATCACAAGTGAGTTTTTAGAGTAATTTCATGATGCTGCATATCCAAACCATAATGGCGCTAGTCCTATTTTGGTGAGTGAGTATCTTGATGGTTTTATGATGATTTATCTAGGCAGACACCATTTAGAGATGTTATGTTTTCCATAGACATTATTAATTGGAGGAGACCATTATACTTGAATTTATACCACATGGAACCCATTGGATTTAAAAATTTAATAGTTTTCATTTAGGATCATAAGGGTAAAGGATTTTTTCATCTATGTTTTTCACCACAGGAATTTCCAACGATCTTTGAAAACATTGTTTTCAAGAGTATATGAATTAATATTGATTACAAAATACCATTTTTTAAGGATTTATGATTATTTAGATTACATCAATGGAGCTCAATGGTTATTAAAAAGGATATTAGATTAGTGTACCCTCAGCTGAGGGTTTGAGAGGATGATATTCATAAGATACATTATTGAGATGGTATGAGAAGTATGATTATCTAGATAGATATTTTATTATAATTCTCTTATAGTGTTTATTGTTTATTAAACAAAATATTCCATCAATTCTTGTATTCCATTATGGTTGTTTCCATGGATGATATTATTGTTTTTTTCGTATCATAGTAGAACCATACTAGTTATTTGATCATTGTACATGGAATATTTAAATAATTTAGTCCTCACGAGAAGCTACTGATATGATAATTATGGATTCATTACGTGAAATTTATTGTTCATCTAATTTCTAATAATTGTTTCTTAGTAGATCCTAAAATGATTCAGGAATTTATGTATTGGGAGTATCATATTTTTTTTAAAATATAGATATTGATGGGATTTTATTCTTTTTACAATCACTTAGTTTAGGAATAATCCAATTATACTTGTTTAATCATAGAGTTACCCCATAAGGGTCTAAAGATTGTTTATAGAGATCAATGATTGTGATATTTTGAGGAGTTGGAATTGATATGGACTTTACATATAGTCTTGGTTGTTCTGGAGTTGAGTTTGGGTTATATTCTATACTAATACAACTCGTGGATGAGTTTGGGTTATTTCATGATATAGGAAAGAAATGTGATACCTTATTAATTTTTCAACTATTCCATCATGAGATGAAATATCCCACTCATGATCTAGAACTAGTTGTAGTGATCCATTTTATTAAGTTATGGGATGTATACCTATTAGAGGAGTGGTTTACAGTGTATTCAGACTATAAGTGTAAGAATTATATATTCACTCCGAGGGATCTGAATTTTTGAAAAATATATTGGGTGGATTAATTTAAGACCATTTATTTTCAAATTTCATGAAGCCTTGTAAACAGAAAATATGGATGCAGATATTTTGAGAAGATAATTACTAACACATGAAAGGAAGAAATCAACAGAAGAGTTGTTTTTGAGGAGATTTTATACAAAGATTAAATTTGATGAAGGGAGAGATAATAGATTTATAGTCTTAGCATAAGACCATGTTGGATCATCTATGGGTGACAATATATAAATTGGATAGGCTAAAGATGTGTAGTGTTATCACTTTAGTAGAAATCATTATAGTAGGTTGAACTCGAGTGAGTGGTCTCTATCACACAATTGGGGTTTTCACAACCATGATATGATGGATGTTCTAATAGACATGAGATATGAATTGATTGATAATGGACACTAATCAAATTTGTATGTGCACCATGTATCAAAAGAGATGTATCATGACATGAGAAATCAAAATTTTTGGTTGACAATGAGATATTTGAGTTTGGATTTTTTGGATAAATTCCTTACTTTTAATGGAGTTATGTTAAAAAACAATAAGTACACTAGTTTTTTGTAACCATTACCATTCTAGTTTATAAAATTAATGGGGTTTTCTTTGAAATTATTATTATCCTACCTAAGACTCTTAGACATAAGGATAGAATATGGGTGATTAATGATCAACTAATAAAAAGTTCTTATTTCCTACATATCATAGAGTCAAAATGGTGAGAATATTAGGCAATTTTATGTTTGATATATTGATAAAATTATTGGCCTTCTATCGATGATAAATTTATATATGGACCCTAATTTCACATCCTGACTTTGGGGTAGATTATAGGAATCAATTTTTCCATTATTATTATTTAGAAAAACATATCATACAATGATAGATAGAACATCAGATAAACCCATCCAGATTCCTAATGACATGCTTCATCCATGCATTCTTATCTTTTGTTAATGCCACTCCTGGGTTTTAATTTTTCCATGATTGCAACTTGTGTTGGGTTCTTGATTTTTTTTTCAGGAAATTCGTGTGATAGGTTTGATGTTTTGGGAGTCTTTGGTAGGATCTAGGCTAGTGCGTGGGAAAATCATGGTTATAGGAAACCGTGTAATTTTCCCTGCTGTACTACATGGTCTATATTGGAATGGGCCGAACCCACTGCTCAGTTTACAAATGACTTCTTGAGCTATGTTCAGACTGCAAGATTTCCCATTTTTAAAATAAATAAAATAAAATAAATCAAATGTGATAAAATTTTAATAAATAAAATATAATTTTTAACCATAAAAATAATGTTTTTATTTTTTTAGATAATAATATTATTATTATCAAAATTGATATTTTCATTTTTCTAGAAATAATAATAATTATTAAATATTAAATGAAATCTATTACTATTATTATCATATATTTTTATATTAATATCATCTGGTTTATTAAAATTATCATTATTATTTTTATTATTATATTTATTAATACTATTATTATGATTATTAGGTTATTAATAATAATAATAATTATTTTGGTATTTTGTTTTGTGATTAGGGTTTTCCCCACCTTGGCTTCGCTAGCTTATTCCCTCACCCCCATGCAACCTAAACCCATTCCACTAGGAACCTTCATCATTGGAACCGTACCCCTATTCACCTCTATCGCTTATGCTACCCCTATGTGCATTTCTGTTGTCGGTTCCCACCCCCTGAGCACCTCCCTCACCAGTGCCGCCCTTCTCTCGCCGCTTCCCTCATACAACACCACACTATTACTGAACACCTCCTCCCTCCCCCATGCGACCCTTCCACCACACCCTATCCCTATGGGTAGAAATCTCTTATTTTTACAGTTTTTATTTCTTTATTTGGGTTTTTTTCAGTGGGTATGGGGATCATATTATGTTTATATATCCTTTGTTAGATACTTTTTCTTGATATTGTGGGTCATATATTTCCAATATAGGGTCTTAGGAAAAATCATATGGGTTTCAGATCATTTTCCTTAAGTTTCTCCATGAAAGGTATCCAGTTCCTTTCGTTTTCATTTTTAGATATTTCTTATATGCTTTTTTGTGCATTTATCATCATTATATAAATACATTAGGAGGAAAAAATTGTGTTTTGTATAGGTTTTTCTTGTTTGTGTGTTGAAAATGGACATCATTGAAAGAAATCGGCATGTTTTTGTGTGGTTAGGTAATATTGTTTTTAAAAAGGGTCTTACATTATTTTTGAAGGGTGTGAATCAAAATTTAATGGGATGTTATTCTTGAAATGGGGTTGGGTGTTTGATTTCCAAAGGAAATGTAATACTTTGGCATGTATGGCCTATTATGTTTTTTAATATGAGTTAAAAATTGTTTAAATGGTGAATGAAATGTGTTAAAATGACATTGGTTTATGTTAGTTTTTAAAAATGGGCTCAACCCCTGGAATAGGTTGGATTCTTCCACTTTTTTGTTGTTTCTATTTATATTTAGTGTAATTAGTGATTTTTGGTCCATTATTTGTTAAATAGATTATTCGGTGGATCCTAGAACGGTTTCACATAAATACATAGATGAATACATATATATATATAAATAATCCATGCACATATTCTCTGATGGAATAATGAAAATATTTTTTGGATTAATGGGTATATATATAGGATTGTATGTGCATGTAATTGTGGTGGGATCTTCATCAAATGATTCGAGTGACAAATTTATTGGATCAGTTATTTCCTTTTGAGGTAGGTTTCCATTTGAATGAAAATTTAAATTTAAATAATTATTGATTTCATTATTTTTACACAGTTATTTAATTCTTATTAATAATGCATGACTTTTAAGAATAAATGTTTTTTGTGACATAACATGATTTCCCCATTGTATTTAAACAACATGATTTTTTTATTTATGTGCATACTATGTGATTGGTGGAATTACCCATTGTCCTTTATAAATATGTCTTAGATTTAAATTAGTGAATTTGGTTTCATAAAAGGGTGTCTAAGTGGTTTTTTTGGATTTTGAATGAGGTGTGTGCCAGTTTTTTTGAAAATGGGTTTCTGTCGAATGACTGGTTAGGTCCGATTCAGTACTTTTATTAAATAAGTTACATGGAAAAAACTCATTGGGATGCACCTCTTGAACTATTGGATACCGATGGGAAGGTTTGGTCCTCAGATGAGACTTCCCTCATGTGTTGATTATTGAAAGCCAGAGGTGTAAAATCCCTTGGGATGATTCAATTCTGAATGGTGTTGGTGTTTCTTGGGTGTGCTACATTTATATGTGGTTACTTTCTAGTTTGGTTTGATTGGATCACCCCTTTTTAGGATGAACATGGGAACCTCGCATAATGAGTGAATTTGATGTGTATAATTAGTACACTAGTTTGGATTGTGGACTAGCCAGTGGTATATAGCTGGGGGATATTTTATTATTAATGTAATGGGATTTGGATCCTCGGTCAGGCCAGGTATAGTGATGATTGAGTTTTTGGGAAATATGTTGTCATTAGGTAGGGCGTTCCTTCGAGATGAGTCACATGTATATTACATTATTGATTATTCATAATCTCTTAGGTTCTCCCTTGTACTTTAGAACTATGTTATATGTAGAAGATGATTAGGGTTCATTATTTTGATGGTCACACTTGGTTTCTATTTTCCATTTACCTTGCATTATCATTTCCTTTTCCTCCTTGCATGGTGAAACTATTTTATAAAGGTGGTAAAATGAATTTCAAAAGTTTCTAGAAGAAGGTTTTTATAATGTTTTACACTTCTTATCTATCCATCATTCATTTATAAGCCTAAATACTATTTCTTAAAAAAAATATTGGTTCAAAATAAAATGGGAAATGGACCATTATTTTCTTTAAATGGAAAATGTTAGAAAATTTTAATTTTATATATTGCAGTTTAAGGCTGAACTTTATGAGTATTTTGATTAATTAAAAATAACTTGGTAATATATTACCTATGCACACCTACTAGGTTTTAATACTCATTAATATACTTTATTCTTATTATTAGTTTCAGGTTTAGGTTTCATCTTGATCTCCATCATCATGGGTGGTGTTGAGTCTTGGTATTAGAGTGAGACCCATGGGGCATGTGAAATTTTAGTGGTCATCTCGTCTATTTAGTTTTAATTTTTAAAATTTTCTTAGTTTTTATATTTTGTTTATTTATTTTAGGCTACTATTTTATTAATACACTACAATTTGTATATATATTGGTTGAAATTGATCCCATCATCAATAAGTTTATTTCTTTGGCACTTTTTTCCAATATTGGTGGATTAGGAACCCTACTTGGGCCTTATCATGGGCCATCTTGAGTGAATGGTTCTTGGTCGACATAGGATGGTTCATGAAAAAAACCTGTATCTAAGAATGTCAGATCTTCAGTGGACAATTCCTTTTTAGTGAACTCATTGTTACTAGCGGATATCATTGGAGAAGAAGCTGGATCTTTAGGGCATGAGGTGTAGTAATAGGAATGAATTCATGTAGCATTGCTTGTTCTAGACCTTGGGTTTCTTTGTGATGTCAATGTTTTTTTGTTTTCCTTGATTCCTATGGTTTTTTTTGTGTTGAGAAATAAAAAGGGAGTTTGGAAGGGGGCTTCATTATCTCACAAGGCCTAGAAATCCATGTGGAGTAGGCGAAACTGCCCTAGAATACTCTAGGGGGAGGTAACATGATTGGCAGATGTCTTCCAACAATATTAAAAAGTCACCCATCGACACTAGTTTCTCCTTATGAAAATTTTTGGGTCTTCATTAATTAGGTAATTTTCCTTTTAATGTCATGTATTGGGATAGTGAAAATTTTAATTTAAAATAGTAATTATTTTGTTTTATGATGTGGAAAATTGAAATTTCTTTATTTACATTGAATATGTCTTTATAAATGTTGGTATTTTTTTCAATAAAACCTTGGAGGAATAAATAATTGGTTTTGGTTAGGTGGGTAGTAAGTTTAACCAATATTTTCATATGATTAACGTTTTCTAGAATGAATGAGTAAGGTTGGGAAATGTATTTTTACTTGAATGATTGGTGTTATCTAAATTTTTTTTGTGGGATTCAAATTGGGTTTCAATTTTTTTAATACCGATATTGAGAAAATGGATTTGTAGGTTCAATGTTTTTTTTGGATGGTGAATGTTTTTGTTTGACATTTGGTACTCTCATGAGTGACCAGTTCCATGGAACATATGTGGATATTGGATTCTTGCATTGTTCGGCATGATGAAGGGCATGCGTGAGACTTCATGAGGTACCATTGGTGAATGTGCAACCCACACATCCTATTTTAGTTTTTATTGTGTTTCTAAAGAAAGGGTGGAGGTCTTGGTAGTCTATAGTTATGTGTTGTTCTTCTTCATGATTTGGGATTTTTACTTTCATGGTATTTTGATTTTGAGAATCTTTCTTTCTTAGGAAATATTTCATGCTGTCTTTTTTCAGTAATTCAGTTTGAAATCATGGTTTGTTGTTTATTTTGAGAAGTGTTTTGGGAATACATTGCTGTGTTCCCCCTCTTGTGTGTTCTGTTGGTTCGTTGTATGATTTTACCAATGGACTATTTTGGATAGGTCCCCGGTTTCTCGTGTCTGCTAGTGCGTGCCCCCATAAAAAATTTATGAATATTTGAAGTGTGACTGTGGGTGATCCACCGATGGAAGAACCTTTAGTTGATCAAATTATGGTGTTCTCTCATGGGATCTATAATTAAGTCCACCACTTTTTTCCTAGATCGGTGGATCCTCTTGTATCCAGACAACCAATGCAAGAGGAGTTGAACAAATCATTGGTTTCCTTTAGTTTTATAATAGTAAAATGGGATGTATCATGTTTAAACCAAGTAAGTATTGGGATGTGTGTGTTATGTTGATTATATCTAATTTTGGTGTAATTTCATGTGGAACCAGAAGGAGATGTTCTATTCTTGTGTCTTTGAGTCCTGACAGTGATGTAAGAGATGATTCAAACATTAGATATCCATCCATATGATATGGAGTGATGCTGGGGCATAGTCAAGAACCCCTAGTGGTGAAAATGACCTTGGTCCTGTGTATTCCTTTAGTATGGGGAATGCCTAATTTCTAAACCTCCTATATTGCTATCTCATTTGGAGTGGCCCTATTTCGTGAAAAAGGACATGGGGATGTAATGTATTCATTGCATGCCACGTTATTTAAAGAGTTACACATTCATTATAAGTAGGGACACTTATCTCATTTTCATTAACCTTAGTGATCATAACTTTTTTGGATGTGAAACTTTATTTTTTGGTCTTTCTAGGGACAACATTTTAGATCATCCCTTGTTCTGGGTTGGGCTGGTCTAAGGATGGTGATCCCACAAAAAATTTAGTGAATCAAGTGGTGTATTATATTTGGTTTAGATACTTTTTCATCAGACCCCATGGTTGGGGAGTTTGATATGTGTTCGGTTTTCTTGTTAGTATATGTTGGTTGGTGTGGAAGTTCTCCGGAAGGCCCGTGTTGGGATCCCATGATGGAATGCGCATGTTAGATGGGTAGGTTGTTTCTAATTATGGGGATACCCATTGTGGGTCTCTTAGAATTCGGTGATAGCCTATTACTAATTTTAGGGAGTCTGTTTGTATCTTCTATTGTTAGTATCATTGTTTAATTTCTGGTATTTGTTTGGTGGTGGTTTATCTCATGCAGAACCACTAAATTCTATGTTCTTGGTTTAGTAAATGTTGATATGTGTGTGTTCCTAGTGGTTTTTTAGAGTATAGTTATAAAGGTATTCAGTAGATGTGGTTTCAATTAGTTTGGTTGTTTTGAGTGAAAAGTGGAGTTCTATTTGATGATATTTAGGGTGTATGTATTTTAAGGTTGGGTTTAGCATCATGAAATTATTTTTCCATTTAAGATCAATCAATTTGAGGTGTCTAAGCTTTTGGGAATGGGTTGGAATTAACAGGGAGTTCATTTCTATATCCTTAGTTTATCTTGTTAGCATTTCTCTCAATGGTGGTGTTTTTGTGACCTCTTCTTTTATCATTATTTTGTAATCTATATGAATTTTAAAAGATTATCGATTTATGTTTTGGGGTTCAGCCTTGTTTTGGATTTCTAGGGGAAGAAATAATTATGGTGTGGAGATTTATCAAACTTAGGATTTAAATTTTACTTGGGGTTTTCCCCAGTTGGGGTTTCAGTTTTTTTATCAAGAACCAGGTGTGATGAGTTTTAATTATTTAGAGCCATTGGAAGGTTCTAGGCTGCTGATTGGGCACTGTATGGTTAGAAAAATCTTTGTGGACAGCCCAGGTACCTGTGTGGTTGATTATACAATTTACATATGTCAATGCACGATTCATGCAGGGTTGCCTGAGCTGTGCGTAGACTGTCTGATTTCACAGTTTTCATAAAAATTAAATGAATGAAAGGAAATTAGATACAAATTTAAATAAATCTAAGCAAATGTTTAACGGTGATAATAATGTTATCATTGTATATAATAATAATATTATTATTAAAAAATTTATTGTCATTTTTATTATTATTAAAAAGAAGTGAATGATATTATTATTTTTATCATCATATTATTATCATTATCAACATGTTTATTAAAATAATAATAATAATAATAATAATAATAATAATAATATTTATCAAAATTATAATTATTTTTATTAGTATGTATTTAATTATTATTATCAATTTTTTATTTTTATATATTTGTTGTGATTAGGGAACCCCCTGTAGTGGCCCCCTTCTTCCCTCACCCCATCAGACCGAAACCCCTTCCCCTAGGCACCTTTATAGAAAGCTCACTCTCACCATTGCACCTCCATCACCAGCAGTCTCCCCCTAATCATTTCCGTTGTTTTCACACTCCCCCCAGTGCACCTACCTCACTAGCACCACCATTCTATGGTGGCTTATGTCACACAACAACACTCTCATCTGGCATGCCACCTCCCTCCCTTGTGTGGCCTTTCCACTACAACATCCCCCGCCATGCATGCCTCTCCTCTTTTTTGGGTCCTCATTTTTTTATTTGGGGGGTTTGTTTTTCTAGCAGGAATGGGGTTCGTTTTATGGTATGATCTCTTTTTTAGGGATTTGTCTTGATGTTCTGGGATGGGTCATTCTATACCAGGGTATCATAGAGGTGAATATAGGGTTTCACATCATTTTACAGATGTTTCTCTATGAGAGTTCAGTTGTTCCATGATTTATTTTACTTTTATGTGTTTCCAATGTTCTTGTTTGTGCATTTATCATCATTATATAAATAAATTTTTCTGTGAGAATTATGTTTTCAAAATTTTTACATGCTTTTGTGTTAGAAATAGATTATAATGAATGAAAATGGTGTGTCATGTGACTGTGGTAAGGTATAGTTATCATAAAAAAGATTCTTATGAGTTGTTTAAAAGGATTAAATCATATTTTCTAGGCCACATATGGTGCAGATGTGGTTTGGTGTATGATTTAAAATGGAAATGTAATATGTTGTCATGATTGGAATGTTGTGTGTTTCTTTATATGAGTTGAAAATTGTTTAAATGGTGAATGAAATATTTTTTAAATGATCATGGATTTTATAATGTTTTAAAAAGGGGCTTGGACCACAACTTTTGTGGATTTCTTCTACCATTTTTATTATTTCAAATTTTTTTAGAGAATATAGAAATTTTTTGTCTCTTCTTGTTTAATTAGATTGTTTGGTGGATCCTCAAAGGGGTTCACACACATACATTGGTATATATATACATATATAAAACCCCCTTACACATATTCCCTCATTTCATGGAGAATATGTGCATTGTATTAAGAATTATATATATTGGAGTGTATGTGGGTGTAATTGTGGAGAGATCTTCATCAAAGGCATCGAGTGTCGAATTGTTCAACTTGTTTATTTTCTTTCTCTGGTGTAATTCCCTATACATCAGCCTTTAAATTTAAATATTGATTGACTTATTAATTTTCACACCCTTATTTATTGCTAATTATTATTTTATCACTCTTAGAATAAATGGTTTTTGGGAAATAGAGTGATTTACTGATTGTGTTTGAATAAAATGGAATTGTTTATTTAATTTTCATAATAGGTGTTTGATGAAATGACCCACTGGCCTTTATAAATGTATATTAGATTTAAAATGGTAACTTTGGTTTATTAAATGGGTTTTTAAGTGGATTTTTTGCTTTGAAATTGGTGTGTGTTTCTTCTATTGAAAACAGGTTTCTGTTGAGTGGGTTTTTGAGGCCTTTTTGGATCTTTTATAAAATATGTTACCTTGAAAAATTCTTCGGGATGCAAAAAATGAATTTTTAGATATTTATGGTAAGGGGTGGTCTTTGGAAGGGACTTCCCTCATGTGTAAATGGTTAATGGAAATATGGGAAAATTCCTTGGGATCTTTTAGTGGTTATTAGTGTATGTGTAGCTTTTCTGTGATTCATGTATACATGGTTGGTTACTTATTTGGTTAGATTGGACCACCCCTTTTTAGATGGAACATGGGAACCTAGCTGAGCAATCGAATTTTTAGTGAATGATTACTTCAATAGTTTAGACTATTCAATTGCCAGTTGCAGCGACTCGGGTTTTTGGCCCTGTCAGACTTTGGAATATCTCTACGAATAATTCCAGAGCTAGGCGCGAAGACGGCGTGCGATTCCGAGGCCCCGTGTGCCCGGAATTAATTTTATAAAAATATTAAGTATTTTTATACTATGCACGTGGTGGGGGTGTGATATCTCATAAACGGTAGCTCAGAATGGGAATCTGAGGGCACGGTTGCGTCCGGAACGTGCCGTTTACCCTAGGCAGAGTGTAATCTTTGCGGGCGCGGGCCTGCGGTGAGAAACGCCACCAGGGGCGTTTCCGTAAATAGGTGGCATGTTTCTGTGCGAGCGACGGCTCAAATAACTTTAGAACGGAGTCTCGGATGGAAAATCTGAGACAGCCGTTGCGTTCAGAATGGCGCGTTTACCCTAGGGGTGACCTTACTTTTGTTCGCATCGGGCGTCGGGTCCGAGACGGGTTTGGCGCCGGCGGGCCGCTGATATAAATATCAGCGCCCCCCCCCCCCCCTTTATCGTTCTGCGTCGTTCTTCGCCGTTCTTTGCCGCCACTCCGCCGAATCGAGCAAACGGAGTGCCCACGAGCTCAGAATTCGACGGCGGACGTTCCAGGAGTGCGCAGCGGAAGCTCGGGAGCGCGGATCTGAGGCAGAACGTCGGCGTTTCGCCCGCGAGGTAGGCGGTTTGAGTTTTAAAATCCCGGATCCCGTTTTTTGTGTTGTTTTTCTTCAAATTTTTATAAGATTTGTATTGATCGGGTCCCGAGCTTTCCGAAACATGTTTCGGATCTGAATTTGGAGCACCGGGGTGCTCCCGGTGGCTCCCGGAAGTTTTCCGGCGAAAAAACCGGTTTTCCGGCGAGACCCGCGGCGGCCATGGCGGAATCCGGCGAGGCAGGGCGGCGGCGCGGCGGCGGCGCGGCGGTTTCCGGCGACGGCGGTGGCGGCGCGGCGGAATCCGGCGGCGGCTCGGTGGTTTCCGGCAAGGCTGGCGGTGGTCCGGCCAGGATTTTCCGGGGGTTTTTTAAACCCCCGTAACTCGCAAACCGTAACTCCGATTTGCGAGCCGTTTGCGGCGACACGCTCCTTGCGTCAAGACGGACCTTTTGAACTTAATTTGAGGGTTTAAAAGGTTCAGGATCGTGGCCCGGGAGATAGAAACGTCGTATAAAATAATATTATTTTATTATTTTACGACTTCGGGCCGTTGTAACTTCTACCCGGAGCGTCCGTTTGACGTGCCGTCAGTGGTGTTGTGACCCTGATGGTATGACGGAATTTTTGAGATGGTTTCCGGGTGTTGGGACTGCGAATGGGGTGCGGGCCCCACGAGGCCGGGTTTTGGCGTTTGCGGGGAAACACAACTTTTGCACCAGGAGTCCGATTTTGACGGATGAATAGTCGATCCTGTGTGTTTTTCCGAGAGGATCGCAATGGTGCGATCCGTTCATTGAGATTCGGAATCCAGGCGTGGGCCCCACCCGAGCTGGCCTTCGGTGAATAGTACCTTTTTCACCGGGAGTCCGTTTTGGGCGAATGAGTAGTCGATTCCGCTTGTTTTTTCCGAGGGGATCGCCATGGTGCGATCCGCTCGATGGGTTTCGGGATCGTAACGTGGGCCCCACGCGAGCTAGCTACGGTGAATAGTGCCTTTTTCACCGGTGCTCCGTTTCGGGCGAGTAAACAGCCTATCCTGCGTGTTTTTCCGCGTGGAACGCGATGGTGGCCTCAGTTTTGGCCTAGGAGGTGCGCAGTGTGGCGTTGAGGCGGGTCGCTCGGGTTAGCGACGTTTGGACCAGCAGTAGTTGAGGGTTCTTCCTTGGTTCGTTCCCACGAGGGTTCGTGTGGCATCACAACCTTCGTATGAGTTTGTGATCCTCTTGATGGGATGTTTAAACTGTTAGAGTTGTGGTATCCCTCCGGTGGGCCCGGAGTGGATCCTCTAGCATCTTTACCCTAGATCGGTTTCTTGGTATCGCTGTGACCGCTTATTCACGGGCAGCGATCCCCTATCTAGCAGGTTAACCCCGTAGGGTTTGTGGCATCATCGGGAATATGATCCCCTACGCGGTGGGTCGTGCATAGTAGGGTTGTGGCATCGTCGGGTTTACGATCCCCTACTTAGCATGATGTTTATAGTAGGGTTGCGGCATCGTTGGTTATACGATCCCCTACTCAGCGCTTGGTGTCGGTAGGGTTGTGGTATCGTTGGTTATGCGATCCCCTACTCAGCGCGTGGTTTCGGTAGGGTTGCGGCATCGTCAGTTCGATCCCCTACATCGCGAGTTATACCAGATAGGGTTCCGGTATCGTCGTGACCATCTTTATATGGACGATGATCCTCTATCTGAGTGTGCAGCTTCTGTCGAGTGCCAGATCGGGTTGTGGCATCCCCCAGCGGATCCTGGGTGTGATCCCCTATCTGTGAAAACTGCGTATGCCAGATCGGGTCGTGGTATCCCCCAACGGACCCTGGGAGTGATCACCTATTTGCCAGCTACGTATACCGGAGTGGGTCTTGGTATCCCCTAGCGGACCCTAGCGGCGATCCCCTCTCCGAGGAGTTTGGTGGTTATGGTGTTTCAGTGATGTTTCCTCAGTGATGCTAGCCGATGAGCGTGGTCTCTCGGGTGAGCGTATGTGATGTTTGCGAGTATCCTGATGGAGTGTATCTCTCGGATGAGTGTCATCTGGTATGACAGTGTTCGTGGTGTACTCTCCTGGTTGTGGACAGTTGCTGGTGATGAGGTCGGTACCTCTTGTGGGTTTGTGGCGTGAGCTGTGTATGTCTGGATAGTTCAAGGTGTATGTATGGGAATACACTTGAGCTGAGCTGAGCTGACTAGTTGTGTTTAGCCGAGGATGGTCACGAGATGGAGTTTCTCTCTCGTCTGGGTTCCCTCTGGCTGGGTTGAGCGGACTGTTGCCTTCAGTTGCTCCCTTGGGTTTTGGGTTTTTGGGGTGCCTACTGAGTATGTTTATACTCACCCCTGCACGGGCTTTGCCCGCACATGTTTGTGTCTTGTGCAGACCACAGGCCTTTTGACGGAGTCCCAGGAGGACCCGGAGCAGGCGGAGCTTTGTGAGCGAGTTGACCGGGGTGTTTACCGGAGCTGTGCCGAGCGAGCTTTCCGGCGGGTGTTTGTGGCAGCGTTTCCCTTCTTCAGAGCAGGTTGGACGCGCTTTTTAGTTTTCTTTTGGTGGGCCCTGTTTTGCCCTTGTACTTTTGCTGTTACACTCTGGTTTGGGATAGATTGTATGCATGCATTTACTTTTCAGTTTCTATATCTCTGCACTGTTGCATGGAGGTGTTTGTGGGTGCGTGTGTACAGGTACCTTAGGCTAATGCCTCCCATGTGTGTGATAGCCTACTCGGCGCTGGTCGCCAGCCCCTGGCCTATTGGAGGCGGGCTTGGGGAGTCGCGGCTCGAGCCCCGTTGGGTCGGGTCGTGACAGAGTGGTATCAGAGGAGGTTCCACCTTTGGGATCTCAGAGCGTAGCTGGTCTAGCTGTGAGTTTGGGTTGGGTTGCATAGCGGCAGTGTTAGGGTGTTTCGAGTTCGGCTTTCAGGCCAGGGACTCCAGTGTTGGTGCGGCGGCCGACGTATCCATACACCAGGACTCTGATAACCTGCCTTTCGACTCGGGACATTCGTACACTGGTCGCGGGGACATCATGGTACATGCGTCATGTAGGACTGGGTTTTTGGTTTTTCCTTGTCCTTCTTTAGTCAGCTCTCCAGATATACTCTTTGACTGTGCTGTGTCTTGAATGTATTTCAGGATGCCTCCACGACGACAGCCAGCGAGGGTTCCGCAGCAGGTTTGTGCTGATGATCTGCCCTGTGTAGTGGCCGTGGAGCAGGGCGCAGGTTCTGAGGTTGCACCTCCAGGTGGTCTGCCGGTTGAGCCACCACCTGTCGAGCAGCTGGTTGTGCTGGCGGTGCAGGACGAGGTTGCACGCAGGCTGAGTGCGTTGCACGAGTTCCAGAGGCAGCGACCTCTGAGGTTTCGGGGTGATCCAGACCCCCAGGCAGCTGATGACTGGCTCGAGGCAGTTACTCGAGTTTTCCGCCTAGTGAGGACACCTCCTGATCAGATGGTGGTCCTAGCGGCGAGCCTTCTGCATGGTTCAGCCGGAACGTGGTGGAGTTCGGTGACGCAGTCCCATTACGAGGAGACGCTCACGTGGGCAGAGTTTGAGCGGCTCTTCAGGGAGGAGTTCTATTCGGTGACGCTGAGGTCAGTGCGGATCCAGGAGCTTCTGCAGCTTCGTCAGGAGAGCATGACTGTGTCGGAGTACTCAGCGAGGTTCACAGACCTGTCGCGCTACTCCCTGGATATGGTTCGAGACCCATTCTATAGGGCTCGGACCTTCGAGCAGGGCTTACGCAGGGATATCCGAGCAGGTGTGGTTTCCTTATGCCTGCCCACCTATGCTGGAGTGCTGGAGCGAGCGTTGGTGGTGGAGAGTTTTCTGGCTGAGCAGTTTTCCCCTGTTAGTGCTGGGCACTCGAGAGCTGAGACTTCATCGGTCGGATCGGCATCTGGTAGCCGACGTCAGACTCAGGGGTCTGGACGTGGCCGACGATACAGGAGACGACCCCAGGATGGAGGATCTGAGCCTCGGAGCTCACAGGGCTCGCAGGCCAGTTTTGGTCAGCCGCAGGAGAGGCGGTGTTACTCTTGCGATGGTCGGGGACATCTTGCTAGAGATTGTCCGACCCGACGTGCTGCTGAGAGGGAGCCGGTCGATGGACCGCCTTGGCAGAGGCAGCGTCTCGAGCAAGGAGGTCCACAGGGCGTCGGACGTGGCGTCAGAGCTGGTGCAGCGGGAGGCGGTGGTAGACAGTACCAGTTGCCACCACCCCCACCCCCAGGTGGTCCATGCCAAGCTCAGGGAGCTGGTGGTCGAGGGCGAGGATAGCTGCATGCCCTGGAGGCAGTCGACCCAGAGGCACCATAGATGGATAGAGGTACGCCTTGTGTCTTTTCTACTTACTGCAGTAGTTTGTCAGACACTATTTAGCGGTACTCTTTCCTTTTGTTGCTTGCTCGAGTTTTGATCAGGGCGTTGGTACGACCCTGTGTGGGTGTTTGTTGGTGAGCTCGCTGGTGTGTGAGACCCAGTTGAGAGTCCAGTCGCTTTCCGTGTGCTTAGGGATTTTCGGGGACGAAAAGTTCTAAGGGGGGGAGGATGTAGCGACTCGGGTTTTTGGCCCTGTCAGACTTTGGAATATTTCTACGAATAATTCCAGAGCTAGGCGCGAAGACGGCGTGCGATTCCGAGGCCCGGTGTGCCCGGAATTAATTTTATAAAAATATTAAGTATTTTTATACTATGCACGTGGTGGGGGTGTGATATCTCCTAAACGGTAGCTCAGAACGGGAATCTGAGGGCACGGTTGCGTCCGAAACGTGCCGTTTACCCTAGGCAGGGTGTAATCTTTGCGGGCGCGGGCCTGCGGTGAGAAACGCCACCAGGGGCGTTTCCGTAAATAAGTGGCATGTTTCTGTGCGAGCGACGGCTCAAATAACTTTTGAACGGAGTCTCGGATGGAAAATCTGAGACCGCCGTTGCGTTCAGAATGGCGCGTTTACCCTAGGGGTGACCTTACTTTTGTTCGCATCGGGCGTCGGGTCCGAGGCGGGTTTGGCGCCGGCGGGCCGCTGATATAAATATCTGCGCCCCCCCCCCCCCTTTTATCGTTCTTCGTCGTTCTTCGCAGTTCTTCGCCGCCACTCCACCGAATCGAGAAAACGAAGTGCCCACGAGCTCAGAATTCGACGGCGGACGTTCCAGGAGTGCGCAGCGGAAGCTCGGGAGCGCGGATCTGAGGCAGAACGTCGGCGTTTCGCCCGCGAGGTAGGCGGTTTGAGTTTTAAAATCCCGGATCCCGTTTTTGTGTTGTTTTTCTTCAAATTTTTATAAGATTTGTATAGATCGGGTCCCGAGCTTTCCGAAACATGTTTCGGATCTGAATTTGGAGCACCGGGGTGCTCCCGGTGGCTCCCGGAAGTTTTCCGGCGAAAAAACCGGTTTTCCGGCGAGACCCGCGGCGGCCATGGCGGAATCCGGCGAAGCAGGGCGGCGGTGCGGCGGCGGCGCGGCGGTTTCCGGCGACGGCGGTGGCGGCACGGCGGAATCCGGCGGCGGCTCGGTGGTTTCCGGCGAGGCTGGCGGTGGTCCGGCCAGGATTTTCCGGGGGTTCTTTAAACCCCCGTAACTCGCAAACCGTAACTCCGATTTGCGAGCCGTTTGCGGCGACACGCTCCTTGCGTCGAGACGGACCTTTTGAACTTACTTTGAGGGTTTAAAAGGTTTGGGATCGTGGCCCGGGAGCTAGAAACGTCGTATAAAATAATATTATTTTATTATTTTACGACTTCGGGCCGTTGTAACTTCTACCCGGAGCGTCCGTTTGACGTGCCGTCAGTGGTGTTGGGACCCTGATGGTATGACGGACTTTTTGAGATGGTTTCCGGGTGTTGGGACTGCGAATGGGGTGCGGGCCCCACGAGGCCGGGTTTTGGCGTTTGCGGGGAAACACAGCTTTTGCACCAGGAGTCCGATTTTGACGGATGAATAGTCGATCCTGTGTGTTTTTCCGAGAGGATCGCAATGGTGCGATCCGTTCGTAGTGATTCGGAATCCAGGCGTGGGCCCCACCCGAACTGGCCTTCGGTGAATAGTACCTTTTTCACCGGGAGTCCGTTTTGGGCGAATGAGTAGTCGATTCAGCTTGTTTTTCCGAGGGGATCGCCATGGTGCGATCCGCTCGATGGGTTTCGGGATCGTAACGTGGGCCCCGCGCGAGCTAGCTACGGTGAATAGTGCCTTTTTCACCGGTGCTCCGTTTCGAGCGAGTAAACAGCCTATCCTGCGTGTTTTTCCGCGTGGAACGCGATGGTGGCCTCGGTTTTGGCCTAGGAGGTGCGCAGTGTGGCGTTGAGGCTGGTCTCTCGGGTTAGCGACGTTTGGACCAGCAGTAGTTGAGGGTTCTTCCTTGGTTCGTTCCCACGAGGGTTCGTGTGGCATCACAACCTTCGTATGGGTTTGTGATCCTCTTGATGGGATGTTTAAACTGTTAGAGTTGTGGTATCCCTCCGGTGGGCCCGAAGTGGATCCTCTAGCATCTTTACCCTAGATCGGGTTCTTGGTATCGCTGTGACCGCTTATTCACGGGCAGCGATCCCCTATCTAGCAGGTTAACCCCGTAGGGTTTGTGGCATCATCGGGAATATGATCCCCTATGTGGTGGGTCGTGCATAGTAGGGTTGTGGAATCGTCGGGTTTACGATCCCCTACTCAGCATGATGTTTATAGTAGGGTTGCGGCATCGTTGGTTATACGATCCCCTACTCAGCGCTTGGTGTCGGTAGGGTTGCGGTATCGTTGGTTATGCGATCCGCTACTCAGCGCGTGGTTTCGGTAGGGTTGCGGCATCGTCAGTTCGATCCCCTACATCGCGAGTTATACCAGATAGGGTTCCGGTATCGTCGTGACCATCTTTATATGGACGATGATCCTCTATCTGAGTGTGCAGCTTCTGTCGAGTGCCAGATCGGGTTGTGGCATCCCCCAGCGGATCCTGGGTGTGATCCCCTATCTGTGAAAACTGCGTATGCCAGATCGGGTCGTGGTATCCCCCAGCGGACCTTGGGAGTGATCCCCTATCTGCCAGCTATGTATACCGGAGTGGGTCTTGGTATCCCCTAGCGGGCCCTAGCGGCGATCCCCTCTCCGAGGAGTTTGGTGGTTATGGTGTTTCAGTGATGTTTCCTCAGTGATGCTAGCCGATGAGCGTGGTCTCTCGGGTGAGCGTCTGTGATGTTTGCGAGTATCCCGATGGAGTGTATCTCTCGGATGAGTGTCATCTGGTATGACAGTGTTCGTGGTGTACTCTCCTGGTTGTGGACAGTTGCTGGTGATGAGGTCGGTACCTCTTGTGGCTTTGTGGCATGAGCTGTGTATGTCAGGATAGTTCAAGGTGTATGTATGGGCATACACTTGAGCTGAGCTGAGCTGACTAGTTGTGTTTAGCCGAGGATGGTCACGAGATGGAGTTTCTCTCTCGTCTGGGTTCCCTCTGGCTGGGTTGAGCGGACTGTTGCCTTCAGTTGCTCCCTTGGGTTTTGGGTTTTTGGGGTGCCTACTGAGTATGTTTATACTCACCCCTGCACGGGCTTTGCCCGCACATGTTTGTGTCTTGTGTAGACCACAGGCCTTTTGACGGAGTCCCAGGAGGACCCGGAGCAGGCGGAGCTTTGTGAGCGAGTTGACCGGGGTGTTTACCGGAGCTGTGCCGAGCGAGCTTTCCGGCGGGTGTTTGTGGCAGCGTTTCCCTTCTTCAGAGCAGGTTGGACGCGCTTTGTAGTTTTCTTTTGGTGGGCCCTGTTTTGCCCTTGTACTTTTGCTGTTACACTCTGGTTTGGGATAGATTGTATGCATGCATTTACTTTTCAGTTTCTATATCTCTGCACTGTTGCATGGAGGTGTTTGTGGGTGCGTGTGTACAGGTACCTTAGGCTAATGCCTCCCATGTGTGTGATAGCCTACTCGGCGCTGGTCGCCAGCCCCTGGCCTATTGGAGGCGGGCTTGGGGAGTCGCGGCTCGAGCCCCGTTGGGTCGGGTCGTGACACTAGTGGGGTATAGTAGGTAGATATTTTTTATTATTGCTATGGGATTGGTCCCATTTGTGAGGAAGGTAGTGTGATGATTGGGAATTTTGGCATTACGAAGTCATCAAGTAAGACATGCCTTCATGACGAGTAACATGTATAGTACTTTCTATATTATTCATGAGCTCCTTTGTTCTCCCATGTACTTCGATACATTGTTGTCTACAAAAAATGACAGAGTTGCATTGTTTGGTTGGTCACTAATTTTTTCTATCATCTATTTCCCTTTAATGATCATTTATTTTTCCTCCTTGCATGCTGCATCTCTTTTCTAAAGGTGATAAAGTGAATTTCAACTGTTTATGAAAAATGTATTTTATAATTTATTACACTTCTTATTCGTCCTTCTTTCACTAATAAGGTTAAATATTAATTTTTTTAAAAGTTATATGTTCAAAATAAAAGGGAAATGGTCCATGATTTTATTTAATGGGAAATGTGTGAAATAAAAAATTAAATATTTTATTTCAAACCTATGCTTGATGATTCTTTTGTTTAAAGTAAATGCATTTGGGAATAGATTGCATGTTCATGACTAGTGAATTTTAATACTGACACCAATACATTATTATTTTATTAGTAATATATACATTTATCTTCTTGATATAGATATCCATGGGTGATGTTGAGTTTGGGGACCAGATTTTGACCCCTGGGGTCACATGGAGTTTTAGTGGCCATTAGGTCTGGTTAATTTTATTTTTTATTTCTTTCTAATAAATTCTTTTCAGTTTATTTTTATTGGGAGTGTATTTTATTATTACACATCATTATTTATATATATTTGTTGAAATTGTTCCCATTGTCACTATTTTGATTCTCATGGAACTTGACGCCAGCATAGGAAGATCCAGATTGCCTCTCGTGTGTTTTCACAGGCCTACTCGGTTGACCAGTTTAGGGTCGACCCATGTTGTTTCATGTCATTGGATTTGGGGAGAAACATATTACAATAAATTAATTTTCAGATATATGTAGTTATGAGGAATCGATTTAGATTTATCCATTTGAGATACTGTATGAGAGGCCTTGTAGATTGAATATTTATTAGGAATATGTTAAAATATAATACTTGGTTAGACTAATTATCATATAAGGGATAAAATAATTTGTGAAATCAATCAAGAAGACATTATTGATAGATCTGACTATCTATAAGTCATATATCAATTGGGGTTATCATCTATTGATTTTTGAGGTATGCGATTGAGTTTTGTATAGAGCTTTACCATGGTTAGGATATAGACATTTTTGGAAGTAAGGTATGCCAATATCATGTTTTGTTCAACAGATTTTAGATTGTGGAAAGACTCAAGTGAATTAGTTTTCAATTAGACATACCTACTTGTATTACTTCTATCCACTATACGTTCCATGTTTCCCAATTGAACAAGTATCAACTAGATCTATCCTACATGATCGAGTGAGAGGATGTAGAAATTGAACCTAGAACCTATGTGATTGATTGTATTATTCAAATATAAAATCAATAGAATAAGGTGTTTAATAGAATTAAAAACCCATTATATTGAGTGAGACTGATGTGTGGTAGGGAAAACTAGCACACATTAGATCTTAAATCCTTGATGATGCTAAAATTGCCTTATATATTTTCTATTTCTAAATCCCAAGCCTCTCTGAAGACACAATGTTTTTATATTATGGAGAATTATAATTACATTTAATTCACAAGTATATTTAATTTTTTTCAGGGATTATCTATTTTTTGTTATTATATAATTTCAGGTGTCGAGGGATGAAATTTTGGAGTTTTGGGAATGATAGACTAGGCTTAGAGTTTAAGGTCATTGTTAATGCTTAGAGAGTAGTAACTATAAAAAATGGATTTTTAGGTTCTAATGTTTATTTATGGTTTGAAAATAGTTTTAAAATTTTATGAATGTTCCTAGTAAACCACAAGATTTGGTTTACAAGGGATAATTGATAATGGATAGTTATCACCTAGATTGCCTTATAGTGTGGCGTAACCGTGCACTCATATATGAACTTATTAAAATATAAAATTAACCTACTTATATTTTTCATTAGATCCATAAATGTACTCTTAATCCTCTAATTTCTTGATATATAACCTTCATTTGGATCCATATGAATTATCATGATTCCTTGGTGATACATGATGAGTTTTCATAGATATATTTGAGTTGTGTTTTGTTTTTTCTTGGTTTCTCCTCTAATATCTAGATCTCCCCTTGATATCTTTTCTTCTGATATTGATGAATAACTAATGGGATATGATTTCTTGATCTAGATTATTATATTAGAAAAAGATGATGTTCCTATTTGTTGAATTTTTGTGAGTACCTAATCTATTTTTCCTCCATAATTGGGTTGTCAGGATAAATTTTTTTCATCATTCATTGGGTACATGTCTATATAATATTGTGTATAATATGTCACGATTTGTATTTCTATGATTCCATTTTTTTTATAATTTATGATTTTATAAAAATTTTAATTATTGTATATCATTTATGGATATAGAAGTGATTTCTAAAAAATATTGTTAAAAATGGTTTTGATGAAGAAGATGTGATCAATGAAATTCCTCAACAAGAAAATGTTTAAAATGGGTTTTCAATCTTGTAATTTGATTTTATTTCATTTAAAAATGGATTTGAAATATGGATTTGATTATATTGTATATAATTATGTAGAAATATAATATTATAGAAACCATGTGATGTGAAAAAAATACATAATCCCTAGTCGTGTAATTTATCACTAGGGGAGGTGACCATGATTCCATAGTTACTAGTGGGAAGCCGTTATAATGAAAATAGGTTTATAGATATTAAATTTTACACATTCTATATAGTTTCTATTATTTATAGGCTTTTTGTACACCATTATGTTGTGATTTTCCCCTTGGTGCTCTTTAGATATATTACATTGTTCTTTATTATATAAAGTCTTTCCCTCATGATTTATTGTGGTATTGAAACATAGTTAATAGATTTTATTTTTACCTAAAAATTGTTTTACATATTATTGTAATTTTTTGAATATGAAATTCTATGGAAATTAAAAAAATAATATTTGAAATGTATATTTTTTCAAACGATATGATTTCATTAGGAAATGTTTTATATATGTTTAGAATAATTATTAACGAATTCAAGTGGATAGACATTATATAAAATTATGTTTCCATCCTATTGAGATTCCATTCTCACATCATTCATTATCTTTTAGGAATTTATAGCCTTGGTTTTGTAGGGTATATGTAATGGGAAGAGAGTTATATAGATAATGGATGTATGCATTCATGTATCCTTCGGGGGGGGGGGGGGTTAGGATGGTGGAGACCTATGGGCGCCTGGAGATAGACTCATGGGGGATTTGTGTTCTATATTGATGGTATCTTAGTTTATTATTTCATACATTTTTATCTAGTTATTGTATTTTCCCTTATGGTTTGTTTGTTTTGATATATGATATGTTCCAGGTATCTACTATGATATATAGAATTTTTCACCTTTTCATAAGTATGTTTAAGGTGAAATAATTATAATGTTTTTTATTTAATACCCTAGTGTTTATAGAAATCTAGTGGATACTAGGATCCCACTTAGGTTCCGGTGGTGGGCCTATATGGGTGACATTTTGGGACGACATAGGTTGTACTGTTACAATATTCCTTTCATTTTAATTTATAAAAAACAATTTCCACTTAATATAATAAAATCATATTAATAAATTGGATTTATTTAAAGATAATTAATACATGGGAGGTAGTTGAGCTCTTATATTCAACCACTGCTTTTCAAATAACAATTTTTTGAAAAGGGTTTGTGAGTATAACTACCAAATGACCATTTTTTAAGATATAATCAATTTTGATAACATATTTCATCATATAATATATATTAAAAATATATAAGAATGATTGTTTTTTGATATTAATGTATTAAAATATTTTTATGATCTGTAATACTCTTTTGTAACATAATGTCATCATGGGTATATTAAACTATACCAGAAGGTCCCCTAATTATTACTTCCTCCTAAATAATTTTTTGATATTCATCATTATAAAAATATTATCATATTATATTATACTAAGATACATAATATATTATTATTTATTTTGAAACAAGATCATTTTTCACTGACATATTTCCCTCCTTTAATTATTGATTATTTATATATAACACATCAACAAGAATGAACATAAAATATATTAAAAACATCATTCTTATATATCGATACATATAATAACCCAAAATAATGATTAACCCCCCGCCCCCAAATATTATTATTTTCTAAAAAAATTATTTTTCCTTCACATCACACTAAAATAGATTATCAAATAGGCTTGAAATATTAAATTTGTTATGGTAATATTTATGTAAATCAATATTTTAATAATTCTATTAAGAGTGGATTGTTTTTTAATATCATTATTCCTTGAAAAAATATTAATTATAATCTTTTTCTGTGAATATACTTTATCTATATTAAACAGACAATTTAAATCAATTTAATAGCACGATTTACTCACGACATTAATTTTCATTCTATTTTTTATCAACATATTGGTTGGGGATGCTTACTAGTTCTAAAATCAAGGGTATATCAAATTTAAATGTCATCTTGTATGAAACATTCTTGCATTTCATGGTATTTATTCTATAAATTTTCATATCCTCAAAAAACATACCACCAAAAAACAATCCACACATATAATTTTCATAAACAATTATAATTAAAAACTCATCTTTTAAATTCAAAATTTTAAAAGTCTATTTTTCCTTCTGTATACAATGAATAAGGTGAAGAATTAAAATACTATAAATATATATTTAATTGAAGATAAATAATTCCATCATCGTCAATATGGAATCAATAACATTTTTCAATGTATAAATATTATCTTAGAAACCATTTTGAGAATTTTATTTTATAATCAATATAAATCAATTTAATTTATCATGAAGTTTCACTGGCCAAGAATAATTTAGTTTATTCTATTGTTATGATTTATAAAAACATTAATCCATAAGAAATTACCTTATATTTTAATAGTCATTATATGAAAGTCGTGCCTTATTTCTCACCTCCTTTTCATGTTTATTAATTATTTTTTATGAAATTCCAATTTCATTAATTGAAATTGTTTTTTTTGTAGTATCTCTTACAATGATATTTTTTATTTACTAATTTGAGATAAAAAATTATCCATTTCCTTGAAACATGATTTATCTACTATATACCCATCTATATTAGAAGTTATAAATTGAGATAATAATTTTTCCTCACAACATTATTAATTATTCAGGAATAAATCAATGTTTTTTACCAAAATTATTTTCTCAATAACATATTTTTAAATATGGTCACAGTTTTACATATATATAATTAACTTCCTCTCATTATTAATTCTATAATTTTATAATAAAATATAGATCATGTGTAATTAAATGTGGTTTGTTAATTTTATATTTATTTTCTTCCCTATCATCATGACTTTCTTATATTAAGGAATTATTTAAACTAATTGTATATTAATACTCAATTTATATGACATAAAAACTATAACCAATCTCTATGGGAATTTTATTAAGAAATTTATTATCATTTATATTTAAAACCCCATGAATGTATTAGTTATTTTATGTTTTTTTATTTTACTTGATTTCACTGTTTATTTTTGATTAAATAATTTCTATTAAAAATTATATATTATTTTAATAGGGGATTATGTAGACACTATATTAAATATAGTGAAATAAAATCTCCCATATGAATTAATGATATTATTTGAATAAAAAAATCTATATATGTACTACTTATTTAGAATTGTTTTTTGAAAATAAATATAAAACATACATATTTATTTAACTAGTCATATATAATCTATTATTTTCATACACTAATGATTTGTATTATTACTAGTAATCATAATTATTTGCCAAAAATATATTTCAAAACATTATTTAAACTTCAATTAATGTGTACTTGGTTCAATTTTCCAATTTAAAAATTGTATTTTACACATAAATTTATGTTTTTACAGTTCTTGATATCTATTGAGGCATCACATAATTCCCAATTTAAAATAATTATCTTTAAACATGAAATAATTCAAAAATAATTTATATATAAATTACAGTATCTCTTAAATTGGGTTTCCATTTCTATAATTGGAATAATTATATTTTCAAAATGAAAATAAATTATCATTTAAAATTTTTATTATATGGGTTTTAAGGATATTAAGGCATATTTAATCACTTGAAATAACTATATATCTTGATTTTTTCTATACTAATTGGTTATCCCATTTTTTGAAACCCCCATACCATTTTGGTAATTAATATTATATAATATTTTTGATTTTAAAATTTTGTCTATTTTCAAAAGTTTAAATATTTTTTTTATTTACCAAATTATATCTTCTGAGAAATAGTGGGTCCAACTAAGATGGAGGAGGATCTCACTATGAAGGGTGTTTTGGGTTTTCTATTGTTCTTCTAGTAGTGGGTACTTCCACTTTATTTTTGTGTTACATTAGGACATGTGTTTTGATATTTATGTTATTTGATCAATGGATGGGGTACACTATGCGAGAGTTCCCACATATGAGTGTTATTCCCTATTTTCTATAATCCATGGGGTTGAAACTCTGTAATTGTTGGCTCAAGATATGATGTTCCCCAAGGAACTGAACCCTTTACTATATTTTTCATCAAGGTGTTGATTCATGTCATGATGAAAAGTTCAGGTTCTGATGTGCATTAGACCATGTTTAACATTGTGATTTTTTTTACAAACCTAAATTTTATTTTTATGGGGTATAGACCTCATTTATTTACTCTCTTATGTAGAAGGATATGAGGATATGTCTAGAATATCCATCCATGGTAGTTATTTCCTTCATTATCAATATCGCCCAATTTTAGGAATATTTCAAAGGCAACTGGAGCCACGATTGATCATTGAGAGATTTTGTATTGTTCAATGTTGTTAAATTATACACTTGAGAGTGTCCCCAAATGAGGTTAAGGCCATGTAATATAGAGGTCCCCTAATTCTACCAGTGAGAATAAGTTAGGCGATTTTGTGCTTAGGAATACGATATAATATGGTATTTGGTTCCATGTTATGTATTGTATGGATCTTCTAAAATTTGGACTCAAATAGTTTATCATGACACATTTCCCATTATTAAGTAGTCTATATAAGGAACTATACCTTATATCAATTTATTTATTTGAAAATATTTCATTATATGTTTATAATGATGATATGTGAAAACTTGAATTTATATTTTCATTCATTCGTGGACACATTTTTTTTGAAAATTAGGTTTATGTATTAATTTTAAGAAAATATTTTAAATGAAAAGTGAAATGATTATTTTATGTGTGGAATTTGAAAAAAACTAATCTCATGGAAAAGGAATGTTATTGTTTCTCTAAATAAATATCACCCATTTCAGTGTAACACACTATATTCATTTTATAGTAATATATTCCATTCATATTATATAAAAATTGACATTTTTTATTTATGATTTAAAATAATTATGGTTTATTTTTCATTGCACTTGACATGGGAAATCTAATTTTACAAATATACAAAATCTAGTATTTATGAAATTTATTATATAAGGAATTTCATAGAATTTTTTTTGAAATTATATTGGCCATATTTGATCCGACCCTTCACACACACCTATATGTGCGTTCACAGGTCATATATTTGTCTTTAAGGATCCTACTTCATGATCATGGTTTTGTAATACGGTTTAATGTTGAGATGGACAATGTGAATTTTGTTACTAAACATGGGTCACATGGGGATGTTCGAGTAGTTGATTTATTGGACATATTATTTTAGCTATGTTTTCACATCAACCATGTTAGTAAGATATTTCATTTATATTTTTTTCAATTATAATTGGAAATTGAAACATTCTAATCTAATATTATATCATTTTTTATAATTTTGATTATGTATCATTTGGATTCTATGTTATGTTATTCCATGTTTTTCTATATTATTTATTTGTATATATTATTTTGTAATGCATTGTCGTAATGTGTATAGAAACACCATTCCATAATGTCAGTGGAATATAATTTTTATATGTTTCATTATTCAAGGTTGAGATCATTCCCACATGGTTATGTGTGATTCCTTGTAATGAGTATTTATCCCCTATAAATTATGAATTTGTTTTGTCCAGATCACTTCCTAATTGGGAGATATGTAAGGTTGACCCTAGCAGGTTTAAGAAGAAATATTATGAGAGTGATAATATATTTTCGGGGGTATATATTTTATTATAGATATAATAATATAATAATTCATTAGGTAGGTCATGAGTTTTTCCTCCATCACAACCATTCATTAAAAAACATGATTTACCATTGGTTTTTGGTATTTTAATCTCGTATTTAAACACATAATTTATTTTTTGAGGTTCTTATGATACAAAATATGGAATATCATAATATATGTGGGTCATTTTGTGTTTTAAGATAAAACTAGAATAATAATTATGTCTTTACAGTTATGTCACATTGTCTAAAAATCTTGCACAAGTACATTAAAACTTGTTCAGTGTTCTTCTCAGAGGCTTCCACGTGGTTCGATAAACCATGTGACCAATATACACAATGCTTTTCACCAATCTTGAATATTTCATGGATGTATTTTTATTTAAAATTTATAAAAATGGGGTTTCCACTTCTTATAAATAGGTTAAATTAGAATTTAATGGAATTTTTAATATTATTGACTGAATTGTTTCAGATATACTGGGTATTATTTTATTTTGGTAGCTAATATAGAAGAAAACTTTGAAAAAGGGAATTCATTAGTTTATTTTAGTTGAAAACCAAATTTAATGGTTTATTTTCCAAAAAAATATACCTTCTAAGAAAAAATTAAAAAAATCATTTTAAATTGGAATTTGGATAATGTTCTAAAATATAAGAGGTTATTGTAAATGTTTGGAATTCCTTTGTAGGAACGTTATTATTTAAGAAAAGGGTGAAATAATAAAATTATAGAATTTTGTTTTATATATTATGAAAATATTTTTATAGGACATTAATTTTAATGTATGTGTGATTTTTTAAAATAATTCTAATATTACTTATGTTGTGTTGGTGATTTAAAAATAAATAGTGTTTTGAAAAGTGTCTCTCTTTTGTGAATTGAACATTTAGGTTTTTCCCTTGGATTATACTATTATTGTTTTGTTTATATGGGTAATCGTGTTTTAATTAGATTTATATACTTTATTATTTAGAGTGTAACTCTAAGAATAGGCTTTATTTTATATAGAAATACTATAACTATGAATGATACATACCATGTTTTCAGGTGACTTTTAGGAATGTCCCTTTTGGTTATTAGCCACATCAATAGTTATAATAGAGTGGTAGAGAAAAAACTATTTTGATTTTAATCTTCTCCAATCCTCACCAACTACATTATGTGGTTGTCAAGGAATTTTTTGCAATGGGTTCTAAGTGAGAGTGTTCTATTCTATTTAGCTATTCACTAATGAATTTTTGAAGCTGAAATTAATTTAATAAGGTCTTCATTTTGAACTATGGTATGATTTTTTAGGATTCATTCACTATAAGAAAATGACCATTTCATTGAGTTTTTTTGGAAATTGTGGCGGTTTAATTCACCACCAAATTATTCAGTGGTGGTTTCCTATAACTGCTTCTAAAGTTTGTGTTAGGATAAAAAACACCGTAGTTTCCTCAATTTAGTGGTGGTTTATGATAACTATTGTAGTAGGTGAATTCCATGATGATTTTTATGGATTTAGTGGTAGTTATAACAGTCACTAATAAATGTCAATTTCGTTGGGAAAAACTTACACTGAATCCATAAAAACCACCGTGGAATAATAATGGAATATGAAACTGTGTAGCGGCGGTTAAAGCCACCACTAAATTATTTTCTGTAGTGCCGGGACTAACCACCACAGAAAGCAAAGTTACTTAATTGTAGGAGGGGTTAAAACATCGGCTAAAGTAATATTTTCAAAAAATGAAACTAATACTACAGTCCCATTACCAATTCCATAAAAATACCATTCCAATTGATATAGCATATAACACATCATAACCACAACACATCACAAGCAACCCACATCACAACGACCTCACATAACCACCAACACACACCATAACCACTACAAATCACAACCACCATGAAAAATTTAGTTTCAATAAGGGTTATTATCATAACTAATAAATTATTATGAAGGGTATTTACATAGAAATATAATATTGTATGTGAAAAAAATTTAATAGTTTCATATATTTTCTTAGTTTTTTTCATATTTTTTGGGGTTAAAAACATACATAGAATGTTTTATAAAAACCAAAACCACACACTATCGCAAAATAACATTCATTTGGAAAACCATGTAAGAGTATCCATATAAGAATAAATAACAAGAATAAGTAAAAATCATGTGATTTCTCAATTCCCCTTAAAATTCAATTAATCTTGTAAATTATCTTTGTTAAGATGATATGTACCATTTATCCAATGAAATACAAAATCATGATTTTTTTTTTCAAATATTAGAACATGGATTAGTATAATCCATAATGGTTCTTATATATTCTTCCATGTATAGAATACCTTACTTAGTTCCCATTTCATAACCATGTTACCCTTACTATTCCCAAGGCTACAATGTGGTGAGCTTGGGTTTTCTATTTTGGATAGGTGGTCCTCCGATATTCCATGCCCACCCAAGGGAATTTCACGATTCTCATGGTGCATAAGAAAAACCACTAGGACAACACACATAGCAACATGTCATCCCTAAGTCATATTTATATATCCCATTTTACACAAGTGCATGCCCAACATAACACTACATCCTTTATATCCAGACATGTCATTGCACAAACTATGGTGGGCTTCAAAAGGCTAAAACAAAACCCAGAACCTCAAAATCACCATTAACTCTCCCTAAACATCCCCAAGACATTATTTTGTACAATGAGATGTTCATAAATAGAATGTACCATTACACTCATTCAATATCTTTTGGTTTCCCTACTATTTTTCAAATCATTGTCAATGTGATCATATTTTCCAGAAAATTATAAGAACTATGTGTGGATTGATTCCTATTTGCATGGGATACACAATTATTTTTCAATATCCTATCTCAAAACCATCTAAAAAACCAATATCAAATACCCCACATTATCTTAGTAACTGGGTTTCTTCATTCACAATGGTTTTCCATCCATAGGGTTGGCATCATGACAAGTACATTTCATCTTAAACAACAATTTAAAATACATAATTACACATATAATAAGGTATTTTTCATTAAATCAAAAACTACAGATTATTTTAGTTATTTTCACATAATCTTAAACTATTTGATGAATGGTCCATCTTGTTAAACTTGAATATTCTTGGAGCTATCCTCCTAGTAAGACTTGTCATCCTCAATTAACTATCCAAATCTACATAAGGATCTGTAGCATGTGGTTCTTTATCTATAAACCTATGTTATGAAAAAATGACTCTTACCATAGGAAAGTGCCTAATCTATATATAGGTAGTATATATAAACTATATGTGGATCGATTCATGATGTTTCAATATATGTAATGATGTTGGGATCTCCTACAATATTCCTTGTTTAAAACTATGATCACACTAGTTATACCCTAAAGGCGATAATCTTCCTCATTCACCTCAATTTTTTTATTTCTTTCTCACATAATGGTTCCCATATATGTCTTCTGTATCCTCCTATACACGAGACAAATAATTATAGAGGACCATTTCAATGAACTATTAATGGATTGATTCCTGTTACTATAGGATATGTTTTTGATCATTCATCCTAGGGTAAAAAAACCTAATATATTTAGGAAAAATGAATCATAAATCATTATTCATGACAAAAAAATAATCAAAATATGTGGATAATTCCACACTGAAGAAATCATGACATAAAAGGAAAGATAAGAAATCAATAAAATGCATAAAAAGAGACATGAGAAATCAAGAATATGTTAGGTTATGAAAATGTTTGATGTCAACTACATGCCACACATGATACATATTCAAACAAACTATTACCAAATTTGTCCAGCATATCAACAAAACAACTAAGCACAGTCGGATGATGAACAAAGCCCATAACCCTTTTCCACCTCCATCTCTATTTTCTGCTACCACCTGAAAGAACAATATATTGGAAATTAAATACTATTATATATTTATATTTAAAATTAATACCTATAATATTTTTAAAACGAAATGTATTCGATTTTTTTTTGATTTTCCTTCTCACCACCTATTGATGAAATACCACCAGGGAAAACTCTAGTCATCTTCTGTTATAAATCAATCAACACTTTCTGCAAAGTGCATATCTGAGCCCCCTGGTCGCGAACTGTGTTTCATAGAGAAACAATCTCTCTATGAGTATCATGGGGTATGGAATGACTACAACCAAGAGTAGATGCAGCTTCAATCCCTGGTGGCCAACTAAAGACCTCAGATGGTACATATCCTATACCCATCACACACCCTCTAACAAGATGATCCTTCTGAAAGACTTTAGTTACTTGGTCATCCAGGGAGATTGAGTAGGAATGCGTAGGATTGGAATCCCACAGTTCACCAAATTTTACATATAAATCAAATAGAATCCATAATAGAAGGAATATATATTAACATAGTAACAACTGATAATAAGTTATTATAATGAAAAATGAGTTTATACCCCACATTCATTAGAATTCTCATTAGAAAAACATCCGTCATATATTTGGTAATCATTTAACTACACTTCTATTCTGGATGCTTCATTCCCTAAACTCGGTTACTTCAATAAACAAACATAAGTCAATAATTTAATATTTTATAAAATTATATTGTCTTGTAAATAATTAAACTAATGAAATGACTACCCTAGAGCATTGTCTTCTAGAAAAAATCTTTGACCCCACAGTGTGAGGGATTACCTGCTTAGCCAGCATGATGAATTCTTTCTTAAACGATCCTGAAATAAATAAAATTTAATATAATAGTATTGTATTCAATGTAATATCCTCTTTATATACATGTATTAATGTAAAATGATATTTTCATAGTAATAGATAATTAAATACCATCTTCTTCTTATCATGATGTTTTTTATAAAAAACATTCCATTTCTCTTTGGGTACCCCATCAAGTAGCTTGTCATACATATATTGGGTGGTAAACTAAGTATCGTTGACATCTACCCATGATCCCAATTTAATTTCTTTCTATTTTTTCCAGGATTTTTCAATGTCAACTTTCATGTTATAATGTCACATAGAATAAATTATAAAAAAATATTTACACAAAAATTCATTTTGAAAATATTAATAACATTATATTTAGTTACACCATAATGTATTAATATTACCGTTATTTTGGAATCAACAACATAATTTTTCCAACATGCAGGCATATATCTACAGTCATCATATGAATTAGGAAAGGCAAACGGGCTCCGCTGCATGCTCACCGAAAATCTGGAAAAGTAATCCTATGGTGTCATCCATAGGGACCCCATACGAATGAAATGGGAAAAGTATCTTCTCTCCGGTTAGATTCCATACATCTGATCTTTTTATATTTTTCTTGATAGTTGCATTGTTTCCATCATTAATGAAAACAAAATCTTTATAAAAAAGTTCAATAATTTTTTAATATTAAAATTTTTACCTCTGACAAGAACCCTCCAGTATCCCGGCGATGTACTAGAAGTGGCACCATGCTCCCCCACTACTAAGGTTTTTGAAGTGGGAGGTGATGACTAAGCTACTGAATGGATGCTCACAGAGGGTGTGAGAGATGGTTCATGGTGAGATGGTGTCGAGGGGGGGGGGGGGGGGCAGATGGTGGCTATGATGTCGAAGATTGGGAGACAAATGGATCGTCATCAGTCACATTTGTTGATGAAATAGTATATCACTTATTACTTGGAATTACTTTCATTTAATCAAATAAAATTATGTTCATAACATATATTTTAAAAAATATATGAAAAAAATTAAAAACGATAACAGATTCACATTACTAACAAGAAAAAAATGTACATAACAAGGATAATAAATGATTGAAAAAATAAAATAAGTTGTTGCGAAATGAATGAATAATTTTACATACAATCATTTTATCCTTAAATGATGTCGGTTTCCTACATCAATAATTCATCCACATCATTTATCCTTGCTAGACTATTATTTTCAATATCACGGTGGAAAAATAATTCTGATCATTGTTGTCGATGAGATTCAATGTCAGAGGTCAAATCTCCCGCTTCATCACACATATCATAAAAATATCATTTTTTACATGAGCAACAACACTCCACCCTTTATCTACAATCTCATTCACATAATATACAAATTTTTATTGTGATTATAAGATATATGGATCATGCAGTTCACGATCACCAACATTCATCAAGTGGGAGATGTTAACAGAATTAAATTGTCAGGAACATCTTTTAACACCTCTGATAATATCGACCCAGTTGCATCTGAATACAAAAACTAAAAAATAAATGTGGTAGTTTAATTAAATAATATTGGCCATCTTTCCAATTTATCCCACTTTAGAAAATGTAAATATACCAATATTGTGTGTTTTCTAAACCACGTCTCAATCGACTGTACTAAATCTAAATCAATTCACATTGTAAGCGGTGAACATTCTAACTTGATTTAGAGGACTTCGAGAAAGAATCATATAATCATAGAACATATATTCTTGAGTATTAGTATTAATGATATGAAAAAAGAAATATTCTTTATTATAATTAAATAATATATCTGTCAACATAATATTCATTTTTAATACAATATTTATGAACTTGCACGACGTGCAAACCTTTCTACAAGCTCTTTATTAACATGCATCGTTATATCTTTCTCATTTAGTGTTAAAACTCTCATTCATCTCTTTTTTTATCCTCAAATCTTCAATAAATGGACCTACAATTTTACTATTCAGATGCACATATCTATGTGCCAATAATACTTCTATTTCTATCAGTGTAACATTTGAGGTCCTCCCAACTAATCGGTCCATAGTAGGATTTTTTTATTTACCATGTATTTGAGATTGATTCGATGTATCATCAAAACATACAACTCGATTAAATCATGTCTCAATATCATCCTTGTATCTAGAAAAAAAGGTAAGAAACTCTTCTTCCAAATAGACATCAGCAATAAAGCCATCTGGATGAGTTTTATTTCTCAAGTATGATTTCAAATTCCCAAGATATCGTGAAATAAAAAAACAAACATAATTATTCATTTAATTAAGTGCCAAAAAAATTCACATGACTAAAATACATATAAATAAATTACCTCTCAATTAGATACATCCATCGATAATAAACGGGGCCTCCTAATTTAGCTTCCTCAACCAAATTCATAGTTAAATGCATCATGACAGTAAAAAATGATGAAGGAAAGACCATCTCTATTGCACAAAGTGTCAATACAAATTTTTTTTGAAGGATGTGAAGCTCAAATGATGCAAGGATTTCTCACATACATGCCTAAAAAACGTGAAAAACTGGAGTACAACAACAGCCTTTTCAGGTAATAATGTACGCAATTCCAATGGTAGTATCTGTTGTAAAAAAATATGTGAATTGTGACTTTTCATTACCTGTAACTTAGGATTCTTTTATTTAACCCAAATAAATATGTTTCTTGAATACCCATAAGTTACTTTCACATGATTTAAAACTCAAATTAATGTATCTTGATCACTATTTTTCATTGATAAAATTTATGAAGCATACATTTCATTCTCATCTGGCCGGAGATCATGTTTTATGTTCAACACATGTAAGTATTTCTAATTAATTAAATGATCCTTTGAATTTCCATGCTCATTAAGCAATGTGAAGGTAAAATTTTCACATACATTATTTTCATTATGTATCACATCATGATTATGCTTCAAAAGGTTAAATTTAAAATATGGAAGTTTTAAGAATATAATTATTTTCTTCAATTGTAGCATTCCAATTTCACATAACGATTTACATCAAACATGTTTCCCACTATCACACAAATGATAAAACCACTGAAATTCTATTTCATCTTTACCGAGTTGTGTCAATATTTTAGAACCAGTGCACAACTTTGGTGGTGGTCTACTATCAGAGAAACCATTAAATTTTGATATGTTCAGTCGAAATATATGAGATGCATCATGAAATTTTCGATGGCACTAGATGCACCATTTTCAACTATGAGGTAGCTATTTGAGATCGAAATCAATTTTACAAATAGAAAAATCCAAACCCATGTAAGTGTTCCAACCAGATAAATTCCCAAGCCCATGGAAGTCACTAATGGTCCACGTTAATGCATCATGCATTTTGAACATTTTTTAGAAGAATCACCAAATGTCTCAATATAGTTTCTCCATTACTCTTATAATTTTTCAATTAATGTCAGAAATTATACATCAATATCATTTCCAGGAATTGTTTTCTAGAAGTAATAATCTAAATGATAAAAGACATTTTTTTCATACACTTCCACAGAGGAAAATTGTAAGGGATCAAAACAGCTGGCCAAATTCTATTACTGGTACTCAAAGTAGAAAATGGGTTGAATCCATCAGTAGCCAATCCCAATCGAACATTCCAATGATAAGATGAGAAATCTGGATTTAATAAATCAAATTTCTTCCATGATTGTGAATCTTGTGGATGTATCATTAAACCATCGTTGTTATTATCTATAGATTTACACTTAATGTGTGTGGTGGTTTTCAATGACATGAATAATCTGTGTAATCGTGGATTTAAAGGAAAGTAACGAAAAATCATTTTTGGTGTGTTAATTTTCTACTTCTTCATGGTATTATATTGATTCATAATTCCAACATCACCCATTCACTACTATCTAGAAGAAGAACAGTTTTTTAAAACCTCTGAACATGAATCCTATCACAAATAAAGAATATAATCATTGGGACACACATGTAATTTTTTATTTCAAACCAAGCCTGCTTGCAAGTTTTTTAATATCATAAAAATTCTTGGGTATGTTTTCTTTAGGGAATTCATCACGAAAAAATTCCAATATAATATACATTTATTTATTTGTAAATTCCCATAGACAATTGATATGGTAAAACATCAGAAAAAAATAATGTCGTGAATATTTCAAACATCCACTATACAAATCTTGATTTCCATTGTCATATAAATCATTAAATGTATTTTCCTTAGTTTTGTTTTATATTACATAATTCTCTATATAATATAGAGGAGGATCGACTAATATGTTACAATCTTCATGTGGTTGTCCTAAAGTCTCAAAAAACTCACTTGTCACGTTGCTATTTGTATCACCCTCATCTGGTTGTTCTGATTTGTTTTGATGTTATTGGTGGTGTCTTGTAGTGCCAAATTCATCATTTATAAGGTTTTTCATTTCATTTCCCATTGTCTACAAATAAGGGAGCTCATTCTATGGATTGACATAAGCGCTCAACCTTTCTGTAATGTTCAATTCTCTGTACTAAATCAAACACAAATATTGACCATTGAGTTGCTTCAATATTAAATGTTCATAAACATTATCTCTCTTCAACCATCATCGAAATATACATTTATGACATGGGCATATTATTTTCACTTCAATAGATCTATTATAAATTTCATAACTTAATAACTCCTCCAAGCCCTTAACATACCAAGGTTTGTTCCTCGGTAATGAGATTCATCTTTTATCCATGCATATCACAATGTTCCTACACAATATAAAAAAATTAAAACACATAAAAATTAATAAAAAGGGAAAGAGATTCACATATACTATTTGAAAAAATATATAAATATTTTAATGATTTGGAAAAAGTATAGTATTACATCAAAAAAATCTTTAAAGACACTTTTTCCGAAAAGCCTACGGTAACGTAAGGCATTTTAAGATGATACCTGGCCATGAAAATTCTCATAATATACCTATTTAGTCTTAAAAATAAAATCTCATGTCTACCAAGACATCTCGATCATTATAGAAATTTCAAGGAAGTGGCAAGAATTCCTTTGATACCAATATGTCATAAACCAGTATAGATAGCCTACCTCAACAGAATATTATAGGGTTTCTATGTAGATAATAGATTTTAGGGATAAATAGATACATAAATTGAAATAAGAATGAGGTGGAGAATATATGGGCATATTATATTTTTGAAGATATTAATGTGTGAAAATGGATATAGATGGAGGAATAATGGAGGAAAGGAAATAGATGCTGGTAGGATAAGAAAGTGTAAAAGATGGAGCTAGAGGAATAGACATTTGGAGACGGATATGGAATATTTTTTCACATGTTAAAAAAATCACCCAATTAAAATTATACATCTGTAAGTGCTCTTTATATTAGTAATGTAAGAATGAATCCAGAACTAAATGTATTGATCCATCACTAGTAAGGATAATTTATATTATCACGAGGTTATAAATAAAATTTTAATTTAACCTAACCATTTTCTTAACTATAGTAATATCCATAAAAATAAAAGGTTCCATATGCACATGATCATTGTGCATTTATAAGTATAAGACATCCATTTTTGGTAGTATACTCAGTAGGCCATTTTTTGGCGATGTAATGTTGTTTGAATAAAATTCCTACAAAAATACGATCAAATTATTTGATGATTACATTTTTTATATTATTTTAGTGAAAAAATATATCCATTTAGTAAAAATTCCTATTGTAATTGCCGTTATTTCGAAAGAGGTCACAAAAATGTAATTATATAGAGACACATACTGTATAAGAAGATAAAAGTATCATGATATGGTTTTATATTTGGATAATATGTTATATTTTATTGTTTTAGAATACAAAAGTAATATTCTATACAGTGTACTATGTATTAACTAGTCATTATTAACCACTCCATATGAATTCAATAAAGGATTCAAAATTTTGAAATTTACTTCTTTATTTTGTATTCATCACAAATTGAGGTATTGTTTTTGGTGGATATTTATGATAATATATTCAAGGGTGAAAAAAGTGGTAATAATAAGGAATTTTTTACCATATTCCCATGCATTAATTTATTGAATGATAAAATTTTAATTTCTCAATTTTGAGTAGAGGATGAAAAATATTGGGCACAATTGACCATAATATTAATACCATCAGAAAATCCATGGCAATGTAAGAAGTTATAATAATATAGAATGATTATTAAAAGAATAAATAAAGAATGAAAACTTGATATCAGAATGTATGGATCCTAATTTTTTATTTTTCATGATATAAATTGAAAATATTAGACATAGAATTATTGTAGGATTTATCCTGTTTTGCCAAATAATGTGGAAGTCTATCATGTAGTAAAATCAGGTCACTTATTAGATATCAAGCATCCCTCCTCATATTACATATTCTTCTAAATATATACAAGGGTGTGATTATATATCATGGATATTATACCCATTTATGTATAGTTACAATATAGTGGAAATAAACAATATAAATAAATATCATTTTAATAGAAATAGATGAAAGAGTATGACATACTACATGTATGAAAATGGATGACCAAATAATCAATTAATAATAAACCATTTAATTTCATGATAAATTTTATCTAAATAGAAAACTATATGAAATACAAATAAAAGAACCGTCTAACAAAAACAAACTCAAAATACCCCAGTCCTGATCCCCATATCAGTCTCATCTCCAAACACCATCCCACCCAATAAGAAAGAATCAACAACAAGTACCATTTACCCTATCCAATCTTGTGACCATATAATATTCTATACCACCAATTGGTGGCCTGAATATAGTGTTAGTACCACTCATTAGGTCAACATCACCGTTTCTAATAAAAAATAGTTTGATACTACGATCATGTAATAAGTAGATAAATAAGTCTATTAATAATGAAATAAATACAATATTACTATATACGTACATCATAACCATTCCAAAATATCATTGGAAAAGTATAAAAGGCATTCCAACCATCACCATTGAACCATGGAATGATAAAATGACCCAGAAAATACCATTGCATATGCATTTCAACATTATGTCTAATAACTCCAGATAATCATTTCATGATCCCAAAAATAGATTCCTCTGTAAGAAGTATGTTATCTAGTCATATCTCTTTATATAATCCTTACAATAGTAAATTCATACAATCCCCCTATATAAGCATTACTACATTAAACTAGGCTAATATCTCTATACAAACAATATAGAGTGAATTTGGGCCTAGACATTAATATAATAATTACTACATGAAACTCAGAATAGGTCACAATAGAAATCATATCACAATAAAATATCATAATACTCAATGATTAATTCTAAAAATCACCACGTCTTTCAATTTAATATTCATTATCATAACAAATTATATCCAGTAATTTAATTTTAACAATAATCTATGACCAGATTCATATTAAATCATTAAATCAACCTCATTTTTATATCATGATAAACACACATTAATCCATTTTTCAATTCATTATTAATAAATAATATCCACACCCATCAGTATCCACAAGTTCAACCACAATAGGATTTAACTTAAAGGGATCCGCGGAATAATCCCACCCATGATTTATAGTCATTAATCATTCAATTAATTAATGTCAAAATTGTGCTGAAAAAAATTATTATACTAAAAAGTATTAATAATTAATCATACAATTAGTATTGGTGGATCTGTTTCAATAAAATTTAAATGGGAAAAGGCTACCTACGTTGAGAATCGGTGAGGCAAGAAGGTAGTGAGGGGTCAGGGTTTCGGGGGTCGTTGTGGGGGGGGGGGGTCTTGCATGGGTTGTGGAGCAAAGGGGTTTATGGGAGGTCGGGGAAGTTTCGTTCTTGGAAAATTGTTTTACATGTAGTTTATAAAAAACCACCTCTAAATCATTATTAAAAAACATAGCGGCAGTTTATTATACCACCACTAACCCCCCCCCCCCCCCCCCGCCCGCAAAAACATATTAATGTTATAGAGATATACTCAAGCCTTATTATTCATCATTAGATGGAGAGATTTTTTTTATGTTTATAGGTTTGGACATTTTTGGAATCCTAAGAATATTTTAAAAAATTCTACAAGGAAAGTTCTTCATTGTGGTGGTTTAAGAAAACATTATAAATATATTTATTTTGATTATTGGAAGATGTATTTAGGTTCTCTATAGATTTTTCTGGTGATGATAACCTATTTTTGAATATATCCTCTATGATTATAGTGATTATTAAGAATGATTCATATCTAGATTAATGTATGTAATGTGAATACCTTCAGTTACCTTTGTGAGATATTGTGTTTTTTGATTTATTCTTGCCCCATTGATTTATTATTCCATTTAACATTATGTAGGATGGTAATGTTACGATGAATTTTTTTTATTGAGAAACTCTTGGAAACCACAGGGGTGTATTATTAGGTATTTTGGAGGAGTGATATGAATCCTTTTATTGTCTAATCGCTGGATCCCAGTTCATTTCAACTTGTTAATGGTGGGCTAGTGTTTTGAGTGTGAGGTTATAGGATACTCTATATTTCCCCCATAAAATTTTGATAAAACAAATATTGTTTCTTTGGAAGACTTATTTTGGATTATTTAACCCCTCCCATTATTCCACTATTTTATGTTGATGGGTTGGTTGACCATGATTATAGTATTTTGGGGGTATCTTTAGATTGTGTAATTGTGTAGATTTTTGAAGTGATTCTTTAAGTTGTTGGTTGTTATTGATGGATAAGTATTACTTTCATTTTTGTCATGTGTGGACATGTTTATCTTTAACTATTGTTCTCTCTTCCCTGATTCTATAATATATCTTAACATTTAGATTAATTTTAAAATGTTTAGATACCTATATAAGGTCTCAATTTCATTAATAGTCCATGTTAGAAAGTTTTGTGTGGGTTTTTTATTATATTAGTTGAATGATGATTGTGAAATACCTCCATTAAGTTTTATTGGTGGTGTGTTGTATAGTGCACTTCATTGACTAAACCACTTTATTTGTACCCTACCATTCAATTTATCATGTAGGGTGGCGAGGTTTTGAATTACCATGATCCTAATATTAATTGTGACTTTTTAGGGTAAAAAATTTAAGATAGGGATAATTATTACACACCTATGTCATTATGGTATTTAAAATAATATAATTTTGTGTTAATTGGAGATTTATGAGATTTTATAGAAGTTTTATATTTTTTTTATTTCTTTTTTTGACTCTGTAATATTGTCTATAGTGATCCACAAAATGGATAAAGAGTGTAATTACATGATATGTGTTTTAGTTTTTATGTTGTTCTTCTAATAGTTGTTCATGCTTTAACGTATGTGGGTTAGGCCATGTCCCATGTTTTAGTGTTCAAGTTTCTTGACCAATGGGTGGGTCACATCACATTGGTGGTTAGATGTTCAAGTGAATAACTATGAGGGAAAAACGCATGGGGCCATCTTTCCAATATGGCATGGTCACACCATGATGCCACCATGGGAAGTGATATTATCACTCTGAATTTCATTGATAGGGGAGAATAACACCGTTATGGAAATGAGGAACCTCTGTATTCCTAAACCATTTTTAATTGTGTGATTTTACTTACATACCCTTGTTTATTAGGGGTTTCCCATCCTTTTTCAAACAATTGCAGTTGAAATTGTGGAGGGACCAATGATATCCAAAATTCTTACTCCTATCACAATATCATATTTCTATAATTTAATGTGTGATTATAACGTATGTAGTTATTTTATTTTTATCATGTGCACCCCTTTTCCTTTCCACATAGGTATCCTCTCTTCTATGAACCCTAACACTCATGGGGGGAAAACTCATGGGTATGGATTCATTTTTACAATAGAATTATATTTTTCTATGTCTTGTAGAGGTCGTTCCATTACATGTTTTGTATCTTACCATTGAAGGAGACATTTTTCTAATCGTTAAGGTAGGAATTTTTTTGAATGTTTATTTACTATAAATTTCATAAAAATAGTTAGTTTTTTAAATTCACATTCTATTAAATGTATCCATACCTAATTCCAATGACGAGATTGTGAAATGTTTTTAATCAATTTAACACATGGAATAAATTATATTTTACAAATGTATAGTTCTTTTATTCAATAATTAAATTTTTTTGGTGTGGATTTTTATTTTCCGTATGTTATTTTAATATTAATTTGAAATATGATAGAGGTTTGTGACATTATTTGAATTTTTAATTGGGATGTTTATGTTTTCAAATGCTATATTCTATTAAAATAGAGTGTCTGACCCTAAAGTTTTTTCAAGAAAAAAATTCGGTTTCATAGGGTTATTTTAAATAAAAATGTGATGATTTCCAAATTTTTTTGTAAAATAGTGTTCTAGAAGTTAAATTTTCAATGTATGTTAAAAATAATAGTGAAATCCATGTGGGTTTTAAAGAAACATTTTAGAACAATATAATAGAGTGTTAATTTTTTTAATGTGATGGCCTTAGTTGAGACCTCTATTTTTATATTCTTATGAATTATTGTGGGGAATATTTAACTAGTGTATGATTATTGTACAAATTTGAAAGGTGTTGTTTTTTTCGAGGGTGTTTGGTGTATTTTGAGATTTACATATCATAATTATTTAATGATTTATGTGATTATAATATACAATAACAGAGTTCTTTACTACACAATAACATATGATTTATTAAATAATATTACACATAATAAAACCCAAAATATTTATAAGTAAATATTTATTTTGAATTTGGTACATATAAAAAAATCTTGAACATGGGATACAACAAAATTATTAAAAACATCTTAAACGTGATTTTAAAAATCTATGGATTTTAGAACTGCACAAGATAACCTGAGGAAAAACATAAAAAGTGGTGATCTATAAATCCCTTTGGGGGAATAAATAGGGTCTGACATGAATAAGACAGTACATGTTATAAAATAGGCATATAAATTGAAAAGAAAAAGGGTAGGGATAATAAAAAACACAGTGAGAATTGATATATCTTGAAAATCATGACATTAGAAATTTGGTAACAACTTAAAACACTAAATCATAAAAATATGTCAAGGATAAACCCACAAAGTTATCATTGTATAAAAATTCCCATAATGTAATCTCATTCACCCCTGTCCTAACATTACATATAATTAAAAAGAGCATAATGTTTTAAAAGTTAAAACAAGAGGATTAAAATAAAAGAGGTTCCCAACATGGCATATCATGATACTAAACATTACCCAATTCATTGGTGTCCTATCTGGGTGCACCCATCACATTCATTTCATTCTCATGCTTATGTGTTTCACATAGGCCATGAATCATAGTTTCATTCATCATCATAATTTATTACAAGAGTAAGGAGTGTGGATTAAATATGTGTAAGTACCCAATAAAAAGTAATATTATCATAAATGTTAAACCCTTGATAGGAATTGGGTATGGCAGTCACCAAACAACTATCTTTACATGGATAATTACAGTGTAATATCGGCAACATAATGGTGTCATTTAAATATTCATAAAAAATGGTTTAAGAGAGGTGAAGGGGTATATCATCACATATAAGCCAAATGGTATGTAATAGGGATACGTAAAATGATATCCCAAAACTAGAAATTTTGAAATTGAAGGCATAAATTAATAAATAAACTTCAATAGAGAACAAATAATTATGAAATTTTGGCATGGAAACAAGTAAACATATAGTATCATAAGATAATAATTATAGGGAAAGAGGATATCATAATTTATACATAAAATGGAAGTAAAGGGGAATATTTAAGAACATATTACAAAATTTTAAAATTAAATTAAAGGTATATAACATAAAAAAATTTCTTGAATTAAATTAGAAGAGATAAATCCATTGTTAAATTTTAGTAGAGTAATAGGTGTACATAAAATATCAAAGGAGGATTAACGAGAGTTAAATGAAGATCTCATTATATATAAATAAAACATTGAGTAAAGGGAATATTTAAATAAATATTCCAATATAATTAAATGGTAATCTAAATAAATTACAAAAAAGTGCTTGATAAAAATAGGATAGAGGAAGATCCCTTACATTACTGTGTGACTCCAAATGCTTGTGAGGGGATTCTTGAGAGACTTGGGGTACCATGGGAGGACTATATAGATAATATGTCATATTATGGATGTGATAAAATAATTTTTAGTAAAGTGAAATGGGGGATTGGGTGAGACTGTATTAGGGAATATGGGGATTTCTGTATTATATAGGTTATTGACTCTACATAAAAACATATTATAAAACAATAATCATCCAATGATATTTTCCCTTTTATTTCGAAAATTAAATTGGGTTTTATTATCTTATTTTTATAGGGTCCTAAATTATTAAAATAGTCAACTTCTTAATTGGAGGTGAGTCACACTCTTATATAAATGATTTTAAAACCTTAAAAACATTATAGTATTTTGAGGATTCAAAATGGTTTTAAAAAAGAAAATAAATAATGATCATGTGATACTATGTGAAGTATAATATATATGGAAAAAATATTTAGGTGTCCTAAGGGACCACATAAACTACATATCTTTGATGTATAAATGAAAACCCATTTTCAATGCATAACCTTGACACAATAGAAGTAAAAGGGTTTCTAATATGAACTTTAGGAGGTGTAAAAGATTATTACTATCAAGATACTCCATGAGAGACATAATTATTTCATTTTTATATAAAGGAAATCAAAGGACATCCATTTGGAGAAAAAGTTACTCCCCTCATCCCTATATTATAAGACATATCAAGCTTAACCATCAATATTGTATATAAAACATTAGGATAAGATGCAGTATTCGATTTAAATAATTGAGATCGGATGTATGAATGAAGATTAATATCAAATATATGGGATTTTAATTACTTATTTTTCACTGTGTCAAGAGTAAAATGAAAAATATCAACAAAATGATTTACATACTATGTCATGGTGCTTTCACCGTTCATGAGGTTGAGACCCTCTATATTCATTTCCAATAACATCACCTCTAGATAGAAATTATCAGTGAAAATGACTCTGATGTAATTACACTAAAACCCCTCATACTTCTTTATAGTCATGATACAATCCCACCATCACTTTCTAGGTTAATCAAACATAAAGTTATAAAAACTCCCTATAGTTGAATAAAAAATTTCATAAACTCAAAAAGAAACTCTTCATCTATCAATAAATCCTAAACCTCTTGAGGATCATCAGAGAATTGAAATGATTATGGTGTATAATGAATAATATCATGGGAATTATATATTAAATCATCAATTTGAAGTTACATATCTAATTTCTTAATTTGAGTGGGTGTAGGTATAAGTTCCAAATCCTAGATAGCACAAACCACTATCTCAACAAGATTTTTGTCCACAAGAGGAATTAATTTATATTGTTCCCCAACAGAATTCTATGATGTGATATTCAAATGAATTATCAAGGGAATTATTCAACACAAAATCAATATAAAAAACTGATTCATCAACAAGGATGGATAGTTAAAAAATTAAATATATAGTTTCAATTAAATCAATGAACTCAAATCAACATGGATATGAAAAGAACCATATTAATCATTCCTCATGGAAACTTTTACCCAAACACCCATAGTGATGTAAGGATTTAAATGATGAGAGTTTTCCTATAACCCACTTGAAACTACCAAATAAGTCAAATATATATTACCTCTTATCTGTTATGCCAACCCAAATAACATACTTACATTAAGGAAATATAGAAAACCTACACACTCGATACACATTTTCAATAAAATAGCCTAAAAAACTCATATGAGGATACCCAATACGACTATAATATAGTCCAAAGGGAATTATAAATACCTATAGGTTAGTGACTAGAACATTGAAACACAGTAGTATTATAAGTAATTTTTTTGTACAATAGAGTGGAATAAATTAGATACAAGTCATTATTCTCAACACTCATCAAATGAGAATGTTACGTAATGAAATATGAGAGAAATCCCAATGTAGTACATCATCATTTGACAGAATATTTTCCAAGAAAAAACCTATCCATATCCCATGAAACTTGGGGAAGATATCTCAATTAGTGAAATAAATCACTTTAAGTCATAAGGATCAAGAAAATTGACCACCTCTAAGTTCCACCTTCCATTTTTTAAAATGTGGTCTTAGATAATCTAAATTTAGCAGAAGGAAAAGGTTCGGTGTGAGTTCAATGTGTGAACACGTACTTCATCTGAAGTCATTGAGACTGAAATCCCTATTAGGGAACAATATGTTGCTATACGATTATGTCACTCTTTTCATTATCAGTCCATTCATTATGGTCATATCTAATATTTTTTCTCCTAATTACCCACTAACTACCCACACTCATAATTTCTTTTATCAATAAATTAATCAATCATCATTGGGAATTCAATCATTTCAAATCAATTGAAAATAAAATTTTCAAATTTTTGTTCCCAATTTTACATTCTCATTGTGAAAATAAATTATAGTTTTTTATCAATTCATGACTCATTCAAATAATATTTTAATTTTATCTAATTTTCTAAAGAATCAACATTATATCATTTATATTACCAAAATAAGATAATTTAATCATTTTATCAATTAAAAATATCATTTATAATTCCATCATAGAATATTAATTTCATAGAAAAATTAGGTTTTTTTTCTCAATTTCCATTCCATTTCATATCACACATCAGATAATTTCAATATCAAGTTTTCAAATCATTTAAAAACACATTCATACAAATCAAGCATTTTAAGGAATCAATTTTAAGGAATAATATTTTGAAACCACCAACTATTAATCATAAAAATAAATAAACACCAAGAAAAGAAATGACATTGAGAATAAAGGTGAAGGAGATAATGAAACACAACATAAAATGAAGATCCACAAAATTGTATATTCTATCCATAAATAACAAAATAATCTCCCAATATCTAATAATTAGATAAAAGAAAATCTAACTAAATTACACAATTATAGATCCACTAACCAAATAGAGACCGAATGATATCACTATAACTTTTATTTGAAAAGGGAATGGTTTGGAGGATTCAAAAATGTTTCTCGAGAGTATCCAAATTCAAAGTATTTATCACATGGTAAAATATAGAAAATTACAAGTTAAATTGGCGGTGTTGATATTTTTAATTATTTTTCTTGTGGAATTAAAAACAGTTATATGGTTTTCTATATGTGACCCATGGATAGAAGAAATTGTGTTCCTTAACCAGGAACCCCAACTGGAATACTAGATGGGGTAAATAGTTTGAGAATATAGTTAATTTAACCATGCACCAAACATGAAAGACTCACTATTTTAGTGTGTACATTTTATAGGGGATAAATGTGCATTTTGGAAAGACACTGTTCCCTCTTCCATGTGATCAATCATGGACACATGGTTTCATTAACCATACTGCATGGTTTTCAGTTACCATGAACTATCTTAAAAAAACCGATTTAGATAACCAAATTTTAGAAAAAAACCATCCCCAAATCAAGACTCAATAAATTTATGATAAATAAGGGTAATAAAAACTTACAAAATCTATTGGAATTTTATATTCACATCCAATTTCTATCATCTTTCAATTCAATAGAAAAAAAGTGGCCACACATACATAAGACCTACCATATCTACATAGCATTGTATTTTTTTCAATACCACAAAGATATATAATTATAAGAATAAATTAAAGAATATATATGATACCTATGAAATAATTATGATTATAGAAATATCATACATAATATACATTCATATCCTTCCATGTTTCTAAATCGTTCATATGTGTTGACAACCTCATCCTTGAAGTCATGTGAATCAATTTTCTAATTGTACCATTCATGGATGATTAATGAATTTTATATACTAAATCTACTAAAAATAATAAAATTATTAATATTATGAAAGTGATTGGTTCATTTTATAACTTATCAGATAATAGAAAAAATACTGATGTAATTTTGAAGAAATTAAACAAAAATCCGTAAATGTCCAACTTAAGCAAGACCTATTCAACAAATGAATTTAAAATTATTATAGAAGGAACTTAAAAAATAGTATATATGAAATTTTTTTCAGAAATTATTTAATTTCAATTAAAAATGTACGAGGATTAAACATTCAAGACTAAGCATAGACACAATGTAAGGGATTTCTGTTACAATATCATTTTATCTCCAAAGTGTTTATAACAATATTTATTTTCGAATTATATATAAAACATACCTCATAAACACCATCTATTTTCTTGTCCAATCATTATGTTTAATTTATAGATGTTTATTTTCCATTTAATCAATTATTGGATCAATAATTAGTAATTAAGGTTTATGTAAAAAACTATAATATAAAAAAATTCATATCTTATATTATTACCTTCCAAATCTTTTCACTCTTGTCATGTATACATTAAATGTATAAATAAATTTCTTCTATATACTCTAAAAATTGTTTTATATCATATTCAACCATATTTTAATTTCAATAAAATATTTTAAAATCAATCTCTTTATCATTTTCATAATGAGTTACTTTTGGTCTTCTTAACAAAAATGTCAAAGGAATATTTGTTTTAATGATTACTAAATGAATATATTTTCCCACCCTCTAAACCATTATTTACATTGATTCTTAAATTATAAGTTTACATTTTTATTATTATACAATATCCATTTCTCTATATTTTGGGATTTCATTTTAAAATGTTATCAAAATAATATGTTATTATTTTATTAATGGATTGAAAATTGTTTTTACATGATTTATAAAATAATTTTTACATAACGTAACTATGATGTATCATTAAATTTATTAATATATTTACATTAATATTTCTATAATTCATGCTTATATTAAGTAACCATAATTTATGAATATTTTATGGTCACATATAATAATTTAACAATTTTTGTTTTTAATTTCAAAAACTATCTCATGATTAAATTCCTCATTACACTCCATAATTTCATTTAACATTATTTTCTCCAAAGTGTTCATATTTTTAGTACTATGGATTTAAATTGAATAATATCCAATAAATTGATATTTTATCATCTATATATCATTTCTATGTATGGTAAAATGTCAATGAATTTTTTTAGGATATTTATTTCATTGATTTTGGATATATTCTCTATTCTTAATTTCAATATTGATAAATTTTATATTATAATGATTTTTAAAAATTAATTTTTCATTCATTTAATAATTGAGTAATGAATATGATGTAATATTTATTTGTGGGGTTTGATTATATACTCCCCTTGATTGATTGATAGGTTTCATCTCTAAATGATCAATTCATGCGATAGAATCCTCCATATTTTAATGATATATATAATCCTTTGGAATATGGACAATGTATTAAATAACTTGAAATGATATTTTTTTTGCCTTGAGATATAAGGAATGCGACTTGGTTATTATTAGTGGATTATGTAATGATTGATTCTGATCAATGGTGGCTACTGATCAAGTTCACTAATGCTAATGATGAAACAAAAAGTGTGGAATTTAGAATAAATAAAATAGTGTCATTTAAGATATAAAATTTTCAATATTATTGAACTATAATGGAGTTGAATTTCCATAATTGAAACTTTCTGTAATAAGAATGTTTGGAAGAGTATAATTATTACATTACAAGATTATATATTCATGATACAGTCTATATATGTAATCCTCAAGAATGAATGGCCATTTCCTTTATAGGCTTAAGATAACTCTCTGAAGGGGACTACTTTCTCAAAAAATAATAATGATACGATGGTATTTTATGTTTTTCAATCATGTATAGATTTCATTTCCAATATATTAAAACAGAAAAGGAAGTCATGAAAGTAATAGTTAATCTATGAAACATGGAAAATGTAATGTTCTAATGATGAAGATATGGAAGATGAGATTTCAATGGTGTGATTATTTTTTAATAAAACACATAGGTACATTATTAAGGGGAACCTAGTCTACATTATATAGGGAGAATGGTTTAATAGGTCTCTTGAATGCATTGGAAAGAGTGAAATAATTATTATATATTTATTTTGTAGTAAACAGATGGTAAATTATTAAAACTATTATACTAAGTGTTGAGGGAACCATCAACATAAAATGCCAATGTGATAAGGCTAATCTTATTTAATTACAACAGAATATAGTGAAAGTAATAATGTTTTGGTGTATGGTAGCCTGATTATAACCTAAAATTTTTATAATGTGTTACTTGATTATTGATCTTGTCACACTTTTATATCTTCCATGATTCCATGAAAATTATTTATTTCCCAAGAACCCTACGAAGGGATTTTTCATTCAATATTCATAGAGTAATTATTATTTAAAAAAGGATATATCCGTGAATTCTCACTATGACACATTGAAAATACTTTTTGGAAACAATTATTATAATACCTATGGCTCTCTATGACATAATCCTTGGTATGGAAATTATTTCAAACTTTAATGGGAAAAATAATTTTTAAGAGAAATAAATTACCATTAGTGATGAAGATGGGGAATCCATTATCATCAAAGGGGTGTATACATTATCTCAATCTTGGATAGATCCTCCATTGTTAGATCTCCTTAATAAAATTATTTTATAACAGTATAACGAAAATATGAAGTAAAATTATTTCCTAATAATTGATGATATATAAGTTTTTACAGAATTTATTGATATATTTTTTGAATAATTACGAATAAATCAAATTAAGAAAGATTTTGAGTTTTCCATTGATCTTAACCATGTTGTAAAACCTATATCTAATAAAACCTATAGGATAACCATAATGGAATTAGTCAAATATATGAAACAACTTTAGGAGTTATTTGACATGAAATTTATACACCCTAGTGTTTCACCATGTTGAGCCTCTATTCTATATGTTATAATGAAGGATGATCCTGTGAATATATGTATCGTTTATATGAAAACCTATTCTATAAATATATAGAAAAATTAACCACAACCTTGAATTTATGAGTTATTTAATCATCTTCCCAAAGAACATTATTTTTTAAAGAATGATCATTATTCTGGGAATCATCAACAATGAGTAAATAAATAAGATATTCTGTAGACAACATTTAATATGAGGCATGAACATTATGAATATATAGTAATTCCACTTCAATTAACTAATTCACTATCTAATGTTATAGATATTATGAGCATAGTATTCAATTATGATATTAGATATGTCATTGTAGTATTTATTTATGATATTTTTATTTAGCCTAAAATTAATGATTATTATAATAGTCATTTAAGAATCATAATTATGCCTCTAAGAAATAATTTGTTACCTGGAAAATTTATAAAATAAAAATTCGTACATCATAATGTTTCTTTTGTTGGCCATGTTTTCCCAATGTTTGGAAAATATTTTTTCCCTTTAAAATCATTTTCAATTATGGAACAACTAAAGCTAATGAATATGACCTTGCTATATAGTTTCCTTGGATTTTTTGTAAACTGTTGATGGTAGCCCAAAATATTTCTAGATTAGCTGACCAATAAACTATGATGACAAATAAAGGGGTTATGTTTATATGAATAGTTCAATTTATTGAATGAATTTTAAAATTATTGAGGAAATTTTTCAATGCATTGATATTTACATTACCCCAAGGAAAGACATATTTTTTATATAGATTGACCCATCAATGAATTTACTCGCATGTGTCCTTATATAGAATGATAGATATGTGGCATATCTATTAATATATTTAGTGATTCTTGAACAAAAGTATCCAACACATGATATTGAGTTGGCATACATAACCATTTTCATGAATATATAGAGGCATTAGCATTATTTTGAAAAAAACAAGACATTTGTAGATAAAATAATTTTAAAATAATTTTTCTCGTAGAAATAGCCCTATATGGGGAAAATACTATGGATAGAACTAATAAAATATTATTATTTATCAATACAATACCACCTTGGGAATGAAAATAAGGTGGTTGATGCATTCAATAAGAATAATCAGAGAGTTTTTAATAAGATAATGATTGAAAAAGTTACAATATAAAGAGATTTAGTAATGGGGGATATGTGAATAATTAATTAAGGAGAGACATCATATCTATTAAAAATTAGTTTCTATGGATCCCTATTAGATAAATCCAAAATTTTCCCACTTAGTTATAAGAATATTTAATATAAAGTCAAATTCATGAATTATGGGTTTTTTATAAAAATAAATAATGATTATTGTGTATAAAAATACGAGATGAGATAATTTTTGATCTCTCTGAAAGATATCAAGAACAAATTATTAAAATACTATCATAGCTCAATGTTCTCTATATACTTTGTTAATAATAAAACTGTATTCGGATTTAAATTATTTTTTAATATAATATGACATAGGAAATTACAGACATCATTCCAAGATGATTTGTTTTTAAAAAGGTAGTTGTTGTTAGGAAACACCTTAAACGAGTCACAAAACCTATTCCAAAACCTATGTAGACATGGGATGTTATAACACTAGAATTTGTCACTATATATCCAAAAAATACATGAAGTAATGATCCAATATGTGTTTTTTTGATCAGATTACGATGTATGAAAATATCCTTGCTATAAGGGAAAATAGAGCACTTCTAAACCTCATGGAGATGAATATTAATTATGATGTGATAGATTAAAGTGAAATTATTTTGATTGTATTTGATCTTGACCAAATGGTTACATATTTATTTGAATAGTCTTTAGAAGGATCTTGGCACTTAGCTACATTATAGAACTTCTTATCATCCTCAAATAAATTTATATCAGGAATGATAAATTTTAACATTATAAGAAATGTTGAGGTTAGGATCACTAACATTTCAAGGTATGTAAGATAATTATTTACCTTTGGTGGAATTAGAAAATTATAATAGATTCCATTAATGATATCAAATGAAACCATATAAAGCATTGTGTGGACAATTATACTGCACAAAAAAATATTGGGATGGAGATTCTGAAAGGAACCCTTCCGGACAAAATTTAGTAGGAATGAAAAATTCATTGTGAAAAATATTCATAGTCATATTAAGGTATCAGAATGTAGAAAAAAATAGATATGTAGATCACTGAAGAAAAGATTTAAAATTTCAAACACGTATTGTGTTTTATTAAATGAATATCCCTAGAAGGTTTTTATATGGTTTATAAGGAATGTAAAATCATCCATAGCTATGTCATGCCTTTTGAAATTCATGAAAGAATTCGAATTGTCGAATATAATTTTACAATAACACCAAATTAATCTAAAGTTGATGTTGTGTTACATATCTCTTTATTGAGGAGGTATATGACTAATTCATATCTTCTTATCACATATGAGAAATATAATTTTAAGTGGATATTTCATACCGTGAAGCCCATGTCCATAAAATTGAAAAACGTTTCCATGTGTTGTAGAATCATATGACCCGATTTGTGATGGTACATTGTAGAAATTAACAAACAATAGAGAAATGATTGGATGTTAAAACATTTATGATGAATAAACACTCACATATTTTCCTATAGTTTCATTAGGGAAATCTTTAGGATGAATTATTTAATGATGGAAATAATTTAACACCAATATTTTAATTACAAAAAGTAATATTCTTTTCTAAATAAGAATTAAGAAAATTGAACATAGATTTATTCATGAATGCGATTAAGACCAAAATTCAGAACATTTGTTAATTTAATCTGATGAAATGAATTACATATTTTATTTTCATATTTTAAAATTTTATACGGGTAATTTTATGATAGTTTTCATAAATTATAGAATTATTGGTTAATAGTAAAAATTATAAAAATTATAAAATATTTTACTTTTATGAAATCATAATCTTATAGGAATAACTTGAACTTTTATGAAATTTTTATCTAGAAAAAAACAATATTTATTTTGTAATATAAGTATTATTAAATATAATGTGGAACATATAATAACATACTAATCATTCTAGAATCAACGTAATATTATTTTTCAAATAAAAATAATTGTTAGTTCATATATTTTAATTAATTAGAACCAAGTTAGAATTATATTTTTGTTTCTTTTTCATAAATAATAAGAAACATTTTTTATTTAGAAAAATAAATTTAATATCATCATAATCATTATTATAATTTATTTTTTAAAAAATAATTTTGATGCTTAAAAAAACATTTTTCTAAAAACTGTATTTATTGAATTTTTTCTAACATATATTTATGGTAATTTTTCAACATTGGTAAATTGAATATTTTTAGATAGATTCCATATTTGGTAGCATAATAATTAATAGTAGTTCATGTGTACATCCAAATTTTTGGAAATTATGAATAATAACCATGTTAAATATTTAACAATTTAGTTAAGGATAAAATAGGTCAAAATGGATAACATAAATTGATAAGGCTTCTGGGAAAAAACATTATTAAAACAAAATGGTTTTTTATTTATATATTACCCTCATATTCTTCTAATATAAGTCAATTTGGAGCCACTTCAATTTCATAATCCAAATACAATATAATAAGTTTTCAATTATCTATGACTTTTCCACCCACCTCACTTATGAAATGAAACACACTACAACATATTATCCACACCACATAACAAACTAATCTAGAAAAAGTACTAAAAAATAACTTCCCAATTTTTGAAGGGACCTAGTCTGACAAAAATAAAACAATAATATACCTTAAGGAAAAAGAAAAAAATGCAACCAAAAAAATGTATAAATTATTACTGTTGTTTATAATATTTAATTCCACATAAACCTCTTCCATAAAAGAAATAAAAATAATAATATATTTAAATTAGTATATTAACCAAACATATATGATGTTATATTCTTGGTAGATATATTTTCTATCTCTTTCCCATCCAATCAAAAATGAAAAAATCACTCGTGTACATGCACAACCTACCATCTCCACATAACTGTATAATTACTTTTTAATCAAAGATTTACATTAATGGTTATAAATATGGAATAAATGAGAATATAATATATTTTTTTATATAATTATTATCTTGTAAAAATAATAAATCATCTACCTACTTACAAATTTCAATGTTAGTAAATTACACTGTCAATCATGCGTATATGTGGATTATGATCTCTATAAAGAGATGCGATTTATTTTTCCATTACAAGAATTCCCAAATGATTATAAAATTTTATGTAATGAATAAGAATTATATTCATGAAAATATTAAAATTTTTACAATAAAAGAACAATTACATAACACCATTATCCATGAATAATAATCTAAATCAATTTTGGGGAATTTACCATAAAACCTTTAGTGTTCGATGTAAGCAAGAGAAGTTCAATGAATTAATTCAATAGATTATAAAAGGTCCTAAAAAATTAACTTATATTAAAATGGTTTATAAATGATTATTTAATTTAGATTCATTATATACGATTATCCAATACATATGACTATATGGAGACCCAAGATAAGAGATTTTTATGACAATCTCATTTAATTTAATGATTTTCTGTTAAAATATTATTTTAGGAAGGTATATAACCTAACCTATTAAATAATATACATAATGTTATAGTATTTTTTATATTTGGATTCTACATATTTATTTTCTATTTCTTCTCTAATTGGATCAAGAATCAACACATGAGTAACATGTAAGGATATTTCTCAAAAAATCCATATTTAATATTTCCATTCTAAAAACATTTCATCATGTCAAGGTTCTTTTAAATTCTTGGTGAATATTTTTCAAAAACTAAAATAATTATTTGATGTTATTTTAATGAATATTTTAGTTCATTCATGAATATTGTAACGAAATATTTCTATCAATTTCCAAATTCGATAATTTTTTTCCTTTTACAAAGAAATATGAAAGGACCTTTTTTTTATCATTTTCTGTAGGAATGTAATTTCTATCTAACATGAAAATTGTTTATATTGAATATTATTTTACATGTTTCAATGATTATTTTTGGAAAAAATATATTTCTCAATATTTGGGTATTTTTTGTTTCAAATGTTATCAATTATAGGTGTTTTATTTTTAAAATGGAATGAAAAGAATTATAATATTTATTTATGACTCAATTATAACCCAATGTTAAATTAATGTTCTTTTTATTATTTTCATTATTTTTTATTTTCTATTTTGAAAAGTAAGGATCTATTATTAAACCCTCATTTCAGATGAATTAATTGAATAATTCATATTTTACATATTTACAGTTTGTGGTCATTAACTTTATAATGATCACATTCCCTATAACTATCAATATATTCATGAAAAACTAATTTCTCATCCGTTTCTATATTCTCAAAATCATCATCTTATACAACATAATTTCCTCCACACTGATGTTTTCTAAAATGCATATAATTTATATATACCATTATAGATGAGGGAAGATTTGTAACAAATTTATTTCACTGATGGAGTAAATATTTTAAATTATTGATTTTATATAACTAAATGTTTATTTATAATGAATTTTGAGAATAAAGTTTATTTATATCTCAATATATGAGTAATAGAGAGGAAGCGAAAGTGACTAGTGGGGCATGGTTATTGAAATCCCCTTAATGAATCTATATGTATGTTGAGAGAAAATAACATGTGATAAATATTGTTTGTTTATTTGGTTTACACAAACAATTTTTTAAAAAATGACCAGGATAAGGCCTTTATAGTGATATTTAGTGTACTTTAGACAAGGCCATTATGGTAATATCATAAATGTACAAAGTTATTCATTTCTATTTTTATAAATTTTTATGCATTAACTATATTATTTCTATAATAATATTATCCATGAATTCTAATTTTACTCAAGTTTTTTGATTTAATTGAATGTGTTTGGATTGTACACTCTACTATATTGATTATTATTTATTTGAAATTGATTTCTACCAACGTACATATTCTTTTTTAATTATCTGACATCACCGATTATTTTTGTCTTTTTTCTAAAGATATAATGATAGATATTTTGATTGATTTTAAGGTGAAATAAATTATTTATGAATTATTTTTTTATTTCGAATCTAATATGATATTAATGTTATTATCATGTTTTCCATCACTACTACACCGATCGATCATGAGTGGTGAGATACCTCTTTATCTCATACCAATGCAATTAAGTAAACACCATTTATGGGTCATTGGATTAGAGAGTGATACATTCTATTTCCACCATATCTTTTAGACATATATATATATATATACAGATGGAATTTTCTATCACAAAAAATAAAAATAAATATTTATTGTTTAAATGATGGTAACATTTTCTCTATAAATAGGTTATATATCCCCATTTTATCTTTATCCTAAATCCTTATAATTTTTATTTATTATAGTATCATTTATAGGTTATTAAAATTATTAGTCACCCCCATCAACAATATCATAATCTTTTATAGGTTGAAGAATTATAATATATTTTATTTCATCATCATTTGAGTTTTTTCATGAATTTTAATCATATTTTATTAAATATATCCCATTTTTTCAACTACTATATTTTAAAAAGGTTCTAAAAAATTAAGGGAAACTAGATAATTAATAAGGTCATATATGTATTAAACCCCTGACACCTCTTTCTCCAAATCATTTTAAATATATTTAATTTCACATTCTTATTGTTCGAAGAGATTACTTTTTTAATCCCATGTCATTTTATCCATTATTTTTTGTTATAGTGACATATCATAGTGATCCTCCAACATAACCTCATCTCCATACTAAATATTATATTATATTATAAAATCACTATATGTGAATCAAAAAAAGGATTGATCACTTTATGCACCCCTAAGAATCTCCCAAATGAGCATCGCATGTAAATTGAATTTTGTGATTGGACAGGAATATAAAAATGAATGATGGATGCCATACTGAGTCCATATGGGTCACATATATTCCATAGTGACTAAAAATATTCCCCTATACGAAACAACCAAAAAATACTTAGAAAATGAGTTCAACTATATTCTTTATAAAAAATGATCTTAGATATGGATAATTTTGATATATTTAGATCAACATAATATTATAATTCTTAAAAAAGAAGTAATATAAAATAGATAATTTTTGTGCTCCAGTAATCTGAATCATTAAAAATGGAAAAAAATAAACGAATATGGGGATAATAAGAAGAATGAGTGGCCAGGGGAAAAATGAACCACTCTTCCATTGATTGGGAATGTATACGACAGTAAGGTATATTTATATAAACAATGGATGAGACTGTTGATGGGAATATTATGTTATATGAGTGTATAAGAAATATAATGTATTTTTCAAGATAACTTATTTTTACTAATAAATTCTCTTCCATGATTTATATTTCATTATTTTTCATCATAGAGTAGTTGAATATATATATATATGGATTTATTTTTATGTTAATGGTTTATAATCAACAACTGTGATTTTTTGATCATATTTTTCATGGAATTGAATTTAATTATTCCATATCACTATTTGTGGGAAGGTGAAAATCATTGGATGGGTCATGAGGAGGGAGTGAAAGCCTATAATGGGATCAAATGATTAAAATAGTGGAATGAGGTAAGGGAGAGTAAATATGCGAGAGTCTACAATCACAAGATTGAGACTACATATATAGGACAAATAGGCACAATGGGCACATAAAATCATTAGAAGGTGGTATCCTATATATAAAAAATATAGAGGGTTGATGATCTTGATTTTCATTTCACTATAAATCCTTAAGAATCATTAATTTTAAAATTGAATCCATTGAAAATTAATTGATAAAAAATATTTTTTGGAATTTAGTGATGGATTCACAAAATATTTTAAAAAATTATAGTTTGTCTTGGTTTATTATGTCATATAAACTTCCACATCAAGTGAAATCAACTTAGTAGAATACCACATTGTAATAGTCAAATATAATGCAAATATAAGCATTACAATCCTCCCACATAACAAATTCCATTAAACATATTTTCCTTTTTAGAAACTCAACCAACTATACCTATGATTCATGTTTTATCCTTATAGAAATGACATTATAAACAATATTATATTTTATGTGATAACTCCATATACTTATAAGGGTGTTTTCTAGTAGTAGTATGAATTTTAATCAAGTTTATTTTGGTGTTGTTTCTATAAAATATAGTTTTTACTGAATAATTATTTCTAGAAGAGACCAGAAATCATTGAAAAAATAAATCTATAAAAATTATTAAATAGAAAAAATCCCAGATATATCATGAGCGAATTCACTATTACACTATTTTTAATTAAAATAACAGATACTACCATAGGGTTTATTATTAATTTACATTTCCTTAAATGGATTTCAATTAAATTTTATTTCACATATATGTTGGATTTTATAGGAAATAGAAATTCATGGGTGGAAGGATGTATAGGATAATATATTTAGAATTTCTCACTAAATTGGTTACCCATTTTTTCACTGTTATTGATCAAAAATATGGACTCAACATTCAAATTATAGGACCATATGACATTTGTTTACTCTATAAAAGGGTATCAAATTTAAAATAAGATGAGAAATGATATGTCACAAAGGTTGTGTCCCAAGGATATTAATATCTATGAGAACCAAAAGATGTTATTGCCATAATAAAACAACCCTTAGTCTTCCCAATCCATATTACATGTATTATTTTTGATTTGGATAAATTCAAACACTATACATGAATATAGAATCTATATGGGGTTACATTAGTATGTTTTCAAGAATGTTGTTTCCATTGTTCATCTATCATATCTTGTTATTATTTTCATTTAATATTTCCAAGTTGTATAATTTTTTATGTTTCCATTTGAAGAATCCACTTCCTTTATCAAACTAGGGATAGTTAAACAATATACCATGGATAAATAGTTTTAAACCCAATAACTTATTGGGAAGAAAAAACCCCAATTTTATTTATTTATTTTGTCTTTTAACTTATGTTTTAATAAATAACATTTCTTAAAAAAATATTGCATTCATAATATTTCTAGATTGTTACAAAAGGAATAGAAAAAGATGGAAGTTGAATAAAAACACATGTAATATGAAGAGGTAAATGGGTAGGGAGTGTTTTAATATTTATTATTTTAAATATGAATTTCATTGACGATTATTCATTGAATTTTTTTTCTATATTCCTTAAAAATTAATATCCAACTCTGGGTGATGAGTTATATTGATTAAGAAATTTGTGTGTGTAATCCTACATTAATGATTCTATCCATAAATATTGAGTTGTAAAATCACCATTTATACATTGAAAGTTTGTTATATGAGTAGTGAAGTGAATTTTGAAAGCATATAATTTATGTGAATAATGATTGAGACTTTTATATAAATTATCTTTCGTTATAACAATTATTGAATTTGTATATGTTAAGAGTTAATACCCATGGAAACCAACATAAAATAAAGATCAATAGATATGTGAACATGGGTAATATGTACTTTATATCCATATAAAAACTTTCTATGATATAATGAAACTTGGAGTGTTAGTGAAAAATTTAAGGAAATCAATAATTGTAAATAAATAGGTTAGATTTAGGTTCCCATGCCACAATTCAATTCCATGTCATTTTAATTAATCCAAAGGGATGGCTACTATATGTGATTTTTTTCATGGTGGTACATAATAACTAAATAGGTAAAAAACATATCATGTCTCAAAAGGGGATGAATGTTTATTAAGGTATATAGAAATTATTAGTATTATTAAACTCATTCAAATAAGTTGAATAAATAGTATATGAAATTGGTAAACATTGAACATGGGCACTAAAATAATGTAGTGGGTGAGGAACATGATAGAATGTAATTTTTGAATGTTTTTATAGTTAATAGCTTGATCCTAATATTCTCTTACAATTTAATGTTTAATAACAACGTACTAAATTTTAGGTTAACTAAATTGGGTTGGGATTTTTTTTGACAATAATTATATTAGTATAATTCCCCCCCCCCCAATTTTTTTTCTGTATTAGGGGAAGGGGTTGTGAGATGCATAATCTTTTAATTGATTTTGGGTATTTCTTGGAAACAACATCGAATATATTTCTAATGGTTTTAGTTGTTGGGTGATATTTTGTATGTTTTTAGAAGATTAAGAGCATAATTGTTGACATTGTTTTTAATTGATGAATTTCCTCAATTGTTTGATATATATTGAAAAAACATCTATAGAAATTAATGTTAAAAATTTTTTATGATTAAAAGAATAGGGAATTATTTTTGGAAAAATAAATTATAAATTCATGTGATTTCTATAAAAATTAAATGGCATTCCTCACACTATACATAGTTTATAAGCCAACGAGCATGTAATCTAGTGGTACATGCTCCTACTTTGCATCCAAAAGACCCAGGATCAAATCCGGGTAGAGAATAATTTCCTAGTATTGTAGCAGTGCACTATAGCAGGAACTGTAGCCATGTAGGCACTATAGCAGGTACTGTAGCAGCCCGAGTACTGTAGTTTTACTATTCACTGAGGGGATATTTGAGCCAAAAAAATGGTCTTTCAAGCCTTGTATTCAGGCCACTTGGCCTTGGCCCTTCGGGTTATGTTGTGGGTCTCTCTATACCCAGTCTAAAGAGGTCTTTGATTTAAATAATAAAATGATGCTTCGACCCCAACCTTTAAAATACGTGGTTTATAGTATTTACTGGGTTGGTACTCATTTTAACATCATTTATCTCACTTTTTATAATTGACATAAATACAGAAGGTGTCAATGCTTCAATGTATGTTATACCAACACAAGATAATAAATTATCTCCCTAAAACAACTATCCAAAAGAACACTCGAATTCATTTTCATGATAATAGATACATTCAATGACATATGAAAATACATCATATGGTCAATATAATCCAACATTCACACTATATATGTCATCATATCTCTAATGATATCTAGTTGAAGAACCACACCTTATATTACATGACAACATTATACTATAAGGACAATATATGATAAATTTAACTACCAATATGGAATGTACATCAAATACAAAATTTTCCATTCCTTTAACTATATGTACATTACATTGCTCTAAATTTGGGAATTCAGAATTCCATGTCATCATATCCCACGAACTAGACAATGTAACAACACCTCAATCCCTAATATTATGTTATCTATTAAATGTAACATTTGTTGAGAATAAACCATATTATACAGTCTTTGAACCCTTAGAAATAATCCAAATAAATATTATAGGTATGGGTAATTAATAGAGAGTCCAAGATGGGGAGGTAAATATGTATATTCAACTAGTAATTTAAGTGAATAAAAATATTTACATAATCAACAATTCTTAAAGAAATTTTTTATTCACATTAATGGTATTCTACAAGAATTATGTTATTCTACAGAGATATGATTCGAATATATTGGGTTTAGGGTCTAAGATAATTCATTAATAAAGAATGAATCAATCATCCCACATTGATGTAATCCCTGATTCCAATTTTATATTCCAATATAAAAAATGATATATAAAATGTTATTCTTGGAGGAGACAATGATGTGTCCATAGTAACTGAATGCAATACCACCTATCCTGCAAAAAATGAAGAATGTTTTAGGAATGACATTATAGATCTCAATAGGATGAGACTAATGCTGAAAAAATAATGCTAGAGGAGTTCCCGTGATATCCATTTGAAGATTTTACCGATTTTATTTCTACCCATCCATTCTCTAATAGCTATTTATTTTATATATTTTACTGATGTGTAGATCAACATATGAATATATATATATATATATATTATTTTATGAATGAAGTAATTTTTTTAATAAATTTATTAATTTCAATTTAACATGATTTTGTTGTTTATTATTATTACACTGGATCATATAGATTCTACAACACATTTGTTGGGTTGATGGATATAGTGTTATGGTTGATGTATTAATAGTGGAAGATGAGCATTGGAATTTAGGTTTAGGGGACTAGAGTATGGAAAATAGTAGTGTATTTATGTGTCACTCTACACTCATGTGATTTAAAAATAGGCATTTAAGATCAAAAACCCTAACAATACACTTATCCTCTTGATAATGTGGCATAAAAATCATTATAAATATTGATACATAAAAATCCTCATTGATATTTGTTATGAAATATCTGGGAACCTCTATTTATACACTAATTCACTAGAGGACAACTTTGAATATTTTTCATTGAAATTTAGGGTTGGGTTTCATTTAATTTTTAAAAAACAGTTAGTGACATTATAGTGATTTAGATATTTAACATAACATGCTAGTGAAATAAACATTAGTATAAAAAAACTATTAGGTAGTCAATCCCATAACAAACATGACCTCTGTTATCATCTTATTTATCCCATCAATTTATATATATACCCTTTCAAATTTAATAATTTTGTATAAATATCTAATAAATTACACTTTAGATTCAACTTCTTTGCCAATGTATAAGATTAGATACTCACTAGTATCTATAATATGATGATTATTTAAACATATAAATGAGCCTGCAAGAAAAAAACACATTTTTATAATGAAATATTGTCAAGGCATTCTCAATATCACTTTTTGAATTTTTTTTATTTAAATAAATTTTTAAACACTCATACTATATATCATAATAAATGTATAATATAACATCAATATTTTTGATTTTTTGTATTATTGAACATTATGATATCTAATTTTAATCATGTGTATTTGTAATGACGATACGAATAAATTTTAGTAAATATTTAAATAGATTTTCTTTTGTTTTAATGTGATTGTTGGAGTTTAGATATTGACAAATCATTGACAATTAACTTATGGAGATGAATTTCATATATTTTTTAATTGACGTGGTGAAATTAATTTTTATAATATAATTTTGAGATATTTTACGTAGGAATTAAATAAAAAAATTATCTTTTACCAGACATTTAAATAATTACATCACAATTAATTTTTTGAATGTGGTAAATAAGACTTTATGAATTGGTTTTTGTTAATTACATGGGAGTATAATGATTAATTAAATAGAATGGAAATTATAATGGTAAATTATATATGAATTATATAATTATATAGAGATGTGTATATGTGCATTTAGATTAATCCATATTGTAATTATGATAGTGTTCCACCAAATGTAATTCTAGTGGGTGAAATAGAATATTCATATAGTGTAATTAATATATAAAAATTGTGAAAAGGGGAATAAATTTTGATATTCAATTCTCTTCTTTTTGGATAATATTTTATTCTTATAATGGAGAATGTAATTTGATAGCGAGATAAATGAAATGTGATCAATGGTCAGAAAATTAGTTAGAGAAATTTTTTATTTAACGTCTTTTACCCAATATATTATATTTTAGTTATTTCAATTATATATTTATTTTAATATTTTAAAAATAATTTATTTTGTATAATCCCTCAAAATAGGCCTTAAATGGATGGTTTCAAAAATCATGGGTCATGTCAAATGCATATGGTAGTCAGGCCACTATCATGACCATTTTAACTATAACTCCCACCTACTACAATTCATTATTAGTCTGTTAAACTTTGTCATTAAAAGTTTCATAGGGATCTAAAAAATCACTAGGGGTATTTAACTCTTAAATAATTGGTTGTACATGTATATTCTAATATTTCATATGGTTGTATTTATTTATAGGGGAACAAAATACTTTCTATGATTTTTCATTGTTAATTTATTTTTAATTAAATTATTTAGATGAAAAAATTATTATGTTACCTTATATTTTCCCAAACCAGTGAATTTTTTGTTATAGTGAATTTATGATAAATTGTTTATAATAAATTAGTAAAATGGAAAACTTTTTAAATGAGTTTAATGGTAGTTTTTTATATATTTCATTGTGTATGTTTGAGTATAATTTATTGGTGAATCCTTTTTGAAAACCTCTAATATTAAACTATAGTGAATTAAATTATCAATAGAGTACACATTATGGTATGAAATAACTAAAAGGTTAAAACATATATCTTTTAATTATAAAATGTTATGTATAAAGTTATATGTTTTATCTTGTGAAATCATAGTTTTAATAATAAAATATCAATTAACAATTCATTATTAATTCATTATGATATTTATGACTTAGTATGATTGAATTTTCCACAAATTAGGATATTTGTTTGTTTCATTTGAAATGGTGAATAATCAAGGTTTTGGAAAATTGAGGAGTTTTTCTATAATATTTGTGAAAATAGGGAGTGTTTTTAGGGGGATTTTATTTCGTTACAAATTTTAATGTATTTGAAATTCCTCAAGAATAATTATCAAATTAAATGGAAGTGAAATAGTTTATTTTTATATCTTATTTTGAAAATATTTTGACAAATCATGGTAATATATTAAATTATTCTTACATTCCATTTGAGGACATAATTTTATTTACTTGATTTCATATGAAATATTATTTATCATATTCATTGGGAAAATCCAACTAAATATATATTGTCCTTATATTTGGGAACATTTAAGAATAATTTTACATGACTAGATGTAATGTTTTAAAATTGAAGATCTCATTATTTTTATTGAGTTGTAAATAAAATATGTAGACAAGTTTTGTGAATTCTGTAGGTTTTACATAATTAAATTTTTTCCTTGAGGTCAATATGTTATTTTTTACCATAAAATTTGGTATAATAAATAATATATTCAATAAAATGTATATATAAAAGGTTTTTTCTATTTTGGTTTTGTATTCACATGAATTTTTTATAATTTGGAAGAATAATTTTTATAGAAATACATTCTCCAGTAGTCTACATTATCCAAAAAAACAAGCTTTCAACATTAGAAAACAAGGTAATAAACTTTAGTTCATGTAACACTGTGATTCACATAATGAAATTCGATTCCTAATGTAAGAATGGTATAAATAAAATGATGCCTTCATTTTTTTTTCTTTTTATATTATCTTATTTAAACTCTGTAATAGAACATAATTTATCCAAAAAAACACATTTAGAAACTATAATTTGATAATTTTTATAAATAATAATTCTTTCCCTCTAATAATATATATATATCAACCTATGTTTTGTTATTTCTAAAAAGAATAGATATGAATTTTTAAACATAAATAATAATTAAGTTTAACAAAAAAATAATCATTTAGTCTATTAAATTCATATAGGTAATATAAGATGTAGATTTAGTAAAAAGATATTTATTTTTGGGAATTTTTCTACATGAGAATTAGGATAAACCACTTTTATCCATAAAAATGCTAACTTAAAAGATCATAAAGTGTAATATATGAATGACAATATCTATTAAGAGTAAATTCATTTAACGTAATAATGGTTGATACTAAATTAAAAATTATAGTTTAATATACATGCTTAATGTGATTTTTATTTAATCATTACCAATTATATTTAGTTTCAAAATATAGTCAAATTTTTAATATTTTATATCTGATTAGTTTACGATTACTACATATCTAGAGAAACTACCCAACATGGTCAACCATGGAAAATTAAAATATTATTTTTATGGATAAAATAAACCATATAGATTATATAATACAAATAGAAATATATTATATTGGTTAAGATTCAAAAATCCCTTTTGAGATTACAAAAATTCATATTTTTATAAAAACAATGAGAAATTGAAATTAGTAAATTCTAAAATATTGAAACGAAATATACAATAAAAATATAAAAATTATCTATTAAATTTATAAATATAATTGAATAACATTTAATCTTATAAATAACCCCACAATTGATTAAAATAAAAAATAAGAAGTAAATTTGAAGTGATTAATCTATCTAAATTCTTTTATAATGAAATTAATCCCCAAACATCTATTATATTTGTTTAATATATTATCTCATAAACAAACTTTTCTAATTAGTAGTAATCTAATATCATATTTTCAAAATACCCAATCAAAAATTAGTGTCACATACCAATATAAATTTTTATATTCTGATAAACTAGAATTTTAGGATACTTATATCACTATTTTCATCACACATTATAAGAATGTGATTTTAATTAAATCAATTAACTTGAAAAAACATTTTTCATTTAATGTAATTAAGCATAACAACTCTATATAGATTTATATTTTAATATTTATATTATATAATAGAATATTATATTTATTTTTTTTATATAATAATAATACTGACATTTCAAAAAATTAATGTGTAATAAATTTTTTTATCTATTTCTCTAAAAAATTCCAAAAATAGAAACAATATTTCTATTTTTTTAAAAAAAAATTATTCTTTTTTTAATTATGAAAATAGGTTCAAAATGTATTTATTATATTTACACATCCACTAAATACCTTTTAAATGATGTTATATTACATTTCCTGAAACAAAGTTCAAATTTATACCCTAAACTAGGTATTTATGCTACTGATTATAAGGAATAACAAAAATCTAATACTATAAAATAACAACTTCAACCACAAATTAGAACATATCCACTATTGGAATATAAATATTACTCTTTTTTTGGTGTCATCAAACCACTACGAAATGCTAAAAATTAATGTTTAATAATTCACAAACATATATCATGGGAGAAATATTTATAACTACTACATCTGATAATAAAACCTATACATATCATATTCAATGGAATAAATAAATATGATTTTTTTAAAAATAAATATTAAAGAAATTGAAATAAATATCCCAATTTAATTCAGGATTCGTGATATGAAATAAAAATATTACCCATGTCCCATCCTACACAAGATTCACTATTTTACCACAACAACTCGGTATTTTCCTATAAAATAATAACATTAATAAATTGAAACTATTTTTATAAATCACATTCATGTACACCCAAATTCAATTATGGGGGTGTATAACCACTCAATATGATTTCACAGATAAAATCACATTCACCACATCAATGTGTAAATTAATTTAAACAATTGTGTTTTACAGAAATTTTACCATCATGTTTTTTTGATATAATAAATAAAAACTTTTAAATATGATCAATACAATAGATATTTTATCAAATATACTACGAAACATTTTGTATCCCCATTATTTTATACATAAAAAACAATCACAAATAATTCCTACTAAACACAAGAGAACCTAGTGTTTTATACTCAAAAATTAGGGTAATTTACATTTACTTTGTACAATTAAATTATAAAAAAACCCATATAAAGATAAATTCCAAAGTTATCCATATATTATTCGATGAAAATTTTACACATATTTGATACCCTAAATATGTGCTTAAAACCAAGGATTAGTTAATTATTATAACATTAACTCGTTACAATAACATCAAATATCATACTAAAATTAATAATTAAAACAAAAAAAAATACAAAGCACAAGAACAATTCCACTGATTATATATTTGTATTTTAAAAGTAATCACGTATCAATAAAATTTATATTTCATACTGTTGAAATATTTTTAAACCAATGTTGACAATTTTAATCTTATATTAAAAATTTATAAATAATTTTGATCCTAATTAAATGATTTTTATTATATTCAATAAATTACATAGGAATTTTTGATATATAAGACTGATTATGTGAATCCACATACCAAAATTTTAAAACCAAAGAGAAATAACCCATGCCTATCCAAGAAATATAAAATATTAAACTTTAATATGAAACAATACAATACAATTTCAACAAAATTTTCCTTTATTCAACCAAGCCCCACAATGTTAAGTCTCTTATAATAGCAACAATGAGAATAGAAGAGTAAATAGTGAATATATTACACCAAATACAAGAATTAACTAACATATATTAGAGAAAATTGATGTGGATGGGGTGGAGGATGCACCAATATTCTCCCAATGAAATTCAAGTCCACATCTTTAATGTAGGTTTGAAAATATGGGGAGCAAATGGGTTTTTAGATCAAAATATTATTTTCATGTCTCCTAAATAACATGGATATAAAAATAAGTCTCTATAATCATGAAAAATAAATTTATTTTCTAAAATATGTATACTAAAATTCCCAACTAAAATTTAAGGGTCTAGGTGACCATGTTGTAGCCTAATAAGTATCCCATGCATTTTTCATTTCATCATGAAACACCATTATTATAAGGCCCCATCCATAGAAAATAATTAATCTTGAGTTAAGTCAATAATTTTACATTCATTTACATTGAGGATATTGTTTGTTTTAGGGAATTAAATAATTATTCCATAAAGGATACACAACCACTTAAATTTTACAAAGTAGACACTTCTACCCACTCACTATTTTATTCATAAAATGAAATCATTTAAAAAGAAACATGGTTTCATTCATGATTAAACATCATAACATTTCCTTCATAAAATTATTCTAGACATTATAATTTCTCTTACCATCTTTATACCCTACAGAAAACATTTCATAGATTGGGGATGAGCATAAAAACATATTATTTAAAATTAAATAAGGAATAAAACTATTAGCCAAAAAATATTTTAATCCCATTAAAATGTTTTCAAAACACCACTCTCTTTACCCATAAAATTTAATCATTTTAACTTAAATATAGATATTATATGATTATTGAAAAACATGTTATAAATCATATATCATAGAGGTTTCATGTGGAACATATATCATACATGCATTGTAGCTTTCATGGTTTCATAGGGAGTAATGTTCATGGTTACTTTTTGAATACAGATCAAAGTATATTTCCTAAATCTATTAGGAGATACATTAACATTTACCTCCATCTCATTACCCAATGACTTGGTGTGATATCATGGGAACACCCGCCATCATATTATTATGAAACCACCCATATACATAAACAATTTCCAAGAACCATTACATAATCATAAAAAATAAAACAATCATAAAGAAAAAATTACACTTCACATTGCAATCATAAGAGATCATTCAAATATATCGAAATAATCAAAATTTAATCAAAACTATTTTCAATACCAAAATACATGAAAAGGGTGTATGATATTAATTTTTCATTTTATAAATTACAAGTTGGTGATAATGTAAAATTGAAAATAAAAGTTTCCGTGGAAACAATGGTCGTTGTCACCTCATATGTTAAAAAACATTAATTTTTCTATTTAGTAAATATATATATATATAAAGATTAATTTTAAAACCTATTTAATGGAATTAAAATTAAATGTTTTTTATTATACACCGTATAAAAGAAAATTTTTATAATATCAAATTATTCCATAATGAAAAGAGATTGAGTCGAAGTCTCTTACAAAGAATATATCATTAGATTAAGGATAAATAAGTGACATAATTATGTGTGAAAAACAAAAATTTCCCCAATATAATTGGATTTTAGTCTTAAAAAAATAAAATTTCATTAACATATATTCTTCAAAAAAACCAATGACATGGATATTTAACTGAATTAAGGGAGATTATGTTACAATTTCCCTTAACTTGTGAACGAATTGAATCGTACGTTATTTATTTTCCTGAAGAATAAACATAAGATAATTTATACATTATATAGAACCTCTTAAAAATTTATTATACCTTTTATATAACTTATTATCATATTATAAAAATAAAATAACTATTTAAGTTCATGTTAGACTTTTTTGATATTTGGTATATGATTTTAAAATTAACTTTCCTTAATATAAATTATCAGTGGGGTCAAAAGTGAAAAATCATAAAATAGTATTCTTGATTTAAATATCATATATATACAGTATATATATATATATTTAGAGTAATCTAAAATATTTGGAGATAAGAAATGAAATGCACCATTCATAGAGACTATAGGTCATACGTACACATGAACACTACATTAATTTTTTATTATATTAAAATAATAATGATTAAATGATATAAATGTATATTATAATACTAGTATTATATTATTTTCATATATGTCTCATAATTTTATTAAAACAACCCATTATACTTCCCATGTATAAAAGGAATGATTTATATTTTTTTGAGGGGGTGTAGTTCACACTTTCTCAAATAAAATTATAATATTAACACAACATGGAATGTATATTGGTATGATATAAATAAAAAATTCAGAAGAATAGAGGAAATATAAATATAATATATCTCTTTTTTAAAAATATTGTCGATTATAATGGCCACAATGAGATGTTGTTCAGGATAATTAAACAATCATTGCATGATGAGGTAGTAGTTCACCATACACAGAAATAATATGTTCGTTTCCCATTAAATTGAGGCGTGGTCATTTTTAGATCCAAATATTTTAATAAAAACATAATAGTATATTTAGGATACATTTTTTTCTATATAAACATATAATATGAAGAGTTTAGCGAGTGAATAATGAATATGAAAATTAAAAGTATGAGAGAAATCATTACATCTTAATTTGGAAACTTCTTTTGGTTTATAGAAAAATTATTCATTTGGATTATTTCTACCCCAAGGAAGGATTCTAGGATTATGGGAGTGATTCATGGTAGAGTTTTTAATAGTTATTTTCTGAAAAAAGGGATCTTGATGTGGGACTATTTGAGAATAGAGAGTATATTTGTATAGGATAGGGTATGGGAATCAATAAAAACTCTTATATTATTAAAATAATATAAATTAATTTTTTATTTAAAATTGATCCAATTTTGGATATTTCAATTATAAGATGAAGATAGATATAAATATTTTCATCAAATAATTTTTCGATATATATTAATTTTATTGAAAACTTTATCTTTATGGTTTACCCTTAAATGTCTTATTAACATTTTAATTGTGGTGACAAAATTTTAATTATTAAGAGGATATTTTTTTCACTCATATGGGTAAATATTCCATAATTGGACACTTACTGAGATTTTATACCTTATTATATCCTCTGTCATTTAAAAAAAATCATATTTTTAAATAAATAAACTTTTATATAATACATTAAATATGCCAATTTTTACACTATTTATTTTATTAAAATTATATAATATGTAAAATGAGAGATAAATTAAAAAAACCATTGAAAACTATTATAACATTACATATTCCCATAAAAATTAGTGTATGACATAAATTATGTAAATAATATTTACTTTGACATTTATAATATAATTTATTTGATTCCATCATTAAGGAAGAAATAAGTACATCATCATTGTGTCAGAATGAAATTTAATTATATAATGTATAATAATTATAAATAAAATACCCTGATATAGGAAATTTATTTATATTTATAATGAATATTTATAGCCTAATATATCTCTTATAAAAACCCATATTAAAATTTGTTTACTATGAAGATATATGTTTTTAAAATATATTTCATTAATTTAAATTAAATGTTATATGTTTCAAAATGACACCAAAGTTGCTTCCAAATGCTAAATATCTGTCGAAAGGGTCTTATGCGTCATCCATATATCATATAATAGTATTAAGACATGTTTTGGAGTATTTTTATATCATTAATATTATATTTTGACCCTTATTTACCAGATTTACCCTTTAACCATGGTAAAAAAAATTATTAAAATTACTATTCATCATGTAAAAAATGAAAGGTATATATTTTCATAATTTGGAATCTTTGATTCCAAATATTCATTCCATTTTTACAGATTCAAAATACTTAATTGGAAGAAATTAATTTAAAATTAATCCCTATTGTCAAAACCAGAAAAGTTGTTTTTTAAAAGTAAAAACCATTCGAAGACTGATATATGTTTATATAAAATTTCATAGTGAAATTAAATTCAATGAGAAAAATTGTATTAAATAATTAAAACTTAAAATAATTATAATTTAAATCCATTTTAGTATATAATATAAAAATATTAATTACTTAGATGAAATAGTAGTTCTGAATTAAAACTCATTTTCCCTATTCATTAATAATTTAATTTTATCAGAAAAAACCAATATTGAAACAAAAGAAAATTTTGATGTACCAATATCATATAATAACATTATTTTTTCAAATATATCTTATAAATATGTCACAAACTACATTTAAAATTTGTTTCCCCTGAAAAAGTGGTAAAAATGCTTTTTTTTAAAAATGCTTCCTTTATGCTTAAAATTATTAATTATTCTTATATAATGCCTAAAATATATATAATATAAATTTAACACATAAAATTGAGTTTATATTTCATTAATATAATCCAACACGAGTGATATGATATGATAAATGCAATTATTTTCATTTAAATATGTTTTCATAAAAATACATCTATTCTATTTAATTGGTTTTTTTTCTAATTTTAATAAATTTGGAAACTGATGAATCATTATATTAACATGTGTGATCGATATTTTCATAATAAATTTGATATTATTCATTCCATCCATTCCAATGGTTAGGTTATATGGGTAATACAATAATATTTATTTATTCTTCGTAGCTCGATATAATCTATCATGTGAACTATTGAACATATCGTTTCTTTTTTAAAACTAGGGATGTTACATACTCCACCGATTAATAAAATACATCCTTGAAATATTAATTTTCGGGAATTAATGAGTGTATGACTTTTAAAAAATACCATTATAGCTTTCCCACATTGGAAAAGGGTTTAATAAAACTGCCACTTTGAAAAAAAGAGAAGTACAAAGGTCACTCGAGATAACACATATTATGATTCCATTTACAAAAAAATAAAGATCGAAGAAAAAGAATGTGTTAAGTCCAAATAGTTCATGATAGAAAACAAAATAAGGAGAAATTTAACAAAAAACCACAAACATGTGATAGGTTAAATTGAGTTTGATTTCGCTTAAGGAAAAGTAAATGGAAAATGTTTCTTTTTTAAGATACTTTTCTTAACAGAGATGAATTTATTTATGATCTTGTATTAGAACATAAGGAAACATAATTAAATTTCAAGTATATTATTATACATTAATAAATTTCTATGAAAACACATTTATTTCAAATGGTGAGTAATTAAGATGACTTGGTCACTCCAGAAGCACTGTAATCCAATTGTAATGAATCACATAATACAAAAAAGATTTAATAACTCTAAATCTAGTCTTAAAATAGTAACCAAAAGAAAATTTTGGGATAAAATGAAATAATTTCCCCATATTAATAAATCATTGTGTGATGAAAAAATTATCCTAATCTCTAAAACTCAAAAGTAATATCAAAAGATCAAAAAATACTATTTGATAAAAAATTGTCCACAGAATTCCACCAAATAACCCAAATTAATATTGAAACACAAAAAAATTAAATATTTGACATCATTTTGTAATATGATAAGTTTAAACAATTATCTCAAAATAACAAGAAACACTCTTATTGTCTCATAAGAAAATGTAATTAACCTAATCATAATTTTCCAAGATAGGTTAATCACTTCCCTAAATAACAAATATATACATATGTATTCTATAAAAACATATATTCTCCCAAAATAGAATTTAACCACTACTCATCAAATAAAATCCCATTGTATTCTATTTTCATTAGGTATATAGGGTTCCCAAAATTGTTAATTTCGTCTAAAATAACAGGTATCTATGAATCCACATTTCATTTTCAAATATCATGGATACCCATTTGATAAATCACATGTTCCAAAAACCAAATTCATCTTACTCAACAAAATAGTTTAACTGAACAAATTCTTTTAACTAGGTACTTCCCGTAGGCTAGTGGTAGGAGATAAAGCCATATCTCACTTCACTTGTGGGTTTAAATCCTCCATCCTTGTTCGATGTGAGTGATTATCACCCTTCACATGGGATGTATTTTTTATAAAAGTATATAATTTATATAAATTTTATAACATTTAAAAAATAAGATAAAATAAACATTACATATTTTAAACTCAATGGTTATTTCATACCTTTAATTTTCATTCCAATAAAGTAAAAACACATAATTATTTCAAAAGTGAATATTTAAAAAAATATAGTTAATCAGCTTAAAACATCATAAAATATGACCAAAAATAGTATTATAATACATTAAACTTCTAATCCAACTCAAAATTAAAAACTCATGATGATATCACCAACTCTTTAAAAAGAATCCAAATCTCCAATATTGTCTAAATCATCCCCAAATACCAACAGAAAGGCCCCAATCATGAAAATTTATTGATCACGAGTTAAGTCAGTAATTCAAATCATATTTACACTGAGTGTATTTTCATAGTTAGATATTTAGAGAACTATTCCATAAGTTATTCATAACAACAGAAATGATATAATGTATAAAATTCTAATCACTATCCATTTTTCAAAAAACAATAACTTTTGAAGAGAAACATGGTTTTGTTTTTGGTTTAAACATCATAAATCTTCCTTGATAAAATTCTATTTGACCTCTTAACTTACCTTACCCATCCATACACCATGTGTGAAACATTTCAAAAACATGGGATGATTATAAAAATCTCAATAATGAATAAAAAATATGGAATAAAACCATTAGTCAATGAATCTTTTAAACCCATGATATCATTTTCAAAAAAATCATAATTTTTCACCCATTGAAAATTATCTTTTATCATACCTCATGAAATTATATGATTTTTGAGAAAATTATTTGAATTCATAAATCATAAATTCAACTTGCATAATCCATATCATAAAGGCTGGCCACTACCCTGGAAAACCGGGTGTTGAAACCCCTGATCAACTGATAGGGTGGACCTCATGGGGTCCACCGTTCGGTTTTAAAGGGGATGCACCCTCCCCCTTCCACGTCCGCTCAGCATGCGGGGGTCCAACCGGGTCGAACCGCCCGCGCTGGGCCGGGCCGCCCGCACCAGGCCGGACCCCCGCGTCGGGCCGGGCCACACCAGCATGGCCGGGCCGTGCCATCCGGGCTGGGCCACACTAGTCGGGCCAGGCTGCGCCCAACCAGGACTGGACTCGGACCTGGGTCAGGGCCACCCATGGGTATCAGGTCGTGTCGGACCGGGCCCGAACCCCCTGTTTTCAGGATTGAACTGTTCAAATGCCTATAACATGGGCTACGATCCTCTGATCAACATTCCATCAGTTTTGTAGCTATCCTTGGATTGAGACGGTCATTTTGGTATATTACACATATGGTTTCTAAATTTTTTTTGTAAGGGCAGGTTGGTTCGAACATGAAACCAACCAGGCCCTTGGAGTGAAAACACTTATAACTTAAGCTTCGGACGTCTGATTGACATGCCGTCGACCTTTTTGGATTCCTCTTAGTGATACAATTCTTTTGGCTTACTCTGCTCAGGGTTCGGATGTAGTTGGAGTATGTTCATGTTGGTTTTAACTTAAAAACCAATCGGGCCCCTCGGACTAAAAAAGCCAATTACCCACAGGCCGTGCGTCCGATTGACGCGCCGTCTATCGCATTGTGTTCCTTTCGAGGAGACAGAACTTTGGGATACATCAACTTCAGACATAGTGTCAGTTGATGTATCGAAGCCCATTGTCTTGTGGAGCGGACCATCCCGGAATTGATCTTGCTATGTGCGGGGAAACCCTAGTGCTGGCTGCGATGTGGATGACTTCCTTACTAGGATCCTCTATGGGTTTGACGAGGACGACTACCGTACTAGGATCATCTGTGGGTTCGACGAGGATGACTACCGTACTAGGATCTTCCATGGGTTTGATGAGGAAGACTACCATACTATGATCCTTCATGGGTTCGACGAGGATGACTATCATACTGGGATCCTCCATGGGTTCGACGAGGATGACTACCTTACTCAGATTCTCCATGGGTTCGACGAGGACGACTACCATACTGGGATCCTCCGTGGGTTCAAAGAGGATGAATATTTTACTAGGATCCTCTATGAGTTTGACAACCATGATGGTGTCCTCTGTGGGTTCGACGACGATGACTACTATACTTGGATCCTCCGTGGGTTCGGTAGCGACGACTACTAAACTTGGATCCTATGTGGGTTCGGCAGAGGAGATGATTCAGAGGCCACATCAAATAATCTAGACCCCTCTTCGTAAATAAATACCTGTGTGAACTGAGTCTTGAATTTCAATCATTATTTATGATATGAATGACTCGATATCCTTTGTGGATTGGATTATGATTTCCTGTGTGGATTGGGTCATACTTTCCTGTGTGGATTAAGTTATACTTTTCTGAGTGGACTAGCTTGTACTTGAGCTCATGAGTTGGAGCTAAACTAGATGAGATGACTTAGGTATATGTATGGGGATATACCTAAGTAGTGTTGGATGATACTTGTTGATTGTATGTTTTCTTTGTGGTTTAACCTTTGTGTATTCAGGAATACTTTTGGGGGTCTCGGGGTCCCCATGGAGTATCATATACTGACCCCTTCACGGGCTTCGCCCGCACTACGTTGTGTTGGTTGTAGATGACGGACATCACTGATCATGGTTGAGGCTTGTAGAGCTGGACGGTACCCGGAGGAGGATCTCACGACGATTCGGTTCCTGGAGGTGGATATCATGACGAGTCGGTGCCTGGGGGTGGATATCACAACCAGCCAGTACCCAGAGGAGACGGACGGATGTGGTGTGCTGAGGAGGAGATCTGTACCTACCCTTCAGGTAGGAATCCAGAGGATGATCCAGGAGCGGCTTGTCACCTTTCAACTTTTTTTCCTTTGAGTTGTAATTTTCTTTCAGTTGTAGCTGTACCTTTCTATTGGGTTTGTATTTCTATCCCCTTGTACTTTCAGCATGTTTGTTTTACTATTTATCTAGTGTATACATCTTCTTGAAAACTCTATGGTGTTGGTTTTCTTACATAAAGGCAATGCCTTCCCTTTTGTCGGGATTTACGCCTTTGGTGCTAGTCGCCAGCCCCTAGCCTATGAAAGGTGGGTTTGGGGTAGTTACGGCATGGTTCCCGAGGACGGGTCATGAAAAAAACCTTATCTTGTAGATCCCATTTATATCTGGAATGAGTTATATCGCTTTGTGGGGGAAGTAGTCCACATTTCCTCAAACAAAATGATAATATTTACACAATATGGAAAGAAAAAAAGGTATGTTCTGAATAACAATTAAAGAATCATGGAGATAATATAAATATAATATATATCAGATGTAAAAATAGGGTCCATTATAACGGCAACCATTATATTTGTTATGGGAAAATTGAAAAATCGTAATTTCGTGAGGCATTACTCGATCGTTCACAGAAATAGTTTGTTCGTTACACAGTAAATGGATGTGTGTGTATGTGTAGATAAATAAACTAGAAAAAAATCCTAGAATAAATTAGATACTGTTTTTATCTTGTAATCATATAATAATAGGATTTTATGAAGTGGAGAATGGAAATGAAACTAAAAAGAAAGAGAGAATGTGTTACCTCTCGATAATGTAAGATGTTTTAGTTTATATTTAAAATATTTTTTGGGAGGCTTACTAGAATTAGGGAGGCTTATAAGAATAGGGGTGGGTTTCTTGGAAGAGGATTGAGTTTGAATGTTCTATACCAATGGGTTCTTGATGTGCAGGTTTTATAGAAGATATGGTACCTTTTTATAGAAGAGGGAACATTCGCCCTTGGAAACTCATAAATTATTACATTTTGATAAATTAATTTTTTTATTCAAATGGATCCAAATTGGGATGTGTCTATGATATAGATAGTTTGAAATCTATTCATCCAATAATTTTTATGCACGTATTGATTTTAATTTAAAACTTATATTTTCGGTTTAAATTTAATTAATATTTTTTAATTGTAATTATTATAAAAACATTATAATTAATAAGAGGATCTTAATTATAATTATATGGGCTAAATTTCCAATAATTTGAATCATAATGAGCATTCAGAACTTATTAGATTCACAATGTGATTCTAAAATATTTCTTGTATTTTTAAATAATTAAATAATTTACAATTTTTATAAAATATTAATTATGAAATTTTTTTCACTATTTATTTTATTGATTTTAAATAAAATCAAAATATAGATATAACTTATAACCAAACAATTTAATAGTTTTATATAATTTTATATTCACCTATAAAAATAGTGGAATCCATAAGTTATATAAAATATTATTTATGTTAATATACATATTATCATTTATTTGATTCATTCATTAATAAATAAATCACTAAATCATCCTTGCGACATTATCAAATTTAATTATATAGTGAATAAATATTATAAATAAAATACAATTATATAGGGTATTTTTTATATTTCTAATTACTATTAATATTTTAATAGATAACTTATATAAACTAATAATTAAATTATTTTAGTAAGAAGATATATGTTTATAACATATTTTTCTTTTACTTTAAATTATATGTTATAAGTGTCATAATCACAACCATGTGGCTTTTAAAGGAAAAAAATTCATTGAAAGGGTTGTATAGGACGTCCTTGCCTCATTCAATATGATTATTACAAGTGTTAGATTGGATTTATAGTATTTTAAAATTATTTTTACCAATATTTTTTCGGATTATTCCTTAAACATTGGTAAATATAAAATTAACGACTATAGTTAGTATTAATCATGTCAAATAATAAAAGAGACATATTTACATAATTTGGCACCTCTTTTTCAAAATATGGAATCCATGTTTCCAAATATAAAACACATAATTGGAAGAAATAAATTTAAAATTATCTCCCATTGTCAAAAAAAAAAGCATTTAAAAGTGAAAACCATCAAAATATCGACGCGCATTTATATCTAATGTCAATGTGAAATTACTTACAATGACCAAAATTATATTAAATTATAAAAAAACAATCTAATTATACATTAACAGAAATTAAATATATAATATAAAAATATAAATATCATAGATTAGAAAACAGTTTGGAAATAAAATTTATTATTTCTTAACTATTCATTAAAATATGAATTTATCAAAAAAATACCAAAGTTGTATACAAAGTAAATTTCGATGACATTACTCCATATAAAATGATTATATGTAAATAGAGAACAAATAAAAGAATCAAAAACAATATTTTAAATTTTTTTCTCCATCGAAAGGCGGTATAAATGCATTTTTTTGAAAAATAATTGTTTTGTGCTTAAAATTGTTTTTGATCTTACATGTTGTTAAGAAAATATAAAATATTAATTTTAAACATTTTGTTGAATTTATATTTCATTAATACAAACTATAATGATGGATATAATTTTAATAACATCCTTATAATCATTTAAATTTCTTTTCATAAAAACACATCCTTTATATTCTAATTTGTTTTCATTTACATTTATAATAAATTTGGTAACTAATGAATAATTATTTTACCATGTGTAAACAATATTTTGATAATTTCATACACATCACATTCTAAAAATTAATTTCAAACATTTCACAAACATTAATATATATAACCAACGATAACAATTAGGACATAACACTATTTCTTAAAATATTCCACTTAATTATTTTATTAAATCTATCATATTCAAAAAAAATTAATCTATTCCCAGTAAATAATCCCATCAAACCATCCATTAAACCCTTAATGTCATTACAAAGACATAATTGAAAAAAAACATTGTTTTAATCAATATAACCTAAATCATTCTCTTTTATATATAGTATACAATTTTATATTTTTACCCTCTTTAAAATATGTTTCATCTTAAATAAAAAATTTCAAGTTAATCCATCAAAAAATAAATGAAAATTTGGATATAGAAACTCTCTAAAAAACTATGATTTTATCTGAAAAAATATTACTTGAGTATACATTAGATAGTTTTATCCCTCTAGAAATAAAATCACATATGTCCCCATGCATTAAGAATCCCCATTAACTAGAAAATCGAGCTAATGAGTGTGTAACCCACAGTTGTTTTCTATATTTGTATAAAATTATGAACAATTTATATCATTTAAACATAATATTGAATACACCTTAACAAATATCATAATATTATTAATATAAAACTTTAATTGATTTGTATGAAACACCATACCTTAGAAATACATTTTAATAATCCTTATACATCATATCAAAAAATTTATTCAATTTGTGTAGTTAAAAACGATCCAAAAATATATATAAAAACCATGATATCACCTCACATGAAATTATATTATTCCAAAAAACTCATGTCTTCCTTAATCAGTTACAAAAAAACCAATTAACATTCAAACAGATCATTCAAATGAATAAAGGAGATGGTGTGTTCAAAAAATCATATATCCTTTAGTACTTAAATTTATTCATATCTATATGTATAACTTTATATAAATAATAGAAACAACCATTAAATGAACAATTAACATAAAAACTGATCATTAAGTCCATAAATAATCCACTCACACAAGAAACCTAATTTGTATAAAAAAATCATAATATAAACTACTATTTATTACATAATTATATTAATTTTATTCTCATTGTATGATATATTAAAATAGAATAATGAGACTAAGATAATGTACATTTCTCTCTATAATAATAATTATAATCTCATTATTCCATAATTTATACACACTTTTAATGATTATAATCACCCAAAGAATGAATTTGATAATGAATAAAATCCTCCATACACCGCTATACTGGAAATAATCTCAGAATATGTAATATAGAACGTAACCATCATAATTTTTATAAAAATATTATAATTTCATCGGCAATGAAATAAATTGTATTAGACAAGAACCTAATTATACTAATGCTCAAAAATAATGATTATCATATTATTTATGATCTTTATATATTTTTAAAGAAAATTGTTTTATATAAGAAATTGAAAAAATTGATAGGTATAGAGCTTACCATAAAACCCTACCACAGGATGGAATCACCTTATAAAAATAATAAATTTTATTACTGTAAGAAGTAATCACTGTATTTCAAGAATGAACCACCTTACCATTAAAATAAATCACCTCACCAAAATAAAGAGAGTATGTAGTCACATCAATTTACCATTACGTTGTGTGTGAAAATTTTCATAAATATATTTAATAATAGTATTTATTAATGTAGTGAATACATTAAGATAAAGATAATCACATGCGTTTAGATTCTAAATGCAAGAATCAATGAACCTACAACATCAACCTACAACATCAACAGAATGTGACATGTTTCCATGAGTGCAACTGACTGTACATTAAGTTAAGGTTGCCTGCATTTTATAACTTACATGTAGATTAGTTCAAATCCCAAATTGATTGTTTTGATTCATTAATTAAAATGAAATAACATTTAATGAAGGATTATTTTTCTCCACGGACTATTTTAAATGAATATCTAGTTAAAGTAATTTATTTTGTCATGGAGAGGATGATGAAGATGATGTTCTATTAAGTCATTAACTGAAACATTGATAATAATTTAGGATTTCAATGAGAACGCCATTTATAATGATCTATTTACATGAAATCACTAAAAAACATTTTTTATCTATTTCTATAGAAGAACTCAGAGGCTTAAAATAGTTAATTCATAATGGATCATACTACTATATAAATTATATTAATCTCTCTAATTATATTTTTTATTTTATGATTCTCATTTGAGTATTGTGATATTGAACCATATTTATTCGAACACGCCATCTCCTTTGATAAAATTGGAGAATACAGAACATTCAATAAAAATTAATTTTACAATTACTTCCTTGAATAACTATGGAATCAGTTCTTATGGGAATGTATTAATATTTTTCCAACATATATTTATAGAAGATACATTGTTCTTTGACAACTATGTGAATTTTTTCTTTTAAAACATGATCCAGGTTGTGGATTTGGTTATTTTTATAATAATTTTCTTAGATTTCTCTTACATCGATGTGAAGCGGATTGAGTATCATATTTATATTGATCTAATTTTGTATTCAAATTTGTGATTTATTTTTCATTTTATTTTAATATTTTAATGTTAAAACATTATATGTTATTAAAATTTAAAACAAAACCCTACTTTTACTATTAATCTCAATTTCTATCTATAAAATGTATATTATTGAGTAACATAGTTTCAAAAGATAATTTATTTAAGAGATATTTTAATTGATCTACAATCACCCTTATGATATTATATTTAAAAGGAAAAAAGTTAAATTTTTCTACTATTTATATTAATTGTGTTTTTTGAAACCGTTTGGGGGATTTTGTTAATGTGTTTTTAATAGAAATATTTATTATGAACTCAATTTACCCCACTTGTGTTACTCAATCAATCCAACACTTGGTATTTGAGGTTAATCAAATTTCAATTCAAATGTGATTTAGTTGTCTTTTAATGATCTTAAACTTATGTTATTTATATAAAAAATTCATTATGTATAAGAATATAAATGCGGGATATTCTAAAAATATTCCAACTTATTTTAATGGAACAAGCTAATCTCAATGGATGATTAAAATGAAGATTCATATTGAATGCATGGATTTTTATATATGGACTATAATTAAAGAAAAATATGAAATTCCAAAAACTAATATAGTTTAATGGTGTAATCATTCTAAAAAACATTTAGAAATAACAATAAAAACCTGAATCCTTTATATATTTCTTTAGGATTTCGAGAATTTAATATGATTTCACACTTTACAACTACATTTGAAATTTGAGATACATTTGAAGTATCACATGAGAGAACATATAATTTCAAAGAACTGAACATAAATAACTATTCTATTAAATTTGATACTTTTAAAATAAAACATTATAAACATATTTTACATATGTATCTATGGATTAATTATATCATGAACAAAATTAATTCATTAGGAAAACTAATTCCTGGTAAAGATCCCATGATGAAATTGTTGAGATGTTTTCCAGATGGATGGATATGAACCTCAGTTACAATTCGAGAGTTATGTGATTTAATAAAGTCACCCATTAAGGATAAGATAGTAAACATTATTATCTATGAAGTGGAACTATAATTATATAGTGTGATAGAGGATAAAAAATATATATATTATAAATAATTCAAAACCTTTTTTCCATAAAAGGGAAGATCATTGATGACATATCATTTAATAGAGAGTCACTTGCTAAAAGTGATTAATAACATTCATATATGTATAAAAGATTCAAAATATTCTAGAAAAGTAATATGATCTCTAAGAAACTCAGTTAATGGAAATTATGTATATAGAGGAAATTAGTAAGAGGTTTCTAAGATGGTTGATACAACAAATGAGATAGCCTACTATGAATAATATATAGAGGGAATTTTCCGAGATTAAATTATTAAGGAAAAAATTCAAGAAGAAGAATGATTATAATGATATATGTATAATAAATCAATGAAATAATATTTGAGTTCTTGGGAAGATATTATGAATGATAAAGACTCAACTAAAGAGGATAAGAATAATAGAATTAACATGTGTATTATAACAAACAAAAATGATTTATCTAATGTTAATCCTACTTATCATGTATATATTTATAACATATATTCATTTGAAAACATTTATGGAAACATTTAAAATGATGTAATGATAAAATATTGTAATAATATGGAAGATACTTATGATAAACATAATGATAAATATAAGGCCCCGGCCTTAAACCTTACTTAATATTGAATTAAATGAATAATTCACATTGAGGATCTTTTCAGGTTTAGAGTTTTAGAGAATTGGAACATAACTATTACATCTCAAAAGATTACAAAGTAGTCACTTATACTAAGTTTCCATAATAAAAAAAACTCTTGAAAGAAACATGTCTATTCCATGTTTTATATAGCATGACATTCCCTTGATCCCATCCTTGACCTTATTCCACATTAAGTCCTGTGAAAAACATTTCAAAAAAACTTGGGTTGAGCATAAAAAGCTCAGTAAGGGATACACAAAGAATGAAAACTGTTAGTTTTTCAAAATCAAGTAAACCATGTATACTCTATCAAAGTAATACCTTCACCTTCATGAAGTAGTAAAAACTCTTTACTGAATAAAGTATCATTACTTACCTTTTTGTAACCAAAGTATTACCATAAAACCCATATAAAGAACACATAACATATATAAAGGTAACTTGGGATATAAACATACTTAAGTGGAATAACCATATGGTCGACTTCCACACATATCACTAAATGGAATAGCCATACGGCCAATTTCCATACATACATAATGGAATAGCCATACGGCTGACTTCCATACCCAATGCATTGGAGGTTATAACTTAACCACCCGTCCTGGTATTCACAGCACCACCCGTTATATGGTTAATAACATAACCACCCGTTAAAATGTCCAAGTACCAGTATAAAATCATAAAACATAAAACCAATATAAAGGAATGATAACATTTCCACATTTCAATCACAATATATCATAAATATATTGACATAATAGAATCCTTTTTCAAAACCATTTTCAATACCAAAATACATAAAAGAGTATATGGTATTTATTTTATTCTAAAAACATTACGGCTTGTTGAGAAAGCCAAATACCAAATAATACTCGCGGCGGTGGAAAAGGTCATTGTCACCGCGTACGTTAAAAAAACATTCCTTTTTGTCTTTTAGTAAAACGCTTCATAGAAAAATATTCCTTTTGTATAAAAGTAAAAGTCAAAGGGGTTTATACACCGTATAAAAGAAAGTTGTGTATAAAACGAAATATGCCTCAATTAATAGAGATTGAGACGAAGTCCCTTACCTCGGGTCCGACTTGACTTGATCGTTCTTTAACGTCCTGAATAATAAACTTGAGTTAATTTATACTTGATTAAGAACCATTTTAAAGTTCATTATTCCTTTTATATCACTTATTTCCATGTTATAAACATTATGTAACCATTTAAGTTAATAATGTTTGTTTTGTCAATATTTGGTTCTTAAGTCGAAAGTTGACTTCTTACAATTACATGTTGTTCGTGTGGTCAAAAGTTCTTTATATCCAGAATGAAATTCCCGATTTGGATATAATATGTATCATATATATCCAGCATATACATGTATTTATAATATTACATAATCATTTAGAGGTAAGAAATGAAATGCACCGTTCATGGAGACGGTAAGCCGTACGTACGCATGAACGCTACTTTCATTTCTTTATCATATTAATGGAATTAAAAATAAATGAGAGGTATGTATATTTTAATTCCAGAATTATATTCATCATTTAGATATATCATTAATTATATATATCCATTATATACATGTACTTTTAATAGTACATTACATTTGGGGATAAGAAATGAAATGCACCGTTCATGGAGACGGTAAGCCGTACGTACGCATGAACGCTACTTTCATTTCTATCTCATACTTTAATGTAATTAAATTATAATGATATAGAGGTATATTATAATTCCAGTATAACATCATATATAATAACTTTAAATCCATCCTTTACACGTCCCACATATGACATTAACGAATCACATCACTTTGAGGGGGCGGTAGTCCGCACTTCCTTAAATGAAGATATCATGTTTACCCATAATGGAAACCATAAAGGTATGAACAAAATGCAAAATAAAGAAGCTTAAAGAAAAAATAAACATATTATATATCATATATAAAAATAGTGACATCATAATGGCCACCCTTGAAGGTGTTAAATGAGTATTGAACAATCATCGTTTCGGGAGGCAGAATTTCGCCATCCACGGAAACCGTATGTTCTTTAACCATTTGATGTAGTTGTGTGAGAGTGTAGCTAGAATAAATCTTATAACAACATCCTAGTATATTGAAGATACTGGTGTTGTAACAAAAGAAGTAAATAAAAAGAGTTGAGAGGGTTGGAGAAGCAAAATAAAACAAATGAAATAGAGAGAATGAATTACCTTTAAAAGTGTAACTCCTTTTGATTTGAGCCTAAAGGCTTCCTTTGAAAGGCTTCTGCCCAAAGGGAATCCTCTAGGATGAGGATAGGGATGTGGAGAGAGTAAATGGGCAGGGGTTGGCCGAGCCAAAGGCTTGAGGAGTGTGTGAAATGAGGTAGAGGTGGGGGCCTTTTATAAGAGGAGAGGAGGGGCACTTTTGGAATGTAAAGAAATATTACTTTATTTGAAAATGTTCTTCGGTTTTAAAAGGTCCCACATTGATATAATTCCTGGATAAGGTGATAAGGTTTTGAAATCCACCCATACAATAAGTTTTGTACATGTGTAGTTCATAGATTTTAAATTATCCTTCCATTTTATTTTAATCGTTAAATAATGAGGTCATCACTGCATCATCATGATGTCATAAATAAATTAATTTATTTAAAGTCTAAAAATTAAAATAAAAATACTATGATGTAGGAAATCTTTTTATCTTTCCAGTTACTATTTATAATTAAAAATATGATCTTTATAACCCCATGTAAAAATTGTTTTGGTAAAACATATTATGTTTGTGTCATTTTTACTTTTACATTAAATAAAAAGTTATTTATGTCATTTCCAACCAAAGTGTCTCCATGGGGTCCCCAAGTTGACCCATGGCTTTTATTGGTCGGCCATGACACAACCAATGAGGGTAGGACATGTGTCAAGTTCATTTCATATTATTAAAACATTATTTTTACCTTAAACTACACTAATTACCACTAATCGCGATTAAGAACATAATAAGTTACTATTCACCAAAAAATTATTATAACCTCATTGAACCACATTTTACTTCTTAATGACAACCATGTATGTCAGATTTTTGAAATTCAAAACACAATAATGGCAAAATTTCATTTAAACGGAAAATCAGTCTTTATAAGTACCACTTAGTGGTTTCACTATTCATCAAAAATTGAAGTTTTTCAGAAAATTACCAAAAATTCAACCTAATCTATATTTGATATTAGGAATTCAAAAATGAAGTCTATTTTACAAAATTCAAAACATATAAGTCACATTAATTAATTTAATAATTAATTCCCGCTGTCAGAGCAAATAGCGTGTTTTTATGAAACAATAAGTATCAAATGATTGACACTAGTTTAAGTCCGATTTCAAAGTGAAATTAATTCCAATGACCACTATTGGATTTAATGGTAAAAATATTTTCTAATTTCACTTTAAAACCAATTCAAAAGATAATCTAATCATATAAATAAATTATATTAAAAAGAGGTTTTGAATTAAAATACAACATTTTACACTATTCATTAAAAAAATGAACTTTATCAGAAAGGTACCAAAAATTTACACAAAGTAAATTTTGATGTCTTGATTCTAAAGAAGAGTTATATTTGGTCCAATAGAATTTATAGGATCAATCAAAACTATATTTAATGATGGTTCTCCATCAAAAGGTGATAAGTGGACCTTTCGTGAAAATTAGGGTATAAATGTCTAAAATTGAACTCTTTCCATATTTTAAGCCTTTATCTTTTATTGGGTAAATGTAAAAACATTTAAAAACATATATAATCATATTTTAGTTATTTCTATCCATTCCCGTCAGTACAACGGCTACTCGTTAACTAACATTTAAAATAATATTATTTTATTACTTGTGTGCAACGTAAGTTTTCAAAGAAACTCATCGTTGCGTACTGAGTACACTATCGAACGTAGAAACCCCTTTTAATTAAAATTAAGATTTAATTCGTAAATATTAATAAATATGAAAATTTTTTATTCTTTATTTACCTGTGATGTTACATCCTTCCCCCCTTTTGGGAATTGCGTCCTCGCAATTTTATTCACTTATCAAAATAAGTGGGGGTATTTATCCCTCATAGCATTTTCAGATTCCCACGTTGCCTCTCAATCACATGGTTTTTTCACAAAACCATTACCTGATGAATCACCTTATTCCGTAACACCTGCTCCCTGTGGTCAAGAATCTAGACCGGTTGTTCTTCATAAGATAGGTTCTCTTCCAGCTAAACTACCTCTGGACTCAAAACATGAGATGGATCTGGCATATAATTTCTCAACATTGAAACATGAAAAAAATTGTGTACCTGAGATAAACTCGGAGGTAAATCCACCTGGTATGCAACTGATCCAACTCTCTCCAGAATTTCATATGGTCCAATAAACCTTGGACTTAGCTTTCCTTTCTTACCAAATCTCATCACACTTTTTCAAGGTGAAACCTTGAGAAAAACATGATCACCTACCTCAAAAGATAGATCCATCCTCCGGTTATCCGCATAACTCTTCTGCTTGCTCTGAGCTGTTCTCATGTGTTTCTGAATCAACTGAACTTTTTCTGCAATCTCTTCAACCAATTCTGGTCCCATCAACTTCCTTTTACCCACTTCATCCAAGAAAGCTGGAGTTCGACACCGCTTCCCATATAATGCCTGAAATGGTTCCATCTGTATACTAGAATGAAAAATGTTATTATATGAAAAATCAACCAAAGAAAAATGTTGGTCCCAACTTCCCTGATAATTCATAGAACAAGCTCGTAGCATATCCTCCAATGTCTGAATTGTTCGTTCTGACTACCCATCTGATCGAGGATGAAAAGCTGTACTAAAATTTAATTCAGTACCCAACGACTTCTGAAGGCCTTTCCAAAAGTTAGAAGTAAACCTGGGATCACGATCCGATACAATGGAGAGAGGAACTCCGTGTAACCTGACTATCTCTTTAAGATACAAACGGGAAAGTTGATCAAGAGATAAAGTATCTCGTATAAAAAGGAAATTAGCACATTTGGTCAAGCGCTCAACAATAACCCAGATTGCATTATTACCTTGAGATGTCTTCGGTAATCCAACAATAAAGTCCATGGATATATTCTCCCATTTCCACTCTGGAACTGGTAAAGGCTGAAGCATCCCTTTCGGTAACTGCCACTCTGCTTTAACCTGTTGACATGTCAAACACTTCATAGTAAAATCAGCAATGTCTCTTTTCATTCCATCCCACCAGTAATACTCCGCAGATCTCTGTACATCTTAGTACTGCTAGGATGAACTGAAAACGGGGAACTATGAGCCTTACATAACAACTCATTCTTCAACTGTGAATCACAAGGCACACATAACCTCTTCCCAAACCTCATAACACAAACACAAACTTATCCAAGAACTAATAGAAAATTTTATTCATAAGGTCCATGAATACAGCAGGTGCATTGGTTAACCCAAAAGGCATAACTACAAATTCATAATGGCCATATCTAGTACGGAATGCAGTCTTCGGAACGTCTGCTTCTTTTACTTTCCACTGATGGTACCCCGACCTCAAGTCAATATTCGTAAAATACTGAGCTCCCTGGAGCTGATACTACTTCATTTGATGGCCCAACATCTTCTGAAGTTGTTGCAAAGGATTTCACCACCCCTTTCTGCTTATAGTCTGGCTGCATTCCCCCAGTTGAGTTCTTCGTTGGACACTCATCTACATAATGACCCATTTCATTACACTTAAAACATCTTACCGTTGGCTTTTCATTTCCTGCTTGATCATCTTCCTTACAGTTACGAGCAATATGACCAGACTTACCACACCGAAAGCACTTACCAGACTTGGATAAACATTCTCCAGGATGCATTTTACCACAATTCTCACAGGATGGATATTTGGTTTTCTTAACTCCTTGCTTCTTTGATGAATTCTTCCCCTTTGCCTGCCAACTAGACCTCTTATTCTGTTGTTTTTCATAGAACACCTGATCATCGGCAAACTCCACTTCCACCTTCTCCGCACATCGAACTAGTTTTTCATAACTTTTGAACTCACGAGAAGCTAAAGCCCTTCGATAATTTGGCTTTAACCCTGAGTAAAAACGGTTTATTTTACTATCAATATCTCGTATGAAGTTTGAAGCATACCTTGCCAATCGAGTGAACTTTTCTTCATAAGCAGCCACTGAATCATCCTCCTGCCTCAATTCTAGGAACTGTTTTTCCATCCTAAGACGAAACACCTTAGGAAAATATTTCTCAAGAAACATACATTTGAATTCGTCTCAGTGAAGATCCTCAATCTCATCATTATCCCTTATATTTTTCACCATCGACCACCACTGATCAGCTTCTCCTTCAAAACGGTAAACAGCAAGACTAACCTTTTGATGTTCTGAACACCCCATGACATCAAAAATCTTCTCCAATGCTTTAATCCACCCTTCAGCTTGCACAGGATCAGATGATCCTCTAAATGATGGGGGATGTTGCCTCATGAAATGTTCCACCACTGACATGTTCCTCTGCGGTTGATCCGGCTGATCTCGTGCATGGATACCACCACCATTTATAGCCTGAGTCAACTGTGCCATCACTACAACAAACTGTTCAGTTCCGATTCCGACCATCTCAGGTTGCTGATTTGGAAGGTTGTCTTCCTCTTAATGTCATCCCAACATAGCTGCTTTGTTTCCTCTGCGGAAAACCATTCTGAACACAGAAATATCTTAGGCGAAGCAACATGGTAATCCGTAAATGCTATATCATTTCAATCATATTATAATTTAACACTTTTCTTACTCCTAAAGGTGTCTAAACCGACCTTTGATACCAACTATAAGGCCCCGGCCTTAAACCTTACTTAATATTGAATTAAATGAATAATTCACATTGAGGATCTTTTCAGGTTTAGAGTTTTAGAGAATTAGAACATAACTATTACATCTCAAAAGATTACAAAGTAGTCACTTATACTAAGTTTCCATAATAAAAAAAACACTTGAAAGAAACATGTCTAGTTCCATGTTTTATATAGCATGACATTCCCTTGAACCCATCCTTGACCTTATTCCACATTAAGTCCTATGAAAAACATTTCAAAAAAACTTGGTTTGAGCATAAAAAGCTCAGTAAGGGATACACAAAGAATGAAAACTGTTAGTTTTTCAAAATCAAGTAAACCATGTATACTCTATCAAAGTAATACCTTCACCTTCATGAAGTAGTAAAAACTCTTCACTGAATAAAGTATCGTTACTTACCTTTTTGTAACAAAAGTATTACCATAAAACCCATATAAAGAACACATAACATATATAAAGGTAACTTGGGACATAAACATACTTAAGTGGAATAACCATACGGTCGACTTCCACACATATCACTTAATGGAATAGCCATACGGCCAATTTCCATACATACTTAATGGAATAGCCATACGGCCGACTTCCATACCCAATGCATTGGAGGTTATAACGTAACCACCCGTCCTGGTATTCACGGCACTACCCGTCATATGGTTTATAACGTAACCACCCGTTAAAATGTCCAAGTACCAGTATAAAATCATAAAACATAAAACCAATATAAAGGAATGATAACATTTCCACATTTCAATCACAATATATCATAAATATATTGACATAATAGAATCCTTTTTCAAAACCATTTTCAATACCAAAATACATAAAAGAGTATATGGTATTTATTTTATTCTAAAAACATTACGGCTTGTTGAGAAAGCCAAAGACCAAATAATACTCGCGGCGGTGGAAGAGGTCATTGTCACCGCGTACGTTAAAAAAACATTCCTTTTTGTCATTTAGTAAAACGATTCATAGAAAAATATTCCTTTTGTATAAAAGTAAAAGTCAAAGGGGTTTATACACCGTATAAAATAAAGTTGTGTATAAAACGAAATATGCCTCAATGAAAGGAGATTGAGACGAAGTCCCTTACCTTGGGTCCGACATGACTCGATCGTTCTTTAACGTCCTGAATAATAAACTTGAGTTAATTTATACTTGATTAAGAACCATTTTAAAGTTCATTATTCCTTTTATATCACTTATTTCCATGTTATAAACATTATGTATCCATTTATGTTAATAATGTTTGTTTTGTCAATATTTGGTTCTTAAGTCGAAAGTTGACTTCTTACAATTACATGTTGTTCGTGTGGTCAAAAGTTCTTTATATCCAGAATGAAATTCCCGATTTGGATATAATATGTATCATATATATCCAGCATATACATGTATTTATAATATTACATAATCATTTATAGGTAAGAAATGAAATGCACCGTTCATGGAGACGGTAAGCCGTACGTACGCATGAACGCTACTTTCATTTCTTTGTCATATTAATGGAATTAAAACTAAATGAGAGGTATGTATATTTTAATTCCAGAATTATATTCATCATTTAGATATATCATTAATTATATATATCCATTATATACATGTACTTTTAATAGTACATTACATTTGGGGATAAGAAATGAAATGCACCGTTCATGGAGACGGTAAGCCGTACGTACGCATGAACGCTACTTTCATTTCTATCTCATACTTTAATGGAATGAAATTATAATGATATAGAGGTATAATATAATTCCAGTATAACATCATATATAATAACTTTAAATCCATCCTTTACACGTCCCACATATGGCATTAACGAATCACATCACTTTGAGGGGGTGGTAGTCCGCACTTCCTTAAATGAAGATATCGTGTTTACCCATAATGGAAACCATAAAGGTATGCCCAAAATGAAAAATACAAAATCTTAATGAAAAAATAAACATATTATATATCATATATAAAAATATTGATATCATGATGGCCACCCTTGAAGGTGTTAAATGAGTATTGAACAATCATCATTTCGGGAGGCAGAATTTCTCCATCCACAGAAACCGTATGTTCTTTAACCATTTGATGTAGTTGTGTGAGAGTTTAGATCGAATAAATCTTATAAAAACATACTTGTATATTGAAGATACTGGTGTTGTTACAAAATAAGTAAATAAAAAGAATTTAGAGGGTTGGAGAAGCAAAATAAAACAAATGAACAAGAGAGAATGAATTACCTTTAAAAGTGTACCTCCTTTTGATTTGAGCCTAAAGGCTTCCTTTGAAAGGATTCTGCCCAAAGGGAATCCTATAGGATGAGGAGAGGGATGTGGAGAGAGTAAATGGGCAGGGGTTGGCCGAGCCAAAGGCTTGAGGAGTGTGTGAAATGAGGTAGAGGTGGGGGCCTTTTATAAGAGGAGAGGAGGGGCACTTTTGGAATGTAAAGAAATATTACTTTATTTGAAAATGAGCTTCGGTTTTAAAAGGTCCCACATTGATATAATTCGTGGGTAAGGTGATAAGTGTTTGAAATACACCCATCCAATAAGTTTTGGACATGTGTAGTTCATAGATTTTAAATTATCCTTCCATTTTATTTAAATCGTTAAATAATGAGGTCATCGCCACATCATCATGATGTCATAAATAAATAAATTAATTTAATGTCTAAAAATTAAAATAAAAATAATATGATGTAGGAAATCTTTTTATCTTTCCAATTACTATTTATAATCAAAAATCTGATCTTTATAACCCCATATAAAAATTGTGTTGGTAAAACATATTATGTTTGTGTCATTTTTACTTTTACATTAAATAAAAAGATATTTATGTCATTTTCCAACCAAAGTGTCTCCATGGGGTCCCCAAGTTGACCCATGGCTTGTCTTGGTCGGTCATGACACAACAAATGAGGGTAGGACATGTGTCAAGTTCATTTCATATTATTAAAACATTATTTTTACCTTAAACTACACTAATTACCACTAATCGCGATTAAGAACTTAATAAGTTACTATTCACCAAAAAACTATTATAACCTCATTGAACCACATTTTACTTCTTAATGACAACCACGTATGTCGGATTTTTTGAAATTCAAAACACAATGATGGCAAAATTTCATTTAAACGGAAAATCAGTCTTTATAAGTACCACTTAGTGGTTTCACTATTCATCAAAAATTGAAGTTTTTCAGAAAATTACCAAAAATTCACCCAAAGCTATATTTGATATTACGAATTCAAAAATGAAGTCTATTTTACAAAATTCAAAACATATAAGTCACATTAATTAATTTAATAATTAATTCCCGCTGTGAGAGCAAATAGCGTGTTTTTATGAAACAATAAGTATCAAAAGATTGACACTAGTTTAAGTCCGATTTCAAGTGAAATTAATTCCAATGACCACTATTGGATTTAATGGTAATAATATTTTCTAATTTCACTTTAAAACCAATTCAAAAGATAATCTAATCATATAAATAAATTAGATTAAAAAGAGGTTTTGAATTAAAATACAACATTTTACACTATTCATTAAAAAAATGAACTTTATCAGAAAGGTACCAAAAATTTACACAAAGTAAATTTTGATTTCCTGATTCTAAAGAAGAGTTATATTTGGTCCAATAGAATCTATAAGATCGATCAAAACTATATTTAATGATGGTTCTCCATCAAATGGTGATAAGTGGACCTTTCGTGAAAATTGGGGTATAAATGCCTAAAATTGAACTCTTTCCGTATTTTAAGCCTTTATCTTTTATTGGGTAAATGTAAAAACATTTAAAAACATATATAATCATATTTTTGTTATTTCTATCCATTCCCGCCAGTACAACGGCTACTCGTTAACTAACATTTAAAATAATAATATTTTATTACTTGTGTGCAACGTAAGTTTTCAAAGAAACTCATCGTTGCGTACCGAGTACGCTATCGAACGTAGAAACCCCTTTTAATTAAATTTAAGATTTAATTCGTAAATATTAATAAATATGAAAATGCTTTATTCTTTATTTACCTGGGATGTTACAATTAATATAATATTTTAAATATATAATATGACCTTACTACTAGTTTGAGAATTATATTACTAATGAGAATGATAAAAATGATCATCTACAAAATGAGGACAAATAATCAATATAATACAATGAGAAAGTAATGCATTATTTCGAAAATTATAAAAATGGAATAAACACCGAGACCCTGGTTCCTAGAAAAAAAACCACACCTAAAAACTGTATTAGGATTGATTATAAACATAGACATGGAAAAATTATTTATAATAGAATTATTCATATTTATAATTATTATAAATATGTTACCATTTTTTATTCATCTAGAACTAAAAATATTTTTTCAAAAAAAATAACAATTTTATTTATGAAACCTATTAAGAAATTTTGTGTTCTAAAGACTTTTATTAATAACACTTCTACACTAAAGAATTTTTGTGTAATAGAGTCTATTTTGGTTTAAAATTTTATTTTTAGGAAACATATTTAAACATATCCATTAATAATTTATGCTATATTAACATGAAATTTTCTGGACATATGACTAGTGAAAATTCATGTTTCAAAAAAATAATCATGGTTAATGGGTGGCATGTCACTTTTTGTGACAATTCCAATGGAAAAAAGATTTGACTTTGTCAAATCGGTAACACTGAAATTATTTTAATTACTCAATTTTTATTTGTATATATATTAATGTGTAATTATATTTATAATGTCACAAATATGTGATGTTGAATTTCATTATAAGTTTTTAAATATTTCCTGAATTTTTATGCTAAAAAATCATTAGTTTATATTTATTTAAGAAAAGATAATATTTTTATGTTAATATAGATTCATTGTTTTCAAATAAAATTCATGAAAAATATAATTTCATAAATAATTACTGATTTGGAATAGGATACTAGAACATTGAAAAATACAGTCACTTATAAGGCTCACTAGAAAATGGATAGGCAATGATCTGTCTAACTAAAATTCCAAAATCATAATGTTTTTACCCCATGACAAAAAGGGAAACAATGTAAAATATTTTTCAAATCAAATAAAGATGTCTCTAAATTTAAACCCATATATTTGGATCCCATGGACTTTTTTGTACATTTTATTGTATCTTTGTTAAATTGAAAAAACAATGTTTATGTTCTAGTGGAAAACTTTTCTAGATAAATGTGGTTATTCTTTCTATAACGACTCAAGTATATATAAAATATTTTTTTTCATATCTATTAATATTTATGAATAAGATACTAATTTTATGTTAAATATGAAACATTTTTTTATAGATTACTCATCACGCAACAATGGGTATCTTTGAAATCTTACGTTAGAGAAAACATTGACTTATACTGGAAAAACATATAATAATAATATTATTTTAAATGGTAGTAAACACCTAGTCATTTTAATGGATGGAATGAAACAAAAACTACAATATTATTATACATTTTTGTTAAACATTTTACATTTATTTGATATATTTTTGAGGATTAATATAAGAATGAAACTGAATGTAACCATGAAATACTCGAATATTTTTTAAAATATTGTTTTCATGCCCTTTGTTTGGGATCCTTTTTTAGGTATAGATTTCTGTCACTTATATATGTTATATTTGAAAGAATAAAATTCTTATTTGGAATAAGGACATCATAATTAACTTTGGTTGAAATTTTGGTATTTTCCTGATAAAATTCACGTTTTAATGAAAAGTAAACAATACTGCATTTTAATTCAAAACTACCTTTTATTTGAATTTATTTATACAGTTACATTTTTATTTAAATTTGTATTTAAGTATACATGGATTATGTTTTTATCATATAATACAATTATGGTCATTAGAGGTAATTTCACTTTTTTTGACACAAACACATGTCCATCTTTTGATAGTTATTATTTCTTAAAACCTCGCATTTGTGTTTTGAAAACAAGAATTAATTTTAAATTAATTTCTACCAATTATATAACTTAAATTATGAAAAACTAATTTCATATTTGGAATCATGAAGTCTATATTTTGTAAATAGTTACATTTTTTATAAATTATGAACAGTAACTTTGGTAATTATATTATTTACCCTGGCTAAATGGTATATCTCGTTGAATAATGGTAACAAATAATATTATAATAATATTAAACTACAATAACACATGTACTTATCCTATATTATTAGATATGTATGATTATGGGCATCCTTGGGATGATTTTGGAACCCTGTGGTGCCACTTTGATGAGAAAATGATATTTTATTTGAAATAATTTAAAGTAAGGAAAAATGTAACATATACATATATATTTTTGTAAAAAAAATTATAATGGGTTATATAAGTTATTTTTTTTACTATAAATAGTCATTATAAATTTAAAAAGATTTATTACATCATGGTATTTTATTTATAATTTTTAGTCATCAAATAAATAAATTTATTTATGACACAATGATTATGTATTGATTACCATATTAATGAATGATAGAATGATTTGAGATTATAAATACTAAAATGAATATATTTTGAAGCATTTATTTCCATCCATGAGTTTAATGGATTATAGTGACATTTTATATTTGAATTAAGTAATTTTTTTCTAAATAATAATTTTTTCATAGAATTTTAAAAAGTCATGATATGAATAGTATAAAAATTGAAAAAAATAAGATGTTAATGAAGATACTATTTTATTAAAAGATATAATTGTTTGAAATTTTTTTGATTCAGCCAAATGAATTAGATAATATTTCAAATTTCAATAATTTTATACATTATGTTATATTGTAATTTTATAGTAACTATATTAACCTTATAGTCTTAATATGCAAGAAGACATAGTAAGAGTTAAATTAGTTAACCAAGGGTTAATGCTAAAAGATATGTTAAAATTTGTGACCTATACTTGTCTAAAACCGAATGGTTGAGATTTTGTCAGACTCCAAACATCATATTTTTGAAATAAATGACTTCGGGACCATTTTATACACATAATATTTAAATAATAAATTAATATTTCAATACCTTTATAATGTTCCCCTTAACCGTATTATAAAAGGGCATCAATTCTACCCATTTAATCACACCTCTCAATCTCCTTAGCTCATAAAAATTATAACTAAATAAGTTCAAAACATCCCTCCCTTACTCCTATAATCCGTACTATAGGCAGAATGCAAATCATGAAATCCTTTTGGCTCAAATCAAAACGGAGTTACACATTTAATATGTAGCGTCTTCTCTATAGTTTCTTTCCATTATTTTACTTCTTCACTCTCTATTATATTATTATTTTTTGATCACATAACAACACTAGTATCATACATTTACTTGGATTTTTTTACGACAATAATTCAAACAACACATACACTCACCTCCATTTAATGGATACAATCATATTTTTTCTATTTATGGTGAGAAATTGCCTCACGAAACGATGATTGTTCGATTTTCCCCTACCACATCCATGGTGTCCATTAAGAGTGAACTGAATTTATATATTATATAAATTATATTTATATTTTCTATATGATATACTATTTCTTATTTAAAAATATACCTTTATGCTTTTCATGATTTGTAAATACGATAATTTCATTTGAGGAAGTTCGGACAACCACCCCCTCCAATTGATATGACTCATTCATGACATATAAGGAACATATAAAGGATAGAAGTAACAAAATTATTTAAAATATATATAATATGATAATATAAAAGAATTATAATATACCTATATATGATTTAGTTTTCATTTCAAAAGTATGAAAAATAAATGAATGTAGCATTCATGCATAAGTACAACATACCATCTCCATGAATGGTGCATTTTATTTCTTAACTCCGAATGTTATTGAATATTATAAATAAAAATATAATGGATATATATGATATTTTAATAATTAATACTATTCTAGATATAATTTACTTTTGACCACATGCAAAATTTTAAATTATAACAAGATCATTTTTGACTCAAGTACCTAATATCAACCAAATTACTGATATTAACTTTGATAATTTTGTAAATTTTTAACATGGTAATAAGTTATATAAAATGAATACTAAACTTGGATAATGATATGAAGAAATTATAAATTATCTTATGTTTATTATTCAGTAAGTAAATGGAACATACCTAATGAATCAAACTCATGGTAAGGGAATCATTCACCCTCATCTTTTAGTCAAAGACTTATTTTATGTTATGTATTTTAATATCCATTTTCTTATTATTGGATATGTTCTTATATATGTTTATTGTCGTAACTTTTATGTCAATGTTTTGAGATACCATTTTCCCTCTCATGAACCCATTTTCAGAATATGTATGTGATGTTAGTCTAATTTTTATAAGGGGATTTTAAACTAAATTTCCACTGATTGGGTTTTACTCATACTTAGTCGATAGTATTATGATCATATTACATGTGTAATCAATATTTATTTATTTATTTTTTAATTTTCACTTCCCTTTGTGTGGATATACTTTTTCAACACAAAATCCCACCATATATATATTCTTACATCATTTATATGAACTTTGCAAAGGAAATCTTAATATAATCACCATTAATTGAGTTAAATATCCATGCCATTGATTTTTTTAAGAATATGTGTGAATGACCTCTAATTGTTTTACAAATAATATTCACTTATATTGGGTGTATTTATATTTTTTACCCATTTTTATGTGATTTCTTTATCCTTAATCTAATAATAAAATATTTGTAAGGGACTTCGTCTCAATCTCATTTCATTGAGGTATATTTTGATAATATACATCTCCTTCATTTATACGGTGTATAATTATAATTTTGAATTCTAATTTCATTCAAAGAGAATATTGTTTCTATAAAGAGTTTTACTGTACAAAAAATATAATATTTGTAATGTATTTGACGATAACGACCTCTCCATCGCCATAATCGTTATTTTATATTTTTATTCCCCTATAAGACATAATGGTTTTAAATGGAAAAGAAATACCTAAGCCACTTTTTGTGTTTTTTGGTATTGAAAATTCTTTTTGAAATGGATTGATTTTTTAATATCTTGAAATTATTTCATATGATTACAAATGAAATTTTATTAGTGAAATGTTGATATTTGGAATATTTTATGTGTTATGATTATATAATGGTACTTGGACATTTGACGGGTGGTTATGTGATATAACATATGATGGGTGGTTCCAGGATTAACCGAGGATGGGTGGTTATGTTATAACCTCCAATGCATTGGGTATGGATGTCGGTCGTATGACTATTCCATTTAGTGATATGTGTGGAAGTCGATTATATAGTTATTCCATTTAAGTTTGTTTATGATCCAAGATACCCTTATATGTTATATGATTAATTCTAAGGGATTATACTTATATTTTGGTTACTTAAAGGGTAAGAAATAAAGTTATATTCACCGAAGTATATTACCACTTCTTAAAGGTATACAATATTACTTTATAATAAAATACTCATGGTTTCCATGTTCACCCCAGACTATCAGTTTTCGTTCATTATGTATCCCTTATTGATATTTTTATGATCAACCCATGTTTTAAAATGTATTTCATAGGACATAAATAAGTATGGAGTCATAGATGGGATCAAGGAAATGTTATGATGTTATAACAAGAAACGATGCCATATTTTGTTTTAAATAGTTTTTTTTTCTACAAAAAAATGGATAGTGAGTATAAGTGTCTACTGGTAACATTCAATATGTTATGTAAATGTGATGAACTAATTATATAAATCTCTAAATCCGAAGAGATCTTTGTTTTAAATTAAATTTTAATTGTTGACTTATATAAAGACTAAATAATATTTATGAATGGGGCATTATAGTTGGATCAATGGAAATATTTTGACAACATTAGGGATTAAGGGTATCTGTTAAACACATGGTTAGTCCCTAGGTATATTCATTCAGTTAAATACTTATTTTTATACTTTTTTAGATAAAGGAATGTAAGTTACAAACAGAAGGAAGAGGATATCAAAAAACATTCCAATCTCTTCCTAATGACATGCTTGTAGTAATTATTGCAATGTCATATTTAGATGATTGTGAAGCTTTTTCTAGAATACAACTCACATGAAAGCAGTTGTTTGAGATATAAAACACCTCCACTATACCTCAATACCATCTTGGATCATTGGTTTTCTTTAATAATCCCTATTTTTTCAATATTCTCATATTTTCAAGAAAAGTAAATACAATAAAAGAATTTTCATATATTTTACCTTATCAAAAGATTTTGAAGAATATTATGATTTTAAAAAAGGTACTGAAGAAGGAGAACCTTAACCAATCTATTTTTATTTTCAATTAATATATTGTCTCTCAACACATACTTATGATATTTTAAAAGGAAAATTTATTTAAAGTATCAACTCAATCTCAGTCTGTCTTTTTTTATAAAAATCATGTTTTATAAGATATATTGAAATTATATGTTATATAAGATTATTTTCCAAAATTATTTTTTGTGAACACCCATATGACCCATGTTGTGCAAGGTGTATTTGGATGAAGGAATGAAATGATTTTTATGGATCTCTAAATCATTACCTCAATTCTTGAAGCTTCTACATACGTGAAAAAGATAAATATGAAACCATGTGGAACCATGATCATGGTATGTTGTTCTTTTTATTGGGAATAGTTATATATAATCATACAGGGGTGAAATAAAAATACTAAAAAATATATATAATTCTTCAAGAAATAAGATGTTTAAGTCATAATGTGATGGTATTAAAAATATCTTCTTTTGAGGACATCATCAATAGGATAATGGGTAGGATTCTCAATAGGAAGAATAAATTTCTATCATTCGGAGGGAGAGTTACACTGATTAACAGCGTAGTTACGTCCATTCCCATGCATATCTTGTCTACCATTGCTCCCCCCAAGGGTCGATTGATAGGAAGAATAAATTCTTGACTACATTCATGTGGGATGCCAATATTTTGAGATGGTGCCAATGGGATTCTTGGGAATAGTTGGCCATGCCGATTGAGGAAGGTGGGTGGGCCTCAAGGACATCTCAGAAACCATGCAGGGCTTACAATGTCGCCTGGAATGATATATTATATAAGAATACTCTTTGTGGGAGGCTTTCTTCCATTCGAGGTATGGGAACTCTTGGGAGGGGATAGTGCACCTCGGTGGCCAGCCATCCCATCTGGCACGTTCTATCTTTACTATGCTGGATGATTTGCAGGATTTTTCCAGGTGGATTGTCGGGAATGGTGACATAAATTTTTGGGTTGCAAACTGGGCAGGTGAGGCTCTTTTTTTCCTAGGTTGTCTAGCACCGAGCAGCTCCATCAGGGAGCTTCTGGTCATCGGGACTCGATTAAACTGCTCCTTTCACCGTAGTAGTGGGAGCTGTTCAAGTTGATATCCCTCAATGATGATCTGGATCGATGCTACTACACTTGGAAGCGCTCGATTTCATTCAACTCCAGTGTTTTCATGAGAGTTCATCATGAAACAGTAGATCACGATCAGTGTGGGACCCGAAATTGGTGGGGAGAGCTTCCTATAAAAATGAATTTTCTTCTTTGGTGTCTGAGAAATGAGGAACTCCCAATGGAAGAGAATGTCTGGAGAAGGGGGATTTTTGTGGCCTACTGATGCTACTACTGTAGTTCCCCTATGGAAGAGTCTTCTAACCCCCTGTTCTTCTAAAGTGAATGGGATACCTATCTCTGGTCCACATTCAGACAGCAGATCATCATATCCGCAGATCAGTTATCCATGTAGTCCTTCATCACGGCTTGGTTTCATGGTGCGGAGAATGACATGGATTCCAATGTTTGGTTGGTTATCTTTGCCTCCATTTGTTGGACTCTTTGGGATGCCCACAACCAGGTTCTAATGGGACACATCCATTCCCAGAACTATCTCATTTTGAGAGTTGGATATTTTCTTGATGAGTTAGGAACTCTTCTTAAGGGGGGATGTAATCCGTTTCTTCCGTCTATTGTGATGAGTGGAATACCTATGGTTGAACGGACTAGCAGATGGTGGATTGGTTGGTCCCCCCTTCAAATGGCCTGAAACTTAACGTGGATGGATCATTTAAGAACAGGTAGATGAGGGGTGGGGGATTCTCAAGGATTCCAGGGGCTCTGTCATGTTTGGTTTTAGTGCCTTAAATGGCCCTGGTTTCTCGCTGGGTGCAGAAGCTAGGGCCCTTAATACGGGTCTTATGTTGTATAAAAGATTGGAAATCCAAGTGATGGAGGTCGAGTTTGACTTTGAGGTTTTGGTTAGAGTTTTGCAAGGGAAGTGTGTCGCTCCTTGGGACATGGATTAAATCACTATATGTTTCTCCCTTGATACCAATGGAAGACAGATGGTGAGACAAATTTGGAACCAAGATGACTTCTCAGCAGTCAGTCTTGCTCAGGTTGGCAGGCTGGTTGGCCCTATTATCCTCTCCGACCGTGTGGTTTCTCTTCCTTATGAATGTAGAATGGAAGTCCAACAGGATGCCCTTGGACTTCATCAATACAGACCGCCTTGATACATCTTTGTATTTTATGGGACCTTTCCCTCCTTTTTAATATAAATTAATTTTCAGTCAGTCAGACTATGTGAAGTCCCAGGTTAGAATGACTTATTGATTCAGTTAAACGAGTTTATAGATCAAGAAGAAGTTTATTTTAATAAATTATGTTTTATCAAAATGATATCCTTAGTTTAGGAAAATTAGTTGATGATTATGTGATAAATGTTATTTTCGAAGATGTTTTCCCTTTTGGGAAACTATCTGCCTAAGGTAAATAAAATATTATGTGATTTCATTTGAGGAGTAATGGTGGACTTGTTTTTTTAAAGAAACAATTTTTGGTAGACTTATAGAGATTGATGTTATTTAGGGGAATTATTAACCTATATTGGATAATATGTGATTAGGTTAATTAATTATTAGTATGAGTATTTAAGAGTAGTTGATGTTATTTGTAGATAAGTTTTATAATTTATCTTGGAAGAATATGTTATCATATTCCTCTGAGTTTTGGGTTTCACTCATAATTTAGAGTATATTGAATAATTTTAAGGACCACTAGGTATTGAATGGGTTTTAATGAACATTGGGTATTATTTGTTTAATTTTGGATATTAACTATAGTATTTTTTATAATGGATTATCGTTTCTGGGGATTATCTGATCTCGAACTAACCATTTTGGTTTTGGTTAATTTATAATGAAAGGATAAATATATAGTTCATATTTTTTGATTATATGGTTCTTTAGATGTTGATTATAGTGCTTTAGGTATGACGATATATTCTTGAGTACTTATTATATGGAGAAAAGGTACATTTGTGGTAGAAATTTATTAAATGATGAAACTATACTTGAAAAGTATGTATATTTCCTTTTGTTTTTACTCAATCTCAAAAATAAATTTCTCATATATATGAAAAAGGAACATAAAACAAAAACGTTTCCTGGACACTTTTCCTACTAGGTAATCAATTCCAATTTATCTCATCACAAGTTTAAGGATTTTTAGTAGCTAACTTTCTCCTGATCATGTTTTCTATCACTCATCATCATAACTTGACACATAGTTTCTCTTCAATATCCATGTTTTTCTCTAACACCCTGAGATTTTATGAGATATATTATTTTTAATTTATTTGATATTTTTTGTTGTATGCTACACAATGATGAGTTTATAGTATAAAAAACAATATACTTTGCTTGTGTTAAACGCAAGAGTGACTTTCCTCGATATCTTGCTTGGTACGCAATACCGAGTTTCACTAAACACTGATTTATTGTAATATAGTTATGAACTAGACATTATGAATCGTATTAACCAAAATTTTAATTTTATAATATTATAATTCATATTACACATTATCTTGAACATGTTATGAGAACAAAATCAATTTTTTGTATAAAGGAAGTATTTTTTAAAAAAATGCAATTTTGGTACCTTTTGATAGCACACCCATTTTAAATCTAAATCTTGACAAGTTGATAAGTTCAATTTAACAAAAAAAACTAATTATATTGAATCAAGATATAAATATTTACTTTTGATAAAATTTTCATATTATTATGATAACTTTCATATTTTGATAAATAGTAAAAATATGCTAAATTTTACATAAAAGAAACTTTTTCCATCGTGATAATTTATATGATTAAATCATAATATTGAATGGGTTTTAAGTGTAAATGGAATATATTTTTACAATTTAATATAATTTAGGTCATTATCATTAATTTTACATTTAATTCATAAGAAAAAACATTTCAATCTTTTGCAATGTTGTAAATAAAAAACCACTTTTTATTCGACAACATGATTAATTTTAAATTCATTACTACATCTCTTCTGTTTTAATTTGAAAAAATGGATTCCATATTTGAAATCAGTTGGTCCAAATTATGTTAATAGGATAATTTTATTTTTGTCCATTATGAATAGTAACTACGGTAAGTTTTATTTACCATAGTTAAAGGTAAATCGATTAATTAAGGGTAAATATAATATTATAAAATTACCCTACCTCATGTATTAAAATAATTTTATGATTATATTTTGTCTTCAAATATACTAGGGTTGAAATTTTATCTATTGGAACCCACTTGGATGTGATTAAGACCTTTAATTTATTTTATTTAACGGAAATTGAAATATGTCTCACTCAAACATTAATAATTAAATTATTTTTTATATTAGGATAAACGAAATATAAATTCGTTTATAAATACTCATTTGAAATCTATAATGTTTTTATTTATCACGGTGATTTATTTTTTATTTTTATGAAATATATAATTACATTAATTGATTATACATTAATGATGAAGAAATTATTTATTTACTGAAAAATCATTTATATAGTTTTTATTAAAATAATAATACCAATTAAAAGACCCAAACACTTGAACAAACCTTATTTTTAGAGTATATCTGCACTATAATCTTCAAATTTTAGACTTTTGGACAATTTGGATCCATATAAAATAGATTATGACTTTTATTTTATTTTATTTTAAATGATGTCAAAGTTATCACCTTCATAATTTAATAAACATAACATTTTAAAAGTTAAGTGTTTTAGAAGATAAATATGACAAAAAGTATTATTATTAAATAAATTATATTTATCTTTATCATAGTATTTTATTTTTAATTTAAATAAAACAAATAAATATATTAAATAATTCTAAAAAAATGTTAAAGTAAGTATTTTATTAAAAGAAATATCAAATAAATGGGTTTTAAGATAATAAAATAAATATTATATGAACTAATAAATGTGCTCCATGAATTTTCTTGATTCATTTGAAATTTTATAAATCAATTAATTTTTTTTTGATTCTATCATATGTTTGGATTTTATTTAAATTCAAATAAATGAATAGTGTCAAAATCGACACTATTGATATTTTATAAAAATAACATATTATTAAATAGTTTAAAAATCTCAAATTTTTTTTAAAATAAATACTGAAATTTATATGTTATAAAATGTTATAAAGTATCCAATTATGGACAATTAAAAACACATAATTAAGTATTTTTAACCATTTAAAATTTAGAATATTATTACCACAAAAAATTAAATAGATTAAATAACAATAAATCAAAATGTTAAGGATTAAAATAAAATCAGAACATGTCTAAATTTGATTATTTTATGAGATTACAACCCTATGTTATCTCATATTCAAATTTTACTCAATTTGGAAATTTTTATCTGGGGATTGAGTTTATTATAAATTAATATTTTGGAGGTTTCCAAAATTGCCCATCTACTCTCTTATAAAAGGGCACCTCCTCCCTCTTCACTTAACACTATTTTGAGCTTTTCAAATCAGATAAACCCTATCTATTTCCCTTATCCACTTCCCTAGACACATATTAAAGGTCCTTGTCTTTTTTAAAGACCAACTTTGTTGTCCTAAGTGGATGTTTAGAAGAGTCACGTCGAAGAAGAGGTAATATCCTTAACCGATTTTTTCGAACGTCTTTCTTCTTATACTTCCTCTAAATGAGTTGTTTAATTATTAGGTAATAAATCTAGTATCACATGTATACTGATTTGTTATTATGAATATTAAACTACCATAATCCATCTTTTATCCATCATATGAAAAATAAAATTACCACGCGTGAGTACGTATGACTTATAGTCTCCACGTCGTGGTGTAATCTGTTTTTCATCACCAACATACATGGATGTGTATAATGATGGAAGAAATAACTATATGTGAATATTTTAGAATTATACTTATTATGAAATATTATACACCATACAATTCAATACAATTCCACAATCATGGGAATGATATCGTCGCTCATGTGTACGTATGGTCTACCATCTCCACGATGTGATGTGAGACATTATACATGATATTCATTGAATTATGATTATATAAATGAATTGAATTGAATTAATATATTATACTAATACAATTATTTAAATGATATAACTAAAACCTACAAAAAGTAACAAGATTTTATTTGACAAAACATTCTTAATAACATAAATTAGTTAACAAACAAATAATGAGTAATAATGAAATGTTACTAATAACCGGATAATAATATTAACATATATGATATCATAAAAATATGTATTATTCTGGAATAAGTCAATGACATTATTTAAATCATTATACATGAGGTTCAGATACATTCAAAGAAATCATAACAAAGGTAATGAATAATTATTCCAATCTCATTGTTATCCAAGATTGTTTATTCATTAGTATTTACTGGGGTTATATTTATCATCTATGTCCATGTTTTATAAAAAATGGTTCAAAAGGTTTTTACTGTTCTTCCATATATGTTTAATTTCATGTTTACCCCTTTTGACTTTTACTATGTGTTATGGAAGGAATCAATCATTTGTTTACAATATGAGGCACTTTTTGACTTTTTCGGCAAATATTTGAGAATAATGTTTTTTTAACTTATACTGAATAAACATATTTTTACGATTTCATAAATCCTTATTTAAATAAATATTCCTCTATAATATTTCATGATTACTCTAAAAAAAATTCCTTTTAAAATTTCACTTCATTTTGAGAAAAGAAAATGATTTGAAATAAGATAGGATATTTTTCTCAAAAATTCATTTGAAGTGTTTTATCAAAACAATTTTCCATATATCATTTCATTCATTAATATGATTATGTTTCAAGTATAATATATCTATTATTTACATGTTTTAATTTTTTTATGAAGAAATTATATCTATTTTTTTATATGGATTATGTTATGATGGGATGATGTTTATGAAACCCATTTTATTTTTTGGGTTATGATGAATGATTTTAGTTTAATTTGTGGCACAGAAAAGAATGATATCAATATGAGATGGGTGGGACCTATATATCCCTCCAATTCATTGGGTAATAATTTATATCTCATGAGATAAACATGGATGGATCGATAAGTAAATAGGGTTTAGTAATATAAGGATGGAATGACAAGTAAACTTGGTTCAGTAATTTAATTTGTCCACTATGATGGTCTTGCCATGAATGGATTGACTAATATTGAAATTATATCATGTGCTTAATTGTTTTTCACAAAAATATGTTTTATTACTATGCTATTTTATCATGATTAATGTTCATTTGTGATCAATGCATTACATACTACCATGATTTATTTCACGACTCAAGATTTTTATGTTTAAACTTTATGTTCATGTTTTTAAGTTCAATAGTATATGTTTTTTTTATTTTTTCCATAATTAACCTTACTGAGAATTTGATGTCATCCTTTATATGTTTTCTATTTCCTAGGATTTAATGAAAAGTTTTTGGTATGAAAACAAAAGGGGATGATCTTTATGGGAGATATTGAATATCATTCACCGTGATTAGGATATTATGTTCTGAGTTTACAAAGACACTATAATAATATAGTATTTGGGAATTTGTTTTTGTTATGTATTATGTATTCCAAAAATGTAATGTCATTTCCATGTATGTCCATATTGGGTATGTTATAGTTTGTATCAGAGGGAAGGTTTAGTTAAAATTTGGAAATTTGGATGTGAATACTTTAGTGATATCCCAAGAGATATATATAAGGTATGTATAGGAATGTCCGTAAGGTTAAGTATAATGTATAAGTTACAGTCCTAGAATTATGATAAATATAATTAATACCCTAGGAATAAACCTAACATGTTAGAGATTGAATGCACTACCCCTTGATTATTTTGTTTTCCTAGTATGATTTTTCCCTCTTACACTATTCTTTTTGGGTTTTAGAAAATGGATGGAAACAAGAAGATTCATGTTAATGGAGAATGTGATGGAAAATGGAATAAAATTATTCACGAGAAACCAAATGAAATAGGATTTTAAAGTCCAAACATCGTTATTATTCCTAATCCGCAATCTCATAATACGATCAATATTCTCAAATTTGGAATGTTCCCCGACTCATCTAATAAGGGAAAGATTGAGTTTCATGATAATCATAGAGGAATGAAAGTTCAATTTCCCTCAAGTAAATCATGTAGGAAGGGGCATCTAGGAGAATGTTTTAGAGGAACTGGAAGATTCCTTGGGTGGGGAAAATAAGGACACCAAGCTAGTAATTACATAACAAAAGTTTCAATTAACACCATGGACAAGGATAATGTTGTTTCTAAGACATAGACAAAAGTTAAATGTTTTAAATGTGAAATGTATGGAAATTATTCAAATCAATTCCTTAATGGAAAATCTCATGAAAAAAATTAGCATGGTCGTATGGGTTGTATTTATGTTGTTGATGATGAAGAGACTACAAATGATATATGAGATGAAAGAAGTATTGAGGAATAAAATGAATAAGGATAGGAAATGGTTTAAGAAGGTAGTGCTATGATTGTATGTTTATCAAGAATAATTTTTTATAGGTAATTTCATGTCACAATGGAATAATGAAACATCTAAGGATTGTTTCACTATTCTTTTTCCTAATGTATTTGAAATTATATGTTGAATGGTACCGGTAACCATGAATTGTTATTCCGATATTCCTGGAATGAAGATGATATGCCCATAATGAAGGGATAAAGATATAATGAGATGTTTTATAGTATTTATGATATCATGACTAGTATAAGGACAAAGTGATATCATGGTTTCATTATATAGATTTTTTGGGATTTTTGTTTGTAGAAATAATGAACTTTTGACTGCATTCTTGTTTTCACTATGGTTCTATGGTAACTCATGTTTCATAAGAATACATGAATAAGGTATTAACATGTTTGGAATGTGACCAACAAGATATATCTTATGATATACAGGGTGTAAATGATGGTATTCACATGCTCGGTAGATGACCTCTATAGTAATCATTTTCTTAATACTATGAGATATGACATAAGTATTTTCGATAAGCCTAAAGGTTAGAATGGATTACGTTATACATCAGATAGTATTGTTTAATGCTAAAACATTTTCTAGAATGTTATAATAGTATATTTTTATAAAAAGGAAATCCTGTAGGATGGGCAACAACCCATCACATTGGACAAGGTTTCATGAATAAAACCCACAACCTCTGTGTGATAGGCTTTTATCATGTACCACTGGCCTAAAAGAAGTCCTTGTGTAGTATAAATTAGTTTTATTTTATTAAGAGGTATAATAGATTAAGTATAAGTTAATTTTGGGAATCATATATGGTTAATATCAACACAGATGGATTATGTATACTTAATAAATTATTCTGAACTTTTTGTGAAAATTATAGATGGAAAGACCAATCATTCTATCACATGATCTTCTAACACTTCAAGAATTAAAATTCAAATTCATTCAATTAAAAATGATATGAAGTGGAAATTGTTCATGGAATGACCACAGATGATATTACACTAAAATAAAGTATGTATTTATCCTAATGAAAAAAACCATCAGCTTTACAGAAATGATCTTCAAAACCAAAAACGTTTTCCTAGTACCCTCATATCCGAGGAAACAGATGGTACCTTAGATCAACACAAATTTATTGCTTTGTGATTGTTGTATTTTTCATATCCATGTTCTCTACCACTCTCAATCAGAACGTGATGGTTATATTTCTCTTCTATATCCATGTTTTCACCCATGTTCTAATATGTGGAAACCCAGCAATGAGTTTATTTGGATAACTGTTATGTTTCTTACTTTAGTTTTTAAAATTATGTTTTAGTATTCCTTTTTATGATGTGGGTTTCTATGATATAATCTTTCAAGTAGTAAACCATTTTTAACACTAATGCATTTCAATGGTGAAATTCATTTAAGGGGGGTAGAAGTAACACCCTGAGATCTTATGAGATATATTCTTTTTAATTTCATTGATATCTTCTTTTGTACTCCACACCAAGATTAGTTGGCAGTATATGAAATAATATACTTGGCTTGTGTTACACACAAGAGGAACCTTCCTCAAAGCTTGCACAATACGCAATACCAAGTTTCACTAAACAATCATATATTATAATATTATTATGAACAAGACGTTATGAATAATATTTAGCACATTTTTAATTTTATAACATTATATTTTACCATACATATTTTCTAGAACATGGTATGAGAACAAAATCAATTTTTTGTATAAAGGAAGTATTTAAAAAAAATTATAGTATTGCTTCATTTTGATGGCACACCCATTTTAAATCTAATTTTGGACTAGTTTATAAGTTCAATTTGACAAAAAAACTAATTATTTTGAATCAGGATATAAAAATTTACTTTGGATAAATTTTTCATATCTTTATGATAACTTTCATATTTTGATTAATAGTAAAAATACGCTATATTTTACAAAAAGGAAACTTTTATCATAGAGATAATTTATATGGATAAATTATAATAATGAGTGGTTTGAAAGTATAAATAGAATATATTTTTACCATTTAATATAATTTATGTCATTATCAATTAATTTTAAATTGAATTCATTGGTAAAAACAATTCCATCGTTTGCAATGTTTTAAATAAAAACCCGTTTTATTAGACAATGGGATTAATTTTAAATTAATTACTACATCTCATGTATTTTGAATTTTGTAAAATGGATTACATATTTGGAAACACAAGGTCCAAATTATTTGAATAGTATTATTTTATTTTTTTTCTATTATGAATAGTAACTAAGGTAAATTTTATTTACCATAGTTAAAAGTAAAATCGAATAATTGAGGGAAAACAATAATATTATAAAATTACCCAAACACTTGTCTTAATATAATTGGATGATTATATTTCGTCCTAAAATATAATTGGGTTGATATTTTATCTATTGGAACCCACTTGGATGAGATTAAATCCTTTAATTTATTTTATTTAAAGGAATGTTAAATATGTCTCGCTCAAACTTCAATAATTAAAATATTTTTAATATAAGGTTAAACTGAATATTAATTCAATTATAAATACTCATTTGAATGATAAATTTTTTATTTATCTTGGTAATTTATTTGAAAATTTTAGGAAATATATAATTACTTTAATATCTTATACATTAAGGATTCAAAAATTATTTATTTAGTGAAAAATCAATAATATAGTTTTTATTAAAATAATAATTCTGATCAAAAGACCCAATAACATGACCAAAACTTATTGGTCGAGTATAAATACATCATAATGATCCATGATCTGACTTGTTGACCATTTGGAGCCTTATAAAAAATATTATGATATTCATATCAATTTATTTTAAATGATGTCAAAGTCGTCACCTTCTTAATTTAATAAAAATATCATTTTAAAATTTCGGTGTTTTAGAATATAAATTTGACTAAATGTATTATAATGAAATATATTAGGTTTATATTCATCATAGTTTTTTATTTATAATTATTATTCAACTAATAAGTATATTAATTAATTAAACAAAAATGTTGTATTAATAATTTTATTAAGAGAAATAAATTGTCTTAAAAATACAAAAATAAATATTATATGAACTAATAAACGTGCTCCATGAATTTTCTAGATTTATATGACATGTTAGTAATCTATTAAATATATTGGTTTAACTCTATCATCAGTTTGGATTTTATTTAAATTCAAATAAAAGAATAGTGTCAAAATTGACACTATTGATCATTTATAAAAATAAAATATTATTAAATTGTTTAAAAATTAATAAAAAATTTAAAAATTAAAAATTGAAATTAATATATCCTAATTTTTTATAAATTATCAAATTATGTACAATGAACAACACATAAGTAGGTATTTAAATCCATTTAAAATTTTAAATATTAATACAACAAATAAAATTAAATTAATTAAATAAAGATAAACCAAAATTTCAAGGTTTAAAATAAATTCAAAACATGTCTAAATTTAATTTTATGATGATATTACAACCCTATATAATATCATATTCGAATTTGAATCACATTAAATGTTTTTATGTGGTTTTTTAGATTGTTATAAATGAATATTTTGGAGGTTTTCAAAAGTGCCCCTCTATAACTTATTAATGGGAACCTCCTCCCTCTTATCTTTCCTACATTGTGAGCTTTCAAACATGGTCGAAACCAGTAAATTTCCATTATCCACTTCCCTAGAAACATATTAAAGGTCCTCGTCTTCTTGAAATACCAAATTTAGTGTCCATAGAGGATGTTTTGAAGAGGCACGTCGAAGAAGATGTAATATCCTTTAACGATTCGACCAAACTTCTTTCTTCTTCTACTTCCACTATTTGAGTTGTTTCATTATTAAGTAATATGACCTATATAACTTGTAAAATGATATGTTATTATAAATATGAAACTACCATATTCATTCTTTTATCCATCATAGGAAAAATAAAATCACCATGCATGCGTACGTACGACTTACTTTCTCCACATCGTGGTGTAATATGTTTTTCATCACCAAAATACATGGATGTGTATAATGATGGAATGAATAACTATATTTGATTATTTTAAATTTATATTTATTCTAAAATATTATACACTATACACTTCAATATAATTCCACAATCATGGGAATGATATTGTCGGTCGTGCGTACGTACCGTCTACCGTCTCTCTCATGTGATGTGATACGTTCTACATGATATTAATTGTTTACTGATTATATAAATGAATTTAATGAGTTAATATATTATAATAATAAAATTATGTAAATGATATAACTATAACCTAAAATCGAATTAAGAATTTATTCGACAAAACATGCATAATAACATAATGTAGTTAACACCCGAATAACGAGTAACAATTAAATGTTACTAATAAACTAATAATAATATGACCATATATCATATAATAAAAATAAACATGATTATGGAATAAGTCAATGACATTATTTAAATCATTATATCAGATGTTTGGGTAAGTACTAAGAAATTGGACCTAATGTAAGTGATAATTTTTAAAATCTCATTCTTATTTGAGATTATTTATTCGTAAGTATTTACTAGGGTTATATTTATCATCTATGACCATGTTGTATAAAAAATGTTTTCATAACGTTTTTAATATTTATTTTATGTATGTTTAAAGTTTTTTACCCTTTTTTACTTTTACTATGTGGTATAGAAGGATTAATCTTTTTTTTTACAATACGAGGTACTTTTTGACTTTTTTGGAAAAGGTACGAGGAGAATGTTTTTTTAACATATACAGAGTAAACAAATTTTTTCCCATTTAATAATTCCTTATTTACATAATGATTCCTCTACATGATTTCATGATTATTTTAAACAAAATTATTTTCTTTTAAAATTTCATGTCATTTTGAGGAAAAAATTGTTTTGAAATAATAAAAGACATTTTTCTCAAGAATTTATTTCAAGTGTTTTATGAAAAAAAAATTCCATCTATGATGAAATTATTGTATATGGTTATGTTTCAAGTAGAATGTCTATATTATTTACATGTTTTGATTTTGCTTATGATTATATTATATCCATTATTTTATATGGATTATTTTATGAAGGGATGATGATTATGAAACCTATTTTATTCTTTGGGTTATGATAAATGATTTATGTTTATTTTCTGGCACATGAAAGAATGATTTCATTATGAGATGGGTGGAACCTATATATTCCTACAATGCATTGGGTAATGATTTATATCTCATTATATAGACATGGATGGAATGAAAAGTTAATCCAGTTTAGTAATATATTCCTAAAAACAAAATGTAAACCTAGTTCAGTAATGGACTTTGACCACAATGTTTTTCTTGGTATCAATGCCTTGGCTACTATAGAAATCATATCATGTGATTAATGGTTTTCCACAGTTATATCTTTCTTTCCCATGCTATTTTATCATGATTAATGTTCCTTTGTGTTCGAGGTCTTACATACTGACATTATTTATTTCACGACTCATGATTTTGATATTTAAACATTATGTTCATGTTATTAAGTTCAAATGTATATATTTTATTATTTTCTCCATACTTACCCTTACTGAGAATTTGAGCTCACCGTTTATATGTTTTCCTTTACCAAAGATTTAAGTAATTGTTTTAGCTAAGAAAACTAAAGGGGAATATCTTTATAGGAGATGTTGAAATATTTCACCCTTATTATAAAAATATGTTTAGAGTTTCCAAAGATGCTAAACTAATAAGGTATTTGGGAATTTTTTTTTATTATGTGTCATGTATTTCGAAAAAATTAATGTAATGTCCATGTACGTAATGCTTCGGTCTGTTATATTTTTGAAATGGAATCCTAATTTTTTATTCTCTTGAGTGAACAATGTACTTCCCTTTATTTATTTAAATGTGTTATTTTTATTGACACATATTTCTTATGTGATATTTTCAATGATGTTGATGAGCTTAATTTTAAAATTTTGAGGATGCAATTTCCAAAAGGTGGGAAGGATGTAATGACCAAGTTATTTATAGAATAAAAATTTTCATATCTATTAATATTTATGAATAAGATAATAATTTTATGTTAAATAAGAAAATTTGTTTGATAAATTACTCAACACGCAACAACAAGTTTTTTTGGAATCATATGTTGCACACAACTTTGAGTTATACAAAAAAATAATATAATATTATTATTATTCTAAATTGTAGTTAATGCCTAGCCATTGTAATAGAGAGAATGGAAAAAACAAACTAAAATATTATTTTACATTTTTTTAACGTTTTACAATTATCAAATAAGTTTTAGAGGCTTAAAATAAGAATGAAACTGATTTTAAGAATGAAATACTCTAATATTTTTAAAAAGCTCTTTTTTCCACCTTTTGATGGAATAACATTTTTAAATATTGTTTTTTTACCTTTTATATGTTTTATTTGACAAAAAAACCTTTTTTTGAATCATAACATGAAAATTTACATTGGTTGAAGTTTTGGTATTTTTATGATAAAATCCCCATTTTAATGAATAGTGATAAATACTGCATTTTAATTCAAAACATCATTTTCATCTAAATTTTTTATGTAGTTAAAATATTATTTTAATTAGTTTTAAACTATATCTATATTTTTTTATAATTTAATCTACTAATGGTCATGGTAAATAATTTTACATTTTAATTGGACATAATCACATGTCAATCTTTTAATATTTATTACTACTTAAAAACACTCTTTATGGTTTTGACAACAAGAATTAATTTTAAATTAATTTCTGAAAATTATGTGTTTTGAATTTGAAATAATGGATTCAATATTTTTAATCAGTGTTTTTAAATTCTTTAAATATTTACCTTTTATGTTTAGACATTATTTATAGAAACTTTGGTACTTATTTTATTTATCATGGAAAATGGGTAAATCTGGTAAATAAGGGTAAAATATAATGTTATAATAATATTAAACTACAATAAAATTTTTCATAATCCAATTATATGAGAGCTTTAATTCCATTTACATCCTTGGGTAGATTATGGGAACCCATTGATCCACTTGGAAGAGAAAATAACATTTTATTAAAATTAATTTAATGTAACGTAAAATATAACATAAACACACATCTTTTAGTTAAACAATATTTACATGGGGTTATATTAGTAATAGATTAGACTATAAATTGTAATTAGAAATATAAAACTATTTTCAACATAATGGTAGTATATATATAATTTTTAGACATCGAATATATAAACTTTTTACGAAACAATGATGATGTAGTGAATACATTATTAATGAATGATTTAAATAAATAAGATTATGAATAATAAAATAAATTTATTTTGAACCTTTTCATTCCATAAAATTATTTTATGTATTCTTATGAGTTGTTTTATTTTAATTATTGATTTTTTTGTTAAATAATCAATTTTATGGATTTATAAAAAAATGTTATTTGAATAGTAAAAAATGATGACATAAATGAGTTTTTAAAACAAATACCATTTTATTAAATTATATAACCGTCTGAAAAATTTATGATTCTACCGAATGACTTAGATAATGTCAAAAAAATTTAATGACCCACTTGTGGTTATATTAACATTTTATATTAACAATATTTACTAAATACTATGAATATACAAGAAGACATGGTAAGAGGTAAATTAGTTAACTATGGGATAAAGCTAAAAAATAATGTTTAATTTTGGATCATGAGTTCTATAAAACATATTGTTTAAGATTTTTTCTGACCAAAATCATATTTAATTTGAAATAAATTACTTTGGGACCATTTTAAACCGAAAATCATTGTATAATAAAATTATATTTTAATAAATTCCAAAAGTGCCCCTCCTCCCTCTTAAAAATGGCATCAAATCTACCCATTTAATTCAACATATCAAGTCCATTGGCTTTTCAAAAGTGTGCTAAAATAAGCTACCAAAATCCCTATCTGCCTAATAGATGCCTTACATTGGGAATAAGGAAATTCAAGAAATCCTTTTGGCACAAGTCAAAGGACTATTAAACGTTTTGGAGGTAGCTTCGACTCCATAGTTCATTTCCATTATTTTCATTATTCACTATATATTATATTATTATTCATTGATTACGTAAAAACACTGGTATACTCAATATAGTAGGATTTTTTATGATAATAATTCTAACAACACTTACACACACCTCCTTCTAATGTATACAAACATATTGTTTCTGTGTACGGTGATGCGATGCCTCACGAAACAATGATTGTTTGGTTTTCCCTTACCACCACTCATGGTGTCCTGTATAATGGAACTATATTTATATATGATATATATTATATTTATATTGTCTCTATGATACTGTATTTTTTATTTTCAAACATACCTTTATGATTTTTATGATGTGTAAATACGATTATTTAATTTGAGGAAGTGTAGACTACTGCCCATCAATGTAATATAACTCATTAATAACATACATGGAATGTATAAATGATGGAATTATTGAAATTATGTAACATATATCTCAAATTATATTATAGTGGATTTATAATATACCAATGTATCATTTAGTTTTCATTTCCATAATATGTCTAATAAATGAGTGTAGCGTCCATGCAGACGTACGAATTACCATATCCATGAACAATACATTTTATTTATTATCTGTAAATGTTATAGACTATAAGAAATACATATATATTGGATATATATGATATTTAAATAATTAATACTATTCGAGAGATAATTTTATTATGATTCCATGGACAATTTGTAATTGTTACAAGTTTTTTTTCGACACAAGTACCCAACATCGAGAAAATTTACAATATTATTTAATATAGTTATGTAATTTTTATAAAATTGTAATAAGTTTTAAAAAAGAGTTATAAACTTGAAATAGTTCATTAATCATGTATTAATTAACTTAATATTATTATTCAAGAAGAACAAGGAACATATGTGAGGAATCAGACTCCAGGTAAGGAAACCTTTCACCGTCATATTTTTATCAATTACTTATTTTATGTTATGTCGTTCAATTTCCATTTTCTAATGATGGGATACATTCTTCTATATAATGTTTTCCGTAAATTTTATGATAAATTGATGAGAGAACCTTTTCTTTCTCATCAATTCATTTTCTAAATTTTTATTTGATGTCATTTGGCTACCAAATTTTCATAAGGGAATTTCTAAACTCATTTTCCACTCATTGGGTTTTACGCATACTTAGTTAATTGTATTATGAAAATATTATGTGTTGAATCACTATTTATATATTTATTTATGTTATTATTTACACTTATAATTATGTGGATATAATTTTCCAACACATAATATATCCATTAATAAATTCTCACATTGTCTATATGAATGTTATAATGGAAAAATTAACACAATATCCATCCATTGAGTTAGCTATCAATGTCATTGGTTTTTTCCATGAATATGTTGGAATGATCTCTAATTATTTTACACTTAATATCAACATATATTGCGTGTATTTATATTTGTCAAACATAATTACTTCATTTATGTATCTTTAATCTAATGATATGATATTTGTAAGGGACATCGTCTCAATATCCTTCCATTGAGGCATTTTTTGATAATATACACCTCATGATTTTATATGGTGTATAACCAACCCCTTTGAATTTTGATTTCATTCAAAGGGAATATTTTTTCTACGAGTCATTTTACAAAATGGAAAAAGGAATGTTTTTGACATATGTGCTAACAAAGAACTCTTTGGTGCTGTAACTGTTATATGATATTTGGCATCCTATATATGCATTAATGTTTTTAGAAGGAAAAGAAATCCCATATTCTAATTTTTGGTGTTTTTTATTGAATTTCTTTTGAAATGGATTGATTAATTCAATATCTTTAAATGGTTTCTTGTTAATGAAAATGAAATTTTAATAGTGAAATGTTGATATTTTCAATATTTAATGTGTTATTTTTATATAACTGTACATGAAAATATGACGGGTGGTTATGGGATAATCCAACGATGGGTGGTTACATGATGAACCAGATGATGGGTGGTTCTGTGATAGACCAAGGACATGTGGTAACATTATAACTTCTAATGCATTGGGTATGGAAGTCAGCCGTATGGTCATTCTATTTAGTGATATTTTTGGAAGTTGACCATGAGGATATTCCATTTATGTATGTTTATGTCCGATGTTACCTTTATATGTTATATTTTGACATCTATGGTCTAGTAGTAATCATTTGGTTATAGAAGGGGTAAGTAATGATCTTATATTCCATGAATTTTATTACCACTTTTTAAAGGTAAAGATTATTTCTGTACTATAATGTATTCATAGTTTTCATGTTAACCCATGTATAATAGTTTCCTTTATTTATATATACATTAATTCCCTTTTTATGATCATCCCATGTTTTGAAATGTTTTTTCACATGATATAAAAAATAAAATAGTCATGTATGAAATCATTGAAAGGTTATGCTATTAAAATAGGAAACAATGTGCTGTTTCATTTTAAAGAGTTTTTATTTCATGAAAAAATCGATAGGGAGTACAACTGTCTACATGTAATATTCAAGAGGTTATGTATAATATATGACATGATTCTCTAAAACTCTACCCCCCAAAAGATCCTCAATGTGAAGTAAATTAAAATTATAGACTTATCTCAAGAATAAGTAATGTTTAAGGGTGGGGACTTATAATTTATATCTCACAAAAGTGAATTTTGTTCTTACATACAAAGTATGATAAATCTGTTGAAAGTATGAGTTGTCATAGAATTAAAAAATTAAGATTCGATCATATATTTGAGTATGAAAATCAAGATTTTCAATCTTTTTTCTCACAAAATACTTATCATCATAACATTTATTCTCTCTGGACCACACAATAGAATGGTCTAGTGAAAAAGAGAAATATTTCCTTTCAAAAACTTTCCCACACCATGTTCAATGAGTATGAAATATCATTTTATTTTAATGGGGATGATGTGAATACAAAATGATATTTTATCAATAAGATATTAATTATCCATCTTTTATAGAATAATTGGTAAGTATCATATGATGTATTTAATCCAAAGGTTAATTAAATTAGTGTTTTTAGATATAAATTGTATATTATTAATATTACGGATAATCATCAAATATTTTCTTCTATGATTGATGAGGAAGTTTTCATTTAATATTCTACTTCTAGTTAATCATATAGCACATACAATAAATGAAAAAAAAATTATGGTGGAAATTTTTCAAGTGAAATTTGAGTAAAAAAATCCACATGATCATAAGAATCCTTTATAAAACATGAAGAAGATCCTCTATATATAAATACAGAAAATAAAACCTAAAATAAGTCTATGAAATAAGTAGAAAAATATTTTAGTTCTGAGGAACAACATAACATTGAACCTGAACCTCAAACTAAACCCATAAAAGAAAATGAAATTTATAGCCATTCCTTTCCTAGAACCATTAATAATAATAAATACCATCATTTATAATTTTTAGTTGGTGTCCTAAATAAAGGAACACATACTGAGGATTCACTTATAATCCAAGTTAAACACAATGCATTATTATAATTTCATTAACCTAATAACATTAATGAACCACTAATAATGATTTGATGGTGCTATAATTGTATGAAAAATGTATTAAATTAGAATGAAATAGAGTTTGGGAAGTAGTTGATAGACCTAAAGAATCACTAAATACTAGCACTAAGTTGGAGTTTAGAAACCTTATTGATGAGTTATACACTATAGTTAGAAATAAATATAGATTATTTTCACAAGGATATAATCAAGAAGAGGGTATTGACTATGAGGGGATATTTCTAATAGTGGATAGACATGAATTTATCAGAATAATCCTTGCCTATGAATAAAATTTTCAATTAAATCTATATTAAATGGATGTAAAACATTATTTCTTAAATGGTAATATTGTTGAGGAAATATTTTTAGAACGAGCCTTTGTATTTCAAAATCATCATTTACCAAATCATGATTTCAATTAAATTATTATTTATATGGTTTAAACAATCCCTCATATCATGGTATTATAGGTTGAACTATTTTTTAATTTATAGAGGTTTTTAAAAAGAGACATCAGATTCTAATTTATTTATAAAAATAATTTTGATTGATGTTTATGTTTTACAAATATATATTTATGATATTAATTTTTAATTTCCTAAAAATACTTTTTTTCCATATTTCTCAAAAATTATGCTATGTAATTTTAAAATGATATTAAGGGGTAATTTGAATTTAATTCATTGTTTTCATATTTTTTAAAATAATTATGAAATTATTTGAATTCAAATTTAGTACACAAAATAAATTATAAATTATAATTTTTTCGATAAAACTAAAGGTATTAAAGTCACATTAGTACTAACTACAATATAAATCTTGTGAAAGCACGGAAACCGAAGAAACAAATTATAGAGGTATTATTTGAAGATTACTATACATAACTGCTATCTGAATATAAATTATTTTTATTGTTATTATGAGTGCTTATGTTCAGAAAAACCCAATATAATGAAATCTATTGGATATGAGGTGAATTTTTATATACCACAAAAATAAAACCAACATAGAATTTTTCTACTCCATAAGAAAAAAATTAATATAGATAGTAATTAAGATACATATTTTTGTGGTTTATGTTAGATATAAATTTCACTAATGGAACATGTCACATTTTTTTATTTCCATTATTATCTATGTGTTCTAAAAAGAATTAATGTTTAGAATCATCCACAACTAAAGATGATTAAATAGCTATGGAATGTTTTTAGGAAATGATTCAAGGGATGAAACACACATTTCTTAACTTCAGATATCAATTTATACATGTACCTATAATATTTGCAAACACTAGTGTGATAAATATATTTGATAATCATATGTCTCAATAAAAAATAATGAATATTTATAAAAATACTTCACTTTCAGAGACATTATCATCAGAAGGATGATATAACTCTTGAATTGATATGTGCATACCATCAACTTGCTGATATTTTTACAAATAATTTGAATTTTAAGAGACATTACAATATTATACATGAACTAGGAATGATAAATTTTGTTTACATTATTTGTTAATAATTTGAATGATAAAATATATTAACGTCTATTTTCAATGTTTACTTAAGTATATGTTTGAATCTGTTAACATTATTAGTAGGTTTCTCATATATTTGTTTATTTCATTTGGATAACACAACTATAATTAACTATAGTTAGCATACATAACATTATTATGATATTTAATGATCTATAGTAATCGGACATACAGTAACTATTTTCTTATTTTAATTTTTTGAAAATCTTTTAGAGAGGCATATTTTATGATGATTATTATTTTAATCCCTAGATGATTTAAATAAAAATTTAAATATGTATCTAAAATGGTACCCATAATTTAATCTTTATCTAATACATACTTAAGTATATCATAATTGCATCACTTTATTATCATCTCAACACACACACTCTCTATCTATCTCATCCCAAAGATCTATCTTCTAGATCACATTCTCTAATAATTATATATCTCATATAGAATTTTAATACGGAGGGTGAAGAAATTTTTAGAATTTAATTTTCTAGTTTTTCATCAACCTTAGAATAATTTAAATAAGGATAAAGCTAGATTTAGTGATTTAGAAGGTGAAACAACTTATATTTCATTAATCATTATATTTCTATAGAGAAAAAGTCAATTTATAGTGTTTAATTAAAAGAAAATCTTTAGGCTAGAAAATGATTCATAAAAAAGGTTGGATGAATGGTTTAAGAGAATGGTAGACCATTATATCCAAACATAATCTTTGTGATTCATGTTAATCTAGAGTTATAACTATATAAAATAAGGGGAAAGTAAAATCAAGTATTAATGGTGATTTTTTTAGATTCACTTCGAATATTTTTCAAATTGTATTGGTGTAACACAAAAGGGTGATTATAAAGACTATAAAAGTTGATACCTGATAAAGAATCAATGATTTTTGTTTTAAATTTTTGTATGAACTCATTGGGGGATGAAACTCATAGAAGACACACATCTATCATGTTATATAGTGAATGCAGTCTATTGGTTTAGATTATTTAACATGATATGTGTCTACGAAAAGGATTCATTAGTATTTTAATGCATCCATATTTTTTCCTATTTGGTATGAATAATGGTGTACATATTCTGATGTGTAAATTTTTTATGAGTCATAAAATTGATATATATAAGAAAAAATCATATTTTAGCTCATTTATATATCCATGATTTATTTATGCTCTCCTAAAATTCATTTTTTTTTCTCAAGAAGAGGATAATGTAACTACATATGATAGATTGTCTCTTAGATGAATTATTTTAATATAGATGAAGTTAACTAGAACCCAAGAAAACAAGAATGGGTAGTAGAATCATTGATATTATATGAGAAATTTGACCATGTGAAGTGTCCAATTAAACAATAGGATCTTGTAGATCTAGGTCCTAAAGATTAAAAAATTATTGAATATTATAGTAATACTGTTTCTTTTACAATAGATAATATTAATTCACAAAATAAGAACATTTTGTAGAATAATTATAATAGGAATAAGAGAAAATAGAGTATTTTTATCTGAAATAAGAAGCTTGGTTATCATTGGATATTTAGATAATGAAGGATAATTCGGTTGGATCTGATTTTAATGATGATATATTAAATGGATATCCAATTATTTGGTGTATTTTTATACAAACTATAATAGATATATCTTCTTAAGAGAACTAGTCTCATTGACATTTTAGTTTAGGCCTCAATTATCCCATATACAATGATGAAGATCATAGAGGATATCAACATAGATATGGTATCCCTTCCACACTTTCAATAAATAATAAATTGGAGGGATTTTTGATGGACTAATTTTATATTGATTAAATAATTAAAGGATGCTTTTTTCATGAGGTTGTCTTTGAAGATTATGTAAGGAATGAAGGTCAAAAAATGATATCCAATTCAATGTAGAGTTAACTTGAGGAAAATGTTTGAAATTATGCTAATGATATATCACCTTCTATTAATAGAAATCATATTTTCTCCTCCTCATATGTCATGAAGGATGAACTGGTTTTATACAAACATGATTGGATTGTCATTATGAATGATGTTTTCAATAATTCTTAGGAATCTCTAAACAATTTAATGCAATATGATATTTCTGAATATGATACTTCGGAAATAAATCATCTCTAGACCAGATTAAATTTTATAATAGAGATGATAAAAATGAGATTAGAGATATGAGTTAACATATGTATTCTTTAATGAATTGTCATTTAGATATGGTAATTTAGTTGGACCATAGATCATGAATGCAGTGTTTTAGCATGTTCATATGTCTTCTCATCTAGTTTATGATGAAAATGTCATATAGTCTATTTAGGATATTCTGAAATAATTGTTTGAAATGTTTAACAAAAACCATTAAGTTGTGTATTATGGGTTTCAGACTCATGTTTATAAGTCCCTTCACTATAGTTTGTGAGGATGTCAAACAAGATGGTTAGGGTAGAGAAATCCTCAAATGTGAAATATATTATTATGTTAGTATGATATTTGAACATTCATATTAGAATGCAATACTCGAAACAAATACATTGGATTTCAACATTTCTCCAATGAATTATGAATTTTAGTATTTTTTGAGAATCTTAAATATATGAAACCTATTTTTGAAGCATTCAAGTGGAATAAAGATGTTTTTATTTTAGCCTTAGAGGATAGTTCTAAACCAACCAGTATGTTTATCTAGTTTATAGAACCCTATCTTCATACCTCTTAGAATACTATATTAACTCGCTTATCCATTCCCGTGTTTCAACCTACCACTTTCTCTACTACCATTGAGTTTGGTGTCACTATATACTAATACATTTATATTATTTGACTATTTTAGAGGACATTGGTTGTTGGATAGTATGCCTCTACATCTACCCCTTCCTCAACTTTTGTTTAATCCTTCAACTCTAATATTTTTCTACCAAAAAAATAAATTCTCATGTAACACCTATAGATATAAGATAAACATCTCAATTAGATTCTGATTTGGAATTATGATTGTGATATTTTGTCATGTGATTATACTATTCTATTTTAATATCTCTTTTGATATCTTATTAACACTCTCACTTCATTTATATTGTTTTTTAATTACTTTTTGATAATATTAAACAATGGAGAATTATGATATATTATTCGTTACAGAATAAATAATGGGAAATAGTGGAATGGATTTTTATAATCCATTCTATTTTTTTTAGATAATTAGTACATTTATTTGAATACATTATAAATACTTTATTGATGAATTAAATTCATTTCAATTTATGGGTCTTGAATTTTGATCATAACAAATGAAGAGATTGTTAGAATTGACCAACAACTTATTATTTTAATGCTTTGAAATAATGTTTTACTTATTATTGATGATAATTAAATTTTCTATAATAAAATAATTTTGTGGGAAAATTTGACAACAAGGATAAGTATAGAGCTTACAATGAAACCATAACAGAAGGAGGAATCACCATAAGAGAAGAACTAATCAATGTACTGACTGAAAATTAATTTTTTTTATTATAAAACACTTTTAAGGTAAAAAGTGACAAACCACATACAACCAAATCAAGCTATCGGACTTCACCACCCCTGAAAATGATCCAAAAATAAGTCTTCTCCGACACAGAACCCCTCGGCAGACAGTCTCATGCAGAAGCACGGTCACAGAACCGATGGCGAAGCCATACCCTCTCAAGCATCCAAATCCAACGGAACTGCACCGAGATGACTTGATGCTCTAATACCCTTCCATAGCAAGACCAAGTAGCATGCAAAAAACAAGCAAAAACAAAACTGCAAATAAAATAAAAGTTGACCCGTAGAGACCAAACTCACACAACGAATTCACCCATGCCCACCAACTGAATCCACCTTCTTACATTAAGTCTCTAGCAAGGAATTTAATATTTCTGGAGTCCGTCTCCCTAAATAGATTCCAATTAAAGGATGGTAACTTAAAGTCAGCTTCTTCCAAAATTCAGTTCTAAAAAACAGACACAAGTTGGTCCCAAGTCTAAATGTACTCCTCAACACTGATCGACCCATGGTTGAAACCCCCCACCAGAATTAAGTCATGTTTTTTAATCCATGAGTATTTCTTCTAACTAAGGGACACCTCTAGAGGCCTCCAAACCATTTTATCCACCTCTTCTTCAATAGCGTAGAACAATAGAACATATTCTATTACGTCTTCTTCAGAGCTTAAAAGCAGAACCAAGGTATGAAAATCTAGCTCCCCTAGAATCTGATGTCTCAGAGTCTTCATATCCATCATCTTGTCACTCATCTTCTTTGCTGATCGAGTCCTCGGAGGAGGAGGTAGCGATGAATAGAATTTCCCCCCATTCTTTCTCCTGGGCCCCCTAGAACTCTTTGGGCTTAGAGACTCATCAACGGAATGGAAATGTACACTCTATTTGGAAATTGTCACGCCGACTCCATCTCCCTCATCTGGAATAACAGAATCCGAACTCAAAACATCCTCAGGAAGGCCTAAAAACCTGTTACTCAAACAATTGGTCTCAATCCCCCTTCTTTCCCTCCTCTACTTAAACCAGGCTTAACCATATCGAGTCCCTGCCTCCCCTTACTCATGTCCCCACTGCCCACCCATGTCCTCTTGGCCACCGAACCAGAAAGATTTACCTTCCCTTCATCGATCATATGATCCATTATTGATTTACCCCTTCCTTTGGAATTCCGCATGAAAATCCTCAAACTGGTAATCTCTATCTTTATCATGCGCACATCAGTTGGAAGAACACGTCAGATCCCTTTTTAGTCTATTGAACACATCCACCACCATCGGGTTAACATGGACTGCTACCACACCAGTGCCTGGAGTCTCCAAACCCACTGCAGTGCGGCCCCCTACCCCAATTACTTCTCGAAACTCCTCCACTGGTTGAAACGAGTTTCCTTTATCTCTAACCTCCTCACCCACTGCATACAAACCCAAGACCGATGTCTCACAAACCGGAGGAATTTTATCATTTCCACCAACCGCTGTCTTAGCCTTTTCCTGCCCACCCCAAAGGCCATCCTTAATCGACTGAGGTCTGAAGCCCCTGCCCGCCAACGAAGCACGATTTTTTGAAGCTGCACCACTATCTCTGTCTTCCATCCTCGGCCTAACTGGGGGTCCCCATTCGTAGGCCTCCATTGAATGACCCTTACTCTTGCATGTAGAACATCAAATGTTGTTGATTTCTATGTCGAGCAACGTTACAGGTCCCTGACGACAAACATCATATGCGTGCCCCAGACTCATGTAGGAGGAACAGAAGACCGGGAAATCCTCATCAACCACTCGCTTCTTAACCCTATACTCATCCCATATTGTAATCCAAACATAATCATAACGAGGTCTAGACAAGTCCCTTTCTATGAAAACCCGTGGATTGACTGGGTGACAAACTGATTCTGTTCGACTATCTGAGCATACAAATCTACCGACAAGATTTCCAAGAATTCTTATAATTGAGGGGTTTTGAAAAGGAAGAGGAAGTATCAGAAAACTAACTTATATCACAACGGAAGTAGGATCGCAATTCATGTGAAACTCGAACGACCACCGAAACAGGAAGAATCTAAGTCCATTGATGTTATGGGTGGCACTTGACCATGCGTTGATGAGGTCCTTCTCCGACGTGAATCGAACCATAATGTGGTGTTTTTCGAGGAGTCCCACTGTCACCCTCTCCTAAAGATCCCATGAACTAAAGAAAAATCTATCCAAGGAGTCTACTGAGGGTCTCCATTGTGTAAATCTAGAAACCAAGGTCAGATTCAGAAGAGTGGAGGTTTCCGTGAACTCAGAGATTGAAATATGGATATTAGGGAAACCATCGATAAGATTCGGGACATTCGGGAATAATGTGGCTTTTGGGAATGGAGGAATGAAATTAGGGTTTGTGAAGGGGAGAAAGGAAGGATCTGCATCCCTATGCTTCAACGATCCCTCCCCCACCATGAGGGGGGAGGAACCAGCTCCGAAGCCGTCGTCGTCACCGAGGGGAGAAGACCATCATGCAGCCACCGTTGTCACCTACTCAGTTTTTTCATCTCTCCTTTTTAATTAAACATGAACAAGTAATCAACATACCATTAAAAAGAATCCTCATATAGCAATAAGCCTACAATTTTATCAGAACATGATTTCTTTCATGTGTGTGTGTGATTTTTCAAAAAGTGATATACTAATAATTTGTTTCTAATGTTGTGGTCGCATGATTAAAATATTGGCCACCAATACAAGTAAGATGACTACATGAAGCAACGAACCTTCTGAATCACCCAAAAACATCATCTGACCATTATCAGTATCCATTAGTGAGCTAACAGTGCTTCATGTTATGAGAAACTATAGTAACTAACTGAGCTTTAGAGGAGTTCAAATCTCAAATGGATAGTTTTGATGCGATAATTTATGCATTGATGCATTTAATCAAGGATGATTAATCTCTAATAAAAATTTCTCAAGAACATATATTTACTAATAAATATTTGATCATGAATAGGATAATGATGCTGCACTACTAAGACATGGAATTCAACATAGTTAATAATATATGATTTTGATGAGAAATACTTTGAAAAAAAAATTCTTGAAATTACTGAAAAAATTGATCAATATACTTCCAAAGATGAACTTAAGAACTCATAATAGTCAAATAGTCATGGATTTAGTTAAATCAAACATCTTATTCATCTATCTCAATCCCTTCCGATTTTATGGTTTACTTTTGAGTACATTGATATTGTACATGGTTTATTCATACATAGTGTGTCCAATTCATAAATTTGAGAATTCTAAATATTCATTAAAAGTCCCATTTATTTATCCCCCCCTAAAAAACATTTGAATATTTAAATTGTGGCATGTATTTATTTTCTTCCAATATATAATTGTGCAATAGGATATGTGCATGTACATCCATGTGCACCGTTGACTATAAAACATGATCCAAGTTAGGGGACTAATTATTTTCCTCATAATATTCTTGGTAGTAGGTGATTTATATGTTGATGTAATTAAGACATAGATTGATATTGATCCCCTTGTTTTATCCGATTATGTCACTTATGTTTGTTTTTTATTTTATATTTTAATGAAAAAACTATACCTGTTATAAAACTATGATGCACAACTCTTCTTCAATATTTATTATTACATTATGTTTATATAAAAATTTGATTATGTAACATAGTTTAAAATGTTATTATATTTTGAAGATTCCTTAACTGAGCTGTAATAATGCTTTTGATAAATTATTTGAATGTTAAAAATATTATATTTATATTATTATGATTAATCGAGTGTTTTGAAATAGTTTGGAAGTCTTTTTAATTTTTTAATATAAATCATTAGTAGGGACTCAATTCACCCCTTATTGATTTACTCACTCTGACCAGTTATATTTTCATTCTAATTCCATCATAATTTTTTGTCCCTAAAAATACTATTATATATTAAGTAAACTATATTTAAACTTTTCTAATAAATATGTTCTTTTTTTCCGATGTTTTCATATCAATAGCTCTCAATATGAATGACGGTTTTCAAATGAGATTAAATAATTGTAAAAAAATAGATAAATACCAAAAGTAAAAAAATTAAAAATATAAACCCAAATTTCTTACACTATTTAAAAGAAATCATCCTCACACTTTTTAATTAAATATCATTATTTTATTTTAATATTTATGAATGTAATTATAGATTATGTTATAATAAATCTATAAAATACTTAATTATGATGCAGAAATAGATGATTATATTTGTATAAGGATTTTTTGAGATTTATTTTCTTTAAAGGATCCTTTGGAAAACTCTCTTCGTACATCAATTTGTGATAATTGAAAATGAATGAATTATTCACGTATCTTCTAGTAATCTGAACTGAAACAAAGATTTAATCATATAAAATAATAAATAAACCTTATTTTATGGAATTATATTTACCTTGAATGATGTTTTTATTTTTATATTGATGTGAAATTTTATGTAATAGAAAGAAATATAACAATAGAAATATCCATTTATGGTATACCCAATTACTAAATTTGAATTTTTTATACTCAAATGATTCCCTCATGATTTATAAAAGATTCAGTATTTATAAATTCAATTTGTTTTAATATTTTTAAATTTATTTATTCCACTTCCTAAATCAATTTTTTTACAACAATTACATTAGAATGTGATAAAGTTATTCTAGAGAAATGATTACAATGAATAATTCTAAATTCAATTTAATAGGATACCCTTTATAACTAATTGAAATATTCCACCATTTTACTTGAATTATTCTTTATTTTGTAGTCTTCTACATGTTTCATTTTACTTTTCTATCTTGAAATTTGTCTCATTTAATTGCCTATAAGAGGTGGTGTTTTTTTTTATTTTGGATCACTCTGTATATATTCATTTATGGTTATATAAATGAACTATAGAAATGGGTAACTTGATCAATATTTAACTCAATTGATATTCCAAATACAAAGAATATGTTATCTTTGAATAGAGAAAAAACAACAGATGAATCATATGTGTTTGTGGCCACAACTTCCATACATATAGAAAAATAATATTCAACAAGATACATGTTTGAATACAAAAATATTCTGTGAATGGTTTTCATAAATATACGTAAAATACCTCAAAGATTTTAAATATGTTCATAATTAGTTGACGTATTTAATTTCTATTATATTTCTTTCTAGTGAATTTATATTTGGGGATATCTATTATAAAAGTCATAATCATCTTTATATAATATTGGATAATGTAATTCAATATCTAAAAGTTTCATTGATTTCTTGAGGTCTATTTTGTAACATCTCCAACGTTCTTGGAATGTTACATTGAAAAATTGGGTTGTTTGATGCGTATAGATAATGATAATGGAAGGAAGGTGGATTTAGAGATGAAAATTATGTTGAAGTAATTTTTTACGGTTTGGAGTGATGTGTTACCACTTGTCGAGTTGTCTAAATGGAAGTTTTTTTTAATTTTTTGTTCCACTAGAGGAGGATTTGGGAGATGATGTAGTTTTTATATTAAAATATGGGCATGGATCCTAGATTAATTCACCTTTAGGCCTAATCTCCTAGAATTATCTCTATTTATTAAAAAACATCACAAACATACTCTGATACCAACCATGATATCCAAAACACACATACATCATTTCAAATCATCTGAATATTAATATAGACATCTGTGACCTAAAATTTTAGTTTATTTTTATATTTCCTATATAAAAATAATATTTTGATAAAATTCGTGAACATTTCCATGAATAAATATCCATATATGATACCCATTTAGACATATCTTATGTATTAATCCACTTCATTTCCCAACGAATTAAAACATAATATATAGTGAGCTCAAAATATCAATTTGTGGTGAAAATAAGATGTTTTTATCCAAGATCATAAATGATCATATGATGAAAATGTGGGTATGATAACATTGCAAAAGAATATGAACAAAACATTATTAATTCATAAATAAAAATACATTAATCTTAAATACTGATTCATGACATAAGTCATTTTTCATACAATGTGAAATGATTCGTAGGGGGATGTGATCATGATTGTCATAAGTACTAGAAAAAAACATATGAATTTTCCATTACATTGAAAAGTTGTATAATAATGTGGAACAAATATAGGCAAATAAGAAATTTCTTATATTAAATTTAACTGTTAGGAACAACATCACATCATGGAAATAGGTGTATACCATAGTGGACTGGGTTATCTTCACATTCTCATACAAATTGTAGACATATTCCAATTATGGATTAAACATGCTCCCAAGTCCCATAATGTCATATAATGAGATATAAATCCTTGTGTAATATTTTTTGTGATATATAATTTTGGTACCACTAATCTCATAAAGAAAAACTATCTAAATAATTTCACCACATGAACTTAAAAACTTTAATAATTTCATTGTAGTTTAATTCTCGTATCAAAAATAAATAGGCTTTAGAAAAAATTACAGAATACTTGATTATAATAAATTTATATATAGTGGATTATATCATTAGATAATATCTATAGTGAATCATAATTAATGTGAAATGTTGTTGATTTTGATGAAAAAAATTTAGAGATGATAATATAAATAACATTGAAAAATAAGAAGAAATAAAATTTACATAGAAAAAACATTATTTCAAAAGAAGATCATTATAAGTAAATGAGAATAAAAATTACTTATAAAACCATAAAATCTAGGAATATAATAATCATATAGAAAACTGAAGGACGTGTTGGGATAAAGGTCTCATCTAGAAAATGTTAAAAAAGATAAATTTCACAAATTTCTAAAGGAAGTCAAAGTCATTGGAAAATGTCCCAATACAATAAGAGTTTTAAAGATTATGTAATTAATATATATAAATATAATGAATATGGGAATGCAGAATGATTAAAAATATAGTGTTTAGAGAGAAATTGTATAAAATTTGTGAAAAATATTAATTTAATGATAGTTAATATCATTTTGAAAATAATATTGGAAATATATTATTATGCTGTGAGTATCAATTGAAGAAAAATAACATTAAATAGAGGACATGATACATATTTTAATACCATTAATTACAGTATAATTAAAATAAACAATTTTAATTGGGTAGTTAATACAATAAAATAAATAAAACAAGTTAATTATATTGATCATATCTCAATGAAGGAAAATTGAGATGTGAATCCTTATAAGCATCCCAATTTATGTGGTAAAAATCAATTGAAAATGAGGATATGAAAAATAAATATACTTACCAAAAAATTAAATAGATCATAAAATATAATAAAATTATAGATTGAAAACAATAAACATATAAGAACATATATAGTTTAGAAAATATATGACCTAATGAAAAATCTTGAGTTAACAACAACCATGACAATGTAATATTTTTTTATATATAAATCAATTGATAATGGGACATTGAGAAATAAATTATAATACCCATAAAAAGGAATTAAAATTTAATATTAGATTTATTACACCCAAAATAGAAAATTAATTTTCAAGATGATAATTTATAAGTAGACTAAATGAAAACGAGTTAAGAAAAACATTTCGCAATTTTGAACACTTAATCAGAAATACTCTAGGTTCATCTATTATAGGACCTTATTAATGTGAATTAACATTATATTATTATATTATTTGTTTTTTAATAAATTTTAATTATATATTTACCATCATTTTTATGTTGTTTCAACTATTACATTTCTATTTTCTTAAGGAAGTATCGATCAACATTCCATGTTCATAAGTTAAACATCCCAAAATAATTTAATTTAGTACAATTAACATTCTAAAACATGTATTCAATTTATAATTATATTTATAGAGATTTTTGGGTATATTTCAAATATTTTAAAATAATAATGATCTTATTTAATTATTTTTAACAAACATAAGTTTTCATAATCAATATTTGAGTATTATTATGAAGTGATTGGTTATAATATCATTAATATAGAATCAAAAGGACTTTAAATACATTTTACTAATTTTTTAAATCTTAAATAATCAGAGTTATTGGTATAAGATAATTTAAAAATAGGATGAGATATCAATACATATTATAAATAAATCACACCTTCTCTTAGAATCCTTCTTAGTTTTTTTAAAAAAATTCTGTCCTTTTGAGAAGAGGAAACAATTATTAACATATTTTTAAGGAAGGAAATATAGTTGATTATACGTTTTTAATTATAAATATTGTTTTGGATTATAATTAGTGGTGGAAGGTACCTTTTATAGGTGAGGGAGTGTTTTTTTGAAACCAACAATTCCTTCTTGTGTAATCTAACAATTATTTCATAGGTAGGACCTCCAAAATATTCATGTAGTAGGTTGGTCAATATTTATTTCATCAATTATTTTACTTGATATGTATATGGGATTGAAAAATTTCAATTTTCATATTAAATATATATAAAACAAGTTTAAAAATATTTTCACATAGAAAATTCTGAGAACATCAAGTTGCGAGGAAATACCAAAATAATTTTCATTGATAATAAAATCATCAATGTGGTGATTTAATGTTAATAGAGAAATTCTTAGATACCAAATATGATAATATAATAATTTATCCCCAACTATAAAGTGGAATATAAGTGTACCTTAATTAGCATGATCGACTCCAATAGATGGGATTGGGTTGTCTTTACCTTCTTCACATGGTTTAAGAGGTTATAGATACTTATAATATTTATTTTTTTTCGATTTTGGAATAAATTTTCCTAAATCCCATACTACATGAATTTAAGGTTTATATTTTTGGATTGTGTATTATTTTTGTATATAATAGATTTCATGGTATTATATCACCTCTATATATCTCTAAATTAACTAGTCTAACTGTTAAACGTTAAATTACTGAAATATTTTCTCTTTCCATTGAGATACATCCCGGGGGGATTTATCTTATATATTTTAAATGTTTGTAGTTTAATATTATATCCTTCATCATCATCATCATGTATTTTTTTATGAAAATAAATCCTTATATTTTTTAGTGTATTCAGATGTTTGGGATGACATTTGTTATTAATCAAAACCTAAAATATTTATCTAAGAATATCCACAATATTTTAATAGTATCTTTAATCCCACATATTTAATTATTATGGAAATTACTACTTTTTTTATATCACACATTATTAACTTGGTTACTCTTATGTCGATGCATTTATAAAACCAAATGGATTTAACTACGATTTATGGATTATTAATACTTGAAGAGGATTAGTCTATAAAAATATGTGTAAAATTAAACTACATAAAATTATACTCTCTAAAATTATTACTTTATATTTTATTTCAATGAAAATCAATCATGGTTGAAAACCAGTGGCCTTAGTTTGGGTTTTATAATATTCCTTAACATTATTCCATAAACATAAATACTCCATAAAAATATATTTTATGGTTAATGAGATTAATCAAATCATATCCCTGGAGAGTGGAAAAATGCATTTGTAGTGAAGACTATTTATCTTGAACTAGGTGAAAATTGAGTTCATACCTACTATTCCCCTTTTGAGTACACTAACCAAGGGTACATCTATCATAAAGCACTGATCAACAAGTAGTATCTAGAAAAGGTTGTTATTTCACTGATACTCCTACAATATCTATATAAAAATAATTTCAGGGACATATCGTACACGTAAAATTATCCCTTGGACATTTCCCTAGGGTCTTCACTAAGGTTATTTTGTGTTATTCCCATGATGGAAAAACATATAATCATAAAAATAACTGATCCATGTTTTGATACAAATATTAATGACTTCAGAAAAATATATATTTTTTTTAATTTTTTTATATAATTTGAATATTATATATCACAAAATATTTACACAATCTAAGGAATGGAATGTTTAGTGACTTTGAGCATTAACTTCAATGTCTTTCTCATCCAAAGATGATGTTAGTTCCACTATACTAAATTAACATTTTTATGAATTCACCATCTCCCAAAAATCGTCTAAACATAAAAATTAATTCAAATAATTAGTGTATAAAAAAAATATCGAGGGAAAAATAAAAGAAAATGAATTGTGTGATATGAAAAACCCAGTAAGGAAAAACACATCAACATTTCATCAAGGGTTAGATCAAAATAATATGAGAAAACATGAACATGGCATTTATTTTTCATCAGAAAGTGAATGGAACAATTATTTTTTCTAAAAAAACATTATAGAAGCACATGTATAATAAAATTAAATAATATATTACATAATAAGATATAATTCTTAAACATATATTATTTGATAAATCATAAAATACTTCTTCCAACAAATAAATAATGATGTTCAAGAGGTCCAATATATTTTGAATACTAGATATTTAAATAAATCATCATAAAAATAAAAAACAATATATGTTTAAACCTTCACATGAAACACATCACTCCAATAGAACTTCAAAATATGTATTGGATATCTTGAGGAAAATATAATTTGATTAGAGAGACATAGAAATCCTAGTAAGGGAGTAAACATGGAAATAAAACAAAACATGGAAGTCAACAAGCAAGACATGAAATCAAAAATAGGATGATCACAAAAAATGGGACATGGAATAAGGAAAAGGATTCAATAGATAATAAATGTGAGGAATAAATATAAAAGAAGATATCATAATTATAAATCAAGGGTCACTATCTATACCATAATCCTAAAGTTTCAAATGTCCAATGGTTTATTTAGATTCACTCCCAAATCCCTTAAATATTATCTCATGAGATATAATGATTTACACAAAGCATTAGTGGTATATATAATTCTCATAGCAATTAAAAAATTGAAAATCATTTGTACATACGATAGTTTGCAAAAATAAATCATAAATAATCTTATGCCTGATCAGACCCCTAAGAAGAAAGTGATTTTCATAATTATGAATCAATGTTTAAACGACGGAAAAATAATAATGATTACCAATAGAATAAGGAATTAAATTATTTGAACATTCATAATTAAAAAATGGGATATAGTTATTTAACATGGATTTCCAATATAAATAATTCATAGGAATGATATTTATAATAATAAAAAAGGGACCACATGGATGGAGGTTTTGTAAAATTACAAAAGAATATTTTAAAAATTCCAAGAATATATTACTTTATATTTAAAAAGTTTACTAATATGATAATACTAGAATTTATGATGTTTTTAGAATATATTCATGGTTTAAGAATCATTTTGTGGTTGGTTCTTGGTGTGAGACAAAATCTCAAATGTTTTCTAAAAAGTAGTGTACTTAAAATTATGAATTTTGAAGGGAAATAAAAGTATGTAAAGCCCAAAATTAATAGAATATTTTAATAAATAAATAAATATGGTAAATATTTGAAAAATTATAATAATTTAATTAAAATAATATTTTTAAAATGGTTATAATTAATAATAACTTTTAAACAACATGTCCTGAAGGAGTTGTGAAAAATATCTTAAAACGGATTCTAGAATCATTTTTCGAGTGTGATTAACATTCATAACAAACAAATTATTTTCATTATATAATTAAATATTATCCTTATTCATCTATATTAAATTTTATAATTTTTATTCACAATCATATGTTATTTATTTATAATATTTTTTCTTGACAGAATTAACTACTTGTGGTTTTCTGGTCAATTTATTATAAATCCTTCAGTACATTGACCACGGTATAATTGTTTTATAAATATATTCATAAAATAAATAATATTAATAGTATTATTTAAGTATTTTATAGATTAAAAAATAATTTTATATATTAAAATGAATGATTGTGATAAAAAATGAAACTCATTGCGAGTGGGGGCGATAGTTAGCACCTACACACGATTAAGGTATTTATTTCTCAATATATGAATGATAAATAAATTATATGATATTTTTAAATTTAATAATCATATTTTTATTTTTTATAACATATAAATTCACCCATTTAATCATTTAATCAATATTTTAATTACTGTGTTGAAAAATAGAAGACATTTTTTTATGTTGGTGGTTGTTGGCACAAAACATTAATGCCACTTTTATTTATGGGTTTAATAATGAATTTTTAATCCCTTTGAATAATAATATATATAGATAATATTTATACATAATTTATTATATTTTTATGGATATAATATATTTTTAATAGAATTTTCATTAAAAAAAATGTTATGGAGATGATTATACAATAATTGGATACTTGATCTTCTTTTATTTATTTCCTTGGATGTGAAGGCCTAGAGCTCTCTGATAGATTCCATGTGATTACGAGTGAGAAAATGGATTTTAGGTTTGGTATTTTGGGTTGAATTTAATGATAAATTTCAATGGTTAGTGTAACCATGGTTGAATTTAAGTGGTCCTCTTTTTTAATTGATGAAAATGACACTTTATGGATAGCTTTTACAATTCCTTTAAACCATGACACTTTTCCCCTTTCAATGACTCTAAAATTCAATAATTAAGGAGTGTCGGGTGATTTTTTGGTAAAGAATAATCTATGAATTTATACATGTGTTGAAAAAAAATTAATCTTATACCCTATGTTTTTGCATTATGATTTGATACACTGGTAACAATTTTTAAACTATGTAATTTATATTTTATTTAATAATATAAGGTAACACATATTATTTTTTTGATATTTTTAACATAAATTTATTATCCAATTAATCAAATTCTATTTATATATTTGTTTAAATAATTATTTAATTTCATATATATAATATATTCAAAACACATTTTGTATTATAATGACATATGACCATTATAAATTCATTAATATTATTTAGTATTTATTAAAAATTTTATGAGTAATGAAATTGTTATAAAGAGTTTTAAAAAAATATTATAGTCATAATTTAATTTAGATCAATTTTTTATATTATATTAAAATTACATGATATTAATAATATAACCCTTAAAAACTCTATTTTACCGTTATCGTGTTAATTGACACAAATATTACTAAAAATAAACTTATTTCAAAAAAAATAGATTATAGAAACTAGATAAAATTTATCATTTGAGAGAAAATAGGAAATAATTTTTTTATATTTAATTAATAATAGTGATATAGTCTTATTATTAGCATATAATAAAAGTTTATAGTGTGAAATATTACTTAGGTCTAAAAAATGTAAAAATGTATTTTATAAATTCAAATTATTATTTATAAATTATTTATCTTATTCATTAATATATAATTTTTTATTTAATAATTTTTTATTTAAAAAATTTAAAATTCTTATATTATAAAACAGATATTTTTTATCAAACTCGGTATTTTACTATTCACATAAAATCTAGAATTTATGAAAAAAATTATAATACATCTTAAACTAATATAGATATTCTGAAAAAATGATGTTAATTTGATGAAATTAAAAATTTAAATATATTTTAAACATTTGAATTGAAAATGTAGTTACTTCTATATATACCTATTACATTATGACTATAATGGTTTGATGCACTGGATTTGTGTATACATTTTCACATAATTTACTAAAAATAAGAACATGTTTTCAACAATAACTTACTTCTTAGTTAACAAATACTTTGATTTTGGTGATACCTTTCATTATCATGAGTTTCTGGCCTAATACAGAAAACATGGGAAAATTGATTAATTTTTAAAAAAATACACGATATATACATATTCACACACAATGTACATTCAGACTCAGAAACTTATTGACGAGGACAAGTACATTCTCGAGTAAACATAATCTAGTACACCCATGTTCCCCCTATACCTTCCATGTATACTATTCTAGAAGTATTACACGGATGAGAAGAAGTCTACACCCCCATGTGGTCGACTGATGCGGACATGTCGTGTTCAACCTATACATGTTATGTATATCATTCTAGAAGTGGTTGGTGGCCGAAAAAGGAGAATATACACCATGTATAGTGGCACTACATGCAGTGTGTATCTACCTATAAGGCGACACCATGTTCCAAGTCAAAGACGGCGTGTTAGGTCCCCTACCAGCAGAGAAAATAAGAACAAAAGCGTGTTGACCAAAGTACACACCCTGTACTTTTTCCACATTCCATGTAGTTCTATTTTGTATAAAAAGAGGCCCTGGACTCTCTTTTAAAGAGGAGAGAATGGCTGTAGAGAAAGGGTTGAAGGTCCGAAGGAAAGAAGCACTGTTGCCATTCTACCACCATCCTTCTACTTCGTCATTCTATCATTCTACCCAACATTCACTACCTCCTCGATATTTCAAGCAATGATCAAATCTGGTATTGAGGATTTGGTGCTCATTTATACCTCTATGTTTAACTAAATTACCTTTGTGTTGGGATTGTGGTAGATGTAAAAATTGTAATTTAGAGTTTCTATGAATGTGTTTGTTTTAATAACTTCTTCATATTCTTCTTGAATCACTTCATCTTATCACTTAAAATTATGAACCAGACTAAGGGAAGAATTTTTATCTATTCAAAATAAGATTAACAATGAATATTTTCATGATCATAAGAAATATTAGTTGACTAAAAAATTTACTAAGACAAATAAATACTTCTGAAAAACTAACTACCAGACTAAGGAGTTACTTTCTTCGGAATTAAATATATGTTTACATGACCAAGGAAACATAGATACAAATTGAAATCCAGAGTGTTGGGTTATAATTTACAACAAAACCTCATAAGAAATTTTATTTAATAATAAACTCATCATAAATCCATAACCCCAACGCATTTCTCTTCTTATTTTCATCAAAACCTATTTTCTGATATTTTCCTTTATTCAATAAAACATTTATTAAAGAAACATAAAACCAATTATTATTTTAATTCAAACATCGAAAATTATGTTTAAATACAAAAATCATCATTAAAACAAAAATAAAAACTATGTTAAGAAGGACAAATATATCTTTTTTCCCAATAGATCGACCCCTTATTAGAACTAGACTCGCAAGGGTAAAACCAATTTCGGACACCGATAACATACCTTTGGTGAAATGACTCACCAAATTTTGGCACCGTTGCCAGGAAATAAGAAAAGTTAATTAATTTTTTGTTTTAATTATGTTTGTATAAAATTTTTCTGGAAATAAAAATCATAAATTCCCAAATATCACTTTTATATTCTCATTTCTGTTTATCTTTATTTCTTTCATTTACGCATGGTGTGTTTTTTATTCTGTAGTTTGTTAGGTGTGTGAGAAGCTACCTCACACGTTCCAAGAACGATGATTCGTCGGGGTTTTTCCCAATTGACCTAGAGATCAAATATACACTTTTGAGGTGCCAATGAGAACTCATGATAGAGCACAGTCACAATAATCTTATGGCACAGAACGTGGAAGGAAATCCAACTATTGTTCACGGAGCTCAACAGCCCCTCAGGAACAACGATAAATGACTACTCAACTCCTTCAGCAGCCACCTACATGACATACTGTCATGGAATATGGCCTGCCATCTATCCGTGGAGATGACATGGGCATCCTCCGTCCACCAGTTCAGGGCCAACACATTGAGATCAAGCCTGCTATTTTGTAGATGATCCAAAACACCATCCAGTTCAGTGGCATGCCCATCGAGGACCCCAATTCCAATCTCTCCAATTTTTTGGAGGTCTGAGACACGTTCCCCTACCAGGGACTTTCCACGAACGTCATTTGTCTTTTCCTCTTCCCCTACTATCTAATGGATAAGGTGAAAGACTGGATCAAAGGATTTTCGCAATGATCCATCCTCACCTGGGAGGAGCTCTCCCAATCATTCGTATCTAAATACGTCCCACCATAAAGGTTGGTGTCTCTACAGAAGGATATACAAAACTTCCAGCAGCACGACTCAGAGTCATTGTAAAAATCATGGTATCTCTTCAAGGAGTTGTTGTGCAAATTCCCACACCACAGACTCCCACTTTGGATGTAGTTTCAACCCATCTATTGAGGACTTACAAATAATACAAAGTCTATGGTGGATGTGACTACTGGAGGTAATGAAATGTTGATATCCCCTGAAGAGCATTTTGAAATACTGGAAGACATGTCTTCCAATAGAATCCAGTGGCATTCTGAGTGGAGCACACAGAAATAAGGTATGAATAACATTGATCCTACTACTATGCAGGCTACCCAATTATATGATGTGTCCAAAATTAACGACACACACAATCTTAAGGGCACATCCCAAGTACATACAGTAAACCTTCCAGCGTGTAGCTAATGTTGAGATAACCACATAATGGGAGAATTCTTGAGTTCTTCAAAAGGCCCTTCAACAAGTGTGGTGAGTTATGTTGCCCAAAACCGAGGGCCAACCTAGTACCGGTAGTATCAAAATCCAGAATGGCGTGATCAACAAAACACTGGTTGGAGAAAACAACAACATAATCTTCCACCCCAGCAACTACCCGACTACAACCATCCTTCTTATCATAACTAGTACCCATGGTAGAAACAACCCCAACATGGCTCTTATCAGCACAAAGGGTATCAAAATAATTTCCCACAATAGCCGCGGAAGCCACCAACTTCAACAGCTCAACAACCACCATAGCAGGAGAACACCATAAGGTTAGAGGATTTCCTGAAAAAATTTATATCTACTGCTGAGACTAGGTTCCAAAATCACGAGGTTTTAATTTGAAGCTTGGGGAACCATATTAGAAACCTGGAAAACCATATCTCTAGATGGTGACCTGGTTTAATACCGGGGAACACTGAGAAGTACCTGAGGGAGGAGGCCCACGTCATCACACTACAGTGTGAAAATGAATACCACAACAGAACCAACAAGAACATCATGGATCATCCACACCCCATGCTGAGGAAGAAGGTACAAATATAGACCCCTCCACACCCAAAATCCCTCGAAATGAGGCTTCTCATAATAATGGAAAGGTTGTTCTCAAACCCTTTATGCATACCGTACCCTTCCCAAAGAGATAGAAGAAGAGGACGCTGGACCACAAGTTCGACAAATTCATGTAAGTATTCAAATATCTTTACATAAATATTCAATTAGTTGAGGCACTGACACAGATGACCACTTATGAAAAATTAAAAAGATGGAGGATCTGGGAACTAATTCCTTAACCAAGGAGTGTTCTGCAGTCTTCCAGCATTCAATTCCTCCCAAACTCAAGGATCCATGTAGCTTCAGTATTTCATGCACAACTGGACCATGTGAGTTTGGGAAGCCCCTCAATGACTTAGGGGCCACTGTGAACCTCATGCCCCTTGGAGTTATCAAGAAGAAAGGGCTCATTGATTTGAAGCCAACCTGAGTAGCGCATCAGATTTCTAACTGATCTATCAAATATCTAAAGGCGCTACTAGAGGACATGCAGGTCACGGTAGGTAGAATGATCCTTCCCAATGATTTATTCATCCTTGACATGGAGGATGACTAAGATGCACCTCTCATTTTAGGAATGCCTTTATTGGGAACTGGGAAGGTACTGATTGACATTCACCAATAAGAGATAATTTTCTTGGTAGGATAGGAGAGAGACTCCTACAATGTTCTCAATGTACTCAAGAATACATTATTGTCAGATAATGAGGTTTTTTTCTATAACCACAATGGACAATTGCTTGAGTGAAAGAGGGGATGATCTTGTATGTTCACTTATCTTAGATAACATTATCATTCCAAACAATCTAGTTGAAGAAGCATTGGAGGCCTTTTAATTCCTAGAATTCTAGGGTGACCACTATTGTCAACCTACAATTTTACCTGATAGTTTAGAATGGGAAAAGGTGTGAACACTTGTACATTATATTTTAAAGGCACCTAAACTAGAACAGAATCCACTTATGCCTTCTATAAAGTACGAGTATTTGGGAGACCATCAAACATTGCCTGTCATACATAGTAATAAACTGTCACAAGAGCAAGAAGATGAACTTCTAGAGTTTTTAAAATAATAGAAGCATGCTATTGGGTGGAAAATTGCAGATATGAAGGGCATCACCCCAACCATTTTCATCAATAAGGTGCTACTTGAAGAAGATTCAAATCAATCTCAGCAACCACATTAATGCCTAAATCCCCCCATGAAGGATGTTGTAAAAAATAAGTGATTACATTGTTGGATGAAACAATCATTTATCCCATTTTGGATAGTCCGTGGATGAGTCCACATTAAGTGGTACCAGTAAAGGGGGGTATCACTGTGAGTTCCAAAGATAATAATGTCCTTATCCTCAAATGCACTGTTACAGGCTAGAGAGTCTATGCGGACTATCGAAAGTTGAATGACACCACGAGGAAGGATCATTTACCCCGGACCTTCATGGATCAATTTCTATAGATTCTCATAGTGGAAAACATTTATTTCTTCCTTGACGGCTACTCCGACTACAACTATATTTCAAATGCTCCATAGGATCAGGAGAAAAGAAGATTTACATTCCAATACAGTATGCTTTCATAACGAAGTAAGTATTTTGGCATGTGTAATTCCCGCACCACATTTCAGCATTGTATGATGGATATCATTCATGAAATCATGGATCAAATACTAGAGGTATTAATGGATGACCTTTTCGTTTACAAAAATCATTCACCACTTGCTTGTAGCACATGGAGCTAGTTTTGAATGATGTAAAAAAATTACCCTAGTTTTGAACCGTGAAAAGATTCATTTCATGGTTCAAAGTGGCATCATACTTGGCCACATAATCTCATCGAAGGGGATAGAGGTTGACTCGGAAAAGAGAGATTTCATTTCAAGACATCCTATTATGAATTCTGTTATATCCATCCGCAGCTTCTGGGGGCATGCCGGTTTTTATAGGCAGTTTGTCCACAAATTTTAAACAAATATCCTAGCCCCTCACAAATATTTTGACCAAGGATGTCATATTTTATTTCAATGTGACATTCACCATATATTTTGATCCCCTGAAGTAGCGTCTGGTGGTAGCTCTAGAAATTATTTTTCCCAACAGGGAGGAACAATTTGAAGTAATGTGCAATGCCAGTGACTACGCAATTGGAGCAGTCCTGGGCCAGTGGCATTACCAAATTTTCCTCCCTATCTATTATTCCAGTAAGACGCTAAATGTGGAACAAATGAACTACACCACCATAGAAAAGGAGTTTTTGGTAGTAGTGTTCGCATTTGGTTGGTTCTGTTCTTATTTAGGGCTATTTAGAGTTATTTTTTATAATGACCATGTAGTACAAAAGTACCTACTTAAAAAGAAATTTGTGAATTCCAAATAGATCTGTGGGGTGATCCTCCTACAAGAATTTGATATGGATATCTGAGAGAAGAATGTGTGTGAGAATTTTGTTTCTGATCATCTCTCCCACCCGGAGCATCCTCATTTGGAGAATTAGGAAGATAGAGAGATCAGGGAGTTTTTTCCTAATGGGTTCCTATTTTTAATCACCTAAACACCTAGACCTTTCTATACTGATGTTTATATTTCTTGGTTTATAGGTGTTGTTCACCCCAACCTATCCTTCTCTCAAAATAAGAGGTTTCTTTCTGATGTTAAGAGGTACATATGAGAAGATACTTTTATGTTCCAAGCCTGTGGAGATGGGGTGATCCATCGCTGTATTCTGGAAATTGAATTTCATGTTGTCCTAAAATTTTGTCATGCCTCACTAGTTGGGGGACATCAAGGCCCTAACCATACAATAGAAAAGATCCTCCAATATGGTTTTTTGGGAACACTAATAGGAAACATTCAAAGGCCTTTGTTTCCTGTTGCTTTTGATGCCAGAGAACTTGTAATGTGCGACCTTGAGCTGTGATGCCCCATAACCCCATCCTGGAGGTTGAAAGTTTTGACTTATGGGGCATAGATTTGAGGCATCCCTTCCTCCCATATTTTGGGAACACTTACATCCTTGTCTATGTCGACTACGTCTCCATGTGGGTGTAATTTTATACTACAACTCACGAAACGACCAAGGTAGTCAGGAGATTTGTAAAGAAACACCTTTTTAGCAAGTTCGGAGTTCCCTGAGTACTGATCAGTGATAGTGGGACCCACTTCTACAATACACTAATGAGAAGAATACTGTCTAAGAATGGAGTAAACCATCATATGGGGAAGCTATATCATATCCATCCTAGTGAAAAAATGGAGCTCTATAATCATGAGCTCAAACAGATCTTAGAGAAAACATAAAACACTTTGAGGAATGACTGGTCCAAGAAGTTAGACAATTCTTTGTGGTCATATCATACTACTTTTAAAACACACCTGGGAATGTCCCAATTTTGCCTCATATATGGAAATCCATGCCATATTCTTTTAGGAATGGATCATAAATCATACTGGGCTGTCAAGGTCTTGAATTTCGATTTGAAGGCAGTTAAAAAGAAGTGAATGTTCCAACTATCAGAACATGATAAAATCTAATTAGAGGCATATGAAAACACTATGCTATATAAGGAGAAGGAAAAAGAAATTCATAACCAGATGATTTCACGAAAATATTTCCAACCCAGTGATCTATTACTCTTCTTTAACTCTCATATTTAATTATTCCTAAGGAAGTTGAAGTCACGATTATCGGGACCGTTCCAGGTTATATGCATTGGATTAGTGGAAATATCTGGAGAGGATGACCAACCATTCATGGAGAACGAACATCAGTTGAAAGCATACCATCCATGGACGACACAGTGGGAATTTTTTCCACCATACAGCTCAGGTAAGAAGAGGTAAGTAGGTCCAGCCTAGGATTTAAAATAAAGGAGCTTTCTGGGAGTCAACCTAGTAGATAGATGACATGTACCACTTATATACAATGCATGTACCTATTCCATTCCATTTATCATCAAACTATTATTAATATATAGTTTAACAATGTAATAAACATGGATGATGTCGGTGTCGATGGTACTTTCACCAGAGTTTATCCGATCCGTCACCAGTTCAAATCTCTCTTGACCTACCTTCGACACAAGGTTTCTCCTTTTTATCCATGTGTTTTTTTACATGATGTGTGTGATAGTTTTCAAATATATATATATATATATATATCCTTATAAGAAAACCAATGGTGGAAATATATTGGTGGACCATAATCTTAACCCAACTTCAAAAAGACCCCAGGGTCGAATCCTGAAAATAACCCCATTTCCATCATTTGTTTTTTTTATAAAACCACACGGCATGTATTTCTATATACATCGTGTGTTCCATGAATTCCATATAAAAAAGATATTTTTCACATAATGTAATTCATCTAGATAAAGTTGGTAGATTGGTAGAGTCTCGGCCCTGGATCTAAAAGACCATGCTTTGAACTCGGATAATCAACCTACTTGATCTGTTTTTGTCTAATTAAAAACCACACACCATGAATTTAATTTCATCCCATGTAGTATAGGCTGGTTTACTTTAAATAAATTTACATATATAATAGGAGCATTAGTAAAACATTTCCTTCAGTGGTTGAGGGATTAGGTTCGGAATGGTTGATGGCTGGTTCGAACCTTGTCCCAGGCACCAGACCAAAGGTTGTACTTTTTTTTCAAAATTATAACACACGACGTGTATTTCACAATATATTATGTGTATTGTTTTATTTCTAATAAATGAGGAATATATATTTATTTATTATATTAATTACTAAATATTATATAGTTTAGTACAATAATTATATATTTATATTATTAAAAAAATGTGATACACGGCGTGTCATCTAGAGATACACACATTGTACCTCGGCTATAAAACATGCGGACCACCCGACATCATCCCGTGTCGGCAGATCCCTCCCCTATCCCCATTTCATCTCCCGTATGACACCTACCCCCCCTTCCCAAATCCGTTTATTTAGGGAGTTTTTCTTTTTTATTTCTACTGCATTGTTATCCTCGATCTATGTACGACCTTCTAAAGACTTTATTTTAAGTTTTCAGAAGTGTTTAGGATCATTTCTCAATCATACGACTCTTCGGCTTCAGTGATACGTGGGTGTGATTTGAAGAACAAACATCATGTACTTTTGTACATAACCTCACACTGAATGCTTCGTGATTTGAAAATACATGGTGTGTATGTTCGATATACACTGTGTACCTTCCCCAATCGTGTCCCAGTACGTTTTTCACATGGCCTCACACACTATGTTCATGAACATGGAGTGTCTATTTGATACACACCTTGTACCCCATTTCTTTCAGCTGGCCTATGGCTACCACCTCACATGGCCATTTACCCTTTTTTCAGGAACACGTCATGTATTCCTCTCACACGGTGTGTCCTATATTGTTATAACTACATAAATAGTGGCTGTGTATTTTCAATCACACGACCAAGACCACTTTTCATGAACACGACGTGTATATTTGGAAAACGTCGTGTATCCTTCCCTGGTCTATTTCATTCTCTCTCTATGTGTCTATCCAAAGAACACGAGATTCAAACCCAATTTTACTAAATGCTGTGTACTTTGGATACACACGCCGTGTACTTTTTTATTTTTCAGTTTTACCACATTTTCTTCTTTTCCTTTTCCTTTTTAATTTTCTATTTTGGGTTTTCATTATTTTTTAGGTTATGGATGATAGAGACCATTCACGAAGGAAGCGGCCCCCATCCACCACTAAGGGTGAGAGGACAATTTTTCATCGGATACAACTCCATCCCGCGATGTCACCAGATCCGGACTCTCTGATGTACCAACCTCCTCCGATGTCCATCCATCCACCACCCTCTATTTCCGCATAGGCTGGTACTAATACCTCTTCACCTACACCATCCATCATGGAGCCCCTAATCACCACCCTTACTTCCCCACTAGCTGAAACTCCACATGAGCTCCCTCCATTTGCAGCTGATCCATCATCGCCCACCCCATCCAGCGAGCCTTCATCTACTGTAGCCACTACAACCCCACAGCCTACTCCCACTACTGCACCTTCAAATGGACAGAGACCTGCCGGTGTTCCCAACCATTTCATGGTGTTCCTAGTCATCTATTTGGCACACAATAGGGTCTGTCATTTCACTCACCACCCGATCCCTTTGTGCAGCCACTTTCTTGATAGCAGTGTCCCTCAAAAGGTAGCTATCTGGGGAGAGTTAAGGGATCTTCTCAGGCACACTCCATTACTCATGATCTTCCAGGTCAACAATTCTATTTTCATAGATTTATTTTTGGAGTTAGCTGCTACCTTTGAGTTCGATGGAGCTGAGTACTGGGAGATGCTTGGTGATGCGGTACTAGTGGTCCACTTCCTGCTCGGCGGCCGACCATTTTCCCTTACTATGACCATTTTTGGACGAGGGTGTATCTTCTATCCTCATCCCATCACACGACCCCTATCTCCACCCTGACCTGACCCGAGCACATTATGCTCATTTCTATGTGGTGGGAGATTGTTGGGTCTGACCACCTCTCTACCCCTACATCCCAGAAGAGTACCCTCATTGCTGGGCATATCCTTCGCTTCACCCACAGATTCATTAGCGACATCCTTTTCCCTTGCCATGAAGATATGGGGGTCATCACTGGTCGTGACATGGATCTCATCAGCTATGTCATCCGGTTGGACTACCAAGACCTCCATTACCTTGCCGCCTCCTATTTCCATTCAATGTTTACCAACTATTAATGCAAGTTGAATGAAGGGTTTTACGCTACCTGCCTTACCCACCACCTCAGTGTTGTTGAACCTTCTCTTCCCCATGACCTGTTAGGTTCCCCCTAGTGGATGGACTAACTCATGTTTATTTGTGTGGGCTTGGTCCGGAAACAGGGGGTGCTTACGTCATTGCCTGGGCACTACCCCGGCCACCTGCTGACCCTCTTACCCCCGGCGAGGCGCATGCTTCTCCTTCACCACCCCTTCTGGCTTCCCCACCCACTACCTTTTTCTGAACCCTTCATCAAGCCTACCTTCTTCTATTCCGCCTACTACCCCTACCCCCTCACCCTTGTACGATCTCTCATTTTCCCTCTACCTAGCCATAATGAAGCAACACTTGGTTCATCTCGATCGACATCTGGACCGACTAGAGCAGATGTTGGGGATTCTTCTTTAGCATCATGGTATACCACTACCCCCACCACCTTCCTCTACCTTAGTTCTTGGACCTTCTTCCATAGATCCACCACCCTTTAATGCACTGGCCATAGATTCAATCTCTTATACACTATGGGCGTAGTTGCTGCCACAACTGCTACCAGTCTATGGAGTGATACGATGCTCTCTATTCTGAGTCCAGCTCTTGCAGCTCCTACTTCTACGGCTTCTCTACCGAATACAGATTCCAAGAATCCAGTTTCCATAGCTCATGATTCTTCTCTACTGGTTTTTCTATACCAGATGATGCCTCTTCTGTGGTGACACCAAGACTAGTTTTTGGAAACATGTTTTTCATTATATATCACTTTGTGATATCTTGTTCTTTTGAATGTCATGTATGATTACAGTGTTCTCTCTCCATGGCCATCATAAGTAATCTGGCACACTATGGACTATCCTTCTCCATTAATTCTCATTATCTTCACCTAGAAACGCGGAATGTATAGTTATTACCTTTTTCAATTGTTTTCCTTTCTTCCATGGTTTACTTCATTCCTTACTTCTTCTTATTATGGTCCACTATAGTGTCCCAACATTCCCTTATTCTCTTTCTATGGCACGTGGTGGACAACATGAAATATTAAATATGGGGGGCGTCTCTCAACCAATTTAGACTTTTCCCATATCATTATTCTAGAATACATCAATATTGGAAGACATATTTGAAAATGTGAAGACATTTGGGTTAATAATATTTCTAAATAATAAAGTTGAAGGGGGGAAATTTTTAAAAGTTTCATACCTATTTTGGTTATTAAGTATTTTAAAATGATTACTGATATAGTTTAAATTACAACGTGTAATTCTTGGATAATTAAATTGATTAGTCTAATCAATTATATGCATGTCCCGACCTGATTATCAATTTATTTTTTTCCCACTCATGATAGGTTTTTTAAACCATTTTCTAAAGTCTTTCTAATACCCTCTTTCATGAGAGATTTTTAGGATATACATAACTACTAGAATTTTCATGTTTTATTTTCAAAACATGTGGAATTTTGGAATTACATTAAAATTATTGAGGAATTAGATTTTTAAACCCCTTTATCATGAGACCAACCTTACAACTTATTTTCGTAAAACCTCCAGAATCCATGAATAGACTTTATATGAAGCCATATTACATGCCTATTTCCATTCCTTCCCTAATATTATATTTATTGCACCCAAAATATAAAATTAATTTTCAAGATGATAATTTATAAGAAGACTAAATGAAAACGAGTTAACAAAAACATTTAGCAATTTAGAACACTTAATCAGAAATACTCTAGGTTCATCTATTTTTGGACTTTATTAATGTGAATTAACATTAATATTATTTTATTATTTATTTTTTTGATAAATTTTAATTATATATTTATCATCATTTTTATGTTGTTTCAACTGTTACATTTATATTTTCTTATGGAAGTATCGATCAACATTCCATGTTCATAAGTTAAACATCTCAAAATAATTTAATTTAGTATAATTAACATTCTAAAACAAGTATTAAATTTATAATTATATTTAAAGAGAGTTTTGAGTATATTTCAAAAAGTTGAAAATATTAATGATCTTGTTTAATTATTTTTAACAAACATAATTTGTCATAATCAATATTTGAGTATTATTATGAAGTAATTGGTTATAATATCATTATTATAGAATCATAAGGACCTTAAATATTTTTTAATAATTTTTTAAATCTTAACTAATGAGAGTTATTGGTATAAGGTAATTTAAAAAGAGGATGAGATATCAGTACATATTATGAATAAATCACACCTTATCTTAGAATCCATCTTAGTCTTTTAAAAACAATTCTGTTCTTTTGAGAAGGGGAAAAATTATTTATATATTTTTAAGGAATTAAATATAGTTGATTAAATGTTTTTAATTATAAATATTGTTTTAGGTTATAATTAGTTGTGGAAGGTACCTTTTATAAGTGAGGGAGTGTTTTTTTTAAAAATAACCATTCCTTCTTGTGTAATCTAACAATTATTTCATAGGTAGGACCTCCAAAACATTCATGTATGGTAGGTTAGTCAATATGTATTTCATCCATACTTTTACATTATATATATATGGGATTTAAAAATTTCAATTTTCATATTAAATTTATCTAAAACAAGGTCAAAAATATTTTCACATAGAAAATTCCCAGAATATCAAGTGGCGAGGAAATACCAAAATAATTTTTCATTGATAATAAAATCATCAATGTGGTGATTTAATGTCAATATAAAAATTCCTAGATACCAAATATGATAATATAATAATTTATCCCCAACTATAATGTGGAATATAAGTGTACCTTAATTAGCATGACCGACTCCAATAGTTGGGATTGGGTTGTCTTTTCCTTCTTCACATGGTTTAACAGGTTATAGATACTTATAATATTTATTTTTCTTTCTATTTTGGAATAAATTTTCCTAAATCCCAAACTACATGAATTTAAGGTTCATATTTGAGGATTGTTTATTATTTTTGTATATAATGGATTTCATGGTATTCTATGACCTCTATATATCTCTAAATTCACTAGTCTTACTGTTAAACTTTCAAAACCTGAAATATTTTCTCTTTCCATTGAGATACTTCCTTGGGGGATTTTTATTATAATTTTTAAATGTATGTATATTAATTTTATTTCCTTCATCATCATCTTCATGTATTCTTTTATGAAAATAAATCCTTATATTTTTGCGTCTATTCAGATGTTTGGGATGAAATTAGTTATTAATCAAATCCCAAGATAGTTATCTAAGAATATCCACAATATTTTAATAGTAGCTCTAATCCCATTTATTTAATTATTAGGGAAATTAATACATTGTTTATCTCACACATTATTTACTTGGTTACTCCTATGTCGATGCATTTGTAAAACCAAATGTATTTAACTACGATTGTGGGATTATTAATACTTGAAGAGGATTAGTCTATAAAAATTATGTGTAAAAGTAAACAATATAAAATTGTACTCTCTAAAATTATTACTTTATATTTTATTTCAATCAAAATCAATGATGGGTCAAAACCGGTGGACATAGTTTGGGTTCTATAATATTCCTTAACCTTATTCCATAAACATAATTACTCCATAAAAATATATTGTATGGTTAATGAGATTAATCAAACCATATCACATGAGAGTGGAAAATTACATTTGTAGTGAAGCCTATTTATCTTGAAATAGGTGACAATTGAGTTCATACCTATTATTCCCCATTTGAGTACACTAACCAAGGGTACATCTATGATAAAGCATTGATAAACAAATAGTATTTAGAAAAGGGTGTTATTTCACTGAAACTCCTACAATATATATATGAAAATAACTTCAGTAACTTATCATACACGTAAAATTATCCCTTGGACTTATCCCTAGGGTCTTCACTAAGGTTATTTTGTGTTATTCCCATGATGGAAAAACATATAATCATGAAGATAACTGATCCATGTTTTGATACAAATATTAATGACTCAAGAAAAATATATATTTATTTTAAATTTGTTATATAATTTGAATATTATATATCAAAAAATATTTACACAATCTAAGGAATGGAATGTTTAGTGACTTTGAGCATTAACTTCAATGTCTTTCTCATCCAAAGACGATGTTAGTTCCACTATACTAAATTAACATTTTTTGGTATTCAGCATCTCCCAAAAATCATCTCAACATAAAAATTAATTCAAATAATTAGTGTATAAAAAATTTTATAGGGAAAAAAAGAATTGCGTGATATGAAAAACCCAGTAAAGAAAAAAACACATCAACATTTCATCAAGATTTAGATCAAAATCATATGAGAAAACATGAACATGGCATAAATTTTTCATCAAAATGTGAATGGAACAATTATTGTTGCTCAAAAAATATGATAGAAGCACATGTATAATAAAATTAAGAAACATATAACATAAGAAGACCTAATTCTTAAACATATATTATTTGATAAATCATAACATACTTATTCCAACAAATACACAATGATGTTCAAAAGTTCAAATGTATTTGGAAGACTAGATATTTAAATAAATCATCATAAAAATAAAAAACAATATATGTTTTAACCTTCACATGAAACACATCACTCCCATATAACTTTTAAATATGTATTGGATATCTTGGGGAAAATATAGTAGGATTTGAGAGAGATATAAATCCTAGTAAGGGAGTAAACATGGAAATAAAACACACCATGGAAGTCAACAAGAAAGACCTGAAATCACAAAGATGATGATCACAAAAAATGGGACATGGAATAAGAAAAAGGATTCAATAGATAATAAATGTGAGGAATAAATATAAAAGAAGATATCGTAATCACAAATCAAGGGTCACTATCTATACCATAATCATAATGTATCAAATGTCCAATGGTTTATTCATATTCACTCCCAAATCCCTTAAATATTATCCCATGAGATATAAAGATTTACAGAAAGCATTAAAGGTCTATATAATTCTCATACCACTTTTAAAAATGAAAATCATATGTACACACGATAGTTTGGAAAAAAATCATAAATAATCATATGCTTGATCAGACCCCTAAGAAGAAAGTGATTTTCATAATTATGAATCAATGTTTAAATGACGGAAAAATAATAATGATTACCAATAGAATAAGGAATTATATTATTTGAACATTCATAATTAAAAAATGGGATATAGTAATTTAAAATGGATTTCCAATATAAATAATTCATAGGAATGATATTTATAATAAAAAAAGGGACCACATGGATGGAGGTTTTGTAAAATTACAAAAGAATATTTTAAAAATTCCAAGAACATATTATTATATTTTTAAAAATTTTACTAATATGATAATACTAGAATTTTTGATGTTTTTAGAATATATTCATTTTTTAAGAATCATTTTGTGGGTGGTTCATGATGCGAGACAAGAATCTCGAATGTTTTCTAAAAAGGAGTGTACTTAAAATTATGAATTTGAAGGGAACTAAAAGTATGTATAACCAAAAATTAATTGAATATTTTAATACCAAATATATATGGTAAATATTTGAAAAATTATAATAATTTCATTAAAATAATATTTTTAAAATGGTTATAATTAATAATAACTTTTAAACAACATGTCCCGTTGGAGTAGTGAAAAATATCTTACAATGGAGTCTAGATTCATTTTTCATGTGTGATTAACATTCACAATAAAAAATTATTTTCATAAAATAATTAAATATTATCCTTATTCATCTATATTAAATTTTATAATTTTTATTCACAATCATATGTTATTTTTTTATAACATTTTTTCTTGACATCATTAACTACTTGTGGTTTTCTGGTCAATTTATTATAAATCCTTCAGTACATTGACCACGGTATAATTTTTTTATAAATATATTCCTAAAATAATTAATATTAATAGTTTTATTTAAGTATTTTATAAATTAAAAAATAATTTTACATATTAAAATGAATGCTTGTGATAAAAATGAAACACATTCTGAGTGGAGGCGATAGTTAGCACATACACACGATTAATGTATTTATTTCTCAATAAATTAATGATAAATAAATTATATGATATTTTTAAATATAATAATCATATTTATATTTTTTATAACATATAAATTCACCCCTTTAATCATTTAATCATTATTTAATGACTGTGTTGAAAAATAGAAGTCATTTTTTATGGTGGTGGTTGTTGGCACAACACATTAATGTAACTTTTTTTATGGGTTTAATAAAGAATTTTTATTCCCTTTGAATAATAATATATATAGATAATATTTATACATAATTCATTATATTTTTATGGATATAATATATTTTGAATAGAATTATTATGAACAAAATGTTATGGAGATTATTATAAAATAATTGGATACTTGATTTTCTTTTATAGATTTCCTTGGAAGTGAATGCCTAGAGCTCTCTTATAGATTCAATGTGATTACGGGTGAGGAAATGGATTTTAGGTTTGGTATTTTGGGTTGAATTTAATGATATATTTCAATGGTTAGTGTAACCATGGATGAATTTAAGTGGTCCTCTTTTGTAATTGATGAAAATGACACTTTTTGGATAGCTATTAAAATTCCTTGAAAACATTACACTATTCCCCTTTCAATGACTCTAAAATTCCAAAATTATGGAGTGTTAGGTGATTTTTTGGTGAAGCATAATCTATGAATTTATTCATGTGTTGAAAACAATTTTTTAATCTTATACCCTAGGTTTTTGCATTATGATTTGATTCATTGGTAACAATTTTTAAACTATGTAATTTATATTTTATTTAATAATATAAGGTAACACTTATTATTTTATTGATATTTTAAACATAAATTTATTATCCAATTAATCAAATTATATTTATATATGTTTTTAAATAATATTTTAAATTAAAATATATAATATATACAAAACACATTTTGTAGTATAATGATAAATGACTATTATGAATTCAATAATATTATTTATTATTGATTAAAATTTAATGAGTAATGAAATTGTTATAAATATTTTTAAAAAATATATTATAGTCATAATTTCATTTAGATCCATTTTATATATTAAATAAAAATTACATGATATTAATTATATAACCATTAAAAACTCTATTTTACTATTATCATGTCAATTGACACAAATATTACCAATAATAACCTTATTTCCAAAAAATAAATTATAGACATTAGATAAAATTTATCATTTGAAATAAAATAGGAAATAATTTTTTTATATTTAATTAATAATAGTGATATAGTCTAATTATTAGCATATATGAAAAGTTTATAGTGTGAAATATTACTTCGATCTCAAAAATGTAAAAACTGTATTTTATAAATTCAAATTATTATTTATAAATTATTTATCTTATTCATTAATATATTATTTTGTATTTAATAAATATTTATTAATAAATTTAAAATTCTTATATTATAAAACAGATAGTTTTTAGCAAAATCAGTATTTTACTATTCACATAAAAACCAATAATTTATGAAAAAAATTATAATTCTTCTTAAACTAATATAGATATTCTGAAAATAAAAATGAAGTTAATTTGATGAAATTAAAAATTGAAATATATTTTAAACATTTGAATTGAATATTAAGTTACATCTATATATACCTGCTACTTTATGATTATAGTGGTTTGATCCACCGGATTTGTGTATACATTTTCACATACTTTACTGAAAATAAGAACATGTTTTCAACAATTACTGCCTTCTTAGTGAACAAATACTTTGATTTTGGGGATACTTTTCATTTTCATGAGATTTATGGCCAAATATAGAAAACATGGGAAAATAGAGAAAAATTTTACAAAATACATGACATGTACATATTCACACACCATGTACATTCGGACTCAGAAATAGATTGACTAAGACAAGTACATTACAGAGTAAACATAATCTGGTACACCCCACATTCCCCTTATACCCTCCATGTATACCATTCTAGAAGTAGTAGACGGATGAGAAGAAGTATACACCCCCATGTGGTCGACTGATGGGGACACATCAGGTTTAACCTATAAATGTTGTGAATATCATTCTAGAAGTGGTTGGTGGCCGAAAAAGGAGAATACACGCCATGTATTGTGGTACTACATGCAGTGTGTATCTACCTACAAGGTGGCGCCATGTTCCAAGTCAAAGATGGCATGTTAGGTCGCCTACCAGTGGAGAAAATAAGAACAAAAGCGTGTTGAAAAAAGTACACACCCTATACTTTTTCCACATTCCATGTTGTTCTATTTTGTATAAATAGAGGCCTTGGAATCTGTTTTAAAAAGGAGAGAATGGCTAGAGAGAAAGGTTTGATGGTCCGAAGGAAAGAAGCTCTACTGCCATTCTACCACCATCCTTCTTCTTCGTTATTCTGCCATTCTGCACAACATTCATTACCTGCTCGATGTTTCAAGCAATGATCAAATCTGGTATTGAGGATTTGGTGATCATTTATAACTCTATATTTAACTAAATAACCTTTGTGTTGGGGTTGTGGGAGATGTAAAAATTGTAATTTAGATTAGTTTCTATGAATGTTTTTGTTTTAATAAATTATTCTTATTCTTCTAGAATCTCTTCATCTTATCACTTAAAATTCTGAACAAGACTAAGGGAATAATTTTGATCTATTCAAAAGAAGATTAACAATGAATATTTTAATGATCATTAGAAATATTAGTTGACTCAATAATTTACTAATCCATATAAAGACTTTTGAATCAGTAACTCCCAGACTAAGGAGTTAGTTTCTTCAGATTTAAATATAAGTTTACATGACCAAGGAAACATTGATACAAATTGAAATCCAGAGTATTGAGTTATAATAAAAAAACCTCATAAGAAATTTTATTTAATAATCAACTCATCATAAATCCATAACCCCAATGCATTTCTCTCCTTATTTTCATCAAAACCTATTTTCTGATATTTTCCTTTATTCAATAAAAAATTTATTAATGAAACATAAAACCATTTATTATTTTCATTCAAACATCGAAAATTAAGTTTAAATACAAAAAACATCATTAAAACAATAATATAAACTATGTCATGAAAGACACATATAACTTTTTTCCCAATAGATCGACGCCTTACTAGTACTTGACTCGCAAGGGTAAAACCAATTTGGGACACTGATAAAATACTGTCGGTGAAATGACTCACAGAATTTCGGCACCATTTCCAGGAAACAAGAAAAGTTAATTAAGTTATTGTTTTAATTATGTTTGTATAAAAATTTTCTGGAAATAAAAATCATAAATTCCCAAAATTCAAAATTCAATTCTCATTTCTGTTTATCTTTAATTCTTTCATTTACGCGTGGTGTTTTTTTTATTTTGTAGTTCGTTAGGTGTATGAGCAGCTACCTCACACGTTCCAAGAACGATGAGTTGTCGGCTTTTTTCCCAATTGACTGAGAGATCAAATATACACTTTTGAGGTGCCAACAAGAACTCATGACAAAGCATAGTCACAATAATAATATGGCACATAACATGGAAGGAAATCCAACTATCGTTCATGGAGCTCGACATCCCCTCAAGAACAATGATATATTCCTACTCAACTCCCTCAGCAGCCACCTTCATGTCATACTATAATGGAATACGACCTTCCATCTATCCATGGAGATGACACGGGCATCGTTTGTCCACCGGTTCATTCCCAACACTTTGAGATGAAGCCTGCTATTTTGTAGATGATCCAAAACACCATTCAGTTCAGTGGCATGCCCAGCGAGGACCCCAATTCTCAACTCACCAATTTTCTGTAGGTCTGAGATACGTTATTCTACCAGGGAGTGTCCAAGAATGTTGTTTGTATTTTCCTCTTCCCCTTCTATCTAATGGATAATGTGAAAGATTGGATCAATGAATTTTCGAAACGATACATCCTCACCTAGGAGGAGCTCTCCCAATCATTCCTATAAAAATACTTCCCACCCAAAAAGATTGTGTCTCTATAGAAGGAAATACACAACTTCCAGGAGCACGACTAATAGTCATTGTAAAAATCATGTAAGATCTTCAAGGAGTTGTTGTGAAAATTCCCACTCCACGGACTCCCACTTTGGATGTAGTTCCAAACCTTCTACTGGGGACATACAAAGAATACAAAGTCTATGGTGGATGCTACTACTAGAGGTACAGTAATGTGGATATACCCCAAAGTTCATTTTGAAATACTGGAAGACATGTCTTCTAACATCATCTAGTGGAATTACAAGAGGGGCGCACAGAAATAAGGTATGCATAACATTGATCCTACTACTATGCAGGCTAACAAATTGGATGATGTGTCCAAAACGATCGACACACCCAATCTAAATGGCACATCCCAAATACATACAGTAAACAGTCTAGCGTGTAGCTAATGTGGTGATACCCATATCATGGGAGAATGCTTGAGTTCTTCAAGAGGCCCTTCAAAAAGTGTGGTGAGTTTTTGTTGCCCAAAACCGAGGGCCAACCTAGTACCAGTAGTATAAAAACCTAGATTGGTGTGATCAACAAAACACAGGTTGGAAAAAACAACAACAGAATCTTCCACCCCAGCAACAACCCGACTACAACCATACTCATTATCATAACTAGTACCCAGGGTTGCAAAAACAACAACATGGCTATTATCAGCACCAAGGGTATCAAAATAATTTCCCACAACATCCGCGGAAGCCACCTCCTTCAACATCACAACAACCACAATAGCAGGAGAACACCATAAGGTTATAGGATTTCATGAAAAAAATTATATCTACTGCTGAGACCAGGATCCAAAATCATGATGTTTCAATTTTAATCTTGGGGAACCATATTGGAAACATGTAAAACCATCTCTCTAGAAGGTAACCTGGTTCACTATGGGGTAACACTGAGAAGTACTTGAGGGATGAGGCCCATGCCGTCACACTACACTGTTTCAAAGGAGCTACCATAACAGAACCAACTAGAACATCATGGTTCATCCACACCCCATGTTGAGGAAGAAGGTAAAAATACAGACCCCTCCACTCCCAAAATCCCCCAAAAGGAGGCTTCACATCATAAAGGGAAGGTTGTTCTCAAACCCTTTAAGCCTACCATACCCTTCCCAATGAGAAATAAGAAGAGGACGCTAGACCAAAAGTTCGAAAAATTCATGGATGTATTAAAAAATCTTCACATAAATATTCAGTTAGTAGAGGAACTGACACAAATGCCCACTTATGCAAAATTAATGAAGAAAATTCACTACAACAAAGGAAGATGGAGGATCTGGGAACTAATTCCTTAACCAAGGAGTGTTCTGCAGTCATGCAGCTTTGGATTCCTTGTAAACTCTAGGATCCATGTAGCTTATATATTTCATCCACTACTAGAACATGTGAGTTTTGGAAGGCCCTCAGTGACTTAGGGGATAGTGTGAACCTCATGCCTCTTGGATTTATCAAGAAGATATGGCTCATTGATTTGAAGCCAACCCGAGTAGCGTGTCTGCTTTCAAACTGATCCATCAAATATCCAAAGGGGCTAATGGAGGACCTGCAGGTCAAGGTAGGTAGGATGATCCTTCCCAATGATTTCTTCATCCTTGACATGGAGGACGACTAAGTGGCACCTCTCATTTTAGGAATGCCTTTCTTGGGAACTAGGAAGGTACTGATCGACATTAACCAATAAGAGATAATTTTATTGGTAGGATAGGAAAGAGAATCCTACAATGTCCTCAAAGTCCTCAAGCATGCATCATTGTCAGATAATGAGGTTTTTTTCTATAAACACCATGGAAGATTTCATGAGTGAAAATGGGGATGATATTGTATGTTCACTTAGCTTAGACAACATTATCATTCCAAACAATCCAGTTGAAGTAGCGTCAGAGGACTTGTAATTCGTAGAATGCCAGGGTGACCACTATTGTCAACATGCAGTTTTTCCTGATAGTTTAGAATGGGAAAAGGTGTGACCACTTGTACCTTAGATTTTAAAGCCACATAAACTAGAACAGAAGCCACTTATGTCTTCTATAAAGTATGGGTATTTGGGAGACCATCAAACATTTCCTATCATACATAGTGCTAAAGTGTCACAAGAGCAAGAAGATGAACTTCTGGAGTTTTTAAAATAACTGAAGCACAATATTGGGTGGACAGTTCCAGATATGAAGGGCATCATCCCAACCATTCTCATCAATAAGGTGATACTTGAAAAAGATTCAAATCAATGTCAGCAGCCACAGTGACGCATAAATCCCCCATGAAGGATGTTGTAAAAAATAGGTGATTAAGTTGTTGGATGCAAGCATCATTTATCCCATCTTGGATAGTCTGTGGGTGATTCCACATTATGTGGTACCAAAAAAGGGGGTATCATTGTGAGTTCAAAATATAAGAATGGTATGTTCCTCAAACGCACTGTTACGGGCTAGAGAGTCTATGTGGACTACCAGAAGCTGAATGACACCACGAGGAAGGATCGGTTACCCCGGCCCGTCATGGATCAAATTCAAGAGAGTCAGTAGGGGAAAACTTTTATTGCTTCCTTGATGGATATTCTGACTACAACTATTATTCAAATTCTCCATAAGATCAGGATAAAATCACATTTACTTTCCCATACAGTACGTCTTCTTAACAAAGTATGTCTTTTGGCATGTGCAATGCCCCCACCACCTTTTATCATTGTATGATGGCTATCTTTCATGAAATCAAGGAACAAATACAAGAGGTATTCATGGATGACCTTTTCATTTACGAAAAATCATTCACCACTTGCTTGTGGAACATGGATCTAGTTTTGGAATGATGTAAAATCATTAATCTAGTTTTGAACCATGAAAAGATTCATTTCATGGTGCAAAGTGGCATCATACTTAGCCAGATAATCTCAGCGAAGTGGATAGAGGTTGACTCAGAAAAGAGAGATTTCATTTCACGACAACCTATTACGACTTCTATCATAGCCATCCATAGCTTCCGGGGGCATGCCAGTTTTTATAGGCAGTTTGTCAGCAAATTTTAAACAAATATCCTACACCCTCACCAATATTTTGACCAAGGATGTCATATTTGAGTTCAATGTGACATGCACCATTGATTTTGATCCCCTGAAGCATCACCAAGTGGTAGCTCTAGTAATGATTTTTCCCAAGAGGGAGGAACAATTTTAAGTAATGTGAAATGACAGTGACTATGCAATTGGAGCAGTCATGGGCCCGCTAATTTACCGAATTTTCCGACCTATCTATTATTCCAGTAGGACACTAAATGAGGAACAAATGAACTACACCACCACAGAAAAGGATTTGCTGGTAGTAGTGTTCGCATTTTGTAGGTTCTGTTCTTATTTAGGGCTATTTAAAATTATTGTTTATAATGACCCTGTAGTACTAAATTACCTACTGAAAAAGAAATTTGTGAATGCCAAATTGATCTGTGGGTTGATCCTCCTACAAGAATTTTATATGAAGATCTGAGAGAAGAATGTGTGTGAGAATTTTGTTGCTGATCATCTCTCCCACATGGAGCTTCCTCATTTGGATAAGTTTGAAGATAGAGAGATCAGGAAGTGTTTTCCTAATGGGTTCCTCTTATCAATCACCTAAACACCTAGACCTTGCTATAATGATGTTTCTATTTTTTTGGTTATAGGTGTCGTTCACCCCGACCTATCCTTCTCTCAAAAGAACAAGTTTCTTACTGATGTTAAGAGGTACTTCTAGGAAGATCCTTTTCTGTTCCAATCCTGTAGAGATGGGGTGATCCATCGCTATATTCTGGAAATTGAATTACATGGTGTCCTGATATTTTTCCGCACCTCACAAGTTGGGGGAAATCAAGGCCCTAACCGTACAATAGCAAAGATCATACAATCCGGTTTTTTGGGAACACTAATAAGAAACATTCCCATGACTTTGTTTCCTGTTTCTTTTGATGCCAGGGAACTAGTAATGTGCAACCTTGAGCTGTGATGGCCCATCACCCCATCCTGGAGGTCAAAAGTTTTGACTTATGGGGCATAGATTTCAGGGGTCCCTTCCTCCCAAATTTTGGGAACACTCACATCCTTGTCTATGTCGACTACATCTCCAAGTGGTTTTAATTTTCTACTACAACTCAAGAAATGACCTAGGTAGTCGTGAGATTTTTAAGGAAACACATTTTTAGCAAGTCTGGAGTTCCCTGAGTACTGATCAGTGATAGAGGGACCCACTTCAACAACACACTAATGAGAGGAATACTGTCAAAGAATGGAGTAAACCATCATATGGGGACGCTATATCATCTCTATCCTAGTGGAAACATGGATCTCTCTAATCGTGAGCTCAAACAGATCATAGTGAAAACAGAAAACACTTTGAGGAACGACTGGTGCATGAAGTTAAACGATTATTTTTGGGCATATCATGCTACTTTTAAAACAACCCTGGGAATGTCCGAATTTCACCTCATATATGTAAAGCCATTCCATATGCCTCTAGTATTGGATCATAAAGAATACTGGGATGTCAAGGTCTTGAATATTGATTTGAAGGCAGTTGAAGAGAAGTGAATGTTCCAACTATCAGAACTTGATAAAATCTGATTAGAGGCATTCGAAAACACCATGCTATACAAGGAGAAGGAAAAAAGAAATTCAGAACCAGATGATTTCAAGAAAATATTTCCAACCCAGTGATCTGTTACTCCTCTTTACCTCTCATCATCAATTATTCCTAGGGAAGTTGAAGTCACACTGGTCGTGACCATTCCAGGTTATCTGTATTGGAGCAGTGAAAATATCTGGAGAGGATGACCAACCATTCAAGGTGAATGAACAGTAGATGAAAGCTTACCATCACATGGATGACACAGTGGGAATGTTTTCCACCATACAGCTCAGGTAAGCAGAGGTAAGTAGGTAAAGCCTAAGACATAATATAAATGCGCTTTCTAGGAGTCAACCCAGTAGATAGACGACTTGTACCACTTATATACCATACGTGTACCTATTACGTTTCATTTATCTTAAAACTATTATTAATATATATTTTAACAAAGTAATAAACACAGATGATGCCGGTGTTGATGGTACGTTAACCAGAGTTTATCCGAGCCGTCACCAGTTCAAATCTCTGTTGACCTACCTTCGACACAAGGTTCCTCCTTTTTATCCATGTGTTTTTTTACATGACGTGTGTGATATTTTTCATATATATATATATACTTATAAGAAAACCCATGGTGGGGATATATTAGTGTACCATGATCATAACCCAACTTCAAAAAGACCCGGGGTCGAATCCTAAAAAAACCCCATTTCCATCATTTGTTTTTTCACAAAACCACACGGTGTGTATTTAGATATACATCGTGTGTTCCATGCATTCCATATAAAACAAAAGAGTTTTTTCACATAAATTAATTCATCTGGATGAAGTTGGTAGATTGGCAGAGCCTCGACCCTAGATCCAAAATACCATGGTTCGAACTCGGATAATCAACCTGCTTCATCACTTTTTGTCTAATTAAAAACCACACACCATGAATTCACATTCATACCATGTAGTATAGGATGGATTACTTTAAATAAAATTAAATATATAATAGGAGCAGTAGTAAAACATTTCCTTCAGTGGTTGAGGGATTATGTTCGGAATGGCTGATGGCTGGTTCGAACCTTGCCCCATGCACCAGACCAAAGGTTGTACTTTTTTTAAATTATAACACATGACGTGTATTTCACAATATATTATGTGTATTGTTTTATTTATAATAAACTATGAATATATTTTTATTTATTATTTTAATTACTAAATATTATATAGTTTAGTACAATAATTATATATATATTATTAAAAAAATGTGATACACGGCGTGTCATCTAGTGATACAGACCATGTACCTCGGCTATAAAAGACGCGGACCACCTGACATCATCCCGTGTCGAGCAGAGCCTTCCCCTCTCCCTGTTTCATCTCACGTATGACACCTAACCCCCCTTTCCCAAATCCTCTAATTTAGGGCGTTTTACCTTTTTATTTCTACTACATTGTGATCCTCGATCTTGGTACGACCTTATAAAGTCTTTATTTTAAGTTTTAATAATTGTTTAGGGTCATTTTTTGATCATCTGACTCTTCGGATTCAACGATATGTGGATGTGATTTGAAGAAAAAACGTCGTGTACTTTTGTACATGACCTCACACTAAATGCTTCATGATTTGAAAATACATTGTGGGTATGTTCGGTATACATTGTGTACCTTCCCCAATCATATCCTAGTACCTTTTTCACACTACCTCACACACCATGTTCACATACATGGAGTGTCTATTTGATACACACCATATACCCCATTTCTTTCAGCCGGCCTATGGATACTACCACACATGGCCATTTACCCTTTTTTCATGAACACGTTGTGTATTCCTCTCAAATGACATGTCCTGTATTGTTAGAACTGCTTAAACAGTGGCTGTGTCTTTTCAAACACCCGACTAGGACAACTTTGCACGAACACAACGTGTATGTTTGGTAAACGTCGTGTATCCTTCCCTGGCCCATATCATGTTCGCTCAGTGTGTCTATCCAAAGAACACGAGATGCAAACCCACTTTCACTACACGTCATATACTTTGGATACAAATGCCGTGTACTTTTTTATTTTTCAGTTTTACCACATTTTCTTCTTTTCCTTTTTCTTTTTAATTTTCTATTTTGGGTTTTCACTCTTTTTTAGGTTTTGGAAGATAGAGACCATTCACAGGGGAAGTTCCCCCCCCCCCCCTCCACCACTAAGGGTGAGAGGGAAATTTTTCATCGGATATAACTCCTTCCTATGATGTCACTAGATCCGGACTCTCCGATGTACCAACCTCCTCCGCTGGCCATCCTTCCACCACCCTATATTTCTACATAGGCTGGTTCTAATACCTCTACACCTCCACCATCCATCACTGAGCCCCTAAGAACCACCCTTACTTCCCCACTAGCTACCACTCCACCTGAGATCTCTTCATTCGCAGCTAGTCCATCATCGACCACCACATCCAGTGACCCATCATCTACTGTAGCCACTACACCCGCACATCCTGCTCCCACTATTACACCTTTACATGGACCGAGACCTGCCGGTGTTCCCAACCATTTAATGGTGTTCCTAATCATCTATTTGGCACATAATAGGGTTCGGCGTTTCACTCACCTCCTAATCCCTTTGTGCATCCGCTTTCTTGATAGTAGTGTCCCTCAACAGGTAGGTATCTGGGGAGAGTTAGAGTATCTTCTCAGGCACACACTATTACTCATGATCTTCCAGGACAGTAATTCTATTTTCATAGAAATATTTTTGGAGTTCGCTGCTACCTTTGAGTTCGACGATGCTATGTACTGGGAGGCGCCTGGTGATGTGGTACCATTGGTCCGCTTCCAGCTAGGCGGCTGAACCTTTTCCCTTACTATGACCATTTTTGGCCAAGGGTGTATTTTCTATCCTCATCACATCACACCACCCTTATCTCCACCCTAACCCATCCCGACAACTTTATTCTTATTTCTATGTGGTGGGAGATTGTTGGGTGTGACCACCTCTATACCCCTACATCCCAGAAGAGTACCATCATCGCTGAACATATCCTTCGATTCACCGACAGATTCTTTAGTGACATCCTTTTCCCTCACAATGAGGATATGGGGGTCATCACTGGTCGTGACATAGATCTCATCACCTATGTCATCCGGTTGGACTAACCGAACCTCCATTAACATGAATCCTCCTATTTCTATTCCATGTTTGCCAACTATTAAGTCAACCTGAAAGAAGGGGTTTACGCCACCTACCTTACCCACCACCTCGGTGTTTTTGAGCCTACTCTTCCCCACGACCTGTTAGGTTCCCCCTAGTGGATGGACCGACCCATGCTTATTTGAATGGGCTAGGTCCGGAAACATGGGGTGCTTACGTCCTTACATGGGCCCCACCCCAGCCACCTGATGACCCTCCTACCCCCACTGAGGCACATGCTCCTCCTTCACCACCCCTTTTGGCTTCCCCACCCACCACCTTTTTCTGAACCCCTTCTTCTATCCTACCTTCTTCTATTCTACCTACTACCCCTACCCCCTAACCCATGTACGATCTCTCATTTTCCCTCTACATAGCCACGATGGAGCAACACTTGGTTTATCTCGATCGACGTCAGGACCAACTAGAGAAGATGTTTGGGATTCCTCTTTAGCATCATGGTATTCCACTACCCCCACCACCTTCCACTACCTCAGTTCATGGCCCTTATTCCATAGATCCACCACCCTTTAACGCACTGGACATAGATTCAACCTCTTATACACTATGGGCCTAGCTGTTGCCACCACAACTACCAGTCCGTGGAGTGATGCCCAGCTCCCTATTCCGTGTCCAGCTCTTGCAACTCCTACTTCTACGGCTTCTCTACCAAGTACAGATTTCAAGCCTCCAGTTTCCATAGCTCTTGATCCTTCTCTACTATTTTTTTCTATACCAGATGATGCCTCTTCTGAGGCGACACTGAGACTAGTTTTTGGACACATGATTTTTATTATGTGTCTCTTTGTGATATCTTGTCCTTTTTAATGTCAAGTATGATTACAGTGTTCTCTCTCCATGACCATCATAGGTAATCTGGCACACTATGGACTAGTCTTCTCCATCAATGCACATTATCTTTGCCTAGACACGAGGAATGTGTAGTTATTCCCTTTTTTCCAATGTTTTCTTTTCTTCCTTGGTTTACTTCATTCCTAACTTCTTCTCATTCTGGTCCACTTTAGTGTCCCCACATTACCTTATTCACTTTCTATGGAACTTGGTGGATCACATGCGATATTACGTATGGGGGGCGTCTCTCAACCACTTTAGTCTTTTCCCTTATCATCATTCTAGAAGACATCAATATTGGAAGACATATTTGAAAATGTGAAGAGATTTGTGTTAATAATATTTATAAATAATAAATTTGAATGTGGGAAATTTTTATAAGTTTCATACTTATTTTTGGTTCCTAAGTGTTTTAAAATGATTGCTGATATAGTTTAAATTACAACTTGTAATCCTTGGATAATTATATTTATTAGAGTAATCAATTATATACATGTCCTGACCTGATTGTCACATTATTTTTCTCCCACTGATGAGAGGTATTTTAAACCATTTGTCATATTTTTTCTAATACCCTCTTTCATGAGATATTTTTATGATATACATAACAACTAGAATTTTCATGTTTTATTTTTGAAACATGAGGAATTTTGGAATTGCCTTAAAATGATTGAGGAATTCGATTGATAAACCCCTTTATCTTGATACCTACCCAACAACTTATGTTCGTAGAACCTCTAGAATACATGAATAGACGTTATATTAAGACATATTATATTCCTATTTTCCATCCTACCCAAATTATTTTATTATTTTGCATTATTATTCACATGGTATTAAATGAAGAAATTGACAACACATGGAAACTTTTTGTGAATTGTCATGAAATTATGTATGGGGGAGAGCCTCTTGATAATTTGGGGAAAAATGGATTCCAAACCTCTATTCATGGAAATTCTAAAGGCTCCCTTTGATCTATTAAAAAGAAAATAATGGAATATACAAACAGGACCTTCTAATCACTTGTTGGATTGTGAACCCTGCCTATCTAACTAAAGGAGATGGTGGTGATGAGATGATTTGATAAATCATTATGAGGAATCTTATTTACATTGGGATTAACTTTTAATATCATGCAATATTATGTTATAAATTATCGTCTTTTTTCAAGCCTTTGAGTTATAATTCACAGGTTTACCTACCAATATTTATCCCTAGAAAAATATGATCCTTATTGAAAAGTCTACATGATTTTTGTAAATCAATTTTTTGAATTAGAGAACTAGATTTCTTGCAAACCTATTGATATAGTGTATATATATTTTATTGAGCATAACATTAATTTAAAATAGCTTGAGTGTTGAGTATATTATTGGTGAGGTAGATCGTCATGCATATTACTTATATTTGAAAGGTTGAAACATGTGATTAAAGAGGGTGAAAGTATCTAATTGAATTGTATATGAGGAGTGATTAGAATATATCATGATTTGAAACTGCTTTGTTGTAATTTAGATTTTTCTACTGTGACTTATTATATAAATTTATGATTAACTGAATTCTTACATTTTAAAATATATACTCTCTTAATTAGATGGTGAGATTTGATCGAGGGTAAGAAAATGATAATGTATGGTGGATTATGATGAACCTGATTTGTGTATACATTATCACATACATTATTGAAAACAAAAACAATTTTTCATTAATTACATACTGTTTAGTGGAAAAATAATTTTATTTTGGTGATATTGTTCATTTTCAAGACATTTATGGCAAAATACACAAAACGGGGGGAACTGAGGTTAATATAAAAACTATATGGTGAGTACATATACACACGTTGTTTACATTCATCCTCAAACATGTATTGACTTAGAAAATTACATTCCTAAGTGAAAAGAATCTGGAACACACCATGTTCACCATATACACATCGTGTATACCATTCTAGAAGCAGTTGGTAGATTAGAAGAAGTCTACATACCCATGTTGCTGGCTAACAAGTATAGGCCATGTTTAACCTATACACACTCTATGTATCTTTCTAGACATGGTTGGTGGACGAAAAATGAGGCTACATGCCATTTATTACGCTGCTACATGCCTTGTATATCTACCAACCAAGCAGTGTTGTGTTCCAAGTCAAAGATGGTGTGTTAGTACGCCTATAAGTGAAGAAAATATACACAAAAACGTGTTGACAAATGTAGATGTTGTGTACTATTCCCTTAAACTATATATTTTTATTTTCTATAAATAATGGCCTTGGCCTCTGGTTCAAAATGAATGGAAGGGGTGGAGAGAAAGGGTTGATGGTCCGATGGAAAGATGCTCTGCTTCCATTCTACCACTATCCTTATACATCTCTATTATATAGTTCTACATAGGAGTCACTCCCTCCTCAATGTTTCAAGAAATTATCGAATGTTGCATCAAGGGTTTTGTGCTTATCTTTACCTCTATGTGTAACTAAATACCCAGTGTGTTGGGGTTGTGGGAGATATAAGAATTTTAATTTAGATTAGTTTCTATTAATGTGTTTGTTCTAAAAAATTATTATTATTCTTCTTAAATCTTATCATCTTATAATTGAAATCCAGTGTTTTGGTTTATCATGAACACCAAAAACTCATAATCAATTTGATTTAAGAATCAACTTCTCATAAATCAATAACCACAACAAATTTCTCTCCTTATTTGCATTAGAACCAACTTTCTTGTATTTAAATTTATTCATTAAGGAATTTATTAAATAAACATAAAACCCATTAATATTTTCACTCAAACATCAAAAATAGTCTTTAAATACATCAAAAATCATTAAAAAAATAATACAAACTATGTTAAGCAAGTCAATCATTACTTCTATTTACTTGTGGATCGACCCCTTACTGGTACTATTCTCATTAGGGTAAAAACTATTTTGAGACACTGATAATATACCTTCGGTGAAATAACTCTCCATGGTTCTCATGAGTTATTTAATTAAAGTTTCATGGATTTGGATTAGTCTGTTAATACATGTATCATTAGATACTCAATAAGAGTTTACCATTAATCTATATTGAAAGAAATGTATTCTAAAATTAAGAAATATGTACCATATTATTATCCATGATTAAATTCACATTATTTATTATTTATTAATATATTTTTCCAATAAATATACACATTAGATCAAAATATATAATGTAATTGGGAGAATAGATATCCAAAAAATCGAATTAAATAGGAAAAATATTATTTATTTAAAAATAAACGTAGTAATACAAGATCCCATATATCTTATACAATAAAAAAAGATATGTTTGGGAAAATAAATAAAGAAATTATTTGTATTGAAATCCTCATAATGGAATAAACATGGGAATATTTCATAACATGGAAGAAAAGAGGCATAATATGGTATCATTAAGAGGGTGATCGTAAGAATAGATAAATATAATAAGGATATTATATAATAATATCCTAAAAAGATGAATCATCATGAAACATGGAATTATAATCATAATCCAAGGGTCACCCCTAAGACCCATGTCATAAAGTAGAAAAAGTCCCATAGTGAATTATCAATCACTCCCTAATCCCTTAAATAACATCTCATGAGTTTTAAGGATTTACCTAATACATTATATTCAATATATTTACAGTCCCATCCATCACATAATTTTAAATCATACATATTCAAGACACATTAGAAAAATAAACCAAACCTAAATCATAACATTGATAAAACCCAAGGTAAGTTGGTTTCATAATTCCAATTCAAGTAATAACGGATGGATAAACCCTAAGGATCAACATGAGAAAATAGTATAAAATCATTTAAAGTGTCAAAAATCTAATAAAGGGACATATCTTTTTGAAAATGGTGATCTTATGTTGAAAATTTATAAGAAGGAAATAGAGAATAATGAATAAAAATAAACGAATTGAGTGGATCATTAATGAAATAACTGAAGGGTCCATTAATGATGGAAATACATTATTATTTTCCATAAAACAATATTCTTACAACTAGGGATATATATAAAATAATTTTTGGTTTTATATTATTCTCATCATTCAAAAATATTATATGTATGTTCCTCTTGATGTGATACATGATATAAGAATTCCGCTTAAATTGGTTTTAAATATAATTGGGTATTTAGAAGGAAAACAAAAATATATATAATCCAGTAATAAAATAAAATTTAACGTGTTCTATATTTAATAGAGATATAATTTTTTTTGAAAAGTTAATGATAATAAAATTGTTTAAAATTAATAAATGAAAAAAATAACTTTTAACCAACAAGTCATAAAGGAGATACAAGAGATCCATTAATTTGAGTTCTAGATTGTTTCTACCCTTGCACTTAGCTTCGTAAGTAAAAAATTATTTTTATTAGATAGTTACCAAAGAACATTATTATAATATATTTCATATTCAAAATTCATTTAACTATCATATATTATTTATTATGATATATTTTCATTGTATATGTCTGTTACTTTCAGTAGATCATCTGTTTTTTATAACTCCTTATATATATTTACCATTACAATAAGTGTTGTAAAATTGTTTCAAAATATCCAAAAAATTATGTGTTATGATAATAATTTTTATATGTTAAATATATTTTTAAATCCAACCTTGAATGGTGATAATGATGAAATAAAATCATTACCCATGGGTGTTATAATTACCACGTAAGAATGATTAATGTTTCTGTTTCATAATGATTGATAACAAAAATATTATATGATAATTTAAAATTTTAGAATTATATTTATATTATGAATATCATATTTATTCACCCATTACATGAATTTTATCATCCATGATTTTAAATGGTAAAAATTAGAAGACATTATATTTTGGAGGTGGTAGTCCGCACAATGGGCTAATGATGAATTTTATTCTTACAGAATATAAGAGAATTAATATTGGTTATCCCATTAATATAATAACATATCAATATTAGAATGGTACATATTTAATTATATTTTTTGTATATAATATATTTTAATGAGAAATATATAGGCAAATATGTAATGAAGAAGTTAATACTTACGTTGGAGATTTGATCCCCTCTTTGATATGTCATTGGATGTGAATGACTTAATCTATCTTAAAGTGAAAACGAGATTATGGTTGGAAAATGGATTTTGTTATATGTATTATTGAACTATTTGAAATTTATATTCTAATGGTAAGGGTTTCCCTGGATGGGAGGATGTGATCCTGTTTTATAATGAGGAAAACAAAAAAAATTCCAATACCCTTTAATATTACTTGATAACATTAAATAATTAATTCTTAAATGAAAACTAATTATTATAATAATGTATTTTGTGTGATATTATTGTGATATATCATCATATTATACTTTATGAAAATTATACATGTTTCATTTCTTTTACTATAAGTTTTCAAATTATTATATTTTTATTTTCAACTTGGAAACTAGTTTTTTAACAAAGTAATTAGTAATTTATTTAAAAATATAAGGTAACCCCAATTACCAAATTTAGTTTTTTAACAAAAATGTTATCTCTAATAAATATAATTCAATATAATAATATGATAATATATACCTAAAAATTAAAATATACCATATATAAAGAAATGTTTTGTAATAAAATGGCATTTAACCATTATGTGTTTTTTAATATTATTTATCATTGATTACAAATTGAATGAGTGTCAAAATATTGATGAGTAGGCTTATAAATAATATAATATTTATAATTTCATTTATATAAGTAATATTGGAAATGTAAAAATTACATGATATTAAGAAAAAAATTATCAAAAAGATGTTTTTATCAATATCATGGCAATTATAACTAATCATACTGACATTTGAATTGTGCCTAAAAAGATAAATTTAACATGATAGACATTATTGAAATATTTAAACTCAAATGGAAATTTTGTTATTTTTATTATCTAATAGTTTGAATACTAATTATAAGCGTGTAAAAAATATTTTTTTTGGTGAAATATTAATGGAAATTAGAAAATACTAACCATTGGTTTTATAAATTCAAAAAATAGTTTTAATTTTATTATTCAACTTGTTGAAATTTTTTTTAAAAAAAAATGGTTTCTAAAGATTTTATTTCATTATTTTATTACAAAATTATTTATTAAAAAAAAGAAGTATATTTACTATTTTCAGAAATTCCAAATATGTTTAGAAAAAATCCAATAGTTCATATTAGGATAATATATATATACTAAAAAAATGATGTTAATTTGGTCAAATACAGTTGATAAATGGGTTATAGATATAGGAATTAAAAATATGGTTACTATTATCCAATTCATACTAGATAAACGACTATATCAGTCATCTTGAATAATTTAATTGTTGTTTTGTTGTGTATATTTAAGTCCATTATTTCAGGTAACATAAGATATTTAACACAATACTTATTAAGGGGAAATAATCATTAATATATCAGGTCATTACATAGCATGGAAAAATAATGAGGACTCATGAGATGATAATACTTAGCTAAGGTGCATAATCATAGGCATGTGAAATGAAAATACCCCAATAACATGAATCATAACATAAAAAATAACATTGTAATGGTCATTATAATATGGAAATTATAACATTGTTAGGTACAAATTGCTATGATTTATGACGTGAACTAAAAAATGTCCATGCTTTATGTTGTGAAAAATATAAATTTTTATTCCTCATTTTTTTAATATAAAAAATATTTACACTTCCTGATGTGAACAAACAATCTTCCCATGATTCGTGTTGTGAAAAAACCAAATATCTAGGCTTAAAATCATTATATCATGAGATATAAAATTGTAACCAACGAATTGAAGGGATTTAACCAAACCAAAACATTTAGGGGCTTTATCAGAACCAAAATGTGTCATGTATTTATCATACCCTAACCAAAAATCATATATACATATAGATTCCATTGAAAACACTCAGCTATCAAATAAAAATGAACCCATGGAAAGAAAAACTATTTCTCCCGTGATTATAAAATGGTATAACTAAAATTGAACTGAAGAATTTAAATGGTGAATATCCATAATTTAATCACCCAAAAATTATTTTTTATTATAACAGTGAGAAGCTCAATAATCAAAAATAATTTCAAAGGAAATGAAGTCATTTGGGATAAAGAGGAAAATGGCAGTTAAATCATTAATGTGATTTTAGAAAATGATTTTAACTTTAGTGTAAAAAAATTTAATCAAATTGAAATGATTTATTTTTAAAAGTGAAGAAGTCTATTGAAAAATATTTACATTAAATAATTAAAATTCAATAATGTAGCATTCAAAAAGATATAAAGGATTCAAAAAGGTAGAGTGAAAAATAATTTAAATTATTTAGTAAAAAAATAGCCTATTATAATGTATCCTTGAATATCATATAAATGCATAAAAAGGTAAATTTTTTATTTGTAATCATTTATTTTATGGATAATCTTTAATATTGGATTTTTGAAAAGACATAATGTTACAACAAAAAACTGTAATTTAGTGACAATTTTAGAAATGTTTTTAAAAACTCTCTAATTTTAAATTGAGAAATGTTTTTTCAAGAAACATGGGAAAACTTAGTTGAATTTTTCAAAAACATCTCTCATATTGTGACATTTTTTTAAAACATCACTCAATCAGTGATGTTTCCTAAAAATGTCACACAATTAGCGATGTTGCCTGAAAAACATCACACAAGTAGGCATGTTTTTAAGGAAGCGTCGTTCTATCAATGTCATTATTCCTGAAATGTCACTCAGTATATATATATATATATCCCTTATTTCCCCACATCAATGTAAATATAGATTGAGATATATACATATATATTTTTATAAATAATCATAGACACAAATATAGAAAAATATATATTAAAATATATTGATTTATATATGTTTAACACACACATTAATATAATTATATAAATTTATTTATATATATAAACACATAAACATTTGAAATTCAGTCATGTTTTTAAGAAAACATTATCATTTTAGTGACATTTCTATAGGTGTTTTAAAACATGTCTAAATCTAAATATAATTATAATTATATATATACATGCATATATATATTCACACAAGAACACACATATAAACATTTATATAAATATAATAACAATAAAAATAAGTAATATATATTATATAAACACACACACACACACACATATATATATATATACTTATATATATTTATAATATAAACATATATGTATATTATATATATATATATATAAACATCAAATATAGATATGAATATATAATATAATATTTGAAAATATATATAAAATATAAACAAATATCTATATTATAATATAAATATATATATATATATATATTGGTAAAATATAAAACATAAACATATATATATATTTATAATATAATCACATATATATGTATATATATATATATTATTAATATAAAAAACATATTTAACATTTAGATACTGAATCTATTTATATACAAATAAATATATAATAATAAAATATAATTATAAAAATGTCATAAATGAATTGGTCTGGGATTTGAGTGGGGGGAGGAGGTGTGGTTTTGAGTCTTGTTAGACCTATATTTTTTAATGCCTTTCTAGATCATCTTGTGTGGGTGGAAAGGGTGGACCTGCGTAGGGATAGGTGAGAGACTTGTAAACTTTAGTTCATTGAAATCGAAGATATGCTAGGAATTCCCTAACAACCAATGTTTTTTCTAGATGAACTGAGATTCTGTTTTTGAATAATATATGACCAATAAAAGAAACATCCTGAAGCTAAAAATCGCAGTTACTGAATTTTTCATATTACACTTTCTTCTCAAGAGTCTAAATTATGATCCAAAATTTATTCTGATTGTCCTTATATCTTTTATAATATACCAGGACATCATCAATTAATACAACAAAATAATAATCATGATATTCCTTTTATACTATATTTAACCGATCCATAAAAATAGAGGGTTCATGTAACATCCTGGCTCGGTTGCCACACAATAGTGCCCTGAAACACTTAGTCACATGACTTCAATTTAAACTCCCCATATGCTAGAGGTTGCTGACTAGTATATTGGGTCTAATATCGATCATGGGGACATTATACCTTCATTTTATTCATCTAGATAATGCAACAATGAAAATAATAAAGCAAAAATTGATGTGATGTAATATAACTATGATAATATCAACATCATAGGATGAAAAACATACATTATCAAACAGGATAAGAAATATGTCATTCTAATGCATGTTCGAAGTGACATTATTCAAAATCAAATTTAAAGACACCAAAAAATCCAAAGTGAGTACCGAAGTACATCTGGTTCCCTCATCCATGCTCTATCCAAAACCTTCAGTCTAACATATGGATTTTTCCATTAAGCTATCATGAAATCATCCAATCGATTCGGGTATCGAGCAGGATTCCAATGTATGGTATACGTTCATTTTAGTAGGCCACCAACAATGGTCTGTAAAATAATGCAAAGTCAAATAACAGTGTAAGCAGTTGAATAAAGAATTAATTATGATTCATAATTAATATTTATCACATTATCAATTAATATTAATTTAACCACATAAACCCCTGGGTTACTATATTCAAAAATACCTCATTACCTTCTTTGGATCATATTAGATCATGAAGTATGTCTAATAGATATCAAATCTTAGAATACCATTTTAATTATTCCTTTATACATAGATGAATTATCTTGTTACCAATAATACATAACACAATAGAATGATCACGTTCGCATTCATTAATTCATATTTGAATGCCCATGCTACCATAATTACGTCACACATTATAATGACCATGTTCCCATTCTATATTTCAGAACTAAATAAACATATCACCATTAATAACATCACAATTTAATGACCAAGTCACTATTTATAAATACATAATTAATTAAATAAATGGTTATCAAAATCAGTTCCTTTACCAACTGAATAGTTCATAAAACACAACATTTCTATTTGTCAATTCAACAATAAATTAATCACATCAATAATCTAATTTTATTTATTAATTAATTAATCTCATCAATTTATCCAGTTAATTCAAAAACTAACTAATCACGTCAATAATTTTAATTAATTGAAAAACTAATTAGTCATATCAATTCCTCTAGTTAATTTAACAATTAATTAATCACATCAGTAATATTAATTAATTCAAAAAATAATTAATCACATCAATAATATTAAATAATTCAACAATTATTTAATCACATTAATTCCATTAGTTATTTAAATAATTAAATAATCATATAAATAACATTAATCATTTCTACAATTAAATAAATATTTAAATTTTTCTATTTAATTTAAAAATTAACTAATCAAATAAATAATATTAATTTAATTAAATAATTAATTAATCATATCATTTCCACAAGCTAATTCTACAATTAACTAATAATATCAATAATATTAATTAATTCAAAAATTAATTAATCACATCAATACTTTTAATCAGTTCAGAAATTAACTAATCGCATCTATAGTATTAATAAATTTAACAATTAATTAATCAAATCAATAATATTAATTAATTTAAATTTTATTTAATAAAAATAATCCCTCTTGTTAATTCAAGAGTTTACTAATCACATAAATAATATAAATTAATTAAAAAAGCAATCATTCACATCAATTACTCTAGTTATTTTAACAATTAACTAATCAAATCAATAATATTAGTTAATTCAACCATTAATTAAAAATATTAACTATATAAATTAATTTAATTATTTATTAATCAAAAAAATTCCTTTAGTTAATTGAAAAATTAACTATTTAATTGAATAATATCAATTAATTCAACAAATAATAAATCACATTAATAATATTCATCAATTCAACAATTAATTAATCACATCACAATCTCAAAATTTATAATAATTAACTGAACAATTAATTACTTCTCTTCTACAATCACAATCCCTTAATAATTATTTCAACAATTAATTATCCCAATTTCACTATCACATTATTTCAATATTTCATTCAACAATTAATTACTGACATAGAATTTCATCAATTAATTCATCAATTAGTTGTTCACATCTAGTCCATTAGTTGATTCCACAATTAATTAATCGCATTCAATACCTTAAATTAATTTACTAATAAATTATTTAGATTCATTCCACTATTTAATTATACAATTAATTAGTCACATTCCACTCTCTCAACTAATTCACAAATTAATTTTTCACATTAATTTTTATAAATAAATTCTATAATTAATTAATCATAGTGAATCCCTTCAATTAATTATCCAATTAATTATCAATTCCAAATTTTATTATTTAATTCAAAATTAAGTAATGACATTCAATCACTTCAAATAATTCACCAATTAATTTTCAATGTCAACCCCAAAAATTAATTAATTTAATTAATCCACTAAATCCGATTATATTATTAATTAATTAAATAATCACTTTTCTCCACCAATTAATTTATCATTTTATTAATCCTATCAATCCAATTATTTTAAGCAACAATTAAATAATCACATTAATTTATTAAAAAATTCATTAATTAACTAATCACATTAATCACTTAATTTAATTAAATAATTAAATAATCAAATTAATACAATTTTTTAATTCAGTAATTAATTAATCCCATTAATCCCATTATTTAATTAAAAAATTAAATACCCACATTAATCCATTAATTAAATCATCAATTAATTCATCCCATTAATCTCATTATTTAATTCAAAAAATATGTAATCACATTACTATATAAATTAGTCCACTAATCAATTGATCCCATTATTTTACTCAACAATTAAAAAATAACTTACTCTAATTAATCAAATTATTATTTAATTAATTAGATAATACCCATTTTTTAATTCAATAATTAAATAATCATAATAATACATTAATAAATTCATCAATTAATTAATCCCAATAGTCTCATTATTAAATTATATAATTAAATAAAAATATTAATCTATTAATTAATTCATCTATTAATTTCTCTCAACAATCTCATTATTAATTCATCAATTAAATAATCACAATACCATATTAATTAATTTATCAACTAATTAATCTCATCAATGTAATTATTTTATTCAATAAATAGGCAATCACATTACTCCCATTAACTAATTGATCAAATAATTAAGCACCTTACATCTATTAATTATTTTTTTTATAATTTAATTAGATCCAAAATCACATAAATTTCCATTTTTAAATAATCAAGTAATTATTCAAACATAAAAAATTCAATCACCCAAATAATTTCATCAATTAATTATTCCATCTAAATGAATTCAATACCCCCAAATAATTCCTATATTAATTAATCTATCACAAACAATTCAATTACCCCATTTTATTCCTCAATAAATTTTTTAATCATCAATATCAATCTCTCTATAATTAAATCAAAAAATAATTATTCAAAAATAACAATTTCGAAATTCAAACTTATATCATTAATTAATTAAAAATTTAATTAATTATGTTCAACAATCTCAATTCCTCATAATCAATTCAATAGTTAATTAGAAAATATAAATTATATCATTATACCTAACATCAAAATTACTTCAATTAATGAATTCACCAAATTAATTAATTCAATCAAAAAGCCAATTTTTAAATGTCTAATGGAAATTTTAAAATTACATACACATAATTGATATCAAAACATTGTGTTTTGAATTATACCCTACATAATCTGAAAGTGGAGGAAGTAGTGAAAGAAACCATATACTTTCAGTAGTAATCAAATTCTCGATTCCATAAAAATCTACGTCTAGATATCCAATATCTGATGTAATATCACTTCCAGAACGAAGATGACTCCTAAAAATCATCACTATAAGACTTTAATTTATGATATAATTATACGGAGGGTCTTCAGTCAATGATTGTGGTGCATGGAGGTCCTACTATTTAGGGTGGAGGTGTGAAGATGCTATGCAGTATAGTGGAAACATCCGCATAGGCTCTACAAAGGATAAGATGAGTCATGGAGGCTTTAAAGAAGAGAAGAGAGGTCTGGGTTTAGGATACATGATTCGAGAGGGGTTTAAAATGGGTGGCCTCCATTATGTTAAATTTTTCGAGAAATCCTATCTCTATCCATTAAAAAAAATTAAAAATTAATTACATATTGTGTAATTTCATTTCATGACATGTTTACATGGGCTGTAAATAAAATTTGTGACATGTTTATTTTTGTTGTGATTTAAATTTTTTACATGTGTATGCATAGTTTAATATATTTTCAGGTTGTTTAAATTTTTTAAGATGTGAATTAATTAAGGCCATGAATTAAATTCATAGGGTATACCCAAATTATTCCACCATCTGAATTTGGTCCATGTTGTGTATTTTTTCTATAACCATAACTCACCACTTAATCATGTTGCATACTTGATAGAAAACTTGATTTTATAGTGAATTATTATATCCAAATTTAATTACTGTGACCTCATAATTCCCACACCTCATTTTAAAATATGTCTTGGGATTTTTTCCCTTCCATACATTCAATTGGTGATTCCTAGAAAGAAGATCAATCTTTGATGAAAATTGGGTTTTGTGAATTTGATAAAATAATTCATCAATAGAAGGAATAGGATAATTTTTTATCATCATGTTAAAATTTATTTACCCATAATCATTTCATACCCTCATATATCCATCTATCATCTTAATGAAGGGGAAATGGTCTCCCCATGAAAAAAACATGGACAAATAAATCCCTTATTACCCAATTTATCTTGTTTTTTATCGAATCAACTTATACAAAAAAGGGAATTCTATTTGGATTCATTGATATCTTCCTTTCATCTGGGGTTAGATTAATGGTAAATTTTAATTTATTTTCTAGGGTATTTCTATTTAATTTCTATAGAATTACGTCAATGTATTCTTATAAAGTATATACATCCACAATTTGAAGATTGCCTTTTTCATCCCAAGATATTTTTTTATCCACCAAAATAATTTATTTATATTATAGTACTAGTGGGGATAAATATATGACTTAGATGATGAAGTATATTCTCTAAATATAATGACTTCTAAATCATCATCAAAAATCATAATTTCATTCTTCTTATAATAAATATATGCAGTATATTATGAAATGCAGTCTATAATGATGATTATATCGAATTTAACCATAGGTATGATATCAAGGGCATAAAATAAATCAAGATTATATAACCTAATAGACACTTTCTTAAACATCATTTTTATAATGAGACATACCTTAATAGTTTTCCATAACAATTTCATTATTAACTCAAACGAGAACTGTCAAATTTCATTTGAAAATTGGCAAGATATAAAATAGTGTGGTGTTCATGAATTAAATAAAACATTAGATGAAGATTAATATATAATTAATATATCAGCTACCCCATCATTATGTACTTAAACCTCAGCTGTAGTGACTACCTTTTTTTGTAAATATCCCACTGGCCTCTTTTGTGGTTTATTTCCTTGATGTTTGGGACATTTCTTTTCATAGTGTCCCATATCCTAATAGTTTTAACACAAAATAATTTTTTTCCCTTATTCTCGTTACATTCTTTAACATAATGGCCCATTTCCTCACATATATAAAAAATTAACAAAACCTACAATCATTTCCCAGGTTGATTCGTTACACATTTCTCACATAGTGGAAATTTCTTCATTACCTTCTTCTATATTGATTAATTTTTTTTCATAGTGTTCAGATGGCGTATTCTTCTCTTAGTTTTCCTTGAATATGTTGGTTCTAGAGAATTCCATTTCCTTTTTGACGGTTCAGTAAACTATTCCATCATATGATGATATTTTTTAAAGAAAAATTCCTTTTTGAGAATTTTATTAATCCCTTGAATGAAATTGTCAAACATATACTATGTGATTCATATGTAATCTATAATAATACAAAGAAAATCGTATAAAGGTATCTTCATAATTCATGAATCATTATTCTTCATTTTTATTTAATGTAAAGAAATTTCTCCCGTATATATTTGTTTATCGTGAGGTAAATATTTATCAATGAATGTATCCATAAAATTTTTCAATTCCATAAGTTATAACTCCTCCACTTCACAAGTACTATAGATCAAATACCACCCTTAAACATAATTAGATTTGAGAAAATATACTGAATGTGATTCCTTTACATCATCATCATATTATGAGGCCATATATATCTTCTCAATTGACTTAATTTATAGATCATCTAGAATCAAATTAGTAGTCCCACTGAATAATAGGGGATTATATCTAATAATGAAATCCGATGTAGGAGAATATCTCCATTGAATAGGTTTCTCCATCTGATAAAGGTTATTTGTCACAACATGATTATGATGACCTAATATATACATAATTTAATCTAATCCCATAACAATTGTATTGGGTTTCTCAGTATGAAAATATCTACATTGTCTATGAGTATTGAAAGAAATCTTTTTTCTAGGTCCCATTTCTAAATAATATTGTATATTTCGTTAGCTCAGAACTATTATGAATTTTAAATAATATATTATATATCCAAATATGGTGCAAGAATCAAAATATATAATCTCAGATTAATAAGATTTTTTTATTTTTCAATATCATACATTTAAATCATTGATAATTGTTTTTAAGGAAAATGTTATCTATCTAATGCATATCCAAAAACAATGTCAAACACAGTGTAAAATAATGCCCATTTTCCTATACATTGATATGGTCATTCCAATCCCACTTTTCCTTTTTAATAATTGTTACTCCTAGGTAATTTTGTGCCAGAACTACAGCCACATGTATTATCTAGACATAGATGTATTTCAAGGAAGAACAAAATAATATCTACATTAACAAAATTTCAGGATGTTATTATAAAAAAATCCTCAAATTATATCATTGGTTCATTTTTCCTAATCAATGTTTTCATAAATCTAGTTTCAAAGGTTTCAACCAAACATCTAATGATACCAACAATAATGACCTCTACCATAAAAGACCAGAGCTGGTGTTATACATTATTAGTTTTTCATATATGCAAGTTTAAAATCAAAATGGAACGAACCATTTAGCATTTTTGAAAAACTATATTACATTATTGGTTCACATAATACAATGGGAAAATATATTTAATCATATTACATAAAAATATATAATATAATTCATCCTTGAAAACTCATTCAATGATATATTCTTCATAACATGGGGAAAGAAATCAAAATAAGGGTGATATCAAATGATCAGTAAAGGTTATGGATAGTGGAAGCTAGCATAAATCAATAATAATAATCAATATATTAATATAGATAACCAAATGACAATGATACATAAATATATTGATCATGCCTAATAAATATGGAAAGGTAAATAACTAAAACACCATCCATTTCGTCAATAAACTGAGAATGAAATGATTATATAAAAACATAACTGAAAGAAATTCATGGATAATAAAAATAAATGAATAATAAATAAATAAAATGGTTAAATATTGGTTTCTATGTTTACCATGATCATAGAACCATTACCTTGAAAACAATTCATGGGATTGTGTAAAACATACTTGGTAAAAACTCATCTGGTTTGGCCAACTGAAATACCTCACGAGACAACCCATGTACGATGGGGATTATATTAAATGGTCTTTAACCCATTTCCTACTTGTCCAAACCATTCATTATATATACCAAATAATGAATTTAACTTGTATACAATTTTCATTATCTGATATCTATATTTTGTAAAGGATATGGATTTATCAATATTTACCCAATAAATAAATATCATTCAATGAAAATACCATATGAAATAATGGTATATAGCTTAGTAAATAATCATATCCATTACAAATTAATATTTATATTCAATTGAAATTTAATTGAAACTGAAAAATAATTACAAGAATTTGATTTTGTTAATAAAAATTTAAAAATAATAAAAGAATGTCAGATTTCATAATAAAATTTTCCACTAAGTAAATTTCATGTCAAATCCCCTTGGATGAAATAAATAGTATTGGATCATATAATTCACTGATGTATGAATCATTATATTACATGTAAATGGGGAGTTATATACACCACATAAATTTGAATTGCTACATAATAATAAATAAGCCTTAATGGAATGTTAATTTATGTTAAATCTTTTACATTACAGTTTCTTTTGGTTGAAGTGTAATTAACGGACTATATAATGGTTATAAGCATGTTGTTAAATTAAAACATGACCATATTAATATTTAAAATATCCTCTATTATTATTTTATAACATTTTATCAACCATTTTTTCACAATGTTTCATAATTTTTATTATTCAGGTGTTAATTTCATTGTTTTCAAGTATGTTTTGTGTTATTATTTTTTCATTATCGTTCATAGATAATTATTTAATATTTTAATGAATTTAAAAAATGAATAAAATATCATATATATTAAATTTTTATGTATTAAATTTAATCCATAATATTCAGTTATAAAAAAGTAAAAACGTCATCCAAGAGACAATAGGTTGTATGCACCCATGAAGACTCTCTCCATTTTCTCGACATATTGAATGAATTAAAAATAATTGGTATATATATAATTATTTAAGTATCATTTTTATTTTAAATATCCCACAAATAATTATTTTCCTCACACTTAATTCATTCATTTTAAAGCATGAACGAATCAAAACACTTCGTGAGGTAGTAGGCTGCCGTACAAATGAACGACGTTATAATATTTCAATAAGATGGAAAGCATAAATTTATGTGTTATATAATAATTATAGATGCATTAATACATCATAAATATTATAAATATATAAAATATCCTATATATATAATATTTCCATCATTATTATGAACCTCGATAGGTGGTCATGAAAAAACTGTATCATCGGTTCGTGATGCGGTAATCCATCGTACCCACGAATTATGATTTTATAAATCACTTTATGGAAGTGTGTTTGGTTATAGATTGTAACCTTAACATAACAAAATATAAATATATGTACTATATATATGTTATCATATAATAATTTTATAAAAAATAATTTATGGAGTTATAGAGGAATATAAAATACAAGTTCATTTAGAAAAACAATACTTATTCTTCTAGTATCCACTTTAGTTTTCCACTAATGCCTATAAAATTATCTTTCATCCCAATCTAAAACTTCTAAGATAAAAATTGCGATTTTGTTAAATTATATAGTAAGGTATTCTCCAAATTAGAGTAGTTTGAAATTTGTGATGAGATGAGGAGAGGGGTGACTTTTATTATATGGTGGAGGACACACAATGTAATTTTTAAATGAAGTTAGGTGAAATTACGTTTACACAGTAAAAAAACATTAAATGTTTAAAAATAATAGATTAAAAATTGTATAAGATCAAAATATTTCCACTAATTTGGAGTTAGACTAGTTTATAGGCCATTTGACACTATAATATTAATTTTTAGTCATAAGGTAAACTAATTTTTCTTTTATTCATTGTAATTAATTTTAACTTATTTAACTAATAAAATTTGTAAAAAAATAAGTTAAAAGTATTATAAATTATAAATTATGATCATTAACAATGTGGAATCATTTTTTCCTAATTAAATTCAATGAATTGAAAATTTTTACATAAAATTAAATCTCATAGACGAGATAAGAAAGAATGTTTTAAATGTTAAAATCTTAATAAGTACACTTAGTTTTTATTACTAAATTTAATATAAAAATTATTCCAATGACTAAAATTATATTAATAGATGTATAATTGATATAATTTGAAATTAAAACAACTAATCATCATAATTAATTTAATAAATTGTTTAGATGAAAAGTCAGTTTTAAATTAAAATTCATGGTTTTTCACTATTAATGAAAAAATAAAACTGCATAGAAAAATAACAAAAATTACCCACAAGATAATTTGTAAATTATTATATATTTTTTCATGTAAAATTAATAACAGTCTCCATATTTATTTTTTAAAAATGTGTATCATTAAAAGTTATCAAAATTACTTTTCGAAAAACAACATCATTTTCTGTGAAAAATTTGGTTCGTTATTATATTATGAATATAAAATATATTTTAATAATTTAAAAACATTTTATTAAATATAATAAATATATTCTAGTTATTTAATAATATAATATTAATTCATTTATTTTAATTGTAAATATTCTTTTAGTTGCCTAAAAATATTTTTCTCAGTAAAATGATTCCATTATATTTAATTGGTTTCTATTTTCATTTATAATTAATTGTAAACATAGAATTAAAAAATATATTATCATTATTTAGTTAATAATATGTATAACATTAATTTAATAGATATGATATAATTTTTATTTTAAATAAAAATATTTAAATTATTTGGTAAAACTCGGTCTTCCATGTCACATAAGATATTGGAGAATCTCATTTTTGAATGTAAAGCAGGTTAACATAGTGTTGAATTCCTTGAAATCTATATTTAAAAAGTAAATTTATTCATATAGGTAAATATTTTAAATTCATATGGTGTTTTATTCTTCCCTCCTAAAAAAATTCCTTCCTCAAAATTTTATTTATATTACATTCCAAACAAATGTTGGTAGATCTTCATTAAAACATCATCTAGTTCTCAAGTGTATTCTTACATTTGTTTTATTCTTATAGAGTCCCATTACTAAAAGATTCTTCCAATTACTCAATAATTTCTCTGTATTATCAAGAATTTGGATAGGTTCTTCAATGTAATATATATAATGCTTCAACACTATTTCATCAAATGTGAGCACATGGATATTACCTTCTTATAATATATTTATGAAAGACATCAGAAACCATTGAGAGGTTTAGGGATAATATAAAATTGATAATAAAAACTCTAATTATTCAAGAATTTCAAATGGTTGGATGATCATGGGGATTAGTTTCCCTTTCAAAATTAACCTTATAACACTATTCCATGTTCATATATCATGAAAACTAGATCTACCACTTGGATTTAGAAATATTTTTTCTGATTATCTATAAATATATTTTTCATACCTAGATCTGCTTTAATTTTATCCTGAATAGAATTTACTTTTTTTCCCCTAAAAAATGTTTTTATCTTACATGTTTATTTTCACCTAGTTCTTCCGATGAATTTAGAGTGTAACATCTCTTTCCATATAATTTATTATAAGAGAACATTTAAATACATGAATGGAAAATATTTTTTTGGAAAATTATACCAAAGGTAAATACTAGTCCCAAATACATTGAAATTTAATTGAGAATGACCTCAACATTTTTTCATTTGTTTGAAAAATTAATTCGAACAGTACATCATTTTGAAGATGGTAGGCATTCCTCAAATTAATATCAGTATCAAGAGCCTTCTGAAGACTATTCATAAATTTCAATGTGAAGTGAGAATCTAGATTAGAAAAAATTTATTATAGTGTACCAGGAATCCCTAAAAAATCATTAATAATGGTCCTTGTGAGGCTCTATGTGTGTATATTTTATAATATAATGAGGAAATAGGAAGAGTTATTTAGGTGATCAATGATAACCCACATTACATCATTCCTCAAAAGAGTATTTCTCTGTCTCATGAAATTTTCCATAGTAATGTCATCTGTTTTCTTTATACTAATGAGAAGAGGTATCATGTTTCTTATATGATTCTACATTAAACATTAACTTGTCAAATATCCATACATCTAGGAACATAATCAGTAATTTCCCTCTTCCTGTTATCCCACCAAAATACTGTTCCTTTAATACCCCATATATTTGTGTCCTACCAGGTTGTATAGAAAAATTTACTAAAGGAGAATCATACAACAATTTTCTTTTAGCTTAGGTATATATGGATTGCATAATATATTTATTAAATACATAATACCATCTTCACAAATAATGTCTGTTAATTTCCCATCATTGACATATATAATTTCTTCTAAATTATTTCAGTATCAGATTAAGAATTCATTATATTATATAATAAAAATATTTTTGCAATCAGTTGAAAAATAATTGATGATCCCTATCCTATGAAACTAAAATACCCATAATTACTAGATCAATTAAAATATGATCCCAATCAATCCATATCTCGGTCAACACTTCATATTTTTCCTACATAAGAGATATGTTATAACACCCCTAGATTTCATGAAATGTATCCTCTTGAATAAATTCATATCATTCAAAATATTAAATTACACAAAAAATTATTTCATATAACATAAATTATATAAAATCACATATAGAACACAAAATAAAATCTAAAATAAAGAATGAATGAAATCTGATGTGTTTTATAGAAATTAATGAACACATCACAATAAAATAGTAAAATGAACTTTGGAATAGTCATGTTGACCCTAGGAAAATTTATTAGGCCAATGGAATAGTAAAATCACTTGTGAATGTATAAAAAATGTAGGCATCCTATAAATGAAAATGGGATATAATTATATCATAGTATAATTAAATAAAGGTTTTGAAAATGATTAATTAAGTGTCGGTATTTTAATAAAACATAAATGACTATTTGAAATTTTATAATTAATATAAAGATTTAAAATATTTTTTATCTTTGATAAATATAATCATAAATTAATATTTTGTTTTATTATTATTATAGGATAAATTTATGTGACCTTAGTTTTTAAAAGTATTATAAAATCAGTGATAATTTAAAAAATTGTATTTTTTTGAGTAGATGATGTTTTTGATTGGAAAAAAATCTAATATTTATAAAATTATTTTCATAAAATAGAGGTCCTTTTTTAGCACTTCACAATTAAAAATTGTTATGGTAATATTTTGGTATCTTTCTAAAATCGTCATATTTTATTGTGAATAGTGAAAAATGGTAATTTATGGTATAATCTAAATACAATAACTATTGAGTAATAAGTGATGTATGGAGGATTAAATAAATATTTTCTCAAAATCACATGATCTAGTTAATTTACATAGTCATAATAATCAATAATTCTTATTTTCATAAGCTAAAATAATAAAATAATGATTATAATAATTAAAAACACCCCTCTCCTCCACTATAAATACATCCCCTTACCACATCTTCTCCTCACACAAAAAATCCTTGAAGAATGTACGATTTATGCACAATAATCGTCCAAAACAAATCCTTAATTGAAGGTAACCACTGTCTTATAAAGTCTAAAATAAATCTTTTTAAGGAGGTACTCAAGGAAAGGAATTCAATAGGTAAATCCTTTTTTGTTATCATTCATTTTCATTTGATTTATTTTCTTCTTATTCAATCCTTACATATTTTGTAAAAACTATCATTATAAATCAAATATTTTTTATATACTAGAATGTTATATTTTTATTTAGATACTACATCATTGAACCAATTCTCTAAAAAATTTTATGCTAAATATAAGAACATCATCCATGAGGTGTCGATTTACCTTCCTTATAGACGGTGAGTTTTCATTTTTCAAAGACATCTTTATGGATGTTCATAAAATCATTTTTATGGTTAAAAAATAATATAATATATGTATTAAAACTTATCTAATATTATAAAATCACTATATATATGTAATATTAATTGTTAAGAAAGAACAAATTCGTGATGATAAAAATAGATGCCAAAATAATATAAATGATTATGAATTATATTTTATCTAATGATTGGTCCTCATACCATATAACCAAATGAAATGTATAACCATATAATATTAATGATTATAATTAACAAAATATCATTTAAATTCTAGAAAACTTATCTCATTTTAAATTATTTTCCATATATGTATGACAGTAAACAGATCATGAAAACCATGGAAATGAACGCTTCTCTACGAAAAACTTGTATCTTATTACTCATCAAAAAGGCCATAAACGAACAAAATAAAATTATGATGTATAAATTAAATGACCTAAATTTCAAAAATTTAATTAATTAATGGATTTATTTTTATTACCCCTGACATTAATATCATGTTAAAATTACTCTATTACATGAGGAATGACCTTCTCCCTAAAACGCCAGTTCTTCCTTGGAGTAATGCTTCTTCATTCTTTTTCCGAAAACCCCTTAACATCCAATAATTAAATCAATTAATTAGGATGTAAACTGAAAATATATTATTTTTTTTAACCTATTGACAATATTAATCAACCATATATATATATATATATATATATATATATAGTTTTATAATATGTTTCTACACTATCCCGACAATGTATCACCAATGATCAGTTTACCAAATACGAAGACATTTCCATGTCAACACATATAATCCTAAAAAATGATGTATGTTATAAATTATATATAATATATAAAAATGTAATTATATGAATATATATTACATTAATTAGCTATGTTAATTCATAAATTAAATTTAAATAAAATATTAATTTATTGCAATATGGGAATTTTTTTAAATATTATATCAAAAGAATTAAATTTATATTAATGGAAGTTAATAAATATAATACAAAGATTATAATTTATAAATATAAATATAAATGGGAATAAATCATCTATGGATTAATTTTTTAATAAATATTATTTTTTTATTTTGGAGGCGCAAACACAGAAAGTGTAAACAAGATTTATGTTAATGGAATTCTTCTCAATTTCAATTTCAATAAGGCTAACATGATATTTTGCACCTCATTATTTTTATGCTGTCTATATACTACCCCTTTGAGATCCTTTTTCATTTGAAATTATATTTCTATAAAATATCAATATTATTGTATCATGGATCTGATTATTATCTTAATCATATAACCATTTAAATATGGTGTATATTTTGAATATTGTTTTAAATAGGGGAATATTAATGAAATATTATTATATACTCAATACATATATTTATAAGGCATATTTTATTATAATTAAATAAATTTATGGATATTTATTTTGAATTTTAGTGATGTGTGGGGCCTCTTATATCTCAAAGATCTATCAATAGGTCTCATGAGCCAAAATAGTTGGTGAAGAACCCTTCATGTTTTGTTTCAAAAACATAATCACATGGGTAACTACAGATATAATTAAAAAATATTTATTTGTATTATGGTTCTTATTTTAGATACAAGAAGTCCAATAATTAGTCATTTTCTTCATTCAGTGTTTATTTATCATTATCTAGAGGATTTTCACAATGAAAAAACTTATAGATGCCTTTACATTCTCAGTTTATTGATGGAAAGGGCTTTTTAGATACACACCATGTAATATTTAGTTCACAGAACAGTTTATGATTCACTTATTATTGATTCATGATTCAACGATCTGTAACCCTTACGTAGAATTTGATCTCATCCATTTTTTTATTCCCTAGGTTTTGAAGATGATATCTCTGAATATGTGAGAAGAAAGAAGTTTATTTTCATTTCTTGCGTTCTATGTTTATTCTTCCAATGTAATAAGAGAACCAAGTGTGTTTCTACTTTTATAAAGACTAATAAACTGATCAATACATGGGGATGTGATGTCTTATATCTCGTCCATTGTAATGAAAATACCACCAACTCTGGGATACTTGTTTTCGGGTGGTTATAGTTGGTATCAGAGGAATTTTTGTTGAAACATTGGTAACTTTATTTGGATATCATAGTTTATGGAACATAACCATAAGATATAATTTGAGGAAAAACATATAATAACTTCCATAAACATTGGTAAGGTGCATATTATGTGGGTATTACATAAGTAAACACCCGTATGGATGCAACAAGTGCACACAGTTCTGGAATAGGTGTACCAAGGGTTTACAACTCCAAAAATGTGTCCCAGACCACTCTCGTGGTAACATCGTAAAAGAAAATGGGACTTATTGAGCACCTATTATGAAACTCCTTGTGGATATTTTTAGGATAATTCACATTTTATTAACTAACCATTATAATATAATTAAAAGTAAAATGGTTCTCATAGAAACTATATTCATGAATATGAGATTAGAAACAAATAAATATTTAATTTTAGTTATATGTTTTCTAGTTATAAATCTTTTGTTATGATTCATAACAAAAGTTAATGTATTCCAATTGTTAGAACTGGTTCATAATAGAAGGAAAGTATTAAATAAAAATAGAAGATGTAGTATTTTCCCCACTGAAAAATTCAATACAGTTAGTATTGGGGATTAGAAGATCATGACTATATTAAGATAACTTACTGAGTTTTTAATGAACTATTACTCTGCTCATGTGATGCACAACACTATAAAATAATTCTTATTATTAACTATATATTATTATTTAAAAAACATAATATTTTATTATTTGACTTCTTAAGAGTACTATTTGTAATAGTTGTGAAGAAACAGTAATGTTTAATGTATTTTACTCACAAATAAGTGGTGAATAATTTGGAATTATAAGTGAATATATTAAAAACACATCAATATAAAATGTTAAATTAAGATACATCAATTTTCATATGAAACACTTTGGAATAGTAAAGGATGGAAACCTGACATCAATATAAACTGCATTTAGAAAAACAATATTGCATACTATGAAATACAACGATGAAGATAATTTACTTAAAGAATAGTTTATATAATAAAAAATATGGGATGTTCCATGAATAATTATAATACAAATTTTTTTTTCCACAAATAGAGGTTTTGTGATGTTTATACATGGAGTAATTTTCCAGCAAGTAGAAGGTGTTCTCAATGCATTTCATCTTTGCCTCGCCAATATAATATTCTTTAGAATATTCCTTGTCTAACACATCATAAGAGTACCTTAATATGCAGCCTAAGAATACAACATATGAATATATACAACATTGTTGTTCGGAGTGGACACTCAAGAGGGGGGTGAATTGAGTTCCAATTAAAATTTCTGCTAAAAACAATTTCTATTAAAATCCCCCAATTTCAAAAAAAAATAAACTGTATTGAATTTATACAGATTATAAAGGTTCAATTAGTTTCTCAAAGATTGATTAATTCTCAGCTAACTTAATCTTATGATTAAATTAACTTATGAAACTAACTTACTGGTTTATAATAAATATAAACACTTGCGAGTTTAACTATCAAAGTAGCTTTGAAGATAAACTATATTTCAAAGTAATAGCAGCGGAATATGAAATAAATGTATATAGTATGGATATAGATTTTAACTAAAAACACAAGAGTTAACCAAGAGGTTCAGTCTCAAGCTGAGACTTAGTCCTCTCAAAATTTATATAAAATGATCCACACCCTGGATCTGGGTTAACAACAGTGATTACATTGTTCAGGTCAAGATACCTCTACCACAGTTATGCGTGGGATAATAAACAACAGCTCAAAGCTGTCCAGGTCACACTCGACCTCTACAACTATCCACAGTGGGAAATAAAGGATGTAAAGATTGTGAGTGGGGATTTACAAATCCTCCAGTTAAGGTTCAGGATACAGTGTGTGTGTAATAATTAACAGGCTAGACACACTGCTCGTAATTCAAATACTAAATCACATAGAGAAATATATAGAGTTTAGAATGGCTCTGGTGATTGCAGTGCAGCTCTGCACTCTTTTGGATTTGATCAGAAATGGATCTGAGTCCTTATCTTGTATTTGACTGAAAAACAGAGTATCGTTTATTCTTTCAGTGCTTCCTGGTTCAGCTTGGTTATCGGCTCATAAAATGAAGTGTTCGGTGTAGTTATTCTTTAGCATAGATTGCTCGATGTATGCTCTGTGTTCTGGAGTCTGGTAGTAGTAGTCTTGTGAGTGCAAGTTCTCCAGTTGTTCTTGGCACGTTTTGAGCTTGATCGCAAGTGTGTTCTGTGTGCTCGATCTCTTCAAATCTCTTGTCTCACTTCCTTTCACTGATACATACATGATGTCTTTTATGACCCCTTTTCTTTACTGAGAAGAAGGAATGATTATCTTCTTTTCAATCGTACTTGGTACAGTTTCTCCGCAGTTCTTTATAGGTAGCCGTTTGTTTGTAGACGTGTACGGTTGACTCAGTGTAGGATCTTCCATCGGTATCTCTTCAAACTCTTATCGGTGGCTCTTATCGGTAGCTCTTATCAGTACCTTTTATCGGTAGCCCTTATCGGTAGCTCTTATCGGTAGCTCTTATCGGTAGCTATCTGTCCATTAGTAGCTCTGTGCATCGGTAGCTCTGGCTATCAGTAGCTATCTGTCCATCGGTAGCTTTGGCTATCATGCATATCGGTAGCTCTCTTCAGGTCAGTGATACTTACACTGTCTTATGCAAAACACATCTAATTCACTTAGAATCATTTCAAAACTGATATAAACATGGATAATCGAGATTAACATAAATCAGAAATTATTTTAATATTATTATTAACTTGATCATCGATTTGAAAGAATTAAAGTGTAGATCAACAGTAATTGTGAATATCATAATATATGAAAACATAAATGGGATTGTTAAAACATATGAATACAAGATTGGGATTATCAAAACATGTGAGGTCAACAATCTCCCCCTTTTTGATAATCACAACTTATAATATGGCCATTTTAAGATATTATAACATTAATATTCAATTTTCTAAAAGAAAACAGTATTAGAGGAATGAGGAAATAGTAATAGAAAGATATAGATAAAAAATTATCATAGGTAGAATTAAATACAATAGTATCAGATATAAGGTTTGAAAGAATTAGTACCAAAGAAGGAAAGGTATGAAATAGCATCAAAGGCTCCTCCTTTGATCATATTTCTCCCCTTTTATATTTCTCCTTTTATATGGCTCCTTTTATATTTCTCCTCTTATATTTCTCCCCCTTTGTGATAATCAAAAAGTGGGAATGCAAACATAGAAAACAGAGAAACTGAGATAGTGGAATGAAAGGCAGTTGTATTTGATCAGACAAAAATTACATAAACAAAATAGAAAGGAAAAAAACAAAATGATTCCTATCAAACATCCTTGCCACTTTATCAATCGACATCTTCAATGTGAGATTTTTCCTTGGGACCAGAAGAGAATTCACGTGTGGAGGATACTGGGGAGGACTTTGGAATTCCAGAAATGATCAGAGGAGGCTGAGAAACTGATATAGTGTCGGGCTTGTATTGGGAAGTCCTTTGAGTGATCATAGGTGTGAGACTTCTTATGGCTTGAGCAGGAGTCAGCTGAACTGGAGATGCAGTAGAGGCAGAGGCATGCAAAGTAGGAGGTACAATGACCGGTCGGGCATCCACATGCAGGAAGGGCAGTAACAGGTTTCTGAAATCCATTATAATTCTTTTTCCTCACTCCATTGCAGACACAAAATAATCTCTATTTTCAATGAATTTATCCAAAGCAGGAGTAAGTTCCCTGAGATTACTAACTTTCTCTCTGAAGGCCTGAGTCACTGGAGGTAACTTTAGATTCTCAAGCAGAAGTTTGAAATGGTTGGTCATTTGTTGCTTGGTATAATCCTTTTCAAAATAAGTATCCACCTTATTCTTGATTGCTTCTTGAGAAGCAGAGGCCTCTCTCATGTAGTCCTGGACTATTTTCATTATTTCTCTGGCTGAATCCCTGGTAGACATCACAACTCGACTTAAATCTGATGAGTCCACAGAGCCACTGGTTGAAATAGAACCAAGATCCTCCTTCATCAGCGCACAAAATTGATTCAGATCAATTGCAGGTTTTGGAACTAGAGGACCAAGAGAGAAGGATAAAGTTTCTTTAAAGCTTGTAGTCAACCCACTAATCAGATTTTGCATTTGAGAGTCCTGATTTTTGACATGATCCTTCACAGATGTTTTGAAAGCTTCAAACACATAGACCAGCTGACTTACAACACTCTTCACATAGGCTAAATCCTTATCAGCTTGAGATTTTGAACTCATGAAAGAGTCTAAGGAAACAACAGATATCCGTAGAGCTTCAAGACTTGCGTCTAGCCTAGAAGTTTGAGTCTGGAACTCCTTGACTTGTTCCATTAGCTCACCCACAAAAGTTGATAGATTTCAACCAAGAAAAAGCTCAAAAGATCTTTCTAACAACTTCGTTTCTTCACCAAAACAGTGCTTCATCATAGAAACAGAGGCACTGAAGGATTCCTTCAGCTCATGCTTTAGGGATTCGAGGTCAGACTTTGTAACAAAATCAGTAGGAGCAACTGTAGTAGATACTCTTTCAGAAGCTAAAATGACTACAGAGTCAGCCATGATTGATTGAATCGAGGATACTAAAAGGATTCCATTGTCTTTACTTCTTCTACAAAACTGACTTTGAGATTTTCTTTCAGCACATCTAAATCATGTACTCGGACCACCTCAGCAGGTAATAACTCAGAATTGATGTCATAATTGTTCTTTGGTCTATTCAAAGATACTTCATTATCCGAATTAGGATAATCCAAACCAAAGACTATAAAACCTGGGTCTTCTACCCAGTCATCAGACTCGATAGTCACTGTAACATTTCCAAAAATGGTGTGATGCTCCCCCTCAATGGGTGCATTCTCATATATAGCAACTACATTCTCTCCTGGTCTTTCTTCATCAGAATCTTCCACAACAACTTCCATCTCTACAGTATCAGGATGATTTTCTGGAATAGGTACAGCTTCTCCTCTCTCTTTCTTCATCCATAGAAGGTACAACTGAGTTTCCAATAACTAGACTCAGACTCAATTCAGCAGAATCAGATAATTCAGAGACATTCTTTTCTTCCTCTACATGCTCAGAGACCGAATGGTCTTCCCCATTAGCAGGTGTCTCCACTTCTGCTAGCACTTCCTTTTCTATAGACATAATTTCAGCATCAGGGCTTGGAGGCAAGTCAGGATCTCCTCCCTCATCCATAGGAGTTTCTTCCTCTTCTTCTTCTTCTGACTCATCACTGTACTCAGGTTCCTCTTCATCAGGTCCTAGAACATGATCTCTTTTATCCTTTGGACTTGAAGGATAATCCACAGGATTAAATTTATCATATACATTTTGGTCATCATTGACCCATTCTCCTCTCCACGGATTCCAATTAATCTTCATATATTTGAAAACTATAGTAGTGATACAAAATTTTCTCTTCACTACAACTATATCAGCTTGAGACTCAGCTATCCCTTTCACTTTGATCATTACAGAAATCAGCTTAGTAAAGAATAGGGCGTTATAATTTGATTTCGTCCTTGTCATATCTTCCATTTGATTCATCACCAATCTGCACAAATTGACTTTGACATCATGTCTCAAAAGATGTAGGAGATAGATATCCTGATATCTCAAATTAGCAAATTCTCCTCTCCTTGGTATCAACACATGTTGAACAAACTTGAACAGTAATTTGTTCTCTCCATCCATTTCTACAGCAACCACTTGCCTTGGAGTTCCATCACCAGTCAGTTCTTTCAACGCGGTCTCATGATCAAAAATGTCACTAGTAGGTGGCATTGCTCTTGATACATATCCAGACACACCTTCTTGAGGAACTTTTAAGCAATCATCCCATTCTACTGATGAAAATGATAGCACTTTACCATTTACAAACGAAGATACTCGGTTCTCATTCTCTAACTTCTCGAAGCTTATGAACTCTTAAAACTATTTTACCAACATTGGGTAGTAGGGACCGTTGTTATTTGAAAAGAAGTCTACCCTTCTCTGATCTTCCAGAACTTCGAGCACCAAGGACTTGCTGGGCAGCAACCAGTCTACACATAGCTCTTTTTCGATCACAATAGCTCTATTTTGCAGATGAGGATTTACTGGTCTCCTTCCTGGCCTAGTTCTAATATCACTACTCACATCTGGCTCGGACATCTGCCTTTTTTGCTTTAGGCTCAACACAGTCATCTCGGATGACAGGAATTTTGGTTTTTGCCATCGCTGGTTCGAGGGATCTCAGGTTTGCAGAGGTTTCGGGTTCTAAGGTTCGAAGGTAAAAGGTTTTGGGTTCGGTGGAGTGAGAAGCGGCTTAGACATAGTTTTATCATTTAGGAATCACAAGTTAAATGAATTAAAATAAAATAATAAAAAAAGGGAATGAAAAAAAACGGTTCAGATTCTTGACAGCAGACAAAAGATTTAAAACAGCGCTTTATCGGTGATGATTTTTATCGGTGAGGGTTTCTATTGGTGAGGATTTCTATCAGTGAGGATTTCTATCGGTGAGGATTTCTATCGGTGAGGATTTCTATCGGTGAGGATTTCTATCGGTGAGTATTACTATCGGTGAGGATTTCTATCGGTGAGGATTTCTATCGGTGAGGATGTAACAACCCAAAATTTTGAATAAAGATTGTTTCCTAATTTTGTGTGTAATTTTATTTTTATTTTTTTTTATACTCAACAAAAATGTTTTATTTGATAAACATGATTATAATTAAAATGAGACCTTTGGGTTTTGACTGTTATATGACCATTGTTCAAACATGACCACTAGAAACTAAATGTTTCGATTATTGTCTCTAAATACAAGTAATCTTGGTTAATTATTATAGAAAGAAGATTTGATGGCCTCACCTAGTAGTCTTGGACCGATCGAAGCCCATCTAACAGATATTGGGAAGGAGGTAGCACCATTGGCCTTTGCTCTGGACCAAACCCAAGCCGAAATTCATCATGTGAAGCTAGAACGGAATCGCCTTCGCGAGAAGTTCAAACTGATAGAAATTACTACTCGGGCAATGTTGACCGAGCCGCCCCAAGATTATATCACCCTATCACACCTTACTCTTAGGTCCTATGCTGGTATTATAAGGGGCTATGTAACGAGACCGTAACTACCTTGTGTAATCCTTGTTTTAAATAAAAAGTTGGATTTCTTCTTATGATGAAGTTTATGAATTTTCAAATGACCGGATAAATATAGTATGCATATTTTGTTGAATTTTAGAAAATGGATATTTTAAAAATGGTTTTGTAAACCTTAAATAATTAAAAATGTGTAATGATTTTCGAAAAATGGTCTTCTACAATTATGTTCAGTACGAAATTTAGAGTCTAAGAAGATCAACTTAATTTTTGATGAATAGTAAATTATGAATAGTGATTTTATGATTAGGATTAGTAATGTGTCCAAATGGATTAGTAATCTCACTTAAAGAAAGTATTAATATAAACTAGGCACCTTGATTAAGTAATGTGATTCAATAAAATGGTTAGATAATGGTTTCATAAATTATTATTCAAGTATTAGTTTTTTCGGGTGAATAGTGTTTTTAATTAAAAATTTAATTAAAAATATTTAGATAATTATTTTTATAAAACGGATTTCATTTTTGAACTCAGAGCACCGATATTATGCTATGGTAATTTTTGGGATTTTTTCTAAAAAAAATGAATTTTCGGTGAATAGTATTTTTATTTAAAAATTTAAAATTAAAATTATTTAGAAAATTATTTTTATAAAATGGAGTTCATTTTTGAAATCATAGCATTGATATTTGGTTAAGGTGAAATTTTGGGATTATTCTGAGAAACTTGAATTTTCGGTGAACAGTGAAAGTATAGTTTTTAAGTTATGGGTGTTTAATGACATCGTTAAATGATGTATTAAGTATATATTCAATATGGTCGAATTATTAATAGTAAGATAAGGTTTTAGGTGTCCCAAGTGGCCAATACCAGGGGCAAATACCATGGGCAAGCCCATGGTTTTGCCAAAACCACTAGTGAGGTGTCCCTTGGCCATTAATGCTTTGTCCCCTCACTTTCCCTATAAATACCCACCCTTTCCTCCTTTAGTTTTCACTCCCAACTCTCCCCCAACGAAGTTCTGGTCTTCTTACCTTCCAAGGAGTCCTCCCAAGGTTCCCCCAAGCCCTCAAGGTCCAAAACTTTGAGTTTCAAGAGTCACGTTTTAAGGTAAGGGATCCGACCCCTCTCTTTCATTTCAAGTGATCTCTTTTATGTCATTCCTTTATGCTCCATGTTCTTATTTTGAAGGATGTTATTTTATACTCCTCTTAATGCCCTTTTTATGTTCATATGATGAATGACCCCCTCTTACTCTCATCATTTCGTTTTAAGAATGTTTAAGTGGCGCCGTTAGGCTGCCGAATTTTCATGGGATTCATTCACCGTTCTCTTTTTCAAAGTTCTACTTTCATGTCAAGTCTTTCAAGTTCATATTAATTATGTTGGGGAATGATCTCTATATTTATAATACTGATCTTTTATGATCATATGACGAGAGACCCCATTTGATCTCTTCAATTCAGTATTTTGAAGTTTTAAGTGGCGTCGTTAGGCTGCCGAATTTTCAAGTGGTTCTTCACCCTTCTCGTTTTGAAGTTCTACTTTCATGTCAATTATTTCAAGTTCCTTTCTATTATGTTGGGGTATGATCTCTATATCTATCATACTGGACTCTTATGTTCATATGATGAGAGACACTATTTGACCTTGTCAATTCAATTTTGTTGAAGTTTAAGTGACGCCGTTAGGCTGCCGAATTTTCACAAGAGAAATCTTGTTTTGTTTTCTTCCTTTCATGTTCTTCATTTCATATGGTATACTTTTAAATTTCATTACCATGTTATTAAATCCCTTATATTTTTTCCCTCTACTGTTTTATGGGTCATTTATGAATGTTTTACCCATGTCCCGTCTCTTCTCAATGTTTTCTAAAACCTTGTAACATAGCCGTTATGCTGCAGAATTTTCGTCTCAAAGTGCCTCTCTCTCTTTTCTAAAAATTATTTTATGTTATAAAGTGAATACTCAAAGCTCTTATTTCTACAGGGGTATTCACATATATATCAAAATGTTCTATTTTAAATTCTGGGATTCATATACATGAAACCCTCTTTCCCTTTCCGTGGGTTTAAAGTGACGTAAACATCATGTCTTTAAAGCAGTTTTTAAAACGTTATGATTATGAAATGAAACCCATTAATTTCATGCTATGTGGGTTATTTATGAAATTTTTGATGATGATATATGTGGCTCACATGATAATAAAAGAAAATTTAAGGGTGCGCCCTGATAGCGCTCCAATGCATTGGGTAATGATGTAACCACTAGAGATTACAATTTTCACGATACCTTGGTGAATAACCTTGGTAATTTTCAAATGACACCTTGGGGATGGACCTTGGTGATATGTTCATGATTGTCTATGTTAAATGATGTTGCCACATCTTCAAGTTATGAAAAATGTTGTTTTTATTATGATATGCCTCATGATTTCATTTTCATGCCTTAAAGTTCTTTTCATGACTTTATTGATGTATCTCAAGTTCATATGTAAAATGTTTCTCTTGTTTCCTTTACTGGGCCTTCTGCTCACCCTTTCCTTTGATGTATGTCCCCAGGTTATGAGATGCAGTAATGAACCTAGGATGAACATAAGGAGAAGCCTTTCAAGTGTTTAAGAAGAATGTTTTTTTTTGTGTTTATTGTTTTAATTTCCTGGTTTCCAAGACACTAAACCTTAAAGATCCTCGGTTTTGTAAAATGTAATGAAAGTTTATGTGATAAAAAGGTGGGATGCTATAGTTGGTATCAAAGGATGGTTTAGTTATTTGTGGAAATTAGGATATGAAAACTCTAGGAAGAACCCTATGGAAAAGTTTAAATATAGGAAATCTTCCTGGTATTTTGGTGAGTATTGAGTAAGGGGTTTCCAAGCAAATACATCCCTGTCTGGATACGAGCAGGTAGAGGTGGCTCTGGCACAGATTTACATAGGGTTAAATCCCAAAAACACCGCTTTGAGCTAGACTCGAACGGGAACTGGTACACGACAACGGGCCTTGCTGCACTCTTGGTTACGACACTCCCGGGGGATATGCTTTGGTAAATTCATAAGCTTAGTATGAACCATTATTAAAGGAACAAGGATAAAACATAATAAAGATTCACATAAGAATATATGATCATGGATAATCTAGATTGGAACCTAGGGGATCACAAGTTAGGATATACTTTTATTCTACATGTTTATCCTTTTATGCTTAAAGTTTCCTTTTCATGATTATTAGCTAAGTAAATAAGCCACTAATTATAGTTTCTTTTCTTAGTTAATGGTGGGAAATAGAAGAACATGTCCCAAAAACCAATGTGATAGGAAATGCGATGATTGTCGTGTTAATACGATAGAGGTGATTAGGGGATTAATAGATGATTATTATTTTGGAATACGTTCACTATTTTAGGGACCCTATATGATCGAGGTAAATAGATTACTACGGTATTTTCATTGAGGAGTAAGGTTGACTTATATTTTGAAGAATCGATGAATTTATGGTGGACTAATAGTAATTTAGGTTACTTATGGGAATGATGAACCTATCTTGGGTAAAATATGTTTAGTTTAGATAATTTTGTTATAAGATGTTAGGAGTGGTTGATGTTGTTTGGAGATGAACAATGAAGTTTATTTTGGAAGACTATGTTATCAAATCATTCTTGTATTTGGGTTTCAATCTTAGTTTGGTTTATTTTGAGGAATTTTAAGGATCGTTATTTATGGGATGGTCTATGATGAACTTTGGGTATTATCATGGAACATTGAAGATTTAAAATTACTTTCCATTCCTGTGGGATTCTTCCTTTTTGAAGAATTGTCTAACCTTACCCTTTCTGTTTTTGGGATAATGTTTAAAGATATAAGAAATATATAGTTAATCTTTTGTGGATTATATGATTCTCTAGAAGATGATTCTTGTGTTTTGATGAGACCAAGTAGTTTTGAATTCTCATCGTTTGGGAGAAAAGATTAGATTTGGTAGAAACTTATTAAAAGGTGAAACTATACTTGAAGGTAGGTATATTTTCTTATGTTTTTGTTCTATGTAGTAAATGAATTCCTCAAAATTATTAAAAGAAATGTAAAACAAAAATGTTGTTGGTTTACGTTTCCTACTAGGTAATCAAAGCCCGTTTACACACAACATAAGTTTGGGATTTTCTCGTGGTCAACGTTCTCCTAATCATGTTTTCTATCACTCTCCCTCAGAACATGACCCTTTGTTTTCTCCTCCATGTCCATGTTTTCCTACATGGAATCCTAGTGTGGGATAACTCAGGTGACCTTCGTACTTCCCTTTCATTCTTTTAAAGTAATAGTTTTACTGAATCCTTTTCCGATGTGGGACTTTCAATGAAATTTTAAAACCTAATTTTAAAAAATTGCGAGGACGCAATTTCTTAAGGGGGGAAGATTGTAACAACCCAAAATTTTGAATAAAGATTGTTTCCTAATTTTGTGTGTAATTTTTTTTTTATACTCAACAAAAATGTTTTATTTGATAAACATGATTATAATTAAAATGAGACCTTTGGGTTTTGACTGTTATATGACCATTATTCAATCATGACCACTAGAAACTAAATGTTTCGATTATTGTCTCTAAATACAAGTAATCTTGGTTAATTATTATAGAAAGAAGATTTGATGGCCTCACCTAGTAGTCTTGGACCGATCGAAGCCCATCTAACAGAGATTGGGAAGGAGGTAGCACCATTGGCCTTTGCTCTGGACCAAACCCAAGCCGAACTTCATCATGTGAAGCTAGAACGGAATCGCCTTCGCGAGAAGTTCAAACTGATAGAAATTACTACTCGGGCAATGTTGACCGAGCCGCCCCAAGATTCTATCACCCTAGCACACCTTACTCTTAGGTCCTATTCTGGTATTATAAGGGGCTATGTAACGAGACCGTAACTACCTTGTGTAATCCTTGTTTTAAATAAAAAGTTGGATTTCTTCTTATGATGAAGTTTATGAATTTTCAAATGACCGGATAAATATAGTATGCATATTTTGTTGAATTTTAGAAAAAGGATATTTTAAAAATGGTTGTGTAAACCTTAAATAATTAAAAATGTGTAATGATTTTCGAAAAATGGTCTTCTACAATTATGTTCAGTACGAAATTTAGAGTCTAATAAGATCAACTTAATTTTTGATGAATAGTAAATTATGAATAGTGATTTTATGATTAGGATTAGTAATGTGTCCAAATGGATTAGTAATCTCACTTAAAGAAAGTATTAATATAAACTAGGCACCTTGATTAAGTAATGTGATTCAATAAAATGGTTAGATAATGGTTTCATAAATTATTATTCAAGTATTAGTTTTTTCGGGTGAATAGTGTTTTTTAATAAAAAATTTAATTAAAAATATTTAGATAATTATTTTTATAAAACGGATTTCATTTTTGAACTCAGAGCACCGATATTATGCTATGGTAATTTTTGGGATTTTTTCTGAAAAAAATGAATTTTCGGTGAATAGTGTTTTTATTTAAAAATTTAAATTTAAAATTATTTAGAAAATTATTTTTATAAAATGGAGTTCATTTTTTAAATCATAGCATTGATATTTGGTTAAGGTGAAATTTTGGGATTATTCTGAGAAAGTTGAATTTTCGGTGAACAGTGAAAGTATAGTTTTTAAGTTACGGGTGTTTAATGACATCATTAAATGATGTATTAAGTATATATTCAATATGGTCGAATTATGAATAGTAAGATAAGGTGTGAGGTGTCCAAAGTGGCCAATACCATGGGCAAATACCATGGGCAAGCCCATGGTTTTGCCAAAACCACTAGTGAGGTGTCCCTTGGCCATTAATGCTTTGTCCCCTCACTTTCCCTATAAATACCCACCCTTTCCTCCTTTAGTTTTCACTCCCAACTCTCCCCCAACGAAGTTCTGGTCTTCTTACCTTTCAAGGAGTCCTCCCAAGGTTCCCCAAGCCCTCAAGGTCCAAAACATTGAGTTTCAAGAGTCACGTTTTAAGGTAAGGGATCCGACCCCTCTCTTTCATTTCAAGTGATCTCTTTTATGTCATTCCTTTATGCTCCATGTTCTTATTTTGAAGGATGTTCTTTTATACTCCTCTTACTGCCCTTTTTATGTTCATATGATTAATGACCCCCTCTTACTCTCATCATTTCGTTTTAAGAATGTTTAAGTGGCGCCGTTAGGCTGCCGAATTTTCATGGGATTCATTCACCTTTCTCTTTTTCAAAGTTCTACTTTCATGTCAAGTCTTTCAAGTTCATTTTAATTATGTTGGGGAATGATCTCTATATTTATAATACTGATATTTTATGATCATATGATGAGAGACCCCATTTGATCTCTTCAATTCAGTATTTTGAAGTTTTAAGTGGCGCCGTTAGGCTGCCGAATTTTCAAGTGGTTCTTCACCCTTCTCGTTTTGAAGTTCTACTTTCATGTCAATTATTTCAAGTTCCTTTCTATTATGTTGGGGTATGATCTCTATATCTATCACACTGGACTCTTATGTTCATATGATGAGAGACCCTATTTGACCTTGTCAATTCAATTTTGTTGAAGTTTAAGTGACGCCGTTAGGCTGCCGAATTTTCACATGAGAAATCTTGTTTTGTTTTCTTCCTTTCATGTTCTTCATTTCATATGGTATACTTTTAAATTTCATTACCATGTTCTTAAATCCCTTATATTTTGTCCCTCTACTGTTTTATGGGTCATTTATGAATGTTTGACCCATGTCCCCTCTCTTCTCAATGTTTTCTAAAACCTTGTAACATAGCCGTTATGCTGCAGAATTTTCATCTCAAAGTGCCTCTCTCTCTTTTCTAAAAATTATTTTATGTTATAAAGTGAATACTCAAAGCTCTTATTTCTACAGGGGTATTCACATATATATCAAAATGTTCTATTTTAAATTCTGGGATTCATATACATGAAACCCTCTTTCCCTTTCCGTGGGTTTAAAGTGACGTAAAGATCATGTCTTTAAAGCAGTTTTTAAAACGTTATGATTATGAAATGAAACCCATTTATTTCATGCTATGTGGGTTATTTATGAAATGTTTGATGATGATATATGTGGCTCACATGATAATAAAGGCAAATTTAAGGGTGCGCCCTGATAGCGCTCCAATGCATTGGGTAATGATCTAACCACTAGAGATTACAATTTTCACGATACCTTGGTGAATAACCTTGGTAATTTTCAAATGACACCTTGGGGATGGACCTTGGTGATATGTTCATGATTGTCAATGTTAAATGATGTTGCCACATCTTCAAGTTATGAAAAATGTTGTTTTTATTATGATATGCCTCATGATTTCATTTTCATGCCTTAATGTTCTTTTCATGACTTTATTGATGTATCTCAAGTTCATATGTAAAATGTTTCTCTTGTTTCCTTTACTGGGCCTTCTGCTCACCCTTTCCTTTGATGTATGTCCCCAGGTTATGAGATGCAGTAATGAACCTAGGATGAACATAAGGAGAAGCCTTTCAAATGTTTAAGAAGAATGTTTTTTTTTGTGTTTATTGTTTTAATTTCCTGGTTTCCAAGACACTAAACCTTAAAGATCCTCGATTTTGTAAAATGTAATGAAAGTTTATGTGATAAAAAGGTGGGATGCTATAGAGGATTTCTATCAGTGAGGATTTCTATCGGTGAAGATTCCTATCGGTGAATACTAAACATCCCCAGCTCGTACCTAATGTAACATAACCTATCCACACTTAAGGTTTTAGTGAAAATGTCGGCCAATTGATGTTCAGTGCCGATAAATTCAAGAGAAATATCACCCTTTTGATAATGATATCTCAGAAAATGATGTCGTACATCAATGTGTTTGGTTCATGAGTGAGATACAAGATTCTTTGAGATATTTATTGCACTAGTGTTGTCACAGTTAATCGAAACATGCTTAAAATCATATCCATAGTCCAAGAATGTGTGTTTCATTCACAGAATTTGTGCACAGCAACTACCAGCAGCTATGTACTCTGCATTGGCAGTGGATAGAGCTACAGAATTCTGCTTTTTACTACACCAAGATTCTAAGGATTTTCCTAATAAATGACATGTTCCTGAAGTGCTTTTTCTGTCTAATTTGCAACCAGCAAAGTCGGCATCTGAATAACTCATTAACTCAAAGGATTGTTCTTTTGGATAAAATAAACCAAGGTTAACAGTATTTTTGAGATACTTGAAAATTATTTTAACAGCAAGGAAATGAGATTCTTTCAGGTTAGCTTGAAATCTTGCACACATACATACACTGAACATAATATCTGGTCGACTAGCAGTAAGATAAAGTAATCTACCAATCATACCCCTATAATTGGTTTGATCCACTGGTTTCCCAGTTTCATCTGTATCCAATTTACAGATTGTACTCAAAGGAGTTTCACTCTCCTTAATACTATCCAAATCAAAATGTTTTAAAAGATTGTTTGTATATTTACTTTGATTCTAAATAATACCATTTTCATTTTGAAATACTTGAAATCCAAGAAAGTATTTGAGTTCTCCCATTAAACTCATTTCAAATTCATTTTGCATACTTTTTGAAAAATCAGTACATAAAGAATGTTTAGAAGATCCAAAAATAATATCATCAACATAGATTTGTACAACTAAAACATCTTTAGAAATTCTTCTAATAAAAAGAGTTGGATCAGCAATCCCTTTAGTAAATCCTTTTGAAATAAGAAAGTTTTTGAGTCTATCATACCCAGCTCTTGGAGCTTTTTTTAAGCCATATAAAGCTTTAGAACGTTTAAAAACTTGATTTGGAAAATGGGGCTTTGAAAATCCCGGAGGTTGTTCTACAAAAACATCTTCAATTATAAAACCATTTAGAAATGCACTTTTGACATCCATTTGATATAACTTGAAATATAGATGTGCATCATATGCAAGTAAAATCCTAATGGCTTCTAGTCTAGCTACAGGTGCAAAGGTCTCCTCATAGTCTATGCCTTCTTCTTGACTCTATCCTTGTGCAACTAGCCTAGCTTTGTTTCTAACTATGTTTCTTGATTCATCAACTTTATTTCTAAAAACACATTTAGTGCCTATTGTTAGTGTGTCCTTAGGTCTGTCAACTAATTCCCAGACTTTGTTTCTTTCAAATTAATTTAACTCTTCTTGCATAGCCATTAACCAGAATTCATCAACGATAGCATCATTAATATTTTTGGGTTCTAGCTGGGAGAGAAAAGCTTGATGTTCAATCTGATTTCTTAGAGAAGCTCTAGTCTGTGTTCCTCTATGAATATTACCAACAACAGCATCCAAAGGATGATTCTTTATAATTATTTTTGATCTAGTAAAGGTAGGACTAGACACTTCAGGTGAATCAGTAGGTTTGGGTTCAATCGAAACAGATTCTGGAAAAAGTACAGAACTGGAAGTTTTTATAACAGGTTCTTTGGATTTATCATTAAGGTCCAGAACAGACAAATCTTCTTCAAGATTCTCAAGAGAGGGTTTAGGCTCATGTGGATTGGTTTCATCAAATTTGATGTGAACAGATTCTTCCACACATTTTTATTTCTTATTAAACACTCTATAAGCTTTACTTGAAGTAGAGTAACCCAGGAAAATTCCTTCATCACTTTTAGAAGAAAACTTGTCTAGATTATACTTTGTGTTAAGAATAAAGACTTTGAAACCAAAAACTCTGAAGTAATTAACCATAGGCTTCCAATTGTTCCACAACTCATATGGGTTTTTTTAAGAACATGTCTGATCAAGACTCTATTGATAACATAACAAGTTGTATTTACAGCTTCATCCCAAAAGTAAATAGGCAGTTCATATTCATTGAGCATCGTTCTAGCTATTTCTTGAAGGGTTCAGTTTCTCCTTTCTACTACACCATTCTGCTGAGCTGTCCTAGGATCTGAAAAGTTATGATTGTTGCTATTGTGTAAGCAATAAGATTCAAAGTCTTGATTTTCAAACTCACGACCATGATCACTTCTCAAGGTCTTAATTTTGAGTCCACTAAGATTTTCTGCAGACTTGGAGTATTTAACAAAGGAAGAATAAGCTTCACTTTTGTGAGCCAAGAAATATACCCATGTATATCTAGATAAGTCATCAACTAGAACATAGACATAATGCTTCCCATTTAAACTAGAAACTCTTGATGGTCCAAACAAATCCATGTGAACCAACTCAAGTGGTTGAGAAGTTGAGACTTCTTTCTTTAATTTAAAGGAAACTTTGTGTTGTTTTCCCTTTTGACAGGGATTACACACTTTGTCATTTGGGAATTATAATTTAGGTAAGTCTCTAACTAAGTTTTTCCTAGCCAGTTTTCTAAGTGAGTGAATGTTGCAGTGTCCTAATCTTATGTGCCATAGCCAAGATTCTTTATGAAAAGAATACAAACAAGGAATATTTTGTTTAGCTTATGAATTTAAATCAACAACATAAACATTTTCATTCCTTAGAGAAGAAAATACTAAAGCATTTTTGGAGTTAAAAACATCGCAGGAATCATTTTCAAACTTCACATTGAAACCATCATCACATAATTGAGATATACTAAGCAAGTTATATTTAAGTCCATATATGAATAAAACAATAGAAATTAATACTGAGTTAGTGTTACCAATCTGGCCAAGGCCGATGATTTTTCCTTTAGAGTTGTCACCAAAGGTGACATGACCTCCATCAACCTTTATTAAGATCTTGAAGAAAGAATAATCTCCAGTCATGTGTCTTGAGCACCCACTGTCTAAATACCATATCTTCTTGTGACAGCTCTTCAAGCAGGTCTCCTATAAAACAGATTTAAATAGGAAATTACTTTGGTACCCAGATTTTCTTGGGTCCAGATAGGTTAGCAATCAGGGCTTTAGGTACCCAGATTTGTTTTATTGGTTTCATACAATTAACAGAAGTAACAGATTTTGAAAGATAAACTTTATTTGGTCTATAACCATATGAATATCCTGTTGAAGCATATGAATTTCCAAAACTGGAACTAGCAATATTTTTTTCAGACTTAGGAATAAATAAGGTTCTGGTGAACTGTCTTTGTCCAGGTTGGTGTCCTCAACTAGTAGCATATCGAGGTGCACCTTGCTTTCCTAGCATTTGAGTTAGAGCATTCTTTCCATTTGTGAATTTTTCTAATTCCTTTCTGAGTTGCTCATTTGACAGTTTCAGTTATGTATTTTCCTTTAATAGTTGAGTATTCTTTTCCTTTTCTATATCAATATTAGATTTATGCTTAACACTTAAAGCATACTGTTTCTTTAAACCTTTGTATTTGTCTTTAAGCTCATTACAGGTTTCTTCTAACATATCTCAGTATTCAAATTGTTCATATTTTGACATGTTTTCGGAATCAGAATCATCTCCCTAATAATTTGAATTTAAAACAGGAGTGTCAGATGTTACCTCATATGTATTTGTCATGAAACACATGTTGGCTCGATTCCTTTCAGAGTCCGAAGATTCGGCTTCACTTATGCTGTCTTCCGAAGCACTCCAGGTAGCCTTCATGGATTTATTGTACTTCTTGTCTTTGTAATAATATTTCTTTTTGAATTTTAACTTTGGAAAGTCTTCTTTGTTATGTCCTTTTCGCTTGCTTTTGTAGTAGACAACTTCATCAGTCCTGTCATCTTTCTTCCAATCCTTTTTTCATTTTCCTTGTTGATCATTCTTTCCTTTGTAATTTGTTTTCCTAAAGAATTTCTTTTTCCTATAAAACTTCTTGAATCTCCTCTCTATCTGAGCCATTTCTGCATCACTGTCATACTCTGAGTGTTCACTTGTTGAACTCTCATCCTCCATTTGTATTTTATCCTTCTCCTTACTCTTCAAAGCAGTAGACTTGAAAGCTACAGATTTTCTTTTCAGTTCATCATCTTCCTCTTTGTTTACCTTGAGATCTTATTCATACATCATCAATTTTCCAATAAGTTTTTTGACAGGTAGAGCAGAAATGTCACATGATTCTCTGATTGAGACAGATGTGCCTCTCCATCAGTCTGGTAGACATCTCAAGATTCTCATAATTTGTTCCTTTGGTGGAACAACTTTTCTAAGTGAATTCATTGTGTTGACTATCTCATTAAACCTGAGATACATGTCAGAAATAGGTTCATCAGACTTCATTTGAAAATTATCATACTTAATAGTATAAGTGTTCAATCTCATTTCTTTAACATTATTTGTTCCTTCATGAGAAACAGCCATGGTATCACAAATTTCAAAAGCCCTTTTGCATGCAGAAATTCTATTGAATTCTTCATCTCCTAGAGCACAGTACAGAGCATTCATAACTTTACAATTATTATTGTAAGCAGTCATTGTAGGTTCATCAAATGTAGATCTATCAGTAGTGGGAATTTTGTATTCAGATTCAATACCAGTCCAAATATCAAAACTCATGCCTTCTAGATGAATTTTCATTTTAAGTTTCCACTGAGCATAGTTATTTCCATTAAAGAAAGGTGGCCGGTTAGTAGCAGCACCCTCAAGACTATTATCGATTATAAACAAGATTTAAAGAGATAAAATTTTAGAAATAACAGAAATTTTAAGAACATTAAAATACAACTAAAATCACAGTTGAAATGCAGAGAGTAAATAAAATTTTTGCAAAACACACAACCCTCTGATACCAAATGTTGGTCGGAGTGGACACTCAAGAGGGGGGGGGGTGAATTGAGTTCCAATTAAAATTTCTGCTAAAAACAATTTTTTTAAAATCCCCCAATTTCAAAACAAATTAAACTGTAGTGAATTTATACAGATTATAAAGGTTCAATTAGTTTCCTAAAGATTGATTAATTCTCAGCTAACTTAATCTTATGATTAAATTAACTTATGAAACTAAATTACTGGTTTATAATAAATATAAACACTTGCGAGTTTAACTATCAAAGTAGCTTTGAAGATAAATTATATTTCAATGTAATAGAAGCGGAATATGAAATAAATGTATATAGTCTGGATATAGATTTTAACTAAAAAAACAAGAGTTAACCAAGAGGTTCAGTCTCAAGCCGAGACTTAGTCCTCTCAAAATTTTATATAAAATGATCCACACCCTGGATCTGGGTTACCAACAGTGATTACACTGTTCAGGTCAAGATACCTCAACCACAGTTATACGCGGGATAACAAACAACAGCTCAAAGCTGTCCAGGTCACAGTCGACCTCTACCACTATCCACAATGGGAAATAAAGGATGTAAAGATTGTGAGTGAGGATTTACAAATCCTCCAGTTAAGGTTCAGAAGACAGTGTGTGTGTAATAATTAACAGGCTACAAACACTGCTCGTAATGAAAATACTAAATCACTTAGAGCAAGATATAGAGTTTAGAATGGATCTGGTGATTGCAGTGCAGCTCTGCACTCCTTTGGATTTGATCAGAAACGGTTCTGAGTCCTTCTCTTGTATTTGACTAAAAAATAGAGTATCGTTTCTTCATTCAGTGCTTCCAGGTTCAGCTTGGTTATCGGCTCAGAAAATGAAGTGTTCTGTGTAGTTCTTCTTTAGCATAGATTGCTCGATGTATGCTATGTGTTCTAGAGTATGGTAGTAGTAGTCTTGTGAGTGCATGTTCTCCAGTTGTTCTTGGCCTGTTTTGAGCTGTATCGCAAGTGTGTTCTGTGTGCTCGATCTCTTCAAATATCTTGTCTCACTCCCTTTCACTGATACATACATGATGTCTTTTATGCCCCCTTTTCTTTACTGAGAAGAAGGAATGATTATATGCTTTTCAATCGTACATGGTACGGTTTCTCCGCAGTTCATTATAGGTAGCCGTTTGTTTGTAGAAGTGTATGGTGGACTCGGTGTAGGATCTTCCATTGGTAGCTCTTCAAACTCTTATCGGTGGCTCTTATCGGTAGCTATTATCGGTAGCTCTTATCGGTAGCTTTTATCCATAGCTCTTATCGGTAGCTCTTATCAGTAGCTCTTATCGATAGCTCTTATCGGTAGCTATCTGTCCATCGGTACCTCTGTGCATCGGTAGATCTGGCTATCGGTAGCTATCTGTCCATCGATAGCTCTGTGCATCGGTAACTCTGGCTATCGGTAGCTATCTGTTCATCGGTAGCTCTGGCTATCATGCATATCGGTAGCTCTCTTCAGGTCAGTGATACTTACACTGTCTTATGCAAAACACATCTAATTCACTTAGAATAATTTCAAAACTTATATAAACATGGATAATCGAGATTAACAGAAATCAGAAATTATTTTAATATTATTATTAACTTGATCATCGATTTGAATGAATTAATGTGTAGATCAATAGTAATTGTGAATATCATAATATATGAAAACATAATTGGGATTGTTAAAACATATGAATACAATATTGGGATTATCAAAACAGGTGAGGTCAACAAACATAACTATACAATATAACAATACCTGAATATGCAGAATAAGTATTTATGTAACTGATAAATGGACATGAATGAAATATCCAACCAAAAATGAACATTCAAATGGACATTAAGCAAAAAATATAAGTATATACATCATAATATATAAATGGACAAGAATGAAAATAACAATCAAAGTAGAACATTGAATGGGCGGGATCACATAAAGTAGCTCAATTGATGCATCAAGGCCTCTTACAATCCAAAGACCTGCACACTGAGGTAATTCAGAATCCTAAGTTAATTTAAAATCCAACAGTCGTTGCATCAATGCTATAGAAAATTTCATACCTAGGGAACTGGAAGTGGAGATGTCTTACAGTAATACAATATATGGAGATTTTATAAGATATTTGTATCAAATTTCATGAGACAAAGCAGTAGGGATATCATGCCACACAAAAAATCTAACAGACAATGAAAGCATGGAAAACAGAATAGAATACATATAGATGACCAAAATCAAAGGATCCATTCGAACAAAATATTACAAAATAGCCAGTGGGGCACATGGAAACTCTTAAAAGTTCGTAAGAGTATAATGAGTATCAATGATAATCAATGAGATAAATAAAACATGGTGAAGATACATTCTAAACCCACACCAGATCCATTTGATCAGTCTTCGATAAAAGGAAAACATTTGCATTGTCCAATATTAAGGGTAAAAAGTGACACAAATAAGTGTGAAACCATACATAAAAGAAAATACATCATGTAATGTTAATTTAATGTGTAAGGATAAAACCAAAAATATAACAAGAAATCCAAAACTATGCATTAAATGTAAAGTGTGGAAAATAGTAAAAAATATATATAATAGTAATAGGTAACAAGTCCAAATCAACATAGAAAGTAAGAAAATAAAATTGAACAAATCAATTTAAATGGAGCCAAAACATCTAGTAGTAGTTCATTTGGTAGAAAATCACTACTAGGATAAAAATAGCTGACGAGTGAAGATATTTTTCAAAAATACTCCCACAAATCATGTCCACTTGATTTAACATCAATAAAAGGAACAAATATTGTATATTGAAAAAAAAAACATATGTTATAACAGCACTAACTGGAAAAAATATTTTAGTGAACCTGGTCTGCTATTATGAAATATGAGTGCATAGAATTTGGAGACACCATTTCAAGTGGTGACCAAAAGAAGGATATTTTAAAAGTGTTTGAATTCCTCAAATTTGAAGATGGAAGGTAGAATTCATTTTATGGATCAATCATAAAAACATTAAATCGTATTATAAAATAAAAAATGATAGCTCAATGAAAGAGAATACAGTTTTTTATAATCATAAATATGAGAAATATGATAATGATGGATTTAAACACACTGAAAAAATAATAAGTGCTTCCTACGTTTGAAAGTAAAAATTTTCAGAACCTTTTCACCAAAATGAACTAATATAGTCATCCAATATGAATGATTTCTTACAAGAAGATATAAGGTTGAAAATCGTCAGCATCAAATTCTAGAACCTGCTACAATCTGTTCATACAAAAATTAAAAACAATAATTATTATTAATGAATATGTAAAACTCCTTGGCAATGAAATGTCATATAGAACCTAAACAAATGCTGAAAAAATGTAGAAAAAATTAATGAAAAAAATTTAGAAATAAAATCAGTCATTAGTACATGATGAAAAAATAAAGAAGAATGTGCAGAAAAAATTGTAGAATAAAATGAAAGAATATGATGATAAAAAATCATGAATAAGATGATAAAATTATAAAAATCATAACAGTTATAAAAATACAGAATAAAAAATATGATGTTTTATCATAACTATTCTTATATGATAATAAATGCATGAATAAAATGCTTAAAAAATCCTGAATAAGATCATTAAAATATGATGATCAGTAAAAATCATAAAAGTTATAAAAATGAAAAATTACTATTAATTTTAATAATAGAAAATAAATAGTAATTGAAATAGAAAAAGTGGTTAATATGGTCAGCTTGTCACCCCCCCCCCCAATTTTTCTTGCACCTCCTCTCACCCCCTACCTAGCTCTACCCCTCCGCTTCCCCCTCCTCTGCCTGTCTCCCACCCAATCCCAGTGTCTCCCACTCCCACTTAAGCCTCCCCCTACCCAGCCCTTTCCCCCTACCGAACCTATTCCCCCAGTAACCCCTTCCCTCATCCTCCCCTCCCTCCAATATTCTCAGCCCCCTCCCCCTGCCTTCATCCTCCCCTCCCCTCCTCCCATCAACACCTCCCCTCCCCTCCCCCTACCCAACCTCTTCCCCCAGCAGCCCTCTTCCCTGACCACATCCTCCCCTCGCCTCGAACCTACCCAGGCCCTCCCCCTACCCTCATCCTCCCCTCCCTCCCTGAATCCTCCCCTCCCCTCCCCTCCCCTCCCCTCCCCTCCCCTCCCCCCCTTGCCCATCCTCTTCCTCCAACTACACCCTCCCCCCTACCCGCATCTTCCCCTCCCCTCCCCTCCCCTCCAACCTACCCAGCCCCTCCCCTCCCATGCCCACTAACCAAACATTTTCCAACCCTTTCTCCCACCTCTCATTTAATGTGAGTAAATGAGACATATTACAACGAAAAAACCATGGAAATGTAGTGATGTGAAAAAAAACATGTCATAATAAAATGGATTATTTGTATATAGTAGTCATCTATGAAAAGAAGCTTGATAAAAATTCGATGAAAACAATTATTAATATGAAAATGAAAAATCACTGCTAATTGAAATAATATAAAAATAAGTAAAATTGAAATAGAAAAAGTGGTAAATCTAGCCAGCTTTTCACCCCCCAAATTTTCTAGCACCTCCTCCTACCCCCATACCCAGCTCTACCCCTCCCCTTCCCCCTCCTCTACATGTCTCCCACCCAATCCCAGTAGCTCCCCCTCCCACCTTAGCCTCCCCCCCGCCCAGCCCCTTCCCCCACCACTCCCCCCTTGTCAAACATATTCCCCCAGCCCCAGCCCCTTCCCCCACCTCTCCCCCCCAATTTTCCTGCACCTCCTCCTAATCCCCTACCAAGCTCTACCCCTCCCCTTCCCCCTCCTCTTCTTGTCTCCCACCCAATCCCTGCATCTCCCCCTCCCACCTCATCCTGCCCCCTACCCAGCCTCTTCTCCCACCACCCTCTACCCACACTCTTCCCCTAGTAGCACCCTCCCCCTGCCGTCATCCACCCCTCCAACCTGCGCAGCCCCCTGCCCTCATCCTCCCCATATCCTCCCTTCCCCTCCCCTCCCCTCCCCTCCCCTCCCCTCCCCTCCCATCCAATCCTCTCTCGTCCTCTCCCCTCCCCCTACCCAACCTCTTCCCCCAGCGGCCCCTCCCCCTGCCCCCATCCTCCCCTCCCCACCAGTCCCCTCCCCTCAAACCTACCCAGCCCCTCACCTCTCCTCTCCTCCCCTCCACCCTTCCCAACCTCTTCCCCCAGCAGCCCCCTCCCCCCGAGCTTTCATCCCCCCATCCCCTCTTCTCCCCTCCAACCTGCCCAGCCCCTCCCTTCCCCTCCCCTCCCCTCCCCTCCCATCCCCTCCCGTCTAACCTTTTCTACGGATTGTTTTAATAGTAATTGGTGAATAATATCCATAATCTAGAGCCACAGTCAGTTCAAAAGTAAAATGGGTAAAGCAGATCAGATTATTCACATTTAATATATTTATTGTATCTGAAAATGTTGTTAATATGAAAAGGTACTAATAATTGTTAGGTATAGCTGAAAGTGGTATACATGCTCCTATGATCATTTCAGAAATCAATTGAATTGAATCAAATGTTGCAGTAGAACATAGTATATGGGAGCTCATGGGAGATTTTCGAGAAAAGTTATGAACTTGTTATTCTGTCAGTTTATGGAATGTTTTCAACGAAATACAGCACTATTGTACCTATTTGTCATTCTCTCATAGGAAGTATCCTTCGAAACCTTGCATATCTAGATGCTTATGGTGTCTGCATCATTTTATTTTATAACATTGTGGTGTTTTTGTTAACATAAGGTTCCATTTTTTTTTCATGCACCATGTTTGCAATGAAGTACCTATACGGAATAAAAAAATTAACTGAAATTGTTTTGGAAAATCTCTCTATATGCTAGAAAATTATAACAGATACTCCCATACAGGTAATCTACAAAAAAACGATATATTTTAATGGCCAGTTTACCTATATTTTTCATTGATTTTATTTTCTAACATTGGGGTGACTGTGTTAATATAAGGATCTATTTGGTTGCATGTGCTATGTTTCCCATAAAGGTAATCTAAAAAAACACTACATTTTAATGGTCAATTTACCAATATTTTTCTTTGATTTGATTTTCTAACATTGGGGAGACTGTTTTAACATAAGGATATATTTGGTTTAATGTGCTATGTTTTCATAGAAGTACCTATAAATAACAAAAACATCAATTGAAATGGTGTTGGAAAATATGCCTATATGATGAAAACTGATAACAGACACACCCAAATAACTAATCTACAACACAGAACACTATATATTAACAACCAGTTTACCTATATTTTTCATTCATTAGATTTGATAACATTGGGTTGTGTTTGTTAACATAATGTTTTGTTTGGTTTCATATACCATGTTTTCAAAATATGTACATCTACATAATAAAACAAAATTATGTAAAATGGTGTTGGGAAATCTTCCTACATGCTGTAAAATGATAACAATCACACCCATATTGGTAAACAGGTCTTTCCAGATATGTGCATTGGTAAGAATTTTTTGTACAGGTTAGATTTGACATACAATTCATGAAACATGATCATATAATAAAAACTATCCCAATGTTAGTACTGCATCTAATTTTTAAAGATGCACAACTCTAAAATGCATCAGTACACCACTTTCCCTGATGGGGAATTTGTCAAAATTATAGTCCAATTCCACCATGTGACCTAGTTTTTAGGATGAAGACAATCTCAACACTGTTAATGTTTACTAATTATTTATCACCCATTCCCATTCTACAACGACCGTATTTCTCATATCATATGTGAAAATTCTAAATTTTCATCAAAAAAAATAAATTCTAAATGAAGTAACAGACTATTAAAATTATAATCAATAGTAGTAGAATTTTCTATGAAATCATAAATGTAGTGGAAAATGGAAACTTTTTATGAAACAGAATACAAATTGGCCTATACCATTGAGAAATTATATATAGGAAGTAACATACAATTCTAATAACAATTAATATTAATTAACATTGAATCATGAACAATGTACATTTGAATTTAAAAATATTTTGTATTTTCTTGAAACCAACAAAATATAACAAAAATTTTTCACAAAATAATTTAATTTTAAAAATAAGAGTTTCTGAGGTAACAAAAGATGTAGTTCTTTAAATTATATTCACATTCTAACTTCCACGATGGTGTATTGCTCCACAATCTAGAGTTAATTCAACATGTCCCCATTTATGTAGGATCGAAACATGGAATTAAAATTCATTATAATGAATATATTTACTGCATAAATTAGTGGTACATAATATTTCAATAAAAGTAGATTAAATATAGATACAGTTCAAATAGTAAAAAACAGAAAGAATAATCACATTTTACCTTATTACCAAATCTTCAAATTCATGATCGTCCAACATAGTAAATAATATATATATATATAAAGGAAGGCCTACAAGTAGAACTTCATTTCTAAGGATATCATTTCAAGCCTGGAACATCCCTTTATACATTGAAAATTGGTATCAATAAGTGATAAAAGTCATAAAGTCTAGAGGGAAGAATACTTCCAAGAACATCAGTTACATGTATTGTAGAACAGTATACTGTTTAGTGGGGATGGAGACGTATCCCAGACATTAGGTTCCCCTAAAAGATATTCCTCGAAAATGGATTTTCTAGGAGAAGATTCATATTTTCTAGTATATAATAGAAGGGTGTGTGATTAGTGTTTGAAAAAATGGAAACAGAAATTAATATTTTCACATATGGGTATCAGGTATACGAAAATAAATAAAAATATAGACAGTATAATAAAATGTTACTATATAAATACATATCAAAATTTAACCTACAACACAGTCGTTATGAGGAAGTATTGATTAAAATATGTATAAGACATATAGCCACCAAAAATAAGTTCAATTTTTTCATGGACCACAATAACCTGCAGTAAAAATATGAATCCCCTATAAACAATAGATTCATTAAAATCATTATGATAGTAGAATAAATTCTAAAAAATAAATTCCTTTGTGACATTAATGTAAGATCTCAAGAACCATTAATGAAAAATTTAATATGTAAGGATTTAAATTCATGAAATTACTATATGAATGATGTGTTTGGAAACGGGTTGATGATGCACAATGGGGAAATCATGACCTGTATTTTTGAGTTTCAAAGGAACAGAAATCATTCTTAATGACTTAAATAAATGGGAGGCCTACCAAGGTGATTTATTTTAGTTCACAAACTAAAAGGGGAGACTGCTTGGACATGAAGGCATGAATAAGAGGTGGCCTCCTAAAAGAAACACAAATCAGAGCATTACAACCATAAATATGAACATAAAACTAATATCATCATAGAAAATATTGTGTTTCAAGTCTCTTGATAAAAAATATAGCAATAATCATAAATTAGTTTATTCGATGTGCGCACAATGTCGATACTTACGTGATTCGATGAAGAAATCCATAGACTCTCCATGAGTAAGCCACTGACGAATTCTCCTAACAAACAACATCTGAAAAGGATATGAAATCCCTGAAATAGGTTACTCGATGCACGCTTGATGTCATGAGAACCGTAGGATGAGTGGAGGACCCATACGTGGAAGAGCTGAAGCTAGAGTTTCCAGTTGCATAGGAGCTGAAGGTGGAGGAGTATGAAGTGGAGCATGCAGATATGGAGCATGCCGTGAAGATGGAGCATGCGAGGGCGAGGTTGGGACTCGAGTGGAGAGTCAAGAATGTGAGTAGGATAGGGGAGTTGGGGACTGTAGAGGAGCGGGAGCCCTAGCAGAAATAGGAGAAAAATCCCAATCATGGGGGAAGTAGACCGTGAGAACTTTTTTGGTTTGGAGGTAGAAATCGAGTGTTTTTTGGTGATGTGGAACAATAGGAAGGTGACACGTAGGCAGAAAATAATACAAGTTTATTATAGATAGTAGATATCCATACTAAAACTATGTTGGATATTTTCATTTGAAAAAATTCCCCAATTATTTATTGGGACTACTAATCCAATGGTATCTGAGTAGTTGATGAAGTATCTTGAAAAGATAATTCGAGCATTGGGGTGTAATGAGATTTAAAAGGTTGTAGTGGCACTGTATTATCTCAAGGAAGAAGATGATCAATTATGGTATTTGATCTATAATTCTAACGAGGATGATGAAATAGAAGGCAAGTAATGGATAAATTTCGAGGAATCTATTTCTGAAAAATAGTTCTATTGTGAGAAACAAATTAAATAAAAAAATCAAAACGTAAAGAAAAGAGAAGAAGATAGTGTTACAGAGTATGAGGCTACAATAAAAAAAAATAACTAGTTATTCTAAAGAATACATATATGATTTAGAAGAAAAATTAATCATTTTTTGACGTTATTAAACGAATATTTTGATGACAATTTTACTATCAAACTTTTTCATCATATGAATAAATAGTATTATATACCATAAAAAAATAATAAATTTTTTTGATCTTATACATTCAAAATAAATCAAGATAAGAAGAGGTATTTTGATAAACATGGATAGGGTTATGCGTCAAATAAGAATAAGGGAATGCGTCAATTTTTTTTATTTGAAAATTTTGGAAAGAATAATCATTGGAAATTAATTAAAGGCATGGATGTTTCCTATAAGTGAGGAGAAAAGGTTCATAAAGATAATTAATGTAAGGGGAAGTAAAAAATCAATGATTTTTAGTGTTTCAACTATAATTAAATGAGTAATAATTAAAATCAATTTCATGATTGTATAGGTATACTACCATAAAAGTAGCCATGGTGAGATAGCTATGATTATGTGAATACGATAGATTAGGTAGAAGTACCCAATTATTTGGTGGGTTATACATTTATCCAATATTAAATTATAAATAATAATTTATTTGATTCTGTATCATCAAACTATTTTTTATCAACCCAGATTGTCTAGAAAATTATACATGTCCCTATTTATATGATAGGGGATTTTTTGTCAGAACTTTGTAAAAAAAATTTCTTAGTCAGTCCCCTTTGTGAAAGATGTACATGATTTTTTGGATGACCAAACCATCATACCGATGGTTTACTTATAAATAATCATTGGTATATATTTTCTTATAAAATATGATGTGAGAATTAATTTAAAGAATAAGGAAATTACAAGTTGTGAAGAAGATGTAGAATCCCTTATTATTAGAGAAAAAACATCACCATATGTTTCTTATCTAGATCTACCCACAATTTATACAATGAATGAAATTCTTATGGAGGAACAAAAAAACATTTAGGGATGAGGAAAGTAATATTCGAATTCATTACGTACCAATTCTGTAGGAACACATTTATTTATTTAACAAGGATTAACCTAGACACCCCAAAGATTTAGGTTGAGTATACAATCGATTTAATCCATCACACAAGAACAAAATAAAAGGCTTATTATTAAATGGACAATGTGGAATTTGTGAAGATTAATAAACAACTAGTGTATTTGAGTAATAAAGGATTTATTTACCCCAATGCTTCTCCATGGGTAGACCATATTATATTTGTTCAGAAGAATAATAGATCCCTCAGGCAGTGTGTTGACCACAGTGAAATCAATGATCATAAAACAAAGAACAAGTATCCACTTCGTCACATTGATTATTTTCTTGATCAAATAAACGAATAATTTTTTTTTTCAAGGATTCTAATTCATTCTGGATATCATCAATTATGTATAATGAAAGAAGATATTCAAAATATAGCATTATAAACTAGGTATGAACATTAACAGTTTTCAGCAATTCCATTTGGACTGACTAATCTACCCAAAATTTCCATGTATCTAATGAATAGAGTTTTCAAGTAATATCAGGATAATTTTGTGGGGGTATTTATTGATGATATATTCTGGTACTCTAAATGATATAAGGACCATGAGAAACATTTGAGGATTTTTCTGAAGACACTTAGAAAAAAATGGTTATATGGGATGTCTATAAAGTTTGAATTCTAGTATCAATCTTTTTCTTTTTTATCCATATTGTCACTAAGGATGAAATATCAGTTGATTCTACATTCAAAAAGGTAGTCCAATTTTATCCTATACTAATGAAAATATCTAAGGTATATATTTTTATTTGTTTAGAAATTTACTACTAGTATTTCATTTATAATTGTTCAAGATTGCATATCTCACTAACCAAGATCACACATAAAGGGTTTATGTTCATATGAAAAGAAGAATGCACAGAATGATCTAAATAAATTATGATAAAGGTTTGTCAATGCTGAAATTTTTATTCCTCCATCTATAAATGATGGTTTAGTGATATACAATGATGCATTGAATAATTGAACGGGTTTTGTCACTAGAAAACATTATAAATATAATGGATACGCATCATGTGATTTAAAGAATCATTAAATGTAAAATTTCATATTTTCCACGTATTACTTTTAGATATTATATAGATTTATTTTAAGTCGAGGTGTTGAGACTGCATGTGATTCTATGGACTAATCTTCCAGGAACAATTGTTTAAATAATATTAAAATAATATATTTCACACATGTGAAGTTTTCCGGGAAAATTTGATATACTCCTATACATGAACCGAGATAAGAAATCTAAGTTCACTATTTCACATAGAGTAGTGAATTTAACTTTTGAAAGGCCTAACATTGACCGATAGAAGTCGAATGTGATAAGTAATTTTTGGATGTTTTAAAGAATAAAATAAATTATGTTTTATTTTATTTAATGTTGCATGAATACACATCAAAGTTTCATTTATAATAATATTTTGTTATAGAATTTAGGGTTATCTCTACATCCTTAGACTTCATATGAAGTGTGGGGAAAGAACACTCTCTAATGAATGTTGGCAGATCAAAGACCAGATCATGAATCCTCGTGCCAACAGAGTTGGAGGACATTGTCAACACTATAAATGAAATAACTCATCAACAATGAATTATGCAACTTGATGTAGGGATATTTTCTTTAGGATTCAATGTTATTGAATTCAACGATGAATGTAGAAACAACCATGAATAGGTTGATATGTGATTTGATCATTCTGGTGGGAAGTTCTTTACATTCATGGTTTAATTGGAAGCTAAATATTTATGTTTATTTGATATTCGTTCTTCATTATTACGGTAATTGATTAAAGATGACACAAAAAAAGGTGAGGTTTGTTCATTATGGTGTTAATGTGCTTTCTTTCCACTCCCCCATTCATGTTGTTCTTCACTGTTGGACCCTTGTTTTCATAGGTCGAATTGTCAGGAGGCTCGAAACACCATCAGACCCTAGAAATGGTGGAATGTTTAAATGAAGGTTGAATCAGTGTAGATGATGTCTCAAGGATTGTAGAAGTGTTTTTGTTTCAGAAATCCAACCACTAGAAGAGGCACAATATCTAATAGAAGGGGACACTGGCACCCCATCACTGATGTAGGAATGAAACAATAGACCAAATGTGGTAGGGGTGCACAAAGGTGGTTTATCCACATTGACAAGGCAGCCTTGACAAGTGGGAGCCCATGACAACATGCCGTTTGATGCAGTGGTCCCCATAGAGGGGAGCGGGTCCACAGGGTGAAAACATGTCACCCAAGCCATCCCGGTCAGGTGAGTTGGGCCTCAATGACGCAATCTAGGCCCAGGTGGGTTGGGCCCATATGGATTTTGATGGGCCAATATGGGGTGGGATGGGTTGACCCGAGTGGTCGGATCAGAACTGGGTTAGACCCAAGTGGATAGACTAGGCCACGGTCGACCATACTACTATGAGACCATGGATGGTGGGTCACAATAAACTAACAAGAAATCTCGAGTCACTATGGCATGGTTGAATGTGGTGTTATTAGACCTCCATTGCCAAAGGACTTGCCACACAGTCGGTCCATGAGCTAGTGTACCCCCTTCAGAATTTTCAAACACTCGTAACATTAAAACTATGATTCCTTCTAACTAATTGTCTATGACATTGGGACCGTTGCAATGAGACGTTAATTTTGAGATATCCTAAGTGTGTTTTAGTAGAAGTTTAAATACTAACTAACAGTTTGCGGAGTGAGTTAGCCTAGAATAAGGGTTCTATGGAAAAAATCCTTTGGATGGATAGGACATAGAGACTGGGAGTCTCATAGAGTCTATGTGACTCCCAATGACTGTGTTTCTTATAGATACAGTGTTTATCATAGAAACTATGGGACATCCATAGAAATTGGGTATTATAGATACTATGTGTCTCATGGAGACTTTGTGACTCAAAATGACTATGTGTCTAATAGGGACTGTGTGTCTCATGTATAGTATGTGACTCTAAAATAATATGTGTCTTACCGAGGCTATGTGTATCATGGATACTGTGTGTCCCATAGATAATATGTTTTTCATTTATAATTTGTGTCTAATTAGAGAGACTATATTTGGTTGTTCTTGAAATATGGTTTGTGGGTCTATATCTATAATGATCTGACTATACTATAACATCATATTATTTCTTGTGTTGTATTTCCTATGTGGTACTTTTTTCTTGATATTTCTTATGTGGTAAATCATGTATGGTATTTCCTTTCTGGTCATCCTTTGTGGGTTTAAGGCGCCTTACTCAGTGTTTTTCTACTCACCCCTACACGGTATTTTCCAGTTCTTTTCATGTCATGTACTGATGAGAAACCTTTTTACAGAGTCCAAGGAGGAATAGGGGCTGATAGGGCTTTGTTAGTTTAGAAATGCCAAGGAATTTCTATGGCTTCAAACAATAGTCATGTACCATTATCTAAAGGTAGGAATTTGTTTCTTATAGACTCTTCTTTTGGTGGGATTATATTCTGGCCAATTTTACTACACTGAACAATACTTTCATGTTATACTCTATTGGTTGGAATATAGTGTATTGATACATTTTGTACATAATGTTTTTACATTTCAATAAAATTGATTTAGATATGTATCTATATGAATAGGTACATATGAAAATACATCCCATTCGTGAGACATTATAACTCTATTTTATTCACAAGACACTGGACAATTGGAGGAATGCTTGAGGTAGTCATGACAAATAACACTTTGGGATGGGTCGTGATGGAGTGGTATCAGGGGTAGGTCAGTTTTTCCATTAGACCAAGAGTATGTGATATTATTTTGGGGCAATAGTGTTACATTTTTTGAGTTCAGATTCCCAGTCTAGGAATCTAGTTTTTGATCGATGGTCAATGTCACTATACACCAAGACTCTGATTTCTTTTTTTTTTCGAATCGTTACATAAAAACATTAGGGGAATTGAAAAATAATGGTACATGCATAATATAAGAATGGTTTCTATTTTCCATGTACTTTTTGACTTAGATCACAAGAAATACGCAATATTTTGTGGTATATCATTTGTTTCTTTACTTCCCCCATGTTGGTAACCCACAATGAATCTATTTTGTGATAACAAAGACGGTCTACCTAGTGATGAGGGTTCAATAATAGGTCATAAACCAGAGATATCACCTTCGTGTGGTTTTCCAGGGGTTCCACCACCCGTCGAGTAGTAGGTTCTACCAGCATTACCAGCTGAGGATACACATAGACTGAGTGTATTTCAAGAGTTCTAGATAAAACGTCCTCTTTGGTTTTGAGGTGAGATGTTATCTTATGCAGCTGGGGATTGGTTAGGGGTAATTAAACATGCCTTCTTCATTGTGAGGGAACCTTCTACCCATATGGTAAGTCATTTTGTACACCTTTATAGGGCTCAATGGGGTGATGGTGGAGCTTAGTGACCCAAACACATGGTGAGATGACTCTCCCTTATGTAGAATTTTAGCGTCTTTATAGAGATGAGTTATTTCTAGCGACATAGTGATCAATGCACAAACAGAAACTTCTATGTCTACCACAGTGCAGTCTGACTATGGTAGAGTACTTGGTGTGGTTTTTTGATCTTTCACGATACTCCATGAATATGGTATGAGACTTGTTATTCAATACTCAAACCCTTAAGAAAGGCATATTCAGGGAGATCGTGGCATCTATAATATCCCTTTTAATTCCAACTAATTCTAGGGTATTTGTGCTAGCTCTGCTGGGGAAGTGTTTTCTAAAAGTGTAGACACTGATAGTGGGAGATACCAGCGGACCCTAGGTAGTTGAGACCTCACCAGTAGGTATCTATTTGCGTTCGTAGGGACCACATGGGGTTAGACACTTTATAGGATGATCGTAGGTAACATGATTAGTGTAACAAGGCTCCTAGCACTATGGAAAAATTCATATTTAGCGGCATTTTTTGGTCATTTTGTGATGGTTTAAACCACCGCTAAATCATTCTATGGTTGTTTTGAAAAACCGCCTCTAAATCATGCATCCGGAAACTATTAGCAGCGGTTTTCAAAACTACCGTAGAATGTTTCGCGGTGGTTTTATGAATTTTTTTCTTAATTTTTTTGTAATTAAATTTTGTTTGTTTATTTATTTATTTTATTCGTAATTTTATAAATTATTTCGTATTTATTATATTTATTTTGTATTTATTTTATTTACTACGTATTTATTTTATTTACATTGTATTACGTTACCTACTCCGTTTTACTTTATTTACTTCGTATTACTTTATTTACTTCATATTACATTATTTACTTCGTATTACATTATTTACATTATCCATCCCATGCCCATCCCATGCCCATGTCCATGCCCATGCCCATGCCCATCCCATGTCCATGCCCATGCCCATGCACATTCCCATAACCATGCCCATGTAATATAAGTAAATTATGCGTTTGGTGAGATTTGAACCCCTAACCTCTTGCATATTTTTTCCAAAGACTTTACCACTCTACCAGGCTCGTCATGTGGTTAATAAACAGAATTTAATATAATTAGATATACTAATTGATTAAATAACTAATAGATATAAACTCAATAATAATTAAATAATATGCAATAATCAATAATTATTAATCAATAATAAATAATAAATAATTATTGATTTATTAGTTATTTATTGAGTTATTTATCGAGTTATTATTATTTACTCTTTATTTATAAAAAATCACAAATAAATTATAATGATAAATACAGAAATTATAAAATTATGAAAATAAAATAATAAAATTATAAAATTATAAAATTAATATAACAATATAATAAAATAATAATACAATAAATAATAATAATAAAATAGTAAACAGTAAAATATCAAAAATAAAAAAAATAATAAATAATAAATAATAAATAATAAATAATAAATAATAAATAATAACTAAAAAAATAAAAATAACAAATAATAAATAATAAACAATAAATATTAAATATTAAAAATAAATAATAATAATAAATAATAAACCAATATTAAATAATTAATATTAAATAATTAATAAATAATAATAATAATAATTAATATATAATAAACAATAAATAATAATAAATAACAAACAAAAATAAATAAATAATAATTAATAATTAATAAAAATAAATATGAAATACTAAATAAAAAACTAATAAATAATAAATAATAAATAATAAATAGTAAATAAAACATAATAAATAAATTATAATAAATAAATATAAATTATAAATTATAAAATATTAAATAAAAAACAGAAAATAGTAAATAATAAATGATAAATAATAAATAATAAGTAATAATAATAATAAATAACACATAATAAATAATTATAAATAATAATAATAATAATAATAATAAACAAAAATTAACAATAAATAACAAATAATAAACAATAAACAATAAATAATAAATAAAAAAAATAAATAATAATCAATATTAATAAATATTAATAAATATTAATAAATATTATTAAAATAATAATAACTAATTAATAATAAATAATAAATAATAATTAATAATAAATAATAAACAATAAATAATAATAAATAATAAATAATAGACAATAAATAGTTATAAAGAAAAAAATAGAAATTAATAATTAATAATTAATAATTAATAATAAATAGAAATATATATGAAATACTAATTAAAAAATTAATAATAAATTAATAATAAATAATATATAATAAACAACACATAATAAATAAATTATAATAAATAAATATAAATAAGAAATAAGAAATAATTAATAAAAAACAAAAACTAGAAAATAATAAATAATAAATAATAAATAATAAATACTAATACTAATAAATAACACAAACTAAATAATTATAAATAAATAAATAATAAAAAATAAAAAATATTAATAATATTAATAATAAATAATAAATAATAAATAATAAAAAATAAAAAATAAGCAATTAATAAGAAAAAATAAATAATAATAAGTAATAATAAATAATAAAAAATAAAAAATAAAAAATAATAAATAAAAAATGACAAATAACAAATAACAAATAATAAATAATAAATAATAGATAATAATAAATAATTAATAATAAAAAATAAATAATAATAAATAACAGATAATAATCAATTATTAGATAATAATAATTAATAAAAAATAAAAATAAATAGTAAATACTAAATAAACAAATTATAAATATTAAATAATAAATATTAAATATTAAATAATAAATAATAAATAAAACATCATAAATAAATTATAATAAATAAATTCAAATAATATATAATAAATAATAAATAAAAAACAAAAAACAGTAAATAATAAATAAATAATAATAATAATAAATAACACATAATAAATATTAATATTAATAAACAATAAATATTAGCTAATAAAAAATAAATAATAAATAATAAATAATAAATAATAAATAATAAATAAAAAATAATAATGAAAAATAATATATAATATATAATATATAATTACTAAAATATTAATAATAATAACAATAAATAATAAATAATATGTAATAAATAATAAATAATAAATATTATATAATAAATAATAAATAATAACTAATAAATAATTATAAATAATGAATATTACATATTACATATTACATATTAAATAATAAATATTAAATTATAAATAATAAATAACCAGTCATAAATAATAGATATTAAATAAATTAAAGTATATTATAATTAATAAACGATAAATAATAAATGACACACATGAAAAAGTATGAAAAGGCGTGATAAGGGATGAAAAATCATAAAAACGCTTGAAAACGGATAGAGAAGCATGAAGTGTCATTAGAAATCATTATAACGCATGAAAACTCATGGAAACTCTAGAAAACCCCATAAGAATTCAACATAATCATCATAATAACCCCCAAAAAACAATTGATAAAGACAACAAGTCATGGAAACCCAATAAACACTAATAAATAGAACAACCATTAAAACCTGTCAGAACGGTCAGAAAGTGACAAAATCATTGAACTCACATCAGAAAAGATATATTATGATCTGAGAGTCCGTTCCAGATCCGTGATTAGTCAAATCAAAGTTACTGAAATGATCATGGACATGATAGGTGGAAGAGACCGACTGGACAGGTGGATCAGAAGTTACGACCGTTTAAAAAAAAGCTGGTGCGGAAGAGGTCCTAGAAAGCAGGCATCGAAAAACATAACAAACCCTATACCCACTAAAAGGCCATAACTTATGATCCATGAGTCATGTGGGTGCCCTGACCAGTCAAACTAAAGTTCATTAAACGAACCACGATTTGGAAGGCGGATGAGTCCGAACTGACACAAAGATCGAAAGTTAAGTCTGTTGAAAGACAATTTCGACGGGACACTGATGACAGAAATAGGGTTACAGAAGCATTTGAATAGTTTTTTGGGGTCAAAAGCTGGAAAAAATCTTTCACTTGTTGAACTGGTGTGTAGCTCTCTTTGCTGGCTTCGATTTGATAAGTGGTCGAGCCCAAACAGACAATGGGAGCGAAAGTTATGGTCGTTTGAAGTTGGAGAAATTTTTTTCAACTTTCTTATAACCCTTATATCATTTTCACCATAGACCGTCTCATGGTTTTTATTATATGAGCCTCCTGATCACATCATGAGATTCGATTTGACTGGTTGTGGTGCTCCAATGGACACCCTGATCAGATGTTATGGTCATTTTAGTGATTTCAGGGTTTCTAATGTTTTTTTTTATTTTTTTCCTTTCATTTAGTGGTGGTTTTACCCAACCCGCCGTAATTTTTCGGCGGTTTTTTTTAAAAAACCTCCATTTATCCTCGGAAAAGTTAAAAAAAATTTATAAATATTTTTTACACATTTCGCGGCTGTTTTGAAACAGCCGCGAAATGCCAGTTTTCTTGTAGATGTTAAGTGGCTCGAATCAGCCGATTTATAGTATGCATTAAACATTCAGTGATTAGGGACATCTAGTTTGAGACTGTCGACCCATCATATGATTGATTTGGAGCGGGTTGAGGGATCGCCAAGGTTGTTAAATAGAGTAGATCAGGGTGGTTTGTAGGGTGGACGATGTGGAATAGGATTAAGAAGTGTTGTATGATATGAGAAATGGTTTTTTGTACTGACACCTCCACCCCAAGGATGTTTATGACATGCACATGGAGCTGGTTCAAAAAAAGGAAGCCAACTTCAACCGATGTAGGCTTACACCCCTATGGATCCAAGGATGTTTAGTGGTACAATATGTTCATTTTCCACCTTAGCTATAGTTTTTAATAGACACAGGTTCCAGGCATTAATTTCTTACCACGAACACTGTTCAAGTGTCAGAGATTCCAGTTTAACTGTTTGATTGACCCTTACACTTAGAGTCTCATACATGATAATATTGGATGATCACACACTAGAGTTGAATGTGATACCATATTTTTGGTGGTGATATTTTCGGCTGGGATATCAAGGTCACAAAATCGTTAAATTATGATGCCATTCATGGTCTGGATTAGTTATTCATAGTTCATGTTCAAATTGATTGTTTTTTCGGTAGAGTTTGGTGTGTCCGTAGTGATGGGACCAGGTCTTCCTTTGTCGGGCCAAAATAAACCCATGAACCATATTATGGACTCACATATAGGATGGTTAAACCAGTCCCTCCTAAGATGGATAACCTTACCCATAGTGTAGTGGATGATCTGAGTCACCAGTTCCTATAGTGCTGGTAGTGTATGAGGACATCATTCATGGGGATGTCCCAAGATTATTTTTATAATAGATGTTAGACTTCTTCATTGTTATATTCAAGGATATTACATCAATATATAGACCAACATCTCAGATGGATCCCACATATTAACCAAGGGTACTTTTGGAGGACTTGTAAAGGAAGGGCTTCATCTTACCTAGTGTTTCACCCCGGGAAGCCCCTATTTTTGTATTCCAAGAAGGCATATGGGAGGTTGAGGTTATGTGTGAACTTTCAGCACCTAAACATGGTGATCATGAATAATAAGTATCCAATATGAAGGATCAATGTCCTCATCGATTTGTTTAATGGGGTGAGATGGTTCTTGAAAATTGACCTCTGATTTTTCTATCACCAGGTTTGAGTAAGGGACAATGATATACCAAATATGGATTTATGATGCTGATACAGCCACTATGGGTACATTATTTTGCCATTTGGAAATTTTAATTCCCTAGAAGTGTTCATGGGATTCAGGAACATTATATACCAACCATACCCAGACCAGTTTGAGGTTGTCTTAATTGATGAAATCGTTGTTTACTCGACATCGGAGAAGGAGGACACGAGACACTTGAGGATGTCCCTAGACACAATCTAAGAGCACTAGCTTCACCATAAACTCTCAATGTGTTATTTTTGGATTCAAGAGACCCATTTTTTGGGAAATATCATTTCACAAGTTAGATTTGAAGTGAATCCAGTGAATTTTGAGTGGGTTCTTGCTTAGGAACCACCGAAGAGTGTTACCGATTTGCAGTGTTTCCTTAGTTTGGTTGGGTACTATCGAAGGATTGTATGTGACCATTCTAGAGTAGCATTATACTTGATAACTTTCACACAATAATTGATTCCTTTCAAGAGGATCATAATGTTATAGAGGGGATATTAATATTTGAAAAAATATTTATGACCAAAACAATATTGATATTTTCAGTAGAGGGTGTCGATTATGTAGTGTTTTGCGATGCATCATGAACCAGGATTGGTTGTGACATGATTAAATTGATTTCATTGATTACCTATGGTTTTTTCCATTTGAGGCCACCTGAGAAAAACTACACAACCCAAGATCTTGAGTTATCAGAAATAGTCTATCGATTGATGATGATGAGACACTACATATTATGTGAGTAGTTTATCATCTACACTGACCAAAAGAGTATCTTGTATATATTTTATTGAAAGGAATCTGAACATGAGACAAGGTCAATGGCTATAGTTCTTCTAGGACTATAAATTTGAGATTTTTTATATTCATGGGATGATGAATGTGTTTGAAGATTCTCTCAGTATGAGATCCATTTCATAGTTGTTGAACAGGGCACCTGAGCAGTTTTTCTCATTGAAAATATCCATCGTAGATTGAAATATGGTAGCTTACCTCTAGTATATGATTGTCCCTCTCTAATATTATAGTGAGTCTAGGAGGTACAACATAAGGATACCGACTATTAGACTCTATAGGCTCATATGTCAACTAGGAATTCCCATTATGCATATTCGAAAAGTGATGAGAACGTCATTCTTTTTAGAGGCCACATAGTAGTACTGAAGTAGTAACAAGAGGACTTCTTGACGGAGTTTCATACATACTTTTTCGTGGTATGTCAAGTGTGGAGATGATGTACCGGGACCACCAATTCTAGTGGTGGGGGCTGATATTATGAAGGGAGTATAAAAGTTTGTTTCTTCATGCCTCCTTTGTTAGCTAGCGAATGTCAAGTACTAGGTTCTCGCTATATTTATCCAACACCATGAGGTAATAGAACTGATGTGCGATGGAATATCTCTGAAATTCATGGATTTTTTACCATGTACATACAAGGTAGAAGACACTATCATGGTGATCATTGACAAACTCACCATGTTGGCCCACTTCCTAGCAATCTATCAGTAAAGTTTAGTAGTGATATTGGGACACCACTACAAGTATGATATCATTAAACTCCATGGATTTACAAAAACTATAGTCCTAGATCATGATTATTTATTAACATACTAGTTGTTTAAGGGATTTAAGGAGGTTTTTGGGACTCCGTTACAATTGAGCACAACCTTTCATCCACAGAAGTATGACTTGAGTGAATGGACCATTCATGTTCTGGAGTACATGATAAGTGATTGCATATTGGATTTTGTCTATATCTGGGAGGATTACTCACCTCTTGTGTAGTTTTCATACAATAATAACAACCATTCCACCATAATTATGGAACTATCAGAGGCCTTTTATGGGAAAACATGTAGGTCACCACATTGCTGAAAGGACCTAGGAGAGTCAGCACTCATGGGCCCTGAGTTGGAGCCGTTGACTATAGGGAAGGTAGATATCATATTGGAGTGTATGAAGAGAGCATAGAGCCATTACATGCCTTATGATGACAGATGAAAGAGGCCTTTGGAGTTCATGGATGGAGACCATGTGTTCCATCGGGTCTCACCACGACATAGATTATAGATATTTGGCTGGGGTGGTAAGTTATATGTGAGGTTCATTGGCCCTTTCCAAATTCCATTTAGAGTTATTGATGTAAAATACTTCATTGGCCTACCTATGAAGTTAGAGTGAGTGCACGATGTCTTCCACATGTCACATAAGAGGAGGTATGTTCATGACCCATCACACATCATTGACTGGGGTGAGATGGACATTGATTACGAGGATACATTTACTGAGTACCTGATTGAGATCGAGGATTGATAAGATATGATCCTTCATTGGCGGGGTTTTTGTCTACTGTGCATTCCATGGAGGCACAAGAATCTCTAGGAAATCACATGGGAGAGGGAGTCCCATATTAATGACACGCACCCTCATTTATTTGAGTAGTCCTTTTGTTTAGGCTTTCATTGTCCAAATGCCCCAATTTTGTGAGAATGAAACATGTCATATATTATAGGTATTATTTTTAGATATTATATGGATTGATTTCATAACCAAGTGCTGGGACAACTTTTGATTCTCAGACCTAAGGATCCCAAAAAAATTTGTTTGAATTATATTAAAATATTATATAGTAAAAGTGTGCAATTTTCTTGAAAAAATGGAATATCTCATAATCAATTACCATGATATAAAATCTAAGGGAATCAATCTATTCAAAGAAGATACTTTACCTAAGGTAAGTCGTATCATCGACCAACATAGGCCGGTTGTGAATATAAATTTTTAGACATTTTAAACAATAAAATTAATTAAGGTTTATTTTATTTAACATTTCACAAAAACATAATGACAATTCATTTTTAATAATATTTTTCCAAATGAATTTGTATTATCCACATAACCGTAGAATAATTATTAAGTATAGATAATGAACCCTTTTTTAATGAATTATGATGGATTCGAGATCAAATCATGGACTGTTGCACCAATAGAGGTGGATGATCTTATCATTGATGAAAAAGAAGCCACTACTCATCAATGACTGATCCAACTTGATTTGGGGTGTTTTTTTCCATTTTGGTTCCCCATTCATTAATTCAAAAATGAATGTGGTCCAACCCACGTATAGTTTCACTTCCGGTTTGATTTTTTTATAGGATGGGCTTCATTTGTAGGATTTTAATCGGAGAAAAATCATGTGATTATTATTTCATCATTCTTTATTTTATCGGTAATGGAGGGAGGAAAACATGAAAAAAGGATGAGGTTTGTTAGTTAGGGAATTATTTTTTTTTGATCTCCCCAGTTCATGGAGTTTTTCAAAGGTGGAACCTCGTGTTCGAGACTCTAATTTCTAAGAGTCTCAAAATGAAATCGAACCCCCTACATAGTGTAAATATGAATTGATGGCCGAATAAGTGTATATGAAGAACCAATGATCCTATAAGTGGTTTGGATTCAGAAATCAGACAATTAAAGAAGGTGTAGTGGCCCACAGAAGGTGTCACTCGTGCGACAACCCCAAAAATGTGTGCTGACGGTGGAACTCGGCGGTGGGATTCTTGCGAGTTTTGAGAACAATGATGGTGGAGTCACATTGATCCAATGGCCTGGCCGTGTGTTGTAGCAACGACAGGTAGTATTCACTGCAGATGGGAGAAAATCTTTGAGGAGAAAATGTGTCATGAGGACCTGACTAGGTGATATAGGCCTTGATGGGATATGATGGGCCTAGTTGGAGAAGGATGAGCCTAGTGGGTTGGTCGACCCTGCGAACAAGGCCAGACATGGGAGGCTAGATTGATCCATGGTTGAATAAGCTATGTCACGGTCGTGGAAGATATGTTGTATTCGATATCCATGATATATTGGTATGTAATAGCATAGTCGACCATGGAATTTGACTTTCATAGTTGGTGGGCAGACCGTTAGGTCGGTCAATGAGTTAGAAGACCCCTTCAAAATTTTGAAACCCCTATAAAATTAAAAATATTTGTATATTTGAAGAACCATCTACGCTGTTGGGACCATTGAGCCAGGAAGGAACTTTTGAGATATCATACATGTGTTTTCTAGAAAGAGTCCATATGACCTAATAGCTTGATTGGTGTGTTCTCTTAGAATGAGTTTGCTAAGGACAAATTACTGTAGATGGTTGATACATAAAGTCTGGGTGTCTCATGGAGACTATGTGACTCCCAAAGGTTATGTGTCTTATAGATACTGGGTGTCTCATGGAGACTATGTGACTCCCATAGATAGTGTGTCTTATAGAGAATTTGTGTCTGATGTAGATGTGTGTCTCATAGAGTGATGTATCTCATGGAGACTATGTGACTCCCAAATATTATGTGTCTCATTGAGACTGTGTGTCTTATCGGGAATGTGTTAATCCCAAAGACCATGTGTCTTATCAAGACTGTGCATCTCATAGAGACTGTGGTTGTAATGAAGACAATGTGCCTTATTGGTCAAATTATATACATATATTCTTGATATATGGTATGTGGGCGTATATATTTAAAGAACTAAATATACATTTCCTTTGTGGTATTTCATTTTTGGTCATTCTGGTGAGGTATTTTATTCATGGTATTTCCTATTAGTTATTTCTTGTGTGGTATTTCCATTGTGTTATTCCATTGTTTTTTCGAGGTTCCTTACATAATATTGTTTTACTCACACTTTCTCAGGCTTTACCCAAACATGTAATTTCTTATGAAGATGATAGAACATTGCAATGATTATAGGTTGGACCAGGATTGGAAAAAGACCTGTGAGTTTGGGCAGGTCAAGGTATTCCCACAACTATGTTTAGTAGTCCTAGTACCTTTACATCTAGGTTGGAATATGTGGTTTAAAGACTTTTCCTTTGGTGGGATTTTATATTGGCCCAGTTAAATTCATATCACATTACATTCATATCATATTTTTTTGTTTTAATATACTTTAAACAAGAACTGTTTACTTAGTGTTTTTAGATTTCCTCATTTATGTCTTAGAGATGTGTGTGTGTACATGTACATAAGAAAATGTCCCACATTTTCCGGATATGCGTAATTGGTGCTAGTCACCCGCCCATGGCCTATTGAAGGTATGATTGGGGTTGTGATGACACAGGCCCCCCATGAATGTTTCACGACATGAACAAAATTATCCAACTCATGATCATAATTTAGAAGTCATAATCATTTCTTTGAAGATATGAGGACACTATCTCTATCGTGAAGGATGCGAGATATATAAACATCACAAGGGTTTTGAATACATAATCAAATTGAAATTACTTATCATGAGGATAAAATGATGGATTATGTTACATAATGTTTCGGATTTCATAATAAATTACCACCCAAGAATGGAATTTGATGTAGTAGATTCATTAAGCTGGAATGATCATGGACTTCTAATTAAAATGATGATTGATTAAGATCATATTTTCATTGGTATCATAATGATGGATATGGGAATTGTTAAGGAAATGGAAACATAGCGTCTTTTTCAAATGATTTCTAAACTATTTTTAATAGAAAATATTAAAAGGTCAAAATATGATGATAAGAAATTTCAAAAAAAAATTAAAGCCTTTAAGTATGGAAGATTGAAAAAAATTATTTAGGAGGATGGAGTTATGAAATTTGGAATGAGGCTATTTGTTCCATCAATACCTAAGAAAAAAATTGAAATATTCTATTATTATAATCACCTAAAATTTTCTATGCACCCTTGTAGTTCCATGATGTATATTGGACTAAATGAATACTTTTTTGGATAATTTGTTGTGATAATTTTTTGATTATGTGTCTAGGTTACTTGTTTTTCAAAAAAAGTTGAAGAAAAAGAGAGAATATCATAGAACATTCATAAAACCACTAAGTATTCCTATGTGGAATTTGGAATCCCTTATGATGGAATTTGTCAAGGGACAATCAAGGACACCAAGAAGGAATGATGAAATATTGTCTATTGTTGAATGTCCAAAAAACTCATCACATTTCCTTAATATAAGACACTATTTACCTATTGAGAACCTAAAATGAGTCTATATTAATGATGTTTTATGACATAATTGTCCACCCCTATTGATTATCTCTGATCGATATCCCCGATTAATATCAATATTCTAGATGTGTCTTCCAAAAGCATTGGATTCTAAGATTCACATGAGTATTTCATTCCACCCACAAACTAACAAACATTTAGAAAGGGATATTCAAACATTGTATGAAAAGTTGAGATCATTATCACATGACTTTCAAGGTATGTGTGAGGAATATTAACCATTTCATGAATTTTCAAACAATAATTGTTTACATTCTATTATTAAAATTGTTCCATATGAAGTATTGTATCACAAGTGAAGTTAAACTCGAACTTGTTGGGATAAAGTTGATAAGATAAAACTTTTATGCTTAAAACATATTAATTAGACAAAAACAATGGAAAATACTCTTATGGATCATATTAATGTAAATAAATGTAGAAAACAGAGTTTTGTTGAAAACTGGAGACATGGTTTGGAATATCAGGGGTAGATCATGTCTTTCTAAAATTATCTCCATGGAAGGGTGTCTTAGCGTTCAATAAGAAAGTGAAATGGTGCCCTTAGTATATTTGACCATTTTAAATTCAAGAAATAATAAGATCTGTAAGACATCTATTAATAATGAATCCATGTGTATCCAATTATTATGATGTATTTCACATATCATTCTTAAAAAACTACACACCAATCCAAAAACTTGTACTCACTTATGATGAAATAGAAATGGAACCTAGTACGTCTTACTGTAAACACCCTATCAAGATTCCTAACATAAGGGAGAATGTATTGAGTAATAAGACGACACATCTTGTAAATTTTCTTTGAGGAAAAAAATGGAAAAATAAATGTGGGAACTAGAATATGTTATGATGAAGAACCACACACATCTTTTTAGAGGGAATTATACATAAAAATCATTGAGGATGAAATATTCGATGGAGGGAAGAATATAACACCCAATGATTTCAGGTTATGTATCCTCTTAAATAAATACAATTAATTAAATATATTAAATCATATAAAAAATAATTTCAAATATTATAAGTCATATAAAATCACATATAGAACAAAAAATATACTCCATAATTAATAATGAATGAAATAAGAGGATTTTCCAAGAAATTAATGAACTTATTCAAATTAAATGTTAACATGAAATTTGGAATATTTATGTGACCCTTATAAATTTTAATTATACCAATATAATAATAACCTCTTCTGAAAAAGAATAAAAAAATTTAGGCATCCTATAAATTAAAATATGATACAATTATATCATATTGTTAGAAAATAATTATTTTTTAAATGATGAATTAAGTGTAGGAATTTTGATAAAACATAAATGTATATTTAAAATTTTATATACAATATAATGATTTAAAATAATATTTATTTTCAAAAAATAGATTCATAAAATAATATTTTATTGTCTTATGAATACAAGATAATTTTATGAGAAATTAGTTAATATTTGAAATTGTTATAACATCATTTATTACTTAATTTTTTTTGTTTTTTTGTCAATGATGTTTATTATTTATAATAAAATTTCTCATATTTAGAAAATTAATTTCAAAATAGGGAGATTATTTTTGAATTCTACTTGTCTAAAAATAATTTCTGTAGTGTTTTTTGATATTTCAAAAATAGTTTAATTTTTGGTTAATAGTGGAATATAATAATTAACGGTATAATATAAATACCTAAATTATTGAGATATAGATAATGTATGGCTGATGTAGTAACCATTGGATTGAAATAACATCCACATGTTACTATATTTTGTCACAATAATCCACACTATTATATATATTTATCCAAATTAAAAAAATAATGATTATAATAATAAAAATACACAAATCTCCTCAACTATAAATACCAGCCTCGCCACCTCTTCTACTCACACCACCCAATCCATGATGATTTTTCAATTTCTACACAATAATCTTCCAAAACCTCTCTCCAATGTCAAGGATCTCTTGCTATCTATAAAGACCAAAATCATTTTCTATAAGGAGGTTCTCAAATAGAGTAATTCAAGATGTAAATCCTCTTTCATTCACATTCATTTTATTTTATTTTAATTTATTCTTATTCTATCCATACCTATGATGTCCAAACTAACAATATAACTCTGATGACTTATATATACTATTTTTATATTTTTTTTAATGGAAAATACACTTAAAAACCCCTTATCTTACCATTTTCATTCTAAAATGATAACTTAATCCATGAGGTTATGATTTCCCACCATTCCAGAAGATGAGTTTTCATTTTTCAATTTCACCATAAGGGTTGTTCAAAAAACATTTTTTTGATAAAACTGACAATAATATTTTTAATTTGATATTTTTGATTCCTGAAATATTGTATATACATAATATTAAATTTGAGAAAAAAAAACTAGTTCAAGTTGATCTTAAAAAGACCAAAATAATAAAAATGACTATCACTGACATTTTATCTTATGATTCATCCTCATACTATATGAAAATTTTAAATATAAATTTTTTTAATATTTTTTATGTTCATTAATAATGTTAATTTCATTTATGGAAAACTATTCTTATTTAAATGATTTTCCATACATGTATACAAGTAAACAGTTCCTGATAATAATGGAAACGAACTCCCCATGTAATAAAATTATCTCTTATAACATATAAAAAAACGAAATGAACTTAATAATATTATAATAATTCAAATACATGTATAAAATGTTCAGAATTAATTAATTAATTAATTTTATGTTATTATACATCACATTAAGATAAATTAAATAAAACTTTCGGTTATAAAGAATTGTATTCTCCCCAAACCCCTATTTTTTCCATCTGGTTTGGCTTCATCATTCTATTTACACAAACCCTTTAAAAAGAAATCATTAACGGATTTAATTTTGGAATAAATTATTAATATATTAATGATTTTAACAGAAGGTATGTATCATACTACTCTATACATACATACATACATACATAAATACATACATACATATATACATACATACACACACACACAAGTATATATTATCTTAAACTTCACCATCCATGTCTCCTGAAAATGCCCCGTCAATGGTATGTTAACCACCTAAAGAGTTATTTACATGCCAACACATATAAACGTCATCAGTGGTGGATTTTATAATCTATATATAATATATGAAAACTGTAATTATATTCTTTATAAACATCATTAATTATTTTTATTGATATATAAATTACATTTTAAAAAATAACTAAATTGATGAAAAAATGTATTTTTTTCAAACGTGACATCAAAACAATTAAATCATCATATATTGAAATTATGAAATATAATCCAATAACTATAATAGATAAATATTTATAAAAATTACGATAATTTATTTTTGGATCAATGCTTTAATAAATATAATCTTCTTATTTAGGAGGTGAAAAAGTGACAAAAATATAAGGGAATTAAGTTAAGGGAATTCATCTCTATTTCCATTTCACTGAGAATAACTCATCATAGTGAACCCAATTAATTTTATTTGATGCACAAACTTCCACTTTATAAATTTTCTTATTTGAATGTGTATTTAGATTAAATATACCTATTATTGTATCATGGATATGATTATTGTATTAACTCTATACCATTTTACACATGGTGTTAATTTGTAATGTCGTTTTTACTATAGAATTATTGATGGAATTGTATCATCTGCTCAATAAAAATATCTATAATTCACATTTTCCATGAATTAAATAAATAAATAAATATATAATTATATTGACTTGAAGTATAAAGTAGGGCATGTGATATACCCATGATTCATCGACAAATCTTCTGAGATAAAATAGATGGCAGAAAACCCTTTGTTTTTGTTTCCAAAACATAATCTGATGGGTATCTAACCATAAAGTTAACCCAACTTAATGGTATGATGGTTTACATTCTAGATATATTATGTCCATTAATAAAAACTTTCTTCATTCAGTATTTCATTATCATTATCAATAGGATTTTCACTATAAAAAAATAATTGGATTCATTTATATTCTTAGTTTGTTTATGGTGTGTATTTGTTGTTATTCAGCATGACATATAGATTATTCCTAATTGATTTTTAATCAATTATTGTTGATTCGTGCTTAATCTCTATGTAAACCTAAATGAGAATTTTAACACACAATTTTATTGTTTGTTTTCCCATGTTTTGAAGATGAAATCATTAAATAAAATATAAGAAAGTAGTTTATTTTCTATTACTATATAATATTTTAGTATTTTAAAAATAATAAGGTAACCATTTATAAATATATCATCCTAAATACTATTAAATAGATTTATTCTTAGTGATTTGATCTATTGTATTTTTTACAATGTAATAAAATAACCAATGACTATGTGCTACTGGGGTTGGGGTTGTAACATTTTCTAGCTTATTTTCATTTCATGGGAGGTAGATAATTTAGAAATCATAATCCGTGAGTGGATTAATCCATTTAATTTTTTACATATTTAGATATTTTTTGAAAATATTCATTTTAGGATTTTATGATTTGTGTATATCTCACATCTCTAAACTTAGAGACAATTTCTTCATATGTTCAATGAAAATATCCCCACTTGCAACACAAGATCATGGGTTGGGTAGTTGTATCTGAAAATAAATAAATTAATTTTTGAATAAGCAACATGTGTATAATTTTGTATTAGGAAACAACAATTTCTATTATTGGATGCTTCATTATATTTCCCAAAACCAAAACTTCTAGATGGTAGAGTTAAAATTAGATTATTAACCATTCTCCCCTTTAGTTCAACTAACCAATATTCAAATTACTTCATCCAAAAAAAACATAACCCCATTTTTTGTAATATTGGTTAATGGGTTAGACAACTAGGAAAAATTAGTAATGAATCCCTGATAGTAGCCTTAAAAAATAGTGATACTACATACCTCAATTATTTTCATTGGTTTATGAAGTTCTCTAAATACCATGCTCTTTTCAGGATCAAATATGATTCCATTTTTGAGAAAATAGGAAAAATAAAATAAGTAACCTATAGAAAAAAATCTCACTTACTGAATTTCTCAAATACATCTTTCTTAGTAATATTTTTAAGAATGATTCATATGCGATTCTGATGGTCTTTATATATTTTAGAATGTATTTGAATATCATTATTGAATACCAAAAAAATCATGATCATGTTCATTGACTACTCTATTAATTAGATCCATTAAAATAGAGGTTCAAGTAGGCAATTAAAATTAAATTATAGTAAACTCATATTATCTATACCTTTTATGAAAGCATGTCATTATAATTACATTTTTCTTTTATCTCAATATAGGATACCAACAATGAAGATAATTATTTGAAAAACATCAGACTTCGTGATGTTGATCAATTATGAAATTAGTGCATCAATGATAATAATTTTTCATTATCATAATATAATTTATTTACATTTAATCAATGCACATCCTGATGTATTTTTATTTCTTTATAATTAATAGAACATTGTCTCGACATGGAGAAAGCCCAGGTTGATCAAATCCCTTATTACCTATGTCCACTAGATATTTATTCAAGTATAAAAATTAAATCAAGTTAATTCTATAGGCATTCATCTATATTGATCTAGAATCATGGATTATATCATTAAAAAATTAATCATTGTGCTCTTGGTGTTTTATATGTAATTCCTTAGAATATACTTCCATTTATTCATATAAAATAGGTACATTATCAAGATAATGATTATCATATTAATCCATAGATATTTTTTTTCTATTCGCTCAAATGAATTTAATTTAGTAGCACTATTGGGGTTGTATATAAATAAGAAACAGATGATTATGTCTCTACTCTAATGATAATGAATTCTACATATTCTGTACAAATTATAATTTCATTATTATTTAAATAAAATTTTTCATCTTATTTTGAAATGAAATACATACCAAGGATCATATCTATGTCATAAATATGCATGATAAAAAGTTCATAATATAAATCATGCTTAGGTGTCCTAATAGATACTACGCGATACATCATTATTTTAATGAGACTTCCATTAAGAGTTTTCACTAAAAATTACCTTATTAAAGAAAATGGAAAATTTCTATTTCTCTTGAAAATGTGGGATGATATAAAAGAGTGTGATGATCCTGAAATGAATAAAGCATCAGACAAATATGAATATAGGATTAATGTTTCTGATACTGCATCATTGGGTACTTATATATTAGTGGTACTTATAAAATAAACTTCTCCATCTCCCCATGGCCTCTTCTGCGGTAGATTCCTTTGAACCATGGTACATTCATTTGTATAGTTCCCCATATATTTATAGTCATAACACTAGAAAGATTTGTTTTATTTATTCTCCTAACATTAATTAAATCACTGAGCATTTTCCCAACACTTAAAAAATATTCACATACACTTTAAGAAATTGTCAGGGTAATTTCATTCATAGTTCAGTCACAGTGGGAATGTCTTCATTTTAATCTTCTTCTTGTTTGATTAATTAGCTTTTTTTCAAGGTGATTATATGACCACTTATTATCATGGGTACCTTGAAAATATAGATTATAGATTATTCATGTCCTTTATTGATGGAAAAAAATTAATATTTTATCATATTATGATTTTTTTTAATGGATAGTACCTTAAGAGACTTGTCCTAATACATTCAAATAAATTCTCAATATCGAACTCCGTGTTGAGTATGTAATCCTTAGATAAACCATCCATCGTTTTAATGGTTTATTTATAATCACCAATACTTTAATTTTCAATGTAACATTATCTTCATCTCTATTTGATGATAATGTGTGAAATAGTTATCAATGAATGTCTACATAAATGTTTTAAATTCCATGAGTTATATTTCTTATAATTACCTATTATTTGAGATTAAATACCACCATTAATAAACATATCCATTGATAAAATTCATCGTATGTGTATCCTTTTAAATTTCACTATATCTTAAGGCCATAAATATCATATTTGGAGACTTCAGCCATCTATCTAATATAGTTTGATCATTAGTCCCATTGAATGATTAGATCTTCTATCACATAATGTGATCTTGTATTGGAGTATATATATGTGGAATATGTTAACCCATTTGAGAATGTATATTTCTCATAACTGGATTATAATTCCATAATATAGCCATAATTCTATCGATTCTAATACATTCTTTATTGGTTTCCTTAGAAAAGAAATATCTACATTTTCAATATGTATTGATATAATTAATATGTCAAGTAACCACTTCTCATCAATGAAACATACTAGAATAGATCATAAAATAAAAAATATTAAGTTATAGTGTATTATTCCACATTTGGCGTATCTCTCAACATTTTGAATCTCATAATCATAAATATTTTTTTCCTTCGGGATATCTTCACTTTCAAATTCTTCATAGTGATCTGAAAAGAAAATATGAAAAATACTTTAAATTATAGGTAATAAATTAAAACCATGTTCAAATTAAGGGTTGTCTTCATGTACTACTTTATGCTCGTGTATATCTTGATGTTAAATTTTTGGAGATACTGACCATAGGTACATCAGTTCAAGAACTATTCCCACTAATATCATCAAGATTTGGTTTTGTTTCTTGAAGACCCATAAATCCTATACCTTACAAAATGATTAGAAATTTCTAATAAACATATCAATAAATTATACCCTAGTGTAATGTTCTCTAATATATGATTTCTTATATCTAGTTCCCAATATTTTTACCAAACATCCTGTGATACCATATGTAATGAACCCAAAACATGTACCCCCATATCTATGCCTTAATTTATTACATTATCATAGATACATGATTCAAATAAAAAAGGACAAATCTATTTATGATTTTAAGAGATATAAATTTGATACATGACAACCATTTTACATTGGGAAAGTAAAACAAAACATAATACATAAAAAAATTTAATAAACTACGTCCTTGAAAAGACATTCAATGATATATTCATCGTAACTCTGGGGAAATAAAAAATATGTGTGAGATCAAATGATCACTATGTATTAATTAAAGTAGAATTTATCATGAATCAGTAATCATAATAATAATTCAATTGTAGATAACTAAACATGGATTCCAAATTAATATCCAAATCGGGAAAAATCAATATGAAAACATAAATCAATAAATTGAATTCCATTAAATCACTAAAATGAGAATGTAATGAATCCATAGATAAATACACAAAAAAATCATGTATAATAATAACTAAATTTTAAATGACAGAAATTTAGTAATATTAGAGACCATATTTCCTAATTACATGAATCATTTAATGTCAAGACCCTTCACATGACAGTTTAAATCCTACTGGCTAAAATCCCATTTGATTTTTCTAACTAATTCATCTCAGGATACTATGGATTCATTAATTGGTTTCAATAAATTCTCCCTAAACGATTTCATACTAGTGAAACAATTCCTAATATATATAATGGTATATTTTATCCCTAAACAATGTTCCTTATAAAATATCTATATTCATGAATAGAAACTTATTTATCAACATTGATCCAATTAATGATTATCATTTATATTTAAAAACATAAGAAAAAATAATACATGGTTTAAGAAATAACCATATCCATTGTAGGAGAATGTGGATATTCAATATAAATGTTATTTCTAATGATTTATTTTATAATAAAGTGTTTTTTATGAGAATGTTAAAAGTAACAAATGAAAGTGAGATTACATAAAAAAATTTACTACTTGATAATTATCATGTATAATCCCCAACAATTATAATTGGAAACTAATATACCATGATGTATGAATTAGTATATAACATTTCAAAAGGAAATTATATAAAACCTGTAAAATTTAATTGGTTTATAATAACTAATAAGTCTCAGTGGAATGTAAATTGAGGCGAAATGTCTTACATTACGATTCCATTTAGTTGAATTCTATTAAACCTAATTTATTATAGTTTCAATAATGTTATTAAATTAGACCATAAACACATTAAGATTAGATAATATCATATATTTTTCTTTTATAAAATTTTATTACACATTCATTAATAATATATAATTATTTTTAATATTTCTTGTGTTTATTTACTTATTTATTGATTTTTTTGACATGTTTTTTAGTTGCTATTACTTAGATCATGATTTTGTAATAGAATGAATTTGTAAAATGAATTAAATATCATATATATTGATTATATATATATATATATATTTATATTTATAGTATTCCTTAAAATTTTGTGATATAAAATGAAATACAATGATCATGAAGGTTGAAGGTTGTATATATGCAAGAACCTTGTTTTCATTTGGTTGTTGTATTGAATGAAATAAAATTAAATGATATATATATATACATTATAACTTCATTATTATTTCAAAGTAATATATTTGACATATGTTTATTAATCTTATCTACAATATATAGCATCTAAATCAAAAAATGAATCAAAACAATTCACGAGGCATTAGTCCACCGTACACATGAATGATGTCAACGTATTCTCCCAAAATGTAAAGCATAAATATTATAATAATTAATGATTATTAAATAAATAATAAATTTCATAAATATTAAATATAAATATTATTTTAAATATTATTCCCAAAATTCATTGCTGGTAATCGTAAAACGAATGACATCAGTTCATGAGCCAATGGTACGTTGTACACTTGAATGATGATTTTATTCCCCATTGGTTGGAAGAGTGCCTAGATATAGGAAATAAAAAAAGAATCATTATATTTAAGATACAATTATTATTATATAATAATTATATAATGATAATTTAAGGAGTATTACACAAATATAAAATAAAAAAACTTTTATAAAAACATTACATCTTCTTTAGGAATCATCCATAGGTCTATACTAATTCATTATTATGTTGGATGTAATCCAAATATGAGAAATCTAGGATATTAGGAGGGATTATTGGAAATTATTTTGGTAGGTATTGGATGAAGAATAGTGGTTTTAAAGCTATTAATATGGAAGGATAGGGGGAATCCCTTTCTAAGTTGAAGAGATAACAAACACAACATTTGTGAAAAGATATTTGGCGAACCCATATTTTTACATAAAAAAGGATTCAATAATAATAATTCTAAATCCTGTAAGTTATAATGATTAAATAGTTACATATACTAGATTTTTTAAATGTATCGATGTTATTTTCACCTTATTTGTGAGTTTTAGTCTCTTGGTAATGACATTTTTATTGTAAATGTGATAATTAATTATAATTGTTTTCACTAAATACTTTGGTAAAAAGTTAAAATAGACCTGTTATGAATTATAAATTATTCTGATTGATATTATATAATATATTATTCCAAATTTATGTTACATTAGTGGAATATATTAATTTAAAATTAATCTCACACACAGGATGAGAAAATCAGATTTTAATGTGAAAATGTGAAAAATTTTACTATGTTTTTTTTATAAAAATTAAATTGTAAACGAATTACAATAAAAATAAATTGTATTAATAAATATAAATATATAATTTATTTAATTTTCATTCAAAAATTTATTTAAAATCTATTCTTTCATAATAAATTATATTTTCAAAAATTCATTTTAAAATAAATAATCAGTAATTTTTACTTTTTATAAAAAATTTTACTTTTCAAAAAAATACAAAAAAAGTGAAAGAACAACAATCATGACATAAAAAAATTCAAAAAAATAATTTTAATTAATTATATAATATTTATATATGTGTCAGGATTTAGTCTTAAAACGTGTTCACTAATAAAAGGCAGTAAAACTGGATTTAACAAATATATATTTTTATATGTAAAATTTTATTTTTTGTTATATTATGCCAATAAAATATATTAGATTAATGATAAATATTTTTAATTAATATGATACATATATTATATTAATATAATTCAATAATAGTTATTAATTTAATTTATTAGGATAAAGCATCTTTGGGAGCCAAATAGTAGTTTTTTATAAAAACATTTTTCTATTCAATTTGTTATTATTTTCATTTATAATTACTTAGCCACCAATTAGGGAAACAATATATTTTCAGAATAATTTTAATCCAATTCGAATACTCCAATTTAATGGCGTGGAGATAATTTTCATTTTAAATTTTAATATTAATAGTTTTTTGTAAAACTCGGTCTTGAGTGTAACATTGGCTATAAGAGAATGGATTTTTTGTGTATAGTGAAAGATGACATATTGTTCAGTGCATTGGAATCAATATAATAAAATGAAATTATTATGAAAATAAAATATTGTAGATTATTGGGGTGTTTTATTTTTAAAATTTATAGTTTTACTCTATAAATACCTCTTTGGTCATACAAATATTTTTATATCTGTATGTTATATATAAATCATGAAGATTTCATAAATCCTGTGATTTTATTAAAGACCATATTGTTCATTATAAACATAAACAAAATTTATATTAGAAAAATATAAAACAATTTCCTTACTATTATATAAAAAAACCTAATTTAAAAATTAATTTAATTTTACAAAACAATTATAGAATTCAATGATTTATCTTTTCAAAGAAAATTCAAAATGTAATTAAAAACATATTTTGTTAAAAAGTGTCCTTTTAAACATTATTTGTTATCAATATAATTTTATGCTAATTTATAATTTAAGTAATATTATTATATTTTTCTAATATATAGAATTATTTTATATTATCATAATAGTCATTGAAAATTGTTTGATTTTAATTTAGAAATAATTTAGAAAGTTATTTGAGAATGGGAAATAATGTTCAATTTTAAATAATATTAAATATTTATTCTATAAATATATGAAATTTTATTGGTTAATACATTTTATTTATTATAGTTTTTATTATTCTTATAATATTCTTGATAATATTTATCTAATATAATATATCTCGTTTTATTTCTATGTTTATTGGGGAGGAAACTAACGAAAACCTTAGTTTTTGTTGAATAAAAAATATATAGTAACATAATAGGGATTAAAATTCTCCCCCTTAATTAAATTACATACTTTCAATTTTAGTTGTTATCTTCCAATGAAAATATCTATGGGTATTTAATAGATAAACCAGATTGAGGATAAAATTTCTAGAGATACATTAAATTTCAAAATATAATAAATACATAATTTTAATTATCATAGTATTATCACAAACATTTATTTTCTTTGCAACCATTTGAGAAACGATTTTAATAATATTTTTTATTAATACCCATATTGTATAATTTACTTTTAAAGCGTAACTATATTCAACCTTGAATTGATAAACTACTATAGATTGATATGAAATGAGATTTCTTTATTTTAAATATATTTTAATCTATATTTTGGGGATCAGTACACATCTAATATTAGTTTAACTTCATCTATGTATTATATTATTATGAAAAGAAACATTCCAAGAAACATAAAACTAGAATAAATAAAATAATAGTTTTTTTCCTCAATTATCAAATCAACGAGGTGTGGATGGAATATTCTTTGAAATCATCATATATACCATTATCTAGAATCTGGTAATTCATATAAAAATATATATTTATTGATACATGTACCTTAATTATCATGAACCAATTAAAAAACTTTTATTTAATAGGATTTACCTTAATCCATAGGTTTATATATTATTTTTGATACCTCTAATCTATATTAGACATTGGGATGATGTTTTGATTAACATAATGCATAAAATCCTAATATATTGTATGTTTATGTGTAGATGGTGTATTACATGGGCCACTTATTCATTCCATTGTATTCCCTTAGCTATATATCTCTAATTGAATATAACATTTTCAGTCTCCAATACATTCACACTTGAAACATTTTCATGTTCCTTAGAGACATTCATAGGGGAGTTTGGTTCAATATTTTTGACACATAGGAAGTAGAATAGATTTTTTATTTCATCATCTTCATCGCATGATATTTTTTGGTAATCTCAATTAATCACATTTTAGTGTTTTTTTTTTTGGAAAGGCTTATGTTATTAATCAGAACATGAGATTTTTGGGTGGGAAACCCAGATTATTTTCTACACAAGCATCTAGGCTATTTTTTTCTCATAAATATAAATAAAACATTGTCTATCACATCGATTATTTTCTTGGTTCTTCTTAGAACCATATATTTGAAAATAAAATGATATATTTTTGATTGAGGGAAAATTAATACCATAATAGGATTATTGTAATATATTTACATGAAAAATTTAAACTCAAAATATCATAAAAATATAAATTATTAAAATATATTTCAGTTTAACCTATATTAATTTTGGATGAATATATGTTTTTATGTTGGACTCTCTCATATTACTTAAAATAATTCATTTAAATAATATGTATTTAGAAAATTCTTGTAGGTAAATCTGATTTACCTGTGCATACACATCAGTAGGGTCAAAATAGTTGTCAATTTAGGCCACTTTATCCTACACCAGTTGATGATTGACTTAATACCCAATAAGATACTTTTAGGGTTTCTAAAATATATTTCTTATGTGTAATAAAAATACTTCAATTACAGTATCCAAATAATATTTTATTTCTAGGCTATCCAGATAATCATTATATTACCATAACTTCATGGTGCTAACCTATACATAAACATGCTCCATAGACATATCTCTTGGGTTTTAATAGTATTATTATATCATAATCCCTAGGAAAAATTAATCATGCCTTTATAATTAATTAAACCCTTCTTTAATACGAACTATAATTATTTAAGATGAACATATCATATTTTTATTCATTTACATAATTTAAAAACTACATCTCATAATATAATCCCATTATATCATGACTGGAATGTTTACATTCATTAACGATTAAATCTTATGTATTTCACATCCAAAAAGGATTTTCACCTATACTTATATTCCCTTATCACTTATTCATCATACCAAAAAATAATACCTATATAAAATGTATGTCTTAATTATTGTCTATAAAATCTTTCCTGGGGAAAATTTTCCAATGTTAAGGGGTGAGGTTGAATGCACAATACTGGATAAACTCATCAATAAGCAAACAAATCTTAGATAATATGAATATTGGAAAACATGTTTTGGGGATGAATTTATTTTTAATCATAAAATTGAATAATAAGAGTTGTCCATAACTCATTATATAAGGCCTTGTATTATAAAATGAACAAACTTATACCATGCAAAAAGTGTGAAAATCATGAAATGATAAACATGATCCATGGTGAGAGATCATAATAGTATGATAGGGAAATTCACTAAGACCATTGAATATATCATAAAAAATATAATTTGGAAACACATTAGCATATGGATATTATAAAACAGTGAAACAAAAAATTACCAAACATGATTATATTAATAAAAAACGATTATACATTATGCTATGAACAAATTTTTTTCCATGATTCATGTTGTGAACAAAACAATGTCCACTCATAATATTTTTACAAAAAAATGTTAAATCATTGTGTTGTGAAAAAAATGTCCATGCTTAAAGATGTGAAAATGTTTTTTAATATTTAATTTCCTAGAAAAATATAATTCCATGTGTAAAAACCTTAACTTATGTTATATAAATCAACTACAAATGAATTGGAGTGATTTAATAAATGCAAAAAAATTAGGATTTTCTTATACCCAAACAACCTAAGGGCTTTGTCATAACCCTATCATCTTGTGGATTTATTAGAACCATATCTTCAATCATCCATAATATGTGTCAAAAATGAAATTAATAATCAATAACACAATACAAATCCTTGTTAAATAAAAATGGCACTGACAATATTTTTTAGATGGTATCACCAAAATAGACCCCTTGATTTTAAAAAGTTTATACCAAAAATTCAATCACCGAAAAAATCATAATAAAATTTATAATATGATTCATAAAAAATAATTTAAAAGGAAACACATCATCTAGATATAAAGTGGAATATAATGGTGATATAAAAAATATGTTTTAAGGAAAATTATTTAAATTTTTTATGAAATACCATGTTAGGATAACATTGGAAATTCATTTTGGAGAAGGTGAAGTGATATATATTGAAAATTATGTTCGTTTAAAAAGTAAAATAAAATATTGGATCGACTAATTTTTAAAACAAAAATTACATTTGAAATTACTTTGAAAAGAAAAACCTTTAGAAATAATCTCTAATAATGGAGCATCATAATAAATCAATTGTTTCGTACATATTAATTTTTTTTAAAATTAAACATTTAATAAAAAAATTCAATATTATATATCTAAAATTATTCAATTATTATCATAAAGGAATGTATAGTAGTAGAGAAATCATTTTGATTTAAAAAGGATGGATTTTTTTGATGATTTTGAAAAAACATTCCTGAAATAAAACATCAAAAAAGTGTAACAAAAAAATAATTTTGAAAAGTTTACAAGTAAAATATGAAGGAATAATTTTCTAACACATAATTGAATATCAAAATATAATGACAAAAATTCACTAGAAAGTAAAATATAGAAAATTAGGGGGTACCATTATTTATATGTTGTTATTTATTATCAGTAATTATACAATATAATGGTGAGGGAATTCTTTGAGAGATGCTATTTGAAAAAAAATCATTTATACACATTGAAAAGGAAGGTACCATGAAAAAAAATATTATGGTGGAAGGAACCAATCATGGAATAAATAAGTTTAAAAAGATAAACTATAACCCAATGGAAAGAGTTGAGTTAAAAAACACATATTAATTTATAATCATTATAATCAAAGTTTATTTAATGAAATACCATGACAAATATCATTAAAAACATGAATTTATTTAATGTGGGAAAATAAATCCATTTGACATTAATGAAACTATATAAATGAAAGAACAGTGTGTAATTTCAAATAAGTCTCTTGGATTTGAAAATATGATAAGGAAACCTTCGTCATAATAGAAACATTCAAATAAAAATAACCTGAAGGATATGGTTGAAAATAAAAAAAGTCAATACCCTAACAAATGAGTGGATAATGATAAGAAAAATACTAATTGGATAGTAGATACAATATTTCGTAATAAACATGGTGTATTATATGAAATATATCAGAGGAAATAATGGTTGAGACATGAAACCCTTACCATAATTGATGACATCTACTGTGGAAGCTGAAAACCGTTAAAAAATAAATATCATGATCATGTATTTTAAAATTTTATTCATATATATTAACTTTTACAAAAATAATTTATAATTATTATCAATATTTATATTAGATATTTAATATCTATTATCAATACCATTTGTGAGTAATATTGATTGTTTTGAAATTGTTTTATAACATCTGTGCGGTTAATCTATATTCTATGAAATTTCATAATTCCTAGATCATAATAAGGGACCTAAATAATGTTTAGATATAGTTTAGAATGGTTTATTTTTATTAAATGTCTATTATTTCAAGGTTCATTCAGATGATATTGGAAACAATCCTTTTTATGTGTTTTTAACAGAAAATTGGTAAAATCATATTTTATCAGTTAATGTGATGAACCAAATCTGGTCGCCATCAAAACTGGCACTCGACCCGGCCTGTGACCAGGCCCGAATGGTGTTCCTGGTCCACATGGGCTCTCTAAAGTGCCTGGGTATCATAAAATAAAAATTGGGAAATATTTAACCAAGTTTATAATCTTAAGAAAACAAATGAATTCGATAAAACAAATTTTCTTTTTCCAATCCAAACATCCTATTACATAAATTTGGAACGTAATTACATAGTTTTATACAACTCATTGAGGATATAACTAAGGTACAAAACCAAAAATAAATATCCCATGAATCCTCATGGTAAGAGGGACCACCCTGAATCCATCTCTACAAGACATCACCACCAAGAACTTGTAAGAAACCTGAAACACTAGCACTATAAATTGTACCCAATGTGAGACATAAAAAAACCAAGTCTACTTACACCCAAAGGTGTAAGTAGGGTGTGTGACAAATCCCATATGGATACCACCACTATAATTTTTCATGTGATAAAAAATTAGAGATGAAAAGTATGAACATTTTTTAAAACGTAAAATTCTATCTACAATTTCTAAATGATGCACCTTTAGATAAAACAAATTTTCAAGTGGGATATTTTTAATAATGAAAACTTTTAAAAGAAATTGAAATGAAAACTGATTTTTTCCATAAAATCATAACATATACCGACAGTAATAACAATGGATCTAATGAGCAAAAGCTATAAGAAATAACATCTATGCACTAGCTCATTGTGGGTCACAGGTACCTCGTATCTCGATGAAAGTAACCATCAAAATATCTAATATAATTCACGATCCACAAGTATGGAACTTACCCTTAAACTAGAGGTCCCACATTATCATCATCATAATAGTTTAGTCAATTTTTTATGTGTCAATATTGCTACGTGAAACTGAGCCCAAACCCCACGGGATCACTAGCATACTAGTACTCGTCCACCAACCAAGATACCCGGGTTTCTCTCCGGTGCTAAAAATGTTCAAAAAACTAATAGAAATAGTTTTCACATGAAAATAGAACTTCCACATCACACATTAAGAAAAAATCCCCCATGTATATCACACAAGTCACATCTACCACCTTTTTATTCAAATTGGTTTTGAGATCCAACGCACAGCAAAATAGACCACAACACATTTTTCATATCATTCACAATTAAAAAAATCCTTAAACAATATTATAAAATAATTCTTAAGATTTTAAGCATCACATAACATCCCACTCATATGTAACATAATACTCTTTTCATAAACAATGTCTATTTTCACATCACACTCGAAAACAGCCTGAAAACATGTTTCGCAACCACAACACAATTTCATAAATCACCACAACAAATTACAAAAACATTACCAAAACATTTGACATAAAAACTAACCGTTTTGTCTTTCGAAAACTCATTTTAATGACATAATACCACAAAAATATTACATAATCATCCTTTTCACACATTGTGTAACTCATTAAATCATTTACAATTTTCATAAATCCAGCCCAAGGCGTATAACTATGTTTTGCACAGAAAACCCATTTCCAAATCCTCTTTCAAAGCCAAAATTACACCAATACAAATCCAAAATAGAATTAATAGTCCTAGAGTTATTTATTAAGCCACTATCAAGTATTATAAATAACTTCAAATAATACCACAAAAGATGAACATGAAAAACACACGTTTTAATAAAACACTTTCAAGATGCATTACATGGTTTCACTCATAAAAAACCATTAAAACCCATCTCTAGAACAGAAAACCACACCAAGAACCTATCAAAGAAGAATAGGTATCCCAAACAACGTTTATATAACCACATTCCCATGATAGAGAATAACCAAACTAATACCAAAAGAGTATCACATGGAAATACACCCAATTTAAATCAAAATGAAACTATAGAATTATATGTTTAACAAAAATATAGAAAGAACTGTTTTCTCACCACACATATTATTTGAGGAACATAAAAAATCATTAAAACAACAATATTACTCATCATGAAATGGTTACACATAGAATCACCAACCATTGAGACAAAACACTTGAATTCTTGGTGCGAAACATTAACTGCACAACCGCCACACCACATGATAGATAAACCCAACATAAATAAAAAATATTTCACAAAACATACATAGAATCAAAACGTAGGTTCAAACCCTATCTTATGTACATAATGGAACTCATGGAAGGGTGAATAAACCCTAATGAAAGGGAAAAAATCCAATAGAGAAACACTTGTAGATAAGTTGAACCAATCACACCTAATTAACCAAATGATGAATCTAAAAGCAAAAAACATTGATAGTGAGGCTCTACTAAGGATTATGAGGTCATGTGGGGAAAAAATGGGGGCAAAAAAGTGAAAATGAATTATTTATAAAGGAATTAAGATACCTTCTCAAATCTAGATAGTTTGAGAAACATTGAAAATATTTGCCCTCATTTTTTGTTCAAATGAGCTCAAAAAAGGCGCAACTGATAATGGGGGAGATCGTAGGGAGATTGGATTATATATAGAGGTAGAATCACTAAAAAATAATAAAAAATGAAGTATATATTAAAGAAATAAAAATATTAAGATAGAAAATGCGCTTATGGGATGGCCCAATACCATAAACAAAAACCCAAATACATCATGATTATGGATTTTTAAAGGCTCAAAATTGATATTGTTGTGTTAATAGGTCAGGGTAGGTCATGGATGAAAAATGTTGAAAAATTAAGGAGTTATAATAAAAAAATTGGGTTTTAAATCTAGAAATGGGCTCACAGTTTGACCCAAATTTTCAAAACCCACCTTTTCCACCAAAAGGCATGAGAAACTCAAAAAAATGACGAATGGAAATTAAATTTAATGTACCATTAAAATAAGTCATTTATGTGACAATTATTCCCATTATAAAAGATTCCACCCTCGAAAATCCACTGTAAGGCCAAAATCAAAAACCCAACCCAACCGAAAGATCCAAATGGACTGCTTTTCCAAGCCTCGCCCCCAAAGGCCAAAACACCTCTAGTGATCAATTAGAGAAGGAATAATCTCGAAAAACAAGACTCAAACCACTCTATTAAAACTATTAATAACATTTCAAATTTATGCCAAAATAAAACACCTCAATCTCCATCCGAATAATTTTACAAAAATTTTCCGAAACAAACATCATCAATGAACAAGGATACACTTACATTGCTTTAACCAAACCATAGGGAGTTTTTCAATCCCAAAATTTACCCAAGGAATATGTAGGTAGTTAGATAACTATGAACAAGACTACCTACCTCCATGACATAACCAAGTTCTAAACTGTGTTACTAGCATAGGGAGTCACAAATAAGCTCCCCACCATAAGAGACAACATAATAGTTTTCCACGAGACAAAATCTGGACACTAACAGGGGGTGGTATGAATAGACTATCTTGAACAAGGGGTAGGATTCTATTAGACATATCCAAATGAACCTACATGACAAAAATAGTGGGTCTCCCCATCATAATAACCAACCATATTAACTGATCGACATGGTCCGACATGAAAAGACCTCAACATTAATTGGTTGGCACGACCACATGATCAGTCCACACAATTTGAGAAACCATGTACTAACTGTGGGGATCATTTTTCTTGCATGGAATCCTGGCACATGGTCACTACTAATCATTCACAAACCATGTGTTGAACCTATCTTGCCAAATTCCCAACCATGAACCCAAAACACAAATGAAAAAAATGGGGAAAAGAATGAAATTGGGTGATAACATGGGCATGGGGCCCTCTACCTCTTTCCAATGGACATGAAAAACAGAAGAAAGATAACATAACTAGTAGTTTAAACTCCTACCATATTTCATACTGAGGACATGACATTGTACATGGGTTTGAACGACTCTGGGATTTCCTCAGACTACCCGACATCTTCTCTCCAGGACCTATGGCTGGAGCTTAAATGATTGAAACATCTTTAAACTCGCAGTTTGGCTTTAGAATCCCCAAACCAAACATCTTCTACCGGTGATACAAAAAACTACACTACAATCCATAATAAGTTTAATAAGACATGACATAATCTATACTCACTTTATCCTAACCCAAAATTTCGATGAAATAGGGGATTATAAGTTGCACACACATCACACCTTATTTCATTGTGTAAGAAAAAATAGTTGGAATGGACACATATAAACACCTTTCACTAAAACAGAGGTTTTTAATTTTTTTATAAGGTAGAAATAATTTTAACATAATAGAAACTCTCATAGGATTTCACAAAAAACACCTTTACAGATAAGCAAGCAGATGACATCACAAGGCATCACTGAACATGACCATTGCGACTGATAGAAAAAATACATGGAAGCATACTTTATGTGAAGTCCCCAAACAACACACAATTCCAGAAAGTGTCCATAATATACTCTCATGACCATATCTTCTGCACTGATGGTTTAATATAAACCCTTCCTTCGAAAAGACTATGAAGGACCTAGAGTCCCTCTTAGACACCATCCACACTAGCAACCATATACTAGTTTGACCTTCCATGAATCGGGAAACATAAAATTCTAAAGAATCTTTCAACCTTCCCAGAGAAATATTCTACTACAATAAGGTCCACCAATCCAAGAGAATAAAAGGTGTAAATTAAATCTCCAATGATTGATAAAATGATTCCATATATTGATCAACTGGATGATCGTCCAATGGGAAGACAACCTATGCTACACTTCAGTTGTGCACTAACCCTTAATGGGGGTGTACCTTAACCAATGAAAAAACCCAAGGCCCCAAACATGAAAGTCCATTTGTCTAAAAGTTCCACAAAACAGATCTAAACCCATGAAGGGAACCACCATAAAGGCAACTCAAAACATTTCTCAGAAGATACCACTAACCACCCCTTCAACCAACTTTACCGGCCGAACACAAACCCAAAACACCATTCTAATAGGAGGGGTTCTTAGACACAAAACATCCCACAAAATTAACATTTTAAAAAAACACATAAAACACACCATCACAAATAAATCATCATGACAACATGTTTTTCATTAAAAACATTTCCTCTAAAACAAACAGTTCAGCATTTCGCATATCCACCAGTTGTACCCCATGGGCCTCAGACATTCCTGTTTCTTTGTCACTTGGCAACCTCCCCATATCCATCCCATCACTCATCCAGTCATTCCATTTTCCATCCAACATCCTATATAACACCCATCATGGGGTCACTCATGGAAATTACAAATGTTAATACAAAAATTCTTTCCACTTTTTAAAACTAAAATAGTAATCCAATGCCACCATCTTTTTTCTCAAAACGGCTAACCATGAAATAAAATAAAAATTATAGCTTACCAAAAAAATTCAGAAAGGAACAATCATTCAAATGAAAACTCACATTCAACTGATTAACATCATTTTCGAAACATCTCATCCCATTAAAACACTATTCAATAGTTCAGAAAACTTTATTTGATACACATTTTCAAAACTAACCTTGAAATAGTTCATGCTTTTAAAAGAGGTTCGAACACACCATTTTCCATTACAGTAAAATTATAAAAATATAGTTCTACCATTTCAAAAATATAACCATTTCATCATTATAAAAAAGTTATATCAAAAATAAATTACACTTCTTGGAACCATTTAATTTTTTTTAAAACTGAACATAGAAGATTTCAAAATTTATTAACACAAGACAATGTGAGAGGAAACTAGTACTAGTGGTTGACATGGACATTTGGTTGGTGGTCATACGCCAATCACTTCAGCATCAAGGAGAGTGTTTAGGGAAAGATCCCCAGTTCCACATAGCTTTCCAAGCTCTGCGAGTTCGATGAAACCATTAAATCAACTCTCTTTTCATTTACATTAGTCTTTATCAAACCTAGAAAACCAAAGGACTCAGATAAATCCCAAAAATCCCTTGTGACTTGAATATTTTCATGTGGTGTGGTGATAATACACACTACCCATAACTAGAATACCATGTCCCAACAATCCTAAATCCAGACTATCTTGATTGTTCCCAAAATAACCTGACCCATTGAAATAACAAGATCCTCATTTGATACAATTTTTTTCACGAACCAAATCTGGTCACCACCAAAACCAGCACCCAACCAAACATGTGAGAAGACCTGAAGGGTGTTCCAGATTCCCATGGGTTGGCACAAGTTCTCTAGTATCATTAAATAATAATTGGAAACTATTTACCCATGATTATAAACATAAAATAGCAAATGCATCCAATAAAATGAATCTGGATTTTTCAAACCAAACAATATATTATTCAAATTTATAACTTAATTACATAGGTTAAAACTACTCAACAAGACTATAAAAAGGTACAAAACAAAAATGAAACATCTAATGAGCACTCATGGAAAGAACCACCACCCACAAGACATCTCCACAAAACATCACCACCAAGAATCTGCTAGAAACTCAATCCACGAACACTATAAACTGTACCCAACCTACGAAATAAAAAAACCAAGTCTACTTACACCCAAAGGTGTATGTATGGTGTCAGCCAAATCCTAATAAGATACCACCACTAAGTAATTCAATGTGTTAAAAATTTAGAGATGAGAAGCATGAATTTTTTTTTAAAATGTGAAATGGTGGCAAAAATTTCTAAAATATGCACCTTTAAATAAAATCATTTTTCAATTGGGATATTTTAAAGTATCAAAACATTGAAAAGAAATGGAAAAGATACTGAATTTTCGCAGCCAATTATACCATATTGCGATGGTAAGATCAAATCATTTAATAAGAACAAGCAATAGGAAATAACCCCTAGTCACTTGCTCTTTGTGGATCCTAGGAACCTCGTTTTTCAGTGAAAGTAATGTTAGGTTGCTATGGAGATTGATATTCTCCTATGATACCAACTGTTGGATCAAAATAATATTGATTGTTCTATCAGTATATTGATTTACATGCACAATATACAAGAGGGGGGGGGGGGGGGTGAATTTTATACTTTAAAAAATTCTTTTGGAACTATTAAAGATTGTAATGTTTAACAATGTTAAATAAGGTAAATTTCCAAAAACTCTTTTTTCTACAATCTTGATTGATTCCAAAAATGTTATTCTGACAATGTAATTTTGAAAAAGTGATTCCAGAAAAAACAAATTTACAAAACAATGATTCTACATTAAATCATATTGAATCTTAAAAATCAGAGTATACATGTATAAGAAAATATAAGATAGATATAGTTTCCTCAACAATAGAAATGCAGTGGAAAACTTAAACTAATTCAAGTAACAAGTAGTAAATATTTTAACCCAAATATAAGGGTATCCAACAACCTTTTATAATGGTCTCTTGATTTATACTTTGACGAAAGTCTTTATTACCCACACTGGGGTAATCCCTCGATACGATGATCAGAGTCTGACTTGCTATCCCTGCAAGCCCTCAAATTTCAAGGTTATTGGCACCTCTATATTCCTATCCCCGAAAGCCATCGAATGTACTCATCCACATTAAGATTTTCACAAAAAATTATGAACAAGATCTTCAGTACACACAAACCATGAATGTCTCTCTCAAAAAATCCCTTCATCAGCATATAATCTCTAGTTTCATAGAACCGTGTCGAGCTCATTCAAATGGGAACCTATTTATAGCAAAATCTTCAACGGTCGGCTCCCCCTCCAATGGACATATTTTTCCTTTAATTTTTTAGGTACCTATACATGTGTCACTCAAACAATGGTTGGTTAGAAACAGAAATCACAACATCGTTTTATAACCATAAAAAGAGTTATAAAAAATATGGTGCTTAAAAAAATAATTTTTTGAAGTCTAAGGAAAAATGAATGTTCGATGTCTAACTGAAAACCATTCGGTGTTTATAATATATGAATATTCGGATTCTTTCTTGAAAATAATTCTGAACCAGAATTCTATAGAATTCAGAGTCTGAATATCAAGAATATTCAGAGTCTGAATTAAGTTGAATTTTGAGTGTGAATTATGAAGAATTCGGAGTCTGAACTCATAAGTGGTTGAAGTCTAAATTTAGGGAACTATGAGTCTGAACTCATAAGAGTATAGAGTTTGATTTCAGAGAACTCAAGAGACTGAACTCATAAGAGTTCGGAGTCTAAATTCAGAGAACTTTGAGTCTGAACTCATAAGATTTTAGAGTCAGAATTCAGAGAACTTGGAGTCAAAACTCATAAGAGTTTGGAGTCTTAATTCAGATAACTCAGAGTCAGAACACATGAGTGTTCGAAGTCTAAATTCAGAGATCTCCAAGTCAGAACTCATAAGAGTTCAGAGTCTGAATTCAGTGAACTCGGAGTCAGAACTCATAAGAGTTCGGAGTCTGACTTCAGAGAACTTGGAACCTAAATTCAGATCCTGAAAACAGAATACACTATATCTAAGTATATATATGATTCCGATGCTTACGATATGAAATAATATTTTATACATATAATATAAACATTGAAATCATGGTAAGTATAAATTTCCTTTGGGAGGAATTTTTTTTCTTTTTGTAGATAAAACATAGGAAAAAGAAATTTTCTATAAGGAATAGTGTTTCTGATTTTCAAAACATGAAGGAATGTAAAATTCATAAGGAAACCTTATTGACTCAATAATCTCCCCAATTTTGGAATGAACACACATCCTTATGAAATAGAATATAAGTACATAGAAAATATTTTTCTAGAGTTTGAAAATAAACCTTATCTCCCTTAACACAAGGGAAATGATGAATTTTACTAACTCCCTCATAGGCGTTGAAACCACAAAATATCGTATTTTTATTTCCTGATTAATATCATTAATTATCTTGAATATGAAAATCTTTATAATAAAAAATCCTAATCACTTGGGCTTAGTATTATTTTTGAAATTCCTTTCATATGCATTGGGATTTTCAAAAAGGATTAACGGGAATAGAAAAAGAAAAATGGTACCTGAAATATTATTACTAGACAAAAAAATATATGAAGAGAACCAATAAATTTCATTATGAGTGAAGAAAATTATAAAAGCAAGGAATACAACAAAAGATCTGAATTGAATAATTTTATCCTTTATTTTCCTTCGGCATCAACTTCTTCATAATAATTTTGATCTTCTTGAGCTCCTTGTGATCTTATTATGCTCACTTGAGAAGCTGATCCGGATCATCTGATTTATTTTATAAGGATCTGGTTATTTATTTATGAGCCTTATAAACCTCTACATGAGCCTTTAATGTTTCTTCCTATTGAGAAACTTTTTTTCTATCTCAATGCAGATATACCTTTTTCTCTTCCAACTCTGAGAAACAGAATTCAACATTCCATTCAGATCTTTCACTTCTTAAATTCGAGAATTATTTTCTAGAGTAAGCTTATCCTTAAATCTATTTGTGAGATCCTTGATCTTCACATCTTCTGTGTCAAATGCATACTTCACACAATCTTGGAACTCATCAAGATTTATCATGTCCTCTATAGTTTTTATTGACCAACAGGTCATCTTCTTGCAGGTACTCTTGTGGGATTCATAGTTTATGAAAAAATATTTGAAATTATCTTCAAGCGTGAAAAAACTTACCAATCACCATGGATACTGAATATGATTTTTTATTTAGAGTGTGATGAAGCATCTGGAAACTTGAGTCAATGCTAGGATATATAGGGATAGTTCCAATAATCTTCTTTAAAGGCTGTACTACGAAATCATGTCCTAGAGGGGATGATTCTAAATGTTAAATTTTTCTTGGTGATGACTCTTTTTCTAACTCAGCAGATTTCCTTTTTGAAGAGCCACCATCATTATCTTTCTTTACAATAGCCTTGGTACGTTTATCAACTACCACTTGTTTTCCCTTATCAACCTTCAAAATGGCTACCACTTGTTGAGGAGATTCAGGTTCACTATCAGATAGCTGAACAATTTTGTCTTCCTCTCTCTCTTCCTTCTCAGATCCTACCTTAGCATCTTCTAAATGAATGAAATCATGATTAGACCATTCTTCATCAGACATCTCATTTGTAACACCCCAAGATTTCATAGTGGGTTATTTCTCAAAAATAATTCAATAACATGCACTACAAACCACACCGAGTTCAATAACACGATGACTTACCAAAACAGCCATTCAAAAGCAGTTATGAATAATATTAACTAAATTTTAATCTTTATATATTACTTATAATTTTAAAATCCATATTATGAGTTTCTTAGACATAATTTATGAACAAATTCATTTTCAGTATTGCTCTTTTACCCACTTTTAATAGTGAACCCTTTTTAATTCCCATATTTTAAACTTTTATATATTCAATTTGACTAAAAAATTTACTTTTTAGAATGTGGACATCAAAAATTTACAATTAAACATCTCAATCATCCATGGTATGATTTCCTTTGAATAATATAGTAGCGTGTGTTGTACGCAACTTCGAGTTCTAACACACACCACAACCAATCAAACTAGCCATTATGAATAGTAATACCTAATTTTTGAAATTATATATATTTTATATTTCAAAATGAACTTCATTTTTGGATTCAGAATATCGAATTTAGCCTAAGGTGAAATTTTTTTACTTTATGGATAACATTAATATTTTGATGAATAGTGAAAATCACTAAATTTTAATTAAAAACAAATTTTTTAATCAAAATAATTTATATTGATAAATTATGAATATGAGTGGTTTTAAAGTATATTTAGAATATATTTTTACCATTTTATAAAATTTTGGTCATTGGACATAATTTCACAATTAAACCGAACATAAACAAGTATTAATCTTTTGAAAGTTATTATATCTTAAAAACATGCTTTTTGTTTTGACAGCAGGAATTAATTTTAAATTAATTTCTTCCAGTTCTGTGTTTTGAATTTGGAAAAATGGATTCCATATTTGTAATCAGGATGTTCATATTATGTAAATGGGTAACTTTTATTTTTAGACATTTTGAATAATTACTGTGGTAAATATTTTATTTACTATGGTCAAGGGTAAATCCGGTAAATAAGGGTTAAAAAATAATATGATAATAATATTAAATTACCCTAAAACGTGTCCTAACCTTATTGGTTGATACATGTTCGACCATAGTCATCTTGGGATCGATTTTGGGACCCCATGGAGCCACTTGTAGGTGATAGGGACACCTTATTTTAATTATGTTAAAATAAGTACAAAAATGACATAAGCATATATCTTTTAGAAAAACAATTTTTACATAGGGTTTTATATATTGGACTTTTGACTATAAATATTAATTAGAAAGATAAAACGATTTCCTACATAATGTTATATTATTTATAATTCTTAGACATTATATAATTTAATTTATTTATGACACAATGATGATGCAGTAATTACCATAATAGTGAAAAATTAAAAAAAAATTGATATTATAAATACCCAAATAAATATAATTTGAGACTTTTAATGAATTAGACTAATTTTATGGGATAATATGACATATTAGGATTGATTTAATTGACTTTTTAGAAGTAATAATTCTGTTATGAGTTACACAAAAATCAACTATTGAATAGTGTCAAAATTGACATAAAAGAGTTTTTAAAACAAATATTATATTATTAATTGATATTAAATTCCTAAAAATATAACGTTCGGCAAAAAGACTTATATCATTATAGGTGTATTATTAATGTACCACATTAGGGTCTCTTGGATGTATATAGTACGTTTATTAACTATATAATATAAAAATACAAAGTGACATGGTAAAGGTCAAACTAATTAAATAAGAGTTAAAACTAAAAGACGAGGTTAATATAATGACCCCAACCTGTCTAAATTCTATTGGTTGAATGGTTTTCAACCTATCCCCACCTTTAAATTTAAATAATACCCTTTGGATCCATTAGAAACCGAATATGAATTTATTTTAAATTAATATTTCTAACTCTTCCAAATGTGCCCCCACCCCTCTTATAAAAGGGAACTCCTTCTTATCATTTCCTCACACTTCCAAAGCCATTTGGTTCGGCCAAAATCTGACCAAATACTCTCCCAACTTCCATCAATACAACCTAGAGGCATTATATTGATCAGAAAGACAATTTAAGGAGCCGATTTGATAAAATCAAAAGGAAGAACCTGAAGAAGATGTAATGATTTCACCACCCTTTTTCAAGTTCCTTTCTTCTTCCACTTCCTCTTCATTTGTTGTTACCATTCTAAAATAATAACTCCAGTATCATATATATACTGTGATTTCATTATAAATATGGTACAACCATATTCAGTATTCTATCCATCCTTTGAATAACATGTCTCCATGCGTGCGTACGTACGGCTTACCGTCTCCACGTCGTGGTGTAATTGTTATTCAATAAACTATTTTTTGGATGGGTATAATAATGATGTGTAACTCATGTAAATAATAAATATAACATGATAATGATTCTTTATATATGATATAACATCCAATTTTATATTATTTTAATATCAAGAGAATGATATTGTCGCTCGTGCGTACGTACGGACTACTGTCTCCACGAACGCAATGAGATTCATTCTCTATCATATCCATTCAAGTATAATTATAATTTGAGGATTTAAAAATAATGTTTAAGGACATGATATCATTCTGGATATGATTAAGATACATCCTATCCATTACAAACATGTCTTATGTAACAAAACATATAAAATAAAACGAGTATGTTAACACCCGAAACAACGATAATACTAAGATATTATTAACAAAGCAATGTTAAAAGATCATATATGATATCATATTAATATATATGATTCTTTTATAATTTAATAAAAATTATTTCGCCATTATAGAGGAGGTTATCCAACCCTCAAACAAGAAAACATACAAGGTAAGGGTTTATTTCACAATCTCTTCATTATCTGAGGTTGTTTATACGTAATAATCTACTGGGATTTCATTATCATCCACATCCATGTTTCTTCGAAATTTATTTAAAAAAATCACTATTTACAAAGAATATATGTTAAATTTATTTATACCCATTTTTGACTTTTTATAAGAGTTTTATAAAGGAATATTTCCGTCGTTTTCCAAACAAGGTGCTTTTAACCTTTTCGACAAAATTAAGTTAAGAATTTTTTTTTAACTTATACGGCGGGTACGGCTATTCTACACCGTTATAAAATCGTTGAATCTTACCATACAAGCTTATAAGAATATTTTAAAAGTAAATGTTTTATTTTATAATTATGTGACTTTTAATGATTTCAAAATGAATATTTTAAGAATTTGTGAAAGGTACTCTTTATCAAGATCATAATTTTAAATGTTTTAAAGATTTATCTTTCTAAATATTTTTAATTAATGTCAATGTTTTCATAATAATTTTAAGGATTTTTAATATAGACATGAATGTTTTGAAATGATATTTATTTTCAAAAGTTTCAATGTGGTATGGGACACTTTGATTCAAAAATATCTTTTAAATTACTTTCTTTATAAATGTGTGACTTTTAAATGATTTTGAGAAAAGAGATATTTCTCTCAAATAGTTTTGATTTCATCTATGTCAACATCCTTTGATGGATTTTAAGCTTATTTGAAGTTGATTTATTATGATAAAAAACTTTTGTATTATATTGAAGGTTTTGTGATATGTTTTACTGTGGATGTGTTATTTTTATACCATTCACGGTTTATGGAGAAAGTATTGATATATCGTATTCTTGTTTTAATACGAATGATTATCTTATATTTAAACCATTTCATATGGGAATGCATTTGACATATTAAGTGATAGGTGGTGCCCTCTATAGCTTCTCGATGCATCGGTAAGTCTCATGAGACAAACTAGTGTCTTGGTACAAGGCCTTGAAAAAATATTATTTGCAGTTTTGGCACGAGGCCTTGGATATGTGGTTATGATATTCTGGCATTATGCATTCCATCATTATGAAAGTGGTTATTGATATTGCATGTGATTATTCTATTAGTAGAATATCCATGTGAATATGTAAATGACATTATTTCATTTTATTTTTTCTATATTATGTTGAAGTTCAAGTTTAAAAGGCTTTTGATTTAGTTATACATTGCCTTAAATGTTTATTCTTATTTATGAATGTTTCTGCTATATTGTTATCCTTACTGGGCATTTGAGCTCACCCCTTTTCTATGTTTTATTTTTCTTAGGGTATGAAGAATTAAATTATGAATGACCTTCTTGGATAGTATGTGGGGATATGATTGTGGAATATGGAGACTATGTTGTTGATGTTGTTTTTCACTTTATGATGTAATGTAAAACCTTATGAATATATCTAGTGTTTCCAAGGCCACTAAACCAATCGATCTTTCGAGATTTGATCTTTCTTGTGATCATGCCAATGTTTTGTACTAATGCACCAACTCTAGGTAACTAGGGTCGGGGCGTTACATCATTCACTTCTTCTTCATCCTTTTATTAATAATTTCTAAGAGTAGCACGCTTTGATGATTCATATTGAGATTTTAGAATTGATAATTTTTCTAAAGATCGATCCTTCTCAAGAAAATACTGAACTTGCTTAATGAGATCTTCGGTATCATCACCAGATTCTTCTTCCTCTTCATCTTCCTAAACTACTTTTTTGTAGGCTTTTTCTGCAGTCCCATATTTCATTCTTGGATTATCAGGTAAAGCTTCTATCTGAAAGGATTCTAGTACTACAATGTTCTAAGAGGATTTCTTAGTATCCTTGAGAAGAGATTGCACAATCCCTGCTTCATTCATCCTCTAATTTTGATTCTTTTTTTTTCTTTTCAAGCTCATCAGCAACCATTTCTTTTAAGGATTTTACTTCACCAGGATCCAAACCAAACCTAGGCTCACCTTCGTTGTTTTTTATCTTATCTTCTCTACATTGTTCTACTACCTCATTCAAATATGATTTTTGATTCTTAGGATTTTGTGGTGCAGATTGGGTTTCCTTGGTCGCTATAGTTTTCTCCTTCTCTTCTACTTCCTTCAACATCCTCTTCCATCCAGTCTTCTTAGAGGTCTCAATGGCTTCCTATTTCATCGGTAAGGCTTCATCTTCTTCCTCAGGTAAATAATTAAATTCTTCAGATTCATTAGAAAATCCAATGTTCATCCTTCTCAGTGTATCATTACTTACAAGCATGACTTTTCAATTTCATGGTTTTGAACTACAAGCTATTTTGAAGGACTCTAGACACTAAACAATTAGGTTTGGAAGAATGTATGGATACATAATGATCTAAGCCTTCAGATTTCCAATCATTATATTCTCAATTGTAATCAAAATAAGATTTACCAGGTTAATATTCCTTAGATTCTCCTAGAAATACAATATATACATGTCACCCTTCTTCAACGTATCCTTTTACCCTTTTCTTGGAATGATGAATCCTTGAACCCACAATTCAAGAATCTGGAAATTTGTAGATACGTGAACAATTTTCAGAGTCTTAACATCTGAAAGGCAGAGGAAATTCGTAGCCTTCACCTTGACAAAGCTTCTATGGACATCCGACAGTTTATGGGAACAAAACTCTACCTCACCCTCATTGGTAACTCCAATCAAACTAGAAACCTTTGTAAAAGAAAAATAATTTGTCTTCCCATAGAACATAAAAGAAAATTTGTCACTACCTTCTTCCTTGGAAAAACATGTTGAATCATAGAATTCCACTAACATGTCTGGATATACCACATCATGAGCTCCTGATTTCGATAGGAAAACACTCTCCCATCCATTTAACTTTATGTTCATTGAGATGATTGAATTATACTTGGCAGAGAAATTTGGATGTACAAACCATTATTTATAAACCTGCCACACCGAGATTGGATTGACAGCTGACATGTATTTATGAGAAGATTTATCGACAGACATTCCGATTAGAGCAAGATCAGAGATTTTTAGAACTGGATTAAGTAGAAGGGCAGAGCATCAATACGTGAAGGCTAGAGTTTCGATGTGGTACAACTATCGGGGGTCCATTATACATAAAATTTTGGAAACGATTCAACTTTCCTGATTTATCCAATGACTGAAAACTTCATGATAAGATCTAATAGTTGAGATAATACCTTCATGGAAATTTTGGTAGAATACGATCTTTTGAGGCTTTAAAGGAAAACATTCAAATTTAAAGAAAATCGAATCTGAGAAGAAAAGAAATAAAAAAATTAAAATTAAAAACATGTAAATGATGATTACAAAAAATCAACAAATAATCGTACCATTTGGATTTCAAAGAAGATTATTCGTTGTTATGAAAAAAATTTCTTGAAGAACATTAGATTCCAAAAATTCAATTATAAAAAATTACGAAAAACTTTCTACGAAAATAATAGAAAATATATATAATGAAAAACTTAGAAAATATTATTTACGAATATTTAGAAAATATTCATTACGAAAATTTAGATAATCTTTATTAGGAAAATTTAGAAATTGTCCGTTGTGAAAATCTAAAAAATCATCATTACGAAAATTTGGAAAATCATTATTATGAAAATTTAGAAAATCTTCATTACGAAAATTTAGGAAATCATCATTAAAAAAATTTAAAAATTCTTCATTTCAAAAATTTAGAAAATCTCCATGACAAAAATTTAGAAAATTTTCATTATGAAAATTTAAGAAAGAATTTTTTTTAAGATCTATAGAACATAATATTTGTTTGAAATATAACAAACAAATGTACTACCCTATGAAAATGAATTTATTAATGTAATGAGATAAGCCTAAAAAATAAGTTAACAAGTATGATTACCTTATGTTTATCATTGCTAACTACTGTTTAATATATTCAAATCTATCAGATGGCAATGATTTTGTGATAATATCAGCAACTTGATGTTGAGTTCTGATAACTTGAAGAATGATATCTTCTTTTTATTGTGATCCCTAAGAAAATGATGCCTAATATAAATGTGATTTGCACGAGAGTGACGTGCAAGATTTTTTCTTAGGTAAATGGATCTAGTATTGGCACACAAAATTTTTGTTTTGGTAAAACTCAATCTATAGTCTGTGAGTGTGTGTTGCATCCACAACACTTGAGCACAACAACATCCTGCTCCTATATATTTAGATTTAGTAGTGGAAAGTGTTACTGCGTGTTGTTTTTTTCATGGCAATGGAAATAATGAATCTCCTAATAAATGTCAAGTTCTAGATGTAATTTTCCTATCCATTTTACATCCACCAAAGTATGAATCTGAAGAACAATTCAAAACGAAATCATTTCCAAATTTATAAAAGAGTCCAAGATCCATGGTTCACTTTATGTAGGAAAAAATTATTTTCTTTTCCATTAAATGATATTACTTAAGATTGGATTGATATCTTTCACATAATCATACCAAAAACAATAAGTCTGGACGACAAGCTGTTATGTAATGTAGACTTCCTATCATACCTATCAAAGATGTTTGATCTACTGGTTTCCTAGCTTCATCTAGATCTAGTGAATTTGATGTACCAATGGGAGTACTTATACTCATAGTGTTTTCAAATCCATACATTTTAAGAATGTCTTTAATAAACTTATGTTGGGATATATAGATTCCATCTAGTTTTTGAGAAATTTGATTACCAAGGAAAAATGTTAACTAATCCATCATACTCATTTCAAACTCATATTTCATTAGATCCGTAAAAGAATCAGTTAAATATTGGTGAGCTGAAGCAAATATAATGTCATCAACATAAATTTGAACAATCCAAATTTTTTTCTTATCATTCTTTATAAAAAAACGTTTTGGATAAGAATTTCCCATAACATAGTTATTTGGATGACAAAATCCTCTAGGTCTATCATACCAAGCTCGAGGGTCTTTCTTAAGTCCTTACAATGCTTTGTTAGGTTTGAAAACATGTTCAGGATGTGTTGTATCTTTAAAACTAGAAGGTTGTTCAACAAAAACATCCTCGTGGACATAACCATTAAGGAATATATGTTTATCATCTATTTGAAAAAGTTTGAAATTGAATAATACTATAATGTAATGTAAAATATGAATGGATTCAAGTCTAGCTACTAGAGCATAGGTTTATTCATAGTCTATTCCTTCTTGTTGATTATATCCTTTAAAACCCAATATAGCTTTATTACTTATAATGATTCCATTATAATCACACTTATTTCTGAAAACCCATTTTACCCCAAAAACAAAAGTTTCCTTAGGTCTTTCAACCACAGTCCAGAAATTATTCCATTTGAATTCATTTAGTTCATCAGGGATAGATTTTATCCAATAATCATCACCTAAAGCTTCATCAGTGATTTTTTTTCTAATTGATAAAGAAATGGAAGATGTTCGAGTTCATTTCAAAAGGAACTTATTCTCCTTACAGGTTGACTTACATCACCAATTATACTATCATTAGGATAATTCTTTAGAAACAACTGATTTGGGTTTTTTAAAACCTGTTCATTGACATAGGGTAGGAAATATTCAGGGGTAAATGTTTCAGAATTATATTCTTGGACATTTTCCTTATCAGAAGGATGTTCTATCAAAGGTTGATAATCAGTTTTTGAAAAACATCTGAAGATGTAGGTTGAGTTTTTTTAAAACAAAAGGATTAGTTTCATCATATCTTATATGTACTGTTTCTTCAATAGTACAAGTATTTTTATTGAAAACTATATAATCCTTATAATTTGTGGAGTATCCTAAGAAAATTCCTTCATAAAATATTGGTGTGAATTTGTGTAGATTATTTTTATTATTCAGAATGTATACCTTGCAACCAAAAACCATAAAGTTGGAAAGTCTAGGTTTTCTACCATTCCATAACACATAAGGTTTATTATTTAGAAAATTTCTAATCAAAACTTGATTTATAGTATAACATGCAGTACTTACTGCTTTAGCTCAAGAATGTTTCATTAGAGAATACTTAGTCAATATGGTTCTTGTTATCTCTTGATGAATTATATTTCTTCTTTCAACAACACCATTCCGTTGAAGTGTTCTGGGTACTGAGAAGTTATGAGTAATTCTTTTTCTACTACAAAAAGTTTCAAAATATGAATTCTGAAAATCTCCTCCATGGTCACTATGAATAGTTATCAAAGGAAGGGTTTTTGTCATTTTAAACTTGGGCTCTTAAACTTTTGAAATAAGAAAAAGCTTAAACTTTTTTTTGTAGAAAATAAACCCACGTAAATCTAGTGTAATCACCAACTAAGACAAATACATAATATTTTCTTCCAATACTTCATGTTCGTGTTGGACCAAAAATATCTATATGCACTAACTATAATGAAACAGTGGTTGAGACATCACCAAATTAATTAAAACTTGATTTATATTGCATTACATATTGATAAGGATCACAAACTTTTGACAAATCAAATCTATGCTCTGGTAGATCCTTAACTATTCTTTTCTTAGAGAGTTTTCATAGGTTCCTAAGGTTATAGTTTCCCAGCTTTATATGCCATAACCAATAATGAACTTCCATTTCACTAAGACAAGGTAAGTCTTGGCTCATAAGGTCTTCTATGTTTAGTGTGTATACATTCTATTTCCAATGGGTAGAAATAATAAACTCTTCCTTGTAATTGTGTACTAATCACTTTTCATTACTAAATATTACAAGGTAACCCTAATCACATAATTGAATTATGATAATGAGGTTGTGCTTAAGACCATTAATAAATAAAACATTTGAAATCATTGTTTTTCCAATAAGAACAATGTTACCTATACCAATAAATTTTCCCTTAGAATTATCTCTGAATGTTACTTTTCCTCCCTTTGTCATGATAATCTTTTCGAAGAAGATTTTTTACAAGTCACATGATGAAAAAATCCGCAATCCATGTACCATGTATTGCTATTGGTACCATCTTTATTTTTCTGAAAATAATAGTGTGAGACTTTCGGAAGCCAAACATTATTGGATTCAGAAATTCTAGAAAGCAAAATTTTAGGCACCCACATTTTCATTGAAAAATATGCATTATGTAATCCTAATGACTGGGTTTTGTTTAAAGAACAAATTTTTGCCTAGTGTCCACCACACTAACACATAGTGCATAATAAAGCACACAGAGAAAGAAAATAATTGTTACTAAAAATCGGTTTTGAACTTGTATAACCAAAACCAGAATTATTCCTAAGAGGTCAGATTTGAGAATACAACTTATCATAATTTTCCTTACCTAAGGTACAGTTTTACAAACACACCAACAATGAAATATTTCTAACATCAGCCTATTAACTAAGTTCTTTTCATCTAAAACAATAGTTTTAGACCAAGATATAGGCTCAAAAAAATTCCTAGAAATTACATTTTCTAGATCCTTTGAAAGTTTATCATTCTCAGAGTTTACATCATCTTGATTTTTTGAAATACATTCAAACTCAAGGGTTTTATTATCAAGATCATTAGAAAGATCTAATATTTCCTTAGCAAAAATAGTATTCCTAGAATTTTCCTTATCAATTTTTTTCGTCTGTATTGAATTAACATTCTCAAAAATCATAGAAAACCTAGATACTTATTTATAGGTAGATGATGTATTATCTTCATCATAAGAGTTATAGTATTTATCATTACTTTAATTAGCATTCAAAGATACATTCTTCATGGATTCTGCATAGTGTACCTTAGCCATTAGACATTCATTTTCAATAGGTTGTTTGGATGTTAAACCGAGATTCTTCTGTCTAAGAGATTCATAATCTGATGATTCATCTGAAGAGTTTCCACAACTTCCACTCCAAGTGTCATTAGATTTCCAGACGTTCATAGCTTTATTTTTTTACTATTTATTTTTGTTTCTCTCAGAATGATTTTCCTTTATTTCCTTTCTCTTAATCATAGAAAAATCTGGTCTTATATGTCCAACTCTTTTGCATTCATAACATGTGACTTCTGAATATTTCTAATCATTCCACTCTTTCTTCTTGTATCTGGATTGAAAGTTCTACTATCCAGGAATCTTGTTCATTATTCACACAACATTGGATAATTCATTTTCTAAAGATTTGTGTCCACTAGATTTGGATTTAATAACAACCTTCTTAGATTTAGATATAGTAACTCTCCCAGGATTCTTGGATTTCATATGATTTGATGTTGTTGTAAATTCAACACTACCATTCCCATTATTTTTCTTAATATTATCAGCATCTCTCTTCATTCTAGTCTTATATTGAAGAAGAGTTCCAAAACGTTCATCAAGAGAAATCTGATTAACCTTTCTATTCTCATCAATAACAATTCTCTTGGATTCCCGTTCATTGGGCATGATGTCTATTATTTTTTCCACAATAGATTCATCATATAATCATTTCTCACCCAGAGATTTTAAACTATTAAAAATAGCTATGAATCTCAGTTTCACCTTACATATGGGTTCTCAATAAGGAATGCAGGAACCATGATATTCCTCTATAAGCATTTCTCTTCTAATTTCAATAACTTTTGAAGTTCTAAAATTTTTAACTTCAAGCTTCTCCCAAATAAAATTCACTTCTTCACAAGATGAAGTCTGGCTATATATATTTCTGGTCATAGAACAAAGGAAAGTATTGTGTTCCTTATAATTCAATTGATAATTATGATTTTATTGGTTGAGAAAAGTACTGACTTCCTTGTCAAGTATTTTATATCCTCTAGTAAGAATGAAAAAATTGTCTTCTCCATTATTAATAATTAATGTCTTCATACGATCTCTCCAATATTCGAAATCATTCCCATCAATGATAGGTGGTCTAGTCGGATTTAGGTTGTCTATGGAACCAACATTCATTCCTATCATCTTAAGGGAAAATCCCTTCGCACAAACTTTTCTGTAATAATTTTTGTAAACTCGGATAAGAATTTCCCGTGCAAGTAAAATATAGAACAATGAAAACTTGAGAAAGAAATATTATATGTGAATATAAGTATTTAAAAGACCTCCTATGATACCAATTGTTAGGTTGGTATGGTGTATGATAATCTCCTATGATACCAACTGTAGGATAGAAATTATACTGATTTTACTATCAATATAATGATGTAGATTCTCAATATACAAGAGGGGGGTGAATTATATACATTAAAATATTCCTTTGGAACTTTTAAAGATTGTAATGTTTAATAGAGTTAAACAAGGTAAATTCACAAAACCTCTTAGTTCTAAAAACTTCCATGATTCCATAAATTTGATTCCAAGAATGTAATTATGAAAATGTGATTCTAGAAATGAATCTTAGAAAAATATTACAAAACAAAGATTATACCTTAAACCATATATAATCTTATAAATCAGATTATACAAGTATAATAATGTATATGATAGTTATACATTCTTCAAAAACCAAAATGTAGCTGAAAACATGAAACATTATAAGTAACAAGTAGTAAATCTTTTAACACAAAGAGAAGGGTATCCAATAACCGTGGATAAAAGAACCTTGATTTATAATTTCAAGAAATTATGTCTTACCCACACTAGGGTATTCCCTCGATATGAAGATTGGAGTCTATCTTTCTATCCCCGCAATCCCTCGAACATCAATGTAGTCGACACCTCTATCTTCCTATCACCAGAAGCCCTTGAATGTTTAGCAACATTCTGAGTCGCATGAAGCAATTCTGAACAAGATGTTTAGTATGCAGAAAGCATTAAAATCTCTCTCAAAAAATCACTTCAGCAGCATGTATTATCTATATTCATAGAACTGTGGTGAGATTGTTCAAATGAACTCTTATTTATAGTGACAACTTCAACGGTTGGCTCCCTCCTCCAATGGTCATATTTTTCCATGAATTTCGGATGGACATATACACGTGTCACTCAAACAATAGTTGGTTAGAAATAGAATGTACGAAATCATTTTATTATCATAAAAAGAGTATGTAAAAATATGCTGCTTAACCAAATTCATTTTTTTGTGTCTAAAGAAAAATAAATGTTCATCGTATAACCAAATACCATTCAGTGTTTATAATATATGAATATTTCGATTCTGTCATCAATACAATTCGGAACCTGAATAATAGAGAATTCAGACTCTGAATTTAATGAAAATTGAGATTCCGAATTGAGTTGAATTTGGAGTCTGAATTCAGAACAATTCAGAGTCTGAACTCGTAAGAATTTGGATTTTGAATTCAAGGAACTCAGAGTCGGAACTCAAAAGAGTTCGGAGTCTAAATTCAGAGAACTCAGAGTCTGACCTGATAAGAGTTCAGAGTCTTAATTCAGCAAACTCGGAGTTTGAGGTCATATGAGTTCAATGTTTGAATTCATATAAATCAGAGTCACAACTCATAAGAGTTCAGAGTATGAATTCATAGAACATAGAGTCAGTACTGAGAAGAGTTCAGAGTCTGAATTCAGAGTACTCGGAGTCAGAACTCATAAGATTTCATAGTCTAAATTCAGAGATCATGGAGTCAGAACTAATAATAGTAAAGAGTCTGATTTCAATGAACTCAGAACATGAATTTGGATCATGAAAAGAGAAATCACTATATCTAAGTATATATAGGATTCTGAGGTTTTGGATATGAAACCTAATATTATATCTTGAATAGGAATAATGAAAACATGGTAAGGATAAATTTTCTTGGGGAAGGAATATTTTCCTTATGATGATAAAACATAGTAAAATGAAATTTTACTAAAAGAATAGTGTTTGTGATTTTCAAAACATGAAGGAATGTAAATGTCATAAGGAAACCTTATTGACTCAACAAGTAACCATCATAATATCTGTTATTGTGCACGAGCCACTAGTTGGGAACAAACCCATAACCAAGTGTCCCCAATCATCATCATCATCAAAGTTTAGATAGTGTTGGAAGCATCAATCTTTCTACATGAAACTGAGGCCAAACCCCCAGGGATTACTAGCATATTATTTCATGTCCACCCACCAAGATACTCGGGTTTCCCTCTTATGCTCAAACAAGTTCGACAAACCATGAAAAATAGTTTTCAGCTAAAAATACCACATACACATCACACATTAACCAAAAATCCCCCATGTAAATAACCTATGTCACAAAATCCCCCTTTTTATTCAAAATGGTTTTGAAATCCAACTCACACAAAAATATCCCACGACAAATTTTTCATATCATTCACAATTCAAGAAATATTTTGGAAATTTTATAAAATCATTCCCATGATGCTAGACATAACCTTAAATCCCACTCACTTGATACATAATACCCTTTTCATAAACTAAGACCATTTTTCGAATCACACTCAAAAAACCAAGGATCGAACAGTATCTTCTGGAAATAAGGGATCTTCATGAACAGTGGAATAAACCCTAATGAAAGAGATGAAATCAAATAGAGAAACACATATTTGAAGAGAATTTGAATAAATCACACCAAATTAACTAAATGTTGAATCTCAAATGAAAAACCTGATAGTGAGGCTCCACTAAGGCTAATGAGGTCATGTAGGGAATGAAATGGGGGAAATAAGTAAAAAATGAATGATTTATGATGGAATCAAGTTGCCTTCTCAAATATGAATGGTTTGAGAAACATTAAAATTATTCTCCCTAATTAGTGGTTCAAATGAGCTCAAAAAATGAGCAATGATTAATGGGGGAGATCCTAGGGATATTGGATTCTAGAGTAAGGTAGAATCACCAAATATCATTAAAAAATTAAGGATATATTAAATAATTAAAAAAACATTTCCAGTAGAAAATTGTCTCATGCGGTGGCCCAATACCATATATAAAACCCCAAACACACCATGATTATGGATTTATAAAGGCACTAAATAGACAAGGTGGTGTTAATAGGTCAGGTTAGGCCATGTATGAATTGCAATGGATGAAAAACGTTGAAAATTGAAAGATTTATTAAAGAAACAAAATTGGTTTTTAAATTTGTAAATGAGCCAACGGTTTGAAAAAAAATGTTAGAGATATTTTTTTCTTTTTCCACATTGATTTGATATTATAGTTTATTTCCTAATTTGATTGAATCTGTTTTTTAATGGAATCCATTTTAATCAAGTATTAGTTATGTTATCATAGATGTTTTGGATTATAATAGGGTTTGTTTTGTGCAAACTATTTCGTTTCACACATGTGTGGGTATTATACATATGGCATTATATTAATTAATTTTATGATATACTACATTAGTTGGGTGGCCTCACCCTTTCCCATATGATTTTTGGTTCTAGTAATTTCCCCAATGTCCATAGTGAAGAGGGAAAAGATAAATAACTACTCCATGTTCTCCACTCTCTCTTTTGATGTAGGATGAGATGTGTTGGATTGGGGATGTAGGTATATATATGGGTTTTAATATATTCTAGTGTTAGTTTATATGTGTCCAATATCTAATTCATGTGACTATAGTGTGGATCTATGGAGGGTTTATGCCTGCTAAGGGTACTACATGAAGTTTTCATCATTCCTGTTCACAATAGCATACTATGATGTGAATATTATTATTTGTTGGGGTATTGTTGGGGTGAGTGATATGTTGTTGTGAGATATATATTTATTGTTATATAGTTATATAAAAGAATTTGAATCCTATGACATATGTTGTTGCGGTATTTGTGAGATCTAATAAGAGGTTAAGTGGTTGTGAAGTTCACCCTTAACAAATATTCGTTTTATATTATGTAATTATACAAGGATGATATATTTAGTGATTATTCATATGAGAGTTTGGGTAATATTTAACTTTATATAGGTGCATGTTGTTATTTATATTTATTCATTGTGTCATTGATATGCTTCTTCCACATATTAATGAGAGGTCATTTGTAGTACATTACTATTATACTTCTAATCTCACCAATATATACATATATTAATTATATTACATATTTCCTTATAGGATTTGGAAATTGAGAAAGCTCATACTATCTCATGGATGTTTGTCTTAATATTATTATTTCTATCAAATAATTTTCGTTATGGTATTAAATTATAGGGACCTTATTTTTTTGTAAAACTAAAATGAACTATTATTTTGGTTTTACCTATATTATATGGATTTGAAATTTATTTTTACCATAAATTATGATAATTGTGACAGTTTTTGAATCTCAATTATATGTCATTATATCCTCTGTTTTAGTCTCTCACATTTATCATTTTTGAGGTGGGATTTGTTCTTAACTAAATATAAGGACCAAGCCATAAACATTACATGATATTGAATTAAATGAATAATTCACATTGAGGATCTTTTTAGGTTTAGAGTTTTATAGAATTAGGACATAACTATTACATCACAAAAGATTACAATGTAGACATATCTACATAGTTTCCATATTTTTTATAAAATAAAATCACTTAAAAGAAGAGTCATGTCAAGTTCCATGTTTTAGAGGGCCTGACATTTCCTTAATCTCATCCTTGACCCTATTCATCTTTATGTCATACGAAAACATTTCAAAACATGGGATGAGCATAAAAAGCTCAGTAAAAGTTATAAAACCATGAATAATTTTTTTTTCATAAATACATACAAAACATGAAACAATTTACTTACCTCATGAAATCATAAGATTTATTAAAGACACATAGAAATCCTTAATCATAAACGTAACTTATGACATTCATATCATACTTTCATTGTAGATATCACATCTATATAGGGAGTTACATTGGAATACCCATCACAGTATATTACCTAAATCTCTCTGGAGAATCATTCATGTTTACCTCTTTCACATTTCCCAATGCATTGTAGAGCTATCTCGGGCTCACCCTCCCTAGGATTATCACGGAACCACCCGTATACGTAAATAATGCCCAAGAACCATAACCTGGTCATAACAGATAACATAAGCATAATGGAAAGATAAAATTTCCGCATTGCATTAATAAAATATCATATCAAGATATTGAAATAATAAATCAATTTTAAAAATCATTTACAGTACCAAAATACATAAAAAGTGTATATGGAATTTAGTTGTCCTTTTAAAAACATTCCATCTTGTTAAGGAAGTCGAAGATCAAATAATACTCACGGCGGCAGAAAGGTCGTTGTCACCACTTACATTAAAAAAAATTCCTTTTTGTATTTTAGTAAAACGCATAGCATAAAAATATTCCCTTTGAATCAAATGAAATATTAAAGTGGTTCGTACACCATATAAAATAAAGTCGTGTATAAAATTAAAAATGCCTCAATGAAAGGAGATTGAGACGAAGTCCCTTACCTCGCGTCCGACTTGACTCGATCATTCTTTAATCTCTTGAATAATAAACTAAAGTTAATTTATACTTTCTTAAGAACCTTTTTCAAGTTTATTATTCCTTTTATATCACTTATTACCATATTATAAACATTATGCAATCATTTAAGTTAGTAACATTCATTTTGTCAATATTTGGTACTTGAGTAAAAATGAACACCTTATATTTACATGTTGTCCATGTGGTCAAAGTTTCATTATATCCAGAATTATATTCATGATTTGGATATCATATATATCATATATATCGAGTATATACATGTTTTTATAATAGTATATAAAATTTAGACGTAAGAAATGAAATGCACCGTTCATGGAGACGGTAATCCGTACGTACGTATAAACGCTAATTTCATTTCTATTTCTTATTTTAATGGAAATAAAACATAATGATACATAGTTGTATTATAATTCTAGTATAATATCAAATATAATATCATTAACTCCATCCTTTATACATCCCACATAAGGAATTAACGAATCAAATCACTTTGAGGGGGCGGTAGTCCACACTTCCTCAAATGAGATTATCGAATTTACCAACTATGGAAACAATAAAGGCGTGCTATAAATGGGAAGTATAGAAGCATAATTAAATCATAAAAATAATATATATCATATATAAATATAGTTCCATCATAATGGCCACCATGAAAGGTGGTAAGATGTAATTGAACAATCATCGTTTTTTGAGGCCTTAGTTTCCCATCTAAAGAAACATTATGTTATTCATCCATTAAATAGAAATGTGTGTAATTGTAGTTAGAATTATTATCAAAAAAACATCATAGTATATTGATGATACTGTTTTTGTTACATAAGAAAGGAATAAAAATAGTTTAGGGGTTGGAGAAGTAAAATAAAAGAAAACAATTTTTGAGAAACCGTTACCTTTAATTTGGGTAACTCAGTTTGGTTTGAAACAAAGGGCTTGTTGAAGATCCTTATGCCTATGTTAAGGCTTAAAAAAAGAAGTATATTGATGTATAGAGATTAATTCGGCAGAGTTTTGATGATCCAAATGGCTTGAGAGGTGTGAGGAATTGGTTAGAAGTGGTCTCCTTTTATAAGGGAGAGGAGGGGCTCTTTAGGAAAGTGTGAAAACATCATTTTATTATATAATGATATTAGGTTTATAAAGGTCCAATAATAATAATAGTAGAAGATAATATGACTAATGGTCGAAATAAAATCATCCAATCATAATTGGACATGTTTTGTATAATATTTTAATCATTATAATCTTAATTATTTAAATCATTTATTAATGAGGTAAATACTACATCATTATTGTGTCGCAACTAATTTAATTTATTTGATGTCTAAAAATTATAAAAAACCACTATCATTCAGGAAATCTATTTAGATTTACAATTTATATTTATAGTCGAAAATATGACTTATCTAACCCCATATAGAAATTAATATACAAAAAGATTTTTGTCAATGTCAATGTTGTCATTACATTAAATTAATTAATCTAAAGTGTCGTTATCATTTATAAGTGCCTCCATGGGGATCCAAAATCTACCCAAGGATGACCATGGTCTCCCACTACTCAATTAATAAGGTTATGACAAGTGTTATGGTAATTTTAAATTATTATAATATTCATTTAACCGTAAGTTACCATATTTACCTTTAACCGTGGTAAATAAAAGTCAAAAGTCACCATTCACCAAAAATTATTTTCATCTTAATGAACCAAATTTTACTTCTTGATAACAACCATGTATGTCGGATTTTTGAAATTCAATTCACAGAAGTGGTAGAATTTCATTTAAATGAAAAAGTCAGTTTTTTTAATGACCACTAAGTGGTGTCACTATTCATCAAAAATTGATGTTTTTCAGAAGAATACCAAAAATACAGCCTAAGCTATATTTCATATTCCGAATTCAAAAATTATGTCTATTTTTAAAAATTCAATAAATAGAAGTTTAATTAATTAATTTTAAAATTATTTCCCGTTATCAAAAGAAATATCGTGTTTTTAAGAAACAATAACTATAAAAAGACTGATAACTGTTTATGTCCAATTTCAATGTGAAATTAATTCCAATGACCTAAATTTGATTAAATGGTAAAAATATATTTAAATTTCACTTTAAAATCAACTAAATATATTATTTAACCATGTATATATATTATAATAAAATGCACTCTTGAATTAAAAAAAGTATTTTTCACTATCCATTAAAAAATGAACTTTATCAGAAAAATATCAAAAAATTACCCAAAGTGAAATATTATTTCCCCATTATTAAGAAAGCTTATATTTGGTCAATTAGAATTTATTAAAGTTACAAAAACTATATTTAATGAGGTTTCTCCATTAAAAGGTGGTAAATCTGCCTTTTAATGTAAATTATTCTTAAAATTAGATTCATTCATATTTTAAGCCTCTAACTTTTTATTGGACAAATGTAAATACATTTAACAATAATGTATAATAATATTGTATTTAGTTTCATTCATTCCCACCAATACAATGGCTAGGAGTTAACTACAATTTAAAATAATAATATTATAATATTTTTGGGCAATATAAGATTCCCAAAAAAACCCACTGTTGCGTATCAGGTACGCAATCGAACATAGCAACCCCTTTAAAGTAAAATTAATATTTAATTCAAAAAAATTAATAAATATGAAATATGTATTATTATTGATTTACCTGGGATGTTACACTGAATTCAGATATTAGTATTCTAGTACTAGTTGATTGTGGTGATTTTTTATCCTGATAAAAGATTTTGTGAAGAAATTTATGTACATATTACAATTCATTATTAGATATAAATCATTTCATAACATGTTCATTAAATGTATCAGAAGATATGGACTATTTAGCATCTTGAATAATGATTCGGCTTTATATATTTCAGTTTAGAGATGGTTAATATGTCATTGAACATGGGAATATATAATAAATTTAACCATTTATATGTAACATGGTTCAAGACCTTTAATACGGTAGGGTTTTAAAACTATCATTAAGTCATTTAGTGTCTCATTATCTAAAATTTATATTTAAAAAATGTGAGGTGGTATTCTCATGTAATCAGTCTCATGATTCATAGTTACTTGTTTCACAATCATCTCCATATAAAAAATGTCCAATAATATTATCCATCTCATAAGTCATGTATTTTTATTCTAACACTAACATCAGGTACCTAAGTGTTAAATGATTGAAAAATAGTTACATAAGTTCAAAAAAAATTATGTTATGATTTCTTTCTAAATCAGAAGAACTATAAAAATGTCTATTTTAGTGTTTTTATAGTTACTCTGGGATGAATCCATCATTTATTGATAATATAGAAAATATTTTCTTCTTACATTTATTTTTTTGAAATTAGTTACCCTATACCTATATTATAGTTATCATACCGTAGCATTAAGGTATTATGAAAGTATTTTGATTGAACAATTTTATTTGTAGTCAATTTTAATATAATATTTATCAATGAGTTCAAATATATAATCATCAAAAATTATTTGTTATATATTTCTTTTATAAAATATAATATTGTAATGATGGATTACTAAATTCATTAGTGAATCACCTATAAAACCATTCACTTTTTATAGAACCAGGGTAATGTAATGAAATAATGATTTCAATAATTTTATTTCCATCATAAATTATATCATTATATGAAAATTTCGTAGACATAGACATGTTCCCCCCAGAAAATGGAATTCCAAAATAATTGTAGAACATAATTTTAGTATTAATATAAAAAATTGTTATCTGTGTTTGAAAAATAATTATAAAATTTGATTCCATGAATATTGAAATCTTCAAAAAAACTCTTCAGCATAGTTTTCCATCAAGTTAAATCAAATTTATAATATACATACATGAAATGATATAGTGGCATTATATAGTCTGAATGATATCCTATTGTAGGAAAAATACAATAATAATATGTAAATTATGTTTTCTCTAAGTCATTAGGATAAATTTATACTTGGATTTACCCTAAAATTAATCCAAAAAATGAATCTATTTTTCATCAATGTTATTCTACCATTTTATTTTTGAATGGAATTTGGAAAATTCCTTTTATTGATATTATGTTCAATTTTCTTTAGTATATGGATTCTCTCAAAATAGATTTCAATTTAATAGTCATAAAATACTCATTTTTATATCAACAATGTTCTTTTCTAAAATTTTGGTTAAAATGATAATTGGAATAGGCGACTATGATTTAAGAGTGGTAAATATTATTCCTTCTACCATGAAAATTTCAATTTCACATTTTAATTCATATATCATGGTTAGTTTGATTCTATTATATGGTGGGATAATAGTTTTTCATCAATTTATAACAATAATTTTGTTAATATAGATCAAATAACTAATTAGGGGTCTTTCACACAGCCCACATCACATATCATTCAAAATATATTCTAATATATTTATTATTTTCTATTCTTTATTAGTGAAATATTTTCTAGAAATGACTACTATAAATTTATCTTTATTCATTAAAATTATATATTTAAAATATTAATTAAATGGATTTTTTTGAAGATTTGTTTTCCAAATCATAAAATGGAATACTGAAGGTTCATTTATGTTAGTGATTTACAATTTCCGTTGAAGTGGTAAACTATTTGATTCCTCAAAATTAAAAAAAAAATAGTTAAACCCACTCATGAAATTTGGGTTTTACCATATCTCAATCTCATATACTATCATTTTTTTATTCAATATAATTTTAAAATGAATTTTTACATTTTACTATATTATTCAAATTAAAAATCGTCTCTAAAAATTAGTTTCATCATGTCAATTATGTCCCTCATAATTTCAAGGTGTGAAATTGATTTTTCATGTTGAGGGTATTTCATTGAATCAAATATACAAAAATATATTTTATTTTCATCAAATTAAATTTTAAAACTACCATTGAGTTCCTTGATTCTAATGAAAAGTAATTTTATAAATTGAATTTCATTCATAATATATAAAATGGAGTTATACATAGTAATATTATATAACCTAAAACACATATAACACGTCATGTTGTATTTCTTTAATTCAGAAAATTAATTTTATTAGTCTAATATGACCATTATAATTGATATTTTAAAGGGTAAATGAATATATAAAAATACAATATCATATTAGAAAAATGTTGATAATATTAATCCCTTCATACCTTAAAAACTGTTAAAAATAAATGAAAAATTTTCAACCCAATAAAAATGTTAAAAATATAAAATCTAATAACATAAGATTAACTGAACTGAATGATTAATGATTGAATAAATAGATAACTATAGGAATTAATATCACCATAATAATAGTAATCCAATAATTGAAATAGAAATCGGATTATTAATAATAGTGACAAGAGCTTTAGAATATAATCTAAACAAATTGAATAGTAAATTTTTAATTAATGAGCCCATGATGTAAAAAATATAAGGGAATTATATCGTAATAAACTAAAATATAAGTACTCATAATAATAATAAAATAAACATACAAAAAAAAATAAAATAGAATTTTATTTGTAAATAAATTTGTAACTATACATATATATATCATTTTTATCCATTTTTATTATATATCTAAAATTTTGAAAGATATTTAATTCCATGAAATATTATGTCAAAATAATACTTATTTGTATACAAATATAATTATAATATCATGATATATATTCGAATTTAAAATTTTAAAATTTCATAAAACTAGTATTTTTTTAATAGATAAAAATTCTAATATAAAAATTTTTGTATCATATATTTATAAAATTATTTTGATAATATTAATGTAATTTTGGATGATAACATGTCGAAATTTGGTTATAGAGAAGTTTTTTATTTTTTTAAAATTCATTATTATTCATAGAATAGTAAAAAAAAATTATGTGTTTTAGATTAATTTATGGATTCATAAATATGTAAATATAATATGAAAATTAATTATATATATTCTAAGAAAAAAATATTTTATTTAACTTTTATAATGCATCTTAATAAATTAAAATAATTTTAGATACATATAAATATGTTTAAAATGTATAAAATTGAGGATAATGTTTTTAAAAAGAGTGAAAATTATATTACCAAGAACAAAATAATATTGAATTTTTATTTTCAGTTTTGAATCTCAAATATAACAAAACCAAATTCTTAATAACCTAAATTAGAATCTAATACCATTGGTAAGCGAGTGTTTTTTTATACATTGAAAACACGATTTATATAGCCTATATTAATTAATTGATAAACAGTCCTTTCACATTTTTATACACACTTTAACACCCCATGATATTTTTTTAAAAAAAAATTTGAATTTATTTAATATTTTTTATATTTTTCATTTAATGGAGCTATGATTATTTTTTATTATATAAAATAACTACTTTTGGATTCTGTTATACAAGACACCTAGTTAATATTGAACCACAAAAAACCCTTATATTATATTTTTGTATATGCTACACAATATTTGTCTTGTATTACACAAAATTCTCAGTCCCTTTGATAGCATGAAATATATGCTAGGTTGATTTTTAACCACACTATAATATAATATTAGTATGATTATTAAAATATAATTATATGTACCACCTATCCATTGGAATGGAATTTGTTAATTACATTAAATAAATTTTGATGGTATTATTTACAAAAGTATATAAAACGAATCCTTTGGTTTAAATTAGTAGAAGGGAATCAAAGAACGATTTAAAAATAAAGAAATTTCTTTTAAAAAAATTCTATTTACAGTCACAATTTCAACAAATATGGATTAATGTTTTAAAAAAAATTATATATAACATATATGAAATATAAATTTTTGATACTCATTTAGTAGATTTGAAAGGATTATGAAAAAATAAATCAAATTTTAGGAATAAAAAAATTATTTTTCAAGCGGGTAATTTTACTACCTTTTAATGATTGACTTACTTAAAATTGTATTTTTTATATTTTATTTTAATTTTTATTTGAAAAAATAAAATTCAAAAGTGGAATTGGAATATAAAAAATATTATTTGGATGTATATTTAGTGTTTTTATATAATGTTTAATTCTTAATGGAATAGTGAAAAACATTTATATTAATTCAAAACATAGTTTTTATCTAATGTATTTATGTAATTAAATTATGTTTTAATTCTGTTTTGTTGAATAAATTGATAATTAATACATCACATAATCGAATTTTTGTCATTTGAACCAATTCCACAATGAATTTGTATATGATTACATTTCATACTTTTGGACATTTTCATTTTAAAAACTCACATTGGCACCCATTGTATAGGATTAATTTAAAGTTAATTTCAAAAAGATAAGTGATTTTAATTTCTAAAAATTTATTCCATATTTTGAATAATCATAATTTTAAATGTCTAATAATTTTAACATTTTTTTACCAAAACGTTTAGTGAATGTGATTAGAATTTATTAAAGTGATTAAGAGGAAAAATTTATTAACAAAGTAATAAGACATAAAATTAAGGTCCAAAATGAACTCAAAAATTGTGAAAAATAAATTTTACTAACATATTCGTACCACATGCTCCCTTGGATCAAATTTGGACAATTTCTAGATTAACTTTACATGGTAAAAATGTTGATGGAATTCACTTTTTAAAAATTTATAGCAATACCACTCCTTATCCACTAGAAAAATTCACTCACCCCTACTACTTATTCACTCATATTAAGAAATATTATCCCAAAAATATATAATTTATACCCCTTATATCATATATTAATTCTTCCTATAATCCTATCTTTTATAATAAGTCCAATGGAGGAATCCCTTTGGTTAAAACATGGAGGAGTTACACAAAGAAGAGGTAACAACAATACTCAATCAATTTTTCTTTATTTTCGTTGTCCATACATATAACTCTTATTATTACATTATTAAATAATAATAAAAGTTTAATTAATATAATTAAACGTGGTTATTATATGGATTATACCTTCACATATTCACAGTTACATCTAATTGGTAACAAACATACCATTCTTTTATACGATGAACTACCATATCACAAAATGATGTTGTTTATTTATCATTAACAACATCTCACTGTTGATTATTATGATGAAAAAATACATTTTTATAAGATATTTTTGATATTTATGACGTATTTATGAATATTCAATTATTATATAAAACATAACTTAATGATTTAAATTTTTTCTAAATATTATAACTTTATTTGTAGATCTGTGGACTATCAAATCCATAAAGCAATGTGATTCATTCAATTGTTACATGGAATATATAAAAAATGATTAATGAAATCATAATATATATATATGATATAATAAATATAATTTGATTATATTATATAAACACATATATGTCATTTACATTATTTCTTTCTATATAATACTAAAACTAAAACAGTTTTCATGCCTCTGTACATCCTACCATCGCCATAAATGGTGTTGTTGGACTCACCTGTTCAGATAATCCCAAATCATGTTTTCATAATCCCAAATCTTGTTTTTCATTTCATTGAGAACCATGTTTTCATTCTATGCTAATTATTTTTCATTAATGTTTCCTATTTCTATAGATTAATACTCATATACACTCAATCCCACTACTTGATTGGTTATGCATACAAAGAAAAATTAATATATGTACAAAGGTCACCGATACAAGGTCATCGTTACCAAGGTCATAGGTACAAAGGTAACTGATACAATGGTCACCATTATAAAGGTCACTGATACAAAGATCACTAGTACAAAGGGCACCGTTACAATGGTCACTGATAAAAATTTCACCCCTACAAATGACTCTGATACAAAGGTCACTGATACAAAGGTCGCCGTTACAAGGTTATTGATGCAAGACTACTATTAAAGGTCACTGCTGAATGTTACCGATGGAAGGTTACATTTATAGTTGTTGATGTTCAACTACTATTGATTCTTATCGATGTGAAGGCTACCTTTACCAGTTTACTGATGCCATTAATTTTTCAAATTCTTGATATTTTTATAACGACCATATTTGTTACCTTTAATTATTCTGACATAATTTATTTTTTATGTAGACATATCTGGAGACAATATAATGATAGTACAAGGTATGAGAAATATTTCACCGGATGTACGTACTCCCATTGTCAGACCTAAAATTTGAAAGAATAATACCATGGAAGAATGACATATATATATAGGGGCACACAAAAACTAAGGGGTGAAGTTCACATGACAAATTCATAAGGAAGAAACTACTAACGAATGAGAAATAACCTTTTTTCGAGAACCTTCACTGCGAAACCCTGAAACTACAAGAAGATAATTTCAGGATAAACAAATTGTGCTTCCCTTCGGTGTTTCATAAACATTTAATCAACTGAAGAAGCAGAACACACAATTTCTGAATTCCAATTCCTAGAGCTGCAACACTCTCTTTTGAAGACAACTTCCAGAGATAGACTCAAGCTAAAAATACTTCAAGGACTCCAGAGCTGAACTGTAAACACATAGAGCCTTATAAACTATATATCAACATAATTGCTCAATTGGGTTTCATTCTTTCTTTTACATTTCTGAGAAGTGTGTATGCATGCTTTACACACTGTCTCTTGTGCTAGAACTGGAGGACATATAATATTCTTACATCAAACCTCCCTTACATTTTTTCCCACATAAAAATGTGGAAGAGGTTGTGTGTGGTCTGTGTTGTTTTCCTATCCCACGAAGAACAGTGTTAGAGGGTGTGAACACTGGAAAGTTTGTGAAAACAGTTGTAAATCCCGATACAGGCTATGTATCATGTATATTGCTAATATAAACCGCATGGTGGTAGGTGATCACCATGTAGAGAGAATTAAGTATTATCTTGAGACTGAACCTCTCTTTTTTACTTCATTGTGCACTACATTTATATTATACTTTGTTTTATATCTTTTCCGATACTTAATTTATCAAAAACGTTAAATTTTTTTTCTTCCACTTTGATAGTTAGGTATGGTTAGTTTCTATATATTATTAATTCAATAAACCTATTTCAGAAGTTCAATTAGTGATTTTAATGATTCAACAGAGGACTAATCATACTTTGAGAAACATGTTGAGAAATTAAACATTTATATCTCTTCTGCCTTAATTGAATGTGCTTTTTGAATCGGGGTATTTTAATAATATTGTTTTTAACGAAAATTTTAATTGGAACTCAATTCATCACCACTTGAGTATCCACTTTGACCAACATTCGGTATCAGAGGATCTGATTTTCATGTGTTCAAATTCTTTTCAATTGTGATTTTACTAGTATCATGAAGATCTTAAAATTTCTGTCATATCTAAATTTATAGTTCTTTATATTCTATGTAACATGGAAAATAGAGTTGGCGGTGCTGCGACTAACAAGACACCTTTCTTTAATGGCAATAACTATAATAAGTGTTAATAAAAAAAGACAATGTATCAAGAGAGCATGGGACATGAAATCTGGGAAACCATTGTAGAACAACATATACTGCCTGCTACTACTAGGGACACATGGTCTCAGTTGAATAAAGCAACATATAATAATAACTCCAAAGAAATGAATTCCTTGTACTGTTCTCTAGGTTATGAGAAATTCATTAGAATATCTGATTGGAAAACTATATAAAAAATTTGAGATACATTAGCTATCTCTCAGGAGGGAACAACCAATGTTAAATAAATGAGATTAAATACATAAAATATTAAATATGATAATTTTATAATGAAGTCTTATTAACCTGTCCCTAAAATGTATCTCAAGTTCAATGAAATAGTGAACACCATGAGTCTGCTTTGGAAACCAGTGGACAACAAGGACCAAATTATGAGACCGCTTCGATTCCTACCTGACAGATGGAGATGAACATCTGTTTCTTTTCAATAATCTTTTGACATAAGGAAGCAACCAGTAATGGAACTAATTGGAATGATTATGATGTATGTAGAAGAGCTTAAGGTGAATCAAGAAGTAGATGAGGAACCAAGGAATATGTCGGTAGAATTCGTGACATTAACCATAAAGAACAATGTTAATTAAACTATTCAAGAACTTGTAGATAACTCAACTGGTGAAGAGTCAGATTCAGACAGTGATGAGGAGATGACTCATCATGCTAGATGGTTTAAAATCATCAACTACAAGAAGAAATTATTTAGGAAGTCAAACTACAAGGTAATGTATAATAGTAAAGGACAATGGAAGAAAGATAGAAAATGGAATGATAACTCAAATGAAATAATCTAATTTGAGTGCAAACGAAACGGTCATGTGAAGGTAGACTACCCCAATCTGAAATTTAAGATGAAATATAAAGATAATGTTAAGGTTTATAAAAAGGCTATAAATGCTACTTGGAGTGATTTAAAAGACAGCTCTAGTGGTTCTGATGCTTTTGTTAGTGAATAGGACAATCATGACAACTTATGTTTGATGAAAGAAACGTCTGAGGTAACACTTAATTCTCTTATACATAATGCTTATTATTCTTGGAATAAGTGTGAATCACATAATGACGAAGATATGAATAAGGATGAACTATTTGAATATTGTGAAATGCTTGAGGACACCTTTAATTAGATCAAGGACAAATATAAATCATTAAAGAGACATCATTCTTTAAATACAAATTATAAGTCAAATATGGATATTGAAAAAGAGACATTCCCTATGCTGTTAAAATAACATACTGAACATAAATTATTAAATTAACAATTAAAGAGATATCTTGATATGTTTTCTACAGGTTGAGATACATTAATCAGTTTCTAGGAAAACAAATTTCCCCAAAATATACAAATAGTCTAGGATATAAACTGGGAAAATGAAAAATTACCATAACCATATTTGTTCCAAAATCTAGACAATTCACTGCTAGTTCTAGTTCTTGACCATCTTTTGAGATACAATTCTCTAAAAGACCCAACAATGTGTTTATGACTCCAAATATGTATGTTTATGTTAGGAAACGTATAAAACAAATATGGGTTCCCAATGTTTTACTTGCTGACCTCTCTAAACCCATGAAAATATGGGTACCAAGGTTACCACATGCCTAATCTATTTTTCAGTGAAGCTGCCTAAAGAGTTTCTATAAGACCATGTTGTACTTGGATAATGGATGTTCAAGACATATCGTAGTAGATTATTCTTTCTTCAAGAGCCTAATAAAATTTTATGGTGTACATGTAACTTTTGGTGACAATGAAAAGGAAAATATCGTCAGCTTAGGCTAGATTAGTAACCCTAATACAATATTAATTTCCAATGTACTTTTTGTAGATGTATTAAAGTACAATTTACATATCATATCTCAGTTCTCTGATGAGGGATTCAATGTTAAATTTGAAAATTCTACATGTAATTTTTTTAATTCTAAAAATTATTTAGTATTTTCTGCTTTTACAAATGGGAATGTATATGATGTTAATATAGATTTTTTGGATAAGAAATATATTTCTTGTTTAAATTTTTTTCATAAGGAATCTTTGTTGTGGCAAAAAAAATTAGGACACTCCATTTTGCACTCACATAGGAAACGGACTAGGAATTTTTTAGTTAAGGACTTACCAATATTGGAATTTCCACTAAATAAAGTGTGTAATCCTTGTCAAAAGGGAAACCAACACAATGTTTCTTTCAAACCAATGAAATATGTTTCTACTTCTCAACTCCTTAAGTTGGTTCCCATGGACTTGATTGGACCATCAATAGTCTCATGTTTAAATGAGAATCACTATGTTTATGTTCTTGTAGATTATTTTTCTAGGTACACTTGGGTTTATTTTCTGGCTCACAAAAGTGATGCTTATTCTTATTTTATCAAATACTACAATTATATAGAAAATATTAGTGTAATTAGAATTATGACATTGAGATGTGATCATGCTCGTGAGTTTGAAAATCAAGAGTTTGAATCTTATTTCTAACACAATGTCTATAGTCACTATTTCTATGGTCCTAGAACACTTCAACAGAATTGAGTCGTGGAAAGAAGATATAGGACCCTTCAAGAGATTGCCCAAACTATGCTTATTGAATATGATCTTCCTGTTTAATTTTGGGCTGAAACTATAAATACAGATTGTTATACCATTAATAGAGTATTAATTATACATGTTCTTAAGAAGACCCCTTATGAGCATTGAAACAATAGGAATCCTATGGTTATTTACATGATAGTTTATGGTTGCGATGTCTTTACCCTTAATACTAAGGACAATCTTGGAAAGTTTTCCTCCAACAGGGACAAAATAATTTTCCTAGGTTACTAAATCTGGAGTAAAGACTATAGAGTATTTAATAAGAGATCCAAATGTGTGGAAGAATCTATTCATGTCACATTTTTTGGGACTGATCCACATGAACCCAGAACCTCTCTTGAACACCTTGAGGAAGATATGTCAATTCTAGACCTTATTGATAATGATAGTGAACCTCCTATTAAAGTAACCTGTTCTGGGAATCCTCCAGAATCTTCATCTATTGAGTCTGAACCTATAAAAAAGCATGAGGAGTCTAGGTCAACTCTTTCTATAGGTATTATAACTCTCAGGAATAATCCTTTAGATGCTCACTAGTGTAGAAAACGGTTTTTTCGTTGGTTATTTTTCATTTTTTATGTTGGTTATTAGCTGATGTTAATATAGATGGCGTTATAAATATTTTTTTTACGTCGGTTATTTTTAAAATGACTTAAAAAACATAACATCGTGTTGTTTATCACGTTTGTTATTAATTAACCGACATTCAAAAACAAGGGGTGGTTTTATCATGTCAGTTATTATATAACCGACATGATAAACCATTGTGGGGGGTGTTTATCACATCAGTTATATAATAACCGACGTGATAAACAATTTCCTAGGCCTTTATGACATAGGTTATTACATAGCCGATGTGATAAACCGGGGGTGGGTTATCATGTCGGTTATATAATTACCAACGTGATAAAACAGTTAGGAGAATGTTTATAATGTCGGTTATTCAAATAACTGACGTGATAAACCCTTCCCCATTCCTTTATCACGTTAGTTATAAAATAAACAACATGAAAGACAGTTTTTAAAATAAATGGAATGCAGTTCTCTTCTCTCCCCAGAAACAACAAGAAACCAAATCAAGAATTCAGACCAGAAAAACAGAATTATAACAAAACAAGAACCAAAGTAAAATTCAGCATTTAAATTGATAACATTTAATACTTACCCCACTGGACAACCCCCCACCACCCCCTGAACAGTGCCCCCTCACCCCACTGGACAGCTACCACCAAACCCCTGGACTACCCGTTGACCCCCTGGACAACCCCAAACACCCTGGGACAACCCCCACCCTCATGTATCCCCCCCAAAACCTGGACAACACTACCACACCCCTGGACAGCCCCCCCCCCCCCCACTGGATAGCCCCCACCACACCCCTGGACTACCCCCCAACCCCCTGGATAGGCCCAAACACCCATGGACAACCCCCCCACCCTCATATATACCCCCACCCTCTGTACAGAACTCCCACAACCCTGGAAATCCATCCCACACCCCTGAAATAGATCAAAAAGTTTCCAAAAACAAACCTAAACCCCCTCGCCCCACTGGACTTCCCCCACCACACCACTGGACACCCCCACACCCCTGTACATCACCACCAGCCCCTGGACATCCCCCACCATCTTGTATACCCTCCTAACCTCCTGTATAACACCACCCCTGGACAGCACTCCCACACCCCTGGACATCACTCCCTCACCCACACCCCTGAAACACACCAAAAAGTTACCAAAAATAGACAAGAACCCACTCACCCCACTGGATTTCCCCCACCACACCCCTGGACACCCCCACCCCCTGGATAACCCGCCTTCTTGGACATCCTCCCACCCTCCTGGACACCCCCTCTAGGGGAATTCCACTGGAAGTTACTCATCACTCCCACATGCTAAGCTTGAGCTCTCAAAATGTTTCACATATCGATGTGATGACTACCTTGCAGCGTCGTTCAGTCCTACGAGGGATGGCGGTGCCTCCTCTCCCACCCCTTGACTGCCCCCCCCCCATCCACATGGAAACCATGGACCCTCCCCCCCCCCACACTGGATAGCCCTCCCACACCCATGGAATCCCCCCTCACCCACATGACACACCCAAACCCCTGGACACCCCCTGGACAGCCTCCCACTCCCATGGACAACCCTTCCACCCACATAGAAATTCTTCCACCCCCTGGACTTCCCCCCACTCTCATGGACACCCATGACCCCCCCCCCCCCCCACCCCACCGGATAGCCCTCCGACACCCCTAGACCCGCCCCACCCCACTGAACACTCCCCACACCCTTGGAACCCCTCCCCCGCAGACCAGAATCAATACCAGAAAATAAATCATAAGTATACCAAAACAAGAAGTAGAGAAAAATTAAATATTCAAATATATAACATTCAAAACATACACTATCAACATAAAAAAACTAAATCAAACCTAAAAAACTTATAAATACACAATAACAATTACAATATAAAAAATTACATTTTACTTACACACAACTAAAATTCAATCAAACCTGTAAAATAATTTGACCACTCCACTTGTAAGTGATTGATGTCTTAAGCAGTATAGGTTTTAGGGTCATCAAATAGCTACAGATTAAATGGATAGTAGTTAACGTGTATAATGAATTAATCAAATTGAAATATTATGGAAATGATTAAAAGGAAATCTTAATATGTCAAAGTTCACAACTATTATAGTTTTTATTATTTCCTACATATAACATAACATATAATATCCACATTTTATGATTCCTTGTTGTTTATAACAATTTTGTTTGAATGAGTGTAAATTCAATATATTATTTTTAAGTAATAAATCAAAATGTTCAAATTATAAATGGATATTTAGATTTGCATTTACATATTTGAACTTTGCACTCCTTTTCATTGTGTTTTTTAAAATGTAGACCCACCCCCTATTAGAAAATAATACAAATGGGGTAAATTTAAAATTCATTACAATATATAATACTATTGAGAATTTGAAACTTACTTTTCCAATATATTCTTAAAACATTCCAGCACATCATCATGGACATAGTATATCCAATAAAGTGTTTTCTCCCTTGGGAAAAAAACCCCTAACGTCCAATGATCACTGATAAAAGATAATTTAAGGTTAGTGGCTTTTTATGTTAAAATATAATGAACTCTTTGAGAGAGATGTGTTTCATACCTCTCACAAAAAGGCATCATCGAACATTGTGTGACTATATTATATTAATTTCATTCAGAAATATAAATAATTCTTTGTTCCTCATCCAATGCACATGCTTCAGGGGAAATCAATTGTGGGTCCATGAATCCAGATACATCTGTCAGCTCATTCCTCTCATAATATTTATAAAGATACCTAATACAAAACAGACATAACTATACATTTTTAATAAATATAATACATGGAAAAGGTATTAAGACTTACATGGAAAAAAATTCCCCACAATGATGCCCAACTTATCTCCAGTAACAAGATCAATAATATCAGTTTTCCTAATCACCACAGTTATTACACGTCCACAAACATGTGCTTCCTTTGTAACCTCATAATGACCCGCCAAAAAATTCGAATATCATGACAATTTTTCAAGACTACTAGAATCTGTATCATATGTCATAGCCATTTGTCTTTGTTGTTGTCTATATATTATTTCTTTTCCTTTGAAGTATTCCCGTAAAAACAAATACAAAAATATATTAGTTTTCAAATGATAAAACAACTTTAATAGAAAAATAATGTAAAAGATATAAAATTCATACATCTATGGTAATGAGTCGAATAAGTCTTGATGGAGAAATTAAAAAATGGCCGATACTATGTCAACTGTCGTCACCTCATCTATAGGTAATGGTACTCGAGCTGATCTATCTATAATATCTTGTATAGTGACCCTCTGAATCTCTACCTCTAATTATTGATGATGAACTATATCTCCTATACAATATACCAACCCATATGAAACTGTGGGATGTTGAGGATCATCAACATACAAGTCGCAATAAGTAAGAAGTTGTGGAGGAGGAGTATAATGAAAAATGGGGTCCGCAGGCAGAGGTGGGGGGTGGGAGCTACTAGTGGATGTGGGGATAAATAATGGGGTCTGTAGGGGGAGTTGGAGGATTGGGAGCTACAGTCTGAAATTGTCATTGCATGTCTGCAAACATGGACTGTACCGATGCTATAATATTTTCCTCTATCGTCACATTTAAATTATGAAATTCAGCCTCCAAAGATTCTATTTGTTTTATAAACACCTTCAATGTTATAATTTTAAGAACGTGGAAACACTTTTCTTACCAATACACCTACCAGATATCCTCTTACATGACCAGGATGTTTGGGATTTCCCAATGCTACAGATAAAATATCATTCCTCCCAGTAGCTGTAAATGCCCTCTGTGAGCTCTGATCCTCAATATAGTCCTGTATTAATTAATTGAACATTTCTATAATGATTGAAATTATATGAAGAAAATAGTTAACTTAAATAAATAAAATATATATCTTACAATCCTCTCAGCTACGATTATCGATTATTCGGAAAGATATTGCCCTTTTTTGCCCATCCAAGATCTCTTCCATTTTTTATGTCTAGATTGAGGGGATGGAGGGGCCACCTCTACAGATCTTGAAGACATAGCTCTTAGTTTTCAAAAATTTTCCCCCATCATTTCTTCTTCAAAAAATTCATACCCTCCCCGACATAAAATATGAGGGTATACATTTTTATATTGGATCTTCTGATGAGCTTTCCTTGTTTGCTGTAAATTAAGACTATAAAATCATTAACAATACATTAATAATATCATTTATATAAGAAAGCTTATAAATGTTAACATTATCCTTACCCAAAATTACTCTTTTCTTCTACTATCATCAAACTGTCTCGATGTGTCTTCATCTATAAAAGGCTATATATGACATGGATTTTCATGACTCCTATGACCAAAAATGAAATCAGATGAGAGGTTTGATTTGATATCCCTCCATCTCCTGGCATCCATTACTATGAATTTCTTCCTGACTCATCCAATGTCAGGAATATAAAATTTCATCTGATAAAGAAGAGGTTAAACATAATATATATACTAGAAACATTTAATGAATAGTCAAAAAATAGGAAAATATCTTACCAATATCGTCTCCCAAAACTGAGAGATTATTTCTTTTTCCACACTTCTCCAGTCATCATAAAAATGCTTACATTGCTCTTAGCTTGAGTTGATACAAAACTCTTAAAATGTTTTGCATTTGGACCTCTAGTTATATCATTATCATCAAAATCAATGAGTATCCTCTGATCCTGCATACGAGCAAGTTCTAATTTTGGAAAAAGTGTGCACCCATGTTGACCAACTCATGAACTCTTTGTCATAATAGGAGCACATAAGGAAGATTGTGGAACAACAAGAGGAGCATGTGAATGTTTCTCCCTAGAGGTATGACCAATATGCTCAACCACAGAATCATGTAGTTTATGAATTGAATGATCTGTTGTTATCCTTCAAATAAAACAAAAAAACATTATTTTACAAATATACTAATTTATATATTTTAATACTACTATAATCAGAAAATAGCAAATTGTAAGAAGTTATGTAATAGTAAAAATTATTAATATGGTAAGCATGTTGAACAATGGTAAAAATGGTAAATATGGTCAAGATGGCAAACATGGTAAACATGTTAAACATGGTTAACCTAGTAAACCTGGAAAACATGGTAAAGTATTTTTCAGTAAACAAAAATAATAGATACATAATTCATGTAATGGTAAAAATGATAAAGTAAACTAAACAAACATAAAAAAATCAAAAACTTATACTTATTTTGTTTTAATACATGTTTTAATAAGAAAGACTTACAATATCTAACATTTTATGAAAAAATATAAATGTAAACAAGAAATAAACATATGTTACCTGTAATTTTAGCAATTTACAAATGGATAGTTTTCCCAAATTCCGTCGTCGTAATTGTTCCTTATGGAACAAACCATGTCTCCAACATGCTCATCATTATGTTCTGTTAATCTTTCCATAGATGTACGGATCTCACATAAATCAGCATCTTCATCAAGTTCATCATCACCAACATATTGTTTTTTCCCTTGTAAAACAAAATCCCACCACATATATGATTGATATAACACATAGAAAATTTGATTTTCATGATTTTCCATTATAGAAGAATCACTTGTGTCTTCCAATCTATTAAGATTAACAAGTGTCATTCCAAATTAATCATTTCTGACACTGTTGTTACCGATAAACCATTTATAGTTAAAAACATTAACATTAATTTTAAAGTATTCTACCTCCCATATGTCTTCAATCACTCCATAATATGAACTTGATGTAGAAATTTGTTTTTTGTCCCTAGCACTCGAAAAATTCATTGCTTCTAGAAACACCAATACACCACTATTCTGAACTGCACTTCTGATGTCTTGAGTTTTCATATGAAATGTATAGCCATTAATGTCATAACCGGACCATGTTATCACATTTAAACATGGACCACACACTATCCATTTTAATGTCTCTGATACATCTGATCTACCAAGAAAGGTATTTGTAATCCATGAAAAAAAATATTTGTGCTCATTCAAAATCCACATTTCTTTCTTATTTGGATGACATTGTCTCAACTAATTAATATGCAATATGACATATGGTTGAGCAACTGCTATGTTACTCAAGATGTATGATTCTAACTTCTCAATCTGTTCAACTAACAATGATTTGACTTTCATGCAACGAATCCCATTTCCCTCATTATTAACTCGTTCATGTCGAGATTGAGGTAAAACTATGTGTTGCGCCACAACCAAGTAGCTCATACAAAACTATGTAACCTCCATAGAAATATACTTTTCAATAATGGAGGCTTCAGGTCGATATGGATTCATAATATACCCCTTCAATATTTTCATATACCATTCAAAAGGATACATTCAACAAAGATATACAGGTCCACAAAGCTTTATTTCTCAAACCAAATAATTCATTAAATACACCATTATATCAAAAATATTCAGAGGAAAATACATTTCCAATTTACAAAGTATAAAAATTGCATCCATTTCCAAAATGTAAAAAGCACTCACGTCAACAGCATTATTACAAATTGAATTGAAAATATAACACAACTTCATTATAGACTTTCTGACATGGATAGGCAATATTCCACACAATGCAATTGGTATAATTTGTTCCATCATAACATGAAAATAATTTGATTTCATAACTATCAACTTCAAGTCCTTCAATGATACAAATTTTTTTAGATTTGAAGAATAACCTTGAGGCACTTTGATATCATGAAGACACTAAAAAAAGCTAATTTTATCCCTCTTAGATAATGTATGACAAGATGGGGGAAGAAATGTTCGTCTTCCTTTTGGAGTGGGATCTAACTACAAACGTATTCCCATTGTTAGTAAGTTTAATCTTTCATTCAACCCATCTTTTATCTTTCCTTTAATATATAACAATGTTCCAATCAAATAATCACAAATATTCTTCTCCACATGCATGACATCAATATTATTTTTAACTTCATGATATCTCCAATATGGTAGCTCAAAAAATATTGACCTTTTCTTCCAAATATGTCTATCATTGCCAGATTTTTTCATTTTTCCCAATCTCACATCAAGGTGTTTAACCATCTCAAAATACAGATCACGGGATAATGTTTTTGGAGTAATATCAAATTCTTTTGAGCCATTGAATGCCTTTTTAGTCTTCTATAAGGTTGATCCATTGGTAAAAACTTTCGATGACCCATGTACACTATTTTCCGCCCAGGATGAAATTGACAATATGACGTTAGTTGTTCGCAAATTGGAAATGATTTATACCCTTCAACACTGTATCCAGAAAAATTTCCATATGCTGGGAAGTCATTTATAGTGAACAAAAGGACTGTATGTAGTCGAAAATATTCCATTTTATTAGAATCATACACCCTAATACCATAAGCCCATAAAATGTTCAAATCATCAATCAACAGTGACAAGTAAACATCAACATCATTCCTAGGTTGATTCGGACCAGAGATCATTATACTCAACATGACATATTTGCGCTTCATACAAAATTCAAGATAGAGGTTGTAAATTACCAATAAAACATGCCATGAACTATGTGTGCTACTGAGGGTTCAGTATGGATTCATTCCATCTGTTCACAACCCTAGTCTGAGATTTCAAATTTCATTTCCAAATGTGGAATACTGCTTATCAATTTTCTCCCATTGTAGAAAATCATCTAGATAACATATTTTTTCATCACATAATCCATCATCAGAATTCCATCTTAACATTTTTTCATAATTTTAATTAGGAAATAAACGTTTAAAAATATGAATTATAGGAAGATACCAAAATTCCTTTTAAGGGATCATTGTAATTTCTACATCAGCCTATGATTTTTCTTTCAACTTATATTGTGATGTCCCACATTTAGGACACTCTGACATAAATTCATATACCTTCTTATATATAATATAGTCATTGAGACAGGAATGTATTTTCTTGTATCCTAATCCCATCAAGCATAATATTTTCTTGGCCTTATAATGTGAATCTGGAAGATCGTTATCTTTTAGAAGAATGTCTTTCATCAGTTTTAGCAGCTCTATAAAACTTTTGTCACTCCCTCCATGTTTTTACTTTAGGTTAATCAATCTTAACACTGCCGACAAAACAGTAAAATCTGTACAACCCGGATATAATGGTTTTTCCGCATCACCATATAGACGCACAACTATCGGTTCTATCTCAATTTGTTCTGCTGCAATATCACAAATCATTTCTTCAATCCCATCGGAGTTACCATCTTGTGAATCATCATCATCAGTGACATTCCATCCAATTTCACCATGCCAAATCCAAGGGCTGTAACTCAGATTAAAACCATAGAAAATCAGATGATCTCTTATCTCTTTACTTTTCAACTTCTTCATATTCAAACATTTCATGCATGGACAGAAAATAATGTCACTACTTAGAACATTTCGTTTAGCAAATTCCAAAAAGGCATCAACAACTTCCTCATATTCATTGCTCATTCGATGTGCCTTAATCCAAATTTGAATCATTATTACCTATATCTAATATCAAAATTATACATCTTTTTAAGATAAGGAAAATATATGTTTATTTGAAAAAAATCATAATTTGAATGTAAATATTTTTTGAAATATAAAACAAATATATGAGTTTTTAAAAAAAATATGCTTGAATATGATTTTAAAAAGAAAATATTGTTAGATATAAAAGTTTTAAATTCCATTGAATCAATGAAAACGGTGGGGCCTCCATTGGTTGATTGAAAATTGGAGAAAATAGAGTAAACCTGAGAATCAAATCAAATTTAAAATACAAAGTCAGATGGAGAAAATCAAAATGTAAATCCAATCATCATCGCACAATGGGGTTAGGATAACTACACAATTTTGAACACCATGACATGGTATCCCCCATAACCCATAATTTTCTCATAGTCGATGAATGTTCAAAATATATATAACCAAACAGAATTAGATTGCAACACTAATATCCATGAAATAATACAATCATCATGTCATAATCTATCAAACCATGATACAGTAGTCAATCCCAATTGACTCTTATCCCCCACCCCCATGGACACCCTTGGATACCCACACCCCCTTGTCCATCCCCCCACCCCCTGGACACCCCTCCCACCCCCTTGGACACCCCCTGGACACCACCAAAACCTTGGACAACCCCCCTCTCCTGGACACCACAACCCACTTCCTATCACCTTGGAAAACCCCCTGGACACCACCCAACCCTCTGGACAGCCCCCAGGACAGCCCCCAAACCCTTTGGATAGCCCCCAGTCCCCTTGTATTTCCCCCACCCCATCTAGACAACACCCCCACCCTTATAGACATCAGCATCACCCCACCGGAAGACCACCCCCACCCCCACCCCCTTCGACACCCCAACCCTAGTAAATCCCCCCCGGATATCCCCCACCCCTCTAGAAAGCACCCCCATCCCTCATGGACACCACCCCCACCCTACCCCTTTGGACACCCCCTTGACACCCCCAACCCTCTGGACACCCCCCACCCACCGGACAACCCCCCAACCCTTCTGGACAGGCCCCCACCCACTTGGACAGCCCCCCCCCCCTTGTATAACCCCAACCACCTTCAACACACCCCCCCACACCCCATGACTGCACCCCCCCCATCCCACCTCCATGGACACCCTGGAGAACCTCCAACCCTCTGGACAGCCCCCCGAACCCTCTGAACACCACACCCACCCCCTTGGACACTCCCTGGACACCACCACCACCTTAGACAGCCCCACCCCTCTGGACAACCCCCACCCCTAGACATCCCCCATCCCTCTAGACAGCACCTCGCCACCCCTCTTGGACACACCACACCCCCTACCACTTGGAAACCCCCTATACACACCCAACCATCTGTACAGCCCCTACCCCCAGGCAACCCCCCAAACCCTCTGGACATGCCCCCGCCCCCTTGGACACCCCACACCACTGGACTACCCCCACCTCTAAGGACACCATGGATAGCCCCCAACCCTCTGGACATCCCCCAACCCCCTGGAAAGCCGCCAACCCTCTTGACAGCCCCCCTGAACCATGGTGTTTTAACCTCAAGATACTAGTTTTGGCATATCTGTGGATTTTACCCTCATGCTACTAGTTTTGGTATCATGCCATTATTCAAAATGAAAACCATGATATGTATCTCCTACTAGTCTAAAATGCCCTATTGTGAAATGAATCATGTTTTAATAGAATATGAAGTCTTATAATAGTCCACGAAAATAAGAGATGTAAATAGATTAGGGAACAACAAAAAGTGATACCCAAAATAGAAATAACTATGGTTCCAAAACAAACATTCCACCCTGAAAAACAATATATACTTATAAAATAAATCACACTGGTACACGGAATGGGTGTATCACAATGGTTTACAAATAAATTGCATTAATATAGGTTAATGAGATCATTAGTTGTTAATGAAAACAAAAATTACCATCAATTTCAGGCATCCACGAAACAAAAACAAATAAAATAAAAGTATATGAGGCTTACGTGAATATTGTGAGTCGATCTAATAGATATGGTGATAATGAATAAGATGATGATGGAAAAACGAGGTAAGATGGTTCAAAATAGATGAATCTTACCTAGTTTAAACCAAAAAAATTGTAAAACGTGAATATAGACTATCCAGGAAAAAAATGAACGAAATAAAGTCATGGGAGGCTTACCTGAGTGTTGTGAGTGGAGATGATAGATCCAAGGATAGTAAAGATGACAAATGATGATGAAAAAACGAGTTTAATGAAACAAGATTGAAGAGCTGATTATTGTTTTCCCCACGAGAGAGACGAGTCGCCAGTCTGTCAATCAAAAAATCATATATGACAATCCACGGGGCGTGTTAATTTTTAAATGTTTTATAATGTCAGTTATTTAATAACCGACTTTATAAAATATATTAATTAAATTTATAACGTCATATATTATAATAACTGATTTTATAAATGTATCACATACTTCTTTTTTAACGTCAGTTATTTTATAACCGACTTAAAAAAACCGCGTGTTGGTTTTTTACGTCGGTTATAGAATAATCGACGTAAAAAACACATCTGAAACCATAGTTTTTACGTCAGTTATTATATAACATATGTAAATACTGCTGGGGTGTTGGTTTTTTACGTCGGTTATAATATAACCGACGTTAAAAATTCTGCGGGTTAGGTTGTTACATCGGTTATCAAATAACCAACGTCAAAAAGGCCTCAGATGCCACTTTTTTATGCCAATTATATTATAACCGACGTAAAAAATAAATAGATACCTCTTCTTTTACATCGGTTGTCAAATATATGACATAATAAATTCCGTGCTTTGGTTTTTTTCATCAGTTAATTTATAACCGACGTAAGAAAACGAACGTGTGTGATTTTGTACGTCGGTTATTAGAATAATAGACATAAAAAACCACGTGTCACAGATTTTCATGTCGGTTATATATAACCAACATAAAAAATGGTGACGATAAAAACATGTTTTCTCGAGTGGCTGTAGTAGGTGATATAAATAGAGGAACACAAACTAGAGTTTCTCTAAGAAACCAGGTCGAATATCAAGATTTTCTTTCATAGCTTGAACCCAAAAATATAAACGATGCTATTAATGATGAAATTTTGGTTATGGATATGCAAGAAGAATTAAATTAATTTTAATGAAACAATGTCTATGAACTAGTTAAAAGACCTAAGGACACTTTGACAATAGGCACAAAATGGGTAATTAGGAACAAACATGATGAGTCTTGAAATATAGTTAGAAATAAAGCTGGGTTAGTTGCATAAGGACATAGTCAAGAGGAAGGAATAGACTATGAGGATACATTTTCCCCTATATCTAGGTTAGAGGACATTACGATACAAATTGCTTAGGTAGCTCATCTAAATTTAAACTTTATCAAATGGATGTTAAAAGTTCTTTTCTAAATCGTTATATAGTTGAGGATGTGTTTGTCGAACAACCCCCTTGTATTACAAATCCATATTTTCCTAACCATATTTTAAAACCTTTTAAAGCTTTATATAGTTTAAAGCATGCTCCAAGATCTTGGTATGATAGACTTAGGTCTATTCTTATATCAAAAGGTTTTAATAAAGGAATAAAAGATCATACTTTGTTTATTAAAAGGATTTCCAAATATGTTTTTATAGTACAAATTTATGTAAATGATATAATTTTTCTATATTCTAAAAATTATATATGTAATAATTATTAAAAAATAATGAAAAATGAATTTGAAATGAGTTTAATGGTGAAATAAAATTTTCCGTGGATTTCAGAATTTTCAAAACAAAAATGGCATTGTCTTAAATCAAAATAAATACATTAAGGATATTCTAAAATTTTTTGGTTTAGATTGTAGTAAAGGTAGTTAAACACCTATGAGAACCACTTTTATGTTTTATGTTGATGAAACTGGTGAATTAGTGGATCAAACCAACTACCGAGGTATGATAGGGAGTCTGCTCAATATTACATCTAGAAGACCTGATATTATGTTCAGTGTATACATGTTTGATCATTTTCAAGATAATACCAAAGAGACTCATTTAAATAAGATTAAAAAATTTTCAAATCTCTCAAATATACTCCCAACATAGGACTATTTTATCCAAAAGGTCAACTATTTGATTTAATAAGTTATTCGGATGATGACATTTTAGGTTGTAAGTTATATAGGAAAAGAACCTCTGGAATATGTCACATGTTAGGCCAATCACTAGTATTATGGTGTAGTAAGAAAATGAATTTTTTACATTATCTATTGCTGAAGATGAATATATAGCTGTTGGTAGTTGTTGTTCTCAAATTCTTTGGATGAAACACACTTTACTAGACTGTGGATATCAATTGAAACATGTCTATATAAACTGTGACAACACAAGTGCTATTAACATTTCCAAAAATATAGTATCTTATACTAGGACAAAACATATTGATGTCAGATATCACTTGTTGACAGAAAATTATAAATGAGGTGATATCACTATTGAATTCATTGGCACTGAACACTAATTGGAAGATATATTCACAAATCCTTTAAATTCGGAGATTGTAAAACTATATAAAACATGAATTAGGGATGATTAATTTCAGTATAGGGAACCTCACCATTGAACCTCACTGTTAGAGCCTCACCGTTAAACCACACTATTAGAATCTCGTCGTTGAATCTCACTTTTAAAACCCCACTGTTGAACCTCACTGTTAGAACCTCACCATTGAACCTCAATGTTAGAACCTCACCATTGAACCTCACTGTTAGAACCTCACCATTGAAGCTCACTATTAGAACCTCACCATTGAACCTCACTGTTAGAACCTCACCTTTGAACCTCACCGTTAGAACCTGACCATTGGACCTCACTGTTAGGAATGTACCGATAGGACCTCACCATTAGACCTTACTGATAAGACCTCACCATTAGACCATACCGATACCTCCTTACCGATAGACGACTTGAATCTGGGACTTTACATTTTTGGGCTCTTTGTCTGAATCTGAAATGTTTTCTAAATGTTACTTATTCATTTAGTTGTTTTATTTTTTGATCGCTAATTATCAAATTAAAAAACAGATCACTTCTCAATCCACATCAAACCCTATCACGAACATTTTACTCCCCAATCTCAGAACCTAAACCTCTACTCAAAACATGAACCTCTCTAGATCGATGGCAAGAGTCAAAATTTTATCAATTTATGATGAAGGAGACACACCTGATCTTAAGAGACCTTGATTTGAGTCAAGTAGCGAAAACCATATTGTGGAAAAGTTTCCAAACCCACATTTATCCAAGAGGTAAATAGTAGTTGAGAAGCAGTTATGTTCAGAGTGGCTGTTGTCAAGCTATTCATTACTCCATAAGTCATTGGAAGCTCAGGGCTGGGTTCAATGTTTTGAAATCAATAATAGACTCTATTACCCGAATTTAGTGAGGTAATTTTATGAGTACCTCAGGTTTTAGTATTTTGAGGATGATCACTGAATGATTTCCAGAGTATATTGAGTATGTGTGAGCTTAAGCTCTACTAAATGGGCTGAATGTTTGAGGGTTCCACATGAGGGGATTTTTGATTTTTTACCCAAAAGTGGTGCCTCCCACTAGTGAGTTCTTCTACTATTAAAAGTCATTAGTTGATGTAACAAGAAATGGAATTCATAAAAAAGTAATTACTACTGAAATTGTAGGGGAAGATAAGATGATTGTCATGTTTATTCAACATGTTTTAAGTTCTAGGAGAGGGGACTTTGCAACATTAAAGTATCAAGATATCATTCTCCTATATCTGTTAAAACATGAATATAAGAACAACTAATGTATGTTGTTGATGATACAACTAGAATATATGACCAAGACTAGTTCCAAATCCAATACCATATTCCATGATAAGTTCCTATCCCTTATGTTAAATGTGAATGGAGTTGGTAGAGATTTGGAGGAAACTGTTATTTTGCATGATAACCATTATATCACCAATGTGATCTGTAAGCTGATAAAGATTAATTGGAGTCCATGGATGAGGATATGGGTGAATTATGAGGCTAAGGTGTATGAAGAATTTAATCCTATGACTCATCCTACTAGTCCTAAGAATAATAGACACCTGGTCTTAAGCCTAATGATGTAGATCCATCTTATTCAGATGATGAAGGAGAAGAAGTTGTTGCTGTAAAGGAAAAAATGATTCTCTTATAGATGAATGGAGTGACCCTAACCTTCCCTTCAATCTTCATGCCAAAACTGTATCATTTGGTGTGCCCAGCCCACCAAAGAGATTTTCTTGAAGGGAGACCATCCTAATGGACAGTGATAAGGGAACCAGTGAAGAAGAAGGGTCTGAGATTATCTTAAGAGAAGTTAGAGACACCAAAGATGAGGATAAGGACTCTGAATCATGTCATGTAGACTTTGAGAAAAATTCTGCTGAAAATAAAGAGGAATGTTTAAGTATTAGTCCATTAATATGACATACAGAAAGAGTAGAAAGTAGAAATGATAAATTTTTTGAATTCATCGAAGTTGTAATTGTTCGGAAAGTTTTTGAATATTCAGTGGAGGAAGTGGCAGTGAACCTTCCTGTTTGATGAATTTGATCAAGGAGGTCAGATAGAGATAGATGAGGTTGTTCATGACACTTCTACAAGGGAAGAGGAGGGACCTATTGTTACCAGATCTGTTGTTGCTGCCCATGAGATATAGGAATCAATATAAGCTCCTTGGATTGTGGTTTTAAGCTTAGATTATGGAGACTCTGAAGATGACCAGCCTATCATAAACCCTCCAATTCCTACCATCTCAAAAACTACCATTGTAAAGCTGGTGGTTTTGTTACCTATAGATTATGTAAAGAAGGATGAATTGGATTCATTGAAATCAGAACAAAAGAGGTATATTATGAGAAAAAACACTATGATATCGAGAAAAATAGCTCACAATCAAGAACTCATTACAGCTACAATGGAAATGATAGTCTCTACCTGTCACTCAGGTATGTTACATGTGGTCAAGGAATGTCAGAATCAGGAAAGATATTTGGAAGAGTCTATAGAATCAATGAAATAGTCTATTTCCAGCTTTGATGCATTTACGGCTTCAAGAGATCAGGTGGAAAAAAACCTTAGATATGTTAAATGTGTAGTTCAGTAAATGGTCATAGTGTTTGAAGATTTTTAGAAGTCTATTGAAACACATGTTAATGGTCAAGATGATGATATAAAAAGGATGATCAGTAAGCTAACCAAATCATTTAATGGTAGTGTGGCTTTCAATCTATCACCTCTAGGTGAATCTGCATCTTCTTCCACCTCTCCTCTAGTTGACATTGAATCCTTCAAGACCGTTGTTAGAGAAGAATTGGAAATGATCTCTAGTACTAGTACCTCAGAATCACAGGTTATTTCCATTACCATAGAAATTCATAAGCTTGTGGGAGATTATTTAAGGGAAGATGATCTAGATCATAAGGCCATCAATGATCAAGTTTACTTCTATTACAACAAGGTTTACACAAAGCATCAGATGGATGGACACATCAAGTTGTTGTTGGAGAACTTGAGGATTCCACCAGTTTCTATGGCATTTAATGATCGAGTGATCAATCTTCGAGAGCTGACTCTGGCTTTGGAAAATTTCACGGAGAATAAGGATGATTTTATTTCTGCTATGGAATGATGATAAAGCATTATTATAGGCTTCAGGAATCTTATCTTTACTTTCCTCCATGTGGAATGCACTCCCATCATTGTTCCTCCTACATTTCCTATTTCTTCAGCTGCCTTAGGGTCCACCAGTACTGCTCCTTTGATGACTCCGGCCTAGGCCATCACATGATTGACCCCAATGAATCCTCAGAGATCAACTCACTACATGTCAATTGATGCCTCGGTGGCTGCTCCTCCTACACTACTTACTTCCATCCCTCCTCCATCCCTCCACCTTTAGAACCTACCACCTCAGCTTCCATGTCCAATGCTCCAATGGACATTTATGATGTGGATTTATTGTGGACTGTCTTAGTTGATAAAGATTGGTGTATCTTCATTTGTATATTGTACTACTATTTTACTAATAAAAACCCTCTCTTTTCACTATTCTTATTCTGCACACATTTTGTTAATCACAAATGGAGAGAAGATATTCATGGGGGAGAAAATATTGAGAAAATATTCAAAACATGAATTCTCTCTGGGGAATAAGTGTTTATATGTGTGTGTGTGTATGTTCTAACCTAAATGTCGTGTTCTCCATAATATTTATGATTGATCACATCACTAATGACATTAGCAGATGTGTTTTACCTTGATTCAAAACTCTTAAATCTATAGATTCCATGACATAATTTGTGATTATAAAATATGGGGAGATTGTTGGACTCACCTATTTTGAAATTCCCCAATCATGTTTTGATAATCCCAAAACATGTTTTTCATTTAAGTGAAAACCATTTTTTCATTCAATGCTAATTATCTTTCGTTATTGTTCCCTGTTTCTATAGAGTAATATTCTTATACTCTCAATATCACTTCTTGATTGGTGAAGGTTATAGTGCAAGATTTATCTAAGTACAAAGGTCACCGATACAAGGTCACTGGTGAAAAGGTCACCGATACAAAGGTCACCGTTACAAAGGTCACTGATACAAAGGTCATCGGTACAAATGTCACCGATATAAATTTCACCATTATAAAGGACAACGATAAAAATGTCACCATTACAAGGTCACCGAAGCAAGCCTAATGTTAAAGGTCACCATTCAAGGTTACCGATGATAATGTTGTAGTTGAAGTTACTGATGTTAACCTACTGTTGAAGCCTACTGATGCGAAGGCTACCGTTACTAGTCTATGGATACCCTTAATTTTTAAAATTCATGATATTTTTCTAAAGGTCATATTTTCTCACATTAATTCTTATGACATAATTGATATTTGTTGTAGACATATCTGAAGACCATATATTGAAAGTACAATGTATGAGAAAGATTTCACGTGATGTGAGTATTCCCATTGTCCGACCTCAAATATGAATTAAGACAATTGATGAAGAATTATATATATATAGGAATATAAAAAGGGGTTAATTTCACAAGTTTAATTCATAAGGAAGAAGCTACTGAAGAACAAGGAAGAAACTTTTTCGAACACCTTCACTATGAACCCCTGAAACAACAAGAGGATCATTTCAGGAAAAACAACATGAGGTTGAATTTTGTGTTTCATAAACTTTTAATCAACTCAAGAAGTAGAACACTCAATTTCTAAAAGCCAGTACCTAGAGTTGCGACAATATGTTTTGAAGAAAACATCTAGAGATAGACTCAAGCTTCAAATTTTAGAAGGATTCAAGAGGTGAACTGCAAAGACATAGAGCCTTCTAAACTCTATCGCATAATAATTTCTCTATTGTGTTTCTTTCATTATTTTACATTTATGAGAAGTGTGTCTGCATTCTTTACACACTGTATCCTATGCTAGAACGAGAGGATATTGAATATCCTTAAATAAGACCTCAAATGAATTTTTTTCCCACATAAAACTATGTAAGAGACAGTGTCTGGTTTGTGTTGGTTGTCATTCCCATGAAGAACAATGGTAGAGGTTGTGAACCCTATATATTCTTTGAAAACTGTTTTATAGCCCGATATAGGATGTGTATCTAGTTTATTGCAAATATAAACTTCTTGGTGGCAAGTGATCACCATGTGGATAGGATTAAATCTCAGCTTGAGACTGAACCTCTTGTTTTACTTCACTATGCACTAAATTTTTATTATACTCTATTTTATCTCTTTTTCGCTACTTAAATTAGCTAAATCAAAAAAACTGTTTTGATTTCACTTTGAAATTTAGTTTTGTTTAGTGTGTATATGTGTTTAATTTAATAAACCTATTTCAAAAGTTGAATTATTGACTACATTGATTCAACTGAGGACAAGTCAACATTAGAGATAATTATTGAGCAATTAAACATTTATATCTCTACTACCTTAATTGACTGGGCCGTTATGAATTGGGGAATTTTAATCATAACATTTTTAATATAAATTTTAATTGTATCTCAATTCACCCCCCTCTTGAGTATCCACTTTGACCAACATGTGTTTTCTATTTCACATTTATATATTCAATAGATTATAAAATATTATTATATAATCAATATATATGATATTTATATGATAATTTTAATTCAAAAATAATTAAATCATGATTTAAGTAAGAGCATAAAGTATAAAAATCAAAAATATATATGAAAATCAAATTAGATATTACATAAAAAATAATATTAACATCAAGTTTTCATAAATGGTCATATAAATTCATTAAAAATATTATATGTTATTAGATATAATACTATGGTTATATATTATATTTATAATAAACTTATATTTTTTATACAGCAGGTGTTAACATGTAAGATAGAACTCTAGACATAAGGTAAGGGTTTTCTCACATCACTTTTATTTCTATAGGACACATGGCTTACTCACCACTCATTTTTTATGTGGTGTATATGAGCCCATGAATTTTTAATACTATTAATATAATATTATTAATTGGTATTTAAATATATATTTTATGATAATTATTTCACGGGATTTAGGGATTAAAAGAAATCAAATCAGTAATGTAATTTTGTATCAATTTTCCTTCTTTGAGATACATGAGAGGTTTCATACCATTATTTTTATATGGGGTATATATAAAACCCTTTTAAAGGTAATATCATATATCTAATTCCTTCAATTGCATTTTAATTTTCATTTAATGTTATATTTTTATGGATATTATTATTTTATCTTACTAAAGTGGTTAGATTTTTGTGCTACAATATGATCATTTATTGGGACTGTATATGATTATGATTCCATTGATCAAATATTATTATATATATCTTATTATCTCATTGGAATTTTCTTTTGCAATGGTAAATAATTATTTATCCAATTATTGGTACCATTTTTGTATAATTTTTTATAAAATATTAATAAGAAAATGTTTTTATTAAAGTCTTAAGTTATTTCTCTATTCAGTTTGAAATATATATTATTTTAATATAGTGTTTTATAAAAATAATTTAGAAATTTTTTCGACATTATGTTATTATTTTTGATGGAAAATATGTCCCCTATTTTACCTTTTTTAAAATGGTTTTAGAAGAAATCTTCATTTTTGTTTCTCCATAAGAAAATTTTCTAGTCATTTTACAGTACAAAAGGAATGTTCGTCATATACTGATTTACCCACAGTCATGACCATAATTTCCTGAATAATCATTTATAATTTTAAAATTTTATTTTTAAAGAAATTTTCTTTCACAATATATTTATAATTTTTTTCATTTTAATGTGATTTTTGAGAAAAAATTAAAAATATTTTTTTAAAAATAGTTTAAATTTATTTTCAAATATTCTCTGATATCTTTTCAAAAAGTCAATTTAAAAGAATAGTATTTCAATGAATTAGAAATTTCATTATATTTTTTCAAAGTTTTCTTCATATAAAATTGTTTCCATAATTATTACTAGCCATATGTTTATATTTTCAATTGATATTCATGGAAAATGGTTTTTGTACTATTTTAACGATTTCCTTATGATTTTTAATGTATATTCGAAGAAATTTTTTTTAAAAATAATTTATATATTCTATTTTGATTTTTCAAAGCTAATTTAAAAGAACGATCCTTTAGAAATGATTTTAAAAAAATAAAATTTTTAAAAAAGAAAATATATTTTCCTCAAAAAATAAATTTAAATTAAATTGTGAATCGTTATTTATAAGATAATGATTTTTGAAATAGTTTTATGAAAATGATTTCCAATGAAAGGATATTTTTTAAATTAATGTTTCATGTGATTTTTGAAAATCCATATATATCTAATATATCAAAATTTGTTATAGTTTTCAATTTACTAGGGATATGATTCAATAATGGAATTCATATTAATTTTTTAATGGCATGTTTTTTTGAAGAAATGATGTTTATCGAACTAGTTTCTCTTCCACGGGTTATAGGCTATTGAAACGGTTTATTTTCATGGGTTATGATTTGATGAAATGATTATGAGATCTATATTTTTCCCACAGGAAATGATGGGACAAATTTTTTTTGAAACCCATTTCATTTAATGGGTTATGATATAAAGACTTATTATAATCATCTAGTACATGTATTATGTTATGTTAGAACCTATATGTACCTCAAATTCATTTGGAAACATAAGATGAATCATGAGTATATATGTTATGCATAGACCTGGTTTCATGTCCCTATGAATATGAGTGATACTTATTATATGTTCATAATTTCATTAGGTAACCATATTAAATGATCAAAAATTTATTCGTGAAGATGAATATATTTTCACAATGTTATGTATGAATATGATTACATGCCCACAATGTTATGGATGGAACTAGTTGCATGTACCAATGTTTATGTCTAGATTTTATTGCATGATAAAAATGATTTACGTGAACCTGATTGTATGTTACCAAATTTTCATGTAGATATTGTCTCATGTCCATAAGTTTATGAGAGGGATGAATTTTCTGTCCATAACATAATGAGTTAACATATTTCTACTTGTTAATGTTTAAAATGTTATAATATGTTGTTTATGACACAATTCAATTTACTATTACTATGTTAAGATGCCATTGATTTCTTTCCCAATTATCTTATGATGCATGACCTATTAACAACTAATATTTAAGCAATGATTTCTGTCAATGATCTTTGATATGCACGGTATGATCTTATAATTATATGATCATGTTCTCATAACCTTATACTCATGTTATTATTACGTATCTCCATTATTTAATCATATTGATCATCTATGGTCACACCTTTATTATATTCACTTTCCCCATGTTATGAAGAATATTATTTTTAGGAGTACTAAACGGGAAGATATTTACTAGATATATTCAATATCCATCACAATATTAGAATATTTTTATCCTTGATTTCAAAGATAGTAAACAATTATTATCCTTAGACATGAATTTCTAAAATATGATAAATATTTATCCACAATGATGTAATATCTATGTATGTTAATCTTGGGTCTCTATAGTTTGTATCAAAATGAATCTATATACAGCATTTGAAAAATAAGAATATAAAACTTTAGGGATATCCCTATGGATATTTCCATGGTCATGTCTTGGTGTTTTTAAAGAAAATTCTATGGTTTGATATTTTAAAAAGTGGGTGTAATGATTTAGGAATCCTATAAGTAGTTTTTCATGGTTATATTTTTATATAGTATGTTAAGTGATTCTCATAGTATGCTTCTAGGTTTTATTCAATGAATGTAACCCAATGTAACCGTGTTAATAAGGAATGCAATGGAAAATATAATGGTTGTCCCCCTACACAAATGAATGTTATGGGAGCTGAAATGAGAAACCACATTTCTATGGATTCCCATGTTATAAATCATGGTAAACATACAACTAACCAATGGATAGAACAACACTATGTTGGGTCCTTCAAGAGGTATCACCCACCTTCATCCAGTGTTTTCATTAGTACCTTAGTTGTTTAATAGTGGATTAGTACCACTAAAAATATATTTCCTCATATCTAGTGTTCAATGCATGAAATGGTCACGTTGGCTGTCTACTATCTGGAAGGTGAGAATGATCATTGGTGGAATCTTATCAATATTATGAGGCATCATGATGAAATTCACACCTTGGATTTGGAAGAGTTTAAAAACATTTTTTATATAAGTAATTTCATTATATTTAGTGTATGAATATGTAGAAGGAATTAATAATTCATTAAAAGAGGGACTATAAATCTATTTCTTCTAATGAAAAATACTTTACAGGATGCACATGGACTCTTCTTGGGTTATAATTCATCCTAAAAGTATGATTGAAAAATTCGTCATTTTTGGAATCCAACTCTCTATATGGTGTCAGCTAAAGGGACTCTGAATGCTATAAAAATCATTCAATGTAGACTAAATGCTGAATTGGAAGTTTGAAAAACTCTATGTTCAAGAGATAATAAATGGTTAATGGGTTTCTATAGAAAATCCAATGATATGTAACATGGAGAGAAGAAAATTTTTTAATCCCCTACATGCCAAAACTATGGGAAAGTGTTTATATCTATGTTCCTGAAAGGAACATGAAAGTATATCATGTGTGGAAATCCTATACATTAATGAAATAAATTAAAATGTGATTTGAAAAGTAACGATAATGAAATGAATATAGATAAATTTCAATAGAATGAATCACACATTATTAATTGTTTCAGGTTCATGGAATTTGGGAATTATGGAATAAATTCCCCAATACAAGGGCTAACATGGATAATAAGACCTTATAACCACTGAGTATAAGGAAAAATGGAAGGATTACGCAAGAAAATGGATGAAGTTAATCGTGATTACCAAGAACAAATTTATCCCACACTTATATGGGAAGTTAATATTTTATTTTGTCTAAATAAGACCTATAAAAATCTTATTTTTCCTTATGTAGTGATGTTTTATGTGATTATATTCCTATGTAATTATAAAATAATATTTAATGTTCTATCTATGAAATAATGAACCAATTTATACAATAAAAATTATTTTGTTATAAGATAAGTGATTATTTAATGAAGAAATGTTGAATTATATTTTTAACGAGTTATATGATTTACCAATTCCGTAATGGTATATGTTAAACATCAAATGATGTTTTAGAGACTTAAGAAATTATCTGACCATATGAGGAATAATTAATATTTGATATCATTTGATGTCATTATTTGATAACTACATTTGGAATGAACTAGTATTATATTTAAGGATATCATGACCTTTTAATTCATCAATAATAAAAAATTCGCCATCATTTCATAGAGTAAGAGATAAAGTGGAAATCGAGAAAGGCATAACCAATGGGTTATATTGTACATATGAAATTGAATAAAATCATGTTTTCCAATTTACTTATGCTCTTAGATAGTAAAATAATTCCACAATTCTATGAAATGGATATTCAAACAGATTTATCATAATAACATCATTTTTGTTGAACTGATTGTCTTATAAATCACCATAGAATTATGGTAATGAGGCCCTTAAATTTCTATATACCATTCACTTGATGGTGATAAATGTTATTTATCAATCTCTAAAAATTTTAATTCTTTTCTTCCATTTTAAATATCTCATTGCCAACTACGTACTCTAATGTGGAAACCAATTAATGTGTTAGTTTCGATAATAATTATGTTTCCAACATTCCTTTTTCAAGGAATTTTTTGTATTGTTTTCTAAATTGTGTGTTTCTATGAATGCGACTTTCATATATTTATCCATTAATAACCCAAATGAATTTATAGGGTGAAATTCATTTTATTGGGGGGGTATAATGTAAGAACCAGTGATTTTGTGAATTTGTTTTCAAAATAATTTCATTATTTTGATATTTTTCATTTCATGCAACACTAAATGTAGTTTTTTATGTAAAATAACTACATTATTCTTGTTTTTTATGAAAACCCCAAATTAATATCTCACTATAATAAAAAAAAGACTATCTTGTGATATACACCACACTATGTTGGGCTTGTATCATACAGAATATTGAGTCCCTTCAATAGCTTTCATTAAAATCAAAGCCATGTTTTTACCGAACGTTTATATAATATTAATATTATTATAATATTATTATAGATTCTATATAGCCAATATAATAGATGTTACAAATAAGAGTAACAAAACTGTGAAAATTTGATTTACACATTTATATAAAATGAATCATTTAGTTATCAATTATAATAAGTGGATGAATTAACTAATAGAAAATAAAGAAATTAATTTTCTAGGAAAATTATATTTTCTATGTACATATAGAATTTTATCCTAATAAATTTATAAAACCTATTTTGGTCATTCTTGTAAATAAAATTTGTATATTATATATTAGTATCAAACACTTTGATTGGGTTGTGTATCAGTCTATGTGGACGCACTGGATGATACCATGTATTATTGCATTCCAAAGATGGGCAGAATCCATCACTTATTCAAGGACTTTTGTGCTTTGATCAAAATAGGATGATGGGATTTTGTCCCATGATTCAGGATAATTAACCTTAGAATTCGACTCATAGTCTAGGTCTCCAATAATGATTAGAAAGTTGTTCATGAAACTCTTCTCGGTGCCATATATTTGTGGACCAGGGTTACTTACAAAAAATATATTTGGACATTCCAAGGGGTCAAGTCAGGGCATCAACCTTTTGTTAGGGGAGTAGTCATGTTGGTTATCATCGGCATGTCTGATCGCTGGAACTTTTAAACACCTATATTTATTCCCCTTATGATATGGATTCTTGAGGGTGTGGAAGCCCGAAGAATCCCATGTCTAGTGAAGGGAATTGTGTTCCATATGCATGACTCCAGGTCTCTCCTCACCTACTGATGTTTACCTTGGGGTATTTTGTGAGATTAACATCTATCTTAGACGGATCAGACAAATAACAACACTGATGAGTGTGGAAAGATGGTTACATCATTAGGATAGAGACCATGATAGGTTCACTAGATAATAGGATGAAGACTCCCAACGTGGATGAATTTGAGGATGATTAGGCCCTGAAAAAGGGGACACCAGGTATTACCATCAGATGGGATTGAACCTCTAGGAGGCCTCCTATGAACCCTATATAGAATATAGGGATCTAAACCCATGTATTGTGAGAGGGTGAATCACGGGATCAGGGTGTACACAATAGACAACAACCTGAAGACATGTTGGGGATTACGTGTTGTTAAAATCCCGAGTGCTAAAAAATAGAAATGAAATGAATGGGGTTTACAAAATTGTTAGATTCCCAAGGATGGAATTATTTCACCGGGATGTGGTGGGCCGGGGTGGAATCAAGATATATATGGATGGAGTGTTGAAGGACGTAATGAGTGTGGGGGATCTGGGGACAAGTGTAAAGGTGATTGTATTGGGGTTGAAGCTCAAGGAGGTTTCTTACATATCCCTATGAAAGGGAATCAATATCCAAATAGTTTTGGAATGTGGTGATGAGTCACCTAAGGAGGCAGCTCCTATGAATGAATGCATGGATCGGACCTAAATGAAGATGAACACCCGAGTTTGGTAATGACCTTCCCGAAACACAATGGAATAAGGGAGAGACAAGGGTGGGACATTAGTGTTGGTCTTGAAACACAATGAGGTTTCCTATGTCTCCATGTGAAAGGGAATCAAATTTAACATAGTTCAGGATGGGGTAATGAGACACCTAAGGTGGCGGCTCATGAGAATAGACAAATAGATGGGTCCCAAAGGAAGATGAACCTCTCGAATATGGAATGAACGTTCTGAAACACAAATTCTTAAGGGAGAGACAATGAAACCTCAGGTAGGATAAATATGTATCTATGTGGTAGGGAATCAATGTCCACGTAGTTCAGGATAAGGGAATAGAATCAGGGTGTACATAATAGACAACGACCAAGAGACATTATGGGTCTTACATGTTATTATAGGCCCATATCAGTAGGGAAACTCTTGGTGGGAGGAGTACCGATTTGAGTGTAGGTATTATTCATGATTTACTACTTGGGAACTGATATGACACCATTAAAGGGTGGACCAAGGATGGTGTTCCCAAAAAAGGGGATGCTGAAATTTATCAATGTTTGGGGATAAACCTCAGGGTTGCTTTCTGTGTACCCTCTATTAGGAGACAGGGAACCAAAATCATGTAATTTTAATTTATACAATTTAACATAATGCAGGATGAATGTGGAATATAGTTTAACGTCATGTAAGAGGATGGTATGAGTGTGGTTAAGTTGTTGGGATAGAGGGACAATGGAGCTTGAACCTCATAAAGGATTTCTACATACCATTCCTTGAATGGTAAAAGATAAATGACCATGTAGATCAGATGAGAGTGGAATGGGAATTATACATCAAAGTGGCCCAATGAGGATGTAATGGTTGATGCTTACTCTAGCCCACCTTGATTCATTCTCTGTGTGAGAAATAGGAGGCAACACAGACCTGATGATCATGTTGTAAATGATGCATCTGTAAGGAATGAAGCAAGGCTTACACATGGTTAGTGGACCAAAGAGGATACATGGATTTACATTTAGTGGGAATCCTGGGTTGCGGTCTAGTTTTATAAGAAGAATATGGCCTCCAAACCTAGAACACCCTATCATGTTGGGCCATGGATTACACAGAGACTACCCAAGGTACATTTGGTAACAATTCTAAGATGGAGATGGGAGTGAGAAGGCACTAGTGACCATCCCCTTCATGGACTTCTTTATAATTTTCTCTTATGTGGTGATCATAGTTTAATATCATGTTTTGGTGATACAGGTTCTTGGATGTTTAACATCTTGCATCTTAGATGATCGGGATTCACTCCCCAATCAATGGACTTTTATAACTGGTTCTTATTAACACTCAGTGAAGGGATGGCACTAGAAATGTCATATGGTGATGGGGTTGTGGAGTGATACATTGAAGAAAACACATTATCATGTATATGAAAATAAGAAATATCCATTACAATGACTATGAGAAGAATCCTAAGGCAATGAAACACAACATAAAAAATTACCAGATGGACTTTGAAATCTCTTTTTACAAACCTGGAGGGCCACACGATAAAAGGTACTAGAAAAAAGAGGCCTCACGGAGAGTTTCTTCACAAAGAATAAGAGTGTGTAGGCCACATGGGATCATAGAGTAGATGGCTTCATAGAGCATAGGTCTCTCATAGACGAGGCTTTGTAAAGCATAGGGCTACGATGAGCATTGCGAACCAAATTAACCATGGAGTACACAAGTATTTGGAGGGTGTTTTTTTATGATTGGATTCTTTAAAAATCCATAAGTACACAAAGGGGTCTGCTTCCATTATGATGTCTCATAGGCTCTGTGACATGCATCCCTTCATGAAGAGGTGGTAAATTTGACCAATGGTAAAGGTATTTCGTAATGCTCAATTACATTGGATGACTCATTTTTCCGATGGTTTGTAGAGCAAAGGTCTCCTCATGATTTCAATGAATATAAGGTTAAAGGTAAGGGTTTTGGTCATTTTAGAGTGGTGTGAGCCTAGTATTTATAGGTTCTTGGTGTTTTTGAAGAGTTCAGGACACGACACAGAGTAATTCAAGTTCCACAACCGAAGGCATATTCCTTCAAGTTTTTCATAATTGTATATTTGACTATCAGTCCCTCCACAACAATCATCGAAGATTCTAACATCTCTCATGTTTTCATAACCATAGTGGTTTCCATATTTTTTCTTTTTGGAGGGTGCTGAGAAGGCATCTGCATTGTAGTTTTCACAGTGCTAGAAGGCTTTGTGATGCTTCTTTGTGAAGAAAACCTTTTGGAATCTTTTTTGATCACATTGTTTATATTTCTTTACAAGTCATGTATTCTTGAACAAACAATATTCCATCAATGTTTTCTATAATCTTCCAATAGACATGATAGGTATAATATAATGATGAAACCAATTTTTTTTAAAAAAATATTATTTTTTAAAAGTAAATATTATTCATTTTAGTAGTGATTATTTTTAAATTATATATGTTGAATATTTTATAAATTTAAATCAGAAATATAATTTTTTTGAATTTGGAATATCAAAATTTACTTTTTTGGAATTGTTGGTGTTTTTATGAGATGTCTCGTTTTTTGGATAAATAGTGAAAACACAAAATATTAATTCCAAAAAACCATTTTTTATAATGTATTTATATAATTAAATTATGTACTAGTGTGGTTTTAAAGTATAATTAGATCAATTATAAATCAAATAATGTAATTTTGGTCATTATAATTAATTTAACAATGAAATTTTATATAAAAAATTTTCAATGTTTCGGACCATATCACTTTAATAACCAACATTTTTATCCCCTATAAGGGGTTAGTTTTAATTTAATTTTTCCCCTTCAGTGATGGGAATATGTAAAAGAAATATTCAATATTTACAATAATAACAATTAATAATATAATATTATTACCAAAAAAATTATTCAAACAAATTAGTGAATGTGACTAAAATTAATTACAATAATTATGAGAAAAATTTACATAACGAAAGACTAATCCTTAAACATAAGGCCCAAAATGACCCATAAAAGTATTAAAAATACAATATTTTGTGTTCATATTTCTAAACTATACTTCCTTATAATAAATTTGGATGCTTATTTGAGCCACTTGGCATGTAAAAAACGTGGATGGAACTCCCTTTTCCAAAATTTAAAAGAATGTCACTCCTCTACTATTAAAAGGCACTTACCCCTCCCACATATTCACACCACTCAAACCCATTTGGACCATCCAAAATATTCCAAAATATTCTCCCATACCTACTACCTTACTCTTATAATCATCCCTTTGGGTTGAATTATAGTCAAGGATTACTTTTTTTGAAAACCAAGAGGATTTGCGAAGAGAAGAGGCAATGACCTTCCTCAAGTTCTGTTGTTTTATTTTTATTATCCACCAAATAAAATATTCTTATTAAAATGTTATATAAAAACATATGAGTCCTAAACTTTCTAATATTTTTTAATTATAATGTTTCAATATACAAATACACACACTTCCATCAAATGGGTAACAAACATACCGTTCGTGTATATAGTTGACTACCACTTTAGAAAATGATGTCATTCAAAATTACTTTACCACCTCTCATGGATGGGAATTTAGACAGAAACAATATTTTTAATATTCTATTTATGATATTTATGATTTATTTATAATTATTTAACTGTTACATAAAAAATATCTCCATTCCTTCCATTTTTTATAAATATGATAACTTTGTTTTTGTACGTGTGGACTACTTCCTCCTTAGTGCGATGTGATTTGTATCACACTTTACATAGTCTATATTAAGGACTAATTTATTTAACATATATTATATACATTAAATAATAATAATACTATAATAATTATATATATATATTCATATATCTCATTTAAATTATTTCTTTCAATTCAAAAATTAAATGGAATCAACCTTCATGCACACCTTAAGCCTACAGTCTCAATGAATGGTGCATTCCATTTCATATTTCTATATTCAATAGATTTTTATAAAAACATATATAATTAATATATATAATATAGATATCTTGTTTTAAATTTTTCAAATATTTAAATCATGGAATAAATAAGATGATCAATAATAAAAAACCAAAACATAATAAAAATAGATATTACATGAAAAATGACATTAACATGGATTTGTTAATAAACCTACAATATAAAGTCATTACCAAATCAAATATGTATTTAGATATTAAAATATTTCTATGTGGTATATTTATAATAAACATAAATTTATTATCCATTTGTTTTGAATGTGTGTGAATATATTAAAGACATATGTTAGGGTTATCCCATCTCACTTTTAGTCTCTACGAGACCTATGCCTTATTCACTACTCATTTATTTTGTGTGGTGTATATACTACACATGAATTTTTTTTCAATGATTACTAAAATTAAATCTATGGGTATCTACATATCCATTTTAGGATCATTATTTCATAGGTTTTATGGATCAAAAGTTACCATATAGGTAAAGTAATATTGTCTCAATTTTCATTATTTGAGTAATATTCCAGGTTATAAAATTTTATTTTTAAGGGGGCTTATATACCACCCTTTAAAATGTCATATCATGAATATAAATTTTTTATTGATATTTTAATATTCATTTAATGTTATTTTTCCCATGTTTATTTGGATTTAATGTTTTAAATGATGTTATGGTTGAGTGCTACAATTTAATCATTTATCTAGATTGTTTATGATTACGCTTCCACTAGAGAATTATTATAATACATATCTTAATAATTCATATAAATTTTATTATACTATGGTTATTCATGTTATATACAAGAATTGGTATAATTTTCCCACTATTGTATTCTAAATATAATTCAAAAATTGTTTTAATGAAAATCCGATTTTATTTCACCATTCAGTCAAAAATCTATATTTTTTCAAAACGATGTCTTTTTAAAAAGTCAAAAATGTTTTTCCATTACACTAAAATTTTTATAAAATATTTTTAAACATGTTTTATCTCTTTTAAAAATTATTTCAAATGTTATATTCTTTATTTTTCTTTTCATGGAAATTTTTTAATCTTTTTAAGGTACAAAATGAATATTATGATTTTATGGAATTTCTAACCAACATGACCATACTTTCATTTAATATTTTATTGTATCATTGACAATTTGTTTTTATAAAAAAATTTATATTCATTATTTTATTTAATTTAATTTTATTTTATGAGAAATAGTTTTAAAATTTTTTTGATCTTTAAAAGTTTTTTAAAATGATTTTAAACTATACCATTATATGTATTCAAAAAATAATTTTCAATGAAATTTATTTCAATGAATTATATATTTATTTATAAGGCATAAAATACATTTTCAAATAAAGGGGTTCTTAAAAGGTTTTCAAGCATTCCTTTTGTGATTTAAATTTTTTTTCACATAAACAGGTTTTGAAACATTCTCTATGCTTCCATAATGAGTTCTCAAAGAATTTTTAAATAAAAAGGTTTTATATGATATTTTTGACTTTCATTTTTGAGATTTAAAAGCTATTTCATATGTAAAACGTATTCCAAATTCATTATGATTAAAAAAATCAAATAGGAAAATAAATTTTCTTCAAGAAATGTATAATATAAAATTTTGATGTTCTATTTATAATTAACAAGATATTTATGAAATGATATATTCCTTATGAAATGTTAAATGTAATATTTTAAAATACTCATTTATCTAATATACCATACATTTTTATATTTAATATCTTACTAGAGACATGTTCTAATAATACCATTCATATTAGTTCATTATTAAATTTTGTTTTGATGGAATGATGTTTATGAAACCTATTTATCTTCCATAGGATTTATGATTTTGAACCAGATTTTTTTATTTCGGTTATGATTTAATTAAATAATTATGTGACCAGTCTTTTTCCATATGTAATGATATGATTAATTATTTATGGTACCCTTTTTCATTTCATGGATTATGACTTTATAATTTTTTATAATCTTATAGAACACTTATTATGTAAAAATATGGACCAATCCCCTCTATAATGCATTGGGTGACAATGCATGAATAATTAGTGTAACACCCTAATATTTTATGAGAAGTATTTTTTTACGTAATATGTTATATGGAAAGGAATATTCCACAACACACAACACTATCCTGGCTTGCGTTACATGCAATCGTGACCTTCCTCGATAGCATGTGTAGTACGGAATACCGAGTTTCAGTAAACAACGATATATTATATTATTATAAACTAGCCGTTATGAATATTATTAACTGAATTTTAAATTTTATAACATTTTAATTCATCTTATACATTTTCTATAATGAGGTATGAAAAAAAATCAGTTTTTTGGATAAAAGAAGTATTTTTAAAAAAATGCAGTTTTACCGCCTTTTGATGACGCACCCACATTAAATCTAGTTTTTGACAAGTTTATAAGTTCAATATGAAAAATAAAATTCTTTTTTAGAATCAGGATATTAAAATTTACTTTGGATAAATTTTTCATATTATTCGGATAACTATCATATTTTAATGAATAGTAAAAACACAATATATTTTAATTTAAAACAACAATTTTCATTGCAATACTTTATATAGTTAAATTATAATATTGAATGTTTTAAAGTATAAATAGAAGATATTTTTACCATTTAATATAATTTATGTCATTAGCATTAATTTTACATAGAATTCATAGGTAAAAACATTTCAATCATTGGCAATGTTTTAAATTTTAAAACCCGTTTACTTTACAACGGGATTAATTTTAAATTAATTACTGCAACTTCTGTGTTTTCAATTTTGAAAAATGGATTCCATATTTGGAATCAGTGGGTCCAATTTATGTTAATAGGTTACTTTTATTTTATTGATATTATGAATAGTAACTATGGTAATTTTTATTTACTACGGTTAAAGGTAAATAGAGGAATTCATGGTTAAAATAATATTATAATAATTCAAAATTACATTGACACTTGTCCTAACCTTGTTGGATGAGTAGTGGCCGACCATCGGCATCCTTGGGTTGATTTTGGGACCCCATTGAGCCACTTGTTTGTGACAATGAAAATTTGGATTAATTAATTTAATGTAAAGACAAAATTGACATTAACAAAAATATTTTAGTAATTAATTTTCATAAGGGGATATATAAATTATATTTTAGACTATAAGTATTCATTGGAATGATAAAACTATTTCATACATAATGATATTTTTTTATAATTTTTAGACACCAAATAAATTAAATTATTTATGACACAATAATGATGAAGTATTTACCTCAATAATAAATTATTAAAATAAATAAGATTATAATGATTAAAATATTCTCCAAAACATGACCAATTCTGATTGGATGATTTTATTTCCACTATGAGTCATATTATCATTATCTTTAATTATTTTTGGACCTTTTGAAAATGATGATAAGTTTATAATAAAATAATATTTACACACTTTCCAAAGGTGCCCCTCTCCTCCCTTATAAAAGGCACCTCTTCCCTCTCTTCCTCACACCAATTTGAGCCTTAAAGGTCGGCCAACCCCTACTAGAGGTACTGGTCTTCTCAAAAGACCAACTCTAGTTCCTTAAGAGAAAGTTTAAAGGAGGCACTTCGAGAAAGAGGTAATACCTTCTACCATTTTCATCATGTTCCATTCGTCTTATACTCCCTATTATTTAGTTGTTTCATTATGAGGTAATAACATAATTATCCCTCATATACTGATATGTTATTATAAATATGAAAGAACCCTATTTCAACTCTTATCCATCCTACGGAAAACGAAATCACCGCACGTGCTTACGTATGGAATACCATCTCCACGTCGTCGTGTAATCTGTTTTCCACCAACACCTTACTTGGATGGGCATAATGGTGCAAATAAATAACTATATATGATTATTGTGACTTGGTATTGATTCGGAAATATTATACATACATTCCAATACAATTCCACGATCATGGGAAGGATATCATCGCTCGTGCGTACGTACGGCCTACTGTCTCCACGATGTGATGTGACTCGTTCTTTATGATCTTCATTGAATAATGATTATATAAATTAATTGAATAAATAAATATGATATATATTACACTAATACCATTCTGTAAATTATGTATCTATATCCTATAAAGTGGAATAAGAATTTATTTAACAAAACACTCATAAGAACAAAAAGTAATAAACACCTGAATAACAAGTATTAATGAAATATTACATATAAGAAGCTAAGAATATGACCATATATGATATCATAACAATAATTATGATTCTGGAATAAGTCAATAACATTATTTAAATCATTATACAAGTATTTTGGACACTTACGAAGCAAATCAGACCTAAGGTAAGGGACAATCTTGCAATCTCAATTTTTTTTCGAGATAGTTTATACTTGAGAATTTACTGGGGAATATTTATCATCCACATCCATGTTTCCTCAATAAGTAATATTATTTATATCCTCCAAAAATCTTTTAAATCCAAATTTATCCTTCGGTGAGTTTTTAGTAAAATATATGAAAGGAATCTTTTGTCATTTTTCATACGAGGTACTTTTTGAATTTTCTGACAAAAGAATGAGAAGAATTATTATTTTTTAACTTATACGGCATGAATGGGTTTTTAAAACATTATTTCCAAAAATCATCCTTTAAAAGTTTTGATTTTTATTTTTAATGAACTTCTTTTAATTTAAAATTGTATGACATGTTAAGAATGGAAAAATGTTTTTGAAGTAGAAAAGATATTTTCCTCAAGAATGGAGTTCAAGTGTTTTATCAAAATTATTTTCCATCTAAGATAATATAGGGTTCTGTTTATATCTTTATTATTACATTGATTTGATTATGTTGTGATGGAAATATTTTTATGAATTCATTTATCTAATATAAATTGTTTTATGGTGTCACAATGTTCAATATTCCCATTTTTATTACATGGGTTATGCAATGATGTATGGTTTATGATTTTGTGGCACACATAAGAATGGTATCATTATGAGATGGGTGGGACATATATCTCCCTCCAATGCATTGGGTAATGATTTTATATCTCATGATATAGACATGGCTGGAACGACAGGTTAAACCAGTTCAGTGAAATAGGACTGAAATGTGGAGTGAACTCGGTTCAGAAATTTACTTTGTCCACTAAGATAGTCTTGGAAATGAGTCTTGACTAATAAGAAATGATTCTCTATTATTATGTTTGTATGCCACAAAGTTTTATGTTTTATGTTATGATTATTGGGATTACATTTCACTACCATGATTTATCCCATGTTTTTAAATTATGATCTCTTTTGCAGGGTAAGATTTCCAAAATGATATGTTCTTATGAATTTGATGTGATTTATCTTTCTTTTCATTACCCTAACCGAGCATTTGAGATCACACTTTTGTATGTTTTCTTTCCCCAGGTCAGGAAGATGGTTATTAAGTAAGATATGCCAAAAATGGATTATAGATATGATGAAATAAATGGGAGACAATGTAGATGCTTTATGAACTAGTTGTTTATGTTTCCCAGTTTCTAAAGACATTATACCTATATGGTCCATTCATGGTTTTGTTATATGTTGTAATAAGTATGCTACAATTTTGAAGTAGTAACCATGTATGTAATGTATGGGTCGTTATAATTAGTATATAAGTTATGCATGGATCTTTTTTACTGTTTATATGTTTATGGGTGAATTTAATAATATTTTCAAGATTTTATGATTGAGACATATATTTTCCTCCAAATTTTATGAATGAAATTGATTGTATATTGAAAATATTATCAGTGAAAATGATTATATGTTCAGAATTTTAGTAATGGACCTAGATTTATTTCTATAAGTTTTTGAGTGGACATGATTGCATGTTCACAATATTATTGGTGAACATAATAACATGTTCGAATTTTATTTTGAAACCTAGTTTCATTTTATACTTTTTTGGGAGGGCTTGATTTCAAGTCGTTAACTTAATGCGAGAGCCTATTTCTACTTATACATGTTCACAATGTTATAAGGTGATTTTTTCCACAATTCCACGTATTGTGACTAAATTATGATTTTGTGGTTTTTGTTCTCGATTATCATGTGATTCATGTCTTATAAAATACTAAAAATTATGCCATGGATCATGTTTATGATCTTTGATTTGAAGTTTATTATATTATACTGATATGATCATGTTATCTATAAGAACCTGGATCTTTTTTACAGGTATGTTTTTCTGTTTCTGGTAATTTTAAAGAAAAAGAGGACAATATGGAAATTTTAGAAGTACACGCAGTGTACTTTATGAGTACACGCCGTGTACTGCGATGCCGCTGGAGGCGGTGTGCTAGCCGTGTCATGGCCACATATACGGCTGTGTGGGAGTGACTTGGAGGCCGCCTAATGCAGAGTACAAAAACCAAAATTACACGTTGTTTACTCCAAAATTACCCACCAAGTATATTGTTTTTCATTAATCGCACTGGGGTCACGTCTAATAGACAAAACTCACATCTTCTAGGCTATCTTCATCCGAGAGAACCCGCACGGATGTGGATATTCGACAAGCCCCAAGACTTCATCCTTCCTCCAATTAGAAAAATGGTGATTGTGTTGGAATTGCATCAGTGAGTTATTCCTTATTCCAGAGCATCATTTTCCAATTCTTCCTCTTTTCCAAGTTATCTTGGGTTGAACATCTTATACATTTTCATAGATATACAATGTTCTATGGTGATTCAAGTGTTTAGGTTCAAGAATATCGATCAACTAATGCCAATGTTGGTGGTTTGTGCCTTTTCGTTCACTGTCTTTCAATATTATGTTCCATTTCCACCAAACCCTTGTACAGTGTATTGCGTGTTTACCATTTTACCCCTGTTATCTTCCTGCCATGCTTGTATGCCTGTGTATAGGTTTAATGGATATGAATAGTACTATTTTTCTTTACCTTGGATGTTTTTCCCGTGCATGTTCTATTTACGACCATTTGGTCATGTCAGCTAGTTTGGATACTTTTCCAATTTTCCATACCTGTTTCTGTAGGATGTAGAGTTTCAATAAGGACATGTTATTTATGTTGTAGAATATTTATCCAAGTAGATTTTTAGGTTTACGTTGGTCTTATTTCATTTCTATGTGGTTATCCTACACATGGTCGTGAGAACCAGGTGTAGTAGACTATAAGGGGAATTGACCGGCTGAGCTTCCACAGAGAGTCTTTGAGCATCAGGATATAGGGGGATAGACTATGAGATCATCCCCAGAGAGACATGCATTACATTGTGTTATAAGGGGATTGACTATGTGAGCTTCTACATAGATTCCTTGACTTCTTGAGACTACAAGGGGATAGAATGTGTGAGCTTCCTCAGAGAGTCTTTGTTTTTCTAATGAATTATCGTGCTTAACAAAGACTACAAGAGGAATTGACTGTGTGATATTTGTTAGAGAGTCTTTGAATGACCAGGGCTATAAGGGGAATTGACCGAGTGAGCTTCCTCAGAGAGTCTAGGACTACCTTAAAATATAACGGTAATTTACTGAGTGAGCTTCCAAAGAGATTTTTATAATTTATTTTTGTATGACCAAACAAGATAGGTTAGGTTGAGTGTACATCCCAGAGGATTTTGGGTACTTGTTAGGTAGAAATAGAGGGGATGAATGATTGTACTTTCCAGAGGGTTACCAGTTTGATCTTCGCTTCTTATTTTATGTTTCTTGATATTGGAACTGTGGATTGTTACTGTTCAGCTTGTTCCTGTTTACTGCTTTCTATACTTTTACCTGCCATATATTCACTGACTGTTAGGCACATATCTTTGGGGGGTTTCGTACTGATATTTAGTCTCACACCTAGTTGGTCTATGATTTTAGGCCCAAATTGATTATATTTTTGTAGGTATAGAAAAGGGCAAGCACCCTTCCACTTCAAGTACATGACATGCTATGGAGATGGAGAGAATGGGACCAAGCCTAGGCTTGAGATTCTGAGGAGCTATTATATTTTTCATTATTACATGGTTTAGTACTATTTGTATCCATTATTGTTCTTTTTTTGTATGTTTTCCTAGACATATGTATCATGCATCCTTTATTATGCATCGCTCGAATTGTTTATTAACTCAGCCTTCCACTGTTTGCTGTTGTGGGATATTTACTACATCCACTATTTCATGTTTGTTTACTTCTATTGTATACTCTTCCAATGAGGTAATAGTGTCAACACTATCACACCCAAGGACTTTACAGTTAGTCAATAGCCTCTGGAATTCAGGGAAATGCGCTTGAGGCCATATGACGAATTGTGTACGGGGTGCCTCTGGGTGGCTTCTGGAACCAGTACTTTACAAAGTGGTATCATAGGGATTCATTTCCCTTGATTTACTGTTTGGAGCTTTTAGACAAGGATAAGAAGGTACTCGGTAATAAGTAGTTCCCGTGAGTAGTTAACCCATATACAGGGAAAAACCAATTTACCTCGTTTATTTGAATTTCTTCTGGTTTTTCAAATTTACGGGTGATCTGATTTTTACTATTGGGTGACTCACATGTTTTGTGTTATTCCTATTGAAGTTATTGAGGTTCTATTTCTATTTCAACCTGATGAGATAAGGGTATTCTATCTCAATCATCAAATAGGCACTTGCTTGATATCACATGTCATGCATTGTTGCCTTGTCATCTAGGATGCATTAGCAATTTAATGTTGTTGGGATAGATGTTGTGTAAAATATATATGCTATTATGATAGATTCCTTGATAAAAATACTTACTGTTTTATAGAGTATTGATTTGGGTAATGTTTTTCTTGAATGGATGTCAAAATTTGGTTCTATAGCTATTATGGGCCCTCATGGACATGAATTTGGGGGATCATTGCTACGTTTCATTTGATATAACATGTATAAGATGCAATACATTGATTCTTTGAGAGTATGGGCCCTACCAAATCGGAATTTTTCACTTTCAATGTTCATTTCACTGTTTTCTGGGTTTTGGAGTAGATTCTGAGGCTTATTGTCCAGAAAAACTCAGAATACATTGAGTGTTGTTTTATGTACATCCCATGTGTTCTACTGTTTGGGAAGAAACTGTTTTTATTAAGTACAAGCTGTGTGCTTTATGTACACATCATGTAGTCTCTGACCAAGTCGTAGGCTATGTGGGTAGAGCCACGGGATGGGAAAGGTCCGGTCGGAAAACACAATTTACCATATGAACATGTCGTGTCGTGTCAACCCTGTGTCCACCAGTGTAACCAACAACATGGATGGATAGGACCGTAAGATGTACACACCGTGTTTGCTTTGAACACATCGTTTAGTCTCGCCCAGCTACCCGGCTATGTCACGAACAGCACGGGTCGATGTTATCCCTTCACAAACACGCCGTGTCCATTTGGGAAACACCATGTAGTGTGAGCCATGTGTTAGGTCGTGTCACTAACAACATGGGCCAGGTGAATCTGGTCTAGTACATGCCATGTTGTCTTGTCTTAGGAGATCTTTGTTTCTTAACCTTGTAGAAGGACTCAGTTAGGGGAAGAGGATTCAAGTAAACACCATGTGTTGAGACAACACGCCGTGTGTTTGGGGTGTTACATGAATAGTTTAGGTAGGAGTACACACCCATATAAATGACATAAGGTAACACGCCGTGTAGGAAATATACACGCCATGTAGTCATGTTTTGTAAAACATGAATGATTTCATTCTTTTAATTCCTTATTACACTCCTTGTTTTAAGGATTTGACAACCTTGATCTAAGGTGTGTGATTGACCTTGCAGAGTAATTCCACCTATACTTCCTCCGATTGACTTCCAGTTGTAGGGCAGAGATCAAATGCCAGATATGGCTAATCAGGGACTTTCTGTAAATCCTCTTATTGTTCTAGCATTGGCACCAGAAGTTATACCATTTTTTGGAACTGATTCGAAGTTTAGGTAGGGTTTTTTTAATATGATGTAGACCTTCTAGGGAGCATCGCCTCTTACCCCATTGATGGAAGACTTGAAAAGGTTTTTCCAGCAGCAACATCCTTCCACCTTCTCAGGGGAAGGAGGATCGCAGGCTGCAGAGTTGTGGCTCAAATCCATGCTGAAAATCTTCGATTATATCAAGGTACCACAAGAGAGGAGGGTGATGCTCACAAACTACCTGATCCAAGACTCCGCCAAGAGGTGGTGGGATGTAATCTCTCAGGTGGGACCCCACCAGAATATGGATTGGGAGGAGTTCCAGCGTATTTTTTACGATTGCATCTACCCAGAGACCTTGAGGGCTGATTGAGCCTAAGAGTTCATAAGCCTTGAGGAGGGTACCCTTTCTGTGATGGAGTATTCCTCCCACTTCATGGTGTTTCAGCATTTCACACCTATTCTAGTAGGTGATGAATTGTTCCTCTCTAGGAATATTATGGACGGTCTCAGGTAGGAGATCTGTTCTGAGGGAAACATCTTTTGGTTGACTTCGATATCCTCTATCATCAACAAAGCGCTGATTATGGAGAAAAATCAGAGAGATTATAGAGCTATGATCCAGGTCTATTCTACATCTAGAGGTAGTATTCCTCTAGATGATAGCAGGAATCAACATAGAAATACTGCATGGGGAGATCAGAGTAGGCGGGATGCACCTTCTTGTAGTCACGTGGTGTACAACCAGTGTGGCAGGAGCAGGCATAAATGGTCACATTTCCCGAGAGACCCTATTGAGTGCAGATCTTGTGGATAGATGGGACATCTCCAGCATTTCTATCAGTTTTTCTCTCCAGCTGCTAGAGATGGGGGTTCTTCTATGACCCCACGTTCGGAAGTATCACCACCAGTTTCTCACTAGTTTGGGAACTCGAGTTCTTTTAGCAATTCAGACCGAGGTGGAGGTCGTGGCTGGGGTAGTCAGTCATCGATCCTTTAGAGACAGTAGCTTGGATCAGCCCAGAGTGTTCAGGCAGGGCCATAGGGCCATAGAGCCGGCCAAAATTTTGCAGTGGAGGAGACCCAACATGAGGAAGACCAAGGAGCTCCCACAGTTTGAGGTACGATCTTAGTAGCCTTAGTTTTATCTTATACTCTTTTCAACACAGGGGCATCTTGTAGATTTTTCTTTATTTCTTTTGTGGAGAGCCATGGGATCTATAGCATTTCTTCTACTGATATCATGATTCTTGACACACTGTTGGGTACAAGGAAAACTAATGTAGTTTAGTGTAAGGAGTGACCTCTTGTGGTTGGTGGATGTCACTTTTTATTGGACCTCTATGTCTTAGAGATGATGAGCTATGATGTCATTCTAGTAATGGACTGGCTAGTTCCCATCTAGGCAGTCGTCGACTGTTATCGCCGCAGGGTGAGTTTCATACCACTAGAGGGTGGATATTTTCTTCATAAGGGCGAGTGGGATGTCTATGAGATCATAGAGGGACAGAGTATCATGGGTTTGGAGGAGTTATGACCCAGATTTCTAGTCAATATCTTGTTGACTAGGGGAATTCACAATTAGACTTCCCTCTAGTGGTGGATCGTTTTAGGGACGTCTTTATAGAGGAAATTTCAAGTTTTCCTTCAGATAGTTAGATAGAATTTTATATTGTTCTTTTTCTAGGAGTGGCACTAGTGTCCATTCCGTCTTATAGGATGGCTACACACGAGTTGAAGGAGATCATGAAGCAGTTGGAAGAGTTGCAGGCAAAGGGTTTCATCTGACCCAGTAATTCTCCTTGGGTTTCTCCTGTCCTGTTTGCAATGAAGGAAGATGGTACCCTCATAATTGTGTGGATTATTGGAAGCTGAACCAGTTGACGGTCAAGAACTGATATCCCTTAACTAGTATTGGTGATCTCTTTGATCAACTTCGAGGAGCTCGAGTGTTCTCGAAGATTGACTTGAGATCTAGTTATCAATAGTTGTAAGTTAGACCTTCTTATGTACCTCTTATAGCCTTCCTGAGTAGGTATGGTCTATACGAGTATATGGTTATGCTATTCGGTCACACTAATGCACCGACAGCAATCATGGAACTGATGAACCGAGTGTTCCATCCTTACATGGATTCCTTCATGGTTGTCTTTATGGACGATATCTTGGTGTACTCTCACACTAGACAAGACCATTCCATACATCTTGAGATCATTTTGAGTACACTAAGGGATCATCATTAATATGCTAAGATCTCAAAGTTCCACTTTTGGATGGAGCAGAGTCACTTCTTGGTTCATGTCATCTCTGAGACATGTGATTCAGTAGAGTTAGAGAAAGTGAGAGTAGTAGTTTCCTGGGAGCAGCCGAAAAACATATTTGAGCTACGATGTTTTCTAGGGATGGCTGGGTACTACAAATGCTTCATACATGACTTTTAATGCTTAGCAGCACCGCTAACAGGCATAACTAAGAATGATGTGAAGTTATTATGGTCAGATTAGTGTGAGTCATCTTTTCAGAAGTTGAAGTGGAAGTTGACACCAGCACTGATACTAGTCTTACCAAAGCTGGGAGAAGAGATATATTGTTTACTATGATGCATTAGGTATCGAGCTGGGAGCTGTGCTTATGCAGGTAGATGGAGTCGTTGCATACGTGTCTTAGTAGTTGAGACCACACGATAGGAACAACCCAACACACAATCTGGAGTTGGCAGCGGTTGTTCATGCCTTACACTATTTGAGACGTTATCTCATGGGAGATCATTTTGTGGATTTCACTAACCCAAAAATTCTCAAGTAAATTTTCACTCAGCGTGACCTGAATTTGAGATAGAGGAGGTGGGTCGAGTACCTAAAATCCTTTGATTTTGAGCTTGCCTATATACCTGGGAAGGGCAATGCAGTGGCTAACATGTTGAGCAGAAGGAATCAGATACATGTTTTTTAGGAGGCCAACAGTGAGTGGCAGCTTTTGGATCTGTTCTCTAAGATGCATTTGGAGGAGCAAGACAGTTAGTGGGAGACTTTTCTTTCTTGTGTAGCTACTACCTCTACACTTCTTGACCATTTTTTTAATGAGTCATCTATCGGAATCAAAGAGCCTAGTTCTATGGGAGAGTGTGTTAAGAGAGGACTCTATTCCTGGATAGACCATAGGCGAGGATGAGATCTTTCATTTCCAAGGTCGTATATGTGTTCCAAAAGACATACACGAGAAGCTGATGCGGGATTTTCCTTCTCAGATTGGGCAGTTCATCCTAGAATCACCAAGAGTTATCATGATCTACACCATCAGTTCTAGTGTCCAGGTATGAAGAGGGAAGTTTCGGGTTTAATCATGAGGTGTTCCACTTGTTAGCAGGTGAAGGAAAAGTATTAGTGACCATTAGGGCTTTTAAAGTAGCTACCCATTCCCTAGTGGAAGTGTAATGAGGTTGTGATGGCCTTCGTGACCGGTTTGCGAAGGTAACTTCAAGGGAATGTCGCAGTTTGGGTTTTTATTTACAAACTCATGAAGGTCGCCCACTTCTTGCTAATCAAGTAGAACTATAGAGTTGATGAGCTGGGATGGTTGTACATAGAAGAGATTTTACGTCTACATGGAGTTCCACACTCCATTATTTCAAACAGGGATGTGCGTTTTACTTATCAGGTTTGGAAGGGGATTTATAAGGTGTTGGGTACACAAGTACTTTTGAGTACAACTTACCATCCCTAGACTGATGGCTAGTCCGAACGTACAATTCCGGTTCCTGAGGACATGTTCCGAGCATGAATTCTAGATTTTGGAGGTTCTTAGGAGAAGCATATACCTCTTATAGAGTTTTCCTACAATAAATGTTATCAAATAACTATTCAGATAGCACCATATAAGGCTTTGTACATATGGCCATGCCGATCACCCTTATGCTGGATGGAGGCAAGAGAGGTAGCTTTGTTGGGTCCTCATCTTGTTTAGGAGACCATGGATCAGATAGAGTTGATTCCGAATAGGATGTCTACTACATTGTCTCATCAGAAGTCTTATGATGATCAACGGAGATGACCACTGGAGTTCGAGGTTGGGATCAGGTATTCCTGCGTGTTACACTGAGTTTGGGACACAAGAGGATTAGGAAACAGGGGAAGCCTTCACTGAGGTACATCGGGCTGCTTGAGCTGTTAGAGAGAGTTGGGTCGGTTGCCTATCAGTTTCAGTTACCTTAGAGGTATCAGGCTATGCATGATGTTTTTCATATTTCTCAGCTCCGACGTTACATGTCAGACCCATCTCATGTCATTCAACCTGAGGAGGTTGAGCTTGAAGTCGATGTGTTGTTTTATGATCATCCTATCTGGATTGTGGAATGCAGTACAACGGTTCTCTATGTCGAGTATATTCCTTCGATATGAGTGGTATGGCAGCATGGGAGGGTGCAGGACGAGACATAGGAGAGGGAGGCCAATGTACGATCACAATGGCCAGAGTTGTTCGAGGTTTCTTCTTCTACGCTGTGCTAGAAAAATTCATGGAAAATCTTCTTTAAGGGGGGAATTTTGTAAGAACCCGGATCTTCTTTTCAGGTATGTTTCTCTTTTTCAGGTCGTTCTTATGAAAAAGAGAAAAATCCGTAAATTTTCGAAGTACACGATGCGTACTTTATGAGTACACACCATGTAATGCGTTGCGGCTAGAGGCCTTGTGCTAGTCATGTCATGGCCACACACACGACCGTGTGTGAGTGACTTAGAGGCTTTCGAATGCAGAGTACAAAAACAGCATGTACACACTGTGTAATCCAAAAGTACACTCTGTGATTTTTTTTTCATTAAATTAACCAAGGTCGCGTATGACGGATATAACTCACTTTTTCTTGGTCATCTTCATCTGGGAGAACCCATACGGCCGCAGATCTTTGACGAGCCCCTGATCCTCCATCCGTCCTCCAATTCAAACACTGATGATTGCGTTGGAATCAAATTGGTGAGTTCTTCCTTCTTCCAGAGCATCATTTTAAAATTTCTTATCTTTTCCATGTTATCGTGGGTTGATCTTTTTATATGTTTTTATATATCTACGATGTTCTATGTCTATTCAAGCATTTTGTTTCATGTATATCGATCACCTAATGTCATGTTAGGTGGTTTGTGCCTTTATATTCAATGTCTCTGAGTATTATGTGAAATTTCCACTAATACCCCTAAACAGGGTATTGGGTGTTTACCGTTTTAACCCTATTGGCTTCCTTCCATGCTTGTATGCCTGTGTAGAGGTTGAATGGATAAGAATAGGGTTTTTTTTAATATTCCTTGGATGTTTTTCCCATCCATGTTCTGTTTAAGACCGTTTGGTCATGTTATCTATTTTGGATACTTTTCCTGTTTTCCATACCTATTGTTGTAGGATGAAGAGTTTGAATCATAAAATGCTTGTTATGTAGTAGACTATTTAGCCAAGTAGTTCGGTTGGTTTACTTTGGCCGTATTTCATTATTATTCCATTATCCTACATAGGTCCGTGAGAACCAGGAGTAGTAGACTATATGGGGAATTGAACGACTGAGCTTCCGCAGAGAGTCATTGAGCATTAGGCTATAGGGGGATATAATGTGTGAGAATCCTCAAAAATCGTATGATTAGATTGTGTTATAATGGGATTCACTATGTGATCTTCCTCTGAGAGTCCTTGACTTCTTTTAGAATATAAGGTGATAGATCGTGTGAGCTTCCTCAAAGAGTCTTTGTTTTGCTATTGCATTAATGTGTGTACCATAGACTATAATAGGAATTGACTTTGTGAGCTTCCTTGGAGAGTCATTGAATGGCCTAGGTTATAATAGGAATTAACCGAGTGAGCTTCCTCAGAGAGTCCTTGACCTTGGGGCTATAAGGGGATTTGACCATGTAAGATTTCTAAGAGAGTCCTTAACTACCTTAGACTATAAGGGGAATTGACTGAGTGTGCTTCCTCAGAGAGTCATATAATTTTTTTCATATGGTCAAAACATAGAGGTTAGGCTGAGTGTACTGCCTAGAGGAATATTGGTACTTATTAGGTAGGACTAGAGGGGATGGCTGAGAGTACTTCCCTTAGGGTAACCTGTTTCTGCTTAGCTGCTTGTTAGTTGTTGCTTGATATTGGAACTATGGATTTTTATTGTTCATTATGTTTCTATTTACTACTTTTTTTTTCTTTAACCTTCCATATATTCACTGACTATTATGAACATATCTTCAGGTGGTTGCCAACTAGGATTTAATCACACACCTTGTTTGGGCCATGATTTTTTTCCAAAACTGATTATATTTTAGCAGGTATAGTTAAGGGAACTCAACCTTCCACTTCAGGTACATGACATGCTATGGAGCTAGAGAGTATGGGACCATGCCAAGGCTTGCAATGCAGAGGAGATGTTATATTTTTCTATTTTACATGGTTCATTACTGTTTTTATGTATAATTTTGGCTTGTTTGGCTATTTTCCTAGACATATGTATCATGAATCATTTATTATGCATTGTTCCAGTTGTTTATTGACTCAGTCTTCGAGTGGTTACTATTGTGGGATATTTACTGCATCCTCTATTGCATGTTTGTTTACATCTATTGTGTACTCTTCCATTGAGGGAAACATTTCCCCACTATCACACCCAAGGCCATCGCTGCTAGTCGACAGCCTCTGGCGTTTGAGGAAATGCTCGTTAGGCCATGTGACCAACTGGGTACGGGGCGCCTCTGGGTGGCTTTCGGAACCGGGACGTTACATTCTCATACCCTTGTGCTCATGTTATGATTAGAAATATACCTTTATTACTCTTACTAAGAATATTGACTCACCTAATTCTTATGTTTCCTTTCTTCAGGTTATTACGAATGGTTTTTAAGTAGGTTTACTGAAGGGGATGAAATTTACTAGATATATTTTTGATATTTCACTTGATTATAATATTTGGTTCCATGTTTCCAAATAAAAACAATTTTGATCCTCAGAAATTATTTGTTTTAATATTATGAATATTAATATAACAGTATGTAATATCCTTTTATATTTAGCCTAAGCCTCTATGAAAACACACCCATTCTCCCATTCTTATAATATCTCATAAAATTTAGAACAAATATCCCCTAATTTTTCCTCTCAAGATCCCTTCCACATAGTATTTATAGTTCTATGGAATCACTCTTCTATGTTTAGGAAGTGATACTCATGGTATGAAATTCTATTCCACTCCCCTTTTATCCATGTTCTAAATTTTTATTTAGTCTTATAATTTCGATGTTATTATATTATCATGCACATATTATCATTCCATCACTTTCCAAATTTTTTTCTATCAATGAGATATTTTCATTAACTATCATTAATCTCGATCCATAAACATATTTTAATACCTATTACACTGCAAATATCTATCTATATTTTTTCATGACTCATATTTTATTTTTTAAATACATAATTAAATTCATACATATAGAATTATAATTCATTGAAAATGGATTAAAATGTATGAAACCCATATTCTAATATCATGGATTGAAAATAATGAAATTTTAATGTTTTTATACACTTATTTAATCAATGATCTTGAATGAAAACAATTCTTTATTATCCATGGTTTATTGATGAAATGATTTATTATGATATTTGAACAATGTGGAAGACATGAAATAATACATAAAAAGAGTGCTCCTCGATATCACTCCAATTAACTGGGAATGAATTAATCTGTATATATGACTTGTTTTATGATAGCTTAGTTAATTAATATAGTATAATGGGTTTGAAAACAATTTTATTGAACCGTGGTGATATTCTTATGAATGTACCGTTTTAATAATATATCAACATTTTCAATTTTTGAAAAATATTTTTTTTGTTCACTCATGTTAGGACTCATATTTGATCGATTATAGTTTCTCACGTTCTATTTCATTTGATTAGACCATATCATGATTTATTATCACCAACTTTTATTGATTTATATTCCTCAAAAATATGTTTTACCGAGTTTTATAGGATAAATATTCACACTGTGTTTTGGGATGATTAAATAATGTTTATGATTATGTTTTAATTTTTTAAATATTTTGTTATATACTTAATTTACGAGTAACTGAGACCAAGAATATTTTCTAATTATTAATGAAATAATTTTTAAATAATTATAATAAAAATAATATATGAAAATGGTGGGAAAAAGAACCTGTATTAATATAATCGTTTAGTTATCTACAAAAATCAGGACAAAAATGATAGTAAAAACCCAAGGGATAAGTCTAAGTTTATGAAATCTTCAGGATACATTTTCTAAAGTACACAATAATTTATGTTTGAGTAATAAAATAATACTATGGATACAACATGTTGATGTCGATCTAGCATAGATGTACCATGAGGTGAAAACCCCAAGGGATCATAATTTATTAACTCAATCTATACCTAGTGCTTGATAAATATAATTAATATACACCTAGTGTGAAATCCTTAGGGATATGAATTGGTAAATAAAATTATTTTTTGATTGATATATAGAAAACATAATTTTTATGCATGGTATCCATGAAGAATGTTATATTAATTTTTTAAAATAAAAATTATTGTTAAACAATTATTCGAACATTTTAAATAGAAGAAATTTTATATTTAATGTTTTATTCTTCAAAAGGATTAATAAGAACTATAAGATTCCAACTGAATAACAAATTCAGTAGGAAACACACTGATGGGAATCCTAATTCTAGGGGAACCCATGTTGAAAACAACATTATTATTCTAAGCAAGTTATCATAGTTTTAAATAACAACCCAAATCATGTGGATATTTTTGATTCACCAAAGATGTTACCAAAAGATGTTGAATTCATTATGCATCAAAAACCACCTATGTTTACTGAATCCTCTAGTATAATAATCAGAATAAAATTATCAATACTATAAAACTGATATTTTATATACTCTATTTTTTGAGTATGAGAATGTTACTTAGGTAGTTTACCATTAACAGGGAGAAGTTGATCAATTATAAAATGTGATATAAAAACATGAAACTAAATGATGTTGTTGAAGATATGCAATGATAATATATCCAAAATGCATCTTCTAATATGTACATACATCATAATGAGGACCGAGGAGAAAATGAAAGTTAGAATCTGTCAGAGAATCACCAAAATTTAGGCCGACCATGATGCATAATCGCGATTAGGGCTCGCAATGCATAGGTTGAAAATACTACGGATTTATCGATGAAGCCAGCTGAAGCATCACATTCCACATAGCTCAGCGTTTATCACTTATAAATAAAAGGAGATGATCCCTCCTTTTTCCTCACATGCCTCTACATCCGCATTCATGAGATATCATATTCCAATGCTCCATACACTCCATAATCACTCATTATGTACCGAATTTTATTGACTAGTGCTTCACTACTCTACTCAGAGAATCCACTACACCATGATCTTTAACTACTTTGTGCCGCACATTGAACCTTTATTTTCTACAACTGCATGCTTCATGATTCATATTCACGAATGACTTCTTCATGGATACTCTCTGACTGAGCTTTGGGATTATGCTCTATGGTCGAGATCTATTATCGAGATCTACGATCAAGATCAGTGAACTAGAATAGAAAATAATAATGTTTCTGGGTACAATATATAACCTTGATGCTGATCATGGGATCTTTTCTAATGCTACTTAGAGTGAATAAATGAAGAACAATATGGGGATTAGATAGTGTTTGTGGAACTACATGGATCACAAATCTCTGGAAGAGATGATGTCAGAGAGCCCGAAGATATATCCACTCTATAAAAGACTTTTTTTGTAGGACTCCAGTTTATGGGATATTGTTTTATCCCTATGGAAAGTAGAGATGAACCATATTACTAGTTCAGGAGCACAACAAACCAGCACAAGTGATTTCGGGATGATGATGGAAATACAAGGGAAGATCACACGTCTATTAATGATGATTTTTTATATAATCACACCAAATACATTGATGGAAAGTACTGGAGATTGAGTTATCTCTACCAAAATAACATTATAAATTGAAGGCGGCTCTGGGGAACGTTGATATGGGGTGGGCCGATGAGTGGGATCTATGACAATGAGGTAATTTCATGGATGAATAGGCATTGGCCTACAGGGTTAATGCACCCTGTGACGTGTCTGTTTCAGGGTTGAATAGGTAGGCATCTATGAATTAGTGTGGGATTCACAATTCTATCTTTATTATCCAAAGATAATTATATCAGAGTTTTTGAGCAGGTTTTCATCAACGACTAAAACTTTTCATCTTCACCATGAGGAAGTTGGAATTAGACTATGTGACTTAAAATGGATTTCTAGGTTCCCAATAATATTGAAGATGTACAATGACTTCATACCCAAGAAAAATTCATGGGGGATCTTGAGAAGTTTTTGCAGATAGCAAAGGCATTGATGGACCTGGTGCCGGGTGAGTATAAACAGTTGGTGGGGGAATTACACTTCTAGTAGGGGTTTGAATGTTTCATAAATTTCCAAACAAATAATGGCACTAAAGGGGAGGATTTTCCAAAGAAGATACTAGAAAGGCCTCATAACTGTTGGAAGGAGGGATCTTAGTGCATCAAAGAGAAATCCTATTGGTGAATCCTGGACAACAACCAATGGAAGCATTGGAGGTATTGTGTGAACACCGAGAATCAACTAGTGGTTAGGATGGTTGAGTTCATTTATAATTTTAGTTGTGGTTGTATTTTTCTGGTCCGAGATGAGAACCTAGGTATGCAACTAAGCATGTTGGTAATGGTGTCCCTGCTAGCAATGAGGGAGCTGTCAATCTTGAGATCCCAGTGATGCCCATGTTGGACAAGGTGTTGTTGCACATCAGTGAGGGGAAATGTTCATAGTGGGTTTGTGGATCGTTTCACTACCTGTAAGGCTAGATAACAACACATATTAGCACCAATGAATATCTAAGCCATATTTCTATTCTTAAATTAGACGTTCGACTAGCCATTCTAAACACAGTGGTGAGCATTCTTGCCAAGCTGACATCACTGATTGCACTGAATAATTTATGGAAGGCGAATGAATTGAATTTTCATTCACTCTCACGGCATACGAGATTACTCACTAATGATGTGTAGGTAACTATGGAGTATAGATCCTAACTAATTTCCTTCTAGGGTCGATTCCTGGTGGAACTGGTGGAAAATGATCCCATTTGTGAAATGTATACCCCGCATCGCTTCGCACGGAAATTCCAGTGTATGCAGAGACTAACACCCCAAGTATACCTGGAGGTATGATATGAGGATAACCCATGTGTTATGAGATATATGTGGCTCATTTCTACACAAGAGGAAATAATTATGTGCAATGAGTTTCCCCTACCTACCTCAATATTGGGGATGGCTAAAAAAATTGGTAATGACCCAAAATTTTATTAATGAAAATTACACTTGATCTAAATAAGTATCTTATTATGTTTAATGGTTATGTAAAACATATTCACTTCCTTCGTTTTATGATTTTTTATTTTAAAATACCTTTATGAATTTTTACTGTTGCTAACATAGCTGTTGAATAGTGATCGCATGATTAGTATAAATATAGGGCTTTAATAAATCCAATTTAGATAGACAAAAGAAGTGATGGCCTCATCTTGTAGAATTTATCTATATGAATACCATTTGTCGATCTCGGAAAGGAGGTGGTATCACTGGGATTCACTCTTACCCAATCCAATGTCGTGCTTCAACGAGTTAAGCTTAAACGGAACCACCTACGAGAGAAGTGGATGTTAGTAAAGATTACCACCCGAGCGATGTTATCCGAGCTGCCCCAAGAGTCAGTCACCATTTCACAGCTTACCCCTGGGTATTATATAGGAGTAATAAAGGGTTATGTAACCAGACCCTAGCACAATGATTATGTGCATTATTTTTGTATAGAATAAAGCATATACATTGATTTTATTATGTTTCATTGTAAATTGTTTTTAAATTACAAATAGGTGTTTTATTTTATATTCCATTAAGAAATCTAATTTGAGGAATTAATGTAAATGGTAATTAAACAATATTTTAATAAAATATAATTACAAAATTATTTTTTCTTAAATATATATGTCAATATAGTTTTTATGAAAACAATTGTAATTTTTATTATGTTTTGAAAGCTGTTTTTGTCAAAACCCATGAATTCTAATAAAATGTCAGTTTTTAATTTAAAATAAACAAAAAATAATATTTTAAAAAAATTATTTAGAAAAAATTAATATTTTTTTTGGATCAAGACTTTGAAGTTATCGAACAGTGTTTTTTTCATTATTTTCTGAGACAGTTAAATTTTTGGGTAATAATTAAATACCATTTAAATATATAATGTGTTTTATGACATCATAATGACTCAATAGAGAAGTAATAAAATAATATAAATTTTATTTTATGACAATATATGTTATAAATTTAAGATAATCTGTTTTTAGATTTCTTTCTATTATTTTACAAAGCCTTAAAAGATCTTCCAAGCCCTTTAAAACATTTTAACATTTTAAAATGATTTCCATGAGAGTGTTACTCACCTCCACATAAGAAATACTAATATTATAATTATTTAGGCCATTGGTCTTATAAAATAATTTCTCCTAATCCACTTTAGCAAAAAACCATGGAAACAACCATAGAAAACCCCATTGTATTGTTTGTGGTTTTGGTTATTTTAATGTGTGGTGTCCAAAACCAAAATAATAATGAATTCTTTCTCCTTTCCTATATAATCCCACTAAATCACCCATTCCTATTTAGTCAAACAATTTTTATCTTTACAAACCCCTAACCTCCACTCTATATTATCCTCCCATTGTGCCCCATGCTCCCTTGAATCCCCTCTCAAGCCTCTCCCAAGACATTGGGATCACACTACCTTGTATGGGATTTCTTCATTTCTCATTTTTTCCATATTTCATTATATTGTTATTCCCATTTATTTTCTATTAAAAATAATGAGGTAAAATTTCTCATCACCCCTATACTTCCATTATTTTTTCTAATTATTAGTGACCCATTTCTCTCTCGTCAGTGCCTCATATATACACCTGTTACCATGCCGAAATTTCATAAGGGATTTATCTCTCCTCGTTAATATTCAAGAAATTATTTTATATTATGCATCTAAATTAAATTAATTTTGTAGGGAATTCTATCTATATGGACCCAATACTATAAATTTCATGTGAATATGATGAGATAACCGTTTATCTCTCAAAAAAATTACTGAATTCTTATCTGACATTGTTATGGTGCCAAAATTTCATAATGATTTTCCAAGCTAAATTCATTGTGTAGTGAATAACATTCCAATTTCTATATCAAGGGTATTCACCATTACAAACATTCACTTATTGATTACATAGTTTCATTTATGTAGTCCACATTCCTTTATCATGGAATAAATGATGACGTTGAATGATTCCATGTTGTGTAATCCATGTGGCACACTTATGCATTAAATATAATGATTAATAATGGTGTGCACAAATTTCACTTCAATTCATTGGGTAAATATTACTATAATGACACGTCACATGCGATGAGGGTTTAATCTTGATAATTCATTGCCAATGAGGGTTTACTCATGATCCATGTGCAATGATCCTTTTCTCATGCTAATACCATGGTAAATTTAGTTGCTACATTTGCATTTTATGACAATAATGCTATATCAAAACTTTATGTTCATGTTCTTAGTGTGCCCAATTGAAATGTCTATTTACTAATGCATAATATATTCATAATTTTATTCCATTTTCCTCCCTTTCTGGGATTTATAGTTCACCCATTTATTATTCAATGGATTGGTTTATTTATGTTTTGGATTATGATTAGAAAAACACTTTTGAAAGCCTTATGGATATGACTAAGTATAATAAAAATGTACCTAAATTTTTGTGACTGTTGAGAAACTTTTTTATCAAAAAAAATTCCGATCTTGATAGGTTTTGTTATTTTTGTATTATGATTAGGAAAAACCAAGTGAATGCTTTAGGGAGAAGAATGTGTATAATAAAAACATCCCAAAATTTTTGTGAGTATAGAGTAATTGGATTTTAATGAAAATACATCCCTATCTGGAAACATATAGGTAGAAGAATCTCTGGCACAGATTTATCTAGGGGTAAAAACAAAAAACACAACATTGAACTAGACTAGAATGGTAACTGGTTCATGACAACGGGACTTGTTGCACTCTTGGATATAACACTCCAAGGAGATATGATTTGGTAAATTCATAGGCTTAGTATGATCCATTAATAAGAGAATTAAATATAATTCCTCGATGAATATATGTTGGTAAGTAGATCATGGATTACATAGATAAGTTAAGGAAATAAATATAAATTATAATTTTTCCTCTCTTGTCATTGGATTCCCCATTATGTGTTATCCTAAATTTTCTTTTATTCTTTCCAATCACCAGTTAGATGAAGAATCGGGCTAACAACTGATGCAAAGATATATTTAATGACTATTCTAATGAGATTCCCAATCAAATGGGAGTAGGAATTGAAAAAAATTTCAGGATACTCTCTCAGTTAACTGAATTTTAGAATATAAACATGTGTTTATGTATAACCTTAACCCCCCAATATAGAGCAAGACATAATTGAGAGCTTTATGAGACAATGGCCTACTAATTTTAATATATCATATGATCCCTCAATTATTGAATAATGGATCTACTTCATGAAGACGATCTTCTCCATCCTTCAATGTTTTGAACAAGAGAAGGTACTTCTTGCTGATTATCGTATTGAGAGTGAAGCTGATAAATGGTGTACATTGATAAAAAATATGTATCCTGAGGAGGATATCAAAGTTTTGTAATGGAAGGATTTCCAGAAAACATTTTTCGATTAATATTTTCCACATAAACTCCAACGTAAGATAGAAAGGGACTTCCTTTCACTAAAGTGAAAAGAAGAAGAATCCATCAAAGATTACAAGGAAAACATCACTAGGAATTCACAATATTCCCCCAACATTGTTGTTACCCCAAAAAGAAATGTTGACCACATATTTGGTGGGCTAAAACCTATCCTACGGAAATCCCTAGGGATCTGTGACTTCACGTGTTATGAGGAAATTGCCTAATGTTACAAAAACTTCGAAATGGAGATCAGTGAATCATAGGGGTATCATGGTGATATAAAGCATAAGTTGGGATTTTATTCTGGCAGTCTAATAGTTAGAACCAATGGTGTTATGAAATTCCATCACCCTTCTTTCCAATGGTGCAGAAAGACAAAATCAGTATATTTCCTGAGGGGTACGGGGTAATGCTTTATGTGTGGAACATATGGTAACCTAGGTATTAACTACCAACAAGAAAAAACCTTTGCTGTGACAAAGTAGAGGAATGCTCTATTTTACCCTCAATGCATTTTTCATTGCTTCAACAGCAAAAAAACAGGGCCCTTTGCAATCTATTTCCATAGGCCAAGAGTTATCCAAAGAAACCTACAACCTCCAAGGCAATAAGGGAAATATTTTTCGATCACTACCTCTAAAGAGAACATCGACAATGATGTGGTGACATGTACGCTAGTTATTCATTAAATAATAGCAATCACAATTTTTTATTCTATTTTTGCACATTCTTTTATTTCTTCAATGTTTAGTAAAATAGTCCCAACACCACCACAAATCATGTATGTAAACATGTCAGTTATAATGGAAAATGGGGAAATAATTTCATCCCATGAATATAACTCCTCTCATGTCACAATTTTTGGTTTTAAATTCCCTTTTACCCTTGTCATACTCTCTCTAGTAGAATTTGATGAAATTATTGGCATGTATTGGCTTTTTCTATATAGATACAAAAATAATTTTCTTGAGAGGGAAATCACTATCCATATGGTGAATGGGCCCTCGATTAGGTACTAGTTCATCGAGGAGGTTGAATCCTTTTTAGCACCATCATCTCAATAATAGATATTACTTCCCTATTAATGTGATTGTCTTGCTCATATGATTGATTCAAAGGAAGCAACCGTCCTTGAGAACATGCCAATTGTGAGGGAATTTTCTAAAGTGTTTCCTGAGGAATTTCATGGTCTTCCTCCTATAAGAGATTTAGAATTATCACTTTATCTTATACCTAGTTTGTTCCTAATATCCAAGACTCTATATAGAATTGATATTGTGAAGCTTGAAGAGCTCAAGAAAAAAATACAGAAAAATATATATAATGTGTTAATTCACCCACGTTCTTCACCACGGGGTGTACCAGTCCTCTTCAACATGAAAAAGTATGGGTCAATGCACCTTTGAATTGATTTTTTTGAGCTTAAAAATAGTGATAAATAACAAGTATCCTCTTCCCCAAATTTATGACTTGTTCGATCAACTACATGGATCACAATTATTCTCCATGGTGGATTTTTGGTCTCGATGTTACCATGTAAGGGTGGTGTAGGAGGAAATCCCTAGGACTGCTTTTTGTAAAAGTTATGGGCACTATGAATTCATAGTAATGCTTCTATGACTCAATAATCCTCTATAAATCTTCATGGACTTGATTAATAGAGTCTTAAGAGATTACCTTGAAAAATTAGTTATATTCATTATAGACGATATTCAAATCTACTCCAAAATAATGGAGGAGATTGCGGAGCATCTACGAACTGTAATAGAGACCTTTTGAAAGGATAAGCTCTATGAAAAGTACACCATGTTTTAGTTTTTGTTGAATGATGTCTCATTCTTGGGTCATATCATCACATGTAATGGGATATCTGTGGATCCTTCTAAGATAGCTACAATTGAGGGATGAGTGAGGCCAAAATTAGTGACGAATATCTATAGCTTCATGGGGTTAGGTGGGTATTATCACCAATTTGAGAGAAAATTATCATGATTTTCAAACCCTCATACCAAGCTAACTTGGAAGGAAATCATGTTTTCTTTGAGTGTATAATGTGTATATATCATCAAGGAGTTGAAAATGAGGCTTATTACTACGCTCATACTCAAACTACCCACAGCTGGAGAACATTTTGTGGAATTTAGTGATTCTTAGAAGAAGGGCATAGTCTATGTGTTGATGAAAAATGACAAAGTAATTGTCTATACTTCAAGGAAATGGATTTTTAATGAGAAAAAATATCCAACACATGATGTGGAGTTGGTTTCACTAATATTTTGATTGAAAATTCCATGGAATTACCTCTTTGGGGAGAGTTGTGAAATAAATATAGTTAAAAAATCCTCAAGAATATATTCACAAAGAAAGAGTTAAATATGCGCCAATTAAAATAGCTAGATCTTATCAAAGACTACGATGGCTCCATCCATTACCAACTTGGGAAAGCGAACAAGTTGGAAGATTTTCTATATAGAAAGGACCCAGTGATTCTATTATTTATTAGAATTGAAAAGGATCCAATCATAAAATATTTGATGAAGATGCACTTGGGAATCATAAAGAAGAGAACATCATAAATCCTTTGACAAATTATTTATCAACCGTCAATTTTTAAAGTTTAAAGGATGCTCAAAAAAATGATCTGGGAATTCCGATGAAAGTGAAACAATAAAAAAAAGAGAAATCCTAAAAGTTCAATGTTAATAAATAATGAACTATGATATTTTGGACAATAAAATGTGGTCAATAAAATATAGAGTCAAATAATTAAATTTGGGATGATACACGTAGTTCTAATTTCCCCATTCTCGCAGGAATCAAAAAGATGTATCGAGTTCTCCATGTGCATTTTTGGTGGGATAACATGTTGAAGGAGATCGTTGAGTATACATCAAAGTGCCTGGTATGTCTGCATGTGAAGGTTGAGAGGAAAATGTCAACTGGGATGATGTAGCCATTAACCATTCCTTCATTGAAATGGGAGACCATCACCATGGAATTTGTCACTAGATATCCAAAGAAATCCAAACGAACAATGCAATCTGGGTTGTTGTGGATTTTCTTACAATGAATGAAAACATCAATGAAATTCAAGAGTATTTCTCGTTGGATCAATAGGCACATTTATATATATAAGATGTGGTAATTCTACATGATTTGAAAACTAATGTCAGTAACAGTATGGATTATCGTCCTCAAATTGATGGAAAATATAGGTGGACTCCCCAAACACATGGGGACATGTTGAAAGCATGATCAATGGACTTCAGAGGAGCATGGGGTCAACATCTTCCCCTATTTGTGTTCTCTCACAATAACTATTTCTACTCAAGAATCCAAATGGATCCTTATAAATCCCTGTATGTGAAGAGGTGTAGAACTCCGAAATGTTGGGATGAAGTTGTGGAGAGAAATCAACTTGGTCCCGAAATGATTGAAGAAATGTTAGAGAAGGTTAAAACCACCTCCCATCAAATTGAAGTTGCTCAAAGTCTACAAAATAGATAAGCTGATAATCATCTACAAGACATATATTTTTATGTTAGAGACATGGTATTCATCTGCATATCACCAAGGAAGAGAGTTAGAGATTTGGGAAGAAGGGAATTTTTAGCCTAAGGTACATCATCCCTTTTGAGATCTGTGATCACATTGGAGTAGTGTCATGTTGACTATCACTCCCACTGAATCTATCTCAAGTACATGATTTATCCCATGTATCACTATTGAGGAAGTGCATACCTAACCCGTTGCATGTAATCAATTCAGAGGTGGTACCATTGGATAATGACCTCTCTTATGAAGATAATCTGGTGAAGATCATAGATTGTAGAGAAAAAGTTCTACTAAATGAGATAAAATTCCCTTGTCAAGGTGTTGTGGAGATACCACAACATTGAATAAGTAATGTGGGAATTAATGGAAGTGATGAAGAAAAGTTAACTTCATCATATATAGTGCGGGAAAAGGAAATTTTGAGGGTAAAATTTCTGAAGGGGGGATTATTGCAATGACCTAAAAATTTATTAATGAAAATTCCTCTTGATCTAATTAAATGTCTTATTATGTAAAGTGGTTATGTAAAACATATGAACTTCCTTGGTTTTAGGTTTCTGGAATTAAAATACAATTAATAATTTTTACCATTTCTACTATAGCCGTTGAACATTAATCACATGATTAGAATATATATAATTATTTAATAAATCCAATTTACTCATAAAAAGGAAGAGATAGCCTCATAAAGTATAATTTCTCTGTAAGAAGTGCAATTTTTGGAGCTGGGAAAGGAAGTGGTGTCACTAGGCTTCGTTCATGACCAAACCCAAGCCGAGCTTCAACAAGTTAAGCTTGAATGGAACCACCTATAGGTGATGTGGATGTTAATAGAGATTATCTGCCAAGAAATGTTATCTAAGCTACCCAATGAGTCTGTCACCATCTCACACCTTACCCATATGTCTTATGAAGGTGTTATAATAGGTTATGTAACAAGACCCTAGCTATATTATTATGTGTATTATTTTTTATAGAATAAATAATATACAATCATTTTATTAATGTTACTTTTTAAATTGTTTTTAAAGAAAAACTGATATTCTTAGTAAATATTAAATTAAGATATCTTTTTTGATGAGTTAATTGATTTTTGAATTAAATAATATTTTAATAATGTATTATTAATAAGTTACTTTTTATTAAATAAAATTGATTCTATAGTTTTTATGAATACAATATTAATTTTTATTAATGTTTGAAAGCTATTATTGTCAAAACCCATGAATATTGAATAAATGTGGGGTTTTAATTTTAAAAGAAAAATATCACATACTTAAAATATTATTTAGATAAAATGAATATTATTTTTTTAATCAGGACATCAAAATTATCCAATGGTGAATTTTTCTTAATTTTCTGAGACAATCAATTTTTTTGGGTAAAAATTAAATAGTATTTAAAATATATAATGTGTTTTATCACATCATAAAGACCTAATATTTATTTAATAAATTACAATAAATGTGGTTTTTGGACAATATATATTTTTCAATTAAAATATGTGATTTTAGGTTTGTTTCATTTAGTCTAAAAAGCCTTAGTGGATCCTCCAAGATTTGCTAAACATTTTAACAATTTAAAATGATTTCCTTTAGAGTCTGACTCACCTCCACATAAGTAACCCTAATATTATAATAACATCGGCCATTTCCATTGTAAAATAGTATTTTCTACTCCACATTGGAATAAACCATTGGTTTTTTGTGGTTATTATTAGTATAATGTGTTTTTTCTAAAACCTATATAATAACGAATTCAGTCTCATTTCGTATATAATCCCACAAAATATCTGTTTCAACTTTACTAGAACTGTTTGGAGCTTGAAGGACCATAGAAATACTTTCTCTATAATTATCCCAAGGTTCCCCAAGCTCACAAGAAGCCCTTAAAAAGCTTTTACGATGTTTTTGTTATCACACTTCCAAATAATGGATTTCCACCATTCTCATATTTGTTCAAATTTTATTATATTGCCCTTCCATTTTATATTCAATTAGAAATATTGGGGTTTGTATGAATATCTCCTATACTTCCAACCTTATGTTTTAATGATGAGAGACCCCTTTCTATTTCATTAATTCCTCCCATGTACACCTGTTACCATGCCTAAATTCAGTAAAGTATTTCTCTCTCCTCATTTACATTCAAGAAATTATTTTACATTATGCGTCTAAATTTCATAACATATGTTGGGACATGTATCTATATGACCCCTTAATATCCATTTCTGGTACATCTGATGATATACCCCATTATCACTCATCAACCATTTTTATGAATTCTTACATCACACAATTATGCAGCTAAAATTACATCGCGATTTTCCAAACCTAAGACATTGGGTAGTGAATACCATGCCCATTTCTCTATAAAGGGTATTCACCATTACTCACATTTACATTTTGATTATTGTTTTGTGTATATATATTCCACATTTCATTAACATGAAATAAATTATGATGTTTAAAAATTCCATTTATTATGATTCATGTGGCACACTTATGAATGAAATTAAAATTAATAAGAAGGTTGAACACTGATAGTGCTCCAATTCATTCGGTAAATACTAGTATCATGATACAACTAGTGCGATGAGGGTTTACTCCTTAGAATCCAGTGAAATGAGGATCTAATCATGCTCCATGTTCAATGAACCTCGGCTCCTGCTAATATTATGTTAAAAGTTTTTTCCACATTACCATGCTATGATAACATGCTATATCATGACCTTTCCATCATGTTTCTCTAGTTCTCCATTGATTTTCCTATTGCCTAACACGAACTATATTTTTCATATTATGTAATGTTCTTAATTTATAAATACAGTATACCTCTCAATCCTCATAATTGACTTTAGTTCATTTTTATGTGTGTAATAAATGTCATGGTTTTTATAAATATTCCATGTGTTGGGAGTTAGCCTACCTAGGAGAGATGTTTAAGAGATAAACTATCCATGTAATATATGGGGTGCCTCCTCCACCTTGAAGAAGAGGTTAGAAAACTATATAGGAACATAATTTAGTATACGAGGTGTTGAACATTATAGTGGTGAGGCTGCGTTATGGCCTGCGATTCCAAGGACAATGTCGAGTGGAGGGAATGTGGAAATCGTGGCCCCTGTGGCCCCAGTTGAATTCTATTCGGAGTGAAGAAGGATAGCTAGAGGGTTCTGTAGGATACCCATCCAGGCTCCTAGGAAGACGTTATGCTACATATACGTGTTTATGGATTTTATCTTTCCCATATCTTGAACACCTGGGAGGTCAATATGTAATTTCAAAATCCCTCGGTGATGTGAGATCAGATCAACTTCATTAGGATGGATATATCACAGTTTAGTCACTCCAAGGCCATATTTTTTCTGTCTCATACAGAGAGGGAGAAATATGTTGCTGAACTGGTGGACTATGTGCATTCTAGGGGCATTCAACATCGAATTATGGACCAATTGAATGTTTTTATCAATCAAAAAGTCACACCGAATTTGTCGGTTGCTGAATTTAGGGGTCATTGACCCTTAACCAATGAATCAGAAGAGTCCTCAAAAGGGGAAGAGGCTAGAAGATGGAGTTCCTTAGAGGAATTTGTGGTTGACACCACATACCTGGAAGATCTTATTGAATCTCTTGAGGTAAAATCTAAACTGTTCCACTATGGGACTTTCCAAGCAATCGAAATGTTTTTTTTCTGACAATTATCTAGTATAGGTGGGCCTTATATGAAACAACAGCTCCCCCATGAAAATAGATGTATCATCAGAATCTGTATCTTGGGAAATGGTGATTGCAGAGTCCTTCAGGGCTACGACACCCATGGCAGTTCTCTCAGAGTCTTACGATTCTTCGGATTTACCATACATATATGAGCGGCCATGCCTTGGGATTCTAACTGTAGCTTCTCAATGGTGAGACCGATTATTTGAAAATTTTATGTCTTGTCCTTCTAAGAATATTTAACTATTATCCACTAATCCAGTATGACTAACATTTATTTATTTCTATATGAACATTTCGTCAAAAGGCATGGGCCACTCTAGAAATAATATTTCGGGATCATAGAACACCTTTTTAGAGGGAAATGTCGATCTTCGCGGAATTAGGTAGTCATATTGACCAGACAAAAGTAATCATGACAACAGATAGGACCACTTTCCAAACAGAACCCAAGACTATCAACGTGGAATCCATTGAAAAGGATCAACCTGATGACATGAAACCCAACCTATCTGATAGAATACCTGAAAAATAACCTAATGATGAATTTCTGGAGGTATTCTTCACATATAAAAATACTAAACTAGAGGAATGGGATGCGATTTCCTCAAAAGAAATGGATAGCATGGTCGTTTGTCACTGTTCATTGAAACTAATCAATAACTTCATCAAGCAATCCCCACAAGCATAGTGGATAATCTAGATGGTGAGAATTTATTATTTGATTTTCAAAATATGTATTGGAGGAGTGGATGCCTGAAATCCTTATATTCTTGTTCAATATTACATCATAGAGAGTATAAAAAACATTACAATAGCCTCAGTGTATTCTGGAACTAGATGAATTATATCAGTGTCATGAAACATTTGATGGATAAGCAAGAGATCTAACACATGAGGGTGTGAGAAAAAAAAATATTTCCTCGACGAACAAACGGGACTCATATTGTGATTGAAGACACAATTGATAGAGGATTAGGAATAGATGAGGAGATAATCCCATGAGATGATATTATCCGAGCTGATGAGGATCATGTATATATATGGGTCAATGAACTATTCCCCATTGCTATCAAAAATGAGTGGGATCATAATAGGTGACAAAAAATCCTAGATGTCATAAGTAATATATTGGTGGAGTTGGAATGCTCCATTAAAGAGGTCAACCCATCAGTCGAAGGAGTTAATCCACTTGGGATGTAATCTGAACAAACATACAAACATACTTTCATACTTTCTTGTTTATATTGGTTGCGTGCATCAGACCCATTTTCATCTTTGATTAATTCATCTCAATAATATCTGTGAAATATCTAGAAATCAATCCCTAACCTCACATGGGTTGTGCCTGATATGATAAACAGGATATGACCATATAATTATTCCCCTTGAATTTGAGAGTGCTAAGCAATCACTAGATATTCGCGGTTGAATGAACACTTTGAATTTCTTGTATGAGAAATGGGGCCTTGGTAAGAGAATATGATTCTCAAAAAATTCAAACTACTATCCCCTTGATCTAGCACATGAGTGGGATAATTCTAGGAGTGTTGGACTAAATATGAACAATGGGTAATGAAGAATGATAATTATGATACCTAAAATTTAGATTACAATGAGTGTTTCATGATGATTGAATATAGGTATTGACCAAATTCAAAACATGGCATCCATATCTCATTATCATGAATTGGGAACAAACAAATGAGGTTGAACCCCTGACTGCATTCAAAAACATGGGACCAAACTCGATGTTTCATCTACTGTCCATCATAATGCTGGCCAAACATGGTAGCCAAGTATTATGTTTAAACATTCTAACTACTATGGGGTTATTTTAGAAATGAAATTGAATGGTGATTCGAAATAGATGTTTTGAAATTCCTGGTGATAGAATGATGGGTAGTTTGATAAAGTCCAAAACTCATTCCATTACACCACAATGTTGAAAGTACAATGGATGAGTGTGTTGGTTTGAATCGAAAGTAGGTCTACTTTTGGGAGGGACGTCTCCTGTGGGGATGTATGATAGTATACAGTTTTACATTGTTTAAATGGGGATGTTAAGTGCTACTTTTATCATCGTGTGGTGGGGACGATGCATGAATAGATTAACTTTGTATGATCAAGATGATTCACATAGTTTACGGTCATACTACAAGGACCATGATTAATGGTTTAATGTCATGTTACATGGACTAGGAACCAATAGTTTATGGCCATGGAGTTTGAACCATGATTAATGGAAAAGAACCAAGAATGATAAAGTTCATGGGGAAGGGCTCAAGGTGAATTTTTTTCTTCTCACTACATATCCCATACATAAGAGAATCAAGACAAAAATAGTTCTTGAGAATAGAATGGACAGTGACCAATGCTGGAGGGGAAATCTTCTATTGCGAGGAAACTAATGCATCCCATAAATATCACGGGGAATCCTGAACTTGTTCAGTGTAGGTGACATAGTTTAAGTTCTTGTGTTGATGACTTAGGTACCCCAAAAGATAAATTTGTGGTGAGGTTCATAACCCTATGTGAATGAGGACCAGAGAGGTGGAATCCACATCGCAGATTCCAAAAAAGACATGTCGGGTCTGATAAGGCCAAGACATGGAGTTTAGAATTTAGTTGGTTGGAACTAGGGATCAAATGCTCGAATGTCTTTACATAAACTACAATGGAAGGAACCAAGAATTACATAGTTCTTTGTATTCTGAACTGTTTAACATTATGTCGTAAGGAAGACAGTGTCACAATTTAAGGTTGTATGGTAGGACCATCTGGTCATTCCATCTCATATATGGTTATTTCTCTACCACAACACCAAAGCCTATGTGATCCATTCTTGGAATAGGAAGAAAGGATCATTTTCATTCCTTCCTTGTCTAACGAGAGAGTGAATGCTAGAATGGAAATGCCGGGTGGGGTTAAATCCCAAACGAACCAACATCCCTATAGGACGTGTGTGAATGAGTAGAGTTACTACACCAGGGGTGTCGTGGGTCTACAAAACGTAATGTGGCTTTAAACATGAAATTAAAAACATTTGATATTTTGGAGACAATGTGTGGGGTGTGACAAAAATGGATAACTATTTACCATTCCAAAACACAACATCCATTTCATGTTAGCCAAAAATTGGAACAAAGAAATGAGGGTTGACCATAAATGTATTTCGCTACAATGAACATGTTTGATAATGTCATTCAAAATCCTTAGGGGATATTGGTCTATGATAGTTGGAGAGCACTATGACCTTCTATCCATGCCATTAGGGGGTCCCTTTGGATGTTAAAGATAATGAAAACACCAAATGAAGGAATGTGTGCAACACACACACCACCCATCCAGTTCAAGCGTCATGCTGGATGGGTGCAAGGATTAATAATCTTGAAGGGGGTACATGGGGAAGTTATTATATACCTGACATGAATGTGGACTAATGAATTATTCAACACACCATGTAATTTTTTGAGAACCTAGGCCAGAAGGGGTCTGGGAGGAAAATTTAGTTGTGATTGGGCCATAAAAAAAGTTTGGGTGTCGATACATATCCAATAAGGATGATAATCAAGCCACATGTATTTATTTTAGGTGGTTTGGAATGTGTCCAATAAAAAAAGGGGATATATCCTCCTTTAAAGTGGAATATCTTAGTTGTTACGTATTTTAACGTCATGAAAACATGGACATTAGGAATATTAGTTTATGGTCTTAGTGCTCAGACCGTAATGTGCCTAGTTTAATAATATGTCCATGGGACACAATCATGTGTTTTATCATCATGCGGTATGGATGAAAAAGATAGAATAATTTTAAAGGGGGGTTTGGTGTGTTTTTTTCTAACTCGATATGAATAAGGATGGGGAAGTCTTCCCCATTCCAGAAACTTTTGAAAGGATATGTCTGTTTCAAAGTCATAATAGCTTGACTTTATGACTGATTCTTCTTCTTTTATGTCCTAGAGATCAGATCGTAAGTTGTTGAGAAGTGCTGAGTAGCACCATGGGACTGACCCAATGTTGGTAGGATAGAAAAAGACCTACAAGATCACACCTTTTTGTCAAGAAATGACACATACCCAAAACAAGGAGATGGACAATGGTCACAAATCCGCATCTGGACCCAAATTCAATGTGTTCAGGCACTGCTATGTATCTCACAAGTGTAGGAATCATGCTATATGTAGTTCATAAACATGCATGGAAAAAGGAAAATGCTAGAGGGATATTGTATCCTTGAATGAAGATATTATATGGATTGGTATTTATCATCACACAACTTGGATGAGGAAAATGTAGTTTAATGATACATGATAAGGACATAATAAATCATAGTTTATAGTTACAGATATTGTAAACAAATATGATGATTCCAGAAGAGAAAATAGGTGATGTCATTCCATAAATAAAACCTATGTGAATGAGTTTAAGATATTCCGCACCGCACTAAAAAATATCAAAAGAATGCACATAGTTAATTCTCATAATGGCTGGTCTATGGGATCAGAGAATATAGTTTTATGTTATAGACATTGGACCGAAAGGACTTTTAGTTCTTCTATGCAGGTATAAACCTTACCCAAGTCCCAAAGCCTATGGGAACTATTCTTGGTGTGCGAAATGATGGTGGAGGAGATATTTACTAAACATGGAATACTCAGTAGAGGGAGACAATGTGGATCATAAGACGAACACACAAGGATAATTCTTCTACTTAACGTGCAATATTGTGTGGAGGGATATCACCAAGGGTATAGAAATTCCACTTCAACGTGATGGAGTGGAAAGAGATATGAATCAGCTGACCAAAATTTAGAGAATAATGTCCGTGGAATAACAATGGAGGATTACTATTTACTATGTTAGAAACAGAACTTCCATATCATGTGAGCTGAAATGGAAACAACATTTGATGGTTGACCACTGAAAAAATTCTCTCCATGGGAACTATCTCATAATGTCATTAAAAATCTTCTAGGACATTAGACAAAAGTGTTAGGTGAACCATAAGGCCAATAATCCATACTATTTGGGGGTCCTTTTAGATTTTAAGGATGATGAAAACCCAAATACATGGAGACATGAGTCATGGAATCAAATGAAAGCACGTCCATGCAGAATCCAACACTCCAATACCATAACCAAAGTGAATCTGATCACATAGGGGAGACATGAAAGGGTTAGTGGGTCAAGTTAAGGGCTAACAACTCGAGGTGGTGAGTGGAGGAAAAGGGTAAAATTTATTTATAATCATGGAGATGGAGATAAATATGAAATTTATAGGCATTAATATGTATCCCATGAGGATGGGAATCGTGCCACACATAGTTTTGAAAATACCACATAGTTTAACGTCGTGCGGTGAGGATGCATGTGGTAGAGGTTTCTCAAGAAGGGAATGTGTATGGCATGAAGAGTAACCCAACATGAATGGGGACTAAATAAGTCAACATACAACACCTTTCATGATCCCAATAGAGAACCTAGGCCAAGGGGCCAGGAGAAGGAATAGAAGAAACTGATGTTTGACTAGAGGGAGAAATGTCCGAGTTTTCCTACATATCCAATAAATATAGAAAATCATGGAATATATAGTTCTTGTAATCTGTGTTGTTTAATTTCATGCGGTAGAGAATAAGAATAATAGAATGGATATCCTTGAAGTGAATTACATGTCATTGATATTATAAAACCGACATAAATGAGTACAATAAAGGTCTTCCGCACACAATGTTCTTTCTACAGAGTTATGGCTAAAGGGATGAGAAGAAGGCAAGATTTGAGCTACCGGGGGCTGGACCCAAAGACAAAATGACTTGGAATTCCTATGTGTTCCATAATGTTGGTAATAAAGACACAGATAGTTATAAAAACGTCAAGGTTGGATATCAATTTCATGGGCAGTAATGTCACGTAGGTAGGGCCCATGCACATATAGAATCAGAATTTGATGGACTTCATTTGTTATTTAGAATCGATGTGTTATTTTGGAGCAACAAACCTAGGACAGAGAATCCGTGAATATCCATAGGAATCAAGTCATATATTGGCCTTAACAAATAGAATAGAGTATGACTGATTCCAAACATGATGTATCATCATGTGAGGACACCACAACAAAATTTCATTTTTCATCGTGTGGCTAGGACGATAGTGTCACAGTCTAAGGTCATATGACTAGACCAACCCATGAACATTAACGACATGAGGAAAATTCATGATATTTTAATTTCATGTGGGGCCAGGCATAATAGTTTAACATCATATGGATTGGAAAAAGTAATAAAAATTTAGTTTTGAAGGGAATGTACATGGTGTGATAAAGCATACCTGAAGGGAATGAGGACATAAGTCTACACCACACAACGTAAATTTACATGGGTCGAAACCATAGTCCGTGGTGCTAAAAACGACTGAGTAACATTGGGATCGACTAGAAGATAAAATGTATAGGCATTACTATGTATCCCATATGGATGGGAATGAATAAATATGTAGTTCTGAGATGTCGTGGAGTTTAACATAATGTGGTAAGAACGCATGAAAATGGGATGGAGACATCTCATGAGAGGTACATAGTGGGGTCATTGAAAACCAGACATGAATGAGGACAGAAGACAAAAACACACCAAATACCTTTAATAGAACATAGGCTAAAGGTCTGGAAATGATCTAAGGATTTGGTGTTGGAACTAAATATGAAATTTTTAGGTGTTGTTATGTATCTCATAAGGATGATAATCAATCCATACGTAGTTCATGAAAATGTCTTGTATTTTAACCTCATAGGGTAAGGACATTTGGAACAGATGTTTTGGAAGGAAGAGAACATGATTCAGTCATTGTAATCCAAACATGAATGGTGACTAATGAAGTCCACACCACAATATATGCAACCATTGAAGAGAACTAATCCTGAGGGGAATATATATTTGTTAGGCTGAACCCACATATGAAATGTCTGGGTATTCATACATATCAATTCATGATAGGAATAATGTAATATATATAGTAATTAACATTTAATTCTATTTATAATTATGATAAAAGGATGGGTAATATCTAAGTTTATGGTCATAGAACATGGACCATAGATGCCTAGTTTAATGTTGAGTGTGTGGGACAGAAGTGAAGATAAAGATGAATCACTATGCCCATCATTTAAGAGATCATGGGGACAATAATAAAAATTGAGGATAACTTCTGACCATGTTCTCAACACATTATCGATATCATGATACATGGAATGTGAACTAACAATTAGGCAATGTCTAATGGACATATTCACAACGTGGGACATGTGTGTCAAATTTTCGTTCAAGATACTTATGGACGTTGGCCCTAAACGGTAGGTGAGCCATGGTGTCATGAGACCAAGCCACTCCAGGGGGGGTCTATTTAGAAGTGAAAGATGATGGAAACTGAAATGACAGGATCCATGAAGCATGGTGGTACCTGTGTAGATTATCATCGTGTGAAAATGATGACAGAGATCATAGTTTAACGTCATATAGCTCAGACCATGAATTGTATTGACTGTTTTCAGTTAATTGCCACGTGGGATGAAAGAGATCTTATTTTAGGTTTATAGAGATCAGATAATTTATTATTTAAAGTATTTTAAGGGAAAGTGATATAAGTTTAGGGTCATAGTGCATGAACCATTCAGAGTTTAATGTCTTTCATGACAAAAGGGATATTAGTTTAGGGTTATAGAGCTCAGATAATTTATATTTTAACGTCTTACAGGACTATAGGTATCATAGTTTCAGTTTATAGGGATTGGACTATTTACATTTTAACGTCTTTTAGGAAGAATGGATTCTTAGTTTGGGGTCATACAGATCAGACCGTTTGAAATTAAACATCTTTTAAGAAGAAATGGATATAATTTGAGGGCCCTATAGATCAGACCATTTACAGTTTAATTTCCTTTAGGATGAATGGGATCATATTCTATGGTCGTTTGAGATTGGACCATTTATAGTTTAAAATCATGAAATAAGAAAGTGATATTACTTTATGGTCATAGATCTCATACTATTTACAATTTAACATCCTACAAGATGGGGATGAGTAGTTTAATGTGTTCCATGAAGGAGATTCGCATATTCCAAATACACAATGAGGAATTTTTCATTGTTTGGAGGAGTAATACACTCACTCTCAATAGTGACAATAGTGTATAAACCATAAGGGTAATCCTTGTGAATGACATAAGGTCCTTCCCATTTGAGATCCATATTTGGTGGCTTCCAACCAGGAATTCTTGGGGTTATAATGTCCAGTACTATGTCTTCTTGTAAAAGAGAGTGGAGGTGAACATTCTTATTGAATTCCTTGGATATATTGTTTTGATACCTCTCCAGATTGTGCAAGTCACAAATTCTATTCTCATTATGTGCTCGCAGTTCACCCAAGCGGATTTCAACTTCCATGTCTAGTGCCTACTGATCATAGATGGTTGGGCGTAGTGAGGGTAACCGAATCACGAGGGGCCAGACTACCAATTCTCCAAAATTTTGGGAATATGGAGTCTATTAGGTGAATTTAAAAGTCATTTTCTAATAATCCTAGAGAGTTTTGGGGATTTTTTCTAGACAAATCTTCATATTCTAACCAACCATCTTCTACAAGAGGTTAGTTATTGTTTTTTAAACCCTCGATCTTCCCATTTTCTTTTTAATGATCACGAGAGGTATGATAAGAATGAATTTTGTACATGGAATAAAATTTATTTATCTTGGATACTAGGAAGTTGGTTCCATTATTAGTGTGATTGGAATGAAAAACCTCAAATTAGTGGATGATAATGGATCACATGAACTCGTCGATAGAACCAGCCTTGACAACCTTGAGTGGAATTGCCCATTTCCTTTTGGAAAATAAATTCATAACTGTTAGGATGAACATGCACTCGTGAGATGTTGATGGTTTATACAGTCACATGATAGGGATTCAGCAAACAAAAAAGGGACAAGAGTACATGGTAGTATAGAGAAGATGTAGCGGCTCATGCGGAAAATTAGATTGGATCTGGTATGCATGGATGCACATGGAAAACCAAATACAATCATGTATCATAGTGGTCCAAAATATCTCAATCATAGGATCTGATGATAGTGCTTCAGACCTGCCTGATGATCCCCACTATAAATGCCATTAAGTTCCTGCATAACCTGATAAATATAATTTCCTTGAATTAAACAAGAAGATAATCCCATCAATCCCATGTCTGTATAGGATCTTTACCATATTTCGATGATTCAGGAGGGGTAACATTTTTGTTCATTGACGGACTCCCCCACGTTCGGCTCGATATGTTGGGATATTACTCTACTCGATATGCCTGATAAATGGAGTCATTCAGTCAGGGGTCCCTTAAAATATTGTGGCATGGAGACATTGAGGTCCTAATATGGAGGCATCATTGGTATGGTGGCTTACCTGTTGGTGCTCATCATCATCTGGACTGATGAGAGAAATGAATTGTCGATGTACCACATGGATCACCAAATCATCCTGGTCAGGCATTATAAAAGAAGTAGAAATTATATCTAAATAATAGAATTGATCGTTCAATGTTGTAGGGACATGAGTAACTTTTGGATGATAAGGGAACTGGGTGATTAGCTGCTGAGTATGCTTTATCTGATGTACGAGCTCCGGATTCATTAAAACATATTTTCCAATGATCTAATGGATGAAAATCTCAGAGTCCTCTTTCATATGGAATTGAGGATCATGAAATCTCGATGGAAAACTTGAGAAAAGTGAAGGGGGAATGATATTGTGCTTCACTGTTGGTACAAACTTTTGAAAAAATGAATGAATAGGGTTGGATAGCCTGTGCACACGTGATGAAGATGATACCCTGGCCTACACTATTGAGTCTGGGGTTATTGAGTATACTGCCAGTAAGGCTTTATGAGGCACCATCGATGTGCATTTTTCAACAAATATTTGATTGATCCACTTATCATATTTCATCATCTAGAAAGTCAAGATCTTGAGATTGTGTTGCGGTGAAGATATGGGAAATAATAATGTCTTTAAATGCCTATGCTTTGTTAAAATTTTGGGGAATAACAGATGTAACTTCAGAATATGTATCTGGGGAAATAGTGATTGTAGAGTCTTGCAGGGCTGCGACTACCATAGCAGTTCTCTCAGAGTATTCTGATTCTTCGAAGTTACCATCCATATATGGGTGGCCATGTCTTGGGATTCTAACAGTATCTGCTCAATGGTGAGACCGAGTATTTTACAATTGTAATTCTTATCATTCATATAATACTATTATCCACTAGTACAGTCCAACTAAAATTTATTTATTTCTATAGGCACATTTCGTAAAATAGCGTGGGAAACTCTAGCAAGAATATTTGGGGATCATAGATCACCTTTTTAGAGGGGAACATTGATTTTCGTGCAATTAGGCCGTCATCTTGACCAGACTAAAGTAATCATGAAATCATATAGGAGAACTTTCCTGACAGAACCAATGACTATCAAGTGGAATCCAATGACAAGGATCCACCTGATGACATGGAACCCAACACATCTGATATAATATCTAAAGAATACCATAATGTTTAATTTTTAGAGGCATTCTTAACATATAAAACTACTAAACCAGAAAAATGGGATGAGATTGCTTCAAAAGAATTGAATTTCAAGGTCCTCTATCACCGGTCGTTGAAACTAATCAAACACTTCATCGAGGAGTCCATAAAAGCGGAGTGGATAATCTAGATGGTGAGAAATCATTCCCAGATTTTCAAACTATGTGTTGGAGGAGTGGATGCCTGCCATCCTTATATGATTGTTCAATATTACATAGTAAATAGTATTAGATAACATTACAATAGCCTTGGTGTATGCTGGCAGTAGAGAAATTCTATCAATGTCATGAATCTTTAGGAGGCTAAGCATGAGATCCAACAAATGAGGGTGTGATAAAACGAACATTTTTCATTCCTCGATGATCAATTGGGACACATATCATGATTGAAGGCACAATTGATAGAGGATGAGGAAAAGATGATGAGATAATCCCATGAGAGGATATTCTTCGAGCTGATGAGAATCAGGTATAGATTAGTGTCGATGAACTATGCCCCATTGCGATCAAAGAGGAGTGGGATCGTAATAGGTGACAACAAATTCTAGATATCATAAGAGATAGAGTGGTGGAGTTGGTATGCTCCATTGAAGAGGTCAACCGATAAATCGAAGGATTTAATCCATTGGGGATGTAATCTGAAAAAACATGCAAACATACAATCATTCTTCCTTGTTTTTTTGGTTGCGTGCATGAGACCCATTTTCTTCTTTGATTAATTCATCACAATAATATTTATGAAATATCTAGTAATCAATCCCTAAACTCACATGGGTCGTGCCTGATGTGATAAACAAGACATGACTGTATAATTATTCCCCTTGAATTTTAGAGTGCTAACCAATCACTATATATTCAGGGTTGAATGACCACTTTGAGTTTCTAGAATGATAAAGGGGTACTTGGTTAGAGAATATGATTCTCAAAAAATCCACTATACTATCCCCCATCATGATCTAGCACATGAGTGGGATAATTCTAGGAGTTTTGGAGTAAATCTAAACAAAGGGTAATGAATAATGTTAATTATGATACCTAAAATTCAGAATACAATAATGATGTCAAGATGATTGAAGATAGGTATTTACCAAATTTTAAACACAACATCCAAATCACATGAGCCCGAATTGTGAACAAACAAATGAGGGTGATCCCCTGACATCATTCAAAAACTTTGGAACACACTCGAAGTGTCATTTGATGTCCTTCATAAGGCAGGCCAAACATGGAAGGCAAGCATTATGGAAAAACATTATAACTATGATGAGGTACTTTTAGAAATGAAATTGAATGAGGATTTGAAATAAATGTTATGAAATGCTTGGTGAATGAATGATGGGTTGTTTTGATAATGTCCAAAACACATTCCATTACACCACCATGTTGAAAGTTCACAGGATGAGTGTATTGGTCTAAATTGAAATTATGTCTACTTTTGGGAGGGACCTCTCCTCTAAAGATGTATGATGGTATACAATTTTACATTGTTTAAATGGGGATGACAAGTGTGCATTTTATCATCATGTGGCGGGGACAATGCATGAATAGATTAACTTTGTATGATCAGGATGTTTCACATAGTTTATGGTCATACTACTAGGACCCTTATCAATGGTTCAATGTCATGTTACATGGACTTGGAACCCGTGGTTTATGGTCATAGTATTCGGACTGTGATTAGTTGAAAAAACCCAAAATTACAAAGGTCATGGGGTAGGACTGAAGGCGATATTTTAGGCTGTCACTACATATCCCATACATATGATAATCAAGACAAAAAATATTTCTTCAGAATAACATGGTTAGAGACCAATAATGGCGGGGGGAATCCTCTCTTACGAGGAAACTAATGGATCCCATAAATATCATGTGGAATCTTGATCTTGTTCAGTATAGGTGAAATAGTTTAAATTCATGCATCAAGGAAATAGGTACCCCAAAGAATAAATTTGCAGTGTGGTTCATAACCCTATGTGAATGAGGACCAAAGAGGTGAAAACCACATCGAACATTACGAAAAAGAAAGTCGGGGCTAATAAGGCCAAAACATGGAGTTTAGAATTTAGTTTGTTGGACCCGGGGATCAAATGATCGAATGTATCTACATATCCTACAAGGGTAGGAATCAATAATTACATAGAGCTTTGTATTCTGAATTGCTTAATGTTACGTGGTAAGGAAGATAGTGTCACAGTTTAAGGTCGTATGGTAGGACCAACTGGTCACTCCATCTCATATATGGATATTTGTCCACCACAACACAAAAACCTAAGTGATCCATGCTTAGTATATGAAACAAGCAGCATTTTCATACCTTCCATGCCTAATGAGAGAGTGAAATGGTGGAATGGAAATGTCGGGTGGGGTAAAATCCCAAACGAACCAACATCCCTACAGGATGTGTGTGAATGGGAAGAGTTATAACACCAGGGGTATCAAGGATCTAAAAAATGTAATGGGGATTTAAACATGCAATTAAATACATTTTATATTTGGGACACAATGTGTTCTATGTAAAAAAATGTAAAACTATTTACCATTCTAAAACACAACATCCATTTCATGTAAGCCCAAAATTGGAACAAACAAATGAGGGTTGACCACTAATGAAATTATCTACAGGGAAAATGTTACATAATGTTATTAAAAATACTTGGGGATATTGGTTCAAGATAGTAGGAGTGCACCGTGACCTACCATCCATGCCATTAGGGGGTCCCTTTGGATGTGCAAGATAATGAAATATCCAAACAAAAGAATGTGTGCAACACACACACCACCCATCCAGTTCAAGCGTCATGCTGTATGGGTGTAAGGATTAATATTTATGAAGGGGGTACATAGGAATGTTATTATATACCTAACATAAATGAGTACTGATAAATTATACACCACACCACGTACGTTTTTGAGTACCTAGGCTAGAAGGGGTCTGGGGATAAAATGTAGTTATGACTGGTCCGTAAAAAAAGATTGGGCGTCGATACATTTCCCATAAGGATGAGAATCAAACCAATTGTATTTCATCTAGGTGGTTTGGAAGGCGACCAATACAAAAGGGTGGATATATCCTCATTTAATGAGTAATATCTCACTTATTACACAGTTTAATGTCATGAGGACATAGACTTTAGGAATATTAATTTAATTTCGTAGAGAACATACAATAAGGTTCCTAGTTTAATAACATGTCCATGGGACACAGTCATGCAGTTTATCATCATGCAGTAAGGATTAAGAAGATGGAATATTTTTAATGGGTGGTGTGGTGTTTTTTTGGAAACCCGACATGAATAAGGATAGTGAAGTGTTCCCTATTCAACAAAATTTTGAAAGGATACATCTATTTCAAAGTCATAATAGCTAGAATTTATGACTGATGCTCCAAGTTTGATGTCATATAGTTCATATCGTAAGTTGTTGAGAAATGTTGAGTAGCACCATTGGATAGACCCAATGTGGGTAGGAAAAAAATACAAGATCGCACATTTTTGTGAAGAAATGACACATAACCAAAACAAGGAGATGGAAAAGGGTGACAAATACGCATCTGGAACCAAAGGCAAGGTGTTCAGGCATGGCTATGTATCCCACAAGTGTAGGAATCATTCCATATGTAGTTCATAAACGTGGCATGGAATACGGGCAATGAAAGAGGGATAATGTATCCTTGAATGAAGAGATTATATGGATAGGTATTTATCTGCACACAACCGGGATGATGAAAATGTAGTTTAATGATACATGATAAGGACATAATAAATCATAGTTTATAGTTATAGATCTTGTTCACAAGTAGGATGATTCATTAAAAGGAAATATGTGATGTCATTCCATAAAGAAAACCTACGTGAATGGGGATAATATATTCCACACCCCACCAAAAATTTATAAAAGAATGCACAATGTTTTTTCTCATGATTCATGGTCTGTGGGATCAGAGAATATTGTTTTATGTTATAGAAATTGAACCAAACGAAAGATTAGTTCATCCATGTATTCATAAACCTTACCCAATACCTAATCCCATTGGAGATATTATTGGTGTTATAAATGATAGTGGAGAAGATATTTACAACACATGAAATACAAAGTAGAGGGAGACAGTGTGGAGCATAAGATGAACCCACAAAGATAATTCTTCCTCTTAATGTGCAATGGTGTGTGGAGGGATATCACCATGAATGTAGAAATTCCAATTGAACATGATGGAGTGGAAAGAGATGTGAATCACCTGACCAATATTTAAGGAATAATGTGGGTGGAATAATGAAGGAAGATTACTATTGGCCGTGTTATAAACACAACATCCATATCAGGTGACCAGAAATGGAATCAATATGTGATGGTTGACCACTAACAAAATTCTCTTCATAGGAACTATCTCATAATGTCAATACATATCATCTAGGACATTAGACAATCATGGTAGGTGACCCATAAGCCCTTGAATCCATACTATTTGGGGTCCTTTTAGATATGAAGGAAGATAGAAACCCAAATAAATGGATACATGAATCATGGAAACGAATGAAAGCACATCCATGAAGAATCCAAAACTCTAAGACCTTAACCACAGTGAATATGATCACATTGGGGAGGCATAAAAGGGTCAGTGGGTGTAGTTAATGGCAGAAAACTCGGGGAGGTGAGTAGAGGAAAAGGGTAAAATTTATTTACAATCTTGGATATGGACCCAAAGATGAAATTTACAGGCATTCTTTTTTATCCCATGACGATGGGAATCTGGCCATACATAGTTTTAAAAATACCACATAGTTTAACGTCATGCGGTTGGGATGCATGGGGTAGAGGTTTCTCTAGAGAGGAATGTGTATGGAATGATGAGTACCTCAGCATGAATGGGGACTAAATAATTCAACATAATACATCATTCATGATCCTAAGAGAGAACCTAGGCCAAGGGGGTAGGAGAAGGAATAAAAGAAACTGATGTCTGATCGGAGGGAGAAATGTTTGAGTTTTCCTACATATCCTATAAAGATAGGGAATCATGACATATGTAGTTCTTGAAATCTGTGTCGTTTAGTGTCAAGCGGTAGAGAAGAAGAATAATAGAATTGAAATAATTGAAGGGATGTACATTTCATGGATATTATAATCCTGATGTTAATGCGGAAAATAATGATCTTCCCCACACAATGTGATTCATATAGAGTTATGGATGAAGGGATGAGAAGAAAGCAAGATTTGAGTTACTGGGGGATGGACCTAAAGACAAAATGACTTGGCATTACTCGGTATCCCATAATGGTGGGAATAAATACACACATAGTAATTAAAACCTCAATGATGGATATCAAATCCATCGATAGTAATTTCAAGTAGGTAGGGCCCATGTACTAATAGAACCAGAATTTGATGGACTTCATTTGTTATTTAGAATCGATATGTTTTTTGGAGCAAAAACCTAGAATGGAGAATCCATGCATCACCACAGGATTCAATTCATATATTGGTGTTGAAAAATAGAACTTTGGATGACTGATTCCAAACATGATGGCTTATCATGTGAGGACACCACAACACAATTTCAATTTTTCATCGTGTGGATAGGACGATAGGGTCACAGTTTAAGGTCATATGACCAGGCCAACCCATGCACATTAACGACATACAGAAAAGTCACAATATTTTAAATTCATGTGGGACCAGGTATAATAGATTAACGTTATATGTTTTGGACAAAGACATAATAATTTGTTTCTGAAGGAAATTTACATGGCGTGATAATGCATACATGATGTGAATGAGGACATAAGTTCACCCCGCACAGCACAAAATTCCATGGGTGGGAACCATAGGCCATGGTTCCAGAAATGATCGAGTAACATTTTTCTATACTGGAAGATGAAATGTATGGGATTCTTACATATGCCATATGGATGGGAATCAAGACATATGCAGTTTTGAAATTTTGTTTAGTTTAACATCATGTGGTAAGAACGCATGGAAAATGGGATGGGGATCCCTCAAGAGAGGTACATAGTGGGGTCATTGAAAACCCGGCTTGAATGAGGAAACAAGCCAAAACCACACCAAATACCCCTAGTAGAACATAGGCTTATGGTCTGGAAAAGATCTAAGGATTGGGGGTTGGAACTAAATATGAAGTTTACAATTGTTGTTACGTATCACATAAGGATTATAATCAAGACTTTTGTAGTTCATGAAAATTTCTTGTAGTTTAACCTCATTTGGTAAGGACATATGGAAATGATGTTCTGGAAGGAGTAGAACATGATTCAGTCATTGAAATCCCAATGTGAATGGAGACTAATGAGGTCCACACCACATTATATGCAACCCTCAAAGAGAACTAATCCCAAGGGGGATATATATTTGTTATGCTGAACCCATAGATGAAATGTCTTGGCATTCCTACATATCACTTGAGGATAGGAATAATGTAAAACATAGTAATGAACATTTCATGATATTTAACATCATGAGAAAAGGATGGGTAAGATCGTAGTTTATGGTCATACAACAAGAACCATAGATTCCTAGTTTAATGTTGAGTGGGTGGGATTAAAGGAAAGAAAAAGTTGAATCACTATGACTATCATTTAGGAGATCATGGGGACAATAATAATGATTGGGAATAAATTCTGACCACGTTCTCAACACATTATCGATCCGTTAAAACATGGAATGTGAAAAAAAAATATTAAGCAATGACTACTGTCGATATTCGCAACATGGGGCATGTGTGTCAAATTTTCGTTCAAGATCCTTCTGGATGTTGGCCCCAAACGGAAGGTGAGTCATGGTGGCATGAGACCAAGCCACTTAGGGGTGGCTATTTAGAAGTGAAAGATGATGGAAACTGAAATGACTGGATGCATGAAGCGTGGTAGGACCCATGTATTTTAACATCATGCGACAATGTTGAGGGAGATCACAATTTAAGGTCATATAGCTCGGACCATGAAGTGTATTGATTGTTTGAAGTTTATTATCACGTGGGATGAAAGGGATCTTAGTTTAGGTTCATATAAATTAGATAATTTTCTATTTAATGTCTTTTATGGGAAAGGGATACTAGTTTAGGGTCATAGAGCTTAAACCATTCAGAGTTTAATGTCTTTCAAGACAAAAGGGATATTAGATTAGGGTTATAGATCTCGGACCATTTGTACTTTAACGTCGTGATGGACTAAAGGTATCATAGTTTGGATTGTAGATATTTCTCTATTTCAATTTTAACGTCTTGTAGGATGAAAACGTTCTTAGTTTAGGGTCATAGAGATCATACCGTTTACAATTTAACATCTTTTAAGAAGAAAGGGATATTAGTTTAGCGTCTTATAGATCAGAACATTTACAGTTTAACGTCTTGTAGGACGAATGGGATCTTAGTTTATGGTGGTTGATATTGGACCATTTATAGTTTAAAATCATCAATAAAGAAAGTGATATTACTTTTTGGTTATAGAGCACAAACTATTTACAATTTAACATCCTACATGATCGAGATGAGTTGATTAATGTCTTCCAAGAAGGAGATTCCCTTATTCCAAATACACATTGAGGAATTTTGCATTTTTGGGAGGGGTAATACACTCACTATCATTAGTGAAAATATAGTTTAAACCATTGGGGTAACCCTTGTGAATGACATAAGGTCCTTTCTATTTGAGATCCATATTTGGTGGCTTCCAACCAGGTATCCTTGGGGTTATCAAGTCCAATACTACATCCCCTTGTAAGAAAGAGTGGAGGTGAACAGTTTAATTGAAGGCCCTAGATATCTTGTTCTGATGCATCTCCAGATTGTGCAAGGCACATATCCTATTCACGTCAAGTGATACCAGTTATCCCATGTGGATTTCAACCACATTTTCTAGAGCCTACTGATAATAAACGGTTGTGAGTAGTGAGGGTAACTGAATCATGATGGGACAAACTACCTATTATCCATACCCCAAGGAATATAGAGTCTACTGGGTGAAATTAAAAGTCATTTTCTGATAATAATAGAGTGTGCTGGGGATTAGTTTCTAGACAAATATTCCTATTCTAACCAACCATCTTCTGCAAGAGGTTAGAGATTGTTTTTTTAAAGACTGAATATTTCAATTTTTTGTTAATGATCAAGAAAGGTATTATTAGAACGAATATTGTACATGGAATACAATTCATTTATATTGGATACTAGGAAGTTGGTTCCACTATCAGTGTGATTGGAATGAAAAACCTCAAATTAGTGGATGATAATGGATCAAACGAACTCTTAGATATATACAGCCTTGAAATACTTGAGTGGAATTACCTATTACCTCTTAGAAAATAAATTCATAACAGTTAATATGAACATGCACTAGTGAGATATTGATGGTTGATATGGTCCCACCACAGGGAGTCAGCAGAAAAAAAAGGGCCAAGAGTATGTGGTAGTATAGATAGGATCTAGCGGCTCATGTAAAAAATTAAAATGGATCTGGTATGCATGGACGCTCTTGGAAAACCAAATATAATCATGGATCATCGTGGGCCAAAATATCTCCATCATCAGATCTGATAAGAGTGTTTCAGACTTGCCTGATGAGCCCCACCGAAACTGGCATGAAGTTCCTGCATAACATAATAAATATAATTTCCTTGAATGAAATAGAAGATAATATCATCAATCAAATGTCTGTAGAGGATCTTTGCAATATTAGGATGATTCTTGAGGGGGAACTTCATTGTGCGCTGACGGACTCACTCACGTTCAGATCAATATGTTGGGATATTACTCTACATGATATTCTCGATAAATGGAGTCATTACATTAGGGTTCCCTTCAAATATTGTGGCATAGAGACATATAGTTCATGATGTTGAGGCATCAGTGGTATGGTGGCTTACCTGTTGGAACTCATCATCGTCCCGACTGATGAGAGAAATGAATTGTCGATGTGCCACATGGATCACCAAATCATCCTGGTCAGGCATGGCAAGAGATGTACAAATTATAACTAAGTAATCAACTTGATTGTACTATGTTGGAGGGACATGAGTATCTTATGGAAGATAAAGGAACTGGGTGATCAGCTGGTGAGTATGCTCTAACCGAGTTATGGGCTCCATATTCCTGAAAACATATTTTACATTGGTCTACTTGATGACCATCTCAGAGTCCTCTTTCACATGAAATTTAGGATCATCAATCTGGAGGGAAAACTTGATACAAGTGATTGGGGCCTGATATTGTGCCTCGATGTTGGTAAAACCTTCTGCCAACATGAATAAATAGGTTTAGATAGCCTGTGCACACGTGATGAAGATGATTCCTTGGCCAACTCTGTTGAGAACGGGGTCATTGAGTATACTGCTAGTAGAGATTTATGAGGCACCATCGATGTGAATTTTTTAATAAAGATTGGATTGATCCACATAGAAGATTCAATCATCTAGAAAGTCAAGATCTAAATATTGTGTTGTGGTGATAAGATGGGAAATAATAAGGTCTTCTAAGGCCTATCTCATGTTAGAATTTCAAGGGACAAACATGATGTCGAACTGTTGACGAATCACTTACCATAGATAATGATTTATTATCATCATAAATAGTTTTAGAATGATCTTTAGTGGATCCACTAGGGATACTAGATATATCTCAAGGTGCAGCAAGTAATGTAACAATTTATACACCGTGAAGACAAGTGCAAGTTATCTCTTCTCGATAGAGAAATATTTGGTCTCTTCGTTGAGGATCATATGGAGGAGATAATAAAATGTGATATATGTTCCATGAATAGTCTTATAGTCATAAATGTCACCAAATGGCCATTCCAAAGTAGTCACATAGAGGAACAATAGATTTTTGAAAATTGGTGGAATCAGAACTAGAGGCTATAAGAGGTACTGCTATATTTTCTCAATAGATGTCTGACCCACCACATCCAACTGATAATCAGAAACTTTTATCTTGATCCAGGAAAATGGATTACACTTTCAGGATAGAATTGCAATGGATTGTCAATTGTAGATTGAGTGGCCTTGAAATCCTCGGAGCTCTTGAATATTGCATGGAGGAGACATCTGAATGATATCCTTGATTTCCACAAATCTTTCTCAGTGATTCTATATTTGAAAAAATGTCGAGAATCTATTTTGGAAGCAACCCAAAATGCATAATTCCATTGGATCATCTTCAGATGGCAGGAACGAAGGATGTTGAACACTTTCTCATGATCTCAAAGATGGTCCTCAAATTGGTCATATTTGAATACCAGATCACCCATGTAAAATTCAACCAATTCACCATGGATCACCTTGAATATAAGGCCCCTGGCACGCTGATAGGTGGAAACCACATTCATTAGATCTAAAGGCATTAACTGGTAGAAGAATTGACCTTATGATGCCTTGAAGGGGGTATACTCTTCATCTTTGGGGACCATTTGTATTTGAATATATCCAAATTTCACATCCATGAATGAGATATCCTAGAACCCAGTAGTGGTGTCAATCAAAACATCTGTCATATGAAGGGAAAAATATCCTTTTGGATAGTGACTATTGAGATCTCGGAAATCGATATAGTCTCTGATATATCCGTTCTTCTTCCAAATGGTAATGATGTTTTCTAAAAATATCAATCACTGAAACTCAGTGATGATGTTTCTCTTAATGATCTTATCAATCTCAGCCTTGACCATGGCCTCATGTGAATGGTGAATATATCTAGGAGGCTGTTTGAAGCCACACATTATTTTCTGGGAGACAAAGCTGGCTGACAGTGGCCTAAGGATCTACCCCTGGCATCTTATCATAAATTCACTAAAATAGATCATTTTACAACATTAGTAAATTCATATTAAGGTGTTTCTCTTCTGTAGGCATGGGTGCATTGATCCGGGTTAGATTCAGATCTGTTTCAGTACTATGGTTTACTTATACCATTTCATCTATCGAAGTAGAAATTACCTCTTCGAATGTGGTAGGAGGATCTTCAAAATTTTCTTCGTAATCCATGGATAGAGGATCATCAGCATGTGGCAACTAATTTAAATTGGATGATCCAAATGGGATACTAGTTCTAGCCCGAGCGGTATTAGAAACCTAATAGAAGCTCTCCTATACTACTGAAACCATGGATACAAAAGATTTCGACCAGATCCCATATGTCTATCGACCCAATTGGATTGGTTTGATAATATCAAATCAATAGTGGAATCTCGTCTTAATCCAGTTTATCCTGGCCTCATAAAGTAATAAATTATGACATGTCTTTTTTTCCATTAGGTGAACATATCAATACCGTACGTGAGAAGGGGTGTCTATGATTATCAAATCATACATTTTGTAGGAATGTGAGGCTATATCATTGAATTACTTAGACTTGCGGATATGATTCACCTTGTTCCATTGACAGAAAATCGTTACCCTATGTTTTGTGTTGTGGCCACCAATTGATGAATCAAAAAATGTAGGTGTTATCTAGGTATGTCCATGGGTCGGTCATATCCATAGTGTGTTCAACCTAATTGTCCTAAATCAATTTCCCCGTTTACTTATTGTAGTCGGTATTGTGGCAGTGATCTTCACAAGAGACAAATGGAAATGAACCACCATGGAGTACACCTACATGACAATTAATATAGTAACTAATGTATTGAGGATATGTGTAATGGACTATTGCATGCAGGTGGAGGCATGGTCTACCAATAAACACATTATAAGCAGTGTCTTTTGAGACAACCATGAAGTATGTCCTACCAACTAGGCCTCAGTACTAGGTATTCATGAAGATATTACAAACTGGTTTCTGCTCCATCCTTCCAAAACCTTGAATCTTTAGGTTTGATGTACTTAGATTTATTTCAGATAGCAGAATCTTAAGGTGTGTTTGTGTTGGGATACGATTGATCATAGAGCCTATGCCGACAAGTAAGAAATGAAAATCCTCCCCATTGAACTAAATAGTGATATACAATTTGAATAAGTGGCCCTGTATAATAGATCATTAATTTTCTCTATAGAAATATATGATGGCGTGACATTACGCATGCTCGACTGTCTCATCATGGAAGGATTATATGGTTGCTACATTTGTCTCAAACTGTTGGGGGTTCATAAAGCCTTTTTGAGGGATTCACACATATATGCTAAAAAGTAGAGATAGTTGAGGATATATACCCTTGTAAGAATGTTTACAAGATGATTTAGGGAATTGAATTTCCTTGTCTGGTATACACATCCACTGATAGGAGGTCACTATGTGGTAGGAGGTATGGCAGGCACTGCTGGTTGAACCAACAAATTATGGATGGTGCTTGGAATATCCCGATGCTCACTAGCCGAATAGTGTAAGTTTACTACCGGATGAGGGATAGATGGTTAAGGTCCATCCATTATTGAATGTGAATGATCGTAGAGTGGTCAGGGTCTCTCTTCCGGATCAAGCAGTTCAAACAACGCAGGGGGTGGATCTAATGAAATGAGATGAGAACATTGTTCGTGCTCAGCTCTGTAATGGACCTTCTGTCTTGACTGGGTTGCATGGAAATCATGGATGGAAGCACATACCAATGTCTTATATATATTCACATACCCATGGATCCTTTGATGTTGGCATCGACTTGTGATGTTTGGAGGGTCCACTAGGTGCTCTTCATCATCAAGAACCATGTAATGGTTTAAGAGCATAATGGTATTGTCCAAAGAATACATATAGTCCTCACTCGAAGAATCCTCCATTGTAGGGCCCATTATGGGGTCAATACACATCTCTTTTGGCACCAATTCACTTATAATACAATACATATTTTGAATAGGTGATGTTAGTTTCTTACGCTAAATCATCAGTGCTTCCCCCTAAGAGGATAGAGGGTAATAGTTTGATGTAGAGGTAATAATGGAATATAGCGCAATAACTACTGATGGCTAATGATGATTCAAACATGAACATATAATACCATGGGCTCGAGAAAATTCCTTGTAAGCCATATGATCATCATATTTTTGACTCCCATGGTTAACAACCTACTGCGATTTACCCTCGCTATCGTTGTTAATATTTTTGAAGACACATGGAAACTATGTCTGGGATTGACCCGACTAGAATATGTTGTTATCGACCTGGAAAATTATTCAATATTTACTCACATAGCATTGCTTGAGGGTGTGCCAAATAAACCGGTGACATGGGCATTAATAGGGGTTATCAATGAGATCAACCACTTTAGGCCTCTTGCATTCTAGAAACTACAAGATTCTCTAGCCAACAGTTCATTATAAATAACTGGGAAATCGAGCCTCATTAACAAATTAGGTATGGTACCTCTAATCTGGGAAAGGAGCTCTCGGACTATGTCCCTTAAGAGGGGTTGGTCGAGCCTGTTGACGAGGTGGAACCAGATTGTATCACCTAAGTGGTGGTGGCACATTATGCAGGCAAGCTTGCTGATTATCAGTCATGTACTACATAGCTGGATGTTATGCCTGAGGTGGTGGACTCAGTGATTCATTGGATGTCTCTCTACTGGTAACAATTCATGTTACCTAGGGGCCTCTATTTGTTCTACCACAATAGTCTCGGCCTTAGAGGATCTTCTAATTGGAGCTATAAAAAGAAATGAATGTTCCTGGATGGCTAGGATCAAGGCTTCCTCTAAACATTGAGCTTTAATGGGAAAATATTGGAACCGACATGAGAATTTCTAAGTGGTGAGAGGAGGTACCAGTTTTATCTTCACATTCTTCATGCACATCGTTAACAGTTGATCCTGGTTTATTGGAATATCAAGGGAATAAGTGAGGCCCTTCCACAAGGCGTCAAAGTCTATGACCTATTCATCTGACCTCTTCTTTCACTTGATGAGTCAAAAATTCATTCCTTCTGGGTTGTGTAACTACTCATATAGAGAAAATGGCTATGATGATCCACCAAACCAGAAATTTACCCAATGGTTAACTAGTTGTACCAGAAAAATGTGGGCCCTTCTAGTGTCTTTATGAAGCACCAGAGTTTGGAAGCCACCTACTACTTTGGAGTTCCCAGCATGGATCTGCATCAAGAAATAAATTGGTCAAGATGCAGCAGTCTATCACTTTCCCCATTAAATTGGGGTTAGGTAGGATTTCTGAAACATGGGGTATTGGATTTTCATCAACCTAGGCTAGATATGGTTTTTTATCAGGTGGGACTACCCCTTGTTGAGATTCCTAGAACAAGAGGTGTGAAAAAAGTGCTACCGTCGGATCCTCTGGATGGGGATTCCAATCATGACATGAATCCTTGACCACCAATTCATTGGATGTTTCTTTAATATGGTAAGTGGTCCCAATGAATCATGGGGTGAATAGATAAATTACCCTGAGGAGATGGGGAAATAACATGTAGAGCAGCCGATGAGATCTGTGGAGTGGTCCATAGATCTTGAGCCGGTCCTGAGGATGGTTTTCTGGAAATTCATGTGGATTGGGGAATCATATCATGAATTCTTTCCACAATCATCGAAGTCTTATCTATGTAGGTGTTCCCAATTTTTGAGATCACCCAAAGGAAACTCACTGAGAGGAGATTGTACATTCCCCTATGCTTGATTCCTTGTTCGAGGATTATAATAATCTATCCATCGTTTCGCGACAAGCATGACTAGGAGCTTATTGACCATATTTATTTGTTCAATAAGATTTTTATTAAATTCAACATTTTTAGGGCCATATTCGGTCTTTTTCAATGAGATTAATGGGTTAGAGTGTTTTTCAATAAGAATTTTATCTTTTCCTTTTCTGGGGTCTCGACTGTGAGGCAAGGAATCCAAAGGTGTAAGGAGGCCAAGAATAGTAATTTGTGGCGGGTATGGAATGCTGCAAGATCTGTCGGGTGTTGAACTACCCCATTGTGTTATTCCTCTTCTCCATGCCTTGTGCTGGTGCCCCATTATAGGTAGATCTTTGGAACATCCATGTTCACTGTGACTCCACCCAGACGCATATCTTCAATATCATCAGGTGAACCAGGCATGCACAAGATAGGACTGAAATGCAGTGAAACATACTACCCCCAACCATAGATCTGGACAAGCGGGAAACCTCATTGATAACAATGAAGAGCACAATGAATCTTTGTATTCATTATTTATTGAGGTTCTGATTGATAACCTGATGATGGAAGGTGCTAATCTATTAGGATTTTGGAAAACATGAACATGCGACATTTTTGTCCAATGTCATTGTAGTGTTCCCGACACGTTGGGTAAGCTAACCACTGAAAAAAGAGATTGAAATGAATCATCCACATGGTTTGGTGTAGGAACATAATCTCTTCCTTAGAAAGGGACTCCAGAATGTTGAATTTTGTAGTTAAAAATGGAAAAAACATCTCAGGTAAATGGTCTAATGCGAGAATGTCCCACAATATTCTCAACACAGACTTGGGATCTGGCCCATGATTTCCCCACACTTTTACATGAGGGGGTTGTGTGACTATTAAGGGAACTGAATCAGACCATTATGGAAGTAGACTAGCCAGCGGATAGTATTGCATGTGAGTTTAAAAGCTACCACATATTGGGTTGTCTTCCAATAAATTCATTGATTGCACTATCACATATTTGTAATATGGTCAAATGACCAACAGTTCCCCCATATGGGCTACAGTCTTAGGTGGTGGGTCGTGTTGTTTCTCATTCAATATCGGTACACATAATGACTCTATATTATCTCTTGTTGTGGCAGAGAATATTCCTATTCATGATAGAGAGAATTATCTGACCAGTCCGTGGAATTGGGCCAATTTGTTTTCCTACTTTATGTATATTTTTTGGGATGCATGGACCCGATATACTGCACTTTCTAGATGGATGAGGATGATATGCCTTTTTTTTCATACCCCAACCCACAACACAGAGGACTGGGGTGAAGTTTCCATCATCAAATTGCACTCTCCTTCAGAGTCTAAAAGGAAGAAATGTTTGATTTCAATTAGAGGGTTCTCCAGATTATTCCTCTAGCGGAGAAAACCTACTCTCCTACCCTGAGACGGTTCTTTAGGGAAAGATTGATATTTGATTGGGAGAGTACCCCCTATCATGTTGGTGATAGAATAGGGAGGACGACACCTTTGAAAAATCATGTTGCAATTTTCACCTGCTAAAATGTTAAATGGGACATTGGAAGCACCTACATAATTGAGGGTGTAGTAGTGGGGATGGACTCAACTGGAGATTGAAAACACATAAGGAGGGCATCCACTGACACCAGGGGCACACGGAGGACCTCCCTTTAGTGTTTTGATGAAGGTGGGATTACCTCTACTAGATTTGATGATTGGGGAATGTTTTAGAAACAATATAATTGATGCAGGAGTAGGGAGGACCACCACTCTACCTAATGATGGTATGGGGAGGACCTCTGTATTTCACGTCATCATTGCGGATTAGCCCATTATGGTTGCTTCATACACTAGGGACTAGAGAGGTTCACTAATCCTGCTTGTTATGTGGCTTCTTCCTCATTCCAGACCGAGAATGGAAATTCCTCTACTCTAGGATAGGGAAGTCACCCAACTCTGGGACAACAACATGAGGCCAATTGGACTTGATGGTGGTGGCTCAATCTATAGGAGAAACATAAGATGATGCCCCATATAGGTCTCTTCCTAAAAATTCACCCGATGTTGACACCTGTTCAGCTGACTAGGGATGATGTGCATGGGTATTGACCACCTGCTCTACAATATGTGAGACAAACTAGCGATGCTAACATGTTAGCGTGGTAGCCCTCTTTGGATTCTCCTTGTATGATGTCCTAGGTAGGAGGACTCGAACATCCCTTACATCATCCAGATTGGGGAGGGAATCTTAAGAGTTCTTTGAGGATAGGTTCCAGTAGATATAATAGGATAGAGTGGGGCGCATTGGATCCCTTTGTAGCCCTTGGGGAAGACAGTGATAACAAGGTATATAATACTCTAGGTCTTGAATCAGGTGATTATGAATGATTTAAATAGATTTGGGTTTTTGGGTATTAAAGTTCAATTTGTTAATTTAATAGGGTTTATGGATGATCTTATTATAATGACCCAACCCCAGATACCCAGAGTTAGTGAAATATTACATAACATTGTCATGATCACAAGGGATCATATCCTGAAAGACCGATCAGTTTAGTAGCCTTGGAAATATTATATACATTCATAAGTTTATCATTACATCATAAAATCGAAACTTCAACAAAATTTTGCCTCCATTGACCATAATTATATCCTATTACAATCCCTATAGGTCAACCATAAAACATTTCTTCTAATCCTGGAAAAAATAAAACATAGAAAGTGGTGAGGTCAGATGTTCTATAAGGATAACAATATTGCCGAAGATTTTGATAAATAAGAATAAACAATTAAGGTAATGAATAATTCTAAAACATAACCATTTTAAACATAAAAATCATTATAATATGGCCAATATAAATAAAATAATGGCATTATTTATTCACAAGGATATTCTACTAGTCGAATAATCACTGGAAATATCAAAATCCTATTTCATAATGATAGAATGCATAATGAAAGACTTCATAACTGCATAGTCAAGGCATTGTTCCATGACTGCAAATAATATTTATTCAAGGCCCTGTGCCAAGACACTAATTTGTCTCATGAGACCTACTAATGCATTAAGGAGCTATAGTGGGCACCACCCATCACTTACTATGTCCAATGAATTCCTCATATGAAAAGGTTTAAACATAACATAAACATTCATATTAAAAATAGTATACGAAATGTCAATACTTTATCCATAATCTACGAATGGTGTAAAAATAACACATCCATAGTCCAAAATATCAAAAAACCTTCAATGTAATATGGAAGTTTTGTATCATAATAAATCAACTTCATACAAGCCTAAAATCTATCAATGGATGTTGACATAGATGAAATCAATAATATTTTTATAGAAACATCCCTTTATATATTAAAATCATTTAAAAGTTATATAATTATAATAGAAAACTTTTATTTTGAAAATATTCTTATAATCTTGTATGGGAAGCTTCAAAGATTTTATAATAGTGAAAAATAGCCGCACCTGCCATATAAGTTAAAAAAGGCATTCTTACTTTAATTTTGTCGAAAAGGTCATAAACTTCCTTATATGGAAGATGGTGGAATGATTTCATTCAAAAAATATATGGTAAAATAAGGGTATAACTAAATTTATCCCAAAGTCTATTAATAAGTAAGAATGTTTTGAATTACATTTTTAATAAAACACAGATGCGGATGAAAAAGATGTCCCTGTAGATACTTACATATTAACAACTTTAGATAAGTAAAGAGATTATTGAATTTTCCCTTTCCTTGTACTTTTCCTTAGTCGATGATATGATAGAATCCAGAATATTAGTTAAAATTTTTTTATAAAATTATACAATACTCATATACATAAATATGATATCAAATATGATCTTATAATACTGCTTTGTTAATAATATTTTAGTAGTATCATCATTTTAGGTGTTAACTGATTTGTTTTCCTTTATATGGTTTTTACGTAATCCATGTTTGTTATGGATAGTATGTACTTGATTCATATATAGAATTATATTATGTTTATACACATTATTTTTATTCATAAAATGAAACTTATTCTTGAATGATTATGACAGGGAATGAATCTCATCGCGTTCATAGAGGCGATAATTCGTACGTACGCACGAGCGACAATATCATCATATTGATGGTGAAATATTATGTAATTGGATGGCATATCATATATAAATATTTATTAAAATTTTATATTTATTATTTACGTCAGTTATACTCATTATTATTCCCATTTATATACTGAAGTGTTTGAATAACAAACTACACCACGACATGGAGACAGTAAGCCGTACGTATGCACGTATGGTGACAATGTCATTTATAGGATGTATAGAATAAATAATATGGTTTTACCATATTTATAATAACATCAAATTATGTATAAGATACTTCATTTATTATTTTTTTATGTAAAATACAAATAAAGAGGAAGTGGAAGCGGAAAAGAACTTAAAAGAGGGTGGTGAAATTATTACCTCCTCTCTGGGTGTTTCCTTTTGTGTTGACCAAAAGGGCTCCGTAGGTTGGATTTATGACCAATTTAAGGAATATAAGTTTATGTTAGAATAGTATAAAGGATACTTGGGCTGGGTTTGGCCTAGAAAAATGTGTTTGGAGGTGTGAATTTAAGAGAATGGGAAGTACCCTTTTATAAGAGAGGTGAGAGTCACTTTACGAAAATCTTGAACTATGATTTTATAATAAAATAATTTTCTGTTTTTGATGGCTCCAAAATGATTTATTTAGAGTATAAGGTGATTATGGGTCTAAAAACTCTCAACCAATAGGTTTAATATTGGTTTAGGTCACCATATTAACCTTATTTATTCGATTTAACTCTTAGTTAAATAGTTTGACATTTACCATGTCTCTATGTATTTTTATATTATATGGTAAATAAACATACTTTAAAAAGACAAGATATCCTTAAGTGGTTCATTATTAATATATTTCACCTTATCTAAGACCATTTTACATAATTTAGATTTTTACGAATATTATATAAATTATTAATACAATATTTGTTTTAATAAATCAATTATGTCAATTTTGACACTATTTAGAATTTGTTTTTTTTGAAAATCATAAAAAGATTATTACAATGAAAAAAATTATTTATTCTACCATAATGTGTCAATATTAACCGATAAAATTAGTTTATTTCATCAGGAGTCTCAATTTAGATTAATTTGGATATCTGTAATATCAATTATTTTAATATTTCATTAATAATGTAATTACTTCACCATCATTGTGTCAAAAATAAATTAATTTTTTTAATGTTTAAAAATTTTAAATAAAATACCATTAAGTAGGATATCATTTTGTCTTTATAATTAATATTTATAACCGAATTTATATTGTGTGTAACCCTATATTAAAAATAGTTTAATTATTAAATTTTTTAATTTAACACTTTTAACTCTTTTATAAATAAAATAATAATAAATGACCTAATCTAATCCAAGTGGACCAAAAGGATCATATTTTATTCCTAAGGTTGTTTTTGTCCAATTAAACTTATTCAATAGAATTAGGAAATGTTTTAGAGTAATTATAATATCTTTTTTACCCTTAATTACCTTATTTAATTTTAACCATGTTAAATAAAAGGAAAAAGTTACTATTCACCAAAAATTATTTCCATCTTATTGAACCACTCATTAATTATTGATGACAACCGTGTCTCTAGTATTTTTGAATTTAAACTCACAGAAGTGGTAAAATTATGTGTTATTCAAATTTGTAACTGCTCCTAGAAGGTTGGTAAAAACGGTAAAAAGTTCAAAAAACAATTATATATCAAAACATATTAAAAAATGACACCAAGGAATTAAATTGAACATATATATTTATTATGTATATATTTTTAACTAAAATTTATTAAAATTAAATAACCAATTATTTAAATAAAATGTCAGTTTTAAACAATAACGCACTGTTTTTTACTATTCACCAAAAAAATGAATGTTCTCACAAAAATACCAAAAATACACCCTAACTTAATTTTTAAATTCCGAATCAAAAAATAAAGTCAATTTTGGAAATTACATTTTATAAAATTTTACAAAGAGTGTATCACTATTCATAATGGCTTTTTTCCTTGGTCGTGGTGTGTTAAAACTCCATGTTGCGTAGGATGCAAGCTATTTCATCATTCAAAGGAAAATATACCGTGGAAACTTGGGGTGTTCTATTCTCTCCTAATTAAAATAATTTCACCCTCGAAATTTCTAGAATATAAATGAATAAAAAGATTCAGGTGGTTCATCATATTTTCCTTAGGTTCCCATGATACCTCATCCATCTTATGGTTTCTCCATTGATCTTTTACCAGAAGAGTCATCCGGTTTCTCAGCACTTGTTCTCTTATATCACGATTTTTGGCAGACTCTTTACAATAAAACTGATCAGGTTCAATTTCAATGTCCTCATAGGTGAGTACATTAATTGGTCTAGACATTTATATTCTCAACAATGATATGTGGAACACATCCTTAACTTTGAAAAAACATAGAGGCATTTCCAAATTATAAGCTACAACTCTAATTATTTATAGAGTTTCGAAAGGTCTGATGAACCTGGGAATCAATTTTACCTTTCTTACAGAAACATATAAAAACTTTTCATGGGGATTACTTCTAGTAAACATGGTCTCAAACTTGAAATTCAAAATCCATCCTTCCGTTATCAGCATAGTTCATTGGCATACTTTGGGCTGCTTTGATGTGGGTTTGGATTACCTTTACCTTTTCCATAGTTTCCTCAACATGTTCTGGGCCAACGGGTTTTTTTCACAATCATAATCCCATCATGTTGGTGTGCGACATATCTTTTCATATAACGCTTCATATGACACCATCTAAATACTTGAATGGAAACTATTATTATAGGAAAATTTTACCCGAGGTAAATATTGAAACCACATAGCTTGTAAGTCAAGTGAGCACGATATCAACATTTCTTGTATGGTTTGAATAGTCAGTTATGATTTTCCATCAGTTTGAGGGTGGTAAGTAGTGCTCAAACGAAGTTCAGTATCTGAGGCCTTCTGAATACATTTCTTGAATCATTATGTAAAAATGGGATCACAATAAAAAAAATCGATAGGGGTACCCCATAAAGTCTTAAAACTTCATTAATATATAGTCATGCTAAAATTTATTATGGTAAATATTATCTTATAGAATAAAAATGTGCTAACTTTGTAAGACGATCAATAATGAACCATATTACGTCATTCCTTCTAGGAGTCTTTGGTAGCCCCATGATAAATTACATCATAATATTATCCCATTTGCCCTCAGGTTTGGGAAGAGGTTTCATGAATCCTCCAGGCTATTTCCATTCAGCTATCACTTGTTGAAAAACCATACATCTTAACACAAAATTATCTTTCTCCCTCTTCTTGTTGTCTGAAAAAAGATGTTCCATCAAATCTATATACATCATTGTGTTCCCAGGGTGTATAGAGAAATTTGAGCTAAGAGAATCATCCAAAAATTCCATTTTTATATCAGGTATGTTAGGAAGACAATGTATCTTCCCAAATTTCAAAATTCCATCTTCATATATAAATTCACTCAATATCCCATCATTCATGACATTATTATTTTTTGAAACTCCTCATCATCAGTCTGATAACTCTTTAACCTTTCTAGTAATGATGGTCTGGTAACCATTTTAAGAAATTATTGTTGTTTCTCCTTCCATGGTTATTCCCTTATACATCTTTACTTGATCCATGAGAATGGGATCCCTTTCAACTCACATCTTGTTCAAAGACCCATAATCCTTTCTACTCATAGCATTAAACACATTATATGCCTTCCCCAGATGGTAGTGTTTAGTGAAATTATATTCCATGAGTAGTTCAAGCCATCATCTCTGCCTCATGTTGCATTCTTTCTGTGAGAAAGTATACGTCAAACTCTTGTGATCAGTATAAATCTCACATTCTTCACCATAAAGATACTATCTCCATATTTTCAAAGAAACAATAACAAATTCTAACAAAATATCATGAGTAGGATAGTTTTGCCTATGAATTTTGATCTATAGTTATGCATAGGCAATAACTATATCATTTTTCATAAGGACAAAACCATGTCCTTTCATTGAAGCATCTCTATAAAAATCAAAGAGATCATTCCCTGATGGTAGATTAAAGATAAAATAATTGACTAATATTCTCTTCAGTTTTCAAAACATTCTTCGCAGTCTTTTGTCCAATCAAATTTAACCCCATTACATGTGAGCTTGGTTTATGGGTTAGCCTATAGGAAAAAATTCAGGACAAAACGTCGATAATAACCTACAAAACCAATAAAACTGTGTACCGCAATTATACTCGTCGGTGTTGGCCATTCCAGGATTTCCTTGGTCATTAAAGTACCAATGGGAATTCCATCCATAGAGACAATATGGACAAGAATAGAAATCTCTTGAAGCCAAAATTCACACTTTCTAAACATCCCATATAATTCATTTTTTCAAAGATTCATTAGAATAATGTGCATGTAATTTTAATGATCTTTATTACGTTTGGATTATATCATTATTTCATTAATAAATACCATTAAAAAGGCATCATGATATTCCTTGAAAACTCTATTCATTAGATCTAGAAGACAAAGTATGCATTAGTCAGTCCAAAAGTCATTACTGTAAACTTGTAATGCCCGTACCAGGTTCGAATTGCTGTCTTCAGAACGTCTTCCTTCTTCACGCAAATCCGATGGTATCCATATCGAAGGTCAATCTTTGAAAAATATTGAGCTCCAAGAAGTTGATCAAATAAATCATCAATGTGTGGTAGGGGATACTTTTTATTTAATGTTATATCATTGATCTCCTGGTAGTCAATGTACAACCTTATAGATCCATCTTTTTTCATAACAAAAAGGGAAAGGGCTCCCCATAGAGAAACACTATGGTGAATAAATTTCTTATTAATCAATACCTCTAATTGTTTAATTTTTTCCACTAATTCCACAGTGTCTATTCTATAATGAGTCTTAGATATGGTTCTTGAACCATGAATTAAATCAATGGAAAACACAATTTGTCATTCTGGTGGATGTGCAGGTAAATCCTCTAAAAACACATCAACATATTCTTGCATAATAGGTACATCCTCTATTCAAACATTATTTTCCTCACCCATAGTTATTTCATTCCCTTCTTCCCCAATAATTTAATTTAGTATAGGTACTAGGAGCGGAACTAGATATGAACCAGGTCGTGGCGTTTCTACTATATAGATAAGTTAATCCTTATCATAATCGAAAATCGTAACTTCTGTCTTAAAATAATGTTTCACATCATGGTTTAAAATCCAATCTATTATAAGTATTATATCAAATTAAATCATGGGTATGACGATGAGATTAGTATATAAAGAAAAATTATATGCCCTAAGAGGAACTGTTTCACAAAACATTGTTGCGATGATACTTCCTGGATTTTTTTTGACTGAAAACTCCCTTATTAAGTCAAATTGAAAATATTTAATTTTCATATCAAAATATAAAGATATGAAACAATACGATGATCTAGAATCAAATAATTCATTGGATAAACTTGACGAAAACATTCAATTACATTCCACCACATCTTTCAGAGCACCAACCTCAGCAGTAGTGATTGCATGCTATTGTCATTGCTCCATTGTCCTTTTCTGATGTAACTTACCTTGAATCTTAGAAAATTCATTTGCATAATTACCCTTTTCTCTATAATTGTAGCATTGAACCTTGATAGCCTTTTTTCCCTTGTAATCACGAGCTTGGTGGACTTTTTCACTACAACTATAATAGACTCTCATTCCCTTTAGGCAATTACCAGGGTGTTTCTTCCCACATTTACTGTAGGATGGATATTCAAAATTTTCGTTATCCCCCTTATTTCCATTTCTAGAGTGTTTTGCAGATCTCTTTTTATCTTGATTTTCGTTTAATGTCGTAAGACTTTTGGAATTCATTTTATGTCTTGATAGCGCATGAGACTATATCTTCATATGATGATAAGGATTGTGAGACTAATGCTCAATAGAGAAATGGTTTTGACACATCAAATAATCGATCAATATTACTCTTTTGGATACTTATATAATTTTATGCATGCCTTTCCACCCTTGTAATTATAGCCTCATACTTTGTGGCATTATCGTCCTATATTTTTCCTCAGACTCGGAAATTGTCATTCCATATGTACTTGACGGTCATGAGGAAAGTATTTTTCTAATAAATTCACTTTAAACTCCCTCTATTCTATTTTCAATACTTCTTCACCTTCCTTTGTGTTTTGGATTAATGACCACCATTGATCTACATCTCTTGTGAGGTGATAAACTACCATGACAACATTTTACCTTTCTCTACTCTCCAAGGAATGCAATATTATCTCTAAGGAATTTATCCATTTCTCAACTACTAATGTATTTTTACTCCAATTGAATGGTGGTGGTAATTTCCTCATGAATGGTTCTAACATTGATCCTCCATGTTGTGTATTAGGGTGATCCATACGAGTAAGGTTACTATTCATAACCTGAGTGAGTTGTCCCAATATGGTGATAAGTTGATCAACACCAGTTGCATCACCAACTCCACTATAAGTTTCTTGAGTAAGAGGTAAATCCCTATATGGATTACATGAATTGATACGGTTTTTATTCCTTCCATTAGGTGAAATTTCTAAATAATAGAATACATTAGATTACTTTATGAATCACAATACATAATTCCAAAAATGTAAAACACATAACATAAATTGATCAGATTACGGATATAATCCATAAGCATAAATATCATTTCACTAAGGAGGTATATACTAATAAATCCTTCATAATTGTTTGTAAACAAAATGTGAATTATTCTATCTATATCTCCCAGGACTGTCGTAACCAAGAGTGCAGCAAGGACTGTTGTCGTGCACCCATTCTCGTTCGAGTCTAGATCAAAGTGGTGTTTTCAGGTTTTACCCCAAGGTACATCTATGCCAGAGAAGCTTCTACCCAATCGTTTCTAGAGAGGGATTTATTTATTGGAAAACTCAAAAAATATCTAAACTACCAAAATTCTAGGATGTTCTTATATATTATTCCTTGAATTCTATTTTAGGGTAATGTTATCTAATCAGAGTATTTTTAAATATAACTTCCAAGGTTTCAACTATACTTCCTCTGATACCAACTATAATGCCCTGACCCTAGTTACCGAGAGTCGGTGAATTGTTACATAAAATTTTCATGATTACATGGTATCAACAGAAAGACCTATTAGTTTAGTAGCCTAGGAAGTACAAGATACATTAATAAGTTTAACATTATATCATGAAATAATAAAATAAACAACAGGTTTTCTCTATTGACCACACATATATCCTTAGCCTATCCCTGCAGGTCAAGCATAAAATATTTTTTCACATCTTGGAAAAAATAAAGCAAAGAAAGGGGTGAGGTCATATGCTCTATACAGATAACAATATAGAAGAAACATTCATAAATAATCATAAACAATAAAGGCACTATATAAGATTAAAACATAATCCATTTAAAAATAAACTTCACTATAATACGACCAATATAAATCAAATAATTCCATTTACTTATTCACATTGATATTCTACTAGTTGAATAATCACCTAGAATATCAATAGATAATTTCATAATGATGGAATGCGTTATTCTAGACTTCATAAACACATAGTCAAGGGCTTGTTCCAAGACTACAAATAAGATTTTGTCAAGGACATGTTCCAAGACACTAGTTTGTCTCATGAGACCTACTGATGCATCGAGGAGCTATAACGTGCTCCACTCATCACATACTAAGTCCTATGCATTCCTCATATGAAAATGTTTAAACATAACATTAAAATTCGATTTAAAACTTGCATAAGAAATGTCAATAATTTATCTATTAACCATGAATAGTGTAAAAATTATACCTCCACAGTCAAACATATCACAAAATCTCCAATACAATATATAAGTTTGTATCATAATAAATAAACTTCAAACAAACTAAAAATCCATCAAAGGATGTTGACATATATTATATCAACACTTTATAAAGAGAAATATATCTTTATATTTTAAAATCATTTAAAAGATATATTATTATAAAAGAAAAAATTTATTTTGAAAATATTCTCAGAATCTTGTATGGAAAGCTTCGACGATGTTATAATGGAAGAAAATAACAGTACCCTCCGTATAAGTTAAAAAATGACATTATTACCTAAATTTTATCGAAAAGGTCATATAGTACCTTGTTTGGGAAATGACAGAAAGATCCCTTTCAAAACATATATGGTCAAATAAGGGTATAAATAAAACTAAACCATATTCTAGTAAATAGTATGAATGTTTTGAATTATATTTTTAAGAAGACACAGATGTGGATGATAAAGAAGTCCTGGTAGATACGTACATATTAACAACATCAGATAAGTAATGATATTGTAGAATTAACCCTTACCTTGTACTTTTCCATAGTTTATGGTATTCTAAACTCTTGTATAATAGAAACAACATTGTTATTAAATTATACAATAAACATATACATAAATATGATATCATATATGATTTTATAATATTTCTTTGTTAGTAATATTTTAGTGGTATCGGCATTTCAGGTGCTAACTGATTCATTTTACTTTATATGCATGGTTATGTAAGACATGTTTTTTATGGATAGGATGTATCTGATTAATATAAAAAATTATATTATGTTTATAAAAATAATTTTTAATCATAAAATTAAAATTATTCATGACTGATTATGATGGGGAATGAATTTCTTTTCGTTCGTGGAGACGGTAATCCGTACGTACACATGAGCTAAAATATCATTATATTGATGGTGAAATCATATGTAATTGGATAGTATATCACAAATAAAAATCATTAAAAATTTATATTTATTATATATATCAGTTATACTAATTAATATACCCCATTCAAATATTTAAGTGTTTGAATAATGAACTACACCACTTTGTGGAGACGTTAAGTCGTGCGTACACACGTACAATGACTTTGTCATTTATAGGATGGATAGAATAAAGAATATGGTTTTAATATAGTTATAATAACATCATAGTATGTATAAGGTACCAGATTTATTATTTTGGTTTGGAAACAAAAAATAAAGAGGAAGTGGAAGAAGAAATGAACATGAAAGTGGGTGGTGAAATTATTACCTCTTATTTGGGTGTTTTCTTTTGAGTTGATCAAAATGGATACATAGGTTGGCTTTAGGATCAAAGTATTGCCCTTAGGTAGAAGGGAGGATAGTTGAGAGGATATTTGGGTAGGGGATGGATGAGCCAAAAGGCATTGGAGGGGTGAATTTAAGAGAAGGGTGAGTACCCATTTATAAGAGAGGTGAGGGTTACGATATGAAAATCATGAAATATTATTTTATAATAAAATAGTTTTCTGTTTCATATCACTCCAAAATAATTTATTTAAAGGTTAAAGAAGGTATGAGTCGAAAACCTATCAACCAATATGTTTTATATAGGTTTAGGTCACCATATTAACTGTATAATTTAGATTTAACTCTTAGTTAAATAGTTTGACATTGACCATGCCTCTTTGTATTTTTATATTATATGGTTAATAAACATACTATAACGAGAAATGCTATCCCAAAGTGGTTCATTATTAATATATATAACCTTATCTACATCGTTTTCCTGATCCTTAGATTTTAATGATTATTATATCAATTAATAATATAATATATTTTTAAAATACTCAATTATGTCAATTTTGACATTATTTTTTATTTGGTTTTTCTGAAAATCATAACAGCATGATTACTTTGAATTTTTTTAATAAATCTTAAAATGTCATAGTTACCTAGAAAATATGTGTTATTAATTATAAATCTCAATTTACATTTTTTTTGATTTTTATAATATCAATTATTTTAATATGTCATTAATAAGGTAATTACTACATCATCATTGTGTCATAAATAAATTAAATTATTTAATGTCTAAAAATTAATAAAAAATTACCATAATATTGGAAATATATTTATCATTCTAATTAATATTTATAGTCTAATTTATATTGTGGTTAAACTTACATTAAAATGGTTTAGTTATTAAATTTTGAACCTTACTCTTTTATCCCTTCTTTAAATAAAATAATAATAAATGTCCTAATCTAATTCACATGGAAAAAAAGGATCATATTTTATTACTAAATTTGTTTTTGTAAAATTAAACATATATAATAGAATTATGAAATGCGCTAGGGTAATTAAAATATCATTTTTACCTATAATTACCCTTTTTAATTTTAATAGTGGTAAATAAAAGTAAAATGTTACTATTCATCAATAATTATTTTAATATCATTGAACCAATTTTTACATACTGATGTCAACTGTGTGTCTCAGATTTTTGAAATTCAACTCACAGAAGTGGTAAAATTATGTTTTATGTATATTTTTAAATGCTTCTAGAAGGTGGGTAAAAGACGGTAAAAAGATCGATAAAATTTTATATATCTAAACTTATTATTAATTGACTTAAATGAATTACATAGTATATATATATGTATTATCTATCAATTTTGACCTAAATTATATTAAAATAAAATAACTAATTATTTAAATAAAATGACATTTATAAACAATAATGCAGTATTGTTCACTATTCATCAATAATTGAAATTTCTCAGAAAAATATCAAAAATTCACCCTAATCTAATTTTGATATTACGAATCCAAAAATAAAGTACAATTTTACAAAAAAATAAATAAATAAAATTTCAAAAAGTGGTTATTACTATTCATAATGGCTAGTCTCATTGGTCGTGGTGTGTTAAAACTGAAAGTTGTATACAATGCAAGCTGCTGCATTTTTCAAATGGAAACGTACCATGGAATCTTGGGGTGTTACACTTAAGATCAAAATTATGATATCAGATTGATGTATATGGATATTATTTTACTGTGTATCATGATCATTTGGAAATTTTATATTCATTTTCCAACATTATAATTAATTATATTTATGTTTCATTTCTTGTTCATTTTATCCCAATATATTTATATGGGCACATGTCCTCCCAATTCTCAATATAGTATACATTTATTTTTAAAAAAATTGATAGCGGTTTGTTGGATGAATCAGTTTTAGTGGTTATATTAATGTATCATTGGTTGTGTTATTGTATTTAAAATAAAATTAGGATTCTTTTTTAATTCATTATGTTAATCAATTTTATTATTTAAATGTGATTTTAATATAAATTTAATGATTTGATGAGTTAGGTTTTATGTTATATTTCAATATTGTACAATGAAATCTAAAGAAACATTGAAGGTATTTTTTCCAAGGGAATAACATGAGTCATATGAAATGTGAATGGATTACCAATTTATTTGAAAATAGTTATTTGGATATGGATTTAAATTTATTCTAAATAGGAATGGTATAATATTGTAATGGAAAATTTGTATTTTAGTGGAAATTCACTATTCTTGATGTCTTTTTTTCTTGATTTGATCCCTATTGATGAATAAGTATGTATTGTTTGGTTTTAATATTATGAATAAATATGTGAAATGGCATAATGATTTTATTTTTTGGTATAAAATACTTGTTTGGGTTGTGAAATTATTGATAAACACTTAATAAAAATTGGTGTGTAGAGTGATATATATTTGATTAAAATGTGACCACTTCAATGAAGATCGATGCAGTTACTCTTTCATGAGAGCTACACTCCGAAGCAATTCATACCAATCTCCAGTGATTGTTTGTCCATACATCTGTAATAGAAGATGCTTTTTAGAGGATCTCCCCTAATAAATTTTTTTAAATTGAAACAATATATTACTCTTGAAAAGTTTAATTGGATGTGTTTCAAGGTTGTGTCAATTTATTTAAATAAAATGTATTTTTTCTAATAATGTGTACATTTAAATTGTTCTGCAGATTTTTGTAATTTGTTATTACAGTTCGTGTTATAGTATATTCTTGATAATTTCTTATTACAGTTGTTTGATGTCAAGGTCTGTTCTAATTTTTTTTCATTCATGATTTTGTTTATTGATTTGATAAACATCGTTTTGTAAGATGATTGTATAATCATGACATCTAACTTTTTCCATAAGATTTAAATATTTGGATTTCTAGATAGCTATGCATTTTTTAGATTACAGATACTATTGAAAACATTATAAAGTATTCCTTTTTATGTTTTTAGGAAAATATAATAATTGAATTAGTTGTAAAAGTGTCACTTTTTTCTTCCTAAATATATTTTGAACCACACACCTTTCAGTTGTCTATATACTAAGAAAGTATTTATGACCAATAATGTTGTATAATTATTTTACTTTTATTTCTGCGCATATATCCTTCCAATATCTAGAGATCATAGAATGGGGATTGTTTCTATAATTTAAAATAAATCATGCAAGATAAGTATTCATATTATAAAAGACAATTTACATGGGGCATTAGTTACTGAAAAAATTTAATGAGTTGTTCCATGGTTGTAATATTTTATGCTAATATCTCATTTCACCAATGTAATCACATCACACTATGTTGAATTCAACTGAATATTATTTTTTCTCGATGTCTTAATATTTTGTATGATGTCGCATGTTGATGTTGTTATCAATATCACATGTTATATTATTCCCTTTCTCAGTCATCATGTTCCTCCCACTTCAATTTTTAGGTGCAATTAATGACGATTCATTAGATCACTGTCATTTTGATGAATTATTCTAAAGCCCATTAGGGTGTGTTGCAGCAACCAGAGTCAAAGGTGACACTCCACATATTCATAGGTAAGAATATATAAAATAAGTTATCCTATTATATGTATATCCTCCCATGGCAGTTCAATTATATATAAGGGGCTATGCTTGCTTATGTATATAGATAGAACTTGAATACGCGGGTGGGTGGTAACAGGGATATGCATGTGATCGTATATATAAGGATCATCTTGTGTGAGTTCAAGTCCATGTTGAAAAATACATAGTGGTTATGGTGTCTTTATGTATATGCAATGGTGAATATGCCCAGAGGATGGATGATGAATATTAGAGTTTTCACTGATAAACATGCCTAGCGCTAAGTGAGGCTTCTCCCATTTGAGGTAGGATCCCTCTCCTAGACTCTTTAATTAAGAATGTTATAAATTTAATTTTGTTTCCTTCTAAACTTTTCTTGTTTATATTAAATTTAATTTCGTGAATAAGTGTTACTTATGATAATTGTTTTGATTGAAAAACAAGTTAGGGTTTTGTAATAAAACCCCTCCAATGAAGGTGCACTGTCTTGGAAAACTCATAGTGGTGTCCCTTGCTTGACATTATTAAACTGATGTTTTCCTTTTCGTTGATGTAGTTGTTATTCCTAAATCTCACATTATACATGACCCTTTTTATATCCTTGTAGGGGGTTTCCCTTTTTTATTAAAATAGTTGTTTGAACCAAAACACCGTTTAAGTGCCGTTAGACTTTTAAGATTGAGTTTCTCAAGTAGGAAACTGTTGTAATTACCACATCACCAATATGTGACCCCTTTTATCTTATTAATGGGATTTTGATGTTTTAATTAATTGAATGAGTGAAATGGAACCAAACAATGTTGACATGGAACACGAGCTGTAATGCCCCATGTAGTGAATTTTACAGCGGTTATGCCTCCATTAAAAAGTATATTTAGATGTCATGAAATAAATAAAGTGGTTTCCTCATGGTATCTTGAACTCAAATTTTGAAATTTCTTAAGGTAAATTGTAAATTTATAATTATAACCAAAAACCTCTTAACTGTTTGGATTTCTTTGAATAAGATATTAACCAAGTAGGTAATTACCCTCTTGACCATTTCACATTCTAAGTGTTTTCTTGCCACATTAAATCCAAGCACCTTGTTTGGATAAAGTAAATATCATGATTTTAATGGAATTGATTTTCATGAAAGAAAGCCTTTCTATGAGTCTATAAATTGAGAGGACCTTGTTAGAATAAAATTAAAAGTTATGCTTACTTGGATTAAATGACATATATCTGAGTGTTTTTCTATGAGTTTACTTTCCTTTAGTGGTTGATGTGGAATTAAATTTAGAGGGTGGCATGGGGATGAATGGGCTGGGTAGGGGGTGTGGGGTGGCCCGGTGGGGGGGGGATGTCAGGTAGGGGCAGGGGGATGGGTTGTGATGCGGGTTGGGTGAGGGGGGTGTCATGGTGAATGGGGTGGGCAGGGGGGTGTGTAATGGGTGTGCAATGAGTGCATGGGGTGGCCAAGGGTTATGAAGGGGTCAACAAGGGAGGTGTAGTGGGGGGGAGGGGGAAGGGGTGTGTTGGGGTTAAGGGAGGTGGTATACTAGGTTATGTTATAATTGGAAGGGGGATGGTGCAAGGGGGTGTAGGGGGTAGTGTTAATCACACCTATGAGAATATATTGTTATTACATCATTGATCACGTAGTCTAGAAACATCATATTTTTGATATTTTAATACATTTAGGAATGGAATATGCACAACATTTTTATATTACATTATAAGTCATTAAATAATCAATGTTTTACCACATAACCACAATTTCCATATCTTTTTGAGTGGTTCTCCGGACATTACTCCCAATGAAAAACCCTTCTTCTTGACACCTTAGTTTTGGGCAGTTAATCATCAAGAAAAAAACCATCTCCATGGACTCACCACTATTTAGTCATGCACTTCTAGAATATATGTTCTCATCTTTCACAACTCTAATGTGTCCACAAATTCCCTTACCGGACTTCCAGTTTCACACAATTTTGGAACAATGTTCTATCCCAATGTTTGAGGGTGTTTAAATAAAGATCATATAAAAAATACATGGATTCATTTTACAATAATTTTAATTGATTAGAATAAATACTATGATGCATAAGTAATAGTGGTATATTATTATAAATACGAATCAAAGTATACAACATGATGTATTAAAATCCATCATGTTGTGGTTTGTGTTATCTAGTGATTCAAGATAAAACTATTTGGTGTATGTATTGGATGAAATTGGATATCATTTGAACAAAAATCTGTTATTAAATATCAAGTTATTTATTTTTTGGATGTACATATCAATATGAACCTAAAAGAAACCAATAGGGAATGCATGGTCACCTAAACCACTATGAATCCCTACACCTGAGGACCCCATGTGTTAACCAGGATACGGCGACACCCGATCATTCATGTTTTAGTGTCATTCAAAAATTCCTCTTGAATGGGGTGTGGGGGGAATATTGGGTAGGGGTTTGTGCAAGGTGTAGGGGTGGTATAAGGGGTATGTAGGGGGAGGGATTGTTGGGAGCTGTTCATGGTGAATGGGTGGTGCAAGGGGTGGGTGGGGGTGGGTGGGGGTGTGCAGAGGTACAGTGGGGGTGTGAATGGGGGGGGGGCATAAAGGTGTGCAAGTTGACAATGGGGTGTGTAAGGGACTGTGTAGGGGTGGTGAAAGGGCTATGCATAGGGGTACAGTGGCGGTGTTCATGGGGTGTAGTTGCAGTGTGTAGGGGGTGTGCTGGTGTGAAGGATGTGTAAGGGGAAAGGGGGGATTTGTATGTGGGGTTCAAAGGGGGTTGTGTAGGGGGTGCACGGGGGAATCGGCGTGTGGGGGGGCATGGGGGCACAGGTGTTCAAGGGGGTGTCTTGTAGGGTCTATAGAAGGGGGGTGTATCTAGGAGGATTCTTTGGGGGTTTCTAAGAAGGGTATACAAGGGAGGAGGGGGGGGGGGCTGTCCCGGAGGCTCTGTAAGAGGTAGGAGGGATGGGGTGTTTAGGAGGCTCTATAGGGGTGTGTCTAGGGGTTTCAACGGTTGTTTATGTGTGTAAGGGGGATGTGGTGGGGGGAGGGGTTCAAGGGGTGCTATGAATGGGGGGGGTGCACAAAGGATGATTGTTCAAGGGTTTAAAGGGGGTGTCCTCACGGGAGGGGGTGTCTAAGAGGGTCTACAGGAGGGGGAGGGAGGAAGTTCCTAGGAGGTTCTTGGGGGGTCCAAGAGGGTCTGTAGGGGATGTTCATGAGGGTTTTTAGGGGGAGGAGGGAGGGGGTGTCCAGGATTATCTCTTGGAGGGATGAGGGAGGGGTGTTCAAGAGTGTATGTAAAGGGTGTCCATGGGATTTAAGGGGTGTGTAATGGGTGGGGGGTGCAAGTGGGCATGGGTGTGCAGGGGGGTGTCCAGGAGGGTATATAGAAGGGATTAGGGAGGGGGTGTCTAGAAGGGTCTCTAGGGGGTCTAAGATAGAGGAGGGAGGGGTGTCTAGGAGGGTCTGTTGGGGGTGTCTAGGAGTGGGTGGTTGTGGGGGTCTGTCTAGGGGGAGTGTATTCCATTAGGGTGTTGCTACTGTCTAGGGGGTCTATGTAGGGCAGGTGTCGTGGACGGAAGGGGGTGTTCTGGAAGATGAGGGTGTCCAAGAGGGGGAGGGGTATGTCCAGGGGGGTCCATGAGGGAGGGGGTGTTTTCCATGGGGGTACAGGAGGGAGGGGGGGGGTACTGGGGGCATGGGTGTGCAGGAGGGGGGGGGTGCATGTGGGCATGGCTATTCAAGGGGGTGCGGTGGGGGGGGGGGGTGTCCAAGGTGGATGGGGGGATCCAAAAGGGTTTACAAGAGGAAGGGATATGAAGGAGTGCTGGTAGGGGGTGTCCAAGAGGGGGGGTGTCCATGAGGGTCTGTATAGGGTGTTTGTCTTGGGGGGGGGGGGTCTGTCCAGTGAATGCGGGATACTGCTATCTGGGGGGGTATATCTAGTGGTTTACAGGAGGGAGAGGGTTTGTCCAGTGGGAGGGGGTCTGTCCAATAGAGAGGGGGTCTATCCCAGGGGTTTTTAGGAGGAAGGGGTTTCTAGGACGGGGTAGGGGTCTTCCCAAGAGGGGGTGGGGGTGCTATCTATGGGGTCCAGGTGGGAGGGGGTGTTGTCCATTGGGGTCCTGGAGTGTGGGAGAGGCTGGGGGTCTATCTGGGGGGGGGGGATACCCAGGGTGTCTAGAAGGGAGGAGAAATTATGGGGTTGTCTAGGGGGGGGCGTGTCTAGAATGCTAGGAACGGTGTCCAGGATGGGGGGTCTTTTGGGTGGTGGTGGGCGGGGGGGGGGGGTATGTCTATGGTTGTTTGTCTCTATCCAAACAGTTGATGTCAATGGGGTGTCCAAGAGGGAGTGGGTTTGGGGGGGGGGTTTCTAGTGGGATTAGCATGCCTAGGGGGGGTCCTATCCAGGATGGGGAGGGGATGCACGGGATGCACGGGATGTAATGTGGGGTTGGGGTGGGGGGTTATAGGGGGTGGTGGGGAGGATGCAAGCGGACAACATCGACAGTAAGATGTAGAATTTTTAGGGAATGTGAAGGCCTATAGACACAGTTCAAACCCATGGATATAGGACTATATCAATGGTTTGGAATTGTGGCTATAGACCATGAGTTATTTAAGCCAATTACATAGTTTTAAAACTGTGGCTATAAGATTGTTTTCATGGTATTAACTGTGGTTATAGGCTTTCCATATCACCACTCTAATACTAGCCACTATTGAATGAACCCAGGCTATCACTTATAGCCAATTTTTTGGAATTATAACCATGGTTTAAAACCATTACAATTGACTAATTTTTTAACAGTGTATGGACAAGATTATTGATCAACTTCCTTTAAATAAATTAAGAGGGTGAGATAGGGTGTGGGAACATGATAGCTTTCGTCGTCGAGGTTGATGAAAAATTGATTGAGTCATATCTAACTATAGTGTTGGAATTTCCTCTAACCCAAAATATGTGGGAATGAGGTGTTATGTTTGTTGTAGCTGTTGTGTGGGTCCTATACTGAAAGAAAATACAATAATAAATACAGAAAATAGGAAAGTGATGTCCAGTTCCTTGTCTCTGTTCAATCTTTCATGGATGGATAGGAAGAGCCACAATGCAAACATTGCACACCATGATTCCCAATGATCAACTACTCCATATCCCAGTGAGTTTCACACAAGTCTCACTATTTTCATAGAGGGACCTAGTTCCAGATTGCAGGATATGGTGAAATGATTATCTACTAATGTCTCGAATGATACTAATCTATATATTAAGGAGATGAACATTCATGAAGAGTTCACCAATTCTATTTCTGATGCTTTCTCCTAAGAATGAATCTATCTGTGGGAACACAATGGTTGTTTCCCCACATTCCCACTTTCCAATTGAAGACGACAACCATATTTTATTTAGGGTTGTTTTTTTCTTAATTGAAATGAGATGATGGGGTGTTGTCCTTTCCTTCCAAGGATTTCCCCTTGGAATTCATATCCTATTTCTCATCTCCCATAACGATTAATATGTTTTTAGTGAAACTCTTCTTAATGACATATCTGTTTCGATGCAGATTAATTATAAATTTTCTGTCAAGACATTAAAATGGGACAATTCAGGCTAGAAAACATCGGTTAGGTGAGTATTCACGTTGGGCATCGCTGGTGTTTCTTTTCACTGGAACACTAGTACACCTATATTTTCCCCATACGATAGAGAATCGCGAGGTTATGGAAGACTAAGGAATCACACATTGAGTGTGGGGAATTTTATTCCATAGGCATGTATCCATGGTTTTTCTCAGCTTCCAATGTTTAAAACGAGGTTTGTAATGAGTTTAACATCTAGATGAGTTGGGTCAGACTTATGATAACACTGATGGGAGTGGATCAGTTAGGTAAATCCCTAGGAGAGAGAACCTAGGATGGTTACCAGATTGGTTGATCGATAAAACTAATGAGGACGGATCCGCGAATGAGTTGGTCCCAATAATGGGGACCCTAGGGATTAACATTATCTGGTATTGAACTTCATGGAGGCCTCCTATATACCTTTTATAGAATACAGTGATCAAAACCCATATAGTTTGAGAGGGAAAATTGTGGGATTTTGGTGTAAACAATAGAAAACAACCCAAAGACCATGACGGGCCATTTTCATAGTTAAAAACCTTAGAGCTCAAATGGAGAAAATAAATTAATGGGTCTTACACATGGTTAGCTTCTTGGGGATGGCATGATTTCACCAGGATATGGCGGACCATGTGCAATCAGGATGTATATGGATGGAGTGTGGAAGGATGGAATGTGTGGGGGTGCAATAGAAGACTAGTTTAGAGGTGATTGTATTGGGATTGAATTTGAATAAGTTTCATATGTATCCCCTTTGTAGGGAATCACTGTCCATGTAGTTTTGTATTAGAGTGATGAGTGACCTAATAATGTAGCTCATGGGAATGGATGCATGGATGATACCCGAAAGAAACAAAACCACTAGGTTGGGTAATTAACTTATCAAAACACAAATGCTCAACAGAGAGTATAGGATGGGACATGAGTCATGAGATTGAACCTCAGGGAGGCTTTCAACATATCCCCATGCCAGTTAGTCAAATTACACGTAGTTCACTATGGGTCGATGAGTCATCCAAGGAGGTGGCTTGTGAGAATGGATGCATGGATGGGACCCAAAGGAATCATGACCACTGGGTTTGGGCACAACCTTCTTGAAACAGAATGGATCAAAGGAGATACCTATATGGGACATGATGGATAGGATTTATTTTCAGGGAGGCTACAAACATATCCTAATGGAAAGGAATTGGAGTCGACCTGGTTCAAGATGGGGGGAATAGAATAAGGGTGTAAACAAAGGACAACATCCCAGAGACTTGAAGGTTCTTATCCTTTGTTAGAGGTCCATCACAAGAGAGACACTCTTGGATAGAGGAGTATGAATTGTTTGTTGGTCTTACACATGATTAGATTCTCAAGAACTAATCTAACACCACTAAAGGAAAGACCAAAGATTTGGGGTCCCAAGAAAGAAGATTTCGATGTTTACTAGTATTTACAGTTGATCCTCAAAGAGTCACCCAACATACCCTATCATAAGTGAAATGGATCATATCCCATTTAGTTCAACTGCTTGCAGTTTAACATCTTTTGAGAAGAAAATGTAATACGGTATAATGTCATGAGGGATTAGGGTATGATTTTACGTGAAGTGGTCGAGAAAAGGGAATAATGGGACTTGAACCTCAAAGATGCTTCCAATGCACCTTTCATGGAATGGGAGAAGATCAAAGTCTACATAGTTTGGCTAGTATGTGAAAGAGGACTACACACCAAGGATCTCAAAAAAAAAGATTTCATGGTTGATGATAGCTTTAATCCAACATGATTTATTCTTGGTGTGAGAAACAAGAGGCCGCAAATACCTAACAATCACATCATGAATAGAACATCTATAAGGAATAGAGTGAGGCTTATGCATGGTTAGTGGACCAAATAAGATACATGCGTATACTCTAAGAGGGAAACCTGGGTAGTGGTCCAGATATACGAGGAGCATATAACCACCATACCCAGAACTCCCTTTCAATTTGGATTGGGGCTTACACATGAAATACTTAACGTGCATGTGCTGACAATGAGTTGAGGGAGATGAGTGTGAGAAGGAACTGGTTCCCATCCAATTCATGGTTCTCTCTGAAAGTTTCACTTCTGAGGTGTTCACAGTTTAACATCATGGGCTAGGGATGCAGGTGGTTGGTAACATCCGACAACTAGGATGATGAGGATTCACTCCCCACTACTAGAAATTACATAATTGATGCACTTTAACCCTTGGTGATGGGAAGACACCAGCGATGCCGTATATAGACAATGTTGTAGAGTGATCTAGTGAGGTGATCACATTAGCATGGATATGCAAAGAAGAAATATTTATTATCGATACTATGTGAAGAATCACAAGGCGAACAAAATATACATGAAGCACTACCTTTGGGACTTTGAAATCACATCATAAATGCCTCAAGAGACAAGTGGAAGAAGGGTTCACGATATTTGAGGCCTTATAAAGAGGGGATTCGTGATGCAGAATGTCACATTAAGAACATGAAATCATTGATCATAGGGATCACATAGCTTTGGGCTTCACATATCATTACGGTCCAGCTTATTCATGGAGTACACATGTATTTGGAGGGGTCTTTATGAATCTTGGGTGATTTAAGAATTTCTGTATACCAAAAAGGGTCCATGTCCATTGTGATGAACCATAGGTTTTGCGAAGTTCATCCCTTCATGAAGAGGGGATAAATTTTGATTAAATGAAAAGGGATGTCGTAATGCTCAAGTTCTTCAAATGAAATATTTTTCTGATAATTCATTGAGAAATGTTTGATTCAATATTTGAGAGATCGGAAGTTGATATGTTAGGGTGTTGATCTTTTTGGAGTGGGGTATCTGAGTGTTTATAGGTGCTAGGAAGTTTCGAAGGGAGGTGGATGTGCCACAATATAATTCACACTCCGCATCTGGAGGCAAAATCCATCATGTTTCTTGTAATAAAATAGTAGAACATCACTCCCTCAGTAGCGATCATATGGGATTCTGAATTCCCTCAGGTTTTTTGTAACCCCAGATTCATGCATCATTATTCATTGCGGTGGGTGCATTGAAGGCCTTCACTTCATAGTGGCTGCGGTGTTATAGGGCTTTGCGAAGCATACTTCTTATCATGTTGTTGGAGGTCTGTACTTAATTTTTTCAAAGACAATGTTTTCGTGCCAATAAAATTAAATTAATATTTTTTATAATCATCCAATATATTTTAAAGGTATAAGATAAGAATAAATCAAGTTTTGTTAATAAATTATTTATTTCTCTAAAAGTTAATTTTATTCATTTTAGTAGAGAACCAACTTGAATTATGTTTGTTGAAAATTATATAAAAATTATTCATAAATATAAAATTTATTTTTTAATTTTTAATATCAATATTTAATTCGGGTGAATATTTGGTGTTTCTCCTAGAAGTCTCATTTTGGGATATATAGTGAAAACACATAATATTAATTCAAAACTGCACTTTCATATAATATATCTATATAATTAAAATATTTTTAAATTTCATTTTAATGTATAATTAGATCTATTATGAACCCCATAATAATATTTAGTTTATTATAATCTAATTTAAATTTAAATTTTTATAAAAACATTTCAATGTTTTGCACCTTGACACATTAAAAACGAACATTGTCAACCCATCTAAGCGAAAAATTTTAATTTAGTTTCTTCCACATTAGTGATTGGAAAATGTATCAAAATATATTATATTTGGAATGAAAATAATTTATGATGTATAATTATTAAAAATTAGGTTTTTACTAAAAATATAATAGAAAGTGATTAAAACTATCTAAAATGATTAAGAGAAAAATTTTCTTAACAAAGGACGAATCCTTAAACATAAGGCCCATAAAGAAACATAATAGTTTTAAAAGGAAAATATTTTTTTGTTACTATTTCAACATTGTACTCTATTATATTTATTTTGGATCATTATTGGAGCCACATGACATGGAAAAATCGATGGTAGAATTCCCTTTTAAAAAATATTGAAGAAAGCCACTCCTCCACTATAGAAAGGCACTCACCCTCCAACATTTTCACATGATTCATACCCATTTGTACCGACTAAAATACTCTTAAATATCCTCCCATATCCACTACCTTCATTTTAGATTCCTCTATTTTAGAGAAAATATTATCATTGATGTCTTTTGGTGTAAACTATGATGAGTTTCCCAGAAAAGAGGCAACAACCTTCCTTGAGATCTTTTGTGTTGTTTTAATTATCCAACAAAAAAATCCTCTTATTAAATGGGTATATTATAAATTATGTATCCTAAATTTTCTGATATGTTTTAATTATATGGTTTCTACCTGCACTTTCAAACACTTCCATCAATGGGTAACAGACTTACGGTTTATGTGTATGGTGTACTATAGCCTCTAAAAACACATATTTTTATAATTACATTACCACATCTAATGGAAGAGAATTATTATAGAAGAAATATTTTTAATATGATATATGATATATTTATTTATTATTTATAACTCTATAATTATTATATAAAATGTATCTTTGTGCTTTCGGTTTTCTGTAAATAGGATAACTTCATTTGTGGGTGTGTGATGCGATTCGTTCACGTATTACATGAACTGTATTGAAAATGGTTTTACTGAAAATATATTGTATATATTAAATAGTAATTCTACTATAATGATAATATATCTACATATATATCAATTATTTTCATTCTTTCAATTCACAAATAAAATGGAATCAACCTTCATGCATATGTTTAGCCTATAGTCTCCATGAATGGTGCATTTAATTTCATATTTCTATATTTTATAGATTATTATAAATAAATATATAAATAATATATATGATATTGATATTATGTTTTATATTATTGAGATCAATAAATCATGATACAAATAATATGATCAATTATAAAAATCCAAAACATATTAAAACCCTTATATTACCTAAAATGTAACATTAACATGGAGTTCTTAGTAAATGTGTACTATAATGTCATTAAAAAGTGAAATATACTTTTAGATATAAAATATTTATATGTGGTATATTTATAATATACATAAATTTTTTATGAAAGTGTTTTTAATGTGTGTAAAGAAATTCAAAACTTACAATAAGGGTTATCTCATCTAACTTTTAATCTCTGTGAGACTTTTTCCTTATTCACCACTCATTTATTTTGTGTGGTGTATAATTACCATGAATATTTTCGATGATTATTATAAATAAAATTTTGGGTATTTACATATCCATGTTATGAACTTTTTTTCATAGGGTTTATGGATCCAAAATACCCAATTGGTAAATTAATTTTGTCTAAATTTTCCTCCTTTGAGATACATGACTTGTTATACACCGAAATTTTCTATGGGGTTTATAAGACACCATTTGACATGTTATATCATTAATATAAATTATTTAATGATAGTTTATGCTTCATTTAATGTTACGTTTTTCAAGGATTTTATGATTTAATGCTACTAATGATGTAATGGTTTCAGGCGAATATCTGATCATTTATCAGGATTGTTTATTATTATGCTTCCATTGGAAAATTAATATAATCCATATATTAATAATTATCATGAATTTTATTATACTATAGTTATTCATGTAATATACATGTACTGGTACCTTTTTTCAACTATTATTTACATTAGATAATTAGGATATATTCTTTATGAAAATCCATCATTATTTCTCATTTTGATCAGAAATTCATGTTCTTTTAAAATCAGTGTTTTTTAAAACAAATTAAATTTTTTTCCTATTACCCAATGATGTTTATTAATCATTTTTAATAATGTTTTACCTTTTAAAAAAACTCAACTGTAATATTTGATTTATCGAGGATCCTTTTTAGTCAATTTAAGGACCAAAAGTATTGTTCAACATGTATGGACATACACACTCTCATGATCATCATTTCCTTGAATATTCCTTTGTATGTTTAAAATTATATTTTAAATAATTTTTTTCCTAATATTTATTTTTAAAATGTGATTTTTAAATAAAAACAATTCCAGAAGTAGTTAATGTTTAAAAATTGTTTTAAATATGTATTGAATCTCCCCTAATTTGTATTTAAAAACTCATTTGGAATAAAAATTATTTCAATGAATTAAATATTACATTATATTTCATTGAATCCATTTTCAAATAATGGTATTATTGAAATAATTTCATGAATTCCTTTTATGATGTAATATTATTTTTCAAAGAATAATATTTTAAAAAATATTTTCATGATTCATGTTTGAGTTCTCAAATTTATTTTAATTGAAAATTTTCTATCATATTTTTGAGATTCCTTTTTTAGTTTTCAAAACTATATTAAATGAAAAATTTATTAAAAATTATATTAGATTTAAGATTATTTAAAAATTTTAAAAGATATTTTTTCTCAAGAATTTTATAAAATTAAATTGTAATGAATTATTTAATATAAAATAATTATTGAAATAGTTTTATGGAAATAATATTTGATCAAAGGATATTGTACTTGTGAATGTATTCATGTAATCATTCAAAATACTCATTTATTTATGATGACATACATTGTTATATTTTATGTTTTACTAGGAACATTATCCAAGAATACCATTCATACACTTTCACTAATGAATTTTATTTTGATAGAATGATGTTTATGACACGCATTTATCATTCGCAAGTTATATGATTTAGAACGAGAATTTTTTATGGGTTATGATTCGATGAAACGATTATGAAACCTAAATTTTTTATACATATAATGATATGTTGAATTGTTTATGATACCCATTTCATTTCATGAGGTATGTAATTATTATTGTTGATAATCTTATGGAACACTTATCATGTGAAGAGATTGACCTATATCAGCCTATAATTTATCGAGTAATGATGGAAGACTCATGAGTATATATGTTATTCATGGATTAAACATCATCCCTATATGTTTATGTGGGAATATAATTAAATTTTCAAGATATTATGGTTGAAAAATAATAATTTTTCATAATTTTATGCATTAAATTGATTATATATTAAAAATATTCTCATTGAACCTGATTAAAAGTTCAGAATTTTAGGCATGGACCTGGTTTCATGTTTATAATCTTATGTTTGGGCCTGATTTCATGTTCAAAATATTATGATTGAACCTGATTACATGTCTAGAACATTTTCCATGAACCTGGTCTCATTAGATATATTTTTTAGTGGCCTTATTTCATGTCGTTAACTTAATGAGTGAACCTGTTTCTACTTATACATGTTCATAATGTTATTAGGTGATGTTTATGCCAAAATTCCATGTATTGTTCCTATATTATTATTTTGTGGCTTTTTTTCTTGATTATCATATGATTCATGTCTTATGAACTACTCAACATTATTCTATGATTGAATTTTATGATATTTTATTAATAGGGTATTATGTTATAATGATACAATCATGTTCTTATAACCTTATGCTCTTGTTATGCTTACATATGTCCATTGTTTACCCATACTATGCATTTAATATCACCCAATTCTTATGTTCCCTTTCATGGGGTTATGAAGAAAGGGTTTTAAGTATGAGTACTAAAGGGGAAGATATTTACTATGGAAATTTATGATATATCACCTGATTATAATATTATGTTCCAGCTTCCCAAAGAAACTAAACTATTATGATAATCATGCATTGTTTTTTTTATATTATGTATATTAATCTAAAATGATATAACATCCATGTATGTTATGATTGGGTTTCTATAAAAAACAACCCATTCTCCCATTCATATAATATTCATCATATTTTTGCACAAATATCATTTCATTTTTCCTCTCGATATCCCTTCCATAGAGTATTTATAGTTCAAAGAAACTAATCTTCTTTGTTTATGAAGTGATACTCATGTTATGTGATTCTATTCCTCTATCCTTTTATACAAGTTGTAAAATTTTAGAAAGTGTTATAATTTAAAATTCATTAATTTATCATGCATATATTGTCATTCTATTCCATTCGAAATACTATTCTATCAATTAGTTATTTACATTATTTCTCTTTAACAATGATCCATAGACTAATTTGTAGACTAATTATTTGACTAAAATCTGTCTCTATTTTTATATGAATCAAATTATATGTTATTAATACATATGTAAATTCATATTGATCTAATTTTAATTCATTGAATCAGTATTAAAATGTATGAAACCCACATTCCCATATCATGGATATAAAATGATAAAATGTTTATATTTTTATACACTTATTTATGATTGTTGTTTAATGAAACCAATTATTTATTCTCCTTGTTATATTGATGAAATTATTGAATATTATATATGAAATATGTGGGAGGAATTAAATAATACCTATAAAGAGTGTTCCACGACATAACTCTAATTAACTGGGGAATAAATAATCTATATATATGACATGTTTTTTGATACCTTGGTTAATAACCATGGTATAATGGTTCAGGACAAATTAGTATTGAACCATGGTGATATTCGTACAAATGTACCCTTTTAAATTTGTATCCCCATTTTAATTTTAAGTAAATTATTTTTATGTTTATTCACTCATGTTATGCCTCATATATTTTTGAAGATAGTTTCTTATATTGTATTTCCTTCGATAAACCCTTATCTTGCTTTATTATCACCTCCTTTTATTAATGTATCTCTACTATAAATACATTTTTGTGAGGAGAAAATAATAAATAACAATGGTTTATTTCAAGATTATTAAAAATTATTTATGTTTATGTTTAAAATTTTAAATTTTTATATTTTCACTTATTTTTAGAGTAATTGAAATAAAGAATATCCTTCGATTATTAATGAAATAATTTATATAGAATTATGTTAAAAATTAAATATGAAAATGTTGGAATAAATAGTCGGTGTAAATAGAATGGTTTAGTTATATATGAAAATTTTGACTATAAAGCATTATAAAAAACCAATGGGATGTGTCTAAGTATATGAAATATTCATGTTACATTTTCTGAAGTAAAAATTCACTGGTTTCTGAGTAATTAAATCCTTATATGGATACAACATGTTGGTGTGGCTCTAGCATAGATATAATATGTTGTAATAACCTGAAGGGATTATATGGTATTAACTCCATCTGTATGTAGTTCTCGATATAATGGAATTACTACAAACTTAGATTGACAACCCTAGGGGATATGATTTGGTAATCCAATTTATTTTTAAACTATATTTTTAAGGATATATAAATAATATAATTTTTATTTATAACATCCAATAAGAATTTTATTATATATTTTTTAGATAAAAAATATTTTTAACTATTATCCTTTGATTTTAAATAGTAGATATTTTCCAATTTATGTTTTATTTTTATAGAAGAATATTAAGAAATACAATATCCTATGTGAATAATAGATTTAGAAGACAATAGACTGATGGAAATCCAAATTTTGGGGAAGTATTAGATAACACAAAATTATTACCCTAAATTGGTTATCTTTCTTTTAAATAATAATCCAAATATTGTTGATATTTCAGATTCACAATGGAGGTAACAACAATATGTTGATTCATTAATGCATCAAAAACCACATATTTTTAGGTTAAACTCTAGTATACTAATCACAATAAAAATATCGACACTATATAAATGATATTTTATAATCTATATTGTTTTATTAGGAGAATGTTACACTGGTATTTAACCATTAATAGGTAAGATCTGATCATTTATGGAATATATTAAAAAACCTGAAGCTTAAGGATATAGTTGAACATATAGAATGAAAATATGTCAAAAAGGTATTTTTTAATAAGTACATACCTCAAAACCTTAAAAAAGAAATGAGAATTCCTTGAATTTTTGAAAATTGAAAATGAATTTATAGAGTATTATAAGAAAAAATTTATAAGTATTCCACATTACACATCAATAACTATCATTTATTCTGATGGGAAGATTGATCGATAATTTTTTGGACTAAGAGATAAACTGTGTATGGCTATGGAAATCATCCACATTTAATGTTATGAGAAGATAGTGGTGTGTTATATAAAATAGGATATGGAATTTATATATGTGAAATGGTATTATGGATTGAATATTATAAAGAGGATGATGTATCAAATTTAGAAATTTAATTTTTCCCAGGAAAGGGATTTGAGGAAAAAAACAACCCATGGTAAAAATTCATGGGATTAATCATCCAGGGAATTATATGTAAGGATGTATAAAGTGTCACAGGTTAGGAATATATATCCATATAAATAGAAACTATCATGGAGATGTAAATACCCATGATCTCAATTTAAATGATAAATAGAATATGGTGAAAATTAAATCTACAATTCAATGCTTCTAGTGTTAAAAGAAATGAAACTTTATATACTAATGTTCAAATCATATGATGATTGAGGGAAACCACCATCAGACGTAGAATGGGACAAGGAAGTAAGGTCAATATTTTTTAATCATGATTGATGCATTCAAAGTATTGAGTTATATTTTGGTAGATATGCTCTTTTTATTTACAATGATAATCAATATATTATTTTATTTTGGTCATAATAATATTTTTATTTCATTAATGTTTTCCCAAAACATCAATTTAAACCCTGAAGTTATAGTTTAGTGTTGTTCATTATAAATCATCATGGAACTATTCAAACAGTGAGGATATATAGATATTACCTTATTAGCATTTCTGAGTAAAATATCTCCATTAACCATCTAATGATTCTAATAGTATAATTTGATATAATATGTTGGTTGGATTGGTTAATAAAATTATAATTACAATGTCAACAACATAAGTAAGTTAATTTTTGTTGTGTTGAATGAAAATCATGCAATTACCTTCAAATGATATATATCCCAACATAATCCCTTTCAGTAACCATGCCACATGTACTTATTTATATAAGTGATTGGTGAATAAAAAGAATATTTTGAATGTATAATGATAGGACATGTACCCATTTTTTGAAAATAATTACATGAATTAAATTTAGAGTTACGTAGTCCTCCCATAGAAATCGAGGGTTTGTTCTCAACAAAACTCATCAATGGATCAAAGACAATATCGATGACCCCATATATAATGAAATATGTGGGGCTAGTGAAATTAATTAAGAATCATGAAGATATTTTGAATAAGTTTTTTATTCATCAGAGTGTGTTTACTAATGGATGAATTTATATATTTATGATGAAGATAGATAGATAGATTAAGTTATTCATTTATAATAGACAAAATAGTGGGATAATAATGGAAAAATACCACCTTCCCATTATTATGATTAACATGATGGACATCATGTGGAAATATTATTCTCAATTATTTTCCTCAGATAAGGGTATCATTATTTGATCATGAAGAAAATAATCATCTCAAAGGCTACCCTCCTACCAATATAAATACATTATGAGTTTGTGGTTATACCTTTTAAATTATAACTTTTTCAGAGTTTTTATTTATTTGATAAATAGAGTCTTTAAATTTTATATCAATAAAATTTTTGTGGTATTTATGGATGATATTTTTATATAATCTAAAAAAATATGAATTATGAGGATCATCTATGGTGATATTAAAATCTCAAATGAAAGAGAAAAATTTTAGTAAATTCAGAAAATGCGATATTTGTTTACAAAATACATATTCATGGGACACATTATAACCAATAAATGGATCTTTAATAATCGTACAGTGATCAAGGTTATAGACTAGTTGAATCACTCTATAATAATGACTATGACATATAGCTTCTATTTCATGGTAACACATTATAGAAGGTTCTCAAGAAATTATTCACAAATTTTTAATCAAATAATGGTGCTACGTCAAAATATGTTATTGTTTATCTAAAAAATGGAGTATGAATAAATGTTACCTAGAATAAAATAGATGTTTTTTAGTGACTTGATACTATCTTCTACATCAAATTAATAATTAATTTTGTTTGACACCAATGAATACTTGATGGGACATGTATGTGAACTAAAAAAATGAAATGGTGGATACATTTTAATCGTGAAAGTTAGAGCATTGTGAACAAAATTATGATACCCATGTTTTAGATTAATATTTAGTTATGTTTTCATTAAAGATATTGAGACACTATATTTATAGTGATAAGTGTGATATATCTACCAACCACAAAACAATATGTATATATTAACCCAAAATTATATATACCTTAGACAAATGAGATGGTTAGAGCTTTTTAGGGCTACCATTTTTCTATGCATTATCACCCAAGAAAAGGTAACAATGATTATGAGGCATTGTGTTTGAATGAATACAGTCTTCTTATAATGATGAGGATTGAAGGGGATCCTTTGATCAATAACATATTAAACATGGATATGGAATTCATAAATGGAGAAAAGTAAATAATTATATATCAAATGATATCCCAATCATTATTATAGTATAAGATCCATAAATCACAACGAGATTACACTATATTAAAAAAATTAGGTAAAATTTGGGAAATATAATATGATTCATATGTTTATTGGTTTCCAAGTGGGGGTAATGAGGTTTTGTTAAAGGTCATGCATCCCATTTTTTACAATGTTATTGAATTAGGTGAAAGATGAGATTCCTAGTTTCATATTCTCAATACAAACTGGATGAACAAAAATGTATAAAAATATATGGGATCGTTATTAGTGGGATAATAGGAAAAGAGATATTATCTATTTTACTACAAGATGATTGACATATAAGAAAGTCACTATATTTTGAAAAGAACCCAAAAGTGTTTTATTCACACTAACCATATTTGCATGTATGTGGGACAACATCAATATATAATTTTCTTTAAGAACTCATTATACATCCAATAGAAAAAAATTCAATATTAGTAATGATTGATAAATTTAGAATCTCCTTCCATTTTATGACTATTAAAGTGGATTTATGTATTGAAAAACATTCTCATCATTATAATACAGAACTAGTGAGTAATAATATGGGATGATTTATAATTTTTTCCAAATAAGATCCATGATTCTATTCTATTTTTCATAGGATCCTTCAACAAACTATAAATACCAAAGTTTACCATACCACAACTGATCATCTGAAAACTAATGGGTTGTCTAAGGGAAATATTAAAATATTGTATTTTATTTTAATAATTATATAAGTTAATTTTTACAGTATTCAGTTCCAACATCTTCAAATTTTCGAACTATTATATATCAAAAACATACATTCAAGTATTAAAATGGATGCATATGTAGAAATATGGATAAATATGTGTACAACTACAACTATAAAGATGAAGTTAGAAAAGGAAATCTATTTCTATGAGTCATAATTAATGAAACTATATAAGAAACTGATGCCTTCTAAAAACATATCGATTCTCTTCATATTTGACAAATCAATTATGTTAAAAAATAGAAGTAAGCCCATATAATTTCAAATTTAGGATATCCTATTTCTTAATATATCACTATGTAAATAAGTCATTAGATTTATAAATACGGGGAAACAGAGTCGATGTTATATTGGTAAATTTCAAAATTTTAGGGATTTTAGATAGGTTTTTTTAGTTATTACATTCCCTAAATCATTATAATGTCCCTATCATCATCTATTTTTCATTGTTATTAATGTATATATCAGAACCAAAATAAATAATTGACCTAAATGTAATGGAATTGGAACAAAAACTATCATATGAAGAATAAGTGATCAAATATTATAATGAAAAGGAAAAAGTGTGAAAAGAAAAGAAAACCCATCTTTAGAATATATTATTGAGAAAAAAAGTTTATATAAGTAACCTGAGAGCCAAAATAAGCAAGGAAAAAGAAATACCACCATTTGATTGGAGGTTGGAAAAAAAATTGAGTATGTAATATATATGTTGGTATGTAATGTCATAGAATTTTATAAAAAAATTTACATTTGGAATATACAGAATTATTTACTATTTATTATGTTATAATAATTAAAAAAAGAAACACATAAGGGGTAATTTCACTAATTAACAAAATTACATTTTAACAGTTAATATAGGAATAAAAATTCAATATAATGAAATTGGTAAATTAAAAGATAAAAAGTGAATTATTAGAATAATAAATGATGGATCTTTTTTATCCATAATAATTATTGGTTTCAAGATCAAATATGAAAAAAATTAGAAGAACAAAGGAAACTAAATAAAAAAATTTATCATTTTAAATACAGAAACTTATGAGGAATTTAAGTCGATGATGGATGATTTATTTATGAGATATTTAAAAAATGTAATATTCCCATTTTAATATCACAATAATAATTGGCATATTAATTTGACCCTTAGGAATAATAACATATCTATTAGAATAAAAAAATGATAGATGTAAATGAAAATCTATATTCTGGGGGCCAACGATAAAAATTATTATTGAATTTTTTCATAATAAAATTTAGAATAATTACTAAATAGTATAATATAATTGTCCATTAATAAAAATATAATTTTTTATTTTTTATAATATATATGTTTTGAAATATATTTTATAAAAAAATTAATATATTTAAATAAGTGTTATTTTAATGAAAAGGTTTTATAAAATAATATTTTTTTGTATAAAAAAGATAATTAATTTCTATGAAATTCCGTGTAATAAGATTATTAGATAAGTTATATAAATTTATATTTCATTAATAAAATATATTTCCCCATAAATATTAAACATCATATATTTATATAATTATTTTAATAAAACTGATTTTATTTTTGAAATAACCACATCAAAAATTGGTAATAGTTAAATTTTGTGAATTTTGTAAAATACATTATTTTCATTTAATATCAAATGAATAATGTTTTTCAATCCATTTCCTATCATCAAAAATATGTATGAAATATGTGATAGTCGATTAAATATAATAAACAACAAAAAATAAGTTATTATATTAAAAAAATGCATTCTAATTAATTTAAATGAGTTTAGAAAGCATATAAATAACATTCCAAAAATAAAAATTGAAACTCTGATTTAAAAAATTATATTTTAAGAAAAAATTACATTTCCAATCCCCAAGTACTATTAAATATAATTTTTTGTTTTAAAATATAAATATTTAATCAAATTATTTCTTAAAATCATAAATATGGATCCAAAACTAGGGGTAAGACAATGTTTTTTTACTTTTAACAACATATATTTCCAATTCATATATTTAGTAACTAAAAAATAATCATCTAAAATTTTCTATATATAACCACCAATTATCAAATTTTTATCTACTCCCAAAAAATTGATTAAAAATATCCCCCCATTCTACCACTCATGAAACATTCCAATTTTTTTCAATGTTTTTATGGAAACACTTCTCCATGTTTCAGAAGTGATACTAGAATTAAGAAATTATCTTCCTATCCCTTTTTATAGAACATCTCAAATTGCAGTTATTCTTATTATTTACATGTTATTTTTCTATCATGAACATGTGATCACTCTATTACTAACAAATTTTTTTCCTAGAAATTGTATACATTTAATAGCTCACATTTTTCATCCTATAATATATTTTTTATACTCAATATGATTCCAAAATGATACATTTATTTTTGATTTCTCCCACATTATGTTGTGAATACCCAATAATTGTTTTATTCAATTTTATTCATAAAGATTTAAATATTTCCAATTTATAGCATATTATCATATTTTAATCCCCCATTATGTTATCATCAGTTTGAAATGATAAACAATTAATTCATTTCAACACTTTTTCACTAAAATATTTTTTTTAAATTATCTTTATTCTTTAAAGGATATTGAAGAATTTATTTTTTATGATATACGATTTTTTTTCATATATAAATTAAGACAAATTAATGGTTCAACATGATATTTATTTAACTCACTTGGTATATAATTACTCTCTAGGGGATTCATGTTTCCATTAATATGTGGAATAAACATGGTAAAATGGTTAATGAATCAATTGAATTGAATCATGGTATAAATTTTATGAAATATAAATTTTATATTAGGGACACATATATTGGTTAGGTATCATATATTTTTGTTAATGATGTTATGTGATAAATCATTTTTTCCTTGATAATCACTTGTTATCTATTTCATTTGTTTATCCCATACAGGGCTTTATGTTCAATGATTTTTATTGATGTATATCCAATAGAAATCACATTACGTGGGGTGAAATAGGATGGAATAGTATTGCATTCTCTAAATATTATGTAAATAATTTTATGTGTATGTTATACTTATTTAATACATATATTATTTAGCTAGTTTCTGTGAAACAAAAACAGAAAAGATACTTCAACATTATTAATGTAATATTTTTTTTAGGAATACAGATTAAAATATTTTATGAAAAAATAAGGTAACAATATTGATGAATATATTATATTTACATTGAAATGGACTACCATCAATAATTAGTGATTATATATGTTTATTTATTCCTCAATTTTACGTGTATTGATTACAAAGAAAAAAAATGTCTCATATAATTTCAAAAGTACATCCATTAGAATGTTACTTGAAATACAACAGTTTTGATTATAAGTTTGACTAGTAATCATGTGGGATGTTATATCAAAGATACAAATATAAAAATAATGAGTGGGGAATAAAATTAATTATGTATCCAATATCAGGTAAATAAGTTATAAAATACCTTAATCCAAGGATATATTAAAATCAAAATTTTTTCTTCATTTTATTGGAAATTATTGAATTTTAAAGTATAATATAGTATTTTTTATGATCTCCATATCATTATCATGGATTTTAAATTTTTTATGCAATTCCTTTTGAAATTAATTATAATTAGGAATATTTTTAATTTCTTTCAAAATGGATACTTTGATTTAACACCATCAAATTTATTAGAATCGTTTTTTGAATCTCTTAAATTTGGATTATTTATGGACTTATTATTTGGGTTAAAAAATAGTTATTTTTTCACATCTTTGGACTATTGAATGATATATGTTTGTTTTAAAAAAATTTAGGACTCTACTATCATTGAATTTTATTAAATTTTGTTTGATATGAAAATATATGTTTTTGGGTATGTTGGAAATCATTACCACACATTATTATTATCAAGTCACATTTCCAATAGGATATGTTAGTTATTGTGATGGAATCTGTAATGAATTATGTTACACAAACTCAATAAGTATTGTTCTCGAGGTTTTTATTTATTTGATATTGTTCTTTATTACTCAATGTTTGGTTATATTTTTGTTTATTATTGTGTTTGAGTCCATTCTGATGAATTTTTATTGAATCCTCAATTATATAATGTTAATGGATGGAAATGTTGTTGGAATTAATGATTTTTTTACTTTTTGAAATGGAGTGTCAATTTAAAATTACTATTGAAATAGAGGTTTCCAATTATTTTAACTTTTCTGAAATTGATATTATACATGGGTTGTGTCCTTAAATCATCAGTTTTTCAGTTTTAGTTGAAATTGCATTTACATTTAGGTTGAAACACAACTTTTACTATCATTCCACTTAACATATTGATTTATAAAAATATTTTCTAAGGGGATGTGGGAACACACCATAATAGAGGATGGATACTAATTATACTTTAAAAGACCTATTTTACTCACAATAGATTTAAGTTATTGTATCTAAGACCAAAAATGGAGGGGAGTTAGTAAATTTTACCTCTTGTAATCCTCTTGTAGAAGTTTCTATCATTAAAAATTGTTTAGAATTCCTTAAACATATGATAATTATTCCTTTTCCACTAATAGTTATTTTTATTCAAATATACTAATATTGATGTATCAAGAATATTTTTTCACTATCTTATATCCCATGGTAAAAAAGAGGAATGATTTTCCTCAATGGATTAGTGTGTATATCTGTATTCTCAGAGTCTCTCAATTATACCATTACATATTCCATATAAATATATATATATATTACTTAAGAGAATGAGCAAATTATTTAGGGAAAATTATTATAATTTTTGACCAAGTTTTTTATTTTAGTAGGATATATATTGAATAGCCAATTATAATATACTCCTTCTATAGGGAAAGGGATTGATCTCTACATGATTGATCCATGTACCATAACTAAGTGATACATGTTTTCAAGCATCAGGGTGAATTCCACAGAGTTAAAAATTAGTTCTTCACTAATTTGGACATCATTCATAAGAAATAATTTGGTTAGTCAATTTTTATCTATAATTCATCTTATAATGATCGGTAAAATATATGGTAATTTTTTATTAATCATGGCGGAAATAAATGTCATGAACTGTGATAAAATTTTTTTCATTTGATTTAAATAATGATTCCATGTGAACACTTTTTATATCACATAAATCAGCTAATGAAATGATAACAAATTTAAATTTCTAATTCTAAATATTTATCAGTTAGTTATATATAAACATGATGTTTCTATTAATATCAAGATCAATAGTGTATAGGTTTTAACTATGATAGATGTCCATTAAATTTGTATTTAATTTTTAGATGTTATCAAATTAGAAAATCCTCCCCTGACATAACACCTGGGAATCAATATGCGAACACCCTTAATCAAATATGTGGAATATAAATATAATTCAAAGGAAAAATTTCTTTAGTACTGTCATTTTAATTTCACTAAGGAGGGGTTTAATTTCATTTGTGAAATATTGTTTTGTTTAAAATTGGGAGGTTCTACATCTAATCATAGAATTTGGATTTTATGATTAAAATAACAATTATAAAATGAGATACTATAATACGATTTAAAAATAAATCTACATGTAGGGGCACTGATTAAAAACTATAAATGTCCTTAAAAGTTTTATTCATAATATATATTTTTATCATTGATAATGTCGACAATTATGAACCTCCCAACTATGGATACTATATTTTTCTTGTTTAATCATTACAAACCGACTATAAGACAATCCATTTTTCATATATATGTGGATTTGTGGCGAATCATTGGATCATTAAATAGTGTACTCAAACATAGTTCCGTAGGAAACTCTGAATCTAATGATGGTGATCTAAATTAACTAAAAGTGAAAAACTACCTTCTAAATGAATGTCTACAATATCCAATTCGTTTTCATGTTAATCACTTAGGATACTTTCAATAGAGGTTTTATATATAAGAATATGAGAATATATTTAAAACAAATGAATAACAATGAATAAAAAACACATTTTTCATGACAACATTCAATTAATTTTCAGTAATTGTAATCTAATATTAGTTATTATAATCATAACGAAATATGTTTACTTGAACTCAAGAATAATAGATTCATTAATATCAAAATTGAGAATGGGATTATCCATTTATTAAAATTTTCATATGCATTAGTTAAATTTCCCACTAAAAATTACATGTAAAATTTAAAATAACACAATGTATAAACCATCTATGATGAATATAAAACAATCAACATAAGGCATTTTTCGTATAATAATACAATTAAATAAGTCTATATAATACATATTATATGTTATAAATGGGATGAATTTTAAAACTAAAAAATATTATATTAATTTTTATATTCCTTGGTTTCAAAAAAAAATCTATCTATATCTCCCTTATAATTTACCACATATTGAGCTTATTTCTCCCATTAATAATTTTGACATCATTTTTTTAAAAATTTCTTTTGTACCCATATAAATTTCATGTTTTTAGTTTTGAGTCTATATTTATTGAGGAACATCCTAGATAATATTTTTAATTATAGTTTTTATGTAATACCAAATTAATTGTGCACCAACTCTTGATTTTTATACTATGAATATATTGATAATAAAATATATAATGAGTTATATCTTTAGCATCAGTTATATTGTAACAAAGTATTTTTGTTTATGAATTTTTTGATGGAGTATGAAAATGATCAATATATTTCATAGATTTTGAAATATGAATTTTCCATTGACATTATATTAGGTAAAAAATAGTCTTCTTTAGTGTACAAATAGTCCATTATTTCACGAATATTACATAAGGCTTATACCGTGAGGTAGTTTTGTCTTTAGAAGTAACGTGAGGAGCTCACTTGAGAGTAAATTTGGTCATTAAATAATACTTACATTATTTGATATTAAAATTCCTAAAACTAAGAGTAATACAATAATTATTATGGTTTATAAAGAATGTTGATTTAGGGTTTTTTATCATACTATATTAGAAATTTTTTGGAGTTGTTTTTAGTTGTATTCCATTACATTTTGTATGTCCAATATATTCTTTGACTCTTCTTTCCTTGGAGTTCCAAGAGTTAGAACTGAAATAACGTGAATGTTTAACATCACATTAATATTAGTGCTTTATATAGGGACAATGATCCAATGATTTCTAAAAAAATATCCTAATGTATTCATACATATGCACTCACGGTAGAGTTAATAGAGAATTTTGAATGGGTTTTACAATAAAAAAATATCTTATCATTCTAATGTATCATAAGATCATTATTCCCATAGTGTTCTCCATCCAAAAAATATTACATTCCTCAAAATAAATTAAACATCATATATAAGTACATTATATTCAATTTGTTTAAATATTCCCAATTACATATAATTTTTAAAAGATTATGTATAATAAACCATTCATATTATTATAAAAAATTTATTTAATGATAATGTTAACAATTTTCTTGAATTTAGAACTTTTCATACTATTTCATGAAGTTAGGTTTCACATAAAAACAATCACATGATTTCCTTGCATAAAATATATGAGGGAAAAAATGTATTAATTCTGAGAAAATATATCCAATGATTTTCATATATCACCAATTAAAATAAATCATATATTATATGATATTTATAGTTTAAATCCTATAGTGATCACTTATATAATATTTTTCAGATTAGAAATATTATGATCCTTGAAGGTCATATATATATAAATTAATGATATATATTTATTCTTATGTTATCTTTTTTATATATATTAAATAATTTTTAAAAAATATATTAAATATTAATAATATTATTATTAAACAATATCTCAAGCTAATAATTATTTTTTCCATTGTTAATTAATTTAAATATTCTAATTATAAAACTAATTTGATAATAGAATTTAATTATTTTAAAATCAATTACATTTTACTTTTAAATATTACACTAACATTATATAATTTTGTTTCTCTTACATTAGTAATTAAAATTCACTAATTGGTTTATCTAATAACTACTAATTAAATATAATTATATAAAAAAGTTATTCATAATTTTATTCACTCATTGGACCTTCCATAATCATATAAATAATTATACCTCAAATATTAGATTATAGAAGAATAAAGATACCTTGAAATAGAATATATTAATCGTAATTTAGAAAATGTTATTGATTGACACAATGAATTAGTACATGTGAAAAATATAACTATGCAGATTTTTAATTCTAATTAAATTGTAAAAAATTTATATTTTAAAATTATTAATTTGAGGATATATTATTAATTTCATTATATATAGATATCTCAAACGCATTTCAATGTTTATTTATAAATATAATTCTTATTTGAATTTTAGTATTAAATTCTTAAAAATCAAGGAAAAATAACCAAAAATTTTAGAAGGTCTAAATTTGTAAAACATTGAACAACAAATAAAATAAAAATAATTCAAAATTATAGGGCATATTATAAACTTTACTATAATCCTAATTCCCAAAATGAGAAACCCTGGGTTATAATGTGATGTTTCTTCAATTTTCTTAGAGGAAGTCACCAACAAAATAACACACTTAAACATTTACAAAATATAATAATAGTGAGAATAGACCCAAATAAAACAATAAAGAGAATAAAATAAAGGCTACAATAATATGAAAAAACATATATAATTGAAAAAACATATATATTGTGAAAAAATAATATATAAGGGATGAAACCCAAAATATGGGATTTTGAATCTTCCTCCTACTCAAATATTTAATGAGGTGCCACACATAAGTCAACACTACAACCCCAAAAACACCAAAAGGGATATAATTAATATAAAATAATTATTCATTATGTTCAAAGATGAAATTAATACTCAACACTAGGATTAAATCATATCAAAATTATTAAGAAAAATTATTGGGTATAGAAACATAGATGACATTGTTTTTGTTATGTAAATTATAAAAATGGTTATAAAAAAATAATAAAAATGAATTAATTTAAGTTAATTTAATAAATGAGCTGAAAATTAAAATTATTTTATAAGGCTTTCATAAATTTATTCAAAACAAGTCACTAAATTGCGAAAAAAATAAATGTTTAACGTTGATAAGAACATACAATTCAATGAAAAATATATTCAATGAATAAAATATAGAAAATCATATAACAGGAATAACATCAATGAATGAGAGGATAAAAAAACTACATATATGGTATTAAATTCTTCTAACACAAAATACAATATAATTTCTATAATTTTATTTGAGAATTTTATTAATATTTAACCCTTATAAAGTAAATTTCATACTAAATTTTATAACATAATTTAATTTCAATTATAAAAAACTATTTTGTTAGAAATTATGGGGTAAACATGGATTATTTTGAAAAAAATTGATTAAATTTTATGAAATTGAAAATAAATACAGAAATTTTAATTTAATCTATAATTATGAAACTTAAAAAAATCATTATAGGTCATACATATTCAAAAAATACACATTGAGAAAAATATAAAATATTTATTGATTCACTATCAATGAGGTTAATACTTATAAACTCTAAATTATCCTTCTACATAATTATTATATAACCATTATCTAAATTTCAATGCCATAAACAAGGACATCTATTTTTTCCCAGAAAATTATCGTATAAATTAATTTTTTTTGATAACATTGTGGTTTCAACAAATAAAAAGAGATGTAATTTTCGAAGAAAAAAATGAATGATTATGCTTTAGAAGAAATCTTGAAAATTTAGTATAAATTTTTCTAAATATATATTTCATTTTTTTAATTTTACAATTATTTCCCCAGGTCAAAAATTACCATAAAAAAGACATGTTCAATTTTCCTTACATTGATGATAATAAATGCCATTATGAGAATATATTCTATAAATTTATTTTATATGATAGATTATTACTTAATTATATTTAATATATAAATGGCCTATTAGTGCCTAATATTAAATTTATATCACCTATACATTGGATAAAAATTTAAATTCCATTACTTATTTTATCATATTATTCCCATTAAAATTTAATTTAATTTTATATATTATATTTTTAATTATTTTATGAAAGAAACATACTTTTAATATGTAAGAAATCTATAGAATTTCTAGCAGAATTAAATTTTATTCGTTATGTTATTTAAATTATCATATAATTCAAAACAACATTTTAAAAAACCCTAAATGAATTTTAGGATCATTATATGTATTTTTGTCTATTTCAAAAGACAATGGTTACTCAAGTGGTAATATAGTATAATGAATCTTATTTTTTATGTTCTATTTTTCAATTAAATCACCATAGCTAGACATTTGGAGTTAGGGTGATTTTTCAGTCAATATAACACATTCAAATCCTTTATTTTAAAAATCACATTACAATTGATTGGATTTTGAATTGACATGAAGATTGTTTTGTGAGTTTTCAGTTTTTTAGTGTAATTGTTCGTCGCGTTAATGAATAGTGTAATTAAAATCAAAACCAATGTTATGGTCTGTTGAGAAATTATATTTTACTACATCCATACAAAATTAATTCACTATAATGAATTAAACATCAATTGATAGAGTTTAATATTAATTATATTATAATAAGGATTATTACATTCAATGTCATTGTATCTAAACATTATATATTCAAAATATAAGGATTTAAGTTTATAAAATGCCAACTATAAATTCACCCATGTTATTAATAGATTATTAACAATAAAAGGATTTATAATACATGGAGATGACCTATACATTTTTTAGGATTCAAAATCATCATGAATGAGCATGTTTAAATCCAATTTCTCTTTATGTATGTTTTATTTATATATACATAAAATTAAACTTTCACTATTAACCTCCTAATATTTCCTCTTGTAATTTTTATTAATATGACCCCTAATAACTAATGAGACTCTGGGTTATCAAATATGTTGTATTTGAACCCTTTATATCGATGGGATTATCTGTGTAATTTTGTTCCTTTAAAAAAATTTCTTAAAGTGTTCCTTATGTGGACTTTTTACTGATCGTGAGATTTAATAAGAGCTCAAAGAGGAAGATACCTATTGTAGGCTATGGTGTCGAAGATGTTCTATGATGATAACTTGGTAGAATTGGATAGGATTATTTTCAAGGATTTTTTAGTGATGAACTATGTTAAAATGGATTGGGTTTATAGGTCATATTCCCTATTTTCATAAAAGTGAGGGATTCCAGTATATTATAAGAGGGAACGTATTTATATCCTATAATAACTTTGATATTTACATTATATGCTTCAAGCATTGTTTTTACATTTCATTTTTTTTCACTATACCTGTTGTTCTAATAAGACAATGTTTACTTTTATCTCATTATTGTTTTATTGGGATTATACTATTTATATTTTTTGACACGAAAATAACGATATCATCTTTTACTATCATATCTACTAAAAATTATAATGGGAAGATAAATTGAATGTTTATTAATAAATAAAATTTATCACCCTATTATAGAGTCATATTCACTTCTACTCATACAACACTTTGTATCAGATATCTATTATACCTTGGTCTTATTTAATTTATGATACATTGAATCTATTTTTTTTGTTCAGTTTTTTTATTCTAGATGACACAATATTAATTATATTAATTATATTATTTTGGATATATATTTTTTGTTACAATATCAATATCAATTAAATATATTGAATATTCCATTCCAAATTTACCATAAATATTTGATAAGTGAGGTAATCAATACTTGCTAGGCTAGATGGAATACGTTATAATAAATAATGGTTTTGTGATTTTTCTCATGATTACTAGAGGATACAATATACTTGGGAAAGAATTTATTTTTACACAAGAGTAAAGGGTTGAGTTTGGGGTTAATTAATTTTATAGAAAAACATTTCATTGATTGATTCAAAGAAACATCTATTACCAAAATATGTATTAGTATACATCAAATATAATTGGGAAAATGTTTTTTATCACTGAGATTAGATCATCAAATGTTATTGATATTTTAAATGTGATAAATCTTGTTAATTTTCATGACATTGGTTTTCTACCTTGTGAAATAGAGGCTTGGTTTCATCAATGTTTATTAATTATGATTAATAAACATAAATATTTTTGTGAAAATAAATTTTATGTTGAATAAGTTGAAGAGAATATGATAGATATTCTATCAAAGGATTGATATTCTAAGAATAAATCCATTTATAATAATTAAAATATTAATAGTATGACTTCATATGGTTTGATTATAAAAACATGAAATATAAGAACCGCCAAAAGGATGTTTCAAAAAATAGGAAAAGAAAATTGTACATTTTATTTCATGAACATTGAACAAATGATATCTAAGATTTAGAATATAAAATAAACATATAAAAAGAATCTCATCATTGATGCATTAAAATGAATATTTTTTGGACCATATAAAAGTTAAATATTCCATATTGGATTTTAGGATATTTCGAATCCATATTTTCTAGAGATAGTATAAGAATGAGAAGATAGACATAAATAATAAATCGAGTAAAAAATTCTACTAATGATATATTCTATATGTATAAGAAGTTGGGGACCATACGGCCTAAGTGTCCCTATATTAAGTACATTGATATATATTCTAAATATATTATATGATGAAAATAAAGAAAAACATTTAGGGACATTAATAAAATAGGGTGTTTAAGTGAGGACCAAAAATTTAATAGTTCATAGAATTTTTAGAAATTTATATGGAACAATCATTTGATTTTATTATAAAATTACATGAAATAATTCTTCGTTCATATGAAATATAAATTTGATTTATCAAGATTATCGGTGAGATGTGTGTTTTCTTTTTAATCATATATTTAATTTCAATATAATAAATAAGATGATGTAATTTACCTATCTATAGAAGGAATGAAGTAGAATATTTTTGACACTGCGGATAATTTTTAATGATTATTTAGAAGGTATATATGACTTCATTATGAGAATACAAATAATCATCTAGAACATAATAATTATGTGAATATGATAAATAAGACGGGGTATGATAATCTTGGGATTTCCTCAGAATTTAACAAGTCCATAAATAATTTGTGGAAGTTAATTTCCCATATGAATGATTTTTTTTGAATATTTATTAATGAAACAAATTTATTGAGTATGATAATTATTGAAGATTAATAATTATTTTTTAAAACTTCACTATGCGAAGAAAATATTTTTATTTGTTGCATAGAAAAGTAAGACCTAGTAGAAAAAGTACATGAATGTGTCCCCAATACCGTTAGTAGCTGAATTTATTGGTCAAACTACATTTTTTTGAGTTTTGATATAATAAACACTTAATTAAAAAGAGGTGGATAATATATAAATAAATCATCTTTTATGATGTTTCAATATTTGATACAATACAATGCCTAAATTTTGAACGATATTAAAGAATTAGATCCAGATTTAGCTGGCAATATTTTGATATGAAAATTATTATATGACCATATGTCCAGATTAAAGTTTTTTTAGATTCCACTAATTTAAAATCTATTAAATTATGTTACTATATATTTGTATTTTTAATCATCTATCCAATAATGAGTAACTATTTTATTATTTGTGAATGTTTTTCTTTAAACTGAAACTATTATTAAAAGTGTGAGTTTTGTGGATATCATTCATGAAATGTTTATATTATCTACTAATTATTTTAACAATATATAGGATTGAGTTTACATAATGAATATCAAAACAATTTTTTATTGAATAATATTAGGTTATCATGATGGGATAATAAATCTGGATGGTTCTACAATAATTTATATATAATGAAAATTGGATAAAAAATACATTATTCGAAAACTCTTTTGTCTATACAATACAATATATTCAAGTTTAACCTAAGGAATTCATGTTGTCAATAACTCGTATACTTCATTTATAATATAATTTATAATTTTATTTAAAATGATATTTAAAACAATTTACATTTTTTTGGGATTAAATCCAGTCTATTAGGTGATTTGATATCAAAAAATTAGTTGTTTTCTTATATATTGTGTTCAGAAATGACCTTAGTTTTATTCATTATCTTTTTTAGGTGAATCTACATCTCAATCGTTTTATTTATTATGTTTTCTATAGAACATAATTTATGATAATATTATTTCTATTTTTAATAACATATAGTGAAATTGTTTTTTCAAATATAATATAATATATTTAGATTTGATTAATCTAAAATATTATTTAATAAAGAATACCTCAAATTTTATGGTTGAGAGTCCATTGTTGTACTTTGTTTAGACCTTGAGTCTATCTACCCCCAGATAATTAAGTAGTGCAATAGAACTAATCGAAATGATTATTAAGATATGGAGAAGAATAAAAATTTTATATTTTCGTAAATAAAAGAAATCAGGACCATATGAAATGATTCAAATGTCATTATTATACCATTGTAATGTTAATTTACTATTATTATACATAAAATTATGAAACATTCAGGTTATTTAAAAAATTCATGGACATAAATAAACTATTAATAATTATATAAAATGATAAAATGATATTCCACAATCACCAATTAGTAATAATACTATTATAAGGTCTACATAATATATTATTACATTGAAAATGATATAAGAATATGAATAAAGATCATGATGCGTGTGTCTGAACATGAATAATTGAATGATGAAGTTCAATAATGTGACCTTCATATGGGATTGCGTCAAAGTTTTATGTCATATATTTGTTAAAATATAAATATTATAGATTATCCATGGATTTTGATTTTAATTATAGTGAAAATAAATCAGTTTGTTGGTATCCAAAATATTGGATATTGATAAAGAGTTAATGAAAAAAATTTCACAATGAGACCCCATCCATGATTAAACTAGAATATATTTCCAAATATAACAATATTTTTATTTTTGAAATTTATAAAAACATCATGAAATTAATAATAGTTTCAGAATTATTTTGTATAAATAAATAAGAGAAATAAATTAGATGTTATGAAACTCCTAATTCCTATTCACCACCACCAAAAAAGGTGAATCTCGTAGAAACAAATTTTTAGAAATACAATATTATTTTTTTAAATATGGTTGATCATAGCCATAGAAATATGAATAAATATGTTATATTATAAATGAAATAATGTCTATAAAATCTTTATTTTGACTACGGATTCCTGAGGTGAAAGATTTGTGTTAATAACAATTGATTTAAAAAATTGATCATAATTAAAAGAGAATTTTAGCTAATTTTATATAGACATAATGTGTACTTCCCCATATTTCATTCATCCCCCCCTAGTGAATTCCAATGACCATTAATATATATTTAATTTAGTTTAATTTAACATATTAATGGGTATAGCGAAAATAATATAATCTTAGTCTCAATAATTTTATAATGGTTATTCATTATAGGAACCCGACTTCCCATACATATATATTACATCTTTTAAGATAAATATTCAATAAATGTCACAAAAACAATCACGAGAAAAACAATAATATAGTGACATTAGAGACCGGCTACGCAATATTCTAATTTGGTGAAGGATTGTAAAAATATCCCATATGTATCCTCTCATTTATGAATATTTACAAAATTACGCTACGTAAAAATCTCTATACAACATGGGGAATGAAAACATAAGAAATATTGAGACCATATTCCCTGTAAGGATAAATATGGTGATATGTAAGAATAACGTGAACAAAAGTTTATTGAAAATGATTATATCATTTGAAAACCATACCCCTCATCTCAAAAATCATAATATTGAGTCATGTCTTAATGATTGGATGTTCATAAGACTTGAATTATTTGTTAATAAAAGAACATGAGTATAAATCCCCAATATTAAACATTACATAATCTTGATTTATGTCAAGAAATTTTCATTGAGGATCTTTTTAGGTTTAGAGTTTTCTATAATTAAGACATAATTATTACATAAAAAATCAAAATTTACAAAGTATAAACTTCTACTCATTATAATTATTTTTTCACAAAATAAAACTCCATCTATATAAAACGATTTCATTACTTAATAAAATTAATTTGGAATTATTTCTTTCAATTACACATCCCAATACACTGTTAAAAAAATTTTAAAATCTTTAGATGGGAAAAAAACATGGTAATGGATAAAGAGGAGATAATTTTACATGATATATTAAGAGATATAAATAATAATATGAGTTCTTTCATAATGGAATAGGAAATGGAAATAACACAACAATAAGAACATGGATCATAAATTAAAAATATGGCTTCAACATTTAATGTATACATTCATAAGTATATCAACATGGTCCATCCCCAAGGTTTAATAAACATTACCAATTTTATTCACCAATGTATCGTAAAAATTACCGTGGTTATTCACCAAGGTATCCTAAAAATTAACATTGCAATTCACCAAGGTATTTTCAAACCCACAATCTCCAGAGATTATTTTCTTTACCCAATGAAGTGGAGAACTATTAGGGTGTAGGACATCGGGACACCCTGAGAGGGGAGGGGTGAATTAGGGGGTCAACTTTTACTTTTAAATTAAAGTATCTTGTTCCCACGTTGGTAGGAACTAGTTGAACTTGTATGATGGATATGATCAGCAATCAAACATTCGCATGTAAAAGAGGTGACACAAAAAAAGATACATGTTTCACCACTAAGGGCTACGTCCAAGGAGAATATTCCGCCAAGTTGCCGGTCGTATCTAATTCCACTAATCATCACTAGATGTGTATTACATTGGTTCAGGCACAGTCACTCTGTCCCAGGCTCACTGCCTTTACAACTGTTCAGGGATAGCTCACTACATGCCTTAGGACACTCACACTGACTCCCCCTGGATCACTGCCCTTGGTGAAGTCACACCCAGTTTATAGATGTGATGGTATCTTCAATAGATTTTCATTGAATTCTTTCTCTCCTCTTATCATGAGACTCTACTTGCATCAAAGACCGGAATTGATGCCCTAGAACTCATAGAACCACTGAACCGGATAACCAGAACATGCAGACAAACTTCACTAACAATTGCATGCAACACTAACCCTTTGCACGCAAAACCTTCTTATCACGCTCAAACATTACTTTTCACGTGGAAAAATATTTCGCGCAAAACCCCCCTTTTTCGCGCAACTGAACCTTTTATGCATGAACCCAATTTTTACGCGCAACTCTTCATTTTTCGCACATCCTGAAATTTTCCACGCAACTCAGAATATTTCACGCAAGCCCCTTTACGCGATCCTTTTTCGCGTATCAGACCTCAGATCTTCTCTATGTCTTCAACTGTATGAAATTAAGGCGGTCACCTCATATTTATAGGTGTCTGAGACCCCCACATGAAAAATCCCCTTCGGCATGAAAACCTCTCATCTGGCGCGTAATATTTCCCGCAGGTATCATTTTATATGCATCTCTCTAGATATTTCGCACAACCCATGCCTTTTCCATTTTTTGAAGTTTTGATTCCGAAAAACTATTTGCGTGAAAAACATCACTCCGCTATTTCGCACACCACGCTATTTTTCACGCCCAGCCCAAGTATTTCATTAACATCCCTTATTTTCCGCCCACCACATCCTCTTTGTGCGTACCTCCTTCTGAAGACAATACATGTCTTCATTTTCTAATTTAGAGGCCCAAAAATTTGGCAAACACTGGGAAATAGTGACACCTTGAATACTATTTTCTGCTTGAACTGTATGATAAATTTTCTGGCACACATTCGGAAATTCCATTGAGGATTGACAACAAACACATAAAAAACTCCAATTCCTGCATAGAACAACCACGGTTCAAACATAGGGCTCACCCTTAATATGTATTTATTTTTACGTGGGGCACATATATCATAATCAAAAATTTCATAAATATCCCAAATTGAAAAAACGAAATTAGTTTCATAAGAAAATAATGGTGTTTTGACAGGTGCTTTAAAACATGATTATTATGTCATCTATAACCCATTGAAACGGAAATATGAAGGACTTACCACCTAAAAGAAAACATGAAAGGAAAAGAGAAGTGTAGAATTCCCATTCTACATAAGAAACAAACGAATACATATCATTAAAGAATTATGTCATAAAAACAGTAAATATCAATAGAATATACTAATTCATGATATATTTAGTAAAAAAAATTATATAAACTTTATAATAAAATAAAGGTTCATAATACCATGATATGCCTCAATGAAAAGAGATTGAGATGAAGTCCATTACCTTGAATCTGACTCGTCTCGTTCATGATATAATATCCTAAATAAAAACCATTGGATAATTTATACTTGAAATATAAGGTTTTTAATTTTTATTAATAAATTTATGTCAATTAATTACATTTTATATAAATAATTTAATTATATGAGAACATATCAGACGTTTTGTCGAAGTTCGGTACATGAGTAAAAAATGTACTTTTTGGTGTAAATTGTCCTTATGTCCATAATAATATCATATATAGATTGAATTTAATTATTTAAATATAATATATATCTTTTATATATGTATTTATAATAGTTAATATCATTTGGAGATAGGAAATGTAATGCACCATTCATGGTGATAGTAAACCGTACAAACTCTTGAACGCTGCATTCATTTCTTTCTCATATTAATGGTATTAAAACAAAATGATACATAGGTATATTTTTATTCTATTAAAATATATCTATTATATATGTTACATATGATCATTAAAACTCTCTTTTATACATACCATGTATGGAATGAATGAATAATATCATTTTGAGGGGGAAGTAGTCCACACTTCCTCAAATGAAATTATTTTATTTACAAATTATGGAAAGAATAATAGTATGTTGTAAAAAAATTAAAAAACATGGAGACAATATAAAAAATAATTTATAAATAATATATAAATAATTTTCCATAATAATATCCATTATGAGAGGTGTTCGGGAAAACTGAACAATCATTGTTTTGTGAGGCAATAGTTCGACCTACACAGAAACAATATGTTCTATATCAATTAGATGGGGGTGTGTGGGAGTGTAGGTAGAAAACATCGAATAAAAACATTATAGTTTATTGCGTATACTAGAATTGTTATAAAATAATGGATGAAATATAGGATAGGTGGATTGTTATGGAAAATAATGGGAATGAACTTTAGAGAAGACCCTACCCCTAAAACGAGTACCCTTTTTGAATTAACCCAAAATGAAATCTTCATATGACTTATTCAAAAGTTAATGATTCTAGGAGGATCGGTAGGATGTTCGCAGATTATTTGATCTAAATTTGAATGAGATAAGAGGCATGATATGTTTCAGTAAGTTGGTATAGGTGGTGGCCTTTTATAAGAGGGGGGAATGGTACTTTAGGAAATTCCAAAGATATAATATTATTTCAAATTTATTTTAAGATTCTAAAGGTCCCACACTCTTTTATTTTAAATATAAGATTCTTTTTGGTCATATCCCTATCATAAAATAAGATTTAGACAAGAATTTTTATAATTTGTATCATTTATATTTTTTGTGTAACCTTTATTTTACCCTTTTTAATCTTGCCATGATATTTTTTATTTACACTATATCAGTTAGTTTAATTTCTATAACTTGTCAAATGTCCCACACAAGTGCCATTTATGAAATATAAGGATTTATCATAACAATTTTTCTTGATATTATATTTTTTTGAATTTTAAAAAATATAATAAACAATTTTAGATTTTAATTTATAAATTAAGTCAATATGTGACACTATTTAAACATTCATTTTTAAAAAAATAACAACTTTATTAATTCGACCAAAATACATTAAATCAATACTTATATGTAATAGACCACCATATCATTCTTGGTTGATATAAATTAGGTCATATAATACTTATTTAAAAATTTATAATATCATTTCTTTAAAGCATTCATTAATTAGATATTCATTGCATCATCATTCTTTCAAAAATCAATTTATTTATTTAATGTATAAAAATTATAAATAAAATACCATGACGTATGAAATATTTTTTATATTTATAATGATATTTTTTAGTATAATATATTAGTTATTTAACAATATATCAAAATTGTTTTACTAAAATATACATGTTTATATTATATTTTTCTTGTCCTTCAATTAATTATTATAACATGTCATTATCAAACCCATGTGGATCAATGGGGTCCTAAAAAAGACCCAAAATTTCCCATAGTCGAACATATGTCATAAAGGAGGATTAGAACACATGTTAGAATAGTTTAATAGTATTATTATATTATTTTTACCCTTATTTACCATATTTACCCTTTAACCTTGATAAATAAAGCTAATATCAAAAGTTACTATTCATAATGTCCAAAAATAAAAGGTACATATTTAATCAATTTGGAAATTATGATTCAAAAAATGAAATGTATTTTCCCAAAGTCAAAAAAAAATTCATAAATTAATTTATAATTATTTCATGATTTAAAAACAAAAAAGTATGTTTTCTATCAAATAAAACAATCAAAATATTGAAATGTGTTTCTATCCAATTTAAAAGTGAAATTACCTCTAATGACCAAAATTATGTTAAATTATTAAAAAATAATAATATTACACCTTAAAACTAATTAAAATTAAAATCTTACAATATAAATAAATAAGATGACAAGGAAGTTTGGAATTAAAATGCAGTACTTTTCATTATACATTAAAAAAATGAACATTATCAGAGAATTTCCAAAAATTTATCCAAAGTCAATTATGATGTCCTTATTCTATAGAAAAAATTTATATTGTCAAATAGAACATATAAAACTATGCAAAACCCTGAATTAAAAACTATTTCCATCAAAAGTTTGTATACCAACCTTTTAAATATATTAGAGTATTTTATGTATAAAATTTTATTCATTCTCATTTTAAGCTTCTTAAATTCATTTTATAAATGAAAAAAATTAACAAACCTTTATAATCAAATTATATTTAATCATATTCATTTCCTCCAATACAACGAATAGACATTAAGTACCTTTTATAATAATAATATTATTATGTATAATATTTGGGTATAATTTAATGTCATGTGAAACATAAGATTTCAGAGAAACCTGTTATTGTGTGTCTGGTACCCTCCTGAAAAATGATTCCACTTTAAAATATGATTAATATATTAATCATAAATATTAATAGATTTGAAAATTTATTATTCTATAAATACTTGGGTCATTACATCATTCCCCCTTATGGAAATTCTATCCTCAATAATTAAAAATTGGTCTCAGAAAAATTATTGAAAATACCACAATGAAAAAAGCGTCCACAAAACTATCATATTAAAGGAAAGAAATAGAGGTTAAAAGTTAATCTAGGATAACACATACTATGATTCCATGTAGGAATATATGGATATGGAAGATAAAATAACAATTGGGTTCTGATGGAGAGTGATAGAAAACCTGATCAAGATAATGTTACCAATATGAAAACGACAAAAATGTGATTGGTGAAAATTTATTTTATTTCTATATAGGAAAGTTAAACATGAAACATTATTTATGTTAAATTTAATAAAGTTGAGGATTAAATTTATTATTTAAACTAATAATGTAAGGAATCATACATTCATGTTATGGAGAGCTTCACCATTTAATTAATTTCTACCACAAATTTATCTTTTTTCCAAATAATGAGTAGTAAAGAAGACATGGTGTAACACCCCAGGTAAATAATGAATAAATTTTTTTCATATTTATTAATATTTACAAATTAAATATTATTTTTACTTTAAACGGGTTGATATGTTTGATAGCGTACCCAATACGCAACAAAGAGTTTGATTGAAATCTTTCGTTGCACACTAGTAATAAAATAATATTATTTTAAATGGTAGTTAACACATAGACGTTGTATTGGTGGGAATGGATAGAAATAACTAAAATATGATTATATATGTTTTTTAAATGTTTTTACTTTTATCTAATAAAAGATAAAGGCTTAAAATATAGAAAGAATTCAATTTTAGGCGTATATGCCCAAGTTTTCACTAAAGGTTCACTTATTGCCTTTTAATGGAGAACCGTCATTAAATATAGTTTTGTTCACTATTATACATTATATTGGACCAAATAAAACTCTTCTTTAGAATCGGGACATCAAAATTTACATTGTGTAAATTTTTGGTATTTTTCCGACAATGTTCATTTTTTAATGAATAGTATAAAAGGTTGTATTTTAATTCAAAACCACTTTTTAGTCTAATTTATTTATATGATAATATGATCATTTGAATTGGTTTTATAGTGAAATTATAATATATTTTTAACATTAAATCCAATAGTGGTCGTTGGAATTAATTTCACTTTGTAATCGGACTTAAACTAGTGTCAATCTTTTGATACTTATTGTTTCATGAAAACAAGCTATTTGCTCTAACAGTAGGAATTAATTATTAAATTAATTAATGCAACTTATATGTTTTTAATTTTGTAAAATAGACTTCATTTTTGAATTCGGAATATCAAATATAGCTTAGGGTGTATTTTTGGTATTTTTCTGAAAAACTTCAATTTTTGATGAATAGTGAAACCACAAAGTGGTACTTATAAAAACTGATTTTTCATTTAAATGAAATTTTACCACTTCTGTGTTTTGAATTTAAAAAATCTGACATACATGGTTGTCATTAAGAAGTTAAATGCGGTTCAATGGGATTAAAATAATTTTTTGGTGAATAGTAACTTATTAAGTTTTTAATCGCTATTAGAGGTAATTAGTGTAGTTTACGGTAAAAATAATGTTTTAATAATATGGGATGAGCTTTACACATGTCCTACCCTCATTGGATGTGTCATGGACGACCAATAAAATCCATGGGTCATCTTGGGAACCCCATGGAGTCACTTTGGTTGGGAAATGACATAAATAACTTTTTACTTAATGTTAAAGTAATAATGACACAAACATGAGTTGTTTTACGAAAACATTTTTTACATGGGGTTATACATATCATATTTTTGACTATAAATATTAATTGTAATGGTATAAATATTTCCTACATCATAGTAGTTTTTTTATAATTTTTAGGCATTACATAAATTAAATTATATATGACACCATGATGATGCAGCGATTACCTCATTATTTAACGATTTAAATAAAATGGAAAGATAATGTAAAATATAAGATCTACACATGTCAAAAACCTATTGTATGGGTGAATTTAGAACCCTTATCACCTTATCCTCGAAACAAATCCATGTGGGACCATTAAAATCCGAAACTCATTCTAAAATAAAGTAACATTTCCTTACTTTCCAAGAGTACCCCTCCTCTCCTCTTATAAAAGGCCCCCACCTCTACCACCTTAACCACACTTCCAAAGCCTTTTTCTCGGCCATATCCAGCCCATTTTGTCTCTCCACATCCCTCTCTTACTCCTTGAAGCCTCACTTTGGGCAGAAGACTTCCCAAGGAAGCCTTTGAGCTCAAATCGAAAAGAGTTACCCGATTTTAAGGTGATGTCTTCACTTGTGTTTATTTGTTTTATTTTGCTTCTCCAACCCCCAAAACTATTTTTATTCATTTATTTTGTAACAAATACAGTAGCTTCAATATACTAGGATGTTTTTATAAGAATATTTCGAGCTAAACATACACACATCAACTTCTAATGGTTAAAGAACATACTATTTCTATGGTTGGCAAATTTCTGCCTCACGAAATGATGATTGTTCAATATTCTTTTAAACACCTTTAATGGTGGTCATTAAGATGTCACTCTATTTATATATGATATATATCATGTTTATGTTTTCCTTATGCTTCTTTATTTTTCATTTGTGGTATACCTTTATGGTTTCCATTGTGGGTAAACACGATAATTTCTTTTTAGGACGTGCGGACTACCTCCCCCTCAAAGTGATGTGATTCGTTAATACCATATGTGGGACGTATAAAGGATGTCTTTAAATTTATTATATATGATGTTATACTAGAATTATAATATAACTGTATATCATTATTATTTCTTTCCATTAAAGTATGAGATAGAAATGAAAGTAGCGTTCATGCGTACGTACGGCTTACCGTCTCCATGAACGGTGCATTTCATTTCTTATCCCCAGATGTAATGTACTATTATATGTACATGTATATAATGGATATATATGATGAATAATAAATCTAAATTATGAATATAATTATGGAATTAAAATATACATACCTCTCATTTAGTTTTAATTCCATTAATATGACAATGAAATTAAAGTAGCGTTCATACGTACGTACGACATACCGTCTCCATGAACAATGCATTTCATTTCTTACCTCTAAATGATTATGTAATATTATAAATACATTTATATGCTGGATATATATGATATATATGACAACAAAATCAGGAATGTCATTCTAGATATAAAGAACCTTTTACCACACGAACCACATGTAATTGTAAGAAGTCCACTTTCAACTTAAGAACCAAATATATACAAAACAAACATTATTAACATAAATGAATACATAATGTTTATAACATGGAAATAAGTGATATAAAAGGAATAATTAACTTTAAAAAGGTTCTTAAGAAAATAGAAATTAACTCATGTTTATTATTCAGGACGTTAAAGAATGATCGAGTCAAGTCGGACCCGAGATAAGGGACTTCATCTCAATCTCCTTTCATTGAGGTATATTTCGTTTTATACACAACTTTTTTTTATACGGTGTATAAACCCCTTTGACTTTTAATTTTATACAAAAGGAATATTTTTCTATGAATCTTTTTACAACATGACAAAAATGAATGTTTCTTTTAACGTACGCGGTGACAATGACCTTTTCCGCCGCTGCGAGTATTATTTGGTATTTGGCTTCCTGAACAAGCCGTAATGTTTTTTTAATGAAATAAATACCATATACTATTTTATGTATTTTGGTATTGAAAATGGTTTTTTATAATGTATATGTTATGTTAATATATTTAAGTGATATATTGTGATCAATGTTTGGAAATGTTTTCTTTTTATTATATTTGTTTTATGTCTTATGATTTTTATAATGGTACTTGGACATTTGACGGGTGGTTACGTGATAAACCATATAACGGGTGGTGCCATGAATACCAGGACGGGTGGTTACATTATAACCTCCAATGCATTGGGTATGGAAGTCGGCCGTATGGCTATTCCATTAAGTATGTATGGAAGTTGGCCGCATGGCTATTCCATTAAGTGATATGTGTGGAAGTCGACCGTATGGTTATTCCACTTAAGTATGTTTATGTCCCAAGTTACCTTTATTTGTTATGTGTTCTTTATATGGGTTTTATGGTAATCCTTTGGTTACAAAAGGTTATGTAATGATATTTTATTCAGTGAAGAGTTTTCACTACATCATGAATGCAAAAGTATTACATTGATAAAGTATACATGGTTTTCTTGATGTTTGAAAAACTAACAGTTTTCATTCTTTCTGTATCCCTTTCTGAGCTTTTTATGCTCACCCCAAGTTTTTTTTGAAATTTTTTTAGATGACATAATGTGGAATAGGTTCAAGGATGGGATCAAGGGAAAGTCATGCTATATAAAACATGGAACTAGACATGTTTCTTTTTAAGATTTTGTTTTATTCTATGGAAACATAGTAGAAGTGTCTACTTTGTAACCTTTTGAGATGTAACAGTTATGTCCTAATTCTCTAAAAATCTAAACCTGAAAAGATCCTCAATGTGAATTATTCATTTAATTCAATATTAATAGATGTTTAAGGTCGGGGCCTTATAGTTGGTATCAGAGGTTGTTTTAGACAAATTTAGGAGTTAGAAAATTTTTAAATTTTAAATTAATTTATGGTATGACTAAAATGATATAGCATTTAAAGATTACCATGTTTCTTCTCCTAAGATATTTCTGTGGTAAGAATGGATTTTCATAGAGGAAACAGAACATATTATCTAGGAAGGAATACAGAGGGAAATGACCTTTCAAATAAGTATCCTGAGATGGTCAGAATCAAAACTAAACAGTTTGTTGCAGTGATGGCTCAGTTGACTCAGGTGATAAATTGTGGATGTGTTTACTGACGATATTTTGGTATTTTGAAAAATTAAAGGGGAGCATGAAATTAATTTAAGGGTTATCTTGAAAACCTTAAAATAAAAAAAACTATATGGAAAATTCAGCAAGTGTGAGTTTTGGTTACAACAAATTTCATTCATGGGTCCCATTGTTTCGAAAGATGGCATAACTGTTGATCCTGCTAAAACAAAAGTTGTTGAAGAATGGACAAGACCCACAAATGTAACCGAGATCCGTAGTTTTTCTTGGTTTGGCAGGTTACTACCGAAGGATTGTTGAAAATTTTTCACGGTTATCTAGTCCAATGACTATGCTAACTCTTAAGGGTGTTAAGTTTATCTGGACAAAAGAATGTGATGATTGTTTTCAGGAGTAGAAAAGAAGATTGCTGAATGCTCCAGTTTTGGCACTTTCTTACATGAATGGTTAGTTTGTTATATACAGTGATTCTTTATTGAAGGGACTTGGATGTGTCCTTATGAAGAATGATCAGGTAATTACTTATGCTTCACGTCAGTTGAAAACTCATGAGGTAAATTACCCTACAAATGATTTGGAATTAGATGCTGTTATTTTTTCATTAAAAATTTGGAGGCATCATTTGTATGGAGTAAAGTGTGAAATATATACTGATCACAAAGGTTTAAAGTATATATTCACTCAGAAATAATTGAACCAGAGACAGTGGAGATGGCTAGAATTAATCAAGGATTATGATTGTACAATTCATTACCATCTGGGAAAAGCAAATAAAGTGGCCGATGCTTTGAGTCGAAAAAGTAATGCTTCATTAACCATGCTACATTTGGAAGAAGATCCTTTGGTTTTTGATTTGATGAAATTTGGAAAAGAAGTTGTTGGTGCAAGAAGTTCTTCTGTTTTGTTTCAGGTATCAGTGAGATCATCTCTATCGGACAGAATTATGCAAGCACAGAGGGAAGACAGTGAGTTGTAGAAAAAGGTAGGGCTGGTTCAGAAGGGTAAGTTTCCTGATTTCAAAATTGATAATGATTGTGTTTTGAGGTTTGGGAAGAGATTATGTGTCCTTGGTGATTCACAGTTGAAGAATGAGTTGTTATGTGAGGCTCATAGTTCCCCATTTTCAGTTCATCCTGATAGTACTAAGATGTACAGGGATCTGCGGGAGTATTACTGGTGTGATGGAATGAAAAGAGATATTGCTGATTTTACTGTGAAGTGTTTGACTTGTCAGTAGGTTAATGCAGAGCGGTAGTTACCGAAAGGGATGCTTCAGCCTTTACTAGTTCCAGAGTAGACATGGGAAAATATATCCATGGACTTCATTGTGGGATTGCCGCAGACACCTCGAGGTAATAATGCAATCTGGGTTATTGTTGATCTCTTGACTAAATCTACTCATTTCCTTGCCATACGAGATAATTTTTTCCTAGATCAACTTTCCCGTTTGTATCTTAATGATATAGTCAGGTTACATGGATTTCCTCTCTCCATTGTATCTGACCGTGATCCCAGGTTTACTTCTAACTTTTGGAAAGGCCTTTAGAACTCGTTGGGTACTGAGTTAAATTTTAGTACAGCCTTTCATCTGCAATCAGATGGTAAGTCAGAGTGAACAATTCAGACTTTAGAGTATATGCTACAAGCTTGTTCGATGGATTATCAGGGATGTTTCGACCAACATCTTTCTTTGGTTGAGTTTTCTAATAATAACAGTTTTCATTCCAGTATACAGATGGCACCATTTGAGGCATTATATGGGAAGCAGTGACGAATTCCAGCATTTTGGGATGAAGTGGGTGAAAGGAAGTTGATGGGAACAGAATTGATAGATGAGTTGGCAGAAAAAGTTCAGTTGATTCAGAAACACATGAAAACAGCTCAGAGTAGGAAGAAGTGTTATGCGGATAACCGGAGGAAAGATCTATCTTTCGACGTAGGTGATCATGTTTTTCTCAAGGTTTCTCCATGGAAAAGTGTGATGAGATTTGGTAATAAAGGAAAGCTGAGTCCAAGGTTAATTGGACCATATGAAATTCTAGAGAATGATGGATAAGTTGCTTAATGAGTAGCTTTACCTCCGAGTTTATCTCAGGTACACAATGTTTTTCAAGTTTTGACGTCAAGGAAGTATATGCCAGATCCATCTCATGTTCTGAGTCCAGAGGTAGTTCAACTAGAGGAGAACCTATCTTATGAAGAAAAACCAGTCCAAATTCTTGACTGAAGAGAGCATGTGTTGCAAATTAAGGTAATTCACCAGGTAAAGGTTTTGTGTAAAACCCATATTGTTGAAGAGGCAACGTGGGAATCTGAAAAATCTATGAGGGATAAATACCCCCACTTATTTTGATAAGTGAATAAAATTGCGAGGAAACAATTTCCAAAAGGGGGGAAGGATGTAACATCCCAGGTAAATAATGAATAAAACATTTTCATATTTATTAATATTTACGAATTAAATATTAATTTTACTTTAAAAGGGTTTCTATGTTCGATAGTGTACCCGATACGCAACAAAGAGTTTCATTGAAATCTTTCGTTGCACACCAATAATAAAATAATATTATTTTATATGGTAGTTAACACAGAGCCATTGTATTGGCAGGAATGGATAGAAATAACTAAAATATGATTATATATGTTTTTTAAATGTTTTTACTTTTATCTAATAAAAGATAATGGCTTAAAATATGGAAAGAATTCAATTTTAGGCGTATATGCCCTAGTTTTCACTAAAGCTTCACTTATCACCGTTTGATGGAGAACCGTCATTAAATATAGTTTTGTTCACTCTTATACATTCTATTGGACGAAATAAAATTCTTCTTTAGAATCAGGACATCAAAATTTACTTTGTGTAAATTTTTGGTATTTTTCCGATAAAGTTCATTTTTTTAATGAATAGTGTAAAATGTTGTATTTTAATTCAAAACCTATTTTTTATCAAATTTATTTATATGATTAGATTATCTTTTGAATTTGTTTTATAGTGAAATTAGAATATATTTCTACCATTAAATCCAATAGTGGTCATTGTAATTAATTTAACTTTGAAATTGGACTTAAACTAGTGTCAATCTTTTGAAACTTATTGTTTCATGAAAACACGCTATTTTCTATGACAACAGGGAATTAATTATTAAATTAATTAATGCAACTTATATTTTTTTAATTTTTTAAAATAGACTTCATTTTTGAATTTGGAATATCAAATATATCTTTGGGAGAATGTTTGGTATTTTTCTAAAAAACTTCAATTTTTGATGAATAGTGAAACCACTATGTGGTACTTATAAAAACTGATTTTTCATTTAAATGAAATTTTACCACTACTGTGTTTTGAATTTCAAAAATCCAACATAAATGGTTGTCATTAAGAATTAAAATGTGGTTCAATGGGATTAAAATAATTTTTTTGCTGAATAGTAACTTATTATGTTTTTAATCGCGATTAGAGATAATTAGTGTAGTTTAAGGTAAAAATAATGTTTTAATAATATGAGATGAGCTTGACACATTTCCTACCCTCATTGTATGTGTCATGGATGACAAAGAAAATCCATTGGTCAACTAGGGGACCCCATGGAGCCACTTTGGTTGGGAAATGACATAAATAACTTTTTATTTAATGTTAAAGTAAAAATGACACAAACATGAGTTGACTTACCAAAAAAAAATTTACATGGGGTTATAAAAATCAGATATTTGAGTATAAATATTAATTGGAAGGGTAAAAATATTTCCTAGATCATATTATTTTTTTATATAATTTTTATACATTAAATTAATTAAATTATTTATGACACCATGATGATGCCGCGATTACCTCATTATTTAATGATTTAAATAAAATCGAAATATAATGTAACATCTAAGACCTAAACATGTCAAAAACCTATTGGATGGGTGGATTTCAAACCTTTATCACCATATCCTCGAAACACATCAATGTGGGACCATTAAAATCATAAACTCATTGTAAAATAAAGTAACATTTCCTTACTTTCCAAGAGTGCCCCTCCTCTCCTCTTATAAAGGCCCCCAACTCTACCACCTTACCCACACTTCGAAAGCCTTTGGATCGGCCATACCCTACCCATTTTGACTCTCCACATCCCTCTCTTACTCCTTGAAGCCTCATGTTGGGCATAAGTCTTCCCAAGGAAGCCTTTGAGCTCAAATCTAAGAGAGTTACCCGATTTTAAGGTGATGTCTTCACTTGTGTTCTTTTGTTTTATTTTGATTTTCCAACCACCTAAACTCTTTTTATTCATTTAATTTGTAACAACTACAGTATCTTCAATATACTAGGATGTTTTTATAAGAATATTTTGAGCTAAACTTACACACATATACATATAATGGTTAAAGAACATACTGTTTCTGTGGTTGGCGAATTTCTGCCTCACGAAACGATGATTGTTCAAGCTTGTTTTAAACACCTTTAATGGTAGACATTAAATTGTAAATCTATTTATATATGATATATATTATTTTTAGTATATCCTTATGCTTTTTATTTTTCATTTGCGGTACACCTTTATGGTTTCCATTGTGGGTAAACACGATAATTTCATTTTGGGAAGTGCGGACTACCGCCCCCTCAAAGTGATGTGATTCGTTAATGCCATATGTGGGACGTATAATGGATGAATTTAAAGTTATTATATATTATGTTATACTGGAATTATAATATACCTCTATATCATTATTATTTCTTTCCATTAAAGTATGAGATAGAAATGAAAGTAGCGTTAATGTGTACGTACGACTTACCGTCTCCATGAACGGTGCATTTCATTTCTTATCCCCAAATGTAAGGTACTATTATAAGTACATGTATATAATGGATATATATGATGAATGATACATCTAAATGATTAATATAATTCTGGAATTAAAATATACATACCAGTCATTTAATTTTAATTCCATTAATATGAAAAAGAAATGAAAGTAACGTTCATGCGTACATACGGCTTACCGTCTCCATGAATGGTTCATTTCATTTCTTACCTCTAAATGATTATTTAATATTATAAATACATGTATATGCTGGATATATATGATATATATGATATCCAAATCATGAATTTCATTCCGGATATAAATAACATTTGACCACACGAACAACATGTAATTGTAAGAAGTCCACTTTCGACTTACGAACCAAATATCGACAAAACAATAATTATTAACATAAATGATTAAATAATGTTTATAACATGGAAATAAGTGATATAAAAGGAATAATGAACTTGAATAAGGTTCTTAAGAAAATATAAATTAGCTCAAGATAATTATTCATGATGTTAAATAATGATCGAGTCAAGTCGGACCCGAGGTAAGGGACTTCGTCTCAATCTCCTTTCATTGAGGCATATTTCGTTTTATACACAACTTTCTTTTATACGGTGTATAAACCCCTTTGAATTTTACATTTATAAAAAAGTAATATTTTTCTAGGAAGCGTTTTAGAAAACATCAAATAAAAATGTTTCTTTTAACGTATGTGGTGACAACGACCTTTTCCGCTGTCGTGAGTATTATTTGGTCTTTGGATTCCTGAACAAGTCGTAATGTTTTTTTAAAATGAAATAAATACCATATACTCTTTTATGTATTTTTGTATTTAAAATGGTTTTTAATAATTGATATTTTATGTCAATATATTTAAGTAACATATTGTGATCAAAGTGTGGAAATTTTTTCTTTCCATTATATTTGTTTTATGTCTTATGATTTTTATAATGGTACTTGGACATTTGCCGGGTGGTTACGTGATAAACCATATGACGGGTGCTGCCGTGAATACCAGGATGGGTGGTTATGTTATAACCTCCAATGCATTGGGTATGGAAGTCGGCAGTATGGCTATTCTATTAAGTATGTATGGATGTTGGATGTATGGCTATTCCATTAAGTGATATGTGTGGAAGTCGACCGTTTGGTTATTCCAATTAAGTATGTTTATGTCCCAAGTTACATTTATTTTTTATGTGTTCTTTATATGGGTTTTATGGTAATACTTTGGTTACAAAATGGTAAGAAATGATATTTTATTCAGTGAAGAGTTTTCACAACTTCATGAATGTGAAGGTATTACTTTGATAAAGTATACATGGTTTACTCGATGTTTGAAAAACTAACAGTTTTCATTCTTTGTGTATCCCATAGTGAGCTTTTTATGCTCACCCCATGTTTTTTTGAAATGTTTTTCACAGGAAATAATGTGGAATAGGGTCAAGGATGGGATCAAGGGAACGTTATGCTATATAAAACATGGAACTAGACATGTTTCTTTTTAAGAGTTTTTTTTATTCTATGGAAACTTAGTAGAAGTGTCTACTTTGTAACCTTTTGAGATGTAACAGTTATGTCCTAATTCTCTAATACTCTAAACCTGAAAATATACTCAATGTGAATTATTCATTTAATTCAATATTAAAGGATGTTTAAGGCTGGGGCCTTATACATGGTCACCCCTAAAGCAGTAGAATAATTGCTTGTAGAATCAAAAAATCTACAAAATATTAAATATCTATTCATCCAATCTTGAAACATTACACAAAACTAAAATGGTTAGAAAAATATTAGTTAATCCCTAAAAATAATAATCCTTTATAAAAATAAGTACTACTATTAATCTCCCAATTTCAACAAACAATTCCCAAATGTAAAAAAAAGAACAATTAATAATCAATTGTCATTGAAAATTTTCAATATAATAATAAAGTATGATTAAAACCCATAATTCAGAATGATTCTATCACATAGTCATCCAAAAAAAATCATCACATTGATATCCAAATATCATCGACTACTCTTAATGATTCACATTTAAAAGTAATTAACTGAATCACATATTCTTCAAAATAGGTTATTCACAGACATAAATAACCAAATATCTATAAGCCCACAATAAAACATATATCCTTCAAAAAAAAATTACCATTACTCTTAAAATAAAATCCTATAGTATTATATTTTCCTTAGGCATTTAGTGTTCCTAAAATAACAAATGTGTTTCAAAATAACATTATCACTTAATCACTAAATTATATTAAAATACTAAGGATATCCATTTGATAAAACATAAGTCCCAAAAATCAATCTATTCTTGACCCATAAAATCATTTAACTAAAAAGAATAAGTCATTTTAACAAGGGTATATACATAGGCTAGTGGTAGGAGATAAATCCCAATCACAAATCTGTTGTGGGTTCAATTCCTCTAGCTTTTTCCGATGTGATGGGTTGTTACAATGTCTGTGTGTTATCCAACTGGAAAATAAAAATAAATTTTAAAATTAATTAATATGAGATAAAATCCATAAAAATAACCATAACATATTTTATACTCAATGGTTATCTCATACCTCTAGTTTTACATCCCAAAAATGGATAACCATTAAATTCATTAATGGTGAATATATCCAAAAATAACATTAATTACCTTGAAATTTAATAATATAATCTGCCAATGGGGGTCTATGAAATTGAAATTAGAAATAAAATTAAATTTATAAATCCATGTTGATATCCATAACACTTTTGAAAACCTCAAAATCTACAAAGTTGTCTAAACCATTCCTACGATACCAACAATAAGGCCCTAGCCTTAATACTTACATAATATTGAGTTAAGTCAAGAAATTTTTATTGAGGATATTTTCATGTTTATATTTTTTGAGAATTAATCCATAACTATTACATAAATATAAAAAATTTCAATGTAGATTCCTATATACACTATAAATGTTTTTCTCAAAATAAAAATACTTCTATATAACATGATTTCTTTTTAAGTTAAAAATATTATGGAATTATTCCATTCTTTTACCCAGAACTATACCCTTTGAAATTTTTTTTCCAAAACATGGGATGAGAATGAAAATATTAATAAGGGAAAATAAGGCAATTATATTACATGTGATCTTTAGATATATAAATTAGAACATGAGGACTTTTATAATGGCACAAGAAAGAGAAATGTCTTAATGATAAGAACGTGGATAATAACATGAAAATGTATCTACAACATTTAATATAGACATTCATAAGAATATCACCAAAGTCCACCACCAAGGTGTCATATCACTATGGTCAACACCCAATGGTTCATAAAAATTACAATGTTTATTCACCAAGGCATCATAAAAATTTTAAGGGTTATTCACCAAGGCATTGTAACAATTACCATGGTTATTCCCCAAGATATCATAAAACCTGTCATCTTTAGTTATTAATTTCATTACCCAATGAATTAGAGTTATATCAGGGAAAAACCTTAATATGTATTTATTTTCATGAGATCCACATAGCTCATAATTAAACATTTAAGAAATAATCCAAAGAGAATAAAATAAATAGGTTTCATTTAAAAATCATGGCCATTGAAAAATTTCTTTAAAACATGGTCATTATGTCATCTATAAACCACATAAAGGTAGTGAGGGTATTATTGATGTATGTTATAGAATAAAATTAGATAATTTTAGGCATTTTTTAATACCGCTGAAATTGAAATAGGGTTGGGTATTCACATAAACAAAATAAAATAATATCAAGACAAAGAGATATTGATTTGGAGATAAAAATTATGCAGCATAATGGGCATGAAATATGGTTTTAGAAAACATTAAAAATGATAGAGGATAGAGTTCACCCGTTAATAAAAGACACATAATATATTATAGGGACAGAATACAATTCCAATAAGAATAGGGTATAAAAACTTGATTGACATACCCCAAAAAGTGAAGTGGATAATTCTATTACTATATGAAAAACACTTGAATAAATATACTTATGGAATTAGGTTATAAAAACATTAAGTATAATGAGAATATACTAATTCAATATATAATTAATAATCACCTTTTATATGCACATTATTGGAATATTAAGGTGCATAACATCAAGATATTCCTCAATGACAGGTAATTGAGACGAAGTCCCTTATCTTGAATTAGACTTGCCTCGTTCATTATTTAATTTTCTAAATAGAAAACCTAGGTTAATTTGTACAAGATTTTGAAAATTTTTAATGTTTATTATTAATTTTATAACACCGAATACAATTTTATATAAATTAGTTAATTAATTTAGTTCATATTGGACGTTTTTTCGATGTTTGGTACTTTAGTAAAAAAATGGACTTGTCTTGATGTAAATTTTCTATATGGTCATAATTACATCATCTACAGAATGATATTCATGATTTTAATACCATATATATACAATATATATTTACTTATAATATTTGATAACTTTTTGTTGTAAGAAATGAAATGCACCGTTCATGGAAACAGTATGCCTTACGTACGCATAAACGCTACTTTCATTTCTATGTCATATTAATGGAATGAAAACTAAATGATATATAGGTATATTATAATTACAGTATAATATATATTATATATATGTTACATAATTTCATTTAATCCATCATTTATATGTTCCATATTTGGCCTCAATGAGTCATGTCACTTTGAGGGGGGCGGTATTTCACACTTCCTCAATTGAAATTATCATATTAACTCATTTTGGAAAAAATAAAGGTATATCATAAATTAAAATTTTTATAATAATAATGAAAATTTAAATTATATATATATATATATATTATAAATATCGTTCCCTCGTAATGGCCCCTATGAGAGGTGGTAGGAGAAAATTGAACATTCATTGATTCCTGTGGTGGTAGTTCGCCATACACAGAATCAGTATGTTCTATATCCATTAAATGGAGTTGTGTGTGAGTTTAGGTACACAATACAACATTAAAATATCATATTATATTGAGTATGCTGTAATTTTTATTAAATAAAGAATAATATATAGGTTAGGTGGTTGGATTATTAAAATAATGGAAAGTAACTTTAGACAAGACAATACCTATAAAACGTGCAACTCCTTTTGATTTGATCCAAAAGGATTTATTGGATTTCTTTAAGCCCAATATAGGGATTATAGGAGTAATTGGTGGATTTTGAGGGATTATATGAGTAGAATTTGGAAGATACATGGGGATTAAGAGGTGTGAGAGAGTGGGTTGAGGTGGTTTCCTTTTATAAGAGGGAGGTGGGTACTTTAGGATTGTCAGGAAATATTATTTTACTAAAAAATTATTTTCTATTTATGAAGGTCCCAAACTCATTTAAATAAAATTTAATATGATATTTGGTGGTATAACTATAATTATATTTAATATAGACAAGTTTTTAATATTTTTATAAACATTTAGTTTTTGTTTAACATTTATTTTACCATTTTTAATATTACCATGATATTTTATTATTTACACTTTACGGGTTAACTTAATTACCATAACATCTCAAAAGACCCAAAAAGTAACATTTATGACATATTTGGACTTATAATAACCTTTTTTCTAATCATTATATTTATATGAATTTTAAAACATTTAATAAACTATTTTAATCCTTATGTTATGAATTTTGTCAATTTTGACACTATTCAAACATGACTTTTTCAAAATTTCATAACTACTTGATTACGTCGAACAAACTACATTAACGTGATACTTATATGTCATATTCATATATAAATTTCATTTACGACATAAATTATGTCTTATAATCTTTATTTTAATATTTATAATATCATTTATTTTAATCTGTCATCAATAAGGTAATCACGGTATCATCATTGTGTCATAAAATTCATTATTTATTTCATAAAAATTATAAACATATTACCATGATTTATGAAATATTATTATATTTATATTGAATATTTTTATTTAAAGAGATCATTTATATAAACATATATTAAAATTGTTTTAGTAAAAGAGACATGATTATGTTATATTATTTCATTCATATAAATTAATTTTTATAAGATGTACATATCACACCAAAGTTGATAAATGGGGATATAAAATAGACCCAAAGATTCCAATGGTTGTATATATGTACTAAAATAGCATTTGGACCGATGTTAGGATAGTTTTTTATTATTATAATATTATTTTTTACCATTAATTAACTTATTTACCTTTTAAGAATAAGAAATAAAAATAATTACATAAGTTACTATTCATAATTTCAAAAAATAAAAGATTACTATTTAAAAAATATAGACCTTATTATTCGATATATGGAATCTATTTTTTAAAATTTTAATCCTTGAATTTGAAAATTTTATTTTTAAATTAATCCCCATTGTCAAAAGCATAAAATGGGGTTTTTTATGAAATAAAGCTATCAAAAGATTTACATGTGTTTATATCCAATTTAAATGTGATATTAGTTAAAATAAAAAAATTGATTAAAATATTAAAACATAATACAATTAAACATTAAAAAATTAAAATTACAATATAACTATATAAATAAATTAGATGAAATGGAACTTTTGAAATAAAATGCAATATTTTTCTTTATTCATTAAAAATGAACATTATTAGAAAATTACAAAAAAATACCCCAAGTATTTTTTGATGCAATTATTAAATTAAAGAAGTTTAATTTGTCAAATAGAACATATAATAGTGATAAAATATTGATTTAAAAAGGGTTCACCATCAATAGTCAGTAAACAGACCTTTTAAAATATTAGAGTATTTTATGCATAAAATTGGATTCATTATAATTTTAAGCTTCTAAAATTTATTGAATAAACATAAAAACCATTAAAAACTATTTATAATAGTAATATAGTTAATTATATTAATTCCCTATACTAAAATGACTTGGAATTAACTACTATTTAAAATAATAATTTTATAAATGTATTACTTTTTGGGAAAAAACTCAATGTTGTGTGAAAAAGAAGAATTCAGTGAAACCTATTGTTCAGTGTCAGGAAAACTATAAAAAATGTGTCCTATTTAACATAAATTAAATATCTTATTCATAAATGTTAATTGATATGAAAATGTATCATTCAATAAATACCTGGTTCATTACAATTAGACGGGAGAGAATAAAATTGTAAAAAGACATATATTTGTGGCATAAACATTATCTTATATCATTGAGAACATGTATAAATGGAGAATGGTTCACTCATTACGTTATTAAAATGAAATAATACCCTTTCATAAACATAAGTACATGAAACCATGTCAACGCATAACATCATGGACATGAAATATAGGTCAACACATAACACTCTAAACATGTAATTGGGTTCATGCATAACATTGTGAACACATAACTACGTTCATACATAAAATTATGAAAACATAATCAAGTTCATTTATAAAATATTTATTCATGAGTTATCCGTCTTATCCTACATTATTAGAGGGAGACATGGACGCCACCAATCTCATAATGAATATCATATGTTTGTGTCACATAATATCATAAAACATTCATCATATCATAACCCATGAAAATTAAATGGCCCTATAAACATTTCATTAAATAAAAACCTATGTAAAAGTTACAGGTTTCATAATTTTTTTGTTCATTTCATTAGAGCTTGAACAGTGGAAAAAGAAGTGGGTTTCATAATAATTTTATAATGTTGTAACCCATGTAAAGGAAAGAGGTATCATTAACATATGTTCATATTAAAACATTAAGAGAGATTAATAATAATAGTATTCTTGGTTCATATCCTTATAAAACCATATATTACATCAATGGATAACATCTTTTATGGAGAATGATTTCAAAATACCACTTGGAAAAATTTGAGAGGAAACTAACTGTTCTTTGATAATCAATTTTTAAAACAAAATTATTTTTAAAAAAATTAAGAATTTATATTTGTTTGAAAATAACCATTATAAAATATACACTAATCGTAAATAAAAATTATGGCCATGATAGAAATATGTAACATTCATTTAATAGACCTTAAAACAGATATTCCTTTCACATTTCTAGTCAGAGCCAAGTATTCAATATTTGGAAACCTACATGAAGATGGGTTTTATTTTTTTGGAAAAAAGTAAAAACTGTGGATTAATGTATTAATTAGATCATTTTTATAATATTAAAAACATTTTTAATTTATTTTTTGAAAATATGCATTTTAAATAAAAAAATGTTTTGAGGAAAGAGATAAATGAAGTCATTTTTTCAAATTAATATTATATTAAAATATTATGTACTTTTAGAAAGGGAAATGATGATTAATTATTTATTCCATAGAATTTACCATTTTAGATTTAATTTAATTAGTTTTTTTGATATAGATATCAAAATATGTTTTTACTCAAAGCTTAATCATAAGTGATCTTTATTAACGATGAAATTGTAACAAAACACCCATACCACATTAGCAACATTGAATTTTATGCACCATGAAAAGATAAAATTAAATGAATAACTAAATATGATGAGAAAAAAATTCATTTTATTACATTTAAATTTCATTTCATATACACCACATAAATTAATAGTGGTGCATAACATGACCTATGTCTCCAAGATAAAAAATTGATACAAAAATCCCTTTCTGATTTAGTAATATTTTGAATCATAATACACAATGAAAAATAACATAAAAGGAAAATTTCAATATAATTAAAATAACTGTTCTTATAATAAATCATGTAAAATGGGATCAATAGACACCACAAATAATAAACATGTGGGAAATTTTTATATATCTCCCATAATTAATGTAAAAACTAAAAATCCTTTATCTTAAGTCATGAATTCCACTATACATGTTCAAAACTACTATATAATAAATATTATTTTATGATAAATATATTATATAACAATAATTAAATATATTATACCATATATTAACCATTTTTATCTATTTATTACCTTTTCTTTGTTAGAATTTTGTTTATGGTAATAACTTATTTTTTATGTGTTCTGTATTTTATTTTATATCCTATCACTTTGATCAGGGTTCCCTAAAATATAGATTAATTACCATGAAATAATTTTCTTATTTATAAAAAAATAATACTTTCAATATGAGTCATTAATATTTTTTTCATAAATTATGTATGTCATGATCGTGGCGACGGTAGGTCAGACACACACTAATGTAACAATTCCATTTTTAGAGATCATTATGGAAAGGTGGTAAGTGATTTTTTTATATTTAAATAAGACTAATAATATGAAATATAAAATACTATTTCATTAAATATACTTTCACATATCATCAATATGGTGTGATGATGAAAAGAGGGAGTCACATTGACTTGTTAATACGGTAGTCCACACATACATGAAGGATGATATCGTCATTTTTTAGGGAAAATGTATGAAAAAATGATATATAATATTTTAAGAATGATTAATATTTAATTAATATGTTTTTATTTAATTTATATCCCATGTATTTATTAAAATTATTCTTATTATCTACCATTTAAAGAGTTAGTGGAAAATTATTAACATCGCTTCGTAAGGCGGTAGTCAGCTATACACAGGAGTGGCGATATTGTTTCCCCTATGGGATAGAAATAAAAAAAATTATGTATGTTATTATGAATGAAAATATATAATCATTTTATTAATATCATAAATATAACATATATACCATATCACATCCAATTGTGACTTGTCATCATAGAAATAAATGGCATCGGTTTGCGAGGTGATAATCTACCCTATACACGAATAATAATTCCAAAAAAATTGATTGTAGAAGATATCAATGAAGGTAATTTATGTAACATTACAAAATTACAATAAATTTATGATTCTAATGTTATTATTTAAACATGGGTTAATAAAATTTTGAACCAGGTGGAAGAATAATAAAAATAAAAATGCTCATTGAAGAATGTTATCACTTATCCAGGTAACCTCCATAAGTTTGTATAAAAGGAACTCATAGAAAGGATTTGTAAAATACTATAGATTTTAGGATTATATTAGGGTATTTTTAATGTTATTTGGGTATGAATATTTTGAAATAATGGTTAGGTGTGGTCAATAAGAGAAGAGAGGTGGATTCCCTTTACAAGATAGATGAGTGACACAGTTGTATTTTTTACCATGAAAAATGTGTACACAAATTTATCACATTAGAAAATGGGAAACCTAGATTATTATCTATAAATATAAATTTTAGGGTCTTTAAATTTCCATAAAATATAATTTAGACAAGTATTTTTGTCATTTTAACCCTAATCAATTTAGATTATCCCGGTAAACCCATTTATATTTTAATCGTGGTATATAATGTTTTACAGTTTTTATAATTCATGATGGTAAAAGTATTATTTGAACTTATTAAATGATATAAATTATTAGGATAAAAAACATGGAATACAATTTTCCAAATTCCATTAATCGAATAGGAAAAATGTATTGTTAAATCAATCCAGCATACGCGATGAGAAAGTTTGTTTTTATAACCAAAATGATCAAAACATTACAAGGTTTTTATATCGAAAGACAATATGAAAATGATTTATATGAAATAAATTTTATTAATAAATATTTATAAATAGATTAATATTAAATTAAATAAAACTTAAAATATAATATCACTTTGTAAAAAATTTAAAGAAAATGAATATTTCAAAAAAGAAATCAATTTTTAACTATTCATCAAATAATTATCTATTTTAAAAAAATTACAAAAAATTTACAATAAGATAATTTTGAAATTATAAATTATAATATAAAGAATTTTCTTCAAATTTATATTTCTAAAATTTTTAGAAATTAGTTATAATGAATGTTTTGAAAAGAAAAAAACATGATTTTCATATAAATATTGTTTTTAACCATAAAATTAGATTTATTTATATATTATTTTTCTAGGAAGAACATAAGACAAATTTTTTAAGAAATTTTGAATTTATAATATATAAATTTGGAAAAAAAACCCCATTTTAAGATACTTTAATAAATTATAGATGTAAAACACGTTTGTGTGCATACAAATAGTTTTTTAGAAAGATGTTTTTTGGTTTTTCTAAACAGGGTTTACATTAATTTATAAATAATTTTTCGTAAGAGAATTAAATAAAAATAAGTGTAGAAAATATATATTCGTAGTTTATTTAATCATATTCATACACTCAATTCCAATGGCTAGGTGAAAAATGTTATTTTAAATAATAATATTTTAACAGTATGTTACTTTCCCATTCAGCATATTGTATATTGTATGTCAAGTTACAATCATTATTTTATGTAATTCATGATAAAATTAGTATTTTATGATACACAATCTATACATAGTGTTGGTTTTAACACAAAATAGTGAAAATATTAAATTTAATTAAAAAAATATTTCCCAAGAATATGTGGTTGTTACATTCTAACCCATTTAAAATGATTTTACCACTCAAAATAAATCTTATTCATCATAAGTAAATCATTTTAAAACACAAATTTCAATCCCACATCATAAAAAAAACTAAATACAAAATACTATTTAAAATATAGATGTATGATGGAATGTAATCGGGAATAATACATTCTTGTTTTATAAAGATGAGAACATAAGTTGGATGTGAATATATGGACACAGAAGAGAAGAATAAATAATTATATATAGTCATAAAGACCATTGATCAAAAAAATTTGGGTGTTCCATATAAGGTTAAAGACCAAAAAACCATAAAACAAAGAGGCATTAAAATGGACTTTGATAGCATAAAAAATGATGAAATTAAGAAACAAATTGTTATTTTAAAATGAATTTCCTAATATTATGGATTTTCAATTCATTCATGACTGAGAACATATTAAAATTTATTTATTGGACATGTTTTAATTTAATATGAATAGTTTCCTATTTTTTTACTCCTCAATCAATTTTAACTTCATATATCACTCTAATAGAAAATTGTTTTTCATGTGTGATGCACTATATGAAATCCATAAATGAATGATAAATCAATACTTCCATATCTTATTAAAGAATTTTTAACACTAGATAATAATTATGAATAAATATTTATATGGTGAGGTAACATAATAATTTCTAATACCGCATACCATGTTCAACTTAAACCATTCCTTAAATTGCAAACCATTTAACCCTTCTAAAAATAAAAAATTATAAAGAAGGTCATTAACTTTCAAAAAGTTAATATTAATATATTAGATATCATTATGAATATATTAATGGTCCCATGGAAAATGTGTGAATAACATGTCCATATATTCTTATGATGCTCGGTATTATCCTAAATTACCACAAAACATTAATGAAAAAACTCATTCTTCATCATTAAATGAATAAAACCATATATTATTTAACAAAATCCATAGATTCAATGATTTTTTGGATTTCATCAATGATAACATAAAAAACCTTGTCAAGAAATCATCTATTAGTTATGAGATCATCAATACATACCAATTTACATAATCGATATCAATCATCTACTTATCATAACTAATCTATATTTTGTCAACCGTAATAGCATATTTAGGGGTATGTTCCCTCAATCATGCATTATCAGTAAAATATTACATTTCATTTCAATCACTATTATAGATCATTAGTTCAATTAAAAATATTCTTGAGTAACCTCAGTGAAAAACTAAAATATAACAATCCTTATATGTTTGATGATTTAGATAACACAGTTATTGAATTTGAATACATTATAACTTCAATCATCCCACTTCCAACTCAAACCATTATCTAGGATTCATTATCTTATTGTTTAACACTTTTTTCAATTTATATTTCACATGTAGTATATAAGTAATTAGAAATATAACCTTTAATCATACAAATTTTCTAATTCCCTTCATGTTATTTCATCATAGAACATCAATTTTAATAATTCATATAATGTCCATGTTTAAATCAGTTAGTAGTCGATGATACCTGAGGGTGAACATTATTCTAATACATTTCATTAACAAAAAATTTCATTTTTAATTTCCATCTACATTTCTTATGTCCCCATTTTTTACACTAAAAAAGTCACATCTTCCCTCTATGAAAATCCCGGACTTCTTCTTCCCAAATTCATGACATATAGGAAGTTTACTCTTTTTTCCACAGTATTCTCCACTACCCGAACTCTGATGAAACTCGATCATTCTCTTTAATTGAGTGTAAATGATTTGGTTTAGGAGTACATTGTTAGTCATGTTAAATAATAATTGATTTGGCATAATCACTCTGTAATTTAATCATTTTATCATCCCATTTTCACTCCCACCAGAAAACATCCAATCAAATTCATTGCTAACTGTGTCTTTTCTTGTTCTATCCATTGAATAAAACCCAAAATAATAGTGTGTGAAAAACCAATCATAGTGGAAACAAAAAATCATGAAATTAACTTATAGTATGTTTGAATCATAATGATTTTTGTGATGTATGACCCCTTATATTTATTGTATGATCACATTTTTTCTCGGTATATCTTTATTTATGTTTTTCGTTTGATCCGTGGTGGATGATCCCTATTTAGATATGGAGATCCATTATTTGTGACAATAGCCAAATGATTTCGTATATATGTTTGTTGAATCAATGGATCCTATATATAAATGTGATTAAGGGTTATTTGATTATTTTTGATGACATGGAATAATTTATAGGAGGTTTGGGCCCCTTTATTGAAAATGTACTGAAATGGTATCTGAAAGGGATTTACACATTATGTAAATTTGTTACATGATGTTTAAAGTATGAAAGACACATGTTGTGAAGCAGTACAGGTAATCCAATTATTGAAGGTCATGTAAACCATTTATTCCATTTATAATTTGATCATTTCTAATGGTAATCATAGGATATATGATTTTAAATTTATATCTTTTAAATGGAATATAAAACGTTTAAAGGAATTACACACCTTCTGATATCCCAAGTACTATTTTTAAAGGTCCAATAAGGATGATTTTTCATTTTATATACTACATACCTCCTCTTACCGACCCTAGGGTATCGTCCCACATATTTTTGAGTTACACACACATTTAATGACATCCTTTATTTACGATCAATCCCTATAAATTTTTTATTAGATATTATATTCCTCTGCCCTTGTTCTCTATTTTGACATTGTAATATGATTAATGATTCCATTTTATGATTTTTTTATTGATTTTTTAATGATCTAGGATCCCTACCTCAATAATCCATGCTTATTTTTTTGTTGTAATATCTTGATATATGAATTATTTTATCATATATTAATAATATGATTCTAAAAATTGATCGTAATGTATGTTTAATTGAAATGTATGTAACATATTTCAATATAGACAATATAAAATGAACATAAATATATCGAATTGAAGTGCACTGTGTTGCATTTGTTGTCAATGAGGTATGTTGTTGTCATGGAATAAATGGAAGTCAAGGAGTTTCAATATGTGAATGACAAATTATGTGATAGTGTTGGTGAGGAATGGAGAATGGCCATGGAAGTAAGATGAATGTCACTTAGGAGATTCACTAAGTGGCATAGGAGATTATGGTTGAAACATTCTCCATGCTATATCAGACGATTGTAGAACTGATCTTAATGTTTCAATACTTAAATCAAGATGATACTAAGTTACACCACTTGAAGAATGGATGATGATGGATCATCATCATTACATCTGACGATTGTTGAGCTGATCTTAAAGTTCAAAGAACTTGTATCAACTGGATACAATGTCACAACAATGTCTAAAGACCATTCATTGTCTTAAAAATGCATGAGGAGATGAAAATGATCCATCCACAACTACTAAGTGGATTATAGGGATTAATGAAGTCCATGCACTATTACTTAGTGCATGTGAAATAGAAGAAGTTCCAATTTGATCTCTGATTGGATCAATGAATCACATTGATGAAATAATTGATCCAAGAGATTCGGTTGATGATGAACCTATAGAGACCCGTAGCCTAACATACATGGACATTACATTACATTTGCGGAATACTTAGTACATAACAAAAACACACACACAAGGATCGTAATAGTTTATTGTCTTTGGAAACTCGGAACGTAATATTCTAATCGTGGTGAAAGATCTTCAATATCTCCCATAAAGATCTTCCCTTTTTTTTACCTAAAACCTTTCTTTATATCTTGGGGAAAATAAAACATAAAAGGGTGAGCTCAAATGCTCAGTAAGGGTAAACAAATGAAAAATCAATCACATCATATTCATAAGAACATAACTTTTGGAAATCTTAACCTGCAAAAGAGAGCATAATTTCATAACATGGGATAAATCATGGCAGTGAAATGTAATCACAATAATCATAACATAAAACATGAAACTTTGTGGCATTCACACATAATAATAGATAATCATTTCTTGTTAGTCAAGATTCATTGCCAAGACTATCTTAGTGGACAAAGTCCCTTTCTGAATCGAGTAACCCTCGTTTCAGTCCTGTTTCACTGAACCGGTATAACCTACCATTCCAGCCATGTCTATCTCATGAGATATAAAATCTTTACCCAATGCATTGGAGGGAGATATAGGTCCCACCCATCTCATAATGATACCATTCTTATGTGTGCCACAAAATCATAAATCATACATCATTTCATAACCCATGTAATAAAAATGGGAATCTTAAACATCGTGACATCATAAAACAATTCATATAAGATAAAGGAATTTATAAAAATAATTCCATCACAACATTATCAAATCAATGTAATAATGGAGATAAAAATATAACCCTTTATTATCATAGATGGAATATAATTTTGATAAAACACTTGAACTCCATTCTTGAGGAAAATATCCTTTCTTCTTCAAAAACATTTTTCATTTCATAACATGTCATACAACTTTAAACTAAAAGAAGTTGATTAAAAATAAACTTGAAAACTTGTAAAGGAAGCTTCTTGGAAATAATGTTTTAAAAATCCATTCTTGCTGTATAAGTTAAAAAAACATTCTTCGTACTTTTTTCGGAAAAGTCAAAAAGTACCTCGTACGAAAAATGATAAAAGATTCCTTTCATATTCTTTACTAAAAACTCACCAAAGGGTAAAATTTGATTTAAACAATTGTAAGTGTATGGAAAAAATATTACATATTGAGGGAACATGGATGTGGATGATAAAATACACCCCAGTAAATACCAATATATAAACAATCTCGGATAAAAATGAGATTGTGATATTTAACTTACCTTAGGTCTGACTTGCTTTGTAAGTGTCCAAACCTCCTGTATAATGATTTAAATAATGTTATTGACATATTCCAGAATCATATTCATTGTTATTATATCATATATGGTCCACTTATGACTTTATATTACCTGTTCTTTTGTAAATTCATGTTAAAGTAGCGTTTTGGGTAAAATTGTCTCATTTGTCGTTCGTGTTTTTAACTTGTAATTATTAATATGATTACTTGGATCATGATTAATTATATCCAGAATTTAAAACATGATTTATATATAATATATATTCAGAATATATATATATATATAATATCGATAAATGGAATGAAATACACCGTTCATGGAGACGGTAGTCCGTACGTACGCATGAACGCTATTTTCGTTTCCTTATTGAAGTGAATGGAATTAAGTAGATGACATACATATAAATTTACATAAATCCAGTATCATTATTATGTCATATATTTCATTATTACTTATTATATATACTTTATAATCATTCATGAATGGTTAATCATTGAGAATGAATCTCATCGCGTCGTGGAGACGGTAGTCCGTACGTACCCACGAGCGATCATATCGTTCCCATGGTCGTGGAATTTTGTTGAAGTGTATGTAGACTATTTAAGTATCAATATAACTTTATTATAATCATATATAGTTACTCATTACACCATTATACCCATCCTATTAAGGCGGTGGTGGAAAATAGATTACACCACGGCGTGGAGACGGTATTCCGTACGTACGCACACGCGGTGATTTCATTTTTCCGTAGGATGGATAGAAGGTGAATTAGGGTTGTTTCATATTTATAATAACATATCAGTATGTAAGTAATACTGATGTTATTACTTTATCTTGAAACAACTAAAGAAGAAGAAGTTGAAGAAGAAAGAAATTGAAAAGATCGATAATGGATATTACCTCTTCTTTGTAACGCTTCTTTGAATCCTCCACTTAGGGAACTATGATTGGTCTTTGAAGAAGACCAGGACCTCTAGGATTATTCTAGGGAAGTAGAGAGGAGAAAATGGCAGGGGTTGGCCGAGCTTGAGTGCTCAATTTGGTGTGAGGAGGAGGGGGAGGAGGTGCCCTTTTATAAGGGAGGAGAGGGGCACCTTAGGAATATCTCAAAATATTATTTTATATTAAAGTCAAAATCAGTTTATAATGGTTCCAAAGGGTCTTATTTCGAAGCTAAAGTGAGGATGGGTCGAAATCCTATCAACCAATAGGATTTAGACAAGTTTAGGTTATTATTTTAACCTTATCAAATAGATTTAACTCTAAGTTAAATAATTTAACTTTTAACATGTCTTTTTGTTTTCTTACACTATATGGTTAATACACTTACTATAACATGACAAACGAACCCCAAATTGTTTATTATTAATATATATATCCTTATCTAAGTCATTTGGCCGAACTTTAGATTTTTAGGAATAAAATAACAATTAATAATATAATATTTGATTTAAAAACTATTTTGTGTCAATTTTGACACTATTTGATATATGATTTTTGTGGAAGTCATAACAGAATTATATGTTCGAACCAAGTTGATTCAATCAACACTAATATATCCTAGTAACCTATAAAATTAGTGGAATTCATAAAAAGTTTCAAATTACATTTATTTTGGTGTTTATAACATCAATTATGTCAATATTTCATTAATAAGATAATTACTGCATCATCGTTGTGTCATAAATAAATTAAATTATTTAATGTCTCAAAATTACAAATAAATTACCATTATGTAGGAAATCGTTTTATCTTTCTAATTAATATTTATAGTCGAATTTATCTTATGTATAACCCCATATTAAAAATGTTTTAGTAAATAAACTTTGATTTTAACTCTTTTAACCCTTCTTTAAATAAATTAATAATAAATGTCCTAATCTAATCCAAGTGGGCCTAAATGGTCATCTTTTATTCATAAGGTTGTTTTTGGTCGAATTACACTTATCCAATAGAATTAGGACATGTGTTAGGGTAATAGTAATATCATATTTACCCTTAGTTACCCTATTTACTATTAACCGTGGTAAAAAAAGGTAAAAAGTTACTATTCACCAAAAATTATTTTCATCTCATTGAACCACATTTTAGTCCTTGATATTAACCGTGTCTGTCGGATTTTCGAAATTCCATTCATAGAAGCGGTAAAATTATGTTTTATGCAAAATTTAGTTTTTAACCTACCACTTAGTGGTTTCACTATTCATCAAAAATTGAAAGTTTTCAGAAAAATACCAAAACTAGGCCTAAGCTATATTTGATATTATGAACTCAAAAATGATTTCTATTTTTCCAAATTCAAAACATATCAGTTGCATTAATTAATTTAAAAATTAATTCCCGTCGTCTAAACAAAAGGCGTGTTTTTAAGAGATAATAACTATCAAATGATTGACACTTGTTTATAACTGGTTTAAATGTGAAATTACATCCAATGACCAACATTATATTAAATTGTAGAAATATATTCTAAATATACTTTAAAACCACTCAAATTAATAATTTATTACTATTAATTATTTCTATTAAAAAAGTTGTTTTTAATTAAAATTTAGTAATTTTTACCATTCATCGGAATATGAAAGTTATCCGAAAAGTACCAAAATTTCACCCTAAGCTAATTTCAATATTCCGAATCCAAAAATGAAATCCATTTTGAAAAATAAAATTTACAAAATTTCAAAAAGTGGTTATTACTATTCATAACGGCTAGTTTTAATAATATTTTAATAGCATATCGTTGTTTAGTGAAACATGGTGTTGCGTACAACACACGCTATCATGGAAGGTCACGATTGAGTGTAATTCAAGCCAGGTCAGAGATGTGTGTTGTGAAACCTCCTTTTGGTGTAGCGTATAACACAAGACATTAATGAAGTTAAAAAGAATATTTTTCATAAAATCTCAGGGTGTTACATTCTACCCCCCTTAAAATGAATTTCGCCCTCGAAATTCGTCGGGGTTATAAATGGTTTACTATTCGAAAGTTTCTTTAATCGAAACCCACATCGTAAAAAGGAATACCAAAACCAATCTTTAAAAACGAAATTATGAAACGTAACGGTTACCCAAATAAACTAATCTCTGGGTTTCTACATAGGTGAAAATATATATATGGATGAAAAATCTACCATCATGTTCTGATGGAGAGTGGTAGAGAACATGGCTATGGAAAATCCAGTAATCACAAATCCATAGATTTGTGATGATATAAGGTACCATCTGATTCATCAGGTATAAGATCACTAGGACAACATTTTTGGTTTTCAAGATCATTTCCCTAAAGTTGAAAATTTGAATTAGAATAAATACTTACTTAATTTTGGTACAATCTCACTGTTGTTCGCGCCTTGAACAATTTCCACTTCATCTCTTAAATAAATGAAGTTGAATTTGTTATTCGTGAAGTGTTAGCAGATCATGTGATAGAATGACGAGTCATTCCATCTATCTCAAACAAAATGTTAGCAAAAGTTATTAAATATATATAAGTTATTCTATAGTGAGATTAATCATACATGGTTCCTAAAATGGACTTATAATTCATATATCATACTGATTAATATAATAAAACTAGTTTCTACTAAATAGGGACTTCCTGTAGTCCAGTGGTAGGCGATAAAGGCCAGTCGCACTTTGGTTGTGGGTTCGATTCCTACGGCCTTGTCTGACGTGATGGGTTGTCGCCCGTCCTGCAGGTTGTCCTTTTTCTAAAACTATATTACTATAACATCCCATCAATAATATTGAAAAAACTTTTATCCTTAAACAATACTAACTTATGTCCAACAAAATCCATTCCAATCTTTAGGCTTATCCATAATACTGCAGTCCACTCTCATAACATAGTGAAAACTATTACCAGAGATTTAACACCATCGTTGATCCCCATATATCATAAGATATGTTTTGTTGGTCACATTCCAAACATTCAAAGTCCTTAATCGTGTATTCTCTTGAATACCTTAGTGAAAACATGAATGCAGTTAAAAGTTAACACTTTCCACATACCAAAATCCTCAAAATTCTGTATACTCAAACCATGATATCACTTAGTCCTTATATCAATCCTGAGCTCATGAATACTGTTAAACATTTTGTTTTCTCATTTTCCCTTCATTATGCGCATATCATCTTATTTCCAAAAATATCTCAATTACTTTGAATACCATATTAGACCAATACATAAATATTCCAATACTCCATGATACAACATTATTTTGGAATCCCATTACATAAACACTTAATCATTCCACCACATCGTTGTCATATTCAACATTGCCAATAGTGATCGCATGTGACTTCCCTTTGTCCTTTGACTTAAGCGGTTGCTCATGTCAATCATCACTAACCCTTGGATTAGGGCATTTATTGGCATAATGCCCCATTTCCTTTCACTTGAAACTTTGATGTGTTGGTGGTGCGTTCTCTGCAGTGTTTGCTTTATTCACATCATTAGAAACCCTTTTTCCTTTACTTCGACACTCAGCTACTTGATGACCTTCTTTTCCACACTTAAAACATTTTCTAGTCCCTTTAAGACAATCTCCACCATGCTTCTTTCCACACTTTGAGCATATGGAAACATTCATATTCTTTTCACCATTATTCTGAGATTTCTCCTTGAACTCCATCTTTCGTTTCTTGTCAAAACCCTGAGATGGATATGTAACACCAACTTCCATTTCTACCTTGATAGCACAACACACAATTTCTTCATAGCTACTATAGTATCTTATAGCTAATTCCCTTCGAAGACTTGGTTTTAAGCCACTGAAAAATCGATCAACTTTACTTTCAGGTTGGATGATAATGCCTGATGCATACCTTGTAAGTCTTGTAAAATTCGCTTCGTATATACCAACAGATTCATCATCTGTCTGCTTCAGCTCAAGAAACTCTTTTTCCATCTTTGTTCAAAGAATACGAGGGAAGTACTTACTGAAAAACAAGTTCTTGAACTCGTCCCATTCCATGGACTCAATTTCATCTCTTGGCCTCGTATTCTTGATAAGATTCCACCATTGATCAGCTTCACCTTCCAAACGATATACTGCTAAGATGACTTTATCATGTTCAGAACATTGAAGAACTGAAAATATCTTTTCAGTGGTACTGATCCATTGTTTAGAAACAAGTGGATCGGAAGTCCCACTGAAAGAAGGTGGACGTTGCCTCATGAAGGACTCAATAGAATACTGTTCCTTTCTCTGTTCATTTGGAAGTCCAGAATGATTCATAGCTTGTGTAAGGATAGCAATAAGATTTTGCACTCCATCTCCCATAACATTTGTTTGCTCAGGAGGACAATCATTGCATTGTCCATTGCATTGATCAACACGGTTCCTTCGGGTTCAAGCCATCGTCTAAAACCCAAAAAGAATAGTGTGAGAGGCAAAAATCATGCTAGGGAAAACAACATAATAAAGGGGGAGTACCTTCAATATCTAACATCTTAGGTTTAATTCTATGATCGTTAGTGTAATTATAGTACTATAACCTATATGTATACTTAACCTTAGAGACATCCCTAGACACACCTTAGAAATATCTCTAGGGATCTCACTAAAGTTCTCGCATCCTAGTTTCCAAAGGTTGACTAAACCTTTCCTCTGATACCAACTGTAGAGACCCGTAGCCTAACATACATGGACATTACATTACATTTGCGGAATACTTAGTACATAACAAAAACACACACACAAGGATCGTAATAGTTTAGTGTCTTTGGAAACTCGGAACGTAATCTTCTAATCGTGGTGAAAGATCTTCAATATCTCCCATAAAGATCTTCCATTTTTTTTTTACCTAAAACCTTTCTTTATATCCTGGGGAAAATAAAACATAAAAGGGTGAGATCAAATGCTCAGTAAGGGTAAACAAAAGAAAAATCAATCACATCATATTCATAAGAACATAACTTTTGGAAATCTTAACCTGCAAAAGAGAGCATAATTTCGTAACATGGGATAAATCATGGCAGTGAAATGTAATCACAATAATCATAACATAAAACATGAAACTTTGTGGCATTCACACATAATCATAGATAATCATTTCTTGTTAGTCAAGATTCATTGCCAAGACTATCTTAGTGGACAAAGTCCCTTTCTGAATCGAGTAACCCTCGTTTCAGTCTTGTTTCACTGAACCGGTATAACCTACCATTCCAGCCATGTCTATCTCATGAGATATAAAATCTTTACCCAATGCATTGGAGGGAGATATAGGTCCCACCCATCTCATAATGATACCATTCTTATGTGTGCCACAAAATCATAAATCATACATCATTTCATAACCCATGTAATAAAAATGGGAATCTTAAACATCGTGACATCATAAAACAATTAATATAATATAAAGGAATTTATAAAAATAATTCCATCACAACATTATCAAATAAATGTAATAATAGAGATAAAAATAGAACCCTTTATTATCTTAGATGGAATATAATTTTGATAAAACACTTGAACTCCATTCTTGAGGAAAATATCCTTTCTTCTTCAAAAACATTTTTCATTTCTTAACATGTCATAAAACTTTAAACTAAAAGAAGTTTCTTAAAAATAAACTTGAAAACTTGTAAAGGAAGCTTCTGGGAAATAATGTTTTAAAAATCCATTCTTGCCGTATAAGTTAAAAAAAACATTCTTCGTACTTTTGTCGGAAAAGTCAAAAAGTACCTCGTACGAAAAATGATAAAAGATTCCTTTCATATTCTTTACTAAAAACTCACCAAAGGGTAAAATTTGATTTAAACAATTGTAAGTGTATGGAAAAAATATTACATATTGAGGGAACATGGATGTGGATGATAAAATACACCCCAGTAAATACCAATGTATAAACAATCTCGGATAAAAATGAGATTGTGATATTTCCCTTACCTTAGGTCCGACTTGCTTTGTAAGTGTCCGAACCTCCTGTATAATGATTTAAATCATGTTATTGACTTATTCCAGAATCATATTCATTGTTATTATATCATATATGGTCCACTTATGACTTTATATTACCAGTTCTTTTGTAAATTCATGTTAAAGTTGCGTTTTGGGTAAAATCGTCTAATTTGTCGTTCGTGTTTTTAACTTGTAATTATTAATATGATTACTTGGATCATGATTACTTATATCCAGAATTTAAAACATGATTTATATATAATATATATTCATAATATATATATATATATATAATATCGATAAATGGAATGAAATACACCGTTCATGGAGACGGTAGTCCGTACGTACACATGAACGCTGTTTTCGTTTCCTTATTGAAGTGAATGGAATTAAGTAGATGACATACATATAAATTTACATAAATCCAGTATCATTATTATGTCATATATTTCATTAGTACTTATTATATATACTTTATAATCATTCCTGAATGGTTAATCATTGAGAATGAATCTCATCGCGTCGTGGAGACGGTAGTCCGTACGTACGCACGAGCGATGATATCGTTCCCATGGTCGTGGAATTGTGTTGAAGTGTATGTAGACTATTTAAGTATCAATATCACTTTATAATAATCATATATAGTTACTCATTACACCATTATACCCATCCTATTAAGGTGGTGGTGGAAAATAGATTACACCACGGCGTGGAGACGGTATTCCGTACGTACACATGCGCGGTGATTTCATTTTTCCGTAGGATGGATAGAAGGTGAATTAGGGTTGTTTCATATTTATAATAACATTTCAGTATGTAAGTAATACTGATGTTATTACTTTATCATGAAACAACTCAAGAAGAAGAAGTTGAAGAAGAAAGAAATTGAAAAGATCGGTAATGGATATTACCTCTTCTTTGGAACGCTTCTTTGAATCCTCCACTTAGGGAACTATGATTGGTCTTTGAATAAGACCAGGACCTCTAGGATTATTCTAGGGAAGTGGAGAGGATAAAATGGCAGGGTTTGGCCGAGCTTGAGTGCTCAATTTGGTGTGAGGAGGAGGGGGAGGAGGTGCCCTTTTATAAGGAAGGAGAGGGGCACCTTAGGAATATCTCAAAATATTATTTTATATTAAAGTCAAAATCAGTTTATAATGGTTCCAAAGGGTCTTATTTCTAAGATAAAGTGGGTATGGGTCGAAATCCTATCAACCAATAGGATTTAGACAAGTTTAGGTTATTATTTTAACCTTATCAAATAGATTTAACTCTAAGTTAAATAATTTAACTTTTAACGTGTCTTTTTGTTTTCTTACACTATATGGTTAATACACTTACTATAACATGCCAAACGAACCCCAAATTGTTTATTATTAATATATATATCCTTATCTAAGTCATTTGGCCGAACTTTAGATTTTTAGGAATAAAATAACAATTAATAATATAATATTTGATTTAAAAACTATTTTGTGTCAATTTTGAAATGATTTGATATATGATTTTTCTGCAAGTCATAACAAAATTATATGTTCGAAAAAAGTTGATTAAATCAACACTAATATATCATAGTAACCTAGAAAATTAGTGGAATTCATAAAAAGTCTCAAATTACATTTATTTTGGTGTTTATAACATCAATTATGTCAATATTTCATTAATAAGATAATTACTGCATCATCGTTGTGTCATAAATAAATTAAATTATTTAATGTCTAAAAATTACAAATAAATTACCATTATGTAGGAAATCGTTTTATCTTTCTAATTAATATTTATAGTCTAATTTATCTTATGTATTACCCCATATTAAAAATGTTTTAGTAAATAAACTTTGATTTTAACTCTTTTAACCCTTCTTTAAATAAATTAATAATAAATGTCCTAATCTAATCCAAGTGGGCCTAAATGGTCATAGTTTATTCATAAGGTTGTTTTTGGTCGAATTACACTTATCCAATAGAATTAGGACATGTGTTAGGGTAATAGTAATATCATATTTACCCTTAGTTACCCTATTTACTATAAACCGTGGTAAAAAAGGTAAAAAGTTACTATTCACCAAAAATTATTTTCATCTCATTGAACCACATTTTAGTCATTGATATTAACCGTGTCTGTCGGATTTTCGAAATTCCATTCACAGAAGAGGTAAAATTAAGTTTTATGCAAAATTCAGTTTTTAACTACCACTTAGTGGTTTCACTATTCATCAAAAATTGAATGTTTTTAGAAAAATACCAAAAATTAGGCCTAAGCTATATTTGATATTATGAACTCAAAAATGATTTCTATTTTTCCAAATTCAAAACATATCAGTTGCATTAATTAATTTAAAAATTAATTCCCGTCGTCTAAACAAAAGGCGTGTTTTTAAGAGATAATAACTATCAAAAGATTGACACTTGTTTATAACTGGTTTAAATGTGAAATTACATCCAATGACCAACAGTGTATTAAATTTTAAAAATATATTCTAAATATACTTTAAAACCACTCAAATTAATAATTTATTACTATTAATTATTTCTATTAAAAAAGTTGTTTTTAATTAAAATTTAGTAATTTTTACCATTCATCGGAATATGAAAGTTATCCGAAAAGTACCAAAATTTTACCCTAAGCTAATATCAATATTCCGAATCCAAAAATGAAATCCATTTTGAAAAATAAAATTTACAAAATTTCAAAAAGTGGTTATTACTATTCATAACAGCTAGTTTTAATAATATTTTAATAGCATATCGTTGTTTAGTGAAACTTAGTGTTGCGTACAACACACGCTATCATGGAAGGTCACGATTGAGTGTAATTCAAGCCAGGTCAGAGATGTGTGTTGTGAAAGCTCCTTTTGGTGTATCGTATAACACAAGACATTAATGAAGTTAAAAAGAATATTTTTCATAAAATCTCAGGGTGTTACATTCTACCCCCCTTAAAATGAATTTCGCCCTCGAAATTCGTCGGGGTTATAAATGGTTTACTATTCGAAAGTTTCTTTAATCGAAACCCACATCGTAAAAAGGAATACCAAAACCAATCTTTAAAAATGAAAGTATGAAACGTAACGGTTACCCAAATGAACTAATCTCTGGGTTTCCACATAGGTGAAAATATAGATATGGAAGAAAAATCTAACCATCATGTTCTGATGGAGAGTGGTAGAGAACATGGATATGGAAACGCCAGTAATCACAAATCCATAGATTTGTGATGATATAAGGTACCATCTGATTCATCAGGTATAAGATCACTAGGACAACATTTTTGGTTTTCAAGATCATTTCCCTAAAGTTGAAATTTTGAATTAGAATAAATACTTACTTTATTTTGGTACAATCTCACTGTTTTTCGTGCCTAGAACAATTTCCACTTCATCTCTTAAATAAATGAAGTTGAATTTGTTATTCGTGAAGTGTTAGCAGATCATGTGATAGAATGACGGGTCATTCCATCTGTCTCAAACAAAATGTTAGCAAAAGTTATTAAATATATATAAGTTATTCTATAGTGAGATTAATCATACATGGTTCCTAAAATGGACTTATAATTCATATATCATACTGATTAATATAATAAAACTAGTTTCTACTAAACAGGGACTTCCTGTAGGCCAGTGGTAGGCGATAAAGGCCAGTCGCACTTTGGTTGTGGGTTCGATTCCTACGGCCTTGTCTGACGTGATGGGCTGTCGCCCGTCCTGCAGGTTGTCCTTTTTCTAAAACTATATTATTATAACATCCCATCAATAATATTGAAAAAACTTTTATCCTTAAACAATACTAACTTATGTCCAACAAAATCCATTCCAATCTTTAGGCTTATCCATAATACTGCAGTCCACTCTCATAACATAGTGAAAACGATTACCAGAGATTTAACACCATCGTTGATCCCCATATATCATAAGATATGTTTTGTTGGTCACATTCCAAACATTCAAAGTCCTTAATCATGTATTCTCTTGAATACCTTAGTGAAAACATGAATGAAGTTAAAAGTTAACACTTTCCACATACCAAAATCCTCAAAATTCTATATACTCAAACCATGATATCACTTAGTCCTTATATCAATCATGAGCTCATGAATACTGTTAAACATTTCGTTTTCTCGTTTTCCCTTCATTATGCGCATATCATCTTATTTCCAAAAATATCTCAATTACTTTGAATACCATATTAGACCAATACATAAATATTCCAATACTCCATGATACAACATTATTTTGGAATCCCATTACATAAACACTTAATCATTCCACCACATCGTTGTCATATTCAACATTACCAATAGTGATCGCATGTGACTTCTCTTTGTCCTTTGTCTTAAGTGGTTGCTCATGTCGATCATCACTAACCCTTGGATTAGGGCATTTATTGGCATAATTCCCCATTTCCTTGCACTTGAAACTTTGATGTGTTGGTGGTGCGTTCTCTACAGTGTTTTCTTTATTCACATCATTAGAAACCCTTTTTCCATTACTTCGACACTCAGCTGCTCGATGACCTTCTTTACCACACTTAAAACATTTTCTAGTCCCTTTAAGACAATCTCCACCATGCTTATTTCCACACTTTGAGCATATGGAACCATTCATCTTCTTTTCACCATTATTCTGAGATTTCTCCTTGAACTCTATCTTTCGTTTCTTGTCAAAACCCTGAGATGGATATGTAACACCAACTTCCATTTCTACCTTGATAGCACAATGCACAATTTCTTCATAGCTAATAAAGTCTCTTATAGCTAATGCCCTTCGAAGACTTGGTTTTAAGCCACTGAAAAATTGATCAACTTTACTTTCAGGTTGGATGATAATGCCAGATGCATACCTTGCAAGTCTTGTAAAATTCGCTTCGTATATACCAACAGATTCATCATCCGTCTGCTTCAGCTCAAGAAACTCCTTTTCCATCTTTGTTCAAAGAATACGAGGGAAGTACTTACTGAAAAACAAGTTCTTGAACTCGTCCCATTCCATGGACTCAATTTCATCTCCTGGCCTCGTATTCTTGATAAGATTCCACCATTGATCAGCTTCACCTTCCAAACGATATACTGCTAAGATGACTTTATCATGTTCAGAACATTGAAGAACTGAAAATATCTTTTCAGTGGTACTGATCCATTGTTTAGAAACAAGTGGATCGGAAGTCCCACTGAAAGAAGGTGGACGTTGCCTCATGAAGGACTCAATAGAATACTGTTCCTTTCTCTGTTCATTTGGAAGTCCAGAATGATTCATAGCTTGTGTAAGGATAGCAATAATATTTTGCACTCCATCTCCCATAACATTTGTTTGCTCAGGAGGACAATCATTGCATTGTCTATTGCATTGATCAACACGGTTCCTTCGGGTTCCAGCCATCGTCTAAAACCCAAAAAGAATAGTGTGAGAGGCAAAAATCATGCTAGGGAAAACAACATAATAAAGGGGGAGTACCTTCAATATCTAACATCTTAGGTTTAATTCTATGATCGTTAGTGTAATTATAGTACTATAACCTATACGTATACTTAACCTTAGAGACATCCCTAGACACACCTTAGAAATATCTCTAGGGATCTCACTAAAGTTCTCGCATCCTAGTTTCCAAAGGTTGACTAAACCTTTCCTCTGATACCAACTATAGAGACCCCTAGCCTAACATACATGGACATTACATTACATTTGCGGAATACTTAGTACATAACAAAAACACACACACAAGGATCGTAATAGTTTAGTGTCTTTGGAAACTCGGAACGTAATCTTCTAATCGTGGTGAAAGATCTTCAATATCTCCCATAAAGATCTTCCCTTTTTTTTACCTAAAACCTTTCTTTATATCCTGGGGAAAATAAAACATAAAAGGGTGAGCTCAAATGCTCAGTAAGGGTAAACAAAAGAAAAATCAATCACATCATATTCATAAGAACATAACTTTTGGAAATCTTAACCTGCAAAAGAGAGCATAATTTCATAACATGGGATAAATCATGGCAGTGAAATGTAATCACAATAATCATAACATAAAACATGAAACTTTGTGGCATTCACACATAATCATAGATAATCATTTCTTGTTAGTCAAGATTCATTGCCAAGACTATCTTAGTGGACAAAGTCCCTTTCTGAATCGAGTAACCCTCGTTCCAGTCCTATTTCACTGAACCGGTATAACCTACCATTCCAGCCATGTCTATCTCATGAGATATAAAATCTTTACCCAATGCATTGGAGGGAGATATAGGTCCCACCCAACTCATAATGATACCATTCTTATGTGTGCCACAAAATCATAAATCATACATCATTTCATAACCCATGTAATAAAAATGGGAATCTTAAACATCGTGACATCATAAAACAATTCATATAAGATAAAGGAATTTATAAAAATAATTCCATCACAACATTATCAAATCAATGTAATAATAGAGGTAAAAATAGAACCCTTTATTATCTTAGATGGAATATAATTTTGATAAAACACTTGAACTCCATTCTTGAGGAAAATATCTTTTCTTCTTCAAAAACATTTTTCTTTTCTTAACATGTCATACAACTTTAAACTAAAATAAGTTGATTAAAAATAAACTTGAAAACTTGTAAAGGAAGAATCTTGGAAATAATGTTTTAAAAATCCATTTTGCCGTATAAGTTAAAAAAAACATTCTTCATACTTTTGTCGGAAAAGTCAAAAAGTACCTCGTACGAAAAATGATAAAAGATTCCTTTCATATTCTTTACTAAAAACTCACCAAAGGGTAAAATTTGATTTAAACAATTGTAAGTGTATGGAAAAAATATTACATATTGAGGGAACATGGATGTGGATGATAAAATACACCCCAGTAAATACCAATGTATAAACAATCTCGGATAAAAATGAGATTGTGATATTTCCCTTACCTTAGGTCCGACTTGCTTTGTAAGTGTCCGAACCTCCTCTATAATGATTTAAATCATGTTATTGACTTATTACAGAATCATATTCATTGTTATTATATCATATATGGTCCACTTATGACTTTATATTACCTGTTCTTTTGTAAATTCATGTTAAAGTAGCGTTTTGGGTAAAATCGTCTCATTTGTCGTTCGTGTTTTTAACTTGTAATTATTAATATGATTACTTGGATCATGATTACTTATATCCAGAATTTAAAACATAATTTATATATAATATATATTCAGAATATATATATATATATAATATCGATAAATGGAATGAAATACATCGTTCATGGAGACGGTAGTCCGTACGTACGCATGAACGCAGTTTTCGTTTCCTTATTGAAGTGAATGGAATTAAGTAGATGACATACATATAAATTTACATAAATACAGTATCATTATTATGTCATATATTTCCTTAGTACTTATTATATATACTTTATAATCATTCCTGAATGGTTAATCATTGAGAATGAATCTCATCGCGTCGTGGAGACGGTAGTCCGTACGTACGCACGAGCGATGATATCGTTCACATGGTCGTGGAATTGTGTTGAAGTGTATGTAGACTATTTAAGTATAAATATCACTTTATAATAATCATATATTGTTACTCATTACACCATTATACCCATCCTATTAAGGTGGTGGTGGAAAATATATTACACCGCGGTGTGGAGACGGTATTCCGTACGTACGCACGCGCGGTGATTTCATTTTTCCGTAGGATGGATAGAAGGTGAATTAGGGTTGTTTCATATTTATAATAACATATCAGTATGTAAGTAATACTGATGTTATTACTTTATCATGAAACAACTAAAGAAGAAGAAGTTGAAGAAGAAAGAAATTGAAAAGATCGGTAATGGATATTACCTCTTCTTTGGAACGCTTCTTTGAATCCTCCACTTAGGGAACTATGATTGGTCTTTGAAGAAGACCAGGACCTCTAGGATTACTCTAGGGAAGTGGAGAGGAGAAAATGGCAGGGTTTGGCCGAGCTTGAGTGCTCAATTTGGTGTGAGGAGGAGGGGGAGGAGGTGCCCTTTTATAAGGGAGGAGAGGGGCACCTTAGGAATATCTCAAAATATTATTTTATATTAAAGTCAAAATCAGTTTATAATGGTTCCAAAGGGTCTTATTTCGAAGCTAAAGTGGGGATGGGTCGAAATCCTATCAACCAATAGGATTTAGACAATTTTAGGTTATTATTTTAACCTTATCAAATAGATTTAACTCTAAGTTAAATAATTTAACTTTTAACGTGTCTTTTTTTTCTTACACTATATGGTTAATACACTTACTATAACATGCCAAACGAACCCCAAATTGTTTATTATTAATATATATATCCTTATCTAAGTCATTTGGGCGAACTTTAGATTTTTAGGAATAAAATAACAATTAATAATATAATATTTTATTTAAAAACTATTTTGTGTCAATTTTGACACTATTTGATATATGATTTTTGTGGAAGTCATAACATAATTATATGTTCGAACCAAGTTGATTCAATCAACACTAATATATCATAGTAACCTAGAAAATTAGTGGAATTCATAAAAAGTCTCAAATTACATTTATTTTGGTGTTTATAACATCAATTATGTCAATATTTCATTAATAAGATAATTACTGCATCATCATTGTGTCATAAATAAATTAAATTATTTAATGTCTAAAAATTCCAAATAAATTACCATTATGTAGGAAATCGTTTTTTCTTTCTAATTAATATTTATAGTCGAATTTATCTTATGTATAACCCCATATTAAAAATGTTTTAGTAAATAAACTTTGATTTTAACTCTTTTAACCCTTCTTTAAATAAATTAATAATAAAAGTCCTAATCTAATCCAAGTGGGCCTAAATGGTCATCTTTTATTCATAAGGTTGTTTTTGGTCGAATTACACTTATCCAATAGAATTAGGACATGTGTTAGGGTAATAGTAATATCATATTTACCCTTAGTTACCCTATTTACTATTAACCGTGGTAAAAAAAGGTAAAAAGTTACTATTCACCAAAAATTATTTTCATCTCATTGAACCACATTTTAGTTCTTGATATTAACCGTGTCTGTCGGATTTTCGAAATTCCATTCACAGAAGTGGTAAAATTAAGTTTTATGCAAAATTCAGTTTTTAACCTACCACTTAGTGGTTTCACTATTCATCAAAAATTGAAAGTTTTCAGAAAAATACCAAAAATTAGGCCTAAGATATATTTGATATTATGAACTCAAAAATGATTTCTATTTTTTCAAATTCAAAAAATATCAGTTGCATTAATTAATTTAAAAATTAATTCCCGTCGTCTAAACAAAAGGCGTGTTTTTAAGAGATAATAACTATCAAAAGATTGACACTTGTTTATAACTGGTTTAAATGTGAAATTACATCCAATGACCAACATTGTATTAAATTGTAAAAATATATTCTAAATATACATTAAAACCACTCAAATTAATAATTTATTACTATTAATTATTTCTATTAAAAAAGTTGTTTTTAATTAAAATTTAGTAATTTTTACCATTCATCGGAATATGAAAGTTATCCGAAAAGTACCAAAATTTCACCCTAAGCTAATTTCAATATTCCGAATCCAAAAATTAAATCCATTTTGAAAAATAAAATTTACAAAATTTCAAAAAGTGGTTATTAAAATTCATAACGGCTAGTTTTAATAATATTTTAATAGCATATCGTTGTTTAGTGAAACTTGGTGTTGCGTACAACACACACTATCATGGAAGGTCACGATTGAGTGTAATTCAAGCCAGGTCAGAGATGTGTGTTGTGAAATCTCCTTTTGGTGTAGCGTATAACACAAGACATTAATGAAGTTAAAAAGAATATTTTTCATAAAATCTCAGGGTGTTACAGAACCTTCGGTAATTCCACCTCCTAAATCTAGATTATATGTTAAGGAGGATTGATGAATTCTAATGAAGAAGAGAGGAAGATGTGGCATTTGGCAGTTGAACTTGGTCATTTGTTTTTACACAAAGGACTTGTTCTATATTCAAGCAAAAAGAAGCCACTAGGGGCCAGCCCGAGAGCCCAGGGATGTGTATAAGCCCCGAGGCCACGCGGTGATGAAACCCACGCAGCATGAGCGTGAGGAGCGCGCCCAGAATGAATAGTGTGCGCCAGTGGTGCTCCTGAGAGGCAGAGATTGTGCGCAGAGCGTGCCCGCCGAGAGAAGACGTTGCAGGGCGGCACCGTGAGGGGAGAGGTTTCAATTGAGCTAAAGCCGGCAGCGCATGGTTGTTAAGCTGCGAGAAATCCGTGACAGATTTCAATGTGGGACGTGTGATTTTCATCCGGAAAAGATCCTGGCCGCCCGCTTGATCTCGCGCTTGATCAGAACCGCACATCTCATCTGCCGCGAGATCTTCTAATCGCAGCCGTTCGAGTTTATTTAAGTGACGATCCAACGGCTCGCGGATCATCTTCTTCCTCGAGCTCAACCGGAGGCAACCCGCAACGCAGCCTGAACCAGTGGCCTCCCCGAGCACTGATGTCGAGCTCCCGGCCACCATAGATCGAGCTAAGGTGTTCATTGAGATCATCTAGCCCTACTGAACCTAACCATGCAAAAAAAAAAATAAGCATTCTTGCAAGGTGATGAGGATTTCGAGTTCGGCCGAGGCAAAAGGAGGTGCCGAGGCCAAGTGGTTTATGTTTAGTATGGATTATCCTTAACCGAATGTCATTCATGCGTTCTATGTCGCATGCACGTAGAGGAAATTAAAGGAAAAAGTTTGCGTGAAACAGAAAAGAAAAAAAAACGTGATTTTTGGATCGCGTTTAAAGATTTTCAAAGAACCGAAAATCTCGGTGGTTCATTATTTATCCCACACGGATGAACCGAGGCCCTATGCCTATATAAAGAGAGGCTGAGACCTCTGTATTGCTTGCTGATCCTTTGTTGAAAATCTGACGTCCCGTGAGTGCTTCAAGCCTCGCGAAGAACACCCTGCGCGCCCCCTGCACGGCAGAGAAGCCCAAAGTTCCCCATAGATTTGCGAAGACCCTTTTGCTCACCCCTTGTGTGAAAGAAGACAAGGAGGTACCATGCGCGCCTCCCTTGCATGACAAGAAGTTCCCTCTCTGCCCGCACACTTGCGCGGCAGGAGGAAGGAGCCCCGCGGTGTTGGACCTTGCACACCCGAGGACTTGCGCGCTGCCTTGTGCACCCAAGTGCTTGCGTGACAGAAGAGAAGAAGGCCACTTGCACCTTGCGCGCCTTGCACCCATTGAACCCTACACGACAGTGGAGAAGAGGAGAAGCACACAGATAGTGTGTGTGCTAAGTGGAAAGACACACCTACATGTTTTGTGCCTAACAAAAGAGGAAGGCCAAGAATATACCTTGGGTGTGCACCAATTGGAGACCACACCAAGTGTGTTTGCAAAGTGTAAGAGCACACCTTGTGTATGTGTGCAAGAAGTGAAGAGATGGCCAAAGACAAAGAAGAACACTTTGAGTGTGTGTGGGAAAACAAGAACAAGTGAAGGCCGAACCTAGTGTGTGTGAACTAAGTGATAGTGAACACACTTAGAATAAGGAAGTAGTGGAAGAATCTCCCACTAAAGTATAACACACATTAAGTGTGTGTAAACAAATTGAATTAAGTGTGTGAAGTTCAAGGAAGGTGTGTGTGCTGAAAGTGTTTACACCCTTTGAGGGTTTATTGCACCAAGAGAAGAAAGAAGAGGAGTGCATCCATGCATGCATACACGTGCACACGTGAACATGCTCAAATATGGTTGTGTGAATCTGAGTTGACCAAGACTAAAATTTCTTGAAGAAGATTTTGAGAATCCATACAGTCAGTGCATGAGGAAGAAGAGTTACCGTAAACTCCGTGCATGAAGTTGTGTTGCAGTGAGACTGAAGCCAGACTGAAGTTAAAGACATCAGCTACCTGATTTTTCAGTAACTGAGAAGAGCCTGATCAACTGAAGTGATCAGAAGTCTTGAGCAAGACCAACAGACCTTATCAGAGGCTGTTGAAGAATCTTGAAGAGAGAAGCCAGGTTATCCTAAGAGAAATGAGATAAATCCTAAGCAAGATGAGAAGTCATGATCAACTCATGTGATCAGAGGAAGAGAGCAAGGCCAGCAGCCTTTATCCCAGGATGCTGAAGATACTTGAAGAACTTGAAGTGAAGAAGTGCTGCTCGTGTGACTCAAGAAGCTAGGAGAAGCCCCCTGTGAGACTCAGGGCGGAAGAAGTCTTCAGTGGGATTCTGGAGCAGGCCAGTGGGACTCTGGTAACACTGTGGGACGCAGTATAAAGACCCTCCTGTAGGACTCAGGAGAGAAACAGTGGGACTCTGTATCGACCATTCTAATTTTGACAAGTTATAATGGAGAAACCATGTTGGGGCGTATAACCAACATGGCATAAACGTAGGCCTTTGGTGCTGAACCTTGTAAATCCTTGTGTCCTGGGCCTTTACATTTACCACATCACTCGAGGAAAGGCTGAGAGATACAAGAAGAGTGGATCGAGGGCTTAACAATACATAGAGGTTTAATTGATAAAGAATCAATTAGTAAAAAGTTTTAAAGGATCACTGATTCACCCCTCCCCCTCTCAGTGATTCACACTGATCTGGGCATTTCAATTGGTATCAAAGGGAGGTTACCACTAAAATATCTAAGGGAGTCTTTATGAAGTGCAGATTTGAGGAAGTGAGTGAATACCCTCAAATTGAGATATCTGCCAAGACTCTGAAAAACAGGAAGACGAAATAGGCAAAGAAGATGAAGAAAGCCTATCCAAGCTGTGATGAAGTTGGAACAATGAATGACCTTCAAAATTCACTCAAATATCTACAGAAGATAGTCCCCATGGAAGTGGCAATGTGTATTACTACTGGCATCCTTGATCTTCAAGAAGAAAAATTACAGCTAGAAGAAGAGGCCAATGCAATGGAAGATTAGTTGGCTAAAAGGGTTGGAATAACCAAAACTCTCAAAAAGATGGTGAAGGATAAATATGAAACAATATCTCTTTACAATGAAATATATGAAGACACTACTGAAAAATTGCAAAGAATCCTTTCTGAGAGAGAATTATTTAAGATAATGGTTAAAGATGTTTTCCATACACTAGAAAAGAGGCACAAAGTGTCAATGGTTGTCAGAGATGCTCAACTAGAAGATAAAGTCAAAAGGGTGAAAAATCTTGACAATTAATTGCTAGAAATGAAGAAGGTGCATGATGAACAGATGAAACTGCTGGTTGAAAATTGGGAAGGAAGGCTAAGAACTATTGAGTATGAGAAGAACTCCCTCAATATGAAATGCTTAGAACTGGAGGTGATATTGAAAAATCAGCAATCACCCAAAGCCAAAGCCTCCCAGTCAGCTGAAAGGAGAAATGTTGCTACTCAAGTATGCATTGATCAGGATGATTCTAAAAGAAATACATCCTCTAATAAAAGGGAAAAAACTTCTAAAAAGAAGGTACCATCCCTCCCAAATTGTTCTCATGTTTCTAAATGTGTTTCCACAAAAAGTGTATGATGGAAGAATAACTCCAAACAGGTATGGATGAGGACAATGAAGAATGAGAGCTCTCCTGAAATGATACAACAAGTCAAGAAAAGTACCCAACAACCAGAAGAACTCAAAATGTCATGATTTGTGGGTCAATGTTGGTGTTGTAACAAGTATGGGCATTGTTCAAATGATTGTTGGTACAATCCTCTCAATGTGAAAGCACAAAGGAATCCCATTCCAAGGGGGAGCAATCCAGAAGGAAAGAAGCAGCATCCACAGGTCCAGAGACATCTGTTTACTGCTAACAGATTTCGATTGCTTGAAAACATCTTGGATGTTTTCAAAAGTGGTCAAAAAGATACATGTCAATCTCCAACTGTATCCGGAGCTAAAAAGAAGAGAAGTTCACTGAACCTGGCTAAAATGGAATCCTTGGGAAGCAAGAAGAATGTTGAAGATTCTCCCAAGAAGGATTTGAAAAAGGAAAAGAAGTCCTTGGAGTCTAAATCCAAGAAGGGTGATGCATCCATAAGGACCGCCAAGAAAACATGCTTCTACTGTGGAATGAAAGGACACACCATGGATCTTTTTGAACAAGCCATGGAACTGAATAGAAGCAGACTGGACTCAAAAAGACAATCAATATAGAAGAAGCAGAAGGGATTGATTGAAAATAAGTTGCCTAAGAAAGGTAGCTTAACAGCATAAAAATAACCATGTGGAATTTCCAAAACTAAGGCCTCACTTCCAAATGACTTGTTAGTCATATAGCCTAATCAGTTGCAACTTGCCAGAGAGCTACAGAGAGATGAAGATAAAGCACCGGCAATAGCTAAGGAAAAAGGAAAGAAAAATATTTCACATGAAGATCAAGTTCTGTGTGTGAGGTGCAATCAAGCTGTACATACTAGTGATAAATGCATGATATTCATTCCAGCTCAGAAGGGATTCTTCAAAATAATGAAGATTTCACCAGGATAATCTAGTGCTCAGAAAGCACCTAGAAATAGAGGAGTCACACACAAAGAAGTTAAAGAGGTGTTGAGATCTAGACCAGCACAAACATCATTGAAGATGAAATGTGCAAGTATGAAGAATGGTGAAAATGGGACATCTCAGTTGAGAGAATCTTCTCAACCTTGTTGTTCACATTGATGAACCAAAGAGGTTCCATATTATTCCCTTATACTCTTGGTATTTACATGTGCTAACATTTAAGGGAATTGAAGATGATGATCATTCTCATCTAGAGAGTGGTTTGGATAGAATGGAGTGCACCCCTTGAGGGGGAGCCAATCTGTAGAAGATGGGATTCTGAGATTTAATACCATCTTGAGAAAAGTGAAGGTATTCCAATAATACTTTCATCCCTTATTTCTTAATTGTATTCATCATGACAATTAAGGGGGAGTATTGATTGAAGACAAATGGTTGAAAGGGGGGGATTTATCTTTGCACCTGAACTTTCTAATGAGTTTTGTGAAGTATGTGCAGGATTTAGCAATTCATTGTTATATCTGAAAAATTTCAAACCCCTTGAAGCATAATCTCACATGTATAGTGAATGTTGGACATCATTGAGTTCCTTGGTTACATCACTCTTATTTTCTACAATGGGTTAGCCCAAGTAGACTTAGAGTTGATTTACTAAAGGTTCATTGCTAAAGAGAACATGGGACATCATCCCTCTCTCAGTGTTTTTCAAGAAAATACTTTTCAAAGGGAGGAATATATTTTTGAAAGAGAACCACACTTCACCTTTGCATTTGATTTCCAATAAGGGGGAGAAAATATTGGCACACATATTGACCCAATCATATGTGTTGAAGTTGTGATATTGAAAACAAATACAAAGGGGGAGATTGATGTGCACTGTGTTGCATTTGTTGTCAATGAGGTATGTTGTTGTCATGGAATAAATGGAAGTCAAGGAGTTTCAATATGTGAATGACAAAGGATGTGATGGTTTTGGTGAGGAATGGAGAATGGCCATGGAACTAAGATGAATGTCACTTAGGATATTCACTAAGTGGCATATGAGATTATGGTTGAAACATTCTACATGTTATATCAGACGATTGTAGAACTGATCTTAATGTTTAAATACTTGTATCAAGATGATACTAAGTTACACCACTTGAAGAATGGATGATGATGGAGCATCATCATTACATCTGACGATTGTTGAGCTGATCTTTAAGTTCAAAGAACTTGTGTCAACTGGATACAATGTCACAACAATGTCTGAAGACCATGCATTGTCTTAACAATTCATGAGGAGATGAAGATGATCCATCCACAACTACTAAGTTGAAGATGGGGATTAATGAAGTCCATGCACTATTACTTAGTTCATGTGAAATAGAAGAAGTTACAATTTGATCTCTGATTGGATCAATGAAGCACATTTAAGAAATAATTGATCCAAGTGATTCGGTTGATGATGGACCTTCGGGAATTCCACCTCCTAAGTCTAGATTATATGTTAATGAGGATTGATGAATTCTAATGAAGAAGAGAGGAAGATGTGGCATTTGGAATTTGAACTTGGTCACTTTGGTTTTACACAAAGGACTTGTTCTATATTCAAGCAAAAAGAAGCCACTAGGGGCCAGCCTGAGAGCTCGGGACTGTGTATAAGCCCCGAGGCCACGCGGTGATGAAACCCACACAACATGAGCATGAGGATCACACCCAGCATGCATAGTGTGTTCCAATGGCGCTCCCGAGAGGCAGAGATTGGGCGGAGAGCGTGCCCGCTGAGAGAAGACGTTGTGGGGAGGCACCGTGAGGGGAGAGGATTCAATTGAGCTAAAGCCGGCAGTGCTTGGTTGTTAATCTGTGAGAAATCCGCGAGAGATTTTGATGTGGGACGTGCGATTTTCATCTGGAAAAGATCATGGCCGACCGCTTAATCTTGCGCTTGATCTGCACCGCACATCTCATCCGCCGCGAGATCTTCTAATCACAGCCGTTCGAGTTCATTTAAGTGATGATCCAACTGCACGCAGATCATCTTCTTCCTCGAGCTCAACTGGAGGCAACCCGCAACGCAGCCTGAACCAGTGGCCTCCCCGAGTGCTGAAGTCGAGCTCCCGGCCACCATAGATCGAGCTAAGGTGTTCATTGAGATCCTCAGGCCCTACTAAACCTAACCATGCAAAAAAAATAAGCATGCATGAAAGGTGATGAGGATTTCGAGTTCGGTCGAGGCAAACGGAGGTGCCGAGGCCAAGTGGTTTATGTTTAGTATGGATTATACTTAACCGAAGGCCATTCATGTGTTCTATGTCACATGCACCTAGAGGAAAATAAAGTAAGAAGTCCGCATGAAACAGAAAAGAAAAAAATGTGATTTGTGGATCGCGTTTAATGATTTTCAAAGAACCGAAAATATCATTGGTTCAAGATTTATCCTACATGGATGAACTGAGTCCCTCTGCCTATATAAAGAGAGGTCGAGACCTCTGGATTGATTCCTGATCCTTTGTTAAAAAATTGACGTCTCGTGACTGCTTCAAGCCCCGCGAAGAACACCCTACGCGCCCCCTGCGCGGCAGAGAAGCCCGAAGCTCCCCATAGCTTTGCGAAGACCCTTTTGTGAACCCCTTGCGCGAAAGAAGACAAGGTGGTACCCTGAACGCCTCCCTTGCATGACAGGAAGTTCCCTCTCTGCCCGCACACTTGTGAGGCAGGAGGAAGGAGCCCCGCGGTGTTGCACCTTGCACACCCAAGGACTTGTGCACTGCCTTGTGCACCCAAGTGCTTGCGCGACAGAAGAGAAGAATGACACTTGCTCCTTGCGCGCCTCTCACCCATTGAACCCTACGCGACAGTGGAGAAGACGAGAAGTACACGGGCAGTGTGTGTGCTAAGTGGAAAGACACTCCTACAGGTTGTGTGCCTAACAAAAGAGGAAGGCCGAGACTATACCTTGTGTGTGCACCAAGTGGAGACCACACCAATTGTGTGTGCAAAGTGTAAGAGCACAACTTGTGTATGTGTGCAAGAAGTGAAGAGAAGGTCAAAGACAAAGAAGAACACTTTGAGTGTGTGTGGGCAAACAAGAACAAGTGAAGGCCGAACCTAGTGTGTGTGAACTAAGTGATAGTGAACACACTTAGAAGAAGGAAGAAGTGGAAGACTCTCACACTAAAGAATAACACACATTAAGTGTGTGTAAACAAATTGAATTAAGTGTGTGAAGTTCAAGGAAGGTGTGTGTGCTGAAAGTGCTTACATTCATTGAGGGTTCATTGCACCAAGAGAAGAAATAAGAGGAGTGCATGCATGCATGCATACACATGCACATGTGAACAAGCTCAAATCTAGTTGTGTGCATCTGAGTTGACCAATACTTAATGTTCATGAAGAAGATTTTGAGAATCCATGCAGTCAGTGCATGAGGAAGAAGAGTTACTGTACACTCAGTGCATGAAGTTGTGTTGCAGTGAGACTGAAGCCAGACTGATGTTAAAGACATCAGCTGCCTGAGTTTTCAGTAATTTAGAAGAGCCTGATCAACTGAAGTGATCAGAAGTCTTGAGCAAGACCAACAGACCTTATCAGAGGTTGTTGAATATTCTTGAAGAGAGAAGCCAGGTTATCCTAAGAGAAAGGAGATAAATCCAAAGCAAGACGAGAAGTTCTGATCAACTCAAGTGAACAGAGGAAGAGAGCAAGGCCAACAACCTTTATCCCAGTCTGCTGAAGATACTTGAAGAACTTGAAGTGAAGAAGTGCTGCTCGTGTGACTCGAGAAGCCAGGAGAAGCCCCCTATGAGACTCAGGGCAGAAGAAGTCTTCAGTGGGATTATGGAGCAGGCCAGTGGGACTTTGGTAACACTATGGGACGCAGTATAAAGACCCTCCTGTAGGACTCAGGAGAGATACAGTGGGACTCTGTATCGACCATTGTAATTTTAACAGGTTATAATGGAGAAACCATGTTGGGGCGTATAACCAACATGGCAAGGACGTAGGCCTTTGGTGTCGAACCTTGTAAATCCTTGTGTCTTGTGGCTTTACATTTACTACATCACTCGAGGAAAGGCTGAGAGATACAAGAAGAGTGGATAGAGGCCTTAACAATCCATAGATGTTTAATTGAAAAAGAATCAATTAGTTAAAAGTTTTAAAGGATCACTGATTCACCCCCTCCCCCTCTCAGTGATTCACACTGAGCTGAGCACTTCACGAATGATGAATTTTTCAACAGAATCTATTTAGATACAATTACTATTGATTGGGATTATATATACCATTCGAGTGTCAGTACCCTTGGTTATAAATTAATTGATTGAAATATTAATGTGTATTTGGCATGGAATGAGATTCAGGTGTTTGTTTGATATAGATTGGCCATGACAATAATTGATTGTTGAACTGATTGGAATATAAATGGTTTATGGTCAATGGTTAAATTAAATGAGTTTTCAAAATATAATATTTTATTTACATGAATAACAATTGATCCTCATGATGTGATTTTATGATATCATTTTTTATGACTCTTGATGATAAATGTTGTAATTCATATATAGCAAGCTATTCCCTTTGATAAATTTTTTAATGATTATATACTGAGATTAGCCTTGATAAATGATAAAATTCATATGTATAGGGATATTTCTAGTGATAATGTCTATAATGATTATATACTAGGATTGGCCGTAATAAATGCTATTAATCCTATATAAAATTATTCGTCCCGATACATACTATATTGCTGATATACTGTAATTATCCCTCCTAAAATTGTATAATTCTTAACTAAAATGATTTTTCCCGATTGTTTCCTAAAATTCTTATCTAGTGGGTTTCACATTTATTTTTTTATTTATACAATGGATATGTTGTTATTGTTCAAATCGTTGTGAGACATTCTCATAGATAATCTGTTATGGTGTAGAAGCCTGTTATGATTTACCATGGATATATAGTAATTATTGGAATGGTTGTGCGACATGATCAGGTATATTTTGTAAAGGTTCCAAATTATGTTGATGTGGTGTTGATGTAATTATTTAATAAATTAGTAAAGATGTTTATTTTATTCTTTCAGGCACTTATTATCAGAGTGGTTATGTTTATACATAGTGCTGGATAACTAAAGAGTTATATGGACACCATATTTAGGCCTACATTTGGATCCTAAGAATATTACATGGATTTAATATTGGACTATTGAAAGTGAACTTGCTCTTAATTTTCTCTTATTGGGTGGAACAGTGTTTGGAGAGAGGACCAACATGGGGTTCGGGTCTAGGGAATTTATAGTCATTATTTAAGTCTGATAGTCTATTATTTTAATTACACATAATACAAAATTAAGATACATTTATGTCTGTCATTACATTATTAATTTATTATTTATTGTATTATTCTGTTTGATTTTATTGTTGTAAATTCTATTTAGTTGTATTATTTCCATTATCTCTACTACTTGGATATTTATTTATTATTATATAATTATTATTCTATGTTTTAACTATGTAAATTGGGGGTAAAATCTCACCACTATACTTATTATACCCCATTACTATTATAAATGCTATAAAATACGTGGAAGCATTCATGAGGAATTTTAACCTACCAATTTTGACAATTTGAGAGAGTGTAAGATCGAGAGACATTACAACATTATTCTAGATCACACCAAGTTCCTTTTTATGTATTTTACTATTTGGAAATGTTTTATAGGAGACAATGATGTGTCAATCTAGTTAATGAGATTTTGAATGGTAGTAGCTAACCCATGTAAGGGGTAAAATATGAGTACCCAGGGATATAATTTTTGTTTATATTGTTTGATGTTACAATTGATGTTTTTTACATCTATTTTGATTCTTTTGTTGTGTTGTGTTATTATTTCATAAAGTTAATGGTTTTTGATATTTATACTCATGGTTTGGTATGGTGTGATATGAGTATGCATGAATCATGATAAGAACATTGTGAAATATATTAGCATTCATTATTCATGACATGGACATAATTATTGCATTTGATATATTCATTCCAATAGAAATGTGATATGGGATACATATTATATCTGATAAATAAATTAAAATAATTTATCTTTCATGATAAAAAACTTATTGGTCATGATTAGAAAGAGAAAGAGTCAATGTATCTTTTTTTTCATCACTAATTGAGGTCGATCTTATTAAATACCCAGTATTATGAGGGGTTTTATCATGTAGATAAAATTAATCTTAATCTTCTTTGAGTTTATCATAACGAGATTTGAAATAAGCATTATCCTAATGTATATATGCCTAAGAATCCATTGGATCTTAAGGATTAGATGTATTTTGAACTCTTGAGAGCTTCTGGATGCTCATGTGATCCATTGGGAGGGATAATATTTTTATCATGGATTTGATGTCAATTAAAAAAATGGAGTTCCATAGTATCATCCTATTATGTTCACTAAGGTGAAAGTCCACTAGGTAGTGGAGTTTTGGATGATGTTATCCAAGATGATCTTTAATCATCTTGAGACCCATAATGATAGGAGGATGAATACATGTTGTATACTTTCTATATTGATCATCCACATGTTCGTGGTACAATCAAGAGAAGGAATAGTAATCTGAAGAGGAATATTGAATGGATGAAAAGAAGATGGTCATTAGTCATTTCTATCTACAGATATTTGGGATAAAACGTTTATTGAGTTCATTCACATGACATAAGAGGGAATATTAGTGATGGGAAACACGAAGCATTTCTCTATCCTATAGTGCATTATGCCATCTTTGACTGCTTCTGATATTTCAAATGTGAGATGTTTTCTAGATGGTCTTTGATATGACATACGCTCAACATTGAATGTGAATCATTTAAGTAGTTTTACCGATTTTATGAATCAGACACTCATCAATGAACAAAATATTATAGTGGCATTGAGTATTGGAAAACAATTTCATATGGGAAAACTAGGAAATCATATTCTAGTGTAAATAATAATTATTATGATTGTTTATTATAGGTAAACATTGGTTAGAGTAGTCTGGGATGTGGGTAGCTGTTTGAGGATCATGTTTCATTATAGTAGTATTAGTGTGGAAATATGGGACAAAAATAACATTGTGTCCATACCCATCTTTGGAGATTCATTCATATAGAAGGATTGTGAACCTATAGATGTTTAAGATGGAAATTCCAAATAAAATAACTATAAAGGGATAAAGATAGGTACTTGGGTCTGGGAAGGATATAGCTACTCCTCAACAAGCAGGTAGATGGAGTTCCAAGGGATGTTCTGGTCAAGGTATGGGGCGTGGACCCCAAATGTAGGAATTATAGTACCAAGAAGATGGAATAGATTTGGGAATTCATACTAGAGACTTGGGAAGAGGGCAGTCAACTGCACATTATGAGGACTGCACTGGGTAATATGAATGTAGGGCCATGAAATATTAGTGGTATAATTCTTATATCATCTACCAATTCATGTGTTGTTTATAAAATGATTAAATTATATTTTATCTACACATTAGTAATCATTTTTCTTTTGGATGTGGACATGATGAACTGGATTTTTACCACTAAAAACCCATTGGGAGTGTGGCCAGAGAATATTAAATGTTACAATGTGTGTTTTCTAGAGATTGGTGGTTATCATTTCTTTGGGTTATTATTTCTACTAGAAATAATATGTTTCAATTAGATCCATAATATGGATTAGTTAGTTCTATCCCATGATCATATCAATTATTACTAGAAGTCAGTTGCCTTTTTATTTATATATTGGGGTAGTTATTCTCACCTGGGTGAGTGGGATCTTCAGGATGGTCTATCATATTTGATTCACTATAGAATGGATTTTCTCATAGCTCAAATTATTGGAATTTCAATAGATAATAATGCAACTTATTAGGATTATTTTCCACCATTAGTGGACTATTATATGGATATTTTTTCTTAAAAAATTATGTCCAAAAAATAGAGTGAGGGAATGCTTTTATGATAAATTTAGTGTTAGGAGAAGATCCAGTTTCAGTCCCACTATATAGAATAGCACTATAAATGCTTCATAAGATAAATGATACTTTGGAATATCTTGAATTAAATGGTTTCATTTATCCTAGTACATCTCCATGGGGTTATCATTTTATTTTCCCCATGAATTCATACGGTACCTTGCTGTTATATGTGGATAATCAGTGATTGAACCGAATAATAGTCATGAACCGGTATCCTCTTCCATACATCGATGAAATCTTCGATCATATGAGTTGTGATATGTTCTTAACCAAGACTGATTTTACGTTTGGATACCACCAAATGAGTTAGAGACCTTTATACATTCATTTAAATACATTTCAAAGTAGTTATCGCATGTATACGTTTTTTTGTGATTTTGTTTTGGGTATCTAACACACCCAGAGTATTCATAGACTCAATGAATAAGATTTTTCATCCTTTTGGGGACTGATTTGTGGTTTTATTTTTGAATATGTCCTACTGTACTCTCATTATACTGATGATCATGCCAACTATCTTGACATCATATTGATTACATTGTGAGAGAATCAGATTTACCAAAGATAACTAAATGTATTTTTAGTGGGATGAAGTGTACTTCTCGGACAATGTTATCTTAGAGATAAGAATTTCAATGATCATAAAGATGTGTGTATACCTCATATCTTGGGATAATCCCAAAATTTTCTTCATATTCATATATTTCATAGTTTATAATTTTTTTATCATTTCTTTAACCATGCCTTTTCTCATTTGGTATCATTAATGTCATGGAGGACCAAGAAGTTGTTGATGTTCATTTGGTGGGATGATTATGAGATATCTTTTTAGGAGATGTGATATAAGATGACTTCAGATCATATCCTCACTTTACTTATTATGGGTAAATAATATACAATGTATTGTGACACATCTCTTATTGGGCATGGAGACTTTTTGATGCAGAAGGATTGAGTGGTTTCCTATGACTCCATATAGCATAGAAAAAATGAGTGGAATTTCCCTAATCATGGTTTGGAGATATTTAAAATGTTTAATGAAAAGATATATTGGTGTAATTATCTCTTAGGTGAGAGTTCATGGAAAACAAAAACTAAAATAACCTCAAGTATATCTTTTTTTAGTGGTCCTTGTACCTTACAGAGAGGAGATGTGTCGAGTATCTATTGTGTTTCAACTATGAGTTGTTTTATAAATCATCATCATAATCATATGTAATTATTTATCTGATGAAAATGAAGTACAATAATGAAAAACAAGTATAATATCCCTTTCTACCCCCACCACCTCGGACCAGAATCTAAGGAGACCTGATGTAATAGAGGCCAAGGGAGTCGCCTATAAAAAATTTGACCCCCTCGGTCAGCCCTATCCCTGAATTTGAAACGACATTCTTAATGAATTGAGTGGAAATATGAAAATAGAGGTAGTGGGAGAGTCTGGTGATGAGTGGTACATGATTTCCCTCAATGTATAAAAGTATATATTTGTTTAGGTCTCATATAGATGAGTTTTTATGTCTTCAAAATCTATTATACTTGATATTTTGGAGTTGATCAAGACTAAGAAGATATGAAATCTAAAGGGGATAGTTCTGAGATACAGATTATCGGGGGGGGGGCATTTGGATGAAATCTTGACATTGTAAATTATCTTATTTTTGATGGTTGATTATGGGTTCTTTTGGGTGTGTGATAGGAGATAAAGATATAGATTTATGATTCATTATGGGAGGTACATCTTGGTTTGATGAAGATATATATTGATATCCATATATAGTTCTAGTTTTTATAAATAAATATGGAGTTCATATAATTATTGTTGAGATTTTTTAATTTTAGAATTTGGAATACGAACATTGGAGGCCAACTTGGAATTGTGGCATTTCCACTTGAGTAGAAATTGGATGATGTGACTATGGATTTTGTTTCAGGGATACTTAGCATAGCCCATAAAAATTATGTTTTATGGGTGATTGTGTATTGACTAAAAATGCTGGCCTATATCATTCTTATCAAGGAGATATTCACATTTGATTATCTGTGTAGTCTTTTTTTACGTGAGGTAGTTTGGCTACATGGTGTTCTGAGGACTATCATTTTAGTTAGATATATTTTCCAAGATTCATGGGTCTAAAAGTCTCTTCAGAAGAATTTAGGATCATATGTTCTTCATAGTAAAATCTATCACCCTCAAACATACGTTCAATCATAGGGAACTATATTGATTCTGGGGGACATATAATGATCCTGTTTTTTGGATTTCAGTGGTTCATGGTTGAAACTTATGTTACTCAGGTGTATTTTATATAATAAAAAATTCCAATAATCGATCCATGTGGAACCATTTGACGATTTTATGGAAGTCCATACCATTCACCTCTTTATTGGTTGGATGTATGTGAGTTAGAACTTGTTGGACCTAGACTTGTCCATGAGAGATCATATTAGGATCATTTGATCAAGGGGAAGTTTGGTAACCGTGTAGAGTACGAAGATATCCTACCCAAACCATTTGAGACGACCTTTGGGGTTTGAGGATGGTTATTGTTTTTTTCTTTTTGGGGTCACCAGGGTCGGTGAAACAAGATATCAGTAATTATTGAAAGTTAGAACCCATGTTTTTTGGATCAATAAAGGTAATAGATATATTCAGTCAAGTCACGTATCAATTTGACCTTCAACATCGATAAAATTATATTCATGATGTGTTTGACTTTTTTTATATTCAGATAAGTTTTCCAGAACCTTTACAAGCCATAGATTAAGTTGAAATAGAGCTTAGTGAGGTAACATCACTTGAGGAGCACCCAATACAGATCGTGTATTACAATGGGAATAATCTCAATAGATGAGCAATTCATTTGGTTCGAGTGTAGTGGCAGTATGGGGATATTCTGAAGGAGACCAAGTTGTTGAGAAAAAATCCCACAAGGTATCATTAAATCATTTTTTAGGTGATTGTGTTTATTATGATAGTGTGCCTCTATATTTTTTTTGTTCACATTGCAGACCATGATGTATATTCTGTGTGGTGTGCAAAAAAAGAATGTGGTGCGCAAAATATTTTCGTGGTGCGCAAAAAATAAAATGGTGCGCTAAATATTAGTGTGGTGCGCAAAAAAAGGATTGGTGTTTTTTGCGTAAGAGATGTTTTGAGATTAGAAGATCGATAATTGGAAACAGAATGACATGCATGAAATTTGGACTACTGAGCGAAAAACAATGTTGCGCAGAAGATGTGTTTTTTGCGCTCGAAGTGAATTATGCTCTCCTTGAGGTTTTTTTGCTCAGGTGTCGATTTTCCCGATAAATATGAAGTGACCCCCTCATTAAAAAAATGATCCAGACTTCAAGAGTATCTGAGCTATAGTGCGTAAAATTGTAATACGCAAGGGATTTGGGCATAAACATCATGTTTTACCATAAAGAGGGGTGTTTTCATGTAATGAAAATGCTGGATGTAAAACGAAGGTAGGGAATAATTCTCAGGCTAGGTGTAAAAATGTTATTTCATGTAAAGGAAAAACTACACATAAAAGAAGACTGTTGCTTTTAAAATAAGAGAATGCACATAAAAGAGGTGATGCGTGAAAATTGTGTTTCTTGTATGTCAAGGGAATTATGTTCAAGGTGCAGTAAGGGCTGCACGTAAAAATAAGGGTTTCCCCATATACCCGGTTCCAACTGAAATTTATATTTGGGTCAATGTGGGATGTCAACAGATCATAGATTAATAGTTAGTGATACATATTTAATTATAGATAATGAAGGGACCTACACACCTTTAAACTATGAGTGGATCTTCAAAAGAAGTAGTGATCACACTTTAGTCGAGAGAGCAACGAGCTTTCATATTGTGAGTGGTTGTAAACCCGGAGGGACGGTGAGTCCGCTCCGAACATGTAAACAACAGTGCACTTATAGTGGATTTGGTACATTGACATGTCACCAGTTTATGATCCTTTGATGTAGCCTAGGGAGGGTGAAACAATTAAAATTGTTGTGTCCTGTGAATGCATTACAATTAATTCCTACATAGCAACGAGAAGGATATAGTGAATAGGGTTTTGTCTAACAACAAAACAAGATCAAAAGGGGCAGTTGTTTTAATTGGTAATACCCCTATTAACCCCCCCTCTTAGGGAATCTATCCTAGTGTTCATAACACTTGTAGAGGGTGTATGATATGAAATAATATTTTCCAAACAGGTACACCGATACCCCATAGTGATTTTTAGAGTAACTAGAGGACAAGATGATATATGGAGGAGGGGATACAAGTTCCTATATTACATCTAGGCATGTTCCTATTTGAGTTGTGTTTATTTTTGGTTTCTAATTCATGTTCAAAGATTGCAAACTTTTTATTAAGAAAAATGACCTAATGATTACATTTATATGTTCATTTGAATTAATAGAGTCTAGATATAAATGTATTTTATGTATATAAAATGGTTTTCCAATCATTTAAAGGATTTATATGTGGTTCAGGTAACTATTTATAATATCGGTTGAAATAATTTCTAAATGGGATTTGGACTGTGTGTAAAGGGATTAAATGAAATTTAATGTCTTATAGAAACATTTTTTGAATCATTATAGGTCTTTAAACTGTTACACATCAGGTAAAAAATTCACACCATGTAAAATTCAATCATGGATAAATGTAATCGGAGGTGAATGGTTTTTAGAGTATCCCTTAAAAAGGATTATGTGACATGTAATTTAATTACACACCATGAAATATCTTGTGGTGTATTTTTAAAGGTACCATGTAGCTATTTTTTCATTCCATCCACTATAAAATTCCTACACATGACCCTAGTGGGATCTCTAACGTTATTTTGGACAACCATCGTTTTTAATGGCATGTTTGTGGGATCGATCCCTAGTATGAATTTGGATTTGTATTCCCCTTCCTCTTCTCTTGTTCTCAATTATGTGAATGCAATATCTTCACCATGGTCATTATTGGTATTGATATTGATTAGTTATGAACTAAGATACTTCTCAAGATCATATGAACTTTTGATCTTTTTTATCAATCATGATGGTGGCGTTTTTTATCTTCATGTAATGGCAGGGGGTATAAACCATATCCATATGGAATGATTAATTTAAAAATATGCATAATATTATAATTGGGCCATTATTCCATGTGCATAATTTATTCAGAAATTGAATTGAAATTGTTACTTGGAAACAATTTGGTTACAATTGGTATTAAACTATATTGTGGATTCAATTTTGGTGTGAAAATAATTGACTACAAATGATTTGATTAATGTCCTAAAGTGTGTTAATCCTATCATGGAATTTTGGTGAATGCATGATATAGATTCAAAGTTACATGGATTTTTTTATGAAAGGAATAACATGTTATTGGTGTATACCCAATGGATTAACTAAATGAGTCATTGAAAGATAACCGATAATCTTTAATATTAACCAAAGATACTAATGAAGTGATATTGTGAGATCCTTGCTTTTATGAATTTTATGGAGATATTATATAACTGTAATATAGAAGGATATCAACAAAGATAAATTCTATAATTATTATATACTCAGAGTGAACCTCAAAAATGAAATATTTCTTATATACCGGGTAATTCTGAGTGATAAAAACTATAATACTGATATACATGGCTTAGACCTAATAAGTGATCTAATTACTTATACTGGGCTTGGCCCTGATACATTTTGAAATTTTTATATAACGGTCTTGGACCATGTAAAATGACACAATGAATATATAAAGTGATCCGCCCTATGGATTTTGGAAATGATTATATCATGGTTTTGACCACTATCTCTTTTATTTATACCATGGATAAATTTTTTCGAACCAAATTTGGTCACCACTCTAACTGGCACCAAACCTGGCCTATAGAAAGGCTTGAAGGACATTCTTTGTCCCCACAAGCTAGTAAAAATTCCCTGGTATCATTTATCTTGTTTTGGGAACGATTTACCTGAATATTTATTCATAAAATATAAAAAATATTTGATAAACTGAATCTGAAAAATTCAGAATAAACTAGTTTTGTACATAAATCTAGAAATAAATAAATAAGCTCAAATGAACTACAATGGGTACAAATAAACAAAGAAACAAAAAAATATACCCAAGGACTTCAAACAACATGTGGTCATCACCCAAATGTTGTCTCCAAAACTCTGCACCAAGGATGGGAACTAACTCCCAGAATCGCCACCACCCATAGCCTTCCCTTTAAAATATTGAAGAGTATTAATGTCTACCTACACCCATGTAATGTAAGTATGGTATGATACTACACATAATAGGATACCACCCAATTATTCCAAAGATAATGTGATACAATGTGAAAAAGAAAGCATTTTTAATATGCAAAGAAAAGCAATGATAAATTCCAGGAAATCCAACATTCAATTGAAAACAGTTTTCAAGATAAACTTTTCAGAATGTTCACACAGATAAATAGACATGTTAGCTACTATAATTTAATGCCAAAAAAACCCAAATACAAGGGAATATACCACAAATACAATGATAAAAAATCAGGAAATCCCCCATGCACTAGATAGTCTTGGGCCCCATGCACCTCGTACCTCAGTGTAATGTAACCATAGTAAAATATGTTCTCATGCATGAGCCACTAGTAGGGAACATACCCATAACCTATTAGCCCAAAATAATCACCCAAATAGTTTATATATAGTTTTCATTATCCAAATTATATTTGGAATAGAGACAAAACCCATTAGGTCCACAATTAGTACTAGTACATATCCGCCCCACCTATGTACCTAGGCATTCCCCTTTGTTCTCAAACAATTTCTTCATGAAACCCAAATCCATTTTTATATAAAACACCACTACTGGTCACATACATCTATAACTATAGATATAGCATTTAATACCACTTAAAACACACAACAAACTCTTTGATTTTTAATGAAATAGTTTCTCAAAATCCCATATTGTTCTTCACAAAGAACACATTGAAACCCCAACTTGTACACTATGTGCACAAATATAAGTTACCAAAACTATAATGTAAGGCCTATAATTTTCAATGAAAACATTAAAAATCAATTTTATGGTAGCCCCATGTTAAACATGATGTGATATCTTTGTAAAACATCCATTTTCACACAAATGTTACACCAAGACCTCACATTCTCAACTAACACCATTAATACTCATTTTCGCAGAATCAACCAAAGGGATAAACACTCAAACTATATTTTAAGCCCTATTAAAGTTCAATAAAATCCACTAAGTATTTATATGGAAGAAAAAAATAAACCAATAAAAATGTTCTTTGGAAAACCTCCAATTTCACACAAAATTTGCATTAAAATTTCAATTGCAAAATAAACACCACTAAAAATAACTTTTAAGGTAATAAAACAACGACATAAACTAGAAAATATGATAAATACAACATTATAATACACAAATAATGCATTAAAATTGGAATCACCTACCAAAACAAATGAAATTGTTGAATCACCGTAAGAAAATCATGTCACACCACCGCTGCACTAAGAGGGACTTAGATCAAACCTCAAAACCAAAATAATTGACCAAGAAAACCCATATTTGAACCCAAGGACGAAAACCGACTCCCTGGTAATTTGGAACTTCATAGAAATTGAAATAAACATCATGGAAAGGGGAGGAACTAAGGATGAGAGACAGTTACTTGAGATTATTTAAATTTCCTTCACCAAATCAACCTTTAAATGGGGTTCCAAAGAGGTATCGAGGAACTATAAAAGATTCCATGTATTTTAGGTTTGAAAATGAGGAGGGATGTCCGAATTATGAACTAAAATGGATTAAAAAGATTTAATATTTACGGATTTAAGAAGGAAATATGCTATCTTTTCAAATATGGATGATTTGAGAAACTCTATGACGTTCTCCACTAATTATCAGTGAACACGAGATCCAAATAGGGGGGATTGGAGGGTCATGTAGCTAGTTTCAGTAGGCTTGGGTGACACATAAAATCACCGAAAAATGAGAAAAAATATTGAATTAGTTATTAAATAATAATTTTATAAACTAGAAATTGGCTCACGGTTTGGCCTAAATCAATAAAACTCACCCTTTCCTCCAAAAATAGAAGTGACACCCCCAAAACAAAGAATGACTAGAAGTTAAAAGAAATTTAACTTTAAAATAAGTCAGGAATGTGACAATTCTCCCCACCATGAAAGAAATTCTTCCGAGGAAAGTCAACGTGATTCATTATTGGATAACAAGAACAACTTCTCTTCCTTGACCCATGACATCTGCCCTCATGTATCATGTGTATCATTAAAATGCTTCCAAAGAACATGGACCAATGAAATTTAATTCCCATGATTCAAAATATCTTCTGAGTCCACAATTTACACCAGCTGCTCAACAACTGGCAAGTCAGTATCTATCTGTAGTTCTTCCCAACTCAAAAAATGGGACGGATCCAGGTTGTATTTCATCAACTGGGAGACATGGAAGACATCACGGATGGATTTAAAATGTGAAGGTAAATCCAAAATGTTTTCCACCTTGTCGATATTATGGGTGATCTAAAATGCCCTGACAAACTGAGGAGTCAAATTCTCTTGCTTCCCCAATCGATAATGGCCTATACAAGAGGCCACATTCAAGAATACCCTATCAGCTGTAGAAAACCTTAGGTATCGACGTCTTAGGTCAGTATAAGATTTATCATGTCTCTAAGCTGTCAAAAAGTGTTGCCTAATCAAATTTACCTTTTATGTATTATCCTACAACAGGATCGTCCCCAATAGTGATGTCTCTCCAACCTCAACCTCACATAGCGGGGATCGAAATGGCCAACCATAGAACACCTCAAAGGGGGCCATTGGAATATATTATTGGTAACTATTATTATAAGAAAACTCAACCAATCTCAAATGGCTATCCCAAGATCAATCAATGTCCAAGACACATGCATGGAGCATGTCCTCCAAAATCAGGTTTTCCCGTTTTATCTGACCATCCGTTTGAGGAGGTTATGTTATTTCCATTTAATATAAGACCCCAAGGCCTTGTAAAGGCCATTCCAGAACAAATAAGTGAAATAGTGGTCTCTATATGAGACCACTATTGTTGGAATTCCATGGATTCTCACCACCTCTTGGTTATACAGAAGGCCCAACTCTTCCAGATTATTTGTATCCTTTTTCAGAATGAAGTGGGATGATTTGCTCAGATGATCAATCACAACCCAAATTGAATTATTACCCCGAGGTGTATGAGGTAATCCAACAATAAAGTCTATAGAGACCTCATCCAACTTCCATGTAGGAATGGGTAATGGATAGAGAAAACCAAAGGGCCTTTGATGCTCTAATTTCAGCTGCTGGAATGTGTAGCTTCTTGAAATAATTTCTTCTATTTCTCGTCTCATACCAGGACACCAGAACTGTCGACAGAAATCATAATAAATCTTGGGGGCACCTGGATGGATACCCACTAAGACTGGGGTCTGTCCTCCATCACCACCTTCCGAAGAGTTAACGACACTGCTAAAAGTCCCTTGAAGCACAAGATGCCCTCGGGAGATGATGACCAATCAGAGGTCGTCTCCCCACCAGGAAGAAACTACATCGACCACTCACAATGATCATCACTGGGATACTCATTCTAAATCAACTCCAATAGGGAATGATTCAATCAAATTCTCTCCAAGAATGCACCTACACTGTGCTCCTTTGTCTCCACATGCATCTGAGCAAAGTGCCCAAGATGATCCCCAAGTGATGTTTGTGAACCTTCTCAGAGCCAGAATATACTAGAATATCACCCAAGAACACCAAAACGAAGGAATAGAGATTATTATGGTATAACACATTCATAAGTTCCATAATGATAGCCAGACCATTGTTCAATCCAAAGGGAATGACCAAATACTCAAAGTGTTTACACCTACTATGGAAGGCTGTCTTTGGGATATCAGACTCCTTCACACTGAGCTAATGATAGTCTGAACACAGGTTTATTTTTGAGAACCACATTACCCCCTTCAACTAATAGAACAAATAATCTATTCTGGGAAAAGGGCATTTGTTTTTAATTGTTACCTTATTCAGCTTCTAGTATTCAAGGCACAACCCGAGGGATCCATCAGCCTTTTTCATGAACAACACTTTAGCTGCCCAAGGAAAGATACTCAGTTGAACGATTCATTTGGATTATAAGTCGTACAGTTGTACCATTAGTTCCCTAAACATGGGAGTGGGGCATGAAATAAGGGGAATGAGATATCAGTTGTGTTCCTAGTGCCATATCAATCAAAAACTCCACATACCTCTCCCAGGGAAAATCATAGAAATCATCTAAGAATACCTCTGGTAACACATTCAATAAAAGAGGTAGTTCACCTACATGGGTAAGACCATCATCCTATAAGGATAGAAATGATAACATGAATGTAATACTTCCTAACTTTGGGAGTGGAGGTCCTACGTGACCTGTCCGATGATCTCATTCGGCCCAAAAAACCTGACGACCCCCATCAGGTGTCATGAAACTCACTCACTGCCTATAGAATTCAACATGTGCTTGGATGATTACTAGCCAATCAATGCAATGTATTTTTTAAAAAGGATACTTATTTATTACTAGGAGGTCCCACTCCATCTTCACCCATGACACGGAAATCGCACACGAGGGGCACCGGAGGCCCTGCTCCTTCTTTTTTCCTAGCGGTGTCACCAACTCATTTGCGAAAGACTTCAACTCAATTAGAATAATTCAGCATGTGAAAAAAATGAGAAGAAATAAATGAAACATAGGAACAAATATCAAAAAGAATAAAACCTATAGATGATACGATCAGGAGGGTACATCTAAATGTCGACGGTCCATCCTATGATCCTGCTGGTGTCTGATCCACTACATGGTGATGTCCAGTCTCATCCTGAGGATGGCCGCTTTTCATCAGTTGTTCCCTAAACTGGCTCTGCCCTAAAGATTACCCAACCCTACCACCACATCCTCAAAATAGAGATCCCACATTTCTCAATGTCTTAGACTGTACGGGAACTCCTCTTGAAGCCACTAACGCTTCCCCACTCGTATTGTAACACCTCGAGATTTTATGAAAAATATTCTTTTAATTTAATTAATGGAATGTGTTGTATTCTACACCAAGATTACCTTTCACTATACGCAACACCGTATTAGCTTGCAGTATACGCAACACTATTCTTGGACCGTGTTACAAACAATTTTGATAATAGTTATTCTACGCAACATTGAGTATATATATATATTCAGTGTATAAATGAAATATGGTTGGATTATGGTATACGAAACAATGAAGGATTCTTTCACAACACACAACCCTAACTTGTCTTTCATTACGCGCAATCACGACCTTCCTCGATAGCATGTGTTGTACGCAATACCTGGTTTTACTAAACAACGATATGCTATTAAAATATTATTAAAACTAGCTGTTATGAATAGTAACAACCACCTTTTAAAATATTAGAAATTGTATCTCTCAAAATGGACCTCATTTTTGGATTCGGAGTATCGAATTTAGCCTAAGGTGAAATTTTCGTACTTTTCGGATAACTTTCATATTCTGATGAATAGTGAAAATTACTAAATTTTAATTAAAAAAAACTTTTTTAATCGAAATAATTAATAGTGATAAATTATTAATTTGAGTGGGTTTAAAGTATATCTAGAATATATTTTTACAATTTATTACAATGTTGGTCATTGGATGTAATTTCACATTTAAACCAGTTATAAACAAGTGTCAATCTTGTGATAGTTATTATCTCTTAAAAACACGTCATTTGTTTTGACGACGGAAATTAATTTTTAAATAAGTTAATGTAACTGATATGTTTTTAATTTGGTAAAATAGACATCATTTTTGAGTTCATAATATCAAATATAGCTTAGGCCTAATTTTTGGTATTTTTCTGAAAACTTTCATTTTTTGATGAATAGTGAAACCACTAAGTGGTTGTAAAAAAAATGAATTTTTCATAAAACATAATTTTACCACTTCTGTGAGTGGAATTTCAAAAATCCGAGAGACATGGTTGATGTCAGTAAGTAATATGTGGTTCAATGAGATGAAAATAGTTTTTGGTGAATAGTAACTTTTTACTTTTTTTTACAACGGTTAAAAGTAAATAGGGTAATTAAGGGTTAAATGATATTATTATTACCCTAACACATGTCATAATTCTATTGGATAAGTGTAATTCGACCAAAACCAACCTTAGGAATAAAATATGACCATTTAGGCCCACATGGATTAGATTAGGACATTTATTATTATTTAATTCAAAAAAGAGTTAAAAGAGTTAAAATCATTGTTTATTTACTAAAACATTTTTAATATAGGGTTATACATAAGATAAATTCGATTGTAAATATTCATTAAAAATATAATAAGATTTTATACATAATTAAATTTTATTTATAATTTTTAGACATTAAATAAATTAATTTATTTATGACACAATGATGATGCAGTAATTACCATAATAGTGAAAAATTATAAAAATTGATATTATAAATACTCAAATAAATATAATTTGAGACTTTTTATGAATTAAACTAATTTTATAGGTTAATATGACATGTTATTATAGATTTAATTAACCTTTTTTGAACGAATCATTCCGTTATGAGTTTCACAAAAATCAATTACTAAATAGTATTAAAATTGAGATAAAATAGTTTTTAAAACAAATATTATATTATTAAATGTTATTTAATTCCTAAAAATCTAAAGTTTGGCCAAATGACATAGAAAAGGATATATATATTAATAATAAACAACTTGGGGTTCGTTTGGCTTGTTATGGTAAGTTTATTAACCATATAGTGTAAGAAAACAAAAAGACACGGTAAAAGTTAAATTATTTAACTTAGAGTTAAATCTAATTGATAAGGTTAAACTAATAACCTAAACTTGTCTAAATCCTATTGTATGAGAGGATTTCCACCCATTACCACTTTATCTTATAAATAAGACCCTTGGGAACCATTATAAACCTAATTTGACCTTAATATAAAATAATATTTTGAGATTTTCCTAAGGTGGCCCTCTCCACCCTTATAAAAGGGCATCTCCTCCCCCTCATCCTCACACCAATTTGAGCATTCAATCTCATCCAAACCCTGAAAAAATATCTTCTCCACTTCCCTAGTATCATCCTAGAGGTCCTGGTCTTCTTCAAAGACCATCCCTAGTTCATTAAGTGGAGGTTAAGTGAAGGCGCGTCAAAAAGAGGTAATATCCATTACCGATCTTTTTCAATTTCATTCTTCTTCAACTTCTTCTTCTTTATTTGTTTCATAGTAAAGTAATAACATAAGTATTTATTATATACCGATATGTTATTATCAATATGAAACAACTCTAATTAACCTTCTATCCGTCCTATGGAAAAAGGAAATCACCACTCGTGCGTACGTACGGAATACCGTCTCCACGCCGTGGTGTAATCTATTTTCCGCCACCACCATAATTGGATGGGTATAATGGTCTAATGAGTAACTAAATATGATTATTATAAAGTGATATTTATACTGAAATAGTATACATATACTTCATCACAATTCCACGACCATGGGAACGATATCATCGCTTGTGCGTACGTACGGACTACCGTCTCCACGACGCGATGAGATTCATTATCCATGTTAACCATTCCAGAATGATTATAAAGTATATATAATGAATAATAATGAAATATATGACATGGTAAATCTACTGAATTTATGTATATATATATGTATTTCATCTACATACTTCCATTCAAGACAATAAGGAAAGGAAAACAGTGTTCATGCGTACGTACGGACTACCGTCTCCATGAACGGTGTGTTTCATTTCATTTATCTATTTATTATATATATATACTGAATATATATGATATATAAATCATGTTTTATATTCTGTAAGTAAGTAAATCATGATATAAGTAATAATGATGTCAAGAACAACAAGTCCAAACACCTACGATAAATGAAACGATTTTACCCAAAATGCTTCTTTAACATGAATTTACAAAAGAACGGGTAATATAAAGTCATAAGTGAACCATATATGATATAATAACAATGAATATGATTCTTTAGTAAGTCAATGACATTATTTAAATCATTATACAGGAGGTTCGGACACTTACGAAGCAAATAGGACCTAAGGTAAGGGAAATATCACAATCTCATTTTTGTCCGAGATTGTTTATACTTTGGAATTTACTGGGTTGTATTTTATCATCCACATCCATGTTTCCTCAATATATAATAGGGTAAATCATATTTTACCCTTCGGTGAGTTTTTAGTAAAGGATATGAAAGGAATCTTTTATCATTTTTCATACGAGGTACATTTTGCCTTTTCCGACAAAAGTACGAGAAGAATGTTTTTTTTAACGTATACGACATGAATGGATTTTTACAACATTATTTCCAAGAAGAATCATTTAAAAGTTTTCAAGTTTATTTTTAATCAACTTATTTTAGTTTATAATTGTACGACATGTTAAGAAAGGATAAGTGTTTTTGAAGCAAAAGGATATTTTCCTCAAGAATGGAGTTCACGTGTTTTATCAAAATTATTTTCCATCTAAGATAATAAAGGGTTCTGTTTTAATTCCTATTATTACATTTATTTGATTATGTTGTGATGCAATTATTTTTATGAATTCCTTTATCTTATATGAATTGTTTTATGATGTCATGATGTTTAAGAATCCCATTTTTATTACATGGATTATGCAATGATATATGATATATGATTTTGTGGCACACATAAGAATGGTATCATTAAGAGATGGGTGGGACCTATATCTCCCTCCAATGCATTGGGTAAAGATTTTATATCTCATGAGATATACATGGCTGGAATGGTAGGTTATACCGGTTCAGTGAAACATGACTGAAACGAGAGTGACTCGGTTCAGAAAGGGACTTTGTCCACTAAGATAGTCTTGGAAATGAGTCTTGACTAATAAGAAATGGTTATCTATGATTATGTGTGTATGCCACAAAGTTTGATGTTTTAAATTATGATTATTGGGATTTCATTTCACTACTATGATTTATCCCATGTTATGATATTATGATCTCTTTTGCAGGTTAAGATTTCCAAAATGTTATGTTCATATGAATATTATGTGGTTGATATTTCTTTTGTTTACCCTTACTGAGAATTTGAGCTCACCCTTTTATGTTTTCTTTTCCCCAGGATATAAAGAAAGGTTTTAGGTAAGAAAAAAAGGGAAGATCTTTATCGGGAGATGTTGAAGATCTTTCACCATGATTTGAAGATTTTATTCGGAGTTTCCAAAGACCCTAAACTATTACGATCCTTGTGTGTATTTTTTGTTATGTATTAATTATTTCACAAAAGTAATGTAATGTACATGTACGTCAAGTTTCGGGTCTCTACAGTTGGTATTAGAGGAAAAGTTTAGTCAACCTTTGGAAACTAGGATGCGAAAACATTAGTGAGATCCCTAGAAATATTACTATGGTATGTCTAGGGATGTCCCTAAGGATAAGTATACGTATAGGATATAGTCCTAGAACTATGGTAACGATATTAGACTAAACCAAAGATGTTAGATATTGAAGTTACTCCCCCTTTATTATGATTTTTTCCTCTCACACTATTCATTTTGGGTTTTCGAAAATGGCTGGAAACAAGATGATTCATGATAATGGAGGATATGATGGACAATGGAATGATATTCTTCATGAGAAACCAAATGAAATGGGATTTGGAAGTCCAAACATCATTATTATGTCGAATCAGAAATCTCATAATATGATCAATAAAGTAAAATTTGGTAAGTTTCCTGACTCCTCTAATAAGAGAAAGATGGAGTTTCAGGATGATCATAGAGTAAAGAAAGTTCAATTTACCCTATGTAAATCATGTGGGAAGAGGCATAAAGGAGAATGTTTCAAAGGAACTGGAAGATGCTTTGGGTGTGGAAAAGAAGGACACAAAGCCAGTAAGTGCAAAGGAAAAGGTTCAGTTAACACCAGGGATGAGGATAATGGTATTGCTACGACATCAACAATGGTTAAATGTTTTAAATGTGGAATGTACAGGCATTATGCAAACCAATTCCCTAAGGGAAAGTCTCATGAAGAGAATAAGTATGGTCGTATGGGTAGTATTTATGTGGATGATGATGAAGAGACTACAAATGATATGTGAGATGAAAGATTTGTTGAAGATCGATAAATGGTTTAAGAATGTAGTGGACTGATTATATGTTTATCATGTGTAATGTTGTATAAGTAATCTCATGGTACTATGGAATAAAGAGACATCTAAGGATTGTTACACTGTTTTCTTTCCTTCAGTTTTGAAAGTGTATGATTAATGGTACCAGTATCCACGAAAGGTTATTCAGATATTTTTGGAATGTAGATGATATGCTCATAATGAAGGGATAAGGAGAAAATTAAATGTTTGATAGTATTCATGAGCTCATGACTGATATAAGGAAAAGGTTATATCATAGTTTGAGTATATAGAATTTTTGGATTTTGGTATGTGGAAAGAGTTAACTTTTTACAGCATTCATGTTTTCACTATGTTTTAATGGGTAATCATTTTTCAAGAGAATACTTCATTAAGGTATTCACATGATTGGAATATGACCAACAAGATATATGGGGGATAAATGATGGTATTCACATGGTTGGTTGACGACATTTCAAGTAATCATTTTCTTTATATTATGAGCTTGGACCGAAGTATTTCCTAAAGATTGGAATGGATTATGTTGGAAATAAGTTAGTATTTTTTAATGATATAACTTTTGATATTATTTATGTGATGTTATAGAAATGTAGTTTTAGAAAAAGGACAACCTGCAGGACGGGCGACGACCCATCGCGTCGGACAAGGCTGTGGGAATCAAACCCACAACCGAAGTGCGACTGGCCTTTATCACCTACCACTGGCCTACAGGAAGTCCCTGTTTAGTAGAAACTAGTTTTATTATATTAATCAGTATGATATATGAAGTATAAGTCCATTTTAGGAACCATATATCATTAATCTCACTATAGATAGACTTATGTATTTTTTGATAACTTTTCTAACCTTTTGTTTCAGACAGATGGAATGACCCATAATTCTATCACATGATCTGCTAACACATCACGAATGACAAATTCAACTTCATTTCTTTAAGAGATGAAGTGGAAATTGTCCAAAGAACGACAAATGGTGAGACTATACCAAAATCACGAAAGTATTTCTTCTAATTCCAATTTCATAAACTTTAGGGAAATGATCTTGAAAACCAAAAATGTTGTCCTAGTGCTCCTATATCTGATGAATCAGATGGTACCTTAGATCGTCACAAATTTATGGCTTTGTGATTGCTGGCTTTTCCTTAGCCATTTTCTCTACCACTCTCCATCAGAACATGATGGTTAGATTTCTCTTCCATATCCATATTTTCACCTATGTGGAAACCTAGGGATTTGTTTTTTTGGGTAACCGTTACGTTTCATACTTATGTTTTTAAAGATTGGTTTTGGTATTCTTTTTTACGATGTGGGTTTCTATTAAAGAAACTTTCGAATAGTAATCTATTTATAACCTCGACGAATTTCGAGGGAGAAATTCATTTTAAGGGGGGTAGAATGTAACACGCTGAGATTTTATGAAAAATATTCTTTTAATTTCATTAATGTCTTGTGTTGTATGCTACATCAAGATTACCTTGCGCTATACGCAACACCGTATTAGCTTGCAGTATACGCAACACTATTCATGGATCGTGTTACACACAATTTTGATAATAGTTATTCTACTCAACATTGAGTATATATATATATATATTCAGTGTATAAATGAAATATGGTTGGATTATATTATACGAAATAATGAAGGATTCTTGAACAACACAAAACCCTGACTTGGCTTGCATTACACGCAATCACGACCTTCCTCGATAGCGTGTGTTGTACGCAATACCTGGTTTTACTAAACAACGATATGCTATTAAAATATTATTAAAACTAGCCATTATGAATAGTAATAACCCCTTTTAAATTATTAGAAATTCTATCTCTCAAAATGGACTTCATTTTTGGATTCGGAGTATCGAATTTAGCCTAAGGTGAAATTTTGGTACTTTTCGGATAACTTTCATATTCTGATGAATAGTGAAAATTACTAAATTTTAATTAAAAACAACTTTTTTAATCGAAATAATTAATAGTGATAAATTATTAATTTGAGTGGTTTTAAAGTATATTTATAATATATTTTTACAATTTAATACAATATTGGTCATTGGATGTAATTTCACATTTAAACAAGTTATAAACAAGTGTCAATCTTTTGATAGTTATTATCTCTTAAAAACACGCCATTTGTTTTGACGATGGGAATTAATTTTTAAATTAGTTAATGTAACTGATATGTTTTGAATTTGGTAAAATAGAAATCATTTTGGAGTTCATAATATCAAATATAGCTTAGGCCTAATTTTTGGTATTTTTCTGGAAACTTTCATTTTTTGATGAATAGTGAAACCTTTAAGTGGTAGTAAAAAAAATGAATTTTTCATAAAACTTAATTTTACCGCTTCTGTGAGTGGAATTTCAAAATTATGAGAGACACGGTTGATGTTAGTAAGTAAAATGTGGTTCAATGAGATGAAAATAATGTTTGGTGAATAGTAACTTTTTACTTTTTTTTACCACGGTAAAAAGTAAATAGGGTAATTAAGGGTAAAAATGAAATTATTATGACCCTAACACATGTCCTAATTATATTGGATAAGTGTAATTCGACCAAAAACAACCTTAGAAATACAATATGGCCATTTAGGGCCACATGGATTAGATTAGGACATTTATTATTATTTAATTCAAAGAAGAGTTAAAAGAGTTAAAATCAATGTTTATTTACTAAAACATTTTTTATATTGGGTTATACATAAGATAAATTATATTGTAAATATTAATTAGAAAGATAATAAAATTTTTTACATAATGATATTTTATTTATAATTTTTAGACATTAAATAAATTAATTTATTTATGACACAATGATGATGCAGTAATTACCATAATAGTGAAACATTATAAAAATTGATATTATAAATATCCAAATAAATATAATTTGAGACATTTTATGAATTCCACTAATTTTATAGGTTAATATGACATGTTATTATTGATTTAATTAACTTTTTTCCAACTAATCAGTCTGTTATGATTTTCACAAAAATCAATTACCAAATAGTGTCAAAATTGACATAAAATAGTTTTTAAAACAAATATTATATTATTAATTGTTATTTGATTCCTAAAAATCTAAGGTTTGGAAAAATGACTTAGATAAGGATAGATATATTAATAATAAACAACTTGGGGTTCTTTTGGCTTGTTATGGTAATTTTATTAACCATATAGTGTAAGAAAACAAAAAGACACGGTAAAAGTTAAATTATTTAACATAGAGTTAAATCTAATTGATAAGGATAAAATAATAACCTAAACTTGTCTAAATCCTATTTTATGAGAGGATGCAGACCAATCCCCACTTTATATTCGAAATAAGACCCTTTGGAACCATTATAAACCGAATTTGATCTTAATATAAAATAATATTTTGAGATTTTCCTAAGGTGCCCCTCTCCTTCCTTATAAAAGGGCACCTCCTCCCTCTCCTCCTCACACCAATTTGAGAATTCATGCTCGGAAAACCCCTGCCAAAATCTCTTCTCCACTTCCCTAGTATCATCCTAGAGGTCCTGGTCTTCTTCAAAGACCATCCTTAGTTCTTTATGTGGAGGTTAAGTGAAGGCGCGTCGAAAAGAGGTAATATCCATTACCGATCTTTTTCAATTTCTTTATTCTTCAACTTATTCTTCTTTATTTGTTTCATGGTAAAGTAATAACATCATTATTTATTATATACTGATATTTTATTATAAATATGAAACAACTCTAATTAACCTTCTATCCATCCTACAAAAAAAGTAAATCACCGCGCGTGCGTATGTACGGAATATCGTCTCCACACCGTGGTATAATCTATTTTCCGCCACCACCATAATTGGATGGGTATAATGTTGTAATGAGTAACTATATATGATTATTATAAAGTGATATTGATACTGAAATAGTATACATACACTTCATCACAATTTCACGACCATGGGAACGATATCATCGCTCGTGCGTACGTACGGACTACCATCTCCACGACGCGATGAGATTCATTATCCATGTTAACCATTCCAGAATGATTATAAAGTATATATAATGAATAATAATGAAATATATGACATGGTAAATCTACTGTATTTATGTATATATATATGTATGTCATCTAATTACTTCCATTCAAGACAATAAGGAAAGGAAAACATCGTTCATGCGTACATACGGACTACCGTCTCCATGAACAGTGTGTTTCATTTCATTTATCTATTTATTATATATATATATACTGAATATAAATGATATATAAATCATGTTTTATATTCTGTAAGTAAGTAAATTATGATATAAGTAATAATAATGTCAAGAATAACAAGTCCAAACACCTACGATAAATGAAACGATTTTACCCAAAACTCTTCTTTAACATGAATTTACAAAAATAACGGGTAATATAAAGTCATAAGTGAACCATATATGATATAATAACAATGAATATGATTCTGTAATAATTCATTGAAATTATTTAAATCACTATACAGGAGGTTCGGACACTTATGAAGCAAATCAGACCTAAGGTAAGGGAAATATCACAATCTCATTTTTATCCGAGATTGTTTATACTTTGGCATTTACTGGGGTGTATTTTATCATCCACATACATGTTTCCTCAATATGTAATATTATTTCCATTCACCTACAATTTTTTAAATCCTATTTTACCCTTCGGTGAGTTTTTAGTAAAAGATATGAAAGGAATCTTTTATCATTTTTCATACGCGGTACTTTTTGACTTTTCCAACAAAAGTATGAGAAGAATGTTTTTTTAACTTATACGGCATGAATGGATTTTTAAAACTTTATTTAGAAGAATATTCATTTAAATGTTTTCAAGTTTATTTTTAATCAACTTCTTTTATTTTAGAATTCTACGACATGTTAAGAAAGGATAAGTGTTTTTGAAGCAGAAAGGATATTTTCCTCAAGAATGGAGTTCAAGTGTTTTATCAAAATTATTTTCCATCTAAGATAATAAAGGGTTCTGTTTTCATCCCTATTATTACATTTATTTGCTTATGTTGTGATGGAATTATTTTAATGAATTCCTTTATCTTATATGAATTGTTTTATGATGTCATGATGTTTAAGAATCCCATTTTTATTACATGGATTATGCAATGATATATGATATATGATTTTGTTGCACACATAAGAATGGTATCATTAAGAGATGGGTGGGACCTATATCTCCCTCCAATGAATTGGGTAAAGATTTTATATCTCATGAGATAGTCATGGCTGGAATGATAGGTTATACCGGTTCAGTGAAACAGGATTGAAACGAGGGTGACTCAGTTCAGAAAGGGACTTTGTCCACTAAGATAGTCTTGGCAATGAGTCTTGACTAATAAGAAATGATTATATATGATTATGTGTGTGTGCCACAAAGTTTCATGTTTTGAATTATGATTATTGGTATTTCATTTCACTACTATGATTTATCCCATGTTATGATATTGTGATCTCTTTTGCAAGTTAAGATTTCCAAAATGTTATGTTCATATGAATATGATGTGGTTGATATTTCTTTTGTTTACCCTTACTGAGAATTTGAGCTCACCCTTTTATGTTTTCTTTTCCCCAGGATATAAATAAAGGTTTTAGGTAAGAAAAAAAGGGAAGTTATTTATCGGGAGATGTTGAAGATCTTTCACCACGATTAGAATATTTTATTCCGAGTTTCCAAAGACACTAAACTATTACGATCCTTGTGTGTCTTTTTTGTTATGTATTAATTATTTCGCAAAAGTAATGTAATGTACATGTATGTCAATCTTTGGGTCTCTACACGTATGTGGATGTACCACCTCGCAGAAGCCCTGAAAATGCCCCAAACCTCTACACTGGTAACAATGCTTCTGAGTAAACGAGAATCCTGGTCAGATGTGCCATGTATTCCCACACTGGTGGCACACAACCGATCTCGCATCAGAGGCCACTGACGAAAACTACCTAGAGGAGTGGCATGAACTACCACCTCCCTTCTTCACCGGATTCTCCTCCTTCCACTTCTTATCAGAAGAGATGACACATCCCAATACTGACACTATCCCATAAAACCAGCCCTGCCTTTATGGTCAATATTTACCATACTTACCCAGTCAATGACCTTAGGATATGTCCTTTGCATGAAAATGAAAACATGGGAGTATATCTATGGTTGCAAGCCTTTCTCAAACATCTAGGCCTTCAATTGATCATTTGAGATTATTTTAAGGGATTACCGAACAAACTCAGCAAAACATTTGGCATACCCCATCACACAATTATTCCCCTGAACATGTTCCATGAACTCTTAGGACCTATCATATGCTAAGTCCTCAGGGAAGTATTGTTCATAGAAGAATACATTTAAATCTTCATAGGGCGTCTACTCATTCTTCCCAATCTGAAGCACAAACTCCCAACACTTACGTATAGGACCCTCCAATAGAATGGAAGCATAGTTCACCATGATCTCATAGGATGTTTCCAGGAACTCAAACATATGCTCAATCTTTTCGAGCTATTCCCCTGCTTCCTGGGGTTCTGAGATGCCTAAGAAGGTAAGATGCATGTTTTTCAGAAACTGTTGTGCTTTATCATTTCTAGGACCTGTCTCTTCTTCCCTAGAAAGAATAAGAGTAAGACCTGATCCATGTCCCATATATTGGACAACCTATACCACAGCATCGACTAACCTCTTATCAATCGATGTCGGAGAACTCTCTCTGGCATCCTCCTATTGGTGCGTGGGAGCTTTTCTAGGAGGAATTTTGCTAAAAAAATATAATAGTCGCAAAGATATAGTAAATACTACAATTCTGAAAATTTATATCAGATAAATCAAATATAAATAATTTAAACACATTTTAGTAATAAAAGACTGAACCACTCAACCCCTTCCCAATGTCCACGTGTGGTCTGTAGCCCACACATCTCCCCTGGAAGTGAAGTTAATCAGACAATTCCAACATCCCCTGGTGACTCACGGTCTACCATGAGAGGTGCGGGCTAGGATCCATACACGTGACTGAGACCCAAAGCCCTAAAATTCCTTCATCGAGTCCTTCCCGACTCATCCCAAAATAATATCATAATCCGAAAACATTAACCTCTTTTGAAACCATTTTGTCACGAACTGAATCTGGTCACCACTATTAGTAGCACCAAAGACAGCCCGTAGAATGGAAAAATGATAGTTATCTATCCCCATGAGAGGGAGAAAGTTATTGGGTATCATTTATCATGGATTTGGAACTATTTACCTGAATATATATACATAAAACATCGAAAACATTTGATAAACTGAATCTGAAAAATTCAAAACAAACAAGGGTTATAAAAAATAAAAAACTGAATAAATAAGTTCAAATGCACTGAAAAAGGTCTAAATTCACCAAGAAACAACATCAAAAATGACCCAAGGACTCTACATTACATGGGGTCATCTCCCACAAGCCATCTCTATAACTCTGCACCAAGGATGGGAACTAACACCCTTCACCGCCACCACTCATAGACTTTCTTTTACCAGAGTCAAGAATAATAAAGTATACTTACACCTAAGGGGTGTAATTATGGTGTGAGCCTATGTAAAATAGTATTCCACCCAATTATTCCAAATATCATGCAATACTTTGTGAAAAATCAAGTAGTTTTAATATTTAAAGAAAAGCAGGGATATGTTCCAAGAAATGCAACATTCAATTGAAAATAGGTTTCAAGTTAAAATTTTCAAAATGTTCAAACATTTAAATAGACATGTTAGATACCATAAATTAATTTCAAATAAACCAAAATAATATAGAAAATAACATAAATACTAAGAGTAATAAAATCGAGAACACCACTACACACTAGATAGTCTCGGGCCCCATGAACCTCATACCTCGGTGTAATATAACCAAAGTAAAATCTATTCTCATGAATGAGCAACTGGTATGGAACATAAAAATAACCTATTGATCCCCTGTCATCATCCATATAGTATAGTTAGAGTTGTCGTTATCCAAATTCTTAGTCGAACAGGGGAAAAACTCATCTGGTCCACTAGCCGTACTAGTACACATCCACCTCACCTAGGTACCCGGGCTTCCCACTTTGTGCTCAAGAAATTTCTTTATGAAAAACATATACATTTTTATGTAAAACACTAATACTGGTCAAATAAACCCAATATAGTATCTATCACATTTTATACCACATAAAAAAAACAAAAAGTTTGATTTTTAATGAAACAATTTCTTAAAATCCCGTATTGTTTTGAACACAAAAACCCTTTAGAACCCCTATTCAACACTATGTGCACACTTGTAAGATATAAAAATAATAAAGGAATACCAATAGTTTTCAATTAAAAAAAACTATTTTATGGCAGCCCCATGCTAAACAAGAAGTGATTACTTTGTAAAACCTCCATTTTCAAACCAAAGTGGCACTATAACATCAATTTCATTATAAAAACCATTTAAAATAATTTTCACAACAACAACCAGAGGAGAAAAACATTCAAAATAGTATTTTCAGTCATATTATAGTTCAATGATAAGAATTAGGTATTTATAGGTCTGCTAAAAATACATCAATAAAACATTTCTTCGGAAAACCCGCAATTTCACACCAAATTGGCATTAAAAATTCAATTTCAATAGAAACACCACTAAAACTAATTTATTTCAGAAAATTATATAAAGAGATAAAAATGAACATATAATAAATACAACATGTTAATATACAAATATTTATTAAACATTGGAATCACCTACGAAACCAATGGAAACCCTGGAATCAACGTAAGAAAATCAATTCCTACCACTGACGCACCAAGAGGGAATTACATCAAACATAAAACCACATGAATTTACCAAAAAACCCAAGGTTAAACCCCATATTCAAAACCATACCCCCTGGGCATTTGAAACATCAAAGAAATTGAATGAATCGTCATGAAATGGGGAAGAACTATGGAGGAGAGACACTTACTTTAGATTCTTTGATTTTCCTCCACTAAATCCTTCTTCAAATGGGGTTCTAATGAAATTTTGAGTGACATGGAGGGCTAACATGGATTATAGTTTTGAAGAGGAGGAGGAAGGGTCTAGTTATGAACTAGAATTGTGGAAAAAGAGTATGAATAGATAGAGTAAATATGGAATGAAGTTATTTCTTCAAATATAGATAATTTGAGAAACCCTATGATGTTCTACACTAATTCACAATGATCAAAAACTACAAAGAGGATATAAAGAGGAGGGTCACGTGTTTGGGTTCGGTGGACATGACTGAAACTTTTAATAGCAATAAAATCATAAAATTTTAAAAAGTTATCAAATAATTTTTTTAAACTGGAAATTGGCTTACGGTTTGACCCAAACCATGAAAACTCAAACTTTCCTCCAAAATTACACGGGTAACACCCAAAACAAAGAATGAATGAAAATGAAATTAAATTTAACTTTAAAATATGTCATGTATGTGACGTAAATGGTAATGGTTAGTAATTATATGGTACATTATCAATGAAATTTTAGCATCGTGCCAATGTAGCTTAAGATTTACAATTGATATACGGTTATGGTTGGAATGGTTTTGTGAAATCCCTAATGATATCCTAGTATGATGCTAAAATAAGATGATTTAGTAATAATTTAATTTTTTATTAAATTAATTCTGTTTTTCATTGAATTATTTCATGCACTTATTATCTGATATGTTGTGTTTTGAAATGGTGGTGTCAACCTGTTGAGTTATAATCACAGCATCATAGGGCCTCCATTTGGTACCCAATAATATTATATAGATGAATTATTAGAGAAGGAAAGGTGGCCTTATTATTAATTATCATTCATTTGATGGGCTAGATTTTGGAGATGGGACCAACATGGGGATCCAGTTTGGAGACTTTAGTTTTTTTAGTATAATAGTATTTTATTTAATAATTATAGGAATAAAATTTTTAACATATCATTATTTTATTAAACTAATCCTTTAATATTTATTTTATTATTTTGTATGATTTTATTATTATCATTCCCATTTTAAAATATTATTTAAGCTATTTACATTGATCTAATATTTATTTTATGTTATATGACTATTCCACTATGTTGTAATATTGTCGCATAGGTTATAGTCTACCCAACATACTTATCACACCCCAGTTCTAGTTAATGTCCTCTCGAATATGTGATGGTTGGATTATGGTCTTATAACCAACCCATTTCAGTCATTGAGAGTGTATCAGATTGGGGGATGTTACATTTATCCTAGGTTATCTGTGGTCCATAGATAATTAATTGGTTCATGATGGTTCATAAAGTGTTTTTGATTTTCAATGAATCTCTCCAATAGTGTAAAACATGTTGTATGTCAATGACCATTTTCATGTACCATGTGACAATAAATTCCATCCTAGTATATCATTTTCAGTGTTATCACACCTTGGCACTTCATTTCTAGACCCACATCCACTTCTAGTATCAAAAAAGGATTTAATTTCTTGGATAACACATGATATATCCATTATTAAAATTCCAAGACATATTCATATACATTGTCAAGTCCTTATTTTTATTCTTAGAAATATCCTTAAAAATAACATTAGAAATACATATAGGGTCATAGAAAATGTTTTGTTACCCTGGTTTCTAAATATTAATTAATCCTTTCCTCTGATACCAAAAATTGAAAACCCACCTACTAATACATAAGTATTACATATTTTTAATGGATATTAAATACATTACATAACTGCATGCCTATAGAATGTAATAGTTTAGTATAATCTGATACTAGGTACACAATCATCTAATTTAGTGAAATATCTTCAACGTTACCCATAAATATATTCCCCTGTAGTACTCTACATTACAATTCCCTACACAAAACTTTTTTGAATAACCAAAGTAAAGGAAAAAATAACAATTGGTTTGGTGAGATAATCGGTAATGAAAAATAAGGTATATACATAAGAACAATATGTACACAAGGGTATGCGAATCTGAACGTGACATTTCGGAACTATACCTAGCATATGAAGGTTGATAATATAGATTACTGGAATAAATATTATATGTTTGTAAGAAGAAAATGATAAAGGAATAAAATAACATGAGTCAAGAGAGTAAAAAAATTTAATAAGACATATTTTTTTGGCATACACATCATCTTATAATATTGTGAACATGTATAAATAGAGACATGTTAACTATTTTATGTTATCGACATGAAATTAGTTCTTCCCATAAACATATGGACATGAAACCTCTCAGACACATATCATTATGGATATGTATGACAAGTGAAAACATAACACATTAGACATATAATCAGCTGCACACATAACATTGTGAACATGGATCAATGTTTATAGATAACATTTTAAACATGTAATTTAGTTCAGGTATATTTTTTTACTCAAGAGTTATACATCGTTATCCAATTCCTTTAAGGGACATATTGGTCCCATCAATTACAAAAATAAAATCATTCAAAAGTGAAACATATGATCATAATATATTAATCATATGGTATTCAATGAAATTATATGGTCTTCCTAATAATTGTATCATATTATAGCCAATGGAAAAGAGATAGTTTTTATAATCAGTTCCTTAGTTTATGAAATCATATCCCATATAAAAATAAGCAGGTTTCATAAAAACTCTATTATGGAATAACGCATGAAAGATAAAAAAATTTCATAAACATATTCCATTTAAAACTATTAAATGAAAAAATAAGTATGGTATATTAGGGTCATTTCCCAAACAAAGAATAATTTACATTAAAGGATATCATCTTAGATGGATAATAATTTTTATTGAGCTACTGGAACAATTATTGTTAAAAATAAAATTTCTTCAAAATAAATACTTATATCTAAAAATTCATAAACCATTTTGATAATAAATTTCTTTTAAAATAAACTTTAAATAATATAATGGTTTATTTAAAGTAAATAAGGTTCATTATGTTACAAAATTCCATTCTTGTTGTAGTTGTGAAAAATAATTATTCCATTAACATTTTTGGTAAAATCCAAATGTGAATAGTTTGGAAAATGATATAAATATTACTTGAAAACTTCTCTATAAAACGTAAAACATGGGTATAAATTTATAAAATAAATATTTTAAAGAATTATAATTTTTTTGAAAACTTTCTTTTATAAATGGTTTTGTAATATAATATTATTTTGCAAAAGAGATAGTTTAAAACATTTTTTCAACATATTATTTTGAAATATTGATTAAATTTAGAGGGTAAAATGAAGGTAGAAAATTTATCTTATGAAAATAACCATAATATTAGAAAACTAATTATTTTCATGAGATATATATCCTAATATTTTATTATTGATAGATTAATCCTTGGATACCTGATAAATAATGAGATAAAAACATAAATCCATTACCACATTGGTAAATTTGAATTTCAAGACCAATGAATGTATAAAATTAAATTTTAATATATATATATATCAGGATAATATATCAATTATTCATATTAAACTCCCATGTTTCTATCCATACACCATATAAGAGAAGATAGGCAAACAATATGACGTTTGTCTTAAAGAATGTAAATGAAGACAAATATTCCTTATTACTTTAGTAATGTTTTGAATTGTAATCCTTTATAAAGAAAAGAATATAATGAAACATTAAAAGACTAAAAAATATTATTATTCATTATATAACATGTTAATGTATATTTATATACACCACACAATCAGAATAAGTGGTGAATATTCATATGTATCCTCTACATAAATGTGAGACTTGAAATTCCATTTCATAAGTCTCAAATTCCATTATACATGTTCAAAACACATATATAATAAATATATGTTTATTATAAATCACTTATATAACATAAATATATATATGATACCATATATTATTTAATTTTTCCCACTTATTTGGTTTTTATTACTTATTCTTTGTTAAAATCTTGTTTCATGTAATAACATCCTTTTTTGTATGTGTTTTAATTTGATAATTTTATTCCTCCAACATTGATCATGGTTTCATAATCTACAATATAAAAATATTTAAATAATGATAATATGAATACATAAATTATAATTTTAATAAAAATCAATATTTTTTTAGAAGTGTTGTTTGTTACGATCATGTAGATGATAGGTCGTGCGTATACATGAGTAACATTTCTATTTTTTAATGATCATTACAAAAAAATGATTATAAATAATAAACATTTATTAATTATATTTGTATCTTAAATTAAATACTGTTTCTTTAAATATAAATATACCTATCATTCTATTTAGTGTGTTGATTAAAATAGAGATTCACATCAAATAGTGAATGCGGCAGTCCATGTGTACATAAACGACATTATCATCTATTAGAGTGTGAAAATGTAACGAAAAAATAGTATATTACCTTTTTAGAAAGATAAATATGTAATTAATATAATTTTTATTCCATTAATTTCACATATATTCCTTTTTTTTATCCTTCAATATTCCATGTAAAGCATTAATGAATAAAATAATCATATTGTTTCATGAGGTAGTTTTCCACCACACATACAATTGACATTATCATATCCCCTATAGAATGAAATTTATATAGTTATATATGATATAATGGATAAATATGTATAATTATATTATAAATTTAATATATATACTTTATATCGATCATCAAATATAATCATGAGAGGTGGTAATGATAAAATGAAAGGCATCGGTTCAAGATGTGGCAATCCACCCTACAGATAAATGATGAATTTGTAACCCATTTTATGGGAGTGGATATAGCATAATGTAAATAAAATAACATAATAAACTAATTATATTGAAAATATTTAGTTCATTAAAACATTAGGATTTAATTAAAACAGAGGGAGGTCGACAAATAAATAGGATAAAAGCGGTCATTGATGAACATGACCGTATTTAGGTTGACCTCCTTATATTTTCACAAAAATCCTTACAAGGTTGTAATTATTACAAAAATAATACTTCTAAAATGAGAGGAGAGATGGTGGAATATAATTTTGGTAGTTATTTTAATAATTAAATTCGTTTGATGGTGGGGATAAAAGATGATAGTGGGTGTCCATTTATAAGTGAGGTGACGATAACACTTGTAATTTTTGTAATGAAAATTGTGTACCTACTGTTTTTACATGAAAAAAGTGTCCAAAATGTATTATTATCAATAATTATACATTATAGGGTCGAAATATGGTAATTAAATATATTTGAGACATGTTTATTGTCATTTTATCACTTATCCTTTTAGATTACACCTTTATAGAACCATTTGTATCTTAGACATCGTAAAAAATATTTTTATTGTTTTTCTATTCATTATGGTCAAAAATTAATTTAAAAATGTTAGATACTATAAATTAGTCTTATTTAAAAATTGAAATCCATTATTTCAAATAAAAGTCATATATATGGAAAATATTAATTTAAAATTAATTCCATTAATGCGATGAGAAAGTGTGTTTCGAAATTGAAAATGTTAAAAATTTTACATTGTTTTTCTAAAATTAATAAAGAAAATAATTAATACGAACAAATTTCTATTAAAATATATATTATTGAACTAATTTCAGATTCAAAAAACTTATTAAATTCTTTAATATCAAAAAATATATTAAACAAAAAGGAGGTTCTTTTAAAAAAGCAATACTTTTAAAATTTAATAAAAATTAATTTTTTAAGAAAATTCACAAAAAATAACCCTAATATAATAATGGGATGATGAATAAAAAAACTAAATTTATTTTTTAAAATAATTTTTTTGAAGTTGTAAAATATTACTTTTATTGTATGTTCACAAAATAAAACAGAACTGTATTTTTAATATAGATTTTTCAATCATAAAATAGAATTTATTCATTTTTCTTATATATAAATTAATTAAAATAAATTTTTTAAATTTTATTGAATAAATAATAAGTAAAATTTCAATAATAAAATTATCGAAAATATATTTTAAAAATTAATTAATGTATAAAATGTTTGTGAGAATAAAAATAGTTCTTCGCAAAAAATATTTTCTTTATTTCTAAATTATATTTATTATGATTTATAATTAATTGGTAACAAAATAATTCATTTTATATTCACTTTTAGGGATTATATTTTCACAATTTATTTATTAGTATTCATTCCCACTATAATGTTGACTTTGTGATAAATTTCATATTAAATAATAATATTTTAATAGTATTTTATGTTTTCTTAATCTCGATGTAGTGTGTATCACATGTACAAATCAATGTTTCCTGTAAAGAGTGAAATAATACATGTTGAATATAACATACGATAAAAAATCATTCTATGTAACCCAAAATATCAAAAATAATAAAATTATTAGAAAAATATTTCAATTTTTTTGGGTGTTATATTTAGATCATTAAATTTAAAAGGTCTATGATACTAGAATTATATTTTGAATTATTGATGAATAATCTCATAAGGTATCCACTCTATATAATAAATATTATAAAATTCATGCAACAAGGTTTTAATTTGTATATAACATGACTTGAAAGAATGATTAATGAATACTAATTCATAGAAAGTTGGATGAAATGATGATTAGTCTATTACTCGAGAATTTGTAATAAAAGTAAATAAAAATATAATGATTTTAACTCGTGTATTAATTTTTTTGGTTTGTAAAATCACTTTATTAGATATGATATGACTATTGTTAAATAAAATCAAATATTGAAAAAAATGATGTTTAACCATATAGTTCATCCCAATCAATTCTGGGAACTAGATCTCGAGGGATAGAAAAATGAATCACCAAAAATTAATAGAAAATATTTAATATTTAATATATTATTATCATTATTAAATATATTATTTCAAGGTCCATTATTCATTAGACTAAATTTATCAAATTCTATGATTCTAAATGGAATAATAATACGAAACAATCTCTTGAACTACCCTTGTCATACTGGATTTACAATAATAATTAGATTGAGATTATTTTAAAAAAATTGAAATGATGTGCAGAAATATTAAATCATAGTAAATATAAATTATATCAACAATTTAAGTATCTTTTTTATGAAAACCCAATTTTTTATAGTCGATAATGACTATAAATGATTTGTACGAGATGACATATTGGTCATGTAGTTGGATTGAAGACAAATATTTTAAGATATTTAAGAACTATATGCGACCAAATAATTTGGATGTGATATTCCATAAATCATAAAATAAAGTTATTATTAATATATTTTCATGCACTTTCCTTATATGAAATTTTATGATTCATTTATTTTCTAATGTGATGAATTTTGACTAAATATTTTACAATATTGTAATGATCAATAATGAATGTATATTTTCTCTTATAAGTACTTCTTGAAAGAGTAAACATTATTTTTACCATTATGTTGGAGAAATATACCATGGAAGTAGTTTTGAAATCTATGTTATGATGGAAATATTATTTAAAATATATTAATGTTATATTATTTCAATATTTTCGACATATAATATTATTACTCTAGTAAAAAAAATTGTAAATTCAATTTGGGGATATTTTTTGTAAATGAAATGATTTCAAATATTTCATTATGTAAGAGAATTTTTGTAATAATTTTTTTTATATTGATAGAAAATTTTAGAAGATTAAAAATATAGAATTCAGAGTTTATTTTTCTAGATAATTAAAATAAGGGTAGTATTATTAGGACATATTTTGAATTTTTAGGATTTATTTATTTTATAATTGATATAAGAAAAAGAATTTTCTAATATGTCTAGTGGTTTATAAAAAATTTTAGTTTTAAGAGATATTATTATGTCAATATTCTACTTTTGTATCATGTGTTTTGAATATCACAATACAATTGATAAGAATTTTAATTTACTTATTGTATGGGGAATGATTATTTTATATTCATGAAATAATATCACATACATTAATTTATTGCTCACTCACTCTCTCTAAATATATTCTGGTACATTGATAAGCTATTTTAAATTTATTAAATCATACCTTAATGTGCCATGAAGGTGTTATTATTGGGCAATACAATTTAATATTAAATTTTTCAAAAGGTAGATAATTACATCTCATGTTGGAACACATCCAAAAGATATCAGAATCTGAATAATGGATTTTCATACAATAAAGACTATAAATTCACCCAATATATTTATGGAGTAGTATAAATCAATAATTTTGATCTATACAGAGATGACCTATAATTATTTGGATGTATACATCATCTCAATGATGAAACATGTCACACTGAAAATAATCATCAGTGAGTTTTCCTATGACCTCTACATGGTGTGGTTTTCATTTTAAAAATCATATATTTTAAAAATTTAATTATTCTTTTTCCGATCCATCTAGATCAACAAGTTTATATTTTTTAGAAGTTAGTTAGTTTGATCTCTCTTGATCGATGATCATCCCTGTATAATGTTGTACATTCTAATAATATTGTCTATGATATACTAGGGTAAACATTCCACTAATCATGAGATTGAATATAACTTATGTTGTAGAGGTTTTTCACTACCAACATTGGTTTCAAAGAAGTAATGGTATAGAAACTAGGTTCATTTTTCCTGGTCTATAGTTCTAAATGTTCTGGGTGTAGAATAAGGATAATTAGGATCTTGTATACTAATTTTTCAAGATTCATTAGATAAAATAAAATGGTGGTTTTGAACAATAGTTATAATGTTATTAATACCATTTCATGGGTATCTATACTTTCATATGATACTTCAAGAATTGTTTTTATAATTAATAATTTTATTTAAATTTTTCATAGATAGTATTTACATATTAATAGTTTTAAATTTAATTTTGTTTCTCTATTTTTTTAATTTATATATCAATACTATGATATTCATGGGAAACTAAATTTACTGATTGTAACTTCTCATCACAGGTTCTAAATAATGGTGCCCTGATATTGTCTTATATGTGACATCTGGTATGGTTTCCCATAGGCCATATGCTTATGGATACTAGTAGGAACCTAATATATAACATGGGGATACTATAGACTCTTTATCTCGGAAGAAAAACAATAGAAAAAATATATATCCAAAAAATAAAACCATGTCATAATCCATATAAACTAGTATCACATGATAGACCAAAAATATATAGAAAATTTCCATTCTAAACTATTTGATATTTCATGCAATATATGTGTCACATGTCAATTTTCAAAACCTTAAACTAAAAAATCTTAGAACTACCAAGTGGGTCGCATCACCATATCTGGTTCCCTAAAAATGTTCTATACAAATGTATCCATCAATCATAGGGTCCTTTCACTTATCATATCATGAAAATATGAACACTATTTTTGTACCAATCTGGATGTCTGAGTGTGTTCTGAGTACAAATCATTAGGCCACAAACAACAATGTTTAGAAAATATGTAGTCTATAAGAATTCATAAAGTTTATATATAATAATTCCAAAAAAATATACAATTATCAGATTGAATAATTATTTAATTGAAAACATAAATTACACCATTTCAGAATGACACCTGACCCATCAACAGATGCTTCGACCCATGCTGATGTCTGAACAATCCCTATGGCATATCACATTTCACCACATAATGTATTTTCATTATTCAATTAATTTTACTTTTTTATCATGGATACATGGAACCTTAGTCTAATGAACAAATTTTGTGCACATAATTTCTTAATATTCAATTAGTGTTTTTTTAAAGCTACCATACCTTCCCACAATTCTAAGTTATGCCATATTGGATTTTGATGCATCATTCTATTTCCCACACTCATAGTTATCATATATATTATTTGGAAGCATAAGTCTTGATCTCATACTTATAGTTATCACATGTGGGATTTTGAGTCACCTGTTTTTGTCCTAGATATATTATCAAATATATAAAAAAATCTCATTTATCATATATTTCATATACATAGAGGTTAAGATTCATTTAACTTCTCATCATGAATTCTCAAAAAACTGTCCCATCATTATTATCATTTTAATCATGGTTATTCACATTAATCACATGGAATAATATGAAAAATTCAACCATAAACAATTTTTCAACATTACATAATAATAACAACAACACAACAAATCCAATATCCCATTATTCAATAAATGTATAATGGTAATTTAAAACAATTTCATGCTCACCTCATTCCATTAATTCTATTATTGGATTAATTAATTAAGAAATTAATTAATCAAAATAATGAAGAAATTTCAAATTGTTGAAATTCATATTTCACTATTACCTACACATAATTAAAATGAAGAATTTTTTAATTTCAATTTAGACCACTTATCTAAAGATCATTGATATACATCCACAAGACCAAAATCCCACAATTTAATGTGAAATGATCATTTTCACAATGAAATAAGATGATTAGAATCAAAAATCAGATCCATGATAAAATGATTTATGAATAAAGAAAATTTAGATCTAAACCAATGAAATAATAGAAATAAACCTACCTATTCATCTCAATGGAGTGATGGGAATGGGTGTGAGGAAAAAACATGAGAGGACATTACAAACATGAAGTGGTGCAGATCCGTTAATGTGATAATCATTTAATCATGAATTTATTATTAAGGGACTAAGAATCCATCAGAGAGATCCCAAAAATGAATGAAAATTTTTATGTTCGAGTTTGGTTGAATTGGAGTTAATACCGTTGGGGTTCAATAATTTTAAAAGAACTATTTTGGGATATAAATTGCACCTATCTGGTTTCATGGTCATTTTCAGACAATTTTCCAAACCATACACTCTAACTGTGAGCCTCATCTTAGGGCCACATAGATACTAAGATGATTCATGATTTCACAAACCAAGCACCAACCATGAAACCCCACTATGTTTGGGGTTTTTATATTTTAATGGGGTATGCACACCATATGGTAAAACCATGCCCCAACCATGATCAATAACTTCAAAAATTCTCCCTTTTTTACATGAAACACAATGAAATAGAAACTCACTGAAGGTATATCAAAAAAATATGTTTAAAAGAGAACATTAAAACGTTAATAGGAAAACTTAAGAAAGATTATGACCTTAAAATCTCTAAAAAAATGTATCATCTCATACTATAGTAGTATTCCCAAGATTCATTAATATTCTAAGGTAAAAATATTGGGGCATTGATCCCACATATCTACCTCTCTCTCTCATATATACCCTGATCACAGTCCAGTTGACACATTTATGAAAATATCATAATTTTATTTCCAAAAAAAAACATCATCATTGAGATGCAAAAAAATTATCAGATGATCCTTGAAGGACACCTAAGTCTTAAGATCAACATCATCAACATAGATCACATGTTAAGCATAAGGGTGATACCCCTGAAGGCGTGAATCAAGAAAAAATTCATTCATATCACTGTATATCTTTGGAAAATATAGTAGACATTCCATGGAACCAATTCTATCTGCAATCATGAAGGGAATACAAAACTTGGGCAACAATTTTCACTTCCTCTAAATCCTACAGTGACCCAATCTAGGTGACACATGAATAAACAAATGATCACCCACCATAAAATCAAGGGTTAATTTACTCCTATATGCATAATAATTCTACATTCATTAAGCCGTAGAAATATTTTTTTGAATCATTTGAACCAAATATGATGTATACTCCATGACACTGGGACTAAATAACTCTAACTAACATGCTTCCACCCAACAAATAGGTGACGTACATGTCCTACCATGAAGATCCTAATGTGGTTCTATCTAAATAGTCACATCATAACTTTTGTTATACGTGAACTCAATTAGCACTAGGTGCTTGTCCCACAACCCACCAAAGCCAAGAACATATTCTAAAAGAATATCCAAATTTACCTAAATAGTAAATTCCACCGTACCATCTTCCTGTGGGTGGTAATTCAAACTCAAATCATACGTGAACCCATAATCTTCTACAAAATAACGTAGAACTATGAAATGAAACACGAGTCACTCTATAAAACTATATATCGCTGAACCCCATAAATATTAAATATCTCTTCAATTTATATGTCTCCGAAATGATCCATTGATAATGTCTCTAATATATGAATGAAAAGTGATAAATTCATCAAGCAATATACTATCAACCAAGTAACATCATTCTCACGTAGGGTCCTCTGTATAACTACCACAAAACCAATAGTAATATAATCCCACTTCAATTCTAGAACAAAAAATTTATGTAGTATGACACTAGTTTTGACCCACAAAATTCACCTTTTGAAAGGAGGTGCATCATTCCATGAACCCTATAATCCCCCTTTCATGTCTGGTAGCCAATTATTTTGACATAAGACATAGTAAATATTTGGTCAAAACTAGATGTACTACAAATTTCAAGGCTCGAAACTCAACAATCAGCTCCTCTTGTGTATATTTGAAATACAAACATGGTTCAGAAATGAAATATTTCATCCTCATTTATATTTGAATCAGAAGGTGATCCAAGATATTCAAGGGTTTACCAAAAGAAAAATGACCCCAAATACTCATAATTTATCCCCCTCATTCAACTAAAATATGGGGATTCAACTGATACTAATATGTGAGGAATTTGATAATATCCCTCTTGAACAATGACATGAATATTAACCAGTAAATTATTTATCATCCACCAAAAATTAGACTCCTAAGCTGCTTGTGTATGAGTTTTCCTACTCAAAGCGTCATCAAAATTGTTTCCATTCCCATGCATATATGATTCCTAAAAATCAAATGATTTCATCTACTCAAACCATTCCCACTTCTTGAGATTCATTTAACAAAATGGAAAATAATAATTAATGCTCTTTTGATCGATATACATAGTAAACATTTATCCTAATAGATAATGCCTCTAACACATAAAAACATTAACCATTGATGATAACTCGATGTCGTAATATGGTAATTCCAATCACACGGCCTTAGCTTGCATGACCCATAAACTATAATTTGATCCCCCTTTAGGATCACTTCTCCATTCCCTATCCATGATGCATTTTAAAACAATGTATATAACTCAACCAAACTCTAATAGTATCGATACTAGTGCAGTAGTCAAGTGATTATCAAACTCCTGGAATGAATTATCAAATTATCTAAACTCCCATCTTGGTCAAACCCAAATGTGGTGCTTCCATGTGGGAAAGTCATGGATATCTTTAGATATTATCCCACTAAACCTGTAAATCTATAGATATTGAAAACATTCTGGGAAATATCCCAAAAAACAATGGACTACACCTTCATTGGGACCATTGACATAGATTCCTCTATTATGATGCGACCTAATAAATGTACATGGTTAATCTAAAATTGACACATTGATAGAATAGAGTTTATCCAACACTCACTCTATTTAATCATAAATATTTCATGGTTATGGGAATGATCATAATGAGTCTTTTAGAACACAATTATTTCATCCAAAAAACAACCACAAATTAATCCTGGTAAGAGTGTATGATTTAGTTCATAATGTCCACAAACAGAACAAGATTGTTTCTCATCCTAAATGAAAATTTGGTGAAATCATATAAGCCATAAATACTTTCAAAAGGTGTCTATGTTATATAAAAATTATTAAATATAAACTAATGATACCATGATATAAATTCGATATTGGAGAACATGTAATATCATATCCGCTGGTTTAAGCGATCATCCATACGTCGAAGAGGATATCAGTTCTTCATTGTCATACATTTCAACTACTATTAGTAAATACATATGCTCAAGGTCCCATTATCCTTCTTTTTCAACAAATATAGAGAACCCCAAGTTGACACACATGGATGGATAAACCCTTTCTCCATAAACAATTCCAGTTGAGTATTAATCTCATGAAGCTCTATTTGTTCCATTTTACATGGGGGTAGAGATAATAGCTCAGCTCCAAGAATGAGCTCAATCGTTATGTCCATATCTTACTTTAGTTGAAGCCTAGATAATTCCTCAGGAAACACATTTCATTACTAGTCTAAAATGAGTTTAAAGAAATCATGCTTCACTCTCCTGTTATCCAAAAATATAATTTCGACCTAGGATGTATGATCCTGTAGTTCTTGATGAATTGGCAGTGCATGGCTATCCTAGATATCCAAATCTCCATGATGTACATATCATTCACCGTCAAGGGATTTAAAAGGAACTCTCTTGTGGTAGATATAAATGTGGGATTAGTATGATACTAACTAGTCCATACCAAATATCATTTCAAAACCTGGCATGCCTTGTGTGTAATGTTCCCATAGGACAAAATACTCAACTCCCCTGAGAGAAATTCCATTGCATTAGAATATTTATTTCGAACTAACTCCCCCAATGTGTCTATTTTCATAACCCCAGTATCAAACACATCCTCGAGACTCATAACATTTACAATTTTTACATATATAAATAAATAAGGGGACACAATATCAAAGAAGGAACTATAAATTCTAGAATATACAAGAATATTACATCTAACTGTTGATAATACAACCTCGTTATCCCCAACTCTATGCAAAACTGCATGAAAATTCCATACCCATCTTCCCTATTCTATAACCTGAGTCCCCTAATCCACACCACATTTCAGATATGGGAACTATTTCCAAGAAGTAACACATACACTATTGCGACATCCACAACCAATAGAACACCAACTATCAGACTGATATGGGGAATAATATATCTGTTTAGCACATTGATTCAGCCTATATCCTCTATCATTACAAATATTTTATGGGTTCCTATAGAACCAATATATATGTTCAATCCAACCAAAACCTTGAATCTTTAACGGTGTTCGGTGACACAATATTTTAACATTACTCATCATAACACACTGGTGGAAGATCGTGTTGGTAATTTCCAAAGTAACTGTTCCTTTCCCAATGACACTCTACATCCCACTACTTTGGTTATCATTTTTAAATAAATGATTCCTAATATTGTAATTTGTACCTCTCCATCATCTTGAAGGAACCACTTCTGTCTCACTAGAATCCACCTTCACGTTTCCTTTAGATATAATAGCATAATTCACCACATTTGATAACTTTTTACGCATAATGTTGTTAACCTGGGACTCAATATAAGTTTTTTCATATATCCTAAAATTATTTCACTAAATCAATATCATTCCATGCCAATGTTAGAACAAACCAATAATTGTTATTGATTCATAAAACTTATCCCATATTAGATACACTCCCATGTTTCATCCTCATAAGCTTAGATTCCCTCTCATACTAGATCATATAAGGGAATAATCACTCTAATAACATCACCTGAAAGTCCTTCCACTCCGTGTTCTCCATCTATTCATCCTGAGTCTAAATATCCAATCAATGCTTCATGCAACCACATAATATATATTTTAATATCTTGAATATATTCCAAACATGATTCTTTATGTGTTAACTAATTATATGGATAATCATAATCAAGAACCCAATTGCCTTTGGTACACCCTCTCTTGAGAATGGAGGAGGGTGTTAGAACTTTAACACCTGATTCAGGTATGGCATATGCTTCACAACATTCCATGGGTTTCCTCCAATAAAATTCATAAACTAAACAATGTTCTCAAAAAACATTTATCCTAATTCCCACCTCGGGATTATCAGAGCCCAATGCTACACTACCAGAGGAACATTTTATGTCATGTGCTCCAATCATCCTATCAACAAGAATCATCACATAGAAATATCTAAACAATTATAAACACACAACTCAGTACATACTAAAAAAAATATTACAATTTCACACATAGTATATATTCACATACATCCATTAAAATTATTCCCTCATACCCCACCACATGGCCAAAACCATGGAACTTTTAAAACCCTCATCCATACCCTTCATGGGTCCTTGATCAAATAGGATAAAAAACATTCATAAAACATGGTTCCCATTAGAAAACAATTTATCCAATTCTTTTAAAATATTTAACATCATTAAAAATTTAAAATTTCATATTATCTGCCTTTTTAATTTATATTTTAGATTAATGAATATTATTTTAATTTAAAATCTCACCCCCAATATAGAATCCCGCCTTATTATGACATAAACTATCATTACATTATTCAAAACGGAGTATCTGTAACGTTTAGTGTCATGGAAAACATGAACATAATACATGAAACAAAAAAAAAATTCTTCTTAATCACTTTAAAGGCTTCTCCTTATGTTCATACTAGGTTCATTACTGCATCTCATAACTAGGGGACATACATCAAAAGAAAGGGTGAGCAGAGGGCCCAGTAAGGGAAACAAGAGAATCATTTTACATGTGAACTTGAGATACTTCAATAAGGTCATGAAAAGAACTTTAAGGCATGAGAAAGAAATCATGAGATATATCATAATAAAAATAACATTTTTTATAACATGATGATGTGGCTACATCATTTAACATAGACAATCATGAACATATCACCAAGGTCCATCCCCAAGGTGTCATTTGAAAATTACCAAGGTTATTCACCAAGATATCGTGAAAATTGTAATCTCTAGTGGTTACATCATTACCCAATGCATTAGAGCGCTATCAGGGTGCACCGTTAAATTTTCCTTTGTTATCATGTGTTCAACATATATCATCATCAATAATTTCATAAACAGCCCATATATCCTAAAATAAATGGGTTTCATTTCATAATAATAACGTTTTAAAAACTACTTTAAAGACATGATCTTTGTGTCACTTTAAAACCCACATAAAAGGAAGGTGGGTATCATGTATGTAAATACCAGAATTTGAAATATAAAATTTTGTTATATATGTGAATACCCATTTAGAAGAAAGAGATTTGAGTATTCACTTAATAAAATAAAAGAACATTAGAAAAAGAGAGAGACATTTCGAGATGGAAATTCTGCAGCATAACGGCTATGTTTCGTGGATTTAGAAAACATTGAAAAGAGAGGGGACATAGGTCAAAGATTCATAAATGACCTATAAAACAGTGGAGGGAAATAATATGAAGGATATTTAAACATGGTAATGAAATTTGAAAGATATACCATATGAAATGATGAACATGAAAGGAAGTCAAAAATAAGAGTTATCTTATGAAAATTCGGCAGCCTAACGACATCATTTAAACTTCAACAAAATTGAATTGAAGAGATCAAATATGGTATCTCATCATATGAACATAAAAGATAACTATTATAGATATAGAGATCATACCCCAAAAAAATAAAAAAGAACATGAAAGACTTGACATGAAAGTAGAACTTGAAAACGAGAAAGGTGAAAGAACCACTTAAAAATTTGGCAGCCTAACGAGGCCACATAAAACTTCAAAATACTGAATTGAAGAGGTCAAATGGGGTCTCTCATAATATGATCATAAAAGATCAGTATGATAGATATAGAGAACATACCACAACATAATAAAAAGGAACTTGAATGACTTGACATGAAAGTAGAACTTCAAAACGAGAAGGGTGAAAGAACCACTTAAAAATTCGGCAGCCAAACGGCGTCACTTAAGCTTTCTTAAATCGAATTGATGAGAGACAGAGGGGGTATCCAATCATGTGAACATGAAAAGGGCAGTAAGATGAATATAAATGAAAATCCTCCAACATAATAACATGGAGCATAAAAGGAATGACATAAAAGATATTACTTGAAAAGGAAGAGAGAGATCAGATCCCTTACCTTAAAATGTTACTCTTAAAACTCAATGTTTTGGACCTTGAGGGCTTGGGGGCACCTTCAGAGGACTCCTTGGGAGGTAGTGAGACCAGATCTTTGTTGGGGAAGAGTTGGGAGTGGAATGGATGAGAGGATGGCGTGGTATTTATAGGGAAAGTGATGCGACAAGGCATTAATGGCCAAGGGACACCTCATTAGTGGTTTTGGAAAAACCATGGGCTTGCCCATGGTATTTGCCACATGGGACACCTCATATCATATCTTACTATTCATAAGTCGACCATATAGACTACATACTTAATAAATCATTTAATGATGTCATTAAACTCCCGTAACTTAAAAACTGTATTTTCACTATTCATTGAAAATTCAACTTTCTTAGAAAAATCCCAAAATTTCACCTTAACCAAATATCGATGCTCTGATTTTAAAAATGAAATTCATTTTATAAAAATAATTTTCTAAATATTTTTAATTTAATTTTTCAATAAATACACTATTCACCGAAAATTCATTTTTGTTCAGAAAAATCCCCAAAAATTACATTAACATAATATCGATACTCTTAGTTCAAAAATGAAATCCATTTTATAAAAATAATTTTCTAAATATTTTTGATTAAATTTTTAATTAAAAAACACTATTCACCTGAAAAAACTAATACTTGAATAATAATTTATGAAACCAATATTTAACCATTTTATTGAATCACATTACTTAATCAAGGTGCCTAGATTATATTAATGCTTTATTTAAGTGAGATTACTAATCCATTTGGTCACATTACTAATCCTAAGCATAAAATCACTATTCATAATTTACTATTCATAAAAATCAAGTTGATCTTATTAGACACTAAATTTCGTACTGAACATAATTGTAAAAGACCATTTTTTGAAAATCATTACACATTTTTAATTATTTAAGGTTTACATAAACATTTTTTTAAATATCCTTTCTCTAAAATTCACCAAAAATATGTATACTATATTTATCCTGACATTTGAAAATTCATGAACTTCATCATAAGAAGAAATAAATTTTTTTATTTAAAACAAAGGATTACACAAGGCAGTTATGGTCTCCATACATATCCCCTTATCGCACCAGCATAGGACCTATGTGTAAGGTGTGCTAAGGTGAGAGAATCTGAGGGAGGCTCGACCAACATCGTAAGAGTATTAATTTTTATCAGTTTGAACTTATCGTGAAGGCGATTCCATTCTAGTTCACACGATGAATTTCGTCTTGGGTTTGGTCCAGAGAAAAGCCTAGTGGTGCTACCTCCTTCCCATGTTCTATTATATGGGATTCGATCAGTCCAAGACTACTGGTTGAGGCCATAAAATCTTCTTTCTATATTAATTAACCAAGATCACTTGTATTTAGAGACAAAAGTCACATCATTCAGTTTTCAATGGTCATACTGACCAACGATCATATAATAATCAAAATACAACTGTCTCATTTTAATTATACTCATGTTAAATGGAGCAGTTTTGTTGAGTATGAAAAATAAAATAACACAAAAAAATTAGGAAGCAAGATTTATTCAAAATCTCGGGTTAATACAATCTTCCCCCCTTAAGAAATTGCGTCCTCGCAATTTTTTTAAATTTGGGTTTTGAAATTTCATTTAAAGTCCCACATCAGAAAAAGAGTCAGTAACACTATTACTTTGAAATATAGAAAAGGAAGTACAAAGGTCACCCGAGTTAACCAATACTAGGATTCCATGTAGGAAAACATGGATATGGAAGAAAAAAATAAAGGTTCATGTTCTGAGGGAGAGTGATAGAAAACATGATTAGGAGAAAGTTAACAATAAGAAAATCACAAACTTATGATGTGTGTAAATGGTCTTTGATTACCCAGTAGGAAACGTTAATAGACAACATTTTTGTTTTACGTTCCTTTTCAAAGTTTTGAATAATTCATTTACTACATAGAAAAAATACATAAGGAAAAATACCTACCTTCAAGTAGAGTTTCATCCTTTAAAAAATTTCTTCCAACTAAAATCTTTTCTCCAAACGATGAGCATTCAAAAGTACTTGGCCTCATCAAAGAACAAGAATCATCTTATAGAGAATCACATAATCTACCAAAGATTAACTATCTATTTCTTCTATCTTCAAACATTATCCCAAAAACAGAAAAGGTAAGATAAAACAACTCTTCCAAAATAAAGAACCCCAGAAGAAGGGAAACTACATTAAATCTTCAAAGTTCCACAGTACTACCCAAAGTTCATCATAGACCAGTCCTTAAATAATTGTCCTTAAAAATCCTCAAAATAAACCAAACTAATATTGAAACCCAAACACAAGAAGGATTTGATAACATAGTCTTCCAAGGTAAACTTTATCATTCATCTCCAAACAACATTAACCACTCCTAACATCATATAACAAAAGTAACTAGCCTAAACATATTTACCCCATGATAGGTTAATCATTTCCATAAGAAACCTAAATAACTATAAGTTCGCCTTAAATTCATCAATTCTTAAAAATATAATTCAACCTTAACTCCTCAAAGAAAATACCGTAGTAATCTATTTACCTTGATCAAATAGGGTTGCCAAAATATTTAACTTCTTCAAAAATAATAATCATAATTTAATCCCCTATTCACCCTTTTTTTAGAATAACAACTTTACTACATCAACATGTGGTACATAACAATAGATGTTTTCCTTAATGATATAAAATCATCTTAGGTAGTGACTAGTTGATCTTAGAAAACATAAAATATATGCTCAGAGAGGACGAACTAAAATACAACATGACATAGACAATTATTGCGAATAAGATACATGTACTGCAGTATTCATGATCCATATCAGCATAGCACTTGCATTTTTCCCTTATCCTCGAAGATTTGGATGCTTATCATGCTTCACACCCATTATAAGAGAGAATTACCTTGGATAATGTCTAACTTCTCCACATTTAATACATCGAAATGTATAAGGAACATTAGATCGAACCTTATCTCCATTCATCACATTATCCATTTTTTAAAGCAAATGGATACTTTATGCCCTATCTTCCCACACTTAAAACATCTCCCAGTTACTTTGTGACATTCTCCTTGGTTACCCTTTCCACAGTTTTAGCACAAAGTAAATTGGGTTTTCCTTCCCTTATCAACTTTATCATATGAACATCCTTGAGACTATGTCTTCTTCTTCATTGATGAATTTGGGCATTCAACTAGGTACCAATTATTAATTGTGATATTTGATAGATGGTTTGGCATAATCACAATATGCTGAACTTGATCTTTCGTCATCTCTGTCACATCAATAGGGAAATCATCACATTTCCTATCACATTGGTTGTTGGGACATGTTCTTCCATTTCCCGCCATTAACTAAGAAAAGAAGTTATAATTAGGGGCTTGAATACTTATCCAATAATCATTAAAAGCAAACTTTACGCATAGAAGGATAAACTTGTAGAAGGAAAGTATACCCTAACTTGTGATCCCCTAGGTTCCAATCTATGTTATCCATGATCATATATTCTCATTTGAATCTTTATTTTATTTTATCTTGGTTCTTTTAATAATGGTTCACACTAAGCTTAGGAATTTACCAAAGCATATCCCCCAGGAGTGTCATAACCAAGATTGTAGAAAGGCCTGTTGTAGTGTACCAGTTCCCATTCGAGTCTAGCTCAAAGCGGTGTTTTCGGGTTTTACCCCTATGTACATCTGTGCTAGAGCCGCCTCTACCTGCTCGTATCCAGACAGGGATGTATTTGCTTGGCAAACCCTTACTCAATACTCACCAAAATACCAGGATGATTTCCTATATTTAAACATTTATATAGGGTTCTTACTAAAGTTTTCATATGATAATTTCCAAAAATAACAAAACCAACATTTGATACCAACTATAGAATCCCACCTTTTTGTCACATAAACTTTCATTATAATATACAGAACTGAGGATCTTTAAGGTTTAGTGTCTTGGAAACCAGGAACTTAATACATGAAACAAAAAAAACGTTCTTCTTAAAAACTTGAAAGGATTCTCTATATGTTCATCCAAGGTTTATTACTGCATCAAAAAACCTAGGGATATAATCAATAGAAAGGGTGAGCAGAAGGCCCAGTAAGGGAAACAAGAGAAATATTTTACATGTGACCTTGATATACTTCAATATGGTCATGAAAAGAACTTTAAGTCATGATAAAGAAATCATGAGATATATCATAATAAAAATAACATTTTTCATAACATGAAGACGTGGCTACATCATTTAACATAGAAAATCTGGAACATATCACCAAGGTCCATCCCCAAGGTGTCATTTGAAAATTACCATGGTTATTCACCAAGATATCATGAAAATTGTAATCTCTAGTGGTTACATCATTACAGAATGCATTGGAGCGCTATCCGGGCACACCCTTAAATTTTCCTTTGTTATCATGTGATACACATATATCATCATCAATCATTTCATAAACAACCCATATAGCATAAAATAAATGGGTTTCATTTCATAATCATAACATTTTAAAAAATGCTTTAATGACATGATCTTTGTGTCACTTTAAAACCCACAAAAAAGGAAGGTGGGCGAAATGTATGTAAAAAAAAAAAATTAAAGTAGAAAATTTTGGTATATATGTGAATACCCCTTTATAATAAAGATATTTTAGTATTCACTTAATAAAATAAAATAACTTTAAAAAAAGAGAGAGACATTTTGAGACGGAAATTCTGCACCATAACAACTATGTTTCGGGGTTCTGGAAAACATTGAGAAGAGAGGGGACATGGGAAAACATTCATAAATGTCCCATAATATAGTGTAGGTATATAATATGAAGGATATATAAACATGGTAATGAAATTTAAAAGGTACACCATATGAAATGAAGAACATGAAAGGAAGTCAAAAATAAGATTTCTCTTATGAAAATTTGGCAGCCTAACGGCATCACATAAACATCAACAAAAATGAATTAACGAGATCAAATAGGGTCTCTAATCATATGAAAATAAAGGTTCAGTATGATATATATAGATATCATACCCCAACAAAATAAAAAGTAACTTCAAAGACTTGACATGAAAGTATAACTTGAAAACAAGATGGGTGAAAGAACCACTTAAAAATTCGGAAGTCTAACGGCGCCACTTAAAATATAAAAATACTGAATTGAAGATATCAATTGGGATCTCTAATCATATGATCATAAAAGATCGGTATGATAGATATAGAGATCATTCCCCAACATAATAAAAAGGAACTTGAAAGACTTAACATGAAAGTAGAATTTCAAAACGAGAAGGGTGAAAGAACCACTTAAAAATTCGGCAGCCTAACGGCGTCACTTAAGCTTTCATAAAACGAATTGATTAGAGAAAGAGGGGGTATCCCATAATGTTAACATGAAAAATTAATTAAGATGAATATAAAACAACATCCTCCAACATATGAACATGGAGAATAAAAGGAATGATATAAAAGAGACTACTTGAAAAGAAAGAGAGAGATCAGATCCATTACCTTAAAATGTAACTATTAAAACTCAAAGGTTTGGACCTTGAGGGCTTGAGGGAACCTTGGGAGGACTCAATGGGAGGTAATGATACCAGAGCTTTGTTGGGAAAGAGTTGGGAGTCGAATGGATGAGAGGCTGGCTTGGAATTTATAGGGAAAGTGAGGGGACAAGGCATTAATGGCCCAGGGACACCTCATTAGTGGTTTTGGAAAAACCATGGGCTTTCCCATGGTATTTTCTGATGGTATTGACCACCTAGGACACCTCATACCTTATATTAACATTCATAAGTCGACCATATAGAGTACATACTTAATACATCATTTAATGATGTCATTAAACATCTGTAACATGAAAACTATATTTTCACTATTAATTGAAAATTCAACTTTCTCAGAAAAATCCCAAAATTTCACCTTAACCAAATATTGATGCTCTGATTTCAAAAATGAACTCCATTTTATAAAAATAATTTTCTAAATATTTTTAATTTAATTTTTAAATAAATACTTTATTCACCGAAAATTCATTTTTTTCAGAAAAATCCCAAAAAATTACCTTAACATAATATCGATGCTCTGTGTTCAAAAATGAAATCCATTTTATAAAAAAAATATTTCTAAATATTTTTAATTAAATTTTTAAATAAAAAACACTATTCACCCGAAAAAACTAATACTTGAATAATTATTTATGAAACCGTCATTTAACCATTTTATTGCATCACATTACTTAATCAAGGTGCCTGGATTATATTAATGCTTTATTTAAGTGAGAGTACTAATCCATTTGGTCACATTACTAATCCTAAGAATAAAATCACTATTCATAATTTACTATTCATCAAAAAACCAGTTGATCTCATTAGACTCTAAATTTCGTACTGAACATAATTCTAGAAGACCATTTTTTGAAAATCATTACAAATATTTAATTATTTAAGGGTTACATAAACATTTTTTTAAAATATCCTTTTTATAAAATTCACCAAAAATATGCATACTATATTTATCCGGACATTTGAAAATTCATAAACTTCATCATAATAAGAAATCAAAATTTTTATTTAAAACAAATGATTACACAAGGCAGTTACGGTCTCCTTACGTATCCCCTTATCATACAAGCATAGGACCTAATTGTAAGGTGTGATAAAGTGAGAGAATCTGAGGGAGGCTCGACCAAGATCGCACGAGTAGTAATTTCTATCAGTTTGAACATCTCGCGAAGGCGATTCCGTTCTAGCTTCACACGATGAAGTTCGGCTTGGGTTTGATCCAGAGCAAAGCCCAGTGGTGCTACCTCCTTCCCAAGTTCTGTTAGATGGGCTTCGATCAGTCCATGATTATTTGGTGAAGCCATCAAATCTTATTTCTATATTAATTAACCAAGATCACTTGTATTTAGAGACAAAAGTCGCAACATTCTGTTTTCAATGGTCATACTGACTAACAGTCATATAATATTTAAAACCCAACAGTCTCATTTTAATTATACTCATGTTAAATGAAATAGTTTTGTTGAGTATGAAAAATAAAATAACACAAAAAAATTAGGAAACAAGATTGATTCAAAATTTCAGGTCGTTACACTGAAAGATTTTTTTGTGCTTGCCTGAAATGAAACAGTTCACAATGAAATCTAACATCAATGAATGATTCATGTATAATCAACCTTTGTTCCATAAAATATTATTAAAAAATGTCATAAATAATAACATCGCATATTAAGTGCATCGCCAAGGGTTAAATAAAATCAAACTATAAGAGAAAACCTAAATTAATAACTATCCCACATGGTTTTCATTGGTTTTACTCCATACATGAGTTAAATACTCCCATGCATGAGCTTATGGCCCAGGATTAACTCTTCCTAGTTTTATGTCTACCTTTCCCAAATATTAATACGAATGAAAAGAAAATAAAACAATTTTTATATCAATTTTTATTTTCCCAACCCATGTTCCAAATGCTTGTTCTATGAGCCAGTCCTCTACATGACCTCAATAACACCTCCCCATATGATATAGACAATTGAAATGTAGTGAGGATATAAAATATAACTTAAGATGACTATAACCAATTAATCGAAATAGTAAAAAGTAGTAATAAATAAACAATAACATGTAACCAATAACTAGAATCATAAGATAATTAATAAAGACCAGTATCACATGACAATTCAAAGTAGGTAAATAATATATAAACTACAATAGTAGATATGTCATTACATATATTTGTCAAGTGTCAATTTTAAAAAACAAAAATATAAATAATTAAAACAAACCAGTAGTAATTGGCATCATGCATGTACCCCTCATATAAGATCCATCATATCCAACCCATATAACATAGGACTCAAAAAAATATTATTCCATGTAAAAATGTTATCTATATGGGTACCAATAAGATAGACATGGAAGGGTGTGAGTATAATATAATTGGCCACCACTAGTGGCGTATAAAAGAATAGCATGTCTATTATGGTTTCTGTAGTCTTATAAATATTATTAAAAATAAGTTAATAGCTATATAATTTCATTATTCACAAATTAACTACATAATATACTCTGGTTCATGATGACACTTGAACAATCAATACATACTTTTCCCTACGTTGGAGTCTGAACCATCTCTAAGGGATATCACATTTCATCAGATAAAATTATTTTATTTTTCAATTAAATTTAGATTCATATTATTTATACATTGAACTGTAGTCTAACGCCAATATTATGGGTCCAAAACATCATGGATTTCACCTAGGGGGATATGGAAGCATCATTCCCTATCCTACACCACAGGTTTATTACATATGGGAGTTTGAGCATCAGTTCATGTCCAGAACAAGTAGTTATCACATATGGTATTTTGAAGCATCAATATATATACCACACTCATAGTTACAATAGATGGGATTTTGAATCATTAATATGTGTCCTACAAATGTTGTCACGTATATCACAAACATCAGAGAAGTCACATATTTCAAATACCTCATGTTAAGATTCGTCAACCTTCTCGTCAAATATTATCAGTAATGTGTACCATTACAATTATCAATTTAATCATGGATATTCACATTAATAACATGTAATAATATGAACAAATCACCCTTAGAACATTTATCACATTAAATTATAATTCTAATAAAATAATAAATTCAACCTTCCATTTTCCTCTAATTGAAAAATAAAAATTTCAATCAATTTCATAATATCCTTATTCCATTATTTAGTTAACCAAATATTTAATATATTTAATGATTTGATTTTGAAATTTGGAAATTCCAATTTCACAATTATATACATATAATTAAAATCAATACACTATTGAATGAAATTTATACCACCTACCTCATCATCGTTGATGGACATTCACCAAACCAAAATCACGAAAATTGATATGGAATGATCAATTTCACAATCCGGGAATATATTGAGAACCAATACCACGATACACAATCAAAGTGATTAAGATCAATGAAAACAAAGATATAATCCAACAAAAACTATGAATAAAATAGTCTTCTTCACCAAGAATGAGAGACATGAGAGAGTGTAAACCGCATGAGAGGAGATTACATATCAAAATAGGTGAAAATACTCTAATTTGATATTCAAGTCTTCAAGAACTGACATGAAAATGCATCATAATTTATTATGGAACACCACAAAATAAATGAAAATGTTAGGTATGATCTGGGATGAATTTTTTGTATGTGACGTCCCAGACCTAGATTCCACTTACGGATCCTTGATCCTAGTTAGATACATGGCATGGTGTTTATCTCCCTGAATTCTATTGGCTAATGACTAGAATTGAGAGCCTAGGGTGTGTCTATGGGTAGAATATTCCCTAATATCTATATTTTTTTAGAGTCGATAAATATAATATAATAAGGGATAATTAGTGAAATTAATGATTTAAATATAACTGACCAATGAAAAAAATTAGAGAAATAAAAAACTGAAAAAATGTTAATCATATACAAAATATGGAAATACATGGAATGTCACTATGAAGACCATAGACATGGATACAATTTGGAAAACAATAAATTTTATACAAAAGTAGAAAATAAGGACCCAAAACTATCCATGAATTCTATTCTCTATATCGGTTTTCTTCTAGTAGTCCATACTAGTGAAAGAAAGAAATAATGTTTCTGAATATGTTCACTTCCCTTTATCAACACCTAAATACATGTAGTTTTTTGGGGAACGAATTTCACCTAGACTGGGTGTGTGATAAATACTAGTAGGCAATACCAATGGCATCTATAACATCCATTCTATGTAATATAAACTGAATGAGTTTAAAATAATTCACATAAAAATGTAAAGTAGTTCAATAAGGTAAATAACCAAGTATTCATGTCATCCCTCCATTATTGTTTGAACATTTTACCGATTAATTAATTAATTAATTTCCATTTTATAAAATTATGTCACATGAATAATATCCAACACCAAAATTCTAACATTATAGAATAATGAAGGATTCAATATATAACAAAGAATCATGATGATATTAATAATGATGAAGTTCCATGATAATAAAGGAGGAATCATTGGCCTTATTATTTGAGCCAACTATGGATGAAACAATACCCTGGATATATAGGTAAGAGTGTAATATGAGGAGTGTCATACATGTTATTTCCTAGAAATGATTATTACAGTGTCCAAAAAATCATTCACTATAATTTGGTATAAGAAATGGTTTGCACGAAAGATGTAGCCAAGATGTATCTTGTCCATTAAAGGATTTCTAGATCTACAGAGTCTATCTTAGGAATCCTTTAATATTAAAAGAGTATTCATATGGTGGTATATTGTGCATCAAATTATAGACATGGATTACGTTCCAAGGTGGTTCTTACCCTTGGAAACTGACATATCATAATTGGAATGACCTAAACGCATGCTCAAGGAATTTCCTTGAGAATCCAAGGTGAAGTTGAGTCTAGCCACGCCAATAATAGTTTTATGGTCTATATTTATTGTCCCCATATAATAAATAAATTTAAAAACATAGGCCCTAGAGTAATAATGCCTCTTTATTATTAATTTGGTTTAAGACATAACCTTCAATTAGTATGACAAGGCTAGTTGGTCATGCAACCATTTAACTAACTCAATTATGTCATTATTATTTAATATGGTACACTTTGCTACATTCAATTTGACATGTTAAGGGGTTCTATGAACATGAAAATTAGAATAAATTTACATTTAATAGGGCTATGTAATACATATAAATAAACAATCCATTTGAAATTTAGAATCATTAATTACACTGAAAAACATTCCTTTGAAGAATCAAGTGAGAATAAAAATTACTTTAGATATTATAATTCAATTATCATTTAAACTAAAAAGGCTTTCCTTTAGAGATATCAAGACAAGCCACACCCACATGGTTGCAAAAACATACAAGTCAAAGCATTGAAAGCTCAATTGTGGTTAAAACCCTACTTGGGGAGGACTTCATTGAGGTGACAACCACAAAAGATGGATATCATATTTGATAAGAGACGTAAAATACAATTATAAAGACTATAAGAAATAAATATCAATTGAAAAGGAAATAACTAATGAAATCATAACATACACTTGAGAATTTATAAAATAATGAATCATGAGCATTGAGTTATAGACCACCTAACTCATGCTCGTATATATGTCATCACCTAGTATTAGTCATTAATTTGTTCTGGATTAGAATATATTTAAAGAAAAGAAAAATTCCCAGAAAATGGGGCATATGTGCATGTATGTAAATGTCACCATAGATAAAAATAATAATGAACAATGATGAAAAAAATTAATATCTAACCTATATGGATCCATCGAGAAGAATATTTCTTTGATTAGAATCTATAAGGATGGTCAAGATAAATGTATAATGTAAAAGAAAACATGAGGTCCAAATGGTGAAAAACATGGCATTCTTTACTAGAAAAAAATAAGAAATTATGGTTGATTTAGTTATTAATTTAGGTTGTTAAGGTAAAATCACTCATTAATGGGCCTTGAATGGTTAGAAAAACCATCCCCAATCATCTTCCTTCTATTGATGGAAATGGGAATTTCACATGGTTAGGCCACATAGTAAGGAAAATTGTATGCCAAATAGTGAAAGTTCCTCAATAAAAATGTCTAAATTTTATAGCATAGACACATGTCCCATGGTTCTAGGTTAGGCCAAACCGTGAATAACATATCACCCCACCATTGATCATTGTATTGTTAGAAGTTAGAGTGCAGACTTTTCCGTAAGATTTCTACTAAAAATAGAATATGCCTTTTTTCACCCAAATATTTGGTTCCAAGTTTTGAATACTCCCTAGAAAACCATTATACTTTTGTGAAATTATTATGTATCGATAAAAATTCCAAAATAAATTATTAGATAATATTTAAATAGATTTATACATGAGTTGAAAAACCAGGTTCATACTGGCTTTTACCCTTAAAGGAACTAGTCCTCTAGTACACCTTCTAAGGGTTAGAAAACACTATCTAAGAACATCTATTCCAACTAGGAAAATATTTCAGCCTACCACATCCCAATCTCATTCAATACATGGTAGTGTTACAATATCACATGTAATAGAGGGATTGCCTGACCTTAGAGAGCCTTTGTTCACCATTATACAATATTTATAGGATTATCCTAAAATTAATCATCAAAATCCAACTCGTTTTCCTTGGGATTATTAGAATTAGATATGCTAACATGATAATGGAGAAGCTTTGAATCTTGGATGACATCATTCTTGGTATAATACATCTAAGTTAGTAACAAACCATAGGCTTCCAAACTGAATCTATATAGAATCTCAAACAACCCTACAATATGAGGTGGCATGTTTCCTTCCCTCTGTATCTGGATATGACCTAGCCTGGGAAATATTCCTATGAAAGCATGATCCCCAACCCCAAACTCAAGAGGTCATCTATGATGATCAACATGAGATATATATATAGACTATGAAGTATAAATATTTTTACTAATTAGCTAAACATGGCCTAGATTATACGTTATGAGACAAGGACCTTTTAGGGTTACCTTTCTTACCATTATACGTCATAGGGGTGAATGAAATAGACTACCATTCAATCCGTCAAAATGAGACTTTTGAATCGTTTCCTGTAAGGTATTGTTATATGTGAACATGATAAGTGAGATGTGATTATCATATGAACCACCAAAACAAACGTTGAATTCCCAAATCATTTCCTCTATGTCCTTATTCATCTGTTCTATTTATCCCTCAGTCTGAGGGTGAAATGTTGTTCTCATAAGAACCTATGCACCCATATCCTTATACAAAAATTGGTATAACCATGATATGATATTTAAATCCCAATATGATATGATATTATGAGGAACCCCATGTATTTTTATGATCTCATAGACAAATAGTCATCCCATATCATCAATAGAGAAAATGTACTAGATAAGAATGATGTTAGATACTTTTTTCAGTATTTCTGTCAAAACTTATAAAACATCACTAACTCTTGGTGACATTCATAAAAAACTACAAATTCTGTGAAAAAATCATCCCATTTATATTCTTGGACTACAAGTGCCTTTAACAATCCTGTAGGTCTCTAGTGCTCTACCTTCACCAGATGAAAATTGGAACACATAGTGATAAATCTAGCTATGTGATATTTCTTACCAGTACACCAATATGGGTGTCACATATCTCAATTCATTTTTGAGATTCCTAGATGGACATAACACTATGATGCATGGGACTCAGACATCATATTCACTATATAGAAACCTAGACATGTCCCTGTGTATACAGGATTCCTTGTCTATCCATGAACCAATCTAGAGGAGGTTTACTCCTGAAATATTCTCATTGATAACCAATCCTTCATCATCTAATAGTTTTTTATCTTCACCTTATCATGGGTGCAGGAGGAAGCATTCTAGAAAGAGAGATAATGCTACTCATGAAAATCAAGATACAACTTATAAATGTGAGACATTATTTTTCAATCATCTTAGATTCTCTTATGGTAGGTGCTTCAGAATTTTAGACATAGTGCTTCCTCTATATCATTTCATTTACTAGGAATGTATGAAGTATCAAAATAGATGGAATGAAAATATTCAACCCATATTCAATATATGAGACTCAATTTACACTGTAAATAGATATTCATGAGGCTCTTGTGGTCCATATAAACAACAAATCACTCACCAAACAGATATTGCCTCCAAAAATGTCAGTCATGGAAAACTACATCTAGATTAAGGTCGTGCATTAGACAATTTCTCTCACTAGGTGTCATCTACTATGATCCATAAGAAATAGATATGTACTCATGTATGAGACGAACTCAAAGTCAGATATCTGAATCATTAGAGTATACTGTATAACATCTACATGGGTTTAGAAGTATCATAATGGGTTCCCAAACAAGCCTCCCTCTTAGCTACTAAAAGGATTTGTCGCACCCTTCATACCATATGAACATAACACCATTCTTTTTAAGACTAGTAACAAGTGTAGAAATTTGTGTTAATTAAAATATAAAAATCTTATAAAAACCATCTATCCCTAATAACACCTTATATAAAACACATTCTAAAGATTCTCCTAGGAAACCATATAACTCACCTTTAATGGGTTAATATATACTCATAATTATGTGATAATGTGATGTAAGATGTGAGTTTTTCCATCTAGAAGTTGATGTTAACAATAATGTCATTAATTTGATGCTCACATAGTCTACTCATTCCAATTCTAATGTTCTTATTAGGGTGGACACGAGTATGAGAATACACTATGATGATTTCCATAAATACAATGACAAAAGAATCTTGATAGTGGGGGAAAACATGTTATAATTTCCATGAAAACTTATGGGATGTTCAGAAGACCGAACAACATAATGAGGTACCCATAAAGACCATACATACTATGAAATGTTGTATGAGGTGTGTCTATTGGACTGAATTTTATGTGATGATAGTCTGATCTCAGGTTGATCATAGAAAAAAACATACTTTTTTGTAGTGGTTAAAAGATATCATCTATTTGAGGTATTGGATACCATTTTTTGACAATATCTAGTTCAACAAATGGTAATCCATGCATAAGATAAGGGTCCCATATGCCATCCTGAAAAAAGGCATGGGATATTACAAATAGAATATTCTAGTTCATATAAAAAATTCCCCCTTTCAACATTATAGAAACCCCTTGATCTCCTAATGAAATATAGGACCTACCATGTATGGCGGAATGTACACTCGATATTCTCCTAGAAAGTAGTTGATCAAAAAATCAACCTCTCTGTTACGAGGTTACCAAGAAATATCATCAAGAAATATGTCTATGAAATGATATTATACTATAGTGAATATATCCCTATGTAAACGTTGTTCCTCTAAAAACTGATTTAATATATGGGCGATTACTATTCCTAGGCCATGATGCTATGTTTTAGCACTACTAGATTTTATATTGCACAGATCCTTGTGTAGATAAATTATTCCTTCTAATGATATAAAAGATACTCTGCAATGATAATATTACTAAAAATAATTATATAAAACTATGTAATCAATTCTATGAATGAGAATTAAGCCTATCATCTTAATAAAAAAGTTGTCCCATAAAAAAGTATAACTTGACAACTAAAGGGGAAAATCCCTATCTTATTTTATTAACTCTAACTGCATAGCTAGTGGTGTATATAGGTTCATTACACCATAGTAATAAAATATTTCTAGTATGATACATTCAATGATATATTAGGAGATAATGGATTGTTAAGTACTTGTATCAAAATATATGGTTACTATAGTAGAGGATACTATAATAGTACCTTATACAGTACATGGTCTTGCAGCCTTATTCCAAGGTATTAAAAATAACCCATGTAACTGGCCTTATATACGACCCTATAATGAAGATGAACTACCCTGATAAAAATGATCTATTCTAATTACTGGTGACCATGAATCTATACACCATCGTCGTGACCTCTACCATTTACTGTACATCTCGTGCAACTCTTTCTCCCCGCCTAAAATGGAGAAAAATAAACGACTCCTAATGGTTGATATAGGGAAGATCCTAGACCCCAAGAAGCTAATGGAATGGTCTTAAAAAAGTTTTCAAGATTCCCTATATGGAAACAATACCGACACTTGATAGGGTATCTATATCGCAGAGGCATCACATTCTCCTATCATACACACTGTTCACACACAAAAGAGCTAACAATATAGCTACTCTAGCTAGCACTTCCCTAATGTGAAACCTTAAGGGTTTTATTTAGGCTATCGAAATTACTACTTGTCTTCTGTGATGCTAATCCTCTATGCCAGGTAGTATCACCATAACATAGGTTTCACTATGTGATGAGGGGATGATTGAATATTTTAGTTAATTTTACTAGGAAAAAGACATTCACATTAGTATAGATGGAATACTGCAACCCATCCTCGATGTGTCTCACACGTGAAAGTGTAGCACTAGCTAGAATAATTTCTAAGTGCTGATACACAATGAGACTTTATTACTAATCAATTACTAACATAATACCCCACTATACATAAGTGAAATCTCATTCCTGGTTAGATCTTAGTGTCTTAGGAATGAAGTACTCAAAAAAATATCTAGAAGGTATCCCATACCAATCCATGATAAAAACAAGGCTAGTATATCACATACCATATCAATTTGAAAAAATCAAGTATCATGTAGGTTGAAAACATTTCCCTCCACTCTGGAAGTGTCTCTAGAAATTCCAATATAGATAGGGTGGCCTCCAGCCAAGACTCGATATCCTGTGGACCACTGTCCCCTATGAAGGTAGGAGTCTGCCACAACTTCAAATCACGGGTCACATCACCATCATAGTTGGATGTCAGGGAGGACCTGGAATATACTACATTAGATGTATGAAACTATTAATAAATAGAGGATCAATTACAATACTAGTTATAGTAGGTAATTTATAAAGGGGATCTCCTTGCTGTATGACATATGTATTAGTCTCAACATGGTCGTCACCACACTCCTGATGCACGATACAAGGACATCGTGGCTGAATTAGTCTACAATTTCCTTGAACATTCATAATAACATGAATTAAGAAGACAAATGGAAGCACTAGAAGAATTGGAATACAAGAAAATGGATAATTACCCATGGAATACTACCCCAACTACCCAAAAAGAATGCAGGATATTAGTAAGTACTTAGTAAAAAATTATAGGGTTTCTGATTGATGAAGGGTCAACTATACATTTCCTTATCATTTATGGGGAAAAATATCACATTGACTATAATGATTCACTTTTAATGTTATTAATTTATTATATAAATATATTATGTTCCATATAAAATGTATCGTTTTTTCCACTGAATCAACATCCATACACCATAACACTAAAAATTAAACCCACCTAATCTCATTCTAATGGATCGACTCCATAAATTACCTATTCCATACCACGAGGGGCCATAGCTCCTCATGAATTAAAATTGGAAGTCATTTAATCACATCGAAGGCGAAAAATAATTATATATATACATATACAGACATATATATATATATAACACAGAATCAAAAATCTTAGGCATATCAGAGAATAAATGATATAAAAGGAACCATGATGATATTAATAATAAAGAAGTTATAAGGTAATAACAAGGGAATGAATGAACTCAGGGGTCGATCTAAAACATGTAGGAATTTTTTCATGTCTATAGGGGTAAGGATGAATTCCATGGATCATCAGTCAAGGCATTCCCCAATAATTATTATAAGAGAGTATAATGAAATCATCCCTCATAAAATTAGATATGTTTTGGACATGCCCATGGATGGGGCCAAGGTTCCTCTAGTCCATAGAAGCCAAGAAAAATCCAAGGAGTTTATCCAAGGAATCCTACTATAGTACATTAGGGATACTATAGTTTTATAATAATCATCTACTGATATAAAAATATTGGTATCCAAGGCTTGTATAACACATTGCAACAATAATCTATAAATTAGAATATCATCTACGATTTACCAAGTAATTCCCTTAGTAATCCAAGGTGATCTTGATCTTCAACACTCTTATAATATTCTCCAGGTCCATATTCAATGTGTACCTCATAATCAATTCATTTAATAAATCAGGCCATGTAATACTCATGCCCATTGTTATTTAAATTGGTTTAAGTGATATCCTTTTATTAGTGTGACAAAGATAACTGTTCATAGAACAACTTAATTAATTCAATTATGACAGAATCATTTAATTAGATTCAATCATTTACATTCAATTAGACATTGAATATAGTTATATATACATGAAACAATGAATTTGTATAAATTTTAATAAGGACATGTAATATATATAAATATACATTTTATATACAATTCAAAGTAAATAATTAAATTTAGGAACATTCTATTGAAGGGACAAATGAGAAGCAAAATTATGATATCTATTACTATTCAATAACAATTTAAACAATGAAGAATTACCTTTAGTAGGGTGAATCTAAGGCACAATTGAACGATGGCCCAAACATTCATGTGAAAGCAATAAATTCTCAATTATTGATAACAACCTATGTGGGGTCATCATTATTGATGTCACATCCTCCAAAAATAGAATAATTGTTCAACAAGAGTACAAGAATACAATTTAAATTAGTATAAAAAATATTTTTTAATTAGGTGATGCTTGAGGAAATCTATGAATACACAAAATAATTTATTATATGATGAATGTTGAGGGATGAGTTATAAACCACCTACCTCATAATTATATTACTCTCCTTATCTAGTATCATCATATATTTTGTCCTCTATTGGAATACTTGTTAAGAAATGATCTATGTCTTCAAAATGTTTCATATGATACTACATTTAAATAGAGTCATTGATAAAAAGAAGAATTATGAACTACTAAAAAGGAATTAAGATCTTAGTAGCATTAATATGACAAGTAGAAAATTTTTTTGATCAGACTCTAGATGGAAACTTAGTATCAATGCCTATCAAAATGGAAATAGTGAGCTTTAAAGTGAGAATATAGGGGACGATTTCAATAGAAAATGAAATAGAAAAATGGGATGATATAATTATTATTTTAAGGACATCATTATAAAATAATCAAAAAACATGCGTCACCCATTTTAGATGCATAGTTGGACAAAACATGTGCCAACCATGTGCCTTCCACTATACCAAAGGAAATATTCATATGGTTTTGATACATGACAATAAAAAATACATTCTAACTATGAAAAATACCTCTAGAACATTACTGTTTTTTGGTTTTCCATGAGACATGTGGATCATAGTTATGGAAAATAGTTTTCCTCATATCATGACACTATATAGCCTCACATGGTTAGAAATAACAATGCGCCTATCTGTATGGTTCCTAGTAATAATGGGACATGACTCTTTCTCCCAAAAACTGGTTCTGGGGTCTAAAAAATCCCTTAACACCCTTGAGATATTTTTCAACTCATTAGTCATCCATAACAAATAAAAAAATGAATTAGAAGAAACTTAAAAGAATCCATAGGTGAGTGAAGAATATGGTTCTTATAGGTTAATATTTGGGTGTTTAGGAATTTTAAAATAAAATCTCAGGGAAATAAAACTCTCATACACAATTTCCTGGGATGCTAAGCACAATATTTTTGGGTAGAGTCATGGTTTTGAATAATAGTACACCAACTGTACTATTACCCATTTATTACAAAATTTTCAATTTTCACCCAAAAAAACCCAAAAAAACCCAAAAAAACCAATCCATGGTATAATAAAAATACAATAAAATTGAACATAATAATGAGCACAATAAGTATCCAAATTTTTTTGGATCTTACAGTAATAAAATTTATATTTTTGTGAGATAAAAATTTTGTATATTTTTAGAATAACAAATTATTACACATTGAAGTTCCATATCCACCTATACTAGGATAACATGAGGTGCTATAAATTAATATTCAAGATTAATTTTGTAGTTTTTAGTAATATCATATTTAAACTTGCATCTGAGAAATTGTATTTAGAAAATATTTTTTCCAAATTTAATCATTCCAGTTATATTACAAATCATTATTGGGAATTTTGTATTAAAATTATTATTGATTAAGTTCATCGTCAAAAATCCATGTATACTTTCAATAAATATAAATGATTTTAAGGAATAAATTAATGAACTATTCAGTTTATAATTAACTAACCATTCATTCTATGAAATTCTTCCAATAAATGTATATATGGTTAAATAACTCTTTAAAAATCGTACAAATTAAAAATAATATAGATGATATTGATTTGTAACCCATAATATAGTTTCTCTCCAAATACCATTTATCATTTCCATAAAATTAATATAAATGAAATTAAGACCAATTTTGTATTTTATTACTATTTTTTAATCAATAGTCATAAAACTTTAACTTCTATATTTTGTAGGTCGAGAGTGTATTTTGATAAGGGGTAATTAATTAATTTTGAAGGGTTTACCTTAAATATTTATCTCTTTTCACTAACATGATATGTCTTCTATATATTTAAAATAATTTTGGATATTTGGATAAAATCCTTGATGTTAGTAATACGTGGGTCATATTAGAAATGAGATCATCAAATATTGATATGTATAACCCATGAAATCTCACACAAGGTAGATGTATCATATCATTTACTATAATACTTATGCTTCAATAATGTTTTTATAATGAGTTTTTTAAATAAATAAATTTATATCATGATTTCTATTTGTTAAATAGTTTTTCATTTTGATTTATTTGAAAAATATTTCAAAATATAAATAGTTGACTAATTTCATGAATATACAATTTCATTATTCACCAAAATTCCATCTTAAAAATAAATAAATATAGGTTTCTATGATTAAGAAATATGATTTTAAAATGACTATGATTTATATTGTCACGAACCAGCCCAGGTCGACCCTGAACCGGTCACCCGATCCGGTCCGCAGCAAGTCCCGAGGAGCGTTCCCGATCCCCCCGGGATGGCAACAAGTGCCGAGCATTGAAATTTTTGTCGTTGGGAACGATTTCAGCCCAAACCAAAAACAGGATCAAAAGAAAGAATATAACCTAAACAAAACAGACTAAATACTAATGACATAAACAAAACTACATCCCAACATACCACCATGTGACCTCACGGGTCACCACCCAACTACAAACCAACGTCGCTCCATCACTGAGTGACTCAATCCAAGAAAACCTGAACTCAAGGAACCTGCAACTGAAATGGTAAAAGATAGGCGTGAGCACAAAATTACTCAGCAGGTGAGCCCCACAACAAATCCCAAAGCACTGCCAGTAAATAAATAATCTACATAATCCAGGTTTGAACTACAATGTATAAAAGTAAGCTCTCATAATGTTTCACTTGAAAATCAAAACACGAGACATTTCACTTATTCTTTTTCCAAAAAATGGATTCCTTTCATTAGTTCTAAACTCATTCTAAATGGAAAGAAGTGTTACATTTTTAAATCTTACACAAAGAGAATAAAGAATTTTCATTTGAGAACCTTTTTCCTAAAATCTAACAGTATAAGCTGTGAAAGATGACTGTACGTAAACAAACAGGGAAAACAAGTTCAAGTAAAAGTAAACTAGAAGTTATAAGAAATAACCATGGATGATCCTAAACATCCCTAGAAAACCCCTGGACGTACTCGGGTTCAGACTACCTGCCGGAATGGTAATCCACAGTCAATAACCAACTGGCTGCCCTAATAGCCAAACAGTGGCACGCCCCACAAGGCCTTACCTACCAAGGGGGAACTAACCAGTCTAATCGGGGTTAGCCAGCAACCGTCACTCGATTCTCTAAAAGACACCCAGGAACCCATGGTAGTTTTAGTGATACTGTGTAAGTGGGAGGCCCTCGCACGCATGACTCATCTCACCGCACTTGCCAACCCCTTACACGGACACCACTACACGACAACCTTCAAAGGGAAGTCCCTCTGTAGAGATGCCCCATAAGTAAGTATATATATAAGTAGTCAGTTCACAATTAACAATATGTCAACGAGGCCTCCACATCATTTACATTTAAACAATTTAATATAAAAGCATTTCTAAAGTATATGACACACGTCATTTCATTGAAAACAAGGAACACACATAAAAATTCATTTGAGAAACTCAAATCATCATATTAAACCTGAAACACACTGGTTTCACAAGTGGAATCATTTTACAATATCCATAGGCACCCCACTCTTATCAAGAGCCAAACGGGCCTTTAATCACTTTTTTAAGGAACACTATTTCTCAAATGAAATCCAAACTTTTAATCACGCGTCAAAGGAATAAATTTTTCAACAACCAATAACCACACTTAAAGTTTCCAAAAATCAAGTTTAAAGGTCACACGACATTTCCTCTAATCAAGGTTCTAAGAAAAACACCATTTTCCATAAACAATACACCTTCCATTTTACACACACCAAAACCGTTTCAAAACCCAATTCAACTTGATTTTCACATTTCATAAAGAACTCATTTATCAATATCACCAGGAATTCCCACACCATTAAAACCAAGAAAAATAATTCCACTGAAATGCTAGAAATAAACAGAGCCGAGAACCACATTATAACTTACTACGTAATAATACTTTTAAATTTACTGAAACCCAATAAAATACAAGAAATAAATAAATTCTAAATTTAATGGAAAGTGAAATGGGAGACCTACCTTTAATCGGAACGAGAAACAACACGGCACAAAACTCCCGTTACGTAATGGTTGCACCGTATTGCGCCGTCAAACAGGTCCTAAAACAATAGACCATTAAACAGGTTCAACAATAATAATAACTTAATATTAATATAAATAATAATAATAATGTAAAAATAATAATAATAGTGATAACAATAACATAATAATAATAATAGAATAATATTAACATAATAATAATAATAACAATAATATAATAATATTATAGATATTAACATATTAAAAATAATAATGCTAACGAAATAATAATAACTGAAATATAATAAAAATATACTAATAAAAATAAAATAAAACATGCCTGACTTACATGGGTACGGGGAGATTCGGCGGAGAGGTCCGACGTGGGAGCAACAGGGGCGCGGGTCTGGCGGGAGGCGTGGGTGTAGCTGGGGTGGCGAGCAGAGGGTGAAAAAGCGGGGTGCGGACGAGCAGGGTAGGTTGGGTGCGGTGCAACCGAGGGTGGCTGGCCGGAGGGGGCTGGCCGGACAGGGGGGGTGTCGCCGCCGAAGGGACGGGAGGCCGACGGTGCGGAGCAGATGTGGCGGATAGAGGCGGCGGAGGGAGCCGGGACGGCGGTGGGATCCCGGAGGTGCAGGCGCGGCGGTCAGGGAGGTCGTCGGACGGGGACGGGCAGCTGGGGTGCCGGAGGAGAGAACGGGGCGGGCTGAGCTAGAACAGGGGGGTCGCGCGTAGGGGGGTCGCCGGACGGAGGTGGGGAGCGGTGGGGCGGAGACGGGCTGAGAGGAGGCCGGTGCGTCCAGCGCTGGAGCAGGCGGATAGGGTGCAGCGACGGCGTGCCTGGGCGGAGGCCGGGGACAGGGTCGGTGCTGAAGGAGGGGGCTGCCGGGGTGTGCAGTGAGAAGGTGGGAGAGGGGAGGGGGAGCCGCGCGGGGGAGAGAGAGAGAAGAGGGGGGCTGTGGGAAGAGAGGAGAGAAGGGAGAAGGGGGGCGGCGGCTAGGTGGATTCGGGTTAGGTTAGGGTTAAATATATATATATATATATATGTAAAAAAATATGACTATAATAATAATAATAATAATAATAAAATTTTATAATAATAATAAAATTATAACTTTATAATAATAAAAATAATAAAACTTTATAATAATAATAATAATATTAATATAATGATAAAAAAATAGTTAATTATAATAATAATAAAATGTCAACATAAAAAAATTTAATATTTAAAACGCCGGGTGAACACACGGTCACCAGGGCTGAACGCACGGTCACCGCTAATGATGCGGTGACCGCGCACCGGCGCGAAACCGCCAACACAATTAAACTTCGAAAAAAAAATTAAATCGGGTCCAAGAAGGAAGTAAAAATAAAGGTACCTGTGGTTGGGGTGTGAAAATTCTCCCCACCACAGACACTTTCTGCCTCCAGAAAGACACCAAGACACAAGTCAATCAAGATTCAGGTCAATGCCCAAACGGAACTAAAGGAACCAAAGAAAACTGGGAATCTCGGGATAATCTTACTCCACACAGGTCACACCCGACCCATCCAAGAGAAAACTAAAGTCCGAGGTTGAGGGGAGAACACGAAGGGGTTCTCCCCACCACAAGAAATCAACTATTTCGAAAATTTATCACCCAAAACATAGTACCACACGGAGGCGGGTCGAGCGCGGGAACTCATAACCGATCAAAACCGACTACTATAACACGATCATATTAACACCTCCATCGAAACATTGAACCCACGACTAGAGTCAACAAACTTCAACACTAGGGAGGTCCTAGAGAAAAAGACTTAACCAAATATCGAATCGGAAATATGACCCATTGAAATCCACGAGACATAACCACATCCGATAAACATAACTAAAGCGAGTTCAACCCACACAAGGGTCAAACACACTTTTAAGAAGGACACACGATCCAGAACATCACCTCCACACGACAAGTCTGCTTGGATTATCATCGAACAATTCCATCGTCACTTTATAAAAAACAACTCATTTACAACGCTGTTGAAACATTAATAGTAGGAAAACAAATATGAAATTGTTTTTAATTGCTCCACCGTCAATACGGAAAAACAGAACCTGCACCGAGGCTTCACAACCCTAGGAACTCCAGACTATGCGCGAGCTTCACCCCAAGACCTGTGGCTGGGGCTCTGATGGCAAAAGCATCTCCTGGCTCACAGTCAGGTACTGACACTCTCCAATCACAACGTCCTCTTCAAGCGACGCTTCCTGCAAAACTTCTCCAAATGACCCAGACAAGCGCATCGATGACACGTCTTCGGAGGGTTGCGACAAGACGGCTTTAAATGCCCTAAATGACCACACTGATAGTATACCATCGAACGATCTGATGAACTGGAAGCTGGGACCAAAGGGGATATCTCATTAGGAACAGGTATCTCTGGCGCCTTTTCCTCACTAGAGGGGGAACTCTTACGAACAACATGGGACACTGAAGTATTAACCACCCTCACACCGGAAACAAACTCATCCAAGAAAGCTGTCTCCACCAGCTTCTCGAAACAAAGTTATTTAGAATGGAGGACTCACTCCTTGATCTCTGGACGAAGACCCCCAGTGAAAAGAGAGACCTTCATGAGCTCATGCCACACTACCTCTGGAGAAAAGGAAATCAGTTCCTTGAAATGGTCAACATATGCCTTCACCGTCCGTTGGCCTTGTTGAATATGCAGAAGCTCTATATTTTTCTCCAGCTTCACTTCCTCTAGTAAAAACCATTGGATGAAAACGATTCTAAATACATCCCCCGTCATTTCAACTTGCGTTGATGATGGGGTAACCCTCTTCCACTGGTCCAGAGCTAGACCCTCAAACAACTCCATAATTGCACGAACCTTATCATTATAGGGAGTTCCCAACATTCTAATGACACGCTCCACTTCCTTGAGCCACTCCACTACCTCTAGCGGACCCTGATCACCATGGAGAATAGGCAAACTCTGAGGAGGATCAAAAACTAGGCATGACCTATCAGAGTCATTAGAGACCTTTCTAGGCGGCATTTTCTGAGCGACATATAAAACACAAAACCAAAACCAATATCAAACTGAAGCAAATTCAATAAAAGCGCCTTCATCAAAAACAGTCATCACAAAGACCAAAAAAATACAAACACAACCCAAAATAAAATCCCCTTTTCTATTTTAGATTGAAAAACCACCCTTTGTCAAGACCACTTTCCAAAAACCAATCCACATTCAAACCAAAAACTTTCCAAAACTGTTTCCCCTTTTAAACCAATTTAGAAAACAATGTCAAGCGTTAAATTTCAAATACACACCCAGGTACTCCCATGACCCGTTGAACATGTATTTATTCACTTTCCATTAATACTCGCACCAACACGCATTTTGCATGCATTCTCACAAATGTGCAAATGTTCATAAAGAGGACCCGAGGTTTCACCCCAAATCATTCATAACCAATTCCAAGAAAACAACAGATTTCCAAATCAAGAGATTTCAGTTTTAAAACCCGTTTCATACATTAAAGGACTTTTAAAAGAAACCAATCCAATATTTCAAAACCCTTTTTCATTTACAACAACGTAGTTACATAGACCAAAACAAAAGCAGCATCCAAATTTACATCAACCACTAGAGTGAGGGACTAGTAGTCACGCTCAACCTAGCGACATGGTAGTGGGCCATGTTCCAAGTCAGCGTCGACCACTCGGGGGAATTCAAACCGTGTACTCAGACTCCACATGGGTCACTACTCCATGTGAAATCACGATGTAACATCGTCTTGCCTCCGTTGTCATCTCTCAATCCAAGACAAACCAGAAAGGGACAAAGACACAATTTCTGGACGACCCCTGGCGACTCGAGGTGCGGAATGGGTGAGGTTTCATGAAGTCCTTCTCGTACCTACCTCTCGAGTCCCGACAGTCCTAATCTCCACCTACCATAAAACCCAAATAACAAGAACCTCCTTTGATACCATTTTTTCACGAACCAGCCCAGGTCGACCCTGAACCGGTCACCCGAGCCGGTCCGCGACAAGTCCCGAGGAACGTTCCCGATCCCCCCAGGATGGAAACAAGTGCCGGGAATTGAAATTTTTGTTGTTGGGAACGATTTCAGCCCAAACCAAAAACAGGTTCATAAGAAATAATATAACCTAAACCAAACAGACAAAATACTAACGACACAAACAAAACAACATCCCAACATACCTCCATGTGACCTCGCGGGTCACCACCCAACTACAAACCAATGTCGCTCCATCATTGAGTGACTCAAGCCAAGAAAACCTGAAAACAAGGAACCTGCAACTGAAATGGTAAAAGGTAGGCGTGAGCACAAAAGTACTCAGTAGGTGAGCCCCACAACAAATCCCAAACCACTGCCAGTAAATAAAGAATCTACATAATCCAGGTTTGAACTACATTGTATAAAAGTAATCTCTCATAATGTTTCACTTGAAAATCAAAACACGAGACATTTCACTTATTCTTTTTCCAAAAATTGGATTCCTTTCATTAGTTCTAAACTAATTATAAATGGAAAGAAGTGTTAAATTTTTAAATATTACTCAAAGAGAGTAATGTATTTTCAGTTGAAATCCTTTTTCCTAAAATCAAACAGTATAAGCTATGAAAGATGACTGTAAGTAAACAAACAGGGAAAACAAGTGCAAGTAAAAGTAAACTAGAAGTTAGAAGCAATAACCATGGGCAATCCTAAACATCCCTAGAAAACCACTGGACATACTCGGGTTCAGACTACTTTCCGACATGGTACGCCACAGTCAATAACCAACTGGCCACCCTAACAACCAACCAGTGGCACGCCCTATAAGGACTTACCTACCAAGGGGGAACTAACCCGTCTAATCGGGGTTAGCCAGAAACTGTCACTCGATTTTCTAAAAGACGCCCAGGAACCCACAGTAGTTTTAATGATATTGTGTAAGTGGGAGGCCCTCGCACGTGTGACTCATCTCACTGCACTTGCCAACCCCTTACACGGACACCGCTACATGACAACCGTCGAAGGGAATTCAATTTTTATAGATGCCCCATAAGTACGTATATATATAAGTATTCAGTTCACAATTAACAAAGTGCCAACTGGGCCGCCACATCATTTACATTTAAACCATTTATTATGAAAGCATTTCTAATGTATATGAAACACGTCATTTCATTGAAAACTAGGAACACACTTAGAACATCATTTAAGAAACTCAAATCAGCATATTAAACTCGAAACACACTGGTTTCACAAGTAGAATCATTTTCCAATATCCAAACGCACCCCACACTTATCAAGAGCCAAACGGGCCATTAATCACTTTTTGAAGGAACACTATTTCTCAAATGAAATCCAAAATTTTAATCATGGGTCAAAGGAAAACACTTTTCAACAACCAAGAACCACACTTAATGTTTCCAAAAATCAAGTTTAAAGGTCACACGACATTTACTCTAATAAGGTTCTAAGAAAAACACCATTTTCCATAAACAATACACCTACCATTTTACACACACCAAAACCATTTCAAAACCCAATTCAACATGATCTTCACATTTCATAATGAACTCATTTCGCAATATCACCAAGAAAGCCCACACCATTAAAACCAAGAAAAATACATCCATTGAAATGCTAGAAATAAGCAGAGCAGACCACCACATTATAAATTACTACTTAATAATACTTTTAAATTTACTAAAACCCAATAAAAGACAAGAAATAAATAAATTCTAAATTTAAAGGCAAGTGCAAAGGGAGACCTACCTCGAATCGGAACGAGAAACGACACAGCGCAAAACTCCCATTATGTAATGGTTGCACCGTATTGCGCCATCAAACAGGTCCTAAAACAATAGACCATTAAACAGGTTCAACAACAATAATAACTCAATAGTAATATCAATAATAATAATAATGTAAAAATAATAATAATAGTGATAACAATAACATAATAATAATAATACTACTAGAATAATATTAACATAATAATAATAATAACAATAATATAATAATATTAAAGATATTAACATATTAAAAAAAATAATGCTAATGAAATAATAATAACTCAAATATAATAAAAATATACTAATAAAAATAAAATAAAACACGCCTGACTTACAGGGGCACGGGGAGATTCATTAGAGAGGTCCGACGCAGGTGCAACAGGGCTGCGGGTCAGGCGGGAGGGGCGGGTGCAGCTGGGGTGGCGAGCAGAGGGTGCAAGAGCGGGGTGCGGCCGAGCAGGGTAGGTCGGGTGCGGCGCGGCCGAGGGCGGATGGCCGGAGGGGGCTGGCCGGAGCGAGCTGGCCGGACAGGGGGGGGGGGGGTGTCGCTGCTGGAGGGAGGGGAGGTCGGCGGTGCAGAGGAGATGTGGCAGCTGGAGGCGGCAGAGGGAGCCGGGACGGCGGAAGGAGCCCGGAGGTACTGGTGTGGCGGTCAGGGAGGTCGTCGGACGGGGATGGGCAGCTGGGGTGCCGGAGGAGAGGACAAGGGCGGGCTGAGCCGGAACAGGGGGGTCGCGCGTAGGGGGGATCGCCGGACAGATGTGTGGAGTGGTGGGGTGGAGCCGGGCTGAGAGGAGGCCGGTGCGGGCAGCGCCGGAGCAGGCGGACAGGGTGCAGCGGCGGCGTGCCTGGGCGGAGGCCGGGGGCGGGGTCGGCGCTGATGGAGGGGGCCGCCAGGGTGTGTGGTGAGAAGCTGGGAGAGGGGAGGGGGAGCCGCGCGTGGGAGAGAGAGAGAGAAGAGGGTGGTTGCGGGAAGAGAGGAGAGAAGGGAGAAGGGGGGTGGCGGCTGGGTGGATTTGGGTTAGGTTAGGGTTAAAAAAATTATATATATATATATATATGTAAAAAAAATATGACCATAATAATAATAATAATAATAATAATAATAATAATAAAACGTTATAATAATAATAATATTAAAACTTTATAATAATAATAATAATAATAAAACTTTATAATAATAATAATAATATAATGATAATAAAAACAATTAGTTAATTATAATAATAATAAAATTGGAACATAAAAATTTTAATATTTAAAACTCCGGGTGAACACACGGTCACCCGGGCTGAACGCACGGTCACCGCTAACGATGCGGTGACCGCGCACCGGCGCGAAACCGCCAACATAATTAAACGTCGAAAAAAAATTAAACCGGGTCCAAGAAGGAAGTAAAAATAAAGGTACATGTGGTCGGGGTGTGACATATATGAAAATTATTCTAAATGATATAATTTTTTTGGAAACTATTATTAAACAATATTTAAATAATAATAATTTATTCGATGGATATAGTAAAATAAGGGATTATTATAAAATATTAATATAATTTATTTCGTAATGTCAATAATGTGTCCCACAATATTACATATATAACATTGATGGTAAAAATTGAAACAATTGATGACATATATTAAATGGAACTATGAACCTCTGATGGTGAATAATATATTTTTTATTTTTTGATGAGCCTTGATGGGATATATATAAAAGATATCATAAAAAAATTATTTTACTATATTGTGTGGCATCTATGTAGGGTTACATATTTATCATTACATGATTTTCTGATGTCTAATATTTTCAGGATTATTGGATATTAAGTATTTTTTATTGTGAAAGTGATGTTTTTAGAAAAACAAAATTTATTTTCTTATATGAAAATTATCTAAAAATAATTTTATTATATAGAAATAAATTTATTGTGCTTGGTAAATTTAGGAAGAATTTTTAATATAATTCTAGGTATTATTTTTTTACCCCAAAATCCACAACCCAATGCTCATTTGGATTTTATTAGTGATAGAGTAAAAGGAGTGGAATTATTTTTCATAAATGATAGTATTTAATATTTTGTAGGAGTAACGATGTATTAATTTTCCTATACATACCTTATAATAGAGATGTTTTACCCATGGAGGATAAAGGAAAATATTTTTTACATTTTCTGACTAAAGTAAATGTATAGTTTTTATTTACCATATTAAAATTGTTATTAATTTTTTTGAATCTTAATAAATCTATATTAAACCATTATTATAATGAAAACCTTAATTTTTTCTAAAATAATGAATTTAAAAATATTATATACTTTACCCCATATAATTATTTCAATCCTCTTGGGACTAGATATTATATTTCATGAATTTTTTATTCCATAACTGGTGTTTTAAAATCATGAAAACCTAGCCAAGTGTGAAAAAAATATTCCATATTTTAGTTGGATTATATATTTTCTTCGAAATTATATTACTAGAATTGTATTAGGATAGTCAGGGATTTAGATAGAACTAATAATGTTGATATATATCATCAATATAGTGAAATTATTATTTCTTGTATGAATATAATTAATGTTAGACCATATAGTCTCTTGGAATTTGTTTTTCCACTTATCATAGTACAACCTTCATCTATAATTTATTAAGATTTTCATTTTCATCATATAATATATCATTATGTATAGAGATGAAATTCCCTGGGTTAGATATTTTTAAAAAAATATTTATATATTTATAATAGATATGAAAATGGTTCCACCTCACCTACTTTTTAAAATAATCAGAATTTTATTTTGTAAATTATATTATTTGATATTTATAATTGAACACGAACTGGGAGAAAATAAATATAATGTATTATTTTAATCAATTTAGTAGCGATGAATTGATTTATCTTGTAAATGATTCCCAATGAGTTACACATGATATATTTTCTATCAATTTTTTTTGAAAATTTATACGTATAATCTAAATATCAAAAGTCAATTAAAGTGAATATAAATATTAAATAACATATATATCAAATTTACTTTTAAGTTTATTATATTAAGAAGGTTAAATTATTTCATTATTTTGGTTTGAGAATGAGGTATCAATAAATGTTGGTGAGAGTAGAATATTAGAAAGCTATAATTCAGAATCTAATATCGAGATAATGTCTTTTGAATAATTTAATTAGTCATTAATTAATAATGATGTAATATTAATGTTATTAATAAATCATATCATCCATATACACATTTAATTATTTTAACAATGTTTTTTGGATGATAGTATCATTTATTTATGAATAAAATAATGAAATGTAAGTAATATATGAACTATATTTTAAATAAGAGTTTAATGAGATTTTTATAGTATGGTTTATAAGATCTGTTGTTAGATAAATTGGTTAATTTTGAGGAAACTTTTTTAGAATAATGAATAAAATTTTCTCACATAAATTCAGGATTCTATATTAATTATAATGATATAAGATAATTTTTTAGATTATGATTTTATTCATGTTTTGTTATTTTCTTTAATATTAATCCTATGTTACTAAAACATCATTTCACATATGCTACAAGTATTTTAGAATGATATAAAATTATATTCTTAGTTAAATTTTCCAATTAATGAAAATATTTATATTTCAATAGTATAATGATTGATTTAGTATGTGACAGAGAACATTTGAAGATTATTTGGAATTCATGGTCCTAAAAAATTATAATCATGTGTTTTTTGGAGTGATACAATTTAAGGAACATTAAAATAAAATAATTATGTTAGATGTGGGAATTTGATTTGTGTATTATGGTTTGATAACAATTGTATATTTTCTATTTGAAAATTAATTCATCATATATTTCTATATTAATATTGTAGTATATTTTTCTATCTAGATATTTTCAAAAGGTAAAAAATATATTGAATATATAAGAACTATTTTATTTTATTAATATATTCCCTAGATAATATATACACATTAATGAAAGTGTTAAAGGAAGTAGTAGTTCGAAGATAATTTTATATATTGTTTGATTTTTTATATTTAGATTATAAGTGGATGGGAATAAAAAGGATTTGTCATATTTATTTCACTTTATATTTTATAGAACGTCACAGTAGGCAATCTTAACTTACTCTAATGGAAAAAAATATATATTTCACATTAAATAGGGAGGTGAACATATATGGTGGGCACTAGTAAATCTAAAACTAATTTATTTCCATGACCAAGTAGTATTTAAAACTAATTTATAGGATTTAAACAAGTATTAGTTTCACAATATAATGTCATTTAGTAATTAAAATACTAATTTTTCCCATTTTTCCTATTCACATGTTTTGTTATGTTGATTAATGAAATTATTTCTGAAGGTTTGAAATTAATGAAATTTGTTTGAGATATTGTGGAGTGTGTATTGGTTGAATGAATATAAGATTGGATTATCTATTTATTGATATTTTTTCCTTGTATGTGTATCTAATATATACATAACACAAACCCATTAAATCCATATAAATGAAAACAATATTTACCTTTGTCCTGAGAGAGATCGATTGTTTTCATGTATTTAAAATAAAATCAATATGTGTAAGTAATTATCATTTATTCCCATTACTGGTTGATTATTCTATTATTTATTTACACATTCCTAGAAAATATATAATTTATCACTATATAAGTAGGTATTAGTTGTTTTGTAGTTGGGATTATGCCCATGGGATGGGATTCATTTGTATCCCTATTATAAGATCCTTGAACCCACACTCCTGGATCTGGTGCTATCATTATAAGCACTATGTTTATGGCATTGATACTGATGAAGGTAGCATAATTATCTCCATCGAAAACTTATACATAGAAAATAAATATTGAATCCCATTCATAAACAACGAAATTTTAGTTATATAGTTTAATTAAAAATAATAAATATTTACAAAATAAATAATAATGAATTCAAGGGAGTGTTTTTTCAATATTCCTATATATTAGTACTCCATATTAAGGGTTAAAATAATAGAGAAAAATAATCATGTTAGAAAACTTTCTACTCAAAAATAATTTAATCATTATTCTTCACAAACTGGGGAAAATGAAACCTAAGAATTATCAACTCAAATGCACAGGAATTGTAAATATAAGCATTAACATCTGAACGTTATCAGTGATTTCAATAAAAATGATTATGTAATCAATGTGCATGAGAATGAAATATGAATACTCATCCCCATTAATAACAAGATAATAATTCATAGACCTTAGAATATAAAATTATCAATGGAATGAGTGATATTAATAAATAAGAATGAACCATGTGATTTCAATTTTGATTAATTAGATCATTAATGACCATAATAAGGTAAAAGGAAAGGTGTTGGTATCATGGAACATCATCTTCATATATCTCTTATAGTAGGAATAACCAATATGGCTGACTTTGATATCCAGTAAAATGGATAATGTAAAGAGATATAATGGGGCTAATCCACCACACCAAGAGCTATATTAAAGATAATACCATAATATATTGAGCTATAATGGGGTTTAACCATCATATAATGAGATATAATGGAACTCAACCCTTCATATAAGCTTCATCGGGATAATCTGTGAGCTATAATGGGGATCAACTCTTTTAAATCCATTTACAAAAACAATGTCATAAATAGGTTACGTAGGGATTTAATATCATCATAAAACTAATTGAAAAATTAATTATTTTTTTATAAATTCATTGACATAATAAAAATAAATTCATTCCATGAAAAAATATTTGAAACAATAATAATCAATTAAAAGAAATAACAAGTGCGTTAAAATTAAAAAAATAACCCTATAGAAGAATAGGTAACATCAATGGTGGTTGAGGTTGATGAATGAAAATTTCAATAATGTGTCACTAAAAACATTAATGTGGGAAATAAACATTTGACATTGATTAAAATTAAAGGATTTAATCTTCATTGTAAAATACTTTTTGAAAGATCCCTTAGATCATTTCTTGAGGTAAATAAACTTTCAGTTTTAAAAACATTTATTTAAAACAAAGAAGTTTTTAGACATTTATTATATCATTTTATTTGAAAACATTATTTTAAATAATGATTTAATTTGACGTTTGTATAATTTTGTTCATATACAGTACAAAAAATATAATTTATTTTCCCATTTTAATTAAATACTAAAAATGTTTATTATTCTAAACTGACAATAATATTCGATTTAATATATATTTTATAAATTGTGAAACATGTATAGATATAAATTTTAATAATATAAATACAATATGATTAATTTTGTGATTTTTTTATAAAACATGTATTTTTAAAAAAGGATTGTTGATCAAGGAGAAAAATATAGACAGACTTTCATTAAAATAATTATTAACCATTTTACACACAAAAGAGAGGAAATTATTATATTAAAAATTCATGAATAATAATACGATATTTAATTTAAATGGTTTTATTAAATAATTATTAACTAATTTCCTTAAATGTAAATTCATGATTGAAAAATATCGATTAAAAAGAGGATTTTAATATAAAGGGATCACCACATTAGTAACATTTCAATACTAAAACCCATGAATGAAGAACATAAAATTAAACATTTAATATAATGAAAATAAGGATATTCATGATATAATATATCAATTTTGTAGTAGATACACCTCATAAAATAATATAGTGGTATAACATGACATACGATTCAAATAATATAATCTCATACAATCATCCCTTCCAATGATCATAAAATTTAATTGAGGATTAATAAAATATTAGATTATGTGAATGAAATATAAATAAATAAAAAACAAGTGTAAAAGAAAATAATATATTCATAATAAATTACATACGTATTATTATAATATAAAACACAATGAAGAAGTAATATAAACCAAGGAAAAAAATTGGTTTGTGAAATTCTATACCCCTATGCAATATTCAAGAATAATCCTATTATGTAAAATAATTAAAACTAAAACTGTAAATAAAATTGATTATGACGTATTAGTTAAATTACATGGAAATAGTGTATTGTTTACACCATATAATATATATTAGGATCATTACATTAAAATACTCCTTATGGAAAATTGATATGAAGATTATTACCTTGAGTGATGACATGGAAAAAATGACCTTCAACTCCAATATATCAAGATAATATAAATTATTTTACATCATAGGACAACTATGAAGGTTAAATAAATTATAAATAATTCATTTTTTATTCTGATGAGATATTTAAATAGTCAAACTATTAAGTATTCATCCTGTGTTTTGAGGGCGTTCAGTTCATTATTTCAAAATGGATTCAGTGTGTCGATTGTAGACAATGTGATCTTTATTGAAAAATATATAGGGTAATAATCATGAAATAATAATCGTTTTTATAAATCAATTTTACTTTTAAAATACTTATCAATGATTTTTTTTAAATATTAACAATATTACGATAATGGATATGGTTGTCTCTATGTACACATGAGTTACGTTTCCAATTTTAGATGATAAATACAGAAAGGATTTATGTATTATTATACCATTTAATAATGATAATAATATCATAAATAATATAATATTTATTTAAATATACTTATATATATCATTCAGGTTATTTTGTGATGTAAAAAAATCACATCACATCAAGGAAGCAGTAGTCCACACCTATGCACATATGAAATTATATTTTTAATATGAGAGGAATGGTATGAAAATGACATATTGTATTTTCATAATGATAAATATTTCATTAATATCATAACTATGTTACATATATCACATATATTAATTGAATATATCGTTATCACCATTTATGTTAAGTGTCAGTGAAAAAGAATCTCATCGCTTCATGAGGTGGTATTCCACTATACACACAAGCGACATTTTCATACCCCCCATGGAATTTAAAGTAATGAGTTAAATGAAATATAATAATCCAATAATTATTATGATGTTAAAATATGTTATATATATATACACACATTAAATTCACTATTATTATAATCCATGAGTGGTGATGATGAAAAACAAATTACATCAGTTTGGGAGCTGTTGACCTTTGTACACACGAATTATGGTTGAATTTACAATTTGATGGAAGTGGACATGTATTTAAGAGATGAAATTTACATAATAAAATGTAAATATATATGATATAATTTAGTTATTCTATCATAATAATTTAATATGGTTTTAAGGATGTGGTAGAATAAATAAACAATAAAACCCTTATTTAATCATGATACCTCCTTTTGGACCACATTATTGTGCAAAACGAAGCATTTTTTTGATGGGTTTTTGTGAAATAATTGGATATAGGTAATATGGTGGGATGAATTTAGGGTTTTTAGTGAGATATTTTATAGTAATGTTTTTTAATATCTGATGATGGGATGAGATTTAGTGGACATTTATAAGTGTGGTTAGTGGCACAATTAAAATATTTAAAAAGAAAAATTGATAATAATGTTTTTCACATGTCACAAGGATAACATATTTTCCATTATTTAAATTTAGGTAATATAAGGCCTATATATGGACAAAAATTAGATTTAATACATGTTTTTTGGTATTTTTAACCCTCATTTTTTTATTTTGACTAATGGTAAATCTATTTTTAAGATTACCAAAATAATTATTTTTAATATTTTAACTATATGTTATGAAAAAAATAAAGATAAACATACTATAAAATATAAAATAAAATTATTCAAATATAGAATCAATTTTGATAAATTAATTTCATATAATTATTAGAATTTAATTTCAAATTAAACCCTTATACATGTTTTTTTTCAAAGAAGATATTATTCATGTGAAATATGATTTTATATTAACTATATGAGTAGTAATAATTTTTGTATGAATTTAAATTGATATTCATAGAAATATAATATCAAAATATATTACAATTTTTTTATTTGTAGTTATTCTAATTTGAAAAAATTAAGAAGCATTATGCACTTTAAAAAATATTTTTAGAGAAACATAATTCGAAACAAATAAACAATACTACAATAAAGATAGTATAATGATGATTAAAAATTATATAATTAGATTTAATATAAATAAATTATTTATATTTTTATTTAATTTAAAATACATGATATGTGAGACATTTAATTTAAATAATTTAGTAAAAATAAATAATTTTTTAAAAAAATAAATATTTTTGAATATTAAATAAAGATAAAGATTTTATTAAATGTCCAAAATTTATATCTAGGTTAATTTTTAGAAACTTATTTTAATATATATGTTCATTATATCAAATACATATTTTAACACCTCCAAAATTAATTATAATTTTTTTAGAGAAATAAATAAAAATAATATTTGATGAATAGATTGGTATTATTAAATATTTATTGATTATTTAATAAGAATTTTTCATTAAATATTTATTACGTATGAAAAAATATATATACTTTTAATATTAGTTAATATTATTTATAACATCCTATTTTAAAGCTAGGTTATAATGGCTATATTTAAAATAATATTATTCATTGTTCATTTATGCTCGGTGATTTGTGGGTTGCAGACTATCAAGCATATCATACTCTTATTTTTCATAAATATTGAGAGATTAAATTATACTCCATTTAATAAATATCAAGCTAATTAATTTAAATTTATCTCAGTAATCAATTGTTGGACCTATGGAAACAAAATTTATTGAAAACCACAATGTTGAAATGCATAATAAAATGAATTTTCAATGGAATTGGAGTTCAAAACAAAATGATTTATATTTGAAATGTGTTTTAAATAATATTCCAATATTTCTTTATATGTATTCAAAATATTCTTTTCAACTAATAGAATCAAATTATTTCAAATATAATTTTATAATATTTAAACATATTTTAAAAGAAAATGGAATCCAAATTTTTTTCATAAATTTTAAATTTACATTCAATGAAAAATGTTTTCAAAATGGTTTTCAGTCATTCAATATATCTTTTCAAATTGGTTTGAAATGAAATTATTTTAAAAAAGTTTTCATTTTTTCTTTATAAGTTCTAAAATCATTTTTAAATAAAAACGTGTGAAAAAGGTTTTGATGTTACTTTTATATGGTTTCCTGGAAAACAATTCAAAATGTTTTCATGCATCCTATACATGTTTTAAAAAAAAAACTTATTTCAATTTTTTTCAAGATTACGTTATATGATTTCACGGTTTTATTAAACGAATTTGTTTTCAAAAATGGTTGTTTTATTAAATAATAATTTTCATAAAAAGAAAGAAATTTTCCTCAAGAAATGATTTCAAATAATTTATCAAACAATTATGTTCCATATAAGATGATATCCTTTGTGTTTAATCATTCATTTCTGGGAAAATTATACAATGGCTCTATTCATATTATTTTCTGAATATTTTATGTTTGGATGGATTGTTATTTATGAAAGAAGTTTCTCTATCATGTGTGGTATGTTTATAATACCAACACATCATTCATGGGTTATATGTTAATGTGACCAATTTATCTTCCCCGAGTTATTTATTTATAAATCCCATTTCACTTTCAATGGTTTTATTCTTATGAAACCCTCTTTATTCCACAGTTTACTCTTTTATGAAATGAATCCTGTATCTTTTTTATTGGTTATTATATGATTACATGTCACTGATACCCATTTAATTTTATGGGTTATGATATGTTGAGTCTTTATGATATATTGGTACACATACATATGGTTTCATTACGAGTTGGGTGAGACCTATATCTCCCTCCAATTCCTTAGGCTATGATTTATATATCATGAGATAGAAATGGATAAAACATAGATATATCCTTATTCAATAAAGGACTTGGTCTGCTAAGATAGTGTTAGGAGTAATCCATGACTACTAAAAGTTCATTTTGTTTGAAAAAATGGATACCATGTTGGCATGTGATGTGAACCCATACTACTAATATAAAAATGGAAATATGACTTTACTACTATGAAAATCATTTCTATATGATTATGTGTTTGTAATATATTATATGTCTTATTACATATGATATGACTTCATATATTATTCTATTTATTAAATTATTATTTTTGTATTTTAAAATTCCAATATTTTTTCTGTGACTCATATATATGTTCTTTGATATGCATTATATGATCTTAAAATTTTATTATCATGTTCTCATACACATATTCTAATGTTATTCATATGTATCTCCATTTTTTACCATAATAGAGCATAAGAGTTCACCCCATTCTTATGGTTCCCATTATAAGATAATTAATGATGGATTAATGTAGTATAACTGAAGGTTAAAGTCATCGTGGGATATAATGAAGATCTTTCACAAGTCATAAGATTTTTATCAATGTTTATGAATACACTGAATTCTTATGGTCCCCAAGCATGTACTTTGGAAATGTGATGAATATTAAAAAAATATGTAAAATCAATGTATTTTAATACATGATCAATATAGTTGATATCAAAGGAAAGGTTTTTTCAGCCTTTGTAAAGGAGGATGACAAAAAATATGAGAACTCTCAGAATATTTTTATGGATATGTATAGGTATATCTCATAGGATAAGCCTAAGGTGTCATATTTTTAAATGTACGTGTCAGGATTTAGGAATCAAATAATAAAATGTTTATGATTTATTGGATTTACACTATGATATGTGTCACTGACACAATGATTTCTTGTATTATTCAATGGGTGGTAGTATAATTAATTGGGTTAACATTAAATATGATGAAAAAATTGGTATTTATTTGAATCCAAATTGTACAATGTCATGAGAGAATGATATTTTGATTATGCCAAATTATCTATCACCATATATGATTGACAATATAAAATTTTGGTATCTTCGAAAAACATTGAATAAGATGAAGATGGAATTTTATAAATGTTCACATTATATGTAACCTATAGGAAATAATATTTTTATTTCAATATGTAAACATGAAGGGAAGAAAAATCAGAGGAATATAAAAAATGTAGTGGAAGATGTTATCTCTATTGGATGAAGTGTCATAGTGGGATGAATATTCACGGAGTTCGTTGTCTTATTTTTGGAGAACATCACAATTACCAAACTCAATCCATCGACCTAAGAATTTACATCTAAACAAAGTAATGACTTCTTCCAGGAAAATCATTGGATAGAATGGATTGAAGTGTTTATGTATTTGGATTAATGAATTATGAAATATATAACGATTTTTCAGTTCATGAATTTTTCTTATGTATTTAAAAGAATATGTTGAATACCCCTGATGGGAAAATTTTGATTTAATAGAATGTCTATGTTGTTGGGAAACACATGATAAAGATAAATATAATCATTAATATTATCCTTATGTAATAACAAGGATGTTTGAATAAATATATGTTGGATATGAATATGTTAATTGGATAGTAAATATTACCTTCGAACTAGATAAGGATTTTTGAGGAGTTTTGTATGGAATCATGGGTGGCATTTAAAACATTTTTAGATTTAAAGAATTTATCCAATAGTGTTTGGACTAATGAGACTTGCATGTTTTCAAAAATGATTTCTTTTAATTTGTGTTATTTTCTTATTTCAAGAGAATACAAGATGAAGTTATTCACATGATTGGTATGTGAAAATAAATAGATAAATTCTTATATATAAGGTATTAATTCTATGATGTTTTTGAGAAATTTAGTGAAATTATTTCTAAATGATTTTAGTTATGAATTTATGATGGGTTATAGGTTTAGTTTTTTATAGAATGGTTTATGTTAAAACATAATATGTGGTTTTAGATATTAAAATATTATTTATCCATATAATGATTAAATCATAATAGATAAATTGTGACGAATTTTATTTTTATTTTAAAGGCAAATGTAATGAACTGTCATTTTATATATAGATCTAATGTTATGTTATTACTTTAAGAATGAAAAATACAAATTTTTTCATGGTATAAGAGATGGAGTGTAAGCTCATCAAGGCACAAAAAATGATATATTTTTATTGATATCCTGTAATTATATATTTTTGTAAATATTATTCAGATTTAGAAAAAATGGTCTTCAAATAAAATGTTCTCGTGTTATCATCACTTCTAATGATATCAATGACCATTATCAAGCCTCATTGGGTTATAGATTTTTTATTTTTTACAATTTTCTAACCACGATTTATATCACCCACCATATGAACATTGTAGTTAATGTTTTCTTCTATGTCCAATTTTTAACTTTTATCATATTTTCTCCTCCATGGAAAACCTATCTATGAGTTACTTTGTGTAACCATTGTTGTTCCAACATTATTTTTCAAAACATTTTTCGGGTATTCAATTTTTTATTATTTGGATTCCTTTGAATGTGTATTTCATGTACTACACCATTGATTACCCCAAAAAAATTTGAGGGAAAAATTTATTTTACAGGAGGTAGAATGTAACTCCCCAATATTTTGTGAATTATTGTTTTCAAATTTATTGAACCATTTAGATATTTTTTATTGCACACAACACTAGGAATAACATTTTCTATTTGAAAGTACTATGTTTTTTTAATTAATCACAATACCATGTTATGCTTGTGCTACATGAAACACTTATATTATGTTTAGGTACACACAATACTATGTTTGTCTTATGTCACACAAAATATTGAGTTCCACTGATAGTTTGAGTAACACACGAGGATAAGTTTTACCAAAAACATGATACTATTAATATTTTTGTTAAAATATTATTATAACTACCACATAGCCAATTGAATTGAAATTATAAATATTATTAACTAACCAATAGAAACATATTTACACATATCTATAAAAAAAATAATTTAGTAATCAATTAGTAGATGTTAATGAAAAAACTAATTGAAAATGATTGATTCACTAATGTAGGAAAAAAATTTTTTATTTAAATTTTTTATCTCAATAAAATATACAACCCACTTTAGTATTTTTTTCATTTAATTATTATATTATATATTTATAAATTCTTATTTATACTCATCCAACAATTTTTATATGAACAAGATAGAAATAAAAGATTTTTTTGAATAAAAATATATATTTTTCAAAAAGGAAAATTTACTTCATTATAATTATGAACCCATTTAAAATATTATTTTGACACATTTATAATTTTTATTTGACAAAATAATCTTCATTTTATAATTCCTAATATCAATTTAATATTTTTGATTAATTTTTTTCCTATTTCAAGGTGTTTAATTTTTTGTTGAATACTAAAAGAATTGAATTTTAATCCAAAATAGATATTTCATATAATCTATTCATATAGTGAAAATATATTTTAATTTCATTTTAAAATTTAAATAGATAATTAATTAAAAAAATTAATCAACTTTAGGTCATTGTAACAAATTTTACATAGAATTTTGATATAATAACTTTTCACACTTTTGGACATTTTCACATTGAAAACCCATCAACTAACCTCACCTGTGAGATTTACTTTACATTAAATAATACCACTTATCGTATTAGAATATATAATATCACATTCAATATTTGGAATATTTAGGATTTATAATGTATAATATATTCTAATTATATTTATTAAAAAAATATTATTGAATGTAATTAAAATCAATTATATCAAATAAGGTAAAAAATGATAACTTAATGGTTAAAATTTAATATTAGGAGGCCAAATGATCTATTAAAATGAACAAAATATATTTTATGGATATATTTTAACGTATTAAAATCTTTTATCAAATATTAACAATTATTGGAGGCCCCTTATGTAAGGGAGAACTCTCAATAGTGTTTATTTTTTTCATTTAAAGGATGCCACACCTCCTCTACTATAAAAAGGCACTCACCCCTTCTCCTTATCCACACCCATAAATATATTTCTCAAGACCAAAAACTAAACTATTCTATTAAAAAAATCCATTTATTTATCCTAGATTCCTCGATTTTGGTAGAAATCCATAAAAGGAAGCCATTTGGTTCAAACACACATGAAATACACAATGAAGATGTAACATGCTTTCTCTAGCTCCATTGTTTTATTCACATTGTAAACCCCATCAAATATTATTATTACATTATTATATAATAACATATGTATCATATATATTCTTAGAGTTTGTTCTTGTCAGGGATCAACCTACCCATACAGACACTTCATTCTAAGGAGTAATGAACATACCATTCTTGGGTACGGCCCACTATCGCCTCACAAAATGATGTTTTTTGTTTTTTCCTTTTCCAAAATCAATGTTTGGTAATTATGATGAACTAATTTTTATTATATAATATAAAATATATTATTGATTTTTTTAAATATTTTGTGTATATTATATAAAATAGGCCTTCATTCTTTCTACTTTGAGTAAATAGTAAAATCAATTTTTGGACATGTGGAAAACAAATTCTTCAAAGCAATAGGATCCATACACACTTTACAACGAATGTATTAAGGATATTATTACAGAAATTATATGATATATGTTAAATAATTATTCTACTAAAATAATATATATATATATATATCATTTTCGTTGTTCTATGACATTAAAAAAGAAACAATAATCAACTTTGAGCACGACCAACTGTCTCCCTAAATTATGTACTCTATTACATATTTAAATATTTATAGACTATTATAAATACATATTTACATAATATATATGTCATTTTTATCAAGTTTTACATTTTGGGTACCATGATATATGTATGTGGAAAGAAATATAAAAAACACATGTTTACAAAAAAATTGTTATTACCCAAGATATATAATTAACAATAAAGAGCTCATTAATAAGTAATATAAAGTCATAATAAAATAATATACCACAATATATAATAGAAAAAATTAATGTGATGGATTTATAATTAACTTATATTTATTATATAGGTGGTTTGAATATGTATAAAGAATTTCAAGACTTATTGTAAAGTTTCTCTCGTCTTGCTTTTATTTTCCATGATATGGAAACCAAATTCAAAACCTATTTCATATATGTGGTGTGTATACACTAGTGCAGAAAATGTTTTTAACATCGGTTATTTCTCATTTTTTATATCGGTTTTTTGCAGACGTTAATACGACCGACGTTATAAATATTGTTTTTTATATTGCTTCTTTTCAAACCGACGTAAGAAACATAATATCACAGTGTTTATAATGTTGGTTATTAATTAACTGACGTGGAAAAACGAGGGGGGAAGGTTTATCATGTCGGTAATAATATAACCGACGTGGTAAAACAGAACGGGGGTGTTTATCACATCAGTTATATAATAACCGACGTGATAAACCATTTCCTCGGCTTTTCTCACTTTGGTTATTAAATAACTGACGTGGTAAATTGGTGCAGGGGGGTTATCACGTCGGTTATTATATAACCGACCTAATAAACTAGTCTGAGGGTCTTTTATCACGTTAGTTATTTCAAAACCGACATGATAAAAGGTTGGGGAAATGCTTTATCGCGTCAGTTATTATATAATTGACGTGATAAACCAGTACATGGGTCTTTTATCACGCCGGTTATTAAATAACCAACGTGATAGACCAATTTTTTTTAAATGAAATGCAGTCCTATACTCTCCATAAAAACAACCAGAAACCAAATCAAGAATTCGTACCACAAAAACAGAATTAGACCAAATCATGAACCAAAGAAAAATTAAGTATTTACACTACTGGACAACTCCCACCACACCCCTAGACTACCCCCGACCCCTTGGACATCCTCAAACAACCCTGGACAACCCCCCCCCCCCACCCTCATGTATACCCCAACACCCAGGACATCACTCCCACTCCCCTGGATAGCCCCCCACCAGCTGGACAGCCCCCCGACCCCCTGGACATCCCCAAACAGCTTGGGACAAACCCCCCACCCTCATGTATACCCCCCACACCCTGGATAACACTCCCACACGCTTGGACATCACCCACACCCCTGGACAGCCCCCACCCCCTAGACAGCCCCCCACACCCCTGGATGACCCCCGCCCTCCTGGACACCCCCCACAACCCTGGACACCCCCACCCTCCTAGAAACCCCCACCACACCAGACTGCCCTCTCACACCCCTGGAAACCCCCACCCCATTGAACACCCCCCACACCCTTGGAACCCCTCCCCCCAGACCTGAATCCATACCAGAAAAAAAATCATAAGTAGACCAAAACATGATGTGGAAAAAAATTAAACATTCACATATAAAACATTCAATATTTACACTATCAACTTCAAAAAATCTAAATACAACCTAAACGACTACCAAATACACAATTACAACAACAATATTCAAAATTTCATTTTACACTAGAAACATCTAAAATTCAATCAAACTTGTAAAATAATTTGACCACTTCACTTGTAAGTGTTTAATGTCTTTAGCAGTATAGGGTTGAGGTTCATCAAATAGCTACAAATGAAAAGTATATTAGTTAACGTGTATAATGAATAAATAAAATTGAAATATTATGTCAGTGTTTAAAAGGAAATCATACTAGGTCAATGTTCACATATGTCTGAGTTGTTATTATTTCATACAATAATATTAACATATAATATCTGCATTCTATGACGCCTTATTGTTCATGAAAATTCTCTTTGAATGAGTGTAAAATCAATATATAATTTTTATGTAATAAATAAAAAACTACAAATTATAAATGGATATTTACCTTTGCATTTACATATTTGATCTTTGCACTACTTTTCTTTGGGTTTTTTCGAAAGTAGACCCATGACCTGTTAGAAAAAAATATGAATGTGGTAAATTTAAAATTCATTATAATATATAAAACTATTGATAAATTGAAACATACATTTCCAATATATTCATAAAATTTCCTGCACATCATCATGGATATAGCATATCCAATAAAGTGTTTTCTCCCTTGGGAAACAAACCCCTAACATCCAATGATCACTGATAAAATAAAATTTATGGTTAGTGGTTTTTTATGTTAAATGATAATGAAATCTTTGAGATAGATGTGTTTCATACCTCTCACAAAACGGTATCATCCAAAATTGTGTAACTATATTCTGTTCAAGTCTTTTAGCAATATAAAGCAATATTTGTTCCTCATCCAATGCACATGTTTCAGGGGAAATCAATTGTGGGTCCATGAATCCATATACATCTATCAGCTCATTCCTCTCACAAATGTTATAAAGAAACCTAATACAAAACAGACATAAGTATACATTTTTAATAAATATAACACAGGGAAAATGTGTTAAGAGTTACATGGAAAAAATTTGCACCACGTTGATGCCCAACTTATCTATAGTAACAAGCTCCATGATATCAGTTTTCCTAATCCCCACATTGATTGCAGGTCCAAAAACCTGAGCTTCCATTGCAAACTCATAATGACCGACCAACAAATTTGAATATCATGACAATCTGTCAAGTCTACTAGAATCTGTATCTGATGTCATAGCCATTTGTCTTTGTTGTTGTCTATACTGTATTTCTTTACCTTTGAAGTATTCATGTAAAAATAAATAGAAAAATATATGAGTTTTCAAATGATAAAACAACTTTAATTAAAAAATAAAATAAAAGATATAACATTCATAACTCTATGGTAAGGAGTCAAAGATGTCTGGATGGACAAATAAAAAAATGGTTGATACTATGTCTTACTGTCATCACCTCATCTGTAAGTAATGGTACTCGAGATGATCTATCTATAATTTCTTGTACAGTGACCCTCTGATTCTCTACCTCTAATTATTGATGATGAATTGTATCTTCTATACAATATACCAGCCCAGATGCAACTATATAATGTTGAGGATCATCAACATACAACTCGCAATAAGTAGGAAGCTGCGGCAGAGGAGTAGGATAAAATATAGGGTCCGAAGGTGGAGGTGGGGGAGTGGGAGCTACTAGAGGAGGTGTAGGATAAATAATGGGGTCTGCAAGGGGAGGTGGAGGATTGGGAACTGTAGTATGAAATTTCCTTTGCATGCCAGCAAACATAGACTGTACTGACGCTCTAATCTTTTCCTCCATTGTCACATTAATATTATGATCTTCAGCCTCCAAGGAAATTAATTTTTTTATAAACACCCTCAAAATTAGATATTGAATAACATGTCAATACTTTTCATACTGATACACCTACCACATATCCTCTTAAACGAACAAGATGTTCAGGCTTTCCCAATGTTACATATAAAATATCATGCCTCCTAGTTGCTGTAAATGCCCCCTGTGAGCTATGCACCTCAAGATAGTACTGTATTAATTAATTAAACATTTCTGTAATGATTGAAATTATATGAAGAAAATAGTTAACTTAATTAAATAAAATAGATATCTTACAATCCTCTCAGCTACGATTCTCGATTCTTGCGAAAGATATTTCCCTTTTTTACCATCCAATCTCTCTTCCATTCATCATGTCTATATGGAGGGGAAGGAGGGGCTACCTCTCAAGAGCTTGAAGTCTCTGCTATTAGTTTTTATAATTTTTCTGCAATCATATGATCTTCAAAAAATGCATACCCTCCCCGAGATAAACTATGAGAGTATATATTTTTAGATTGGATATCTTGATGAGCTTTCCTTGTTTTCTATAAATTAAGAATAAAAAATCATTATCAAAACATTAACAAGATCATCTATATAAGATAGCTTATAAAAGATTACATTTCCCTTACCAAAAATGAATCTTTTATTCTACTTTCAACAAACATTCTCCACGTGTCTTTATCTATAAAAGGATATATACGACATGGATTGTCATGAATCCTATGACCATAAATGAAATCAGATGAGAGGGTTGATTTGAAATCCCTTAATCTCCTAGTAGCCATCGATATGCATTTCTTCCTGACTCCTCCAGTGTCATGAATATCAAATGTCATCTGATGAAGAAGAGGTTAAACATATTATATATACTAGAAACATTTAAATAATATTCATACAATATAAAAAGATCTTACCGAAATCGTCTCCCACAATTGAGAGATTATCACATTATCCACACATCTCCAATCATCATAAAAAATGATGATTTTTCTCTTAGCATGAGTTGATACATAACTCTTTAAATCTATTTCATTTGGACCTCTAAGAGTATCATCATCATGAAACTCAACGAGTATCCTCTGATCCTGCGTATGGGAAAGTGTTAATTTTGGTAAACATGTGAACCCACGTTTACCAACTCTTGAACTCTTTGTCATAATAGGAGTACATGGGGAATATTGGGGAACAACAAGAGTAGCATGTGAATGTTCCTCCATAGAGGTATGACCAATATGCTCATCTCCAGAATCACATGTTTGATCAACTGAATGATCTGTCATTATCATTCAAATCAAAAAAACAAACATTAGTTTAAAAATATACAAATTAAATTTTTTTAATACTACTGTAATCAGAAAATATAAAATTTTAATAAGTTATGTAATAGTAAACATTGTGAATATGTTATGCATGTTTAAAAATGGTAATGATGGTGAATAAGGTAAATAAAGTAAACATTGTAAAACTGGTAAACCTGGTAAACATGGTAAAGAAATTGTCACTGAACAAAAAAATATATATATAAATCATGTAATGGTAAACATAATAAACTTAACTAAAAAAACATAAAACAAACAAAAACATATACTTATTTTTTAATACATGTTTTAATTAAGAAAAAACACAAAATATCTAACATTTTATGAAAAAAATAAATGTAAATAAGAAATAAACATATGTTACCTCTAATTTTAGGAATGTAAAAATGGATAATTTTCCCAAATTATTTTGTCGTGATCCTTCCTTATGGCACAAACCATGTCTTCAACATGATCATCATGATGTTGTTTTAATCTTTCCAAGGAAGTAAGGATCTCACATAAATTAGAATCTTCATCAAGTTCATCCTCACCAACATATTGTCCATTCCCTTGTAAAACAATAACCCACTTCATATATGATTGATCTAATACATAGTGATTTTGTTTTTCATTTGTTTCCATTATAAAAGAATCATCTCTATCATCCAATCTATTCAGATTAACAAGTGTCATTCAAAATTCATCATGTCTGACACTGTTGGTACTGATAATCCATTTACAGTTAAAAATAGGAACATTAGTTTTAAAGTAATCAACCTCCCATATGTCTTCAATCACTCCATAATATGCACTTCATGTAGAAATTAGGTCGTTGTCCTTAGAACTCAATAAATGCATTTCTTATGCAAACACCAATACACCACTATTCCGAACTAAAATTCTGTTGTCCTGAGCTTTCGTATGAAATGTATAGCCATAAATGTCATAACCGGACCATTTTATCACATTCAAACATGTACCACCCACTATCCTTTTTAATGTCTCTAATACATATAATCTACCAATAAAGGTCATTTTAAACCATGACAAATTTTTGTTGTTGCGCTCATTCAAAATCCACATTAATTTCTTCTTTGGATGGCATTGTTTCAACTCATTAATATGCAATGTGATATACGGCTGAGAATCAACTATGATATTCAAGATGTATGATTCTAACTTCTTCATTTGTTCAGTTGACAATGATTTAAATTTCAAGCCATGAATCCACTTTCCCTTATTATTTACTCATTCATGGAGAGATGGAGGCAAACCTATGTATTGCATCGTATCCAAGTAGCTCATACAAATCTCTGCAACCTCCTCATAAATATTCTTTTCAATAATAGAGGCTTAAGGTCGATATGGATTCTTAACATACCACGTCAATATTTTCATATACCTTTCAAAAGGATACATCCAATGAAGATATACAGGTCCACAAAGCTTTATTTCTCGAACCAGATGAATCATTAAATGCACCATTATATCAAAAAAAGCTGGTGGAAAATACATTTCCAATTGAAAAATTATAAAAATTGCATCCTTTCCAAAATGTTCAAAGAATTCACATCAATCGCCTTATTAAAAATTGAATTGATAAAATAACACAAATTCATTATAGTTTTTCTGAAATAGATGGGCAATATTCCATGCAATGTAACTGGTAGAATTTTTTGTATCATGACGTGACAATCATGTGATTTCATACTTATCAACTTCAAGTATTTCAAGGAGATAAGTTTTTTTACATTTTTATAATAACCTTGAGGCACTTTGATATCATGAAGACAGTGACAAAAGCTAATTTTCTCTATTTTCGATAATGTATGACAAGCCGGGGGAAGAAATGTTTGTCTTCCTTTAGGAGTGGGAGCTAACTCCAAACGTATTACCATTGATAGTAAGTCTAATCTTGCATTCAACCCATATTTTGTCTTTCCTTTAATATCTAAAAATGTTCTAATCCAACAATCACAGATATTTTTCTCCTCGTGAATGACATCATTATTTTGTTTAACTTCATGATATCTCCAATATGGTAGCTTAAAAAATATTAACCTTTTCTTCCAAATTTTTCTATCATTACCAGATTCCTGTGTCTTTCCCAATTTCACATCATGGGTTTTCACCCTCTCAAAATAAAAATTAGTGGATAAAGGTTATGGGGCCATATCAAATTCTTGTGAGCCATTGAATGCCTTTTTTAGTCTTCTATGAGGGTGATCTATAGGAAAAAAATTTCTATGTCCCATGGACAATGTTTTCCTCCCATGATGAAATTGAAAATATGAAGTCTATTTTTCGCAAATTGGACATGATTTATGCCATTTAACACTGTATTCAGACAAATTTCTATATGATGGGAAGTCATTTATAGTGAAAAAAAAGCACTGCATGCAGTTGAAAATATTCCATTTTATAAGAATCATACACCCTAATACCATTAGCCCATAAAAGATTCAAATCATCAATCAACGGTGACAAGTAAACATCAATATCATTGTCGGTTTTCTTATAACCAAAGATCATTATACTCAAAATGACATTTTTGCACTTCATACAAACATCAGGAGAGAGGTTGTAAATTACCAATAAAACAGGAAATGAACTATGTGGGCTACTAAGGGTTCCATATGGATTCATTCCATCTGTGCACAACCCTAGTATGAGATTTCTAATTTCATTTCCAAATGTTGAATATTACTCATCAATTTTCTTCCATTGTGGACAATCACCTGGATGACAAATTTTTCCATCACATAACAACTCATCTACATGCCTTATTAACCTTTTTGAATCATGCGAATTAACAAATAAAAGTTTGAAACGATTAATTATAGGAAGATAAAAAAATACCTTTGAATGGATCTATGTAATCTCTACATCAGCCTGTGATTTTTCATTCACCCTATACTATGATGTCCCACATTTAGGACACTTTGAAAAAAATTCATATTACATTCTATATATAATACAGTCATTTGGACATGTATGTATTTTCTTGTTTCCCAATCCCATCAGGCATAATATTTTCTTGGCCTTATAATGTGAATCTGGAAGATTGTTATCTTTTGGAAGAATGTCTTTCATAAATTGTAGCAGCTCTGTAAAACTTCTATCACTCCATCCATGTTTCGCCATCATGTTAATAAATCTTAACACCGCCGACAAAACTGTAAAATCTGTACAACCATGATATAATGGTTTTTCATCATCACCATATAGACGCTCAACTTCTTGTTCTATCCCAATTAGTTCCGCTGCAATATCGATAATCATTTCTTCAATTCCATCGGCGTTACCATCTTGCGAATCATCATCATCAATGACATTCCGTCTAATTTCACCATTCCAATTCCATGGGTTGTAACTCGGATTAAAACGATGACAAATCAAATGAACTTTTATCTCTATACTTTTAAACTTCTTCATATTCAAACATTTCAGGAATGGACAAAAAAATTCCACTACTTTGATAATTTTTCATAGAAAATTCCAAAAAAGCATTAACACCTTCCTCTTATTCATTTTTCATTCGATGTGCCATAATCAAATTTTGACTCATTATTACCTATAACAAATATCAAAATTATACATCTTTTTACGATATGAAAAATATATGTTAGTATGAAAAAAATCATAATTTGAATGTAAAAATATTTTGAAATAAAAAATAAATCTATGCGTATTTAAAAAAATATGCATGAATATGATTTTAAAAAGAAAATATAGTTAAATATTACAGTTTAAAATTCCATTGAATCAAAGAAACCCATGGGGCCTCCAATGGACACCCTAGACACCCCCAACCCTCTGGAAAAACCCATAAACCCTCTTAACACCAACCCCACCCCATTGGACACCAACTAGACACAACCACCCCCTTAGACAGCCACCCACACCTCTGGACATCCCCCACCCCTGGATAGCCCCCCACCCCTCTAGAGAGCTCCCCCACCCCTCTAGACAAAACCCCCACACCCTAGACAACACCCCCTACCCCCTTGGACAACCCCCAACCCTCTGGATTTCCCCCCCCCCCCAACCCTCTGGATAGCCCCCACCCCCTCGACAGCCCCACCCCTCTAAACAGCACCCCCCACCACTCTTGGACACCACCCCACCCCCTACCCCCTTGGATACCCCCCTGGACAACCACCAAACCTTTGGATAGTCCACCAACCCTCTGGACAGCCCCCACTCCATGGACATCCCCACACCCCTCTAGACAGCAGCCCCAACCCCTCCTGGACACCACCCCCACCCCCTACCCCCGTGGACACCCCCTGGACACCCCCACCCACGAAAACCCCCCAAACCCTCTAGACATGACCCCACCCCTTGGAAAGCCATCCCCCACCCACCGACCCCCTTGGAAAGCCCCCACCCCCTTCAACACCGCCACCCCCTTGGAACCCCCCCCCCCCCCCACACCCCCTGGACTACCCCCCACCCCTACCTCCATGGACACCCTAGAAACCCGCCAACCTTTTAGACAGCCCCCCAAACCCTCGGAACTCCACCCCCACCCCCTTGGACACTCTCTGGACACCACCACCCCCTTGGACAGCCCCCACCACTATGGACATCCCCCCACCCCTGGACACCACCACCCCTATGGACAGCCCCCCCTGGACACTACCCCCACCCACACCCCCTTGGAAACCACCCCTGTACAACCCCCAACCCTCTGGAAATCACCCCAACCCTCTGGATATCCCCCACCCCCTGGACAGTCCCCACCCCTCTCGACAGCACCACCAACCCTCTTGGACACCACCCCCACCGCCTACCCCCTTGGACACCCCCTAGACAACCCTCAACCCTCTGGACAGCCCCCAAACCCTCTGGACATCCCCCACCCCCTGGATAGCCCCCACCCCTTTGGAATTCACCCCCACCCTACCCCCTTGGACACCCAAACCCTCTGGACAGCCCCCAAACCCCCGGACAACCCCCAGACCCTTTGGACAGGCCCCCACCCCCTTGGACATCCCCCCACCCAGCCACCCTCTTGGACATCCCCCCACCCCTTCGACATCATCCCCCCCCCCTTCCCCCCCCCCCACACACACATAAATACCCCTGGAATGCCCCCCCACATCTAGGGACACCCTGAACACCCCCCAACCCTCTAGACAGCCCCCCGAACCCTCAGAACACCACCCCCACCCCCTTGGACACCCCCTGGACACCACCACCCCTTGGAAAGCTCCCACCCCTCTGGACAGCCCCCCACCCCTTGGACATCCCCCACCCCTCTAAACAGCCCCCCCCCCCTCTAGACAGCACCCCCACCACTCCTGGACCCCACCCCCACCCTCTACCCTTTTGGACACCCCCTAGGAAACCCACAACCCTCTGGACATCCCCCCAACACTCTGGAGAGGCCCCTCACCCACTAGACAGCCCACACCCCTCAAGACAACACCCCCAACCATCCTGGACACCACCACACCCCTACCCCCTTGGACACCCACTAATCAACCCCCAACCCTCTGGACAGCCCCCCACCCTCTGTACATCCCCCACCCCTAGGACATCCCCCACACCTCTAGACAACACCCCCTCCCCTCCTGGATACCACCCCCACCCCTACCCCATTGGACACCCCCAAGCCTCTGGACATCCGCATACCCCCCGGACAACCCCAAAAAACCTATGGACAGGCCCCCACCCCCGTGGATAGCCCCCCCAACACCACCGCATTAGACAACCCCCCCCCCCCCCCTTGGACCCCCCCCCCCCACTCACACCCCTAGACTGCCCCCTCCCCCCCCCCCCCCTCCATGGACAAACTAGACACCCCAACCCTCTGGACAGCCCCCCAAAACCTTTGAAGACCACCCCCACCCCCTTGGACACCCCCTGGACACCACCACCCCCTTGGACAACCCCCACCCATCTGGACAACCCCCCCCCCACCCCACCCCACACCCCCTGGATAGCCCCCACCCCTGTAGACAGCCCCCCCACCCCTACTGGACACCACCCCACCCCTACCCCCATGGACAACCTCAACCCTATAGACATCCCCCACTCCCCTGGACAACACTCAAACCCTCTGGATAGGCCCCCACCCCTTGGACACCCCCCAACCACCCACCCCCTTGGACAGCCCCCACGCACTTCGACACCCCCACCCCCTTGGACCCCCCACCCCCATAGAAACACACACACCCCTAGACTACACCCACACCTCCATGGACACCTTGGAAAACCCTCGACCCTCTGGACATCCCCCAACCACCTGGACAACCACCATCCCTCTAGACAGCCCCCCCAAAACCTTGGGATTTTAACCTCAAACTACTAGTTTTGGCATATCTAGGGATTTTATCCTCAAGCTACTAGTTTTGGTATCATGCCATTATTCAAAATGAGAACCATGAACTGTATCTCCTACTAGTCTAAAATGATCTATTGTGCAATGAATCAGGTTTTAATACCATATGAATATTTATAATAGTCCACGAAAATAAGCGACATAAATAGATTATGGAACTATAAAAAGTGATACCGACAATAGAAACAACCAAGGATCCAAAACAAACATTACATCATGAAAACCATATATAATTATAATAAAATCACACTGGTACATGGAATGGGTGTATCACAATGATTTACATATAAATTTTAGTAATATAGGTGAATGAGATCATTACTTGTCAATGAAAAAAAAATTTACCATCAATGTCGGGTATCCACGAACCAAAAACAAACGAAATAGAAGTAGGTGAGGCTTACGTGAATATTGAGAGTATATCTAATAGATCTGGTTATAATAAATAAGATTATAATGGGAAAATGAGGTAAGAGGGTTCTAAATCGAATAATATTACCTAGTTTAAACAATAAAATAAAAAACTTAAATATAGACTATCTGAAAAAAAAATGAATTAAATAAAGTCGTGGGAGACTTACCTGAGTGTTGCGAGTGAAAATGATAGATCCAAGGAGTGTAAAGATGATAAAATATGATGGAAAATGAGTTTAACAAAACGAGATCGAAGATTCAATTAGGGTTTTCCGCGCGAGAGAGACGAGTCCTCGGGCTGTCGATCGAAAAATCATAAATGGCAAGCCACATGGCGTGTTAATTTTTTAAATGTTTTATAACATCGGTTATTTAATAACCGATCTTATAAACTATTTTATTACATTTATAACATCAATTATTATAATAACCGACATTATAAATGTATCAGATAACGTAGTTTTTAGGTCGGTTGTTTTATAACCGACGTAAAACAAGACGCGTGTTGGGTTTTTACATCAGATATTATATAACCGACGTAAATAACAAATCAGAAACAACATTTTCTATGTCGGTTATTTTATAACTGACATACAAACTACCAGGTGTTGATTTTTTACATCGGTTATCTGATAATCGACGTAAAAAATTCGTAGATACGTCATATTTTAAGTCGGTTATCAATGAACCGACGTAAAAAATTTACTATCCGTATTTTTTAAGTCGGTTATTTTATAACTGACGTAAAAAACCACGTATCACAGATTTTCAAGTCGGTTATATATAACCGACGTAAAAAATTGTGACGTTAAAAACGTTTTCTGAACTAGTGATACTAAAAAATAATTTATTATATGATTCTTATAAATAAATATATGGGTATTTACATATCAATTTTATGATAATTCATTAATGGGATTTATGTTTGAAGTGTTTCCAAATAGTTAAAGTAATATAATCTCAATTTTATTCTCTGAGATACAATCCAGGTTATGTAACTATATTCTTATATAAGGTATACACACATCCCGTACATCATCAATAAACCTCGTTACATGATACTTTAATAATCATTTTAATCTATTATCAAACATGTGAGTATGACTCAATGTTACAGAGTGTTAAGAGTTTAATGCAATAATATAATTTCTTATAAAAATTGTTTATGATTGAGATTTAATTGAAGAAAAAAATGATTAATAATTAATAAAATATTTTTAATATTCCATTCCATTGGTTTTACATGATATGTTCATGTTTAGGTACCATTTACTACACTTTTTTACATTTGATAATTAAGAATAAATTTTTAGAAAACCCAACATCATCACCCTCTTCGGTCAGAAATATGTGTTCCTTGAAAAGTGTGTTTTCTAAAAATAATTTGTAAAATTTAATAATCTTGTCCTCTAATATTATAATAAATTTTTTCACGTTTTAGCTTATATATATATTTTTTAAACAGAATCATCTTGTCATTTTTGGACTAATTCAATTTTTTAAACTTGTTTTGTTAAAAAAAGGAATGATCTACATGAATGGATTTTTCCACCATCATTACTATCATAAATATAAAGCTTCATATTGAAATTAGAAATACTATTTTTTATGAAAAAAGGTTTGTAATAATATTCTGGAAAATCATTTTTTAAAGGAATTTTAAATTTAATGGATTTCAAAAAAAGTTATATTCATTAATGTTTTTTAAATGATTTACAAAGATACCACTCTTTTTATTCATAAGGTTTTTTTAAAAAAAATAAAATTATTTAAATTATCTAATATATTATTTGATAAATTTTAATATTGTATAAAGAATTATTTTTAATTTTTTTTTGAATAAATATTTATATTTTTTGAAAAAGTTTTCAAAGAAAATGCTTTTTGAAATGGTTTTAAAGATTTATTTATATGTTTACAATATATATTCAATTAAAAAGTTTTTATAAATAATTTATTAGTATTTCATAATAATATATAAAAATTATATTTAAATAAAATGTTTTTCAATATTTTTTATAAGTTTTAAATGAAAAATATTTTCACAATTTTGAATTCTTTATTTATTATTTTTTAAATAAAAATCATTTAAAATTTTTTTAATTTTGATTTATAAATATTTATATAAAAGTTAGTTAATATTTTTTGAATATTTTATAATTCCTTTTACAATAAATAAGGATAATTTACTCTAGAAATGATTTAAAAATATTTCAAAAAAATAGGTTCTATCTAAGATAAAATCATTTGGTTAACTGATTCCATTTTGGGGGAATGATTCAATGGTTATGATCATATTCTTTCTCTTAATTTTTTATGTTTTAGTGGTATGATATTTATAATATATATTTCTCTTTAAAATGTTATATTTTTATAAAAAACTAGTTCTCTTTCATGAATTTGGTTTTAAGAAAACGTTTTCTCTTCCATAAGTTATATATTTTTGTAACCCATATTAGTTTAATTGGTTATATTCTTTATAAAACCAGATTTTTTTTCACAGGTTATGCTATTAGGAAATGATTATGAATCCTATAAATTTTACAAAGGATATGATATGATGACATGTATATGATGATCATTTCATATAATTGGTTATGATATTATGACTCATTATGATTTAGTCGAACACATATGTAACATTTCATTATTATATTGGTGGGATCTATATGTCCTGCCAATGAATTGGGAAAGTATTTATATCACATTAGATATTCATGGATGGAATGGGATGAAAACTCATTTAACTAATGAACATTTTCTACTAAAATGGTCTTGGATGTAATACTTTTATTTGAATATTGTCATGACAGTGAACAATGACTAACAATATGGTATGGGAAGTGAACCCATAATACTTATACAGAAATATAAATTATCCTTGAATACCATGGAATAAATTATTAAATGAATATCTCTCTGTAAACAATTCAATGTCTTCGCTAGATGTTATTCATTAATGGCTTATTCTCATGATTACCTTAGTATACATGACTTATAAAATCCCAATATTTAATAAAAGACTGATTTATATGAAAGGAATTATATTTAAATGATAAACTCATGATTTTATACCCTTATTCTTATTCCATTATTATGTATTTCCTTTTTTACCCTTACATAGAATTTAAGATCATCCCATATTTATGTTTACCTTTTTATGGATATTAAAAATGTTTTTATGTAGAAGTACTATATGGGTAGTTATTTGTGGGAATAATTAAAGATCATTCACAGTGTGAAAATATATTTTTCAATGTTTCGAAAGAGAAAAAATTATTATGGTTCTCAGGAATATGATTTTTTAATGTTCTGGATATTTGTCAAAAAATGAGGTAATATCAATGATTTTTAATATATGGTGTCTTTAAAACCATATTATAAATTATGTAATTATGAATTTCATATCATCATAAAAATCCAAAAAAAATATTTATAAATTTTATAACTTCATTGAACCATGGAATAGAAATTGGTTTTAGGACAATATATTTGAAATAAAAATAATCTATCATTTGATACTATGAGGATAGTATATTTAAAAAATATCACAAGGGGTGCATAAGTGACATCAAAAGTGGTTGGACATGATGTATAGAGACAAAATTACAAGATCATTAAATTGATTTTTTCTTAAAATATTCATTTAGATTTTTGTAATATCAAATTATTTATTCATAAACAGAAAATTATTTTGAAAGACCATATGAAACTTTTCATGTGGAAAATACCCTTTATATTTTTATAAAAGAATTATAAAAAATAAATATATCTCAAAAATTAAAGAAATATTTTATTACAAAAATTAAAAATTTAAACGATAAAGAATATTTAATACATTGGGTGGTGATGATGGTGGGAATTTGTTTTCTTACTAATTATGTTAAAACAAATATTGAATTTACATTTTCAGTAAAATATAGATAGTTTTTGATTTAGAAATAAAACGGTTGAATAATTTAATTATTTTTGTTCAATAATAATATATTCCTAAAAATTAATTTACAACAATAATATAATATTATTAAATATATATTCAAAATATATTTTGGAAAAAATGATTTTTAAAAAATGATTTTTGATTGAAGATAGAAATAAATCTGGATTCTCTTATAAGCATTTCATCAATAAATTTAAAACCACAGAGATAGTAATTATAATATTAATTTTTATTTTCATGAATAAATATAATAGAATAAAATTTAATGGATTTTTCTATACAATTATATAATAATTTCTTTAATTATAAATTCAATATTAAACAAACCCCATTAAATAAGATATTATAATTTATTTATTTTTCCTCATTCGTAACATTTCCATTATAATCCAAATTAATGGATAATATTAATTGATACATTAAATATAATAATTTAGATGATATTACTTATATTACATATCAAATTGGTATTATATAAATTTCATAAAATAATTTAGCTGCATAAAATACTATATGACCTAAAGAAGAAAAGTTTAAATGAGAAACCCTTAGAAAGATCATAATGTTGAAGTGACTATTAATCAATGTACCAATTACATGTATAAAATATAAATCAACATAAAAAAATTTAGAACAAAAATAATATATTAAAATTTTATTACACAAATAATCTTAGTGTATCAATGACAATGGAAAAGTATTATAACACAATGAATAGAAATTGAGTAATGAAATTATATAAAACTTGGTAACTTTTATTTAATGTCTGATGTGATGAAAAAATAAAAATTGATACCTAAAATACCACAATTTATAAAGGATTAATTATATTACATGAAATAAAAGTGTGTATACACACTATAGAAAAAATTCAGAGTATAAATTTTAAATATACCTCAGTGTTTTAAAATTGAGATGAAGTCTCTAACCTCAAATCCAAAAATTCTAGGTATGACCATTAACTAATAAATAATAAGAGTAAAAAAATTAATTTATATAATTAAATTTATTTATATCATTATTACCATATAAATATATAATTTATTTTATTTATTTCATAACATATTAAAACACTTCATCAATTAAGTCAACATCATGTGTTTTGAGGTTGTTCAATTCATTGTTTCACAACAGATTTAGTGTGTTCAATGGGGGTAAAAGAGGTCATTATTACATCCTATCTAGAAATAAAATCATGAAAAATTTATACTTTAAATATATTAAATATATATTATTAATCAATAATTACATATGATTATGAAAAATGAACAACTTTATAATCATGAAAATGATAGGGCATACGTATGCATGAGTATCATATCCACTATTTAATGATCATTTTTGGAAGGTGGTATATAATAATTCATATTTTAGTTATAATAATCATGTAATAAATAAAATATTAGTTATTTTATTATTTTTTTACATATTCATAATGTGTTTTGGGGATGAATAAAGTTTCACATATCTTTATTGTGTCGAACGTCCACACATATTCATGAATGATGTTATAATTTGTAGTGAGTGGACATGTTATAAAATGATATATTATTCCTTATGAAAATAATCCAAATAAATCATACATATGTAATATATATGATAAATATTACATAATATTATTCTTATCACCTTCCTTGTAAAGCGTTTGTGTAAAATAAATCACAATTCTTCGTGATGCAGTAGCCTATCATATGTATAATGGATGTTGTCATATCCCCCCTTTTAATTTAATATAAAGTGTTATATATGATATATTATTTCATTAAGTATAATTATGTTATAAATATTATATAAATATATACATTAAATCCATCATTATAACTAGTCATGAGAAGTGATGATGAAATTTGTATTACATCAGTTCACGAGGTAGTAGTTCTCCACAACCACAAATGGTTGTTATATTTCCCTTTTTAAAAAAGATGATACAAATTTAGGTTATGAAATTAAAATAATAAAATATCATTATATTTTAGTTAATTTTCTCATTATATAATTATATTTTAATAAATAATCAAGGGGGTGAAGAAGAAATAAAATAAAAACACTTGATTAATCACTATACATCCTCTTCAAAAAACTACCTTATCTTATCACCAAATATTTTACTAGGATGGAATTAAGATCATAAATGATGTAATATGTCATAGATAATTAATTATGGAAAGTATTTGGGAATATATTTTAGGATCTAAAGGGTTTTGGAGGTGTGGAGAGGTGATGAGGGTATGTGGCCTTTTTTAGTGATGTGAGTTGAACATTTTTTATTTTTGATGAAAGAATGTTTTACCCATGTTTTAAAAATTATAATAGGATAAGAATGGATAATTATAAATAAATAGACTTGATAAGATATAAATATTTCCATCCAATGATTTTAGAAATGTTTTTATTCATTCTTAACACTTATCTTCTTAGATTAACCCTCTATATATTTGTTTTTAACTTTACCTAAAAATGTTTTCATCCAATATAAATTATGGAGAAAAATTAATATGATATTTTTATAAAATATAAATTATTTTTATTCAAAATATTTAATTCATTTTACCATATTATACCCAAATATGTGGTGTAATATAATTTTAAATTAGACCCACAGGCACAACAAAAACCGTTTTATCAAGAAGTTTAGTTTTCAATAATAATATGATTTTATAATAACTATATAAGTTTTAATAATAATTATATAAACATGAATTAATATTAATAAATATATAATCAATAAATTTAATTTAAATAATTTACTAGTTTGGGTTTTTAATTTAATTTAAATGAAGAAAAATTATTCACTTTAAAACAGATTTTGGAAAAAATGATATTTTTAAAACAAAAAAATAATCATATATAATAATAAAATATTAAAAATTAATTTATTTCATTAAGTTTAACTAAATAACTGTTATATTAAAATAAATCATAATTAATTCAAAATATATATTTTATGTTACATTATTTATTGATAATAAATAACAGTTTTAAAGAAATTGATATTTTTCACTATTCGGTGGAAGATCTATATTTTCAAAAATTTCACTCAATTTCACCATAATTTAATTTTTATATTTTAATTTTGATAATTAGGTTAATTTGATATTATATTTTCCAAAATATATAAAAAAAATTATAATATTTTCTCATAAAAATACTGGAAAATATTTTTTTGGGGAAAATATATTATTGATGAATAAAATGAATTTAAAAAAAATGATGGATTATTTACTATAAATTTATTAAAATAATTACATTGAGCTAGAAATATAGATATATATATATATATATATATCAAATATTATCTAATAATATTCATACATTCCTATTAAATGGTTAGTTAATAATTGGAATATTTAAAAAAATATTATTTCATCAATCATTTAAGCTAAGCATTGCGTGTCTTATATGATATAAAGAATAGATTCAAATTCTAAAATAATTAGTTGATACACCTAATAAGGGAATTAAATCCCAACTAGAGAAGTGATAGATAATGTTTTATGTTGTACCATCTAAGGATATATAAAATTTACCCCTTTGGTTTGTTATAATGTCATGTATCCATGGCCAATGAAGAAATATTTAAGGTCATGTAACAATTATCAATGATGAATCATTTAAATTCAAACAACTTGGACCACATTTCATTAATTTTTGGTCATATAATTTTAAACGTCTCGAATAATTTTATCATTGTGTTTCGAGGGTTTATATTATATAGTTATACATCATTTATTGAGTACTACTATGTGAATGGTTCATTGAAATGGTTTTTTATGGAATTATTCATGAGGTAACCTTTCTTGTTCAAGACAATATATTAATTAGGTGAAGGAATGTATAAATATTACTCTTAGTTAAAGGACTATATATTTTATTTATCAATCATTGAGTAATATTAATGGAATAATTAATGAGTAAATGGTTACAAATTATATATTTTATATCTCCTATATATATGGGACCATTTCATGTATACCAATAACAAGATGAAGATGGATGATTTGACTCAAGGGTGATATGACCAATAGAGGAAGGGATGAGATATACATGAGGCTAAAATATTTTATATGTGCATAACCCAAATAGATATTGGCTAGAATCATAGAAGACGACAAGATTATTGAAATCAATTGAAATCATTTTTTATTAACTGGGTTTATCACCATGAGCAAGGGGTTTTCACCATTAATAGGAAAATATGGGCCCTCGTTATCAAGGTAAAACATGATTTAAAAAAACATAATATTATTATTATATAGTAAAAAATGAGGGGATTTTTTCTCTTGATATTCAATATTCCTATAATCAATGAAATTTATATTTGGAGGGGATAAATAGAGAATACCTAACTTTGTAATGTATCATATGAGGTGCTGGATGTGGAATAGGAGAATGCATCTCTATAGTGTGGGGATTCAAGAAAAAGTATTGCAGAATGATCTTTTGAATAACTTATTTTCTCACAACTAATAGTCGAAATAAAATAGATACCCCATGTGTATTTAGTTCTATCCAAGTACTGAGAAATAGAAAAATAATTCCTTAGTAGTTGGCAAGGGTTATATGGATCCCTATTAATGGTGTATTGAGTGAATGGTTCCATAGAAAAAAACCTATGTGATACGGTTCCCAAGTAATGGAGTCTTGTGAGGAGAACCAACCATATATGGTTTCATTAATTAATGTATCCCTATTATGGTTTATTGAGGTGTTATAGGTAGAGTGTATCCCATATATGGTTCTCAAAGATATCCTTTGTAAATGGTTTCATTATATGTTTCTCTTAGGATGGTAATTCTTCACACTAATAAAGAAGGACAACTGGGAAGTTCTCATTTATGAATTTTTAGTTTCAAAACTGTTAAATGAAAAAATAATACCAAGATAATATTATATTAATTAGGTAATGACATAGGGAGTTATGTTAAGAAGAATTCAGAATATTTGGTCCATATATAGGACGATCTAAAGCAACCTGATCATAAAAGACATGAATATTACATCATTTTAGATAAATACTATTTATATATATATAATACACATTCTTTAAGAACATAATGGTTTAGTATCATCAATGATTGGATACATAATGAAATTAATATATTGAACATATTTTAAATCTCCGAGAATAATCATAACTTTAGTACCCTTCCACCATCTCACACATAAATCCATGCACAAAAACCCAAGGGAAAATATGTAATGAGGAACTCATATTCTCAATATAGTTAAAAATGGTAGTTATCAGTAATAAGAGTTATTAATATTATGATATGGCCATGAAAACATTTGTATGTGCATGTTATCAAAATAAAAATTTTATACCTATAAAATCATAGATCATATCCCCTAAAGTAACTTCATATCATGAATCATGATCAATAAAGGTGTAAAAGTAGTAATAATCAATCATGATTTAAAAAATATACATGTGGAATCATTATTATAAGATGTAATAATATCCTGAAAACATCTATTAATAATAATATTGACCCATAATCTTGTGAGAATAATTGATGCAATTATACTCACACATAAAAATGTGAAATATTATAATTTTAATCATATCGATGCATAATATTGTTAGAACAGATAGAAGAAATTATACACCTGTATAAAAATGTGAATAAATTTATTGTTAGTAATGTCCACACTTATCACCATAATCATCTGATTAGATATTAGTATCACATTTCACAATATATTGGTGGGTTAAAATTAACACAAATGTCACATAATCATCATCTCTTCATTTGAAATTCCAAATATCATAAAATGGATCTCATAAAATTTTTACAGGACCTATGGAAAATATGCTGGTTTTTAAAAAATATAATATTCATAATAGTAATCCATCCATACAAATAATAATGATGGTATTATTAAGACATATACATAGTAATGCATAATTCACATTAAATGATAGTAATAAATATGAAAAATTCCATTAAAAATTATCTCAAATATTTATTTGAAAAAAATGAATTGTTCATTTTCAAATTTGTTGTCTAAAACCAAAATATTTTAATTATATTAAGGTAAAAACGTAGAAACATATAAAGGAATATTTTAATGATTTTATGTTCATGATGACAATAAATTTCGTTCATGTAACAATTGTTAATACAATAATCTTATTTACATGATTAGTAAAAAGGACATAGTCCAAAAAAATAATAACGCTATTAATTTTTATCACAGAATTCAAAAACAGGGTAAAATTAATTCAAAAAATCTCTGAAAAATAGTGAATAAACATTGAAAATTGTTATGAATACTTCTATAAGTATGAAAAATGTCTTCTGATTAAAAGTGGAGTAATTAAGATGGATTTTTATAAAAAACCATGAGAACAATTATTAAGAACAAAGAGTTAGAAAATTGTTCCAAAACTTATAAATTATTTAATTAAACAGTGGAGAATAAGTCATATATTTGTTTATAACATAAATATAATATAATTTCCTCAATTCAAATTCAACCATAAATAATCCTTATTAAAATAGAGTTGAAATATAAATTATTGATAAATTTGATCTTCTTGAAATAAAAACCTCATGATTGGGAAATCCCTTGATGGTTTTCTAAATACCAAAAATTTAAATATAATAATCACAAATACATTAATTTTTAGACTATACATGAAAAAATAAAGTGTTTCATAATATGAATTATGTCTCATAGAAATTAATTTAAAATGAGAATCACCATTACCACATTTGACGTTTTGAAATCATAAACCTTGTGAAAGAAATAAAAAAAATAAAACAATTATGTACCATTAATATAATGTTATTCATGTTGTAAATAATAGAAACATATGTATTCAGTCCTCACACACATATATATATTCATAACATCAAATATGACATTGTAAGAAAATATTGAGACAAAGAACCCTAACATCAAGTCATGTCCTACTACATATACATTCAAACCTCACATATAAAAAATATAGATTTTTTATAAATATATAATACATTCATATTAATACATATTTAAAAATAGTTTGTTTAAATATAAATTCATACCACCCATTAATTTAAAATCTTTTATTTTCGTCATATTTTAGGGTGTTAATTCCAATATTTTTCATGTCTTATTCGGTTTAACAATTATGGTCTTGAGATTTACACTTGGTTCCATCATAAACAGAATAACAAACAATAAATATTTATCATATGTAATATTTATATATAGTTTAATATTAATTAATATAAATCGGTGGTGACAGATGATTCTCATCACTTTATGGAGATAGTATTCTATACATATACACATGTGATATTTTTACTTTTTTATAGATGTAATGAAATAAAGGTATATTATAATAATAAAAAGATAATAATTAATATGTCACTAAAATCATATATATTCACATAATATAGCCATATTATTATCCATTTCCTGATAAAATAAAAAACAAATCACATCGCTTTATGGTTGATGGATTCCACACATACTCATGAATGAGGTTATAATTATCCAATGAATTTGATGGTAATATGGTTGATATTTTCATAAAAATGATGATGAATAATTATTTAATAAATTTAACATAGAAAAATTTAATCCACATAAATATCCATCCATGAATGAAATAATGTAAAATCAATCATATCTTAATGTGTAGGCATTAATCTATACATACATACCTACAATAAATTTATTTCGTGTTCAATGGAATGGAAATAGAAAATATAATTACACTGACTAATGACATCTTAGTATGTATTATATTCAGATTTTATTATATTATAAGAATTATGATATAAATTAAGGACATAAATGTAATTTATAATGAAATTTATATGTTAAAAAGATTATATTCACTTTAAGAGACTTCCTTGAAATCCCTTATAAAAGACTATAGATATAGTATTTTCAAGAGACTGGATCCTCAAAAACATGGATAATTATGTCTATTAGAGTATTTTTTATGAATTTATTGAGTTATGTGGCACAATTTTTGTATGAGTAATAAATTATAGGAGGAGTCATTTTATTGTGAAAGAAATGAAACACATAGAAATAATTCATTGGTTTAAATATAATAATTAGTTTTCATTTTAATATAGAACCATGTATCTAAAACAAAGAACCTAAAATATTATAGGGGTTATATAGATTAAAATATAATATTTAAATATGTTTTGGAGTAATTTTAAACCATTAATTTTGGTTTCTCACATTTTTATACTTTTTAACATTTATAATTTTAACTACACTTCCAATATCAATAGGATATTAATTTATTTCTCTGTAAACAATTGAATGACAAATTTCTAAGGGAGAAAATTTTAGACCCCATCAGATACACACTGACCTATGTAATTTTTTGAAATATGGAAAAATTGTTTCATATAATGTTATTTAACATAAAAACCCACTAACATCATTTAAATAAAAATTCACATTATTTCCCATCATTTAAACAAGATAGAAATGGAATTTAAATAAAAACTATTCTGAGAAATTAATTTGTTAAATATAATTATTTTTTAACATAATAATACATCAAGATCATATTAATTTCAATAATTTTAAAAACATTTTTTATTTTCATATGACTTGAAAAATAATTGTGTTCGCATTTTGAAAGCTTTAATGGTAATTATTCAATCATTAATAATTAAATATAAATTCTCATGAGAAATAAAATTTGTTAATATTTCAAATAACAAATGAGATACTAAAATAATGGGTTTTGTACCATGGAATATATAATATATATATTTATATAGAGAGAGTGACATTATGTATTTATTTATAACATAAAAATATCAAAGACTCTGTTGGAGAAAAATGGATCTAAAACGCCATTTATTAGGCTTTAGGATGGATATGGTACAATTAAACCCATAGAGTCAAATAGTTAGGTGTTAAAATTAAAAATGATAAGAAAAGGAAAGGATAGATTTACAAAAGTTGATATTCTTTATTATTGACTAAATAATAACTTTTTTATGAAAAAACTAAATAAGTCAAAAAAAGATAATATTGAAATATAAATTCCAAAAATGATATTAATTGTGTGAAATATAATTTTTGAAATTAGTGGAAATTATTTATAATTTTTTTGCATAAAATTTTACAAAATATATTTATATGTAAATAAATTTTTTAATTATAAAATGATATATATAAAAATTTAGTTATTATTTATTATAAATTAATCAATTCATTTTATTTCATTATAATATATATATATATATATTTCATAATGTTCCTAATCCTTTTCATATACATCAACTTAATGAAGGGGTTATAATATGTCATGGAATGTTTTATTCATGGTGTTTTGTGTCACAAAAGATATCAAACAATTAAAATTTCATTAAAGGTAAATACATTCTAGCATCTTGGAGAGTTTTATTTTACCCCGCATAAATAAATTGAACCCTCATAATATTTATTATCATTTACTAGAATTAGTGTATCATGACATTGTAATATATTCTGATTTAGATTCTATCATGATAACTAATTTCAAGGTCAATATAAATAAACATAGTATTTCTAATTAGGTAATCCTTATACCATGTATGTATCCTTATAGGAATTAAATGTTTATAGAAGCATACATGGATAGTTGATAAATACATTCAATATAAGACTCGATAGATTATTATTTCTTTTACTTTTGTTTAAGAAATTAATTATCCTCCTGCAAGATAATAGGAGATAACATAGTTACATGATTTACATCCATTCTATTATAATTATTTAATCCATTGATTGTGGACAAAGACCTTTCCATACATGATTTGGTGCATATTTTATATGAAAAATAGACATGATGGATTTTTTAAATTCATGTCAAAAAAATTACCTTTTAACAGGTCATAAGATCTACCAAAGAATGAAATTATATTACTCCTATCACAACATGTTTACCCAATATCAAATGTTTACCACATGTTATCCATTAACTAATTATAGTCACCAAAAATCACTAAAATCTATATAAAAAACTGAACAGTAAATATAAATAATTCCGTGTATAATTAACTATAAAACTTCTCAAAATATTCCAGCGAAAAATTCAAAGCCAATGAATACAATGATTTGATGACATATTTTTCTATGGTCAACTGAATTTTTTTGCTAAATGATATCTATCACTAATTGAGATGTAAATAAAATATTAATACACCAAAATCATATATTTTAAAAAATATTCTAATAAATTTCAAAATTATATTGAATATCAATAGAACCAAAATGAAATCCATGATTCTTCTAAAAACTAACTCTACAAAAAACTAACCAATTTAACTACTTACATTCAATCAATCATTTATTCCAACAAAAAATCATAGTCTCATCTTTAACAACATTTTAATTGTTACTTATTACTCTATATCTTCTTCCAAAAAATATCACCTTACTACTATGTATCTTTTCTAAGATATCCATGTGATTCATCAAATACATATAATTTCCAAAGACAAAATTCTCCAGAATAATCCATTGATGTTTCGTGATTCTATTTATTAGAATATCATTGATAAAACTCTTCTAAATACAATTCTTGAATAATAATATATTAACTATTGAATCATTACACCATGATTATTTATATATCATAAGAATTTCCTTAGTCTATAAGTTTTCCTTTAAATAAGGTAATTTACATAGATTTCTAAAATGTTCCCCAAACAAAATATATTAAATATTAATTGGTACATTCAGATAAAAATTATTTCACTCCAATGAACTCTTAGTTTTTTTCTCTATAATTGATTTCATTTTTCCTTGTTTTTCCCACCTAAAATATTTTCATGTTCATCTTATACATATCCTAGGGTTCCTCTTCAAACATTCATGACATTTTGGAAGATGGATATTAATTCCACCATGTTCATCATCCACTGAACTCCCATGAAATGATATTTTAATCTTTATAGGAGTGTTATGAAATTCAACCAATTTTAGGTTATTAATCTTATAAGGATATTGGTTATTTTTAACAATATCCATTTTTGACATTATAACTCCCATTTATTTGTGTTTCTCGTTATTAAAATCTATTTATTTTCAATCACATTTAGTTTTAATATTATTAATATTTGTCATAACCATAGAATAATATAAAAACGTTAGTTTTGGGGACACACAATCATATTGAGAAACCATATTATCCTAAAAGATTGTTCTTTGGATGTTTAAATTGAGATATATTCATCTCAATATATGACACCATATATCTAAACTGGGTCAGCCCTGGTAATCATATATTCAAATCCACTATTATGGTTCGTATAAAATAGTTATCCTAACACATGAATATCTATTTGGATTGTCTATCTAGTTATGAATTCATCTGCCCAATAGTTTTTCACTTATTATGATTGAGTAAACACATAATCAACCCCTTTAAATGTTGTTAACCTTAGATTAATATTGTATTAATCTATACCAACTTTACTTTACCTAGATGAAGATATCTTTATTAGAAAAACAAAAAATTTATACATTACCAAATCATTTGGATGTTATCCTAACCAAACAGTTATCATAAATGGTTTGGCCAAAAATTTATAATACTATTATATAAAAATAACATAATTAAATTCTGATATTACATATAGATACTCGAGCAGAAAAACTATTAATATTGTATAATTTTGTATGAATATTCAATTAATATCACAAAAATACATACTCAAGGACAATAAAGGTTTAGTGTGATTGGTGACTAGATAAATAATCATATTATTTCATGAATGATCTTTAACATATCCCATAATTATCTAATTATTAGAACACATCTGGACATATCAAACTCAATTATTTCCAACCAAACATAGTGAAGTTAAACATAATAAATGGTGAGATTAGATGTTCAGTAACTGTAATCATGGGAGTTTTCAATCATAATAGATATTAATATGATCATAACGGCATGATAACATAATAATTTTCATGCTATCTATGTAAAATATTTTTACCCAAAAAATCCTAGATCATAACCTAAAAATTATAGTCATATACAAAAACATTATCAATAAGGGTATCAAAGAAATAATCATCCTTTTAATCCCATAACGTAGACATGATTCACTAAGGCATAAGAAATAATTTTTTTTCATAAAATCTAATCACAATAATGTCCGCATATAATATTATGAGAAACGACATAGTAAATAATAATTCTATATGAAAATGTAAACTAATCAATTTTCAATCATTTCAATGAAAAATATTTTGGGAAAATATTGTACCATTAATAATAACCCTTTAAAATGTAGAAAAATATATACATAATAACTTCTACAAGTATCATCATTATATCATTATATATAAATACTATACTACCCAATGAATTTGATGGCAAAAATGGACCCTACTATTAGATATTCATAATCAATTCCAATGAATGAAAACAAATCATAAAATAGTCATCATGTCACTATAGCATAAACCAAGGAAAATATCCAGTTTTGAAAAAATGTTATCATGAAAACTATAATAATTATATATAAATAATAGTCATGGTACCATTAGATCATATCTATAGATGTAACTTCTTGAATGTGGTGCCACATGCCGGTTCCTTGATATGGAATATTAAATGACCTCACGTGTGCCTCCTCGTAAAACAGAGGCTTCCATGTAATAGTAATGGTCACATATATAACACTGGGAGACTGCGCCCTCTTTATTAAAGAATAAAAAAGTTAGAAATTAAAAAAAAAGAACACCCCAAATGATAATAATCATAATTTTAACAATACCAATATCACAGGCTAACCCAATTAGAAATACAATATCCAAATTAAAGAAGTAGTTATATCAAGACAAATAGGTGTCAGTTGTGAAAGTGAAATACCAAAAATAAAGTCAAACTAACAAGTACAAATAAAGTATTGAAACTGGGTATGGTTCCTTCATCCATTCTCCAAACAAATTCATAAACCTATCATAAAGATCCTTTTTTATCTAATCATGAAAATAGTAATTCTATTCATGTACTAAATAGGCTACCCATGTATTGTGTGATTACAACTTAGTAGACCACTACTAATAACATCAAAAAGAAATATCTTATCAATAACTATGTATTAATTTTTTTAATAAATATTTAAATGTTATAAAATAATAAATTTACCAATTCCATTATAATTTAATTAATGAGATAAAGACACCAAGTTCACAATGACAATAAGTACATCAATACCTATTTTGACATATGCAGAATTCTTTAATATCCCTAAAGAATATCAAACATCACATATCGTGGTTTTAAATTATTAATTAATTTTAATTTAACAGTCATGGAATGGAAGCCTAGATTGTATATATTGAACCCTAAGGGAATTTGGAGTTGCATTCCATGTCCCATAATATAGTGATCTCATATAAATAAATAAAAATATTTGTGTCCTAAAGGGGATGTATGGAACCAGATGGGTATTTTGTGCAATACTCCACATCTGACAACTAATTTCAATCATATTTGCACCCATCATGGTTGGATAACACATTCAAAAATACTATTTATCAAACATGAATAAATCTAAAATCAATTTATTAAATATAATGGTGCACACAATTGGTGGATATCTATTTCCAAAATCCATTTTTTACCCATTTATTAAATTCCATTATTCAAAATTTCATATACCCATCACTCACTAATTCCATTATAAAAAATCCAACATTAATTAATTATCACAATTCAAATAAAAAATCAACAATTGAATTTAGAATTAATTTTTTAATTTTTAAAATTTCATAATTACATACATGCACTTTCAATGAAGACATTGGGAATTTATTAATTCTCCACCTACCTCAATATATTTGATGAGTGTTTTCCAATCCCGAAATCCAAAAAGTGAAGTAGAATGTTTAAATTCATAATAAATAAAGAGATATCGAACCAATAACTAGACCCTGGATTAAAATTAACAACATATATCTATAGAATGATCTCAAACAATCATTAATGTTGGGGAAATACATTCTAAAGATCGGAGAAAGATGAGAAAGATGGAAGGAACCATCCATAAAGAGATATTATTTAGGGATAGGTGCATATCCTTTATCCAGTTCTTCAATTCTTCAGTAATGGAGTTAGAAAGGTTTTGCAATCCATATAGAATTCTATAAAGTAATATGAAATCATATTAAGTCAATTATGGGTGAATGGTTGGGAAAAGAAAGGGGTTTGACAAGCATAAATTATTTTTAGGGGAATAATAACTATGAATTTGGTTTTTAAGTCCGAGGTTCTTGTTTTTAGAAAAGTTGTACCTAAACCATGCTCCAATATTGGGTGTATCATGGTTAATAATAAAAGGACACATAATTTTCAAAACCAAGCGCAAACCATGAAATTACCCTATGTTTAGGGTTTCATGGGTTGCTTGGGGTAGGTTTATGATTTGGGAAACTCATGAGGGAACCATTCATTGACTCACATCATCCAAAATTTATCAAAAATCACATTAAACAGACCAATAAAAATTACTAAATGGTAAAAAAACAAATGTTAAATTTGAACTTTTTTGAGAGCCCGAGATATTTATTAAAATGGACGATATCTTATAATCTTCTAAACAAAAATAACCCTTTCTCGATTTGTTATCCCAAGAATATATAATATTCCAATGTAAAAATATTGGGACAATGATACATATATATACACTTCTCTTCAATGCTTCCTTCTACACACATCCATGTTTCCAAAAAAACATGAATAATGAGCATAGTATTTCCCCACAACACATTCTCATTAAAATCCCCAATACGTGTCAGATTATTCTCATATGAAACATCTACATCAAGCTCAAAATCATAAAAATTTATTACATGAGAATGTTCTGGGTGATATCACTAATGTTTTGACACATGAAAATTCCATTAATTGCACTGCAGCTCTATGGAAGATCTAGTTAGTACACCATTGACATGATTCTCTTGAAAACCATAATTGTTTCAACAAACCCGGGTGCCTACTTACCCGGTATCCAAACATATAGTGATCCAATAATTAAGACACCAAAACAAAAATATTATCACCCAATGTAAACACAAGTGGACATCGATGTTTTTCAATATACGAAATATATCTAATATGATAAAAAACTGTATGTTTCCAAATCAGCTAATCCTGATCTAACAACTCTTCCGCGAGACTTGGTCCCAACTACTTTGTATCACCATCCTTATTTTATTATAGATGTTACTTTAATTACCTATCTTAAAGAGACACATAAGGTTCCAACTAAAGCGATACATGATATATTTTGATATAGTTGAACTCCTGGAGAGTTCTAGGTGCTTCTCCAAAAATAAAATAATGCAAATAATGCACACTCATAGAATATCCTCCAAAACATGTATAATAATTTTTTATTTCTCTTATTTCATAGGGTGTAAATCCATATTCATTGATACTTATATACCAAGTTCCTTATTCAATAACACTATTGAGATATGTCATGGTACATTTTGGCCAATCTTGGAGGAACCACCAACTTCGAGACTTGAAATTCACACATCAGCTCCTCTCTTATAATCATATGAACAATAACCTAATTTATGACATAGATGATATCATCTTCATTTATGGTCAAATATCATGGTGAATTATCATATTCATGGATTCCCCTGATTTTAAAAAACCCAAAATCCACATATCGCCACTTTCTAATCTAGCTCATATGTAAAGAATCTACTGATACTGATGTGATGATCATCTTATTATATCCATCATGGACCACAATATGAATCTCATCAAGAAAAGAAATAATCTTCCAATCATATATAGACTCCTAAAATTACTATTTCTGTGTTTTTCTACTAAATGATTCAACAAAACTATTCTATTTTTTGGGAATATATGCTAGATCAAATTCTAATGACTGAAAATAGTCAACTCATTTATATGTCTAGAGATTTAAATAATGATGCAAAAAAATATAGATTGAGATATTGTTATAATAATATATAATAAACTACATTCCTAATAGATAATACAACCAACACTTCAATTCCTAAACCAATACTGCTAACTCAAGGATATTAAAAAATTATTTTCATTCATGTGGCCTAAACCACCATGAACCGTCCACCAAAACTCAATATCCATACACAGACACAACTCCTATTCCTATCCTACATGCATAAAAAACATTTTATACTCCTCTCATGTCTTAGGATGGATTAACATTATAGTGGTAGTCAAACTCATCATCAACCCAAATATGGAATTCTCACTAGATACATATCATTCAAACATTTCTTCCCTTGTTTTTAATCCCGAATGTGTTTCTTCCAAGAGGGAAAATATCTAGAAAATCCTTCCTATAATATCCTAGTACACCCAAAAAACTATGGATATTGAAGACATTATTTTTCTTATCCTATGGATAGAAATCATGAACATTCACTAGTTCTATTAACACAACTTATTATGAGATGTGGTGTCCTAGGAAATGCACATGATCCTTCCAAAATAAAAACATAGATAGCTTAGTGTATAAATAATTCTATCTCAGGGTAATTATGAAGATTTCAAGAGGATGGTAATGATCTTAATGAGTATTTGAGTATACCATGATTTCATAAAAAACTATAAAAGCAAAATAATCTAGTAATGAGTGGAAAATTCAGTTAATCAAGGATATAATCCCAGTAGGATCATTCATTATCCAGAAAAATATAAAACAAACTCATATATGCCATAAAATCTTCTAAAATATTTCTATGGTATATCATAAATTCAAAATACAAACTAAGGATACACCAATCTCATGTCAATCATTGACATGAAAATATCATCGAAACTAGACAAATATATTTTCAATATATTGAAGAGGATAACAGTTCTTCACTATCATCTGGTTCAGATTCTGATAGTCAGCACATAAATGCAGAGTATCATAACCCTTCATTTAAAATAATACTAGGGAATCCCATGGTGATGTACTCAAATGTAAAAACAAATTATCCATCAAATCATACATTAATAATTTAATCCCTTGAAGCTATATTAGTTCCATTATATATGGTGGAATAAGAAACATTTCATCACCTAATAAGATGTCAATCATAAATTAGACATCTCTCTCAGGTCAAATCCCGGATTAGTTCTAAGGAAACATGTCATTGAATAAATGTACACCATGTGGAATAATATCCTACTTCACACCCACATAATCAAATAAAAGACTTTAAACAAGGGGAGTTCTTTCCCATAGTTGGTGATGAAATGTCTCTACAATGCTCGCCATATAAATCCCACTCTCCAGGATTAATATAAATTTCGCTATTAGGATATTTAAAAGTAATTCTATATTTGTAAAAATCCTTGTGTGATTATTATACCATTAACCAGTCTATACCAGTAAAGGCCCCAACCCCAGTACCCTAGAGCCTATGACCTACTTTTTTTACATTGGTATATATACATGACTTGAATCCCATTTGACCGATCAATTAAGTAGTTTTTTAATCAATATTACATATGAGAACATTATATTATAATTTTAAGATAAAAATTTGAGAGACACCATTTTTAAAACTAGAAAACTCATTGATTAACCATACAAGTCATTAATGATAATAATCTACATATCATGGAGTAAAAATAAAACACAAGAAAGGGGTGATCTCATCTGATCAGTAATGGTAATTAAGATTGATAAATACAATATCAAAAATTATTCATGGGATTGAATAAAAACAAATTCCTTTATAACATAATCTTTAACATTATATCTTAAGGTTAAAAGAGGAATACATAATTCCATATAAGAATTCACAAGAGAAATAATCTTTAGAATGGATATTCTAGTGGAAAAATAGTCACACGGATAATTAGTTACTAATATAATTATGAGGTAATGAATATTCTAGACATTTGAATCTTACCATCAAGGCCTTAACCAAGACATTGAAAACTAATATGGAATTGGCTGAATGAATATCAAGAAATGTGAAAGGCCACAGCGAAGTATATATCTATTTTGTCTCATGAGACCTACTAATGCATCAATAGGATATAGTTATCACCACCTATCACCTTATAATTAAAATGGATTACTCATGAGGTTAAAAATAAACAACATATACCAATGAAATGTAAATAACATTCCCTAATCTGTTAAAATAAACATAACCCATTATGATTAACCTGGTAAATGGTATCAAGATTGCAATTCCATAGTAAAAATAATCATAATCCATTTAATAATATATTGTTGATAAAAATTCATGGATATAGATATAATTAAATAATATAATTCAACAAAGTTGTGGAATTATATGTAAATACTCAAATAAAATCATTGAAAAATTCTTGAGATATATACCTTTTTTTCAGTACAAAAAATGTTTTCTTTGGAAAAAATCAGTTGAATTTTCCTTCATATGTTTGTATAAACCCAAAAATAAAAAATAATATTTTGCATGAATTTTTTTTGAATTAATAAAAACAGTGGATCGTTTAAAATAATTATATATGGTACACATAAATGGGTAAATAATCAGGAAGTCCCCCTTTAACTGGGCTTGCGTATCATGAAAAATTGAAATAGGAATCTTATAAAACATGTAATTCCCCATTAAACATAGTTGTTCTGATCTTAAAAAATAATTTTATAACATATAAATATAAATTATATCATTTTTATAATAATAATTTAGAACGAACTTCATTTAATGATGGAGAAAGCCTAACCTGAATAAAAATGGACCTTTGTGAAGACAACCCTTTTATTCTTCCAAAATGTGTTCTGCAAAGGAACTTAATGTAACGGGTAATCAACTTAAGTATATTAATTAATTAACATTGAAAATTTTATACATGTAATTAATTTGGTGTAATTTTATTAGGTTCATTTATGGTTTTTTTGAGTGATAAGATGAAATTTTTTTGTTAAAGAGCGTTCATATCCATGGTTTTCATGAATGGATGGATTTTTTATTAGTAATGGAGTTCAGGTAAAATGGGTATAATTTTCATAAATTATAATTATACATTATGGATGAATATATATAAGATTAAATAGTTATAAATATCATTTGGTTGTATGAAGTTAGGATGAATCATTATATAAAACATTTAAGGATAATTATTTCGATTATTACACCAATTATATATCAAAACAAATTCATTTTGTTTTATAATTTAGTATTAAGAATATAGGTGACATATGGAACATATAATAGAATAATATAAAAAAAGAACATGAAAATATATTTACTGAAAAGGAAGAAAATTTTACCTCTTGAAGTATCCTCCTTTAGAACCTCTATAGGGTAATGGATTTAGTCTTTACATGAGACCAATAGCTCAATGACATGGGATAAAGTCTTGGAAATAGGAATTGGAAGAAATTAACAATTTCTTGAAGCTTAGAATCTGTGAGGAGAAGGGGTTGTGAGTGGTGGTATTTATTGTGGGGGAGATAGGTGTTTTTTTGAATATTTTAATCATTTGTTTGTTTTTTTGCCCCAAGATAATGAATGGATTGAGAATTATCAAACAATTTATTAAAATAATGAATTAAAGTACCATATTATGAACCTAAATCATCCACACATCATATAAGACCCAAAAATTCTTCTATTTAGTATTAATCTTAAATTATTCTATTTAACTATTCACAAAAAAATTCATGTATTTTAGAAAAATCCGAAAAATTCACTGAAAACATTTTTAAACATGTATTATTCTAAAAGATGAAATTAATTTTATGAAAATGTTTTCATAAATAAGTGAAATTTAATTTTTTATTAAAACCCTCATTTACTCAAGAAAAATAATGATTTTTAATTTTTATTTTATTTTATAACACTCTACAAAATTAACTAAGTATCATAAATATATTAAAAAATCGTAAGATAAAAAAAATTAAAATCTATTTTATGGAAGTAAGTTTTATTTTAAATAATTATATTATTTATAATAATGTAATTAAATATTTCTGACTTACATAAATTCCAACAGTTATTCAATAATTTTAAAAAAAAATTGTTTGTTATACTAGGATATAATTATACGAAACATTCACTTATAATATGCATTAATTTTTCTCACACTCATTGATTTGGTTACTATTAATCTGGTCAATTTACTATTCATAAGGGTCATATTACTATTCATAAAGTTATCTTACTACTTAATGTTATTGGTGACATAAATCCAAAAAATTTCAATTATTTTATTAAATCATAAATTTTAAGGTTTGTTTTATATTTCCTATATGATTTTATGTGATTTATACTATATAAAATAAATATAAGGAAGAATGTGACATTGATAGAATTCCGGGTCATTACATTATCACATCCAATATAAATTTTATCCGTGAAATTCCAGATTGTCACCTCATAAACATATTTGTATAGTTATTTCTCATAACTTCCTCATCCTTTCACATTGACTCTTCAATTTTATGATTTTTCCAATGTAAACTTACCAGTAAAGATGTCTGATCTGTTAACACCTGTTTTCTATTATCTAAAATCCAAACCAGATCTTTACAGTAAAATAAATCTAGTTCAAAATCTATTCTATTAGATGTGAGGGCATGCATTGGGTCTTGCATGTACATCCATGACAATGAGATGCCGAACACAATGTGAAAATTGAAAATAGTCAGAGGAATTTTAAAATGGTAATCCAAAACTCCAATTATCTCCAAAATATAAAAGGCCCATTATAGCCAGGGACCCATTTACCTTTCCTCCCAAATTTCATTAATTCCATCCTCGCACCCAATGTCTAGAAACTTTACTTAACTAAGAACATTAATTTATTTTAGAACATTAACATCATTAGACTAATAATGTTTAATAATTTTTACTAAATAGGGTTTGGAAACCAATTGAAAACTTATTGTTGTTTTACCTTTCTTAAAAATTCTAGTATCTATATATTCTAGATAAATATTTACATGGTCCTTGTAGTAGTCAATTTTTTACAACTCATTGATCCTTCCTACCCAATTAATTGGCTACCTTTTTTTCTTTTCGTGGGTGACAAAGTATTAAACAATGATAATCCTTATGAATCATGAGTTATATCCTTTAACACTTTTTGATTTATTCATGCGAGTTTATATATTTCAGGCTCTTATGACTATATATATCAAACATCGTTCACCGTAGACATAGTGTATACATATTTTCAAAGCAATGATTATAGTAACTCACCCAAGACCATGAGTTGGATATTTCTATTCATGAGTTTTTAATTTCCTTGACAAAGAGTCAATAAATATATCATTTTGTATAAGGTTTCATAAAAGTACATTATTTTATGAATCTCAATAAATCATAAATCTTATATTTTTTGATAGTAGAGTGAGGATTATTGAATTCAGTAATATTCCCTTAAATTATTCAAAACATTAAATGAATTCAATTTTCTATTAGAACATAACCCATATATGAGTAATATTGGTTAATAGGTTAGCTAATTAGGTGATGTTCAGAATGAATCCACAATAATAATCTATTAGAACAATAAAACTATGTACATCATTTTTTTCTTTGGGGTCAGCCATTACATAACATCCTTTGTCTTCATAGGATCAACTTTGATTCCATCCTTAGAGATAATATTGACACTAAATGAAAATGATTGAATCAAAATTTCAATTTTCTAAACATACCATATAGTTCATTTCTTCTGAGATCCTCCAGAATAATCCACAAATGATTGTCATGGTCTTCATAGATTTTGGAATATATCAATATTTAATCAATAAATACCAAAAAAATTTAATTTAGATATTACATGAAAAAATTAATTATTAGATACAAGAAAATAGAGCGTGAAATAGTCAGTCAAAATGGATGATTTGTAAACTCATAATGTCTGTAACTAGTTAGAAATGATGTCTTTGTAATTTTTTCCTTCCACATATGCAACTGATGATATCCATATCAAAGAGAATTATTTGAAATGTATTATGATCCATGATTTGGATCCAATAAATCATCAATTCTATGTAAGTGATACTTGTTATTTATTATATTAGAATGTATATCGCTCTAATAAATTCTCAACATCATGGATCCATATCTCTTATTGAGAAGGAGAACATAGGCTCCCCATAGATACAATCTATTGTGAATAAATATATTATCACTTAATTTCTTTAGTTGTTTATTCTCTTCTAGTAACTCCACAATGGTTATTCTATAAATATTCATAAACCATGAATTAAACTCGTAGTGAACTAAAATTACCGCTTTGTATGCTATCTTGGTAAATCACCTAGAAATACATCATTGTATTCTTATACAATTAGCACATCCTCATTTTCAATATTTATTTCCTTATCCATAGATGGTGTTCTCTCTTTCTATGAAAGAATTACATTTAGTAGATCTATTGGGGTGGATCTACATAAGAATCAGATGTTAATGTTTCTACTCTAATGATATGGGATATTACACCTCCATTAAAAATTGTAATGTCCTTCATATTAGAATAAATTTTTATATCAATTTATAAGGCTAGTCCATGATGATGATTAGTTGAAATTAAATCATTGGTATAACGATATAAAAGTATATAAAAATAATTTATATTCCATAATGGGAACTACCTAAAAAATCATTGTGGAAAGGGGACTTCCCTTTGAGATTTTCTTCAAAATTCCCTAGTTCTGGTGAATTAGAAATATTTAATAACAAATGAAACATAGAATGATCTATTGGAATGTGATCATACAGAATCAAATAACGATTTTGCAAAATTTTAGGAAATGATCAGTGTACTTGCAACCACATCATTAGTAAATTCAACCTCATCTATTGCAATCGCATAAATGTTTCCATTATCATGTGTCCATTTATGAGGATGTTTTCTTTAACGCATTAGAAAATTATTTGTAGACAATCTCATTCATATAAAATTATATAATTGAATATTGGTTGTTTATTTGTATCCTTTTCAATATTAACCAAGTTGTACTTTCCCACCATAGTTGTAGAGAACTCATTTAACTTTTAATAATACACCATTTTTTTCCATACACAAGTATAACACATTGAAAAATTACCATATTTATTCTTCCATTTATTAACTCATTAAACCCCCAAAATATTATAATCTATTTTAAACTTATCATCATAATAATTAGATAATTACTTCTCTGTCTTTATAGCACATGATACTGTATCATTGTACGATAAGAAATTTTGGAAGACTAGTTCCTTTCAGAGGAATGGTTTTAAACCATCAATGAATCTATCAAACTTACTATTTGTATTAAAATATTATTCTACATCATTAATTTATTTCCTATTAAATTTATCATCATTATTTGAAGATTTTTCTTCCTTTATTCGTTTAATACACATGAAGGGTCTTTCAAATCCACTCATTGTTCTTAAAGAAAATATTTTTTCTCAAAATATTCATTTGAATACAATTTTTCCATATTTGTTATTTCATCCTCTGAATTTGTGTATTAAATTAGTGACCAACATTGATATGAATCTCATGATAGTCGATAAACATCCACGATAACCTTCTCTATTTCCTTACATTAAATGTTAGATATATTTTCTCAATGTAAATTATCCACTCCTCTGCTAAAAATGGATTTGTGTTACCCTTGAATGACGGAGGTTGTTATCCCATAATGTGATCTAATATTTCTCCTACACATTAATGGTCATGATTATCTATATGCGTAAGGTTATTTTTCATAACTGGATTCACCTATCCCAGTGTAGCTATATGTTTCTAAACACTAGTTGCAACTCGAGTACCATAAACATTATCATTCATATGAGGAAAATCCCTACAAGGGATATGTGAATTGATATTGTTTCCATTACAACCACTACGTTCCCTTTATAAATTAAGGAATATAATAATTTACATTATAATCAAAATAAATAATCACAAACTAGAAAAATATGTACCATTAATTGTGATCTTATAGATAGCTAGTCCCATAATCATAAACATTGTTTTTTTAGGAAAATAATTCATAATGGTTTGTAAATAAAATTTTAATATTGATTATAATTTCAATAAGGAATTTCAAACCATCAGTGTAGTAAGGCCCACTGATGTGTACCAGATTACCTCAAGTTATTTTCGGGACACAATGTCAATGTTGTTACCCATATGTATATTACTTCCAGAACAACCACTACTTGTAGTATCATGATAGAGATGTATTTATAGGGATATCCACATAATATATACCTTAATAAAATTCTACTATGGTCTTATATTCTTATCCTCATATTCTATGATACGGTTTTGTTCACCTTTCTATGTTTTGACAATCTAGTTTCTATGGTTTCTACAAAACATTTTTTGATACCAATGGTAAAGACCCTAACTACAGTTTCCAAATGCTAGTGCCTTACTTTATTACATTGTCTTATATACAATACATGAATCCAATTTTTTTTATAAAATTAGTAGTTTTGGAATCCATATTACATTTTTTTAAAATTATAATAAAAACAAAGGGGAATAACGAATCATAAAATCCTGTTATAACGTAGAAAATATCTTAGATTAACCCTTCAAGTAATTCATAATATACTTCTTCATATCCTGGAGAAAAAACAAAATAATCGGGTGAGAATGTATGCTAAATAAGAATATGCAATATATTTAATGAAAATATAATCTATAAGTCATGTGAATTAAAAAACATGTTCTATTAGAAGATATTCATGAAGATGATATGGAAGGGATAAAAGCTGAATAAATAATGACATATAATAATTCACATGAGAAATATGCTAAACTAGGGATATTATACTAGATGAATACTCAAATGGATATTAAATTAATAATATCATTATAACGAATGAATATTCCATACATCTGAAACATTCCATCAATCCCTTTGATAAGACATCTGAAAATTATTAAGGCCTCACCCAAATCCATATCTAAAAATGTAAAAGGCCTTAGCCAGTCCATATATGTTTTGTCTGATGATACATACTAATAAATTGAGGAGATATAGTAGTCCCACTATTAACATCATCTTTACAATTGATTCCTAATTCTATTAACCATAAAAATATATACATATGAAATGTAAATAACTTTCTCAAATCAGTAAACATAATCACTTACCATTCTAAGTAACAAAGTGAATGGTTTCAAGATAATACATCAATAGTAAAACTCAACATAACCAAATTAATAAATATGGTTTATGAAAATAATATTATATCAATCTAAATAAATATTAAAATTCAATATAGGCATTGAAATTCAAGAAAATACTCTAATAAAATCTTTGAGTAATTCTTGAGAGAAATACCCTTATTTACTTAGAAAATTAGAGTTCTATTGAAAACATTATTTAAATATTTCATTATTGTTTTTATAAAACCAAAATAAATAAAATATTAATTTTCATGAAAAAAATCGATAATTAATAAAAAATGGTGTCTCAAAGACAATTATTTATTATACTTGAAAATGGGTAAGAATTCAAGAATTTACCTTTAATTAGTGATGTGTATCGAGAATAATTGAGGAGGGAACCATATAAGAAATATAAATCGCAATTTTAAAAAATATTTAATGACTGGTATAAATGAGTTAGGAACATATACAAATAATGTTTTGGAATTTTATATAATTAATGAAGAATTATATTAGTGTAATGTGGGGGAAATCATAACCTGAATGAAAATTTCAGTTTGGGTAGAACACCCTTAACTTATGTCAGAATGTGGTATGTAGTGGACCTCAATGTCCAAGATAATCAAATTAAATATATTAAATAATTAAATTAGATAATTTTATATTTTTATTTGATTTGGTTTAATTTTATTAAGTTCAGTTATACTCTTTTTCATGAGATATAAGATTCATTTTTGTCATTCGGGATCATTTGTTTCATGGGTCTTCATGATTAGTTCACTTTTTTATAAGTATTGAAGTTCATGTAATATTGGAATAATTCTATATAATTGGAATTATATTTTATTTATTAACATAAATAATTATAAATGGTTATATTTATCATTTCTATATGGTATGATCAGAAATCATTACATAATACATTTAGTGAGAATCATTTTGATTATTTGGGTTGTTATTGATCACAATCATATCATTTATTTTATCATTTTGTATTATGTAAATACGATACATACAACACATAAAATAGTTATAATATTAGTTTTAAAATAATTTTAAACAATTAAAATGGTTTATGAGCATCCTTGAACACGGAAAAGGAAATTGTAAACTTTTCATCGATGAATGTATTGGAACAACACCTCATGGACAATGATTCAATTTCTAGAATAAAAGGGCAAGGATAGGGTTCCGGATGATGGAGTGTTACATTATCATAATAAGTTTATATTAAATTTATGGTTATTTAAGTTTTATTCTATTTGGATGAGGGAAGGTGACAAGAAAAAAAAATATCATGAATGGAAATTAAAGGAAAAGGAAGACGATTTTACCTATTAAATTCTCTTCCTTGAGAACATACATAGGGAAATAGGTTTGAAATTTAGATAAGACCAAGAGATAATAGGAATGTGGGAGATTATTAGGAAGATAATTGATTAAAAATATGACAAGGCTCTAATCTCAAATGGTTTGAGGAGAAGGTGTGGTATTTGTAGTGGAGGAGAGGAGTTTTTAATGAATATTTTATTCATTTGTTGATTAATTTTGCTGAAGACTAGGAAGAGTTTCAGAAATATGACAAAATATATTAAAATAATTATGTAGTTTTCAATATTATGGTTTACATTAGCCATACATCATCTATTAATAAAAAATTCATGTTTTTACTATTAATCATTAATTATCGTATTTAACTATTCACCAAAATTCAAATATTTTAGTAAAATCCTAAAAAATAACCATGACTATTTTTTGATGAGTAAAATTAAAAAACATAATCCATTTAATAAAAATAGTTTTAAATAGGAGAAATGTAATTTTTAATTAAAACCATCATTTAATCAACAACTACATATTTTAAATTTATAACTAATCATATAAAACTCCAAAAACTTAACTGAGGTCTCATTAATTTAATCTATAATATGAAGATAAAAAAATGTTAATTTATAAATCTAATATATGAAAATTTATTTTCTTTTATGTATGTATATTATTTATTAAATTTTAAATAAATATTTATAACTTACCAAAATAACTATTGTCATTTAATAATTTTTGATATATTTATTTACTTACAACATGAAATAATTATATCATCAATTAATTTATAGAAGGCCTAAATTGTGTTTATAATTATATCATGTAGGTTACTATTTATTTGGTTGATTTACTATTCATAAGGGTCTTATTAATACTCCCATGTTCATGATATCATTTCATTGTTATAGGTTCCTTATCATTTAAAAATACCGCATATTTCATTTTTCTTCATTTATAAGGAATGTAACATGTTATCTATTTGATTTTTTGTGATTTATAATATATAAAATAAACATAATAAGGGAAATTATATTGATAGAATTATAGGTCATCACATTCCCCCATCATAAAAAAATTTCACCCTCAAAATTCTAGATTTTTACCTCATAGAATGATTTGTTTAGTTATTCCTCATAAGATGCTCAAGATCCCATGTCGAATATTCAATTTCATGATTTTAAAATTTTACCTTTACCAGAAAAGTTATTCATTTACTTAAAACCAATTCAATATTTTCTCTAATTTGGAGAGTAACTTCATAGTAAGATAGATTGAGTACAAAATCAATTCCTTCAGAAGTGAGGACATGCATTGGGTCTAACACATAAATGATTTATAATGCGATGTGGAACCCAATGTGGACTTTGGAAAGGCTAGGTGGTATTTACAAATGATACTCCATAACTCCAATTATCTCTAGAATTTAAAGTGGACTAATGAAATGGGTCTATGTTTCCCTTTCCTCCCAAATTTTAGAATTTTATTCTCACACAAAACTCCTAGAAACATCCCATCCTTCCCAACATTAATTTATTTTCAAAGATTATCATCATCAGAATAATAAATTTTTATCCTTTATAATAAATATATCTGGGAAACCAATTGATATTTTATTGATGATTCCCCTTACTTGAATATTACAATTTAAATATTTTCTAGATTCATGTAAACATGGAACATGTCCATACTCATCCTATTTAAAACTCCATGATCCTTCCTTGTAAATTAAACCACTACCTTATTATCCTCTTCTAGGTGATAGTGTATTGAAACTTCATAATCTGTAAGTAGAACGATCCATCTCATCTACATAATGTTGTGTTATTTCTTTGAGAATATATATATTAAGATACTGTGATATGTATATATTTCTCTATAATATATCACCATAGAGATAGTATCTCCACATTTTTAGAGAAAATATTATATGTACTAACTAAAGATCATGAGTTGGATAGTTCATATCATGCATTCATATCTTCCATGATGCATATGAAATAACTCTATGATTCTGTATAAGGACACAACCAATTCTTTTACATGATTCATCTCTATAAAAAATTCCACCATTTTCTAAAGGTAGAGATAGTGTTAGATAATTCACTAATCTCCACTTCAGTTCTATAAAACATTATTCACATTTTCTTGTCCATATGAACTAAAAAACATTATGAGAATGTCTACATAATAGGTTTTCTAATAATGCAATTTTATGCATGAAACTTCTATAATAACAAACTAGACCAATTGAAAATTGTACATATGTTACGTTCATTGGTTTAGGCCATTATTGAACAAACAATATTTTCATAGGATTATATAACATTCCATCCTTAGAAAAAATATTGTCAGGAAAAGATACTTTTCGAAGACCAAATTCACAGTTTCTAAACATCCAATATAATTAAAATCAACAAAGACTCATTAGATCAATCCAAAACTAATTCTCATGGTCTCGGAATCTCTAGGTGTATATTGGTATGTCATCAACAAATACCAAAACAATGTTATCAGGGTATTCGTTGCAAACTCTTATCATTAGATACTTGAAAAAAGAGGGTGCATTAGTAATCCAAAAATGACATTACTATAAAATTATAATGTCAATACTTAGTCTGAAATGTGGTTTTTAGAATATCATCCTTCTTCACATGCAATATATGATATCTAGATCAAAGTTAAATCATTAAAAAATATTTAGATCCTCAATGTTGATTAAATAAATAATCAATTACTGGTAGGGGATACATGTTATTTATAGTAATTACATTGATTTCCCTATCATGAATACATATCCTCATAGATTCATCATTCTTCATGATTAAGAGAATAAGGGATCCCATTAGAGAAATAGTAGGGTGAATAAATCATTTTTAAATTCTTCCCTCTAGTTGTTTTCTCAGTTTAATTAATTTCCCTGTGTCCATTATATAATGAGTCCTGAACCAGTAAAGAAATTAATATAGAACCAAAATTCCCACTATACAGTATGTCCTAGTAAATCCTCTAGAAAAACAGCAATGCATTCTTCTTGAATTGGTGCATCCTATATTTTAAGATTTATTTTCCTATCCATAGATGATGTTTTATCTTCATCCAAATAACTTTTATTTAGTTGATCTATTATGGGAGAATTTAGAAGAGAATAAAACGGTGATGTTTTTACTCAAATGTTATGGGGTTCTACCCCTTCCTCATATACCATAATTACCTTCATCTTACAAATATATTTTCATTATATTTTGAAACTATGTCCATGTCAAAGATTATTTCATTGTTGACCAAAATTATGAAGATAAAATTAGTACATACAACATGTTTATATGCCATAATGGGAAGTACATGACACATCATTCTTGCAATGAGACTTTACATAGGGATTTTTATGGATAACTCCTTTGTTAAAGAGAATTTAAAATATCTTATTTTAAAAGAATACATATATGATATAAAGGAATGAGACAATAGAGAATGAAATAATTATTAAGGTAAGTATGAGGAGATGATTAATGTACCTGTAACCACATATTTAAGAACTTTTACCTCAACAATTTTGATCACATAAGCTATTCATTTCTCACATGTCTTTTTCTGAGGCTGTTTTCCTCAATGCTTTAGAGAATCATTTTCATTGTGTCTCATTTCTGTAAAACTATTTTATTGAACATTGGAAGCTTCATTCTTCCATTTTAATATAATGTGGTTTATCCTTTCTCATCACTCTTGTTGAAAAATCCTTTTCATTTTATTCAAACACTAGGGTGTTTCCTTCCACAAGTATTGTACATTAGAAAATTTCCTTTCTTATTCTTCCCTATATCCATAAATTCCTCCACCACCCCCTTCTTCATTTGTTTTCCATTAATGTTTGGATGATTAATTCCCTATATTGACGCACATGATAATATATCATTGTACGATGAGAAATTATGGGAGACTAGTTCCCTTCGGAGTAATTTTTTTAAACCAACAAAGATTTGATCCATATTGATACTTGGATTATGTATGTAGTCTATGACATGCCATTATAACTATGTTAATTTAGATGCATAAATTGAAATTTCATAATCATCATTCCATTTTAGATTCAATAATTTTATTCACATATTTTGTTGTCATTCAAATAGAAAATATTTTTTTGGGAATATTTCATTAAATTCCCTATATTAAATATTTGTAATTTCTTCCTCCTTTTTGTTTTGAATTATTAACCACTACTGATCTATATCTCTTGATAGGTGAAAAAAAATTTAGATGACCTTCTCCCATTCATAAGATCCCAAAGTGAATAATTTATTCTATTTTAAACTTATCCTTCTCTCTCCATGATATTGGTTATAGTCCAATTGAATGAAAGATAGTTTTTTCACATAAATAGGTTCATGATTTCACCTCCATGTTCTGGTTTAGGATGCACCAATATGGGTAATTTTATTGTTAATAACATTATTCATATATCCTAGAATAGTTAGAAGTGTCTCAACACCAGTCGCACATCCAATAAAAATAGTATTATCTTTCATAATATGAAATACCTAAAAGAGATATAGTGTTTGAAATAGTTTCCATTCCTTCCACTAGTATATATTCATAAACAATGCAATACACTAAATTAGCTTATGAATCATAATGCATAATCTTGAATTAGAGAAGAACATAACATAAATGGAAATCCTATTCTTATATAATCTCATAATCATAAAGATGGTTTCTTCAAGTAAAATATATAATAATGGTTTCTAAAGAAATTGTGAATTATACTAAGAATATAACTTGGGACATTAAAAACTGGTGTGTATTAAGTCTTGTTTTTATGCATGAGGTTACACTGATTTAGGCCCGAAACACCTTGTTTGAGTTTTTAACGAGAGGTATATATGTTCCAGATCCACATCAACTTGTATTATTCATATAATGATGTATTTAATGGAAGATAAACATAATCCCTACCTTAAAAAAATTATAGGATGTTATTATACTCTTACCCTCAACATATATCTCATGGATATGTTCACTAATCAATGGTTTTCTAAATTTAGTTTCCATGGATTCTACAAAAAAATTATCTGATACCAACATTAAATACCCCAACCCAAGTAGCATGGAGTTGATGCATTACATTATTTAATTGGAATATATAAAATACCTAAGTCCCAATGCACTGAACTATTTACTAGTTTTGGAATTGGTTTACATAAATGAATACATTATTACAAATTTAAAGGAAAAAATATAGAAAATCCATTTGTAACATGCAAAAATATCTTTTATGAAACCTGCAATTCTTTTTTAGTATTCATCTTTATATTCTAGGGAAAATAAAACATAATAAAGGGGTGATCGCAGATTCTTAGTAAGGGTAAGTAATATAGATAAAGGTAATATAAAAAAATAAGTTATGTGAATGATAAAAACATATCCCATTAAAACATAATCATGACCATGATATTTCTTGGATAATAGATGAAAAATTTATTTAATATACAAATTCACATGACAAAGAATCATAATCAAAGATATTATGAAAGTCTAATACTCACATTTAAAATAAATTACTAATATCATTATAAGTAAATTAAAATTTCATATATCTAAAAATTAATTTCAATAGGTCATATGTGACATATGAAAATTAATAAGGCCTCTTCCAAAAACCATATATGAAAATTGTCGAGTCGTCACCCAATTACGTATGTATTTTGTCTCATGAGACCTATTGATTTATAGAGAGGATATAGAGGGCCCCACACATCATTTTATAGGTCCAATGTATTCTTTTTGTGGATAAACATAAAAAACATAAAAATATTAAATCTAAATAACATTCCATAATTTGGAGACATATTCACTAACAATTAAGAATAACATGGTGATATGGTATCAAGATAGAACATCCACATCCAAATTGATCTTAAACCATTTAATAAAATATAGTAGATGATAATCATAATATATCATTCTAAATAAAGAATAAACTTCAATATAGGTGTTAAAATAGTTGAAAATGCTATAATAAAATCATCATGTAATTCCTAAGAGAAAATTCAATTTTTTACATTCAAAAAGTCTTTTCAAACAATAAATTTAATTTCTAATAATTTATTTTTTAAAACTAAAAATCAAAATAATTTATTTATAATGGATATTTTTTGAGTTAATATATATAATGGATTCCTAAAACATATTATGTATTGTACTTGAAAATGGATAATAAATCCAGAATTTCCTTGTAAGAAGGATTGCACATCAAAATGAATTGATAAAGGAACATTATAAAACGTTTAATTACCCATAAAATAAATATGCAGTGATATCGATGCCTTATTTTGTAACATATAAACCATATTTATATGTTTTTTATAAAAATATTGATTAATTATAGTGGTTTACTTAGGGAGAACGTAGAACCTGAATGGACATTGAAGTTTCAGAAGAAAACCCATTCCTTATATCCGAATGTGTTCAAAACATGACCTTAATGTCCTGGATAATAAAATTAAATATATTTATAAACTAAATATGAGAATTTTATAAATTTAATTTAGTTTTTATAATTTCATTAATTTCATTCATAATTTGTTTGATGAGTTATAAGATTCAATTTTATCATGTAGGAAAATTCATTTTCTAGGTTTTCATGTTCTGTTTTATTTTCTATAGGTAATATAGTTTATGTAAATTGGGTATAATTCTCAAAAATTAGAATTATATCATTTTTATTAAAATTTATATGTTTAAATGGTTATATATAATGTTTGGTTCTATGGTATTATGATGAATCATTAGATAATACATTTAGTGATAATCGTTTGGATTATTAAGGTCATTATTGATCACAACGAATGCATTTGGATTTAACATTTAATATTATGTATATATGATACATAAAAATGATAAAAATTGTTATTATATAACGTTATAAATCTATTTAAAACATTAAAATTGTTTTATGAATATCCTTGAATATTATGAATGAAAATGAAAACATTTCATCCTTATGGGAGATTAAACAACACCTCACGGAAGACATTTCTATATTTAGAATAAAATCTATAGGGGAAGGGGGTAGATTATGGATTGTTATATTTTCATTATTAAAATCTATTAAATTAATGGTACTATTTTATTCATGCTATTTGGATTAGGGTATGGGAGGAGAGAATAAAAAAATAACATGAAATGAAATTAAAGGAAAAGATGGCAATTTTACATCTTGAATTATCCTCCTTGAGAACCTTCATAGGGAAATGGTTTTTGTATTTGGATGATACCAAGATCTATTGGACTTGGGGAAGATGCTTGATAAGTTAATTGGAAGAAATTTTACATGTCTCAGATATTTTACTGGGTAAATAGAATGTCTAGTATTTATAGTGTAGGAGAGGGGTTTTTTTTGAAAATTTTCTTCAATTGTTTTTTTCCTCCATATAATGAATATTTTGAGTGTTACCAACATATATATTAAAATAATTAATTATAGTTTGGTATTATGGGATTAAATAATATATAAATAAACTATGACTCAATAATTTATGTATTTAGTATTATTATTAAATTATCTTATTATACTATTCACTGAGAATTCATGTATTTGAGATGTAAGAACCTATATCTCCATTTCAGATATAGAACTGAATTATGGTTTGTTTTTTAGTAAAAATGATGAAATAGGAATTTTCTATGTACACACTGTGTACATATGAGTACATGCCATGCACCTGAGTACCACATACATCTGTCTGTTTTCCATGTAAGGGCTGAGTACATTGATGTGTTTGTGACCTGGAAGACCGCTTAAGGCAGGTTCAAGTTAAGGGTACTACATGACATATACCTTTAATGAAAACACAATGTAGTTTCCTTTTTATTTGATAAATCAGAGCAATGTCAAATCTCATCATGAGAAACAAATTTTTCCCCCCTTGTTTCATACAGGAGAGCGACATAATGCTGAAGAACTTCAATCCCCCTATTCTCAGTTTTATCTCCAATAGAGACACCGTTTGATGCATTGGAATCACACTAGTGAGTATTAAATTCCCCTAGAGCCTTTATTGATTCCTCTTCTCCTGTGAGTAATCCAAGGTTGAACATTATTATCCTTTTTATAGTTCTACGTCATTCTAGGCTGATTCAAGGGCCGACGTTCAAATAATATTGATCGTATGACACCAAGGTAGGTGGTTTCTTCCTTTCGTTGTTCTTTTATAGATTATATATGCTAAATGATCTGCATTCCCCGGTTTATGGTATTTATTTTTTGGGAATATAACCCTATTATTTACTTTACATTTTTTAATTGATTGAAATGGGATTGATTCATATGGATAAGGTCAGATTACTTGTTTACAGGACACCCCATTGGTGTGTTTCCCTAACTTGACTTTTTATGGATATTTGGCCTAGGATTCCTATGAGGGGTACCTTGTTTCCAATAAATTAATTTTTTACGATGTATTTTGATTGATTATTTTAATGAAATGTGAAAATCTTGGGAATTTTAATCATGTATTTGTTATAGATTACATTTTCTACCTTGTTTTGATATGCACAATGTATTTCCAATGGACCGTGAGGGCGTAGAACCAGAAAAACTGTGGGGGTTTCACTATGACAAATACCCCTTTTATCAATGCTAAAAAATATCCTTTAATAGTGATATAAAATAATTATTAAAGCCACGAAGATAGGTGGTCCCCTTTATCAGTGCTTCAAAAAGCGTTGATAAAGACCCCTTTTATCAGCACTAAAAAAACATCTGATAAAAGGTGTCTTTTATCAGCGCTAAAAAGAAGCGCTAATAAAAGGGTAATTTATCATCACTTTATTTTTAGCGCTGATAAATAAACCCTTTTATCATCTCTTTTTTAGCGCTAATAAAAGTAAAAAAATTTAAAAAAAATTAAAAAAATCATGCCAATCAGGGGGCTTTTATAGCGCTTGAACCCCCTTTATAAAAGCGCTTTCCAGCCACTCTAGTCCCCGCGCGCACTCCTCCACCCTATATCAGCACTACACCCACCCATTTTATCAGTACTAGCCCCCCAAATTCACCCTCATGTGCGCGCCCTTGCCTCCATGAAGATTTGATCTCGAGACCTCTCCCTTGTGCGCCTAAAGCATTTACCAGTCTGCCATATAGACTTGTTCTCCAGTTAATGACATATCTATTTATTTATATACATATTTAGTTATATTTTTTCATATAGTAATATATAGTTATATTAATATAAATATATAGTTATATTAATATATATATTTAAAGTGATATTAATATATATTTATTGTTATATAAATATATATATGTAGTTATATTAATATATATATATATTTAGATTATGTATATATGTGTATAAATATATATATATTGGTATTTTAAATAAAATGGATATTAGTTATTATTTAGATAAAGCTAATATATTTTATAAGTAAATATATTTGATTATTTATATTTATAATTAAATTTTTATGTATGAATATATAAAAAATACGTATATATTGTTATATATTTGATAATAAATAGCATTACATTATAGAAAATGATAATATTTAAAAGCCATAATATCAATATAAATGTAACACCTTGGAATAAATTCATTCCTCACTAAGAAAGCCAATAATACCCCTTTAGATGAGGTTGAAAATCCATAAAATGTAAAAAAACGGGGTATCCCAACTAAAAACTAACATTTGGAGTCTTTATGGGCCTATTTTGGCCAAGAAAAAACCTTGACTAGGTTTTCCCCAATTATAGGGGTGTAGAGATCGTCGCAGTCCTCAATTTGATATGTGGTAGAGCATAAACGAACCCCGTGATCAAAAGTTATGGACGTTTCAAGTTCGAGTTGTGTTTTCAACATATTTTGGATCTTTTATTTTTTTTTTAAATTTTTTAGTCTTCAAATTGTTATTAAATGACTTTTAATCCATAATAATTAGAAAATTATTAATTATGAAGATTTTTAAATTTTTTTATAATCCATTTTTACTAAATATCTTATATATTATGTGTAACTGTATATTTATACTTATCTAAAATATATTTAATCATATATTTAAAATATATATATTATATTTATATCAATAAATCTATATCTATATCTTAAATATTAATATATTTTTTTAATGAATTATTTTTTGGAAGTGGACCCTTTATCAGCGCTTTTAAAAAAAGCGTTGATGAAGACCCCCTTTATCACCACTACTAAAAAAATCACTGATAAAGGGTTACCATTTAACATCTCTAAAAAAGGGCTGTTAAATGGGGTACCTTTATCGGTGCTAAATATTCTCTAATCAAATGGTAATTTTATCAATGGGTTTTTAGCGCTGATAAAGGTACCCCACTTTATCGGCGCTTTTTCGTTAGCACTGATAAAGGGTGGTGCTGGCCTTGCCCCATTTTGTGGTAGTGTTTCCATGTCTTTTTACACAGGGCAGTGAGATATTTCTTGTAGAGATTGAACCAAGGGTGTTGACCATGAGAACTATCTTTTAGGTAATTTATGGTTTATTTATCCTATGTTTACCCAAGGGTTTTGATCATGAGGAATCCCCAAAAGTCATTTATAATTCTTTGGAGAAGTTGACCTGGGGGTATAGCTCATGAGAGCTACCGGATGTTCATTTATAAGTTATTGATTCTATTTAGACCTAGCTTTATTAATCATTAGAGCTACCTATAAGGTCTTTTATCTTTACTCTATGCTCTGTGAGTCCATTTGGGTTAGACAGAGAGTGCATTCCTAGAGTGTCGATTATGAATAAGTGAATGATTCTAAATAGTTGTCATGAAAAATCACAAGATTGGACTCAGTCATACTTGATTGTTTTGATGGTCTTTTAAGAAATCATTTTTGTTACTATTACACATGGAGACATAGATATTGGTAAATATACTTATATTACATTATCCAATGGATTGAATAACTAAAAAATGTAAATGAATGTAATTGACAACTATAGGATTGTATACATTTGAGTACATCCTAGTTTATAACATCATTTTTCATATTTCCTACTATATATATTCACTAATAGTTAGGCACATATCTTTTGGTGGTTTCATACTAGAATTCGTCTCATATCTTATTTGGGTCATTTATTAGGCCCCAAATAGATTATATGGAAGCATGTATATATTAGGGAAAGTGCCCTTCTACAGCATGTACTTCACAACTGTTGGAGATGGAGAGAATGGGACAATGATGGGGCTTTGATGCTATTTAGTTTTATATGATTTCATGTAATTTGGTTTCAATATATTATTTACAGCATTATGGATTGTTTGGATTTGTTCTTAGAAACATGTGACTCACATAATTTATATATACTCAAGTTGTTATATTACTATCATTCGTCTGTTGTTTACATATATTGTATGTTATTGATTCTTATTCTATTGCTTAGAATTTACATTCCACTATTTATACTCCTCCATCGAGGTCATTGTTTCCCCATTATCACACTGTGGGGCTTAATTATAATCGGAAGCCTATGGCATTTTGGGAAATGAGCTTTAGGTTATGTGACCAACTGAGTTCGGGGAACCTTTGGGTGGCACCTAGAACCAGTATGTTACAATGATGTATTAAAGGATTTTATTTCTACATTTTCATACTATTTGGATCCTATAGAAAATTAAAGGAAGGAATAGTTAGATGGTAATAAGATGTGTATAAGAGTAGATAATCTGTGTACATGGAAAAGCCAAGTTACCTTGAATATTGCAATTTTTGGGGTTTTGTAATTATTACAGTTGATTTTATTTTACCATATGGTGACACAATTATTTTGTGTTGTTATTATTGATATCTTTCTATTTATATTTCTATTTCATCGTGATGATATGAGGGTATTCCATCTCTTTCATCATATAGGCACATGATAGAGATAACATGTCATGATTTACTATCAGGCCATTTAGGTTGAATTACTAATTTAAAGATATTGTTAGAGTTGTTGTGATAATTATGAATGCTATTGTGATATATTTTATGATAGAAAACCTGCTATTTTTGATAGTGTATTGATATATGTAATGTTTCATTTGGATGGACGCCAAACATTGGTCCCTAAGGTGTTATGGTCCCTCTTGGATCAGAATTTTGCATATCATGTTCAAAATTTAATTTACTCATGTCAATATATGATAGATAATGGATGAAAAACATTGATTAGCAGAGATTATGGCCTCTCATGGGTTGTAATATTTCATGCCATGGACATAATATTATGTTTTTAAGGGTTCTAGTGAAGTTTCCTAGGATTACTGTCTGGACACCTAGACAACATAATGTGTGATTTTATGATCACATGCCATGGGTTCCTATGCATAGAAATAATGAATTTCCATAATTACATGACTCGTACTAGGAGTACACTCTATATAGATTCTTTCCATGTAACTAACAGTGTGAGTAGAGACCCGAGGATGGTAATTGTTTGGTAGAATATGGCGTGTACTTGGAGTAAAAATTGTGTTGTAACGAATCATGTATCTGGTGTTGTGACTAATGAAACGAGTGGATGAAACATAAGGTGTAAATTTCATGTCTTAATTATACGCGCCGTGTAGAGTCGACCGTGTAACCAGCTATGTGACTAATGACATTGGTGTATGGAACTTATGTGGTATACACAGTGGGTAGAGTGTTCATGTTGTGTATTGTTACACTAGGAGAGAACAATGTAGTTCTATCCATGTAGAAGAACATTTGTAGGAGGTAATATTCAATACATATTGTGTCTTAGAAGGAACACGATGAGCATAGGGGTGTTATACCACCCTTACAGGCAGAGGTACACACCCATGTTAAATCACAAGGGAACACGCCAGGTAGTGGTTCAACCAGCCGTGTCACCCAATTTTGTAAGTCTTGAATTCTTTTCAGCTCTTATAATTTTCTTGAATTTATATATTTTTTTACTTAATAATATTGAACTGAGGAGTTTTCATGAACTTTTAGATTCATTCCACCAAGACGTCCTATATTTGTACACTAGGTACAATGAGATGATCACACACCGGAAATGGTAGATCAGGGACTACCAGAAGATGCTACCATTATGCACATCATGGAACCAACTATTATATAGGACCCTAGTATAGATTCGGAGTTCCGTGAAGGAATAATGAGGATGATGTAGACTTTATAGGGAACACCACATCCTACCTTGATAGTGGCTGAGCAGACATGGGTGTTCCAGCGTCCGCATCCTCAAAGTTTTTTAGGGCATGGAGGACCACAGGTGGCAGATTCATGGTTAGAGTCCATGGTTTTTATCTCCAAGTATCTAGATATGTCTCTTGAGAAAATGTTCCATCTCATGATGTACATACTACCTGATTCTGCAATAAGATGGTGGGATATTGTCTCCCATGCATGAACTCATTGGGATATGTCTTCCGAAGAGTTTCGAAGGACCTTCTGTGATTAATTGTATCCTGTGACATTGATAGATGATCGAGCCCAAGAGTTCTTGAACTTGAAGTAGGTCTCTCTTTCAGTGATGCATTACTCATCTTGCTTTACAAATAATTAATGCTCCACACATGTTTTTAGAGGTAAGGAATTATTAATGTCTAGGTGATATGATGATGGTTTCAGGTATGACATCTCATCGAATGTGAATGTTTTAAAGATGAATTCAGTGAATTCTATAGTAAATTAGTTGTTGACTACGAATCAAAATATGAGGTAGGTAGGAGATGTGACCCAGGTTTGTTCGACATCCAGGGCTGGTACCCCATTATTTGATAGCAGGAATCACCAAAGGGAGCCTTTGCATGGAGATTCTAGTACTAGGGACGTACTTAAAGGTTGCCAGGAAAGTCTCTATAACTACATGAAGTGTGGGAACATGAGGCTGTAGTGCTCGGGAGACCTAGTTTAGTACCGATATTGTGACAGGATAGGTCATATTCAGTGTTTTTTCCATTTTTTAACTAGCATCTGGTCAGCGGTGATCTATTACGATACCACATTCAGGCGCAAGACCACCAGTTTCTCCTCAGTTAGGGAACTATATTTCATCTTGACGTTTAGGACGAGAAGGTGGTTGTGGTTGTGGGAGCCAAACGACAAGTTTTCTATGAAAACAGGGTGGATCATCTTAGGGTAGTTAGGAAGGATCATAGAGATGTGGTATGAGATAGAAATTTCTGGTGGGGCCGACCCAAAAATAGTAGGATCCCAGACCTTCTTCTGTTAGAGGTACTATTATAGTTTCCTTAGTTTTAGCTTCTACTCTTTTTTATATAGGGGCTTCCTATTGTTTTATATTTATTGTCATTGTGGAGATCATTGGGATTTTCTTCATGAAATTTGATGATGTTATGATTCTAAACACTAAATTGGGGATTAGGATGGATAGTGTATGTTGCTTTAGGGTGTTAAATCTTGAGGGCGGTGGTTTTAAATTCATATAGGAAAATCATGTCCTAGAGATGACAGTTTTAGATTTCTTTCTCGGAGTAGACTGGTTAATCATCTCCATTAATTTTTTGACTACAATCACCGCAGGGTGACTTTCATGTCACTAGATAAAGAGTCCTTTCTACATAAGGGAGAATGGAATTTCTATATGAGTAGTGATGGACCCGAGCCTCATATATTGGGAGGAATTATAGCCCTGATTTCTAGTTTATATCTAGATTACCATGGGACTTCACAGATGGACTTTATTCGAGTGGTGGATTGTGTTGGAGATGTCTTTATAGATGAGTTTTCAGGATTACCTATAAATATAGTGAGAGGTATATTTCTCTATTGATCTTATCCTAAGAGTTGCACCATTTCTGATTCCACTTTATATGATAGATGCACAAGAGTTATAGGAGCTGGAGAGGAAGTTGTAGGAGTTTCAAGAAAAGAGATTCATCCAACCCAGTACTTCTCTTTGGGGTTTTCTTATCCATTTTCTGAATAATACGAATGGTCTCCTTATACATTGTGTGAATTATTAAAATATGAACTAGTTGATAGTCAAGAACAGATATCACATGTTGAGGATTTATGATCTCTTTAATCATATTCGAGGATCCCATGTGATCTCAATGATTTACTTCAGATATGATTACCATCAGTTATACCTCTTATAGTCCTCTGGTGTAGTTATAGCCTATATGAGTATTGGTTTATGTATTCCAGTCTCACAAACATGATGAATATTTTAATGGCACAAATGACCTAATTTTTACATCCTTACATGGATTATTTTGAGGTAGTTTTCATGGGAGATATGTTGGTGTACTCTCACAATCGACATGACCATGTCATCAATCATGATATCACATTGATCACACTGAGATAGTATCATTTATATGCTTGGATCTAAAAATTCCACATTTGGATGGAATAGATTCATTTAATCGGCCATGTTATCTTAGATACAGGAGAATTAGTAGACCCAAAGGAAGTAAAATCAGTAGTTTCGAAGGAGCATCCAAAGAACATCATTGAGGTATGGTATTTTCTAGGGATGTTTGGTTACTACATGTTCATTATACATGTCTTTACACACTTATCAAAGCCACTGATGGTCCTTCCTAAAAATGGTGAAAAGTACATGTGGACATATTCCAAATATTTAGCCTTTTAGAAGCTGAAAGAGAGATTTACCTCATTTCCTAAAAATATTTTGCTAGATATGGAAAACAGTAACACCATTTAGGATGATACATCTGGTATTGGGATGGGATTATTGCTTATGTTGGGGGGAGGAGTAATTTTTTATGGGTCTTGGCAGTTGAGGCCACCTGAGAGGAATTACCCGACGAATGATATCATGTTGGCTGTAGTTGTACTTTCTTTGCACTGTTGGAGACATTATCATTTGGGGGAGCATTTTGGGTTATACACAGAACAAAAAAGAATCATGTATATATTTACTCAACATGATATGAATTTAATATACAAATATGTGTTGAGTACCTTTAGTATTTTAACATTGATATTTCCTTCATTCCTTAGATTGTCAAAGTGGTGGATGATTAGTTGAAAAAAGGACATTAATATAGGTTGTTCAGGGGGCCAGTAGTGACATGAAGCTAATATCTATGTTCTATGAGATGCTTTTGGAGGTGCACGACAGACATGGGAAGATATTTCTTTCATATATATCTATTACCTCTAATCTTCTAGACCGAGTGTGAAAGATGATCTATCATATTCCAAAGGCCAAGTGCTAAGGGAGAGTGTTTTCGGTGAGGACCCTACTCTTGGGTGGACCATAGGTGAGGATGTGGGTTTTAATATTCATGGGTGAGTATGGGTGTTAGCAGACATATGAAAGGATCTTTTGCATGAATTTTGTGCCTCAACATGGGCAGTTCATCCTGGTCTCACGAAGATGTATCAAGATCTACATCATCAGAACTGGTTGCTGGGAATGGAGAAGGATGTTGCTAGATTTTATATAAGACCTTCCAGTAGTCAGTAAGTGAAGGTGGAGAATCAGTGAACAGCATGGCAGTTATAGAAATTAACCATTCCTGAGTGGAAGTGAAATGATTTCATGTTTGATTTTGTGATGGGTATACCAAGTTCACCTTGAGATAATGATGCAATTTTGGTTGTTATTTATAAGCTCACAAGGGCTGAAAACTTCCTACCTATTAAATAAATCTTTAGTGTGGATGTGCTTGGAAGGTTGTACATTCGAGAGAATTTACAATTGCATGGGTTCCACACTCTGTCATTTTAGATAGGGACAACCAGTTTATTTCTTGTGTCCTGTAGGGACTATAGATGGATTTGGGTATAGAGTTACTTATGTGTAAATATTACCATTCACAGATAGATGTCAAGTTTGGGAACACAATTCATGTTTTGGGGGACATGCATCAAGTAGGAATCCTTGATTTTGGGTGATCATGTGATAGAAATATACCCCTAGTGGTGTTTTCCTACAATAATAGTTTTTAGTTGACGATTTATATGGAACCATATGGGCGTTAGTATGGTAGGCCATGCCGATCACCCCTATATAGGATGGTGGTAGTAGTGGAAGCTATGATGGGTCCTCTTGTTTTCCAAGAGTCCATGCAGTAGGCGGAGTTTATTCGTAATGGGATTGCTACTTCACAGTCATGCCATAAATCTTATGTTGATCGACAGAGACATCCAATTGAATTTGATTTCATAGTTTTGTTTTTTCCTTCATGCCACACAGAGGACATGAAATAAGAGGATTTGAAGATATGTGAAGAATTCACCAAGATACTTCGGGCTGTTTGAGGATTTTCATAGAGTCAGTCCAGTTGCCTATCAGTTGCAGCTACCTCAGAGGTATTGGGATATTCAAGATTTCATTCAGGTTTCTCAGTTACGACGCTACTTTTCAGGCATGTCTCATGTTTTTTAACTCAAGGAGTTTGAGTAGGAGGTGGATGCATCCTTCAAGGAGCACCCTATTCCAATTTTGGATCATGAACCAAGGTTCTATATGGATGGTATGTTCTTCTGGTAAAGGTGTTATGGTATCACATGCGAGTACCGGACGAGACATGGTAGAGGGAGGTGAAATTACGATCACACTAGACATATTTGTTCACTGTTTCTTCTTCACCACCCATGGAATGGAAATTTTGGATTGAATTGATTTAGGGGGGGGGGGGAGTTTGAAAGAACCTGGATCATCATTTTACGTATGGATCTTGATTTCGGTTTGTTTTTTTTAGGAAAAAATAATTAATGGTAATTTTCTAAGTACAAGCTATATAATGCTCGGACGGTAGTTACCCAGAGTCAGTTCATTATTACATATAATTGGAATGATCATAAAATATCATCTCCCAAAAGGCTGATTAGTTTTGTAGGCTTGAAATTACTAGATACATACATAAGTTTTACACTACATCATTAAATAATGAAAACAACATTATGTCCCCTTTGAACACACTCATACCCCTTAGCCTATTCCTGTAGGTTAATAATGGTACATTTCATCATATCCTAGGGAAAATAAAATATTGAAATGAGTGAGCTCAGATGCCTAATAAGGATAACAATATAGTGAAAACATTCATAAATAAGAAAAAACATTAATAGAAATGTATATGACTAAAACACAAGCCTTTTGTAATGCTCCGACCACAGTTACCCAGAGTTGGTGCATTATTATGTAACATTGTCATGATCAAAAAAGATCAAGTCTCGAAATACTGATTAGTTTAGTAGCCTTAAAACAGTAGATACATTCATAAGTTTTACATTACATCATAATGCAATACAAAACAAAAACAACATCTTGTCTTCATATCCCCTCATACTATCCCTGAAGGTCATTCATAAAATACTTCTTCACATCCTGGAAAAATTAAAACATAGAAAGGGGTGAGCTTAGATGCTCAGTAAAGATAACAATATAGCGGAAGCTTTCATAAATAAACATAAACATTTAATGAAATGTATAACTGAAACAAAAGCCTTTTAAACTTGAACATCAGCATAATATGGAAAAATAAAATGAAATAATGCCATTTACTTATCAAAATGGATATTTTACTAGTAGAATAATCAAATGCAATATAAATAACCACATTCATAATGATGGAATGCCTAACTCCAGACTATCATAACCACGTAGCCAAGGCATCATGCCAAGACTACAAATAAGATTTTGTCAAGGCCTCGTGCTAAGACACTAGTTTTTCTCGTGAGACCTACTAATGCATTGAGGAGCTATAGCCGGCTACACCAATCACATACTATGTCCAATGCATTCCTTATATGAAAAGATTTAAATATATCATAAACCACAATATAATCATATCACATAAAACATGCATAAAGGAAACACAACATTTCCACATTTCCATCACAAGATATCAATACAACACATTGATATAATAAAACAATTTTCTAAACCATTTTCAATAACAAAATAAATGAAAAGTAAAACATGGTATTTATTTTTCAATTTAAAACAAGTTTATTGCTTATAGAGGAAGCCGAAACTCAAATAATGGTCTCGATGGGGGAGAAGTCGTTGTCGCCGCATACCTACAAAAAAAACATTCCATTTTGTCGTTTAGTAAAACAATTTTTATAAAAAAGATTCCTTTTGAATAACGTAACAGTCAAAGGGGTTTATACACCATATAAAACAATTTGTGTATAAAACAAAATATGCCTCAATGAAAGGAGATTGCGACGAAGTCCCTTACCTCGTGTACTACTTGACTTGACCGTTCTTTAACCTCTGGGATAATAAACTAGAGTTAATTTATAATTAATTTTGAACTTATTTCAAGTTCATTATTCCTTTAATATCACTTATTAACATGTTATGAACATTATGTAATTATTTATGTTAATAACGGTCGTTTTGTCAATCATTGGTACTTGAGTCAAAAATAAACTTCTTATAATTAAATGTTATTAAAGTGGTAAAATATCCATTGTATCCAGAATTATATTCATGATGTAGATATCATATATATCATATATATCCAGTATATATATGCATTTATAATATTACATAACATTTAGAGGTAAGAAATGAAATGCATCGTTCATGGAGACGGTAAGCTGTACGTACGCATGAACGCTACTTTCATTTCTATTTTTTATTTAATGTAATGAGATCATAATGATATAAAGGTTTATTGTAATTATAGAATAATATCATATATAATATCATTTACTCCATCCTTTACACGTCCCACATATGGCATTAACGATTCAATTCACTTTGAGGGGGTGGTAGTCCGCACTTCCTAAAATGAAATTATCGCATTTACCCATAATGGAAGTCATAAAGGTATTCCATAAATGATAAATACAGAAGCATAAAGAAACAATATACATAATATATATATCATATATATAAATAGTGTCATCATAATGGCCACAATGAGAGGTGTTAAAAGAAGATTGATCAATCATCGTTTCGTGAGGCAGTAATATGCCACCCACAGAAACAGTATGTTCTTTAACCATTCGAAAAAAGAGTGTGTAAGTGTAAATCAAATACTTCCATAAAAACATCCTAGTATATTTTATATTCTTTAGTTGTTACAAAATAAAGGAAGAAAATGATTTTAAAGGGTTGGAGAAGAAAAATAATACAAAAGAACATAAGAGAATATGTTACCTTAAAATCGGGTATCTCATTTTGTTTTGAGCCAAAGGATTCCTTGGGAAGACTTATGCCAAAATTGAGGCTTCTAGGAGTAAGATAGGGATGTTTAGAGATTATTTTGGAAGAGTTTTGCCGATCCAAATGGCTTTGATGGTGTGAATAAAGTGGTAGAGGTGGGGGCCTTATATAAGAGGAGAAGAGGGACACTCTTGGAATGTCAGGAAATGTTACATTATTTATGAAGTACTTTTCAGATCTCAAAGGTCCCAAAATAATATATTTCTAGGATAAGGTGATTAGGGGTAGAAACATACTCATATAATAGGTTTTTTACATTTTTATGTCTTAGAGTTTACATTATAATTTTATTTTATTTAAATCGTTAATTAATGAGGTAATCACTGCATCATCATGGTGTGTTAAATAACTGAATTTATTTAATGACTAAAAATTAGGAAAAAACTATCATGACGTAGGAAATATTTTTAGATTTCCAATGAATATTTAAAGTCGAAAATTTAACTTATATAAACCCATGTAATAATTGTTTTAGTAAAACAACACATGTTTGTGACAATTTTATTTTTACTTTAAAAAAAGGTATTAATGTCATTCTCTTACCCAAATGGCTCCATGGAGCCCCCAAGTTGACCCATGGATTTTCATAGTTGTTCATGACTCATATAATAACTATAGGACATGTATATAGGTAATTTAATATTATTATATCAATATATATACCTTAAATTACACTAATTGCCTTTAATCGCGATTAATAAAACATAAAAGTTACAATTCACCAAAAATTATTTTAAAATCATTTAACCAAATTTTAATTACTAATGAAAATGATGTATGTCGTATTTTTGAAATTCAACTAACAGAGGTGGTAAAATTTCATTTAAACGAAAAATTGGTTGTTTAACTACCACTTAGTGGTTTCACTATTCATCAAAAATTGATGTTTTTCAGAAAAATACAAAAAAATCACCGTAAGCAATAATTGATATTCCAAATTAAAAAATTATGCCTATTTTACAAAATTCCAAACATATAAGTTGCATTAATAAAATTTATAATTAATTCCCATTGTCAAAACAAATAGCGTGTTTTTATGAACAATATCAATCAAAAGATTGACAATTGTTTATGTTCAATTTCAAAGTGAAATTAACTCTAATGACCTCCATTGGAAAAAAATAGTAAAATTATATTATAATTATAACTTAAAATGAATAAATAGTTTAATTCATCACTATAAATTATTATGATGAAAAATGTTGTTTTTAAGTATTTTTCACTATTCAAAGAAAATTGGATGTTCTCAAAAAAATACCAAAAATTCAACATGGGATAATTTCGATATTATAAATCCAAAAATGAAGTCCATTATGAAATATAAAATTTATATAATTCCAAAAGTTGGTATTACTATTCATAACAGCTTCTTTGATTGGTCGATGTGTGTTAGAATCTCAAACCAGCGTAAAATGCAAGCTATTTCATTATTGAAAGAGAAGCGTATCGTGGAATCTTGGGGTGTTACATTCTACCCTCATTCAATAAAATTCATCCTCGCAATTTTAAATTGTTCTTTGAAAATAAATGGTTGAAAATAGAAAATACTTTTGTGGAAAACCCATATCGGAAATAGGTTTAATAAAATTTAGCCTTAATAAGAGGGAAAGGGAAATGAAAAAGTTACCACCAAATTATTATATTGATTAAGAGAACATTGGTGGTAATTAGAGAAAAATAATTGGAGGGAAAACATAAATATTTATAGGGATTGATTGAGGTCATCAATCAAAAACATGTGTAGAATTGAGGGCCTCAATGTCGTCAATCTATGATGAAAATATCATCAGTTCAACAAAACATAAGGTATTAGGATAACAAATTTTTTTATATCCCTTCCCTAATGTTTAAGAATTAATTTATTCATATAATAAGAGAGAGGTATATATATATAGTTGAAAAGTATAGTTTCAATCATCAACTAATTTCTACCACAAATTCATCTTTCACTCAAAAAGATAATAGAACTCAAATAGATTATATTTATCCTAGTCGTACAAGGTTTATAATATTAAAACATACCAGTTAGATCAGTAAAACTATTTTGTAATAACCAGGGACTTCTTGTAGGCTAGTGGTAGGTAATAAAGGCCTGTCGCACTATGGTTGTGGGTTCAATTCCTACAGCTTTGTCTGACGCGATGGGTTATCCCCCGACATGCAGGTTGTCATTCTACAAAAACTACAGTATTATAATATTCCAAAAATAATCTTTAGAAATGTTGTAACCTTAAACAGTACTATCGAATGTTAAAATTTATCCATTCCAACCATTATAGTTATCCAAAATACCTCTGTCCATATAAGGCCCCGGCCTTAAACCTTACTTAATATTGAATTAAATGAATAATTCACATTGAGGATCTTTTCAGGTTTAGAGTTTTAGAGAATTAGAACATAACTATTACATCTCAAAAGATTACAAAGTAGTCACTTATACTAAGTTTCCATAATAAAAAAAACTCTTGAAAGAAAAATGTCTAGTTCCATGTTTTATATAGCATGACATTCCCTTGATCCCATCCTTGACCTTATTCCACATTAAGTCCTGTGAAAAACATTTCAAAAAAACTTGGGTTGAGCATAAAAAGCTCAGTAAGGGATACACAAAGAATGAAAACTGTTAGTTTTTCAAAATCAAGTAAACCATGTATACTCTATCAAAGTAATACCTTCACCTTCATGAAGTAGTAAAAACTCTTCACTGAATATAGTATCATTACTTACCTTTTTGTAACCAAAGTATTACCATAAAACCCATATAAAGAACACATAACATGTATAAAGGTAACTTGGGACATAAACATACTTAAGTGGAATAACCATATGGTCGACTTCCACACATATCACTTAATGGAATAGCCATACGGCCAATTTCCATACATACTTAATGGAATAGCCATACGGCCGACTTCCATACCCAATGCATTGGAGGTTATAACGTAACCACCCGTCCTGGTATTCACGACACCACCCGTCATATGGTTTATAACGTAACCACCCGTTAAAATGTCCAAGTACCAATATAAAATCATATAACATAAAACCAATATAAAGGAATGATAACATTTCCACATTTCAATCACAATATATCATAAATATATTGATATAATAGAATCCTTTTTCAAAACCATTTTCAATACCAAAATACATAAAAGAGTATATGGTATTTATTTTATTCTAAAAACATTACAGCTTGTTGAGAAAGCCAAAGACCAAATAATACTCGCGGTGGCGGAAAAGGTCTTTGTCGCCGCGTACGTTAAAAGAAACATTCCTTTTTGTCATTTTGTAAAATGCTTCGTAGAAAAATATTCCTTTTGTATAAAAGTAAAATTCAAAGGGGTTTATACACCATATAAAATAAAGTTGTGTATAAAACGAAATATGCCTCAATGAAAGGAGATTGAGACGAAGTCCCTTACCTCGGGTCCGACTTGACTCGATCGTTCTTTAATGTCCTGAATAATAAACTTGAGTTAATTTATACTTGATTAAGAACCATTTTAAAGTTCATTATTCCTTTTATATCACTTATTTACATGTTATAAACAATATGTAACCATTAAAGTTAATAATGTTTGTTTTGTCAATATTTGGTTCTTATGTCGAAAGTTGACTTCTTACAATTACATGTTGTTCATGTGGTCAAAAGTTCTTTATATCCAGAATGAAATTCCCGATTTGGATTTAATATGTATCATATATATCCAGAATATACATGTATTTATAATATTACATAATCATTTAGAGGTAAGAAATGAAATGCACCGTTCATGGAGACGGTAAGTCGTACGTACGCATGAACGCTACTTTCATTTCTTTGTCATATTAATGGAATTAAAACTAAATGAGAGGTATGTATATTTTAATTCCAGAATTATATTCATCATTTAGATATATCATTAATTATATATATCCATTATATACATGTACTTTTAATAGTACATTACATTTGGGGATAAGAAATGAAATGCACCGTTCATGGAGACGGTAAGTCGTACGTACGCATGAACGCTACTTTCATTTCTATCTCATACTTTAATGGAATGAAATTATAATGATATAGAGGAATATTATAATTCCATTATAACATCATATATAATAACTTTAAATCCATCCTTTACACGTCCCACATATGGCATTAACGAAGCACATCACTTTGAGGGGGCGGTAGTCCGCACTTCCTTAAATGAAGATATCGTGTTTACCCATAATGGAAACCATAAAGGTATGCCAAAAATGAAAAATACAGAAGCTTAAAGAAAAACTAAACATATTATATATCATATATAAAAATATTGACATCATAATGTCCACCCTTGAAGGTGTTAAATGAGTATTGAACAATCATCGTTTCGGGAGGCAGAATTTCGCCATCCACGGAAACCGTATGTTCTTTAACCATTTGATGTAGTTGTGTGAGAGTGTAGCTCGAATAAATCTTATAAAAACATCCTAGTATATTGAAGATACTGTTTTTGTTACAAAAGAAGTAAATAAAAAGATTTTAGAGGGTTGGAGAAGCAAAATAAAACAAATGAACAAGAGAGAATGAATTACCTTTAAAAGTGTAACTCCTTTTGATTTGAGCCTAAAGGATTCCTTTTAAAGGATTATGCCCAAAGAAAATCCTCTAGGATGAGGAGAGGGATCTGGAGAGAGTAAATGGGCAGGGTTTGGCCGAGCCAAAGGCTTGAGGAGTGTGTGAAATGAGGTAGAGGTGGGGGCCTTCTATAAGAGGAGAGGAGGGGCACTTTTGGAATGTAAAGAAATATTACTTTATTTGAAAATGTGTTTCGGTTTTAAAACGTCCCACATTGATATAATTCGTGGATAAGGTGATAAGGGTTTGAAATACACCCATACAATAAGTTTTGGACATGTGTAGTTCATAGATTTTAAATTATCCTTCCATTTTATTTAAATCATTAAATAATGAGGTCATCGCTGCATCATCATGATGTCATAAATAAATTAATTTATTTAAAGTCTAAAAATTAAAATAAAAATACTATGATGTAGAAAATCTTTTTATCTTTCCAATGACTATTTATAATCAAAAATCTGATCTTTATAACCCCATTTAAAAATTGTTTTGGTAAAACATAACATGTTTGTGTCATTTTTACTTTTACATTAAATAAAAAGTTATTTATGTCATTTCCCAACCAAAGTGTCTCCATGGGGTCCCCAAGTTGACCCATGGCTTTTCTTGGTCGGCCATGACACAACCAATGAGGGTAGGACATGTTTCAAGTTCATTTCATATTATTAAAACATTATTTTTACCTTAAACTACATTAATTACCACTAATCGCGATTAAGAACTTAATAAGTTACTATTCACCAAAAAATTATTATAACCTCATTGAACCACATTTTACTTCTTAATGACAACCATGTATGTCGGATTTTTGAAATTCAAAACACAATGATGACAAAATTTCATTTAAACGGAAAATCAGTCTTTATAAGTACCACTTAGTGGTTTCACTATTCATCAAAAATTGAAGTTTTTTAGAAAATTACCAAAAATTCACCCTAAGCTATATTTGATATTACGAATTCAAAAATAAAGTCTATTTTACAAAATTAAAAACATATAAGTCACATTAATTAATTTTATAATTAATTCCCGCTGTCAGAGCAAATAGCGTGTTTTTATGAAACAATAAGTATCAAAAGATTGACACTAGTTTAAGTCCGATTTCAAAGTGAAATTAATTCCAATGACCACTATTGGATTTAATGGTAAAAATATTTTCTAATTTCACTTTAAAACCAATTCAAAAGATAATCTTATCATATAAATAAATTAGATTAAAAAGAGGTTTTGAATTAAAATACAACATTTTACACTATTCATTAAAAAAATGAACTTTATCAGAAAGGTACCAAAAATTTACACAATGTAAATTTTGATGTCCTGATTCTAAAGAAGAGTTATATCTGGTCCAATAGAATTTATAAGATCGATCAAAACTATATTTAATGATGGTTCTCCATCAAAAGGTGATAAGTGGACCTTTCGTGAAAATTAGGGTATAAATGCCTAAAATTGAACTCTTTCCGTATTTTAAGCCTTTATATTTTATTGGCTAAATGTAAAAACATTTAAAAACATATATAATCATATTTTAGTTATTTCTATCCATTCCCGCCAATACAATGGCTACTCGTTAACTAACATTTAAAATAATATTATTTTATTACTTGTGTGCAACGTAAGTTTTCAAAGAAACTCATCGTTGTGTACAAAGTACGCTATCGAACGTAGAAACCCCTTTTAATTAAAATTAAGATTTAATTCTTAAATATTAATAAATATGAAAATTCTTTATTCTTTATTTACCTGGGATGTTACATCCTTCCCCCATTTTGGGAATTGCGTCCTCGCAATTTTATTCACTTATCAAAATAAGTGGGGGTATTTATCCTTCATAGCATTTTCAGATTCCCACGTTGCCTCTCAATCACATGGTTTTTCCACAAAACCTTTACCTGATGAATCACCTTATTCCGTAACACCTGCTCCCTATGGTCAAGAATCTAGACCGGTTGTTCTTCATAAGATAGGTTCTCTTCCAGCTAAACTACCTCTGGACTCAAAACATGAGATGGATCTGGCATATACTTTCTCAACATTGAAACATAAAAAACATTGTGTACCTGAGATAAACTCAGAGGTAAAGCCACCCGATATGCAACTAATCCAACTCTCTCCAGAATTTCATATGGTCCAATAAACCTTGGACTTAGCTTTCCTTTCTTACCAAATCTCATCACACTTTTCCAAGGATAAACCTTGAGAAAAACATGATCACCTACCTCAAAAGATAGATCCTTCCTCTGGTTATCCGCATAACTCTTCTGCTTCCTCTGAGCTGTTCTCATGTGTTTCTGAATCAACTGAACTTTTTCTGCAATCTCTTCTACCAATTCTGGTCCCATCAACCTCCTTTCACCCACTTCATCCAAGAAAGCTGGAGTTCGACACCGCTTCCCATATAATGCCTGAAATGGTTCCATCTGTATACTAGAATGAAAACTGTTATTATATGAAAAATCAACCAAAGAAAAATGTTGGTCCCAACTTCCCTGATAATCCATAGAGCAAGCTCGTAGCATATCCTCCAAAGTCTGAATTGTTCGTTCTGACTTCCCATCTGATTGAGGATGAAAAGCTGTACTAAAATTTAATTCAGTACCCAATGATTTCTGAAGGCCTTTCCAAAAGTTAGAAGTAAACCTGGGATCACGATCCGATACAATGGAGAGAGGAACTCCATGTAACCTGACTATCTCTTTAAGATACAAACATGAAAGTTGATCAAGAGATAAAGTATCTCGTATAGCAAGGAAATGAGCAGATTTGGTCAAGCGATCAACAATAACCCAGATTGCATTATTACCTCGAGATGTCTTCGGTAATCCAACAACAAAGTCCATGGATATATTCTCCCATTTCCACTCTGGAACTGGTAAAGGCTGAAGCATCACTTTCGGTAACTGCCGCTCTGCTTTAACCTGTTGACATGTCAAACACTTCATAGTAAAATCAGGAATGTCTCTTTTCATTCCATCCCACCAGTAATACTCTCGCAGATCTCTGTACATCTTAGTACTGCCAGGATGAACTGAAAACGGGGAACTATGAGCCTCACATAACAACTCATTCTTCAACTGTGAATCACAAGGCACACATAACCTCTTCCCAAACCTCAAAACACAAACACAAACTTATCCAAGAACTAATGGAAAATTTTATTCATAAGGTCCATGAATACAGCAGGTGCATTGGTTAATCCAAAAGGCATAACTACAAATTCATAATGGCCATATCTAGTACGGAACGTAGTCTTCAGAACGTCTGCTTCTTTTACTTTCAACTGATGGTACCCCGACCTTAAGTCAATCTTCGTAAAATACTGAGCTCCCTAAAGCTGATACCACTTCATTCGATGGCCCAACATCTTCTGAAGTTGTTGCAAAGGATTTCACCACCCCTTTCTGCTTGTAGTCTGGCTGCATTCCCCCAGTTGAGTTCTTCGTTGGACACTCGTTTGCATAATGACCCATTTCATTACACTTAAAACATCTTACCGTTGGCTTTTCATTTCCTGCTTGATCATCTTCCTTACAGTTACGAGAAATATGACCAGACTTACCACACTGAAAGCACTTACCAGACTTGGATAAACATTCTCCAGGATGCATTTTACCACACTTCTCATAGGATGGATATTTGGTTTTCTTACCTCCTTGCTTCTTTGATGAATTCTTCCCCTTTGCCTGCCAACTAGACCTCTTATTCTGTTGTTTTTCATAGAACACTTGATCATCGGCAAACTCCATTTCCACCTTCTACGGACATCGAACAAGTTTTTCATAACTTTTGAACTCACGAGAAGCTAAAGCCCTTCGATACTTTGGCTTTAACCCTGAGTAAAAACGGTTTATTTTACTATCAAGATCTCGTATGAAGTTTGGAGCATACCTTGCCAATCGAGTGAACTTTTCTTCATAAGCAGCCACTGAATCATCCTCCTGCCTCAATTCTAGGAACTGTTTTTTTATCCTAAGACAAAACTCCTTAGGAAAATATTTCTCAAGAAACATACATTTGAATTCGTCCCAGTGAAGATCCTCAATCTCATCACTATCCCTTATATTTTTCACCATCGACCACCACTGATCAGCTTCTCCTTCAAAACGGTAAACAGTTAGACTAACCTTTTGTTGTTTTGAACACCCCATGTCATCAAAAATCTTCTCCAATGATTTAATCCACCCTTCAGCTTGCACAAGATCAGATGATCCTCTAAATGATGGGGGATGTTGCCTCATGAAATGTTCCACCACTGACATGTTCCTCTGCGGTTGATCCGGCTGATCTCGTGCATGGATACCACCACCATTTATATCCTGAGTCAACTATGCCATCACTACAACAAACTATTCAGTTCCGATTCCGACCATCTCAGGTTGCTAATTTTGAAGGTTATCTTCCTCTTGATGTCGTCCCAAAATAGCTGCTTTGTTTCCTCTACGGAAAACCATTCTGAACACAGAAATATCTTAGGCGAAGCAACATGGTAATCCGTAAATGCTATATCATTTCAATCATATTATAATTTAACACTTTTCTAACTCCTAAAGTTGTCTAAACCGACCTTTGATACCAACTATAAGGCCCTGGCCTTAAACCTTACTTAATATTGAATTAAATGAATAATACACATTGAGGATCTTTTCATGTTTAGAGTTTTAGAGAATTAGAACATAACTATTACATCTCAAAAGATTACAAAGTAGTCACTTATACTAAGTTTCCATAATAAAAAAAACTCTTTAAAGAAACATGTCTAGTTCCATGTTTTATATAGCATGACATTCCCTTGATCCCATCCTTGACCTTATTCCACATTAAGTCCTATGAAAAACATTTCAAAAAAACATGGGTTGAGCATAAAAAGCTCAGTAAGGGATACACAAAGAATGAAAACTGTTAGTTTTTCAAAATCAAGTAAACCATGTATACTCTATCAAAGTAATACCTTCACCTTCATGAAGTAGTAAAAACTATTCACTGAATAAAGTATCATTACTTACCTTTTTGTAACCAAAGTATTACCATAAAACCCATATAAAGAACACATAACATATATAAAGGTAACTTGGGACATAAACATACTTAAGTTGAATAACCATACGGTTGACTTCCACACATATCACTTAATGGAATAGCCATATGGCCAATTTCCATATATACTTAATGGAATAGCCATACGGCCGACTTCCATACCCAATGCATTGGAGGTTATAACGTAACCACCCGTCCTGGTATTCGCGGCACCACCCGTTATATGGTTTATAACGTAACCACCCGTTAAAATGTCCAAGTACCAATATAAAATCATAAAACATAAAACCAATATAAAGGAATGATAACATTTCCACATTTCAATCACAATATATCATAAATATATTGACATAATAGAATCCTTTTTCAAAACCATTTTCAATACCAAAATACATAAAAGAGTATATGGTATTTATTTTATTCTAAAAACATTACGGCTTGTTGAGAAAGCCAAAGACCAAATAATACTCGCGGTGGCGGAAAAGGTCTTTGTCGCCGCGTACGTTAAAAGAAACATTCCTTTTTGTCGTTTTGTAAAACGCTTCGTAGAAAAAGATTCCTTTTGTATAAAAGTAAAAGTCAAAGGGGTTTATACACCGTATAAAAGAATGTTGTGTATAAAACGAAATATGCCTCAATGAAAGGAGATTGAGACGATGTCCCTTACCTCGGGTCCGACTTGACTCGATCGTTTTTTAACGTCCTGAATAATAAACTTGAGTTAATTTATACTTGATTAAGAACCATTTTAAAGATCATTATTCCTTTTATATCACTTATTTCCATGTTATAAACATTACGTAACCATTTAAGTTAATAATGTTTGTTTTGTCAATATTTGGTTCTTAAGTTGAAAGTTGACTTCTTACAATTACATGTTGTTCGTGTGGTCAAAAGTTCTTTATATCCGGAATGAAATTCCCGATTTGGATATAATATGTATCATATATATCCAGCACATACATGTATTTATAATATTACATAATCATTTAGAGGTAAGAAATGAAATGCACCGTTCATGGAGACGGTAAGCCGTACGTATGCATGAACGCTACTTTCATTTCATTGTCATATTAATGGAATTAAAACTAAATGAGAGGTATGTATATTTTAATTCCAGAATTATATTCATCATTTAGATACATCATTAATTATATATATCCATTATATACATGTACTTTTAATAGTACATTACATTTGGGGATAAAAAATGAAATGCACCGTTCATGCAGACGGTAAGCCGTACGTACGCATGAACGCTACTTTCATTTCTATCTCATAATTTAATGGAATGAAATTATAATGATATAGAGGTATATTATAATTTCAGTATAACATCATTTATAATATCTTTAAATCCATCCTTTACACGTCCCACATATGTCATTAACGAATCACATCACTTTGAGGGGGCGTTAGTCCGCACTTCCTTAAATGAAGATATCGTGTTACCCATAATGGAAACCATAAAGGTACGCCCAAAATAAAAAATACAGAAGCTTAAAGAAAAAATAAACATATTATATATCATTTATAAAAATAGTGACATCATAATGGCCACCCTTGAAGGTGTTAAATGAGTATTGAACAATCATCGTTTCGGGAGGGAGAATTTCTCAATCCATGGAAACCGTATGTTCTTTAACCATTTGATGTAATTGTGTGAGAGTGTAGCTCGAATAAATCTTATAACAACATCCTAGTATATTGAAGATACTGGTTTTGTTACAAAAGAAGTAAATAAAAAGAGTTTAGAGGGTTGGAGAAGCAAAATAAAACAAATGAACAAGAGAGAATGAATTACCTTTAAAAGTGTAACTCCTTTTGATTTGAGCCTAAAGGCTTCCTTTGAAAGGATTATGCCCAAAGGGAATCCTCTAGGATTAGGAGAGGGATGTGGAGAGAGTAAATGGGCAGGAGTTTGCCGAGCCAAAGGCTTGAGGAGTGTGTGAAATGAGGTAGAGTTGGGGGCCTTTTATAAGAGGAGAGGAGGGGAACTTTTGGAAAGTAAAGAAATATTACTTTATTTGAAAATGTGTTTCGGTTTTAAAAGATCCCACATTGATATAATTCGTGGATATGGTGATAAGGGTTTGAAATCCACCCATCCAATAAGTTTTGGACATGTGTAGTTCATAGATTTTAAATTGTCCTTCCATTTTATTTAAATCGTTAAATAATGAGGTCATCGCTGCATCATCATGATGTCATCAATAAATTAATTTATTTAAAGTCTAAAAATTAAAATAAAAATACTATGATGTAGGAAATCTTTTTAGATTTCCAATTACTATTTATAATCAAAAATCTGATCTTTATAACCCCATGAAATTTTTTTTTGGTAAAACATATTATGTTTGTGTCATTTTTACTTTTACATTAAATAAAAAGTTATTTATGTCATTTCCCAACCAAAGTGTCTCCATGGGGTCCCCAAGTTGACCCATGGCTTTTCTTGGTCGGCCATGACACATCCAATGAGGGTAGGACATTTGTCAAGTTCATTTCTTATTATTAAAACATTATTTTTAACTTAAACTACACTAATTACCACTAATCGCGATTAAGAACTTAATAAGTTACTATTCACCAAAAAATTATTATAACCTCATTGAACCACATTTTACTTCTTAATGACAACCATGTATGTCGGATTTTTGAAATTCAAAAAACAATGATGGCAAAATTTCATTTAAACGGAAAATCAGTCTTTATAAGTACCACTTAGTGGTTTCACTATTCATCAAAAATTTATGTTTTTCAGAAAATTACCAAAAATTCACCCTAAGCTATATTTGATATTACGAATTCAAAAATTAAGTCTATTTTACAAAATTCAAAACATATAAGTCACATTAATTAATTTAATAATTAATTCCCGCTGTCAGAGCAAATAGCGTGTTTTTATGAAACCATAAGTATCAAAAGATTGACACTAGTTTAAGTCCGATTTCAAAGTGAAATTAATTCCAATGACCACTATTGGATTTAATGGTAAAAATATTTTCTAATTTCACTTTAAAACCAATTCAAAAGATAATCTAATCATATACATAAATTAGATTAAAAAGAGGTTTTGAATAAAAATACAACATTTTACACTATACATTAAAAAAATGAACTTTATCAGAAAGGTACCAAAAATTTACACAAAGTATATTTTGATGTCCTGATTATAAAGAAGAGTTATATTTGGTCCAATAGAATTTATAAGATCGATCAAAACTATATTTAATGATGGTTCTCCATCAAAAGGTGATAAGTGGACCTTTCGTGAAAATTAGGGTATAAATGCCTAAAATTGAACTCTTTCCATATTTTAAGCCTTTATCTTTTATTGGGTAAATGTAAAAACATTTAAAAACATATATAATCATATTTTAGTTATTTCTATCCATTCCCGCCAGTACAACGGCTACTCGTTAACTAACATTAAAAATAAAATTATTTTATTACTTGTGTGCAACGTAAGTTTTCAAAGAAACTCATCATTGCGTACCGAGTACGCTATCGAACATAGAAACCCCTTTTAATTAAAATTAAGATTTAATTCATAAATATTAATAAATATGAAAATTCTTTATTCTTTATTTACCTGGGATGTTACAGTCCAGACTTTCTCTATAAGGTCTCTAAATTACAAAATCAATTATAACAAAATATTCCCCAAACAACTTAAATATACTCATATTGTCACATACTAAAATATGATTACCTTCATCCTATTAAAAACATAATGAAAACAATAAGTACTGTAGTATAATCCTGATATATATTATATTATTATTATAACCAGAATATAATCCTTGAGTCCAAAAGAACCAATACATTAATTATTCCACTTCAACTATAGTAACATCATAAGATTGGACTTGATCCCTTGGCCTTTTATGAGGTCAGTTTCCCTGATTCTTAGGACATTCATTTCCATAATTCCCCATTTCCCTACAATTGTAGCATTCAAAAATTGATAGCCTCTTTTTCCCTTGCAATCACGAGCATGTCTACCTGTTTCTCCACATTTATAACAAACTCCCATTCCTTTTAGGCAAGTACCGAGGTGATTCTTCCCACAATTATCGTATAATGGAGAATCCTTCATTCACCTTTTCCAATTATATGTCTCTTGTTCCACCGTTCTCTTCTTATCTTTTTTTACATTATTGTCATAAGATTTAGAGAATTCATTTTCTGTCTTGATATCACATGAGAAAATATCTTCATACGATGAGAAAGATTGTGAGACTAAGGCTCGATGGAGAAATGGTTTTAACCCATAAAGAAACGATCAATATTACTTATTGGGTTACGTATATAATCTATATCATACCTCGCTAATCTTGTAAAATTGGCCTCATACTTTGCGACATTATCATCCTACTTTTTTCTCAGACACAAAAATTACCTTTCCATATCTGCTCGATGGTCACGAGGAAAGTATTTTTCTATGAAAAGCTCATTGAACTCCCTTTATTCTGTATTGGATACTTCGTCATCGTAATTTGTGTTTTGAATCAATGACCACCATTGATCAGCATCTCCAGTGAGGCGTTAAACTACCATGACAACTTTCTCCCTTTCGCTACTCCCCAAGGAATGGAATATTTTCTCAAAAGAATTTATCCATTGCTCAGCTACTAATGGATTTGTACCCCCATTAAATGTTGGTGGTTTTTGCCTCATGAAACGATCTAACATTGACCCTCTACATTACGGATCAGGGTCCTCCATACGAGTAAAGTTGTTATTCATATCCTGAGTGAGTTATCCCAGTATGGTGATAAGTTGATCACAACCAGTTGTATCACCAGCTCCACTATAATTATCTTAAGCAGGAGGGAAATCCATACATGGAGTGCATGCATTGATACAGTTTCCATTCCTTCCACTAGGTGCCATTTCAAAACAATGGCATAAACTAGAGTAGTTTATGAATCAAAATACATAATAACAAACTTCCAAAACACTTTACATAAATTTAACTATTTATGGATATAATAAATAATCATAAAAAAAATTTCTTTGTGAAATTATATACTCATAAACCCTTCAAAGTGTTTTATAATGAAAATGTGAATTATCCTAAGCATATCCCCCGAGAGTTTCGTAACCAAGAGTGCCGCAAGGACCGCTGTCGTGCACCAGTTCCTGTTCAAGTCTAGATCAAAGCGGTGGTTTCGGGTTTTACCCCTAGGAACATCTGTGCCAGATCCACCTATACCTTCTTGTGTCCTGACAGGGATTTATTGCTCAGAAAACTCACAAAATCTTTATAATACCAAAATTCTAAGATGTTCTTCCATACTAATCCTCAAAGTCTATCTTAGGTATATGTGCTCTAATCAGATTTTATTTAAAATCTAGCTTCCACGGTTTGTACTAAAATGCCTCTGATACCAACTGTAACGCCCCGACCCTAGTTACCCATAGTCTTTTCATTATTACGTAACATTGGCATGATCATAAAAGAACAATACTCGAAAGAGCGATTAGTTTAGTGGCCTTGAAACACTAGATACATTCATAAGTTCTAAATTTTTTCATAAAGTAATACAAAACTAAAACAAAAACTTGTCTTCATATCCCCTCCTACAATCCATGAAGTTCATTCATAAAATACTTCTTCACATCCTGAAAAAATTGAAACATTGAAAGGGTGAGCTCATATGCTTAGTAAGGATAAAAATATAGTGGAAGATTTCATAAATAAACATAAACATTTATGGAAATGTATAAATGAAACAAAAGTCTTTTAAACATGAACTTCTATATAATTTGGCAAAATAAAATGAAATTATTCCATTTAATTATTCACATGGATATTCTAATAGTCGATTAATCACATGAACTATCAATAACAACTTTAATAATGATGGAATTCATAATTCCAGACTATCATAACCACGTAGCCAAGGCCTCGTCCCGCGACTACAAATACGATTTTTTCAAGGCCTCATGCGAAGACACAAGTTTGTCTCATTATCCCTACTGATGCATCGAGGAGCTATAGCGGGCTCGACCCATCACATACAATGTCCAATGCATTCATTATATGAAAAGGTTTAAACATGTCATAAAGCATAACATAATCGTATCACATAAAACATGCATAAAGGAAACATAACATTTCCTCATTTCAATCAAAAGATATAAATACAACACATTGATATAATAAAAACATTTTCAAAACCATTTTCCATACCAAAATAAAATAAAAGTAAAACATGGTATTTATTTTTCATTTTAAAAAAAAAGTTTATGGCTTGTAGAGGAAGACGAAACTCAAATAATGGTCCCGACGGTGTAGAAGTTGTTGTCGCCGCATACGTACGCCAAAAAAACATTCCCTATTGTCTTCTAGTAAAAAGATTCATATATGAAATATTAATTTCTAATAATGTAAATGTAAAATGGGTTTATACACCGTTTAAAAGAAATTTGTGTATTAAACAAAATATGCATCAATGAAAGGATACTGAGACGAAGTCCCTTACCTCGTGTCTGACTTGACTCGACTGTTATTTAACCTCATGAATAATAAAATAGAGTTTATTTATAATTTCTTAAGAACCTTTTTCAAGTTAATTATTCCTTTTATATCACTTATTTCCATGTTATGAACATTATGTAATTATTTAAGTTATTAACGGTAGTTTTGTAGATCATTGGTACTTGAGTCAAAAATAATCATCTTATAATTACAAGTTGTTCAAATGGTAAAATATCAATTATATAAAGAATTATATTCATGATGTAAATATCATATATATCATATATATCCAGTATATATATGCATTTATAACATAACATAACATTTAGAGGTATTAAATGAAATGCACCGTTCATGGAGACGGTAAGTCGTACGTACGCATGAACGCTACTTTCATTTCTATTCCGTTTTTAATGGAATGATATCATAATGATATAAAGGTGAATTATAATTCCAGTATAATATCATATATAATATCATTTACTCCATCCTTTATACATCCCACATATGGCATTAACGATTCAAATCACTTTGAGGGGGCGGTAGTCCGCACTTTCTAAAATGAAATTATCTTGTTTACCCATAATGGAAATCATAAAGGTATTCCATAAATAAAAAAACATAAAAATATAGAAAACATAAGCATAATATATATATCATATATAGAAATAGTTTCATCATAATGGCCTCCATGATAGGTGTAAAATAATATTGAACAATCAACGTTTCGTGAGGCAGTAATTCGCCACCCACAGAAACAGTGCATTCTTTAACCATTCGACGAAGGTCTGGGTAATTTTAAATCAAATAATTCTCATAAAACATCCTAGTATATTGAAGATACATGTTTTTTTACAAAATATAGGAATAAAAAGAGTTTAAGTGGTTGGAGAAGAAAAATTATACAAAAGAACATAAGAGAATACATTACCTTAAAATCGGGTAACTCTTTTTGTTCTGAGACAAATGATTCATTGGGAAGACTTCTGCACAAATTTAGGCTTCTAGGAGTAAGATAGGGATGTTGAGAGAGTATTTGGGCAGAGTTTTGCTGATCCAAATGTCTTTGATGTTGTAAATAAGGTGGTAGAGGTGGGGGCCTTTTATAAGAGGAGAGGAGGGGCACTCTTGGAAAGTCATGAAATGTTACATTATTTATGAAGTGATTTTAGGATTTCAAAGGTCCCAAAATTATATAATTCTAGGATAAGGTGATAAGGGTTATACATATACTCATCCAATATGTTTTTGACAACTATATGTCATATATTTTACATTATCATTTCATTTTATTTAAATCATTAATTAATGAGGTAATCACTGCATCATCATGGTGTCATAAAAAATTTAATTTTTTTAATGTCTAAAAATTATGAAAAAAATAACATGATTTATGAAATATTTTTATCTTTACAATGAATATTTATAGCCTAAAAGTTAACTTATACAAACATATGTAATAATTGTTTTAGTAAAACAACACATGTTTGTGACAATTTTATTTTTACTTTAAATAAAAAGTAATTATTGTCATTTTCATACCCAAGTAGCTCCATGGTGCCCCCAAATTGACCCATGGATTTTAATGGTCGGCCTTGACTCATACAATAAGTTTAAAAAAAGTGTAAAGGTAATTTCATTTTATTATATCTTTATATTTAACTTAAATTACACTAATTACCTTTAATCGCGATTAATAAAACTTAAAAGTTACTATTCATCAAAAATTATTTTCATCCCATTGAACCACATTTAATTACTAATGAAAATGATGTCTGTAGGATTTTTTAAATTCAAATCATAGAGGTGGTAAAATTTCATTTAAACTAAAAATCAGTTTTTTGAGTACCACATTGTGGTTTCACTATTCATCAAAAATTGATGTTTTTCAGAAAAATACCAAAACTTCATGCTAATCTATAATTGATATTATGAATTAAAAAATGATTACTATTTTAAAAAATTCCAAACTTATAAGTTGCATTAATTAATTTTATAATTAATTCCCATTGTCAAAACAAATAGCATGTTTTTAAGAACAATATCAATCAAAAGATTGACAATTGTTTATGTTAAATTTCAAAGTGAAATTAACTATAATGACCACCATTGGATAAAATGATAAAATTATATTCTAATTATAATTTAAAACAAATCAATAGTATAATTTATCACTCTAAATTATTTTCATTAAACATGTTTTTTTAAGTATTTTTCACTATTTGTCGAAAATTGGATGTTCTCAGAATAATACCAAAAATTCAACATGGGCTAATTTCGATTTTCCGAATCCAAAAATGAAGTCCATTATGAAATATAAAATTTATATAATTTCAAAAAGAGGGTATTACTATTCATAACGGTGACTTTTATTGGTCGCGGTGTGTTAGAATCTCAAACTAGCGTACAATTCAAGTTATTGCATCATTAAAAGAGAAGCGTATCATGGAAGCTTGGGGTGTTACACCTGTTAAATGTAAAATTCAGAATAATATAGGAAATATAAATCAAATAATTCCATTTACATATTCACATTGATATTATAAAATTCAAATAATCGTATGTAATATCAATCGCTAATTTCATAATAATGGAATGCATAATGCCAGACATCATAACCTCATAGTTAAGGCCTCGTGCCAAGGATTAAAATATAATTTTATTAAGGCCTCGTTACAAGATAATAGTTTTCTCATGAGACCTAAAAGTTCATCTAGGAGCTATATCGGGCTCTAACCATCAGTTACCATGTCTAATGCATTCATCAAATGAAAAGGTTGAAACATAATCTAAACATTCATATTAAAACTTCCATACAAAATGTTAATATTTTAACCACAAACCAAAAATGGTAAAAAAAATTCACTTCCATAGTCAAACATAACTCATTAAATACAATATTAAATATTGTAAAAATCATCCTCAATCAAAAATAGTGAAGGATGTTGACATACATGAAAATGACCAGTAAAACTATTTGAGAGAAATAACCCCTTTTTCTTGAAAATATTTAAAAGTCACAATATTTATGAATAAGCTATTATATATTGATTTTTTAATCAACGTTTCCCATACCACTTTGAAACATTAAAAAGGGATATTAATTTTAAAACATTAATGTCCATATAAATAATTCATTAACACTATTTTTAAAACATAGATATTAATGGGAATGATTTAGATGAATTAATCTTTAAAACATTTAAAATGATATTTTAGTTAGAATTCTTAACCAACTGAGAGACGTGTGAATACAAATAATTGAGGAAATAAGAACATTATAATATCATGATAATAAAGGGATTAATGATATACTATTTCATGGTACAGTATTTACACCATATGAAAGTGAATTGGTGCATAACAACAAAAAAGACTCAATGGAATGTTAATTGAGTGAAATCCCATATAATGACTATATACATAGGTTAAGGATAAATACATGACCTAATTGTGTTTTACAAATACAAATTCACTCAATATTATTGGATATTATGTGTAAATAAATCAGAGGACATTCACACATATTCTTGTAAAAACAACACCAATGACTTTGATGTCAAACTCAATGAATAGAAATTTAGTTAAGGTTTCTCTTAGCAACATCATATTGATGACTTGAGAATTTATCAATGAACTGATTATGTGCATCAAAAGTATATCCACAAAATGAGAATTTGAAATTACTATATAAGTTAATAAATAGTCAATTTCCACATAATCATGGAGTCAAATAATCAATTAAGATTGCATAGAACCCAATGAGTGAAAAATGAAATTACTAATTAACTTACCAATTTGGTAACATACGAACAATAAACCCCTTGGAAAAAGGATCATAAAATATAGATTTAAATACACATAAATAAAATTATATTACACAAAGAATAAAATCATGGGCCATACATACACCACACTAAAAGAAAATAATGGAAATATAGCTTGAATTTCAGGGGAACAAGAAGTGAGATGAAATCCCCTTACCTTGTACATGTCCTTTCTTGAGGGTACATTAAACTCATATATAATGGTGAAATAATTGTTATTAAATTATTCAAGAACCATATACATAAATATTATATCATATATGATCTTTTAATATTTCTTTGCTAATAATATTTCTATGGTATCATTGTTTCGGGTGTTAACTGATTAGTTTTTCATTATATGTGTTGTTATGTAAGACGTGTTTTTTTGGAAAGCATGTATTTGATTCATATAAAAAATTATATTATGTTATTAAACCTTATTATTTAATCATAAAATGATATTTATTCATCAATGGATACAATGGGGAATAAATCTCACCGAGTTCATGGAGACGGTAATCCTTACATACGCACGAGCGACAAAACCATTCAATTGACGGTGAAAAATTATGTAATTGAATGTTATTTCAAATATACAGAATCATTAACATGTTATATTTATTATTTAATTAAATTATACTCATTATTATACCCATATAAATAACAGTGTGTTGAATAAAAAATTACACAACAATGTAGAGACGGTAAGACCTACGTACACATGTATGGTGTCTTTTTCATTAATAAGATGGATAGAATAATGAATATGGTGTACCATATTAATAGTAATATCAATGTATGTAGTAGGTACTAGAGTTATTTTTTTTGGAAAATAACAATGAAAGAGGAAGTGGACAAAGAAAAAACTTTGAAAGCGGTGATGAAATAATTATCTCTTAATGAGGTGCCTCCTTTTGATTTGATGAAAGGTGGCCCTTAGTTTGGATTCTTGACCAATGTAAGGCCTCTTAGTTGAAGTGAGTATAATTGGAAAGATATTTGAGATGATTTTGGGTGATCCAAATGGCTTTTGATGTGTAATTTTGAGATAAGGGGGTGTTCCCTTTTTTTATAGAGGTGAGGGTCAGTTTCGAAAAACCTTGAAATATTATTTTATTATAAATATTAATTTTGGATTATAATGGCTCCAAAAGGATTTATTTTAAAGATATGGTGGGGTCGGGTCGCAAAACCTCTCAACAAATAGTATTTTGACTGGTTTAGGTTAGCATATTATCCTTATCATTATGATTTTACTCGTGGTTAAATAGTTTAACATTTACCATGTCTCCTTGTTTTTTTATATTATATAGTTTATAAACTTACTATAAAATTAAATGTGAACCCCAAGTGGTTCATTAATGACATATATATTATTATAAAATTTATTTGGATGAACAATATATTTTTATGACTATTATATCATTTAATAATATATTATTTGTTTTAAAAAATCATATATATAAATTTTGTCATTTTATGTTATTTGGTATTTGGGAAAGTCATAATAATATGATTTCATTGAAAAAAATAAATTCAATCAACCATAAAATGTAATAATAACCTAGATTTTTTAATGCATAATATGTCTAAATTTTAATTTATTTTAATATTTATAATATCAATTATTTTATTGTTTCAATAAAAATGTAATTACTACATCATCATTGTGTAATCAATAATATTAATTATATAAAGTATAAATGTTCTAAAAAAATATCATGATATATAAAATCTTATTATATTTCTACTTAATATTTATAGTTGAAATTATCTTACATGTAACCCTATATTAAAAAAAATTAGTCATTAAAATTTGAATTTAACACTTTTAAATCTTTTCTAAATAATATAATAATAAATGCACTAATTTAAAATAATGGGACCAAAAGGATCCTATTTTCTTTCTAAGGATTATTTTGGACGAAACACACTTATCCAATAGAATTATGACATGTTTTATTGTAATTATAATATCATTTTTACCTTTAATTACCCTATTTACTTTCAATTGTGGTAAATAGAAGTCAAAAGTTACCATTACCCAAAAACGATTTTCATCTTATTGAACCAAATTTTACTTACTTATTTCAACTATGTCTTAAATTTTTGAAATATTATTCAAAGATTCAGTAGAATTATATTTTTTTCAAATTTTCAAATATGCATAGAAGGAGGGTAAAAGACGTTAAAAAGTACAATAAACTTTTATACATCTAAATTAATTATAATATGACTTTGATAAATTATATTTAATTAATATAGATATTTTATATCTATTTTGAGTTAAAATAAGCTTAAATAAAATAAATAAAAATTTAAATAAAAATTTTATTTTAAACAGTAACACATTTTTTTCACTTTTCATCAAAAATTGAATGTTTTCGAAAAATTACCAAAACTTTACCTAGGATAATTTTGATATAAAAAATTATAATATTTATTCAATTTTATGAAATTTAAAACATAGAATTTGAATTGATTAATTTATAATAAATTCTAGTTGTCAAAAATAAAAGGTGGGTTTTTTAAAACGGATAAATATCAAAAGATTAACAAGTGTTTTTTTAACATAAATTTGAAATTACTTATAATTACATAAATTATAATAAATTTTAAAAATATAATCTAATTATACATTCAAAAAAATAAAAATAATAACTTACCACTATAAATTATTATTATTATATAAGTTGTTTTCAATTAAAATTTAGTATTTTTGTCTATTTATCAAAATATGAATGTCATCAGAGAAGTACCAAAAATTTATCCAAACTATATTTTTATGTCCCGATTCTAAAGTTGAATTTTATTTAATTAAATTGAATATATAAAAGTGTCAAATATTGGTTTCAAAAAGGGGTTTCCATTAAAATGTGATAAAATTTCCATTATTGAAATATACTTCTTTTATTTAAATAATGAATTTATCCTTACATTATATCTATGAAACAAAAAAATGTATGTTAAAATTATATGTCCTATATATAAAATTTTATACGTTATAATTAATATTCACAACATATTTCTAAATGGCTATTTTGATAGGTCGTGATGCGCTTGTACTCGGTTTTGCATACATCACAAGCTATTGTATAATTCAAAGAGAAGCGTATCGTGGAAGCATGGGGTGTTACACGTCGTGTACTTATGAGTAAAATCTGTGTACCTGGGTACCAAATATAGTTATTTATTATCCATTTAACAACAGAGTACATTTCTATTTACAAGACTTGGCAGACAACATAAGGTAGGGGCCTGTTAAGGGTACTACACGTCATTTCCTTTAATGAACACCCTATGTAATTTAATTTTTATTTGATAAATCAGAGTGGGGTCACAGTTAATCTTCGTAAATACATTCTTCTCCCTATGGATTGTACATGAGAGACCCAGAATGCAAAATAACTTCGAACCTCTCCAGATTCTCTGTCTGATCTTGGATTTAGACACTGTCAAGTGCATTGGAATACCACCGGTGTGTTCAGAATTCCCCTAGAGTCTTTTATCTGGATTCTTCCTCTCATGTGAGTTATCAAAGGTTGATTATTTTTTTATTTTTTGTATATATTAACCATTATAGGTCAAATAATGGGATGAAGTTCAATAATAATGATCGTACACCATCTAGGTAGGTGCTTTGTTCCTTTTGTTGTTTGACATTGGTTTATATATGCTAAAAGTTACGCATACCCTTGTTTGGGTTGTTTAGTGATCAGTAATTTAGCCCACTTATTTACCTTCAATGGTTTAATTAATTTAAAATTGGTCATTGAATATTCATAAGGTTAAATACCTTTTTTACGGGACACCCCATAGATGGGTTTCACATGCCTGTCTGTTTATATTCATTTTCTCTAGGTTGCAAATGAGGCGTACCATGTTTCTAGGCATTGAATTTTAAGTATGGAGTTTGATTTATTATGTGAATTTCAGGTGATATTCTTGGGAATGGTATCCATGTAGTAGTAATATATTACATCTACTGACTTGTTATGATATGCCCATTGTTTTTCCAATGGACCGTGGGAGCCTTAGACCCGGAAAACTATGGCAGTTTCCATGTTTATTTACATAGGACCTTGAGAGCATTGGTGTTTACTTTTACTCAGTGGTATTGACCATGATAGCTAACCAAGAGGTCATTATTTATTTATTTATGCTTTTTTGACTTACGGGGTATTGATTATTAGAGCTACCCAATGGAAATTTATAATTATTTGATGTTTTTGACCCAAGGGGTATTTACTCTAAGAGCTACCCGGAGGTCATTTATAAATGATTGATGCTATGTAGACCAATGTTTATTGGCCATGAGGGATACCCAAGAGTTTTTTTATCATTACTCAATGTTATTTGGAACTATAGTGGTTATACCATGAGAGCATTCGGAGAGGGTCGTTTTGGAATAAGTGAATGATTGTCAATGTTTTCAAGCCAAATAACATGCATGGACTTCGTCTTACATGACTCTTTAGATGGTATTCTAAGACATCTATTTTGTTACTATTACAATGTGGGATATTGATCTTGGGATAGATCCTAATAATAAATTATCCAATGGACTGAATACATTAAAAATTTAAATTAACGTAATTGATAACGACAAAATTGATTACCTTTGAGTACTTCATATTTTGTTGCTTCATTTTTCATATTTCCTACCACATATATATTCACTAATAGTTAGGAACATAAAATTTGGTGGTTTCATAATGGGATTCATCTCATACACTATTTGGGTCATTCTTTTAGAACCATATATATTTTATGGTTTCTGGTATAAATGAGGGTAACATCATTCTTAATTGGGTACTTGATTATTGTTGGAGATGGAGAGCATGAGACCAAGATGAAGCTTGCGATACTGTTGAAGTTTACATTATTTTATGTATATTGGTTTCAATATTTTATTTCTGTCATTAGGACTTGTTTGGAAGATTTCCATGACACATTTGATATGAAAAATTTATATATGCTCATTTTGTTATATTACTATTAGCCTTCCGCTATTTACATCTGTTTATAGTATTACTGCTTCCACCATTGTTTACTATTTTATTTATGTTGTGTATACTATGTAAATGAGGGAATTGTTTACCCATTATCACACCATGGAATTTTCTTCTAGTCATCAGCCTCTTGCATTTGGGAAATGTGCTTGAGGTCATGTGACCAACCGGGTTCGGGCAACCTTTGTTCGTCACACAGAACCGATAAGTTACATTAGAAGAATCTGGAATTTCTACCCTAAACATTTTCAAATATGTTGAATTAAATAAAGAACTCCATTTTATGAAAAAAATTCTAAATAAGAGAAATTTATATTTTCGTTTAAAGAATCATTTATTGAAAAATATTGATTTAAAATTTATAACAATTTTTATAATACTCTCAAAAAGTAACTACGATATCATAAATATATCCTAAAATCAAAAGATAATTGAAAATTAATTTATAAAGATATTTTATGAAAAAATATATATTACTTAAACAAGTATATTAATTATTAAATTGTAAATAAATATTTATGGCTTACAAAAATACCAAATCTTAATCAGTAATTTTTGAAATATTATCATACTTATTATATGATATAATTATATCATACTTTAATTTATATGATTCCTAAATTTTATTTATACTTTCATTGTTTTTGTTACAATTAATTTCGCTGATTTACTATTTATAAGGGTTATATTAATATTATTTTGTTCTTGACACAATTTCTTCTATATAAGTTATATAGCCTATAACAATACCCCTTATTTCATTTATTATTCATTTATAATGATTTTGTATGTTCTCTAATTGAATTTAGGTGATTTATACTATATTAAATAAACATAATATTGGAAATCTCATTGATATAATTCTCGGTCATTGCATTCATTTCTCCTACAAAAATTTCGACCTCAAAATTCTTGAGTGTCACCACATAAAAAGAATTTGGTAGTTATTAATCAAATGTTGCTTCGGATCCTAGGTCGCCACATAAACATTATGAATTTTCCAATTTACCTTTACCAGTCAAGTCATTTAATTCCTCAACACCATTTCTTTATAGACCAAAATCCTGATAGGCACTTCGCATTAAGATAAATTAGGTTCCAAATATATTTCTTTAAAAGTGATAACATGTTTTGGTTCTTGCATGTAATTTTTTAACAATGTTATTTGGAAAAAATTGTGATCTTTATAAATTCGTGGTGGAATCTCCAAAAGGTAAGAAACAACTACAATTATCTTTATATTTTTAAAAGAACCAATGTACCTAGGGCTCTATTTCCTGAGCCCCATAATTATTATAATTCCATCCCCACACTTGATGATTCAAAAACAACCTATCATTCAATGATTTAGTTTCCTTCTAAAGATTCTCATCCTCAGACTATGAACTTTTAATTCTTTCTTATAAATAAGGGTGTGGAAAAATTGAAAATGTAATGATGTTTCACCTTCCTAGAAAATTCACATATCTATATTTTTTAATCCATGTATAAAGTGTTTTTGTCAATACTAATTTTCTTTTTAACTCCATGATATTTCCCTCTCAATGCATCATGTACCTTATTTTCCATTCCTGGGTGATAGTGTAATGAAAAATAGTAATCTATAAGTATCTCGAGCCATCTACTATTATTCATTTAGAGTTCTCTTTTTTAGAATATACATTTAATTATATTTAATATATATATATCCAAAAACATTCAACATATATATATTTGAATCATATTTTTAGAGAAAATATTATAGCTACTCACTCAGGATTAGGAGTTTGATAGTTCTATTCATGAGTTTTTACCTGCCGGTATGCATAAAAAATAACATTATCATTATAAATAATGAAACAACCATGTCCATTATTTGATGAACCTCTATAAAATCATCATTAATATATTATTTAAACTATAATTCAGGATAAAAATATTTTTATAAGTTCTGAAATACTAATATACTCGATAAATAAATTGATTAATCTAAAAATATGAATTTAAATTTTTTAAATTCTTTGTACTAATTGAATCATTATCCCAATATTTTCATTCAGTTAACTTCAATAATTCCATTAATCATTATGATTCATAGTCTTATTAAAAAATTATAATTATACTCTTATACATGGTTCCTCTCATATAATTTCATATAAATATGTTTCTAATATTTTTATGGTTATGAATACCGAAAAAGGCAATCAATGTTTCTTATAAACTATATCACCAAATATTTGGTGAAAACATGGGTGATCTATCACTTACACATTCAAATTGGGGAGAGAATCAGGTAAATTTTATTTCTATCAATATGTATATGGATATGTTCTAAAATATATTTATTGAACCATCCAATGAGGTCAGCCTAATTCCCCATCTTATTTCATTCTTCTTTTGGAAACATCATCTGAAAAAAATTAAATTTTTAGAAATATGGTGACCTTTTATCTGGGCCACATACAATAAATATTGTAAACATCCTATAGATTATTTTGTTCTAAACTAACCATTCCCAACCTCATGGGGTTTTCAATGTATATGAAATATCATATTCTAATTATATTTAGTACCTTGGAACCCCAAAACATTGTACTTATCATCATAAATGGTTGATTATATTCCTTAATCAATTTTTGTTTAATGAAAATTTAGCCTATAATCAATTTTTACTATTATGAAGAAAAATTATCATACCCTATATTTTAAAACACCGGTAAAGACCCATTATTGACGTACATTGACATTACATTACTTTTGCAGAATACTTAATACATAACAAAAACAAACACACTAAGATCGTAATAGTTTAGTGTCTTTGGAAACATGGAAAAATAATCATCTAATCGTGGTGAAAGAACTTCAACATCTCCCATAAATATCTTCGCCTATTTTTTTCTTATCTAAATCCTTTATTTATATCCTGGGGAAAAGAAAACATAAAAAGGTTGAGCTAAAATGCTCAGTAAGGGTAAGCATAGAGAACATAAAAGAATCCATAAACAATTGAATCCAAAAACTTGAACATAAAATCTAAACATCAAAATCTTGAGCAAAGACATAATTAATGGAAGTACGTGAGGCATACACCATAATGGAACATCAATCATGATAATGTAGCATGGGATGAAAAAATTTAATTTCGTAAAACCATTAATCACATGATATGATTTCCATAGTAGCCAAGCCATTTCTACCAAGACAATCTTAGCGGAAAAAGTCCCTTTCTGAATCGAGTTCACTCCTCATTCCAGTCCAGTATCACTGAACCATATTGACTTACTATTACTTCCATGTCTATCTAATGAGATATAAATCTTTACCCAATTCATTGGAGGGAGATATAGGTCCCACCCATATCATATTGAAATCATTATTACGTGTGCCACAGCATAAACATAAATCATTCATCATAACCCAAAGAATAAAAATGGTTTTATAAACATCACCCCATAATAACATAATCCATATAAAACAAATGGATATAATTTCATCATAAGAAAATTGGAACCATGTAAATCATAGAGATATTATACATGAAATATAAACATATGAAATAATGTCATCTTGGATGGAAAATGGTTTTGATAAAACACTTGAAATGAATTCTTGAGGAAAATATCCTTTGTTCTACAAAATTATTTTCTTTTCACAAAATGACATGAAATTATAAAAGATAAATATTTTATTGAAAATAAACATCATAACTTGAAGAGGAATATTCATGAAAATTGGGCATTATGAAATCGTAAAAATCCGTCGATTCCATATAAGTTAAACAAAACATTCTTCTCGTACATTTGCCGGAAAAGTCAAAAAGTACCTTGTATGGAAAACAAAAGGAAGATTACTTACATAACTTGTAGTAAATGTCAAAAATGGGTAGAAAGGACTTTAAACATACATGAAACCATTTTTAGGAAACATGGCCATGGATGAAAAATATAACCCCAGTAAAAAGATACGAATAAACAATCTCGGATAAAAACGATATTAGAAAAGTTATCCCTTACCTTATGTCTTTTATGCCTCATATGAATCCCATCATCCTATATAATGATTTAAATAATTTCATTGAATTATTACAGAATCAGAATCATTTTTATGATATCATATATGGTTCACTTTTTACGTTATATTACCTGTTCTTTTGAAAATTCCATGTTACATCAGTGTTTTGGGTTAAATTGATTCATTTATCGTACGTGTTTCGATTTCTGGTTCATGATATTTTTACTCATATCAAGATTTACATAATTCTATAATGTAAAACATTATTTATATATAATATATATTAAGTATATAAATATATATGATAGATAGATAAATAGAATAAATACACCATTCATGGTGACGGTAGGTCGTACGTACGCATTAATGCTGTTTTCTTTTTCTTATTGAATTGAATGGAATTAAGTAAATGAAACATATGTGTACATAAATCCTGTATCATTATTATGTAATATATTTCATGATTATTTATTTCATATATAATTTATAATCATACTTGATTCGTTAATCAAGGAATAGGAATCTCATCGCGTTCGTGGAGACGATAGTTCGAACGTACTCACAAGCGATGATATCATTCCCATAATTATTGAATAGAATTGGAGTGAATGATATAATATCTCAGAATCAGTATGATGTTATAATAACCATATATATCTATTCTTAACACCATTATACCCATCCAAGTAAGGTCGTGGTGGAAAAACTAGTTACACCATGGCGTGTTGACGGTATTTCGTAAGTATGCACGCGTAGTGATTTCATTTTCCGTAGGATGGATAGAAGGTGTAATGGGGTTGTTTCATATTTATAATAACATATATGTATATAATTTTTACTTATGTTATTACATTATAATTAAAAATCTAAAGAATTATATGATTAAGAAGAATTAAAACTAGAAGGAATTGGTAGAAGAGATTACCTCCTCTTCGACGCACCTCTTTTAAGATTCCACTTAAAACACTAGAGTTGGTCTTTTGAGGAGAAAAATAACTATAAAATGTTTACATGGAAGTTTTTAAGGGAAATGGTAAGGGTTTTTCTGAGAATTAAGGCTCAAATTTTGTAAAGAGCAGAGTGATGTGGTTTCCTTTTATAAGGAATGAGAGAGGCACCTTAAGAAAAACGTAAAATATTATTTAATAATAAAGTCATATTCTGTTTTTAATAGCTCCTAATTAATTTATTTCAAATATAATTTGTGGATGTGTCTAAATACTCTCAAACAATGGTTTTTAGACAAGTTTATGTTACTATTTTAACCTTATCATTTAGATTTAACTCTATGTTAAATAATTTAACTTTTACCGCGTCTTCTTATTTTCTAACACTATATGGTTAATAAACATACTATAACAACTCAAAAGAACCCCAAGTGGTTCATTATTAATATATATAACCTTATCTATGTCATTTGGCTGAACCATATATTTTTAGGAATAAAATAAAAATAAATAATATAATATTTGTTTTAAATATTATTTTATGTCAATTTTGACACTATTTGGTAATTGATTTTTTGAAAATCATAACAGCATGACTAGTAAGAAAAAAGTTAATTAAATCAATACAAACATGTCATGTTAACCTATAAAATTTGTTTAATTCATAAAAAGTATCATATTACATTTATTTGGGTAATTATAATATCAATTACGTTAATATTTCATTAATAAGTTAATTACTACATCAACATTGTGTCATTAATAAATTAAATTATTTAATGTATAAAAATTAATAATAAAATAAAATTATGTATTTTATCCTTATATATTCCAATGTAATATTTATAGTCGTATTTATCTTATGTATAACAGTATATTAAAAATGATTTAGTAAATAAACATTGATTTTAACTATTTTTAACTCTTCTATAAATAAAATGATTATAATTGTCCGAATCTAATCCAAGTTGACCTAAAGGGTAATATTTTATTCACAAGGATGTTTTTGGTCTAATTACACTTATCTAATAGAATTAGTACATGTGTTAGGGTAATTATAATATCATTTTACCCTTAACTACCATATTTACTTCTAACCGCGGTAAATAAAAGAAAAAATTTACTATTCACCAAAAATTATTTTTATCTTATTGAACCAAATTTTACTCCTTGATAATAACCATGTCTCTTGTATTTTCGAAATTCAACTAATAGAAGCACTAAAATACAGTTTTATGTACAATTGCAAATGCACCAAGAAGGTGGGTAAAATACAGTGAAAAGTAAAATAAAATTTTTATATACCTAAAATTATAATAAAATGACTCCAATGAATTACACTGAGATTATATAAGTATTATCTATATATTTTTACCTAAAATAAATTTAAATAAAATAAATTATTATTTAAATAAAAAGTCAGTTTTAACCAATAACTCATTGTTTTCACTATTCATCAAAAAAATGAAAGATTTCAGAAAAATACCAAAACTTCACCCTAGGCTAATTTCGATATTCTGAATCCAAAAATGATGTCCATTTTGAAAGATAAAATTTATAAAATTTCTAAAAGTGGGTATTACTATTCATAATGCCTAGATTATATAAAATTTTAATAACATATTGGTGTTTAGTGAAACTCGGTATTGCGTACAACACACACTATCATGGAAGGTCACAATTGCGTGTAAATCATGCCAAGTTAGGGTTTCATGTAGTGAAATATTCCTTTGTTGTTGTCTATAATATAATCCAACCATATTTAATTTATACATTGAATATATATATATACTCAATGTTCCATAGAATAACTTCTATCAAACGAACATTAAATTTTGTGTAACATGATCCAAGAATAGTTCTGCGTATACTGCAAGCTAATACAGTGTTGCATATAGCGCAATATAATCATGATGTGGCATAAAACACAAGAAATCAAATAAATTAAATAGAATACTTCTCATAAAATCTTGGGGTGTTACATTCTACCCCCCTTAAAATGAATTTCCCCTTTAAATTCTTCGGGGTTATAAATCATTTACAACTTGAAATTTTCTTTCATAGAAACCCACATCGTAAAAAGGAATACTAAAACTTAATTTTAAAAACTAATGTATTAAACATAACGGTTACCCAAATTAACTCATCACTAGGTTTCCACATAGGAGAACATAGGTGAAAATATGGATATGGAAGAGAAATATAACCATCATCTTCTGATGAAGAGTGGTATAGGAAAAGGCTATGAAAAAGACAACATTTATAAAGCCATAAATTTGTGATGATTTAAGGTACCATCTAATTCATCGGGTATGAGGGTACTAGGAATAATTTTTTAGTTCTCAGGATCATTTCCATAATGTTGAAAATTTATGAAATAAAAAAAATACTTACTTGATTTTCGTACAATCACACCGTTGTTCATGCCTTGAACAATTTCCACTTCATATCATCAAGAAATAAAGTTTAATTTTTCATTCGTGAAGTGTTAGCAGATCATGAGATAGAATGATAGGTCATTCAATCTGTTTCTATCGCAAAAATGATTAGCACAATTTATTATATATATATAAGTCCATCTATGCTGAGATTAGTCATATATGGTTGCAAAAATGGACTTATAATTCATCAATCTTGTCGTTTAATAAAATAAAACTAGTTTATACTAACAAGGGACTTCCTGTAGGCCTGTGGGAGGCGATAAAGGCCTGTCGCACTTCGGTTGTGGGTTCGATTCCCACAACCTGGTCCGACGCGATGGGTTGTCGCCCGTCCTTGAGGTTGTACTTTTTCTAAAACTACACTATTATAACATTACTAAAATAATATCGAAACAATGTTCTTGTTTTAAACAATACTATATGATGTTTTACATAATCCTTTCAAATCTTTAGACTTATCCAAAATACATCTATCCAATCTGATAGTATAAAGAAAACGATTACTTGAAAGGTCTCATAACATACACTTGAATACCATCATTGATCCACCATATATCATAATATATATAATGTTTTTCACATTATAAACATGTGAATACCTTAATCTTGTATTCTTTTGAAACATGAATTACTATAGAACATTAGAGAAAACATGAACACAGTTAATATGAACTCTTTCCACATACCAAAATCCCAAAAGTTCTATATACTCAAACCATGATATCACTTTGTCCTTATATCAGTCATGAGCTCATTAATATTATTTTCTCTTTATCCCATAATTATGATCATATCAACTTCTCTAAAAAATAATTGAATAACTTTTCATGGTTACCGGTACCATATAATTATTGAAAACCATAATAAAAAAATACATAGATTTTCCAATATTCTAGAGTACTGTAAATTAGATTCCACAACATTATTTTGGAATACCGTTACATAAACACATTATCATTCCACTACATCGTTGTCATACTCAACATTGCCAATAGTGACAACATGTGACTTCCCTTTGTGAATTTCTTTAAGAGGTTGCTCACGTCGATCATCATTAACCCTAGGATTAGGGAAATGATTTGCATAATGCCCCATTTATTTTCACTTGAAGCATTGAAGTTTTGTTGGAGCGTTCTCTGTAGTCTTTTCTCTATTCACATCATTAGAAACTTTTTTCCCATTACTTCAGCACTTAGCTATTTGATGACCTTCATTTCCACAATGGAATAATTTTTTAGTGCCTTTTGGACAATCTCCACCATGCTTCTTTCCACACTTTGAGCATAAAGAAAAGAATCACATTTTCTTCACCATTGTTCTGAGGTTTTTCCTTGAACTCCATCTTTCGTTTCTTGTCAAAACCATGAGATGGATTTGTTAAACCAACTTCTAGTTCTACCTTTATAGAAAAACACACAATTTCATCATAGATACTGATGTATCTTATAGCTAATGAACTTCAAATACTTGGTTTTAATCCACTGAAGAATCGATCAACATTACTTGTAGGTTAGATGATAAATCCAGATGCATACCTTGCAAGTCTTGTAAAATTTGATTCATATATACCAATATAATCGTCATCCGTCTGCTTAAGCCCAAGGAAATCCTTTTCTATCTTTGTTCGAAGAATATGAGGGATGTACTTACTGAAAAACATGTTCTTGAACTCGTCCCATTCCATGGACTCAATTTCATCTTGGGGCCTTGTATTCTCAATTAGAGTCCACCACGGGTCTGCTACACCTTCTAAATGGTAAACAGCTAAAATGACTTTTTCATGTTTTGAACATCGAAGTATGGAACATATCTTTTCAATGGTACTGACCCATTATTTAACAAAAAGTGGATCAGAAGACCCAGGGAATGACGGTGGACGTTGCCGTATGAAGGAACCCATAGAATATTGTTCCCTTATCTGATCATTTGAAAATCCAGAATGATTCATAGCTTGTGTAAGTATAGAAATAGGATTTTTCACTCTATCTCCAACCAAATTTGGTTGCTTTGGAGCACAATCATTGCATTTTCCATTACATTGATCAACATGGTACCTTCGGGTTCCAGCCATCGTCTAAAACACGAAAATAACAGTGTGAGAGGAAAAAATCATGCTAGGAAAACAATATTGAAAATGGGGAGTACATTCAATATCTAAAATCATAGGTTTAATTCTAATATCATTAACAAAATTCTAGGACTATAACCTATATTTATACTTAACATTAGGGACATCCCTAGACATAACATAAAAATATCTCAATGGTTCTCACAAAAGTTCTCACATCCTAGTTTCCAAAGGTTGACTAAACCATTCCTCTGATACCAATTTTAGATACCCATACTTGACGTACATAGACATTACATTACTTTTGCGGAATACTTAATACATAAAAAAAATAAGCATACATGGACCGTAATAGTTTAGTGTCTTTGTAAACACAGAAAAATAATCTTCAAATCATGGTGAAAGATCTTAAACATCTCCAATAATGATCTTACCCTTTTGTTTTGTTACCTAAAACCTTTCTTTATATCCTGGGGAAAAGAAAACATAAAAAGGGTGAGATCAAATTCTCAGTAAGGTTAAACATAGAGAACATAAAACAACACATAAAAATTTGAATGAAAAAACTTGAACCTAAAATATAAACATCAAAATCTTGAGAAAAGACATAAATCTTGGAAGTACGTAAGGCATATATCATAATGGAATATCAATCATGATAATATTTAATGGGATGAAAACATGTAATTGTAGAAAACCATTAAGCACATGATTTTATTTCCATAGTATCCAAGGTATTACTGCCACGACAATCTTAGTGGACAAAGTACCTTTCTAAATCGAGTTCACTCTTCATTCCAGTCCTGTATCACTGAACCGGATTAACTTACCGTTCTAGCCATGTCTATATCATGAGATATAAATCTTTACCCAATTCATTGGAGGGAGATATAGGGCCCACCCATCCCATATTGAAAGCCTTCTTATGTGTGCCACAACATAAACATAAATCATTCATCATAACTCAAAGAATAACATTGGTTTCATAAATATCTTCCAATCATAACATAATCCATATAAAAAAATGGATATCATTTCATTATATCAAATTGAAACCATGTAAATCATAGATACATTATACTTGAAATATACATATATAAAATAATTTCATCTTGGATGGAAAATGGTTTTGATAAAACACATGAAATGAATTCATCAGAAAAATATCATTTCTTCTTCAAAATAATATTCTTTTCACAGAATTTCATGAAATTTTAAAAGAAAAGGATTTTATTGAAAATAAACATGAAAACTTTTAGAGGAATCTTCATGGAAATTAGGCATTATGAAACCCAAAAAAATCTGTTCATGTTGTATAAGTTAAAAAAACATTCTTCTCATACATTTGCCGGAAAAGTCAAAAAGTACCTTGTATGGTAAACAAAAGAAAGATTCTTTACATACCATGTAGTAAAAGTCAAAAATGGGTAAAAGGAATTTATACATACATGAAACCATTTTTAGGAAAAACGGATATAGATGATAAATATAACCCTAGTAAATACTTATGAATAAAAAATCTCGGATAAAAACGAGATTGGAAAAGTTATCCCTTACCTTATGTATGATATGCTTAGTATGTATCCGAAACTCCTATATAATGGTTTAAATAATGTCATTGAATTATTAAATAATCTTATTCACTGTTATTATATCAAATATTGTACACTTATGACTTTATATTACACATTCTTTTGTAAATTCCAGGTCAAAGAAGCGTTTTGGTTAAAATCGTTTCATTTATTGTACATCTTTCGATTTGTTGTTCTTGATAGTACTAATCATATCCTGATTTACTTAATTCCAGAATATAAAACATGATTTATATATAATATATATTCAGTATATAAATATATATGATAGATCGATAAATGGAATAAAATACACCGTTCACAGAGACAGTAGGCCGTACGTACTCATGAATGCTGTTTTCGTTTCCTTATTGAATTGAATGGAATTAATTAAATGAAACATATATGTACCTAAATCCAGTATAATTATTATTTAATATCTTTCATGATTATTTATTACATATATTTTATAATCACACTTGAATGGTTAATCCGGGAAAATGAATCTAATCGCGTTCGTGGAGACGGTAGTCCGTACGTATGCACGAGCGATGATATCGTTCCCATAATTATTTAATAGAATTGGAGGGAATGATATAATATCTCAGAATCAGTATGATGTTATAATAACCATATATAGTTATTATTTACACCATTATACCCATCCTTCAAAGGTGGTGGTAGAAAAACTAATTACACCACAAGGTGGAGACGGTATTCCGTACGTATGCACATGCAGTGAATTTGTATTCCATAGGATGAATAGAAGTTGAAATAGGGTTGTTTCATATTAATAATAACTTGTAAGTATATTATTTATGCTGATGTTATTAATTTATAATGAAACATCTAAAGAATTATATGTTTAAGAAGAATGAAAACTAGAAAGAATCAGTAGAAGAGATTACCTCTTCTACAACACACCTCTTTTAAGATTCCTTTTAAGGCACTAGAGTTGGTCATTTGAAGAGACCAGAACTTATATAATGTTTATAGGGAAGTTTATAAGGGAAATGATCTGGGGTAGGCCAAGATTGAATGATCAGAATTTTGTAAATAGGAGACGGATGAGGTGCCCTCTTTATAAGGGAGGAGAGGGGCACCTTAGGAAAAACAGAAAATATTATTTTATAATAGTCATATTCTGTATTTAATAGCTCCAAATTGACTTATTTATAATCTAAGGTGGGTATGGGTCGAAATACTAAAAAACAACAGGTTTTAGACAAGTTTATGTTACTATTTTAACCTTATCATTTATATTTAACTATAAGTTATATAATTTAACTTTTACCGTGTCTTCTTGTTTTCTTACAATATATGGTTAATAAACATACTATAACAAGTAAAAAAGAACCCCAAGTGGTTCATTATTAATATATATACATGCTTATATAAGTCATTTTGCCTAACATCATATTTTTAAGAACAAAATAACAAGTAATCGTATAAATTTTGTTTTAAAAATTATTTTATATCAATTTTGACACTACATTGTAATTGATTTTTTTGAAAATCATAACAGCATGATTAGTTATATCAAAGTTAATTAAAATAATAATAACATGTCATAATATCCTATAAAATTAGTTAAATTCAAAAAATGTCTCAAATTACATTTATTTGTGTATTTATAATATCAATTATGTTAATATTTCATTAATAAGGTAATTACTGCATCCACATTGTGTCATAAATAAATTAAATAATATAATGTCTGAAAATTATAAATAAAATACCATTATGTAGGAAATATTTATATATTTTAATGTAATATTTATAGTCGAATTTATCTTATGTATAACCCTATATTAAAAATGTTGTAGTTATTATACTTTGATTTTAATTATTTTAACTCTTCTTTAAATAAAATAATAATAAGTGTACTAATTTAATCCAAGTGGACCTAAAGGGTAATATTTTATTCATATGGTTGTTTTTTGTCGAATTACACTTATAAAATAGAAATAGGACATGTGTTAGTGTAGTAATAATATCATTTTTACCCTTAATTACCATATTTACTTTTAATCGTGCTAAATAAAAGTAAAAAGTTACTATTCACCAAAAATTATTTTTATCTTATTGAACCACATTTTACCCTTTGATATTAACTGTTTCTCTTATATTTTAAAAATTAAACTCATAGGAGCGGTAAAATTTCGAATTATGTACAATTGAAAATGCTCTTGGGAGGTGGGTAAAAGACGATGAAAAGATCAATAAAATTTTTATATATCTAAAATTATTATAAAATGACTATAATTAATTACATTGAACATATTTAAGTATTATATATCTATTTTGAACTAAAATAAATTTAATTAAAATAAATTATTATTAAATAAAAAGTTAGTTTTAACCAATAACTTAGGGTTTTCATTATTCATCTAAAATTGAATGTTTTCATAAAAATACCAAAATTTCAACCTAGTCTAATTTCGATATTACGAATCCAAAAATGAAGTCCATTTTGAAAGATAAAATTTATAAAATTTCAAAAATTGGGTTTTACTATTCATAATGGATACTTTATATAATAATTTAATAACACAGCGTTGTTTAGTGAAACCCATTATTCCTTACAACAGACGCTATCGTGGAAAGTCACGATTGTGTGTAAAGCAAGCCAAGTCAGGGTTCCGTGTATTATAAGATTCCTTTGTTGTTTTGAATAATATAATCCGACCAAATTTTATCTAGACATTGATTATATATATACCCTCAATGTTGCGTAGAATAACTTCTATCAAACGAAGTTGAAATTTTGTGTAACACGATCCAAGAATAGTGTTGAATATACTGCAAGATAATAAGGTGTTTCATATACCACAAGATAATCCTGGTGTAACATACAACACAAGAAATCAAATAAATTAAAAATTATACTTCTCATAAAATCTCGGGGTGTTATATTCTACCCCCTTAAAATGAATTCCACCCTCAAATTTGTCAGGGTTATAAATCATTTACTACTTGAATGTTTCTTTAATAGAAACCCACATCGTAAAAAGAATTAATAAAACATTATAATAAAAAACAATGTATGAAATGTAATGGTTAACCAAATTAACTAATCACTGGGTTTCCAAATAGGAGAACATAGGTGAAAATATGGATGCGGAAGAGAAATATAACCATCATCTTCTGATGAATAGTGGTAGAGGACATGGCTATGAAAAATCCAAAACTCACAAATCCATAAATTTGTGATGATTTATGGTACCATGTAATTCATCAGGTATGAGGGTACTAGGACAACATTTTTATTTCTCAATATCAATTCCCTAATATTGAAAAAAAAATTGACTTAAAAGAAATACTTACTTTATTTTGGTACAATCTCACCATTGTTCCTTCCGTGAACAATTTCCACTTCATCTCTTAAATAAATGAAGTTGAATTTTTCATTAATGAAGTGTTAAAAGATCATACAATAGAATGATAGGTCATTCCATCTGTTTCTATCGCAAAAATATTAGCACAATTTTTTAAATATACATTAGTCAATCTATGCTGAGATTAATTGTATATGGTTGCTAAAATGGACTTATAATTCTTATATCATACCTTTTAATAAAAGAAAACTAGTTTATACTAGCAAGGGACCTCATGTAGGCCAGTGGTAGGCAATAAAGGCCTGCCACACATCGGTTGTGGGTTCAATTCCCGCAACCTGGTCTGACTCAACGGGTTGTCGCCCGTCCTGCAGGTTGGCCTTTTTCTAAAACTACACTATTATAACATTATAGAAATAATATCGAAAAAACGTTCTTGCTTTAATAAATAATATCTGATGTCCGACATAATCCTTTACAATCATTTGGCTTATCCAAAATACATCAGTCCAATCTCATACTATAAATAAAATGATTACTTGAATGGTATCATAACAAGAACGTGAATACCATCATTTATCCCCCATATATCATAAGATATATCTTGTTTGACACATTATAAACATGTGAATTCCTTAATCATGTATTCTTTTGAAACATGAATTACCATAAAACCTTAGTGAAAACATTAATGCTGTCAAAAGTTAATTCTTTCCACATTCCAAAATCCCAAAATTTCTATATACTCAAACCATGATATCACTTTGTCCTTATATAAGTCATGAGCTCATTAATATTATTTTCTCTTTATCCCATAAATATGAGAATATCATCTGCTTTCCAAAATATTTGAATTACTTTTCATGGTTATCGGTACCATATAATTATTGAAAACCATAATAAACTAATACATAGATATTCCAATATTCCACAGTACTATAAATCAGATTCCACAATATTATTTTGTAATCCCGTTATATAAACACATAATCATTCCACTACATCATTTTCATACTCAACATCACCAATAGTGATCGCATGTGACTTGACTTTTCCCTTTTCCTTAAGAGGTTGCTCACATCAAACATCATTAACCCTTGGATTAGGGCATTGATTAGCATAACGCCTCATTTCATTGCACTTGAAGCTATGAAGTGATGGGGGAGTGTTCTCTTTAGTCTTTTCTCTATTCATGTAATTAGGATCATTTTTCCATTACTTTGGAACTCAGCTGCTCGATGGCCTTTTCTTCCACACTTGAAACATTTTCTAGTACCTTTTAGACAATCTCCACCATGCTTCTTTCCAAACATTGATTATAAAGAAACATTCACCTTCTTTTCACCATTGTTCTGAGGTTTATTTCTTGAACTCCATCATTCATTTCTTGTCAAAAACATGAGATAGATATGTTACACCAACATCCAATTCTACCTTGATATCACAACACACAATTTCTTCATAGTTATTAAAGTCACTTATAGAAAATTCCCTTCGAAGACTCTATTTTAAGGAACTGAATAATCGATCAACTTTAATTTCAGGTTGGATGATAAAGCCCGATGAATACATTGAATGTCTTGTTAAATTCACTTCGTATATATCAACAGATTCATCATCCTTCTGTTTAAGCTCAAGGAACTCATTTTCCATCATTGATTAAAGTATACGAGGGAAGTACTTATTGAAAAAAAAATTCTTGAACTCGTCCCATACCATGGATTCAATTTCATCTTTGGACCTTGTATTCTTAATTTATGTCCACCACTAGTTTGCTTCACCTTCGAAATGGTAAATAGAGAAAATTACTTTTTCATGTTCTAAACAGTGATGTATGGAAAATATCATTTCAATGGTACCAATACATTGTTCAGCAAAAAGTGGATCATGAGACCTATTGAAAGATGGTGGTTGCTGCCTCATGAAGGACTCAATAGAATATTGTTCCCTTGTACGATCATTTGGAAATCCAGAATGATTCATAGCTTTTGTAAATATAGCAATAAGATTTTTCACACCATCTCTTATCACATTTTCTTTCTTGGGATGACAATCATTGCATTTTCCATTACATTTATCAACACGGTTCCTTCGGGTTCCAACCATCATCTAAAACCCAAAAACAACAGTGTGAAAGGAAAAAATCATGCTTGGAAAACAACATAATAAAGGGGGAGTACCTTCAATATCTAACATCTTATTTTTAATTATAATGTTTTTAACATAATTATAGTACTATATCATATACTTATACTTAACCTTAGAGACATCCCTAGACATACCTTAGAAATATCTCTAGGGATCTCACTAAATTTCTCGCATCCTAGTTTCCAAAGGTTGAATAAACCATTCGTCTGATACCAACTGTAGAGACCTGTAATTGATGTACATAGACATTACATTACTTTTTTGGAATACTTAATACATAATAAGAATAAACACACACGGACCATAATAGTTTAGTATCATTGGAAAAGCGGAAAAATAATCTTCTAATCATGGTGAAAGATCTTCAACATCTCCCATAAAGAACTTCCCCTTTTGTTTCCTTACCTAAAACCTTTCTTTATATCCTGGGGAAAAGAAAACATAAAAAGGGTGAGCTCAACTGCTTAGTAAGGGTAAACATATAGAACATAAAATAATCCATAAACATTTGAATGTCCAAACATGAACATAAAATCTAAACATCAAAATCATGAGCAAAGACAGAAATCTGGGATGTACGTAAGGCATATGTCATAATGGATCATCAATAAGGATAAAATAGCATGGGAAGAATACATGTAATTGTGTCAAACCATTAATCACATGATATGATTTCCATAGTAGCCAAGGTATTGCTTCCAAGACAATCTTAGTGGACAATATCCCTTTCTGAATAGAGTTCACTTCTCGTTCCAGTCCTGTATCACTGAACTGGATTAACTTACCATTCTAGCCATGTCTATATCCTAAGATATAAATCTTAAAACAATTAATTGGTGGGAGATATAGGTCCCACCCATCTTATATTGAAATCATTCTTACGTGTGCCACAACATAAACATAAATCATTCATCAAAACCCAAAGAATAAAATGGGTTTCATAAATATCATCCCATTATAAGATACTCCATATAAAACAAATGGATATCATTTTATCATAAGAAAAGTGGAACCATGTAAATCATAGATACATTATACTTGAAATATAATCATATAAAATAATGTCATCTTGGATGGAAAATGGTGTTGATAAAATGCTTGAAATGAATTCTTAAGGAAAATATCATTTCTTCTTAAAAAACATTTTTTTTCAAAAAATGACATGCAATTTTAAAAGAAATGGATTTTATTGAAAATAAACACGAAACATTGTAGATGAATCTTAATGAAAATTAGGCATTATGAAACCATAAAAATCCATTCATGCGGTATAAGTTAAAAAAACATTCTTCTCATACTTTTGTCGGAAAAGTCAAAAAGTACCTCGTATGGTAAACAAAATAAATATTCCATATATAACATGTAGTAAAAGTAAAAAATGGTTAAAAAGGACTTTAAACCTACGTGAAACAATTTTTAGGAAACATGAACATGGATGATAAACATAACCCCAGTAAATACTTACGAATAAACAATCTCGGATAAAAATGAGATTCGAAAAGTTATCCCTTACCTTATGTCTGATATGATTGGAATGTATCTGAACTTCCTATATAATGATTTAAATAATGTCATTTAATTATTATAGAATCATATTCATTGTTATTATATCATATATGGTTCACTTATGACTTTATATTAACCATTCTTTTTGTAAATTCCATGTTAAAGCACCATTTTGTGTAAACTCATTTCATTATTGTACATGATTCAATTTGTTGTCATTGATATTATTACTCATATCCTGATGTAAATAATTCCATAATTGAAAACATGATTTATATATGATAAATATTCAGTATATAAATATATATGATAGATCGATAAATGGAATGAAGTACAACGTTCATGGGGACGTTAGGTCTTACGTAAGCATGAACGCTGTTTTCGTTTCTTTATTGAATTGAATTCAATTAAGTAAATGAAACCTATATGTACATAAATCCAGTATCATTGTTATTTAATATTTTTCATGATTATTTTTTACATATATACTTTATAATCATACTCGAATGGTTAATCGTGGAAAATAAATCTCATCGTGTTCGTGGAGACGGTAGTCCGTACGTACTCATTAGCGATGATATCAATCCCAAAATTATTGAATAGAATTGGAGTGAATGACATAATATCTCAGAATTAGTATGATGTTATAATAACTACATATAGTTATTATTAACACCATTATACACAGCCAAGTAAGGTGGTGGTGGAAAAACTAATTACACCACGGCTTGGAGATGGTATTCTGTACGTACGCACGCGCGGTGATTTCGTATTCCGTAGGATGGATATAATTTTAAATGGGGTTGTTTCATATTTATAATAACATATCATTATATTATTGATACTTATGTTATTATTTAATAATGAAACAACTAAAGAAGTATAATTTTATGAAGAAATAAAACTAGAAAGAATCGGTAGAAAGATTACCTCTTCTTCGACACACCTCTTTTAAGATTCCTCTTAAGGCAATAGAGACGGTCTTTTGAGGAGACCAGAACCTCTATAATGTTTCTAGGGAAGTTGAGAAGCAAAATGGGAAGGTTTTATCCAAGCATGAATGCTCAAAATTTGTAAAGTGGCGAGGGATGAGGTTCCCTTTTATAAGGGAGGAGAGGGTCACAGTAGGAAAAACTTAAAATATTATTTTATAATAATGTCATATTCTATTTTTAGTAGCTCAAAATTAAATTATTTAGAAGATAAGGTGAGGATGGGTCGAAATCCTCTAAACCAATTGGTTTTAGAAAATTTTAGGTTACTATTTTAACCTTATCATTTAGATTTAACTCTAAGTTAAATAATTTAACTTTTATCGTGTCTTCTTGTTTTCTTACACTATATGGTTAATAAACTTACTATAACAAGTCAAAAGAACCCCAAGTGTTTCATTATTAATATATATAACATTATCTAAGACATTTTTATGAATCTTATATTTTTAGGAATAAAATAGAAATTAATAATATAATATTTGTTTTAAAAACTATTTTATGTCAATTTTGACACTATTTGGTAATTGATTTTTTTTAAAATCATAATAGCATGATTGGTTTGAAAAAAGTTAATTACATAAATACTAACATGTCATATTAATATATAAAATTAGTTTATTTAATAAAAAGTCTAAAATTACTTTTATTTGTGTATTTATAATTTCAATTATTTTAATATTTCATTAATAAGGTAATTACTCCATCAACAGTGTGTCAAAAAAAATCAAATTATTTAATGTCTAAAAATTATAAAAAATAAAATTATATAGGAAATATTTTTAGATTTAAATTTAATATTTGTAGTAGAATTTATCTTATGTATATCCCTATATTAAAAATGTTGTAGTTATTAATCTTTGATTTTAACTATTTTAACTCTTCTTTAAATAAAATAACAACAAGTGTCCTAATCTAATCCAAGTTGACCTAAAGGGTAATATTTTATTCATACGATTGCTTTTGGTCGAATTACACTTATCCAATAGAATTAGTACGTGGCTTAGGGTACTAATAATAACATTTTTACCCTTAATTACCTTATTTACTTTTAACCGTGGTAAATTAAATTAAAAAGTTACTATTAACCAAAATTATTTTTATCTTGTTGAACCACATTTTACACCATGATATTAACCGTGTCTCTTGTATTTTCAAAATTCAACTCACAGAAGTGGTAAAATTATGTTTTCTGTACAATTACAAATGCTCCTAGGAGGTGGGTAAAAGACAGTGAAAAGTTCAAAAAAAATTTATATATCTAAAATAATCATAAAATGACTCCAATAAATTACAATGAACTTATATAAGTATTATATATCTATTTTGACCATATTAAATTTAAATAATATAAATTATTATTTAAATAAATGGTTTAAACCAACAACTCAGTCTTTTCACTATTTATCAAAATTTGAATGTTTTCAGAAAAAAACAAAAATTTCTCACTAGGAAAATTTGGATATTACGAATCCAAAAATAAAGTCCATTTTGAATGATAAAATTTATAAAATTTAAAAAAGAGGGTATAACTATTCATAATGGCTAGTTTATATAATATTTTAATAATATATCGTTATTCAGTGAAACCCGATACTGGGTAAAACACACAATATCGTGGAAGGTCGTGATTGCGTGTAAAGCAAGCCAAGTCATGGTTGCATGTAGTGAAATATTCCTTTGTAGTTGTGTATAGTCGAATCCAACCATATTTAATTTATACATTGAATATATATATATATATATACACTCAATGTTGCGTAGAATAACTTCTATCAATCGAACTTGAAATTTTGTGTAACATGATCCAAGAATAGTGTTGCGTATACTGCAAGCTAATACGTCGTTGCTTATAGTGCAAGATAATCTTGGTGTAGAATACAACACTAGAAATAAAATAAATTAAAAATAATACTTCTCATAAAATCTCGTGGTGTTACAATATCGCTTTCTATAAACAAAATTATGCCATGTAACTATTTAAATAGAACACCTCCAAATTCAAAAAACCACAATAGATTAAAATTAATTAATTATTGGACCTCTCTCACACTATGGGAAAAAAGGGCATTAGCGACGGGAATAAATCCCGTCACAAATAGTCCTGTTAAAAACTTATTTGCGACGGGGTTATTTGCCCGTCGCAAATAAGTAGCCTTTTGCGACGGGACAGCTTTCCCCGTCGCAAAAGGACTGGCGCGGTTTGCACGCCAAATCGCGGGAAACTTATTTGCGACGGGGGAATATTCCCGTCGCAAATAACCAGCGGCGGTAAAAGGTATTTGCGACGGGAATATTCCCCCGTCGCAAATAGTATGTCGGCAGGTGGTTATTTGCGATGGGTCCTGTCGCAAATAACTATTTACCCGTTGACCGTAATAAATGTTGGCTAAGGTATTTGCGACGGGTACCGTCGCAAATAATACTATTTGCAACGGGATACCCGTCGCAAATAATCTAACCTATAAATACACCCATCCGTTTTTTTCATTTCATTCTCATTCTCTATCTTCTCCTTCTCTCAAAATTATATTTCTAGAGTTCAGTTTTTCTCCAGTTTAATTTTTTTCTCCGGAGCTGATATTAAAGTTTTGAAGAACGATCAGAGCAGATCAATTTTCAAGGTATTTATGTTCATTTTAATTTAATATTTTTTTTAATTTTTTATTAGTTTCAATTATTCTTAATTAGTTGTAATTTAATTATGTTTACATTGTTTTATTAATTAATAAATTTAAATTATTAGTATTGTTCATAGTTAATGGTAATTAGGAATAATTAGTAATAATTTTTAATAATTAAGAATAAATATTAATAATTAGTAATAAATACCAATAATTAGGAATAATAACATTATTACATTATTAGTCTATTTTATTATTAATATTAAAATAATATAATTTTTTATATATATACAGTTCTTTTTTCAATTGTGTGTTTGTTGTCTTCACATGTATTATTTGTATGTGGAGATAGAAAACGCACAGATGAAAGGAGAATTGTATATAAATTAGAAAATTATATTATTTTAATATTAATAATAAAATATATTAATAATGTTATTATTTGTAATTATTGGTAATTATTCCTAATTATTGATAATTATTCATTTAATTACTAATAATTAGGAACAATTATCAATAATTATCAATAATTATCAATAATTAGTAATAATTAGTAATAATTACCAATAATTAGTAATAATTAGTAATAATTATCAATAATTAGTAATAATTACCAATAATTAGTAATAATTATCAATAAGTAGTAATAATTACCAATAATTAGTAATACTTACCAATAATTTGGAATAATTACCAATAATTAACAATAATTAGTAATAATTAGTAATAATTACCAATAATTACCAATAATTAGTAATAATAAGTAATAATTTGGAATAATTAGTAATAATTAGTAATAATTAGGAATAATTAGTAATAATTAGGAATAATTAGTAATAATTAGGAATAAGTAGTTATAATTAGTAATAATTTGTAATAATTAGTAATAATTAGTAATAATTAGTAATAATTAGTAATAAGTAGTAATAATTAGGAATAATTAGGAATAATTAGTAATAATTAGGAATAATTAGGAATAATTAGGAATAATTACCAATAATTACCAATAATTACCAATAATTAGTAATAATTAGCAATAATTACCAAAAATTAGGAAAAATTAGGAAAAATTAGGAAAAATTAGGAATAATTAGGAATAATTAGGAATAATTAGGAATAATTACCAATAATTAGTAATAATTAGTATTAATTACCAATAATTAGTATTAATTACCAATAATTCGTATTAATTACCAATAATTAGTATTAATTACCAATAATTAGTATTAATTACCAATAATTAGTATTAATTATCAATAATTAGTAATAATTACCAATAATTAGTAAGAATTAGGAATAATTACCAATAATTAGTAATAATTAACAATAATTAGTAATAATTAATAATAATTACCAATAATTAGTAATAATTACCAATAATTAGTAATAATTACCAATAATTAGTAATAATTAGTAATAATTAATAATAATTAGTAATAATTACCAATAATTACCAATAATTAGTAATAATTAACAATACTTACCAATAATTAACAATAATTGCCAATAATTACCAATAATTTCCAATAATTACCAATAATTAGTAATAATTAACAATAATTGCCAATAATTAACAATAATTGCCAATAATTACTAATAATTGCTAATAATTCGTAATAATTGCCAATAATTACCAATAATTGGTAATAATTACTAATAATTCCCAATAATTAGTAATAATTAATAATAAATATTAATAATTACCAATAATTAGTAATAATTATTAATAATTAGTAATAATTACTCATAATTAGTAATAATTACTAATAATTAGTAATAATTACTAATAATTAGTAATAATTACTAATAATTAGTAATAATTACAAATAGTTAGTAATAATTACTAATAATTAGTAATAATTACTAATAATTAGTAATAATTAGTAATAATTAACAATAATTAACAATAATTACTAATAATTAGTAATAATTAGTAATAATTAGTAATAATTAGGAATAATTAGTATTAATTACCAATAATTAGTATTAATTAACAATAATTAGTAATAATTACCAATAATTAGTAATAATTACCAATAATTAGTAATAATTATTATTAAATACCAATAATTAGTATTAATTACCAATAATTAGTATTAATTACCAATAATTAGTATTAATTACCAATAATTAGTAATAATTACCAATAATTCGTAACAATTAACAATAATTACCAATAATTACCAATAATTACCAATAATTACCAATAATTAGTAATAATTAATAATAAATATTAATAATGACCAATAATTAGTAATAATTATTAATAATTAGAAATAATTACTCATAATTAGTAATAATTACTAATAATTATTAATAATTACTAATAATTAGTAATAATTACTAATAATTAGTAATAATTACTAATAATTAGTAATAATTACTAATAATTAGTAATAATTACTAATAATTAGTAATAACTAGTAATAATTAACAACAATTAACAATAATTACTAATAATTAGTAATAATTAGTAATAATTAGTAATAATTAGGAATAATTAGTATTAATTACCAATAATTAGTATTAATTAACAATAATTAGTATTAATTACCAATAATTAGTAATAATTACCAATAATTAGTAATAATTATTACTAATTACCAATAATTAGTATTAATTACCAATAATTAGTATTAATTACCAATAATTAGTATTAATTACCAATAATTAGTAATAATTACCAATAATTCGTAATAATTAACAATATTTACCAATAATTACCAATAATTACCAATAATTACCAATAATTGGTAATAATTACCAATAATTATTAATAATTAGTAATAATTACCAATAATTAGTAATAATTAGTAATAATTACCAATAATTAGTAATAATTACCAATAATTAGTAATAATTACCAATAATTAGTAATAATTACCAATAATTAGTAATAATTACCAATAATTAGTAATAATTACCAATAATTAGTAATAATTACCAATAATTAGTAATAATTAACAATAATTAGTAATAATTACCAATAATTAGTATTAATTACCAATAATTAGTATTAATTACCAATAATTAGTATTAATTACCAATAATTAGTATTAATTACCAATAATTACCAATAATTGGTATAAATTACCAATAATTGGTAATAATTACCAATAATTGTTAATAATTACCAATAATTGGTAATAATTACCAATAATTAGTAATAATTAGTAATAATTACCAATAATTAGTAATAATTAGTAATAATTACCAATAATTAGTAATAATTACCAATAATTAGTAATAATTACCAATAATTAGTAATAATTACCAATAATTAGTAATAATTACCAATAATTAGTAATAATTACCAATAATTAGTAATAATTACCAATAATTAGTAATAATTACCAATAATTACCAATAGTTACCAATAATTACCAATAGTTACCAATATTTACCAATAATTACCAATAATTACCAATATTTACCAATATTTACCAATAATTAGAAATAATTACCAATAATTAGAAATAATTACCAATAATTAGAAATAATTACCATTAATTTGGAATAATTACCAATATTTACGAATAATAACATTAGTACATTATTTGTATATTATATTATTAATATTAAAATAATATAATTTTCTATATTATATACAATTCTCTTTTCATCTGTGTGTTTTCTGTCTCCACATGTAATATTTGCATTTTTTTTCAAAATTATCAACCTACTCGCTAATGGAGAGGTGAAAGTGAATGCAAATATTACATGTGGAGACAGAATGTTAAACACACAGATGAAAGGAGAATTGTATATAATATAAAAAATTATGTTATTTTAATATTAATAATAAAATATACTAATAATGTAATAATGTTATTATTATATAATTAATGTTTATGAAAAAATTATATTAGTATTATTAAAATAATAAAAAATCAATATAATATTAAAATTATCAATATTTGTAACATGTTTTTCTTTATTCTCAATATATTCAATCTTTACTTGAGTGTTTTTTCTAACAAATTATTCAAAACCAGTAATGCTTTTATATTTTATAGAGAAATATGGAACAACGAGGTTGTCAACCATCATTATTAGGTGACCGCATATGGATAAATCAACGTAGAAATCCAAACGGTTCTGGTTTAAATCCAGTATATGTTGAGGGTGTGGAGACTTTTTTATCATTTGCGGCATCAAATTCAGAATTTGTTTCAGAAGGAAAAATAAAATTCCCTTGCAGAAAATGTGCATTGAGAACGTTTGACACGTTTGACAAAGTGGGAGAACATCTCTTGCATTTTGGTTTTCAACCAGATTATGTTTTTTGGTAAAAACACGGTGAATGCAATTCCAGAGCAGGTGATACCAACTTGATTCCGGATCCATCCCGGTTTCAAGATTTAGTACATGATGTTGCAGGTTCATCTGTTCAATATACAGAAACTCCGGCTGATATAGCTTCAAATCCTGAGTTGGAACCATCTGAATTTTATGAGTTGTTGAAATCTGCTGAGAATTCATTATATCCTGGCTGCAAGATGAGCAAATTAGAAGCAGTTGCAAAATTTATGGCTATGAAATCAGATAACGGAATGTCAAACACCTGTTTTGACCAGATATTTTCTTTGCTAAAAACACTGTTACCCGAAGGAAATGTTTTAACTGCAAATTACTATGAGAGTAGGAGGCTGGTTCGAAATTTGGGACATACTTGTCAGAAGAATCATGCATGTTCAAATGACTGCATTTTATATTCTGGGGAAAATGAGTCGTTGGAGAGTTGTCATACATTTGGGAAACTGAGATATAAAGAAGGAAAACACGGGAAGTCTGGTTTGATTCCTGTAAAACAGTTGAGATATTTTCCGCTTACATCCAGACTTCAGCTATTATTCATGTCTAAGAATACAGCGACAATGATGTCATGGCATAAAGATAATATTTCAACCGATAAAATCTTGAATCATCCAGCTGATGGTGATTCATGGAAACATTTTGATAGAATGCATCCATCCTTTTCTTTAGAAGCTAGAAATGTTTGACTGGGCGTTTCCACTGATGGTTTCTGTCCGTTTGGATCTTATGGTAGTCAATATTCATGTTGGCCTGTTTTTTTAACTCCGTACAATTTAACTCCATGGATGTTGATGAAGGAGCCATATATATTTTTGACTTTACTAATTCCAGGACATCCGAAGAAAAATATTGATGTTTATTTGAAGCCATTGATTGATGAATTAAATTTATTGTGGAGTACTGGTGTCAGTACATATGATGTTGCAACGAAACAGAATTTCATACTGAGAGAAACATTGATGTGGACAATAAGTGACTTCCCGGCTTATGGGATGTTATCTGGCTGGAGTACATATGGTCAGAAATCATGTCTTTACTGTATGGGAGAGAACAAAGCATTTATGCTCATTCATGGAAAGAAACCTTGTTATTTTGACTATCATCGCAGATTTCTTCCAGCTGATCATCCTTTTCGCAGAAACAGATCTCATTTCAGAAAAGGAACAGTTGAAAGGGATGGACCTCCAAAAATGCTATCTGGTTCGGAGTTAAAATCAGTTGTATTTTCATTACCTCCCATCACTTTTCGTCCCACAATAAACCAACAGAAAATTTCTGGTTTTGGGAAAGAACACAATTGGATTAATCGTAGAATATTTTGGGATTTTCCATATTGGTCTGATCTGTTGGTCCGACACATGTTAGATGTCATGCATATTGAGAAAAACTGTTTTGATAATTTGTTTCATACAGTTTTGGATACGCCAGGAAAGAACAAAGACAATGTAAAAGCACGTTTAGATCTTGCCCAAATTTGCAGGCGTCTAGAATTGGAACTATTTGAGAATGTCATAACAGAATGGTTACTGAAACCAAAAGCAGCTTATACACTGTCTAAAGAAAACCGTTTATTATTTTGTCAGTGGATTGCAGATTTGAGACTTCCAGATGGTTGTGCTTCTAATTTGGGTAGATGTGTAAATATTGGTCATATTACTGGATTAAAAAGTCATGATTGTCATGTTATAATGGAGAGACTTCTAACCATTTGATCAAGAGGTCTGTTGAATTCTGTGATTTGGGATTCCATAACAGACATGTCTCATTTTTTCCAGGAAATTTGTACGGCTACGGAAGATTATGATGCTCTAGGTAAAATTGAAAAAGATGTTGTTGTAATTATATGTAAACTGGAAAAAATATTTCCGCCATCTCTCTTCGAATTAATGGAACATTTGATGTTACATTTGCCATATTAAGCCAAATGTGGAGGTCCGGTACAGTTTCGATGGATGTAACCATTTGAAAGATGCATGCAAAAATTGAAAAGAAAAGTACGTAACAAAGCATCTGTTGAAGGATCTATTGCAGAAGCTTATGTGCAAGAGGAAATATCTTTTTTCTGCTCCCATTATTTTGAATCTGAGTATCCTTCAAAACACAACCGAGTGGGACGGAACAAGAGGAATATTGATGAAATTGACAGTCAATTATCTATTTTCAACCAGTCAGAGCTTGGTTTTGGTGGAGTTTATGAACGATGGCTTTCAGTTGATGAACATCAGAGAGCTCATATGTATGTTCTGCTCAACTATGAATAGATGACATCAGTTGTACTGTAAGTGTTTATATCACTTATTCTATCATTTATGTTACAGTAAATAACAATGGTTTTTATAGGTTGTATGATAATCATTTCAAGAATCAAATTCCACAAATTACAGCAGCTGCTCTCGAAGAACGTCGACTGAAAAATTTCTCTTAGTGGTTTCAAAAACTGGTAACATAAATTCTTTATCTTTTAGCAACTCATTCAATGTATATTTTACTATATTGATAATTATTTCACAAATTTTCAGGTGCCTCGACATGTTGATAAAATTGACAAACGGCTGTGTGTATTGAATAACCCACCTTCCAAACGTGTTAATACTTATAATGCATATGTGGTGAATAGATTTCGATTCCACACCCATGCATATGGGAAATCGAAAAAAACAATGAACAGTGGAGTTAGCTTGAGAGGATATCATCATCGAGAAAATGAAGTTGACTTTTATGGCATACTTGATGAAAGCATTGAACTCTGTTATCTTGGACAACATTACATAACCATGTTCAAATGTCGGTGGTTGGATACAGAGAGAGGCGTGCGTGTTCATCCGACTCATGGAATCATCGATATTAAATGTAAAAGTGTTCTCATAGTAAATGAACCATTCTTATTGGCTCAACAGGCATATCAAGTTTATTATGAAAAGTACTGTGCAACATCAAGAGACTTGACTGATTGGTGGAGTATAATAAAAATCAAAATTCGAGACAATCAGTTTAGTCAAAGTGAATGTGCTTTCACTGATGTGCAAAGAATTGAAGTTTTTCAAGAGAGTACTCAAAATCAATCTTTTTTACAAAGATACATGAGTATCGATGATGACACCCCACATTTAAGAGTCGGTGATGACGATGATGTTAATGATGTCACATATGAATTTGAAATGGTAAGAGATGAAGCAATTGTAACTCGAATGGATATCGATGATGTTGAGGAGGAATATGAAGATGACATTGACATATATGAAGATGATGATGAAGATGAACACTGATAGAATTCCATGGTATTTATATACAATCATAATATGTATATATGTATATATGTATATATAATAGTAATTATCAATTATTTGATAACATTAACATTTTCTGTTTCAGATGGACGAGGCCACATTTCGTGAGTTGGCGGATGCTGACCTGACTTTCAATGCGGATGCGTTGCTGAAAGATGACCCTCAGCCTGCAGGGGCTCCAGGGAGTACGCGGAGGGGGCGCGGTCTTGCACGATTGATGATTCCTGACCCCGTCCCCGAGCGACGTCCACGTCTTGGGTTTGATCCACGCACACGGAGGTGTGATAACCTGTGTGATAACCTGTGGATTTGACTAAGATTTCATTAATCTATTCACATAATAAATGTTTACTATTTTTTCAGTTTTCCACATATATCAGTCGGACATGGCAGTGCTATTTTGCGCAACTATTTCTCTCAGCCGTGGACCACATGGGAGCAGATTCCCATTGATGTGCAGCAGGCCATGTTCGGCCATTGGTTGGTACGTACGTATATAAATAATTTTTAGTTTGAAAATTATTTCATTTCTAACTTGATATTTTGATTTATTTGTAGGGTTTATGGTATCCGATCAAGGATACCATGCGTGATGCCATCAACGAGGCCTGGGAGGTGGCCATGCGTGGTCGCCTTCGTCAGTTTTGGCACAATTTAAGAAAAGCTGCGATGAAGAAAGCAGGAGTGTCAGATTTTGAGGAGTCATGTAGAGCACACCGACCAGAGTATATTTCATCCCATGTATGGGATGGATTATGTGCGCATTGGTTGAGTGGTGCCTTTCAGAGGAGATCATCGGTGGGGAGGCAGAATCGGGGGAGACAGGAGGTGACTCATCGAGCTGGGAGTCGTTCTTTCAGTACTCATAGATAGCATCTGGTACGTACATTATTTATAAAAATTTTATATAACTATAAATATTAACAGTTTATTTTTTATTCTTATAGGCTGTCGAGCACCCCGATATTACAGAGTACGACGTATATCGGAGGATGTATAGTGATCCTGCTACTGGGGAGCACAGAGGTGATTGTCAGCATCACATCGTGGTCAGTATTATTTTTTTTCAAGTTTAAAAATTAACTGCATATAATATATTCACAATTTTAATTTTAAATTGCAACTATAGGAGTCATATGCGGCCGCAGCGTCACAGGCCCGACCTGAGAGTCAGGCCGAGTCATCAGATCAGACCACTGCCCGTCAGTTTGATGAGGCGGCATGGATGCAGGCCACCCAGTATGCCTTCGAGAAGGGCCGGGTAGTTGGTATCGTCTCTCGACTGACTCCCGGAAATTATTATGGCAGTGCTGCGATGTCGGCGTCCAGCTCGAGAGGAGCTCGTGCATATTCTTCTACTACACAGTATGAGGATCAGTTGCGATCTCAGACTGCACAGATAGAGAGTCTCCGACTGGAGCAGGAGCAGATGCGTCAGCAACATGAGGAGGAGCGTCGACGCCAGCAGCAGTTGTACGAGGAGCAGACGAGTCGGTGGCAGCAGCAGCTTCATGAGCAGATGGAGTACATGCGCAGACTCACTCATGCTTTAGGGATTGAGTTTTCTCCACCACCATCTGCAGTTCCCCCACCTCCCCCCTACTTCAGATTAGAGTTTGTATTTATGTTATAAAATTTGGGAAATCAAAATATTTTTTTTTCTATTCTTAGTTTTTGTCTCATTATAAAATATTAATAATATTATATTTTTAAATAACAATATTAATATGAATAATAATATTATTTATATTTTATAATATTAAAATATATATATATATATTAAAATTTTATAATATTATAATTTAATTATATTTTTTGTAATACTTGAATTATTTTAATATTTGAATGTAAAATAATTCTATTATTTTTATATTAATTAAAATAACTTATTAATATTTTTTTATTTATGAATTATAATTCTAATATTATTATATTAATTAAATCATTTATTAATATTCTATTATTTTTTATTTTTGAATTATAATTCTAGCTCCCCATGGTCAATGATGTGTGTCGGGTCATGCACGTATCTCCTCGTCTGAGATACATGGAAGACGTCGTGCACCCGGTGCAACTAAGGTGGTAGCGCCAGGTGATAAGCCACCTCGCCAATTACGATGAGGACCTGGAATGGTCTGATGAAGCATGGAGACAACATGCCACCTCGGCCAAATCCCCGTAATCGACGTCGAGGTGAGACACGAAAAAAGACGTGGTCACCATCCTCGAACTCTAGTGGCCTCCACCTCCTGTCAGCATATGACTTCTGCCGGATCTGAGCTGTCCTCATCTGCTCCTGGATGACCTGGACCTTCTCTGCCGTGGCTTGGACCATCTCCGGTCCCACAAGTGCTGACTCCCCAGGGTATGTCAAGCACAAAGGAGATCTTCAAGTTCGGCCGTACAATGCCTCGTATGGTGCCATCCCGATGGTGGAGTGGTAGCTGTTTTTGTACGCGAACTCCACCAAGGGTAGGTGGTCCTCCCAACTACAAACAAATTCGAGGACGCATGCGCGAAGTATGTCCTCGAGAGTCTGAATGGTCCTTTCCATCTGACCATCCGTCTGTGGGTGAAAGGCTGTGCTCAGACGTAGCTATGTCCCGAACGCCTATGCAACCCTTTCCAAATCCAGGAAGTAAAGCGAGCATCTCAATCGGAGATGATAGAGGATGGCACACCGTTAAGCCGCAAAATCTTCTGAATGTAAAGACGTCCCAATCTCTCCACTAAGCCCCGCTCTCTGATGGGTAAGAAGTGAGCCTACTTGGTGAGTCGGTCGACAATCACCCAAATGGAGTCGTGACCTCTGGAAGTTCATGGATGTCCAGTCACGAAGTCCATAGATATGCCATCCCACTTCCACTCCAGAACCTCCAAGGGCTGTACCAGGCCTGCTGGTACTTGGTTCTCTTCCTTCACCTGCTGGAAGGTGAGGCATCGAGAAACGAAATCTACCACAACCTTATTCATGCCCGGCCACCAGTGCTGTCGTCTGAGATCCTGGTACATCTTCTCCACTTCAGGATGTACCGCCAAAGGGGAAGTTTGAAACTCTCTCAGCACCTCCTCTCATAAAGCGACTGGTACCAAGGTACGTCCTTTGAGAAGGATTTTGTGGTCTGCTCCAAAGGAGAAACCATCAGGTGCCTGTCCTGAGGATATCTGTGCACACCACTTCTCACAGTCATTTTCCCCATGCTGTGCCTCTCTGACCTACTGCAGTAGAGGAGGAGTGACAGTGAGAGACTGAATGAAGGCTAATCCATATCTATCCACGATGGATATCTGAAAAGAGGCTCGCTGCTCTGTCGCCTCCTCAAGTATCTGAATGCCCGTCCTGCTGCTGAGGGCATCGGCTACCACGTTCCCCTTTCCAGGAGTATAGACTATCTCAATGTCATAGTCCTGGAGGAACTCGAGCCATCACTGATGTCTCAGATTCAGGTCCTTCTGAGAGAAGATGTATCTGAGACTCTGATGGTCAGAAAAGACTGTAAAGCGCTCTCCCATTAGGTAGTGTCGCAATGTCTTCAGATCGAAGACCACTGTTGCTAACTCCAGGTCATGGGTAGCCTAGTTCTGCTCATGCGGCCTCAATTGACGTGATCCATTGGCGATCACTACCCACCCCTGCATCAGGACACATCCAAGTCCGGTCCCTAATGCATCATAGTAGACTACGTACCCTACTCCCTCCTCAGGCAACCTCAAGATAGGTGCGCTCGTCAATCTCTGTCTCAGCTCCTGGAAGCTCTACTGACATATTTCTGACCACATGAAGATTTTCCCCTTCTTCCTCAAAGCTGATAGTGGTTCCACAACTCTGGAGAAGTCTGTCACAAATCTCTGATAGTATCCAGCTAGTCCCAACAAACTCCGCACCTCCGTCACGCTCCTGGGTGGCTCCCAAGCTACCACTGCCTCGATCTTTGCAGGATCTACTGCAACTCCCGCCTCAGAGATGACATGTCCCAAGAAGTGGACCTCACGTATCCAGAACTGACACTTCGAGAGCTTGCCATAAAGATGGTTCTCTCGGAGTGTGTCTAGAATAACCTGTAAGAGGTAGGCGTGCTCCTCCTCAGTCGTCGAGTAAATCAAAATGTCGTTGATGAAGACCACGACAAATCGATCGAGGTATGGCTGTCAGATCCTGTTCATGAGGGCCATGAACACTACTGGAGCATTGGTTATGCCGAAAGGCATAACCAAGAACTCATAGTGGCCATACCAAAATCTGAAGGTCGTCTTCTACACGTCATCGTCTTGAAATCTGAGCTGATGATAGCCTGACATGAGGTCTATCTTCAAGAACCACCGTGCTCCCTTGAACTGATCGAAGAGGTCATCAATCCTCGGTAGCGGATAATTGTTTCTCACTGTCACCTGGTTCCGGTGATGATAGTTGACACAAAGTCGCAAGCTCCCTTCCGCCTTCTTGGCGAACAAAATCGGGGAAGCCCAGGGTGAAACACTAGGTCAGATGAACCCCTTCCCCTGCAAGTCCTCCAACTGTACCCGCAGCTCTCGAATCTCGGTGGGGGCCATCCGATATACTAGAGTCGATATCGGGGTTGTCCTGGGGTACAGGTCAATATAAAATTCTACCTCTCTGCGAGGAGGTAGCCCTAGAACGTCGTCGGAAAAAACGTCTGCATAATGATCCACCACTGCAGGAAAACCAGGACTCTGCACGTCAACTTCTCCAAGGATGAGGCTAGCCAACTGATGGCTCCCTTCTCGCCGGTAAAGGTGAACCTGCTCCCGTCGGTGCGTACACATCGCACCTTGCGCCTAAAACAGTCAATCTCTGCATGGAATGTAGACAACCAATCCATGCCCGAGATGACGTCGTAAGGCCTCGACGCTGCTACAAGAAGATTCCAGCAGAAGCTCTCGCCTCCTAGAGTAAGCTCACACTGCCGACACTAGTGCGTAATCGTTGAGTCTGCTCCCGTAGGAGTCTCTAGCCAAAAAGATCGAGCTAACGGCTCTGTCAGAATCTCCGAGCTCTGAACAAGGGTAGCGGCTATGAAAGAATGACTCGCTCATGTGTCTATAAGAACTACAGCAAGGGTGGAATAGACACAGATAGTACCTCGAATCATCTCAGGCACGCCGTGGTCGTAGGCCTCTGCTTCCTGGAGCAGTGCCTGTCTCTGTCTGCCAGCTCCCTGTGGTCGGGGTGGACCTCCTGGTGGTGGTGGTGGTAGAGCCTCAAAGCGTCACCCACCACCTGCTACTCGGCCAGCTCCTCTGCCTCGTCCGCCTCCTCTCTACAGACCGCCATGGTCGACCCACTACCTCTGCCTCGGTGGTCCCTCAACAGTCTGCTGCTCCTCGGCACGGCGGATCGGGCAGTCACGAGCCATGTGGCCCTTCCCGCCGCATGAGTAGCACGGTCTGCCTCTCGAAAGATTGGCACCGTTCTGTGTTCCCTGCACTGCTGAGCCAGTGTCTTGAGGTCGTCTGCCTAAGGGTCTGGTCTGCCTGGACCCATGAGTCATCCGTCGACTACCTGCTGTAGAAGACTCTGCTACGTGCCACCCTACGGTGGGTCTCAGTGCTGGTGTAGACTCAGCAAGAATGCTCACGATAAAAAGGGCTCGTTCCAGTACTCCTGTCTGAGTTGGAATGCTGAGGGAGATCAGCAATGCCCTGATCTTGTGTCTCAATCCCTACTCAAAGATCCGGGCCCAGAAGAATGGGTCCCGTACCATGTCTGTCGAGTAGCGCGAGAGATCGGTAAATCTTGCCGAGTACTGGGTGACCGTCATGCTACCCTGCCGCAGCTGAAGAAGCTCCTGAATGCGCACAGCACGGAGGGTGTCTAGGACGAACACCGAGCGGGAGAGGCTCTCAAATTCCATCCAGATAAGAGATGCCTCATCGTGATCCTGGAGCATCAAGCTCAACCATCTGCCTGCTGCTGCGTGCAGTAGGCTCGCTACGAGGATCACCATGAGGTCTACTGGTGTCCTCACTATTTGCAAAACTCTCACCACAGCCTCCAGCCAGTCCTCGGCTGCCTGGGGGTCCGTCTCCCCGAGGAACCGGGGCGGTCACCGGCACTCGAACTCATGAAGTGCACTGAGGCGACGTGCATCGTCAGTGGCTAGTGCTGGAAGCATCGGTGGCTCGGTGGGTAGAGCTACTGCCGGTGCCACTGCAGACAATGGGCCCTACAACAAGGCCTCATCGCTCGGTGGGCTGTCATCACGCTCGACTCTCGGAACCCTAGATGGCTGCCGTCGTGGGGCCATCCTGAAAAGGAAACAGGTGCGCCATGGTCAGAACAGTATACCTGGTGAGCTGACACAAGGTAATCACAAAGAAAACTTGAAACACAAACGCAATCAAGGTTTTCATGCATTAAGACGGAAATCAGAAGTCAGGGTCCTCGTGTACGGATAATTCGGTCGCCGCACCAACACTGGACTCCCTAGACAGATAACCACACTCAATAAGCTTTAACATTATTTCTTCACATAGAAAAAGATCAGAGTCCAAGTTCTGCGGTAGAACCAAACTCCTCTGATACCAATTTGTCACGATCCTTCCTCGGGCCCGTGCCGTGACTACCCCAAGCTTGCCTTCCATAGGCCAGGGGCTTGCAACTAGCACGAAGGCGTAAATCCCGGTAAAAGGGAAGGCATTGCCTTTGTAAAGAAAAAAAACACCACAGAGCAAGCAAGTAGTAGAAGTAAACACTAAGTAAAAACAGAGTACAACTGTCAGTGCGAAAAGTAAGTGGGCCAGTATACAAACCCAAATTGAAAGTAAAGTAGAACTCGAAAGGGAAAACAACAATAGAAAAGTATAGCCGAAATGCCGAGCAGTCCACTAGAAATCCCACCTGAAGGGTGGGTACAGATAGCTCCACTGCTCCTTGGGTTCTGTCGTCTGCTCCGAGTATGTTCCGCCCAGTGGTCCACCTCCTGGTACCGTCCTGCTCTGCAAGCCTCAACCACGATCAATGCTGTCCGTCGTCTGCAACCAACACAATGTAGTGCGGGCATAGCCTGTGCAGGGGTGAGTATAAGCTACTCAGTAGGGACCCTGAGACCCCCGAAGGTCTCCCTAAATCCACAAAGGATTAACCACAAAGTAAAGATACAATCACGAAGTAACAACCGACATTGTTATGTATATTCCCATATAACTAAGTCATCAATTCCAAAATGCTCCAACCTCGAGCCCAAGTACAACCCAGTCCACACAGGAAAGAATACATATTCCACATAGGAAAGCAAAACGTAATCCACATAGGATAGCACTACACAATCCACATAGGTACGTAAACAGGATTCAACTCACACAGGTATACTTCTTCGAAAGACGATAGAGATGATCACTGATCCATCTAAGTCGTCAGACCCACAAAGGATCGATAGTTACTAACCCCTGCAATTACCCACATAGGATTGGACCCACACTGGATCTGTATGCGCTGGCTTACACAGAATCGCTGAGCGGTGACCCACACAGGATCGGACCCACACAAGATCAGTTGCACTGATCCACATAGGATCGCTGAGTGCTGTAGTCATCATCGTCGAATCCACTGAGGATCTCTGTACAGTCGTCGTCACACTCACAATAGCAGTCGCAGTCAGCTCTAGGGTTCCCGCACACAGCAAGCTCGTTCAGGAGGGTCCGCTCCACGAGCCGAGAGACTGATACATCAACTAACACATAGTCCAGAGTTGATATATACAAAAGTTCTATATTGTCAACCGGAACTCAACGTCGTAGACGGCGTGTCAATCAGACGCCCGGTCTGAGAGTTATTGGCTTTTTTGTCCTAGGGGCCCGGTTGGTTTTTAAGGCAAAACCAACCCGACCTTACTCCACCTACGTACAAACGTTGGGCGGAGTATTCCAAAGGATCCGTCTCACTAAGATAAATCCAACAAGGTTGATGGCACGTCATTCGGACGTCCGGAGCTTGATATATGAGCGTTTCCGCTCCGAGGGTCCGGTTGGTTTCGTGTACGAGCCAACCCGGCCGAACACAAAGTATTCCAAAACCGTGAGTGCGATATAGCGAAACGACCGTCTCGTTCCAAGGATCGTGTCTCCACTGACGGCGCGTAGATCGGAGGTCCGTAGCCTGAGTTATGTGCAATTGAACCCAAACAGTACGAAAACGGGGGTTTCGGGCTCGGACAGACCCGACCCGAGACCCCCTGGGTCAGCCTGAACCGGGTCGACCCGACCTGGGTCCGGGTCGACCCGGACCGGCGACCCGCGTGTTGGGAACGCTGGTCGGTTGCTCGGCCAGAACGGCCGAGCCTTTTTTGGCTCGCGGGGGGGGGGGGGGGGGGGGGGTTCCCCTCCCGTTTTATTGTAACCGCGGACCCTTAGTTGGGGGCCGCATTGATGGCCGGCTGGGGGAATTAATTCCCCCAGCTTCTCCTTGTCCGGCCGGCCTGACTTGGCCGGCCGGTTCCTGCTTAACGGGACTGGCGATGGCCGGTCCCCTTCCAGCTCTGACGCCGGTGGCCCGGTACCGGCTGCCGGTCACCCTGCTCCGCTGAGGCCCAGAACCGGCTGCGGCCCTTAACGTCCGGCACGGCGCGACGGCGCCGCACCCCTCCACCGCGGCCCCAGTACCAGCTGCAGTATTTTCAGATGTCTCCGACACGGCGCGATGGCGTCACGTCCTTGTATTAATTCGTGGCGTGGTGCATCGTCACCGCGTATTTCTTGCCGCAACAATTCCGCACGGTGCGACGGCACCGCGCCACTTCCATTTCAATCCAAAAGAATCCAACAAGAAAAATGAGGATGTGGGTGGGCCGTGTTTGTGCGGTTCACCCCTTTCCCTCACGTTAATCGATAGCAGTTGGTTAAATTTCATGAAGAAATTAAGGGAAGTAATCACGAACAAAATAATTAAATACAATCCCCTACCTCGGTTTCAAGAATGGTGCATGTCAATGAGCCGCGGAAGACGAGTGTCGCGGAGGTCGGGCGTCACGGAAAACAAACGTCGATTCTATTGTCGTCGAGGTGCGTCTGAAGAGGAAACGTCATTGGAAAAGTTCCCCGCGTTCTTCAACGGAGATGTTCTTCTTTGAAGAACGGTGTTCTTCGTCGTAGTCCGAGGTGTTCTTCACGTTCTTCGTTGAAGATGATCTTCGTTAGAGATGAAGAATATCTTCACACTTCCCAAAACCTCTCAATGTGGCATAAACTCTTACATTAATAAAATAAGCCCAAGCTTTAATTTATTAACACAACTTACCCTTTTGAATTTCAATTAACCACACTTAACTCACCTCATTAAAATTTCACATGTTGTCAAATTAAATGAAGGGGAGTTAATGGGGAGTTGAAAAGTTGAAGAATATGAAGGGGTGGGGTTTGTGTGGGCCCCACCACCCTCATAACCTCCCAAGGGAGGTTGGGTAGTTACCCAACTTCCACCCATAGCCTTAATACACAAAAGGAAATTAACAATTGTAGAATAATAATAAATTAACTTCCACAATTTTTATCATCCACACCCGTGATAACACAACTCCGTAATAGGAGTATGTAAGTAATTACCGGTGCTGTGGTTACATCGGTGCCCTTGGAATTTGATTCTGGGAACCGGTTCAAAAGATGGAAATTCCCGCTCGTTCGTTCACTGAACATACCAGAGCTAAAATTCAGATAGAAATTCCGGGCACTCCGGGCCTCGGAATGAAGTGCCGTCTGAAACTGTGTTCTTGTAAAATTCCAAAGAAAATTAAGAAAAAATTTCCCTTGAATTTTACGGGTCTTTACACAATTGGCATGAGATTTGTGAGTAAGTGGGAAGAGGTGGTGGCCTTCTATAATAGGGAGAAGGGGCACATTAATAAATTCTTGAAATATTACTTTATTATAAAATTATTTTTGAATAATAAAGGCTCCAAAGTGAAATATTTCAAGTATCAGCTGATTATCAGTCAAAATACTCCCAAAATATTGTTTTGACATTTTTAGGTCACAAAAGTAACCTTATCTTTTAGCTTTAACCCATAGTAAAAAACATCAACTCTTACAATGTCTACTTGTATTTTCATAATATATGGTTACTAGAGTTTCTAAAATTTGAAAATAGAATCAAAAGTGGAAAACTAATGATATGTTTTACATTATTTAATTAATTTTCCTAGTATTATATTTTTAGGACTATTATATCATATGATAAAATGTTAATTTTTTAAATACTCATTTATATCAATTTTGAATCTATTTAGTAATTGATTTTTTTAGTCATAACAACATGATTCCTTTGATCCCATTGAATTAACTCAAATATAACATGTAAATATCATCCATAAATTTTTTTTATGACATCAATAAGTATAAATTACATTTATTTTTATATTTACAAAATCATTTATTTGAATCTTTCATTAGTAAAACAATCACTACATCATCATTGTGTCCTTAATAAAAATATATCTATTTATAGTTATATTTTTAAATAAAATACCATTATGAAGTAAATATTTTTTCAAATATATATTTATAATCAAAGATATAATTTAAATAAACAAAATTTAAATCATTTTATTAAAAGTTACATGTTTATGTTGTATTTCTCTTTATGTTAAATTAATTCTTATAACATGTCACTATCACGCCTAATTAGCTCCATGGGGTCCTAATATCAACACAAGGATTCCAATGGTCAGAAATATATCATAAAATAGGATTAGTATATGTTTTAGGGTATTTCAATAATATTTTAAAATAATTATTTACCAATTTGTACCAGATTTTTCCTTTAACCATGGTAAAAATAATTCCTTATGTTCCTATTCATACTGTCCAAAAATAAATGGTTTCCATTTAAAATATTTAGAACTCTAATTCTAAGTATTGAATCCATTTTTCCAAATTAAAAACACATAAGTTTTATTAATTAATTTAATATTTATTTTCATTGTAAAAATTATAAAATGGGTTTTCATTAATCAAAAACCATCAAAATATTGATGTGCAATTACATAAAATTTCAATATAAAATTACTTCTAGTGAACAAAATTGGATTAAATGACAAAAAATTAATCCAATAAAACACTAAAAATATTTAAAAAATTAATATAAATATATAAAAAAATTAGATGGAAATGTAGTTCTGATTTAAAATGCAGTATTTTTAACTATTCATAAAAAAATTATTTTATCAGAAAAATTCCAAAATTTCTGTCGAAGGAATTTTTTTGTCCCACTACTAAAGAAGAAGTTCATTTTATTAAACACTATGAATATTATTTTTGAAATATATTTTTAAAATTGGATCTCATTATAATAGAGATAGCCAAACTTTTAGAAATGTAAGAGTATTTTATGCTTATAATTCGATTAATACTCATTTTAAGCCCAAATATTCATTGGATAAATGAGAAAACACAAAAAAAATATGTAAAATCAAAATAAATTTAATTATAATAATTTTTTCCAACATTAAGTCTATGAGTTGATAACCAATTAAATTAATAATATTATTTTTGTTTTTTTTCTGTATAATACAGTGTTGTGTCCAACTTAAGATTTCAGAGAAACCCATTTGAATGAAAAGTATGGTATCAGAAAAAAAAATACCTTTTAATCTGAAATTAATATCTTATTCATATGAAATATTAGATATGAAAACATATTATTCTATAAATACCTGGGATGTTACATCATTCCCCCCTTTTGTAAATTGAATCCTCACAATTTTTAAATCGGTCGTTCAAACATCAATAAAAATCTCACATCGAAAAAATAGTCAACAAAATAATCACCTTAAAAGAATAATATTTAAGTAATAATCTCACTAGAGATAGCACATACTATGATTACATATAGGATAACATGTTCTTTGATGAAAAATTACCATCGTTTTCTGATGGAGAGTGATATAGAACATGATCATGAGAATTCCAACAATCTAAAAACCATAAACATGTGATGGGTTAAATGGTGTTTGATTATTCTGTATGAAAAGTAAGAATATAATATTTTCGATTAATTTTCAATTTTATAAATTTGAGGAATTTATATATTTTCATGACTATGATCATATGTAATCATACTTACTTTTCTTATAGAGTTTTTTATTTTATTAAATTTCAATCACAAACTCATTTTTATCCAAATAATGAGAATTCAAGATGACTTAGTCACACCTGAAGAACATGAATACTCTTCTAGAAATTCGTATAATCCAAAAAGATAAACCATAATTTTTTTTTTGTTTTTTGAATTAACCAATTCCAAAAGGGTTAGTACAAGATCAAATAATCCCCCAAAAAGAATAATACATTATAAAATAAAATACTAATATTATTCTCCAAAATTATACATATTATTCCCCAATGTTTGAAAAATACCATTCATGAAATAATATTCAACATAATTCGTCATAAAGAATAAGCCAAACTAACATTTAAACCCAAAATTGAGAAGGATTTGATCACATAGTCTTCCATGGTAAATCAAAACATGTATCTCCAAAACACATTGACTAATATTAAATTATTATACTTAAAAGTAATAAATATAATCACATAATCTCAAAATTAAGATAATGACTTCCATAAATAAAACTAATCTCTATAAGTCCGTAATAAAAACAATGATTCTTCAAATACAAAATTTAACCATTACCACTAAAAAAATCCCATTGTATTTTATTTTCATTATAAATATAGTGTTCCCAAAATAGTAGGAATCTTTCCAAATAACATTTATAACAGAAATACCAAATAATTTTCTGATAATATGGATATCCATTTGATAAAATATAACTTCCAAAAATCAACTTATTCTTAATCCATAAAATCCTTTAACTTGAATGAATAATTCAGATATACCAAGGACTTCACGTAGTCCACAGGTAGGTGATGAGACCATATCTCCCTTCGGTCGTGGGTTCAATTCATGTTGCCTTTCCAAACGCGACATGTTGTCACCCATCTTGTGGGTGGTCCATTTTTATAAAAATAAAAAATTACATTTTTATATTTTAACATAAATGGTAATCTTATACCTCTAATTTTCTTCTAACTCCTAATTACCTCAATATATTAATTCGTTATGTCTTATATATATGAAAATTTTCACCTCCAGTGATAATTTAAACCCATTAACAATTGAAATAACATCATTTATTGATATATGTGTCCACATGGTTTCATCATCATCTTCTCCATATAAATATAAGGTCCATGAATTTCAAAATTGTAATGGACCAGACCACTATGGTTCATTCCATTGTGAAAATATGGTGTTTGAGGTGTTTTAGGAGGTTAAGGTGACATATCCCTAACACTATACCAATTTTTCTTTTCTGTGAACAGTATCTTTGGTAACCCTCGTTCCTTTGCAAAATTTCCAATTCTAAGAATTATTTTCCGGTGAATAGTTCTATCGGTATCCTCTAATAGTAACCTCTATTTACTTTGACAAACGTCCAATTCTATGAACAGTTCTATCAGTGAATAGTCCTATCAGTAACCCCTTACGGTAACCTCTATTACATTTTCTAAATTTCTAATTCTATGAATAGTTATATCTGTGAATATTTCTATCTGTAACCTCTAACGGTGACCTCTATTTCCTTTGAAATTTTTTTAATTATATGAATAGATCTATTGTTGAACAGTTCTATCGGTAACCTCTAATGGTAACCCTTATTTCCTTTTCCAAATTTCCAATTCTATGGAGAGTTCTATCAGTATCCTCTAATGGTAACCTATATTTCATTTTCCAAATTTCCAATTCCATGAATTGTGCTATCATTGAACAGTTATTTCGGTAACTTTTAATGGTAACCTTTATTTCCCTTTTCAAATATCAAATTCTATGAATAGTTCTATCAGTAAACAGTTCTATCAGTAACCTCTAAAGGTAAACACTATTTTCTTTTCCAAATTTCCAATTCTATGAACTGTTCTATCAGTTAATAGTTCTATCAGTAACCTCTAACAGTAACCTCTATTTCTTTTGAGAATTTCCCAATTCTATGAATAGTTCTATCAGTTGACAGTTCTATTGGTAACCTCTAACCGTAACCTCTATTTAATTTTCCAATTTTTTAAATCTATGAATAGTTCCATCAGTGAACAGTTCTATCGGTAACCTCTAATAGTAACCTCTATTTCCTTTGCAAAATTTCCAATTCCATTAATAGTTCTATAGGTGAAAAATTCTATTGGTAACCTCTATTGATATGTGTACAATGTTTCCATAACGGTGGGTGTATAGTGTTCTATCGGTGAGGTTCTAAAGGCGAGGTTCGTGAATAATGTTCTAATAGTGAGGTTCATAAACAGTGTCCTTTCGGTGAGGTTCTAATGGTTAGGTTCATGCACAATGTTCTAAAGGTGAGGTTCATGAATAGTATTTTATCAGTGAGGTTCATGAACAATGTTCAATCAGTGAGGTTCTAATGGTGAGGTTCATGAATAGTGTTTTCCATTTTCCATATTTTGAGTTTGTGAATAGTGTTTATATCTTCCTACAGTTTTGCCCCATTAGAATTTTCCTTTGATGTACAATTAATTAAATCCCTCGTTTTACGGAATCTATGGACAATTCAGAGGCTATAAATCATATATAAATTATTCATATGGATTAGGATGTTTTTACTTGGTCAAATCAAGTGGTTTAATGTGATCCTCTTTTAATGGGAAATTAAGAGTATCTTAAATAGTCGCACCATTAAATATTTTAAAGGAAGGAGATTTCTCCCTGCCTAATTCATTCCCCTTGTTCTTAGGTGTGAGATGCTCGAACATACCATTCATTCTCATAAGAGTAGCACAATCAACCTTTTCACCTCAGATTGGTTCCACTCTGTTTTAATGCAACAAAGTTGTATCAATAAATCTTCGATATAAGGTATGTTTTATAGTCATTATTTTGGTGCTCATCTTCTCCTATTTCTCCATTCCATATTATAGCATGAAATTATTATTCTTCTAATGGAATTTTCTTGGGTTTCAGTTGGTGCGGTTGTACCATGGCATCCTCAGGTGGATGCAGTTGTCGTGAGAGGAGTATGATGACCTATTTTGTGGATTATTCTCATATAAAGAACGTAAATATTAGTTTGAGGTATGGGATTTGTTGATTATATTTTATTTTATGGGAAATTTTATGGTTTTAATTTTTCATCCCACTCGATCATAATGAAATTGACATTTAAAATATTGGAACCGGATAAAAAAATTGATAGCGGTCGTACGTTATTGCCTCTTTTTTTCTAGATAGCGTGATATCAATCCTTGTTGTGTTTATTATTTTATTCTTGATGAAAATAGGTAAATAACATAATGCCTGAATTAACTGATAATAGTTTTTCTAATGATAATGAGGCATGTAAATGAATCTAGTTATCCCAGTGGAAAGATGATGTTAATAAAAATGGTTTTGTAATCATTTTTAATTATTTTTGATAGCTTACTGATAAGGTTTTCTGATTTTGTAATTTTCTATTAATTATTGGATAATATTAGATGGATTAAAGTACAAGTTGATCGATAAAAGATAACTCCTTGTAGGGTTTTGAGTTACCATTTTATTTGTAAAAGGGACAAGAGCCCAACTGTTAAAATGTTTTTTCGAACTGCTTGTGTTGTGATGTGAGCCTGGATGGTCATTGTAATATGTGGGGGACTGGAGACCTTTTATTTGTGACAGAATATGACTTCTAGAGTGGCAAGATGCATCAGTTTATGCATGTGGGTGTTGGGGAGGACACCAAGGATGATAGAATGGGATGGTTGTGATTTTTGGATGCTTACTGATTCTTATTTTTTGATTATATACATTACTTTTCCCCACTACTCAAGGTATCTAGTCTTACATACCCTTCTCCCGAGAGAGGAGAAAATGCGTGGGGTATGCCATGTGATTTCTATGTTTAGCTTCTCAATGGAGGATTGGTCTATGCTCTTGATCTAAACAGAAAAGACTCAACGGGTAGTACATCTACTCACCATGTTGACCCCCCTTATGTTTAGTAGCATAGATTGATTTTCTAGAATGCATGTTAATATGGTAAAGTCATTCTATAATGAATAATTGAAGAAATCGTGTTAACCCATGGGGTTGGAGTTTTCGGTAAAATAATGATGATGTTGTAATTTTAAAGGGACAGTGTACTTTGGGTGTGATTATAATGAACATTAATGTATAATCATTTATGGTTAATTAATGTTTAAAGAATTAATTAATGTAATGTGGAATTGATAAAAATGTAATGAAGTAATATAAGAAAGTTCTTTTAATGGTCGTGTGCTTAGAGGATACCTAGTCTTAGAAGTGGCAGCCCAGAGTCCGAGAGAAGCTAGTTACAGTTGAGTCTAATACTAGATTATGCCCATATTTTAGTAATGTGATATAGTAAATTCTTTACTTTTTGTGTTTCTATATGCTACTCCACCCTAATAGTAAGGGAAACTGAAACCCTAGGGATTCTGGACCCTTGGGGTGTTTTCCCCAATAGTCTAGTGGGAGGATTAATGGATGACTACCCCCTTTAGCCTTGCTCGCCTCTCTTGGTGGATACTTGTGCTGGTAGGCACAGTGGTTAGTTTTCCCCATATATGTGTTTAGAGGCTAGTAATGGCTTGTGGTTATTTACACACATATATTTTAGATATAGTATCATATGGACTACTATATGTGAAATGTGTATAGGTTGTGAGGGCTTGAGGATACTTACTCGTTTTATGGGTTTTAATTACTTGAGGTATAATACCTGATGTATGATACCTGTTATGCGAGCTGTAGTGGATCCCGTAAACTACCTGGTTACTATCTTACATGGACATGGTTGTTTTTTTGCACAAGTTTCATGTTATGGTGCTTCTCCCATGTGTCTGTGGGATTGACTTTTGGACAGAGATACTCAGGACATGCGACATTGGGGAAAAGCGGTGAAGTAGTGGGGAAGTAGTAGATGGGTTCCTTTGATATTCATTATTATATGATATATTCATGTATGCGTTACTTGGTGAGAGCAGCCATGGTGAGTTTGGGAACATAGTATATCTATTTAGGTGACGATTTAGTTTCACTTGTTGTTCTCTGTACTTTAGCATGATTTATTTACATTTTCACGAGTGGCATCGGGGAGTATCCTACTGAGTATACTATTATACTGACCCTATGTATATATAAACCGCCTTTCAGGTTATGTGGAGCAGGTTGTGGATCAGGCTGGTTACTAATCTCTTGCGCTTGCTGGAGCTATTGGGACTTGTGGTTGCTGCTGTTTTACATTCATTTGGTTTCTTGCAGTTTTCCCCTTTCAGTTGTAGTAGTTTTGCATGACATTTCATATGTGTAATTGGGATTTGAATTATCTTACATGTTGAGTTGGATTTGGTTGGTGTCAATTTTATCCCTCTGTTCCGCATGTGTTTTCTTATAGGGTAATGCCTCTCACTTGTGTGTTTACTATAACCTCGGTGCTAGTCTCCAACCCAGGGCCTACTGGAGGTGGGACTCGGGGGGTCATTATCTCCCTTCTCACATTGTCGGCCTAGGAGGGGTACACTTTGTGGGGAGGGGTCGTGAAAAAAATGATTTATAAATCATTCATAATAATTTTCATTATTTTTCTATATACTCGTTTTATAACATTGGTCATATGGGTGTTCAGATAAAAAATAATTTTGTAAAATAATCATGTCTGACTTATAATTTCAAAACAGATGCTAAAACTTGATTTTTATAAAATATCTTGACCATGTTTGATTTGAAACATTCAATCAATGGACTTTTTAAAATAAAATAACTAAGTGGTTATATACTATATTTTATAATAATATATAAATAGGTACTGTAAGGGTCTATTTCTTCAGCACCTTTTTTGAAATCATTCAAAATATTTTGATAAGGTGAAATATTAGGAATTCCAATGAAAATATTTACCTATCATAAAAATATGCGAATATTGAGAAAATAGGAGTTGATTAAATACATCCCATGATCCATGGTGGTATCTAGGTATAATGAAGGTATTTTATATCTCAAATAACTGATTTCAGGAGACTTTTATGTTATAAAATGTTTCACAGTCATCCAGACATGAGTTTTCAATGATTATTGAATGCATGTCATCAGGATGAGATTGGAATGTTTTTTGAGATCATCCTCCATAAATTGGTAACCAACTCTCCATGATAGCAAATAAGAATGAAACAAGTATTTAAATAAAATATTAGACATAGAGACTAACCATGTATTTAACGAAAATGTATATTCCCAAAAATTGTCTAAACGCTTCCTCTTATACCAACTATAAGGCCCTAGCCTTAAACATTTCTTAATCATGATTTAAGTCAATAATTTTATTTTTATTCACATCAAAGATATTTTTATCATTATGGATTTAAAGAATTAGTTCATAATTATTACATAATTACAAAATATTTACAATGTTGACTCATTCACTCACTATCAATTTTTTCCTAAATGAAAACCCTTAAATAAATAAAGAATTATTTTCTTGAAAAAAAATTTCAGGAATACTTTCTTTCTCTTACCCCTCCTTATACCATGTGAAATTTTTTTAAAAATGTTGTATTATCATGAAAAGATCAGCAAGGGATACAAAATGTGGAAATATAATATTAGTTCTTGAATACATAAAAATCAATGAAATCATACTTTTTTTTCATAAAACATGATATATTTAACATAACTCATGGAATACTAAGACTCACGAATAAATAATAGAAATAATAAATAATTAATCTAACTTGTTGAATCCATAAAATTCTTACATTATTTTTTTTCACAACCACATTGGGTGTGACCATCATGGATTCATTCGGAATACTCATTATAGTATATTCCCTAAATCTGTTAAGATAAATATTATCATTTACATCTATCATATTACCCAATGCATTGTAGAGATATCATCGGCTCACCCGACCTAGGTTTATCACAAAACCACCAATATTTGGTTTATCATATAACCCACTCTTAAATTCACAAGTAAAATTAGATAATCATAACTCATAAAAGATTATAATTATCAAAATTTAACTCATCAATCGCAAGAAATTAATTAATCACATTGATATATTTCATCAATTTCCAAAACCATTTTAAAAAATTAATAATGATATTTTTCAATCAAAGTGTCCCATACTAATTTGATACATTTAATTGAAAATTTTGAATTATAATTTTAAACCATATATTTACATATAAATAAATCCTTAAAAACATTTTGAATATATAGACATTAATGAGAAATAATTATATGAATTAATCATTAAAACATGTAAAATGATGTTTCAGTTAATGTGTCTAGTAACACTTGAGAAAAACATGAATGAAAACAATTAAATAAAAAAAACATTAAATATCATTAGAATTTAGAAACATAGGATATAAAATGTCAAAAGGGAAGCATATACACTTTATATGATATTAAAGGTGCACAATATCAAGATATGCCTCAATGAAAGGATATAGAGACATTTTCCATTACCAAAATCAAATCATAATATTAAGGATAACGAAATGAAATAACAATTTCAAAAAAATATAAATACAACTAATATAAGTGTATATTAACTAAAAATTGTTAGAGGAAAATCCCCCAAATTATTGTAAAAAACCATTGAAATGGATATTTAACTCAATGAAATGAGATTGAGATATGATTTCCCTTAAATAGAAAATATTGTTTACACAATGTATTGAGTATGTATATTCACTACATATACTAAAAAATTTATAATAAATTCAAGAGAAGATAAAAAAAATTATTTCTCACATAATCATAGTATAAAATAATCAAGAAGTATAAGATTAACCAAATGATTAGAAATTGGGTTAAGATGTTGCCTCAAAATGTTCATATAAATGATATAAGAATTTTAAAATAGGGTGATAATATGTAGGAATAGTATATCCACATAATGGAATGTGGGAAATTAAATATAAATAAATAAAAATTTATTACACACATAATCATGGTATAATATAGTCAATAATGTATGCGTAAAACATAATGGGTGGATGTTGAGCTTATAAATTTTCTTTATCTTGAGCCAAAATAGTAACATATGTTCATTGTTCTTTGGGAATAATAAACAAAAGGCAATTTATACTTGTTAGAGAACATTTTTCATTTTTATAATTCCTTTACATCATTTATTGTCATGTTATAAAAATTACATAATTATTTTAGGTAATATCAGCCGTTTTTTCAGTATTTGGTACTTGAGTGAAAAATAAACTTGTTTGGATTCAATTTATTCATGTGGTCATAATTACATTATCCCAAAAATATTATTCATTATTTAAATATCATGTATATTTAGTATATATGTGTTTATTATATTCTATAACATTTGTAGATAATAAATTTTTTCAATGTTCATGTATATGATAGGCCATACGTATGCATGAATGCTACATTAATTTCATTATTATATAACTGAAATGAAAAATGAATGGTACATCAGTATGTTATAATTAAAGTATAATATATATGTAATATATTTTACATAATAGCATTAATTATATCCTTTATACATTCCATTTATGGCATTAATGATTCATATAACATTAAGGGGATGGTAGTCCATAATTCATCAAAAAATATTATCATAATTATACATTATGGAATGCATAAAAGTATCTTGTAAATAAAAAATTACAGAAGAATATATGAAATATAAATAAAAAATTCGATAATAAAGATCACAATGAGAGGTTGTAGGAGAAAATTCAACAATCATTGTTTTGTGAGGCAGTAGTTTGCCTTACACAAAAATAGCATGTTCATATCCATTAGATGGTGGTGTGTTTATGTTTAGTTAGAATTATTCACATTAAAATACTATTATAATTAGGTTACTTTTTTTGTTTTTTAATCAGATAATAAAAAGAGCATAGGTAGTGGGGATGTAAAATAACCAAAAGGAACTTGAGAGAAGATGTAACCACTAAATCAGGTTACTTATTTTGACTAGAGCCAAATAAATTTCTATAGTTTCATTCTTATAAAGTTATGGATTATTTGAGGAATGAAGGGATTTAGGAAGAATATTTTATTCTAATTTGGAATATCCATGGTGATTGAGAATTGAGGGTATGTCGGAAGATGTGGTGGGCTTTTATAAGTGGGAGGAGAGGAGCCTTAGGAATGTATTGAAATATTATTTTATTCTAAATTTATTTTAAAATTATAAAGGATACAATTTGATATATTTTGAGGGTAATATGAGAAAGGGTCCCAATGAACTCAAAAAATTGGTCTTAGACAAGATTATACCACAAAATTGACCTTATAATTTAGCTTTAACCCTTAGTTAAAAAACACTAACTCTTACCATGTCTGCTTTTTTTTTCTCTAATATATTGTTACTATAGTTAATATAAAATGAGTGAGTACCAGAATTTAATCAATAATGAAAATTATAACCATATATATGTTAGTTTCCAAAATAAAATATATTTAGAACTATTAAATCATTTAATAATATAATATTTGTTTTAAAAATTTATTTATTTCAATTTTGACACTATTTAGTAATTGATTTTTTATTAAATTCTTAACAACTAGATCCCTTAAAAGGACTTAACTAAACAATTATATGTCAATGGCCTCCCTAAAAATCATGGAAGATATTAAAAAGTTAAAATTATATTTATTTTAATATTTATAATATCAATTATTTTAATCTTTCATTAATAAGGTAATCATAGTAGCATCTTTGGGTCATAAATAAATTTATCTATTTACAATATAAAAATTATAAATAAAATAACCTCATGTAATATATGCTTGTAGATTTATAATTACTATTTATAGTTTAAGTGATAATTTATATAAACAAAAGTAAAATTATTTTAGTAAAATATACATGTTTAATTTATATTTCTCATTACATTAAATTATTTTTTATAAAATGTCATCATCACACCCAATTGGCTCAATGGGGTCCCAATATTGACCAAAGGATGCCCATGGTTAGGCGTATCTCATCCAATAGGATTAGAACATGTTTTATAGTAGTTTAAAAATATTATAATAATTTATTTAACCCTTATTTACCAGATTTACCAATTAATCGTGATTAAAATAACTACTGATGTCACTATTCATATTGTCCAAAAATAAAAGGTACCTATTTGAAAAATATAGAAACCCTGATTACAAATATGGAATAATTTTTTCCAAATTAAAAACAAATTATTTTCATTAATTAATATAAAGTAAATTCTTGTTTTCAAAATGATATAACATGTTTTAAAAAAGTAATAACCATCAAAATATTGACGTATGTTTCTATCTAATTTTAATTTGAAATTACATCCAACGACAAAAATTACATTATATTATAAAAAATTAATCTAAATATACCTTTTAACCAATTGAAAAGATAATATAATTATATAAATAAATTAGATTAAAAATATGTTTTGAATTAAAATACAGTATGTTTTACTATTCATAAAAACAACGATTTTATAAGAAAAATACCAAATTTTCCACAAATGTAAATTTTGATTTCATGCTTTTAAATAAAAATTTTATTTTATCAAATATAACATATTTATGGGAGAAAAACTTCTTTAAAAAATTATTTCAATCAAAATGGGATAAAACGGCCTTTTAAAAATTTAAGAGTATTTAGTGCTTCAAATTGGAATCATCATCATTTTAACCACAAAAAGTTCATTAGAAAAATGGGAAAAATTAATAAATTTTTTAAAAAATAATATAATTGATTATAATCATTCCCACCAACACAACAAATAGGTGTTAACTGACATTAAAAATAATGATAATATTATTGTATAATTTTTCAATATAACTCAGTGTCGTGAGCAACATTTGATTTCAGAAAAATCTATTGTTGTGTGTCGAATACGCTATTGAAAAAATAGTTTGCTTTAACATCAAATTAAAAACTTATTCATATATAGTAGTAGATATGAAAATGTATTATTTTATAAATACATAGGATGTTATAGTTAGAGTGAAAAACAGAATGAATAATTCTTTAATAACCCATAATATTTTCTTATAAAAATAAAATCTATACTCATTGGTTCCATTAGCCCCTAAAAAATAATACGGTAGACTAGATACCTTATATACCCCACAAATGATAATACATATTCTTATAATTATCTTCTATCTCAAATATGTGTTTAATAAATTATGTTTAATCATTAATGGTTCTTAAACACATCAGGAGTATCCATTCCCCAACAATAATAAATTAATTTTCATGTTTCATGTCCATAATGAACCGTTCATTGGTAATAGAAAATGAGTTAATCATGCTACAAAGGAATACTCTATGAGGTAATATTCATTTATCCATATTTGACACTAACACCTCTTGTAATATTTTTCCTAAAAAGATTGGTCAAACATATTAATGTTCCCCAAAAACAACATAGGGGAACCCATGATTTCAATATTCTTATTTTCTCCCCCCGAATACTTTTTTCATCACATATTTTTCGGAATATTATATTTCTAGTTGTAACTTATACATACCCATATATTGGATTTCACGTTGATTTAAATACCCTATACGTTACACATCCATTAACCCAACCCAGTTTAAGGATAGTGTTTCATATCCTACATTTAAAAATAAAATAATCCACTTAGCATGCTCCAAACTCAAATGTAATAATTGATTGAGCACCATAAATTGAACAAAATTTCATCCATCTGAACTATACATTAGGAAATAATTATGATCCTCCATTAATTTCTAGTTTTTCTTTATCCTTGTCAAATGGTCTACCCAATATTCTTTTATTTGAATCTATATAATATTAAAACCCAAAATCATATGGGACATTGATTATTGACCATAAAAGTATTCCCCTAATTGTCCATATTGTGTGACCTTAATCTATACAATGCAAATTCTTGGGGAATAATAAATTAATATATTTAATTTTTTGAGGAATTGTTGTACTAATAGATGCTACCACTCATTCACATTTTCCATCCATACATATTTATCAAACACCCAATATCATCATTCACATTTTGGTGAAATTATCCTAACCATAATCATTAGTAATAATGGGATTGGGAAATAATTACATAAAATCCATTAACATTATTGTGTGTTTATATGTGCGGGTTTTATTGGGATCATAATTTAAAAATATTTATCTCACACATCTAATTGGAAATACTAACTCACTTTTTATCAATGGTGTCTAACCATTTTCATTAAAAACTATTGATCTTCCAAATGTAATATTAAATTGTATACACTACAGATTGAATCTTTTTATGTGTGTGATAATGGAATATCTATTTACATCGAGACTAATTCACCCATGTGTTTCTGTAGAATTAAACATCTTTTTACAAAATTTACATATTATGAAATTCAAGCTATATTGTCCTGACTTTCACTAATTTAAACAACCCAAAGGATAATAAAATGTACACAGCTTGTTGAATTACATCAAGGTGTATTATATAAAAAATCATACACTCCTAGAACAATTCATGCACCACACGTGAACAAGAAATGGTTAATAATTTGAAAAGGTGAGAGGCATATATCTTCTCCAGTTGATAACACACTAATAGACGCATATGAAGAAAATAGATATCATTCCTAATAGCCCTCACCGATTTTATGTTCATAAAAATGTTATTTATAAATTTTTTCAGATGAATATATTATCTGAGAACCCATATGACCCCAAAAAAATTAAATCAACTCTCTCCAAGTATCTTATTCTTTTATAAAATTGTATCACTATTCTATTTCATTAATATATCAGTTCAAATTTACCATGAATATATTAATTGTGTTATATTCATCAGGTTCTTTATTACTATTATATATTTGAATATTTATTCAAAATACATTATTAATTATTTTCAATACAATATCTCACCCACCCTTCATATTGAAATTCACTAAAATTAGTCAATTTTTTGGATATGTATGGCATCATGTTTAGCCCGCATATTTATTATGGAGATCACATATCTAGGAGGGAAACATATTTCAAATCCAATTTTATTATCCTTAGCTTACATTGATGCTATATATGTCACTCTATCTATCCTAACTATTTTTTTAATGTGAAATTTATCATGAGGAGTGTGAATCCTATAGCCTTTTACCACATAGTTTTACCCCAAAAAAATTTGATTCTACACAATGAATCACAATAGTTCTTATAATGTATGTATAATGTAACACATACTAGAGAAAATTGAAAAACCCTTATTTCAATATTGACTCATGATGTGGGAATTTTTCTACATAATCCATTTTCATACAATGTTCAAGTAGTTTAATTTATTATTAACATTAAAAAAATTAATTTCCATTTAGTAATTTCAATATATAAATGGTATGGGAAAGAGAGATAAACCATTGTGTGAAGATAATATATTATATTAAACATATTAGAAAGAGGGGAAATTATAATAATTATAGTTTTCCTTTGGTTCACATTATGAACAATATATGAAGAGGATATTTTTTAAGAGTTATTATGTGATAAACACTTTTGATAAATGAATTTATTTTACTGATCACATAAACAAATTAATATGACATTAGAGATCTTCTAGCTCCACAACCTCAGTTATTTCTGACATGGTGTAACTATTTCGCCACATTAAAAACATCCACCTCACTAGTATTAAAATCGTTAATCATATACATGTGTTGAGATATTTGTCATTTGAAAACATTTAGATTTAGTTGATTTTGAGCCTCAAATTTGTTGTAATTATCTCCTATACGATCCTACCCTAAAATAGTCATTAATTAGAGAGATATTTCATTATATATAATTATCTAAATGTTAGTAAAATGTGATATTTATTTCTAATTAGACAAAATGTTTTTCATATATTCTCTTTATACTTCACCTGGATGATCTCTTTCATGGTAGAATATATATATTTATAATAGATCATGCCATATCCTTGAATTTTGATTAGGTTATAATGAAAAAAATCATAATTATTAAATTGTTAAGGACTTGTAAATAAACATACATATAGCACTATATATGATCAATCATGAGGTTTGTTGTGTACTAAGGGACTCTTGGTCTGGCTTAGAGTTGGTACAAGTTATTGGAATATATTTTTGAAGTAGTTTAAATATAATTATTTTATTATCATTCCTTAATAATCCTATCATGATATTGATAGTTTCAACCATTATGTTTACTATTTATTGGAGTGTAGGAATGAAATCCACTTTTATTTATACTTCATCCAATTATTATAGTGATGAATGTGAAATGGGATTTAACAAATCTTACTGTAGTTTTCAATGTAAATAGGATGATGTTACAAGTAAAAAAATTCTCTTTCAAGAGTATTACCTCACTTTCTTGTTCCAAATCCTGTAGTGGATCCATATAATCAACATCTTTGACCAGTGCTTCTTTTTCTATCATGGGTATAAGATTACGATTTATACCAATTTTATATTTGAGAACTATGAGATTATTTTATCATTTTATTACTTCTTGGTCACCAATCATTTTCGACCTTCTCCTATGATAATAACCTTTTCAGTTTGTGAGTAATGAGATCTTGATTAGAGGGATATTCCCTCACAAGTTCTAGGGTCATCGATTTATCCACATAGAGATTTGATATGTCTTTAACATCCCTTTTGTGGGTAATATTAGTAATACCTTATACATGTTGAGATTTTTTTGATAATTAATAACATGATCATGCCATTTTGTCTATAATTGGAGGATAAATATATTTTTTATGCCCACAAAACCCTTTTGGTAGGTCTATTAGAATGTCCAAGGTGAAGCTATCATCAATCGTGAAGATGATATTCTCTAATATGGTCATGGAAATAAAAATTAAACTAAATACTTTTAGATAATTGAAATGTAGTATGGTGAGAGATTGTGTCCAAAATTTACTTAGTAATAATTCTTCAAATATCATTCCATCAACATATAGTGACATTTAGAGAAATTTTTGTTGATGCTTCTAAATGTTGATGATTATTTACTTTTGGGTTAGAATGTGGGGGATCAAACTAATTTTTCCATAATACTACCTCTGATCATTACACAAAGGCTTCTTATTTTGAGATATATGATGGTTAAAAAAAATATTAATTTTATAATTGTATTATATTTGTATACAAAAAAAATTGATAGAATAGTTGGAACTTTAAAATTTACATTTTTCAGTCGTCTGAATATGTTTGGACAAAATATTATCATTTTATTGAAATATGGTTTCATGTGGTGGGGTATCATTAATTTTATCATATGGGAAATGATTTAGATGTGGAAAAAATAGATGATGGATTTTCCCTCAACATCATGAATATATATTTCTCAGTGAAATAACCCCTATTATACTGAAGTTTTCTATATAGTAGAACCTATTGGAGGTCTACATAAAATGTCAATTAGGTCTTCCCTTGGTACATACAATGTTCTCATTTTCCGAAAATTTTAAACATAGAAGATTGTTTTACATGTTTCAAAATATAATGATTACTATTAATAAAGTGTAACCATTGAAATATATAATATAGGATGATGTCTTTATCCTAATCATTTATGAGGATCAGTTGGTCATCGCTTATATAGATAGGTAATCCACTTTGTCTTTCACCCTCCATGTTATGGGAATGATAAATTTAGTAGAATATTTTATAATATCATGTATCCTAAGGATAACAGTAGATATAACGGGTTTGGTCTCAAATTCAATTTTGGTAGGGGCTTTGATGATTCACAGACAGTGAATATATTTTTTATTGTGCTGATCGGTCCATGAATTTATCATTCATAATAAAAAATCCCCCCCAATAAAAATTAGACAAACTTAAGATATTTATTCCCTGAAGCATTAATATCTCCATCATAAAGGACTATAGATATCATGATATCTTATTATTGTGGCTATTTCACATGCCTCTCACCCTTAGTTAGGGATTCTTCTCATCATTGAAAAATGGACCATCCTATTCAATAATCATGACTCGTCAAATCCTCGAATATGAGTTGTTGATTATTATACTGACCACAAACATTCATTGATAGGTATTATTTTTTTAATTAACCTTCATTATATTAAAAAATTATCTCATATGGATATTAAAGGGATAATTCTTTTGGAAATCAATAAATATAAACATTTTGTTCATAGGTGACCGATGCCCTCCCCCACAATGCTCTATATAACAAGAACCCTTTATTTACATATCACACATACTAAATTTCATCATATATATAAGATGGAAAAAATAAAGTCTGAGATTATATTTTTCAGTTTAAAAAAAGTTAGATATCATTGATCATATAATAATCACACGAGTTTAAGGGAATGATAATAAAATCATAACTTTTCAAAACAATACCCTGCATATGATAGATCATAAACACAAGTCATGAGAAAAATCATGGTAGTTCTATATGATAATAATCACATTGTAATCAATTAAAATTATCATTAATAACTTTACATAGTCATTCGACTTATATTATTTCCATAGACAAAATAACTGAAAATAATTTCATTCATAACAACTGATCATTTTCTAAACTATTATATATGAATGTGTTCATTCTACAAATCATCATTGTAGTATGGGTTCACTCCTAAGAATATCATAGGGGAAAAATTCCCCTACTAAATTTTGTTCACTCCCCATTCCAATTACATTAATATCATGTGATTTAATTCATTATCCAATGCTTTGGAAGGAGATATGGGAACCACACATCGCATAAATAAATTCACAATACAAGTTCCATAAGATCATTCCACATTCATCATAATATAACCCATGTAATGAAATTGATTTCATAAAAGTTGTATTATATATTTTATTATTGAAAATAAATACGTTCCATAATTGTTTCATTATTTCATGGTGATATAGCCCTTGTTAATAGCAATGAGTTTCAAAAGCATTTTGTCATTATATAACCCATGGAAGATAAATACATTTCATTAACATATTTTCATCCTAAAATAAATCATATATATTTGAATAGTAATATTATATTTCGATCATATCCCATGTAAAGAATTATTTACATCAATGGATGTCATCTTAGATAAAAAAATATTTTAAAAGATCACCTGGATCATTTTCTATGGAATATATTGTTTTTACTTTAAAATTGTTTTTAAAAATGTAAAAAAATATATTATTGATTACATATTCATAAAAAATAATCTATTAAAAATAAAAATAATTCATTACGTCCCAATGTGGTAATTTTAAAAGTAAATTTCGTTCATATCATTCAAAATAAAATAAATACCCCTTTCAACAATTTGGTAAAATAAGAACAAGTATTATTTATGAAGAAAACATGAATATCCATTTTAAACATTTATAAAATTAAAAAATGGATAAAAACTATTTTAAAAATAATATAATAATTTAAAAACATTTCATATTTAAAAAAAATTAGTTTGGAATAATATTTTTTTCGACGGAAGTGAGAAATAATTACGATTGTCATTTAAAAAATTATTGGGCTCTTGAGTACAAAAATAGTGTAAAATGAAGATGAAGCTTGAATTATAGTGTAAAAAACATAAAAAATCATTTATTTAGATTATTTAGTTATGGATAAAAATATGTTTCCATTATAAATAATAAAATAAACAATGCAAATAAACAATGAGATTGTATAAAAACATTAATACTTTGAATAAATGAATCTTAATAAACATGACAGTATATAATTAAATTAATCATTAAATATAATGAGAATAAATACATTTATTTTATTAAAAATCAAAGGTTCTTAATATAATCCTCATAAAATAGGATAGGAGGATATCATAATGCATTTCCCAAAAAAAGAGGAATTAAGAAAAAAAACCCTTACCGTAAGCATCAACATACTTCATACATTTCGATCATAAATTATAGTAAATATAAGATCATTTTATGTCTAATATTGAAACAAAATAATATGTATAATAGCATATAATATTTAATTATGACCTTTTAATATCGTCTTATTAACTATTCCTTGATAAAATCATGTTTTTGGTAATAATTTTATTATTTTTCAAGTAATTTTTTTTGTTTTTCTTTTCAATCATTTTGTACTTGTCAGGGATCTATCATTTATCATTTTTAAAACTAGATATAAAATTAATATGTATTATTTATAGATTAATTTAGTGGAATCGATAAAATTTAGAGATAGAAAATTAAATACAAGATTCATGGAAACAATATGACAAACATATTTAAGAGCATTGTCTACATCTTCTGAATTGCTGTAATGAATGGAATATAAATAAAATGTAAATATTAAAAATTAATTTGTATTTAAAATATATAACATATATTAATTTAATATATACACATTATCCTCCATGAAAATTGAAACTTTAAAATGAATAATATATATTCGCGACGCAGTAGTCTGCCATACCCAAAAGTTCTATTATCTTATCCCCCCATGGAATGGAAGATAAGATTATATATAGAATATAATTATTATATTTTTACAATTATATAAAAAAATATACTAAATATTTATTTAATCATTACATATTATTATCCATGTAAAATGGAAATGAGAGAAACTTAACGCATCGGCTTGCAAAGAGATATCTCATCGTACACATAAGCGACTTTATTATTTTCAAATATATTTTAAGGAAAAGAGAAATATGTAATATTATAAATATAATATAATAATAATATCATAAATAACATTTATCCAAATTTATTACATCATTATATCTAGTGGTGTGAGGTGGTTATAGAAAATGAACTACATCAGTTCGCCAAGGGGTGGTCAGCCGTGCAGACGGTCGACAATTTCATTCTCCATATTATAGATATGGATCTGGATATAGGTTATTACATCAACATAATAACATATTCATATATATTATATATTGATACTATTATATTGGGATTATTAAAATATGTATGGAGGTGGTAAGAGGAGTAAAGAGAATGATATTCCTGAAGCCAAATACCTTCTCTTAGGAAAGCATCATTTGGATATATTATTAAGGACCATATTGATATATTTTTTTTGAGGAAAAATGTTATATAACATATATAAGTATTTTTGGGAGGATTTATGGATGGGTTTGGTCATTATAATGGGGAAACCTGGCTTGATTATGTGAGGTATGGACATGGCCTTTTATAATGGGGTAAGAGTGATGTTGTTGTAAATAATTGTAGGGATTAAATAATGAAAAGGCACTCTCTTCCCAAGATATTGAAATATTGACATATGATGATTTATTAAGTTTATATGGTCAGTAAACTCTGCGAATACATATTAAAAAACATGTTTTAGACATGGTATTCAATTGCCTTTTTGTTTACACGGTTTTACCATTTATTATTTCACACAGAAACCTGTATCTATTAAATTACCTTGATAAATTATTATTTAAAAATAAAATTTATAAAATTTATATTATAAAATTTATACCCAATTACGATAAATATTAAATCCAAATAATTAAATTAAAATATTTTGTGTGTTGAAAATTAGTTTTATCACAAGCACAAATATTATGAAACCCCCCTTTTAACCATATTTGTTGTAATCATTTTTTATATTATTTATCAATATCAATGAAATGAAATGAAATTGAAGTAATTGTATAATATAAATTATTTTAATTACAAATATTTAATCTATTTTATCATGTATAATTCAAAAAAAAATTAGAATTTAGTATAATATTATTCTTGTAGATGCGATTATAAAGCAATTTTCCAATAATAATTTTTTTATATGTTTTAAAAGATTATATATAATTATTTAATATAAAATATATTTCAATGACAAATAGTCGATAAATTATAGAAAATGATTTAATTTTACTGTTTAAACTATTTAAAAACAATGCTAAACCTTATAAATCCATTAAAGAAAAATGTTGTATTCATTATAAACCACTACATTTCACTATTAATATAAAAATTATTTCTTTTAGAAAATTCCCAGTCAACAAACCAGTATAAATATCTATTCCAAAAATGAATTTAACATTTTCAATAAATATCTACAAAATCCTATATAATGATTTATTTTATTTTTTTACAATAAAAAATAAAATTCATTTTTCTGGGAAAGATGTATTTTTGAATTATAAAATGACCTTACAAAAAACATAGTCTTCTTTATTAAAATGTATTAATTAAATGTAACTATTAAAAATATTATTTAATATATTTCTATTCAAATTCATTCCTCAATGTTAATTTTCTAGGTTATAACATGTATTTTTAAAAATAACATGAAATAAAATTTACAGTTCTTTAAAAAATCATTGAATCATGTAACATAAGCTATCAAAAAAAATTAATTTTTTAATTTTTTTTATAAAATAATTGTGTGATAAATTATAAAATCTTTAAAATGAATTTCAACCCTAAAATTTAGTCATTTTGGTAGAACCAATATTGGATACTTATCCATCGTTACATCCTTAAGTTCCCACATATATTCCTAAAACTACTGGTTTCGCGAAAAATCTTTGACCATGCATTACATCTTGTTTCATTGAACATTCTATATATGTTACAATTTCTCAAATGGTTTTCCCTAATAAAAAAGATCTCATTCCATTGGAATGAAATATTATTTTAGTTCAAGTGATGGATCTGTTATGTTAGTTCTTTTGATAGATACATTAAATATATCATAAAATTTAGATTCATTAATTGGTAGCACCAAACAACGAGCATCCATCCAGATATGATCAATCATTTTAAAGAGACTAATAAAATGAGGGAAAAATAACATCCCCTACTTTTATCAATTGATATTTGTAGACTAAATGATTATTTTCTCGAATGCAGGGAATAGATTCGTGCATAGAATCTAGAGGGATCTAGAAGAATTTTGTTTCTGGAGCGGTCAAGTGTTCAATGACTCGAATAGTAATATTTTCCTCTCTAACAAATGCATGGAAATACGGGCCACTATTATATGTAGTAGAAAAAAAAATAAAGCCTAGCCATTTCTTAATGGGTATCATGGAACCCTAAACTATTCAGGAAGAATTTGTAATAGGGACTTTGGAGAGTGATGAGAAGGATTACGAGCCACATCCTCATACTGAAGAATCACTTATTCTTTTTTAGGGGATCCATTTATATGATAAAAAACATCCTAAATTCAATGCTGGTGTATGAAATGGATTTTACTATAATGCCAAAGGGATTCAACAAAGCGATTGAACAAGTTCTGGCTTGTTTTTTATGAGACGCGCACTTGAAGTGGATGAGATACTAGGTTTCATGGTACATGATGGAACTTTCTATTCACAACGAGGGAATCAATGTTAGGATCATATGGGGAATGATTCAATTCATACATGCCAAATATTCTTGGGAAAAATTAGAGAACTTGTACCTTTGGGGGAGAACTATGTCTCACAGTTATGAGGTCAATGTTGATGTAGATCATGTTTAGAGATCATTGCATTGGCAATCAACACTTCCCTCGTAACAAGCCTCCTTCATACCTCCCATTGGATTATAGGAGAATGAAATATTCAATTTTTAAAAGCAAACATGGTGGGTTCTATGTTAGTTTTCCCAATATTTCTTACCCCAAGGATCACCTTCAAAGAGGCTAGCTGGTACCCAGTGTTCACAATTATATTAAAAGACTCAAACCATATTTCCATCCTTGACTCGAGCCTTATCACCCCCTAACAGGATAATTTCATATTCAACCACACACACTCTAAAAAATCACTACAGAATACTTTCGTAGAATATCCACTCTCCATGTGCCTCTAGTATCCTAGAATGACATTGTGTGGTGCAACCATATCCCTATCAAATTCAACTTCTTTTGTTTTTGGTCAATATAGAATTCTATGATTTCTTCTGACAATAAAATCAATAGAATGGGAGTTAGTTTAGCCTCCTTGTTTTAGTGCTATAAAAACAAACATGAAGATATATTTGGTAATATTTTCATTGAATGTGTGTGGTCCTGTGTTGTTTGGATGTTTTTAGGAGTGTTCACAAATATCTATGCTTCCATCGCAAATGATTTTAATTTTATGAAGAGAGTGTTTCGAGGGGCATCAGGGAAATGACATGAAAGGGTACCGAGGTCTATCATCCTTAGTGCGGGTTGTCAGTGCCATTATCAGGCATGCAACAAGTTAAAGTTTTAGGGGATATACTATACAATATTGTCCATCAATGTACGGACAAAATTCTAGATGATTGACTTGGTCTCCCTTTTTGGGAACTATCATGAGGCCCCCTCCATACATATCCTACTAGTAAGTTCCCCCTTGGATAATAATATATTGGACATAAGGTGGGGTATGTGGGTGTGGTGGATTTCCCCAACCTCTGTATTCATGTGAAATACTGATGGCTCTTGTTTAGTGGGTGAAATGTGTGGTGCTGGTTTTGTCTTCAATTCAGATTATGGTGTGTTTCTGGATTTCAATGCTCCTTTTGGGAGTGCAACTTCTTTTCAATTAGAGGCCAATGATGTACTCAAGGGCTTCAAAGATTGATGTATGATGAAAATTATTCAATACCAAGTGGATATCGAATTAGAGATAATTTGTGACTCCATGATGGATAGAGTCTCAATTCTTTGGTTAGTTACCAACATCATCTTGAAACGAAAACTGCTTCTCAATAGATATATTCAAGTCACCCACATATAGAGATAGCAGAACAAAGCTTCTGATCACCACACCTCCCTGGGAGTCCCTGGATCAAATTTTACTCATCATATCAATGTCACCTCCTTCAATCATGAATGGTAAACATAATTTGTGGGGTTTCCCTTGGTCTCCACTATTTTAGATCCCTTTAAACCTTGTTTCTTTGTACATTTCATTATTATTTGAATAAATATAATATCATGATGATGATATAAATAGGGGATTGATTCCAATTCATCCAAAATCTAATAACCATCATCAATGGGGAAATTCAAATAACCACATTGTCACCCACATAAAATTTCAAATCAAACAAAAAATCATCAGCTTAACATTTTTGCCGACAGTGTGTTACCATTATGTGTGTTACAAATTTATATTTCCTTATCGACCATTTCATCATCAGAATTAGATACCAGTATTATTCTTTCTCCAACTTCAACCCGGTTTATTGGATTTTTACACATCTTTTCATAGAGATATTCATAATGAGCAATCTGAATTCTTGAGTGAAAGGTGTTGTTGATATAAAACTAAAGTATATGAATGTATTGACACAAACAACCTTTACAATAAGCAGAATATGATATAGACACATCCTCTAGGGATTGAATTTCTTAATAATTCTAAACATTTATCTAGGGATAGTACCATGTTTTGAAACCAAATTCAATCCCAATGACATGCTAAAGTCAACTCTAAATCATCATGGAAAACCTCAGATCATGATCATATATAATTAAATATATTCTCAATAATAACATTATATTTCATTAACATATATCCTTTAAATATTATCCCAAGAGAAATATTTTGTATGAGAAGTAAAGTGTGATGATTTCTACAGTGATTAATTGATAACCATATACCATTATTCCATTAATTTATTTTGTAGTATCATATTTAGAAAATACTTGTTGATGTTTTCGCATTTCAATTTTGGTATGAATAATGGTTAGAGAATCAAAATAAATAGTTGTCTCTCAGCAATAAAATTTTGATAAACCAAATATCGAGAGACAAAATAAATAATATCTCCTATCATGTTATCCAACCAGAATTACTCTTTCACATAGGTTAGTTGTAGGAACTATACACTTTTTATCATTCGGTGGTGGGTTAAAGCCCCCTGGCAATGACAGATATGGGATGTTGTCACCCAGTATTCTAGTAATCGTTTTTACAAAACAAAATTAATATATTTTATGTGATTTAATAAATCATATTTTCCTCAATATCAACTATATTATAAACCCTATAAGATACAGATACCTGTATTCATATCCCAATAAATTTAATGTCATTATTTCTAAAATATCATTTTAAATTAAACATACACAAAACACAATTTTTTATTTCCATAAATGTCACCTAAAATAACATTATTTTTTATAAACCCTTACCACCAAAATCTTAGAAATGTAAGTCTATGATTTTGATCGTATGATCAACCTTAAACTCATAAACATATGATGGTATTCTTAACTATTATGTAAATCATACAATGAAATAAATATTTTTTTAAAGGGTAATAAAACATATTATCCTTATATGAGAACGTATTATATACCAAAAACATTTCCATTGGAGGATTGTGATTATCACTGTATTGAGAGAATATTAAATGAGATTTCAATATTCAAGGATCCATGTCGCAGGAGATAATCAATTCATAGTATCATATCATGTTACCTTAAATGATGACATATATTATTTTCATATGGATCAATCATTCAAAATAAAACATGAAACCTACACATATATGGTACAGGACAAGTGTTCCATATATATCATGTTTAACATTATCTATTATGATTTCATAATATTTAGGTTTTCTCATTGTCTTATGAGAATGTAGTGGCTTTGTATCCTTATTATCTAGTGGAGTAGTGCACCAATTGAAAAAATTTAAACACTCCTTTAATCCATATAAAAATGGTTGGGGTGGTTTATTCTATGGATATTTCCCTTAGGTCAAATTATTATACAATTTTTTCCAATAACATGGAATATAAAATTTTCAATAACCATAATTCCAAAAGTCAAAATATTTGCCAATCATAAATTGTATGTTTTTTATATGCTTCCTTCCATGATATTACTCTGAAGAATATATACTATTTTTTCTCCATTGGTTTTAATGTTTCATTTTAATTATACTCTTTATTTATGGTTAAAACCATTGGATTTATGGGGAACTCTAGTCTCCATTAATTCTATGAAATAATTATGAATGATTTCATTATAGATACATAAGTCCCATATTGTTAATTATCTTTAATTACATAGTTTTAATGAATTTAATAATAGATCAACCATACTGACATGTAGCATGATAATGTAGAAGCATACCGTTCTTGTATTGTAAAATTTCCCAGATGGGTACCAACCGATTCAACATATTTTTTTCTTTATCTTAATTAATTTTTCCATTATTTTCATAGTATGAATGTGAGTTATTTAGTTTTTAAAAAATAGAACCTTAAAACCAACCCACTATATAGAGTCCATTTAATATTTTTTCATTTTATTCTTGATGAGAATCCAATATTGATTAAATTTTTCTTTCAAAAATATAAAGATAAAAAAAATAAATTTTCATAATTTGGACACTTAAGAATGGATAAAATATTTTTAGTTCTACTTACACATTTCTCAACAAATACCAGATCTGCAGAAAAAAAAATATGTTTTGCATTACCTCAAGATGGACTCAATATTGTATTGTTACCTCCAATTCTCATTTCAATGTTCATCATGATTCATTTATAGAGAATTTTGTGTGTTCTTATCAATGATATGCTTCCTTCCGAACAACATTTGATTTTTTTTCTTAGGAGGATAATCATTTTATTGTTTTTTATACCAATATTTAACACGGTTCCATAAATTTCCAATCATAATCTATAACAATGAATCATGGGGTGAGAAATAATAATCATAGTAGAAAAAAAATATTTGTGAAAATTGATTTATAGGGCGATTAAATGAATAAACAATCATTTTAATCCATGAAACCTATTTCAAAACCTTTTTAACTCAGGGTTGTCATCTATTCAATTATATCACATTTTTTCATAATGGAAATGTAATTAAAACTAAGAATATCCCCCATGAGTGTCAAACCAGTTTCCCAAAACCTTCTATTATTGTGTACTAGCTAACACTTGAGTCAATACCATCACACATTTTTAAGATTTATTACCAAAAGTTATATATGTTCTATAACAATATCCACCTATAGTATCCAGACACAATTTTATTTATTAGGGGACCAAAAAATCACACCCATAAAAAATATTATGATGTTCCAAAATTTATATGTTTATTATAATTGTTCTCAATAAATTCTTATCATTATTGTTTTTAATGGTTAAATAATAATATCCTCTGATTCCAAATATAGTGACAAGTTATTTGGATACAAATATGTTACATTTTTATTACGAACAATCATTATAATGAATGATGATGAGGAAATTGATTATAACAGTATTATTCTTTTGTTATCATGGAAACATAAACAACTGGTTCATATGTGAGAAATGGATTCTCCAACTTATATTCCCATAAATTTCACCCTTTATAGACTTTTCATGTTGGACCACCCAGATTCAAGTATGTAACTGTTTCATTATTAATTTTTTTTGTATATAATGTATATGTGTGGTGCTTATGAGTGTAAGATGTAATTTCTGAGTGTTTTTTGTCTTCTATATTGGTTCATGTTGGGTTGATGGTCTAGAAAAACCAATAAACAACTATAAGAGATGTAACACACCATGATTCCATGTTACGTTTCCCTTTGGATAATGCAATAGCATGCATTTTACGCAACATCGAGATTCTGACACACCGCAACCAATAAAACGCACCGTTATAAATAGTAATACCCACTTTTTGAAATTTGAAAAAAATTTTCTTCAAAATGGACTTCATTTTTGGATTCGGAATATCAAAATTATCTTAGGGTGAATTATTGTTATTTTTCTGAAAACATTCAATTTTTGATGAATAGTGAAAAACTCTTCTTTTTGGTTAAAACCAACATTTTATTTAAATAATTATTTATTTTATTTAAATTTATTTTAGGTCAACATAGATACATAATACCTATATATAGCAATGTAATTCATTGGATTCATTTTATAATAAGTTTTGATATATATAATTTTTATTAAACTTTTTAGCGTCTTTTACCCACCTCCTAGGAGCATTTTCAAATTTAAAAAAAACTTCATTTTACCACTTTTGTGAGTTGAATTTCAAAAAACATATAGACACAGTTAATATCAGTATGTAAAATGTGGTTCAATAAGATGAAAATAATTTTTGGTGAATAGTAGCTTTTCACTTTTATTTACCACAATTAAAATAAATTGTGTAATTAAAGGTAAAAATGATTTCATAATTACCCTAACACATGTTATAATTCTATTGGATATGTGTAATTAGACCATAAAAATCATTGTAATAAAATATGATCCCTATTGGTCAACTTTTATTAGATTAGGAAATTTATTATTTTTTAATTTCAAGAAGAGTTAAAAGAGTTTAATTCAATGTTTAATAACTAAACAATATTTAATATAGGGTTACACACAGTATATTTAGAGTATAAATATTCATTAGAAAAATAAAAATATATCCTAAATAATTTTATTTTAATTATAATTTTTAGACTTTAAATAATTTAATTTATTTATGACAAAATGATGATGCAATAACTACCTTATTAAAGAGAGATTAAAATAATTGATATTATAAATATCCAAGTAAATGTAATTTCAGACTTTTTATGAACTAAAATAATTTACTATCATAATATGAATTTATATTGTTGATTAAATAATTTTTTTTTAATTAATCATATTTTTTTAGTTTCACATAAATCTAATACTAAATAGTGTCAAAATTTACGTAATTGAGTTTAAAAAAAAGTATTATATGATTAATTTATATAATATTCCTATAAATATAAGGTTATGCCAAATGAATTTAATATTGTTATATATATTTTAATAATTAACTACTTCGGGTTATATTGGATTTTTATAGTAAGTTTATTACCCAGATAATATAAAAATAGAACGAAATTGGTAAATGACAAACTACTTAACTAAGAGATAATCCTAAAAGATAAGGTTAATATGGTAACCAAAACCTTTTTTAAAACAATTAGTTTAGTGTATTTTGACCCATACCCACCTTATACTCTAAATAAATCATTTTGGATCCATTAAATACTGAAAATGATTTTATTATAAAATAATATTTCATTCTTTTCCTAAATTGACCCTCACATCTCTTATAAAAGGGCACTTCCCCTTCTCTTAATTTCACACCTCCACAGCCCTTTGGATATTTCTAAACCTACCCATATATCCTCCCAACATTTCTCCCTTAATCATTGTTTCATTACATAGGTCATAAAGCCATCCAAGAGAGCCCTTTTTATCAAATGAATAGGAATAATCGGAAGAAGATGTAAATATTTCATCACCTCTTCCAAGTTGTTTTCTTCTTCCACTTCATCTTTCATTGCTGTTTCCAATCTAAAATAGAAAATCTATTATCTTCTATATACTGTGATGTTATTATAAATATGCTACTTCCATATTCATTGTTCTATCCATTCTATAGATGACAAAGTCACCATATGTGCGTACGTACGACTTACCGTCTCCAAATCATGTTGTAGTTTGTTATTCAAACCCTTCATTCTTTTGGATGGGTAAAATAATCTATATAAATAATGAAAAAAATAAATATAACATGTTAATTATTCTGTATATATGATATACCATCCAATTATATACTATTTCACCATCAATAAAATGATATTGTCGCTCGTACGTACATACGGATTACCATCTCCAAGAACATGACGAGATTCATTCCCCATCGCAATCATTCAAGAATATATTTAATTTGATGATTAAAAATAATTTTTATTAACATAATAAAATTCTGTATATCAATCAAATACATCTTCTTCATAAAAAACATGACTTATGTAACAATCCATATAAAGGGAAACAAATAAGTTAAACCCCGAAATGATGATACTACTGAAATATAATTAACAAAAAAATATTAAAAGATCATATATGATATCATATTTATGTATACAATTTATTTATAATTTAATAACAACTATTCATATATTATAAATGATGTTAATATACCCACGACCAAGGAAAAGTACAAGTTAATGCTTAATTTCACATTCTCTTTAATATCAGAGGTTGTTTTTACGTAAGTATCTACTGGGTCCTCTTTATCATCTACATCCATGTTATCTTAAAAATTTAATGCAAAACATTTTTAAAATTTTCTATAATATGGTTTGAAGTCATTTATTCTCTCATTTGACCATATATGTTTTTAATGCAATCTTTTCATCATTTTCCAAACGAGGTTCTTTATGACCCTTTCGACAAAATTAAGGAAAAATGACTTTTTTAACTTATACGGAGGGTGTGGAGATTTTCTACCATTATTTCATCATTAAAGCTTCCCATAAATTCTTATAAAAACATTTTCAAATTTTTTTTTTCAATTATAATTATAAGACTTTTAAATGATTTCAAAATAGAAAGATAAATTTCTCTAAAAAAGATTTGATTTCATCTATGTAAACATCCATTGATGGATTTTAATCTTGATTGAAGATGATTTATTATGATACCAAAATTTCATATTGTATTTAATGTTATGTGATATATTTGACTGTGGATTTATAATTTTTACACCATTCATATTTTCTAGATAAAGTATTGACATTTCGTATGCTAGTTTTAATACGAAAGTTTATATTATGTTTAAACCTTTTCATATGAGGAATGAATTCGAAATAGTAAGTGATAGGTGGCTCCCTCTATAGCTACTCGATGCATCGGTAGGTCTAATGTGACAAACTAGTGTCTTGGAAGAAAGCCTTGAAATTTTTTTATTTGTAGTCTTGGAACAAGGCCTTGACTATGTGGTTGTGAAGTCTAGCATTATGGATTCCGTCATTATGAAAGTGGAAACTGATATTGCAAATGATTATTCGATTAGTAGAATATCCAGTTGAATAAGTAAATAGAATTATTAGATTTTATCTTTTCCATATTATTCTAATTTTTATGTTTAAAACACTATTGTTTTAGTCATATGAGTTACCATAAATGTTTATGCTTATTTATGAAAGTTTCTGCTATATTGTTGTCCTTATTAAGCATCGGAGATGACCCCTTTCTATGTTTTATTTTTTCCATGATGTGAAGAAGTATTTTACAGTCAACCTATAGGGATAGGCTAACGGTATAAAGGTGTTATAAAGGGGACATAATATTTTTGATGTTTTGTTTCATGATTTAATGTAAATAATATGAATGTATCTAGTACATCCATGGATACTAAACTAATCGGTATTTTTGGACATGATTCTTTATATCATTCCAATGTTACGTAATAGTCCACCTACTCTAGGTTACTGGGGTTAGAAAAATACAACTGGTATCAGTGGAAGTTTAGTACAAACCTTGGATGTTAGATTTATAGAATAACATCCTAGAATTTTGGTTTTGTAGAGGTTTTGTGAGTTATCCATGAAATACATCCCTCTATGGATTCGAGTAGGTAGAGGCGGCTCTGGAACAGATGTACCTTGCGGTAAAAACTGAAAACATCGAATTGAGATACACTCGAACGAGAATTGGTTCATGAAAATGGGCCTTACTACACACTTGGTTACGACACTCCTATGGGATATTCTTAGGATAATTCTAATATTATTTACAAACCATTATGAAGGTTTTATTAGTATATAATTCCTCAAGGAAAACATTTTTATGATTATGGACTATATCCATACACTTTTCACTTTATGTGAAGTGTTTTACTTATTTGGAATTTTTTATAGTGATTCATAAAATAATATAGTGTATTCCATTGTTTAGAAATGACACCTAGTGGAAGGGATGTGAACCATATCAACACACATAATCCATGTATGGATTTCCCTCCTACTCAAGATAATTATAGTGCTGGTGGTGATGAAACTCATGCTGATCAGCTTATCACCATACAAGGACAACCCACTCAGGTTATAAATAATAACATTATCCATATAGAGCACCCTGATCCACAATGTGGAAGATCAATGTTAGAAAACATAATGAGGGAAAAACACTAACCTGAAATGGTATTACAAATCCATTAGTATCTGAACAATGGATAAATTTTTTAGAGAAAATATTCCATGCATTGGAGAGTAGGGAAAGAGAAAAAGTTGTCATGGAATTTTATCACCTCACGGGGGAAGAAAATAAATGGTGTTCATTATTCCAAAACACAAAGGAAGATGAAGAAGTATCGAACCTGGAATAGAGAGAGTTTAAAGATATTTTTAGAGAAAAATAACATCCTTTTGACCATCAAGCTATTATAGAAAGACAATTTCTGAGTCTCAAACAAATAGGGGATGATAATGTCGCAATGTATGAGGCTAACTTTACAAGGATATCAAGGCATGCAATAGATTATATATGTAACCAAAGGAGTATGATTTATCGACTCTTTGATTGGTTAAAACCATTTCTATGATGATAATTAGTCTCACAGTCGTTCTTTTCATATGAAGATATTATCTCATGTGCTATCAAGGGAGAAAAATAATTCATTAAATGTTATAACTATAAAGAAAAGAAGGAGAAGAAGAGATCTGTTGAACACACTAGAAATGGAAATAAGGGGAATAAGGGAATTGTTGAATATCCATCCTGTGGTAAATGTGGGATGAAAAACCCCAATACTTTCCTGAAGGGAATGAGAGTCTGTTACAATTATAGTGAAAAAGTCCACCAAGCTCCTAATTTCAAGGGGAAGAAAGAGGTTGTCAATGTTAAATGCTACAATTTTAGATAAGACAACCATTATGCAAATGAATGTCCTATGCTCTAAGTGAACATACCTCCGAAAAGGCAAAGGGGGCTAGGCCAAGATTATTTGATCACTAATTTTGAGGTTGAGGAGCCGAATGATGTGGTGTAATGTAATTAAATTGTTTCCAAAAGTTTAGCCAATGCATTATTTGATTCTGGATCATCACATTATTTTATATCTTCCTAGTTTTCTATGAAAATTAGATATTTGAAATTTTATTTGACAAAGGAGTTGTTAGTAAAAAATTCTAAGGGAAGTATCATTTCAACAACATTTTGTGAATTAGTTCCTATTATGGAATATAAATGTTCTTTATCTACTGATCTAATCGTCATACACATGATTGGATTTGATATAATCCTTGGTATGTTTTTACTTTCAGACTATGATGCAAAAATTTACTATAAGATGATGGAGGTTATAATTATTGTTGATTAAAAGGAGTACCTTATCTTTAGAGAAGAAATGTCACAACCTAATTCTTATTTAGATCCACCCCCAATAACTCAACTAAATTCTATTTTAGGGGATAAATATAATGAAATAACTATGAATGAAGAAAATAATGTTCGACTACAGGACGTACCTATTGTGCAAGAATATGTTGATGTGTTTCTAGAGGAATTACCTAGACATCCTCCAGAATGGGAAATTTAGTTTTCTATTGATTTAATTCTTGGTTCGAGGCCCATATTGATGACCCCTTATAGAATGGCCACTGTGGAATTTGTGGATCTAAATAACTAACTGGAGGAATTGAGTAATAAGGGATTTACTCTCCCCATTCTTTCTCTATAGGGAGCCCATGTAATTTTTTTAAGAAGAAAGAAGGATCTATGAGGTTGTGCATTGACTACAGGGAGATCAATTCTATAACAATAAATAACATGTATCCCCCACCTCGTACTGATGATTTATTCGACCAACCTCATGGAGCTCAAAATTTTTCAATTATCGAACTTCGATATGGAAATCATCAGTTGTGTGTGAAGAAGGAAGAGATTTCGAAAATAGCATTTCGAACCAGGAACATGCATTACGAGTATATAGTAATGCCTTTTTGATTGACTAATGCACCCTCTGTCTTTAAGTATCTAATGAATATATATTTTAAGGAGTATCTTGATGACATTCTAGTGGAATTTGTTGGAGATATTTTGGTATAATCAAAAGGATAATAATATCATGTAAATCACTTGAGGATTATTCTAAAGACTCTTAGAAGAAATTAATTATATTGGATATTTAGAAAGTTTGAATTATGGATTTTGGAGATTTATTTTCTTCACCATATTGTTTCTAAGTATGGAATCACTATTGATCCGTCAAATAAAAATTCAATCCAAGAATTTCCATCACCGATATATAAATTGAGTTATGTAGTTTTATTGTTTAAGCAGGCTATCATAGACATTTCGTCAAGAATTTTTCCTACTTGGATAACCAATTAACCAATCACACACATAAAGGGGTTAAATTTGTTTGGAAAAAAGAGTTTGAAGAATGTTTTGAAGAACTGAAGAAAATATTAGTCAAGGCTCCTATATTGACTCTAGCATCAGGGAAAGGTGGGTTTTTTATTTATAGTGATGATTCAATGAAAGTAATTAGTTGTGTCCTCATACAGAATGATAGAGTTATTGCATATGGATCACGAAAACAAAAATGTTAAAGAACAAAACTATCCCACACATGATCTTGAGTTAGCAACTATAATATTTTCTCTGAATATATGTGGACACTATCTCTATGGTGAAAGATGAGAGACTTGTGCTGATCACAAAAGTTTGAAGTATATTTCCTCACTAAAAGAACTCAAAATGAGGCAAAGTTGAAGGCTTGAACTACTCAAGGATTATGACTGGACAATACACTACCACCTTGGGAAGGTAAATAAGGTATAAGATGATTTGAGTAGAAAAGATCACAGAGTTTTGAAGAATATGATAATTGAATGGGATCCAATTTTCATGGATCTAGTAGAGATGGATATGGGAATAACCGTAGTAGGTGAAACATCAACTATTTTTCACATTGTGGCCAAGACATCTTTACTATAAAGGACAAAGATTTCTCATACTGATGATGAGGAGTTTCAAAAGAAGATTAAAGCTATAAATGATGGGGGATTGAGTGACCTCCTATATGAAGATATAATTTTGAAATTTTGGATGTGGATTTTGGTTCCTGATATACCAGATCTAAAAAGGGAACTGTTGAATGATGCTCATAGATTCAATTTCTCTATACACCCTGGTAGCACTAAGATGTATAGATATTTGAAGGAACATTTTTGGCGGGACAACATTAAGAGGGATATTGATGATTTTTTGTCATGATTTCTGGTTTGTCAACAAGTGAAAGCTGGAAGGAAAAATCTTGGAAGAGTCATGCTACATCATCCCATACCTTAGTGGAAATGAAATAATATTATGATGGACTTTGTCATTGGGCTACCAAAGTCTCCTAGAAAGAATGATGAAACAAGGGTCATTGTTGGTTGTCTTACCAAGCTAGCACATTTTATTGTTATAAGAGAAGATTTACCACTTGAACGTCTGGAAGGACTATATATTAATGAAGTTATAAGACTCCATAGTTTACCCCTATCGACTGTTTCTAATCATGATCCCCATTTTACGTCAAGATTCAAGTAAAGTATTTAGAAGGACATGGATACTAATTTTCGTTTAAGCACTGCCTAGCACCCTCAAACCGATGGATAATCAGAATTGACTATTCAAACATTATAAGACATGTAGAGATCTTTCTCGGTTTACTTTCTAGGTATGTTCGATCAATACATACTTCTTGTATAATCATAATATAACAATAGCTTCAATTTAATTATTCAGATGGCACCATATGAAATGTTATATGGAAATAGATGTTGCACACCAACAAGTTGGGATGATGTTTGTGAAAAAATCGTAGGCCAAGAACATGTTGAGGAAACAATAAAAAAGGTAATGTTTATCCAAACCCACATCAATGCATCCAAAAGTTGGAAAAATAGAAATGACATTAACCGATGAAAGGATTTATAATTTTAAATAGGAGACTGTGTTTCCATATAGGTATCTCCCTGGAAGGGTGTTATATGTTTTGGTAAGATGGGTAAATTGAGTACTAGGTACATCAGGACTTTCGAAATTCTATAAAACATTGGAGTTTTATCTTATCAATTGGAAATGCTTCCAAGTCTCTCTGATGTTCCTGATGTATTCCATGTATCATTATTGATAAAATACATGCCTGACCCAACAATTGTACTCACCTATGAGGAAATTGAACAGGAACCTGATATTTCTTCTTGTGAAGAGCCTGTCAAAATTATTGATAACAGAGAACAAGTGTTGAGAAACTGGAAGACTTGTCTGGTGAATGTTCTATGGAGAAACCATAAGATAAAAGAGACAACATGGGAAACCGAAGAACATATGATGAAGAACAACCTGTATATTTTTATGGAATAATATTCTAGAAATTTTGAAGAAGAAAATATTTTAAGGATGACAGAATGTAACACCCTAAGATACCAAGGTATGTTTCCCTTTGAATAATTCATTAGATAGTATTGTACGGAACTTCGAGATTCCAACACATGGGTTGAAGTCACTTGTACACTAATTTGACCATATATATTTTGAAATGTATATTTCTGTCGTTTTCCAAACAAGGTATATTATGACCTTTTCTGACAAAATTAAGGTAAGAATGTCTTTTTATCCTATATGATGGGTGTTGCTATTTTACACCATTATATCATTGTCAAAGAATCCCATACTATCTTATAAGAATATTTTAAAAATAAATGTTTTCTTTTATAATTGTAAGAATTTTAAATGATTTCAAAATATAAATTGATATTTCTCTAAAACAGTTTTGATTCCATCTATTTCCACATCCTTCATTGGATTTTAAGCTTGTTTGAGGTTGATTTATTATGATACAAAACATCCATAATTTATTGAAGGATATGTGATATATTTGACAACATATGTGATATTTTTACACCATTCATTGATTATGGATAATGTATTTACATTTCGTATCCTATTTTTAATACAAATGTTTATGTTATGTTTATAACATTTCATATGAGGAATGAATTGGACTTAGTAAGTGACGGGTGGAGCCTGCTATAGCTCCTCGATGCATCGTTATGTCTAATGAGGCAAACTTATGTCTTGGCACATGTCCTTGAGAAAACATTATTTGTATTCTTGGAAAAAATCCTTGACTATGTGGTTATGAAGTATGGCATTATGCATTCTATCATTTTGAAAGTGGCTATTGATATTACATGGGATTATTCCACTAGTGGAATATCCACATGAATATGTAAATGGAATTATTTGATTTTATCTTTTAAATATTATTTTTATGATTAATTTTAAATGGATTTTTTTAGTATTATACATTGCATTAAATGATTATGCTTATTTATAAATGTTCCCTCTATATTGTTATCCTTACAGCGCATCTGAGCTCACCACTTTCTATGTTTTATTTTTTTTGGGATGTGAAGAATTATATTATGGTTGACCTATACGGATAGTATAAGGATATAAGTGTGTTAAAAAGGTGATAAAATGTTTTTGATGTTTTTATTTCATGATGTAATGTAAATCATATGAAAGTATCTACTACTTCAAAGGATTCAAAACATATCAGTCATTCATAACATGATTCTTTGTATTATGAAAATGTTATATAATAATTTACCAACACTGGGTTACTCGTGTCAGGGCATTACATGAGACCATGAACTATTTGATAAAGGCTAAAGGGAAGATTCTAGGGTGGCAAATTTTTTGAAAAAACCATGCTAATTCGGGAAATGTTTAGAAAATGACCATTTAAATAGTATGAGTATGGTTTGGGTTTTATTAATGCTAATCATACAAGGATCATTTTGAGGTAGTGGTTGGACCATTTTTTGTGTATGGTTTTCCAAACCATGTGACAAAACAATGCACGACTAAAAATGTAGATCATAAAAAAGTTGATCTAGGTCATATTTGAGTTTCAATTCCTATATTTCCACCAAAATCATGTTAAATTAAGAATTTTCACTCTCAAAGTATGGAATAATTTTCCACATCCATTTGGAAGAGATCCTAATGTATTACATGGTATTTAGAAGATAGTTTCCGATGATATGTGTTCTTACATTTTACTTATTGATGATATTTCTTATAAATTTTTCTCAATATCTACGGGTTTATTGGAACTATATATTTTGGTTAGATCTAAGATAGCTGATGAAAAATATTGTTATATTTGGCTAGGTTTATGATTGGGTAATAGATCTTAGTTTGTTTCATTGTGATTCAATACAGATTCATCAATGTTTGGGTGCCATTACAAATTTTCATCATAAAACATATTGTCGTTTGATTCACATTAGAATCCATTATTTATTGCAAGAAGGATTAGTTTGAAATTGATTTCATTGATAAAATTTATTCTGTATTCATTTTAAATTTATTATTGAAAACCAATATTGAGTGTTGGTTTCTAGAATTTATGAAATTGGGAATTTTGATGAAAAGTGATATTAGTAACATTATTATTAAATAATTGTTTGGTTCTGATGCATGGAAATGTGTTTTCAATAAAAATTTTGGAATTTTGGAATTTATTTTTAAAAGGTTTTCAATAAGAAAATTATTTTGTTGAAATGTTTGAAATTATGGTTTTGACATGACTTGGTATAATGTTTGGTGTGATTTGAAATTGAATTTACATGTCCCAAATTAAATATGACATGAATCTCAGTGCAAATGGTGTAATGTGTTTGGAGATTTAATTATCGAAGGATGACTTGGATGACTGAGGAGAAACCACTCGTGAGTACAGAACTGTCAGTTCGAATTATTCATGTGTATATGTGTTCATTTATCGATAAGAATTAGATAATTCAAAATAAGATATGGAATTTTTTTAGGAATTTGTTTGGATTCATTCCTCAGAACATATTATTGTTTATAGATTTTTAAGAATGGAAATTTTTTATATTTTTTTATAAACTAATATATAAAAAATTATATAATTTTTGTATATAAATGATCTAACTTGCTTCATCCTATGTATGTGAGTAGAGAAGTCATTTTGGGAAAACATAATGAGTATTAATACTCACCCCTTATTTTTCATATTGGTGCTTTTTAAAATGTTGTTCCTCAAGATGTGGGAATAAGTAAATAATCCCACATCTTTAGATATAAATTTTGATGCATTGGATGTTTTGGAGATGGATCCTAGAGTGTGATTGGACATTGGAGTTATCATTGGACACATTTGAGTTTTATTTTCATCAACAATATACTTTGATATTGTATTCTATGTTTAATGTACATGGTTTTAGTTTTATTTATCAAAATGAAAATTTTCATTTCCACTCATTGATATCATGAATAAAATATTTGTTTGTTTGGTTATGGATTGTTTGGGTATTTTTTTATTAAAAATGTGAAAATCATCCCCTGTATCTATTAAATCCATAAGAAATTTATTTCTATTATTTGGAACAATGGGGATGACACTTAAGGACATGTAATTTCATCCCACTATCTCAAAAAAAAGATAAGAAGAGGGATAGTACATGTGGTATCAATTTTTTCAACCTTAATATCTATTTTAGACATGTTGTACCAACATAGTACAACAATTTTTATAGGAAAAGTGGAATTTATCTTGGTATTCGTTGTCTTTAATGGAGTTGAATACTTTCTGCTATATTTCATGAGTTAGTATCATAGATAGGAGTAGGATTGTACAGACATAAAATGTAGAGAATAAAAATATATAGATAATTTTTTTATTATGGAACATCATGTAATTTGGGATATGTAATTTATGTGTTTTATAGAAACATATAGCAATTAAAATTTAATTTTCGTGGGTTTATTTAATGTGACGGTCGTGAAAGGAATTAGTGGAATGACATCCCACTATAAGTGTATATATCATTATTAGTAATGACACTTGATATTGGTCAACGTTTTAAAATTTTAAAAATTATGAAATATATTCATATGAAACATTTTAAAAAATAAAAAGATGGTGGTATTTTAAAAATGGTTAAATTTTCAAAAATTAATTCATATTTAAAAAATATAAATGAAATTATAATTTTTTTAATTTGGAAATCATTAATGAGATAGTATAATGTGATTTTATATGAAATGATAAGCCTCATATTAATATATCGTTAGACTTATGATGTTTATTGTGTTTTTTTTTGAAAATGGAACGAGGAAGGAATCTTAGAAACCAACTAGAAGAATATGTTGAGAATATGGTTTCAGCAGAGCCATAGGTGAACCAAATATTTGTTCAGAGTATAGTCCAATCATTTTAGGATGTGTACAATGAGAACATGAGGTATGAGCCAATGAAATTTGTTTATTCAATCCAATTACATTAGTAAAATCAACCAATATTTTATGTTGATTCTGAAAAAGAGAAGGTAGAGGTGTTCCTTAATAGTATGAATCATAACATTGATTTCATCGGCACACCAATAGACTATTACTGATTTACAAAAATTGTTCAACCTAAATTGTGACATTGTAAAAAAAATGTATGTGAACTAAACATGATATAACTTATTCCCACATGTTCCAAAAAAATCATGAGTGTGTGTTCTGATCATGTCCTCAAAAAACTAGATAGTATGATCCTTGTTCCATTCCACATGTAGGTTGAAGGAAGTGACCATAAACACATAATTTCTATTCACCATCAATAAGAAATTACAGAATTATGTTGTAAAATGTGAATCTCTATTAGAAATGTCTCTTTAATGTACCATATAAAAAATAATATTTGAAACATACACATCACAAAATTGATACACTATAAAAGAATCTTGAATTAAAATTAATTGAACTATCATTTAAAAAAGCACTATTAAAAAATCATGTAAATTTTACATGGATTCCTTTGTAATCCCACCATAATGTTTGGGGTAATTTCACCCATCTTTTTATATGGAATTTTAATTGGCTGTAATGAAACAGTAGGTCGTTGGTGACCATGTTTTTCCTAAAAATGGGTATTATATCATGTTATAAAACCTAATATCACATTATTCATTACTATTCTGCAAATAAATATACAATTTTCATGGTAAATTTTTATGAATCCAAACAATTCTTCCCACATCGAGTCGTGAAACTAATTCATTATGTCTCCATGCATTAAAGAAGTCATAATAATTTTCCAAAAAATATTGAAGATTTCATAATCATTGATGGTCTAGTCAAGATATTTATCCCCACTTTTATAATTTCCCTTCAAATCGAAAATGTTTTTCCTCATTCTAACATCTCTCTACACAGCCCATAAGAGAAAAATAGATGTATAAATATTCAATTTTCATATGTCACTTCCCCTCCTAGTCATTGACGAGAATCTCAATAAAAAAATCCACTATCTTAAACATTGAACTCTATTCATGTACTTACCAATATGTATTTTCCAACTCAAATAATCAAAATAACTACTACCCTCTTATAGTCTATATGCTAGCTCGATATAAATGGAGTATAAGTACATAACCCATATCTTATGTTGAATTTTTAAATGACACTAGGGAATTTTTTTTGTTCTATAATAATCAAGAAAAATAATAATATATTTATCTATATAAATTTTTTTCCAACTCTATAATGAATATACCACTGTGTCCAAATCAATGTCATGTGTAGGATAGTTCCCCTCATGTAGCCTCTACTATAGTGATTTGTATGCCATGAATTGATATCCCTACATCAACATAATCCCATTTCTAATATATGATTCATGACAATAAAATGTATACACTACACATGGGTTTGGTAAGATCAAAATTAATGTACTTGAAAAATAATTCCTTAATTCCAAGAAAGAATTCTACAATTCCTTCAATAACTCCATATTTATACCCTACGTGGCATGGCATAAGAGGTGACCATCCTAGTGATAAATGTATTTGATGAAACATCTATAATATATTATAAACCCCAAACTCTTTAAATATCATAATCATACATGGGTATCTATAATGAAAGAATTTCTTAAACCATTTTCGGGTCACCTGATAGTACTTCCTCCATGATGATGTAACCCAAGAAATGAATTATTCTAATCCAAAAATGACACTTAGATAGAATATAGTATAATCAATTAATTCTCAATGTACTCAATATGATACACATATGTGTGGAATGATCATATCGAGTCTAGGATTACACTATGATTTTACAAGTGGAGAAACCAAAAACCAACCCATGAATGGGAAACATATTTTCTTCATAAATTCCATTCAAATTGTATGATAATTGTTTTTTAGAAAATTTATAAATAATGAATTTAAACAATCAATATATATGTATAAAAACTATGAATTAATTATAATAGGATCATTATTTACTCATCTAATAGCCTGTCTTCAAATAATTTTTAGAGGATAAACAATGACAACATATAGAGTCAAAAAGAGTATCAATATGTGGAATATGAACCCAACTTCTATTCATTATAAAGTTTAACATTAATTAAATTACATATAAATAGAAATATGCATCCTCCATCATTGAAAACAAAACAGAAGATCCCTAATGGGGTGTTCTTAGATTGATGAATCCTTTATCATCCAGCTCCTCCAATTACATCTTAAGATCATGAAGCATTGTTATTTCTTTTAAATATGGATTTATATTAAATGGATTATCTCAATTCCCCAATTTGACTAAGAAAAAAATATTCTGAGTAGGTGGAAATGATAAAAACCCACTACAAACACATCCAAAACTGATTCCTGATAGGAGGGAATACATCATGCTCCAATCCCTTATAATCAAACATAACAGTCACAAAAAATGTTGTTTTCCACCAATCATATGAAATAATGTCCTTATATTTCCAACTTGAATATCCCACTCAACATGATAAACATAAATGTAACAATTATGAGATCTGAACATCACCCTTTGAAAGTATAAATAATTTTTTTATATGATACGAACTATTATATTCTCAATAACATGTTAAAAATATAACATCTCAAGAAAAAATAATTCATAAGTGATACTATAGCTAGAAATATCGATGGAACACTCTAAGAATCATGAGATACATTCCAATCACACTCCTAATAGTATACTAATTGACATAAACTTGAATTTATACTTCGTATTGATACTCGATCCATATTCATAATCATAACACATAAATGAGTGTTAAGATCTTGTTTCAATAAATGAAAATGATATCATATTTGATATAAAAATTATACCTAAAATAGATTATGACAGACCCTTGCTATTGGTGATAGATGTTTGAATTGAAAGCACCTGACCTATCAATATACCTATATCATTAGTATATGTCACTTGTGTTATGATAAATACTTATTCTGATAGTCTTAATCTGACATACCAACTCCACCACCTCAACTAGGACAACTGCTGGAACATTAACTACTTGACTGGTACTATGTAGCCAATGTCCTTCTAGTGCTCTACATCAACCAAGGCTTCCCATCACTACCCATTTATTAAAGGTTCCTATAGAACCCCTATAGGTGTACCTCATAAAATATAATCAAACATATAATAGTGGTCAATGAAAAGGAACTATCACATTATATGGATTTCAAAATTGAAAATATACTACATTACTATAACACTAAGAGGTCACTCCCCTCCCTTGGTTTTGTGGACAACCGACACCATGGAAATAAATCATATAAGGAAGAATCGAAACATCAAAATATGTACCTCTTTATCTATTAGATAATCTATCATATCCTTTCTTAGAACCCCTTTTTATGTTCCCCATAGAAATGTGAATATGATTGAGAACATTATTAGACTTCTTCAACTGGATGATATTTTTCTATGAATTAATATCTCACCTTAGTAGATAAAAAAATTCTTCTCCCTTACCACCTTCTCACATGTTAGTTTTGGATAATAAATTTTTAATTATGTTTAGTATAAAATATAATATATTTATAACATATTCTACTAGGTAAAAATCATTAACTATATGACCCCTTCCTATCATATTGTCTATGGGTTGAATTTCACCAAAAATATACCTTAGAAATTATTCTAATATATACCCCTTATCTTCTCAACCTATACATGAACATCCAACAAGTTCCTCATTGGTCCTCAGAATATATACATTTCCAGTTTTTTCATTCTCTCATTTCGGGTACCATGTTTTCTATTATCTTCTGGATAAGATCAATCCAAAATATTATTTCCATAGTTCCTCCCTCTTAGAAAACAATATATGGTACTACATATCAAACTCTCATTTAGATCAAGCAATCAAGGTGTATCCCACTACATGTTACTCTACATAAAAATCATAAAATGAGTGAAATTATATAAAATATTTTATTCCAAAATATTATTCCAATCCATTGGTGTTATTTTTTTTCTACTAGATGTTATACCATAGTAATTCCATAAAATCTCCCAGCCCAAAAATTTCATCACGGTGGGATCATTCACTAATTATGAACATATGTTTTATGGAAAATAATAAGTCATTTCATAGTTATAGAAAAGTGTGCTTCCAACTAGATGTAATAAAGCTACACCATATATACTATCCCAAAGATCAAAACAATATCACTATCACAACCCTCAACATTCCATATGTTGGGATATGCAAAATTTTGGGTAATACAAACATAAAATTTCTATGACAATCATTAGAAACCATTTAAAAAACTTAAATCTGTTAAAATATTTTAATCCTCGTCATTATGAACCATTATAACCAATTTAATTAAAACACATAAATTTTTAAACATGTCCTACTATTATTGCTAGGAACTATTTATCTAAACTACATGATATTGGAATTAATAAGATTTACCACAACCAACTTTACTTTCTACGTGTTCTTACATAATTAATGTCAATGAAATACCTAGGTTAGATAAATAGTAATTCATATACAACATCATTCCAGGAAATTCCCTTGTAACCTACACATTACAATATTACTTTCCATTTTTGTGCCCAGGTACCCTTCTGGGTACATGCTAGGTTTCTATCCCCATATGATGTAGTCTGTGACGTGTGTCAGAAGACATGTAAACCTTGTCAATAGTTGTGTGATATTTTTCATCAAGAAGAAAACATAGTGGCACATATGGGGTCCCACTAGACATTTTTTTATGGTACATTCAATGTATTTTTTTGAATTTAACATAATCTAGTTATTCATTCAGGAATAATATAATTTTTATTCCAATATTGTTGTGGATAATTTCCATTAAGATAAAATCGGCCCTCTACTAAGACTCACTATAATCATTGGATTGATTCATCCCATCAAAATACAATAACGTATGCTCCTAACTTGAATAGAAAGATCTTGGAAATCTAAAACACAAATAGGAATCATCTAATCCAAGGGAATAACCACATTCAACATCATACACCACTGTTGTGGCATTGATATAATATTTGAATACAAAATGTTATTTAGTTTTGTTGAAAAGAGAATGTGAAATGATCACCTGACATGTAATCATAAAATCCCTAGTCAAAGAAAGAAAAATTGAAATTTAAATATTGTGGGTTAAAATATAAAACCACAATAAGAGGAAAGAATCATGTTTTTTTTGGGTGGTCCTAATTCAATTAAAATAAGAACAAAAATCAAAGAGAAAAATTTACTACCAATAGATGTTTCCCCAAATCCCATGTATTGAAACCCTCACCCAAAACATAGTTGACCCATTAATAAATATGATGGTTTATTGTTTTGTGTTCATCATGATATAATAAAATGGGAATATCATATAATAAAATCCCCCACCTCTTGTTAATATTGATCTTTATGGAAGAAGAAATGTTCATCACTGTTGTTAATATGAATCTCATCCTATATTGATAATAGTGATCCTCTATCTCCCATTATCGCTCACCTTGTTCTTCTCCATGATATACTGACAAATCCCTAGTGTATATGGATAACCTATGTAATTTACCATAGGATGGTTTAAGTAGTTATTAATTTAATTATATTCTTAATTAATTATAAATTAAATGTATTTATTTATTTACATATTATCCCACACAAGGTGGTTCTCAGTATAAGAATCTATATGTTCCATTTTTATGTCTTGACCATGGTAAAGTTAATGTTCATGAATAAAATAAGATCTCTAATTTCTGATCCAACCCATGATTGAGAGATAATTAAATATTTTTGAAAATCCAATCAAGTATTATATTAATATATTTAACATTATTATTATATAATTTATATGACCATCAGGACTTAATATTTCCTTCTGTCTCAATTACATACTCTGATAATATTATTAGATATATTTCATATATTTAGATGAAAAAAATAGAGAAATTACATTCCCCATCCATATAGACTTTCCTCCTGTTTTTTGAAAAATTCTACTCAAATGGTGGCAGTACAGCTCTCACATCTCGGTCTCCCACTCCCATGTGGTCCCTTAAATATTCAACAGCTATGACCAGACATGCACCATGTGGGTCACATTCCCACAAATGATCTTCTCCTTCCTAAAAATGATCTCCACAGGCTAAAATGCAATAGTATCTCTATCCTTGATGTACAATTTTCCATCATCGATAACATTTGATGGGTCATGTAGATACCTCATATTCTTAGAAAAAAATGATTATTTCATCTACCCAATCTAATAATAGTCATAGGTCCATTTTGTATACAACCCTTATAGGCCTTTGAAGTACATGGAGAGGGTAAAAGAATCTCAAAAATAGGCTACCAACCTAAAAAATTTCTATAACCCACTTTAAGGTGATACCCTAAAGAAAACATGATCTCCATCCATAATCAACTATGCCCACCTATTTCCATCTATATAAGGCTTCTAATGGTTTTGTGAAGTACCCATAAATTAATACATGCCTTGATCCATCTCTGTCATAGATCACACCAAATATGAACGCATGAGTGGAGCCTAACCAAGATCAGTCCAACATAGAGGTGGAATACATGATCACCCATAAAATTCTTCGAATAGTTACATAAGGACTATGGATGTGATATTATTATAATATTATATTTCCCATGTTGAGGGTTTTCTAAAATATTTTTCCAAAGTCTAACATAATGGAAGAATCATTGTCCTCCTAATCATGAATGGACCACTCATTCTGAGGTGAAATGTCATGAACAGTTGTAACTAACTCCCAATAAAATCCTATAATAATCTATATAATCAAATCATGAAGTAATCATCAGGGAATGAAACAATCATAAATAAACTATGTGAAGGAAGATAATTTCCTCATTTGAACACCTCCCATACACAATATTGGACTCTTCTCTTGGATTGATATGTTGTGGGTTGAATTATTGAGTTATTCTTTGATCAATCGGATATAATTTTGTTCTATAGGCCTTTTATTAAACACATCATGAATTCAGTAGGTATAACACCCCACATTCATGTTGTTACCTCATGGGGTTCAGCAAAACTCACTTGAAAATCATGTAAGGTTGTCACTTTCTAAAAATTGAGGCACTGAGAAACAGTAATTTAAACAAAATTCTATATCCTATACCACCATTAATAACATAAGTGGTCCTTGTAGATCTCTTACACAACTATATGTATAATAAAGGGGATGTAATAAAATCAATCATCAGCTACTCATGAACATCCAATGGTACCATCACTAATCTAGTGAAAACGAATACATTTTCCCCACCTTTAAGAAAATCATCAAGAGAACATATACTAGATATATGAGCATGTGAATTCACATAGATTGCATATCCATGTTGAGCCTCTATAACAAGATTTATATGCTGTGAGTACCTCATCGAATATGAAAAAACATCAATGATCCTAACATGAGAGACACCTCCACCCATAAATGATAATATAATCTCATACTATGAGAATCTACTACCACATTCCCTTTACTAGGATTATATAATAGCTTGAATTCATAATCATATAGGAAATATAGACATCACCTCAATTCCCTAAGAAGATCCACTTTGAGAGATGATATAATTGAATCTATTATGGATATAATACACCATAACTATTACAGAAATAAGTTTATGTCACCAAAAGATTATTTTTAAGACTAATATTATTACGAACAAGAACTGAGTTCCTTCCAACCCAACATCCGACCTGAATGAAGACATGTACCAAACGGAATTCTTGATCCCCATGTGATGCAAACTAGTGTCGGGAATAACATTAGTCACTAATGGGAACCATTATTTATGAAAATACTAAGATCAAATATATAATCATGCCACATTGATCACATTGAAAAATCCAACACCTGCTCATAAATAAATATATAAACAGTTCTGGATACAAATACAACTAGAAAAAAAGTAGAAAACTAATTAAAAAACTAAAATCGCGATACACCAACAAGATATTAATTTGACCCCTTGTGTAACATCCCGGTTTCATGAGCCGCATAGAGGATCCCCCGTACCTGGGTGGTCACATGGCTTCAAGTGCATTTCCCCGAAATTCTGAGGCCACTGACTTGCAGCGCGGGCCTTGGGTGTGATTGTGGGGAAACTATGACACCCAAGGGCCTCGCTCCTAGTCGGAAGCCTCTGTAAACTAGGGAAATGAGCTTGATGCCATGTGACCATCTGTGTACATGGGTGCCACTTGCGGCTCTCACAACGGAGATGTTACAAAGTTGTATGAGAGACTGATTCTTTCTTCATGAATTACATTTTGGAACATATATCTAGGGATAGGAAAGAATATGTACCTGGTAATAAGCTGTTCCTAGGAGTAGCTAACATGTGTACACAGAAAATCCAATTTACCTCGTTATTAAAAAATTTCGAGTTTTGCAATTTTACAGTTTATTTGATTTAACCATTTGGGTGACTTTCATTTTTGGGGTGTTATTGTTGAAGTTATTAAGGTTCTATTTCTATTAAAACCTCATAATATTAGGGTATTCCATCTCATGCATCATATATGTACTTTCTAGAGATCAGTTGTCATGCATTCTGGCCATGCCATTTAGGTTGCATTAACAATTTCATGTTGCTGTGATACATGTTGTGCATGTTATGCATGCTATTGTGATATATGACTTGATATACTACCTTCTTTTGATAAGGTATTGAATTGTGTAAGGCATTATTTAAATGAATGCCAAAATTTGGTTCTTGAAGTGTTATGGGCCCTCATGTACCAAATATTTTGGATCACTGCTCTGTTATGTTTTTATATAACATGTATAAGATTACATGCTTTGATTCGTTTGTAGTATGGTCCCTCATGGATCATATTTTTTGAACTTTAATATTCTTTTCAATATTTTTTTCGCATCTAGAGTAGTTTCTGAGGATTTCAGTCCAGAAAAATCCAGAATACATGGTGTATAATGGTGAATACATGCCACATGTCTTTCTATTTGGAAGGTACTATTTTTCTTAAGTCCATGTTTGTACTATATGTACACACCGTGTAGTCTATAACCGTGTTACTAACTGTGTGGGTAGAAATATGGGGTTGGGAAATATTGGTATAATGATCTGTGTGCCGAATGTATGCGTTGTGTGTTTTATACCATGTGTTCACCTGTGTGACTAAGGAAAAAGATGGATAAATATTCTCTTATAAATGTCGTGTCATTTTTGAAAGCACCATCTAGTGTAACCCGAGTATCTGGCAGTGTATCGAACAACATGGGTCGGTGAAATCCTTCAAGTACACGTCGTGTCCATTTAGAACAAGTCGTGTTGAGTGGGTCGTGTAACAAGCCCTTTGACTAACAACACGGGCTGGTGAAGTTCGTCTAGTACATGACATATCTGTAATTAACATGCCTTGTAATATTTTTCAATAATAACAGTATGGATTTGCTGTGTTAATGAACTTGGGAATGGGAAGAGGATTCATGTATACACTGTGTGTTAGGAAAACACATCGTGTGTATGGGGTGTTACACCACCAGTTTTGGAAGAAGTACATGCCAATGTGAAGTCTTAAGGGAAAAACAATGTAGGAATTATACATGTCATGTATCCATATTTGGAAATAATTTAATGCTTTATTTATCTTATTCCCTTCTCACACGTATAGTTTTAAGTCCTCGATAATCTGGATATAAGGTGTGTGCATGACCGTGCAGAGTCATGCCACCAAGACGTCCTCAGGTTGTCGGCCAGTTACAGGGTAGTGAATAGACACCATATATGGAAAATAAGGGACTACTAGCAGATCCTCAAGTTGTTGCAATCGTGGCACTAGCCGTCATTCTGGACACATGTGCAGATGCACAGTTCTGAGAGAGCATTATGTGGTTTATGTAGACCTTCCAAGGAGTACTGCACTATGCCCATTTTATGGAAGAGTTGACATGGGTATTCTAGCGGTAGAATCATCCAACCTTCATAGGTGAAAGAGGAACTGAAGTTGCAGAGTCATAGATAGATGTAATTTTTTATATCTTCGAGCATATGTTGATGCCTCTAGAGAAAAGGGTGATGCTTTCTATGTACATACTTTAGGATTCTTCCATGAGATGGTGGGATTTGATCTCACAGGTGCAGCGCCAATAGGTTATGCCATGGGATGAGTTCTAAAATTCCTTCTATGACTACTTCTACCGGAATAATATGAGGGACGATCGAGCTAAATATTTCATGAGTCTAGAGTTGGGTACCCTTTTTTTTATGGATTATTTTTTTCACTTCACAGACCTATATTTCTTCACACATATTCCAGGAGGATATTGGATATTTATAGAAATAATGTTTAAGGATGGTATTAGGAATGACATCTGATCTTAGGTGAACATCATTAGTTTGACTTCTATAACATCTATAGTCAACCAAGTGCTAATCACGAAGCACAATTTCAGGGATTCTATAGTGGTGATCTAGGGATGTTTGACATCCAAATCTGGTATCCCTCTTACTGGATGCAGGTATCCCTCCTACTAGATGCAGTAAGCACCACAGGGAGTCTTCATGTGGAGATGTAAGGAGAAGAAAGACTTATTCTTGTAGCCAGGTGTTGTGCTACTAGAGTGGGAAGATCAAGCATATGGGGCCACATTTTCCGAGAGTCATAGTGGAGTTCCAATCGTGTGGTATGATGAGTCATCTTAGGCACTTCTGTCAGATCTTCTCACCAGGAGAAAGTGACATGAGTATTTATTTGACTCTGCATTTTGGAGAAGCACCACCAATTTATCTTAAGTCAGGGGAATGAAATTATTCATTCCATTCATGTTAAGGTGAAGGTCATGGTCGTGGTATTTAGTCGCCAGGATTTTAGTGACAACAGGGTGTATCAACTCAGGGTAGTCAGGCAAGGTCACAAGGCCATGGTGCAGGCTAGACTTTTGCTGTGGAGTAGACTCTGTGGGAGAAAGATCCCAAAACATCCACAGTTCTAGGTGCGATGCTAGTTTCCTCAGTTTTATCTTCTGATCTTTTTGATACAGGGGATTCCCATAAATTTATATCTATTACTGTTATGGTAATTTTTGGGCTGTATATCTTATCTTCTACCGATATCTTGACGTTAGAAAGTACTTTGGGGACTAGAATGGCTAGCGTACATTAGGTCAAGGAGATCCCACAAGAGGTTGGTGGGTGTCATTACTTTTGGTACCTCAATATTAAAGAGATGATGGGATATTATGTCATTATCAGAAGGGATTGGTTTGTTCCCTTCCCGGGAGTTGTTAATTGCAATCGTCGTAGGGGGAGGTTCATGTCCCCAGTGGGAAAATCATTTCTTTATAAGAAAAAATGGGGTGTCTAGGTGAGAAAATAAGGACACGAGCATCATTGGTGGAGATGAGTTACATCCCAGATTTCTAGTCTATATCTGGATAACTAGGGGACTTCACAGATGGAATTTCCTCTAGTGGTGGATCATTTCAAGAATGTCTTTATAGAGGATGTTTTAGGTTTTCCTCTGGAGGGAAAGGTGGAATTTTCTATCGAGAATGTGCCAGGAGTGGCACGAGTGTCCATTCCTCTTTATAGGATATATACACTTGAGTCATAGGAGATCAAGAAGAAGTTGGAGGAGTTACCAGAAAAGGGGTTATTCTGACCCAATACATCTCCTTGGGGTTCACCTATCCTATTTTCAAAGAAGTCAGATGATAACTCAGACCTTAAGTGGATTATCAGAAGTTGAACTAGTTGACATTTGAGAACCGATATACCTTTCTGCGGATTGATGATCTCTTTGATCAACCTTGAGGAGCCCAAGTGTTCTCAATTTTTGAATAGATATCCAGTTACTATTAGTTACTCTTTAGACCATCAGATGTACCTCTTACAACCTTTCAGAGATGGTATGATCTATATGACTATGTGGTTATGTCGTTCGGTCTCACAAACACACCTACATTTTTAATGGAACTGATGAACTGAGTGTTCTATCCGTTCATTGATTTTTTTCATGGTAGTCTTTAGTGATTATATCTTAGTGTACTCTCAAAGTCGACACAACCATGCCACACATCTTGAGATCATTTTGAGTACACTGAGAGAGAATCAGTTATATGATAAAATCTCAAAATGCTACTTTTGGATAGACCAAATTTCCTTCTTGGGTTATGTTATCTCAGTGCCAAGAGTATCAGAAGACCCATAGAAATTGAGATCAGCAGTTTCTTAAGAGTAGCCGAAGAATGTCATTGAGGTATGATGTTTTCTAGGGCTGTATGGTTACTACAAAAATTTTATATAGGAATTTTTCACGCTTATCAGCACCATTTATGGGCTTGACTAAGAAGGGTACAAAGTTCATGTGTCCAGTTTTATGTGAGTTAGCCTTTAAAGAGCTAAAAGGAAGGTTGAATTCAACACCAATACTAGTTTTATGAGAGCCGAGAAAGATATATATTATTTATTGTGATGCATCAGGTATTATGGTAGTAGTAGTGCTTGTGCTGGGTGAAGGAGTCATTGAGTATGGGTCTCAGCAGTTGAAGCCACATGAGAGTAACTATCTGACACAAGATCTGAAGCTAGCTGTAGTTGTTCATGCCTTAACCTGTTGGAGATATTATTTTCTGGGAGAGTATTTTGTGGTTTTCACCGACCATAAATGTCTCAAGGTGTATCTTCTATCAGCATGACCAAAATTTGAGACAACGATGGTTGGTTGATTACCATCTGTCTTTTGACAATGATCTTGCCTACATTATTGGGAAGGGAAACACGGTTGATGATGCATTGAGCCAGAGGACTCTGGTGAAAGCAGTTAGAGATTCCATCAGTGAATGGAAATTTATGGCTCTATTCTATAAGATGCATTTGGAGGTGCACGACAGTTAGGGTTAACCATTTCATTCTTATTTGGTTGTTACCTCTACTCTATATAATGGAGTGAAAATGAGGCATCTATCAGTTTTTGAAGGCCTAGTCTAACGTGAGAGTGTTGTAGGAGAGGAACCTATTCTTGGATGGATAGTGGGTGGGGATGATATCTTGCGTTTTCATGGATGCGTGTAGGTGCTAGTAAACAGACACAAGGAGCTGATGTGAGACATTCATTCTTTAGTTTGGGCAGTTCATCATGGTGTCACAAAGATGTATCGTGATCTACACCATTGGTTTTTCTGGCTAATTTTGAAGAGATATATTTCTGGGTTTTTCATGAGATGTTCTACTTGTTAGTAGGTGAAGGAAGAGTATCAATGACCAGTAGGGCTTTTGCAGTTGTTACCCATTCTTGAGTGGAAATGGAACGATGTTGCGATGAATTTACTGACAGGTTTACTGAGGTAGCCTCAATTGAATAATGCAATATGGGTTGTCATTGACAGACTCATGAATGCTTCTCACTTCTTACTGGTTAAGGAGACCTTCAGTGTAGATGAGTTTGGAAGGATATAAATCTGAGAGTGTGTGCATCTACATTAGGTTCTACACTGCATTGTCTTAGACAGGGATGCGCATTTTACTCCTCAATTCTTATAGGACTTCAGAGGGCTGTGGATACATAGTTACTTTTGAGTACAAATAACCATCCTCAGAAATATGGTCAGTCCAAGCATACAATTCAGGTTCTTGAAGACATGATTCGAGCAGGCATCTTGGATTTTGAAGGTTTGTGGGAGGAGCACATACCTCTTGTAGAGTTTTCCTGCAATAATAGTTTTCAAGAAACTATTTAGATGTCACCTTACGAGTCTTTGTATGAAAGGCCATTCCAATCACCCTTATATTGGCCGGAGGAAGGAGAGGCTACTATGCTGGGACCACATCTTGTCCAGGAGACTATAGTGTAGATGAAGTTGATTTGGAAGAGGTTGGATACAGCTTAGTCGCAACATAAGTCTTATGTTGATCGACAAAGATGACCTCTGGATTTCAAGTTCAGAGATTTTGTATTCTTGCATGTATCACCGAGGATGGGACACATGTGGATTAAGAGGCATGATAAGCTTTCACCGAGGTACATCGGGTCGTTTGAGGTGTTGGAGAGTGTTGGGACGGTTGCTTATCAGTCGAATTTACCTTAGAGGAAATGGGATATGCATGACGTCCTCCACGTTTCCCAACATCGATTTTATATCTCATACCTGTATCATTTTTTCAACCTAATGAGGATGAGTTAGAGGTGGATTTCTCATTCGAGGAGCATCCAGTCTGGATTGTTGATCGATGTGAGAATGTTTCCATGGCCGGATTGTTCATCTGATATGAGGGATCTTGCAGCATGGGTGAGTACAGGACGAGACTTGGGAGAGAGATTCTGATGTATGGTCATAGTGGATGGAGTTGTTTGAGGATTCTTCTTCTACGCCACCATGCTAGGGAAATTCGGGGTCAAAATTATTTAATGGGGGAAGATTCTATGAATCCAGATCTTTTTTTCAGTTTTTTTTTCAAATTATGGTGCTTTTGAGAAAAATAAGACTTTTCCAGAAATTTCATAAGTTCATGTCGTGTACTCAGTTACCATGGGTAGCCGTGTGATTTCCCTATAATGGCCACGCACACAACCATGTGTGGTGACTTGGAGACCACCTAATACAGGGGCCGGTTAAGGCAAGTACGTGCCATGTACATATAAAGAGCACACAATATACTTTCTTTTTATTTCATTAAATGGATTGGGTCACGTCTAATTGGAAAAAGTGTCTTTTTCATCATCTTCAATGACTGAGAGAATATTTACGGTGTTGTTCTTTCTTTGATCCCCTGATTGACCATCTGTTCTCCGAATCGAACTCCATCAGTCGTGTTAGAATCGTATCGGTGAGTTATCTCTTCTTCTTGAACCTCTTTTCTTGTTTTCTCATCTCTCGTAATTTATCCTTGGTAGAACATTTTATATGTTTTTATAGATCTACCACGTTCTTGGTTGATCCAATGAATGATGTTGGGGTATATCGATCTCAAAACACAGAGGTAGGTGGCTTGTGAATTTCTATTGATTTTCATTGAATTTTATGTTAAAAAGTGCCCAATACCTCAGAACGGTGTATTGTGTGTTTATGGTTTTAACCCTGTTATTGAATGATATAATTTATATTCTTTTTTAGAGTTCAATTGAATGTGAATATGTTTAATTTATATACTTTAGATGTTTTTCCAATGCATATATTGTTTATCAATGTTTGGTCTTTATTAGCATGTTAAGATGATGTGATTTCCATTCCTAATGCAGATATAATGGTGAGAAATTTTTATCTGACATGTTGTTATATTGTATATTTTTTTCCAAGTAGTTCTTGAGGTATAAATTAGATGTTTTATATTTCTATGATCGATAAACTTATAGACGGCTCTGAAAACCTGGTGTAGTAGACCATAGGGAAAACGGATGTTGAGGGATTTTCCAGAGTGTCTGTTTATTGTTATGATGTGAGACCATAGGGGGAATTGAGGTAAGTGCATCCTCATAGTTCTTATAGTTCTTAAATGTAGGTCATAAGGGATATTAGATGTTGAGTGCTTCCTCATAGCGCCTTTTAGTTACAAATATGAGACTATAGGGGGGAATTGGCGGTGAGTACTTCCTCAGAGAGTCTGTGCAAAATCATAACTAGTGGGGTCAGACTGTGTGTACTTCCCAAAGGGTTTCTTGAGTTTGTTTTGGTTGGACCAGAGGGGTTAGGATGTGAGTACTTCACTGAGGGTTCCATTCTTATGATTAGTTACTTACTTGATATCTATTAATTGAATGCATTTGAAACTGTAGGATTGTTTACTTTTGATACTTCCTTGCTACTAATTAATTTTGAATATAGCCTTCCATATATATTCATTGACTGTTAGTAACATATCATTGGGTGGTTTCCTTCTTGAATTTACTATCACACCTTGTTTGGGTCATGCTTTTTGGCCCAAACTAATTGTATTTCTACAGGTATAGATAAGTGAAAGAGCCCTTCTAATTCAGGTACATGATTAATGAGGAGCTGAGGAGAATGGGACCAAGATGAGGCGTGAGATTCTGTTGGAGTTTATCTGTTTTCATTTGTAATTTGGTTATTTCTATATTCCAGCATTGTGACTTGTCTGGATTCATTCCGAGACATTTTATCATGAAACATTAATTTATATGTGCTCCAATTCCATATTGTCGCAGTCTTCAACTGTTTAATATTGTATGGTATTTTACTGCTTCCGTTATTAATATATGATTACTTCTGATGTGTTACTCTACCAATGAGGGCATATTTTCCCCACTATCACACCGAAGGCCATCGCTGCTAGTCAGCAGCCTCTGGCGTTCGAGGAACTGTTCTTGAGACCATGTGACCAACAAGGTGCGAGGGTGCGTCTGGGTGGCTCCCAGAATAGAGACGTTACACCCTAGTTACCTATAAAGACATGAGAAAAAAACTACAATAAAGGACATAGAAAATAGAAAACATGAACCCAGAAACATTTTCTAGTATATCGAATCTGAATGGTACAAGGAGAGTGTGAGCTTAATACATAGTAGAAAACCAAAATAGAATCCAGAAATATCTTTTCCCAAAAATTGACAATAAACTGTAGTTATAAGTACATATATAAAATAGTTTTTGATAATTTTAAGGATATAAACACATCTTTACATGAGTTCCCTTATTATGACAACACCCAAAGCTTTTTCATTAAAAAATCAGATTCCCATTCCACAACCATTTTTAATCCCAAACACAACCACCAAATCTAATACTGTAATAAAAATATGTTCATGTGGAAAATATAGTCAACCAACAATAGTTGATAAAAACTAGAAAGACGAATATTGAACAATCCATAAAAAATAAACACAATAAATATAGATATTAAAAATGGAAGATTCTTAAACATCCCTAAAAAGTTCCTTGGGGATATTGGTGCTAGATTGACCTTCATTCCTATAGTGAAGATCCATAGTAAATAATCAACTGGCTACCCTAAATTAACTTCTCCAGTGGAACACCCCACCATGCCCTATCATGTTAAATGGGTACCAAGATGTATAATTTTGGATTGCAAGAAACTATAACCCATCCCTCTAAAGGACTCCCAGGAAACCCATGGTAATATTATTTTTTTAAGTAGGATTACCTCTGATAAATGAATTTCCTAACCTACATTGACCAAAAATTCCAAACCTAAAAACTAAAACAACTTATATGATAACCTATATATGGAAATCCCTTATAAGGGTGTCCATAATACAATAATCCATTCATAATTTTCAAACAATCCAACACATCATTTATGATTTAAAACATGTCTAAAAACATATTAAGATTAAAATCAGGAAATTATACCTTGAAACCCACAATACACTTCCAAAAAATATCAAGATGCAACTGGGATATTATGATTTTCAAAACCAAATACATTACAAAACCCTTTCAAAATATTTTGTAATCTTCGCAACCTCATGAGATTTATCAATCATTATTTTTTACCAACATTTACGAAAACATGTGTCAATTTCCAAATAGGGCATGTTTCTAAGGATATATTATAAACCACCTGGTACCCCACAACTATACTTTTTATAAATTGAGATATCATAATAGGAACCATTTATCATGAAAAGCATTGTTTTAGAGTAAAATATTGATTTTAAATTCACACCCATGTGTGCAACTCGTGCTCTCATCGATGAGCCAACATCCAATGGAACACATTAAATATCTAATAGATTAGCAAAAAAACATATTCAATGTAACCATATTCTTTCAAAACAACCCAAAAAATTTCCCATAATTACTAACATGTATCAAGAATTTCAACACAATGAGAGTCTTTCCAAAGAACACATAAACCAACCCTAGAATTTCAACATGTAACCCAAATGATGAAAAAATAACAATCCATAAAATTTAATAAAACATATCTATGGTAAAACACAACTCAAATTATCCAAATTTTTTAACCCTCAATTTTCATTTATTAAACACATTCAGTTTATGTATACATAATCATATTTGTATAATCACTTCAAAACTAATTTTTAAAAAATTATACCAACTCCAAAACATCACAACAAACATAAAAATGAATCACAAGTATGGAAATAATATTTCTAAATTTATTGAAATCACTCAAGAATAAATAGAATGCATTTGGGTGGAAAATTATAGAGACACCAACCTCAAAGGAGTGTAGATAGAACCAAAATTCTATGGAAGGATGAATAACCCACAAAGAACAATCGAATGTCCCCAGATCCAATGAAACACTTACCAAACATCAACCCTAATCACATGGTAATGGTAAAAATGGAACCACAACCAGGAACCCCCATGAAAACCATAAAGTGTAAGAGAAAGAATAAAAAATAGGTTAGAATACTAAAACATTAACAATGAAACTTTGATATGTATCCATGGAGGGAGGATAATCAATAAGATATCTATTTGGATACCCTCCCATGTGAGAAAAACAAAAAATGGGGGATGGGTTAAATTTATGGTTTAAAAGAGGAGAGGGTTTAATTGGAATTTTATGGTTTTAAAAATACGGGATGATAACATGGTTTTTATGCACAGTTTGATAAAATATGTGCCAATCATGTGACCAATTCTAGAATATAGATGTACCATGTTTGGGATTAATTCATTGCTACCAAACTGTGTGTTGACCGTGCTGAAAACCCCTATATATTTACAGAACAAAAAAAACATGTTGCTGCATGGTTTCCATGACTACTGGAAACCTGTGAGCCTTACCACTAGAAACCCAACACATGAATCATGGTTACCAATTCTATGACTCTTGTTTTACCTTAACCATTATCAAATCTTTCTCAGACCAAAATTCTAACCAGGACAAACAAAATTCAAAAAATTAAATAGTGGCTCACCCAAAATCTCAACCAAAAAGATCAAGAACCATGAAATGAATAAAGTAAAAGGATATCATGGGAATTAAAAAATAACTCTCCCTAAAAAAAATAATTTCTTCCCCCAAAAAATAATGTATACAAATTATAAACAAACCATGATTCCATGCCTTATCAAAACAAAAAGAAACAACGAATCTCGGGGTGACCTCTATGTCCACATGTCACACCTAAACGATCATGTAGAAACCCCAGAAAAAATTGAGGGGAGAAAATTATAGGATTATATCCACCATAAGAACATTAATAACATTTCCATGATATTTGAGAAGTCCCAACAAGAGATAACACAAATATCTACACATAAACCAAAAAACACCCCCACTCTGGATGATAACTCCAAACCTGAAACTATACATCTACTTTGAATATGATGGAAAAAACATCCATATAAACCAAAATTTTCTTACAATAAATTAACCCCCCACTAATGAAGAATCCCATTAAATTATCTCTATCAAAATAGTAAACCAGAACAACTTTCCACAAATTCCAGAAAAACTCATAAATCAATACATTATAAAATATAAAATCATGATTGCCCCATAAAAAATGGATAAGAACAATATAAAAGGAATAAATGATTAAAAATTAATATTAAAAAACACAACTCTATATATTTGGATGAAAAAAGTCCATCAAACTTTTACAATGAAAAAATGAACATACAGAAATAATAAAAATAAAATAAGTAATCTACAAATGTCTTCATGCGAAAACATGAGAAAATGCTAGACCAATGTTTCCCACATCCCCAATGACTCTTGAATGTGTTCAATATATACCCTATGGAATATGTCCAGATCCCTGATGATTGATGCATATAATACCTTGCTGGAAATAACTATTATCCACTGATCAAGACATATTATTTAGGAAAATCATCAAAAAAAAAATCCAGAAGACCAATTGACCAGAGTGATTGTCTTTTTTTAGAAGTGTGACAATATGGATTTGAAGGCATAAACCATCCAATTTTTTGGCACGCTAGTGAAATTTATAATTAACTAGAGATTGGATCAAATGAACGAGACTTATCAAAAATAGGTTCTTCCATTATGCAGTCACTTGATGGGGAGCCTTCAAAATCAATAAGAGATAAATAATTTCCAACTACATGAGCTCTTGAAACCAACTCTGCTACAACCACTTCATCAACAATCATTTCAAAATTATTATATTTTGTGGGAGGACTCTCTCATTGATATATTGATTTTGTGTCTCAATGATAAGATATTACATCAATATATCATATAATGATACCTTAGGAGAAAAGGAAACCAGCTCATTGAAGAGATAAACGTAGACCATTATGGACTACCGGCCTTGGAGAATATGCATAAGCTCATACCGTTTCTTCAACACAACATCATCAAGTATAAACCATGAAAAAATAAATATTTAAACACCTCCCATGTGATCCCAATATTCATTGATTGTGGGGTAACCATCTCTCATTCGTCCAAATCTATTACCAGAATCTAACCCCAGAAAATACATACTGTAATAGATTAAGGGTATCTATACATTTTAATGACAATATCAACTTCATAAATATTCTTTGCATCCTCCAAATAGACCTTGATATCCATGAAGGTTAAGAAATACCCTAAAAAATAGAAAATGAGAATGAATTATTAGAAATTTTGTGGATCTTTCTTGGTGGAATATTCTGATCAACCTGGGAAACAAAAAACCAAAAAAATTCAACCCAACACATAATAAAAAAAAGATAATTCAAGGTAAAAAAATGTTAACACAATACAAAAAAATATAACAAAAATTGAAAATACGCTTTTCAAAAATCACCACTTCCAACTAAATTTCAATACAACCTTCTTCCAAGGCCTCTTTCCACTGGAAAAAGGCATTTTTCACCAAATACCCAATTTATCAAAGAAAAAATAATTTCAAAAACATTTAAATTTCATTAACTCGTTTATAGAATCCTATGATCCTTCACATACGTGTCCATCCATTTCCATCCACATGTGACAATATAAAAATTACCCACATAACTATGCACATGTAAACACCCATAAAAATACCAATGGTTACATATTAATTTTATTAATCAAACCCAATAATTTTCAAATCTTTTGTTCAGATTGAATTTACATAGAAAATATTCTTTAAATATTAAACAATTTAATGAATTAATTTACATTAAAAAAAAACCATTTTATTTTCAAAATATTTCTCACACTAACTGATACTAAAAAAACATCTCTTATTAAACCCTCAATAATGTCGAACATGTGGCCATGGATAACCTAATGGCATGCTAGTGGGATATGTCGATGTCATGTATTGAATCTATGTGAACCTTGAACCATGCACTTTGACATCACATTGGTCACTAATTAATGTTAGATCACAAAATGATACTATTTATCTTATCATATCACCCCTCAATACAGAAAAATATAGAAGACTCAAATATAAGACAACCCCTAGAAACAAGATGTTCAAGACGAGCAAGTGTTTACAACGCCATTCTCATACCTACCTCCCGAGCCCCATAAGTTGTATTATCTGATTACCTTACACCATAAATATTAAAAGGAATTATATAATTCCATTTTTTCTTGAACTTGGCTATGGTTCCATCCATCATGAAATCTGAACCAGTTCGATACATTGCTCGAAGGGTGTCTCTGATCCCCTCATTTGAAGACTAGTGTTGGGATTCATAGTAATCACTAAGAGGAATGACAATTTTGGAATTAACAAGGATCAAATAAGAGTCTAATAAAACTGATCATACAAAAATAACAGAAAACTAGTCATTAATAAATAAAGAATATATATCCAGATACAAATACATATACGGACCAAGCTAAAAAATTAATACAAAACAAAAAATGGGAAATGATAATTAGATCTACAAGTGACCCCTTGGTGGTAGGGATCAATGGTACATGAATTTCATTAGATTGAGTCTTAAAATATCCTTATTTAGATATCTCCCCATTATTATATTTAAATATATTTTCATCTGATTATGGTACCACTTGATTAATATTTAGGATTTCTCCGTGATGACAGCTAGCCAGGATGATAGTTTCGGATTGTGACAATGATACGAAGACCGATGAGTCCATAGTTAAGGGTCCATTCGAAGAGATTCTTCCTTTAGGTAGACATGTAGAACACCCACATTTTGTGTAGTATATCATACCAATAGAGAAAATTGAGCATGTACTAAGGCCTAGAGTAATCCACTACTTTTAGTTGTAGAGGACGATGAGGTTTTATAGAGAACCAGACAATTAATAAGTGGATGATTATATAGAGTCTATGTTATATGTCACCAAACTCATCTTGACACAAATATATAACGTGGATGAATTATAATCTATCCTTTTACTTGGATAAGCTTAGTATTATTTGATTGTTGATGCCCATATTCCTGATGAGATGACACTATCACGATTAGTCTTATAGCTATTGTTTTATAAGGATTATTATGCCTACAGTGTAAGATCAGTTCATCATTTTTATCATCTGGAACTACAATAAGAGGGATAAAAGTAGATGTGTATGTATAAAGGTTCTAAAACCCTACACGGTACATACTAAACATAATATTGGATGGATACATACATGGATGAATGTTTATATAGGGTTTAGATAGAGGGATCCATTAGGTAGATGGCCTAAGTGAATTCTCATTTATGCTGGGGTGTTAGGGTGGGAACCGGTGATAGAATAGTTCTCTTAAGAGTGACACGATGTATCTAGGGCATGTAGTGGGCATCATAGGGATGATTTTTCTAATGCAGCTAACTAGAACCAGAGAATTGAATCTTGACATATGAGACCTCATAATGATCAGAGTTGTGCATGTGCTCAGGGGAATCATAAGTAAATGGGGATGCTCCAATAGGGGTGTTTCTATTATTTTTATGGGAGAGGTTAAATGGGGTAAGATATCCCAACCAAAAATGTTAAAGAGCATATGATTAAATCTGATAGACCACTATGGAAGAGGCATCACCATGATCTGGGATCTCTGAGGTCAGTGTTGGGTTGTCAATAGGGAAGAACAGAAATAAGAGGAGGAGATATACATATCAGATAATGATATTATATACTTCAACCTCCCACACAACAAAGCATACCACATTAGGATGAGGGAGCCTGGGGTTGGGGATGCGGAGAAATGAAGGCTCTGGAGGGTTTTGGTCCCACATTGCACAGGATGATAAGAGGTATAATCCTTATTGTTTCCTTTATTTCATCATTATTAGTAGATCCATTTTCAGGTCATTATTTTCTATCTATACTTGTGGTGAGATACATAGATCTCCTTGTCGAGGCGATTTACTGATTTCATATTTTTGAGGATCTTACCAGGAATGCTTCTTCTAAATCTTTTATCTCTTAGTAGTGAAAGATATTTCATTGTGGATAGAGGTTCATGTGGGACCATTTTATCATCATTATGTAACCCTATTTCCCATATTTCTTATGGATTGGTTTTCCATTGTCCAAGGATATATATACTATCACCAAAGATGGTTTATATTCCTATACACTAGTGGGATGAGATTATATCATATAAAATAGAGGGATTTTCTGAAAGATATGTGGATGTCTCTTATAAGATACTATATCTTATCTCAACAAAATGGAAGAGTATATCCCCTTATTTAGCAAGAAATCGAAGAATTTGGATTTATTTAGTCATGGAGGAGTATATGGATTTCATCCATGATGATATTCCAGTACTACCAATTACAAGGGGGATGGTGTTTCATATTAATAGTAATACCAAATCTAGACTGATATATTCTAAAACATATCAGATATCCCCTATCAATATCTAGGCGCTATAAATATAGTTGGTGGAATGTTGAGATATTTTTTTCATCAGGACTAGTGTTCCACCCTGGGTGGCCCTGATGTTGTCCATAAAAACGGTCGATGTGTGCTTAAAGATTTTCATGGATTATCAATACCAGAACCAGTCCATTATAAAGAAAAATTTAAACTTTCAAATTATTGATAACCACTTCGAACAGTGGTGAGGAATGCTGAGGATCTCAATGATTGTTATTAGGATCATATTCTACCAGTTGAGTGTTCAAAAGGCTTATAATAATAATATGGATTTCCTATATCGCTATGGATTTTAGAGTTCCTAGTGATTACCATTACTGTGATGAAATCACCCACCATGTTTACAGATTTTATGAATCATATCATCATTCTATACACAAAATAGTTTATGGTTGCCCTAATTGATGACACACTCATCTACTCAACATTATTGTATAATAATGAATATCACCTGATGATGGTTCAAGATTTTATGTGAACACCATCCTTATGGAAAACACATAAACATCCCATTTTGGCTTCGCGAGTTTCACCTTCTAGGGAATTTATTCATTGAGTATTGTTTAGACGTGTAACCAATGAAGATCAATGTGGTGATTTTAGTGGATTGACCTATGAATGGGTTAGAGGTGTAGAGTATTCTATGCATGTATGGTTATTACATGGGGTTAGTGATAGAAATATTTAAGATAACATCCCCTTTAAATACCCTTACATGTAATGTGTAACCTTGTACCCAGACAACACAGAGCTATATGGACATCAAGGAGTTCAGTCTATGACTAGACATTAATCCTGTTGTGAGACTACCAGACGAGAGAAAAGAGTATTTAGTGCATTGTGATGAATCAAGATCTAGGATAGGTTGTGTGTTGATGCATTATAAGGTACTTATCACATACATGTCAAGGAAGTCGAGACATGATGAGAAGAACTACATTAATTCTGAAATAGAGGTAGGAGTAGTAGTATTCACATTAATGATGTGGTTTGACTACTTTCTAGAGAAAAGATTCGTGGTTTAGATAGACCTTCAGAGTCTCAGGTATTCCTTAACATAGATAGACCTAAACACGAGATAGTGGCACTGGCTGGAGTTCCTATAGTATAAATACTAAGAGAGGGTCTGTAATCCAGGGAAGAGAAATATGGAAATAGATTCCCTTAAATGGATTTAATCGTATTTCATGGTGTATGAGGCTTCCGAGTAGTTTGCTTCCTTACACCTACCCTGGTGGGGAATTATGCACCAATATTTCCTTAGACAATATTGTTTGCTTCTCTATTCTTGAACATTTGAGAGTGTCCTAGTTGGGAGACATCATCTCGAAGGTCATTTTTGAACAGATACCCAAAAGGGATTAACTTGATGGAAATTAAAAATGATGTAATCACATCAACCTTTTATAGGAATGGGCGTTTTTCCCTATCAATATTTTGGTGTAGGTGATGAAAGATTTATATAAATCACCATATCCATTCATCCTATTGAGGTAAATATGTACTATGACCGTCTATGAATGTTTTTACGGCATGAAATGAGATGAATCATGGATGAGTAATTCCCTAGGTGCCTCACATTTCATCATGAATAGGCCAGGAACTAGGTTTTAGAGGTTTTTTGCCTCCCCACGAGATCATAGAGAGGACGTGGGAAATCATATCCATGGGAATTTATTATATGGATTATAAATATTTTTATTGGACATGATTCCATCTGGGTGATATTTGACTGACTCGAAATGTGAATACACTTCCATTCTATTGGGGATAATAAACCAGTAGAGATTTTGGGAATGTTATACCTGATTAATAATTTTTTTCTCTCTATGTGGTTCCCTCAATGATTTTATCTTATCATGATGAAGATTTTACATCACATTTTTTTAAAGGAAAGTGGGAGGAATTCTAGACACAGATGAGTATGATATTATGTTTTCACCCCCAGATGGATGGGAAGATCAAGGGCACTAACCATGTTTTGGATGGTATCCTAATGGGTCTACATGGTAATCTTTGTTTGGAATTGGTAGAATCACATTAATTTTAATTATTTTGCGTACAACAACACATAACACTCTAGTATAGGCATGTCACCTTGTATGTCCGTATATTGGAGACCCATAAGGTAATCCTAATGTTTGACTTGGATTTGTGAGACATCTCTTGTGGGTCAGGGGATGGTACATCTGATGATGGAAAAGCTACAAGTCATATATTAATGGATGGGAATGACTAAAAGTTGGAAAAAATCTTATACAAATCGACATCAAAGGCATTTTGAGTTCAATAAAAAAGACTATGTTTTCCTGTGAGTTTCCTACAAACAAGGATTTGGTAGGAATAGATGAGGCATATTGTTATCACTATGGTTCATTATTATATTTTATATCTATCTAAGGTTTAAAATATTTCATATCAACCCTCCCTGTCCCCATAGTTCGAGTGGTTGTATGACATCTTCCATGAGTCAAAATTGAGGAGATAAGGGTCTAAACTGACGCACAAGATCAACAAGGGAGGTACAAAAAAGAAGGAAGGTCTAATTTTTTTATAACCTAATGTTGAAAAAGGATATATAGGAGAGGACCCTAAGATTATAGAATATACCATTGGTTCACATGCTGTGGACGAAAACTAATGTGTGGGATATATCCTAAGAACATGAGAGCCAGATAAGATCTTAGTATAATGAGTTATTAATTTATTTTTTATTTTTATGAATGAAAATATTAAAAGAGGGAATGATGTATTGATACTATGAAGACCCTTTTTTATTACAAAATTAATCATAATTTATTACATAAACATCACTTGATATGACATAGAAGATTGAGAGTTCTAGTGTCTTTTGGGATTATGATCATTAAATAACAACATAAAACATGAAATACAACATCTTTATTGAAAAATTTCTTTACATGACCGCTACATTCTCTCATACACAGCATTTCATGGGATAACCTGAGGAGATGAATAAGTAAAGGGTGAACTATAAATCCCATAAAAGAAATAATCATGGAATAACATGAGGAATACAATATATGTTAGATAATAGGAATATCAATATATCACAAGTGATGAATAAACATAAATTCATGATAAAGCATGATAATCATATCATGGAAATGTGGAAACAACACTTAACATGGAATTAGCCTAATCCAAGGCTCATTTGTAATGGCGCATGAGTAACTCTCATTGCACATGAGGAATTAGTAAACCCTCATTTCACTTGAATTAGCATTAGTAAACACCGATTCCACATGACGTTTCATGATAATATACTTTACCCAAAGCATTGGAGCACTATCATGGTGCACCCTTCTAAAACATTTCATTTAATCCATAAGTGTGCCACATGGGTCATAAAATATTGAATCATTGAACATAATCATTTATTCCACGATAAAAGAATGGGGAATAAAAAAATGAATCTCTTTATACAATAAGAAATGTGAATAACTATGAATACACTTGATAGATAAATGGGTATGGTATTCCCTACATAATGACTTTGGCTTGGAATAGCGCAGTGCAATTTTGGTAGCATCACGACGTGACATAAGAACTCATAAAAATGTTTGATGAGAGATAAATGGGTTTCTCATCATATTTACATGACATGGACAGTAAGGGTTTCATATAGATACATGTCCCTCCTAATGTAATTGAATTTAGATTCATGATACTAAATAATTTCTTGAATGTAAATTAAGAGAGAGAGATTTCTTTCGGAATATCGACATAGTAACGAGTGTACATGGGAGAAATTTAAAGAGAGGGAAAAGGGTATCCCATTATTCAAACATAAATAGGGAATTATGGTGAAGGTGAGAAAACATACCCCATATTTTATCATTTAAATTAAAAGGTCATAAAAATTTAAATAATATTGGACAAAAATGAGAATGGAAGAAAAACCCTTACATGTAAGTGTGCTTCCAAAGGATTTTGAGAGCGTGGGAGAGGATTTTAGGGAGCATGGGGCACCGTGCGATGATTCTAGAGATAGAAGGGTAGAGGTTGGATGAACTCCAAAGGCTTTAAGTGAGGTGGAAGTGGGACACAAAGTGGTTTTAAATAGGAGAGGTGAGGGAATTTTTTATTATTTAGGTTTGGGACACCTAACCTTAATCTAATCTGTACCATAAACCAACCCATGGTTTTTGCCCATGGTTTTTGGAAAACGGAAGTAGAATATAATATTTTATAAGGCTAAAGTGCAAACTTCTTAAAATAATGGGGTCTCTTATGTGGAGGTGAGTGACACTCCCAAGGAAAATAATATATAATGACAAAATGTTAAATAAGTCTTGGAGGGTCCACTAATGCATTGTAAAATTAATCTATAAAACATAAAATAACATTATTTTAATGGTAAAATATATATTTTCCGAAAATAAAGTTTATTTTATTTTATTACATCATGATTGGGTCATTATATAACACATTATATATTTAAACGATATATAATTTTTACCCAAAAATTTTACTATATCAGAAAATTATGAAAAATTCACTATTGGATACTTATGATGTCCTGATTCCGGAAATAATATTCATTTTATCTAAATAATATTATAAATATGTTAATTTTGAATTTTAAAATTAAAGCGGACATTTATAAAAAATTAATGGGTTTTGACAAAAATGACATTCAAACCTTAATACAAATTAAAATTGGATTTTTTAAATTATACAATAATATATATTTAATAAAAATTAATTTAATAATAAAAATACTATTTTATTAAAATGTTGTTTATTTCAAAAATCCATTAACTCATCAAAATAGATTTCTTAGTTGAACATTAACTGAAAATACTTTTTTTGCATTAAAAACTATTTACAAGGTAACAATAATAAAATGAATGTACATTCATTAGTATATTCAAAAATAATGTACATAACCAAAGTACTAGGGTCTTGTTATATAACCACTTATAACACCAGAATAAGTCCACATATATAAGGTGAAATGGTGACATACTCTTGGGGTGGCTTGGATAACATTTCTTGGGTGGTATTCTATATCAACTTACACTTCCCTCGTAGGCTCTCCCCCTTGAGCATAACATATCATGCTCGGCTCGGGCTTGGTCCAAAGTGATTCCCAAAGAAGAAACATCATTTTTTGAGCTTTGAAAAATGGGATTTATATGGGGAATGTCAACTGGATGAGGTCATCACTTCCATTTTCTGAATAAATTGGATTCGTTAAATCCCTATATTTATACCAATCATGTGATCACTGTTCAATGGGTATATTAGCAATGGTAAAAATTCTTAACAGTATGTTAAAACAAAAAAACATAAAACCAAAGAAGATGAAATTTTATAGAAACATTTTACTTAAAAAGACTTTTAATTAGATCAAGATGGATTTCCATTAATGAATGTTTCGGTCCTTAAAATATTCACCCCTTAAGAAATTTGGCCCTCGAAATTTATTTTTCCTACACTAAAACATATGTGGGTAAATCTGCATCATCATTTCCTCCAATTCCCACATCGCTTCTTCAATCTTGTGGTTTCTCTAGAACACCTTGATGAGGGGAATTGTCCTATTTCGTAGAACATTTTTTCTATGATCTAAGATCATCACTGGTTTCTCCTCATAAGAAATATCATCCTCTAACTATAAAACCTCTGATGTGAGTATATGTTGAGGGTCCGTTATGTACTTCCTTAAGATGGATACACGAAGTACATCTTTTACATTGTCCATTGTAGGTGGATGTTCTTTTCGATATGCCACAACCCCGACACGATCAAGAAACATGAAGGGGTCGATGTACCTTGTACGTAACTTTCAATTATTTCCAAACATCATGTCATTATCACACAGAGATATGCATAGAAATATCATTTCTCCAACTTTAAACTAAACGTCTATTCGACAGTTATCTTCATAACTTTGATATAGACTCTAGGCTTCTTTGATATGATACTGACTGATTTTCACCTTCTCCACCATTTCTTCAACCATATCTGGTCCAAGCATCTTACACTCACAGACCTCATCCAAACACACTATTTTTCTGCACATTTTCCCATAAAGGTAATCATATATTGCCATTTGGATGCTCGATTGGAAATAATTATTATAAGAGAACTAAAATAAATGAATATGTTGATCCCATCCTCCTTTAAAGTCTATTGAGCACACTATCAACATGTCCTCAAGTGCTTGGATTGTCTTCTCGGACTAGCCATCAGTTTGAGGATGAATGACCATACTGAAGTTCAATTCAGTATTCATAGCATGTTGAAGACTCCTCCAAAAATGTGAGATGGATCTTGGATCTCCATCTGGAATAATAGATAGTTATAATCCATGAAGCCTTACGACTTGTCTAATATATATATGTGAAAGTATATCCAATGATAAATCCTCCTAAATAGCATTGAATTGTGCAACTTTTGTAAGACGATCCACAACAAACCATATTTCATTGTTCCCTTTGGATGAATTCGATGGTCCGGTGACAAATTACATGGTGATGTTCTCCAATTTCTATTCTGGTATGGAAAATGGTTGCATCATCCCCATAGACATCTACCACTCTACCTTCACTTACTGACACACCAGGAACTTTGATGTATATTTAGTTATCTATCTCTTTATATTATTCCACCAATAATTCCCTCATAGATCTCAATACATATTTGTGTTTCCTGGATGAATAAATAAATTTGAACTATGTGAATCATCCAAATGTTCCTTCTTCGGCTCTATACATGATGGAACACATAGTATTTTCCCAAATCTTACAATTCCTTCATCAGTAAAATTAAACTCCATGGTTTTCCCTTTTCTAATAGCTTCCTCTTTTTCTTGAATTCCCACATCATCCTTTTGATCATTGTTTAACCTTTCCAAAAGTGACGGTTGATAAATAATTTGTGAAAGGATCAATGATGTTCCCTAATTTATTATTCCCATGTCCATCTTCATCAAATTTATGAAGATTGGAAACTTTTAAATTTTAATGAATGATAGAATCACTTGGTCCTTTATACTTAGGTAATCGACCACATTTTTCTCTTTCCCAGGGTGGTAATGGATTGATTAGTCATAGTCTTTGATTAGATATAACCATCTTCATTGGTTCATGTTCAACTATTTATGTGTGAATATATAATTGAGGCTTTTGTGGTCCATATATATTTAACACTTCTCCACAAAAAGATAATGCAGCCAAATTTTCAATGTGAAGATCACTACAGCCAACTCAAGGTCAGGTGTTGAATAGTTCAGTTCATGAGCATTCAATTGCCTTGAATCATAGGAAATGACATGGTCATTTTGCATCAACACACATCCCAGGCCCTTCTTCGAAACATCACTGAATACCACAAAAGGATCTCCACTTGTGGGAAAAGTGAGCACAAGTGGAATGATAAGACTTATTTTCACCTATTTGATGATTTTTATGCATTCATAACTCCAGGAATACTTTACTTCATTCTGAGTTAGCTTGGTAAGAGGGCTGGACAATCGTAAAAATTTATCACAAATTGTCGATAATATCAAGACAACCCCAAGAAGATATGGATATTTGTTTCTGATGTTGGCTTCAGACATCTCTCAATTGCATCTGTTTTGGAGGGATCCACATATATCCCATTTCTTGTGATGATATGGCCTAATAATGAGACCTACTTCAACCAGAACTGTCACAATCTATACTTTTCATAGAGCTTCTCTTTTTTCAGGGTCTCTAGTACAGTTCTTAGATGCTCCTAATGATCCTACTTGGTTTTAGAGTATATCATAATATCATTTATAAAGACTACCAAAAATTTTTCAAGGTAATATCTAAAGAATATATTCATCAATTCCATGAAAATTTATTGAGAATTAATGAGTCTGAAAAGAATTACTATGAATTTATACTGCACGTATCTAGTACGAAAAGTAGTCTTGGGGATATCTTCCTTCTTCACCCTTAGTTGATAATATTTCGACCGCAAATCCACCTTGGGGAATTTGTGTACTCCACATATCTAATCGAAAAGGTCATCAATTAGTTGTAGAGGATACTTGTTCTTTATCATGATTTTGATAAGCTCACAATAATCGATGCAAAGGCGCATTGACTCATCCTTCTTCTTGATGAATAGGACTAGTGCACCCCATGGTGATGCACTTGGGCGTATAAACCCTTTATCCAGATTCACATGTAGTTGTTTTTATAGCTCTTGAATCTCTAAAATAGACATTATATATGGAGTTTGGATATTGGGAATTCATTAGGTATAAGATCAATTGATAATTCAACATATATTCTTGGAGGAAGACCATGCAATTCCTCATGAAACACTTAAGAAAATTACCACACAATAGTACTTTTTTATATAATGGTTTCTCCTTAGACTCAATTATCTATGCCAAATACATGTGCTCAAAATGTAGTAATATCTTCGTTTGAGATGATTTATCTAAAGAAGTTTCATCTTTCTCATTACACCTGTAAAGAATCAAGGGTCTATTCTCCACAGGGAGAGTGATTTCCCTCTCACAAAAATTTATGTTGGCTCTATATAAGGAAAGTCAATCCATTCCATGAATTGCATCAATTTCATCCAGTGGGAGAATGAAGAGGTTCACCTGGAAGTTTAATCCATAGAATATGACATGGGAGGAGTTATATTCATGGGATGCAATGATTTCCCCATTTTTCGTACTCACCGACATCTTCACTTCCATGATTTGGGGTGGTGTTGGGATTGTTCTACTAAAAATTCATGATATAAAATAATGCATAGATCCTGATTCAAAAAGTATGTTTTCTATTCAGGAATGAATAACTAGTCTACCTATCACCACATCATTTTCAGGGTACACTTCAGAAGTAGTGATGGAAAAAGCTCACCCTTGCTGCCTTGGAGGTTGTTGGTTGCCTTAAAAAACCCTTGTCTTAGGGAACTGATTTGCAACATTCTTTGTTTCATTGTAGTTGTAACAATGAACCACACGTTATGGTTCGAACAGAGAATTCATCTCTTATGTCGTAGTCGTGGGTCTTTCTTGCCGATAGTTAATTTCTAGGTACACTTATCTTCTAAACCTAAATCATTTCCTCATCCCCTTCAGGATGTTTCAAGGGTGATTCTTTCTGCACCTTGGGTATAGAATATCGCCTTTTAATAACATAAACTTTCATTTCATTACACAAAACTGAGGATCATTAAGGTTTAGTGTCTTGGAAACTAGGAACATAAAACATGAAAACAAAAAACATTCTTCTTAAACACTTGAAAGGCTTCTCCTCATGTTAATCCTAGGTTCATTACTGCATCTCATAACCTGGGGACATACATCAAAAGAAAGGGTGAGAAGAAGGCCCAGTAAGGGAAACAAGATAAACATTTTACAAGTGAACTTGAGATACTTCAATAAGGTCATGAAAAGAACTTTAACGCATGAGAAATAAATCATGAGATATATCATAATAAAAAATAACATTTTTCATAACATTAAGATGTTGCTAAATCATTTAACATAGGAAATCATGAACATATCACCATGTTCCATCCCCAAGGTGTCATTTGAAAATTACCAAGGTTATTCACCAAGATATCGTGAAAATTGTAATCTCTAGTGGTTACATCATTACCCAATGCATTGGAGCCCTATCAGGGCGCACCCTTAAATTTTCCATTATTATCATGTGATCCACATATATCATCATCAAACATTTCATAAAGAACCCATATAGCAAAAAATAAATGGGTTTCATTTCATAATCATAACGTTTTAAAAACTACTTTAAAGGCATGATCTTAATGTCACTTTAAACCCACAGAAAGGGAAAGTGGGTCTCATGTATGTAAATACCAGAGTTTAAAATAGAACATTTTGACATATATGTGAATACCCCTGTAGAAATAAGAGCTTTGAGTAATCACTTAACAACATTAAATAATTTTGAGATAAAGAGGGAGGCATTTTGAGATGAAAACTATGCAGCATAACGTCTATGATACATGGTTTTAGAAATAGTTTGAAAGAGAGGGGACATGGGTCAAACATTCATAAATGACCCATAAAACAGTATAGGGACAAAATATAAGGGATTTATAAACATTTTAATGAAATTTTAAAACATACCATATGAAATGAAGAACATGAAAGGAAGACAAAAACAAGATTTCTCTTATGAAAATTTGGCAGCCTAACAGCGTTACATAAACTTCAACCAAAAATGAATTGATGAGATAAAATAGGGTATCTCATCATATGAACATAAAAGATCAGTATGATAGATATAGAGATCATACCCCAACATAATAAAAATGAACTTGCAAGACCTGACATGGAATTAGAACTTTGAAAAGGGAGAAAGGTGCAAGGACCTCTTAAAACTTTAGCAGCCTAACGACGCCACTTAACATCAAAATACTGAATTGATGAGATAAAATGGGGTCTCTCATCATATGGTCATAATATATCAGTATGATAGATATAGATATCATACCCCAACATAAAAAAAGGAACTTTAATGAATTGACATGAAAGTAGAACTTCAAAACGAGAAGGGTGAAGAACCACTTAAAAATTCGGCAGCCTAACGGCGCCACTTAAAACTTCAAAATACTGAATTGAAAAGATCAAATGGGGTCTCTAATCATATGATCATAAAATATAAGTATGATAAATTTAGAGATCATACCCCAACATAATAAAAGGAACTTGAATTAATTGACATGAAAGTAGAACCTCCAAACGAGAAGGGTGAAGAACCACTTAAAAATTCGGCAGCCTAACGGCGTCACATAAAACATCAAAATACAGAATTGAAGAGATCAAATGGGGTCTCTCATCATATGGTCATAAAATATCAGTATGATAGTTATAGAGATAATAACCTGAAATAAAAAAAAGGAATTTGAAATAATTGACATGAAAGTAGAACATCAAAATGAGAAGGGTGAAGAACCACTTAAAAGTTCGGCAGCCTAACGGCGTCATTTAAAATTTCAAAATACTGAATTGAAGAGATAAAATGGGGTCTCACATCATATGATCATAAAAGACTAGTATGATAAATTTAGAGATCATACCCCAAAATAATAAAAAGGAACTTGAAATACTTTATATGAAAATAGATCTTGAAAAATGAGAAGGGAGAAAGAATCCGTTACAAAAATTTCGGCAGCCTAACGGTGCCACTTAAAACTTTATAAAACGAAATAATGAGATTAAGAGGGGATATATCATTATATGAACATGAAAAGGGAAGTAAGAGGAGTATAAAAGAACATACATTAACATAAGAACATGGAGGATAAAAGAAATTACATAAAAGAGATTTCTTGAAAAGAAAGAGAGAGGTCAGATCCCTTACCTTAAAACGTAACTCTTAAAACTCAAAGGCTGGGACCTTGAGGGATTTGGGGCACCTTGGGAGGACTCCTTGGGAGGTAAGGAGACATGAACTTTGTTGAGGATGTTTTTGGAGTTTAAAGGATGAGAGGAGGGCTTGGTATTTATAGGGAAAGTGAGGGGACAAGGCATTAATGGCCAAGGGACACCTCAAAAGTGGTTTTCTCAAAAGCATGGGCTCACCCATGGTACTTCCCATAGAGTTAGGACACATGGGGACCCCACACAATAATTAATCCTCTTTAGTCGACCATCCCTTAAAATATCTCATGAAATCATCATGACACATTTATGATGTCATTAAACATACCGAAACCCTAAAACTATATTTTTACTATTCACTGAAAATTCAACTTTCTCAAAAAAATCCCAAAATTTCACATTAACCAAATATCAATGCTCTTATTTAAAAAATGAACTTTATTTTATAAAAATAATTTTCTATATATTTTTAATTCATTTTTTAAATAAACACACTATTCAACGAAAATTCATTTTTTTCAGAAAAATCCCCAAAAATTACCATTACATAATATCGATGCTCTGAGTTCAATAATGAAATCCATTTTATAAAAATAATTTTCTAAATATTTTTAATTTATGTTTTAATTAAAACACTATTCACCCGGAAAAAAAAATAATACTTGAATAATAATTTATGAAACTGTTATTTACCCATTTTATTGAATCTCATTACTTAATCTTGGGGTCGAAATTATATAAAAACATTCTTTGAGTGAAATTACTAATCCATTTGGTCACATTACTAATCCTATGCATAAAATCACTATTCATATTTTACTATTAATCAAAAATCAAGTTGATCTTATTAGACTCGAAATTTCGTACAGAATATAATTGTAGAAGACCATTTTTTGAAAATAATTACACATTCTTATTTATTTAAGGGTTACATAAACATTTTTAAAATATCCTTTCTCTAAAATTCATCAAAAATATGCATACCATATTTATCCAGACATTTGAAAATTCATAAACTTTATCATAAGATGAAATCCCAATTTTTATTAAAAACAAAGGATTACACAAGGAAGTTATGGTCTCCTTACATATCCCCTTATCACACTAGCATAGGACCTAAGTGTATGGTGTGCTAAGGTGAGAGAATCCGAGGGAGGCTCGACCAACATCACATGAGTAGTAATTTCTATCAGTTTGAACTTCTCATGAAGGAGATCCTGTTCTAGCTTCACACGATGATGTTCAGCTTGGGATTGGTCCAGAGAAAAGCCTAGTGGTGCTACCTCCTTCCCAAGTTCTGTTAGATGGGCTTCGATCGGACCAAGACTACTGGGTGAGGACATCGAATCTTCTTTCTATATTAATTAACCAAGAAGTCTTGTATTTAGAGACAATAATCAAAACGTTTAGTTTCCAGCGGTCATATTTACCAAAGGTCAAATAATAGTCAAAAACCAACAGTCTCATTTTAATTATACTCATGTTATCAAATGAAATATTTTTGTTGAGTATAAAATATAAAATAATATAACACATAAAATTTGGAAACATGATTTATTCAAAATTTCAGGTCGTTACATTTGGAAAGTGGGGTACAAGATCATCTTAGCACCATTGGATTTTTCCATCAGAACACTATCATTAAATTCCACCTTGGGCTTCATATCCCTATCATACCCTTGAGATTCTTCGATCTCCATTTCGACAATGAGAGAAAATCAGAAAATTTCCTCATAGCTATCGAAGTCATGGATTGCCAGCGCATTCTGCATGCTATGTTTCAGCCCACTGAAAAATCAATCAATCATCCATTGAGGATAATGAAAAATTCAGAGGTGTATCGTGCAATAATTTTTAGGTGTTCCTCATATGCTTCGACAGATTCTTCACCTTTTTGATTGTGATCATGGAAGTCCCTTTCCATCTTACCTGAGAGGGTGCACTGAATGTATTTATCGAAAAAACATTCTCCGGAAATACTTCAATTATAATGCCTCGATCTCCTCCTTAGGCTTCTTATTTTTGATCAAAATACACAAATGATCGGCTTCACCATCATTACGATAAGTATCCATGAGTACCTTATCTTGTTCAGAACATTGAAGGATGGATAATATCATCTCAATGGATTTGATCCATTGTTCAGTGATTGAGGGATCAGATTATCCTTTAAAAGTAGGAGGCCTTTGTCTAATGAAGCTCTCGATAGTGACTTGTTAATTCATGGGGGGGGGGGGGGTTGAACGTTTCTATTGATGCATTTGTTTATTCAAATATTTAGTTATCTAAGAGAGAAGCATGACAATGTTTGTGATTCCTTCTACCATTGGATTTGGCATCTCATTAGTACAATCATCACATTGATCTTCACATCGGTTGTTAGCCCGAGTCCCCATATTACTGGCCATTGACTGGAATTAAAGGAATGTTAGGGGTGACACATATATGTTAACCCAAGGACAAAACTGAGGACTTATAAATAACTTTTATTTCCTTAACATATGAATCTATGGGCTTCAGTTGATGTTATCCATGATATAAATTCTAACATATATTCTTGAGGAATTTTTTTATTATTAATGGTTCGTACTCTGCTTGTAAATTTACCAAAGAATATCCCCCAAGAGTGTCGTAACCAAGAGAGCAGAAAGGCCCGTTGTCATGCACCAGTTCTCATTCAAGTCTTTCTTAATGCAGTATTTTCTAGTTTTACCCATATGATACATCTCTGTCACAATCGCCTCTACCTAATCATATCCAGACAGGGATGTTTTTTCTTGATAAACCACTTACTCAATACTCAAAAAAATTTAGTGATATTATATATTATAATCAGTCATTTCTCTATATATTTAGTAGGATTTTATAATCCTAATCCCAAAAATAACTAATCCTATCCTCTAATACCAACTATGACAAACAAGCTTTTTATTACACAATCAAACATAATTTATTACATAAAATTTACTTGATACAACATAGAATATCAAGAGTTCTAGTGTATTTTGGGCTTATGATAATTACATAACAACTTAAAACATGAAATACAATATCTTTATTGAAAACATCCTATACATGACCACTACATTCCCTCGTACATAGCATTACATGCGATAACCTGAGGACATGCATAAGAAAAGGGTGACCTCTAAAGCCCAGTAATGGAATAGTCATGGAATAATATTAGGAATACAATAAATGTTAGAAAATAGGCATATGAATAGAGAAAATAATAATCATAAACATAAAGTCATGATAATGTATGATAATCATAACATGGAAATGTGGCAACAACACTTAACATGGAATTAGCATGAGCCAAGGCTCATTGCATATAGAGCATGAGTAAACCCTCATTGCACATGAAGCACGAGTATACCCACATTGCACATGAATTAGAATGCGTAAACACCAATTGAACATGAAGAATCAAGATAATATACTTTACCTAATTCATTGGATCACTATCAGGGCACACCCTTCGTAAACATTTCATTTCATGCATAAGTGTGCAACACAGATCATAAAACATTGAATCATTCAACAAAATATTTTATTCAATGATAAAAAAATGAGGAATAAATACATTAAACTCTTTAAAAAATATGTAAATGTGCATAAATGTGAATACACTTGATAGGTAAATGGGCATGGTATTCACTAAATGATGATTTTGGCTTAGATAAGCGCAGTTCAATTTCGGCAGTATATCGATGTGACATAAGAAATCCTAAAAATGGTTGATGAGAGAGAAATGGGTGACTCATCATATTTACATGACATGAACAGTAAGAGTTCTTATAGATACCTTTCCTAAAAAATGTAATGTAATTTAGATTCATGATATAAAAGAATTTCTTGAATGTAAATGAGGAGAGATAAATTCTTTTCGAATTTCTTCATAGTAATGGGTGTACATGAGAGGCATTTAATGAGAGAGAAAAGGGCCTCCCATAATTATAACATAATTAGGGATTTATGGGGGTGGTTCAAAACCAAACCTCAACATTTATAATTGAAACTTAAAGGTCATAACAATTTAATGAATATTGGACAAAAATTAGAAAGGTAGAAAAACCCTTACTTGGAAGTGTGCTTCCAAAGGCTTGAGAGCGGTGTGAGAGAGGCATCCTGGGAGCTTGGGGAACCCTGATAGGATTATAGAAATAGGGGGTCATAGATTGGACGAAATAAAATGTCTTTGAGTTAAGATTATGTGGGATATTGGGTGGGTTTATATAAGAAAGGTTAGGGAATCCATTATTATTTATGTTTGTGACACCTCATATTAAACAAATCTAAACCAAAATCCAGCCCATAGTTTTTACCCATGGTTTATGGGAAAGGAATGTAGGAAAAAATAATTTATATGTACATAGTCCGAACATATTAAAATAATGGGGTTGCTTATGTGGAGGTGAGTCACACTCCCAAGGAAAACAATTTAAAAAGAAAAAGTGTTTAATAAGTCTTGAAGGTTCCACTAATGCTTTGTAAAATAAATCTAAATAACCAAAAATCTCATTATTTTAATGGTAAAACATATATTCTACCAAAATAATGTTTATAGTATTTTATTACCTCACTATTGGGTCATTAGAAAACACATTAAATATTTAAAAGGTATTTAATTTTTACCAAAAAATTTGACTATCATAGAAAATTAGGAAAAATTCATTGTTTGATTATTTTGACTTCATGATTCCATAAATAATATTTATTCTATCTAAATAATTTTCAAAATATATTAATTTTCACTTTTAAAATATAAACATACCTTCATCGAAATTTCATTGGTTTTGAAAAAAATGTCATTCAAACATTAATAAAAAATTACAATTGCATTCATAATTTTATAAGATCATTTATATTTAATAAATATTAATTTAATAATAATATTATTATATTATTAAAATATTTTTTAATTTCAAAATTCGTTAATTCATCAAAATAGATTTTTTTAGTTGAACATTACCTAAAAATACTCTTTGTTCTTTAAAATCAATTTACAAGGTAACAATAATAAAATGAAAGTATATTCATTATTATCTACAACAAAATAATACATAACCATAGTACTAGGTTCCTGTTACATAAGCCCTTATAACACCCGCATTTGACTGAGGAGTATGGTGTATGATTGTGATAGACTCTTGGGCATTGCTTGGGTGGTAATCTCTATCAACATCTACTTCTCTTGTAGGCAGTCTCGCTCAAGCCTAACATATTCAATCCAGGCATGGGCTTGATTAAGAGAGAATACCAAAGATGCAACCTCCTTTCTGAGCTCTGAAAAATGGGCTTCCTATGGGGCACATCTACTGGATGGGCCATCGCTTCTTTTGTCGGAGTAAATTGGATTTGTTAAAGCACTATATTTATACTAATCATGTGATCACTGTTCAACGACTATATTAGCAACTGTCACAATTCATAACAGTATTTTAAAATCTAAAAACATAAAACCAAATAAGTTGACATTTTATATAAACATTTTACATAAAGATACATTTAATTAGACCATGGTGGATTTCTATTAATGAATGTTTGGGTCATTACAGATTCCATTTATTTCCTAGAAATAGTTTAAATATTAATATATATATATATATATATAATGATCCATTCATTAAGGCATCATTATATTCCCTGGCCAGGTGTTCCTAGAAATATTTTTTATAAAAATATTAAAAATATTTTGTATTATGTGAGAAAAGTTTCATAAAGAAAATGGTATTAATCATAAAAAATAATATTAAATCATAAATTTGAGTGGACAGTTGAGTATGGATGCAATGTATACCAAAGGGGAGACCTAATATTGGTCTTTATAATTAGTTTAGATATGGTAACCATTGGTTGGTGTGTTTATTTAATGTAAATAAATAATTTTTTTAATTAATTTATACTATTTCAAAATTCTATAGGTAGATAATTATTGAAATATATAGCGGTTCAGCTGTATCATCAAGGGTGAATTGGGTGCCTCTCTTTCTTCTGTCTACAAGAAAATCCCATCTAATGATAATGAATATCCAGATATGGAATAATTGATATGCAATAAATGAATGTAAATCCTTCATTTATTGATGGGAATTTCCTTTGATTACGAATGATATATTCAATTTTTAAGAAATTTAAATTCATTGATATCACCTATTGTGATTAAATTCATTGATTAAAATCATCTCATTTATGATCTTCCATAAGTGATGAACATTGACATGATTATATATAGTAGTTAAATTGTTTATTCAGCTATTTTAAAACCACGTATATCTTTATTCTTTAATTTTTCCATGAGATACAGTAAAAGATAGATAAAACAGTGTTCATGTTCTATTCATGCATAATTCCATCACGATATTCACTAATTGGACCTCACAGTCATGGTTCAACATTTTCTGGTGGTACGGAGCCCGATTTAAAGGCTAAAATCGCAATGAGTTATCATTTGTGGCATATAAAAATTAATCAATGACTTATTAGTGGTTAAATTTTGAACAATGGGTTTTTAATTTCATGTTTTTACAATCCATTACTGATGGATAGATTAGTTTTAGTGGGGGTGTGGGAGTGCATAAGGATTCAAATTAGAAAAAACTGATTTAACCTTTTCAAAAATAGAGGGAAAAATAACCATCAAGTTATATAACTAAAAAGTTCATGTTATGGAGAGTCTCGTTAAAAAGTAAAAAAATTTAAATATGGATCATGGGGATTAGGTACATGAATCTATAAACCAACTACAACACAACATTTATAGTAAAAAACACACAACATGTAGCCCCTATGAGTCAACAACTAGTGTTTTGGGAATTTATATAGATGTTACATCATGTACATTAGCTACACATCATGAAACTCATCCCTATGTGGATGAGATATGTAGGAGAGAAAAAAGCTAGGAAGATTCCAGGTGCTTTATTACACAGACAAATCTAGAGACATGGGAGAAACCCTTTGTGAAGAGTCACATCGTGCACTAATGTACGTAGACACATGAGTATTATATTGAAAATTTTCATGTCCAAGGACCCTGAGTTCTATGAAATGAAATGTAGATTACCTACAAACAATGTAGTTATACACTATTTTCATGTCATGTACCTCATGGGAAACAACCATGAAATGGAGTGGGAAAAGATGAAGTGTGGGTCCCCTCATATATCAGTTATAACTTTTTGTCTTCATAGGAGACATATATCTTCCATAAATGATATTTATTGAGATGTATTTTGGAACAATTTTAACATATCATGTTATTTGTTTTCATAAAACATGAATTTTCCCCCTACTGTGGACTTTGGTTTATGATGTCAGATGTTCATGTGAGATAATTATTCAAGTGGACCCCCATGATGATGGTTATTAGTTAGAGGTTCACCTTTGGATATAGACTGTAACCCCTCAATGTTTTTTGAATGAGTCCTCTATATACTAATTAGAGTCCCCTATTCTATATTGTGTAGTACATTGGTAACTAGATTTTATCCCCCCTATCGCACTAGGGTTGACGTCCCCGAACTATAGAGGGGAACCCCCCCCCCCATAATATTGTGAATAATTCCTCTATCTACCTAGGGGAACCCACTATCTTATAGGGATTGAGTCTTCATGAGATTAGAGTGGAACCCTCGGAATGGATCAGGTCAAATGTTCTCCACAAAAATATATATAGTAGAACCCCATAATAAATATGGTGTGGTTCCTCCTAAAACAAGAGTGGAGCACATATGATCATGGATTTAGGTCCTCTATCAACCAAGTAGACCCCATTATCCGATAGGGTGCGAGTCCTTATAACACTAGAGAGGATCCCCCTGACAGATCTGGGTTTGGGTCATCTGTATAAACTTATATAGTGAAACCACCCATCTTACACAATGATGTATGAGTCCTCTACTTGGATATTTTCCCCTCGACTGTGTCGCATAGTGGTGATGTATTGGCATAAAAAATTTTACTTATAAGATGACATGCAAGATGCTAGGAATTATTTATGGACTTTTTGGATATAGTGGTGACTCTATTACTATGTCGGGATTTGAGTTGGGCATCATATTTCCCTTAGTTTTAGGATTCTTTGTATTTGAAATACATCTATATGTATCTATGAATTTTTATTTTTATACTCTCCTACCATGAGTTATGGAAATGCATGGGTTATTCCACATAATTTCTTTGTTTATATTCTAATATTTGGATGAAGTTATTCTCATTATATTAGTGGAAAAGACATGAATTATATTCAATATACACAATGTGTTGACGCCATTTTCTTTGTGGACATTTTACATTTTCTATATTCAGTTGTACATGCATCTTAATTACTATCAACAATATTTATATTCTTATTGTATCTATTACTGCTACCCCATCCATATTTTGGTATGTCCTATTGGGTATGTTTATAATCACCCATTCATGGGACTTTCATGCATGTTTCGTGTCTTATGTAGACAACTGACTTGTTAGTACTTAATTTAGATAGGGTTATGGATACATGTTAGATTTGACTATTTCTAGTGGTTATAGCTTGAAGATAAAGAGCATGGATCTCTAAAAAATTAGTTTCCAAATTTCATTGGGGTGGGAAATATTTCTACTTATGTGTGTTTTTCCCTTTTCTTTTCAATATTAACAATAATACTATTGTTCACCATATTTTTTTAAATTCTCAGATTACAATCTAGTTGTTGCATCTATTTATTATTATTCTTATTAAAATAAGCATTAATATGGTCTCTCGTGTGGATTAAAAAAAAGTAAAATTCCTTCCATTTTGGTTATAGATTTCAGTGCTTTTCAACACCTTCTACCCAATTGAGGTAGGATTGGTGTATTTGTGTCTCAATCCCCAATTTGTGTTAAGTCAAGACATATAGCCCTGATATGATGTTATGGTGATGTTGAGGATACCGAAAACCACTTCCTCAGTTTTTATATTTGGTCCTGATGAATTATTTTTATGATATGATAGAATATATGCCATCATCAAGGAAACCAATATATTTGCTTTTCGGAGTGACTAACTCAAGAGGAGGTGAAATATGGTCCTAAAAATTTCTTTTATTAAGTACACTTATATAAAAACACATTATTAAAATAAACATGAGAATTAATCAAAAAAGTACATTGATATACAATATATTATTTTATAATATTTCATACAATGTGATTATGTCTCAATTAAAATGCTATTTTTAAATACCTTAAATTTTTAAATCAATTTACATACAAAAAACTATAAACACTTTGTTATGATTAATTATCAATGCAATAGTTTGGTTTTTTTATAATGCGTAATCTAGGATATAAGAGTAAAAAAAGAAATGAAATAGTGTAATAATCAAGATATTTGGTCCCAAGGCGATACATAATCCCATACACTTTAAAATCACTTATTCCTGAAATGATTATATTTATATTCAAATGAATCCCCAACCTTGATCAACTAAAAAATCAACTAAAACAACATGACTATGATAAAAAGACTCTTCCAAAAAACACATAGGAATATAAAAAACCCTTTCATATTATATTATTAAATTCAAAATTTCATCCACACTACTTGGGAATAAAATATAGAAAAATAGGTGTTTCACTTGATTATCCTTCTATCTTATAATGGTTATCTACAAATATTCTACATGAAATAAATCATTCATTATATAATTAAAATAAATGAGATACCACATATACTGTAGAAAATATTGGAAAATAACTACATATAACAATTATATATGGGATATTATGTTATCAGCCACTAATTGATACTACCCCATCATGAGCTCAAATAATTTGCACACCATAGACAAACATGATTCACATACAAATATTATAGTTAATACTAAAATAACTAGTATCCTAGCCACCTTATGCCTCAATGAACGATCTAAGAATAGTGTAATGAATGAGAGTGATGATTATTAATCAACAAATTAATAAACCACAATAGAAAACATAATAATGGAATCTATAAAGTTTTTTTCTCTACATGGTTTTCGTAGCTCCATAATAGAAAACATGGTGCATCGTAATACTATATATCACTACCCATAATGATATCCACCACAACACACATACTCTAAGTTATATCTGTGATTTTTTTAAAATATTATTTGGATATAATTTTACTACTCAACCTCTCTACAAGATCTAAAAGAAAAATGAGAAATATATTTTTTATAATCCCAATGTGATATTAATTTATATATTGTATGTAAAACCACATGCATTCCCTAGAGCTCCATATAATAGAGTTATGTGAGATTTAAAATTGGTCCGCTGTGTATAGAAACATGGCTACCCAAACATATGTGTGTTTTTTCAATAGTTCCACACCATATATATTTTTTATGAAATCCCCTAGATATAAATTAATAAAACCCAAAATCCCCACAATCATATAATTCTTCATTTCCACCTTTATAAAAAATGTATCATTTTTGGGATAACATATTATGAGATATCTTGATATAGAGACACATTCAACATAAAATTCCTTAATGAAATCATATCGATGAAGATTAAGTGTATAATGTGAATGGTGAATAAATCGATCCCATTACTCTATCAAACCAGGGGTCTATTTTCTATGAGGGAGAAAATCATGTTAACATACCTCCATCACTGTAATTGATAGAATCTATGTTAAAAAATAAATCTAAATAATATCTTATTAGTCCTCAGAAACAATAAGACCAGCCAGATAAATAATCCACTACTATAAAGAAACATGTCATAAATAATTTATAGGATAAAAAATGAAAATATCTTCTAATTCATGAATCTAGAATGACGTAATTTTACACTCTTCAAAATATCTCACTTAATCATAATTGGATTAAATAATTTATTACATTGGAAAACACTTATAAGAATTATTTTTAAAATCAATTGTCTATTATTTATCCTCCTCAACATCAAATATTCATTAATCATATATTTGATGATTGTAAAAACTACTAATAAAAACCCAAAATACTTGAGTCTAAAATCCATAAAGATAATTTATGAAAAAAACAATTAACCTTATAGTAATAAATTACATTAAAAAATATCCTATTAAATTAATTTCAAAATTTGACATATTTTGAAAATTTCCATACAACTACAAAAAATCACAATGAATAGAAAAAATAAAGGAATATTCCCCTTAATAACTTAACTCACATTTTTTATTGTTCAATTGGATTCTATTACATGTATCTAATTTGGAAACGCAAAATAGAATTTTGATAATATATATTTATTTATTTTTTATCAAATAATTAGGTGTTTGGATTATAAATTTGTATAGTTTAATAATTTTTTTACTTGGAAATGTTATTTTGATTTTGGGATAATTTAGTTATCCTAACATGTTATGAGTTGAGTTAATAGGATCCCAATAATCATTGAATAGTCCTATAGACCATGCACCAAAACATCAGTGAGTTGAAACAGATGGGGTCGTGGAGTTCCCAAGGTAATCATATTATGTTCTCGGACCAAGAATATCATGTTTCCAACATGATAAGGTATTTTTGTTAATATTTGTTTTTATAAGTTATATTATTCTATCGTACACCCCAATTACCTGATAATAATCCTTGAACCCTCTTATCCATAAACCATCCCATCTATCTATTCTGGATTTTATGTTTGGATTCCCCTATTAAATCCATATTATTTATTATTGAATGTTGATATTATCTATTTTATCCTTCAATTTCTGGCTTATTTCTTCTTATTTTTAAATAACCACATCCATACTTCTATGTTTTTTTAATAATTGTTTTTAAAATTGGGGTTCAATAATTTTAATGTTCCAATGTGATGGAAAAAATGCCACTCTTCTTATTTTTTGTTATATTAACATATTGTAACATTTTTCATAAAAATTCATAAAGGAATTTATAAGAATATCTCTTTAATCATTTAACCATAGATGGTTACTAGATTTCATAACAATGTTTAAAATGAAAAATGTTGATATAAATCTCATTTATTTTTATTTTATTGGTTTTCAGTTTTTTAATAATTTTATATTAATTGGACGATGTTTTTATTATGAGTTAATGATGGAAAGAGTTTTCTATGAAATTTGTTCACATAATGTGTTTGTTAAAATAATAACAATAGATAATAATAATTTAAACTTATTTTTGTAATGAAATAATATAATTTTATTTAAAAAGAGTTTTTTATCATTTTCATTTCAATAATTTCATTGATTATATAAAATTATTATCATATAAAAGTTGATTTATTTTATTATATAATTTATATTATTGTCATGTATTTCCTTAATTATAATATGATTTGGTTATCCTTATAAATTGGGGAATCTAATGATTTTTCAATATTTATAATTGTTTGTTTTTCAAGTTCTATTTTGGAAAGATCATATTTTTAGAATAGATTGATACCAATAAAGTCATTTCACTTTTTTTATTGATAAAGAAGTTGATATATGATTATGTATCTAATTTATCACTGATAATGTAAATCATTATTAGGATTTTGATTATAGTAATGAATGAGGATGCATAAATGTAGGGTTTTTAGAGGATAAGGTAGGCCTTTAATATTCATTATTGTTGATATATTCATATATATTGTATATAATAATCATTATTTATTTTTTGAAGGATCCATGTGTCACGACCTGTCCTCGGGGCCCGTGCCGTGACTACCCCAAGCCCGCCTCCCATAGGCCAGGGGCTGGCGACTAGCACCAAGGCGTAAATCCCGGTAAAAAGGGAAGGCATTGCCTTTGTAAAGTAAACAAGCACCATAGAGTAAGCAAGTGAAAAGTAAACACTATGTAAAAACAGAGTACAACTGAAAGTGCGGAAAAGTAAATGGGCCAGTATACAAACCCAAACTGAAAGTAAAGTACAACTCGAATGGGAAAACATCAACTGTAAAGTAAAAGCCGCTACACCGAGATGTCCACTGGAAATACCACCTGAAGGGTGGGTACAGACAGCTCCACTGCTCCACGGGTCCCACCGTCCGCTCCGAGTACGTCCCGACCAGTGGTTCTCCTCTAGGTACCGTCTTGCTCTGCAAGCCTCAACCACGATCAACGCTGTCTGTCGTCTGCAACCAACACAACATAGTGCGGGCATAACCCGTGCAGGGGTGAGTATCAGCTACTCAGTAGGGACCCCGAGACCCCTAAAAGTCTCCCAAAATCCACACAGGATAAACCACAAAGGGGAGATAAAAACACGAAGTAACAACCGACACTGCTTAGGTATATGTCCATACATATACCTAATTCATCAATTCCAATACGCTCCAACCTCCGAGCCCAAGAACAACTCAGTCCACACAGGAAAGTATACGTATTACACATAGGAAAGCAAAACGAAATCCACACAGGATAGCACAACACAATCCACACAGGATAGCAACAGGATTCAGCTCACACAGTTATACTTCTTCGAAAGACGATAAAGATGATCCCTGATCCATCTAAGTCGGCAGACCCATGAAGGATCAATAGGTAACTAACCCCCTCAAAGACCCACACAGGATCGGGCCCACACAGGACCTGTAGGCGCTAGTTCACACAGGACCGCTGAGCGCAAAGACCCACACAGGATCGGACCCACACAGGATCGGGCCCACACAGGACCTGTAGCACTGATCCACGTAGGATCGGTGAGTGCTGTAGTCGTCGTCGAAAAATCCACTACGGATCTCTGTACTGTCGTCGTCGTAGTCACAGTAGTAGTAGTAGTAGTAGAAGCAGTCACAGTCGCAGCCAGCACTAGGGTTCCCGCACACAGCAAGCTCATTCGGGAGGGTCCGCTCCACGAGCCGAGAGGCTGATACATCAACTGTCACAAAGTCCAGATTTGATGTATCCAAAAGTTCCGTCTCACTAAGAGGAACACAAAAAAGATGACGGCACGTCAATCGGACGTCCGTAGCTCAAGATATGAGCGTTTCCGCTCAGAGGGCCCGGTTGGTTTCGTGTACGAACCAACCCGGCCGAACTCAAAGTATTCCGAAACGTTGAGTGCGATATACTGAATCGACCATCTCGATCCATGGATCGCATCTCCACTGACGGTTCGTCAATAGGAGGTCCGTATCTCATGTTATGAGCAAAAGACCGAAGTTGATTTGAAAACGGGGGGGCCGGGTCCGGGCCGACCCGGCCCGGCCGGCGGCGCGGGCCGGCCGGCAGCGGTGCGGCCTGGGCGCCGCTCGGGTGCCACGCGCAGGGGGAAAACCCCCGCTTCCCTGCTGGCGGCGCTGCTGAAAGCCGCACCTTTGAGAAACTGGCCCCCCTCGTGGGGTCCTGCCTTTGAGAAAAAACGGGGGGGCGCTGCCCCACCCCCCCACCCCCCCTTGGTGTAAACGCGGCCCCCCCATTGTAGGTGGATGTTCTTTTCGATATGCCACAACCCCGACACGATCAAGAAACATGAAGGGGTCGATGTACCTTGTACGTAACTTTCAATTATTTCCAAACATCATGACATTATCACAAAGAGATATGCATTGAAATATCATGTCTCCAACTTTAAACTAAACATCTCATCGACAGTTATCTGCATAACTCTAATGTAGACTCTGGGCTGCCTTGATATGCTACTGAATGATTTTCACCTTCTCCACCATTTCTTCAACCATATCTGGTCCAAGCTTCTTACACTCACAGACCTCATCCCAACACACTATTTTTCTGCACATTTTCCAATAAAGGTATTAATATGTTGCCATTTGGATTCTCGAGTGGAAACAATTGTTATAAAAGAACTCAAACAAATGAAGATGTTGATCTCATCCTCCTTTAAAGTACATTGAGCACAATATCAAAATGTCCTCAAGTGTTTGGATTGTCTTCTCGGACTAGCCATCATTTTGAGGATAAAAACCCATACTGAAGTTCAATTCAGTATTCAGAGCATGTTGAAGACTCCTCCAAAAATTTGAGATGAATCTTGGATCTCCATCTGGAACAATAGATAGTTATAATCCATGAAGCCTTACGACTTGTCTAACATATATATATGTGAAATTTTATCCAATGATAAATCCTCCTAAATAGCATTGAATTGTGAAACTTTTGTGAGACGATCCACAATAAACCATATTTCATTGTTCCCTTTGGATGAAATCAAGGTTTTGGTGACAAATTACATGGTGATGTTCTCCAATTTCTATTCTGGTATGGGCAATTGTTGCATCATCCCCATAGACATCTACCTCTCTACCTTCACTTTCTAACACACCAGGAACTTTGATGTATATTCAGTGATCTATATGTTTATATTATTCCACCAATAATGATCTTATAGGTCTCAATACATATTTTTGTTTCCTGGATGAATAAATAAATTTGAACTATTTGCATCATCCAAATGTTCCTTCTTCGGCTCTATACATGATGGAACACATATTATTTTCCCAAATATTACAATTCTTTCATCATTAAAATTAAACTCCATGGTTTTCCCTTTTTTAATAGCTTCCTCTTTTTCTTGAATTCCCACATCATCCTTTTGATCATTGTTTAACCTTTCCAAAAGTGACGGTTGAGAAATAATTTGTGAAAGGATCAATGATGTTCCCTAATTTATTATTCACATGTCCATCTTCATCAAATTTATGATGATTGGAAACTTTTAAATTTTTATGAATGATAGAATCACTTGGTCCTTTATACTTAGGTAATCAACCACATTTTTCTCTTTCCCAGGGTGGTAATGGATTGATTAGTCATAGTCTTTGATTAGATATAACCATCTTCATTGGTTCATGTTCAACTATTTATGTGTGAATATATTATTGAGGCTTTTGTGGTCCATATATATTTCACACTTCTCCCAAAAAAGATAATGCCGCCAAATTTTCAATGTGAAGATCACTACAACCAACTCAAGGCCAGGTGTTGAATAGTTCAGTTCATGAACATTCAATTGCCTTGAATCATACGCAATGACATGGTCATTTTTCATCAACACACATCCCAGGCCCTTCTTCGAAACATCACTGAATACCACAAAAGGATCTCCACTTGTGGGAAAAGTGAGCACATGCGGAATGATAAGACTCATTTTCACCTATTTGATGATTTATATGAATTCATAACTCCAAGAATACTTTACTTCATTCTGAGTTAGCTTGGTAAGAGGGTTGGAAAATCATAAAAAATTATCACAAATTGTCAATAATATCAAGACAACCCCAAGAAGATATGGATATCCGTTTCTGATGTTGGCTTCAGACATCTCTCAATTGCATCTGTTTTGGAGGGATCCACATATATCCCATTTCTTGTGATGATATGGCCTAATAATGAGACCTACTTCAACCAAAACTGTCACATTCTATATTTTTTATAGAGCTTCTCTTTTTTCAGGGTCTCTAGTACAGTTCTTAGATGCTCCTAATGATCCTACTTGGTTTTAGAGTATATCATAATACCATTTATAAATACTACCACAAATTTTTCAAGGTAATATCTAAATAATATATTCATCAATTCCATGAAAATTTCTAGAGAATTAATGAGTCTGAAAGGAATTTCTATGAATTTATACTGCACGTATCTAGTACAAAAAGTAGTCTTGGGGATATCTTCCTTCTTCACCCTTAGTTGATAATATTTCGACCGAAAATCCACCTTGGGGAATTTGTGTACTCCACATATCTAATTGAATAGGTCATCAATTAGTTGGAGAGGATACTTGTTCTTTATCATGATTTTGATAAGATCACAATAATCGATGCAATGGCGCATTCACTCATCCTTCATCTTGATTAATAGGACTAGTGCACCCCATGGTGATGTACTTGGGCCTATAAACCCTTTATCCAGATTCACATGTAGTTGTTTTTACAGCTCCTGAATCTCTAAAATAGACATTATATATGGATTTTGGATATTGGGAATTCATTAGGTATAAGATCAATAGATAATTCAACATATATTCTTGGAGGAAGACCATGCAATTCCTCAGGAAACACTTAAGCAAATTACCACACAATAGTATTTTCTTATATAATGGTTTCTCCTTAGACTCAATTATCTGTGCCAAATACATGTTCTCATAATGTATTAATATCTACGTTTGAGATGATTGATCTAAAGAAGTTTCATCTTTCTCCATTCACTTGTAAAGAATCAGGGGTCGATTCTCCACATGGAGAGTGATTTCCCTCTCGCATAAATTTATGTTGGATCTATATAAGGAAATTCAATCCATTCCATGAATTGCATCAATTTCATCCAGTGGGAGTATGAAGAGGTTCACCTGGAAGTTTAATCCATAGAATATGACATGGGAGGAGTTATATTCATGGGATGCAATGATTTCCCCATTTTTCGTACTCATCGACATCTTCACTTCCATGATTTGTGGTGGTGTTGGGATTGTTCTACTAAAAATTCATGATATAAAATAATTCATAGATCCTGATTCAAAAATTATGTTTGCTATTCATGAATGAATAACTAGTCTACCTATCACCACATCATTTTCGGGGTACACTTCAGAAGTAGTGATGGAAAAAATATATCCCTTGCTTCCTTGGAGGTTGTTGGTTGCCTTAAAAAACCCTTGTCTTAAGGCACTGATTTGCAACAATATTTGTTTCATTGTAGTTGTAACAATGAACCACGATTTATGGTTCGAATGGAGAATTCCTCTCTTATGTCGTAGTCATGGGTCTTTCTTGCCGATAGTTAATTTCTAGGTACACTTCTCTTATACACCTAAATCATTTCCTCATCCCATTCAGGAAGTTTCAAGGGTGATTCTTTCTCCACCTTTGGTATAGCATCCCACCTTTTTATAACATAAACTTTCATTTCATTACACAAAAATGGGGATCTTTAAGGTTTAGTGTCTTGGAAACTAGGAACATAAAACATGAAAACATAAAACATTCTTCTTAAACACTTGAAAGGATACTTCTCATGTTCATCCTAGGTTCATTACTGCATCTCATTACCTGGGGACATACATCAAAAGAAGGGTGAGCAGAATGCCCAGTAAGGGAAACAAGATAAATATTTTACATGTGAACTTGAGATACTTCAATAAGGTCATGAAAAGAACTTTAAGGCATGAGAAATAAATCATGAGATATATCATAATAAAAAATAACATTTTTCATAACATTAAGATGTGGATACATCATTTAACATAGACAATCACGAACATATCACCATGTTCCATCCCCAAGGTGTCATTTGAAAATTACCAAGGTTATTCACCAAGATATCGTGAAAATTGTAATCTCTAGTGGTTACATCATTACCCAATGCATTGGAGCCCTATCAGGGAGCACCCTTAAATATACCTTTATTATCATGTGAGCCACATATATCATCATCAAACATTTCATAAATAACCCATATAGCACAAAATAAATGGGTTTCATTTCATAATCCTAGCGTTTTAAAAACTGCTTTAAAGGCATGATCTTAATGTCACTTTAAACCCACATAACAGGAAAGCGGGTCTCATGTATGTAAATACCAGAATTTAAAATAGAACATTTTGATATATATGTGAATACCTCTGTAGAAATAATATCTTTGAGTATTCACTTAATAAAATAAAATAATTTTGAGATAAAGAGGGAGGCATTTTGAGACAAAAACTATGCAGCATAACGTCTATGATACATGGTTTTAGAAAAAGTTGGAAAGAGAGGGGACAAGGGTAAAACATTCATAAATGACCCATAAAACAGTATAGGGACAGAATATATGGGATTTATGAACATGGTAATGAAATTTCAAAATATACCATATGAAATGAAGAACATGAAAGGAATACAAAAATAAGATTTCTCTTATGAAAATTTGCCATCCTAACAGCGTTACATAAACTTCAACAAAAAATGAATTGATGAGATAAAATAGGGTCTCTCATCATATGAACATAAAAGATCAGTATGATAGATATAGAGATCATACCCCAACATAATAAAAAGGAATTTCAAGACCTGACATGGAATTAGAACTTTGAAAAGGGAGAAAGGTGCAAGGACCTCTTAAAACTTTAGCAGCCTAACGACGCCACTTAACTTCAAAATACTGAATTGAAGAGATAAAATGGGTCTCTCATCATATGGTCATAATAGATCAGTGTGATAGATATAGATATCATACCCCAACATAACAAAAAGGAACTTGAAAGTATTGACATGATAGTAGAACTTCAAAACGAGATGGGTGAAGAACCACTTTAAAATTCGGCAGCCTAACGGCACCACTTAAAACTTCAAAATACTGAATTGATGAGATCAAATGGGGTATCTCATCATATGATCATAAAAGATCAGTATGATAAATTTAGATATCATACCCCAACATAATAAAAGGAACATGAATGAATTGACATGAAAGTAGAACTTCAAAACGAGAAGGGTGAAGAACCACTTAAAAATTCGGCAGCCTAACGTCGTCACTTAAAACATCAAAATACTGAATTGAAGAGATCAAATGGGGTCTCTCATCACATGGTCATAAAATATCAGTATGATAGTTATAGAGATCATACCACAACATAACAAAAAGTACTGTGAATGAATTGACATGAAAGTAGAACTTCAAAATGAGAAGGGTGAAGAACCTCTTAAACATTCGGCATCCTAACGACGTCACTAAAAACTTCAAAATACTGAATTGAAGAGATAAAATGGGGTCACTCATCATATGATAATAAAATATCAGTATGATAAATTTAGAGATCATACCCCAACATAATAAAAAGGAACTTGAAATACTTTACATGAAAATAGATCTTGAAAAATGAGAAGGGAGAAAGAATCTGTTACAAAAATTTCGGCAGCCTAACAGCGCCAATTAAAACTTTATAAAACGAAATAATGAGAGTAAGAGGGGATATCTCATTATATGAACATGAAAAGGGAAGTAAGAGGAGTGTAAAAGAACATCCTTTAACATAATAACATGGATCATAAAAGAAATTACATAAAAGAGATTTTTTGAAAAGAAAGAGAGAGGTCGGATCCCTTACCTTAAAACGTAACTCTTAAAACTCAATGGTTGGGTCCTTGAGGGCTTGGGGGCACCTTGGGAGGACTCCTTGGGAGGTAAGGAGACCTTAACATCGTTGAGGATGTTTTTGGAGTTGAAAGGATGAGAGGAGGGATTGGTATTTATAGGGAAAGTGAGGGGACAAGGCATTAATGGCCAAGGGACACCTCAAAAGTGGTTTTCTCAAAAGCATGGTCTCTCCCATGGTACTTCTCATAGAGTTAGTCCACATGGGGACCCCCACACAATAATTAAACCTCTTTAGTCAACCATACCTTAAAATATCTCATCACATCATCATGACACAGTTATGATGTCATAAAACATACCGAAACCCTAAAACTGTATTTTTACTATTCACTGAAAATTCAACTTTATCAGAAAAATCCCAAAATTTCACATTAACCAAATATCAATACTCTGATTTATAAAATGAACTCTATTTTATAAAAATAATTTTCTAAATATTTTTAATTCATTTTTTAAATAAACACACTATTCAACAAAAAATGATTTTTTTCAGAAAAATTACCTTAACATTATATCGATGCTCTGAGATCAAAAATGAAATCCATTTTATACAAATAATTTTCTAAATATTTTTAATTTAATTTTTAATTAAAAACACTATTCACCTGAAAAAAACTAATACTTGAATAATAATTTATGAAACTGTTATTTACCCATTTTATTGAATCTCATTACTTAATCTAAGTGTCTGAATTATATAAAAACTTTCTTTGAGTGAAATTACTAATCCATTTAGTCACATTACTAATCCTAAGCGTAAAATCACTATTCATAATTTACTATTCATCAAAATTCAAGTTAATCTTATTAGACTCGAAATTTCGTACTGAACATAATTGTAGAAGACCATTTTTTGAAAATCCTTACAAATTTTTATTTATTTAAGGTTTGCATAAACATTTTTAAATTATCCTTTCTCTAAAATTCATAAAAAATATGCATACTATATTTATCCAGAAATTTGAAAATTCATAAACTTCATCATAAGAAGAAATCCCAATTATTATTTAAAACAAAGGATTACACAAGGCAGTTACAGTCTCCTTACATATCCCCTTATCACACCAGCATAGGACCTAAGTGTAAGGTGTGCCAAGGTGAGAGAATCCGAGGGAGGCTCGGCCAACATCGCACGAGTAGTAATTTCTATCAGTTTGAACTTCTCGCAAAGGCGATCCCATTCTAGCTTCACACGATGAAGTTCAGCTTGGGTTTGGTCCAGAGCAAAGCCCAGTGGTGCTACCTCCTTCCCAAGTTCTGTTAGATGGGCTTCGATCGGTCCAAGACTACTGGGTGAGGACATCAAATCTTCTTTCTATATTAATTAACCAAGATTGCTTGTATTTAGAGACAATAATCAAAACATTTAGTTTCCAGCGGTCATATTGACCAAAGGTCAAATAACAGTCAAAAACCAACAGTCTCATTTTAATTATACTCATGTTATCAAATGAAACATTTTTTTTGAGTATAAAATATAAAATATAATAACACATAAAATTAGGAAACATGATTTATTAAAAAATTTGGGTCGTTAAATTTGGAAAGTGGGGTGCAAGATCATCTTAGAACCATTGGATTTATCCATCAGAACACTATCATTAAAGTCCACCTTGGGCATCATATCCCCGTGATAGCCTTGAAATTCTCCGATCTCCATTTCAACCATGAGAGAAAATCAGACAATTTCTTCATAGCTGTCAAAGTCATGGATTGCCAGCGCATTCTGCATGCTATGTTTCATCCCACCGAAGAAGCGATCAATCATCCATTGAGGATAATGAAAAATTCAGAGGTGTATCGTGCAATAATTTTTAGGTTTTCCTTATATGCTTCGATAGATTCATCGTCTTTTTGGTTGAGATCATGGAAGTCCCTTTCCATATTACCTGAGAGGGTGCACTGAAAGTATTTATCGAAAAAACATTCTCCGGAAATACTTCAATTATAATGCCTCGATCTCCTCCTTAGGCTTCTTATTTTTGATCAAAATACCCAAATGATCAGATTCACCATCCTTATGATAAGTTTCCATGAGAACCTTCTCTTGTTCAGAACATTGAAGGATGGATAAGATCATTTCAATGGATTTGATCCATTGTTCAGTGATTGAGGGATCAGATTATCCATTAAAAGTAGGAGGCCTTTGTCTATTGAAGCTCTCGATAGTGACTTGTTCATTCATAGGGGGGGGGGTTGAACGTTTCTATTGATGCATTTTTTTATTCAAATCTTGAGTTATCTAAGAGAAAAGCATGACAATGTTTGTGATTCCTGCTACCATTGGATTGGGAATCTCATTAGTACAATCATCACATTGATCTTCACATCGGTTGTTAGCCCGAGTCCCCATATTACCGGCCATTGACTGGAATAAAAGGAATGTTAGGGGTGACACATAAATGTTAATCCAAGTACAAAACTGAGGACATATAAATAACTTTTATTTCCTTAACATATGAATCTATGGGCTTCAGTCGATGTTATCCATGATATACTTTATAACATATATTCTTGAGGAATTTTTTTCTTATTAATGGTTCGTACTATGCTTGTAAATTTACCAAAGAATATCCCCCGAGAGTGTCGTAAACAAGAGTTCATAAAGGCCCATTTTTATGCACCAGTTCTCATTCAAGTCTTTCTCAATGCGGTGTTTTCTAGTTTTACCCATATGATACATCTCTATCATAGTCGCCTCTACTTGCTCATATCCAGATAGGGATGTTTTTTCTTGATAAACCACTTACTCAATACTCAAAAAAATTTAGTGATATTATATATTATACTCAGTCATTTCTCTATAGATTTAGTAGGATTTTCTAATCCTAATCCCAAAAATAACTAATCCTATCCTCTAATACCAAATATGACAAACCAGCTTTTCATTACACAATTAAACATAATTTATTACATAAAATTTACTTGATACAACATAGAAGATCAAGAGTTCAAGTGTCTTTTGGGCTTATGATAATTACATAACAACTTAAAACATGAAATACAACATCTTTATTTAAAACATCCTATACATGACCACTACATTCCCTCGTACATAGCATTACATGTGATAACCCGAGGACATGCCTAAGAAAAGGGTGACCTCTAAATCCCAGTAATGGAATAGTCATGGAATAACATTAGGAATACAATAAATGTTAGAAAATAGGAATATTAATAGATCAAATAATAATCATAAACATAAAGGCATGATAATGTATGATAATCATAACATGGAAATGTGGCAACAACACTTAACATGGAATTAGCATGAGCCAAGGCTCATTGCATATGGAGCATGAGTAAACCCTCATTGCACATGAAGCATGAGTATACCCATGTTGCACATGAATTATAATGCGTAAACACCAATTGAACATGATGAATCAAGATAATATACTTTACCTAATTCATTGGATCACTATCAGGGCACACCCTTCATAAACATTTCATTTCATGCATAAGTGTGCGACATAGATCATAAAACTTTGAATCATTCAACACAATCTATTATTCAATGATAAACTAATGAGGAATGAATAAATTAAAATCTTTAAAAAATATGTAAATGTGCATTAATGTGAATACACTTGATTGGGAAATGGGCATGGTATTCAGTAAATGATGATTTTGGCTTAGATAAGCGCAGTTCAATTTCGGCAGTATATCTATGTGACATAAGAAATCATAAAAATGGATGATGAGAGAGAAAAGGGTGACTCATCATATTTACATGACATGAACAGTAAGGGTTCTTATAGATACCATTCCTAAAAAATTTCATATTATTTTGATTCATGATATAAAAGAATTGCTTGAATGTAAATGAGGAGAGATAAATTCTTTTTGAATTTCTTCATAGTAATGGGTGTACATGAGAGGTATTTAATGAGAGAGAAAATGGCCTCCCTTAATTATAACATAATTAGGGATTTATGGGTGAGGTTCAAAACCATACCTCAACATTTATAATTGAAATTTAAAGGTCATAACAATTTAATGAATATTGGACAAAAATTAGAAAGGTAGAAAAACCCTTACTTGGAAGTGTGCTTCCAAAGGCTTCAGAGCAGTGTGAGAGAGGCATCCTGGGAGCTTGGGGAACCCTGAGAGGATTATAAAAATAGGGGGTCATAGATTAGACGAAATAAAATGTCTTTGAGTTAAGATTATGTGGGATATTGGGTGGGTTTATATAAGAAAGGTTAGGGAATCCATTATTATTTAGGTTTGTGACACATCATATTAAACTAATCTAAACCACAATCCATCCCATAGTTTTTACCCATGGTTTATGGAAAAGGAATGTAGGAAAAACTAATTTATATGTACATAGTCTGAACATATTAAAATAATGGGGTTGCTTATGTGGAGGTGAGTCGCACTCCCAAGGAAAACAATTTAAAAAGAAAAAGTGTTTAATAAGTCTTGAAGGTTCCACTAATGCTTTGTAAAATAACTCTAACTATCCCAAAATCTCATTATTTTAATGGTAAAACATATATTGTACGAAAATAATGTTTATATTATTTTATTACATCAATATTGGGTCATTAGAAAACACATTAAATATTTAAAATGTATTTAATTTTTACCAAAAAATTTGTCTATCTTAGAAAATTAGGAAAAATTCATTGTTTGATTATTCAACGTCCTGATTCCATAAATAATATTTAATCTATCTAAATAATTTTCAAAATATATTAATTTTCACTTTTAATATATAAACATACATTCATCGAAATTTCATTGGTTTTGAAAAAAATGTCTTTTAAACATTAATAAAAAATTACAATTACATTCATAATTTTATACGATCATTTATATTTAATAAATATTAATTTAATAATAATATTATTATTTTATTAAAATATTATTTAATTCCAAAATTCGTTAATTCATCAAAATAGACTTTTTTAGTTGAACATTAACTAAAAATACTCTTTGTTCTTTAAATCAATTTACAAGGTAACAATAATAAAATGAAAGTATATTAATTATTATATACAAAAAACAATACATAACCATAGTACTAGGGTCCTGTTACATAACCCCTTATAACACCCGCATATGACTGAGGAGTATGGTGTGTGATGGCGATAGACTCTTGGGCATTTCTTGGGTGGTAATCTCTATCAACATCCACTTCTCTTGTAGGCAGTCTCGCTCGAGCCTAACATATTCAATCCAGGCATGGGCTTGATTAAGAGAGAATACCAAAGATGAAACCTCCTTTCTGAGCTCTGACAAATGGGCTTCCTATGGGGCACATCTACTGGATGGGTCATCGCTTCCTTTGTCGGAGTAAATTGGATTTGTTAAAGCGCTATATTTATACTAATCATGTGATCACTGTTCAACAACTATATTAGCAACTGTCACAATTCATAACAGTATTTTAAAATCTAAAAACATAAAACCAAATAAGTTGACATTTTATATAAACATTTTACATAAAGATACATTTAATCAGATCATGGTGGATTTCTATTAATGAATGTTTTGGTCATTATCGATTCCATTTATTTCATAGAAATAGTTTAAATATTAATATATATATATATATATATATCATGATCCAGTCATTAAGGAATCATTATATTCCCTGGCCAGGTGTTCCTAGAAATATTTTTTATAAAAATATTAAAAATATTTTATATTATGTGAGAAAAGTTTCATAAAGAAATGGTATTAATCATTAAAAATAAAATTAAATCATAAATTTGAGTGGAAAGTTGAGTATGGATGCAATGTATACCAAAGGGGAGACCTAATATAGGTCTTTATAATTAGTTTAGATTTGGTAACCATTGGTTGGTGTGTTTAGTTAATGTAAATAAATAATTTTTTTAATTAATTTATAATATTTCAAAATTCTATAGGTGGATAATTATTGAAATATATAGCGGTTCAGCTGTATCATCATGGGTGAATTGGGTGCCTCTCTTTCTTCTGTCTACAAGAAAATCCCATATAATGATAATGAATATCTAGATATAGAATAATTGATATGCAATAAATGAATGTAAATCCTTCATTTATTGATGGGAATTTCCTTTGATTACGAATGATATTTTCAATTTTTAAGAAATTTCAATTCCTTGATATCACCTGTTTTGATTAAATTCATTGATTAGAATCATCTCATTTATGATCTTCCATAATTGATGAACATTGACATGATTATATATAGTAGTTAAATTGTTTATTCAGCTATTTTAAAACCATGTATATCTTTATACTTTAATTTTTCCATGAGATATAGTAAAAGATAGATAAAACATTGTTCATGTTCTATTCTTGCATAATTCCATCACGATCTTCACTAATTGGACCTCACAACCATGGTTCAACATTTTCTGGTGGTACGGAGCCCGATTTAAAGGCTAAAATCGCAATGAGTTATTATTTGTGGGATATAAAAAATAATCAATGACTTATTAGTGGTTAAATTTTGAACAATGGGTGTTTAATTTCATGTTTTTACAATCCATTACTGATGGATAGATGAGTTTGAGTGGGGGTGTGGGAGTGCATAAGGATTCAAATTAGAAAAAACTGATTTAACCCTTTTAAAAATAGAGGGGAAAAATAACCATCAAGTGATATATCTAAAAAGTTCATGTTATGGAGAGTCTCGTTTCAAAGTAAAAAATTTAAATACGGATCCCGGGGATTAGGTACATGAATCTATAAACAAACTACAACACAACATTTATAGTAAAAAACACACAACATGTAGCCCCTATGAGTCAACAACTAGTGTTTTGGGAATTTATATAGATGTTACATCATGTACATTAGCTACACATCCTGAAACTCATCCCTATGTGGATGAGATATGTAGGAGAGAACACAGCTAGGAAGATTCCAGGTTCTTTATTACACAGACAAATCTAGAGACATGGGAGAAACCCTTTGTGAAGAGTCACATCGTGCACTAATGTACATAGACACATGAGTATTATATTGAAAATTTTCATGTTCATGGACCCTGAGTTCTATGAAATGAAATGTAGATTACCTACAAACAATGTAGTTATACACTATTTTCATGTCATGTACCTCATGGGAAACAACCATGAAATGGAGTGGGAAAAGATGAATTGTGGGTCCCCTCATATATCAGTTATACCTTTTTGTCTTCATAGGAAACATATATCTTCCATAACTCCTATTTATAGACATGTATTTTGGACCAATTTTAACCTATCATGTTATTTTTTTTCATAAAACATGAATTTTCCCTCTGTTGTGGACTTTGGGTTATGATGTCAGATGTTCATGTGAGATAATTATTCAAGTGGAACCCGATGATGATGGTTATTATGTAGAGGTTCACCTTTGGATATAGAGTGTAACACCTCATATTTTTTTGAATCAGTCCTCTATATACTAATTAGAGTCCCCTATTCGATATTGTGTAGTTCATTGGTAACTAGATTTTATCCCCCCTATCGCACTAGGGTTCACGTCCCCGAACTATAGAGGGGAACCCCCCCCCCCATAATCTTGTGAATAATTCCTCTATCAACCTAGGGGACCCCCCTATCTGATAGGGATTGAGTCTTCATGAGATTAGAGTGGAACCCTCTGAAGGGATCAGGTCAGATGTTCTCCACAAAAATATATATAGTAGAACCCCATAATAAATATGGTGTGGTTTCTCCTAAAACAACAGTGGAGCCCATATGATCATGGAGTTAGGTCCTCTATCAACCAAGTAGACCCCATTATCTGATAGGGTGCGAGTCCTTATAACACTAGAGAGGAACCCCCGGACAAATCTGGGTTTGGGTCATCTGTATAAACTTATATAGTGAAACCACCCATCTTACACAATGATGTATGAGTCCTCTACTTGGATATTTTCCCCTCGACTGTGTTGCATAGTGGCGAGGTATTGCCATAAAACATGTTACTTATAAGATGACATGCAAGATGCTAGGAATTATTTATGGACTTTTTGGAAATAGTGGTGACTCTATAACTATGTTGGGCTTTGAGTTGGGCATCATATTTCCCTTAGTTTTATTATTCTTTGTATTTGAAATACATCTATATGTATATATGAATTTTTATTTTTATATTCTCTTACCATGAGTTATGGATATGCATGTGATATGCCACATAATTTCTTTGTTTATATTCTAATATTTGGATGAGGATATTATCATTAAATTAGTGGAAAAGACATGAATTATATTCAATATACACAATGTGTTGAGGCCATTTCCTTGGAGTACATTTTACATTTTCTATATTAAGTTGTAGATGCATCTTAATTACTATCAACAATGTTTCTATTCTTATTGTATCTATTACTGCTACCCCATCCATATTTTGGTATGTCCTATTGGGTATGTTTATAATCACCCATTCATGGGATTTTCATGCATGTTTCGTGTCTTATGTAGACAACTGACTTGTTAGTAGTGAATTTAGATAGGGTTATGGGTACATGTTGCATTTGACTGTTTCTAGTGGTTATAGCTTTAAGATAAAGAGCATGGATCTCTAAAAAACTAGTTTCCAAATTTCATTAGGGTGGGAAATATTTCTAGTTATGTGTGTTTTTTCCCTTTGCTTTTCAATATTAACAATAGTACTATTGTTCACCATTTTCTTTAAATTATCAGATTACAATCTAGTTGTTGCTTCTATTTATTATTATTCTTATTAAAATAAGAATTAATATGGTCTCTTGTGTTGATTAAAAAAAAGTAAAATTCCTTCCATTTTGGTTATAGATTTATGTGCTTTTCAACACCTTATACCCCATTGAGGTAGGATTGGTGTAGTTGTGTCTCAATCCCCAATTTGTGTTAAGTCAAGACATATACCCTTGATATGATGTTATGGTGATGTTGAGGATACCGAAAACCACTTTCTCAGTTTTTATATTTGGTCATGATGTATTATTTTATGATATGATAGAATATATGCAATAATCAAGGAAACCAATATATTTGTTTTTCGGAGTGACTAACTCAAGAGGAGGTGAAATATATTCCTAATAAATTTCTTTTATTAATTACACTTATATAAAAACACATTAATAAAATAAAGTGGAGAATTAATCAAAAAAGTAGATTGATATACAATATATTATTTTATAATATTTCATACAATGTGATTATGTCTCAATTAAAATGCTATTTTTAAATATCTTAAATTTTTAAATCAATTTACATACAAAAAACTATAAACACTTTATTATGATTAATTATCAATGCAGTAGTTTGGTTTTTTTATAATGCGTAATCTAGGATATAAGAGTAAAAAAAGAAATGAAAGAGTGTAATAATCAAGATATTCGGTCCCAAGGCGATACATAATCCCATACACTTTGAAATCACTTATTCCTGAAATGATTATATTTATATTCAAATAAATCCACAACCTTGATCAACTAAAAAATCAACAGAAACAACATGTCTATGATAAAAAGACTCTTCCAAAAAACATACAAGAATATAAAAAACCCTTTCATATTATATTATTAAATTCAAAATTTCATCCACACTACTTGGGAATAAAATATAGAAAAATAGGTGTTTCACTTGATTATCCTTCTATCTTATAATGGTTATCTTCAAATATTCTACATGAAATAAATCATTCATCATATAATTAAAATAAATGAGATACCATATATATTGTTGAAAATATTGGAAAATAACTACATATAACAATTATATGTGGGATAGTATGTTATCAACCACTAATTGATACTACCCCATCATGAGCTCAAATAATTTGCACACCATAGACAAACATGATTCACATAAAAATATTACTGTTAATACAAAAAGAACTAGTATCCTAGCCACCTTATGTCTCAATGAATGATCTAAGAATAGTGTAATGAATGAGAGTGATGATTATTAGTCAACAAATTAATAAACCACAGTAGAAAACATAATAATGGAATCTATAAAGTTTTTTTCTCGACATGGTTTTTGTAGATCCATAATAGAAAACATGGTGCATCGTAATACTATATATCACTATCCATAATGACATCCACCACAACACCCATACTCTAAGTTATATCTGTGATTTTTTAAAGTGTTATTTGGATATAATTTTACTACTAAACCTCTCTACAAGATCTAAAATAAAAATGAGAATTATATTTTTTATAATCCCAATGTGATATCAATTTATATATTTTATATAAAACCACATGCATACCCTGGAGCTCCATATAATAGAGTTATGTGAGATTTAAAATTGGTCCTCTGTGTTTAGAAACATTGCTACCCAAACATATGTGTGTTTTTTCAATAGTTCTACACCATATATATTTTTTTATGAATTCTCCTAGATATAAATTAATAAAACCCACAATCCCCTCAATCATATAATTCTTCATTTCCACCTTTATAAAAAATGAATCATTTTTGGGATAACATATTACTAGATATCTTGATGTAGAGACACTTTCAACATAAAATTCCTTAATGAAATCATTTCGATAATGATTAAGAGTATAATAAAAATGGTGAATAAATCGATCAAATTACTCTATCAAACAAGGGGTCTATTTTCTATGAGGTAGAAAATCATGTTAACATACCTCCATCACTGTAATTGATAGAATCTATGTTAAAAAATAAATCAAAATCATATCTTATTAGTCCTCAGAAACAATAAGACCAGCCAGATAAATAATCCACTGCTATAAAGAAACATGTCATAAATAATTTTTAGGATAAAAAATTAAAATATCTTCTAATTCATGAATCTAGAATGACGTAATGTTACACACTTCAAAATATCTCACTTAATCCTAATTGGATTAAATAATTTATTACATTGGAAAACTCTTATAAGAATTATTTTTAAAATCAATTGTCTATTATTTATCCTCCTCAATATCAAATATTCATTAATCATATATTTGATGATTGTAATACCTACTAATAAAAACCCAAAAATACTTGAGTCCAAAATCCATAAAGATAATTTATGAAAAAAACCATTAACCTCATAGTAATAGATTACATTAAAAAATATCCTATTAAATTAATTTCAAAATTTGACATATTTTGAAAATTTCCATACAACTACAAAAAATCACAATGAATAGAAAACATAAAGGAATACTCCCCTTAATAACTTAACTCATATTTTTTATTGTTCAATTGGATTATATTACATGTATCTAATTTGGAAACGCAAAATAGAATTTTGATAATATATAGTTATTTATTTTTTATCAAATAAATAGGTGTTTTGATTATAAATTTGTATAGTTTAATAATTTTTTTACTTGGAAATGTTATTTTGATTTTGGGATAATTTAGTTATCCTAACATGTTATGAGTTGAGTTAATAGGATCCCAATAATCATTGAATAGTCCTATAGACCATGCACCAAAACATCAGTGATTTGAAACAAATGGGGTTGTGGAGTTCCCAAGGTAATCATATTATGTTTTCGGACCAAGAATATCATGTTTCCAACATGATAAGGTATTTTTGTTAATATTTGTTTTTATAAACTATATTATTCTATCGTACACCCCAATTACCTGATAATAATCCTTAAACCCTCTTATCCACAAACCATCCCATCTATCTATTCTGGATTTTATGTTTGGATTCCCCTATTAAATCCATATTATTTATTATTGAATGTTGATATTATCTTTTTTCTCCTTCAATTTCTGGATTATTTCTTCATATTTTTAAATAACTATTTCCATACTTCTATGTTTTTTTAATAATTGTTTTTAAAATTGGGGTTCAATATTTTTAATGTTCCAATGTGATGGAAAAAAGTCACTCTTCTTATTTTGTGTTATATTAAAATATTGTAACATTTTTCATAAAAATTCATAAAGGAATGTATAAGAATATCTCTTTAAACATTCAACCATAGATGGTTACTTGATTTCATAATAATGTTTAAAATGAATAATGTTGATATAAATCTCATTTATTTTTATTTTATTGGTTTTCAATTTTTTAATAATTTTATATTAATAGGATGATGTTTTTATTATGAATTAATGATGGAAAGAGTTTTCTATGAAATTAGTTAACATAATGTGTTTGTTAAAATAATAACAATAGATAATAATAATTTAAACTTTTTTTTAATGAAATAATATAATTTTATTTAAAAGGAGTTTTTAATCATTTTCATTTCAATAATTTCATTGATTATATAAAATTATTATCATATAAAAGTTGATTTATTTTATTATATAATTTATATTATTGTAATGTATTTCATTAATTATAATATGATTTTGTTATCCTAATAAATTGTGGAATCTAATGATTTTTCAATATTTATAATTGTTTTTTAAGGTCTATTTTGGAAATATCATATTTTTAGAATAGATTGGTTCCATTAAAGTCATTTCACTTTTTTTAATTGATGAAGAAGTTGGTATATGATTATGTTACTAAATTATCCCTGATAATGTAAATCATTATTAGGATTTTGATTATAGTAATGAATGAGGATGCATAAATGTAGGGTTTTTAGAGGATAAGATATGCCTTTAATATTCTTTATTGTTGATATATTCATATATATTGTATGTTATAATCATTATTTATTTTTTGTAATAACCATGGGTGAGCGTTGTGTGAGTTATATTGTAAATTACATTACTAATTTATGATCACACTCTTTCTTCTAGCTTAATGTTATCAATTTTTTATACACATAGTACATTTCAATTAAATAAGCACTTGAAGGGTAATAAAGAGTGTTGGGTACTTGAATCATAAGGCATACTAATTAGATGTTACCAATTACAATTATTTTGAAGATATATTTTATAGCTTCTAGAGTTTCACATGATCATGGTTATAATTATTATTATTTAAGGTGACATTTATAATCATAATTTTTACTATTTAATTATCTTATATATTTTAAATAAAGTTGGTTTTGTGTTAAAACATTAAATCATGATTATTTATAAAAAACAATTTATTTAAATTTTAATGATGAATTTTTTTATTAATATTTCATTTTCATTGTTTTACTAAAATATTACCTTCAATATGGTTTCTACTATTATTCACTATTATCATTAAATATTTTATAAAACATTTGATTAGAAAGGATATAATTTTTCACAAATATGTGCAATTATTGGGGATTTCAAAGGGTAATACCACGTGTTTGGATGTGAGATCATCATTATGAAAATTTTATGTATTCTCATAAAATTTTTTTCATGAATTTTAATGGGAACTTAGGTACTCCCATGATTATGATTATAATAATTTTTTATTTTTTATTAGTTTTTACATAAATTATTCATTTTCATTATACTTTATATATTTTCACTAAATAATGATTTACATTAAAATTTTCACAATATGGTGAAACATTATATATTTAGTTAACAATTTCATGATTCAAATTGTTTTATTTGTAATATGACAACTATATTTTTCTGGGTTATTAGTATGAATTATGTTTTTTCTAAATTTCATGGTTATACATAAGTAGTTTTTATATATTTTCATTTCAAAAAATATTGTGTTCCTTAAACAGCAGAGATTATTGTGTATACCTTGTGTAATATTTAGTTTTCTATTTTCCTAGTATATATAACTATTTACAATAATGATAATATATTTAAATTTTTTTTTAAAAATGAATTATTATCTTTATCGTTTTATTGATATGAGTTTCCATGAAAAATAATTATTTTTTTTTATGAAATATAAATTGTATATTTTAATATAATTATTTTCATACATTAATTTAATGTATTTAACATTAAAAATAATATATTGGTAATTGTTAAGATACCTACTAAGAATTTTTCATCATTAGAATTTTATGATTCCACATCAATATATTTACCATTTTGTTGTAGTGGGGGAAAAATATTTTACATCAGGTGTCATGGTAGGGATAGGTGATGCTCATTTTCATTCAATAATAAGGTTTATATTCAGTTTTCCATTGATTCCTTCGTTATTTTATATCCCATAAATTTTACCTTGTAAACCTTATAATATTAATATAATTTTTATGGATAAATATATATAAAGGATTTGTTAGGTTTATTTTTATGATGTTAAATTTTATAGTTTTATATTATTATATATTATTAATAATTGATAATTATATAGTGATTCGTATTGTTTGAATTATTTTCAATTCTATTTATTTAAAATTGATGGATAATCTATTTTTTAGAATATAAATTAAGTATTTTTGGACAAAATTATTATTATTTAAATGTTTTTTTATTTGAAATCATTTTATAGAGTATAAAAATGATTCTTTATAACTATGTATATGTCTATAGGGAATACATATCAATTTTAATCAATTTCATGTGATTTATTATGTAATTTTTCTAATTAACTTATGTTGTTTTTTCATAAAATGGTATTAGGGAAAAGTTTTGTTTTGATGTTTTTTTGTAGTAATGTACATAGTAGATCAGATCATCTAATCATGGGAGGAATGGATGATCAATTTTATATCGATGATATATAAAATTAACCCTTGAGATTCCGTTGGATGTCATGAATGTGTTATACCAATATTGGGTTCCATTTATCCTACCTCATTGGGTGAAATTACATAATTTAAGGAAATAAGATCTGAAATAAGTATGTTTCATTAATAATATGGATTGTCAAAAGTCCCTATGCAGAAGTCATATATATACATATGTAAGGATTTTATTTTTGTGGTTTTTTAGTTTTTCTTAGTGATTCATATTTATATTATGAATTCCCATTGATTGGTTTTGATACTATATGCGACATTTTATGATCTTTTTAAAATATCTTATGTTAAAATTTATTGGAAATATGATGATTTAGTGAATGTAGTATTTATCTTCCGTAAATTTTTCACTATTTTTCAATGATCTAAATTATTGTGTTTAATTTTCCAAAATTTAATTTCTCAACAATGAGAGGTGTCATAAAATTCCTTTGATATGTTACTGAAATAAATTTATTCCCATTTCAGAATAATTATTAATTAAAATTTTCATTATTTTGAAATAAAAAAATCTTTTATAATGGAATTTTAGCTTATTTTTTATAAGAAATTTATTGGCATACTTGAAAAAACATTTTATGGTAGAAAATTTCTTCCCACATATTAAAAAAATGTTTCTAATGTACATGTTTATGTATTATAATTCATTTCGTGGATTAATTGTTGAATTATTATACAGTGGAAAATAATTTTCTTATATTATTTAAGTTATCTTGACTGACGAGAAAGATTAAAAAGAATTGGGGATTTCATTGTGTTTTTTTATTTAATTATTTTTTAATATTTTAATCTATATGTCTAAAATATATTTCTTGCTTTGATATATTTTTATAATTTTAAGAGCCCATCATCAGAAATAAGAGTCAATGAACTATTAAGAGGAATATTTTGGTGTATCACCACAAGAAATCCCACTACTCAATAAATGAAATCCAGAGTATTTTGTTCCATATGATAAAATCATAGGATTCTGTATTTAATTTACACTGGATAAATATTTTTTTCATTTAAAAGTTTTAAAATTTAATTCCAACACTATTTTTAGAGGATGAAGGATTACATAAAGAAAAAGAAGTGTCTTTGTAATACATATGAAATAAATATACATTTATGAAAACATGAGTCACTTAATACTATGATTGATTTATTCAAGATCAAGGATTGAGGTTTCATGTTGTGGAAATACATTATTTAGAATAAGACATATAATGGCTATTCAATGAACAATTATATAATATTTATCATTCATTTATATTTTTAAATCCTCTAATGTGTCTAAGTTAGTTGTGTTATGATTCCCTATGTGCCATATTCAGTTGATCTTAGTTTACACCCATCTATTTAGATAATTACTGTCAAGAATCCCTAAATAATCCACATCAATCAAATTTTTCTCATCATAGTTTAACATAGTATTTGGATATCGTGAAGTATGTCATGAAAACTATTACTATTATTATAGGAGTTCATGGGATAGCTATAATATCATATTTAGAAGGAAGTGCCAATTAGACATTAAAAGATAAAGAAGATATCATGTTGGGGTTTAAACATTAGTAATATGAAAACAGGTGTTAACAAGAACATGAGATGGTTTTTATTGTCAGTTATATAATAAACAATGATAGAAGCCATATTTATTTAATGACACCATTAGACATGTAAGATACGAACACTTTTAATAAAACTAAAATATGTGATTCTACCTCATTAATTCAAGACCATCATTACAAAAATTCTAATTTCCTATATCTTAACCACATTCATTTATTCTCAAACCAGTATGATTGATCTATTTATGACTTATTTATCATTTGATTATCGCATATATTTGAGTAATTGACCTTATTCTCCCACATTAGACCCAATTCAACCCTTTCAATGTTTATTTAAGTCAATTCCCTTTAGTTACACCATCATCATTGAGCCAATTTCATTACATTATTTCTGTACTACATCAATCTTTATTTTATAACACTTTGTTGTAAATCAACTAAATGAATTTTAAAAAAATTAGGTTAATTTATTAGTTATTATATTTTGATGATTTAATAATTAATTTTTATTTATTTAAATATTATTCTATTAACTTTATTAAATATTTTTTTATTTCAATTCTTTATTTATAATCCCTAGTAGAAATATATATATCTTATTATAATTTCATTGAATAAATTATTTTGGTTGTAAATTTTGGGTATAATTATATTTTGTGGCCATAATAATATATTTAATATTGGTATAAAATATATTTTGTATTCTATAAAATATATTTAATTTTAATGAAATACTAATACACAGAATTTAATTGAACGAGTAACCCTAACAAGGTGAGTGGGGTTCTTAGGGTGGGGGTGTTTGGGACTTGGGTCATGGGATTGAGTCCCAAAGTCCTTGTTTTCTATAATTGTGTGCAGTGTAAAGATTACGTTTAATATTTCATTGGACAAGAATATATATTTATAAAAATAATATGTATGGACATTTTAATAGACATATGGAAAATTCTATTTTTATATATATAATAATTAAAATATATATATTTATATTTTATTGACATTTATTGATATTATGTAAAAACATTTATTATTCTCTTAATAAGAAAATACATAACACTCAATTTTTTTGGGATCTCATGTTTAATGAAACATTCACTTTCAAGTGGGGAGAAATCATTGATAAATGTGATTGATGACAATTATAACCCAACATACCCTTGTGACACCCACCATGTCACCATTTTTCTAATTTAACAATTGTTCTTATATTTGTGTGTTATTACAAGTTTTTTGGGGTTTCTATCTATGAAAATGATATTTCTGTGTTTTTATGTAGTGTTGTTTTTTTACTATTATATTAGTAAAAAATATTCAATTACCATTACATAAATTTATTTCTAGTTAAAATTTGTATACACATGGTTTTTCAATATTATCGTCACATTGTTGATTCCAAACAATTATGATCCTATTGGATTCCTTGTAAGGACATTGATGTGTATGTGTAAGGGAACCCAAATTGAACATATTTTGATTTCATTGAGAAATTTTTTTGAATCCTTTCTACAAATTGAAATTTAAAATTGGAATGCTTGGTGTATGCTTTTCTAAATCCTGGAGAGTCTCAAGTAATCCGTGTGAGTATAGTATGATGTGTTAATTGATTCGAAAATGATTGGATCATTGTTTTGAAAACCATTACACCTAGTGAAATCCATTATAAGAATTAATTTTTTTTATAATTCCATGCTCGATCAAAATCCTCTAACCAAATTTTCATTCTCTCTCTCAGAAAATTAGATCAGAATCCTCTTCTCTATGAGTTTCTTATAATCCACATCAATTTTTATAGTTATTTCCTTTTATTCAAGTTTCCTCATCATTATTATGTTACTCTAAACCCCTTCATCTCTTATATTCCTATTTTCCATATGATTTTCATTCCTCACAAAAACACTACATTTTATGTTGGATGAATATATGGAGATGTTTTCTTACTTAACAGATCAAAAATGTGTTTATAGGGGAATAATAGGGGACATATTTTCTTCTTAGATAATTCTTCATCATGGGCGATTACATCCAACATGTTTTCCATTGAACAAAGGTAATGGATTCTTTGATTTCAGTCTATATTATATTCCAATTGATGGTTATTGACTTAAAAATATGTATTTCTAAATGAAATTTAATATTTGTAACCCATAATAGAAAAAATTGATATAAATTGGTTTAACCCTTGTAATATAATGGTTTTCAATGATATGTATTTTAAAAATAATACATAACTATTTTTATAGGTGTTTATGTGTTTTATAAACAAGTGGTGAGCACTAAATTATTGTGTTTAATGTAATTATTTATATCAATTTCTATTTTTAATCCATGTGTTTGATATTGTTTAGGATGTTTTAAAGTGGGTGAAATTCATTATTTTCTTTTAATGGGGTCTATTAACTCATGTGAATGGGTCATTGAATTCAATTAATTTTTTGACTATTTTCAGATGTGAATTTTATTGGATTTTAATTATTTGGAATTGGTTTTTGTTTTCAAAGGAGAGTTATGACCATGGTTTTTAGACTTAAAATCATTTTAAAAATCATTTTATTTAAAATATGGCTATAAGAGAGCTGTGAAATTCCAACAGGATTGAAATTATGTAATGATATTTAGACAGATGTATTGATTTGGATGATCTTGAGAAAGTGGTAGTTGGGAATGGAATCCCCAAAGTTCATTTCATAGAGTATTTTTTTTGAAATTTTTTTTGAAATAAGTTTAATAAATTATATTCAACACTATATGGGACTCTTCAGATTATTATCAACCCCATTTTTTCTTGTTATCTAGTTAAATGGTAGATTATATTAGCAAATTATTATATATTATTGTTATTTTATTAGAATTGTTTCCCTTGTTAGGGTTTCCAATATGATGGGTTAGTAATTCTATAGTTTTTATATTATTCTACATGTTGAATTTTTATTTTAACCTCTATTTGACTATTTGTAAGAGAGTAATCTTATATGTATAAAACACATTGGTGGTTTAATCACTGACATATGTTTCTAATTAGTAATTCAACACTATACATTGGGACCCAAAAATCTATGGAAATAGCATTCCCTATGAGTCTGAGAGATCTCATTGGTGGTTGGTATCAATAGATATTACAGAAAATTGAGAGAGCATGAAAATTTGGAATGATCCTTTAGTGGATTCTGATCCGAGGGTTATTTGATGTTATAATGCAACCCTTTACCTAAATATTTCTTTGTTATATATCACAATAGAATAATCCCGAAAAGGATTATTTCAATATCTATATCTTATATCGATTTGATACCAGATACCATTTATTATTTAATGGATCTGATGAATTTGTTTTTTTCTATTCATTAGTAGGTGACTTTAACATATTGCATAACTTTGTGTGATTCCCCGTCCATTGATCCAAGATTAATTTTCAAATGTTTTAAAATTGTTTTTTGGTTGGTTTATAATGAATAAATGTTTTACATAGCTTTTTAAGTGATTCACATGTTTTAAATGATGTTTAAATTTTTTATCTATAAATATTAATATTTAATTTATATAGTGTTTTTAGATTAATTTAATGGAAATTTAAAAGTGTTTGGTTTGTGAAACTCCATTAATTTTGGTATCTTGAAATGTTTTATTAGGACGTCATGCTTATTTTTATATTTAATTTAGTTTCAGAGATTATTTTGGGAAAACCATTCAAAATTTGGAATCACATTTACAGTTTGTCAATGAATGTTTATAAATGAGTTGGTTATGATATATATTTAATGTGGGATAATAAAAATAGTATTTCACACTGGGTATTTGGCTGATAGGATGTGTTTTTAGTGACTATTTCCATTTAATTAAATCAATGGAATATGGGTTTAATATATAATTTATGTGTTTTTGTTTCATTCAATAAAAAATTATATAAATTTAAAATTTATTTTAGTATTCAAAACTAACATCTTTTTTAAGTAACATTGATGGTACTATATACATTCATAAGGTAGTAACCAGCAAGTTTTTTAGATCATGCCTTTAGTTTTCATTTCTATGTTTATTATGTCTTTTTACCTCAATTGATCATCTAAGGGAGGTGATTTGTTAGATTGAGAGCATGGGTCATTCAAAGGCTTGTTGGAATAGTTTTGTGGCTATTCATTCATCTTTTTTACTTTTTGACATCTATGTATGTTTTATATAATATTATATATTTTATATATCTATGTTTATTTTTGATTCTTTTATAGTAGTTTTATAATTTTTAAGGAATATTGAAACTTTTTTAATTCATGCTGGTTAGTTATTTGATTTTATTTTTTCCTCTAATTTATCCAATTGTATATGGGATGAATTGATCCTACATTTCATCGTATGATTTCCCAGACAGCAGTTAGAATCCCATGGGGATTATTTCCACCCATTGATCTATGTGGTGGGCCAGGCTTGGTGATGAGATATATAACATCTCTGGAATTTTTTTAAAAAAGCTATCAATCTCCATAATCTCAGTTATAATTATCATTTAGGATCCCCTAGTATTATTTGGGATGTTTTTAATTCATAGATTGAATTTCATGATTTTTGAGGTTGGTGTGGGGGGAGTTTCATGATCTCCATACAAAACTATGACATGAGTTTTCTTCTATAGTTCAAGATTTTTAATTTAGATTTTAAGTTAATGATTCATGAACTAGTATGGTATTCCATCTGACCCGACAATTGACCTGTTTGAGTACTTCGCATAAAGGGCATTCCTGATCCCAACGAGCAGGAAACTAGTGTCAGGAATGTACAAAGAAACTACAGTGAAGTATTTTCCCTATACAGATAAATAAACTAAAAAATAGTAACAAAACTGAGATACCTAATAAATATAAATAAAAAACTCAACATATTTTATAAGGATGAAAAATAAAAAACTATACATCCAAACTCACATATACCTAAAAATAAAACATATCCATGGGACCAATAGTGTCACTCTCCAACACCAAGACTAGAAACCACCTTTGGTGATCAAGAGTAATATGAGACCTATAACACATGATATAAATAGGATGAAACTATAGGCATGAGTATTAAAACATTATATGGTGACAAAAAAAATCTATTCCAAATGATATTACTCTAAAATAAATGAATCATCAAAATCATGTTTTGAATACAATATATAAAAGTGTTCTTTCAACATATTTTTCTAATTAAAACCCAAAATCTATCCATTCCCCATTTCCCAAATTAAAACCACATCCCCTTTTCCAAGAAGGAAACATTTTCATTTTCAAAAGGAAGGTTATGTTTTCATTTAAAATAGGCACAATATAGTATGAAAAAGTTTCACATTAAAAACAATTTCCATAAAGTGCGGAAATCCAACCCATCACATTTCAATGAAATATAGAACATATGAAAAAACTATAATAGAGACGTATAAGGGAAATATAGAATTATTATAAAAGGATAACCTATTGAAAATACATTTGATCATCAATCCATCCAATCGAGGTCCAATACACATTGTTGATACATAAGAGATTGTGAATAATCAAATCATAATGAAACATTTAGCTCTTCCCTAAAAAAATTTCCTCCCTATATGAAACTAAAAATACCTAACATTACATACATACACAACATGGCACAGACTGAGGTCCCCAGTCCCATATCAATAATAACTTGTATCCCCTTACTATGGTCCTCGTGCTTCAGTGTAAACTAACTGGTAAAGCAGTCATTCTATGAAAATTCAATAGATATTATAGGTTCTCTATGTAATTTTTATAAAGAGGATGATCCAACTTATGACATCTGAGCATCCACTCACATCCACATATAAATAATATTTCACACTTCTTGAATCACCAGGGCACGCCAAGGATCAATCTATTTCCAAAAAAACTCATTGGTGTGAAAGGATCCCATAATGAGGATACGTAATTATATAAAATGAAACTAGGTCATGAGGATTACATTGTGAATACATTTGACACATTCGATATCCACATAAAGAAGTCCAGAACATTTCTAAAGGATTTTTTTCTTATCAATCATATCCACTGACTATATAAAATATAAAACAAGCTGCAAACATTCATTGAAACCATTCTTTTAAAAACCCAAAATCAATATTCTAAAAGGACAAAAATACAGAATTTCCCACCTCAAAACAATTATATTACATCCCATTTTTAACAATCATGTGAAATTTTCTGGTAAAACAATTTTTATAATAATGAAAAATAGTCTGTTAACCACCACAATTGGCTAAACCAATTTTTGAGTTACAATTTTTCATTTTATTGAAATCCAAAACATATAGAAATACATTTTGGAACCCAAAAACATTATTTCAGAGATCAAAAATATTTTTACAATGAAAAACCATGCATTAGAATCCAAAAAAACGTCAGAAAGAAAACATGGTATTTTATCTGATACATGGTGTATAACAATTGATAAAATGTTGTCCTATATCATATAACATGGAATAAATCACTTAATTTCCGTGATAAAATTTTAAATAATCACATAAAAATATTTTATATATATTGATGGTGTAAAAATTATAATCCAATGAATCATAAATTTAAAACGGTATGTGCAAGGGAAACCAAACCCAAATACATGGTGCTTAAACAATAGACTCTAGAAAACAAATAAAAAAGGTTCCAAATCCCATGAAATACCAACTAGAGTTATAAAAAATAAAAACAATTAATATAAATGAGGGTAACGATGAACCATTGTTTTGGGGGAAGATGAGAGAATGAGATATGCAAAGGAAAGGGAGGATATAAGATGATTTATATAAGAATAAGATATTACCTTAAGATATCTATCACCAAACCATGAAGGAACTACATGTCAACACCATGATATAAGGATATAGTCATTGAGAATAACGAAAGAGGTCCCTAAGGGTCACAAAAACTAGAAGGGGTAGAGGGGAGGTGTTTTGGGTTAAAAATCATGGGGTGGTAGGGTCGAAATTTTACAATTATTAAGATCTACACATTGTAAATAGTTTGGCTGCAATGTTTATCAAACCATGCGCCAACCGTTCCCCCCTTAATAGACACACCTAAATCGTTTCCCAGTTTGGCTGCATGGATTTCAAATATTACAGAAACAATGAACAATGGTTTTTCCCAAAGAGAGTGTCTTCCCACATGATTTATGAATGGTTTGACCAAACTTGTGGTGGTCTTATTCCCTATACCAGAAGAACCAAAAACATTATATGGTTTTCTGGGGCAAGATGCATTGTTTTCCCAAATCAATGATAGACTTTACACCATGATAAAAACAACAAGAACCCAATATTTGAACCCATCACACTAAAACATCGTGAGCCAAACACAAATCCAAAAAGAAAACATGAATATATGCTCAAATGTAAAAATCATAGAGTGAATTTTCTCCCCACCATTTACAGTTTTCGAACCTAGAAACCCTTAACATCTTAGATCTGAATGTTAAAATACAAACTAATTCCACTTTCACATGATCCTACTTCTCGAACAAAAAATCTCAACCACCAACAAATATAAAATACACCTATTTCCTGAAAAAACAATAGAAATAATTCCTTGGGATACATTGTGAACTCAATCCAAATTCTCTAATACCAATCTTCAAATAATAATTATCTTGCACACTCCCAAAAACCTGATTTTTTCCAAAATAGAAAATATCTCATATTCAAACAACATTAGAATGAAAGACACTACCTATGATACAACCATCTAAAACTAAAATGAATTCTTAAAAAGAGAATCCAAAATATACAACCCAACATTGTAAACTGACAAACATGGATTGACAAAGAAAACATTACATGGGATAACATCAAAAATTTCTACATCCCAATCAACAATCCCCCATAGTCTAACAGACCCCTACCACATGGGGGAGGAACATAAAGAAAGAAAATTCAACCCATCAAAAAAAAACCAATACAATAGTGGATCATAATTTGTCTCAATTACAATGATGAAGAATAAATCATGACCAAGGTCCCTCATACCCCTAGGATCATGAACAACAACTTAGAATCACTATTTGTACGATGGCTTGAGAGCTGATTATTGAAGAATCACCTACCTCATAGGAAGAAGCCATAAATCTCTCATAACTAAGAGAGAAATTCAAAAGATATATATGAGAGAAATATATATTTAAAATGAGACAAATTCCTAATTTATAAACAAATAATACACTTGAATTAAAATTGGATATCTTATGATATTTACAATATCCACTTATATCACAAACTAAATAGAACACTATTATAGACAATATCTACAAAAAATAAATTATCATAGAATCTATTTTTTATTTTAAAATTAAACATTTAAAGGTAATTATGAACCCTAACAATTTATTCCCAATTAAATCATTAAAATGGAAAAGACATCATAGATCTGGATTATTTGGAACTTCCCCTCCCCAGAACATATATCATTATGTCAATACTCCATATTCTAACGGCCACTAGGCTAGTAGTTTCGTGCAGGGTTGAATGGACCTGGTACCAATGGAAATAGCCATACCCTCTCATTCTTCAAAATCTGAATGGAAATGATCTAGTAAATTTTTCTTTCACTGATACCACAACTGGGGCTATTAATAGTAGTTTTGATTGTGGCTTAAAATATAAAATTAAAAATATAATCAAAATCTAACATGTTGTCTCTTATTTGGTCTTATGATGCATAAAAAATATCACTTGATTCATGAACTAGAATGAATCCTATGGAAAATGAACTTATTCAAGTCCACATGGGACATCTACTAGGACCATACCCTTTAGGGGAGGGGATGATAAATAGAAACATTTGGGCTAATTATTCATAATGAAAGACATAACACATTTCTAGAACGTTATTGATGAGTAGAAGAACAGCCACCCAAGTCAAAATGTGATTTGTAAGTATCCTCACAAGGACCCACAAAGTGATTTACATCCTTAGAGCTCAAATCCATATTTCTATCAGATTTTGAAGCCATCCTAAATAAAGATTAAATGATAATTAATTCCATATCTAGATGACAAGGGATGATCCCTCCTTCAAGACCAACCATTATTTCTTAGGAGGAGGAATTTTCCTTGTGCATTTTCTCATCCCTACTTGATAGATATGAGAGTAATGGTATCTTCATAAACCACCAGTTGATTACCCCTATTCACATAAGGCCTTGAAGGATCCTTCAAATATGGATCCACCATATCAGGAACTAGTTGGGGGAACACCTGACCAAAATCACCCACATAACAATTCTCTTACCTGGAGACCCCATTAGGATACATTCCACCAGGCTTGGGTGGATAGTGAGAGTGTGGGAAAACATGTATGCATCTATTGTGCACTTTCTTATCCCCTTTAGCAGTTAATACCTCATGTAGAGATGGATACATTGCTTAATTTAGGGAGCCAGGGGTCACCAAGTGTGGGGAATAGATTGTAACACCCCGAGATTTTATGAAAAGTAATCTTTTTAACTTAAATGATGTCTTTTGTTGTATGCTAAAACAAAAGGATCATGAATTACACTCATTCCTGACTTAGATTTCATTACTCGCAATCACGACCTTCCACAATAGTGTGTGTTGTACATAATACCGAGTTTCGCTAAACAATGATATGTTATATAAACTAGCCGTTATGAATAGTAATATCCACTTTTTGAAATTTTATAAATTTTATCGTTATAAATGGACTTCATTTTTTGATTTGGAATATCGAAATTATCCTAGGGTGAATTTTTGGTATTTTTCTGAAAACTTTCAATTTTCGATGAATAGTGAAAACACTAGGTTACTATTTAAAAACTGACTTTTTATTTAAATAATTATTTATTTTATTTAAATTAATTTTATGTAAAAATTAATTCATAATACCTATAGAAGTTCAATGTAATTCATTTGAGTCATTTTATAATAATTTTAGATATATAAAAATTTTATTGAACATTTCAACATCTTTTTCCCACCATCTTGGATAATTTGAAAATTTACATAAAACATATTTTTACCACTTTTGTGAGTAGAATTTCAAAAATCCTAGATACATGGTTAATATAAAGGAGATAAATGTGGTTCAATAAGATAAAAATAATTTTTTTGTGAATAGTCACTTTTTAGTTATATTTACCACGGTTAAAAGTAAATAGGGTAATTAAGGGTGAAAATAATATTATTATTACCCTTAAACATGTCCTAATTCTATTTTATAAGTGTAATTCGACCAATATAAACCTTATAAAATAATATTATCACTTAGGTCCACTTTCATTAGATTAGGACATTTATTGTTATTTTATTTAAAGAAGAGGTAAAATGGTTAAAATCAATGTTTAATAACTAAACAATTTTTAATAGTGTTATACATCAGATAAATTTGACTCTAAATATTCATTAGAAATATAAAAAGATTTCATACATAATGGTATTTTATTTATAATTTTTGGACATTAAATAATTTAATTTATTTATGACATAATGATGATGTAGTAATTACCCTATTAATGAAATATTAACTTAATTGATGTTATAAATTCCCAAATAAATGTAATTTGAGACTTTTTATGAATTAAACTAATTTTATTGGTTAATATTACATGTTATTATTAATTAAATTAACTTTTTTTAAACTAATCATGTTGGTATAATTTTCACAAAAATCAATTACCAAATTGTATTAAAATTGACATAAAATGGTTTATAAAAATAATATTATATTATTAATTTTTATTTTATTTTTAAAAATATAAGGTTTGGAAAAATTACATATAAAAGGTTATATATATTAATAATAAACCACTTGGGGTTCGTTTGACTTGTTATTGTAAGTTTAATAACCATATAGTGTAAGAAAACAAGAAGACATGGTAAAAGTTAAATTATTTAACTTAGAGTAAACTCTAAATGATAAGGTTAAAATATTAACCTAAACTTGTCTAAAACCTATTGGATGAGTGTATTTCTACCCATCCCTACTTTATCTTGGAAATAAATCAATTTGGAGCTATTATATACCAAATATGACATTATTATAAAATAATATTTTAGGTTTTTCTTAAATTGCCCCTCTCCTCCCTTATAAAAGGGAACCCATTCTCTCTTCTCTTCACACCCTTTTGAGACATTAACCTTGGAAAAATCCTTCCAATTTTCCTTCTCATATTCCCTAGAAATATTATAGAATTTTTGGTCTCCTCAAAAGACCAACCCTAGTGCCTTAAGAGGAGGTTAATAAGAGGCGCGTCAAAGAAGAGGTAATATCCTTTACCAATTCGTTCCAATTTATTTATTCTTATACTTCTTCTTATTTAATTGTTTGATCATAAATTAATAACATCAGTATCACTCATATACTGATATGTTATTATAAATATGAAAAAACCCTATTTCACCTTATGTCCATCCTACGGAAAATGAAATCACCGCGCGTACGTACATACGGAATACCATCTACATGCCATAGTGTAATCAGTTTTTCCACCACCACCTTACATGGATGGGTATAATGGTGTAAATAATAAATATATATCATTATTGTAAGATCCCACTGATTCTGTAACACCCTGACCCTTGTTACCGAGTGTCGGTGCATTATTACGTAACATTGGCATGATAACAAAAGATCAAGTCTCGAAAGACCGATTAGTTTAGTAGCCTTGAAATGCTAGATACATTCATAAGTTTTACATTACATCATAAAGTAATAAAAAACTACAACAACATCTTGTATTCATATCCCCTCATACTATCCCTACAAGTCATTCCTAAAATAATTTTTCACATCCTGGAAAAATTTAAACATTGAAAGCGGTGAGCTCAGATGCTCAGTATGGATAACAATACAACAGATCCTTTCATAAATAAACATAAACATTTAAGGAATTATAAAACTAAAACAAAAGCCTTTTAAAATTGAAATTTAGCATAATATGGAAACAACAAAATGAAGTAGTACCGTTTACTTATTCACATGGATATTATACTAGTCGAATAATCACATGAAATATCAATAACCACTTTCATAATGATGGAATACATAATGCCAGACTATCATAACCACGTAGCCAAGGCCTCATGCGAAGACTAAAAATATGATTTTTTCAAGGCCTCGTGCCAAGAAACTAGTTTGTCTAATGAGACCTTCCGATGCATCAAGGAGCTATATCAGGCTCCACCCGTCATTTATTAAGACCAATGCATTCCTCATATGAACAGGTTAAAACATATCATAAACCATAACATATTCATATCACATAAAACATGCATAAAAGAAACATAAAATTTCCACATTTCAATCATAAGATACCAATACAACACATTGATATAATAAAACCATTATAAAATTTTTTTTCAATACCAATATAAAAGAAAATTAAAACATGGTATATATTTTTCATTTTAAAAAAAGTTATGGCTTGTAGAGGAAGCCGAAACTTAAATAATGGTCACGACGGCGGAGAAGTCGTTGTCACCGCATACGTAAGACAAAACATTCCTTTTGTCATTTAGTAAAAAAATTTTGTATAAAAATATTCCATTTGAATAAATGTAAAATTCAAATGGTTTTATACACCATATAAACAAAAGTTGTGTATAAAAAAAAATATGCCTCAATGAAAGGAGATTAAGACGAAGTCCCTTACCTCGTGTCGGACTTGACTCAATCGTTCTTTAACCTCCTGAATAATATACTAGAGTTAATTTATAATTTCTTAAGAATGTTTTTTATGTTCATTATTCCTTTTATATCACTTATTACCATGTTATGAACGTTTTGTAATTATTTAAGTTAATAACGGTCGTTCTGTCGATCTTTGGTACTTGAGTCAAAAATAAACTTCTTATAATTACAAGTTGTTCATGTGGTAAAATATCCATTATATCAATAATTATATTACTTGTGTAGATATCATATATATCATATATATCCATTATAAACATGAATTTGTAATATTACATAACATTTAGAGGTAAGAAATGAAATGCACCATTCATGGAGACGGTAAGCTGTGTGTACACATGAACGCTACTTTCATTTATATTTCATATTTAATGGAATGAAATAATAATGATATAAAGGAATATTATAATTCCAGTATAATATGATATATAATATCATTTACTCCATCCTTTAATTGTCCCACATATGGCATTAACGATTCAAATCACTTTGAGGGGGCGGTAGTCCACATTTCCTAAAATGAAATTATCAGGTTTACCAATAATGGAAATCATAAAGGTATGACATAAATGAAAAATACATAAGAATAAAGAATACAAAAAAATAATATATATATAATATCTATAGAAATAGTGTCATTATAATGGCCACCATGAGAGGTGTTAAAAGAATATTGAACAATCATCGTTTCATGAGGCAGTAATTCGCCACCCACAGAAACAGTATGTTCATTAACCATTCGACGAAGGTGTGTGTATGTGTAAATCAAATCATTCTCATAACAAAATACTAGTATATTTAATATACTGTTTTTTTTAGAAAATAAAGTAATAAAAAGTTTTTAAGGGGTTGGAGAAGAAAAATAATACAAAATAACCTAAGAGAATACATTACCTTAAAATTGGGTAACTCTTTTTGTTTTGAGCCAAAGGCTTCCTTGGGAAGAATTCTGCCCAAATTGAGGCTTCTAGGAGTAATAGAGGGAAGTTAAGAGAGTATTTGGGTAGAGTTTGTCCGAGCCAAATGTCTTTGGTGGTGTGAATAAGGTGGTAGAGGTGGGGGCCTTTTATAAGAGGATAGGAGGGGCACTCTTGGAATGTAATGAAATGATACATTATTTATGAAGTGATTTTAAGATTTCAAAGGTCCCAAAATTATATATTTCTAGGATAAGGTGATAAGGGTTCAAAATCTACTCATCTAATAGGTTTTTTACAAGTGTATGTCTTAGAGTTTACATGATCTTTTCATTTTATTTTAATCGTTATTTAATGAGGTAATCGTTGTATCATCATGGTGTCATAAAAATTTCATTAATTTAATGTCTAAAAATTCTGAAAAAATATTATTATGTAGTAAATATTTTTATATTTCTATTTAATTTTTATAGTCTAAAATTGAACTTATATAATTCCATGTAATAATTGTCTTAGTAAAACAATACATGTTTGTGCCAAATATATTTTTACTTTAAATAAATAGTTATTAATGTAATTTATTACCCAAGTGGCTCCATGGGGTCCCAAAGATGACCCATGTATTGTATTGGTGGAAATGACTCATCCAATAATGTAAGGACAAGTTTGAAGCTAATTTCATATTATTAAAACATTGTTTTTACCTTAAATTACACTAATTACCTTTAATCGCGATTAATAAAACATAAAAGTTACTATTCACCAAAAAATTATTATAATCACATTGAACCACATTTTACATCCTAATGACAACCATGTATGTCATATTTTCTAAAATCAAATCATAGAAGTGGTAAAGTTTCATTGAAATGAAAAATTCGTTTTTTAACTACCACTTAGTGGTTTCACTATTCATCAAAAATTGAGGTTTCTCAGAAAAATACAAAAAATTCACCGTAAGATATAATTAATATTCCGAATTAAAAAATGATTCCTATTTTAAAAAATTCTAAACATATAAGTTTAATTAATTAATTTTATAATTAATTCTCGTTGCCAAAACAAATATTGTGTTTTTATGAACAATATCTAACAAAAGATTGACAATTGTTTATGTTCAATTTCAAAGTGAAATTAACTCTAATGACCACCATTGGATAAAATGTTAAAATTATATTCTAATTATAATTTAAAACCACTCAATATTATAAATTTTCACTATAAATTATTTTGATTAAAAATGTTATTTTTAAGTATTTTTCACTATTCATCGAAAATTGGAAATTCTCCGAAAAATACAAAAAAATAAACATGGGCTAATTTCGATATTCCGAATCCAAAAATGAAGTCCATTATGAAATATATAATTTATAGAATTTAAAAAAGTGGGTATTACTATTCATAATGGCTACTTTGATTGGTCATGGGGTGTTAGAATTTCAAACTAGCATACAATGCAAGCTATTTCATTATTGAAAGAGAAGTGTATCGTGGAAGCTTGGGGTGTAACATTCTACCCTCCTTAAATAAATTGTGTTCTCGAAATTTTAAATTGTTCTTCGAAAATTAAATGTTCATAATAGAAAATACCTATGTGGAAAACCCATATCGGAAATAGGGTTAACAAAATTTAGCCTTAATAAGAGGGAAAGGGAAATGAAAAAGTCACCACCAAATTATGATCTCAATTATGAGAAAATTGGTGGAAATTAGAGACAAATAATTAGAGTGAAAATGTAAATATTTATATGGATTTATTGAGGTCATCAATCAAAAATAAGTGTAGAATTGAGGGCCTCAAAGAAATCAATATATGATGAAAATATCATCAGTTCAACAAAACATATGGTTTTAGGACAAAACATTTCTTTAATATCCCTTCCATAATGTTTAAGAATTAATTTATTCATATAATAAGAGAGAGGTCTATATATATATACTTTACAGGTAGATTTTCAACCTTCAACTAATTTCTACCACAAACTAATCTTTCCCTAAAAAACATAATAGAAATAAAAAATATTACATTTATCCTAATAATATAGGGTTCCAAAAATAAATTTATAATTCCTCTACTAGAACTAAAAAAAATACATTATACACTCCAGGGACTTCATGTAGTCCAGTGGTAGGCAATACATCCAAATCGCACTATGGTTGTGGGTTCGATTCCCATAGCTTTGTACGGCGCGACGAGTTGTCACATGGTCTGTGTGTTGTCCTTTTTATAAATATCCAAAAATAACCATAACAATAATATCCAATGTAAAATATAATCCATTCCAACCTTAATAGTTATCCAAAATACCTCTATCCAGACTTTCTCAAAAAGTTCTCTAAATTCCAAAATCAATTGTAACATCAGATTCCCCAAACAAAGTAATGATTCTCTTATTGTCACATAATAAAATTATGATTAACTTCATCATATTTAAACCTTAATGAAAACAACTAGTACTGTAGTAAAATCCTTATATATATCACATTATCCATATAACCATAATATAGTTCCTGAGTCCAAAAACACAAATACAATAATTATTCATCTTCAACTATAATAACAACATATGATTGGGCTTGATCCCTTGGCCTTTTATGAGGTAAGTTTCTCTAACGCTTAGGACATTCATTTTCATAATTCCCCATTTCCCTACAATTGTAGCATTCAAGATTGACATCCTCTTTCTTTCTCTTGCAATCATGAGCCTGTTGACCTTTTTCTCCACATTTATAACAAACTCCCATTTCTTTTAGGCAAGTACTGGGGTGATTCTTCCCACAATTATCGTATAATGGAAAATCCTTCTTTCCATTTTCCCTTTATCTGTATCTTGTTCCACCATTCTATTCATTGCTTGCTTTACTTTATAGTCATATGATTTTGAGAATTCCTTTTCTGTCTTGATAGAACACGAGACTAAATCTTTATACATTGAGAAATATTGTGATACTAAATATCGACAGAGAAATGGTTTTAACCCATCCATGAAACGATCAATCTTACTTCTTGTGTTATGTATATAATCTGCAGCCTTCCTCGCTATCCATGTAATGTTAGACTCATATTTTGCGACATTATCATCCTCCTTTTCCCTTAGACTCAGAAATTGCCTTTCTATATCTGTTCAGTGGTCACGAGGAATGAATTTTTTGAATAAAATCTCTTTGAACTCTCTCGATTCCATACATGATACTTCTTCATCTTCCTTTTTATTTTGAATCAATGACCACCATTGATCAACATCTCCAGTGAGGAGGTAAACTGCCATGATAACCTTTTCCCTTTCACTACTACCCAAGGCATGGAATATTTTCTCTAAGGAATTTATCCATTTCGCAGCTACTATGTGATTTGTACTCCCATTGAATGTTGGTGGTTGTTGCCTCGTGAAGCTGTCTAACATTGATCCTCCACGTTGCGGATCAAGGTGCTCCATACAATCACGATTGTTATTAATAACCGGAATGAGTTGTCCCATTATGGTGATAAAATAATTAGAAGCAGTTGTATCACCAGCTCCACTATAATTATCATGAGCAAGAGGGAAATCTCTACAAGGAGTACGTGAATTGGTACAATTTCCATTCCTTCCCCTAGGCTCCATTTCTAAATAATGGCATAAACTAGACCAGTGTATGAATCAAAATACATAATTCCATACTTGTAAAACACTTAAAATAAATTGAATAGTTTATGGATATAATCCATAATCATAAAAATGTTTTCTTTGAAGAATTATATACTCATAAACCCTTTATAATGGTTAGTAAATAAAATGAAAATTATCCTAAGCATATCCCCCGAGAGTGTCATATCCAGGAGTGCAGCAAGGCCTGTTGTCATGCACCAATTCTCGTTCGAGTCTAGATCAAAGCGGTGTTTTCAGGTTTTACCCCTAGGTACATCTGTGCCAGAGCCGCCTCTACCTGCACATATCCTGACATGGATTTATTGCTTGGAGAACTCACAAAATAGCTATAATACCAAAATTCTAGGAAGTTCTTCTATACTAATACTAAATGTCTATATTAGGGCTATGTCCTCTAATCAGAGTTTATCTAAATATAGCTTCAAGTTTAGTACTAAACCTCCCTCTGATACCTACTGTAACGCTCTGACCCTTGTTACTGAGATTCGTTGAATTATTACGTAACATTGGCATGATCACAAAAGATTAAGTCTCGAAAAACCAATTAGTTTAGTAGCCTTCAAACACTAGATGCATTCATAAGTTTTACATTAAATCATAAAGTAATACAAAAATACAACAACATCTTGTCTTCATATCCCCTCATACTATCCCTGTATGTCATTCATAAAATACTTCTACACATCCTGGAAAAATTAAAATATTGAAAGGGGTGAGCTCAGATGCTCAACAAGGATAATAATACCGCAGAAACATTCATAAATAATAATAATCATTTAAGGAAATGTATAACTAAAACAAAAGACTTTTACACATTAACTTTAAAATAATATGGAAATAACAAAATGAAGTAGTTCCATTTACTTATTGACATGGATTTTCTACTTGTCAAATAATCACATTCAATATCAATAACCACTCTCATAATTAAGGGAATGCATAATTCCAGACAATCATAACCACGTATCCAAGGCCTCGTGCCAAGACTAAAAATAATATTTTTTGAAGACCTCATTCCAAGACACTAACATGTGTCATGAGACCTACCGATGCATCGAGGAGCTATAGTGGGATCCTCCCGTCACTTATTAAGTCCAATGCATTCCTCTTATTAATAGGTTTAAACATATCATAAACCATAACATAATCGTATCACATTAAACATGCATAATGGAAGCATAACATTTCCACATTTCAATCACAAGATATCAATACAACGCATTGATATATTAAAACTATTATCAAAACCATTTTCAATACCAAAATAAACGAAATGTAAAACATTTAATTTATTTTTAATTTATAAAAAAAGTTATGGCTTGTAGAGGAAGCCGAAACTCAAATAATGGTCACGGCAGCGGAGAAGTCGTTTTCACCGCATACATAAGACAAAACATTCATTTTGTCATTTAGTAAAAACGCTTCATATAAAAATATTCCTTTTGAATAAAAGTAAATGTCAAATCATTTTATACACCGTATAAAAGAAAGTTGTGTATAATACAAAATATGCCTCAATGAAAGGGGATTTAAATGAAGTCCCTTACCTCATGTCCGACTTTACTCAATAGTTATTTATCCTCCTGAATAATAAACTAGAGTTAATTAATACTTGATTAAGAACCTTTTTCAAGATCATTATTTCTTTTATATCACATATTACCATGTTATGAACATTATGTAATTATTTAAGTTAATAACGGTCGTTTTGTCGATCTTTGGTACTTGAGTCAAAAATAAACTTCTTATAATTACAAGTTGTTCATGTGGTAAAATAACCCTAATATACATAATTATATTAATGATTTAGATATCATATATATCATTTATATATACTATATACATGCATTTATAATATTACATAACATCTAGAGGTAAAAAATGAAATGCACCGTTCATGAAGATGGTAAGCCGTGCATACGCAAGAACTATACTTTCATTTCTATTTCATATTTAAGGGAATGAAATAATAATGATATAAAGGTATATTATAATTCCAGTATAATATCATATATAATATCATTTACTCCATCCTTTATACGTCCCACATATGGCATTAACGATTCAAATCACTTCGAGGGGGTGGTTGTCCGCACTTCCTAAAATAAAACTATCGCGTTTACTCATAATGGAAATCATAAAGGTATGCCATAAATGAAAAATAACAAAGAATAAATAAAACATACACATAATATTTATATCATATATATAAATAGTGTCATCATAATGGACACCATGAGAGGTGTTAAAAGAAGATTGAACAATCATCGTTTCGTGAGGCAGTAATTTGCCACCCCCAGAAACAGTATGTTCTTTAACCATTCGACGAAGGTGTGTGTATGTGAAAATCAAATACTTCTAATAACAAAATTCTAGTATATTGAAGATACTGTTTTTGTTAAAATATAAAGGAATAAAAAGAGTTTAAGGGGTTGGAGAAGAAAAATAATACAAAAGAATATAAGAGAATACATTACCTTAAAATCGGGTAACTCTTTTTGTTTTGAGCCAAATGATTCATTGGGAAGACTTTTGCCCAAATTGAGGATTCTAGAAGTAAGAGAGGTATGTTTAGAGAGTATTTGGGTAGAGGTTGGCCGATACAAATGGATTTAATGGTGTGAATAAGGTGGTAGAGGTGGGGGCCTTTTATAATAGGAGAAGAGGGGCACTCTTGGAAAGTCATGAAATGTTACATTATTTATGAAGTTCTTTTCGGATTTCAAAGGTATGAAAATTATATATTTCTAGTATAAGGTGATAAGGGTTAGAAATATACTCATCCAATAGTTTTTTTGACAAGTGTATATCTTAGATTTTACATTATCTTTTCATTTTATTTAAATCGTTAATTAATGAGGTAATCAATGGATCATCATGGTGTCATAACAATTTAATTTAGTTAATGTCTAAAAATTATAAAACAAATATAATGATGTAGGAAATATTATTATCTTTAAAATTAATATTTATAGTCTAAATGTTAACTTATATAACCCCATGTAATAATTGTTTTAGTAAAACAACACATGTTTGTGACAATTATATTTTTACTTTAAATAAAAAGTTATTAATGTCATTTTCTTACCCAAGTGGAACCATGGGGTCCCCAAGATGACCCATGGATTATCTTGGTCGGCCATGACTCATACAACAAGGGTATGACATGTTTAAAGGTAATTTCATATTATTATAATATTATTTTGACCTTAAATTACAGTAATTACCTTTAATCACGATTAATAAAACATAAAAGTTACTATTCACCAAAAAATTATTTTAATCCCGTTGATCCAAATTTTACTTCCTAATGACAACCATGTATGTCAGATTTCTGAAAATCAAATCACAGAAGTGGTAAAGTTTCATTTTAATGAAAAATCAGTTTTTTAACTACCACTTAGTGGTTTCACTATTCATCAAAAATTGATGTTTTTCAGATAAATACCAAAAATTCACTATAAGCTATAATTGATATTCTGAATTAAAAAATGATTCATATTTTACAATATTCCAAACATATAAGTTTCATTAATTAATTTTATAATTAATTCCCGTTGTCAAAAAAATAGCGTGTTTTTATGAACAATATCAATCAAAAGATTTACAATTGTTTATGATCAATTTCAAAGTGAAATTAACTCTAATGGCCACCATTGGATAAAGTTGTACAATTATATTGTAATTATAATTCAAAATCACTCAATAGTATAATTTATCACTATAAATTATTTTGTTTAAAAATGTTCTTTTTAAGTATTTGTCACTATTCATCGAAAATTGGAAGTTCTCGAAAAAATACAAAAAATTCAACTTGGGCTAATTTCGATATTTTGAATTTAAAAATGAAGTCCATTCTGAAATATTTAATTTATATAATATCAATTAGTGGGTATTACTATTCCTAATGATTACTTTGATTGGTCACGGTGTGTTAGAATCTCAAACTAGCGTACACTCCAAGCTATTGAATTATTGAAAGAGAAGTGTATCGTGGAAGCATGGGGTGTTACAGATTCTATGATATTATATCATCCACTCCAATTCCATTCAATATATAAGGGAAAGATATCATCTCTCGTGCGTAAGTACAGATTACCATCTCCACGATGAAATGAGATTCATTTTCAATATTAACAATTCAAGAATGATTATAAAGTATATATAATAGGTAATCATGAAATATATGACATTATAATGCTACTAGATATATATATATATATATATTGTCTACTTAATTCCATTCAATTTAATAAGGAAACGAAAAATATCGTTCATGGGTACGTACGACCTACCGTCTCCATGATTGGTGTATTTCTTTCTATTTATCGAACTATTATATATATGTATATTATGAATATATATTATATATAAATCATGTTTTATATTCTGGATTTAAGTAATCATGATCTATGTAATCATATTAATAATTACATGTCAAAACACATACAATAAATGAAAAGAGTTTACCATAAACACTGCTTTAACATGGAACTTATAAAATAACGGGTAATATAAATTAATAAGTGAACCATATATGATATCATTACAATGAATATGATTCTATAATATGTCAATGACATTATTTAAATCATTATACAGGAGGCTCAGATATGTATGAAGCATATCGGACCTTTGGTAAGAGATACCTATTCGAATCTCGTTATTATCCGAGATTTTTATTCGTCAGTATTTACTGGGGTTATTATTATCATCCATTCCAATGTTTTCTAAAAATGTTTTCATGTATTTTTAAAGTCCTTTTTACCCAGGTTTAAAATTTACCACTTTTTATGAAAGGAATCTTACTTTTTTTACCACATGGAGATCTTTTTGAATTTTCCGACAAAAGTACGAGAAGAATGTTATTTTTAACTAATACGGCGTGAATGGATTTTTACGGTTTCATAACTCCTCATTTTCATGAAGCTTAATCTACAATATTTTATAAATATTTTCAACAAAATAATTTTCTTTTAAAATTTCATGGAATTTTGTGTTTTGAAAATGACTTCGAAGAAGAAAGGATAATTTCCTCAAGAATTTATTTCAAGTGTTTTATCAAAACCATTTTCCATCTAAGATGACATTATTTCATATGTGTATGTTTCAAGTATAATGTCTCTTTGATTAACAAGGTTTCAGATTTCTTATGAAGAAATAGCCATTTGTTTTATATTGATTATGTGATGATGGGATGATGTTTATGAAACCCATTTTATTCTTTGTGTTATGATGAATGTTTTAAATTTATTTTGTGGCACAAGTGATATTGATTTAATTATGAGATAGGAGGGACCTATATCTCCCTCTAATGCATTGGGTAAAGATTTATATCTCATGAGATAGATATGGTTGAAAAAGTATGTTAATCCGGTTCAATGATACAGGACTAGAACAAGGAGTGAACTTGATTCAGAAAGGGACATTGCCCACTAAGATGGTCCTGGCAACAATGCCTTGGAAACTATTGAAATCATATTATGTGCTTAATGGTTTCCCACAATTACATGTTTTCTTACCATGCTATTATTTTATTATTGATGTTCCATTAGGATATATGCCTTACGTACTTCCACGATTTATGTCTTTTCTCAAGATTTTGATATTTAGATTTTATGTTTACGTTTTTGCATTCAAATTTTTATGCACTATTTTTTGTTCTCTATGTTTAACCTTACTGAGAATTTGATCTCACCATTTTTATGTTTTATTTTCCCTAGGATATAAAGAAAGGTTATAGGTATTAAAACAAAAGGGGAAGATCTTTATGGGAGATGTTGAAGATCTTTCACCACGATTAGAATATTATATTCCGAGTTTCCAAAGACACTAAACTATTACGGTCCTTCAGTGTTTGTTTTTGTTATAATTATTCCAAAAAAGTAATGTAATATCCTTGTACATCAATATTTGGGTCCCTACAGTTGGTATCAGGGGAAGGGTTTAGTTAAACTTTGGAAACTAGGATGCGAAAACTTTAGTGAGATCCCTAGAGATATTTATAAGGTATGTCTAGGGATGTACCTAAGGATAATTATAAGTATAGGTTATAGTCCTAGAATTATGGTAAAAATCAAATAATTAACCCTAAGATGTTATATATTGAAGGTAATCCCCCTTTATTATGTTGTTTTCCCTAGCATGATGTCAGCCTCACACACTATTCTTTTTGGGTTTTAGACGATGGCTGGAACCCGAAGAAGCAGTGTTGATCAATGTAAAGGAAAATGCAATGATTTCCCTCTGGAACAAAAAAATGTCATGGTAGATGGAGTGAAAAATATTATTGATATACTTACACAAGCTATGAATCATTCTGGATTTCCAAATTATCAATGAATGGAACAATATTCTATTGAGTCTTTCATGAGGAAACGTCCACCTTCTTTCAATGGGTCTTCTGATCCACTTGTTTCTGAACAATGGATCGTTACCATTGAAAAGATATATTCCATACTTCGCTTTTCAGAACATGAAAATTTCATTCTAGTTGTTTACCGTTTATAAGGTTAAGTAGACTAGTGGTGGACTCTAATTAAGAATACAAGGCCCCAAGACAAAATTGAATCCAAGGAATGGGACGAGTTCAAAACCTTCTTTTTCATTAAGTACTTCCATTGTATTCTTCGAACAAAGATGGAAACGGAGTTCCATGAGCTTAATCAAGAGGTTGATGAATATGATGGTACATATGAAGCGAATTTTACCAGACTTTCAAGGTATGAATCTGGTTTTATCATCCAACCTGAAAGTAAAGTTGATCAATTTTTCAGTGGCTTAAAACAAAGTCTTCAAAGGGATTAGCTATAAGAGACTTCATTAGCTATGAAGAAATTGGGCATTGTGCTATCAAGGTAGAACTGGAAGTTGGTATAACATATCAATCTCATGGTTTTGATAAGTAACGAAAGAGGGAGTTTGAGGAAAAATCTCAAAACAATGGTGAAAAGAAGATGATGGTTTCGTTATGCTCAAAGTGTGGAAAGAAGCATAGTGGGTATTGTCTCAAAGGGACTAGAAAATGTTTTAAGTGTGTAAAAGAAGGTCATCAAGAAACTGAGTGTCAAATTAATTGAAAAAAGGTTTCTAATGATGTGAATAAAGAAAAGACTGTAGATAACACACCACCAACACTTCAATGCTTCAAGTGCAATGAAATGGGGCATTATGCTAATCAATGCCCTAATACAAGGGTTAATGGTGATCAATGTGAGAAACCACTTAAGGAAAAGGATAAAGTGAAGTCACATGCGATCACTATTTGTGATGTTGAGTATGACAATGATGTTGTGTAGTGATTAAGTGTTTATGTAATGGGATTTCAAAATAGTATCATGGAATCTCATTTATGGCATTGTGGAAATTTAGAATATCTATGTATTGGTTTTCAATAATTATATGGTACTGGTAACCAAGAAAAGTGATTGTAATAATTTTGGAAAGTAGATGATATGCGCATAATGAAGGAATAAGGATATAGTGAGATGTTTGATAGTATTATTGAGCTCATGAATGATGTATGGACAATGTGATATCATGGTTTGAGTATATAGAATTTTTGGGATTTTGGTATGTGGAAAGAGTTATCTTTTGATAGAATTCATGCTTTCACTAAGCTTCTATTGTAATTTATGTTTCAAGAGAATACATGATTAAGGTGTTGACATGTTTGGTATGTGACCAACAACATGATATATCTTATGATATATGGGGGACAAATGAATGAATTCACTTGATTGGTAGATGAAATTTCTAGTAATCGGACTGAAGTATTTTAGATAAGTCCAAAGATTGGAATCTATTATGTTGGAAATAAGTTAGTATTGTTTAAGGATATAATTTTTTTCGATATTATTGACTGGATATTATAATAATTTGGTTTTAGAAAAAGGACAACCTACAGGACGGGCGACAACCTGTCGTGTCGGACAAGGATGCAGAAATTGAACCCAAAACCAAAGTGCGACATTCTATTATTGCCTACCACTAGCCTAGAAGAAGTCCATGGTTAGTAGAAAATAGATTTATTTTATTATGTGGGGTGATAGATGAATTATATGTCCATTTTAGGAATCATATACGATTAACCTCACCATAGATGGACATATGTATATTTGATAACTTTTGCTTTCCTTTTGATTGAGACATATGGAATGAACCATCATTCTATCACATGATCTGCTAACACTTCAAAAATAAAAAATACAACTTCATTTCATTAAGAGGTGAAGTGGAAATTGTTCAAGTCATGAACAACAGTGATACTATATCGAAATAAAGTAAGTATTTATTCTAATTGAAATTCTTCAACTTTAGGGAAATGATCTTGAAAACCAAATTTTTTTTCCCAGTTCCCTTATATATGACGAATCCGATGGTACCATAGATCATAAAAAATTTATGGATTTGTGATTGTTGGATTTTTCATAGCCATGTTCTCTACCACTCTCTATCAGAACTTGATGGTTAAAATTTATCTTCCATATCCATATTTTCACATATGTGGAAACCCAGTGATTAGTTAATTTGGGAAACTATTATGTTTTGTAATTTAGTTTTTAATGTTCAGTTTTGGTATTCCTTTTTTAAGATGTGGGTTTCTTTTAAATAAACGTTCAAGTAGTAAACCATTTATAACCCCGATGAATTTTGAGGGAGAAATTCATTTTAAGGGGGGTAGAATGTAACACCCCAAGATTTTATGAAAAATATTCATTTTAATTTCATTGATGTCTTGTGTTATATTCTACACCAAAAGGATCTTTCACTACACACATCCCTGACTTGTCTTTCATTACACGCAATTGCGACCTTCCATGATATCATGTGTTGTACACAATACCGAGTTTCTCTAAACAACGATATTTATATAAACTAGCCGTTATGAATATAAATACCCACTTTTTGAAATTTTATAAATGTTACCTATCTAAATGGACTTCATTTTTGTATTTAGAATATCGAAATTAGCCTAGGGTGAAGTTTTGGTATTTTTCTAAAAACATCAAATTTTTGATGAACAGTGAAAACACTGGGTTACTATTTAAAAACCGACTTTTTATTTAAATAGAAATTTATTTTATTTAAATTTATTTTAGGTCAAAATTAATACATAATACCTATATAAGTTCAATTTAAATCATTTGAGTCATTTTATAATAATTTTAGACATATAATGATTGAATTGAACTTTTCACCGTCTTTTACCCACCTCCTAGGAAAATTTGAAAATTTACATAAACCATAATTTTACCACTTCTGTGAGTGGAATTTTAAAAATAAAAGATAAACGGTTAATATCAAGGAATTAAATGTGGTTCAATAAGATAAAAATAATTTTTTGTGAATAGTAACTTTTTACATTTATTTAGCACAGTTAAAAGTAAATAGGGTAATTAAGGGTAAAAATAATATTATTATTACCTTAACACATGTCATAATTCTATTGGATATGTGTAATTAGACCAAAAAAACCTTATAAATAAAATATTATCATTTAGGTCCACATGGATTAGATTAGAACATTTTTTATTATTTTATTTAAAGAAGAGTTAAAATGTATAAAATCAATGTTTAATAACTAAAACATTTTTAATATAGAGTTATACATAATATAAATTCGACTATAAATATTCCATCTAAAGATAAAATTATTTCCTAGATAATGGTATTTTATTTATAATTTTTAGACATTAAATAATTTAAATTATTTATGAAAAAACGATGATGCAGTAATTACCTTATTAATGAAATATTAACATAATTGATGTTATAAATACCCAAATAAGTGTAATTTTAGACTTTTTATGAATTAAACTAATTTTATCGGTCAATAGGACATGTTAGTACTAATTTAATTAACTTTATTTGAACTAATAATTCTTTTATAAGTCTCACAAAAATCAGTTACCAAATAGTATTAAAATTGACATAAAATAGTTTTTAAAACAAATAATATATTAATAATTGTTATTTTATTCTTAAAAATATGAGGATCGGAAATATGACTCAGATAAGGTTATATATATTTATAATAAACCACTTGGGGTTTTTTTGACTTGTTATAGTATTTTTATTAACCATATAGTGTAAGAAAACAAGAAGACACAGTAAAAGTTAAATTATTTAAATTAGATTTAAATCTTAATGATAAGGTTAAAATAGTAACCTAAACATGTCTGAAACCTATTGGTTGAGATTATTTAGACCCATAACCACATTATCTTCTAAATAAATAAATTTGGAGCTATTATAAACCGAATAAGACTTTATTTTAAAATAATATTTTAAGTTTTTCCTAAAGTCCCCCTCTCCTCCCGTATAAAAGGGCACCCCTTCCATCTTATCTTCACACCCTTGTGAGCCTTGTAGCTAGGCCAACCCCTTTCCATTTCCATTATCATCTTACCTAGAAACCTTATAGAGGTTCTGGCATCCTCAAAATGTCCAACCCTAGTTCTTTAAGAGGAGGTTAAGAAGAGGTGCGTCAAAGAAGATGTTGTATCCTTTACCGATTCTTTCCAATTTATTTCTTCTTCTAATTCTTATTCATTATTTGTTTCATCATAAATAAATAACATAAGTATCACTCATATACTGATATGTTATTATAAATATGAAACAACCTAATTTCACCTTCTATCCATCATATGGAAAACGAAATCACCGCGCGTGCGTACGTACGGAATACCGTCTCCACGCCGTGGTGTAATCAGTTTTTTCCACCACCACCTTACTTGGATCGGTATAATGGTGTAAACAATAACAATATATGATTTTTATAAAATCATATTGTTTCTATGATATTTTATCATCCACTCCAATTCCATTCAATATATATGGGAACTATATCATTACTCGGGCGTACGTATGGATTACAGTCTCCACGACGCGATGAGATTCATTTTCCATGTTAACAATTTAAGAATGATTATAAAGTATATTTAAATGGTAATAATGAAATATATCACATAATAATTCTACTAGATTTATATATATATATATATATATTTATGTCATCTAATTAATTCCATTCAATTCAATAAGGAAATGAAAAACAACATTCATGCATACGTGTGGCCTACCGTCTCCATGAACGATGTATTTCTTTCCATTTATGGAACTATTATATATATGTATATTATTAATATATATTATATATAAATCATGTTTTATATTCTGAAATTATGTAATCATGATCTAAGTAATCATATTAATAATTACAATTCAAAACACGGATGATAAATGAAATGATTTTACCCGAAACGCTGCTTTAACATGGATCCTTCAAAAGAATGGGTAATATAAAGTAACAAGTGAACCATATATGATATCATAACAATGAATATGATTCTATAATAAGTTATTGACATTATTTAAATCATTATACAGAATATTTGGATATGTACGAAGCATATCAGACCTAATTTAAGGGATAACTATTCCAATCTCGGTCTTATCCGAGATTGTTATTTGTAAGTATTTACTGGGGTTATTGTTATCATCCATGCCCATGATTACTAAAAATGTTTTCATGTATTTTGAAAGTCCATTTTACCCATTTTTGAAATTTACCACATGTTATGAAAGGAATCTTACTTTTTTTACCACACATGGAAGTTTTTGACTTTTCCGAGAAAAGTAAGTGAAAAATGTTATTTTTAAATTATACGGCATGAACGGATTTTTACGGTTTCATTATGCATCATTTTCATGAAGCTTACTCTACAAGAATTTATGACTATTTTTCACAAAAATAATTTTCTTTTAAAATTGAATGGAATTTTGTGAAAATAAAATGATTTTGAAGAAGAAAGGATATTTTCCTCAAGAATTCATTTCAAGTGTTTTATCAAAACCATTTTCCATCTAAGATGACATTGTTTCATATGTGTATGTTTCAATTTTTATGTCTCTATGATTTACATGGTTTCACTTTTCTTATGATGATATATACGTTTGTTTTAAATAGATTATGTGATGATGGGATGATGTTTATGAAACCAATTTAATTATTTGGGTTATGATGAAGGTTTTAAGTTTATTTTGGGGCATAAGTAAGAATGATTTCATTATGAGATGGGTGGGACCTATATCTCCCTCCAATTAATTGGGTAAAGATTTATATCTCTTGAGATATACATGGTTAAAATTGTAAGTTAATTCGGTTCAGTGATACATGACTGGAATGAGGAGTGATGTCGATTCAGAAAGGGACTTTGTCAACTAAGATGGCTATCTCAGCAATGCCTTGGCTACTATGGAAATAATATCATGTTCTTAATGGTTTTCCACAATTACATGTTTTATTACCATTATATTCTATTATTATTGATTTTCAATTATGATATATGCCTTACGTACTTTAAAGATTTATTTCTTTGCTCAAGATTTTGATGTTTAGATTTTATGGTCATGTTTTTACATTCAAATGTTTATGGATTGTTTTATGTTCTCTATGTTGACCCTTACTGAGAATTTGATCTCACCCTTTTTATGTTTTCTTTTCCCTAAGATATAAATTAAGGTTTTAGGTATGAAAACAATAGTGTAAGATCTTTATGGGAGATGTTGAAGATCTTTCACCATGATTTGAAAATTTAATTCCATGTTTCCAATGACACTAAACTATTACGGACCTTCAGTGTTTGTTTTTGTTATAAGTATTCTGCAAAAGTAATGTAATGTACATGTACGTCAATATTTGGGTCTCTACAAATATTGAGGAGGGATTTGGAACATACATAGAGGATGGAGAATGAGTAGGTTCTTCGTATATATAGGGGGATGAATCCACCAGAGTATCACTGATTGGGGGGGGGATCATCAATTATATATTCCACACTATTGACATTAGTATTTCAAATTCCATTTTTATAAGAAATAATAAAAATATTTGAAAAACTCTCCATAGATGAAATGTTCCTAGACGATATCCTCACCACCCCCGAACTTCTAAATACGTTGTGGAATAACCCTTGAAAATTCAATTTCGATGCAAACACATGCAATCTAGGGATGAAACACTTGAGTAGTAAAGTAAAAAATAATCAAGAAACAATAAAGTCGACCTCTAATCCCCTTTTATGACACCAGGGTTCTGAAAAGAAAGTGGTAGACCATAAATATAGATCTACAAGAATGAGCATTGACAATCACGCCCAATATTGAAATCAATAGTCTGCAGGAACATGATGAATGGGCGGTTTTCACACATCTGTGACTCACATCACCATGGTCAAGAAAAATCATCAAAATAATAAAGTTTATTACTGAAATGGAAGTGATCACAAACTCAAACTATAGCATCCCTCTCAACCACCTTGTGGAATTCACATACCATGAAAATATACTCATTGGGGGATAGTATGGACCAAATTATATAACCATAGTAAGTGAATGAATCACCGAAGCTTCCTAGAATTATGAATATGAAAAAAAATCTTAAGGCCCATTGGTTGACTATAAATCCATTAGTTATTTCGTGATATTAGGTACCACATTGAGAAGTGAGATTGTGGAGGAATGTGGGCCTGCAGCCCTTGACAATTTTGGTATATAGAAAAAAATACGAACTATCAGGCCTACGTTCCTTTCAACTGAAGATGGGCCTGACACCACCACTATAGGCGGTGGCAGTGTATTTTTTATGAGACAAGGGGGTCTCTCTCCCCATATCTACGACAACCCCTATGTGAAACCATGCCTGCAGTTCTAGAGCAATACGATCTTGTACCGCATTTGGCTGATGCTATTGAAGACCTATATTGATGCTCAAACCCGACATATTTTGAAACTCAACAGCAATTAGATAGTAAGGTTTGCATACCATTCACCCCCACTGAATAAAATTAGAACCACCTCAGCCACCGACTTCCTTCAATATTGTCAATGTGCCATCGAAGACCTATCACTCAACAAAAGGAATCATTACAACAAAAAAATACAGAAATCTAATCTCAAACAACATTGTACCCCTATGAGTTTAATCTATGTTTCCCAAATGAAACACACTAAAAAACCATTTCCATTGGCCTAGGTGTCTAGAACCGGGATATTTTATTGGTGAACTTGAACATGATGAATTATTATTATATGTCTTTTCACACTGATTTCACATCCGAATTATTCTTTTTAGTTTGAGCTGACAAAATATATTAAGGAATTTTAATTCCACACCCATATCTTATATTTAATGACCACATCTCTACTTCATTAATAGAATTCGTATCACTGATACCAAGATCTGGTATATGGAAGGCTACCTTAGGCACTCCTTCATGAACTGATTCCATATAAACATCTTTCCATTGCACATTGGAAAAAGAGATTAAATTTTACTTGGACACCATATACTAAAAATTATGATGTAGCTGAAACACAAAATTTTGAGCCTTCATGGAATCATCCATAATACATTATAGATGATAAGGAATTTTATCCACCAAATTGTTAAAGAACACAAACCCATATTCCTCACCATATAGAAAAAGTGGCATCTCTTTCACATTATCACTTTCATCATCTTAATTCAAAACTACCAGATGAATGAACCCTTAAATAACTCCCAAGTATGATCTTATTGGGGCCTTTTTATTGAGACGGAATTTGACAACATATAGGTTGGTCCTTCAAGAATAAAGGTATCAAACAAAACATTCAATGGAATGTGAATTTTAGTGAGGCTAAAGTGACATTCACTTTTTTCATCAACCCTTTATCTTTGAGGGGATCCTATTGGCAATTAATGAAAGGTGTATTTAACTTCCGTAACTCATGAATAAAATACAAAGATTAAAAAACATGAAATCTTACTAATGTGTAAATCACCTATACCTACACATTGAATATCCATTTAATCCATGTGTTGGACATTAATAAGAAAAATGAAATGTAATACCTCAATAAAAAAATTCACCTACAATAGTCCTAAACCTCAAAAACTAGATGGAAAAAATTTACAAATCACAAGATAAAACACCATATAAAATTTTTATACAAAAACACCCCATTTCACCCCATTAAAATTTTTCTGATTGAAGACAAAATATGTGAGTTTTACACAATAACTATTAGTATTCTGTGGAGTCCCACTCTCATGGAAATTCTCATGCCACCCTAGGAACCCATCAACTATGTAATTATGGGGAATATACTACCCACATCACCATCCATATAAACTATACGCATATCCATTCATGAGATAACACATATAAAATAATGAAGGAAAAAAATTAACATTTTCTTAAAAAACCACTCCACCCAAGATTTCCACACATTCAATCCTCTTTATATTTTAAAATTCAAAAATCTTTTCAAAAAATCCATATCCACTAATAAACAACCATATTCAAAAATCACACATATATCTATTTCACTCCATTATAAATCATAACTCATACAATTCACAACATATGCAGAAGCTCAACAAACCCATTCCATAATAATAGTTTGGTTATAGACCCATTATCTCATATTCTAAATAAATTTCCAAACTATCAACAAGAATAAATATTGTATTATAATTCAAAAAATTTCTATAATCTCATGGTTTAGATTATAAAAATTAAATTGTGTTAACCCATTTATAGTTTACACCAAAAGGGTAATTTTTAAGAAAATAAAAAATTTTAATGTCCTTCCTCAATAATAATTTTGAAAATCCATTTTCCACTTTCCAAAAAATCAACCATTATCATTAGAGTTCCTAGTTTCACAACTCAAAAACCAGAGTTTTCAAAATAAATTTTCAGAAGTAAAGAAGTCCTATAACCACTCAGAAGAGGGGAAATATATCTACTTGTTATTTACCATATGGTTAGTGGCTATATTCTAAAAATGCCTCCATTATATAGAGTCGTATATGAAAATATACCTAGCTCTACATGGAGTTTTAGGCCCTGTGAGCTCAAGATGACCATTATAAAATATCCCATTTCATATCCCAAGAAATAAAAAGATAAATAAAAAAAATACACCAAAAGAATGATTAAATAACATGGAAAATCATGGTTACATCCAGAAAGTGTTTTCCAGATACTCCCTAAGACATGCAACCTGATCTCTAATAGTCCTACTATATATACAATTTTAACTTAAATTCCATGGGTGATATAAAAGATAGGTATATTAATGAACCAACATGTTATGAAAACATTTTTTCAGAATCAAGACAGGAATTCCATCCAACCAACCACCCATCCCAGTCCAAGATATGGCCTAAAGTGAATTATCAATCCCCATAGGTTGGAAAATAATAATAAGAATCAATAAAGAAATAGACAAGAATGATTTATCCTAATAAAAAAATAATTGAACAATTGAAAAAAAATCCTAGAATCCAAATAAATATAAATAAAAAAATAAACATCTACCAAAGGAATAAAAATATAAAAAATATTATTTAGCCAAACTCAAGTAACATAGAAAACCCCATATCTCCATGTGGAACTTATGGTCAAACTCCAACACTAAGTCCAACCATCACCCATGATGATCAATACCAAGATAATAACATCATAACAAACTAAAAAAGGAAGAAATTATAGGAATGATAATTAAATCACATATGGCGTTGCCGAAAAAATGTATTTCCAATGCACTTCACATAAAATAAAAGAAACATAAATTAATAATTAATATACAATAAATAAATGTAATAATTGCATCACATTTTTCCAATTCAAACCCAAACACTGTGTATTTACCTCTTCCGAATTTGAAACCACATCATTTTTATACAAATGAAACATTTACAATTTTAGTGGGCATGTGATGTTTTCATTTCAAACAGGCGCAAAAAAATGAAATATTTTCTATTTGGAACATCTTTAATTAAAACTTTATAAACCCACCAATTACTATAAAAATAAATATGAAACATAAAAAACTTCATAATATTTAAATTCATGGTAAAAAGATAATAATCATAAAAGGGTAACAATCAATAGTTACTTTCAATCATCACTGTTGGAAACTATGTGCCAATAGACTTCGGTGATACCTATGAGATTTAGAATAATACAGAAAATACTAAAAAATTTTGAATCACCCTAGAAATCATGACTCATTTGATGAAATATAAAATTTCCAAACACGCTCACCCACAACCGACATGGAACATATCAAGGGGCATAGTCCCATGACAATAGTAAAATAATAAACTCCATTTTATGGGCCACTGGATAGTAAGAAACCTTACTAGAGTAGAAATAATTATTAAAAAATTAAATAACTATTAATGATTTTCATTATAATGTTTATATAGAGGGTGATCCAATCGATTCCATTCGAGTATCAAATCAAAAGAATAAATAAATAATTATTCACCGATCATGCATCACTATGTCACATTATGGATCAATATCATTCTATACAAATCATAGGCCACATTGGATTCCATATTGAGGGTCTTAAATACCACTAAAATAAAATGGTCATGATGATTCCATAGTTAGTACATACCACATATTAAATATAAATATATATTGGGAATTCCGATTTTCATAGGGGTGTTTTTAGATAAATCATTTTAACCATAATTGTAAATTCTGAAACAGGGAAAAACAATTCATTAATAAACTATTATTTTCAATGAACCAAATATATATTCCAATAGGATACAAATACACAATTTCATAACTCACAACCATTTCTTAATATACCCATTTTATCCTTTATGTTACATTTACATGACAATCCATTTCAATTAAAATTCTAAATATGCCATTAACCACCACCACATGACAATCAAATTTTTATTAGCCAAATACACATTTCCTTTAAATCCAAAACCACTATTATAACACATTAATGGAATCAAAAAAACAATTTCACATGTCACACAAATATATATATATGTAATGACAAATGAATATTTATAATCCACAAAACACTTTCAAAATCCAATGTATTATTTTATAAAACACTTAGTTTGAAACTATTACTAAAAGAATGTTATTTATCACATAACAATGAATAAATCAATAATTTTCAAACCAAAAAAATAATTTCAACAATTAAAAACACTATTTAACATATAAAGAAAGGGGTGAAAATCATGAAACCAATTAATAATAAATATTAAAAGGATAGTGCAAGAGAAACAATCCTGAAATCCTTCGCACATAAAAAACACACACGTAAAAAAAATTCATGATCGTTAGAAGACCTCTGATCTAAAATAATGAACATTAAACATGTAAAACCTATAACATAAATGAAGGGAAACAGGAAACCTAGTTCTAGGAGGCTATAAAAGAAAGCAAACTAAAAGCATAATTGACTAAATTGAATGATGGAGAAGTTGAGTAATGATTACCCTGAGAGTTCATGCCTCAAACTATGAATAAACCCTGGACCCAAATAATAGAATATGGGTGGAGGATTATAGAATATTTTTACATGTCCTTTAGGTAATAATGAACTAGATGGCTAGGAGGGGAGTAGTTTTTAGTTAGAAATCACCAAGGGGTTGGGATGAAATTTCACTAAATCTAAAAATGGGGAATCTCACACATTTTGGCTCCACAGTTTACCAAGCCACATGCCAAATGTACGCCCCATAATAGGCTGACATGGGAACATCCATTGTATGGCCTTATAATTTGAAAACCATGCACCAAAAATGAGGAATTGTTCTATCCTCAGATAGTGGTTTCGAATAAGATTTAATCACATAACCAATAATTGTGCGTAGGAAATTCACTCTCAACCATAAGCACCCAAAATATTGAATGGTTTCTTATGGAATAATGCATGTTTATTCAAAAACATACAATGTCCTTGAAACAATAGAAAGACAACATGATATTAAATATATAAACTTGTAAAACCCACAACATGAAAACCATACCCAACGCTAATGGAAGAACCATAACATTGTTAAAAAAATACTAATCACGGTGCGACATAAAATAATTGATGGAAAATAGTTTGATTACTATGATGCTGGTACTTTTATTCTCAATTAAATGTATTGAGTTTCCTTAGGGAATTTTTTTGTGTTCGTGATGGATAAAGAATATGGCATCAATGCGTAAGGATGACTTTTTAACCCTTAAACACATAAAATTACCATCTTTGTAGAAACTATTATATAATAGAATCAAATTAAATATTGGCTTATGGATATCATTGATGTGGAAATTTCAACAGTGATTCCACTTTCACTTCAATTATTTAATTTAGTACCCATTGTTGTAGGATTTCATTATGTGTTGGGTAATCAAAAAATGGTCTCGATGGGTCTAGTGATATGGTGGATCATTTGATGGTATTTTAGTTATGAATTTTGTTATTACTTTATTTATTTGATTCTATTTACATTCTAAAATCTGTTTTGTGTATTAAAAAATTGTATTTTCTGAGAAAAATGAATTCCTTTTTAAATCAATAGTTCATGAAATGTTTAAAAAAAAATATTTTCATTTATTATTTTTAAAATGTTGATTTTCATTTAGATTTTTTGAAATTTTTTGGTTGTGATTGATATTCATATCAAGGTAACCCTATTTCATAAATAGTATGTAACCAAATTTAATAGAATATAGAGATTTATTTAACTATAATTTTTAATTTATTTGGCGGTGGGTTTACCATTTTTTCCTTGAAAAGGGAAACTGATTAAATGATTTTTCTAGTAATGTGTGTATTTTAAAAAATTGAATATGACAGATGCTTTTTTTTCAAAAATTAGATGTTAAATATTTATGAATGAGTTTATAAATGCACCTATGATATAATTCTAATATCTAGTGTGTCTAAAATTTTTAAAATCGTTTTATATTTTAATTTATATTAAATAAATATATTATTGAATGGTTACTTTATTTTCAAAACTGTTTTAGTAGCCATTTTTAAGGACCATAGTAATAAAGAGTGTTTTGGTTGATTTTATACATCTATTTATTGTATTTATCAGTTTTGGGGCAATGTGTTGGATTAATTATATTTTGAGAAAATTATTGGGTTATAATGATGTTTCCCATGATTTTTTGTAATCCACCAAGAAATGAATAGTATGAATATAGTGTATTTTTATAGGGTTGTTTAAAATATTTAATATTGATATATTCTAGATTTACATGGAGTGGCATGTGTTTTCTCACATGTTTAGTGATGTTTCATGGTGTAAATTAATAAGTTTTTTCTTTCATGAGCATTCGTGGGAATTTTTAGAGAAAATATTATTGATCCTTAAGGCATAAATTGGTGGATTTTTATTTCATTTTGATTGGATAAATTTTTTATTAATTAGTTTCCATCATTTAATATACCCTTTAAGTGTTTTTTTTATCTATATGGGAGGACTAGGCATTTTTCTTTGGGGTTTCACTGGTAAAAATTTTATTTTCCTTTTTGAAATTGTTTCTTTTTGGAAATTTTTTTCCTTGATTCAATGTGTCTTTATTTTGTATAATATATAATATTATTGTTTTTGTTTTTTGGTTTAGTGATGAATAAAACATTGCATGTACTAATTTATTGTAAGGTGTATAAAAGATTTTTTGACAGACTCATGATATCACTAGGATATCATTTCATTTAGAATCACCATAGGAATAATAAAATGTACTTGGACCTAAAAAGTCATATAGGGATATTTTGTCCCATGGTTTACATTCATTTCAATTTTAATGGGAGAATTACCAAAGTAAAGGAAATCTATTTTTTAGAGATACCATGGTAATGTTGAACTAGTTTCGTTGTACATCAAGATTTATTGAATTATACTGTAATGTTTTAATGGTTTGGATATGAATTTCTCTGGTTTGATATGACTAGAGGTTCTTGGTTACCCCCTTATGTATAATTTTTTGGGAATTTATTGTTTAGTAAAAAAAATTCTTTAGAATATAGGTCATCATTGGTCCACCATTTCAATTTTTTATAAATTTTGGAATCCATTTCTATGTATTAATCTCCTTAGGGATTCACTTTCATCAGTTTTTATTGAGGATATTCATTTCTTTCAACAATTTTCCAATTTTAGAGGATATACTTACTTTTAAAATAATGATTGTCTTTAATTAATTTTTCATTATCCTCTACCAGGACCTATGTCTTTCTAAGAACATATAGTGGAATTATGGGGAGATATTTTACATCCACTATATCACTATAGTGTTTATTTTATGATAGTTGATATGATTTTGGATAATTTTTTCCTTTTATGGGGTTTATTCTTATAAATAATCTAATGAATTCAAAATTTTCATTTTTTATGCTTTAAAAAATTTTGTTCTAAATATGAATAGTGTAGATAAATCAATAAATATTAAGGTTAGTATATAATGTGATTTATGCATGTTTGGAACATGTTTTGTAAAATAGTGTGATCAAACTCGAAAAACACCCCTAATTCAATAAAAGATTTATTTTCTTGAAATAACTTAATTTAGTTTATCACTCCTACCCCCATTCATTTTTTCCCTTTATTCGAAAGAACCATGAAACCCCCCTTAAGGATTTCCATTACTGATCCCCCAAAATTCATTATCCCCCATTGCTTTTATTTGGTTTATTCTATGATTGGTTCCAGAAAAATGATAAATCTATTATATTTACCAAGTCACTTTGATTTTACCTCATCCCATATAACATAAGGAAGGTATTTCTTGATAATAGATTATGGTGTGGTCATAAATACTGGTATTTTTATATGATGGTGTTTTTATATGGATGTATTTTATTGTTAGAGAAATTAACATCATTAGAAATGACTTGTGGATTATTTACCCTTGAACTAAGTTATGAGTTTCAATAATTTTTATCATCATTAAATTCCAATATATTCTTATTTATGTTTAAATATTTTAGTATCAATGATATTCATATATGTAAGACCTATTATTGGGAAAGTGGACATAATGTTATTTTAACTATTTTCATGGAATTAGATTTCATTCATTGTGTGTGTGAAAAAGACTAAATGTATTTTAATGATTTTTTTGGTTTGAAAATAATTTTCATGATCATTGTTGTTTTTTTAGAGGTGTTACTTGCATTAATGTTTTCTAAATATAGGTGTTTCATGTAGACTATCATGTTTCCTCATGGGTGAAATATGTTTTTTGATTTTAGAGAGGTGTGTCAGCCCATGAGAAATGTTTTTTAAAATGTATTGGCGGTTTAAAAGTAATCAATAGATATATAATAGTTAGTACAATCTTTTCGGTAGGGATTTTATTTTTAAAGTGGTTTTTTGACCCTTATATGTAATTGTTAAATTTTATTAAAACATTGGTGAATTATAAAGATTATTTAAAGGGATTTGTGAGTTCTTAACGAAATTCAAAAATTATTTAATGTTATATAGTCACAAAATTTAGTTGGAATAACATTGAAATAGTGTGACTTGGGGTTATAAATCTAATAGTGTTTTGGAAATGATCAGTATGTATTTTTATAAGGAAAAAGTTTTCAAAAATTTGGTGAAATGATTTTGAGCCCCATGTGTCTATTATTATTCATATGGTGTCCACTGATCCCATATGGGATTTCATATATTCAAAAAAAATTATGCTATTTTTTCATTGATGATAATGAGTTTATATCCTTAAAAGGGTGTATGATTTGAGGTATGGGTTATTTAAAACATTTTATATTTGATCAATGTGATATTTCATTTGTTTTAACATCCATTAGAAATGTCATCGGACACCATGTGTGTGGTTATCTGTGACATAGGTTGTTGAATCCCTGGAAAATGAAATTTTCATTTAAAGAATGTTTATATGGTTCCATGATAAGAAATGGTGGTAGCAAAATATATAGTATTGAGAGATACCTCAATTTTTTGGAGATAAGAGGTATTAATGAATAATTGGAGGGTGTGCGGGAATCCATAAATTTTAAGTAAACCTAGTATTATGAACAAAGCATTATTTTTATTCAGGCAGGAGCACATTTTTTAGAGTACTCTTTTACAGCCAATGACACTAGAAACATATTTTAGATCATTTTAGAGGATTAGAATTTATTCTATTGTATCATCTCCTAGTTGTATTATATTATGGAAGAATTGTTTTTTTCCTCTACATTTCATTTGACTATGTAATCTTAGATCATGACGTGTCCATCCATCAACTTTCTCTTATATTATTCTTTTACAATTCTTTTATATTTTTTTTTGGATTTTTCATCAAATAAATATGTTGTATGTGTAATTTTGAGGTGATTTCAAAGTATTTTCTAAATGAGTTAGAAGTTTTTTGACATCCAAATAAGAATAGAATATTTCCAAAACTAATTTTTGAGTATATTAATGTAAATATTAAAATAGATTATTTTTTAAACATTAATATGTGTGGATTTTAAAAATGGTGTTCTTAGATATCTTGACTAGATTTAATTGAAAGTGAAATTTGAATTATTTTTTTGTAAAATAACATTTGATAGTTGGAAACCACCAATATTTATGAAATTTCATATTTTAATCGAGCTTTTTATGATATAGTTATAAATATCAAGATTTAATAAATAATTTTCCAAATAGGATTAGTTCAATGTAAATGTGTCATCATGGGTAGAGATTTAATTTAGTGAAATTTAAAAAAGGAGTCTTTAAACAATTTTAATGTGTTGTTTTAAATTTTTGTATATAATTATGGGGAATGTTTATTTTTCTATATTATTTGAAACTACAATTATTAGGATGTAATGTGAAAATTACTCATTGGTTTAGATGGTAGAGACCTACATGGATCTTTAGCTCATTCTAATATATTAAATCTATATGTTAGTTTTAGTTTATTTCATATATATTGATATTTTGGGAGTGAAATATTTGTCTGAATGGTGATTTTGAGTCAAATGGAAGCATGTTGGAAATGGTTTTAGTCATTTATTTTATCATTAGTTTTTATCTAGCATGTTTTGGCTTGTTTATATTTATTCATTTCCTATTATATATCATTAACCCATGTTGATTAATTTTTTTAGATATTGAATAATTTTTTTGGATTTAAATATTTTTTTATTTCAGGATGTGTAGTTTATCTATTAAATTTCAACAAATTATATATTTCTATATGTGAGGGTGATATAATTCCCAATATCCTTCATGTAGTTTCCCATTCACTAGTTTTTATCCCATGGGGATTGGTAATGACCTCCGAGCCTTTAGGTGGATTTAGTATGGTGTTGTGTTAGATGACATTTTGGGCTAGTACAGTACAAAACTCATTATAAGTAGTTTTAGTTACAAATGGAAATGAATATTAATTTTAGAATAATTAATATAATCATAATTTGATGAACATTTACCACTAAATCAAAGATCAATTATGGGATTCCATAACTATAAAATTTATAAATATATTTAATTAGCTATCAAGTTGTATAATAATTAGAAATTTGAAATGAGTAATTTATAACCTATTAAAATACATATAACCTTTGAATTTCAATAGATGAAAATAATAATGAAATGATAAATATCCTTCATGGAATCTATATGGATATTTTAAATGTTAATATATAATTAATATTATATTTATAGGTGACAATAGAACCAATATTTATTCCAGATGTCTAGGTTTATTGATAAAGACATATGTGATAATATTTTCTCAACTAATTAGAGGATTCTGTTATTGTATATAAATGTTTATTATATAGATTTTTTATATGAATTTTAAATATTTTGGAACAAATTAATTTTATTTATGAAACATGAATCTATTTGATATAACTACGATATAAAGTCCTATCATTATACTATTTTAAATTCTCATGTTTTTTTTATAAATTATATAATAATAAATTAGTGTTGGTGAATTTAATAAGTAAATATCCTAGTCAGGTGCCGACATCGAAGTGGTTTAATATGGACCTATATATACATATACAATTAATGAAAAATTAAAAGGGGGTGGATAATAAAAAATGATTTTTTTTACCAATCCCAAAAAATTAATAGATTAGATGATTGTATGTGAAGTTTTATTATTTCCATTCAATATTACAATTTTATGAATTCAACCCCCTTATATAAAATTTTAAAATATAATTTTAAGACCATATTCAATAGAATGGGAAAAAACTAACCTGTATCCCAATTGGTTGGGACAATATTCTTACAACTAATTTCAAAAGATCAAAATATTAGAGAGAAACTAAAAAAATAATAGGGTATTAATACAAGAATGGTTTTTTATATTCTTGTATGTAATAAAGGGAAGAAAAATATAGTGTACATATAACATTATGTTAGAATGATAAATTTAAAATCAATGAGTCAATAGATGAATGGATTAAGCCGTATAAACATAATTTGATTGCAGAAACAATAGGTGTACTCAGGCCACCAAACCTACCTACCAAAATCCTCTGTATCCTTATTCGGACCCAATCATTTACAATAAGATGAATTCTAGGGATCCCCATGTACATATTTTAGATTAATAAATTATAAATCATTTTAATTACCATATACATTATCAACATACACATTTAGGTTAGGTAGGAGTAGTGATAAATTATATTTCATATAAGGCTTCTCCATTGTCACTACCTACAGAGGAGGTGAAAATATATAGAAAAGTGTTGATTATTTTTATACATTGGAGAACTAGTGTTTATAAAAATTTAAAAAATATAGAACATATTATCTTTATATTTTTTTTATATTTTAATAAATATTACTAATATTTATTCCATATACCTACTTAATAATAGAGGATTTGAAATTTATGAAATCATTGTATGGGATGGAAATTTTTTAGAACCCTCCCCTTAAGATACTCATCATGAACACTATGGGATATTAATGTTTACCTAGATTTAGTCTATATTATATAATTGTTACAATATTTTAATGGAAGATTATATTTTTGGAATATATTATATGTCAAATATATTTGGAAATGGAATCATTAATTTCATTATGGGAACGAGAAATATATTTTGATGTAGTTTTTTTAACATTTTAAATAAAATTCAATTATAAATTTTATTTATTTTCCTAAAATTTTGTTATATTGAATTAAATTAATTGAATTTTCAATCAGGTATTAATAGTTTATTTTCATGTAATAAAATTATAGTTCTGCTTATTATCATATGGATCTATAATAAATTTCATCTATTGTATAATACAAGAACTGGTATGCCAAAAATAATTAATTAATTTAAAATTAAAAACATTTATATTATATTTTGGTGTATTTCATTACTTGACATATATTAAAAGACATCTTAATATGACAAAAAATTCATTAAACTTGTATTAATTATATATTTTTGGGGTTGATAAATATTTTTCCTATATAAAAGATATAAAATTTGGTAATTCTCTATATTATGTGACATTTAGTGAAAAATTAAGAATATTTTAAGAAAGTATATTTTATTTTATTGTTTTTTCATTTTATCACTTTATATTTACTATACAAATATTATTATAACTAATACATAAATTGAAATTAGTTAATGGGTTGAGTTGAATAAGGAACAAATTTCAAAAACAAACCAAAAAAAAGTTAATATGAAAAATTTCACACAGATAAAATATATTTTAGTAAGTATGTGTTTTAAAATAAAGATTTCATGCTATTATTTTATTTTATTTTTACTATAAATATCTATTAAATAATAAATAAGATAAATTCACTGTGTCTATTTTAAATTATCATTTATTGAAAAGATAATAAGACAATTAAATGAAAATATTTTTATAAGGTTAGTCTTCTTATAAATCATATAATATAAAAAATCTCATATTTTTTATTCCATAACACCTTTTATTGATTTAGATTTTTTTATTTTTCATTATAGACACCAAAAAACAGTCACTATAATAATTTAAATTAATTGAATATTTTCATTATTTTCTATGAATTTTATGATTTAGTTTTATTTCTGTTTGTATTCCTTATAAATGCTGACATAGTAGATTTAAATGTTCTTTTCTACCAATTTTGTTTTTGGTGTGCTGTATTTTATTGGGGTTTGACTATGATATAGGTCTAAGGTAATATATATTTGAATATTTTTCCAAAAAAATTATTATCAAACAAAATTTGTTTTTATAATGCCAATGTTTAATGTAATTTACTATGTCATTATTAAATATAATGAACCTTATTGTCCTATATGTATTTAATTTTATTAGGTCCTTAGATAACATTGAATCATTATATTAATATTTTTCATCCACATTCAAAATTCATATTATGAAAAAATGAAATTGAAAATCAAGTATGAATGCTTTCAATATTGGTTTTTTAGAAAACCAAAATTGGAAGGCTTTTGAAATATATTTTTTTATTTTAGTGGTTTTTATCATTTTTAACAAATATTATGTGGAAAATAAATTTTACCTCATATTAGTTTATATAACATTTTAAATGATGTTAAAACTTAAATATACTGATGTTGAATTTTCGTCAAGTATTGATAATCCCAATAGTTAAAAAAGGATGTTTCTTAGATCCATTCTAATGGATGGTATAATAAATATGTTGTCATTTTATGTACTATTTATCGTCTTCTTATAGGAAATATCTAAGGTCTAGTAAATTTTGTATGCCTTCCAATATTAAGGCTTCATTTGGAGAATCTCAAAAATATATATGAAAATTTATATTTGATTGGTTTTTTATTATGATTCATTAGGGAAACTATATATATGTGGAAGATATAGATAATCCATTTTAAGGGTTTTTTGTTGAGGTTTCTAAACATGGTATTAATATGGATGTTATTGGATGAATTACCTTTAATAAATGTGATATGTACACCATTCAAGGTTTTGTTTATCCTATCATTTTTCACATTTATGATGTATTTTATTTAGAATGATTCATGTTAATTATTAGAGAAGTGATAGTATTGTACTAAATAATGACTCATTCTTATATATATTGTTTTATAATTAAATTGTCAAACTTATTTTCATAAAATTAAAAGAAATAGAATATATTTTTTGAGGATACTACAATAAATTAATTTCATTATGTTTTTTTGGTCTCATTTGAATTGAGTAATTTTGGGCATTTCATATCAATATATCTCACCCATGAACTATTACAGTAAATTAATTTTATTTAAAGAATGATAGAATAAGTTCTCTTGTCTTCAATTGAGATCTGTCATGCATAATATTGCAATAATGGATTTTTACTATCTCATCCCTTCACTCTCTCAAAAAAAATTATTTAATCCAAAATCAATGAAATTAACAACACTAGGGATTTCTATAGAGGATTTAGCCAAGTGAATCTCCATCTACAATGAGATTAGAATCATGGTGAAGAGATCATATGGTATAGTAAATAAAAATACTATCATTAGTGCCTCCATTAATAGAAAGGGTATCAACAAAGAAGTTACCCTCCCTCCAAGTGTGAGTGAACTAAGCTATTAAAAAAAATGAGAGACATGAAATTATTGATAAAAAGTATAAAACACAACATAGTTTAGTTGTTATCCGAAATAAATCCCCCCAAAAGCACAGAATTAGTTTTGATCACTATAATATTGATGTTAAAAATCATGATCATAAGAGGATCAGTAAAGGGTGATCTTTTAACTTCCCTTATTGATTAACCTATTCTATAAAATTAACTGAACACATTTATCAATAATCCTATGGCCTAAAGAACAAGTAATACTACCTTCATGGTTCCATTATTTAACAAACAATCCACCATATTTTTGTAACCTGATTTCAAAGGGCTATATGTGAACAACCTCCACAAAGAAGCTATGACACCAGAGCATCTGCCATTGGAGACAAGACCTAAGTTGGATATCTAGGTCTATAAGAAATGAATTAAATATCTATTAGTATCCACATATAAATAATTTAAATCATCAATTGTTAATGATAACTTCACTTTCATTTGCAGCAGTTGTTTCTCATTTATAATCCCACTCACTATCGTTTATTTATTCCAAGAGGTCTCCAATTCATATTTATTCTTTTATATTTTAATTCCATTCCCTTTTTATTTGGATTCGATGAATTTCAGTCATGTCACTAATGTGGAATGTAATCCATATCCCTTCGTAGGAGAAAAATATTATTTAAATGAATTTATAGGGATATAATGTGTTATGGAGTGGATAACTATCATAAACATAGTGTAAATATTGGGAATATATGATTGTGTTTGTTTTTTTTGCATTAATATTTGACTTTTTAGTCAAAATTCAATGATATTAACATATTTTATTCATTTCACAACTAACTAATATACTCCAAGGGGATTTATAGTGACCATGTATAAATAATATTGGATATAAAAGGATATAGATATCATATAAAGATCCTAGGGAGAATTAATCAAGACCATACAAGTTTATGGTGGGAGAGGTTGTGGATTTTACACGATCAATATATGATATTCTTAATTCATGAAAGTCCACAATAAAACTCATTAAAAATGTGTTCTTAATATTTTTCATCTTAATTAATAATGATCAGGATTTGTTTATACTCCTCACTTATCTTATAGTTGTCCCATAACCATCCAATCCTCCAACCTCACCATATCTCTATCTGTATGGATTTATAAGATGAAATGTTCTTAAATTCCCTGGAATTTATTCTGGTTAGTTTTTCTTCTCCAATTAATCCTTTATCTTTAATTTATGATTCCTCTTAATAATTTTTTATTATGATCTCTAATACTTATTGTCCTAGAATTATATGTTTATAAGAAATAGATACAACATTTGGTTTTTCATAATTATAGGGTTTCTAAATTATGATAAAATTTTTCTCTCTAACAATTTTTTTGGAATACATTCTGATAAATTTATTTTTTCTTATTCTAATACGAAGATAGTTGTATTTCTATTAAGAAATTGAAATGTGTGTTATTTAAATGATTTATATCATTTCTTTCAAATAGAATAAATGTAATAATGTATATATATATATATATAAATTTTATAACATTTTAAAATATAATCATAATTTTCCATATATATCATATAGGTATTCTTATTCATATGGTCATAAAAACATGTCAATGTTTGTTTAATCAAAAAGTGTATGTTAAAATACATATTATTGATTTTCATTATTTAATAAATTATTATTTAATGAAAAAAGGATTTATAATTTATATTGAAATTTAATCATTTTTTATCATTGTTTTCTTCGAATAAATATAACTATTTTCATCTCGATGTTCACTTCTTCCATTAGTAAATGTCAGTTTTATATTTTATTTTTTGTTTCTAATATGTTTTTTATGATAATGAAGTCTTGGATTTAAGGAATTATACATATTTTTATGAGAATATTATTTATTTACGTGTAGTTGATAAAGAGAAATTTTTTGATCATTGATTTAAACACTTGATTTCAGGACCCATATTATATATTGAAATTAATGTTAGTATGGGGTTTTGGAATGAAATAAATATTGACAATGAATATCATGGTTATGCAATGGATATGGATAGAGAAAGAAGATTATTATGTGAAGGATGTTGATAATGTTGGGTGATATATAATTGTTTTTTACTATTATAATATTGTTAATAGAAATATTTCATTTTCTCACCTCTATTGATATATCATATGAATTAATGGGTAGCTAGGTGGGAGTTATTGGGAAATAAAATATAATAGTTTAGGATGAATCTTTAGATAGTGGTCCCACGATGTTGATTTTCTTTGAATGAGTATTTTTCCTCTTGAATAGGCCTGGAAAGAGAATATTTAGAGTTAGGAAGTTGGGTTATCAGAGAAAAAAAATTATATGGCTTATATAATAATGTTTTACTACATCATCTTTAGAGGCCCTCAGTTTTCTCATAATGATGATATATTTTTATTATAAGTTGAGGGTAAATTTTTATCATCATTACTTTTTTAATCTACTATTTTATATTTTCAGTAAATTATGAATAATATTATGGAATTTAATCTTGTTTTTCACCCTTATGTATATTTATTTAAATTTTAATGTTTTAAGACATTTTACTAGTAAACATTAATTTTAAATTTCTTAGGTTATAATATTGAATATTGTTTCAAATGAAATTTATTGTTATCCATCAATATTTTTTATGTATTTTCATCACAAATGATGTAATGTTTCATGACCAATATGAATTATTGGGGTTTTAGACTGTCAAAATTAAATGACTTCCCAAAAAACACATTTTTTCAATCAGGGTAATTCATTCAATTTTTTTTTTTAAAAAATAAATAAACATGCTTAAATTTTAATGATTTTTTATAAAATACCATGTTGATCATTTTTTGAATTATAATATTTATATGTTAATATCATTATTTACAGAATCAAATTCCATGGATTGATCATTGATGAATATGAATGGAATATAGGGATGATAGCAATTGGGTATTTTGGTTCGTTCCGATTTTACTATTTAGGACCAGTTAATATATCACTTATCTGTAGTGGGTGGTAAATATATTTTAGTTCACATGTCACAATTTTAAAAACCTAATTTCATTCAATTTTAATGATGTGCTAAATTTTACGGTTTCCTATTTATTGATTATTTTCGTTCATCTCCTATATCAAGCCCCTACTTCTCCAAAAATTGTAATATTATTAAGCTTTATGTTCATTTTTTTATAGAATTAATATATTTCTTTGTATAATGGTTTGAATTTTTTATCATTTTATTTAATATATATTTTTGAGATTGGATCAATTTTTCATTAAATGTTTTTTGGGATTTATTTAAAATACTATTATTTTCAAATGGGTTTTCTATGGAACATGAATAATGTTACTATAAAATTTTCGAAAGAGATTAGTATTTGTAACTCGTTGTATTATTGGGGAAAACCATTCCAGTAACTATCTCCTTATTATCCATGAGCATAATTCCCATCCAGTATGATATATAATACCCATCAGTCCATATAATAATTCATCATGGGTCCAATTTTCGGTATCCTTTGTTGGTTCATAACATGGATCCTAGGAAAACATTCCACATCTTGGTAATATCATGTTCATACATTAGAAAGATTATTTAATTAAACAATTTCCATTCCAAAATATACAATTTTCACAAATAAAATCCAACAAACTCTAGAAAATATATAAATTTTTTTTCTGAAAACTATTTTTGGAACTATATCCCTAAGAACACATCATGTTCTTATAAAAAAGTCTATAGTTCATATAAATTCCATATCAAATAAGAAAAGGGATATATAAAAACATTTAGAATATAAAATTAAAATAATGAATTAATTACCTTTTTAATTATATTGAATGTTTCAAAATAATACAGTCAACTATAATATACACTTTCAAAATGTCATAACCAAAAGCATTTTATATAATTTTATATCTAGAAAAAAATCTAATATTAAATCATTATAAGTATAAATACAGAAAAAATAATAAATTAATTATATTATTGATGATACATTTATTATCATTAGTTTCCTATAATGAATTAATCATGAATATTCATAACATGAAAACTGAATCCTGGATAAGTAAATTTATAAACTGAAATTTCACAAATACCAAGGAAAATAACCACTAAAACTCACCGTGAATTTCTCAAAAAAAAATCAATGTAATAGAATATTAATAATGGAAATTTATTTTTAGAAACATACCTATAAACACTTACCCAATAATCATTTCACCCTCATGCACTAATTTAATTTTTCGTAGTCTTTTAATACATTCTAAATCTACATATCATGTACAAATTTCATATACTACATGAAACTATCAAGGAAAAAAATAACATAAATGAACTCATAAAAAAGAAACATAAACATAACTATAAAACAACTAATAAACTATAGATACATAACTAATACATAACTATTTTATGGGAAAAAATTATGAAGTGACTAATTAATAGGTGTAATATTTACCCATTTTTATCACCCACATAATGGATATGCAGGGTACACTCAGAAAATATGTTTTGAAATTTGATTTATTAATGTTACCCATGTTGGGTGGTGATATATAATTAATATCAAAATATGAGGTGATATATATAAAATTTGAATCAAAATCTATTCCATGGTTATATTTTATTTTAAATTTTATTATGAACAATAACCCATTAGCACCTCATCATGAACATGAAAAAAACATGTTCCTCCAATAACAATATCAAAATCCAACATCCCACATCTTGGAAAAATCGTTTCATCATGAAATATAATCATCATCATAATTTCTGTTTTCTTATTAATTCCACTTTATAAATCATTTATATACTACATTCACTAAATCAAAATATAATGATTTCTATCAATAGTTACCCACAATATTCAATTATTATATTATATTATCACAAATAATATTCATCCATGTTAGTTTATCATATTTAATTAACGATTTTGCGTCTCAATAAGCTATCCCTACTCAATTTATCAGTTCATTCATATAAATTCATCAGTGACTCGACACACTGAAAAATCTACCACAAAAAGTAATGTTAATCACACAAACTATCACAGCAATAATTATACTAAACAACATATTCTACCATCATATCATCTATCTATCACCACCTCCTATATAAAAATTGAATATATCAATAATGAAATTTTTTTCATCAATATAATGATACTTTCAATGAATAATATCATTTTCTTATAGCTTCTATACCTTATGTGATTAATATTAACAAAACATTCAGACAACCAATTACATGTTAATTTATTCCTCATTCATTGTCATAATTTAGCAAAATAAACTTTGATTAATCTTAAATATTTTGAAATAGAACAAAATTAAATCCTAGAAACATTTTATATAAAACAATCAATCGATATCATTTTAATAATAAAGGGTAAAAATGTAGAACATGTTAAAAACAAACATTTTTACATCTACTCTAGTTTAATATGTTCATTAAAAAAATTCCATCTACTAACACTAACAACCATATTGAGATAGTTTTACATCCTAAAAATCAATACAGAATATAGAATCCTAATAAATTATCTTGAAAATTGATGAAAATAAAAAATAAAAAATGAGATTAAAAACCCATCAAATACAGATAAGTTAATAATAAATTTACGAAATCGATCATAAAAAACTAATATAAAACATTTTGAGAATGTATTTATGTAATAATGGAGGGTTGATATGAATAGAATATCTATCAATCAGAAAGAATCAATTTTATAAATCCAACACCTTAGGTTCACCATGGATATCAATTTCCTTCAAAATAATGGTATAAAGAAGAAATAATTATGAAAGGAAATAAATTAAATGAAATGGTGTGTTAAAAAAATATATTTATAAAATCATTCATCAGGATCAAAAAACAATGTAGTGAATGTGGACCACATAATTGTCAATCATGATCAACCATGATCTAAAAATGATGACCTTCTAAAATAAATATCATTTTAATTTTTTTGGTCATTTTTGTTGTAATTATAATTTTTGACTATAAGAATGACATATTGATGACCTCACCTATTTTGATAATCCCAATTATGCTTTCACATACTTTTATTATCCCAAATAATGTTTATCTATATATTACTTATTTCAATATATGAAATTCTATTAACAAGGTGATAAAAATATTAAAATAATCTTTGAAATATGTTAATCAATGTTTATCTATGTTTATATGAACATTGAAATAATTATAAATCAATCGGAATATGTGTTGCATAGAACAGATCCCCTGGTATGATACAAACAAATAGAGCCTTACTGGTACTTAGTCTACTGATAAAAAAAGGTCACCGATAGACTGAATAGACAGTCCCTAAAACAGAACAGAGCTACCGGTATGTGTAATTCTACCGATAAAAGCAGGGCTACTGATAGAACAGGTCTACCGATAAGCACGACACTGATCAAGTCTACCGATAGAAGCTGAGCTACCGATACAACAAGTCCACTGGTATGCACTTAATCACTGATACAGCAGTATACCAACACAAGCTAATGATACAACATCTACCGCTATGAAGTTCCCTGAAATAAAGATGAGCTACCAATAGTCAATAAGAGCTACTGGTTGTCAATAATAGCTACCGATAGAAGTTACTGATTCCTAGAGATACTAATAAAAGAGCTACTGACAGGGTAAATCCACTGATATAAAGGAGATAATGTTGGAATAATGCTACTGATACAGAGATTAATATCTACCAACACCAAGACATATTGACTCAAGTCTACCACTACAAGCTCACTGTTACAGGGAGCTACCGATTGGAAACCAGTCACTATTTCCTAAACTCTAGTCTTGTCAATACTATTTATTTATTAAGCAACAATCATAATTGATGATTTTAATGCAATTAATGATTAATTAATGTGGGTTGTTGGCATGTAAGTGAACCATACCTAGTACCCATGAAAAGGTAATTATTTTCAGTGACGGAGATGAAAGATATAAACGGAAGGACCAATACCGTGCAAAATGAGATGTAAAATAGGGTGCGCAAAAAGTGAGAAAGATTTTTGAAAAGTGGTGCATACAGAAAGACTACATCCATACTCAAAGAACATTGTACATACATGAATCAATTCATTCTAGAGGAGAACATAAGCTGCACTTCAGTCAAGGAGTGAAGAACTATAACAGGCTACTCATACACTCAAGCTGATCAAGCTAAACCTGGAAACAAAGGAAGCAAACGACACACTGTTTTACAATAAAAAACCATAGAAGGAATCAGAACCAATTCTGGAAAATCAAAAGAAGTCCAGAGCAGCACTTCATATCACTAGAGCTTTCTGAACTCATATATACTCTCTTAGTGTTTCTTTTATTTACATTTCGAGTAGTGTGTGTGCTCTGTATATTTTATATGCACACTATCTCATGTGCTAAACTGGAGGATCTCTAAATCCTTACACAAACCTTCCATAACTATTTTTGATCCCCTTGTGGATAGTGGTAGAAGTAAAGTAAGACCTGGACAGCCTATGGGATGTTGTTTTGTTTTCCCACGTAGAACTATGGTATAGGTGTTAGTACCTGGACAGTCTTTGCACTGTTGTTTTCCCTCATAGTGGGTTTGGATTAAATTTATATAAATTGTTTGAGAGGACTAAGTCCTGATTTGAGACTGAACCTCTCGGCTTGAGACTGAACCACTTGGTTATATCTGTTGTGCATCTTAGATTAAGTATAAAGTATATTAAATAATTTATTTTCCGCTGCTAATTAATTTGAAATACAATTTGTTTTAATGTTACATTGATAGTTAATCTAGAATGTTTTTGTAACTATTGTAAATCCGTAGGTTAGTTTCAAAATATAATTAATCTTATTATTAAATTAACTGAGATCTAATCAATATTTTGAGAACCTAGTCGAATCCTTAGAGTTTTAAAAATTCATTACAGTTTATCTTTGTTTTTAATTGAGGGATTTTTCGAGAAATATTTTAACCAAAAATTTAATTGGAACTCAATTCACCCCCCCCCCCTCTTTAGTATCCACTCTGACAAACATTTAGTATTAGAGAATTTTTTTTATTGATGGTTTTCGAAACACCCTGTTTTTTTCACTATGATTTTAGTTATATCTCAAAGATCATAAATTTTTGTGAGTTCTAAACTTTATTTCATTAAATAAATTTTCTAGAATCGAATTATGGATAATATACTTGAAGGTGCTACAAACAACATGCCACCTTTCATTAATGGTACAAATTATTCCAAGTGGAAGCTTAAAATGAAAATTCATTTAGAGAGTATGGGATTTGATATCTGGACGACTATAGAAACTCAATATAAGATTCCAGACTCTGAGATAAATACTTGGGATGAAGCCACTAAGATTTCTTATAATAATAACTGTAAAGCAATGAATGCTTTGTATTGTTCTTTTGGTGACAAGGAATCTAATCGTATATCTGCTTGTAAAACTACTTATTAAATTTGGGACACTTTGGTTATTTCCCATGAGGGAACAACCAATGTTAAGGAAATTCACTAAATACATGTACTATTAAATATGATAATTTTAAAATGAAGGCTGATGAACCCATTTCTGACATGTATCTCAGGTTCAATGAGTTTTTCAACACTATGAGCTCTCTTGTTAATGCTGTTCTTGCAAAAGAACAGATCCTGAGGATATTAAGATCTCTGCTAGAAAGTTGGATAGGCACATCAATTTCCATTAGAGAATAATGTGACATCAGAAAACTTCATGTTAAGGAATTAATTGGTAAGAATATGATGTATGAAAAAGAACATAATGTAAAAAATGGATAAGATGATGAACCATGGAAAAATTTAGTATCTTTCAAGACATCTACATCCAAGAGTAGAGAAAAAGGAAAAAGTCAAAGTGAATGTGATAGTTCAAGCAGAAATGAGAGTGCATCTGAAAGTGATGTTAAGATGGCTCAGATATCCAGGAAATTTAAGAAGTTCTAAAAAAAGAAGATATTATTCAGAAAATCAAAGTACAAAGGTAAATATGATAACAAAGGTCATTAGATGAAGTCTGATAATAGTGATGAAATTGTCTGCTATGAATGCAAAAGGAAAGGACATGTAAAAGCAGACAATCCAAAGTTGAAGTTCAAAAAGAAACATGAATACAAGGACAATAAGTATAAGAAAGATATGAAAGAAAATTGGAGTGCTTTAGAAGACACATCAAGTGATTCTGATTTTACTCAGAATGATAAATCTCGAAAAGCTAATATGTATTTCATGACAAACACATTGGAGGTAACAATGGATACTCCTTCTTTAAATTCATTTTATTCTAGATATGATTCTGATTCTGAATCTGAAAATATGTATAGTGAAGAATTATTTTAATATTGTAATATGCTAGGGGAAACCGGTAATGAATTGAAGGACAATTATAAAGCATTAAATAAACAACATGTTTTGACTAGTTATATTAAATCTGACCTTGATATAGAAAAGGAAAAGAATTATCAATTACTCACAAAAAATACAAAACTCAAATTGTCTAATGAGAAATTAAGGAAGGAATTAGAGAAACTCACAAATGGAAAAGGTACTATTACAAAAATGTTAGGAAAACAAGGGGCACCAAAATATACCACTCCTATAGGATATCATCCTAGAAAAAGAGAAATTGAAAAAACTAGATTTATTCCTAAATCTAGACAGAATGCAGCTAGTTCTAATTTTGGGAATTCATATTCTTCAACAAGTTATTCATATGGTTACAAATCAAATAAAGATTATCTTCCAAAATCTATTGATTCTGTATGTTATATGAGACCCATATAACAAATCTGGGTACCTAAATCTTTGCTTTCTAACCAATCGGGACCCAAGAAAATCTGGGTACCAAAATCATTTTCCATCTAAACCTATTTTGTAGAAGACATTATTGAATAGTTATTATAAGAAGGTATGTTACATATATATTGGATTTTTAAGACATATGACTGAGGATTACTCATGTTTCAAAAGCCTAATCAAAGTTGATGGAGGCCATGTCACCTTTGATGATAATTCTAAAGTAAAAATCAGCAGCCTAGGCCAGATTGGTAACACTGATTCAGTTTTAATTTCCAATGTTTTATTTGTTGATGGACTTAAATATAATCTGTTGAGTATTTCTCAAGTGTGTAATTATGGGTTTAATGTTAAATTTGAAAATGATTCATGTAATGTTTTTAATTCCAAAAATGTTTTAGTATTTTCTGCTTTGAGAAATGAAAATGTTTATGCAGTTGATTTGATTTCTTTAGATAAACAAAACATTGCTTTCTTAAATTCTTTTCAAAAAGAGTCTTGGCTATGGAACATAAGATTGGGACACTGTAACGTTTATTCACATAGACAACTAACTAGGAAAAACTTAGATAGAGACCTACCTAATTTTTAATTCCCAGCTGATAAATTTTGTAATCCATCTCAAAAGGGAAGGAAATGTAAACACTCTTTCAAATCAAAGAATGAAGTTTCAACTTCTCACCCTCTCGAGTTGGTTCACATGGATTTGTTAGACCTTCTAGAGTTTCTAGTTTAAATGGGAATCACTATGCATATTTCTTAGTAGATGACTTTTCTAGATACACTTGGTTATACTTCTTATCTCACAAAAGTGAAGCTTTCTCTTACTTTATTAAATACTCCATGTCTGTAGAAAGCCTTAGTAGACTTAAGATTATGACCCTGAGAAGTGACCATGGTCGTGAGTTTGGAAATCATGATTTTGAATCTTATTTCTCACACAATGTCTATAGTCACAATTTCTATGCCCATAGAACACCTCAATAGAATGGTTTAGTAGAAAGAAGAAATAGAACCCTTCAAGAAATTGCAAGAACCATTCTTAATGAGTATGACCTGGAAATTTACATTTAGGCTGAAGTTATAAATACAAAATTCTATATTATAAATATAGTATTGATTAGACATGTTCATAAGAAATCCCCTTATGAGCTTTCGAATAATAGGAAACCTAAAGATAATTACTTCAGAGTTTTTTGTTGTAAAGAATTTATTCTCAATACAAAGGATAATATTGAAAAGTTTGCATCTAAAAGTGATGAAGGAATTTTTCTTGGTAATTCCTTAACTAAAAATTCCTATATAGTTTTCAATATAAGAATCAAATATGTGGAATAATCTTTTCAAATCATGTTTGATGAAACTGATCCACATGAACCTAGGTCTTCTCTTGAAAATCATGAATAAATTTGTCTAGTCTAGACGTTAATGATAAAACCAAAGAACCTGATGTGAAGACATCATGTTCTGGAAACATTCCACAAACTACTTTTGTTGAACCTAAACCTAGAGATGAACCTGAAATATCTTTTCCTACCTTTACTAGATCAACTAGAATTCCATAGAATCATCCTTTGGATGCTGTTGTGGGTAATCTTGATAGAGGGACACAGACTAGAGCTTTTCTAAGAAAGTAGGTTGAATAACAAGCCTTTAATTCACATTTAGAACCAAAAAATATCAATGATGAGATAAATGATGAATTTTGGGTAATTGATATGCAAGAAGAACTAAATCAATGAGAAAGAAACAAGGTCTGGAAATTGGTTGACAGACCTAATGACACTTTGACCATAGGCAATAAATGGGTTTTTAGAAACAATGTTGATGATTCTGGAGATATAGTTAGATACAATTCTAGGCTTGTTTCACAAGGTTTTAGTCAAGTGGAAGGATTATACTATGAGGAATCCTTTGCACCGGAATCTAGATTAGAAACTATAAGTATTATACTTCCCTATGATGCTCATCTGAATTTCATGTTATATCAAATGGATGCTAAAGTGATTTTCTAAATGGTCGTATAATTGAAATGTTTTTGTTGAACAACCACCTATATTTAATTATCCCCTTTCTCCAAATCATGTTTTAAAACTATCTAAAGCTTTATATGGTTTAAAAAAAGCTCCTCGAACATGGTATGATAGACTTAGTGATTTTCTTATTTCAAAAGGTTTTACTTAAGGGATTACGGATAAAACTCTTTTTATTAAATCAATTTCTAAAAGGCGTTTTAATAGTACAAATCAATGTTGATGATATTATTTCTGGATCTTCTAAACATTCTTTATTTTTTGATTTTTCAAAGAGTATGCAAAATGAATTTGAAATGAGTTTAATGGGAGAACTCAACTATTTTCCTGGATTTCAAGTTATTCAAAATGAAAATCGTATTATTTTGAATGAAAGAAAATATACAAAGGATCTTTTAAAACATTTTGTTTTGGATAGAATGAAGTAAAGTGATTTACCTATGAGTATTGTTTGTAACTTTTACATTGATGAAACTGGGAAACCAATGGATCAAACCAATTACAAAGGTATGATCGGAAGCTTACTATACCTTACTGGTAGTCGTCCAGATATTATTTTTAGTGTGTGCATGTGTGAAAGATTTCAAGCTAATCCTAATTAATCTCTTTTTCTTACCGTTAATAGAATTTTCAAATATCTTAAACATACTATAAATTTAGTTTTGTTTTATCCAAAAGGAAAATATTTTGAATTAAGGAGTTATTTAGATGTTGACATTGCTGGTTGCAAGTTGGATAGAAAAATCACATCTAGAACATGTCATTTATTAAGAAACTCCTTTTTATCTTGTTGTAGTAAGAAACAGAATTCAGTTGCTTTTTCCACTGCTGAATCAGAGCACCTAGCTGTTGGTAGTTTCTATGCACAAATTTTGTGGATAAAACTCACTCTTTTGGACTATGGATATGATTTTAAGCATGTTTCAATAAACTGTTATAACACCAGTGCAATTAACATTTCAAAGAACCCTGTATCTCACTCTAGGATCAAACACATTGATGTAAGGCACCATTTCATGAGAGATAATTACCAAAAAGGTTATATTACTCTTGAATTTATAGGTATTGAACATCAACTAGCTGACATTTTCACCAAACCATTATGTTCATATAGTTTAAGTTACATTAGACATGACTTAGGAATAATTAACCTTGACCGATAAAAACCTCACTGTTATACCTCACTGGTATAGAATCATCACTATTATACCTCAATGGTATAGAAACCTCACTGTTATACCTCACTAGCATAGAAACATCACTATTATACCTCACTCCTATAGAAGCCTCACTGTTATACCTCACCGGTATGAAACCTCACTGTTACACCTCAGCGGTATGAAACCTCACTCTTAAAACTCACCAGTATGGACCTCACTGTTAGTGGACCTCACTGATAGATAAACCTCACTATTAGAAATTCTCACTGTTATACCCTACCGTCATGTATGCGCTATATTAAACATCTATCTGCCTCCAGAATTTGTATCATTTATACTTTACATATTTTATTTTAATTATTCATTTTATGACTCCTAAATGATAAAACGATGTCCTAGTTGCTTCTCAATCCACCAAACCATTCCTTTACCCTCAAGCCTTATCTCCTGAATCTCTCGAAAACCCCAAGTTCCTCAAAAGAAAAATAGCAAAAAGAAATCTCCATACTGTTATAGATGACATTGAAGAGCCGAATGTGAAGAAAAAGAAGGCAGAGCCAGAAGGATGTTACAGTGTTTCTAGAACAAGGTCTGGGAGGTGACCGGTGAAACCACATTTACAAAATAGATCTATTGTAATCAAAAAAATAGCTATGCGTGGAATGGATGATGTATAGTAGATCATTAGTTCTCGAGGTTCTAGAAGATCAGAAGTGGGTAGAATTGTTCTCAAATAATAATGGACCCTACGATCCGAAGCTAGTAAAACAGTTCTATGAGTTTGTGAGTTTTGAGAAATCAGAAGATGAGAACCGAATTATTTCATTTGTGAATGGAATGGAAATATCTTTTTCATCTTTTGAGTGGGATGAGTACCTGAGAGTACCACATGAGGTAGTTTAGGGTTATTCATCGAAGACATTACCACCTACCAGTGATATTTTTGATTATGCGACTTCCATAGAAGAGATCACTAGTATTGGCGAGCAAAGAAAGGTGTTGGCTGCTAAACTTAATGGAGAGAATAGATTTCTATTCAAGGATTTTAAACATGTTCTATGCCCAAGAATAGGGGGCTTTGATAATTTATGATATAAAGATATCAATCTGTTATGTCAATTGAGACATGGTGTTTATGTGAATCTGGGCAGGTTGCTGATGGATCAAATGGAGGATATAACTAGACTCAAATCAAAGACCAATGCGTTATTTTTTTCCAAGTTGATCTCAATAACGATTAAGGTAAAAGGAGTAGCTGAGTCTCAATATGAGACAGTGGTAGTAAGGAATAAATTTTGTATCACAAGAACAATTTGAAAATACATGAAGATAAACTGGAATCCATGGAGGGGAAAGTGGGTTAAAGATGATAAGAAGCTATGTGATAAGTTCAATCATGTGGATCATCCGTCAAGGCCTATGTATGTAAGTGTTCTAGGTATAGGACCTGATGAAGAAGAGCCATAGTATAGTGATGAATCAGAAGAGGATGATTCCTCTATAGCAGTTGGAAGAGATCCAGATTTTCTTTCTAGCCCAAATCCTGAAATTATATCACAAGAAAAGGAAAGTGCTTATTTTAACCTACCATGTATAGAAACTATTTTGGGTATAAGCAATAAATAGGCACCTGTGGATGAGAGAGACCCACAAAAATCAGGTCAGGAAGTGGCTACCCCAGAGAATAAGGAACAAGAAATAGAATATGAAACTGATGCATCTGCTCTTTCCACCTTAAGTTTGAACCATCTGATTAGATGTTCTGTTGTTCCTTTAGAGGCTATTCTTAATGAAGTTGATAGACCTATCCTATTCTTGAGGAACCTCTTGCTATTGTAGAAATGTGGATAGTTGTGTAAGATTTTTCTAAGGAATAAAAAGTTACTGAAGATGTTGTTCCCATAAAAGAGAATTCACCAGTTGAGGGGGAGAATCCAACCAGGTTTGGCAGTGTTTCAGTGGTTGTTGAGTTTGATGAATGGGCAGAGGAACCATGGTTTTTAGTTTGCGGATTTAATTACCCAGATTCTGATAATGAGACATCCCTTCAGAGACCAAAAATCAATTATGATATTCAGTCTGAGATATTACCTGAAGATGTGGTGAGAACCCATGATCTGGATAAGCTCATGTCTGATCTCAAAATCAGTTTTGTGGAAGAAACAATGATAATGGAAGCTTTGCTGGTGTCATCTTTTCAATCGATTATGAATGACTCTGTGACCAGTATAGTATCTGAAAGAAAACCTGTTGTGGTTGCACCTGCTGATATGATCACCAGGGATGAATTAGCATCTTTAAAGGGTGAGATGAAAGTGATTTTGAGTGCTTCTGTGGATGAGTTAAAGAGTTTCTTTTTTGAAGAGATGAGAAATTTGGAAAAGTCCTTAGAACTCTCTATTGGTTGGAATGTGTCAACCTTTGTGGGAGAGATAGTAGATGAAGTAACAGCTTTCCCGTACCAAATGACTAGCCTTGAAAAGGATATTGAAGTTTTAAAGAAATTATTTGTCTCTTTGGAATCCTATATGAGTTCAAAATCTCAATCAGACATGGAGTTTTCTTATATAAAGAGTGTGGTGAGCCATATTGTTTCACGTTTTGAAGGCTTTAAAAATTATATGGAAAATCACATTGGTTCCCCAGATTCTACAGTGAAAAATCTTATTAGTTGGATAACTACGAGTTTCAAGGAAACATTTACCTTCTCTCTTGGTTATCTTGCTTCCAAACCATCAGGGAATTTGGATCAAATTAGAGTTTGATGAAGGAGGAGCTTGGTTCAGCATCAACCAGTGGCTTTGTGGACTCATCAGATCTGACCAAAGTGGTGACTTATACTAGAGATACCACTTGAGATATTATGAAAATTTTTCAAGTCTATATGAGAGAAGCTTCTGATTATCATAAAGAAGTGAAATACAAGGTAGATTACTATTTTCAGAGGGTTTACACTAAGCATCAACTCAATTATCATTTCAAGATTTTGTTTGAAAACATGATGTTACCTCTTGTCAACCAAGTCTTCTGAGAATCAGTCTCCAATCATAGTGAGTTGACCACTTGTACTGGAAAAATTCATGGAAAACAAAGATGATTTGATTTCTTTCATGGAAAGAGGAGGAAGAATCATTATGGATTTCAGAAACCTTTTGTTTCCCTTCCTGCATGTTGATGCTCGACCAATGATTGTACCTCCAGCTTTTACTACGTCTTCCTCTACTACTTCTCTTGTTCAGATGACTCCAGCAAAAGATATCCGAAGCCTTATTCATATGATCACTCAGAGAGCTACACATTATAGGCCAGGAACAGTTTTAGTAGCTCAGCCTCCACTGATCATTTCGGGTGTTTCTAAGCCTTCACATGCAACCACCTCGCTAGAATCATCTTCTGATCCTAAGGGAAAATCACATTCTGAGGATGTGGATTGATCAGTGTCTAGGATTTTGATAGGAATCAAATGTATTTCTTTTTTTTATTTATGTATTTCGCTGTATCTATTTCCTATATGAAATATATATGATCATACATTATTTTACCCACTGTTCATTCTCTTCTCTTGTATTTCCTTCTTGTCCCACTATTTGAGTATCAAAAAGGGGGAGAAATACTATCTAAAAGAAACATATCTGATGGAGAACTAATATCTTTTATAGAGAATTTCTATCTCTTCTGAGATTAATTCATTTGCTTCTTGTACATTTGTTTTATATTTTATCATTTCTATATATGTTTATTAATATATTGTTTTATCTGATCCAATTATATTTAATGAAATATCCTCTGATTAACTTCTAATTATTTATGGGATTATAATATCATAAGTTATGATTATAAAAAAGGGGGAGATTTTTTAGCTCACCTATTTTGATAATTCAAGTTATGCTTTCACGTACTTTGATAATCCCATATAATTTTTATCTATATATTACTTATTTAAATCTATGACTTTCTATTATCAGTTTGATTATAATATTAAAATAATATTTTAAATATGTTAATCAATGTTTATCTATGTTTATATGAACATTAAAATAATTCTAACTCAATCGTCATATGTTCTACAAAGAACTGATCCACTGGTATGATACAGACAAACAGAGCCCTACATGTACTTAGTATACTGATAGACAAAGGTCACCGATAGACTGAATAGACAGTCACTAAAATAGAACAGAGCTACCAGTATGTGTATGTCTACCGATAGAAGCAGAGCTACCAATAAAACAAGTCTACCGATCAAAATGACACTGATCAAGTCTACCGATAGAAGCCGAGCTACCGATAGAATAAGTCCACTGGTATGCACTTAATCACTGATACAAAAGTCTACCGACACAAGCTACCAATAAAAAGTCAATGACTATGAAGTTCACCGATATAAAGATGAACTACCAATAGTCAATAAGAGTAACCGATAGTCAATAAGAGCTACCGATAGAAGTTACTGATTCATAGAGCTACTGATAGAAGAAATACTGACATAGTAACGCCACAGATATAAAGGAGCTACTGTTGCAAGCATTCTACTGATACAAATATTAACAGCTACCGACACCAAGATATATTGAATCAAGTCTACCCCTACAAGCTCACTATTACAAGGAGCTGCCGATTGGAAACCAGTCACTAATTCCTAAACTCTACTCTTGTCAATACTATATATTTATTAAGGAGTGGTTAGGTTTGATGATTTTAATGTAATTAATGATTAATTAAAGTGGGTTTTTAGCATTTCATGGAATTGTACCTAGTACCCATGAAAAGGTAATCATTCCCAGTGACCGAGTTGAAAGCTATAAAAGGAAGGACAAATACCGTGCAAAATGAGATGAAAAAGAGGTTGCACAAAAAGGGAACAAGATTGCTATAAAGATGTTCATATAGAAATACTACATCCATACTCAAATAACACTATACATACATGAAGAAATTAATTCTAGAAGAGAACATAAGCTGCACCTCATTCAAGGAGTGAAGAACTACAATGAGCTACTCATACACTCATGCTGAACAAGCTTAACATTAAAACTAAGGAAGAAAAAGACACTATGTTTTCCAAAAATAAACTATAGAAGGACTGAGAGCAAATTATGAAAAATCAAAATAATTCCAGAGATGCACTTCAAATCACTCGATCATTCTAAACTTGTATCTACTCTCTTAGTGTTTCTTTTATTTACATTTCAAGTAGAGTGTGTGCTTGGTATATTTTATACACAGACAATCTCTTGTGCTAAACTGGAGGATCTCTAATTCCTCAGACACACCTTCTATAACTCTTTTGTATCCCACTGTGGATAGTGGTAGAGGTCAGGAAAGAACTATATAGCCAGTGTGTTGTTGTTTTGTTTTCCCACATTGATCTGTGGTAGAGGTCTTAGTACCTGGATAGTCTTTGCACAGTTGATTTCCCCAATCCAGGGTGTGGATAATATTTATATAAATTGTTTGAGAAGACTAAGACTAGGATTGAAATTGAACCTCTTGGTTATATCTGTTGTGCATCTTTGATTAAGTCTAAAGTATATTACATACTTTATTTTCTTCTTCTAATTGATGTGAAATACAATTTGTTTTAAAGATACTTTGATAGTTAATCTAGAAAGTCTTTGTAACTATTGTAATTCATTAGGTTAGTTTCAAAAGATAATTTAATCTTATGATTAAATTAACTGATATGTAATCATTATTTTGAAAACCTAGTCGAATCCTTATAGTTTTAGAAATTCAGTACAGTTTAACTTTGTTTTTAATTGCGAGATTTTAAGAGAAATATTTTCACAAAAATTTTAATTGGATCTCAATTCACCCACCCCCTGTTCTTGAGTATCCACTCTGACCAACACATATCTATATGAACATGGATTTAATGACATTAATTTTATATTGATGTACATATAATACATAATATAGTATTTTAAAAAATATTCTATTAAAAAATATTTAAAACAATTCATATTTTTTTATATCCCATGGAAGACACAAAACTCCCTTGAATCCTGGACATAAAAAACAGAGTGCCTCAAATCATTGTTTTATACCACACTATAATATTAATCTAAAAGGTACATAATATAAATAACTATATAATAAATGAAAAATGACCTGGAAATCATGTCCCTATACACCACCATGGGAAAACCAAACAATTCCACAATGTAATAATATATCAAAAGTAATTTTTTATTAAAATCCTTTATGATTTATTTTTCATACTCTTTATCATATTACAATCACTTTACACCCTATATAACACATCAAATACACAAAGTAGAGGTACAATAAAACAAAAACCCAACATTATTTTTTTATTAAATAATATCTAGAATAATCATGGCACTACAACGATGATGTTATGATTTTGTATGATGTTATATATTCATTTGAAAAATGATATGGGAATGGTCTATAATGATGGATTAATAATTAATTCACCAAATGAAATTTATTTTATTATAATGTTATAAATTAATATTAACTCTCCTACTATATATTATAATTAGATAAATATGAAAATAAAATAACATAATTATAAATTTCAAATGTAAAAAATTATTTGTTATCATACCCTCAATGTTGATAATAAGTCATATTTAACACCATAATTTATATTTTTTATTTAACTAGAATAAATGAAGACATCTAAATTTTATAGAATTGTTCTATGTAAAATATAATTTCTTTATTATATAGTTATAATTGAAATTTTCTTAAATATATATTATGTTTTACGTTATATATCATTTTTATAAATATTTATAATGTTAGGATAATTTTAATTTACTAAAAAATTGAACTAATTTATGATAAATATTTATTATCACAAAGAAGAATCGTTTTCTGTATAGGCTCTCTAACACATTCAAATAACTACAGTATTCTAAATGTGAGAGAGTATTATATAAAAGTGAATTTTGGAATATTTTTTATGTTAGAGTAAACATTTTTTATTTTTTATTTATATAGGTGTGGTGGTATTATCAATTTGAGTGGGTACCAATATTGAAAAATATCATTTCCTTAAAATAAGGAAATATAAATTATAAAAACATGTATCTTATAAAAGGAATAAAAGCTTTTTTTTTGGAATTTATCATATAAAAATATTTCATTATATCGTTTCATTAATTTATTTTCATGAAGTATATCATTTTTATCATTCATATTTTATTTACTATATTATTTTGGTATTTTAACAAATCCACACTCTATCTTTTTTTCAAAAATTTCATTCACCATCTTACCTACTTTTAATCCCCGCTTTAAAAACATTTATTTTATTTAATTTAATAAGTCTTTTAAAAATAAGATACTTAAAATTCATATTTAAATTCAAAATATAGAGAAATATACATTTTTTAACAAAAAAGAAAATTTTAAATAAATGATTTAATTTTTTTAGATCTTATAATTATTTTTTGCACGTTAGTTATTTATTGAAAATGTAAAATGAATATTTGTAATACTAAAAGAACTCTTAAATGAGGGTTTGATTGAATTTATAATAATTTTCATACAACCATGATCTATATGTATATGCAAAGGATATATTAAAAATCAACAGTAATAAAATGGTTAATTATTCACACACACACACACACATATATATTAATAGGCTTGAGTGGAAAACATTTACAAATTAAATAATTTTTATCATGTTATCAATCATTTGATTACAACTACACTTATAGTCAACGGTATAATTCTTCTAGGATATATTTAGAATGAATAATTTAAGGCAATTTGAATTTTTTTTACTTTTATATATTGTCAGAAATACCTATTATAAATAAACAACATCTTTTAATCATGATGTATTTTTTATATTTTGTGTCGTAATATTATAAATTAATAAAATAAAGCATTACCTCATTCTATATTTATTGATTAAAAAATAAAATATAAATTTTGGGACATATGAACATTATTGGAGAAATAATCACACAAATAAATTGAGTCTATAATATATAAATGTTCATTATTTAACTATTATTGAAATTTGGAATCAATTAACAATGTTCTTACATTCATGATTAGATTGTATGGATTATTTTTACACTAAAATTACACTATGAAGTGATTAGTGTAAGTATAATAGTTATTCAATGAAATGAAACCAAATATAATATACATAATTTTACACCATAATATATATGTGTGAAACATTTAGTTTTAAAAATACAATAAACTGATGTACTCCATAACAAAAAACATGCAATATTTTCTTTCATCAATATAAAAGATTACATATTATGGTCAAATTTATTCTCTAAAATGAAAAATATTTTAATGTTATAATGAAAAAATATCAATAAAAAAGATTCAATATAAATTATAATATCCCCTTAGATATATCAGACCTGAATAACAATTATTTCCTTATAAACAAATATGCAGTTAATGTTTTATATTTAAAAGCATTTTATTTAGAACCTTTTGTGGAAATATGGTGAATGAATATTGGTTTAAATATATATTATTTATACAAAATGAAAATAGTTTTAGAACTTTTGGAATTTTACATTTAGAATTGTAACCACATCACTAGAATAGTATGACTAATAATATAATAGGAACCTCACTATTTGATATTAAATTTCCCCTTACAATAACACATTATGTAACCATATAAATAATTTTTTCAAAGATTAAATTATTTATAATATTCTTATCAATATTGTATAAAATAATTAATCAATCTATATAAAATAAGGTAAAAATATATATACATTTATAATTAAATGTTTTCTTTTATAGTTATTAAAAATAAAAAATTACTATGAACTAAATAATTTAATTTATAAATTTATAAATTTTATATTTAAAAAAAAATTAATTTCTAGAGTGGGAATGTAGAAATTAAGATAGGGCGATGTTTTGATATTTTTGATGAATAATATTATATGTTTGTGAATACTAAAATAATATATAGATTGTTAATTTTTAAATATGGAATATAAATTAATATTCTGTTCTTAGGAGCTATAGGAATATTATATAACCCCATTTAGTATTAATTCATAATAAAAAATAATTTATTTAAAATTTTACCCACATTTTTGACTAAAAAATATTATTTCAATATTTTTCTTGAAAAAAACATCTACAAACTATAAATACAACCACTCACCACCACAAATATTTTCACAAATCCAAAATCTCAACATTAACTATATATATTATATTATCTCTATAAGTATACATCCTTTATGGGGAGTTTCTATTTTCATCAATAGATCATTCATTAATGGCCATAGTTGATTAAAAAAAGTGTCATCCCAAAGTGTAGAATACAAAATCACAGTATAGCTCTTTGTATTCTATAAATTTATTTATTATCCTCAAAATTAATAATTTAGATAAAACTTATCCACATGATAATATAAATGTTAACAGACTACTATTATAAGAATGTATTAATCAAATAATTTGAAAATTTAAAATTTTAATAGTCATCAAGTCATATTTATTAGAACCAGCAATAAGGGAGATATTATAAATATACTACAACCACTATAATGGAAATATATAATACATTATTTTCGGGTAAAATTAAAATTAAATATTGATATTCTATTATGATTTATACTATAGAATGAGTAAATAATCATAAATATTTAATAAAATAATATTTCTTAATATCATAATAATTATGGTGTTATAGATTCTTTTAATAGAAACCACAAACATTCATTCATAATCAATTATGATATGAATACAGTGAAAATAACATCAATGAGATGATCGAAATGAAAAACATGTTTTAAAAAATTATTATAAATATTTACATGGGAGTAAAATTAAATGAACTAAACTTGATTTTGTGTTTCATCATTAGTATAATTAATTTAATTTTATTATTTTGGATATTATACATGGGTACTAAGGTGATACAATAATAAAAGAAATGGATTCCTTTAAAAACTCCTATTTTATATAGAGTATGATATTCACTTTTTTTTCATCTTTATGATAAAAATAAATAATTTTAAACATTCATGAATGTTATTCAATATAATTTATTCTAGGACTAATAAAACATTCATCCACCACTCCTAGTTAATTCATAATTCTTTTCAAATTCGTATAATTTATATTTCATACATTCTAAATCATTGAACATTAATACATTGGTTCCTTATATAACATTTTCTCTTATAAAAGTTTCTTATATCCATGTAACATATCCAATTACATGTTACCTGTATTTTCATTCTATTTTATATTAGAAATGATATAATATATGTGTTTAAAATTCAATTTTTAGTTAATATTAGTGAATATTATTATTAATTCATGGGATTACATTAAGAAACAAATTAGAAAATATGCCACTAATTATCACTATTAAAAAAATTTATGTTATTAATAAATATATAAAAGTGAATTATAACATATTAATTATAAGATTATTAGTTAAAAATTGTATGATTATCAATTTTTTAAAAATAATATATAAATTTATATTTTAATATTATATTTTCATGAATATGATCAATCCAATACACTACTAATGTGATGGGAAATGTAATTATCTCATTAATTATATTTTAAATATGATCTAAGGGGGATTCAAGATCCGCATAGTGGTATTTGATCAGGTAACCCATTTTTTGAATAATAAAATGTTCTTGGTGGGTCAACCTTCCTCAAATAAGATATAATTACCTAATAATGAATCATTTCTACAAAAAATACCTCCCATATTTTGTGAAATATCTAAAACCATAACAAAAGAGAAGATAGTTCATATCCGCCAATGTTTTATGAAATAGAAAATGATAATTGTCATGTATTTCAGAAATAATAACATTAAAATTACACAATAATCACGATACTATATCTATAGATGACATTACCTTGATAAAAGGGTATGGATTAAAATAATCTATACAAAGGTTTCTTTTATTATCTATGATAAATAGGTGTAGGATTAATTTGAATAAAATATATAGTCAGAGAATGAATTAGGTCCCATGGGAATTAATTTATGTGACATGCAACATTTCCCAATGGCCACATCACTAATAATAAAATCAAAGTGGATAAAATTTTATGGGATTAATGGTTATTTATTGGAATGATTTTCAAATTAGAGACTGTTATATCTATAAAAAAAATTCATTTACATAGTATAATTGATAATGTTGAGAATGGTTATTCTCAATGGGATCATGGGGTATATGTTATAATGATAATAATGATCCTTGACATTAGACTGTAAAATAATAAATATCATTAATTAAATTAAATTAAAAAACAATCAAAATAGAGGTTTGATAAAAATCACCCATGTAACTACCAAAACGGAATTATGAAAACATTGTAGAGTTAGATATGGGTACCTAGATATAGACCTTTTAAAATACACGAATAATCCAATCATTAATATAGATGAATGTGAATTTTAATTGAACTAAAATCATATGGTTCATATTTAAAAATCCAGATAACAAAATCCTTTTAGATGTTATGATTACATAACAATCATTGAGAAAACCCATAAAAAACATCATCCAAACTCAATAGATTATAGATGATACAATTCAATATTGGATACAGAGGTAGATTGATAAAAAAATGAAGACATATTCATACATTATTTAATCTATATTAATGAATAACCTCTCTGATTCAATTTCATAAAATTATTTCACATTATAAATATTTATAAAAAATATTAAAATATAACATTAATACATAGATTTTGAGTGGATAGATAAAACAAAATGTAATGAAATATTTACCACTTATGTATTTAACTCTTCCAAATTTATTGTGTTTTGGGAAAATATCCAATTAAATCCTATTATTCCCCATTTAGATGTAATATGTGTAACAATATGAAAATATTTTTAATCCTGATATAATTAAAATATTAACATCTAATTTAGGTAAATAAAATCTAATAATGAAAAATAACCTCAATGTTTATAACAATGAAAAGAGAATAATCAATCATTAATTAGAAAATTATTCTAATATATTTAAATTTTATCCTTATTGGAATCATATTTCTCTATAGTGATTAATATTAATAAAAGGATCATCCAAGTTAGAAATCCTATTAAAAGTTAATATCTTAATGAATTTATACTTTCATTTCTTTTATCTATCCTAATTAAATTGTTACTTTCAACAGATACCCAAATGATTAGAAAAATAAATATTACATATTACAAGATTAATATCAAATACTAAACATTAAGATCCATGATTGAAAATTATAGTATCATTGTATTTTGAAACATAGAGCCATAAACTAATTATTCATAATAGATCTACATGATAGGAAAAAAAATCTATCATGGGGTTATCTCGTAATATTTTCATCGTGATTGTGATTGTTGACAAAGCCAGATGACAAGAAATTAGTATGGAATGATTGGTGTTAGAAATGGAAGGATTTCTTCATAGGAGTGAATTATTTGAAGAATTTTTGATAAAATAGGAAAAATTTGATAACTACGTACCATAATAGAGGGGCCTCGTACCATTTTCCAGGAACAATACACAGAGCTGTGGAAACGGTATGAGGATGAAGTTCATGAAATAGAACATGATTCGTGGTGGAAGGCGTTGTCGATACAGTTCACAAATTCCAAAATGGTTCGTGGTTGAGTGGAGATGGGGTATGAAGATGGATAGATGTAGGTGAAGGAAATAGTCTTCATAAAAGAAAATGCAGTATTCAAACAGCTTGAATAAATAGTTCGTAGGTGGCTTGCGATTAGCGGTGACTGAAGAATTGATAATCTTCGGAGCCTAAATTGAAGATTTGGAAAATTAGATTTAGCATATTAAGTGGGTATCGTTGCCTATATAATAAATGCTAATCCCATAAATCAATTTAGAGATTGAGTATCATTAGCACACACATATTTTGTTCTGGGAATTCAGCGATGTATGAAGGAAGATCATGAAGGAGAATCCCATGAAGCATAGAGTGGTTCATGCAGAAGAATTTACACTAATAGATTTAAGCAGAATGTTGTATCAGATTAAGACTCGGTACATGGAAGAGGAGTCTCCGACATGTGGGGGAGTGAAATTGTTAAGCAGTACACAGAGGGAGAGCTCCAGTATGCGGAAGCGAAGGCAGTCTGAGAAGAGAGAACAGTTCACAGACATAGGGTATTTCATAGAGGAGGTTCACGGAATCAGTATGTTGTAGTGGTCCATGACCGTGAAGGATGAGGCTATCCGCGAATGAAAGGTGGTTCATGGTAGGGGCAGGGGTAAGTGAAGATGGTTTTTTAAGCAAACCCGGTACTAGTACGCAATAGAGGAAGGTGGATCATGTTAGGAAAAAGGAAGCTTCTGAGAGCTTTACATCAGTTTGAGAAAGTATTTTCCAGTACCTAGCAGTACCCAGGAAGGGGGACTTTATCTACTGGTGAAAAGGGGACTTCAAAAGAGCATCTACCAATAGTTTAAGATGCATAAATTCATGAAACTAAAGGGATCTACATGTCCATAAACTGTGTTTGACCAACAAGTCCATAAATAGTGAGGGGATTTTATTCCAAGAGAAATCAGTGAAGGAAGAGGAAGGCAATGACCCTTTCCAACGGTAGTGATCTAGAGAAAGAGGTATTGGGAATGACCCTTAGAAATGTAGTGATCCGACTCAAAAAAATTTAATTTCAGTAAGCCTAGTTATAAATGATCTGGCTAGAACAATGTACTAATTATTAGTCATGACCCTTAGTGAATTTGGTACATTGGAACATTTTCGTTGTATGATAATTGAACGTAGCCTAGTGAGGGTGATCCAAGTAAAAATTGTTGGGTCATGTGCATGATTTCATAGCAGTCTATATATTTTCATGAGAGGAAGGGAGAATTGTGTTTTGTCTGACAACGAAACAATATCCACAAGGGAGAATGTTTGATCTAACATACCATGATTCTCCCCCCCCCACTCTCAGTGTATTTGACCAGTGGACCTAACACTACATCATATCCCTTTTTGTTATTTATGACTAGCACTCTTTTTAGTTCTATCATAATTTGAATTTTCCAACATATCTTGTTAAAATGAAACATATGCACGAGTGAGCTCAATTTCAGTGGAAGGGTAAACAAATGTGATTTCAGTGATCAAATAATCATTAATTAGTCATATGGTAATGAAATAATTAACACAAAATTTGGAAACCATGCCCAATATAACATATATCGTATTCATATGTCATGCAATATAACATTCTAGTTTCTAAAGAATGTATAAAAAATTAATCAAAGAAAGAAAGATATGAGATAATTACAATGGGAAAAGAAATAAGCATGTGTAATAAAAATAATCATATAAAATCATTTCCATAGTTAATGATTACTTCAAATATTATCACTGTATATTGTATTAACTTCCCATTTCCTCATATCCTCAGTTGTGGTTCATACCTCAGACTATCACAGTGGAAAAAGTTCTTTATTGTACATGTTTAAATCCCCATTCTAGTCCTTATTTTCTCATAATATATACATCAATACACAATGCATTGGATTACTATGTATTTTCATGCCAACATATCACATAAAAATAATAAATTCAAAATTTTTCCTCTTTATTATAAATGATTAATCACATTTCATGATAAATGGTACATTATCTGTTATCAAAAAATTAAAAACATCGTAATCATAAACCATATAGATAATGAATATTTATGGAATCATTGGATCATTAATTAGTAATGCATATGTTGTACTAAAATTTTCCATCTTAGATGAAAATACCATTAAAATATCATGTTTAATATTTCAATATTAAAATAATATTTTCATTTCTAAATGACTTGATCAAAATAAAAAATTTGAAATATATTTTGGAAAATATTTCATTTGAAAAAATTGAATCTTTTAATGGAATATTCCATGATTATAATGGTCATGAAGGTGGTAAATTAAATTCATACATTATACAATTAATTAGTGAATCCATTCAGATTTGTGATTTAAAATAAAAAAATAGTTATCTTAATAAATTAAAATAATATTTCTTTTAATCTAATTCATAATAATTCCCACATGGTTGAAAATGAATTTAACCAATTACAGGCAAGTATTAAAAATAATATGAATTTTTTAAATGTGTAAAACGATGGAATATGATTATCGAACAAAAATGATATAAAGATATATTTAATTAATATTATTCTTTTCGAATCATGCGTACATAATTAGAGGATAATTGTACCACCCAGAAAATTTAGAATAAATTCATCATTAAAATAATTTATTGATAAAATGCGTTACACTGAACACCATGTCTATATGAAATATGATATACTATAAAATATTAATATGTTATATGTATCACATAGATATTAGAATAGATGTATGAATATAAATATAAAAATTACGAATAACATATGGTTATATATTTATAAAAAAATTTATTATTTATCAATTAATAATAAATATAAATGAAAATAATTTGAATATTGAAAAAAATATATTTTTTGGATTTTATAAAAAGTTGTGTTTTTTATATAAAAAATTTAAATTAATCACTATTGGCTAACTAATTTAATGAGATATATAAATAATAATTCAATGATATTTTTATAATTAATATAATATTTTTCAAGATTCTAGTGTGAATAAATATGATTTTTTATAGAAAAAAAATTTCTAAAAAACATTTATCATCGCATTTTATACATTTATTTAAAATTCAATACCTTAAACTAAAATAAATTGAATTGTGATAAATGAAATCCATTTTTTTAATCTGGAAATTAAATTTAAAGAACCATAGGTCAGTTTTGTTTTGAATCTTTTTGAAAAGTAACAATGGTAAAATTTATCCCCTCAATAAATGGTAAATTTGGTTAATTTAAGTTTAAAAAAGTGTTTTGGTAACCTATTTAAACTAAATTTTTATACTATGAAGTAAATTTTACCATTATCACTATATTATATATATTTAATTATTATAGAGGTTCAATTCCATGAAAATGACCTATATAATATTTAAATCAAATAAAGATACAAAATTTTACTCTCTTAGTTTTGAATATATATTCATTGTCTAGATAAGATAAAACAATGTTTTAATTTTATCAAAATTTCTATTTTGAGAATAATGATAAAATTTCATGATTTAAAATTATTTTTATTTTTATTAATTATATCATTACCAAAATATTTTATGTCAAATCAACATTGTATTTCATTAATTAATAGCTGTATGAAATAAATGATTTGAAAAATAAAAATAATAATATAATTTTAATAATTTATTTATAGTCAAAAATAATAAACAAAAATATAATTTATTATTTATTATTAAAATTATTATACTTGAGTTTTACCTTTATCATGTTGTATTTAATTCTAAATTAAATTAATAGTTCTGAAACTGAAATTAATGATAATTCAAATTATATAATATTTTATTTAATAATAAAAAGTAATATTAAAAATAATAATAGCATTGGGAAATAAATAATTTTTTAAATATATTACATCATCCATTTATAGTAATAATTCAATGTGTGGAAACATTCATAACCATTTATAGTTAATATAGTTTGTATCATGGTTATGTTTAAAAATTCATAAATATGGATAATAAAATAATTATTTATAAAATGACACCAAAAATTTTATTAATTTAATTATATTATGTTATTTCATATATATTGAAATTTTCATTTAAATGGTAATTTTTTTTCAAATTTTAATTGACCATGATTTAATTATATTTTAATAAATAATGAAATTTTACATCTCATATCCATCCCATATAAAAGGATATCCATACATCCTCTACCTTAAAATACTTTTTGGAATTTATATAAACTATTACCTACCAAAATCAATTGAAAAATTACATAGAAACAATATAGTGGTTATGGGATTTCTATAATACTAACCTAATGATCTTTATGGGGATATTTATATAAGTTCATTCAAAGAATAGGTAGTCAAAAAAACAGATCACTTTCTTTTAAATTATTAATTACCTTCTATATTTATATTATATTATATATTATATAACATATTAAATATCATAAATAAAATAAAATTTAATTATTGTTATGTATTCAACATTATCCATGCCATTTTCTATGAAATTGTAAGGGCAAGTATCAGTCGTCCATATGTAAGACTTACTATCCCTATGTTGCCAAAAAATAATTTTCCAACCCTATATTTCAAGGATATATATTATTGATTGATATATTGGTCATTTAATATAACTATGTAATAATGATAATTTTTGAAATATAATTTGACATCTACTTTATTAACTTCTAATCAATTGGAAAATAATAGTGTATCTTGTGATTGTGTGTGGAGTAGTCTTCTATGATTTAGTGTTATATGTTTTTCATTTACATTAAACAAGGATGGTAATAAAGATATATAAAATTAATATAAATAATGAATTTTAAATAATAATAATTCAAGAATGTTAAATTATTTCCTTCCTTTTTGATGTTCCATCTACATAAAAGTGAAATCTATATTCATATGTACATATAACCTACTCTGATTATTATCATTCCAATTCCATTGTATATTTTCACCTTTTATCAATAAATAAATAAATAAATATTATTATTATTAATATATAATAAATTAACACCAATATAAAACTTATGGAGATGATGTAACCATGATCATTGTAAGTGTACTATAACAACAGAACTAAAATAATATTGAAAGTGGAAAAAATAAACAGAAGAAATGATGACATTAACAAAGAACAAATTTATACATATGTGTTGAAATATTATAAATGTAGGATAGATGACATTATATGTAACTTCAGGATTATTATATAGATTTATAATAAATAAATTTTCATACTATAGGTTACAGTGATTTCGAAACATGTAGATCATGAGGTAAGAGTTTATTATGTAAAATTATATTCTTTAGGATATATATGTATATATATATTCTATAGGAAAGGTATCCAAGCTATTTTTATTGAAAAAAATTAATTCATTATCCTATAATATGGTATTTTATAACAATCTCTATCAAAAATAAAAATAACTTTGGATGGTAGATCATCCAAAAATATTATTTTGACGCAATTCCATTGATTGAGAGACTATATTTAGCATGGTTTGCCTCAAAAAATACATGTTTCATAATATAGTTTATTTAAAAAATGTTCTCATACATTATATCCAATGATCATATAACCTCTCTATATATATAAAACAACATTTATTATATACTAAATAATTCTAGTGGAATCACATTAAATACAATTATAATACCACCCTCTAGATTTCACAAAGGATGCAATATGAATAATTTCGGTCATATCATCTTTAAGTTATGAAACCATAAAACCTGATACAATGAAATATCCAAGAAATTTTCCACTATGACATCCAAAAAAAGTGACACACCCCAAAAAATATAGGGTTATGTCTTGAAGTACCATTATATTTTTTTTACCCAATTACGAATGGGAGGATTTCAAATGGGAATGAACAATTATTTTTTATGGAAAATAAAAATTTTTTTCCCGACAAAATAAATATTTGTTTCATTATGCTAAGAAATTGAAATAAAAATCAATGGGGCCTAATGAAACGAAGACTGAATGGTTCACTGATAACCTGGGACGCCTCACCAGGGGGTTGGGAGCCGAGTGTACAGAACTAAAAAATGAGGAATTTTGGGGTTGCAAATGTAGTCAATTAATAAGAAACCTAGATTCCATCATGCCACATATTGAGGATCACCATGTCATTAGAAAGTAGGGCCTGAAACATTCGGATCATGTAACTGATTTTATATTGAGAGATTGAGGATCCAATGAGAGAGCTCTAAAATAGTTTTTAATCCTTATCAATAGTGGTCAATGTAATATTTTTGGATATTAATATAGAGAGAGAACTGAGCATCGCCATCTCCCCTACCTTAATAGAATTCCCTAGTCCATTGAAAGTACTAAAATAAAAAAAATCATCAAGCCTAATGTATCATGGACAACACCATTTCCGTTCATGATGCTGGAGACAAAGGAACCATCGACGTTGAGGTTTAGGATAGATAAGGGAAAAATTCAGTGACCCCATCACCCCCTCTTCCTGGGTTGATATGATAATGAGGAGAAGAACTCGAAGGGAAATTTTTTAGGGAAGGAACTAAATCCTGTTGGAGTAGGAGGTCGGCCAAATATGAGGTGAGGCGCCTGAATCTGGTCAACATGGAAAGAACATGGCAGTGACCCTAGTGTTTCTCCTGGTTGCATGCCTTACGGATGCACCTGCAGCCCGCCCCCAAGTGGGTTTCCCTGGAAAAAATATCATTTATGTTTTTTAGGCAGTCGTTGAACCGGTTCATAGGGATGTCCTCATGTACGCTACAACACTATGAGGAAGAGAGAACCCACCAAATGCGCCCCAAATCAGCATATACAATTAACATTGAAAACAACAGTGCAACATGGATTCCGCTAAATGGGACGAACAATAGACACACCTAGAGGAAAGCTTGACACTATTCCCATTAATATACAGATCTTAGGGGTGACCACAGAATCTTCTTTCCAATGAAGGAAGGGAAATTTAATTGGGGTGGCTTCGCAATATAGGTGCTACACTACTTATCACTCTCCGGGAGGACAAGCTCAATCTATTTACAGTATTTGGACAAGAACATTCCATTAGAGGAGAATGTAAAAATGCGTCAGTATAGGGATATATCCAAGTTGATTCGATTAAATACGACCTTTAATATGGGATATTGAACTGCATGGATGAAGGAGGGGTGCGTACATGCTTCTAGGAAAGAGTGATTAGGTGTATGGTAGCTTGGAAATAAAGCAGGCCACCCCCAATCGCATTGCAAATAAATGTGATCCACCGACCAAGATCCCACTGTGAATGGAACAAGAGTTGGGGAATATGAACATGAAGAGATCCTTATAGTATTGAGGGTGATCTTCCATTATCATGAAAGATAAATCCATAATACCCTTGAATAATAAGGATCCACAAGTATTTCCCCTCAATAACCTCTCATGCGATCCTACTCTAGAGGAAGTAAAAATCATGTATAATATATCTAAGCCCAATTCTTCCTAGATAAATAAGGAGTTCCCCTTAATGTACTTATTAAATGACCAACAATGTACACTTTGACATTGTTTTACCAATAATTTCAATAGTATGTTTTCACATAAATTATATAAAATAAATATAATTTGACAATGTCATAACCACCCAATACTCTAAATTTCTCATTACAACATTACAATGATAATTTCAAATAAATTCATTTTTTCAATAAATATTATCTATAAATATTATTTGTAATATGATATTCAATGTGTAAAATATAAAATAATCAATTTGATTTAATGAATTATTTGTGGATCTCAATTCATGAAATACAAGAAACAATAATTTAAATTATGATTTAATGGATACATGATCCAAGGGAAATATCATAATTATTCCCCATATTTTTATATATTTATGAAACAAATATATTTACTAAGCCCATTCACATTCCTTGGGATATGAAATAATGATATGATAAATTATTTATTAAATAAGTTTACATTCATGGGTTCATATATGATGAATGTTTTAAGATCATGTGGAACATGATTTTATATTTTTTTAAAATATGATTTGTTTTTCTAAAATTATATATCTAGTTCATTTTATGGGTAAAATTGATAATTCATGAGACAAACAAGGGAAAAAAGGGGAGTGTACCCATTTCAAATATAGACTACGTCCACTGCGATATTGATAGTATTAAACCATGTCTAGTATGTTGGTTTGGGGAGTTATCCATATCCATTATGATTTTCTTGGATGTTATCCTTGAGTACTATGGAAATAGTTTTTTGTGATTATGTGTATGCCACAATTCCATTTTTTACCAATTTTTTGGTCTCAGGGATCATGATCCATGATTCTATTTTGATTCCTATAATAGGACTTGAACATATTTATTTCATTACTCAAGAATATGTTCTATGGTTTGTAGGTTATTGGTTTTAAGTTGTATGATCATGTTTTTGAACCTCAACACTAATGTTATGCATATGTTATCACATATATCAAACTTGTTTAACCATGATGGATAGATAACCTCACCCTTTCTTATGATCGATTTTCATTGTTTATAAAGAATGATTTTATGCATAATAAATCTAATAGGGGTTCCAGTTAAGGTTAAACTAATGAGATTCACGTGAGAGAATGTAATTTTTGTTCCCAAGATTCCAATGCTACTATACCTAAATAACTCTTGCATGAATAAGTATTTTATATAAATTAAATTAATAGAATAATATGTAATATATATTTATGAAAAGTATGGGAAACTTTATTTTGTATCATAGTAACGATTTGATAACATTTGGAAAATTATATAAAGAATCTATAATAAGAACCCTTAGATGATTATACGTATAGGATAACGTCCAAAAATTTTGGTAATAATCATGAATGGCCTAGGTGAAACCTATAGTGTCATAGATTTTTGCAAATGTCTTTATATATAAACATGTAATAAATTATTTTCCATGATTATGATGTTTTCTAATATTATTATTTTTTATCACACTATTTTAGTATTATTCATTTGATAGACCCAAATTTAATAATATAAATTCATAATTATATAAAAAATGACAAAAAAAATTCCCTAAAAACCCGAACCACATGGGTGGTTGTAGCACCCTGAGTTTTTACCAAATATTTATTACAACAAAATCAATTTCCTTTATTTCATACAATACACGCAACATCTAATTTAAAAGAACATTAATAAACTTTTAAAATATCATTATGTAAAGCGAATGTTGTCACTAAGATGTTGGATAGGAATTTATAAATAAAACATATTAAATATAGATATTTTTTTGGTATAACCATGTATAAATAATTTGTGGTTTTCAATATAAGATGAATTAAAATTAAAAATAATATTTTTAAGGGAAAATAAAATTTTTTCTTAAAACTATTATAATTCAGGTAATGTGTTTTTATCAGAATAAATTAATATATTCCATAATAGTTTAATATTTTATTTACATTTATATGTTATACCTCCAATAAAAAGTTTAATAATTCATGAAATATTATTCTATGAAGAACAATATAATAAATTAGATTTATGATTAATAACTATATTTTATAGAAATTAGTTTCATCTCTAATTAAAAACATATTTTAATATTAATAAGTTCCACAATTAGAGAATTATATTTAAAAAATGTTCTTCATTATAGAAATAATCCTCTACAAATTATCTATGAATCAATATTTTACAATTTTCACAAAAGTATAAATTTATTATTTCATATAGAAAAATAAAAGTTAAAAAATCCATGACTTTTAAAAAACATTCATAGTAATATTATTAGTAAATTGGATTTTAATGTAAAATTATTTCAACTATGTTATTATTTTTAATAAACTGTTACCTTTCTATTTGGATTTTTCTAATCTATGTTTTTTGTTTCCCCATTTTTTTGGGTTTGTATTGTTGACCCTATATTGTGAAAATACCTATAATGTTTAAGTCAAGGATTTGATGGATATTAAACTTATCCCTAATTTATTTTTTATGTGAAATGAATCGATGTGTAATGAGACTATACTGCATGTAATGTCCATAATATTGATGTCCTGAATTAGAATACCCATCATTAGAATGTAACATGTCATGTAAGGGTTACACATCTTGTAAATTGAAAATCTTGTTCTTAATCTAGGTTGAAACATTTTTTATTGTAAATTATAATAAAGTGGATTCATGATGTATAAAATAATATAGGCCATGTAATTTCATGAGTTGAAGTAGTTTTACTATCTTTTGGGTGTTGATGATTCATTTTGTTTTGCAGCCTACTCCTATCACCTAAAGATCATAAACTTGGATATATTTTTGGGTATTCGTTGTATTTGGATAAATTTGTTTTGTGATTGATCAGTATGGTTAGGAACATAACCTCCCAGGGTGAGATTTTCTTCTGGGTTTCTTAATCACTACTATTTTCAACTCCTTATATTTGATAATTGGTTATAATATTGTGTTTTCTATTAATCATTTTCAGTTTCCTATCATGTCGGGACTTTTATAAGTAAATATTATTGTTTCAAATACCTATTTTCAATAGTTGGTAAGGTTTTCTATGCTATTGAGGTAGGTGAATCTGTTAAATCATTATAATTTTAGGAATTGTTTATTTTATAAATTTATGTCATGATATTTTAAGTGGAATTTTATGTTTTTAGATTGTGAAGATTTTGGGTTAATGTTTTAAAAAGGGGGTTTCAAATGAAAATATAATTTCCTTGATTTTAAATGGAAAATTTATTTTCCAACCCCAAATCATATTTTGTGAGATTTGAAATTGTTTTATTGAAATTTGAACATGGGATTTAAAACATTACATAACAAACATTGAACAATGGAATCCTTAGGTACTTCTAGAATGTGACACGGGTATCCCTACTGTGTTTGACATCACTAGGAGGTAACCCATTGAATGTCGATATTTAATGGTTGGGATAAATGTTAGTTAAATCCATCCATATTTATTGTTTGGGTCGTGAGTGTTTAACATATATTATAACATAGTCTCCATCATGGCTAGTAGGTTTATTGTTTTTTACAGTTTATTGTAACATGATTTGTTATTTAATGTATTTTGGATCACATTTTTATTTATAATTCAGTATATTTACATTCTTCTTCATACAATTGGCATTAATTGAATTAAATTTTTGAAAAATGGGATATTATTTGAAAAAAATTTAAGATTTTTTTATTTTTAAAAATTATTATAAAAGAATTTAGTTTAAAATATTTGGCTTGTGCATCCTAGTTATTATAATGAGTATTAATATCTTGGGGTATAATAATATGATTTTATTCTCACACCATATAACATATTATGGGAATATGTAGACATTTTATTAGAATATTTTGGTAAAAATATTATCATTTTGTATCATGAAATCTTTTATTTATCATGATATCTTGTTTTGGGATAGTTTTCAAAGAAAAATTGGTTACATCGAGAGATATTTTTAGACAAATATTTTGTTCTCTTTTAGTCTATATGGATAAATTGTATCTCCCATCATTTCCACTTAATATTTTTTTATGTCCGACTTTAACAATATACAATCTTAGTGTTTTTAATAATTGTTTTACCCCCACCCCATGATTGGATGACTTGGGTGACTCTTCTAGTTGACCCATGTTTGTTTGCTAGAATTTTTATTAAAGGGGTCACCTAGCCTAATGTTTTTATGCACTTCCTTAGTTGGTCTTGTGTCTTGGATTGATATACTTAGTATCATTATAATTCAGAATGTATGTTCAAAAAAAGGTTCATGTATAACTCACTCATGTTACTAAATCTGAGTTTCTACGGGTGTTTGGAAAATCATTTCTATGTCTAAGTAAGAGTATTTAGGTAATTCTAATTAGTTATATGTTAATTTTATTTATATTATCTTCATTATGATATCTGTGGTCTTGGAATGTATATGTTTGATTGAATAAACTATTTGGAGAGTTAATTTAGATGGAAACATTAATTTAAAAATTATATTAATTTCATGTGAAATGATTCATAACTCCTTTAAATTATTACTATATAATTTATTATTTTTATTATTTTTTACTTTGGTTATAGAGTATTCTCACAAATGATTGGTTATTGTCCTATGATTGACAGAAAATTCATCCTTGATGGTCAATTCCAAATAAATGTGGGGAATCCATGAGGCAGGTTCCGTAGGAGGATCCTCCAATGGAACCTTATATTTTTGAAGTAGTGATCTGTACCATTTAGACTGTGGGGTTAGTTTGTTTGTTGAAGCCAATATTGGTAGTGGAACATTGAATAGATTCTACAATGAAGAATCCACATGTCATCCATTGAGTTGAAAAACAACAAGGAACTGATGATTATCTTGAATGGATTGAGAAGATCATCATATTTTTGAGTACTCTTGAGTATTCTCACAATGGTTTATACAAGTATATGCTTTATAGACAGTGAAAAATATTGCGAGACTCGATAGGGAAAGATAAGTTGTTCAATTTTATTTCTTGTGTTTCATTTGAAATGATCATTAATCATAATTTTTAACATAAGAACTTAAGTGAATAAAATAAAAAAGTGTTTTTGACTTTGGAGAACAGTGAGAATATCGTTTTGGAGTACTCTAACCACATTGGGAGTTGGTGCACCATGCACCAGAGCATATAACCACAAATTTCCTAAAGGTTCTGAGGACTGCTATAGGACTGAATGATGATTTATTATCAATGATTTTACATTTTTCCATCAAATGTTTATAGATTTATTGGATAAAATATCTTTTATGAGGCAGATATAGCTGTAATGATAATCTTGTGAAGTTTTTTAGCGAGTGTAGAAAATACATAGCATCCATTATTCTGGTATAAATAAACACAACTGTTGTCAGTTTTCTACATGGCTAGTATAAAGGGCTTCTATAGTGAAGCAATATGTTATTTTCTAATAGTTTGGGATTCTTGGTCGTAAAAAACTCAGTATATGGAGGAACAAAAAATATTTATTTTTGTGGGTTATCTATCCATTTGAAGTGTTTCTATTATATGAAGTCCATGGGAAGTAAGGCAGTATCCCCTTTTAAAGGGGTTGTATATTTATGTTCATCATTCCAATGGTGGTGGAAATTATTCTCAGAAGAAGCCGGATGTCCATGTGTCTATGTCAATATATATGTATGTAGTCGAGAGTGCCTCAGAGGAATCTGAACTAGAGCCAACTACTATTAGTGGTAAAATTTTATGTTGTCTTCTATGCTGCTAGCTTTTTTTGTTACAGATGATACAAATTATTTCATATCAACTATATTGGATAATTTTATGGGATTGAATCATTATTTTATGATTTTCTTACTAGGTATTTCCAAGACATAGGGAAATATTCCTTAACATGGATTGAAATGTTCAATGGGGCAGGTGGTGATATGTGACATTGAGGTATTTATAGGAGTTCTTAGTTCCTGATCATGAAAATTTAATGTTAAAAATCAGAATTTTTTTTATTAGTGTAATGGTATAAATATATTGTTGTTTATTCTAGAAAAAAAATATTAACTATAAATGTGGTCATTCATGTTTTTCAAAGTGGGACTTTAGATATGGATGGTTAGGGCCATGAGTTTTTTATGTCGGTTTCATTTCATTCTAGTTTTCTGAAATTTTTATTAATGTTGTTTCCCCATGTTTTGGTGGTTAGATACTATCTATCGTTTGTGAATACCTTGAGGTCATTCAAGGTTACTTTTCATTCTTTTATATATAGAGATACTTCAAGTATACTATTTACATATTTCCTGGAATGATGATAATTCCCATTCCATAAAATCTAATAAAACCTATTGATTTTGTAGATATTAATATCCTTATTATGGACCAAGATATTAGAGGAATTATTTTTCATACTATTTCACCATTTCCTTCACTAGTAATATTTCAATAAAAGAAGACCGTGGCCATAGACATTGAATTGACTATTGAATGGTGAATTGAATGACCATTAATAAAAAGTATACATTTCCCATAATTAATGATGTCCTTGATAATATTAGATCATATTTTCAGTTTTTTTGATTTACATGTGTTCAGAAAAACACCACTTGACTGTTTGAGAAGAAAAAATACCCATGAAAAACATTTCAGAATTGATATTGGGTTTATATGTTTATAGTATTCCATATTCAATTACTAACTTTCTTGTTCTGTTTATGGATTTTATGAACCAAATATTACATCAATTCTTGGACTCTTTTTTTATGTTCATATATTATATATTTGTGTAATTTATATCACAATAGGAGAAATGAACTATTTAAATATAATTCTTAGAAATATCAAAGAGCATTATTTTCATTTTAAGATTTCTAATTTTGTGTTTTGGATGTGGAATGTGATGCTTCTTGGGTAAGTAATATTTGATAGGGTCATCTATATTGAACCAAGAATGATTCTGGAAGATAATTAATGGGGGAACTGGGAAATGTGTTTGAGATATGATGCTTCTTGGGTTAAAGAGGTTACTATAAGAATTATTTTTCACAATTATCCAATATCACATCTTCAATGAAAACATTAACCCATAAGGGTGTAAATTTTTAATGGAATTGTATAATTAAAATACATTTTTAGGGGAAGATGATGCGATTGAATTAAGTACCATCTTTTATTATTATAGAACCCAGGGTGGGTTATGATGTTTTCATTTATGATTCTTGAAAGAGGTTGTTAGTGTCTTCATTAAACAGAAATATATTGTGGGTCATGGATCATTCTAAATATACCATCATGGGATTAACAATCATACAGTGATTCTGTTTTTAAATATATTATGAATTCACTCAAAACTTTTTATCACTATCTCTTTGTAAATGGTTTATGGTATATTCAAATCATAAGATCATGGAATATATCTTCACTCATAGAGATCTATACATGCGACATGGACATTATTTTGAGTATCTTCATTCCTGTTATTTTGATATCATGTATACCCCTTGAAGGGGAATGTGGTGGATGAATCATAGTGGTCAAAATTACTGACACAATGTGAGATGGGATGAGTTGAACAGTAATATCTATTTTTTATTTGCTGAGATGAAAATTGGAGTAGAAAAGGATGGTGTAAAGGTGTTATTAGCATAAATAAAATTTTACTTGTCTATTAGTGAGGGATTTTGAATTGGGTACAAGAAAAAACACCAACATGTATTCTTAGGTGAAATCATAAAAGTGGGGGGACCTCATCCAAGTTGTCTCAGTCTAACAAGGGAGCTTTATTCTTATGTATTATGTTTTTTTGTTTTGTTATTCCAGATATTGGAGATGCAATATAATGGAAAATGATCATGTTTGTTTATACAACACTTGGATAAAATGATATACCATGATTCTATATGTTGGAATTGGTGTCCAGGGAATAGCAAATTTAGTTTTTGATTTTGAAGCTCAGCTTATCACATTTAAAAGAGTTATATAAAAATTGAATAAGACAATAGGTTTCATAATACATTTATATATTGTGTTTTGTATCTGTAAGGGGATTTACATGGATTCCATAATTAGTTAACCACGGGCTCATGGGGGGAAGGATGTAATTCAGGTGATTGTTTAATGAATCACAAAATCAAAGCATTTATTTCCAATAAAATTAAAAATAAAGTGGATAATATTAGGTACTTGTATGACCAAGTGATTAAGATACTGCACAATGTTCCCTTTGTTGTTTTTTGTGACAGGGAATTGATATTTACATCAATATTAAAAAATGGTTTTGAGGAACAAATTGTTTCCCATTTTAAATTAATCATGTCTTATAGTCTACTGATGGATAGATAGAAAATGAGGGGAATCCATGTTCGTGAGGATATGATTTAATATTTTGTTTTTATTATGGACTAGGGGAAATGAATTTTATTTTGGTTGTGTATTCCAATCACAATAGTTATGGGTATTCAGTCTGGTGGGTTTTATTTGATGAATTTTATGGGAATATATGTCGATCATCCTATTGTTGGGATGATTTAGGGGAGAGGTTAGTGGTTGGGATGAGTGATGTTCAATATATGAAAGCGGTGGTTATTTTATTGTAGAGTAGTTTTACCAAAAATAATAATAATCATAAATTGTAGGTTAACATTTAGTATAAGCATCTGGATTTTTATTTTAGATATCATGTCTTTTTCATACAATGACCTCGATTGGAACATCATCGAATGGATGAACAAGATTTGGTATCATATAGGATTGTGGTACCATTTGAGATTGTTGAGAATATTGGATGTGTTCCCTATCAGTAGTTGTTTCCATTTGTATTATCTTATATAAATGGAACATTTCATTATTACAGTTTAGATTGTATGTGATAGCTTATTTCAATGTGATTATAAGTGATGGAGTGGTTCTTGTGCCTAATAGATCATTGGTTTTGCAGAAAGTTTAGTGTATGGATCTGAAGATATGGTACTATAGAATAAAATGATACCCTTGGACTAGGTACATTATATGTATAGATATTATCACCATCACACAATAGACCAGGTGTCGTTGATGTGGCAATAATGACCATCTGTTTTTTCAAATCCATTATCTTGAGCTCATTCTTGGGACAGAATGGATTTATAGTGGGATGACTTTAACATAGTTTTAAATTTTTTTGGCTATGTCCGGATGTCTATATTTAGCTTCCCCTTCTTCCACATCACATCATCATGATCCCATATATCATCTAAAAATAGGGAATTTTCCATGAAAATTTTACTAGGTGAGTAGTATTGTTTCATTATAGTTTATCACTATAATAAAAAAGTGAAATTTTTTTCCTCATAAAAATTATCATGGTCCAATGTTAGGACCACTATGTTATGTAAATTTGATTGATCTAGTTTTTATTTTAGTAGGGAAGATACAAGGAACACATCATGAACCTGATACAAGTTTGTTCTATGAGATAAATAATAAGATATGATCATGATATGCTCATTAATTTCATTGGGACCAAAATATAAAAGACTTATTTATCCATTTATTGAAAATATAATTACATTATTTGATGGGTAAATTCATATAGATGCATTTTCTTTAACATCAAAATCCATATTAGATTATAGATTAACAATATAAAATTTGCAATGAGTATTTTTTCCCAAATGTGTTGATTGTTGGATCGAATATGTAAAAATGAGATTCTCAAATAAAATAATCATTTTGAATTGTATAATTTAAAAATTACTTTGGAACCATTAAAGTTAAGTTTATCAAGGTTAAACAAACATTTACATGACCTCTTAAAGAAGCCTTTTCTATTTTGATAAAAGAAAGATTCTACCTTAAAGCGTATAGAATTTGTATTGAAATCAGAGTAACAGAATTAAAAAGTATAAGAAGGTGATAATTTCTATCTTTAACAAAGATAACATACAAAAAAAGAATTAAAACAACTTTTAATAGTAAAAATGTAACAATAATATTCTTTTAACCCAATGATAACAGTATCCAAAACCCTTGGATAAATGTTCCTTGATTTATACTTTCAAGAAAGTCTTTCTTACCCAAACCCAGGTAAGCCCTCAATCCAAATATCGATATATGTCTTGTTATCCCCAAAGCCATAAATTTAGAAGTAAATGAAAACCTCTGTCTTCCTATCCTAGAATTCCATGATCAGCTCGATTAAAGACTATACAAAGAAAGTCTAAAATAGTTTTTCACGCCTGAATAAGTTTTTCACGTCATCCGCATGAAGCACTGAGTGTTGTATGATCCTATCTCTCTAAAAATCACTTCACAACTGTTTTTGATCAAATTCAATTGTCGAATTTGAAGTAATTTTCTCATTCAAATGAGATTTTATTTATAGTAAAAACATCCCAATAGTCGCCTCAACTCCAACGGTCATATTTTTCTCTAAATTTCATAGGGACCTGGACACGTGTCAAACATACAACAGTTAGTTTATAACATATTGTATTACATCATTTCATGTAACAAAAATGATGTTAATTTAAAGATAAATGTTATGTATAAGAGAAGATAGAATCCTATATCATTGGAATGATACATTTAAACAACTCTAACTTTATCAAGAAAACATAATCTTAAAAAATAAATAAAATGAATTCTTAAGAATAACATTATGAAGAAAAAGGAATCATAAGAAAACGTAAATCGGATTGTGAAACATGTATTTCATTTATTCCGGAATCATGATCCTAAAATCAAAATCACTTAAACACCAGAATCAGAATCATAAAAGCTGAATCACATATACTCTATATTTGGAATCATAAAAACTAAATCATATATACACCGGATTTAGAATCATAAAAAACTAAATCACATATACACCAGATTCTGAATCAAAAAAATGAATCATATATACACATGATTCAGAATCATAAAAACTGAATCATATATACACTATATTTCAAATCATAAACGTTGAATCATATATACACTAGATTCAAATTCATAAAAACTGAATCATATATACACCGGATAAAGAATCATAATACAAAATAACAAATCATCATGTCAAAACTCTATGTATAACAGAATGAAAAATCATAATGATAGATCTGTAAGTATAATAGAATGGAAAAATTTAATGATATATCGGTAAGCATAATGGAATGAAAATTATATATCTTAATAAAAAGACTTTACGTAAAAAAAAATTCATAATTTAAGAAAAAGTTTTGTCACTTTCAAAACATAAAACTATAACGAATGGAGAAGTCATAAGATATCCTTATTGACTCAAAAATATCCCCCTTTTTGGAAAACACAAACAACATTTCTAATGAATAATATATTAACTTAGATAATAAATAATGATAAAAAAACTAATCTCCCCTTTTGAATAATATTTTGGATGAATACGACTAACTCGCCCTTAGGTTATGTTTCCCAAGGATTTTATTCTTGATCGTTGATGTCAGAGTTTATTAATGGAATATCTCCCCCTTAGATAAACAATTCTTCTCAAAAGGAAACCCCCCCTTACTTGGACATTATCATTTCATTCCATACTAACCTTACTAGATTCTCCTTATCAGAGATTAAATTCTTCCTTTAAATAAATTCCCCCCCTTTGTGAATTTCAAAAGGAGGGAAATGAATGGAGATGTATAAGATGTATCTGTAAGGTTATGCAAGCATACATTTGAAAATAAAATAAAAATATGCAAAAAAATCATAAGAAAATTTTAGAAATAAGGAATATATTACAACAAAACATTGGAATGTAAATAAATGTCATACATTCTTTATCTACTAAGACAACATCTTCTTTATCAGGGCATTGAGTTTCTTCAAATCCTAGAAACATCATCATCATCATCCTAGATTTTTAGATAATCCATTTTTTGAACTAGTTTTGATAAATCTAGAACTTTCATAGCATTCTAGATTTTTGGAGTGGCCACTGGTTTCTTACGAACATCTTGAGATTTAGGTACTTCATGAGATTTCATTTCTAATGCTTTTAGAAGAGACTGAAAAACATGCTCTTCCAAAGATTTCTTCTTTAACTTCTTATCCTTCATTTCTTTCTCACAATTTTTATCATGCTTTATTTTTAGAGCCATTGCCTCTGCAGAAATTAGAGAAAATGAAGGATATCCTTCCTTTCTATTAGCTGCCATTTCTCTCCACTTTGCAACTGTTTCATCTGAATAAGATTTATGTTTCTTTGCAGGATGAGGTACTGAAACCGGGATAGCACGAATTGGTACAGTTAAGCTTGGTTAATCGTGTTTCCTTTACTTATGAAACGAATTTAATGATTCTAGAACATCACCATTGTTCTGGACATCCATTTCATTAATGATTTTCGATTCTGGAATAAACTCTACATTTATCCTACTTATATTGTCATCACTAAACAACAACATCTTGAAAGGCCTTGAGACTGCTCCGTATGGAACATTTATCTCATGATGACACATAACAATTATCCTTGAAATAGTTGCTCGATACATAAGGATATGAGATTACATGGTTCCACTTTTTATGCATGGATGGTAAGAAAGCTGTACTTCACCAAGTTGAACTTTCTTAGATTGACCAGGATGTTTAATAGAAAGATATCACAAATCATTACATAATCTTTATCTCCCTTTCTTGGAATAATTTATTCTTGAATCCAAAGAGCCACCATGTTGTGGTTCATTGAAGGATGCATAATCTTCAGATTCATAACATACATAAGACCGAGAATATCCAAATCCGCGACTTTTTCAAAAGATCCTTATTCTCATGATGTTTTTGAGAACAATGAATAGCCTTCCCATCAGACGGTATGTTAAGAACATTTGCTGCCTTCTTGTAGAGAACATTTTATGATTTATCATAGCATTTGAACATAAACAGATCCTTACCATTCTTTTGAAATAAAGTTATATATTCTATGAATTGAATAAGGAGGGCAGGGTAAACCGGATGCTGAGATTTCCCCTTATCCACACAAACACTTTCACATCCATTAGATCTTATCACCTTAGAAATAAGGAAGTCATTTTTTCAAAGAACATAGGGAACACTAACCTTTCCCTAATGATTGAACAGTCCTTAATCTCCTTGATAACCGACATATGATCTTCCAAGGATTCCAAAGTCATTCATGGTGATATAAAACATCAGAACGAATGCTTTGATGGAAACAAAACTTTGGCACTGAGAAATTTATGGACGATGTGATACTTGAATACTATTAAACCCATATATAGACATAACTATGACTTTTAAACATACATAAGATAATCAAACAGCACACAAAAACCTGATCTGATCCGACAGTTGAAAAAGGATATAGAAAATATGATTTCTGATCATCTAAAGTAAAATAAACTAGAATTTTATAAATTTTAAAATACAAATAAAAAATCTTAAGATAAATAAAAATATGTGTAAAAAATTACCTTTTGGAGTATTCTAAAAGATTTATCAGTATTATAAGAATATTTATTTTAAGTTTAAAATCTGAAATTTTCAAATCTGAAATTTTCAAATATAAAATTTTAAAATCTGAAATTTTCATATCCAAAATTTTCATATGCGAAATTTTCAATTCCGAAATTTCCAAATCCGAAATTTCCAAATCCAAAATTTTCAAATCATGAAAAATTTCCTAAAGAAAGATAAATAGTTTAAAGAATGAAAATAAACAACCATATTTACCCCCCCTTATATAAGGAGTAGATTTATGTTAGTAAATGATTTAAACAAGAAGTAGATATGAATGATTACCTTAAAGAAATCATTTCTAGATTCTATTTAATGTATTCAAATATATTGAATGATAGAGGTTTTTTAAAAATATCAGCATGTTTCTTTTGTGTTCCGATGAATTGATGAATAATATCTCCTTGAGAGTTATCACCAAAATTTACCTTTCCACATTTTGTGTTTAAAATTTTCTTGAAATAGTCTTTTTTACTTTTCATGTTCTGGTAACATCCCCCTTACATGTACCATAGGTTGTTGGAACTTCCTTCATTCTCTTGAAAAAGAAAGAGTTAGGATTTCAGAATCAAAACATACATGGATCTAGAACTATTAGATAATTAAATCTAGGGTATCTATATTTGTTTAGAAAAATAGGCTTTATAAATCTCAAAGGATTGCGCTATATTTAAAGAACATTTTTTCTTCCAATACCCACCACTTTGAAATTTAGTACTTAAAAGTTCTCTAGAAGGAAAATAATAATTATTTATAAAAATTGGTTTTTAAGAGAATAACCTAATCTCTGATTATTACCATGAGGATAGATCTGAGAATACATCTTGTCAAAATTTTCCTTACCGGAAGTAAAATTTTCAAGATGTTTCTTCAAGGAAAATATTTCAGATTTTGTACTCAGGACTAAATTCTTATCCTCATGAATAATTAATTTAGAGTTAAGTTTAATCTCTAAAACATCTTTTTCTAAAAGCAGATTTTTAAGATCCTTAGAAAGTTTATCCTTTTTAGAATTAACTTCCTCATGCTTTTAGAAAGATTTTTTAAAGCATCATTTTTTCATCAAGATCTTTGGTAATATCTAAAATTTATTTTTTTTAAATAGATTACCTAGAATGTTCTTTATCATGTTTCTTAGAAACAATACATTTTCTCTTTTCCAACAACATAGAGAATCTTGAAACATCCTCATAGGAAGGAAAATCATGATCATTATCTGATGCAGAAGATTATTTATCTAATGAAAAACATCATTCTGGAAAATTTTCACTTAAATGCATATTGGTTAAGGATTCAGTATATCATACCATAGGTATAGATCAATAATTTTGGAATGTAGCTCTGGATATTAGAACAATATTATTGTTTCTAGAAGATTCATATTCTGAAGAATCTCTGCCACATGCACTCCAAGTGTCATTGGCTTTAAAGACTTTCTTATGACTTGATCTATATAATTTCTTCTTGTTTCTATCAAAATTCTTGTCTTCCTTGCCTCTATTCTTAAGCAGGGGACAATCTGGTTTTATATGAACGATTCTTTTACATTCATAGCATGTAACTTCTCCATCTTTCTTATCTTTTCCATATTTCTTCATGTAACTATATTGAATGTTCATCTATCCAATAATCTTTTTCATCCTCAGAGAAAGATTTAGAAATTCATTTTCTGATGCTTCACATTCATTAGATTTAGATTGACTACATACCTTCTTAGATTTTGATCTTGTAGTTCTCTCAAGAGTCTTTACTATCTTATGATCTGAAGTAGTTTTAAAAGAAACACCTCCATTTCCATTCTTCATATTAATATTATCATAACTTCTCTTCATTCTAGTTTCATGTTGAAGAATAGTTCCAAATAGTTACTCATGAAAAATATAAGTAACTTTCCTCTTCTCATCTATAACAGTTCTCTTGGATTCCCATTCAATAGGCATGATTTCAATAATCTTATCTACAAGAGCATCATCATCTAAACCATTCTCACCCATGGATTGTAAGATGTTGGTGATAGACATAAATCATTGTTTTACCATACATATGGGTTCTCCGTAAGGGAAGAAAGAACCATGATACTCAGCCGCGAGCATAGCTCTTCTAGTTTCAATAACTTTATAACATCCAAATTGTGTTACTTCAAGCTTCTTCCAAATACTATTTGCAACTTCACAAGATGAAATCCGGCTGTAAATATTTCTAGGCTTGGAACAAAGTAATGTATTACGTACCTTAATGTTCACCTGGCATTACACCTTTTCCATATTATTAAAGGTTTTATGTTCCTTATCAGGAATCTTATAATCTCTAGTTAACATAATGTAATTTTCTACACTTGTGTTTATCACAAAGTTCTTCATTCTATATCTCCATTACTCATAGTCATTTTTGTCAATGATCGGTGTTCTAGTATGATTGATAATATCTAATGATCCAACATGAATACCTTCCATACTAAAAATATATTTATTTCCACAAAACATATTAGTAGTAAAACTTTTAAACAAATATGAAGAACATAAGAAATGGAAAACATGATCATGAGAACTTATATGTGGATTTAATTATTTCAGAGTCCTTTTTTTGATACCAATTTTAGGATCAAATATGTAAAAATGAGATTCTAAAATACAAGATGGGGGTGAATTTTATACTTTAAAAATTCCTTTGGAACGTTTATAGTTATGTTTAACAACGTTATACAAATATTCACAAGAACTATTAAAGAAACCTTTTCAATTTTATAAAAGTAAATATTCTACCATAAAAAATATAGAATCTATAATAAAATTAGATTAACATAATTATAAAGTTTAAGAAGGTTATAATTTCTATCATTAACCAAGTTATCAAATAACAACAAAATTAAAGCAACTTGTAATAGTAAACAAGTAACAATAAGATTCTTTTAACCCAAAGAGAAGTGTATCCAACAACCTTGTATATATGTTTTTTTATTTATACTTTCAAGAATTTCTATCTTAGCCAAACCTAGGTAAGCCCTCAATCCGAATATCAGTATCTATCTTGCTATCCCGACAAGCCCTCGATTTAGAAAGAAATCAGAACCTCTATCTTCCAATCCCGGAAGCCCATGATCAGTATGATCGGAGTCTGCATAAAGAAATTATGAACAAGTAGTTCACACCTGAACAAGTGTTTCATGAAATCTACATGATGTACTAATAGTTGTAAGATCCTCTCTCTCTCTAGAAATCAAATCATAGCTATTACTCGTCAAAGTCAGTTGTCGAAGTTGAATTACATTTCTCAATTAATTGAGCTTGTATTTGTAGGAAAAACATCTCAATGGTCGGATACTCTCTAATGGTCATATTTTTCATTAAATTTTAATGGGACCTGGTCAAGTTTCAAACATACTACAGTTAGTTTATAACAGATTTTACGACATCGTTTCAAGTAACAGAAACAATGTTATGATAATGATAAATGTTATGTATAAGAGAACATGGAATCTGATATCATTAGAAAGATACATTAAAACAAATCTAACATTATCAAGAAAACATAATCTTAAGAAATCAAGAAAAAGGATTCTTAAGAATAACATTATCATGAAAAAGGAATCATAAGAAAAAGTAAATTGGATTGTGAAACAGAATCTCATTTGTTTCAGAATCAGAATCATAAAATTAGAATCACATATACACCAGAATCAGAATCAATAAAACTGAATCACATATACACCGGATTCGGAATCATAAACACTGAATCATATATACACAGGATTCACAATCCTAAAAAACTGAATCACATATAAACCGGATTCAAAATCATAAAAACTAAATCATATATACACCTGATTCGGAATCATTAAAACTATATCATATAAACACCGGATTGAAAATCATAAAAATTGAATCATATATACGCTAGATTCAAGATCATAAATACTAAATCATATATACACCAGATTCAAAATAATAAAACAAAATAACAAATCGTAATGACATATCTGTAAGTATAACAGAATGGAAAATCGGAATGAAAAATATGTATGTCTAACAGAATGTAAAAACAGAATGATATATTTATAAGCGTAATAGAATAAAAATTATGGATCTTAAAAAAAATATAGAAATTAAAAAAATTATTTAGAACTTAACAAAAAGTGTTTGTGATTTTCAAAACCTAAAACTATAAGAAATGGAGAAGTCATAAGATTTCCTTATTGACTCAACATTAATGAATGGATAAAACATTATTTATTATTTCATCATCGGAAATATGTTCCAATAGCATTAATTATCATATTTCAATCCAAAATGTTTTTGTTTAACATATCATTTCTATATACTGATTCACAATGATCTATTTGTATGCTCGAGTGAAAGATGTTATGTAACGAAAACTATTCAAGAGCAAGGTGTTGATCCCAAAAAACTTTTAAATCCATAGAAAAATATCTCAACATATAATTTATGGGATGAGGTACTATACTTGAAAAACCATTTATTGGTGGCTGATTCATATTTTTAATTCCCAACTCTATAACAAGATAATGATGAAACATTCACTATATCGTTGAGTTAATCCCTGGATACTGATCATATGTAATTTACTGTGGTACTCATCAAAACCATACCATTTTATTAATGTATATCCTTTCAAGATAATCCTGAATTAAATCATCATTTATATAATTAAAGTGTTTAGAATATTAGTTTTGATAGAATACAAAACATACAATGTTTTTTCCTTTGGATGAATTGTGGTGTTCGATGAAAAAATCATTGGGGTTGTTTTCCCATTTTTTGTTTTTGTATGGACAATGGTTGAAAAATCCATTTATACTATTGACTCTCATTCTTATTATACAAACATACAATGAAGTAAGATTCAAACCTTGTTATATCCTTCTATATGCCATCCAACCAAAAATACCCATTCAAATCACTATACAACCATGTACTCCAATTATGTATTTGTAATGAAGAACCATGTCACTCTTCTCAGCGAGACATCCAAAAATTTGTTATGAATGTAACATATAAATGATTATAGAACCTTATCATTCAAATGTAATCAATGTAAAAATTATGAATATTTTAAACCTTCTTCTACAGCTCCATATCTTCATTCTATGCCTTCATAATCATTATTTGTATAGAAGGATGAATTTTTTTTGGATAAAGTGATGATTTCTACACTTATATAATGATTTCATTATTCGCCCAATGTAAATCATAAAATATATTAACATTTTTCAACCTCATCGTGGATAATTATCATGGTCCAATTATCTAAAAGAATAATCTGTTATGTTTCATATCCCATGGTTGTAATATTTTGAGTAGTCATAATCATTAATTTATTCAAACTATATTCCCAAATGCATGTTTAACTCTTATGTGAGTATATAGATTACTATTTTGTGATTATTTTATATTTCCCACATTTTTCCAAAATGATATTTTATTTATATCCTTAAAATAGAAAATTAATGAATCTATGTTAAAATCTTGTATTGGATAATTTTTCTAATTAATATTAAATATTTAGGCGGATGAATATTAATCTTTTTAATTATTCATGAAAACATATATAAATTCCTTATTATAATAATTGTAATATATTACCAGTGCTTATCTAGCATAGGGTATTGTAATAATTGGTGTACTCATTGATGCTATGTTTAGTTCCTCGAAATTTCAATCATATTCATTCGAACATAAGAACATGAATCCCTTCTATGTTAGCCTGGTTATTGGATTAGATATTCATGAGAAATTATCGACAATCCATTAATAATATCCATCTAAACCAAATAATCCTTGGATCATAGTCTCCATGTTGGCCTGGGATGATGCCCAATAGACTCAGTATTTAATGGATCTTCTAATATACCCTCCATTGAGATTATATGACCAACAAATGAATCCTTTAAAAGACAAATTTACACATGGATATAATTTCTTACAATTTATAACTCCTTAGATAAATTAATTTAAATTTCATATAATATTAAAGCTATTCCTTTTCCATTTAAAATTTATAATATCATCAATAAATTCAACCACATAAAAAATAGAGAAATCTCTTATGATACTATTCTTTAAATTCAATAAAATAGTTAGGGAATTAGTATAAATTAATGTAATCAGATTAACTCGCAGTGTTCATTTCATGCATGAAATATATATTGGGTATATCCACCTTCATGTCCCAAAATTAGTGATATCCATAATAAACGTAAATCATATAAATGTATTGGAAACCACATAGTTTATAAAAAAATTCATTATTATGGGGTTGATGATACTTTTTTTGACCTTCATATTTTCATGATCCCAATAATCAATGTATAGTCACATTGATACAAATTTTTATTTTTAAAATTTTTTTGGTGAACCTACTGTGACACACTTAACTTTTTTAATATTTTTTTATAATTTCAATTGTGTTTCATCTTTAATTTCTGCAACTCAATTAGTGCTATTATATACGGTGTATTTGAAATGGGTCTGTCAACATGTATGATTTCTATTAGGAAATAAACATTATATTTTTAGGAACATGTATGAAACTCTTTTATAAAAACATAAAAAAATCATTACAAATAAGCATATAATCAATGTTTGTTTTCTCCAAAACAATTTTATATATTTTCCAATTTTAACGTGAATAAGGAATGACGAAATGGTAATGATATTTATCAGAAGTTCAAATCTCTAATAAAAATTATAGATGATCATATATTGGGTTTTAATAACAAAATTTACTTCCACTATATGGAAATTTATTCATGATTTATTAATATAAAGCTAATCCATATTAATGATAACATGGAATTCATCTAGAGGCAGAAAAATTAGGTCTCTGGGAAGTACATTCTAGAAAAAAACAACCATAAGGGAATTGTAGTCTTAACATGAAATAATAATACCATTAAGAGTTTTATGTAATAGTTTATCTAATATTATCAGTGGAAACATGATACCAATATATATTTTTTAGATATAATAGTGTTCTTAAATTCATAGTCAAATAATAGATTTCTATTTCTAGAGTGAATGCTGAGTGACACTTCTACATGGTGTTATCTTTCACCTCTTTAAAAATATTGATCAGTTAATATTTCACATTATTTCATTTCATAAGTATTTTTCATGTTAATCGTCATTGTTAACCATTGGATTTGAGCACTTATTATCATACATCCCAAAATCATGACATTAGAAACACATACGTGTAAGAGGATAAATCAATGAACGTTTATTTTTATTATTATTGTTAGCTAAATTTTTTCCATCACCCTATAATAAGACCCCTTTATTACAGTAATATCAACATCTAGTGAATATAGTAGTCCAATTAAAAATATTTCTACCATGTTTTATTCCAAACATTATTAATAAATAAAAATTGATCTTCTTCTATCTAGGGTTTCAATAGTTCCTGTTGAATACCATAATAATTTTCCAATCAGAACAATGATATTGAGGGGTAACTCCAATAACCATTTCAACCTAAAAAGAACATCAAAAAAATTTCATCATACTTGATGATGTCTATTATTTATAACTCCCTTCATAGATAAGGTTTTATACCACTAAAAAATATATCATCCTTAATTTTAGAATATATGATAATTCTAGAAGAATATATTATATGTCTAGTAAAATATAGCCAAATGGTACAAAAATATTGATCAAACATATGTATTATCTCAAATAATTACTTTTTTATTTTCACATAAGTAATATATGGATTGAACAGATTAAAATATAACTTCCAAAAATCATCTACTCCATGGATTAAATTTAATATGGTTTCATTGAACTCTTGATATGGTTCATCCATTGAAATTATTCATATACCATATGATAGATAGAAGAGCAGTTCTTTTCATTCTCTAAACATTAGAGAATATAAAATATATTTTCAATCGTATTGGTCAATTTTTTGGTAAATAGTGGATAAAAAAACAATAAAATAATGTGGATGTTTTATCATTATTGACTCAAATGAACATTGTTCCCTATGTTTCACAATTAAATGATTAAAATGATTCAAAAACTAAGAATGTTTGGTGATAATTGAAATAAAATTTATTATTCCATATCCCACAATGTTTGTTTTCTCATGGGGAAAACAAATGTATTATATATTCTATTCAACTTAATATGGTTTACTTTGGATCTATCCATTATCTAAAATAAAAATGTATAGTGTAACCAATAATAATTTTGCTTGGAAACCAAATAATCATGAAACATTACGTTTTAGATGCCTAAATCATGAAATCTTCTTTTAAATATATGAAACATTACTCTAAACCTAGGTCATTCATTTTCATTATTCAAATAATTCAGGGATGTTCATAGATAATTTAAGAATTTTCCATGTATAACCATGAATAATGTCAAAAAAATGTGTATTGGAAGTCCCATTATCATGTACTTGGTAACAATCAAGTTAAGGATGACATTATTTTTTTTTGTTACTACACATAAAATGATATTTTCTATAACAAAATCCACTTGTATTATATAGATCAGGATGTTATTTCTTGTTATCTACTCACTCTATCCTTTACTGATATTCAATTTTATTTTCCTTTACATAAAATTATTATTATAATTATTCATAGAATAATGTCTTCTGTTCTCACTATTGTTTTCTAATACTTATATCTATTATATCACTAAACCTTAAATTGATAACAACATTAGCAACCCCAAAATAACATAAAAAATATTACATCAAAATTAAAAAATGACCATTACATGAACAAGTGATACATGATAGAATTGTGTAGGTCTGATGGTTTTTTAAACTTGTAAATGTAAACCATTGGCCGATAAGTGAGCTACAACATTCCCACTATGTTTTACATAACTACCATAAATCAGAGACATCGTATACAAAACACAATTCTTCATATCCAGGTGAAAAGAAACATAATAAATTTTGAGATTAGATGGTAATTAAGGATAAAAATGGAGATACTGATATAACATAATTATAAGTGTATGATAATATGATAATAACATTATAAAAACATAATTTTTGAATCATAGTTTATAAACATGGGCTAGAGAATAAATATTGGTTAGTCGTAAGACCTGGTTCATAAATAAACATAAAAAAATGATCCATTAGATCATAACATTTTAATAAGATATTAATTTCTATAATACACATAAGAAGAGAAATTAGGATGTCATGTTTATCCATCAAGACATTCATAACTTATTATGCTGGGAATAACTCATTATTTATTGGCTTTGGAAATGGGATAACCGTAAGTGTACCCTATTTTGGGGTTGCGATAAACTCTCATGTCCCCTTGGACCACATATAATACAAATAATTCACAAATTCCTTAAAGGGTGGTATTTTCCACCCATCACATAATCCCAAAAAAATTTAAAATATCAAAAAACATTTATCATATCATAAACCATTGAAATGTATTGGGATTTAAATAAATTTCAAAATTACATAACCCATAGAGATAAAATGTGTTTCATTAACATTTCGTTATTTCATAACTCATAGAAAGGAAATGGGTTTTTGAAGCATATGCTCATAATTATCATAAATCGTCCATAGAATGAATAATTTTATTGAAATTGGATAATATTCCAAATGATTCATTAGAATCAACAATGGATCTTATATTATATAGAAATTTATTTTAAAGATCACTTCAATATTATCTTTAGGAAAATAATATTTTTTTTTAAAATAACAAATTTATGACTCTAAAATCATGAAATTTTATTAAAATAATATTAATTTAAAATGTATTTGAAACATTATAAAATATTTTTTAGTGAAATTAATGCTATGGTTGGTAGAAAAATACCAGTCATGTCATACACTATAAGAAAAAGATTCATTTAAAATTTTTAGTATCATCTAATTGGGTCTTGTATAGATAATGGTAAAATGATTCCATAAAAAAAATAAAACATGGATAAAATATTATTTACAAAATCAATTGAGAATAGTAAAATTATTATTCAAAACATTTCAACAAAATTTGGATCTGGAAGGAAAAGTATTTTTAACCAAAAATAAAGATAATGTTTTTTTATTATAAAATTATCTTGAGTTCAAGATTACATAAAGAGAGGAAATAGAATGGAAATAAATAAATATTATTAAATAAAAATAGAATATTAAAAATCAGTATTTTTTTGACATATTGTTTTTAAAATTTCATAATGGGAAACTAATTCACAGACAATATCAATAAACAATGAGATTGTAACATAAAACATTTACTATTGTATTATTATTTGATATATAATACAAATAAAATAATTTTTTTTTGATATATAGATCTGGTAATTTTTTTAGAAGATTATTAATAAAAATTTATGTTTTTTATTTACACCACATAAATGAAACATGTGGTGAATAAGGTATCTGTCCCAATTAAATAAAAGTTACATTGATGATCATTAACTCATGTCTCAACTTCATTGATACATGTTATAACATAATTTATAATAAATATATGTTTATTATTCATATATTATATAACCATTATAATATCTATCATTCCATATATTAATTACTTATGTCTTTTCATTACATATTTATGGACATCTCCTTGTTAAAATCACTTTTTGGGTAATAACAACATTTTATTTCATGCATGATTTTGTTTTGTACATTGATAACATTAATTGTTTTTCATAGTTACATAATATTAAGAAATTAAAATATTTTATGAATATTTTATATAATTATTAAATAATTTTATATAGTATTAAATTTGTGTTATAGGACAATAAAAAATTACAAAATTCCTTGGTATGGTAGGTCATACGTAAGCATGAAGGTTGTTTACATTTTTCTCAAAATGTAAAAAATCATAAATAATATATCATCATTCCATAATAATTTTTATTTCATATAAATCACATATGTACGTAAAATATACCCATACTATATTCCATGTAGACTGTAATTGGATAAAAATGACATCCCTTTGGGAGGAGATAATCACCAATATAGAAAAGCATCATTATCTAATTCCCATTGAATGGAAAGTAAGAAGTTACATATTATTTTATACATGATTATTTATAATATCACAGTAAACATAATATAAAAAAAAATTAAATCTCACATTATATACAACATTGGGAGTGTGTGAATGAAAACGAATATCATCGGTACATGAGGCTGTAGTCCATCATACAAATGATTAAAGATTTTGTTTACCCTTGGATGGAAGATGATATATTTTCATGTCATTAAAATAAATAAATTATGTTTTTTTTATATGGTAGATAATTTTTTTCTTATGTTATAATATATGGATAATATTTTTACATTCTGGAAGAATAAATAAAATAGAAACACAAATTAATTAATTTTATTATTAAAATAAAAACTATAGAATTTTGGTAGATATGTAATGTATATATTCTAAATGGTCATTGTATAATACATGTTTTTTTGAAGTTGGAAGATGATCATAGAATGTGTGGAGTTTTATAAATGGCAGGTTGGACACATATTGATTATTTTTAAATTAATAATGTAAACCAATGTTTTTTACATTCCAAAAGTCTCTAAAATGTGTCATTATAAAAAATGGTGGTAATGTCTAAATATGGACTTGGAATTAGTGTCTGTCAATAGTCTAGGTGATTTTACCTCTTCTCATATTTGTTTTACTCTAGGTATACGTATTTTTACCACCAACAAAAAATTATAGATGTATGTTTTTAAATAATTATATTGAACAACAAATTTTTTGAATTTAATATATAATATTAATTATTATGTTTCAAAATATATAATAAAATTTTCTAAATTTTAATAATATATTATGAATAATATATTTTAATATTATCTCGTAGATACAATGAAATTTTTTTTCTATAAAGAAAATTTCTAAATTATTAAAACGTTTTTATATCATAATTCATTTTAAAATAAAATAAAATAACCTATATTCAATTAATTATTAAATTATTTCATTTTTTATAATTTTTAAACCAATTTAAAAAAATAAACCCATTTTAAATCCTTAAAATAAGAAAATAATTTTTTGTAAAAGACCATATTTCTCACAATTCATCAAAAAGATATTATTTTCCTTAAAATTCACAAAAAAACCAAATATAATATTGATATTTTTATAAAAATAATTTATTTATATTTTTTAAAATTTCTCTATAAATTATCCCAAATTTATTTTAGTATTTTTCATCAATAATTAATAATTATTTTTTTTTCATAAAAATGAACTATTCAAATAATATAAAGATATTAGTAAAGTGTAAAACAATATTAATTTATATGATGTAATTATGTTGAACCATTATAAATATTTTTTCTATTTTTTAATTTTTATTCATTTTACAAATTTTTTTGGATATGTAGTCACAATTGTGACTAAATAATATTATTAATAGTTTGTTTCGGTTCATTATCACTCGTTATTGTTCATAACACAATATATCAATGAAATAAAATTTATTAAAAATTAATATTTCCTAAAACATCATGGGGTTAAAGAGATATAATATATTAATCTTCAAATCCATCTTATGGGAATCTAATCCGATGATCGTGTGTATGGGGGATGACCGCCACACAAACCAGTTTGATTTGTTTTCTTCCAACACCTCTCACAGATGGATATAATAATGGATTAAATGTCTATATGTGATAAATAAGAAATAATTATTCTTTTCTAGTTATAACATCACATTTACCATCTTACCATGTAACGCCCCGACCCCAGCTACCCAAAGTCGGTGCATTACTTCGTAACATTGGCATGATCACAAAAGATCATGTCTCAAAAGACCGATTAGTTTAGTAGCCTTGGAAACAATAGATACATTCATAAACGTTACATTACATCATAATGTGAAAAACTACAATAACATGGTCTTCATAGTCCACACTCATATCCCTTTCTGACTATCCCTGCAGGTCATTCCTAAAATACTTCTTCACATCCTGAAAAATATTAAAACATTGAAAGGGGTGAGCTCAGATGATCAGTAAGGATAACAATATTTTGGAAGCTTTCATAAATAAACATTAACATTTAAGGCAATGTATAATTAAAAGAAAAGACTTTTAAACTTGAACTTCAACATAATATGGAAAAAGTAAAATGAGATAATGCAATATACTTCATCACATGGATATTCAACTGGTCGAATAATCACATGAAATATCAATAACCACTTTCATAATGATGGAATTCATAATGCCAGACTATCATAACCACGTAGTCAAGGCCTCGTGCCAAGACCACAAATAAGATTTTGTCATGGCCTCGTGCCAAGACACTAGTTTGTCTAATGAGACCTACCGATGCATCGAGGAGCTATAGCGGGCTCCACCCGTCACTTATTATGTCCAATGCATTACTCATGCGAATAGGTTTAAACATATCATAAACCATAACATAATCGTATCACATAAAACATTCATAAAGGAAACATAACATTTCCACATTTCAATCACAATATATCAATACAACACATTGATATAATAAAAACACTTTCAAAACCATTTTCAATACCAAAAGAAAAGAAAAGTAAAACATGGTATTTATTTTTCTTTTAAAAAATTTATTGCTTGTAGAGGAAGCAAGAAACTCAAATAACGGTCACGGCGGCGGAGAAGTCGTTGTCGCCGCATACGTACGACAAAAACATTCCCTTTTGTCATTTAGTAAATGCTTCGTATAAAAATATTCCTTTTGAATAAACGTAAAAGTCAAAGGGGTTTATACACCGTATAAAAGAAAGTTGTGTATAAAACCAAATATTCCTCAATGAAAGGAGATTGAGATGAAGTCCTTCACAAAGATCATTTTTTAAATCAAATATATCTATTATGTGTATTCACTATAATTACACACAAATAAAGAACAACTACAATATAGGACATAATAATATCATGACGTAATTTGAAAGTAGGAGATTAACCCAAAGAATGGAAATTGGGTTAAGAAGTTCCCTTACCAAGATCATTTTTTAAATAAAATAGATATATTATGTGAATTCACTATAATTACACATAAATAATGTAAAACTACAATATATGACATAATAATATCGTGACGTAATTTGAAAGTCGGAGATTAATCCAAAGAATGGAAATTGGGTTAAGAAGTTCCCTTACCTTGTGTCATGTCCTGACTCGACCGTTCTTTAACCTCCTGAATAATAAACTAGATTTAATTTCTATTTAATTAAGAACCTTTTTCATGTTTATTATTCCTTTTATATCCCTTATTACCATGTTATGAACATTATGTAATTATTTAAGTTTATAACGGTCATTTTGTCGATCTTAGGTACTTGAGTCAAAAAAAATTCTTAGAATTACAAGTTGTTCATGTGGTGATATATCCATTATATCCAGAATTATATTCATGATATAGATATCATATATCTCATATATATTCATTTATAATATTCCATAACTTTTAGAGGTATGAAATGAAATGCACCGTTCATAGAGACGGTAAGCCGTACGTACGCAAGAACGCTACATTCATTTCTATTTCGTATTTAATGAAATCATAATGATATAAAGGTATATTATAATTACAGTATAACATCATATATAATATCATTTACTCCATCCTTTATACACCCCACATATGGTATTAACGATTCAAATCACTTTGAGGGGGGCGGTAGTCCGCACTTCCTAAAATGAAAATATCGTGTTTACCCCTAATGGAAACAATAAAGGTATGCCATAAATGAAAAATACAGAACCTTAAGTAAAACATAAACATATTATATATCATTTATAAATAGAGTGACATCTTAATGGCCACCTTTGAAGGTGTTTTATGAGTGTTGAACAATCATCATTTGGTGAGGCAGAAATTCGCCATCCACAGAAACCGTATGTTCTTTAACCATTAGATGTAGGTGTGTGTAAGTGTAGCTCGAATACTCATTATAACAACATCCTAGTATATTGAAGATACTGGTTTTGTTACAAAATAACGGAATAAAAAGAGTTTAGTGGTTTCGATAAGCAAAATAATACAAAATAACATAAGAGAAGACATTACCTTAAAATCTGGTAACTCTTTTGATTTGAGCCAAAGGCTTCCTTGGGAAGTATTCTACCCAAAGTGAGGCTTTTAGGAGTAAGGGAGGGATGTTGGGAGATTATTTGGGTAGAGGTTGGCCGATCCAAATGGCTTTGAAAGGGTGAGTATGGTGGTAGTGGTGGGGGCCTTTTATAAGTGGAAAGGAGGGGCACTCTTGGAAAGTAATGAAATATTACTTTATTATACAATGATTTTCGGAGTCTAAAGGTCCCACACTTATATAATTCGAGGATAAGGTGATAAGGGTTATAAATATACCCATCCAATAGTCTTTGGACATGTGTAAGCCTTGGATTTTACATTATCTTTTCATTTTATTAAAATCGTTAAATAATGAGGTCATCGCCGCATCATCATGATGTCATAAATAATTTAATTTATTTAATGTCTAAAAATTATTAAAAAAATACTATGATGTAGGAAATCGTTTTATATTTCTAATGAATATTTATAGTAAAAAATATTACTTGTATAACCCAATGTAAAAATTGTTTTAGTAAAACATTTCATGTTTGTGTCATTTTTTACTTTAACATTAAATAAAAGTTATTTATGTCATTTTCCAACTAAAGTGGCTCCATGGGGACCCCAAGTTGACCCATGGATTTTCTTGGTCGGACATGGAAAATCCAATGAGGGTAGTACATGTGTCCAGTTCATCTCATATTATTAAAACATTATTTTTTCCTTAAACTACACTAATTACCTCTAATCGTGATTAAGAACTTTAAAGTTACTATTCACCAAAAAATATTTTAATCTCATTGAACCAAATTTTATTTCTTAATGACAACCACGTATGTCGGATTTTTGAAATTAAAAATACATAAGTGGTAATATTTCATTTAAATGAAAAATCAGTTTTTATAAGTACCACTTAGTGGTTTCACTATTCATCCAAAATTGAAGTTTTTCAGAAAAATCCCAAAAATTCACCCTAAGTTATATTTGATATTCTGATTTCAAAAATGATTTCTATTTTACAAAATTCCAAACATATAAGTTGCATTAATTAATTTTATAATCAATTCTTGTTGTCACAACAAATAGCGTGTTTTTAAGAAACAATTTATATCAAAAGATTGACAATTGTTTATGTCCAATTTCAATGTTCAATTAATTCTAATGGCCACCATTGGATAAAATGGTAAAAATATATTATAATTATACTTTAAAACCACTAAATAGTATAATTTATCACTATAAATTATTTTGATTAAAAAAGTTGTTTTACGTATTTTTCACTACTCATAAAAAAATTGAATGTTCTCAGAAAATTACAAAAAACTCAACTTAGGATAATTTCAATATTCCGAATAAAAAAATGAAGTCCATTTTGAAATATAAAATTTATATAATTTCAAAAAGTGGGTATTACTATTCATAACAGCTACTTTGATTAGTTGCAGTGTGTTAGAACTCGAAGTTGCGTACAATGTAAGCTATTGCATTATTGAATGAGAAGCGTATCATAGAAGCTCGGGGTGTTACATTCTCCCCTCCTTCAATAAATTGAGTCCTCGCAATTTGAAATTTTTCTTGGAAAATAAAAGGTTGAAAATAGAAAATACCTTTGTAGAAAACCCACATCGGAAATAAGGTTAATAAAATTTACCCTTAATAAGAGGGAAAGGGAAATGAAACCTAATTATGATCTCAATAAGGAGAACATTGGTGGAAATTAGAGACATATAATTGGAAGAAAAACGCAAATATTTGTAGGGAGTGATTGAGGTCATAAATCACAAACAATTGAAAAATTGAGGGCCTCAGAGCCTTCAATCATTGATGATTTAAAATATTATCAGTTCAACAAGACATAAGGTATTAAGATAACACATTTTTTGTTTTAATATCCCTTTACTAAAGTTTAAGAATTAATTTATTCATAGAATAAGAGATAGATATATATATTTATTCTTGACAAGTAGAGTTTCAAACTTCAACTAATTTCTACCACAAACTCATTTTCACTCAAAAATATTATATTTATCCTAATCGTATAAGGTTCCAAATATTAACACATTCCATTTAGATTAGTAAAACTATTTTGTAATAACCAGGGACTTCCTGTAGGCTAGTGGTAGGTAATAAAGGCATGTTGCACTATGGTTGTGGGTTCGATTCCTGCAGCTTTGTCCGACACGACGGGTTAGGCCCCACCCTGCATGTTGTCCTTTTCCTAAAACTATAGTATTATAATATTCCAAAAATAATCTTCATAAATGTTTTAACCTTAAACAATACTATCCAAAGTTCATCTTAATCCATTCCAAACTGTATAGTTATCCAAAATACCTCTGTCCAGACATTCTCTAAAAGGTTTCTAAATTCAAAAAATCAATTGTAACATCAGATTCCCCAAACAAAATGAAGTTTCGCTTATTTTCACATACTAAAAATATGATTACCTTTATCATATTAAATCCTTAACAAAAAAAACATGTACTGAAGTACAATCCTTATATATATCACATTATTCTTATAACCATAATATAATCCTTGCGTCCAAAAGAACCAATACATAAATTATTCAACTTCAACTGTATTAACAACATAAGATTGTCCTTGATCTCTATGCCTTTTCTGAGGTAAGTTTTCCTGACGCTTAGGAAATTAATTTGCATAATGACCCATTTTCCTACAATTGTAGCATTCAACATTGATAGCCTCTTTATTTCCCTTGCAATCACGAGCCTGGTGATCTTCTTCTCCACATTTGTATCAAACTCCCATTCCCTTTTGGCATGTACCAGGGTGATTCTTCCCAAAATTATCACATAATGGAAAATCCTTCTTTCCCTTTTTGCCTTTATCTGTCTCTTGTTCCACCATTCTCTTCTACTCTTGGTTTACTTTGTTGTCATAAGACTTAGAGAATTCCTTTTCTATCTTGATAGCACATGAGACAATATCTTCGTATGTTGAGAAAGATTGTGATACTAAAGCTCGACGGAGAAATGGTTTTAACCCATCAAAGAAACGTTCAATCTTACTTCCTGGGTTATGTATATAATCTGTTGCATGTCTCTCTAACCGTGTAAAGTTAGACTCATACTTTGTGACATTTTCATCCTCCTTTTGTCTCAGACACAGAAATTGGCTTTCCATATCTGCTCTATGGTCACGACGAAATTATTTTTCTATGAAAATCTCTTTGAACTCCCTCCATTCCATATTTGATATGTCATCATCTTCCTTTGTGTTTTGAATCAGCGACCACCACTGATCGACATCTCCAGTGAGGTGGTAGACACCCATGACAACCTTCTCCCTTTCACTAATCCCCAAGGCATGGAATATTTTCTCTAAGGATTTTATCCATTGATCAGCTACTAATGGATTTGTACCCCCATTAAATGTTGGAGGTTATTGCCTCATGAAGCGGTCTAACATTGATCCTCCACGTTGCGGATCAGGGGGCTCCATACGAGTAAGGTTATTATTCATAACCTTAGTGAGTTGTCCCAGTATGGTAATAAGTTGATCATCAGCAGTTGTATCTCCGGATCCACAATAATTATCTTGAGCATGAGGGAAATCCCTACACGGAGTGCGTGCATTGATATGGTTTCCATTCATTCCACTAGGCGCCATTTCTAAACAATGACATAAACTATATTAATTTATGAATCAAAATACATAATTCTATACTTGTAAAACACTTAACACTAATTGAACTATTTATGGATATAATCCATAATCATAATTTTTTTTTTGAGAAAGTATATACTCATAACCCTTCATAGTGGTTTGTAAAGAAAATGAGAATTATCCTAAGCATATCCCCCGGGAGTGTCGTAACCAAGATTGCAGCAAGGCCCATTGTCGTGCACCAGTTCCCGTTCGAGTCTAGATCAAAGCGGTGTTTTTGGGTTTTACCCCTAGGTACATCTGTACCATAGCCACCTCTACCTACTCGTATCCAGACAGGGATGTATTTCTCGGAAAACACACAACATCTCTACAATACCAAAATTCTAGGAAGTTCTTCTATACTAATCCTCAAAGTCTATCTTTGGGCTATGTTCTCTAATCAGAGTTTTTCTAAATCTATCTTCCAAGGTTAGTACTAAACTGCCTCAGATACCAACTGTAACGCCCCGACCCCAGCTACCCAGAGTCGGTGCTTTACTTCGTAACATTGGCATGATCACCAAAGATCATGTCTCGAAAGACCGATTAGTTTAGTAGCCTTGGAAACACTAGATACATTCATAAACATTACATTACATAATAAAGTGAAAAACTACAATAACATGGTCTTCATAGTCCACACTCATATCCCTTTCTGACTGTCCGTGCAGGCCATTCATAAAATACTTCTTCACATCCTGGAAAATATTAAAACATTGAAAGGGGTGAGCTCAGATGCTATGTAAGGATAACAATATTGTGGAAGCTTTCATAAATAAACATTAACATTTAAGTCAATGTATAACTAAAACAAAAGCCTTTTAAACTTGAACTTCAACATAATCTGGAAAAAGTAAAATGAGATAATGGCATATACTTCTTCACATTGATATTCTACTAGTCGAATAATTACATGCAATATCAATAACCACTTTCATAATGATGGAATGCATAATGCCAGACTATCATAACCACGTAGTCAAGGCCTCGTGCCAAGAACACAAATAAGATTTTGTCATGGCCTCGTGCCAAGACACTAGTTTGTCTCATGAGACCTACCGATGCATCGAGGAGCTATAGCGGGCTCCACACGTCACTTATTAAGTCCAATGCATTCCTTATATGAATAGGTTTAAACATATCATAAACCATAACATAATCATATCACATAAAACATGCATAAAGGAAACATAACATTTCCACATTTCAATCACAAGATATCAATACAACACATTGATATAATAATAACACTTTCAAAACAAATTTCAATACCAAAAGAAAAGAAAAGTAAAACATGGTATTTATTTTTCTTTAAAAAAATGCTATGGCTTGTAGAGGAAGCCGAAACTCAAATAACGGTCATGGCGGCATAGAAGTCGTTGTCGCTGCATACGTACGACAAAAACATTCCCTTTTGTCATTTAGTAAATGCTTTGTATAAAAAGATTTATTTTGAATAAACGTAAAAGTCAAAGGGGTTTATACACCGTATAAAAGAAAGTTGTCTATAAAACCAAATATGCCTCAATGAAAAGAGATTGAGACGAAGTCCTTTACAAAGATCATTTTTAAATAAAATAGATCTATTATGTGTATTCACTATAATTACACATAAATAAAGTACAAATACAATAAAGGACATAATAATATCATGACGTAATTTGAAAGTAGGAGATTAACCCAAAGAATGGAAATTGGGTTAAGAAGTTCCCTTACAAAGATCATTTTTTAAATAAAATAGATATATTATGTGTATTCACTATAATTACATATAAATAAAGTATAACTACAATATAAGACATAATAATATCATGACGAAATTTGAAAGTAGGAGATTAACCCAAAGAATGGAAATTGGGTTAAGAAGTTCCCTTACCTTGCGTCCTGTCCTGACTCGACCGTTCTTTAACCTCCTGAAAAATAAACTAGAGTTAATTTATATTTAATTAAGAACCTTTTTCATGTTCATTATTCCTTTTATATCCCTTATTACCATGTTATGAACATTATGTAATTATTTATGTTTATAACGGTCATTTTGTCGATCTTAGGTACTTGAGTCAAAAATAAAATTCTTATAATTACAAGTTGTTCATGTGGTTATATATCCATTATATCCAGAATTATATTCATGATATAGATATCATATATCTCATATATATACATTTATAATATTCCATAACGTTTAGAGGTAAGAAATGAAATGCACCGTTCATGGAGACGGTAAGCCATACGTACGCATGAACGCTACTTTTATTTCTATTTTGTATTTAATGAAATCATAATGATATAAAGGTATATTATAATTCCAGTATAACATCATATATAATATCATTTACTCCATCCTTTATACACCCCACATATGGTATTAACGATTCAAATCACTTTGAGGGGGCGGTAGTCCGCACTTCGTAAAATGAAAATATTGTGTTGACACATAATGGAAACAATAAAGGTATGCCATAAATGAAAAATACAGAACCTTACGTAAAACATAAACATATTATATATCATTTATAAATATAGTGACATATTAATGGCCACCTGTGAAGGTGTTTTATGAGTGTTGAACAATCATCGTTTCGTGAGGCAGAAATTCGCCATCCACAGAAACTGTATGTTATTTAACCATTAGATGTAGGTGTTTGTAAATGTAGCTTGAATACTCATTATAAAAACATCAGAGTATATTGAGGATACTGGTGGTGTTACAAAATAAAGGAATAAAAAGAGTTTAGGGGTTTGGATAAGAAAAATAAAACAAAATAACATAAGAGAAGACATTACCTTAAATTTGGGTAACTCTTTTGATTTGAGCCAAAGGCTTCCTTGGGAATAATTTTGCCCAAAGTGAGGCTTCTAGTAGTAAGGTAGGGAAGTTGGGAGAGTATTTGGGCAGAGTTTGGCTGAGCCAAGAGGCATTGAAAGGGTGAGCAAGGTGGTAGTGGTGGGGGCCTTTTATAAGTGGAGAGGAGGGGCACTCTTGGAAAGTAATGAAATATTACTTTATTATACAATGCTTTTCGGATTGTAAAGGTCCCACACTTATATAATTCGAGGCTAAGGTGATAAAGGTTCGAAATATACCCATCCAATAGTCTTTGGACAAGTGTAAGACTTGGATTTGAGATTATATTTTCATTTTATTAAAATCGTTAAATAATGAGGTCATCGTTGCATCATCATGATGTCATAAATAATTTAATTTATTTAATGTCTAAAAATTATAAAAAAAATTCTATGATGTAGGAAATCTTTTTATATGTCTAATAAATATTTATAGTCAAAAATATGACTAGTATAACCCCATGTAAAAATTGTTTTAGTAAAACATTTCATGTTTGTGTCATTTTTTACTTTAACATTAAATAAAAGGTATTTATGTCATTTTCCAAATAAATTGGCTCCATGGGGTCCCCAAGTTGACCCATGTATTTTCTTGGTCGGCCGTGGAACATCCAATGAGGGTAAGACATGTGTAAAGCTCATCTCATTTTATTAAAGCATTATTTTTACCTTAAACTACACTAATTACCACTAATCGCGATTAAAAACATAATAAGTTACTATTCACTAAAAAATTATTTTAATCTCATTGAACCACATTTTACGTCTTAATGACAACCATGTCTGTCGGATTTTTGAAAATCAAAACACAATGATGGAAAAATTTCATTTAAATGGAAAATCAGTTTTTATAAGTACCACTTAGTGGTTTCACTATTCATCAAAAATTGATGTTTTTCAGAAAAATCCAAAAAATTCACCCTAAGCTATATTTGATATTCCGATTTCAAAAATGATGTCTATTTTACAAAATTACAAACATATAAGTTGCATTAATTAATTTTATAATTAATTCCCGCTGTCACAACAAATAGCGTGTTTTTAAGAAATAATTTATATCAAAAGATTGACAATTGTTTATGTCCAATTTCAATGTTAAATTAATTCTAATGACCACCATTGGATAAAATGGAAAAAATATATTATAATTAAACTTTAAAACCACAAAATAGTATAATTTATCACTATAAATTATTTTGATAAAAAAAGTTGTTTTATGTATTTTTCATTATTCATAAAAAAATTGAAAGTTCTCAGAAAATTACAAAAAACTCAACTTAAGATAATTTCGATATTCTGAATACAATAATGAAGTCCATTTTGAAATATAAAATTTATATAATTTTAAAACGTGGGTATTACTATTCATAATGGCTACTTTGATTAGTTGCGGTGTGTTAGAACTCGAAGTTGCGTACAATGCAAGCTATTGCATTATTGAATGAGAAGTGTATCATAGAAGATCAGGGTGTTACATACCATCCATTCTTCTGAAATATGAAAACATATATCATGCGTATATGTCGAATAATTCATCTACAACGAAAAACGATCGGTGTTTTATTTCAAGTAGACATGGATGTTAATAAGGAAATATTTTATTCTTATATATGAAATCTAGTATTCAATAATGATTCTAGATGATTTAATATTTATATTCCTTTATTTTTCTCTGTTATTTGAAAAAATAAATTTTCTTTTATTTGAACATAAAACTTACTGTCTCAACAAAAGATTTGATTAATTTATTTATATTTAAATTTTTTTATAAATACAATAACATATGTAATTAATTTATATGATATTTAATTCATAATTCGGTTTTTTATTCTATAATATTAAATTTACAAAGACCAAAACTTCCAAACAAAATCATACATGAAAAACAAATCACTTATCACAAGGAACATTAATTTTAATAATAAATTGTTATTAAACGGTTGGTAAAATGTTGTTAGTAAAAAATATATGATATCATATATATATATATATATGATTATAGTTCTATATTATATTTATAATAAATAAATTTCGATTATATCTGATTATTGTACACATTAAAAGGAATTTTAGACTCAAGGTAAGGGATTGTTATCTCACTTTTATTTATGCAGGACACATGCTTTATTCGCCATTTGTTTATATTATTTTGTGTATATACTTTCTATAGAATTATTTTATTACTATTATTATTATTATTATTATGGGATATACATATCTATCTAAAGTTTTATCCATTAGTGGGAATATAATCCCAATGTAACTAATCTTGTAAGTGTTTTTGGATACAGTCTCATTATTTATCAATATTGTATATGATTTTTATTTTGATGATAAAATATTATAATATATATCTCAAGAAACTAATGAATATTCGTATAATCTATTTATTTATTAAATTACACGATTTCCATTAATTTTCAAATATTTATGTACACAATTGAAAAAATAGGTTTTTAAGGGAAAACCAACATTATATCTCTCTTTGGTCCAAAATACATTCTATTCTATGTCCATGATTTCTATAAATATTTTATATAATTTTTTTTACTATTATCCCAATATATTTTATGTCATTTTTACCCATTCATAACTATTAAAAGAAATTATATAGTATGAAAATCAATGAAATTTTATGAATAAGTTACATTTTTTAACCATTATACAAGAGTAAATGGAATGATTTATTTTAACTGATATGACATGTTTTGAATTTATTTCAATAATTATTGATAAATTATTTGATGATTACTATACATGTTTCAATTTTCTTTTTCAATAATATTTTTTCACTAATGTTTATGAAAATTTGATATTTTAAAATGTGATTTTAAAATTGAAATTTTGTTTTATTAATTAATATTTTTGTGTATTTTTTATAGAATTTAAACCCATTAACAATATCAAACATAGATGTTTCTTATGATTTACATGATATATGATTTAATGATAAGATTATAATCCCTTATCAATTTTTTTAATAAATATGGTGAAAAAATGATTAAGAAACTCGTTTCATTCTTAGAGGTTTTGCCATGATGAAATGCTTTTAAAACCCATATCCTTTTTATATGTTATGATATGATGAATGATTTTGTAGAACAAATATATATGATTGTCATTTTTTGATTGCTGGGAAATGAATTATATATAACTCAAACTAATTGGGTATTGAATAAATTTCTATGAGTTCTATGGTTACATTAGAGGTTATATGAAGCCCAAAAAAACAATGTACACCACAGGTTATCCAAATACCCAAATAAGGTACCCATAAAGTTATATGAGGCCCACCTCCAATATATCTGTGGTTATTCTAATCCAAACATTTAAGGAATTTATTTTTGTTTACAACCAACATAATATTTTCTACAATTCAATATATTCCACAAATATCTGACCTAATGAATATTTTAGGACCTCATGGATTATATTTTTTGATTACTTAATGCTTCATAAATTATGAACTATAATGTTTTCGGCCATGACTCATGTTTATGATCAATGAAATGAATAATATTCTTATAAAATTTTATTTTTTATGTTCTCATAACCATGTTCTCATGATAGGTTGAAATTTCACTTGTTACCCCTTATATATAATATGAGCTCACCCAGTATTATGTTTCCTATCCCCCTATTATGAATGATGCTATTATGTATTTTATGTTTATGAATGGTGATAATTATGAATAACATAGTAGGAGATGATATATTTAACTTATTAAATAGTTTTCTACGTGTCCAAGATTCTAGAGAGACTAGGCCAATTGGATATTGACATTGATAATTTTGTTATGTAATGGATATTCAATGAAAAAGATATAATAGCTATGTTTGAAATGATTGGGTTATGATAGAGATGGATTAAAAAATTATATTACTATTCCCATAAAATATTCTAAATCAATGAAACATGATGAAATCCCAAATGGAAAATAAAAAGAATCATGTTTTCTTGAGCCTTTTATGATGCAACATCAACCATATATTGGTGGTTCTACATACTCATTATTCACTGTAAAATGGATCTGTACCAGAAAAATGATATTTTATATTCCAAAAAGTTTTAATCCTAATAATTTATTTTGTTATATAATTTAAAATGTGGATAAGATCAACATTGTACTCATATCAATAACATTATCTATAAAATGATACTTACTCCACATAGTGGGATGAGTTTATGATCTATATTCCCAATAATTACTTTACTCAGATTCTTCATTAAAAAATCATAAGGAAATACTTGAACCAAAATAGAAGGATGGTGAATCTATTTAAATCTATATAGAATTATTTTTGAAATTCATGAGGCAAACTTGTGGTATTAACATCCATTCATAATGTAAGGTTGATCAATTCATTAGTGGGAATAAAATCCCAATAATGATGAAATAATAGTCTATAATAGATATGATTAAATAATTTTATAATCTAGAAAGGATGAAATGTATATTAGAGTTACCTATCAATCTCATAGACTTGATAATAATAATAATATGGAATTCAAAGGAAATTCGAAACATCATGGAGATAAGTTGATGGTTTTCATATATAATAAATGTTCGGAAGGAAACATGTTGAAACATGTATTAAGAGGACTGGTAAATGTTTTATGTGTGGAATGGAAGGTTGTCATGACCTGTCCCTTGGTGCTCATGTCGTGATTTCCCCATGCCCGCCTTCCATAGGACAGGGGCTGGAGACTAGAACCAAAAGGATTAATTCCCTATAATTTTAAAGGAATTGCCTTCATACCATGAAATTCTCACAAATGAGCACACAGATAGATACAAAACACTAACTAAACAGTATAACAAAAGAGTATTGAAAAGTAAAAGGGGCTTAAAATACAAGCCCAACTGTAGAGTACAAGGAACTGGAATTACTACTTAAGAATGAAAAAACAGCTGATGGGTCATCCTCCTGGATTCCTACATGAAGGGTTGGTACAAATAGCCTCCCCATAATTCTATGTATGTTAGCCTCCTTCGTGTACCGACTCGTCGTAAGGTCATCCTCCGGGTAAAACAAAGTCTTAATACTCTCATCCTTAGTTGGAGATGTCTGTCATTTGCAATCAAAAAAATGAGGTGGGGGCATAGCCCATGAAGGGTTGAGTATAACGATACTCAATAAGGACCCTGATACCCTCATGGTCTCACAAAATCCAACAAGGATAAACCACAATGACAGAAATCCACAGATAATCCCACATGGGTATATTCCCATACATATAGCTGTGTTATCATGTAATCCATTTCAATCACGAGGTAAACACAAAAGTTACTGACCCCTCTCAACCTGAATTTTTATTCACATTATGGAAACCACGACTGGTGTAGAACTCCTCCTCTGTCGAGTATAGTCGGAATTCCATGACACTAAGGCAGTTCCAACTAACCTAGGACTGCTGGGGTACTTCTACTGTCAAGTACCATGGGTCAGCTGTGTCACCAAGGTGCTCCCCACCGTGGGTTTGCCACCAAAACCAGGCCATCTCCCTAATATCATGTAGAGGTACTCGTCCTGTCGAGTACCACGGGTCTGCCACCACAAACAGGCGCTCCTATGTTGTGGGTCTACCGAAACACCAAGGTGCCCCCTACTGGGCTAGTTGAGTGACTCCTAGTCAATCATTCAGCATTCGTCAAGCCTCAACCAGCTACTAGGACTCTGCACTTTTCTCACTCGTCACCCAAAGGATCTCCTCCACGAGATACTGGTCAAAACTCCAACTATCATGAAGTCCCCAAAAAATTTATCTCAAAGGTCTGTCACGTCATAAAGGTCTCAACGCAGTAGATGGCATGTCAATCAGATGCCCGGTCTGTGAGTTATTTTTCTTTTAGTCTCGGGGGCCCGGTTGGATTATTGCATGATCCAACCTGACTGTATGATAACTAAACCCCAAACTCTAGTGAAGTATACTAAAATGGACCACCATGCTTCAATATTACCAGCGCCAACGACGGTTCGTCAAACAAATTTCTGGTGCCAAAGATATGGCCAAAAGAAAGTAAAGGGTCGGTAGTAGGCCCGGGTCTAGTCCCACCCGGTCGGACCAACCCGGCCTAACCCAGACTGGGTCGACCCAGTTCGGGTTGACCCAGCTTGTCCCATTTGGTTTATCCTTGCCCATTTGGGCCAAGCCCAGCCGGCCACGATGGCAGTTCGGCCTGGAGGGGTCCGCGTAGGTGGCTCGACCCAATGGCGTGGTTCGGGCGACGCAGACGAGAAGGCCATCTCGACCGGACATCACGAGGGTCGCGGCTCGAGCATCTCGGCCTGTGAGCCGGGAGGCGGAGGGCGGCCGGGAGCTGGTAGGTCAGTGGGCGACCGAGAGTCATGCAGGCGGCTGGGCAGCCGAGAAGCCAACTAGTCCCAGGAATGCCACTGGGCAGCCAGGAAGCAGGGATGGTGTTTCGGCTGGTGCGCTGCGTGGGTGGTGCGGGTTTCTGAAACGGTGGGTAGCGCAATCATTGACTGTTGCCTTCGTCACCTCATTGTTTCGTTGCCATTACGAAGAACATCACAAAAGATATCGATGGAGGGAGATGAGCCATGTTATTTTTCCCCGCACCCTCCGCGTTTAGGGTTATAGAAATCAGATCATAAGAATGAATCACAACAACCCAACCACAAAAGTAAAACATCCTCGTTCTTCTTTTTTAATGAATGGTAGAACATAGAACATAAATTAAATTAAACCCCTACATCATCCCACAAATTTAAATCCCAGCCCGCAAGTTATATCATTCACAATGATGCTTTGTTTCAGATGGGAAAAATAAATGAATAATATCATATTCAAATAAAACCCCAACATGATCGTCGGTTTGTGTGTCGGCTCGTCGTAGTTGAAGACGTCCTACGTCGAAGGAGGTTTCGATAAATAAAGTCGATGATGGTCCACACCAGCGTTCTTCATTGGAAGAATGATTTCTTCGTTCTTCATTCTTCACTGGTGAGAGATTTTCTCTCTAATATCTCTCCCCTCCAATGTTCTACCATGAAGAATATGTCAAGACAAAATAATAGATTATGTTTATCTATTATTTAATTGTTGGAAGAAAATTAAAATGGGTTACACAATTAATTGATAGTGTTGGCTTAAATAATTAATGAAGAAGATTTGGCATATTTAAGAGTTTTTTGAGTTGAAGAGGCTCCCCTACACTAAATCTAAGTTTGAGGGTTTCTCCCCATTAATGGGGAGTTTCAAGGGGGTTAATAACCTGGGAGGTCCCCACCATAATAAACATGAAGAGGCGGTTAGGTTCGGGTGGTCCCCACTACCATAACCTCTCATGGGAGGTTGTGGTGTGGGGGTCACCACCTCTAACTTCTACATAGAGGCATTAACAAACAAAATAAAAATAAAGCTACACAAAATTATTTTTATTTAATTATTTCACTATAAAGCCAAATGATATATTTTATTCTTAACCCACTACCATCAAGGTGATAGTCTCCTTAGCTGAATACCAGCGCTATGAGTTCAATGGTGCACTCAAGATTCAATTTGGAGAATATGTTCAAATGTTATAAAAACCCACTCGTATTCTTACTGAATGTACACACAAAAATATTAGAAATTGATTATAAGCACACTGGGCTTTGGAATCACACACCTTCAATTTTCAAAGACTCGCAAGATTCCCATGTTTTTATGAAAAAAATTTCGACGAAAATTTCTGGTCGTTACATTCTCCCCACCTTTGGGCTTTACGTACACATAAGCTACAACTCAAACTAAGGGAACATGTGGGGGTATCGAGCATGCATCTTTGCCTCATCCTCACATTTCTCTTCTAAAGGTTCTTGTTCTTCCAGCAAACACACACCATAGGTTTGGACTGTCCATATAGGGCCAGATCTAGTCGATCCTCAATCACGACTGGAACCTCTGTAAATGATGTCCCATCATCGACGTCCATCTCTCCATGGTCGATGAAGGGATAAGGGTCGTGCATGTATCTCCTCAGCTGTGATACGTAAAATATGTCATGAACCCGGTGAAACTGAGGTAAATGAGCTATATGGTATGCCACTTTGCCCACAATTCTGCAGACCTTGTATGGTCTGATGAATCTCAGAGATAACTTACCGCCTTGGCCAAATCTCTCTAAACCCTATCGAGGTGAGACCCATAGAAAGACGTGGTCACTATCCTCAAAATCTAGAGTTATCTGTCTCCGGTTAGCATACAACTTATACCTACTCTATACATTCTTAATCTTCTCTTGGATGATTTTCACCTTCTCTGTGGTAGCCCATACCATCTCTGGTCCCTCGAGTGCTGACTCCCGTGGGTCAGTCCAACATAGAGGGAACTGCAAGGTCGCCAGTATTACACCTCAAAAGGTGTCATCCCAATGTTGGAGTGATAGCTGTTGTTCTATGAAAACTACACCACATGTAAGTGATCTTCCCAACTGCGACTAAAGTAGAGGACACAAGTACACTACATGTCCTCGATAGTCTGAATGGTCTGCTCAGTCAGACCATCTATCTTTGGATAGAAGGTGGTTCCTATATGAAGCTACATCCAGAAATCCTCCTAAAATGCCTTACATAGCAGGGAACTAAATCGTGTGTCACAATTGGAGATAGTAGACGAAGGTACTCCTTGTATCCGGACAATCTCCTCCACATAGAGGCATCCCAAACTCTCTACTGAACCCTGCTCTCTGATCGGAAGGAAGTGGACCGACAAGGTGAGTCGGTCAAGGATCATCCAAATAGAGTCATCACCTCTAGATGTACGTTAAATTATAGTCATAGAATCCATGTATATCCCATCCCAATTCCACTCTGGAACCTTTAAAGTCTGAACCAATCCTGTCAGTACCTGATGCTCTGCCTTCACTTGCTGAAAAGTGAGGCATACTGAGACAAACTCTGCAACTACCTTCTTCATTTCCAGCCACCAGTGTTGTTATATGTGAACCTGGTACATCTTTTCCACTCATGGATGAACCACTAGAATGGATGTGTTGAATTCCCTTATCACATCCTCTTAAAGTGACACTAGTACCATGGTACATCCACTGAAGAGGACGATGTGCTTCCCACCATCATAAAATCCATCAGGAGCCTGCCCTGTGGATATTTATGCACATCATGTCTTACAGTCAACGTACTCATGCTGCGCCTCCTTGCCTTTCTGAAGAAGTGGGGGAGTGACCATAAGATACTTAAGAAAGGCTTCCCCATCTCTATCCACAAAGGATATCTAAAAAGCATCCACCTGCTTTGTCGCCTCACCTAGCAGCTGTAAACCAGATCTCCTGTTGAGCACATCTGCAACAACATTCCCCTTCCCTGGTGTATAGACTATCTCGAAGTCATATTCATAGAGGAACTAAATCCAACGTCATTGCCTCAGGTTCATGTCCTTCTGAGAGAAGAAATACATAAGACTATTTTGAGTAGAGTACATGGTAAAATGCTCTACCATCAGATAGTGTCACCACATTTTCAAGGTGAAGACCACTGTTGCTACCACCAAGTCATGGGTAGTGTAGTTCTGCTCATTCTATCTCAGCTGTCGTGAACCATAACTGATCATTGCTTCCTCCTGCATCAAGACACATCTGAGTTTGTTCCATGATGTGTCGCAATAGAATATGTACCCTATACCTTCCTTTAAAAGCCTTATGATAGGGACACTGGTCAGCCTCTGCCTCTTCTCTTGAAAGCTCTACTGGCATATCCCCAACAACACAAAGGGTTTCCCCTTCATTGTCATGGATGAGAGTGGTGCTGCAACTCTAGATAAATGTGGCACAAATATCAGATAATATCTAGACAAACCTCGGAAACATAGTACTTCTGTCACACTCCTGGGTGGCTCCCAAGAGAGTACCACCTCAATATTCACTGGATCCACTGCAACTCCTGCCTCTGATAAGACATTTCCTAGAAAGTGAACCTCTCAGATCCAAAACTGCCACTTTGAGAGCTTACCATAAAGCTGTTGCTCCTTGAGTGTGTCCAGTACTACCTACAAATGGTAGGCATGCTCCTCCTCAGTAGTCGAGAAGATCAGAATGTCATCAATTAAGACTACGACAAAGCGATCAAGGTTTGGCTGAAAGAACCTGTTCATGAGTCCCATGAACACTGCTGGAGCATTTCTTACACCCAGTGGCATAACCATGAACTCATAGTGGTTGTAATGACATCAAAAGGTCATCTTTTTCACATCCCCGTCTCAAACTCCGAGCTGGTGATAACCAGATCTGAGGCCTATCTTCGAGAACCACCACGATCCTTTCATCTGATCAAAGAGGTCATCAATCCTTGAAACTGGGTACTTGTTTTTTACTGTCACTTGGTTCCGACACCAATAGTGGACACAAATCCTCAATCTCCCATCCACCTTCTTGGAAAATAAAATTTTAGATTCCCTATGTGAAACACTGGGATAGATGAATCCCTTCCCCTATAAGTCCTCCACCTGTATCCGCATCTCGCGAAGCTCCATGGGAGCCATCCGATACACTGGTGTCGATATTGGTTCCTTTTCATGGTACAAGTCAATGTAAAATTCCACCTCTCTGCGAGGAGGTAGACCAAGGTATCTTCAGGGAAAACATCTGCGTACTAGTCGACCACTACAGGATAGATCAGACTCTCCACATCAACTGCTCTGAGGGTAAGGCATGCCAACTGATGAGTTAGTGGCTGCACAATCATCTAGGTATGTCCGTCAAGTGCTGCAAAGTTTCCCTTCCCACTAGTGAAGGTAGACCTGTTCCCATCCATGTGGACACAACGCACTTTGTGCCTAATACAGTCAATATGAACATGGGTTGTAGATAATAAGTCTATACCCAAGATGACGTCATAAGGCCTCGACGTCGCTACTAGAAGATCCCAGCTAGAGCTCTCACCTAGTAGAGTATGCTCACACTGTTGGCACCAGTGCGTAATTTTCGAATCTGCTCTCATAGGAGTCTCTAGACGTAAGTGTAACATCCAGAGATTTTATGAATATTATTCATTTAAATTTAATTGATGTCTTGTTTTATATGCGACACCAAAATTATCTTCTGCTATACGCAACACCGTATTAGCTTGCAGTATACGCAACACTATTCTTGGCTGTTGTGACACACAATTTCAAGTTCATTTTGTGAAATTATTCTATGAAAAATTATCTATAGATTTTGATTAATGTATAAATGAAATATGTTTTGATTATGTTATATGCAACACCAAATGGAGCTTTCACAACACACATCCTGGACTTGGATTGCATTACACGCAATCAAGACATTCCTCATAGCGTGTGTAGTATGCAATACCTAGTTTCACTAAACGAGATATTATTATAATATTATTATGAACAAGCTGTTATGAATAGTAATACCCAGTTTTTGAAATTTTATAAATTTTATCATTCAAAATGGACTTCATTTTTTGATTCAGAATATCGATGTTAGACTAGGGTAAATTTTTGGTATATTTCTGAAATCTTTAAATTTTTGATGAATAGTGAAAACACTGGGTTACTATTTAAAATCCAACATTTTATTTAAATAATTATTTCTTTTATTTAAATTTATTTTTGGTAAAAATTGATACATAATACTTATATATGTTCAATGTAATTCATTAGAGTCATTTTATAAAAAATTTAGATATATAAAAATTTTATTTAACTTTTCACCTTCTTTTACCTTCTTCCTAGGAAATTTAAAAAATTTACATAAAACATAATTTGACCTCTTCTGTGAGTGGAATTTTGAAAATCTGAGAGACATAGCTATTATCAAGGAGTAAAATGTGTTTCAATAAAATAAAAATAATTTTTGGTGAATAGTGACTTTTTTGCTTTTATTTGCCACAATTAAAAGTAAATAGCGTAATTAAGGGTAAAAATGATATTATTATTACCCTAAAAATGTCCTAATTATATTGGATAAGTTTAATTAAACCAAAAAAACCCTAGGAACAAAATATTACCCTTTAGGTCCACTTGGATTAGATTAGGACATTTATTATTATTTTATTTAAAAAATAGTTAAAATAGCTAAAATAAAAGTTTAATAACTAAAACATTTTTAATATAGGGTTATACATAAAATAAATTCGACTATAAATATTCATTATAAAGCTAAAAATATTTGATACCTAATGGTATTTTATTTATAATTTTTAAACATTAATTAATTTAATTTTTTGGACACAATGGTGATGTAGTAATTACCTAAATAATGAAATATTAAAATAATTGATATTATAAATAGAAAAATAAATGTAATTTGAGACTTTTTATGAATTCCACTAACATTATAGGTTAATATGAAATGTTATTATTGATTTAATTATCTATTTTCGAACTAATCATGCTGTTATAATTTTTACAATAATCATGTACCAAATAGTGTCAAAATTGACGTAAAATAGTTTTTAAAACAAATATTATATTATTAATTATTATTCTATTCATAAATCTAAGGATCAGCCAAATGACTTATATAAGGTTATATATATATTAATAATTAACCATTTTTGGTTCTTTTGGCTTGTTATAGTAAGTTTAATAACCATATAGTGTAAGAAAACAAGAAGACACAGTAGAAGTTAAATAATTTATCTTAGAGTTATATCTAAATGATAATGTTACAATAGTAACCTAAACTTGCCTAAAACCTATTGGTTGAGAGTATCTCGAACTATCCCCACCTTATGTTTTAAATAAATCAATTTATATCTATTAAAAACCGAATATGACTTTATTATAAAATAATATTTTATGTTTTTCCAACGGTGCCCCGCTCCTCCCTTATAAAAAGGGCACCCCTTCCCTCTTCTCTTCACACCCTTTTGAGACTTTAAGATCTGACAAAACCTACCAATTAATCTTCTTGACCTCTCTAGTTATATCATATAGGTTCGGGTCTTCTTAAAATAAAAACTCTAGTGCCCTAAGAAGAAGTTTAAAGGAGGTGCGTCGAGGAAGAGGTAATCTCTTCTACGGACTCTTTCAACTTTTTTCTTCTTATACTAACTATTCTATTGTTGTTTCATTATAAAGTAATAACATAAGTATTATTTATATAATTTTATGTTATTATATATATTAAACAACCCTTTTTCACCTTATATCCATCATACGGAAAACAAAATCACCGTGCATGCGTACGTACGGAATACCGTCTCCACACGGTGGTGTAATAAGTTTTCCCACCACCACCTTACTTGGATGGGTATAATGGGGTAAATAATAACTATATATGATTAATATAACATAATATTGTTTCTAAGATATTATATCATCCACTCCAATTCCATTCAATAAATATGGGAACGATATCATCGCTCATGCATACGTATGGATTACCGTCTCCACGACGCGATGAGACTCATTTTCCATGTTAACAATTCATGAATGATTATAAAGTATATATAATAAGTAATCATGAATTATATGACATTATAATGCTACTGGATTTATTTATATATATATGTATGTAATATACTTAATTTCGTTCAAGTCAACAAGGAAAATAAAACAGTGTTCATTCGTACGTTCGACCTACCGTCTCCATGAATGGTGTATTTCATTTCATTCATATATCTATTATATATATGTATATACTAAATATATATGATATATAAATCATTATTTACATTCTGAAAGTAATTAAATCTTGATATAAGTAAGAATAATATCATGAACAACAAATCGAAACACGCACGATAAATGAAACAATTTTACCCAAAACACTACATTAACATGATATTTAAAAAAGAACGGGTATTATAAAGTCATAATTGAACCATATATGATATCATAACAATGAATATGATTCTTTAATAAGTCAATGAAAATATTTAAATCATTATATAGGAGGTTCGGATACGTACGAAGTATATCGGACCTAAGGTTAGGGATAACTTTTCCAGTCTCGTTTTTATCCGAGATTGTCTATTCGTAATAATTTACTGGGGTTATATTTATCATCCATGTCCCTATTTTCTAAAAATGGTTTCATGTATGTTTAAATTCCTTTTTACCCATTTTTGACTTTTACCATGTGTTATGAAAGGAATCTTTCTTTTTTTTACCATACAAGGAACTTTTTGTCTTTTACGAAAAAATGTACGAGGATAATATTTTTTTAACTTATATTAAATAAATGGATTTTTACGATTTTATAATGCCTTATTTTCATGAAGATTACTCTACAAGAATTCATGACTATTTTCAACATAATACTTTTCATTAAAATTACCATTAAATTTTATGAAAATATATTTACTTTGAAAAAGAAAGGATATTTTCCTCAAGAATTAATTTAAAGTGTTTTATCAAAACCATTTTCCATCCTATATGATATAATTTTATATGTGTATGATTCAAGTATAATGCCTATATGATTTAAATGGTTTCATTTTTCTTTTGATTAACTGATATCCATTTTTTTATATGGATTATGTTTTGATGGGATGATGTTTATGAAACCCATTTTATTCTTTGGGTTATGATGAATGATTTATGTTTATGTTGTGGCCCACATAAGAATGATTTAATTATGAGATGGGTGGGACCTATATCTCCATATAATTCCTTGGGTAATGATTTATATCTCATGAGATAGACATGGCTGGAATGATAAGTTAATCTGGTTCAGTGATATAGGACTGGAACAAGGAGTGAACTCTATTTAGAAAGGGACTTTGTCTTGTAAGATGTCCTTGGCAGCAATGCCTTGGCTACTATGGAAATCATATCACGTGATTAATGGTATTCCATAATTAAATGTTTTATTCCCATGGTATTTTATCAGGATTAATCATCTTTTATGATCTATGCCTTATGTACACAATTTTTTATGTCATTTATCAATATTTGGATGTTTAGATTTTATGCTAATGTTTTTAAATTCTAATGTTTATGGATTGTTTTATGTTCTCTATTTTTACACTTATGGGGTATTTGAGCTCACCCTTTATATGTTTTCTTTTCCCTAGGATATAAAGAAAGGTTTTAGGTTAGAAAACAGAAGGGGAGGATCTTTATGGGAGACGTCGAATATCTTTCAACATGATTAGAAGATTATGTTCCGAGTTTCTAAGGACACTAAACTATTACGATCCATGCGTTTTGGTTTTGGTTATGTATTATGTATTCCAAAAAATTAATATACTATATATGTACTTCATGCTTCGGGTCTCTAAAATAATGATCTATCCGACAACTCCATCAGAATCTATGAGGTCCAAACAAGGCAGTGGCAATGAAAAAATGATTGGGACCTGTGTCTATAAGTACTACAGCTATGGTGGAGTAGAAAATGATCGTACCTCGAATCATATACAGAGCATCAAGATCATAATCCTCAGCTACATGGAGCTGATCTCTTTCCTCCCACCTACTCCTTCCAGTAGGGGTGGACCTCTAGGTGGTGGTGGTGGTGGTAACACCTCATAACGTCGTCCAACGCCAGCTGCCCGATTAGCTCCTCTACCATGTCCACCTACGCCCTGCGGATCAGCACGATCTAATCTCTATCTCTACCTGGGCGGTCCTTTGACAGTCTGTTGATCATCCAAACGACGAGTCGGATAGTCACGAGCCATGGAACCCTGCCCAACGAATGTGAAACATTGCCTGCGCCTGGAATGTATGTCTCTGCTCTTGGTGCCCTGCACAACCGATCCTAAGTGATGTGGTTGTCCACCTATAGGTCTGGTCCTCTTGGACCTCTGTAGCATATGTCTGCTACCAACTACAGAAGACTCTACTATGTGTCGACTGGTGGTGGATCTCGCAGTTGGATACTACTCAACAAGGAATCTCTCCTCTAGGAGTGCCCTCTCTAACACCCCTTAATGCGTTGGGATGCTGAGTAAGATCACCGAAGCTCTGATATCTCTCCCGAGTCCCTACTCGATGGTCCGGGCCCTTAAGAAAGAATATCGTACAATATCGGTGGAGTAGCATGAGAGGTCAATGAACCTCACTATGTACTAATCTACAGTCATACTACCCTACTCCATTAAATGTTGCTCTTATATGCGCATTTTACGAAGAGTCGCTGGGAAAATATCTACCCAAAACAGGCTCTCGAATTCTTCCTAGAGAAGGGTCATCTCATCATGGGCCTGGAGAATCAAGATCCACCATCTAACCACTGAATTAGGGTGGCCTCTAGCACATGTGGGTCCATCTATCCCCTGAACCAGGCTGTCCTTTGGTGCTAGAACTCATTTAATTCACTCAAGTGGTGTGAATCATCTGCTGCTGTGGTTGGTGGCATCGGTGGACCGACTGGATGTTGTACTGCGAATGCCTCCTCTAGAAAAGGGCCGGACCAAAAGGACTCATCACTCGATGGGATATCTGTGCATAAAAATATCGGGACTCAAGCTGGTCTTCCGCAGGGAGGCATTCTAAAAGAAACAGATGCGACACGATCAAAAGATTAAACCTGGTGAGCTGACCTTCTTGATATGACTTAATGAAAACTTTTGAAAAACACACGTGCAATTAGTGTTTCGTGCGATGAGTCAGAAATCAGAATTTAGGGTCTTGGTGTATGTATACGTCTGCTACCGCACCGACAATAGACTCCCTAAACTAAAAACCACACTCGGTACCCTTAACACTATTGATTCAAAGAAAAGTTCAAATTCCAAAGTCCTGCTTTAGAAATGACTCCCTTTGATAAGAATTTGTCATGAACCATCCCCCCGGGCCCGTGCGTGACTAACCGAAGCCTTCCTTCCATAGTCCATGGGATGGAGACTATCACCGAAGGTTTAATTCCATAAAACTGGGTAGGCATTGTCTTTATATCCTGAAACGCACACAACAGAGCACACATTTGGATAAAAAAACACTATGTAATCTATATTAATAAAAGTGTGATGAAAAGTAAAAGTGGTTAGAAATAAAAGCCCAAATGTAATGTATAAGGAACTGGAAATAAAAGTAAAAATAAAGAAAGGAAAAATAGCTGATGGGTCATCCTCTGGGATTACTACCTGAACAGTAGGTATAGATTCCATCCTCATCACTCCATGTCTTTTAGTCTCCTCTGTGTATTGACTCATCATAAGGTCCAGATTCGGGTACCATCCAGTCATGGTACTCTCTGCATAAGTTAGCGTTGTCTGTTATCTATAACCAACACAATGAGGTGTGGGAATAGCCCGTGCAGGGGTGAGTATAACGATACTAAGTAGGGATCCTGAGACCCTCAAGGTCTCACAAAATCCAACAAAGATAAAACAAAATTATGAAATCAACAAATGAGCCCCCTAGGTATATGACCATACATATACCTAAGTTTTGAAGTAATACGTCTCAATCATAAGGTAAAAACAAAAGATACTGACGCAGCTCAACCAAGATTTTTATTCACAAAATCGAAACCAAGATTACTTGAGAACTCCTCCTCTGTCGAGTACAGTGGGTCTTCTACGACAGCAGGGCGCTTTCCCCTAACCATGGACTACTGAGATACTCGACCTATTGAGTACCATGGGTCTGCAATGTCACAAAGGCACTCCCCACCATGGTTCTTCTGCCACAACTAGGCACTCCCCCTAATAGCCTGCAGTGGTTCTCCTCCTGTCAACTACCGCAGGTCTGTTGCCACTACCAAGAGATTCTCCACTGTGGGTCTTCCGCATCACCAAGGCGCTCCCCCCTGGGCTAGTCGAGTCACTCCAAGTCAATCGGTCACTGATCTTCATGTCTCAGCCAACTAATAGGACTTCGCACATTGCTCACTCATCAACGGAAGGATCCGCTCCATGAGATGCTGGTCAAAACTCCAACTGTCACGAGGTCTCACGTAGAAGTATCTCAATGGTCCATCATGCCATAGAAGTCTTAGTACAAGAGACGGCGCGTCAATCAGACGCTCGGTCTGTGAGTTATTAGTCTTTTAGTCCCCGGGGCCCAGTTGGATTCGTGCATGATCCAACCTGACTGTATCTTAACAATACCCCAAACTCCATTTGGGTATACTCAATGGGAACGTCGTGATACAAGATTACTAGTGCAGCCGACATATCATCATACAGACATCTGGTTCCAATGATATGGCCAAAAAAAGTAAAGGGTCAGTAGTAGACCTGGGCTGGTTCTAACTCAGTCGGACCGACCCGGTATGTCCCAGACTATGTCAACCTGGCCTGACCCGTTTGGTCTGGCCTGACCCATTGTGTTCATCCTGGCCTATTGGGCCTAACCAAGCAGGTCGTGAGGGCGGTTCTCCCCAGAGGGGGCCGCATTGGCGGCTCGTCCCGGTGGCGCAGATTCGGTTCAGCCCTGAGTGCCGTGAGGGGCGCGGGAGTCTAACTCGGCTGGGGCACCGCAAGGGGAGCGGCTCAAGAGTTCGGACTGGATGTTCAACTCAGCTGAATTCCACGAGGGGTGCGGGTTGTAGAGAATTCTGGGGGCACGGTCGTTGCATGTCGCCTTCATCGCCTCGTCTTTTCATCACCATGTTGAAGAACATCACAAAAGAGATCGACAGAGGGAGACATGCCATATTAGTTTTGCCCACACCCTCCGCGTTTAGGGGGATAGCAATAGGTTCATAAGAACGAATCACAACAACCCACCCCCAAAAGGAAACATCCTCATTCATCATTTTGGAAGAATGAAAGAACATGGAACTTAAAGGAAATGAAACCCTGCACATCTTCCCGCAAAAATAAATCCCATCCCACAAATAAAATCATCTACAATGAATCTTTATTTTAGATGGGAATAAATAAATGAATAATATCATATTCAAATAAAACAACTACTTGATCGTTGGTTTGGGTGTCAGATTGTCGTAGTCAAAGACATCCTTCATCAAAGGAGGTTCTGAGGAAGAATGTCGAAGTGGCTCCTCACCAGCGTTCTTTATTGGAAGAACGCGTTATTCATTCTTTGTTCTTCACTAGCGAGATCTTTTCTTTCAAGGCTCTCTCCCCTCCAAAGTTCCACCAAGATGAATATTCCAAGCCTAAATAAGACATTAATTTTATCTGTTATTTAATTGTTGGACCAAAATTCAAATGTGTTAAGCAATTAATTAATTGTGTTGGCTTAAATAAATTATGAAGAGGATTTGGCATAATTTAGTGTTATGGGAGTTGAAGAGGCTCATCTATACTTAATGGAAGTTTGAGGGTTTCTCCCCATTAACGGGGAGTTGCAAGGGGCTTAAAAACACGAGTTGTCCCCACCATAATAAACATGAATGGGAGGTTAGGTTCGGGTGAGTCCCACCACCATAACCTCTCATGGGTGGTTAAGGTGTGGTGGTCCCCACCTCCAACATCCACATGGAGGCTTTATCTCACAAATAAATATATAGCTACACAAATTTATTTTTAATTAATTTATTCTCTAAAAACCTAAAATCTATCTTTTTTTTTCTCGACCCACTGCCGTTGAGGTGAATGTCTCCTTAAGTGAATACCGGCGCTGCGAGTTCCACGGTGCTGTCAGATTTCAATTCTGAGCACCAGTTCAAAATTTATAAAAAACTTCTCATACATTTACTAAACAAACCCGAATAGAACATCAGAAATTGATTCTTGGCACACTGGGCCTTGGAATCAATTGAGGTTAATTTTGGTGGACTCACAAAAATCCCATGTATTTAAGAAAATATTTTCCACCAATATTCCAGGTCATTACAAAGGTAATCTGGGAATCAAATTCCTATTTTTAGGAATAAAATAACAATTAATAATATAATATTTTTTTTAAAAACTATTTTATGTCAATTTTGACACTATTTAGTAATTGATTTTTTTTGAATCTCATAAGAGAATGATTAGTTCGAAAAAAATATATTAAATCAATAATAACATGTCGTATTAAACTAGTAAATTATTGTAATTCATACAAAGTCTCAAATTACATTTATTTGGGTATTTATAACATCAATTATGTCAATATTTCATCAATAAGATAATTACTGCATTATCTTTGGGTCATAAATAAATTAACTTATTTAAAGTCTAAAAATTACAAATAAAATATCATTACGTAGGAAAGATTTTTATATTTCTAATTAATATTTATAGTCTAATTTACCTTTTGTATTACACTATATTAAAAATGATTTTCTTATTAAACTTTGATTTTAACTATTTTAACCCTTCTTTAAATAAATTAATAATAAATGTCCTAATATAATCCAAGTGGGCCTCAAAGGTCATATTTTATGACTAAGGTTGTTTTTGGTCGAATTACATTTATACAATAGAATTAGAAAACATGTTAGGGTAATAATAATATCATTTTTACCCTTAATTACCCTATTTACTTTTAACCGTGGTAAATAAAAGTAAAAAGTTATTATTCACCAAAAATTATTTTCATCTCATTGAACAACATTTTACATACTGAAATCAACTATGTCTCTCGGATTTTTGAAATTTCACTCACAGAAGCGGTAAAATTATGTTTTATGAAAAAATTCAGTTTTTTAACTACCACTTAGTGGTTTCACTATTCATCAAAAAATGAATGTTTCCAGAAAAATACCAAAAAGTAGGCGTAAGATATATTTGATATTATGAATTCAAAAATGATGTTTATTTTACCAAATTCAAAAACATAATAGTTACACTAACTAATTTAAAAATTAATTCTCATCTTCCAAACAAATAGCGTGTTTTTAAGAGATAATAAATATCAAAAGATTGACACTTGTTTATGTCTGGTTTAAATGTGAAATTAAATCAAATGAAAAACATTGTATTAAATTTTAAAAATATATTCTAAATATAATTTAAACCCACTAAAATTAATAATTTATCACTATTAATTATTTCGATTTAAAAAGTTGTTTTTAATTAAAATTTAGTAATTTTCACTATTCATCACAATATGAAAGTTATCTGAAAAGTACCAAAATTTCACCCTAAGCTAATTTCAATATTCTGAATCCAAAAATGAAGTCCATTTTGAAAAATAAAATTTACAAAATTTCAAAAAGTGGTTATTACTATTCATAATGACTAGTTTGAATAATATTTTAATAGCATATCGTTGTTTAGTGAAACTCGGTATTGCGTACTACACATGCTATCGAGGAAGGTATCCATTGCGTGTAATGAAAGGAAAGTCAAGGATTCGTGTTGTGAATGCTCCTTTTGGTGTATTTTAAAACACAAGACATTAATGAAATTAAAAAGAATATTTTTCATAAAATCTCGGGGTGTTACATTCTACCCCCCTTAAAATAAATTTCGCCCTCAAAATTCGTCGGGGTTATAAATGGTTTACTACTCGAAAGTTTCTTTAATAGAAACACACATTGTAAAAAGGAATACCAAAACCAATCTTTAAAAACAAAAGCCTGAAATGTAACGGTTACCCAAATAAACTAATCACTGTATTTCCACAGAGGTTAAAATATGGAAATGGAAGAGAAATCTAGCCATCATGTTTTGATGGAGAGTCGTAGAGAACCTGGCTATAGAAAATCCAGCAATCAAAAAGACTTAAATTTGTGATGATATAAGGTACCATATGATTCATCAGATATAAGATCACTAGGACAACATTTTTGGTTTTCAAGATCATTTCCCTAAAGTTGATGAAATTGGAATTAGAAGAAATACTTTCGTGATTTTGGGATAGTATCACTGTTGGTCGTTCTTTTGACAATTTCCACATTATCTCTTAATTAAATGATGTTGAATTTGTCATTTGTGATGTGTTAGCAGATCATGTGATAGAATGATGTGGCATTCCATCTCTTTGAAATAAAAGGTTAGCAAAAATTATCAAATATATATAAGTCCATCTATTGTGAGATTAACTATATATGGTTCCTAAAATGGACATATAATTATTATATTATACTGCTTAATAAAATAAAACTAGTTTCTACTAAACAGGGACTTCCTATAGGCCAGTGGTAGGCGATAAAGGCTAGTCGCACTTTGGTTGTGGGTTCGATTCCCACATCCTTGTCCGACACGATGGGCTGTCACCCGTCCTGCAGGTTGTCATTTTTCTAAAGCTATAATACTATAACATCCCATAAATAATATCTAAAAAAGTTCTATCCTAACATATGTCCAACATAATCCATTCCAATCGTTAGGCTTATCTAAAATACTTCGGTCCAAGCTCATAGTATAAAAAAATGAATTCTTGAAATGTCACATAACAATCACGTGAATGCCATCATTTGTCCCCCATATATCGTAAGATATATCTTTTTGGTCAAATTAAAAACATGTGAATACCTTAATCATGTATTCCCTTGATGAATGAATACCCATTAAACCTTAGTGAAAACATGAATGCAGTCAAAAGTTAACTCTTTCCACATACCAAAATCCAAAAATTCTATATACTCAAACCATGATATAAACTTCTCTTTATATCAGTCATGAGCTCATGAATATGGTCAAACATTTCATTTTCTCATTTTCCTTTCATTTTGTGAATATCTTCTTTTTTTCCAAAAATATCTCAATCACATTCTATGGTTACCAGTACCATTGAAAACATCAATAGACCAATACATAAATATTACAATATTCCACGATACTATATACAACATTATTTTAGAATCCCATTACATAAACAGTTAATCATTCCACCACATTGTTGTCATATTCAACATCACCAATAGTGATCGCATGTGACTTCCCTTTTTACCTTTGACTTAAGTGGTTTCTCCTGTCGATCATCACTAACCCTTAGATTAGGGCATTTATTAGCATAATTCCCCATTTCCTTGCACTTGTAGCATTGAAGTGTTGGTGGTGCATTCTCTGAAGTCTTTTCTTTATTAACATCATTAGAAACCCTTTTTCCATTACTTCGACACTCAGCTGCTCGATGACCTTCTTTTCCACACTTAAAACATTTTCTAGTCCTTTTAAGACAATCTCCACCATGATTCTTTCTACACTTTGAGCATAAGGAAACGTTCATCTTCTTTTCACCATTATTCTGAGATTTCTCCTTGAACTCCATCTTTCGTTTCTTGTCAAAAATATGAGATGGATAAGTAACACCAAATTCCATTTCTACCTTGATATCACAATGCACAATTTCTTCATAGCTAGTTAAGTCTCTTATAGCTAATGCCCTTCGAAGATTTGGTTTTAACCCACTGAAGAATCGATCAACTTTACTTTCAGGTTGGATGATAAATCCAGATGCATACCTTGAAAGCCATGTAAAATTCGCTACGTATATACCAACAGATTCATCATCCTTTTTCGTTAGTTCAAGAAACTCCTTCTCCATCTTTCTTTGAAGAATATGAGGGAAGTACTTATTGAAAAATAAGTTCTTGAACTCGTCCCATTCCATGGACTCAATTTCATTTCTTTGCCTTGTATTCTTGATAAGATTTCACCATTGATCAGCTTCACCTTCCAAATGATATACTGCTAAGATGACTTTATCATGTTCGGAACATTGAAGAAATGAAAATATCTTTTCAGTGGTACTGATCCATTGTTCAGCAACAAGTGGATCAGAATACCCACTGAAAGAAGGTGGACGTTTCCTCATGAAGGACTCAATAGAATATTGTTCCCTTCTCTTCTCATTTGGAAGTCTAGAATGATTCATAGCTTGTGTAAGTATAACAATAATATTTTTCACTCCATCTCCCATAACATTTGTTTTTTCAGGAGGACAATCATTGCATTGTCCATTTCATTGATCAACACGGTTCCTTCGGGTTCCAGCCATCGTCTAAAACCCAAAAAGAATAGTGTGGGAGGAAAAAATCATGATAGGGAAAAAACATAATAAAGGGGGAGTACCATCAATATCTAACATCTTGGGTTACCTTAATTCTAGTAATATAACCTATACATATACTTAACCTTAGGGAAATCCCAAGGCATACCATAGAAATATCTCTAGGGATCTCACTAAAGTTCTCGCATCCTAGTTTCCAAAGGTTGACTAAACCTTTCCTTTGATACCAACTATAGAGACTCAAAGCTTGATGTACATGGACATTACATTACTTTTCCGGAGTACATAATACATAATAAAAACATACACACAAGGATCGTAATAGTTTAATGTCTTTGGAAACTTGGAATGTAATCTTCTAATCATGGTGAAAGATCGTCAACATCTCCCATAAAGATCTTCCACATTGTATTTCCTTACCTAAAACCTTTCTTTTGATCCTGAGGGAAAATAAAACATTAAAAGGGTGAGCTATAATGCTTAGTAATGGTAAGAATGGATAAAATAAAACATACCATATACATTTGAACATAAAAACATGAACATAATGTTTAAACATCAAAATCTTGAGCAACAACATAAAACATGGAAGTACATAAGGCATAGATCATAACGGAACATAAACCATGATAAAATATCATGGGAATAAAACATGTAATTGTGGAATCCATTAAGAACATGTAATGATTTCCATAGTAGCCAAGGAATTACTTCCAAGACCATCATAGTGGACAAAGTCCCATTCTGAATCGAGTTCACTCCTCGTTTCAGTCCTGTAACCCTGAACCAGATTAAATTACTGTTCCAGCCATGTCTATCTCATGAGATATAAAATATTTACCCAATGCATTGGAGGGAGATATATGTCCCACCCATCTCATAATTAAATAATTCTTACTTGTGCCACAAAATAAACATACATCATTCAAAATAACCCAATTAATAAAATGAGTTTCATAAACATCATCCCATCATTACATAATCCATATTAAATAAATGGATATCATTTCATAATATGATAAGTGAAACCATGTAAATCATAGATACATTATAATTGAAACATACACATATGAAATAATGTCATCTTAGATGAAAAATGGATTAGATAAACCACTTGAAATGAATTCTTGAGGAAAATATCCTTTTTTCTTCAAAATCATTTTCTTTTCACAAAATCTCATGAAATTTTAAAAGAAAAGGATTTTGTTGAAAATTTTCATGATGTCTTTTGTAGGAAGCTTCATGAAAACAAGGATTTATAAAACCGTAAACATCCTTTCATTCTGTATAAGTTAAAAAAACATTCTTCTCGTACTTTTTTCGGAAAAGTCAAAAATTACCTCGTACGAAAAAAGGAAAAAGTTTCCTTTCATAACTTTTACTAAAAATTCACCTAAGGGTAAAATTGGATTAAAAAAATGTGGCTAGATGGAAATAATATTAAATTTCGAAAAAAAGGATGTGGATGATAAAATACACCCCAGTAATTAGGAAAGTATAAACAATCTCGGATAAAAATGAGATTGTGATATTTCCCCTACCTTAGGTTCGATTTGCTTAGTAAGTGTCCGAAACTCCTGTATAATGATTTAAATAATGTCATTGATTTATTCCAGAATCATACTCATTGTTATTATATCATATATGGTTCACTTATGGCTTTATTTTACCCATTCTTTTGTAAATTCCATGTTAAAGAGCGTTTTGGGTAAAATCGTTTCATTTTTCGTCTGTGTTTTGACTTGTAATTATTCATATGATTACATAGATCATGATTAAATAATTCCAGAATATAAAAAATTATTTATATATAATATATATTCAGAATATACATATATATAATAGATCATTAAATGGAAAGAAGTACACCATTCATGGAGACGGTAGGCCGTACGTACGCATGAACGCTGTTTTCGTTTCCTTATTGAGTTGAATTGAATTAAGTAGAAGACATACATATGTATACAAATAAATATAGTATCATTATTATGTCAAATATTTCATTATTACTTATTATATATACTTTATAATTATTCGTGAATGGTTAACATGGAGAATGAATCTCATCGCGTCGTGGAGACGGTAGTCCGTACGTACGAATGAGCAATGATATCGTTCTCATGATCATGGAATTGTATTAGAGTGTATGTATACTATTTAAGAATCTATATCACTTTAAAATAATCATATATAGTTATTATGTACACCATTATACCCATCCAAGTAAGGTGTTGATGGAAAATAGATTATACCACGGCGTGGAGACGGTATTCCGTACGTACGCACTCGCGGTATTTTCGTTTTCCGTAGGATGGATAGATGGTGAAATAGGGTTGTTTGATAATTATAATAACATATCAGTATATGATGGATACTAATGTTATTACTTCATAATGAAACAACCTAAGAAGAAGAAGTGGAAGAAGAAATAAAGTTGAAAGAATCGGTAACAGACATTACCTATTCTTTGAAGCGCCTCTTTGAGATCTCCTTTTAGGGCACTAAAATTGGTATGTTAGGAAGACCAGAACCTGTAGGATGTTTTTAGGGAAGTGGAGAAGAGAATTTTTCAGGGGTTGGCCGAGCATGAAGGCTCAAAGTGGTGTGAGGAAGAGAGGGAGGAGGTGCCCTTTTATAAAGGACGAGAGGGGCTCTTTTGGAAAAACTAAAAATATTATTTTATTGTAAAGCCAAATTCGGTTATAAATAGAACCAAATTGATTTATTTAGAAGCTATGGTGGGTACGGGTTAAAATCCGCTCAACAAATAGAATTTAGACAAGTTTAGGTTCCTATTTTAACCTTATCATTTATATTTAACTTTAAGTTAGATAATTTTACTTTTACCGTGTCTTTTTGTGTTCTTACACTATAAGGTAAATAAACATACTATATGAAGCCAAACGAACCCCAATTTGTTTATTATTAATATATATAACCTTATCTATGTAATTTGGTCGAACCATATATTTTTAGGAATAAAATAACAATTAATAATATAATATTTGTTGTAAAAACTATTTTATGTTAATTTTTAAACTATTTAGTAATGGATTTTTGTGAAACTCATAACAAAATGATTGGTTAGAAAAAAGTTAATTAAATCAATAATAACATGTCATATTGACCTATAAAATTATTGTAATTGATAAAAAGTCTCAAATTACATTTATTTGGGTATTTATAACTTCAATTATTTCAATATTTCATTAATAAGTTAATTACTGCTTCATCTTTGTGTCATAAATAAATTAACTTATTTTAACTCTAAAAATTAAATATAAAATATCATTATGTAGGAAATATTTTTAGATTTCTACTTAATATTTATAGTCGAATTTATCTTATGTATAACCCTATATTAAAAATTATTTTCTTATTAAACTTTGATTTTAACTGTTTTAACCCTTTTTAAATAAATTAATAATAAATGTCCTAATCTAATCCATGTGGGCCTAAATGGTAATATGTTATTCCTAAGGTTGTTTTTGGTCGAATTAAACTTATCCAATAGAGTTAGGACATGTGTTAGGGTAATAATAATATCATTTTTACCCTTAATTACCCTATTTACTTTTAACCGTGGTAAATAAAAGTAAAAAGTTACTATTCACAAAAAATTATTTTCATCTCACTGAACCACATTTTACATACTGACATCAACTGTGTCTCTCGAATTTATGAAATTAAAATCACAGAAGTGGTAAAATTATGTTTTATGAAAAAATACAGTTTTTTAACTACCACTTATTGGTTTCACTATACATCAAAAAATTAAAGTTTCCAGAAAAATATCAAAAATTAGGCCTAAGCTATATTAGATATTATGAATTCAAAAATTATGTTTATATTACCAAATTCAAAACATATCAGTTACATTAACTAATTTAAAAATTAATTCTCATCGTCAAAACAAATAGCATGTTTTTAAGAGATAATAACTGTCAAAAGATTGACACTTGTTTATGTCTGGTATAAATGTGAAATTACATCCAATGAACAACATTGTATTAAATTGTAAAAATATAGTCTAAATATAATTTAAAACCACTAAACATAATAATTTATCACTATTAATTATTTCGATTAAAAAATTTGTTTTTAATTAAAATTTAGTAATTTTCACTATTCATCAGAATATGAAAGTTATCCGAAAAGTACCAAAATTTCACACTAAGATAATTTCAATATTCTGAATCCAAAAATGAAGTACATTTTGAAAAATAAAATTTACAAAATTTCAAAAAGTGATTATTACTATTCATAACGACTATTTTTAAAAATATTTTAATAGCATATCATTGTTTAGTGAAACTCGGTATTGTGTACTACAAACGCTATCGAGGAAGGTCGAGATTGCGTGTAATGAAAGGCAAGTTAAGGATGTGTGTTGTGCAAGCCCCTTTTGGTGTAGCATACAACACAAGACATTAATGAAATTAAAATGAATATTTTTCATAAAATCTCGGTGTGTTACACTAATCTCGTTCCACTCAATGTTGGTGGAATTATAGTGCAAAAGCATGGAAAATGACCAATACGTCAACATGTTCGACACTACACAGGTTCTATATCACATTGGGGGCTTCTTTTTCCATGGTCCCCCACAATGTTGACACACCACAAAGCATCAAGTATTGATACTCTAGCTTCGACTTCCACTAATTGAGATGCCTGAACTCTTTGGATCTATCAATTATTACTGCTTGAGGAAAGAACATATCATAGAATCCAGTCTAGAAATTAACCCATGACATGCCCTGATGACAACAAGACTGGGTAGCCGCACCCCCCCCCCCCAACATTTTGATAAATCCAACATCATGTATGTAGAAAGTATCACACCTTGATCTAGATGCATTTTTAGATTCTGAAATATAGATTGCATGGACTCTATCTAGGACTCAATAGTCTGAGAATCACCATCCCTAGAAAAAGTAGGAGGATGTTGCAGATAGAAATTGTGGGAAAGATAATCCATCATAGGTGAAACCCATGAAGAAACATACATTGAATGTATGAGACATAGAAACCTTCCACAAACATGATAATCCGTGCTCAGATCAGGTACAAGAGGCGGTGCATCAAGTTTCACTCTTAGAAGTAAGACTGGAGTCACAGGGCTAACCCTGTCTAGAGCATGGGTGTAACCTCCCACTTGGTGAATGATATGAGGGCTTCAAAAAGTAATTTATCAAAAAATGAAAATAAAACACCTTATAATAAGATTATGAGCCTAAGATAGCATCACTAGTGGAAACATAATTTATGAAAACTCACTAACCAAGGTATACTACCCAATATACCTGCTTATATGGCTAGGTATTGGTAAGTGCTTAAGTATATGTTTCTTATCATTTTTCAATTAATTTCATGGTTCACAATTTTAACATTCATAGACATGACATGGATGAATAATGATGGGAAATGAATTAATTTTATATTTTAGGATTAACTTTATAATGGATAGTCATTTTCGAAGAATCTGTGCCCATACACCTATAACCAGAAGCAACATCCATTTATTTATAGTATAATTGATTGACTTGGTTAATTACACATCCTTACCCATGGGGGCTTATACACCTCAAGAATTGAGATAGGAAATAAATCAATAGAAACTTAAGTAATACATGTACAAGAAACTATCACAACATCACACAAAAATTACAATCATATCAGGAAATGTAAATTAATGAAATGAACGTATATGGCATGGAAATATACATGACATGTGAATTCAAGGTGCGTGTAATGATGCATGCAAAAATTCTCAATACCCTCATATCATCAATATAAGGTTAAAATAAGACCCTAAAACAATGTAATAATCAACTACACCACACATATTTTGCGTCATCAAATGGAGAAATAATTTGAACTTTAATAGTCAAAATAGAACACAAATTTCATTATGGGTAACCTAGATTTTACACATAACATGGGTTCACAACTCCCAAGAATGCCTTATCACTAAGTCCCAATCATTCAAATTTTCTAATCTGTTGTCTCCAAATAGTAATACAAGAAATGAAACCAACTCTGATACCACTTTATGATGACTCGGACCAAGATGCAACGTAACAGGTGCCCCAAGCCCATTGGTCCCCATGGCCTCAAGAGCATCTTCCCAAATTCCAGAGGCTTCTGACTAGTAGTGAGGGCTTCAGGTGTGTCCGATGGACAACCATTCCCTCATTAGAAAAGTGAATCACAATTGATGTAATGTAAATGAATAGTAAATAGTGGAAGTAATAAAAATATTATAAATAAATAGTGGAAGCCATATAAATAAAAATTTAAAGAAAACTGATGCAATAGATAAAATAGAATATTAATAACTATATCAACTAGAACAATGATGATGAAATTACAGGTCACTAGAAAATTAGAGATCATTTATACAAGAAAGAATGCATAACATGTTATATAATGTATAAGAAAAAAATGCTACTCCATGAAACCTGATATCCTACTCGGTCATGTGCTATCAATCTCCATCATATCAGTACGCAATCATGTGTTGGAAGATACATGATTCCATTTTTCAATACTGGTAGACATGTAATCTTCTCTAGGTACAAAATGTCACCTAGAGATGGTTTGTGATAAATCATTTTAGGCCACCATAATTGGTGCATATAAAATTCGACACGTGTAATGGAATATGGATGTGTGCATGCATGAATATATAATGTGAAGAAAGAAGTAAAATGTGATTAAAACCCAGTTACATTCTTCATCCCTGTAATTGTTTATGAAGATATAACATGTTCATTAATATCATAATTTCCATTTATCGTTAATAGGTCATGTGAGGCATATCCAACATTAATATCAACACATGATTGTATAAGTAGTGAAAGTACCAAGACATAACCTGGAATCCTTACAAATATATCTTGAAAGGGGGTTCCAGGGTAATAACTAAGGTATCATACATCTCACATGATGTTAACACAGTAGTATATGAGTCTACAGAAGGGGTAAGAGTGTAATCCAATGAGTGTAATCCAAGGAAATCCACAACAAGGATCCCATGGATTCCAAGGTGATCCAGAAATGTTAAATAAGGCTATGCAAAGACAGGGCCCGATGGGATTTATTCATGGAACATACTAGTCAATGTTAAATTCATGGAGTGTATCCAAGGTAACCATTGATATTGAATGGTAACCTATAGTAGTAAAGATAGAACCCAAGGAATATATATGAACTATAGTCTAGGTGGTTATCAACCTATGCAATCCACATCCTTGAATCTGAATGGGGTTCCCGAGACCCAATGTTTTCTACTCTCATAATCCAATGCGTTATCGAGTAAGTACATTTCTGTTTAATATTGTAATCAGGTAATAATTCATTTGGAACAAGTCTTTACATCCATTAGTGTGTATATGTCATGTATAGTTGGAACTATTTATTTATTTTTCCAAGACTTTTCTTCTCTTTGTGTCGATAGTCCATGTAGCATTTCAACCATTTAATCAAGTCTTTATTAACCATTATTACATATTCAATTAGATGAGTTCACTCTGATGTCGTCCATTAACATGGAAAGGGGTGCTACGAACTTGTTACCATTATTAAATATCTTTTGGTAAGTCCATGATATATACTTTGTATACATTCTATTACATATTTCACATTTTACAATCATTTGGAAGCACTTACCTTAGGTGGGTCATGCGGTGTGAAGGCATGGTACATACCATTAAAAAATTATCATTAATAACTAGTTTTTTATTAAGGAAAGGCTATCATATATGATGTTCATGCCATGCCACACCAGAATGGTGGCTAAAACATGTCGAAAACACTAAAAACCCATATGTGGCATAACTTTCAACATAACAAGGATTGAGTTGTAAGTGTAACCACTAACAATTAATAAAATATTTATGAACGGGATAACCTGGTGACTCTAACAAGTATAGCCTGGAAAAATAAATTTATGAAACGACTTCCGATGAAATCGCTATGTTCCACACAAAACATTCCATGGTCAAAAATCATTATGAATATGTTATATACCAACCATCTTAGGGTTGTACGATCTTTCTCCACTAGAACTAGCCAATTATTTGCCTTGGAAAAGAGTAGATCATTGAACATCAATCATGACAAATGGAATCTCAATTGGTAGACAGATGAAGGAAGTCTCTTGAATCCAAGATTATATCTTCAAAAAGTACCAAATTGAAAGAGTAATACCTAAATCACACAAAAAATTGATTAGGGTGGATGGAGTGGCTTAATTAGATCATTAAGGGAAAATGAGAAAGTTACCCAAAAAATATCCTACTCAATGTTCTTCCACTCGGGTTGTCCAATATAGCAGAAATTGGACAGGATGGTTCGACACTAATATTTTGGTCCAGAAGGTTTGTCAACCCTTGATCGACCCATGAACGGGTACCCTGGGAAAAAGGGGTGCTCACACGATAAGGTCTCATGACTGTGCGTCAACCATGGAAGGTGGTTATTTCCAAAAAAAACCATGTGCAAGGTTTTCCAAACCATGAAACATATTTTTTCTCCAAAAAGATGGGTTTCAATCTCTAAATAATCCTAGAAAATCCTTGATGCATTTACTAACTCATTGTGTGTCCAAATTAGGTCTAATGAAAAGATTTAGAATGAAAATTAACGGATCTACCCCTTAGTGAAAACTGGTTTCTTATAATTAATCCAAAATATTGTAGGTTTATCCCTGGTTATTCATGTGAGTATTCTATTTAAATCCTTCATGATGGTTCATAAAGGGTGTTTTATTTTCCAAAACGTATCCCGAAGAAATTTTCGGCCATGTGTAAAATAAGTCCCATTTTCATGCACTGAGTTTTTGATCGATCCTTGCTGAATATTGTTTGTTGGAGTTTTAAACCAATATAAAGCTATTCTAGAGCCACATAAAATTATTTGTATCCAAAAAAGGATCTAATTTCATGGAAACAACTCTCCCAGTCCTTCAAAAAAATTCCAAGACATTTCCCTTAAACAATAATCATCCTTATTTTTTCCTTAGGGAAATACCTCGTTATATCCTTAGAAATATCACATGGCATCTCACCGTTGTTTTCTCACCCTAGTTTCTAGTTTGTAACTAAAAATGTTCTTTGATACTAAATTTTTTAACCGTGGTTATCATACTTGGATATTAAATAATTATTGATTAATATTTATCACAATATAGAAGTACATGCCCGAGGACCATAATAGTTAAGTGTATTTGGATTATTTTAACACAATACTCTCTCTTGGGGTTAATCTACATATTTACCCACAATGATATTACAATTTATTAGTCATTATAATTTCATCTTATATAAAATAATCTTCTAATTAAGGGTAGTAAACATAAAATAAGGTGAGCTCGAATTCCCAGTTTTTAAAAATAAAAGAGATATAATTCTACGAATATATAAGAGAATAATATATGTATATGAGTTTTGGATAATTAATAATAACTTTTGATGTTCGTACCAAACTTATGATAGATCATAAACATGAATCATGGTATAAAACATTATCATTATAGAATTCAGGAACAACAGGGTTGAGAAATCATCAAAAATCAATCATAAACAATAATTTAATTATAGAAAATTGTATCCACAGAAAAAATATATATATTCATTTCAATTGTAATGGTTGACTAACATGACCATAATAACATTGTATCATGACAAACCAATTTCCCATAGTGGATCAAGATTCAACTATTTCCAATTATGGAACATGACACACCTATTTTACATTATAGATTAGGATACACCCATCTCCCAATATGGACCATTCCTATAAACATAATTCCCATTATTTATATCAAGAGATATAAATAATTACCCAATGCATTAGCGGTTGATATCATTCACACCATGCATATATGGAAAACTATAATTATGTGTTCCAAAAGATAATAAATCATTAATTATATCATAACCCATGAAATGAATTGAGTATTATAAATATTTCATAACAACATAACCTATGGAAAATATACTAGATTCATAATAATTTAATCATATAATTACCCATGAATAGAATTATATTCCATAATGGTATAACCCAATGAAGATAATTGAGTTTCATAAAAAAATTCATCTAAAACATAAACCATTACAAGAAAGAATATGAATGTTTTAAATTGATACAATCCCTTTTAAATCACAAAATATTCAAATGTATGTCATCATAGAATATTATGGATTTCAAATGATCACATGGATCATTTCATATAGGAAATAACATTTATTTTAAAAAATGTAAAACAAATGTTTTTTCAAAAACATTATGATATGATATTAATTTTTTAAAACTAATTTATATAATACTAGTAAAAATATTTTCCTTGAAAATAATGAAGAAACATTCATACATTGATTATATTAAATTATGGTAATATCTATGAAACAATCCATACCTGATGAAAATTCCATTTGCAATGTAAAAAGTGTCAAAAAAATTACCTGATCAGTAAAAGATTAAAATATTTTTTAAACCCATTTGTTAAAAGGAAAAACATGGGTGAAATTTTCTATAAAAAGTTAAAATATAATTGGAAATGATTTGATTTATTTTTGAAAATATGTTTTTTAAAGAATATTTCTTAAAGACTGAATAGAATTTTTTTTTATATTTTATTAAAACATTTTTTTAATTATCATAAGTTCAAAAGATTGGATGAATTGTCACAATAGTTTAATATTTGATTAACTAGTATAGGAAATGAAATTTCTTGATAATAATTGAGGTTTGGATAAAAAAAATCACATCAAGGTGCCCATAATTATAAACAATCGCGATAAACTATGTCATTGTATAAATAAATACATACGACTTAATTAATTTTGGATAACACTCCCAATAAAATAATAAAAATACATTAATATTAAAATATAATTAAATTTAATATTCATGATATAACATGTCATGTGGAAAATATATACAACTCATAAAATAATATCGGTGTATAACATAACAATCATCTCAATGAAGAAAAATAGAGACAAGATTCTAAATTTTGATTTTCTAACATTTTATCCATAATCATATTAAAGAGAGATACTATAATGGATTTTAAATAAAAATAATGTTAATTATAATGATCAAATAAAAAATTCATTTGATTTATAAATAATACATAAATTAAATTGCTGGTGAACATGACTTGTGTCTCACTGAAGTGAAATTTTAGGAAAAAATATACTATTGATTGACTAAGCATTGAATCATAAGATATATTAAATAATAACATCAATTGAAAATTTTAAATCATTAAATAAATGAAATTTTTGATATATAATTCTATTGGGCAGTATGTTGACCACATAAATGAAATTTTGTATAGGAATAATACTGTGACTAGAAATCCCATTACATTCAGTCTTGACATCCTTTGTACATATTAAAACTTTATGAATATTAAATATAAGTTTATTATAAATATAAAACCAAATTAATATATATAATAAAATAAATTATTTTATTGTGTTTTTAAAGTATCTTTTCCTTTATTATCCCTGGTTAATATCATATTTTAGGTAATGAATGCTTTTTTATCATGTATGTTCTGTCTTTTTATTTTCAGTCCTCTTATTTGATCATGATTTTCTCATATCCATAATGTAAACATAATATATATTGTATTATATATGTATTAAAAATAAACAATAAAATATAGAAATAGAAAATACAATACACCATTAATGGAGATGATAGGCCATGCGTACATATGAACTATATTTCCATTTAATTTACATAAATAATGAATGAAAATTAAATGATATATATTTATATAATTTAATTACACTAGAATTATTATTTAATATATATCACATATGTCTATTAATACCATTATTAAAATATTCTATATAAATCATGAATTAATCAATCTATTCATGAGGTGGTACACCATCATACATGCGAACAATGTCATCGTATTCCCACAAAATGAAACGAAGAAAGTCTTGTGTTATATAAAAAATAAAATTTTCATAACAAAAGTATAAAAATGTAAATATCATATATGAAAACTATATTTCTCATTATTCAAAACCATGAATGGTTTTGGTGAAATAATGATTGATGTTGGCTCGCGAGGTGGTAGTCCTTTATACCCATGAACAATGATTTCACATCCCATTTTATAGAAGTTTTTTATGGTGTAGGTTATAAATTTTATGTAATAATATTTTATTTTATTGTTGATACTTATGTTAAAATGTATGCATTATATAATAATAATTAAAGGATATGGGGAGGGAAAAAAATTGTGTTGATGATCGTTACCTCCTCTTCTGGTGACTCCTTTTGGTTTCCACTGAAGGACTTACACTAATGACTTTATTACTAATGTGAGCTCTTTAATTTTAGAGGAAGTAAATGTATAAATGATTTTATTGGGGGTTTTTATGAAAATTTATTGATATGTGTGAATATGTGTGGAAGTGAGTTCCCATTCATAGTTGAGGTGGTGTGGAATTCTTGAAAATACCCAAAGGAAATCACTATTGGTGGGTCTCACATACATCATGTGACTACAATAATAGAATATTATATTTAAAATAGGAAATATGATTGAAATGATTCCATAAATGTTATTTTGAATTGGTTTCATGTTTATTTCCCCCATAGGATAAAAGATAATCCATTGGTAAACTCGTTTTTCAGTTAATGTCTATACATAGTTTTATCTCCTTTCAATAATCATTTTAGGAGAAATTTTTACATGAATATAAATTAGAAATAATTTTGACACAAAAATTTAATATATTATTCCAAATTCAAATAAAATATTTGGAAGAAATGAGTTTAAAAATAATACCACAGATAAGATGAAAAAAGGTTTTTAAAGCGAAAATGTTTCAAAAATGAAATGATTTTATATCCAATATCAAAGTGAAATTGATTTTGATCACATGAATTAGATTTTTTGAAATATAATTTAAAAAATTATACATTAAAAAAATAAAATATAATTTAAATATATAAATAAATAAGAATAAAAAATATTTTTAAATTAAAAATCAGTATTTTTCACTATTCATTAAAAAAATGAACATTCTCAAAAAAATAACATAAAATCATTTTAATTTAATTTTACATTAAGATTAAAAAAATATATTTATCTTTCTCAAATAAAATATAAAATGTCGTAAAAATTTATATTTCAAAAACGTACGTCACTAAAATTCATCCAAAATACCTTTTAGGATAATACACCTTTTAGGCCTAAAAAATTGATTTATTCGTATCTTATTCCAATAAAATTTATTTTATTATATTTTAAAAAAATTAATAAAAAAATTACTAAAATTATTCATAATATGTTTTTTTAATTACTTTTGATAAAACATATTTGTACATAAATTGTGTTTTTTAGAAAATAAATTTCATTATTTTAAAATAGTTATTATATTATTTTATAATTAAGTATTTTCGAAAAAAATTATTCTATATACATGTTTATCCCATTTTTTAATTTGGTAATTTTTATTCATTACTTCAATTTCAAAGGATTGGTGAAAACTATAATCATATATTAATAAAATTTTTAGCATATTATTGTTTGGAAATACTAGATTTTACATCTAACCCAATTTACCAAATGAAATGCGAGTTGTTTGTAACACGTGACATACATAGTGCTGCATATAATTGAATATAATGAAAGAGTCTATTATAGTGAAAGGTTAACATAGAGTTTCATATGATGAAATCATAACATGGTTTTCCATGCAATGATAACTGTAAATAAATTTTAATATATTTATGTTAAATAAAAAAAATAAAAATTCTAGGTCCTATAGATAGTATAATATAAATTAAATGTTACAATGCATTAAAATAATTTATCATAGGTCATGAGATCAGAAAAAAATTTATATAGATGAAACATTTAGATATCCAAGACAGAAATAATAAATTCCTTGATTTCTGATTATAAACATTGCATTATCAAATTAAGGATACTTATTTAGAAATGGATTAATATGTGGATGTGTTATTTTTATAGCTATGAAGTATATTTTCCAGGATATAAAGATATAATTATTATCTATAGTTTTCTACATTGTAGAGAATATTTTTCTTCATATCATTTAGATATAATTTTTAAAATTATTTCTAGAATTAGATGATTCTAACATAAGTGAGTAGACCATTCATATGATAAAAAATATCTTGATAGACTGTCATAGGATGAGATAGTGTAAGATAATTAAGAAATGAATATAAAATAAGAACATATGTTAAATTACGTAAAACATTCTATGTTCTATTGATCCAAAATTTATAATTATGATTATGCTAAATATGACAATTTTATAATAAATTTTGAGGATCTCATATCATTATATTGCAATAACATTAAATGAGTTAGTTGTATGTAAAAGTATATGATTACATTTATGTATTTTTTTATTATTGAATGATCAAATAAATTCGATATAGTAAACCTTATATGAATAAATAATATTAAATTAGTGATCTATAATGAACATAATGAAGGATAAATATGATTACATGTGGTAAAAATATATTAATATCACATAAATTCATTGTCATGGAAAAAACATTAAAGAAATGTAACATTATCTTGAAAAGTTATATGAAATTATATGGTATATAATGTAAAAATAGGAACATACACTCATGACTATTTGACTAAATAATTTTATATAATAAAAAATAGTAAAAGAGAAACATTATACCATAAGGACGAATGTTTAAATTTGGATTTAGTGAAGAGTAAATATTAGAAGATGAAACATGAAATTAATTCCAATTAATGATTATACTAAACATTAGAACAATTAAAAATGTAGGGATGTTGATATAATATGGAAATCCATCATGTTGATTTTTTACTAATAATGTTTTCATTTAATGAGATTTCAATTTTAGTAATCATATTGGTGTTTCAATATATACCACTAAAATGTTCTCTTATTATTGTCAACTATGTTATCCGCTAATATAAAAATAGTTAATATTTTATGAGGGTTTAATTGTGTTTTTTACATAGGACATCTAAGAAATCATCTAAAGGATAATGGCAGTTTGAAAAAAAAATTATGGATATTAAATTTCTATAAAGTGATATCATCACAGAGACACCTCAAACATGTGTTCGAAGATAACTTTGTATTAGTAAAGATTAGTAGACAAAATATACAATTGAAATTTGAATAAAATATTAATTAATCAATCTTGAGATTGATCATATAACTTGAAGAGTTGAAACCCCATGGATTATATATATATTTTCATTTTTGCAAATAACAAAAAAAAATCTTTAAGAATATGAATTTTTCAAATGGAGGAGTTGTCACATTTTATATTTATAGATCACTAAATGAAATTTTATATATAATAATTAAAATTAGATTATTATAATTTCAATTCCATGATGATTAATGTTAAATATGTGTTGATAGTAAATTTCGTAATTGTTTCTCTCAATTTTGACAATATTAATAAGTTGATATTTTTAATGATTTGTTATTTTATAATAATGTTGCCTATGGGAAAATGTATTATCATATAAGAAATGGAGAAAACAAATTTGTATTATAATGGAATTATCATTTTCATATAAGGAATTATTATTTTTTTGTGTAAAAATAAAAAATAATATAAAATGTGATGTTGTTAGAAGTATACTGATGTTGGTTTAAGATAGGAGAAAACATGTAATTTATATACTAAAAGAATGTTGTTGAACATAAGAAACTATTTTATATATTTTAATATAACAAATCCTTAATAATTTTATTTAAATTTTTTTCCTATCTTGATAACCTTGATATAAATATTTGAAAATATATTTTTATGACTTCTGTTAATGATATAATTCGTATGTCTAATGTTTACCATATTAGATAAAACTTACAAGATCATTGGTTGGTTATGATCATCTATTGGTGTGTGGAGAATAAAATTGGATTTGATTTAAAAATATTTCTATCCAATAATTGAATCCTATATTTGGATTATCATATTTCTGATATGTCCTGGTAATAATGAAATAAGACATTATTATAGTGTATCATCCACACAATACTCCCCCAAAAAAGATTGTAGTTGAGTTGAAGATAATGATTTTGTTGTAATGTATCAAAACATTTTTGAACCTTATGTTGTGAATTTTTTGATTTTATTTGGCTTTGAGATATATGTTACATCATGCCGGTTTATTCCACAATTATATGGTTCATGAGTAAATATATGTAACTTTTTTTAGTGTTGTGATTTTTTATATATAATAGATTATGTAGGGATATTTTAGGTCTAATGTTATATGAGTACTATTTTGATGTGAATATTCATGATTCAACATTAAATCTATGGAAGTTAATTTACATGATTCCATCATTTTTTGTGACATTTAATCAGAGTGTATTGTGTGGATTTATGGTATGACTTCATGGAATTTTTATCTTTTAGAATTAATCCACTATTTTAAGCATAATCATCTAGGATCCTCTATTATTGTGTTTCAAATATCATTTCATATTAATTATTATAATTTTTTTTATTTAATGTAGTTCTACACCCATGTTTTAAAGAATTTCATGTCATGTTATTCTGATTGGGTATTCATTATGATGTGAATACCCTGATAACATTATGATCAAGTGTAATCATGTTCATATTATACTTCACAACATCTCACAATTTATTTTCATCTTTCGTAAAACATCATTGAAAACTAGTCCATATATAGATCATCCAAAATACACATTTGTAATATTTTTTTGGATCATCGATCCTTGTATCACCATGATTAATATTATTTAATCTAGTCTTTGTTTCTCCCTATATTTTCATCTCTTACAGATAAATTCAATTAGAACTTGTTTACCTGAGTATGAAGTAATTTAATTCATTCTATTTTTTTGATAGTTTGGTAATGTTAGACCATCTAGTAGATCTCTTTAATTTTATGGAAGTTTTATCAATTATTATTTTCCATTAAAATATGATGTTTTAAAAATAACTAGTTTAGTTAAGTGACATGAGAATTATCTATTGACAATTACATGCTGATTTTGTATAATCATTATTTTATCCTCATTAGGTATATTATATAAAATTTAAAATGTAATATAATAAACGATTTAGGATTAATTAAACAATAATGGGTTATTGTCACGTTCTTTAAAAAAATCACATTGTTGATTATTTATTAACCTCACTTGGGTAATTTTAATTGTTTTGAAAAATATTTTTTATTTATTTTGTTATGATGATATCTATTTACAAATAATAAAAATATAATTAGTAATGAGTTTCTTAAATTATAAATTTTAAATGTGTATTGATAAATTTTTGGAGGGTATTTTTGATGGATAAATTAACAAGATAATAAAATTTATATTTAGGTGGTATATTATAGTTTATTTTATGACTTGAAGTTACTATAAGAGCATACAAATTTTTTATAATTTGATATATTTTTTAAAATATGATAAAATTAGATTAATGGATTCATCAAAAAGAAAATATGTAATTTTGGGGTATTTTTTTAAATGAATACAGAAATATAATTTAATATATATTTTACTATTATATTATCAAATTAAATTACTAATATTTGATTATCTATATATATGTATTTTCTATTATTTTGTATCATTAGTTGTGGTGGTTAGTTTATAGTTATGAGACAGATTTGGATGTTGTAGTAAATGTTGTAGGTGATGATAATAATTTTCACCGGTTCTGTATGGTGGAATTGAGAAAATATTGGTGATGTTGTATATGGGATGGATTGATAATTTTTTTTATATTAACAATTTTGCTTTCATTGATGGCATTGAATTACTTGAAAATTAATGGAGTTTTTAGAGAGGTTAATATGGTTTGTTTCATTATTTCCATATAATATGGTTTTCTAAAAAAACCAAATGAAATACTAAGTAACTAATCCAAATTAAAACATGTTTATATGTTAATGTGATACTAGAAATGTTAATTGATGAAATAGATAAATGATATTTTTTAAATAGGTTATTTAAAAGATACTTGTAGAGGACGGAATAAATGAATTAAGAATAATGACTAACATGAAAATATTTTTATAAATAAATTTTTACAACCAATATTATATAACAACAAATAAATTTAATTTCTTATCAATATTATTTAGTACAATTGAATATGGTTATAATCAATATATATATATATATTAAATATAATTTTTCAGTGAAAAGAGGAAAATTATTCTTCAATGATTGTTGAAAAATACCAATTCTTAATTAAATATTTATTTTACATCAAAGTATTTACATTGTGAAATTCAATTTTTTATTAGTTTTAAAAATAATTTATTTATTTTTATATCATTTTTAAATTTTCTTTTGTACTTGATTTTATTATAATGTTATTTTTATAGTAAAAATTTTATTTTTCAAAAAATAATTTCTCATCTTGTTTTTCACGTTTGATTATAAATTAAATCCTTACACATATATGTTTAAAATTATAAAATAATGAATCTATTTTTTGAATTATTGGGTCCAAATTATGTTAAATTGTGCATTTTATTTATTATCGATATAAATAATAACGCTTGTAAATTTTTTACCATAAAGAATGCTAAATCAAGTATTTAATGATAAAAATAAAATGATAAGGACTAAATAATGACCCAAATAGTGGAAACAGATTTATTGTGTTATTATATCACACCCATATTAATAAATTGTATTAATTAATGGGTTTCATCTATCTTGATGTTTTATTGACCTTTATAAAACATTATGTAATGAAAAGTAAAAAATGACAGAGTTTTATTTTTATTATGTATAATATATTTACCATGTGGATAACTAGATGATATGATTGGATACAAATATAACTCTTAAATAGGATAGATTTTAATTCATATTTGTATTATTTTACATTAGTTTTAATGAAATATCTTGCTTAAATTCATACACAACACTGATATAGTAATTATTCAATTTTGGAGAAATAAAATAACTGAAATTAATAATAAAAGATGAGTATAATATGAAAAAATATAAGTTGTATTTTATATTTCTAGAAAAATATATAATTTATGTTTTTTAAAATATATTTTTTCAATTTCATTTTTTGTATTGTTGTAATAAAACAAAAATTGAGTAAATAGTTTTAAATTGATATTATTGATATTTTATAAAATTAATATTTAATTTAGTGATATATAATAATAAAAAAATATAATCTACCATTTAACTATTTAATTTTAGAAATATCATCTATAGACCATTGTTAATATTTTTTTCAAATTTTGTGACTATATTGACTCTAAAATTGTAAAAAACATTATTGTCGTGGTATATGTGAATAGTGTTAAATGGCGGATGAAAAACAATATTAGGATAATAACATAGTAAAAAATAGCCAAATTTCATTTCATGAAATAATATTGACTGGGAATAATATTATATTTGATTTATTTCAACTTGATTCCATTGGGACAAAAAAAATTATTTATATTAATATAATATTTTGGAAATTCTAAGAGTGTCTCTAACCACTGTTATAAAATGGAGGCAACAACTCTCATTTCATTACAGAAGTTGTACAATTTTTTCATCCATTATATACCCATATAGCTTCTTAACATGCATATCTAAATTCATTTTTTATTATTTTGGTCAGAATACAAACTATATAAATATTAAGGTGTAAATAAATATAGGTTGTCCAATGAAGAGGTATAGTTCATAATCCATATTTTTTCATTTATTTCTTCTTCTTCCTCCATAAAATATTTTCCAACCATTTTGAGTTTATAAAATTAGTATTTCCCATATTATAATTTTATATAATATATATTTCATTAATTATATGCATCTCCAACATCATTAAAATGTGATATAAATCCCTTTTTCATTTTTATGATATATTATCGCATCACGAACTGATATATTTCATTTTTCATTACCACCTCACATAGAAAGTTATAAATATTTAATTATTGTATACTTATTATATTAATTCAATTATTCATATATTAAAATATCATATTGAATTTTATCTATCAACTATTTGTTCACTAAAAAATGACAATGTTTTTTGTCTTTATTTGTGGACTATAACCTAAATGAAATGATGTTATTTTCATCAAAAACACATACCATGAATTATATATATATATATATATAATTTTATTTATTTATTAATATCATAAGATATTTATGATATTAATATCATTCAGGGAAGATAATATAATACATACCATATTTTGATAATGGACGATTTAATATAAAAATGTTACTAAAGCGTACACATGACCAACCCACTCTAGGGTTGTAATGTTTTTCATTTAATATAACCATATTTTAGTATTGGACTAATAAGTTTAATTTATATATAATAATTCTAATTATGCAATTATTATTTTCTATATATTTTTTAATAATGAAAACAATAATTACTATAAAAAACCAAACCTATATGTAAATTATGGAATGAATGTTCATAATTTACATTACATGGATATAAATGATTAAGTAAATAAATTTTTTATATGGATAAATTAAATAAATTTTCTATGGATTACTTATCCAACATGGAAAAGATTCATACTACATCCAATAATTCATAGGATTTTATTATAAAGTGTATAAATATACATACATAGAATATCTGGACTCGAGGTCAGGGATTTCATCTCAATTATATTTAATTGAGTAATATTTTATTTTTGTGCACCAAATAGATTTTATAAAGTGTATACAATGACCTATTAAATGTTATATCATGAATACTAAATTCTTCATTGTATTTTATGTTTTAATTTTAAATATTTTATTAAAGCATATTTGAATTAAAAGATACCTTGTGGTAAAGTGTTTCATAAATAAATTTCATATGATTGGGAAAAAATATTCATATTTGACTTTATTTTGTCATGATTATGTAAGAATTTAGTCTTAAACTATTTTACACAATATTAACAATTTGTTTTACATGATTTATATTTTTTACTCTTAATATATTATTTAATTAATTCGTAATTCAATGATATTATATTTTTAATGTTTATCCATTAAAAATTACAATTATTTGGTACATATGTTAATGAAATGTGCATATCATATTTTTTAAGAGCTTATAACACCATTTAGATATTATATATCATTTATATTCTTATATTCATTCTAATTTAGGAATTGTTTTAGAGTCTTATGATTGAAAATTATCAATGATCCAATGAAATTATGTATCAATGTTTGTTATATTAATGATTGTTTAAATTCAATGTTCCTTTTTGGGAAACTATATGATATTACTTTCAAGAACAACATACATTTTATTATCCACTTGTTAATTATCCATTACCACCCTTAATTAGTAATGTAACATTATAAATGTTGTATGTAAGTAATGTTGGTCATGTATCTTCTCTTAGATATAGATTTTTTATTTTCCATATCCATGATTCCTAAAATTATTTCCAACAATATTCTATTCAAAAAATAAGTTATTTTATTAAATATATTTTATGTTATATATAAAATTATTTTATATTATTTTAGAATTGAATTTTTTTAATATGTTTCAAAATCTTCCTTGTTTAACACATTTTAAAAAAAAATTTACAATAATATTTATTATTTAAATCTATGATATAATGATATTTTCCCTCAACGAATATCAATATTTTCCATATAGATTACATTACACGATTATCGGGTAATTTTCAATGAAATTGTTTTACAATATTTTGTAAATTCTATGTTTTTAAAAGATATATTCAAAGAGAGAATTACATTTTACTCAAAAATGATTTTTAAGTTATTTAATTATTATTTCTATTTTCCAATACCATCGACCCTTCATGTAAGATATGATCCAATGGAGATATTTTGTACTGACCCTATGCATTTTTTTCTTAAGATGGATTATAACAGTTTTAGTATATTTTCTTAGAAAAATATTCTTCTCCATAAGTTACTCATGTTATGAATAGAATTTTCTATTCTAATTTATAAGGATAATTTGACATTTCTATCCATAAATATCTAATTAATGTTTGGATTCCATCACATAATTTTATATTTTCAATTAAAAAACCAAATTTTCAAGTTATAATATTTTATTATTGATAATCTGTTTTTAGGAAAAAGTTGTTTTTCTCCATCCTAATAAATTTTTCTCAATGGTTTAGAAATTATTTTCATGTTTGATATTACTGATACTGTCCATTGACATTTATTATGAAGGTTTGAGCCCCATTATAACTCAAGGATGTGTGTGATAAAATATATAAAAAGGGTTTATCCCCATTACATATAACTAATATTCCAATGATTCATTATTCAATGGATATACCTAGAAATAACTCCAATGCACTCTATATTTATTGTGTTTTCAATAAAATTATATTGTTAGTTATATGTATGGTTATTTTAATTGTATGTTTTATGTAAGTTTTTTTATGATTATTATGTTACAATTTAACAAATTAAGAACATTATTATTTCTAAAGGATATGAATGTTTCATTTCTTCATGGTTGATATAATATTTCATTTAATTATTGAATCTTATGACTAATTTTCTAGGGTAAATTATTATTCCATATTTCTTGATTTATGATCCCATAATTTATTTCTATTATTTGTATTATTTTAGGTATATTAATTTATTAATTTATTTACAATAATTTTCATGTTGATAAAACTGATAAAATTCAATTATCAATGTTTATGTTTACCCTAATGTATCATTTTATCTCACCAATAATATGTTTTTATTTCCTGAGGTTATGAGGAAATATGGAAAATAATTCTAATCTAGATGTTTTTTTGAGGAAAATTTTTTGGGATATATTAAAGGAAAAAATTGTATTATAAAAATATTAGAACATTTGGAGGTGATTATAGTCCTATTGAACCAGTTGTTTATGAATATAATTTTTATGAGTTCTCCCTCATTATAAAAAACTATTAACAAAATTTTTTTCCTTTAGTTTTTATATGATCGAATATTTCCATAATATGTTTTATGTTTTTGACTAAAATTATTTCATATATATAGGATTGAATTCCTGAAATATAGGAATTTGATTTAATAAAAATCTATGTGTTCATGTTCATAGTTGTTATAACTGGTATTAGAGCACAATTTAGAAAAATTTTGAGATTATATATTTTTCTTTGAAGATTCATTGATATCATTATGGGATTATAAGTTTATGGTTGATCAAATGATTAATAAATTAGAGTAATTTTTTTATGTGATGTTATTTTAAATTGAGGAATGATATTTCCGAGAAAATATATATAGTTGATGTATATGAAACCCTTATGTTTAACATGAAATATTTTGTTTTGAAAAAAATTATTCCCTTTTTGGGGATACAGGATAAAGGGGATGTGATAACCCATACGGATATAACATTCATTACCTTTATACTTTTGGATATAAGGTTCATTATTTATTTAAATGAATAGCATATATTAGATATTATGTTATTAGATATCACTACCTAGATCACACACTCTTGAATCCTGTTCTGAAATCTATAACATGGCATTTACATCCTCCTTCCAATTATTATGACCTTAAATTTTCAATAAATAATTATAACATAATATTTTAAGCATGGATTAATTACAATTTTTATGAATTTTAAGGATAAGAATTGTAGATAATTGGATAAAACTGTTACTTAGATAACACATATCAAATTTGACTCATAAGTATCAAAAAGAAAATTTATCCTATTTACACCACATTTTCATATTTTAGAAATTGGCATTGACATAATCGTTTTGAAATCCTTTGTAGATAAAAAATATTTATCATCATTATTTAAAAGTAGGTAAAATGGAAACAATATAAGGGTGAGCTAAAACACGCAGTATATGTAAGAATACATATTAACAATTAAATGTCATCGATGTGAAAACAAGTCCATAAGAGTTTGATGAAATAATCATAGATCATGAGAAAATCCTAAAATAACTCATTCCGATTAAAAAAATGGAATATTAAATATCAAAACATGGTAATGTAAGGATTTGTCATAATCAATAATCAAAAGCCATGTGATGTCAATAATGATAATTAGAAACATTATAGATACAAGTAAATAATAAAAGACACATGAATGTATCCTAGGACATCATTATACATTTCAATATGATAAACGGAATAGCTGTGAGATCGAATTCAATAGATGTCACTCTTATAAATAAAATATACATATGGATAACTTCATACCCAATTCATTAGAAGGCTATCATAGTACCGCCCATCAATTTTCTATCATGGGATCACCTGTCATTAGTGTATCATGTAACCAACCATCAAATGTCTAAGTACCATTATAAGATAATAGAATATACAATCATTCAAAAACCCATTTGAGAGACCAATATACACTTTTATAACTTAATTAACCCTTGTAATTGAAATGAGTTCAATAAAACACTCTCTTAAACATGAATACTAAATTAAAATGAAATGGGTTAAATAGAAATATTTTTGAAACATAGGTAACCTTTATAAAATAAATGGATTAAATAAAAATATCATTGAACCATGATTATCACATAGAAAATAAATTTGATAAATAAAAATCTCGTTGAATCATGAGTAACCCATCGAAATGAAATGTGTAAAATAACAATATCTTTGAAAAACTATTAACCCTTGGATAATAAATTAGTTAAATATAAATCTCATTGAAAAAAATATAATCAACCAAATGAATATATTATGATATTATCAATAAGAAATATCCCCAATGGAGAATTATTAACAACAGTGTTTTTTGATTTTAATTCATAGAAATACCACTAAAATATAACTAAAATATTCTTGAGGAAAATAATAATTAAACATTCCAAAGCATCCCCTACCACCTTGAAACCATTGATTAATTAACCCAATGAATGAATAACAATAAAATAAAAATAAAATATTATAATAATTTATAAATTCATGATATTAATTCTCAAAGTATAAGTATATATACCTAATTCAGTTAGATTGGTATATAACACATAATCGAGACAAAAGTCCACTACCACTAAGGTAACTTCAAAATCATAAAAAATAAGAAAGAGAGATTCATAACTAGGTATTTAAATACCCATAAATTTATGGTTATTATTAATAATAATACATTAGTGGGATAGAGATACACAATAAAAAAGTGGTGAATATTGAATAAGACTCCCAAAAATAATACATAGACTAAAAATCCCCTTTAAATTGTGGTAAGATGAGAAATGGAATCCCAAAAAGTAATAGTAATCTAATGAAACTTTTAAATTACATGAATATAAAATAATTCAATATATAATATATAAAAACCCTACATATATACATAATAAAAAATAAATAATTTTTTATTTTGGTGTATGCCTCACAAAAGTAAAAGTGCGACAAAAATCCCTTAACCCGAGTCATATTTTTCATGAATGTTTCCTATATTCCTGAAAAATAAAATAATGTAAATTATATTTTTTAAATTGAATTCCATTTTTATATTGTTAATTTTTTTCATGTATAAAATATTGGTTAAAAATAACTTAATCAATCATGTTTAGGTTTAATGGTTTTTCCTTTATCAGTTTGGTAGTTAACAAACAAATTAAGAAAGTCAACTATAGTCAATAAAGTCATAATTACGGCATATCAATGATAATAATAATGATATAATTATTATATTGACTCATAAAATATACTTTTAAATATAATCAAGAATTATGGTTTTCAAAACTGAAATAATGTTACAATCATAGAGATGTTAGGTCGTAAAAACACCTCAGTAGCTTTCTCATTTATCTGTAATGTTTTTGGAAATAATGATAGTAACATTTAACATTTTATAATATTTTTTATATAATAAATACCATATAATTTAATTGTATATACTTATGTATATAATTTTTTTTTGAAAAAGAATCACATCTTGTGTAGGAGGTGGCAACTCACATTCCCATGAATGTTGTTATCACTTTTTCATTATTTGATTAGTTATTAAGGAAATTGATATATTATCTGTATATAATTTTAATTATGTAATTAATATCATATATATGTCATTTAAGTCAAATATTTTAATTTAATTCAATACTTAATACATTAAATGTAATTTATGAATGTGTTAAATCCCTTTGTGGAGGTGGTATTCCACAAGTCCAAAATATGATGTTAACATATTTAATAAAAATTGATCACACAATGGAATGTGTAACAAAAAAATTATAGAAATATTAATTCAACAAAAATATCATATATTTCCTATAAAAATATGGTTTCCATCAAAATACCAAACCATGATAGGTTGCAATGGAAACAAAAATGACTTGGTTTAATGATGCTGAAGTTTTCCATACTCAAACAACAATTTCATTACCCTATTTAAGATATTTATTATAGGTTTATATTTAAATATTAACATAAAAATTTACCACCAACTTAAGGATTAATATTTTATTATATAATACATTAATAAGAATATTTTAATGGGTGTATAAAGAAACGAAAACATAAATTCTTATTGAACAATGTTTCTTATTTTTCGGGTATCTCTTTTTGGTTTTCACTATATCGATTACTAGGATGGATTTCTACTAAAGGAGAGGATATAGTATTATTGAAGTGATTTTGGGAGCATATATGGGTAGGCTTTGGATGAGACACTGTGTCTAGAGATTTGTGAGGAAGGGATAGATTTGATAATTTGTAATAGAATAATTATTTGGAGGACTAACTAACCTTATAAAATTAATATATTAAAATATAATGGATTAAATTGGATTTATGGTCTAAAAAATAACATATCAAAAAAATAATATCATTTTTTCATTTGTATCCATAGATTTTATGTTTTATAATTTCATTCTATTTATATTATATTAAACGAACTAGATTTCAAACCTATGTAATTAATCCATTATGAAAAGTTTATGGGGAGATTTATTATAAAATATATATCCACTGAATTATAAATATTTTAACTATTTTATAAAATAGTAATATCTGTTGATTTAGATATTATTTTTAAAACAATATTATGTTACGTGAAAAAACACTACGTTAACCCAAACCCTACTAAAAATGTTTTTACTATATATGGGTAAAAATTTGGATTCCAAACATTCATTTGGACCATTAATAAACCATATTTTATTTTTAATGAAATAAAAAACCCCTTGGATGATGTTATAAATTTTTATTAACTTTATATCATTTAAAGAATATCATTTATTATAAAATGATATTAATGTAAATTGTGACATTATTTACATAATTTGAATTTTAAAACTAAAAAAAAATTAATTTAATGAAAATATAGTAATTAAATATTTATTTTAAATGAAATATTCATCGTCAAAATTGATAGTACACAATACAATTTTATATTAAATTATTTTAAATGTCGTTAGAGTGATTTATTATATTTAATTACTAACTAAATAATCCATTTATTAGAATTTTATAAGTATTTAGTGAAATTAATTAATATCTAAAAACATAAGGTAAATTATCATGAAAAAACAATATATCATTAAAAAAATTATAACCGACAATATGCATATTATTTCATAAAATAGTTCTTTATAGGAATTAAAAGCGTAAAAGGTACATTTTTTTGTTTTTTCATTATTTCACATATTATATGTGTATAATTAATGAAATTTTATCCCAATAATAAATATTTTTAGAACCAAGAGGGTATAATGTCAAAATATGGGCGACCAATAACTTTTGGACAACTCTCAAGGTAATTTGGGAGATTTTGATTACGGTTTACTCTATTTTAAGGTTAATACTACCATAAATGATTTAATTATTTTTAATTATATTCACAAATAAATTTAGTAAAAATATAATTTGATATTATTAGACTATAAATATTATATTTTTATAAATATTTTATAACCTATTTAATAAAATAAAGTCACATATGTTGAAAAAATACATTTAATGGTTATCCAGCAAACGTGCCGAGAAAGTGGGTTTGAAGGGGAAAATTGTCAGTAGTTCATTAATAAATTATATAAAAACAAATAATAAAAATTGTTAAAATGAATTAAATTGGATTAATTGATATATAATTGATCTATTTTTAACTGTATAAAATATTACAATATAATTTAATATTAATAATTAATTAAATCAAGATGTTTTTTTAAAGTAAAATGTTGAATTTTGTCAATATTCATCATAAAACGAAACTATGAAGAAGAAGACCAAAATTTTACATTAATATATTATTGATGTCCTAATTTAAAATATGATGATAATTTTATCATATGAAAATTTATAAATTGTAAAAATTTATATTTAAAATAGGTGTTCTATTAAATGGAAGTCACACTGGTTATAAAAAATATACATCCTTTTATGATTATTGTTATATTTTTTATGCTAAGAAAATCTATTGAATGAATTTAAAATAATATTATAAAAATTGTGAATAAAAATATAGATATACATATTAACCATCACCAGTATAATTTCAAGGGGATATCTTCATGTTAAATAATATGATAAATTGTATATTATTGTTTTATAGGACCCAGTCTTGCGTGTATCACATGCTATCAAATATACATGATGCTTTGTGTAACACAATATACACATGGATTTTTGTGTGACTCAATCTAAAATATGCATTTCATGTGAAAATATATACTAAAAACTGATATTTAATTGAAAAAATAAAATTTCATAAAATCTTGAGATGTTACATCATACCCACTTAAAATGTATTTGACATTCTAATTTTTTATTGGTTATTAAATGAAAAAAAATTATAGAAATATTTTTTTAAATCCACATCATACAAAGGTTGCTAAAATAATCATCCTGAAAAGAGAATGTGGGAAATAGAAATATCACCAGACGATACGTATAACTAGTTTTCCACATAGATATATCTTTAGAACCTTGATTTTAAATTAAAATATAATCCCATGGACAAATAGAGTGTGATTGAGAATGTGGTCAAGTGGAAGCTAATGAATAAAATACCACAAATCCAATAGGTTGGTAAATTTACATTGATATCATCTTAAAATATGTTAGTAAGTTTAAATTTTATCTAAATGTCCATTATCCTAATGTTTAATGAATTATTTCATTATATATAATTAAACCATAAATAAATCTACTTATGTTATAAATTAATTTCAATTTTTATAATAATATCATCTTTTCTCTAGATGATGGGTGTTTAGGATGATTTTTTCCATTTGAATAATAATAATAAATTTTCTAAGATCACATTACCATGAAAGGTATAATCATGATATTGCACCAAAATATTGGACATTACCAAAAAATAGTTATCACATAGTAATTTAATAACAAAAACAAATAAAATTCATAATTAAAATATAATTTTAAAATTTCAACAGTAATACCCAAAATTGAAACAAAATTTTTCATTAAATAAATATACATAAAATTCTTCAAACATACCCTGATTATGTTCAAAATCCAAATTTTATAAGGATTTGATTATATACTCATCCATGATATGGAATGAAATTTTACTCAAATATAATACTATATGGGTTCCATATTAACACAATATTTTCAATAGGAAAAAGGTCATAGTTATAGAGAAATCAAATAGGCTAGTAGTGGTACATAAAAACATTACCATCCTTTGATAATGTGTTCATTACCCCCACCAACATTTCAAATGCAATGGTTTTGAACATGAATATGAGTTTTCCCAATTTTTATATTAACATTAATACTAATTCCACCATTAAAACACTTTATTTTGATTCTATGGGTTAAAAATACTTCATCCCAAAAAAATCTACCAAAAATTCACATTACGTTCTCTTTGCTTAAATCCTCATTGGGGATTCTAATAATTTTAACTTATCTTTATCCATTTGATTATAGACCTATTAAGGTTTCAATAACACTTAATAATACATCATTATAAAACATTATAATTTACAATGTTATCAAAACCGATATTTCATTTCAACTATAACATCTAGGATCCCCTAATCCAAGATCCTAGGATGAAATCCATTACAATACATTTCTGGATATTCTACCGATAATTTTGATCCAAATTTCCCGTAAAAACCATATAATATTAAAAGGAAAACATACATATCTTATATAATAGAAGACTATTAAGGTTTTAGTTTCATATAATTAGTACAAACCCTTACATAGACATATTGAGTAAACATAGACTCACAATGAGTAAAAGAATCATTTAACCTATTTAATCAATCTATTCAAATTTATAATAGGTCTTCAAAAACCTCCTTATATAATCTTTCATATACAATATTCATTCAATGTCATAATTTAAAACATGCGGAAAAAGACTTTTACAAAGGGTTTGTTCAATATCTGAGTATGGGTAAACATATGAATTAATAATTTAAGGTAATTATTGAGGATTAGAGTTCATTAGGGTATGATGAAATAATCATTGTAAATATGTTAATTATAAAATAAATCATACCCATCAATACCTAGAATATAAAATATGAAAACATGGATATGTGAATTTTCCTCAGAATCAATAATAAAAATCGACGATATATCAATCTCAATCATTAGAATAATTCTAAACCCATAGAAACCATATAGTACTCATAATGGTATCTTTGGGAATTATCAATCTTCTTAATATTTTAAATGGAATAACTGTCTAGTCAAATTCCATACATGTCCCTATTACAAATAAAATAACTATAAAGTCGACTTCCAAACATAAGGAATTAAAGAGATATTATAGACCTACCGATTCATGGCATATCATGGAACCACAAATCACTGGTTTATCATGTAACCACCTTTTAACTGTCAAAATACCATTTTAAAATCATCACAAAAAAATATTCTATAAACTCACTATAGAATCCCATAAACACATTCATAAACTGATTAAACCCTAAAAATGATATGTGTTTAATAAAAAATCATTGAATAAGTAACAATCCATTGAATAAATATTGGTTAAATATAAATATCATTAAATGATGAATAAACTTTGGAAATGAAATGGTATAAATATATATATAATTGAAGTAAGATTATCTAGTAGAAATGTGATTGGTTAAATAAAATTCACATTAAAAATGATTAACCCATGGGAATGTAATTGGATTAATAACAAAATCAATGAAAAGTTACTAACCCATGGAAGAAGTAATTTGTTAAAAAAATAGCCCCATAAAAAAACATAATATGTCTAAAGAATGACTGGGGAATGTATCAATAACAAATATTCCTTATAGAGCATAAATAACTACTTGGTTTATCGACATTGATTAATGAAAAAACCATTAAAGTATAATTAAAACATCCATGAGTAAAATAATCATTAGAAATTATATATAATACCATAAGTAGAATAATGTGTTTTTTATAATTTATATTATATTCCATAGAATATAAGATATACTAAATTGAGTATAAGAGAACAACTAAATATTATAATTTAAATGATACAATTAAACTATCCCTTAGAATGGTGGGAAGGAAAAATATTTAATAAATCATGACAATATAGTATTCACCTATATATATAATAAATTATTTGGTGACCAATTAATTATACATGAATGTAAACCCCTTTTTGGAATAACAGGAAATGTTTTTCTGAAAAAACAATTTACATTTGAATTTTTAGGATTTATACGAATAAATAAAAAATTAAACATATTGGATTATATTAATGAAATTTATATACAATATATTTAATATTATATTTAATATTCATTTTTTTCTACACATCACATAGGATGAAATACAATTTCTTCACATAAAAATGTATTATTCAAAAATTCATCTTTCGCCATCTTTTGATGGAGTGCCAATTTTAAATATATATTTTTACTTTTAAAAACTATATTTAAAAAAATAAACTCATTTTTTGAAATATTATTCTCAAAATATACTTTTTATTAATTTTGGGTTGTTTTTTCTAAGATTTTTTTGATGAATAATGAAAGTATACTACATTTTAATAAGATACTATTTTTTCATATTTATTTATATTATAAATGTATATAATTTAATGATATAAAAATTTAATTATATCATGTTTTTATCATTTAATCTAATTTAAATCATGTTAGTTCATTTAAAATTGAAATTCTAAATTAAATAGTTGAGAACATTTGAATGGTTTTCTTTAAAAACACATTTTCTCAATCGTTCAAAGGGATTAATTTTCAAATAATTTACTACAATTATGTGTTTGGAATTTTCAATAATGGATTCCATATTTGGAATTAGAAGGATCAAATTATGTATACAGGTTGTGTTTATTATTGGATTTATAAATAGTAACATTAGTAAAGGAAATTACCATGGTTATAGGTAAATCAGCTAAATAAAGTTAAAAATAATACTATAACTAATATAAAATTACCATACATCTTGTAGAAATTAATTTTGATGACCTTTTATCAACGACATATATCTTTCTTTGTAGAAATTATGATCTTTGTATGCAACTTGGGTGTGAGTATGATACTTTAAATATTTTATCTAAAGGAATGTAAATGATGCCATGCTTAGGTTTCTCATAACTATTATAATTTTAATATAGTGGTATTTAGGCCATATATTATAACATAAATATTAATTTTAAATATAAAATAATTTAATACCTTATTATTATTTACTTATACTTTTTAGTGACAATATAATTTCCCTAAATTGTGACACATTAATGACATATTTATTGTTTAATAAATAAGTGATTCAAATTTAATTTATCAAAAACAATAAAATAAATATAATTTCAGTCAGTTCATGTCATCCCATAATACAATTTATTAATTTTAAAAATTATTGTTTATTTAAATGAGTTATTTTTAATTTATCAAGCAATTTTTATATTTTTAAAAATTCAAGAAATGAATAGTGTCAACAGTTACACTATTGATATTTAAAAATTAATAATATTATGTAAAATAGTATAAAAATCATAAAAATTTAAAATTCTCCCAAATTATTAGGATATGTCATAAAATTTCAAAAATGACGCTCTCTTTTTTCATAAAGAATTTAATTGTAATTTTATTAACCAATATTGTCTATATTCAATGATATTATGTTATGAATTAAGAGTGTCAAATATGGGTTCAAACAAAACTCTAAGGATTGAAAAATTAATAAAATCATGTTTAATTATTAATGGTTGGTTTTATTTCAAACCATCATATCTTATATGCTACAAAAATGAAATTTTAATCATTTTTTAGAAAATTATTTTATATTAATTAAATTTCTGGAATAATTCCAAGAGTTCCCCTCCACCTTCCTATATTTTGGAACCCATTATTTTATTTTATTCACCCACAAAAGACTATTTATATAATAAAATATCTCAAAAATACTTCCCTAGAATCTCTTCCCACATTCTAGATTCATTATTTTTAGAGGAAATATCTTATAAGTGGTGTGAGGTGTTAATCTAATGAGGTCATCAAAAGGAGATGTATCATTTTTTATGAACTGGTTCTATTTTATTTATTCTAATAAATTAATAGAATAATCCTCAAACATGATGAAAAAAATTAATAAAGTATCCTAAATATATTGACATGATATTTTATTTATATCATCCCCAAAATGTATCTCTAATTCAATCAATTTGAAAAGGAATTATTCATTTATTTGTACGGTAGTCTACCACCTGATGAACAAAAATATTTTTGCCTTTACCGTTACACAAGACCCTTGAAAATTATGGAATTAATGTTTACATATAAAATTCATGGAATATTTATCATTATTAAATAAAAATATATAATTCTTTTTATTACCTTTCCAAGCACATAAAATTGATGATGCCATTCGTGCGTATGTGTGAACCATGACATCGACGAAGTGATGTGGTTCATTTCACATCACTACATCACATGGAAGATATATATATATTATTAATATGATATTATCATCATTATATAATGAGTAAATTATAATTACCTACATTCAATATTGATGTTTGAATAATTGAAACGTTACGCATGTGTACGTACAACCTACCATCTCCACGATTATAACGTTGTTCATTTTTCTAAATAATATGTAAATGGTTTGATGTAAAGTAATAATTTATGTATATAATTTATTATTATTTCATTAATATTATTCTTGATGTTTTTGAATAATGACCAATTTGACTATTAACATCATATCAATTTTATTTTGGATGCATGAATCTAATATCAACAATATGTCTATGAGGAACATAAATAATTATGAAATAATTATAACATGATAATAAGTAATATAAAATGAATAATAAACATTAAATAGGATCTAAAGAATAGAAATAATTTACTAAATATTATTATTCTTGAATATAATGATTGCACCTGGCAATTCAGACTCAAGGTATGATAAATTTATGTAAACCCCTCATTAAAAGTTTTACATAGAACTATATTTAAAAAAAGAAAAAAGGAATATTTTTTTGACAAATAAGACAAGAATTTATTTTACATATTATATTAAAATTTAACATTTTTATTTTTCCATTATATTTTTATTCTTCTATTTTTAAATAAATTGTGTGCATTTTTGAGTGTCTCACGTTATAAAAAGAAAAAGTTATTTTAATGTGAAAAAATGATTTTTAATTTATGGTTGTTTTATGTGTTATGGTAATGATATAGTTCTTGGGAATTATTAATTTATACTGGTGGTTTGATGATAAAATGAGGGCATGCGATCCTGTGATAACGCTTCAATACATTGGGTAATGAGATAGATTTAAATGGTTTTGTTTCTTCTAAGAGATTATAGAAATATACACAAGGGGTATTCAAAATGTTACCAATACTGTTACTCCCTATGTGTGATACAGATTCTATATGTTACCCTTGTTCTTATTTGACTATGTTATTTTACATAAATATTTTGATTTTACAAGGTAATTTGAAGAGGTTGTGTTTAATTGGTGAAATGTATAACTTTTTGAAACGTTTTTAATGAGTATTTTGAGACTAATGGTTAATTTTCTTCTTTTATTTACCATAATGATATATTTATTCTCAGTACATGTTTTAAAATGTGTCTTAAAAGTCTGATGATTATTTAAGGAAATGAATATGTCATGATGAGAGAATTAATGGTTTTTCGAAAAAAAATTATGGTTTTATTTTAAATATGTTTTCTTTGGTAGAAAAAAATGCACAATGAGTATAAGTTTCCATATATATTGTATGGTTATATTTTTTTAGAGTCTTTCATATTTTTCTATATCAATAAACTCAAACTACCATCAAATATGAATAATTTTTAAAAACACTAGAAAAAGTTATGATTAAGGATATATCATTAAATAATACCATGTCAAAACCATTTATTCATTTAACCATGAAAGATTAAAATAAATATATAAATATAATCTCGTGAGATTAAGGTAATTCATGACATAAAATTACATTTTTTTTGTATAATAAAATCATAAAATATCATAAGTTTATAACATAAGAAATGTCTCAAAGATGGAAAAACATGAATGAATCTTGTTACTTCTTTTATGACATCGAAACCATAAACCCCATGAAAGAGATATCATAAAATAGATATTTTAATCCCCATAAATTTCGGTATAAAATAATCAAATACATTAATATTAATTAGGCAAACCACACAAGAAAAAAAGTGGTGAATTTGTAATATGTCTCTTATAATTAAAACTGTGACAAGAAATCCCCTTACAAAAGAGGTAATACTTAAATTTAAAATTTCAAAAGTAATAATAATAATAATAACATAAATACCATGAATAAAATATAATTCATGATATAATATATCAAAAGGGGTATTAGATACACCACAAAAAAATAAGGTTTGATTATGATGTATGCCTCATGAAACTAAAAGTGGGACAAGAATCCCTTAACTTGAGTCTGATTTATCAATATTGTCCTCAATATTAATGAATAAATATATTATTTTAATTTTTTAATTCTTTCATAAAATTTTATTAGTTTAATATTTCTTTTATTTCACTTATAAAAATATTATATAGAATTACATAATCAATAATGTAAAAGAAATATGTTTTGACCATAATTGTTTTGTGCATCAAAAACATTATTTTGTCAACTATGGTAAAAGGGGTCATTATTAAAACATATCCATAATAATTATCTAAAAATAAATTTCAGATATATTATTAAATTATGATTTTAGAAAAAAAATTTAATATTTGTTATGAAAAATGATAAATGTTACAATAACTAAGATGGTAGGTCATACGTACGAATGAGTAACACAATAATTTTTTAATGATGTTATTGAATTATTTAATGTAAGATTAATTTTTATAGGGTGATAAATATATATTTAATACAATATTTATTATTAATATATATTTAAATATTTAATTATTGTGATGAGAAATTAATGACATCATTTTGTGGTGTTTATTGTCCACACATAAATGGAAAATATTATTACTTTCTCAGTGTGTGAAAGAGTAATAAATAAAATGTAATAATTAATTAAATGAAAGGTAATTATGACACTAATAATACATATATTTTATTTTTGAAATATATTTTTAATTAATTTTTTATTTTATAAATTCCATGTAATGTGTGAATGTTACACATTTATTGGAGGAGGGAGTAGTCCACATGTCCAAAAACAATTTCACCGTGTTTAAAAAAAATATAATGCAGTATGGTATGTGTTATATAAAAATTAAATTAGTGTAAAGTGAAAATAAATAACATATATATTATATAATGATATATTTTACAACATAATTCTGACCCATGAACGTTTGTAAAGGAAAAAAACAAACGACTTCACCTCACAAGCTAGTTTTTCACCGTAAATGAATGAAAAATTAATTACACTTTTTATGTAAGTGTGTGTATGTGTTGGTCTAGACTGTAGAATAAAAACATTTAAATATATTTATAATTTATAATTTATTAAATAATTATGGAATTATAATAATTGAATTGGTTGAGAATGTAATAAAACATAATTGAATGTCGATTAATGTTACATCTTTTTATGGTAACTTCTTTTCTGTTTTCAACAAAAAGTATTTGTTGGTTGAACATTTTATAAATTTTAGTAATCCCGAATTATGGAAGAGTTTATATATCTTATATAGTTAGAGTATGGAGGAGAAATAGTGACTTGAAATGTGAAGTAATGGGAAAGATTGAATAACTATTTATATTGGAGGAGTGACATTCTTTTGAATTACAAAAGTTGATCACTATTGAGAGGCATCCCTTACCTCAAGTGATTCCAAAATGGACATATAATTGGTTAAATTATATTTATGGTTGAGAAACTCCCAAAAAATAGAAAAATTAAATCATTTTTATTAGTTTCTTTATCAGTTTGTAGGTTTCATTATTTTTATCATTATTTTTATTATTAATGTATATTTTTTATATCCAAAATAATTAAATCATTAAGACTAAAATAAAGTAATATTTATTATAAAATATCGACTCACATGATTAAAAATATTATATATAATTTAAAAAATATAAATGCCATGTTTTGTGAAATTAATATTAATACAACTATATATAAGATGGGGAAACTCAACATTAACTAGATCCATGATAACAATGTTTTTAATATATATGGGTCAAAATGTAAATTATAAAAGGTATATATTTTAATTAATATAATTTATTTCAATATTTATTGACTCTAAAAATCACTTTGAAAAACGTATGATTTTTTAAATAATTTTAAATCACTTAAAAACTTTTTTTTAATTTTAAAATTAAAATAATATCAATTTTGACATTATTTTCTAAAATTAAATGTAAAAAATATAAATAAAATTATGGATTTAATTTATACTATGTTCATTGGTATTTTAAATGAAAATTATATCTTGATAACTTAGGTAATATAATAATTCATTATATTTAATTTCCATGTAATGTTTTTAGCATCTATTATTATAGTTAATTATTAAATAAATAATCCATGTGATCGCATTTGTTAGGGGTGTAATGTGAAAAATTAATTTTTAAAATACATAGTATAATTATCAATTTCAAAAAAACTAATATACCCTTCAAAATAATTTTTATACCCTTAACAATGTAGCTGTTTTCACACTCTAAATCTTTATAGAAAATAAATTCAAAGAAGATACAATTTTTGTCTTTTAATTTAAATAACGTATTATATGAGTCAATTTTATGATAATATTCCCTAATAACTCATAAAATTTGAAAAATACGGTATTTGTTCTAAATATGGGAATAAAATGAATTTTTAATATGTTTCTAGGTCATTTTGGAACAAATGTTTAAGGATCAACCTCTTATTAAACAAAATTTTACCTTATTCACTATAATTATTTTAAATTACATTCAAAAATATTTTTGGGAGAAAAATAATATTATATAATTATATTACAAATATTATACAGATTACAACTATGTCCTTATATTTTACCAAATTCTATTCATTGTTGTTCCTAAATTAAATTTAATGCTAATCCCAGAGATGTAGTGATAATGTAGATTTTAAATTTAAAAATGTTCAATAATTAATATTTTATTTATAAATAAATTAAATATATAGATGATTATAAAACTCTACACTAAATTAATATATTTATATTTGGTCAAATTATACTTTTAAACATATTTAAACTATATTTTATCATTAACAATTTTTTAAATGAAAATTGATTTTTCAATAAAAACCTATATTTTTCCCTATTCATCATAAAATCAAACTTCTAAATAAATACCAAAAATTCATTGTATCATTATTTCAAAAATTGTTTTATTTATATATAAAAATTTGAAAATATTCAAAAATTAGACATAAAATATGTGCTCCAGTAAAAGGAGGTAAAACTACATTTAAAACAAATACAACTATTTACGATTATAAATGGATTTAATCTTAATTAAGCCTATACAATTTAATGGATGAATTTGATAATAGTTTATAAACATATGTAAACATAATATATCAATTCATAATCAAACTCTCTAATATCACATCGATTTGATAACTTTAGTATTAAATATTAATATCAATAGAATTTTTTTATTTAGTAAGGCCCAGCCTTGTTTATAACAAATGTTTTCAAAGTGACTCAATGTTCTGTAAAATAGAACAAAAAAACTGGTGTTTTGTGTGATTAAATATAAACTATGTATTTCATTTAACAAAATTTTTAAAATAATTTTTATTCAATTGAAATAAAATATTTAAAAAAATCAACGGATGTTATATTAGGGAAATATAATTTTTATGAGATAATTAAAGAGTGATGGATGTGATTTATAGATAAACCTTGCATAAAAATGTGATAAAATAAATAGTATGTTAGGATTTTATTCTTAGTGCGGAATATTTTAAATAAATTTAAGGATTGTTATTTTATTAATAATTTAGTTTGATATTTTAATATTATTGTGAAATTTTGGATATTAATGTATTATTTAATCATATAAGTGTTTATAAATTTTGGGAATTACCATATATTATCCAGTCCAATTTATTTTTAGATAGATTATAAAAATATAGGGAATATATTGTTATCTTTTTTGTGGAATTTCATACCTATTAGAATTTTATTTTAGTTTATCCAGAAAATATTGATATTTTATCTTTAATACAAATTGTATGGATAAAAAGATGTGATTAAAGATCAAAATAAAATAAAAATTATGTTTGGGTCATGAAATTTTAGATGAAAATTATGTTTATTTCATTAATATTTAGTTTATAATTGAAATAAATTCCTCAAATCTAGGGAAATTTATATTTAAATAACAATGATATCATATCAAATTCATTTCCTAATAATTGATTTCTTCTTCACCAAAAACAATTATTGTTCTGTGGTCATTGAATTTCTCATGATCATTCACTATTATGTGATAAATGATATTTTTTAGTCTCCATCATTAGTAGAATCTATTCTATTTAACAATTTATTTATTTTCACATACAATTTTTTTACAATATTGAAACATAGTTTGTGTTATCATAAAAATAAATTTTAATTCCATTTATATCATTTAAAGAGGAGGTTTTATTAACCCCTTTTAGGATACAAGATTTCAAAAAATGAATTTAAATATGTCAACCATTGATTATTGAGATAGAGTTGAATTTATGAACATGATTTTTTCAAAATGGGGAATAATTTTACAACCATATTAATTCCAAGATCATTAATTTCTATGTCCTATTAATATCATTTAGTTATATATTATATAGTTTTATACATAATCAAAAATTTGACTATTTTTTAATAAAAAGGAAATGGTATTATGTGTAATTAGATATTCATGTATTATATAGTTTTATCATGAAATAAAAATCATATAAATTTATTTTCTTAAAAAAATATATACCATTATTTCATTGATAATTAAAAATAATATTATAATTACTTGTTTCTAACGATCTATAAAAAATTGATTATTTAATAAATAGTGAAAATAATTATTCATAATGAATTTCTTTTCATTTAAATTATTTATAATGTAAAATCAAAATATTTTAGGGTATTAAAATATTATTATTTATTTTCTATTTATAATAATCCCTTTTTGTGTTTTAAAATGATTTTTATACATCAATTGAGTATAAAATATTATTACATAAAAAAGGAAATTGTTTTGAAAAACAATACTTCATAATATTATTTGAGTTGGTTTTATGGTGAATTAAATTACATATCTATTTTGAGTTTTGATATTTGCATTCCAAAAATTGATATAGTGTTTTTTAATTTATGAAATATATCACTTTTATTTACGGTTAATTTTAATAGTAACATGTGTAATTTTTTCCATGGTGATGTGTAGATCGTATAAATGATGTTATAAATAAAAATATATGGACTAAATAATTACTCATACAGTTTACTATTATGAGTATACATTATTCATAATCATTCAGTTTTTTAATATATGGCCTTTTTATTTTAATGTGATGATAACATATATAATGTTTTGTGTAATGAATTGTAAATAATTGCAAATTTCTGTTTTTTAAAAGCTATAATATTTTCATTATGGGGATGAAAAAAGGATATGTTCATTGTACAATATTATTCTATAATATAAAATATTTATCCTCAATATGGGAATTTATTTTTAATTTTTAATTATAAATTATTACCATTAATGTTTATACAATTATTTAAAATTTATTATCCACATAATGGAATACTAAAATAGATGATATTTAAAATATTAAAATTACTATAAATTGAAATAGTTAAGGTGAACTATTATTTTTATAGATTAAAATAAAATCATAGTGATGTATAATAAATTTTTTTTATAATATCATTTGATCTCATTGTATTATAAAATTCATAGTAATGATATGGTTGAAATAATAAAATATGCCCCATTTATGGTTATACCTTCAATTTATATTAAATATAATGACCCTTAAATTGTTAAACTCATTATAGTCGCGATAAGTGTTTAATAGGTTAACAGGGGGTTAAAAACCAAAATATATGGAATAAAAACTATAAAAACATGTCTAGATATAAATATATGATATTATTTTGACTAATCCGAAATTTATATTCTAATATTATTACTTTTTATCTATTTATAAATCATAATTAATTTATATTATTTTAATATTTTTAGAAATTATAAGAGTTCCCCTCTCTTCTCTTATAAAAGGGAAAATCTTGCATCAATTTAATCCCACCTAATGATCAATTTAGTTAAACAAATCCCTTACCAAAGACCATAATAACATCCCACATAAAATAATAGAGGTATTTTTTATATCTTAATTTAAACAATTGAATTCATAATGTGTAAACAAAAGGTTGTTTTTTGATGAATTGTCATAGATTATAACCAAGCGTTTTCAATTTATTTCTTCATCCACCACTCTAAAGTATTATAAAAAATGATGACATAATAACATTAGTATATCTCAAATACTAATATTTCATTATATAAATTTAATAACCTATATCCATCTCCATCTGCCATCATATGGGAACATAATCCATTTTTCATGTGTTTGGGGGACTATCACATCATGGACCGATAGAATTTGTTTCACATAAAAACCTATCCCAGCTAGTTATAATGATTTAAATAACATATATATATATATATATTAAATTCTTGATATATTTTTTATTTTTAAAATATCACATATCATTTACCTCATCACATTTATATTCACTAAAATATAAAAAAGGTGTAGGTGTACGCATGCCGACTACCACCTCCAAAAAGTGATGTGATTATTTATTCTTCCCCACATCCAATGGATGATATATATAAGTATAAATATGTATATAGTATACTAATTAAAATATTATTAATATAATATGAAGTTAAAATAATACTTTCTATATTTACTTAATAATTATTGATAATTGGGACATTACTTAAGCATACATGCGGCCTTCCATAACAAATATTTTATAATAGTTCATTTTTTGTAACATCATTTAAGGATTAGTTTAAAAAGTATCATTGATGTGTTAAAATGTTTTATATTTTATTATTATTATTCTATTTTAGATGTAATGATGACCCCATTTATTCTGGGTTAACCCACTGATGCAGTTTTTAAATTATGTGTCGAACATTATAAATATACTAGATGTGGACTTAAATGATTTATTATTTAACAGTTACATTTATATGGATGAAATAAATTGTATGAGGATAAGGTTAAAAACTTGTTAAATTTTCTTATTGAATAATAAAATGTATATGAGTTTATTACAAAATATATAAAAAGATATACATGGAATTTATGTACTCAAGTTAATAGATATGATATAAATTTCCCTTTCTAAGTGAATATTCTATTTTTATTCCCCTAATTTATTTTATATGATGTATATAATTAAATTTTAAATTTTAAATCATGAATTTTACATACCTAATTATATATTAGGTTTGAATATTAATTATTATTTTCATTGTGATTTGATGTTGAAGTCACCATGTTCCAAAGTTGTTCCTAATAAAATTTATTTCATTGGGTTTTAACTCTTATTCATGGACTTTATTTTAGATGATTATGTATGAATTTATATCTAAAACGATTTATTATTAATTTCTTAATGTTTTTTTCAATTATAATTTTTACATAACATTTTTTGATTTATTTTTTCTCAATTTAATTTTATGATCTTCATAAGGTTTATTTTCTTAAATTGACATTACTTGGGAAATATGTTTATAAAATTCCAAATATTATTCTATGAGGTGTATATACAACCATTATAAAATAATATATAGTTAATATCTTTATGTAAATGATATTTAATTTTTTAGTTGTTATTATTCTTTCATGGAATTACGATATAAGAGTTACCAAAGTGGAAAAGGATAAATGTTACAATTTATTTTCATTTTGATATTATTTATTTTCAATAATACATTAAAGGTAATCATTATAATTTATTTAATTGAATAAAATTTATTTTATTATACACAATTTATTAATTTTTTTACAAGTTTAATTTTCATCCTCACCCTTATTGTATGATAAAATATAAAATATATATCTTGTATGCGATGAAGAACTTGCGTCTTCTATTTGATTGTGAATATTTTCTTCTATATAAATGTTTTTGTAAAATATATTCTAGAAAAACATATTTCTAAAAACCAATAATTTAATAATGATTTTTCACATGAACTTTTACCTATTTTAAAATCTATTAAAAATGGAAGTTTATTTTCATATTTCTAAATGGTTTTATTTTTTATCCTTTTTAAAAAAATTAGATGAATATTGGTTTTTGAGTGAAATAAGATGAACAAAATTCCCCACTATCAGGATCATTATTTTCCGTGAATCTTCATTAACATATTTCCATATTTATCATCAAATAAAGAATTTTTCACAATATTTTGGAGATTAATTTATATTTTTTCCCAAATGAAAATGATAATTTTTAGAAAAATATTTTGTAAAATATTTTTATAATATTTTTGTTAAAAATTTCCAACAACCCATGTAGTAACTTATTCTCCACTTGGATTATTTTATAATCAAACTATAATGACACTAAATTCTAATATATTATTTTTAAAACATAATATATTAATATTCATAAGATAGTATCACAATCAATGGGAGAATCATTTAGATATAGTGACTTTATAAATTTATAAAACAAAAAAATATTCCATATGTAACATATATCATATCCCAAAATGTTCATCATAACTAATATCCATCTTAGACATATCAAACATTATATAATTATTCATATATTTCGAAATATAATTATAATAAATGGTAAGGTAATATTTCACTATGTTCATCAAAAAATATTTTTATTTGGATAAGCATATATTTACCTTCTTTAGTGTTGGGATAAACTATTATGTACCATCTTACCGACTTGGGGTCATAACTCACATTCCCATTTTTAGGAATGGGAAATTAACATATCTACCCAATGATCACATATAACCCTAATCATTAACAAATTCATTATAAGGTGATATTAGTTCTACACATCAATTAATAATACACTTTCATTACAAAAGAACATGCAACTGTCTCCATATAAGGACACATGATTATAGATGTATTTAAAAAATCATTTGAAAAAAACATATCAAATAGAAAGGTAAATGTTTTCATAAAAATATTTTTAGCATAATCACGAAACATCTAGGGAAGGAATATGATTGTTTAAATAGAAAATATCCCTAGTAAAATAAATTAAAATAAAATGATGTCATAATAAATGGAAAATGTTTTTTTAATATCACTAGGAATATTGCTAAAGAAAATTAACATTATCACTTGAAATAATTAATTTTATATTTAAATTTTTTTCCAAAAAATATAAAAAACATTTTCTTTGAAAATAACCATTTACATATGGAAGGAATGATTTTATTCATACTTCAATAATGATGATGGGAAATTCTGTTTATTATATACATTTTAAAACAAAAAATACTTTAATATTTTTTGTTAATGTAGAATATTCCTTGTTTAGAAAACTACATGAATAATTTATTCCATCCATTTGAATATATTAAAATAGTGGTAAAATGAATTTTAAAAATTATATTGGAATATTAAAAAATTCATATAAATTAATCTTAGAGAACAATGATATATATTCAAAAATAGTTACAACCGATGAGATAAAAAATAGATGTTTTCTGTAAAATATCATTTTTGAATCATGAATACATAAATTGAAGAACATAATGGGCTAACATATATTCAAATGGAAAAAAATGTTTTCAAAAAAATTATGTTATTGAGAAATATATCAAAATGTTTAATCATCAAAACCATAATCATATAAAATCATTATTAAATATTTGATTACAACATGAGACCATTTTTGAATTTGGACTCCATGAATAAATAATATTAAAAGTTACATTTAATATCACATGAATAATGAATTTCATGATATAAAATTTTGAAGGTGTTGAGTATATTAAATTGAAAATAAGAAAAGTTAATACTATTAAATATGTCCCAAATAAGGAAAATTGAGACAAAAATACTATTCAATAAGTCTTAACTTTTTGTATAACCATTTGGGCATCCTCTTCATCTGTGACCCTTTTTATATATCTCTATAAATACATCATATAAGGGATTCCAAATTAAAATAATTCCACTTATATGTGGTAATGTAAGAAAAATAGATATTTTGTAGTGTATTTGAAAATATAAATGGTGTTGAATGTTAAAATTGTATAGGGGGAAGGGGGTGTTTTAGAACTGTTGGAGGACAAACATGGAATTTTTTAAAAGAATAAAGTGTACCCATGTTCAAAATATGAAATAAAGATAAATAAAAGGATACTATATATCTTTATATGTGATTATGTTGAAATATGGGTAGAAAATGGATGTTCTACATGTTTCTATCTCATTTGACCACTATTCTTTTTTTTAATTTTACCCCCCATGAAACATGTTTTAAACATAACTATACTAATAATTTATTATAATTTTGAAAAGAAATCAATTATATTTTGTTAATTATGATTATTCCAAATATTTATTACATTTCTAATATTTTACGAAGTATTTAATTATTTTAATTTAAAAACGACACAATAGATACAAGGGAAAAGCAGTTTTCTAATGACAAAATTTCAAACAATTAAATAAATTCTTCTATAAATAAATATTAAATTGATTAAAATGTTTTTTAATAATAATATGATTTTATACCTTATTTATCAATTATTATAATATTAATTCACAATTTAACATTATAAATTCTATAAATTAAAATATTGTTTTAAATGATTGACGAAATGTCAACTATTTACTAATATATTATTTTTTTCATAAAAATATCAGTAATCAATCCATATATAGTTTGGTGAAGTTGAATCGAAAAATGAGGTTAATTTTATCAAATAAAATTTATAAAAGTGTAAAATTTCAAAATCATTATGTATTCAAAAAAATAGAAATATGTTTTTTGTAACAATTAGTATTTTAAAGAGCATATAAAATATTCAATTAAAATTAATATATTTTTTACATTATGTTTCATTTATATAAAACCCTTATATATAATTTCTAAATATCAATAAATCATATTCAATCTTCTAATTTTAATTTCAGGTGCTTAATATTCATGATTAAATAATAATCTTAATTGTTTTTCACGGTTCATTTAAACTCAGTGTTGCTTGTAACAAATTCCATTGATGAAATTAATTTTAATTAACAAAAAATCAAAAACCCATTTGTGTTTGATTATACCTCCCAAAAATTTAATTCCTTACCTCAAATTTGTCACAATGATACAACTAAATTTGATCATTTCTCCCTCATCATATAAAAAATCCCCCACATACCATCTTCAAGTTTCCTAGTTGATCATAGAAAATTTAAAAGGTGAGTGACCTTATTTGGTATCACATTAAATCTATAACATATACTCTCCACTTGTATTCCTAACAATAATAATGATTATATAGTGTTAAAACCATTGTTTTATATGTATTTTATGGTTTCGGTATGTACTACCTTAGGAGAGATACATAAAATATATTTTAATCTTGATAGATGATTGGTGGATGCGCCCAACAATAATATATGGTCCTAATAAGAACACGAGTTTTAAAGGTGATGATATACGTTGTTATTAGTAAACATTTTATTACAAATTTCATTACCTTATAACATTGAAAAAATATTAAAAAAACCTTGTCACCAATATAACATTCAAAATCACACCGGTTATTACCTAAAAAACATTTTTGACATTATTTTTTTTTATAGTTATGGGTTTTTAAATGAGTCTAACATACTCTACCATTTATTATAAAATATCAACTCTCAAAATAATTATTTATTAATATTTTTCTCATAGCATTGGTGTTCTATACTTGTTTCTATATAGGCATTCATAATGAGATATCCTAATAATCAAGTAAGACATATTATTGTAATGAAAACTCATCTCCAAGAATGTGTTGAGCCCAAACTCATTTAAAATCAATAGAACATGATATTAACATATAATACAGTATTCAAATTTTACTCTCAATCTAAATAACAATATTACGAAGAAATGAACATTTAAAACCTAACTATGTGTCAATATCATTCTAATGTTTTTTCAATAACATTGAGAAAATCCTAAAATCATGACAAGATTCAATTGAATGAGGTACTTGATGAAACCTTAAGGTATCCATACTATATATACTAGAAAGAACATCATAGACAAATATTATATTATATAAAAGTTTTTTTTTGAAATTTTATGGTTTTCGAATAGAACCCCGATATAATTTATCCCTTTAGACATTTTGGGTTGTCTGATAATAAAATACATGGTGATGTTATCACACTTTCATTCGGGTATGGTAAATAATTGTAACAACCCCTTAAATATTTGTATCCTACGGATGAATTACATACAAACCAATCACATAGACACAATCTCTATGATATCACCCTTTATGAAATACAACTAAAATGTTATTTAAAAACCATATTCATCATTCTAATTTTTGAATGGATAGATAATTATTAACTATTAGATTCATATAAAAATTTATTATTCCATTAATGTATGGATGGAATCTATAGATGGTTTATAAACCTTATCAATCGATAATAATATAGGTTAATATCAATAAAATTTATCAACCTATTCTGAAGAAACACATATTCCATATGTGCAAGTCTAATCAGTATTTTCATATATGTTGGAAAAATTGTTTAAAAAAGACAATATATTTCCCCTTCAATTAATATTTAATGAGACATAATTTTTAATTCAATAAATTTGTTTCATTTAATTCATCAACAATGATAATTTATCTTGATCCTTTTGACTCATGATTCATCTACATTGTTCTCTTTCCATTGGTGATAATGTATTAGGAAGTGACAATATTTATTCATTTATAACCATATTCTATATAAAATGTTAAAATAATTATATGATAATATATTCATTAAAAATATTCAATTATTTATATCACAATTTTCCCTACCATGAAAATTTAACCATGTCATTAATGAAAACATCTCTATATTTAAAGAATCGATAGTTTTGAAATTTTTAACATGATCCATCTATTTTCAGGGGAAAAATATATAACCATTAAATTAGGAATGAGAAAACATCACATTCCATTCATAGATGCATCCATGTAGACAATAAACCCTTATCCACTCGAGGGTAATGTAAGAACATTTTCACAGACTAATATACACTTTAGTTCCTCAAAATATTGATAATATTAATTTATTATATGGAACATGGTTCCCATAAAAGTTAAATCTTTTATTAGAATAGAAATACTTGAGAAAATATAGGGAACCCAACAATAATATGTTGATCAACAATTAATTATATGAATATCAGTCACCATGGTTGTTGTGGGACAATGATCATTATCCTCCATCATTAATGGATTTACTCATATACCCTCTATTTCGATTTTATAACCTAAAAATGGATCATTTTCATCCAAAATTCACATATTATATTTTTTCACTATATTTTTTGTTTCATTTGGGCCTTCAATATAATTATCATGTGGTAATAATTCTCTTAAATGATCTTTGATTAAAGAAGAATATAATCTATGACTACTCACACAAACTGATCAACATTATCATAAAAGAAATATTCCTTAAATCTATAAAGACAATAAGGGAATTAGTAAAACTGAATAGAATCACAATATACTCATATTATTTGTCCTTTTTAAATAATGTTTTCTTGGTAATATCCCACTTCATGTCCCACAATTGAATATATCTAGAATGAAGGTCAATCTTGGATGTTTATTGACCCCTGAGATGTTGATAAATCATTTCATCAATATAGGGTTGAGGATAACTATTCTTGAATGTAATATTTTTTAGTGTAAATACTAAATGATGAGTTAAATTGTTCAATCATTATTTACTAAAAAATAATAGGTGAAACCAAAGGCAAAAAAACATGGATAGATGAATCTGTTTTCTAGGTTCTTCTATATTTTATAGTACAATTACAATAACTCAATTGAGATGATTCAACATTGAGTTTTTGAAATATGTCTGACCCTATGTGTGAGTTTGTTTGTGAAATAAAATTCATGTTTTACGAGAAGGCAATCAAACCCTTCTACAATGATATAAAAACATTATAACAGTTACTTTATCATCAAGGGTGAGTTTCTCGCCAACCATTTTAGATGAATACCGCCTCGAATAAATATCAACACCCATATAATTTATGTTATTTGTATCATATGTACAAGTATATCATAACAAAAAAATGCTAAAATTATTTTCTGGAATATCAAATTTGACATTTCATACATCAAAATTTATATTCAATTTATTAATAAACATGAAAGTTATCCATATGAAAACATCAACTTCAACTAGAGGAATAATAAAATGTTTATTAAGATAATGATTCATGCAAAATTTTGTTAGAGATGAATAATAGAAATGATATGTGATCATTCTATCATCAAGGGTGTTCTAGAATAATTAAGAATCTAATAATTTTTGTGGAATATTTATTCCCATATCAAAATATTTATATATAATATATTGGATAAATATAGAGTCAAATAATGCAATTATTGGTTTATCGTCGATGGTATTCCTACAATTTATAACATTATTATCGTCCCCTTCAACATTAATATTTATCAAATGGGATTTACCCTTGTTTTTCAATTCTACTGGTTACTATGGATAATAATCATCACTAACCTTTGGATTTGGGTATATTTAATAAAGATCCAAAAATCCATGAATTTTTAAAAATAAAGAGTGGTGGGTGATTTTTGTGGTGACTTCAATTTATTTATGTCATTATATATCTTATTCCCATCACATTCGAATTTATCCACATTAAGGACATCCTTTAAATATGTAAAACATTTAGTTATCCATGTTTGAACACTTAATAACTTTTTTTGTACACTTATATAACAATGTAAAGGATATATTTTCATGTCCATGTTATTTATAGTTTCATTTGAATTCCATCTCTCATTTATTATGATGATGTTGAGTGTGATGTAACACTAATACTTTTTAAAGGAATATAATTTTATTTAATATAGTATTCATACTTTATCATTATGTTTATAATGAATTAGACATAAAAATGCGTTTAGATTGTGATACACATAACAACATGTTTTTTTGAAATCTTCTATTATATGCAATGATGAGTTTTATAGAATAAAAAGTTATCATTAATAATATTTAATATGTAACAAATCAAAATAAATTGGACATCCATGTTAGAATAGGCCTAGAAAAATTATTAACATATATATTTTTCACATTTTAGTAAATCAAAAATTCATTAGTTATAATATAAGAATGATTATAATGAAAAATAAAATTTTATGAACAACAATATATTTTCTGGAAGGTGGTATAATTATGCTTGGTTTGTGTAATATAAAATTAAATTTTAATATTTTAAATAAATTTATATTAATACATAATATTCATTTTAGAAATAGTAATACAAAAATTAAATGAGGTTGAATATCTGGTATTTTTTTGTAAGACTCGTTTTTTATGAATAATAAACAATATTGAATTTTAATTAAAAACAACCTATTCATTTATGAAATTTAAAATGTAATGTGGTATATGGTATTTTTTAATGTATAAATAAATCAATCATATTTTAATTATTTAAAATTTTTTCAGTGAAATAATATTCAGGTTAAATTATTATATTAAAACATTGTAAACATTTTCACATTATCACTATAAAAGCTATGATTCCCATTAAATATATGTGATTAAAATTATTCTAAATTCTTCCACTTATGTTATTTAAATTTTAAAAAATGAATTCCAATTTTGGAAAAATAATAAATTCTATTATGTAATATGGACATCATTTTTTTAAATATTTATTTTTGATTTTTTTATAATTAATTATTTTGATTACTGTAATGATGAATTTACATAGTGGTTAAATAGTGAATATTATGCATAACAATGTGTAAAAAATTTCACAATGCAAATTTTCTTATTATATATCAAAACATTAAAAAATTGGATATATTTTTTTTGTTTATGGTATATTATTCAATTATGGTGAACTGTATAAAAAGTTATGTAATAAAAAAGAAAAAATGGATTCTTATGTGTCTTTAATATTAATAAGTCATTATGATAGGGATGGAAGAAATATTCGTTTGGTTATACATATTAATTTAAAAAAATAATTCTTTATAAAAACATATCATCAATTTATAGATATTAATTGGTTAAAATAAATTATTATGAAATGAAAAAACATAACTTATTTAGTTAATAATTAACAAATAGATGATATTAAAAAAAATTGTGAAAGAAATTGAATTGAATATTGTCTTCAGTTAATTTTATATAAATATATACAATGATACATTTTTGTGAAAATAATATATTTTAATTCCATAATGGTATTAACAGTTTTAAATTAAAAATCAAAATAAATAATATCAACATAAATAATATTGTTATTTTATAATAAATAATATTTTAGTAAATGATTTAAAATTAATAACAACCCTACCGACTTCTAAGTTAATTATAAATGTATATAAATATCAAATATATTTAATTAATGGACCAATAGATATATTATAAAGAATATAAAACCTCTTAAATATAAGAAACATTGTTAGAATAATTAATGTTAAACCAATTTTTTAGTGTTATATACACCAGTTATATAATTAATTTTAATCACACATATGATTTTAATATAATAAAATAGATAAAATATTTTTAGTCATTGTATATAAATTATTTTATATTTATAACTATTATTTGGTTTCAATGGATAAATTTCATAGGATATAAAACTTGTTACCTTATTGAAACCCAAAAATGGTAAAAAATAAAAATTCATAAATGTTAATATAAAATGATAAAAATATGTTCTTAATTATGAAGGGATAGTTTTGTTATACCATATCATCCTTAAACACCATTTATGATCAATTTATTTTCAAATTTTGTTAATATATTTTTCCCAATGGTTAATACTTTTGACACTTTATAGGAACACCACTCCTCCTCAACTATAAATGGGACATTGTCTTCTATCAGCTTCACACATTAGAAGCCAGCTTTCACATCAAAACCCTACTCATATCACTCCAAAACATCCCTCACCTCATATTATAAGATATATTTTATACATACAGCCAAATTACTTTGGATTTAGATTAAACTTAATAAGCATACATGAACTTAATTTAATGTTCTTCAACAAAAATCATTATTTTATTTCCTTCTCCACATATTTACATTTATATTCAACAATTATTATATAAAATACTCATTATCAATCACATAATGTGGTTTTATCAGGTTATGGTTATGATCTAAAACCTCATAGACTTCTAAAAAATGAGTCAGGAAATCTTTATTCATCTTTATAGTAGATCACTACCTCACAAATTGATGATGTTCTTTAATCCATTACCACATCTCAATGATGGGTATAATGAATTATATTTAATATATATATAATTTAAAAAATTATTATACCTTTTTAATAATTATATCATATATTACTTATTACATAAAAATCTAAAGGATAAAGGCTATGATCACTAATGTGTAGGCTAAACTACTGCATCGTGAAGTGATATTATTCATCATTCAGTGATGCATTTCATGGTAGGTGATATGGAATAATGTTAATGATTATGTGTGATATAAATTAGTAAATTATTGTATTCATGACATATTAATAATTATAATAATATATTATCTCATCTTATTTTTTTATAATTATTGATGATATATTTGTTCATGTATGGGTGGACTACCTACTTAATGAAGAATTGTGACAAAATTTTTATGTCCTCACCGCATGAAAGTAATATATAATTATAAATAATTATATAATATGGTATATATAATATTATTATAATTATTTAATGATAAAATAATTCATAAATCCTTCCTTTAATGATCATTGACAAATGAAAACTATTACAAATGTGTACATATAGCCTACCATTTACATAATAATAATACACATAATTTTTCCTAAATTCAACTCATGATATGTTATAAAAGTATAATTGATGTTAACATATGATTATTATTTCAATATTATTATTATTTATATGATTTTTCTATATATCATACACAAAAATGGTTTACCTATGATGAAGCATGCATGAGAAAATAGGAAACTTTGAATCAAAACAATACAAATAATGAATAAATATAAATGAAAATGTGGTAAGATGTTATAAGTGGATCATATAAGATGTTTTAAATAGAAAAATAACTATTTAAAAAATTATTAACCTTATTAAAACCATTATAAAATATTTTAATGATTGTTTATCCAAATGTAATAATAGGGTATGATATTTCATATAAATTTCGATAATCATGATACTTATTATTTATTTGGCACCAATTCATTTGTGTGTTGTGTATATACAACCATATTGACATGTAATATCATGATTTAGTAATAATTCATTATTTTTTATGCTTCTATTTGAAACATTTCATCAAATTTATTTGGACATGAAAATTATCAAGGGGTAAGAACAATATATCATTTATTGGGAGTCATAATGTCATCAAGAAACAATCACTGATAGGATTTAAATTATTATTTCATAATCTATATAATTTATCTACATTTGGTTTTAACTATAAATTTTATTTGATAAATTGGATAGATAATAATAAATCTGTATCTTTTACTCAATACAAATATTTGATGCTATGTAATAATGATTCCTGAATTAAACAGATTATTCGATATATGAGAAATTATTTGGAAGTAAAGTGAAAGTCGTGTCCCATTATAATATATCATAAAAATTAATTGGTAGGTCCCATTTAATAAATTATGATTCTAAAATTTAATTGGAATCTTTTTGTATTATTTAAAATATATTTTTAATATCTGGAATGTAGTGGTAGAATGATTCATGAGATCATAGAGTCCAATAAATAATAACCAACATCATTAAAACATTAGTTATTATTATACAGGATAATTACGCTATGATGTTATCTATGGAATCATTTTATTTTAGTTTATTGATTAATTAAAATTGGTTCTCATTTATTTAAATTCTTATTTTCATTATACCTTATACCATTACTTAAATAGAAAGTGCTCTCATTTATTTAAAATTTCATATAAATTATTTTTATTGATTTATGATATCTTCTATTCTACCTAATGATAACTAATTTATATGAAGGTGAATTCTGGGAATGTGTTTCTAGGATGATAAACATTAACACTATTTATACATTAATTTTTTCAATTTAATACGGGTATCATGTATTTATATGGTTTTACAAAACTACTTAAATTTTAGTTATACTGGAATGAAATTAATTTTCCTCTTCCAATATAATAATGCACAATATCGACTTTGTGCTACTCATGTTGGGGTCCTTAATGTTAGTATCATTGTTAGTTAGTAGAAAAAATGTGTACTAGAATCAAGAATAAATATACTTGGGAACCAAAAATAAAGACTTCCCTTAAGGATGAGTAACATAGAGAACCATAATGGTTTGGTAAATTATATAATATATGGGTGTTCCTAGTAATAAATCTCATTTGGGATTGTAATGGTTTATGTCGTTTTTAAATAGAGGTACTTATGGGTAAAAAAATTGAATCATGTTTTGGGAATGACTCAAGAATAACCTAGTACAATACAATAGGGATTAATTTCTTCTTGTTTTGAGAAAAATAGGGAACTTTATTAGTATAAATAATATTTTATTTACAAATAAATTTAATGGATTAAAAATAAATATATCCTCAATGGAACCATGTTTTGGATTTAAGATGAACTATGAATACATTATAACTTGTACTGTGTATATGAACTAATTGGAAGATTTTAATTTTTCAAAACAATATGAGATAATGTAGTATATGTTTTTATTTGGATATTCGCTATTGATGGAAGAATGGTGGAAATACTCATATACAATGTTAAGGATTCCTTTTTAAGAAGTTTGATATAGTTAGTGTTGGATCTGAGGAAGTTAGGGGTATAGTATGGTAGAATAATGAGGTTATGAGATATAACCATTTATGGGTGTAGAGTGAGATTATCTTATGTTGGATAGATTTTTGTGTTAGATACCCCATCATTTTGAGGGACTAATGATGCAATTGATGTTGATCAATGGATTACTTTTATGAAGATATTATATATGGATTTGGGATGAGGTAAAAAGGATAAGGATAAACTTATAGTGTGCTTTTAAATTATTTTTGTTATAAATTGTGGTTATTTATCTTTAATAATAGAGAGAAAGTGTAAATTAAACTCATTGAATGAGACGCATTTAAGGGGACATTTATTGGATAATATTTTCCACATGATAAATAAACTATAATGAAGAGAAATTTCCCTATATTAAATAAAAACAGAGAATAAAATGATTATAATTATGAAGATACATTTATAAGTATATAAAGTTAGTGAATTGATTATATTACCAACATAGAATTTGGGATTGACTATTTCAGTAAAGGGAATAAGAATAGGCTTTAAAGGGAATTGGTCTCTCAACCATTTTATTTATAACATGAAATTGTTTTATACTTTAACTAAAAATTTATATAATTATCCAAATAATAAAAAATTAATGTGAATTTATATATTATATTTTATGTAAGTGAAAATAAATGAATAAGGGAGTAATGGTAAGTGTTATTTTTCCATATTTGATAACTAGGGAAATAATCACTCACGGACTTGTTTTATGGGATTATAAGATTGTTATTATTCTATAGAAAATGGTTTGTTAGAAAAAGAGTGAAAAAGGAATAATGAAAAATAAACATTATGTGCATCAACTATAAGTATTCGGGTCAGAATATAAATTAATTTTATATGTTTCTAGAGTGTTTACCTCAGAATAAGTTGATGGATCAGGGTAATGAATATGATGATTATATTGTCGAAGTGAAATAGTTCATTTGCTTATGTATTTAGATTCATGAAATATTTTTAAAAAATTTTATATTGATGATATTCTCATAATAATAATTTTAAAATGTACATTTATATTACTATAATACTATTTCCAAAGGATTTGAAATCAATTATTAAATGGTATTATGAAAACCGATTTAGTTGAATGTTGAACTACTATAAAAAACAAATAATTTATCACCCATAACATGTTCTATATATTTACATAATGAGGCAGGGAAGAAGAGATGGTTGATATAGTTCAATTAAATTTTATAGTACCAATGACCTTTTAATATATTAAAGATTCGTCGACAAAGTTGTTTATACTCAATGGAGGCATTTTTTTCATTAAATGAATTCTTTTAAAAATATAATTACATAAGTATTATAGAAAAAAGAATATTTCTAATAATGTATTATTGAAATTATTATTATTAACCTGATTCAAGAGTATTCATGATGAAATTATTTACGTGTTAGGAAAGTATTGATTGAGATCACATTAATTTTTTTGGATGAATGATATGTTCAGTTTTTTAAATTTATGGACGTTCACACTATTATATTGTATCATAATATTTTTCAAGGTCTTTATGGTAAACTATTCATTATGTATTTGATGTTAAAAAATATATGAGATGTTACAAATAAATGTATTAATTCGCTATATATATATATGTGTGTGTTTATTTATATAATTTTGTTTTAATGGAATCTAGATAACAAAAGAATGAAATGAATCTAATGATCCATTAGTGGACTATGTATGAAAAATTCAACTTCATTTAATAGATCAAGAGAGAAAGTAGGAATTAATAAAGTAATGAAAAAAGTATGAGCTTGTTTTTATTAAATGGAATGATATTAAGTAAGTATATCATATCATTTAATTTCATCATATTTTGAAATAAAGGATCTAAATATACAATTTTATCCTATTACCACCATTTCGGATTTTAACAATGAAAATTTTCAAAGATATGGATTAGTGAATTATAGTGATTAACATTGTTGATACTATTCTTTCTATCAATATCTCTCTATATTTGGGTCTCATATTTACCTTCCATGTATGTGTTTTCATTTCCCACATGTGTTATATTATCTAGAAACCATGTTATGTGATTTTTGCATCAGAGTTTTGTATGTTCATTTATCAGTTTTAAGTTGATTTTTTATAATGTATTTTAATGATGTAAGTTTCAATAAAAAAGATTCGACGTCCAATCCCTTGGGTTCAAAGATCATATTTAAATTTCTATAACATTATGTATTTATAATGGGGATAATTTCATAAACATCATAATCAAGAAGAGGGAAGGGATGAAAAAAGTGTCATGAAATTCATTCTTCTAGATGAAAAATTGATAAAGACCCATGAGTACCTCCTCCAGTAGGCCCTGGTGTGGTGACTAGAAGTAAGGGTATACAAATCCCAAAAATGGGAGGAATAAAAGTCTTTATAATAACAATTATTATGAGACAAAATTTATCAATATCAATATAACTCCATGAAATATATTTAAAGAAATAAAAAATCCATCCCACATACACATTTAATGTAAAAATACAAGGAATTACAATGAAAAAAATCCAACGTGAATACCAAAGAAAATGATGAGTAGTTAAGAAAAAACTATCCTAGTTCATAAGCTATTAGGTTCTAGCACATACCGAGTAATCTCCTTGGATACCATAAACAATATTCTATACATAATAAGAGCATATAAGTATACTCTGTAAGAATAGTAGATGTCAATCTGGAATAACTGGTATAAGAATACTAATTTACCTATGAGAGAAGCACTATAATCTCAGATGAACATTTCAAGGTATAATATCCTCCCCAATCACAATAGGGAATTCTGACAATATAATATAATAAAATTAATAAAATATAGTAAGAACATCGATGAAAGGGTATCCCATACCACATCCCCATGGTTAATTTATTATCTCTAACGGTGTATGTAATAATGCTACCACACTCTTCCACAAGCCAAACTACCACCACATTCCCACAGACACCTGGTCCACAAACCAAATCCTTCTTATAAACACTAAGGTGACAACCACCTCACATACATCTTAAAGACACTTTTGACACAAAACAATAACCTCATCTTGAAGTCACGTGGGAAACCTGACACATCTCATCCTGAAGACTCTTAGGAAACACACCTCGCCCGAAGACACCTGGGCCTCAAAACTATATCACGACCTACCTGAGGATTCATTGGATACCAATGACTTGATTTGGGATCATAGAAGATCCAATAACCATACATCCTTCCTCCCAATTAGATATTAAAAAAACACCATCCCCCATAAAAATGGGGGTGTTCAGAAAGTAGTGCTCAACACGGGTGGGGTACGTATAGAAACTCATAATGAAATGTATATATATATACATATATATATTCCAAAAACTCATCCCAAACTGTGTGTCTTCAAAGAAAACAACCAGACTCCACAAAATTTCAAGGCTTCCTTCTATTATTCGTATCCAAATATCTAGGAACAAAATTAATTCATATCCCTTACCTATTTAATTATCCAATTATCATTATTTATTTAAAAATACAATATTTTTAATTCCATCCTTACTTAGGAAACTACAAAATATAACACACATTATAATGTGAAGCAACCATACCAACCACTTGCAAATCCAAATAGAGAATGTTGGACCACTGTAAAATAATACACTATAAAACTAATTAGTAATATAACAGTCTCTAGAAACTCTGAGTGAAACACCCATTTAGGGTAACATTATGCTTCTACAAAATTATCCATCCCAATACATCCTTGGTATCCCCACCATAAAAATCACCACATTCCTAAATAAAAAGAAAACTCAACTGGGTTACAGTTACACTACACAATTAATCCATGCCCAATAATCATAACAAAACCCATATAATGACCCAATGTTCAAAAAATTATTCCATTCAAAAATCAATCACTCTATCAACCTAAGATACCATTTCACCCTTAAACCAACTTCCCACACCGTCATTCTCTCAAAAGCAACACTACACAGCATGAAAAAATCACCTGATGAAAATACTATCTACACACATCACACATCTACACAAAACAAGGAAATGTCTATTAAAATTTAACACACTAATTCATTAATTACACTTTTAAAAATCATGGGTTATCACAGAACATGTTTTATCTTGCGAAATCTATTTATATAATCGAATATGTGTGATTAATTTTTTCTTCATGTTCACATCCATTCAAAACAAGACTAAAAACAAGAATTTATGATTTAATTGTGCAAAAAGAGACCGCCATTGTTCATGATTTTAAATAGGAATATATCCTAAAAAATTCATATCATGAATCAAATAAAATAGATAAAATAAAACAAAAATAAATATCAACTTTCTAGACCTTTATTTATTGTTAATGTAGCCAAGCCCATCATTAAAACATTTCCATTAATCTTCATAACACCCTTAATTATGATTTAGATTCAAACATATTGTCAATGAAATCTTAGTTTACCCACCCTGAAATATAAATAATTCTAAAATGAAATAACGAAATCATACCACAAAAAATAGTGATAATAAAATCCTCCTTATACTAAATATAGGGTGTCAAACAACCGGTAAGATACTTAAAGGGAAACAGAATCTAAACCCCTCAGTAAACAAGGTGACTCCATGGGGATGAAAGGATATAGATGCACCAAGAGAAAAATGGAAATGCATGGGGATGAGAAGATATCATCTTAGAAGATATAGATCCTTTATCAATAAAAGGGAAATAGTTTCATGGGCCATTAATGTTGGAACAAGATTAAGATTATGTGGGTTCAATACTTCAAAACCTCAGGAGAGTTAGGATACTAAATAATTAATTAATATCCATTGAAACTCTTTTATAAATTTTGAATACAATTTTAAACATGATTTATTTCAAATAAAACATAGGAGGGGAATTGGAATAACTGGAAAAACATTAAAAAGATAGAAATGACACACAGATGGATGATTCACCGATGTCAAAACACCGACAACGCCTCACCAACGTGACTCACCAACAATGAGTAACTGATGTGACCCACTGATGCCTAACTCATCGACATAAGTCACTGACACACAACATACCAATTCCTAGCCTATGACGTTGATCCACCGATGTTGAGCCACCGACACTACGCCACTGACCGAGAGCCACCAATGATGAGCTTCCGATGTAGAACTACCAATATGATATATCGACATTGAGCCATGAATGATGGACCACCGATGATGATATACCAATGTGAGCTTCTAATGATGATCCACAGAAATTGTTCTACTGATGCTAAGTTATCGATGTGACCAATAGATGTTGAGACGCTGATGCTTAGATACTAACATGAGCTACCGATGGGAAAACCATAATTTTTGGGAAAAATAAAAAATGATCTATAAGTGACACCTATAACACCAAAAAAACTAGATGTTTTACAATTTAATGGACTAGGGTAGTCTGATCTATTTTATCAGATACCTATCAAACTATTCTATGCCTCATGAATTCAATCCAACCAAAGAAGAAAGAGGGGTTTAAACAACCACCTCATTGATACCTTTCTTGGATAATACACCATTTATTATCTGAAAGGTGAAGTAATTCCTCAACATATAAAACACCTCCACCAATAATTACTACCCACAACCGACCATAATACTAACAAGACAAGCACCAAAACCACACCGTCTAGAAAAATGAATTTAGGAATTCCTTCCTCCATTTCCATATACTATCAGCCCTGGGTAGGAGAGACTCACTTATATGGGTTTAATCGCATATAATGTTATGTATCTCCATTAGGAATTAGGTCCCCCACATTAATAATGTCCATAATTCATCACACGTTATGGAATAATGAAGAAACCCATCTTATATGAAAAAAGGTTCAATCACCACATCATAAGGGAAAACATAAAATCAAAAATCAAAACAACTCAGGGTATTGTGAATGAATCTATTTCACCCATTACTACGTATTTTATTATAGTCCAACCTTCCTCCACATAAAATAAACCAAAGGAATGTTCTATACATGAATAACCTTCTCAAACGATCATAGACTTCCACTGGATTCTCCACGTACGTTGCATCTTCCATGAAATCAAACTCCCAAAATTTACTGACACATGAGTCATCATGATGATATGAATGAAGCTGGGAGAATTGAAATAAATTGTGGATCCTCTCTAAATTTAATGGATTATCCATCTAGTATTAAACCATTCCAACACACCCAAACACCAATAAGGGTCTGATAAACCTTAGAGAAAGCTTTCTCCCTCACCCAAAACTCAGTTTCCCATGATTTGGGGAATCCTTAAAGAACACATGGTCTCCATACTCAAACTCTAAGGGGCCCATTATGTGATCAGAATATGATATATTCTGGTCCTATTATGTCCTCATCCTCTCATAGAAATGTGGAACTTTCTCAACCATACTCCGCACTGCGCCCAGACCAAGAATTTCTACTTCCCCAACTTATGTCTACAAGAAAGGTAAACGACACAGTATCCGATACTATGATTCGAATGGAGCAATAAAAATTTGTAGTGTTATAGAAATTATTATACGAAAACTCAACCAAGGGGAGTACTTAAACCGAAGGGCCACCAAAATACATGACGCATGCCATCAGTAGATATTCCAACTTCTATATGATCTATTCTATATGCCCAGATATATGTTGGTGGAAAGAAATACTAAGGTGTAAATAAGTTTAAAAATCATGATAAAATCCCGCCCAGACTCAAGAGGTAAATCACAAATCTTGATCTGGGACAAGGGATGTCAGAACTCCATGTAGTTGCACCACCACATCTACATACATATGTGCTAAGAAATCCACAACAATGAACTCTTTAATTACATTGATGTGAGATGATTTCATCAGTCAATACACTATTACCCAGAATTCATCACATCCTACTTGATACCTCGATAATCCTATGATGAAATCCACTGAGATTTTTCCCACATCAACATAGGGAAATAGAAGGTATGAAACAACCCACCAGGAAAACGAAACTCAACCTTTACATGGAGGAACACTAGGCATATTGACACAAACTCTACTAGAACCTACATTATCCTAGGCCACGAAAACATTTCCCTTAAGACACAATCCATCTCGTAATCTACTTCATATACCACCAATGGTGAGGTATGATAAATTCTATGATCTTCCTCAAACATTAAAAATGGGAAAACCATCATTCCATTAAACAATAACTTATTATTTCCACAATCCAACCACCACTCTTGAGCATCACCCTAGTCAACGTGATCACACATCACTTTTTCTTACTAGTATACCCACTATGACCCATATAACCATATCATGAGAGATGAAGGAATTGTCATTTGAAATAAAAAACAACTTCCTCTATCCACTCATTCATATAAGAGAAAAGGGGAAAACTCGCCCCATCACCCTCTAGGAATCCTTAGGTTCTCAAAAAACATACTTCTATGAATTCATACTCAAGTCTTCATCCAAAAAATTCACCATTCCTATGGTGTTGGAGATCTCAAAATCATTGTATGGATAAAACTTCATCCAACTCTTCTATCGCAAGTTCATATCTCACTTGAAAAATATACCCCTTAGGATCTTGTGATCTATAAATACCACAATTCACTCCCCAATTAGGTGATGTAAACAATACATCAGTGTGACCATGAACACATTTATCTCTATATAATGGTTGGAATAGATTCATTCATGGGGACATTCATTCTAAGTCTCATAAGAGATCACTCCCCATTTCTTCATCAACACCCAACCCATGTGTAGATGGGAATCATCAAAATAACACATGGAACACCACCCATTCCTCCGGTAACGATTCTCAATGTTCTCCTCCTCTGACATTGAGTAGATTAGAAAGTAATCTATGAATATGATCTCAAAATATTCTAAATAATCATGAATGATGGATTTCATAAGTCCCATCAACATGGCCAGTGTGTTCTTAATATCGTACGACTTAACCATGAACATGAAGTGCCCATAAATGCAACTAAAGGTAGTATTCATCTATAATCCTCCTTCAACCTCTACTGGGGATGTCCAGACTATAGATAAATCTTAGAGAAAAAAATTTCCCCACTCATCATGTTGAAAATATATTCCATTCGTGAGAGGGGATATTGGTTCTTGATTGTAACATGATTCAACCAATTGTAGCATGTTCACATCCTTAGATGACCATCGTCCTACTTTGTGAAGAAGAACATAGCACCCCATGATAACACACAAGGCCAGATAAATCCCTTCCTTACCAAGTCATTAATCTTATTCTGAAGCCCCCATTTTTTATAAGGTTATATTCAACATGGATCCATCAAAAACAAAGAAGCACTATGATATATGTCTATCTCATACTCAACATCACTTCGAGTGGGTAAAGTAAAAATCACCAAAGAAAAAATATCCCAGAACTCCCCAAAAACTCTGGTCACCCCCACCATCTCACCATCCACCAACTCCACTAACTGCTCATCCAGCAAGGAAGAAAGATGCTTCACATACTTACTTCACATCTAAAACTCTGCTCAGCAATGAAAGACACACATTATTCATCCGCATAAAAAACTAGACTCTAATAATAACGAATTTGAAAATAGAATCAATGAAGCATAACTAGTTGATGCCAAGGATAACATCATATGGATGCATCTACTATAGGAAATGATCATCACAAGTCAGATACATGACCATCATCAGTCTACATCCTATGACAACATCAAACATGTTGGTATGAACTCTATCTAATTTACTCAACACCAAGGCTTGAAATACCTCTCTATGTATTGTCCTGAAGAATGGTATAGACCTTGTTCAATAAATATGGGTGATGTTCATGAATAAAACAAGGGAAAACAAGATTATTGTACAATATTATCATACCATGAATGATCTCTATCCCTACTTGAACTTCTACCTCAATGGTGTGTAACTAACCACGTTAATCTTTTATTACCCTTGCTGGGAGGCCTCATACCCCACCATGACTGGGGAGATGACCCTAGGGAATTACCTGAGGTAGGCCTCCAACTGCGTCGTCTTCCCTCAGTAGAGAAGGGGCTTGTTGTCCCACCTACAGAAATGACCTGGCTGGTAACTTCTGTTGAAGAAGATACTAAACCTAACCACCTCCATCATACTATTCTTGAAGTGGGCACTTAATATAAATTTTTTCACAACCTACATAAGAAAAAAACCACTTTCCCAATCATCTAGAGAAATAATGAGGACTCGAGGGTCGAAAAAAAAGTTACTGATATTAAATCCATGTTAGGTGAAACCTAGAAGGGCCTATCACACAACAAATGATCATGGAAGCCATTAAATTCATAGAAGAAAACTAGATCCCCCCAAGAACAAGAACTCCTCATGAGTTCATTCTCTCAACAAATTATTCTTTCATCTGGGCCTCTATGTATATTTGGACATTGAATTGAGTAATTGCATACTGAAGTGAAGGATGTAGTGCCTCCTCTAACCATCTCGCCCTAGACTCCACATTCAGAAAGATATATGTATGTAAGTGATGCAGATCCTTGAACGTGATCATCAGCTCTCGTACAGACATAATCCCCTATTATAGGGGGAGTAACTCTTGCATCTTCTTGGACTTCACAGTCAATGATAAGAATTACAAATAAAACACATTCTCAACACCAACCCACATAACATTGATCTCCATCCCCTCCCCCAGGTAGAGCATCCACCACTGACGCATATCACCCCACGTATGACTCACCACTAGAGGAACCTAGTATTCTATCAGATCCAGGATGAAGTTGAACATGATCACCAATTTCTCAAGCCATCTCTATATCTCTGTATCTGAAACGATGCCTTCATTCTATCATAAAGTCAACTTCTAGAAGGCACGAAGCTTCTTCTAACATTGTTAATCTTCCTCAATTGGGTCAAACCTCCATCGATCAGTTGTATTGGCCTACTGAGCCTCCACTACTTGTACCACATGTAGATGATGACTATGTTCAACACCAGAAAATTAAATAGGGAATTCCTCACCCTGAGCAGTATGGAATTTTTATTTTAGGTATACATTATCATTTTAAAACTTAATTTACCTAAAATTCCCAGAAAAAACAAGAACACAAATTATCATGATGAATTCACTTTTCTTAGATTATCTACCATGCATATAGTGTGGCATCACTTAGTCATTCTATAGACTCATAGTTCATCAATAGGATCATGGGGGCCCTAAAATCCTGTGTCGTAGTAGGTCTTCCCTATCATATTTTAAACACAAAGATCACCTATCATTATTTACCTACCATATCATAAAATCCTAACAATTCCTAACTCCAAAATCCTTACCATATCTCAACCATGACATTTAAAACCATTCTTTCATGACCTGCCTACATTGTGATGACATAAATGATGGATATTGTTGGGACCTTCATTATTCAGGATTACACGAAGATAGTGTCCCCATGAGTCCTACCTCCAATAGGCCATGATGTGGAAACCATCCCAAATGGTATACAAATATCACAAAAATTGTTGGCATTACCCTTTTTATTGTATCAAATAATAGGTGATAAGATGTATTAATAAAAAACACTATTAATGTATATAAAGTATTCCAAAATCCATTTCATGTGAATGATTAATGTAAATGTGATATAAATATAATGAAAACACCAAATTAAATACCAATAGATCATGGATAAGTAGAGACACAACAACTATTCATATGGCCAAGCTATTAGGGTGTAACACAATCTGTTTAATCATCCTAGAATCCTGTAAATGGTTATATATATAGGATAAGCATTCAACTATACTCAATAGGAAAATCTGAAGTATCTCACGAACATGTGGGAGAATAATTTTAATTCCCATATGAGAAAATAGAAGATTCTCAAATGAACCTAACAAGGTATATTACCCACCCAACATCACCAAGGAATGCTCACCAAATAACAAAATTCAAGTAATGTAATGTATTATGCACATAGATGATAGGGTACCCTGAACCACTTCCCTCTAGAGAAATTCTCATCCCTAATAGCGATGGTCATAACGCTACCACACACATCCACAAGCCCCACTGCTATAACCGTCCACCAAACACAAAGGCCACATACCACATCCCTCCCACAAACACCTGTTCCTAAACCACATCATGTCTTTTCTGAAGAAACATGGGCCACAGAAACACAACCTCGTCTATAAGACACTTGTGAGATCATAACACATATCATTCTGATGACACATGGGAAACACACCTCTCCCAGAGACACATGGGCCACAAAATTGGATGACAACGTGCCTGAAGATTCTTGGGATACCAATTTCTAAAATAGGGAGTATATAAGAACCAAAATCAAACCATCAATCCACCCATCGAGATGTTCAAAAAAATACCCTCCCACTTATGGGGGGTGTTCAACATGTACTTATCAACATGGGTTTTGTGAGTATAGAAAATAACAAGGGACTATAAGGATATATATATATATATGAAAAACACAACCAAAACTATGGGTACTCAGTACAAACAACCATCCAATATAAAACATCTCTTATTTACACCTCTAATGCCTAACCACATAGCCATTCGTAGACAAAATTCATACCCCATCCAATTCATTTAACAAATTATAATTCAATATTTAACAATACAAAATATTAAATTACATCCCTAACATGGAAACTACCAAACACAACCCACGTTATAAAGAAATTCTATAATACCAACCACTGCCAAAGCTAAAAAGGGAATGAAGGTCCAATGTTAATGAATACACTCTAACACCCATTCCAAATTTACTAGTCTATGGAAACTCTTGGTGAAATTCCCATTTATGGTTACACCATCCTTCATCAGAATTATCCCTCCCAATCCGTCCTCAGTAGCCTCACTACACTAAATTCACCACATCCCCCAATAACAACGAAACTCAATTAGGATATAGTCCCACCACAAAAACACACCATTCCTAACTACTTTAACACATTCTAGATGAGGACCCACTGTTCATAAATTTCACATATTCTGTAGTTGTTTAATCTCTCAGCACATGATACATTTCACACTCAACCCATCTGAACACACAACCATGATCTCAAATGTAACACCACACTACACATATGAAGTAGAAGACAAAAATAATATCCACAAAAAGCACATAGAAACACCAAAAAAGGAAAAGTGTATTCATATTTAACACCCTCATTATTTAATTCTACATTGATAACTCAAGGGATATAATAAAAAAGGTTTGATGCTAGGGAATCCATTTTATTAACCATATATAAGTGATTAATCATGTTTTCATGTTCATATCAATTCAAAATAATGTTAATAATAATAATTCATGATTTCGGTGCAGAAACAGAGGCAACCTAAAATTAGGATTTTCATAAGGCATATGAACAATACAATTCACATTGGGGATAAAAAAACATATAAATTAAAACAATCATCAACATCATCCTTCCACATCCACATTTAAGACTGATGTGGCCAAAACTGTTACCATGATGGGTCCGATAATCTTCATAACATGCTTAATTAAGATATGGAATTTAATGTATTGTCAAATATAATTGAGTTTACCCACCACTCATGATATAAAATTAGAAGAGGGATGATGGAATTGATACCTCAAAAAATATATGATCAGCAAATACACCATGATCCATATATAGGGGGTTATGAAAGTAGTAGGAGACTCCATGGGAAATTGAATATGAAGCCCTCAACACAACAAATAACTCTATGGGGATGTAATTCTCTTGTACATCCAAGAACAAAAAGAAAACAAATGGGGCAAATAATATCTCATCTTAGAAGATCCAGTTCCTATATCAATGGAAGGGAAACAATTTCAAGGTCCATCAATGCTGTATCATGGTCAGGATTATGTGGTTTGGATAATTTGAATCCATGGGAGTGTTATAACATTAAATATTTAATTAATATTTATTAAAACACCTTTTGAAATCTCAAGCTTGGTATTAAGCTAAATTTATGTCAAATAAAATGTAATAGGGTAGAGAACGGAAAAATAGAAAAATATGGAAATGAAAACTGATAGGTGAGTCACCAATATATGTCAATGATAAATAATTACCAATAGTGAGTACCTAATGCAGCCCACCATCCAGGAGTCAATGACATGACCAACTGATGCCTAACACACTGATGGGGGTCACCAATGCATGGCCTACTGTGACTTGGAAAACTGATGACGAGACACTGATGTTGTGTCCCCAATTACGACCCACTGACATTGAGCTACCGATGTTGAACCAAAGATGTTATACCACTGATTTTGAGCTACCGACATTGAGCTATCTACGATGATCCCCTGTCCCTGAGCAACTGATGGGAGATTCCGATGTTGATCCATCGGCTATTAGCCATAGCTGTGAAGCTTCTAAAGCAAGCTACCAATGTTGAGTCGTCAATGTTTATCTATAGATGCGAGATATAGGTGGATAATATAATTTGTAAAACACATTAAAATGAGATGATGTTTCCTAAAAAACACCCCAAACAATAGTATTTTCACAATTTAATGGACCAGATACGTCTCGGCCATGACAGTTAATGTGACACCCAAATATACTAAAATAATTACATTTTATTCAATACTAAATGTGGAACTCAAAATTTATTTTATCGTGCATTAAAATAAAAAATATATCCAGTGTGTGCTACAATCAACAATGAGTTTCATCTATATGTTGTGTTAAAAGAATCCCAGGTTTCATCAAACAATAATATATTATTAATATAATAATTTATTATGAGTTAATGTTGATGGTGAAGCAAGGGGGTATTCACTACGGGGATGGAAGATCTATGAATGGTGATGGTATTTACATTAATATGACAGGTCTTGAGTTTAATGTTTTTGACATATCTGGGAACAAGGTGTTGTACTCTGGTTGTGTGCCTTGATAGAAAAATACATCAAATATTATGCTTCCCTCCCACTGATCTAGTTCGATTGAAATTTTATTTGATGTTTTACAATTTGAATCAAGCATGGCCTACTCTGAAATTAATGTCTTATAATGTGAATGATTAATAAATAAAGATAAAATTGTGAATATTTCATCCTATTAAGTGGCTATTGATGTGATTCGACAAATATGTAGATTTTAGAAAATTTCTCAAGTCTTGACCCTAATGTGAAAGCTAATGTCCTGATTAAATAACATAGCTGATCATATTTCCATGGTTAGGGGGTTTGGTGACTAGAATATGATTGCAAAAGGGATGGATAAATTCATGTTTTGTTTCCATATGATGAAATAAAAAAGAGGGCTCGGAGATTTGGTTCTATCTATTTGAAGTATGGAATCCTTGGAATCCATGAATGGGATCCAACCATTGATCTATTCAGTGTTAGGAAGACATATACTCAAGTGTGGATTTGTATTTTTAAACCCAATTGACTGTACTGGAATCCTTGAATCATATGTGACATTTCATCTTTAGTGGGGAATTTATAACAATTTATAAAAAACTAAAAAAATAAGTTATGGTCACTTTTCAGGAGTTTAGGTTGAATTTGATATAAATATCACATTGGTGGAGAAATTGGTTCTTTCCATGATATATTTCAAATTTAACATTGGGATTATTTATGAAAAGAAGCACTTACATTATAGAAATTGTAACTTATTTCATAAAAAATCATCCAAGTTGTGTAGATCTATGGTTTATAAAAAATAGAATGTAATGGTACTTGACTATTCATCATGAAAAAGAGGCTTGGACCATGGGAAAGAAAAGGCTCTTAATCCTATTATTTTATCTAATGGTGCATGTACTAGTGTGATTGTAAATTAAGGTCAAGACAATGAACCTCCTCAAGGTCTAAGAGCTTCTGATTTCACATCCAATGAGGATACCACTGGATGTGATTCTGATATGGTTTCACTTGTGCATATTGTTGAGTAGGAAGCTGAAAAAATATGTTCTTATGCAAAAATACATCAATCCCTTTGTCATGGTTGGCATGCTATATATCTACCATCATTCTCAACCTATGGAGAATCTTGGTCAAAAGAAGTGTGCTGATAATTTGAGATTGTAGGGTGAGTCCAACAACACTCTAATTGTCCAGGTAGTTGCACATACCTCTCAAAATACAGTGATTTATCAGGCCAATAAACAATATCATCAAGTTTCATATTCTATTCCTCATGTTATATCCCTAACTATGATGTTATTTCTACATCCCCAATTTTTGGGATGCAACAACCTGAGAAGTTCAACATTCCAGATTAGGTCTTTGACTAGCAGTAGGAGTATACCAGTACCTTCCAAAATTTCTGTGACACAACTACTACAGACGCCTTTGTTATGTTTTCTTCTATCCTAGATTTTAAAATTTATGATTTTGATCTTGTGATTGTATTTACCACACCTATTAATATCTACACAAATCAGTAAGAGCCTCAAGACAAATCACATCACATTACTCAAGTTATTAGTGCAAAAACTACAAAATGAATGCTATTTAAATCAATAACTATTGATATTGATCATTCCCATAATCAATTTACCCCTTTAAGTTTGATATTATGGGGTTAGAATGATGATGAAATCCACTACCCTAAATACATATCATATGAGGGTGTAAAGGATGATGGTTGTTGTATGGGACGGATTACAAGGCACTATAAACGGGGGAGCTAAGAATAAAAAATCGATATTTATATGGGGGTATGGTCCAGAAACAAGGGCCAGATTATCCACACATAAATGAATATAATAATTTGTAATTTTCAGTGGAATGGGAACACCCCTATGGTCATGGACCTATAGAAATTTATTGTGCCAATAAACCAATGATGAATTGTCCTGATAAACCGACTATGAAATTTGGTAAATCGATATCCTTTATGTGGAACTCTATTGGATACTACTTGTCTCTAAAAATGTTGTAATGAATCTGAACATATATGATACATAAAATATGATTGAGTTATCATCAATCATACAAAAAAGGTTGTGAGCATCTTAGTTGACATTAACATCTTGATAATGGAAGTCTCTTTGACCTCTGTCTATGCTTCCAACTCTAACACTAAAAGAACGGATAAATATGACAATGTGGAAAGGATCGTTGTTATTCGGTGATATTGTAAGATTATGTTGTGTGTCCTTCACAATGTATTCCAACTGGAATAAATCATAGGTTCATTTTTAATAAGATGGAAGATGTTAAATTTTGTTCTTTCCTTAATACGTGATTCATGTATGTGGTTTCAATTGTGGGTTGTGAATACATTTGGTGTATATAATACCACAATGTATTGAAAGCAAGTTGAATGGATACGTTATTTGTTTACATTGATGATGGGAATGATTTCCTTTATAACTCGTTTTTGATGCTACTAAAATTCCATGATGACCACAAAACCATTTACGTCGATATTGTCAAAATCATATTCAGGTCAACCAATCTTCCATTTGAATTCAACTTTTCTTTGCATGTTTTTCTTGGTTACAAAGAGAATATAATAATGGAATAGAACATAGAATCTCTTGGATTTCAAATTAATGTCATTTATACAATGTAGAAGAATTTCAAAATGCATATTAATGGATGAAAAAAATACCTACTCCTAAAATATTGATAATGGCATCAAGGAAGATAAGAATTTTATACTGCAATGTCATAATATTATTCAGAACTAGAATGTCTCTTTAAATGATAAGATTTAGTCCCTAGACAATGATGATGATCTCCTATGAATTAATGAATGTGTTTCCTAAAAGAAATATAAAATAATATGGCTATAGGATGGTTATATGAACATTATATTTTCTCACCAGCTGCATAGAGAAAATATGTTAAAAATGGTGATCAATTTCCCTATGTGTTGCCTATTCTTTATACAAATCATAAAATCAATTATCTAAAATTGTGGTTGAATATTTTAAATACCTATATTCTGGAAAGGGGGATGATTACTCCGAAAAAATGATGGGCAACATCAACTATGAAATAGATAATTTTCAAAACATGACACCTGTTGAATCTATTGATGACAAATAGATAAATAATTCCTTTTGTCTCTTAACATTTATAGAATAGATGTTCCTGATGGATTCACAAACAAATTCTTCATGTTTTTATGGGATATTGTATGTGTTGGGAACATGATTAATGTGAATGAGTTCTTTAAACATGCACCAATTCCTTTTAGAATCAAAACTAACATTATTTACCTGATCCCAAAGAAATAGAATATAACGGATGTTATGGATTTCTAGATTGCTGCAATTGGGAACACCTTTCCTAAAATCAATAGCAATGTTTTTTCCATGTGGTTAGGAGCTATTACTAGAGGTTCATCTATTCGATTTAGATTGTATTTATCCTTGGAAGGAATGTTAAAAAATATATTTTCACAACTCATAATGAGATAATACCATGATGAAATTGGTTATGTTTGAGAACATTGCTCTTAAAATTTGATATATTAAAGGATTTTGAGACTTCAAAGTTTATATTAATCATTAAAATTCTCTGAAGGTATGTTTTTCAATAGAAATCATCATTTTAATTAGTACAATTCTCAAAAGTGTGATGTTATCCATTCATATTAATGTATACATAGAGGATTCATATAGTGTTCTAGAGGGGTATATAATGGTGACCATCTTTCTAGGATTATTTTTTTGATGTATTGGGATTAATTGTGTGCCATATTAAATGATCAGGTTCATGATGGTATATATATTACAAATAGGGATGTAAGTGATATATTTACACATTATGTCTCTTCTATGTTGATGACAATCTTCACTTTGGACAGGAGACTAAGAAAATAATCCCTAGTATTAAAAACAATTCCCTACTATGAAGAGGTCTCTAGAGATGTTTTTAGTTGGAAAAAGTCACTTTTATTGTTTTCCAATGGTATATCTTCCCCCAAAATGAACACATGGGCCAGAATGCTTGGACTGAATATGTGAAGTCTCCCATTCACTTACCATGGGGTACCACTTTTTGTGGTGGATTCAAATGGTGCCACCTAGATAATATTAGTTCTATAATTATATCTCAAATAGAAATAGGGAATGGGAATACCATGTCACATGTTGGAAGATTATTTCTTGTTAACATGTTTGATTACCAAAATGTTAGTATATGTATTCTCTCTTTATATGTGGCTGAAATCCATTATCAATGAAGTCTAGGCATTAATCAAAAACTTTTTTGGACTGGATCAATCAATGAAATGATTCTCATAATGGTGTCATGGATTCATTGTATCAAGATAGTTGACAAGGGAGGCTCGGGTATCAATGATCTTGGTCCTTTCAATGGGTTAATTCTCACTAGAATTACATGAAATCTTTTGACTACGAATGACAACAATATAGATTTTCTGACATGTTGGTTCACATCAAAATTGTAGAATGATTATTATATATAAATTCCTTATTAAAAATTGATAAGAATTAAATAGTTTTATAATTGGATAATGAGATGATAAATATGGGTTTTTTTAAAGGAAACCATATTTGGACATCTTGAACACTCCTTGGATGTCTATACAATTCATTATTGTTATCAATACTCTTAAACACATAAAACATATTCATATCCATGGTGCTTTGTTCGATGACACAATGAAGGCCTCTTTAACACTTGGTATACTGTTTTATATAAAGAAAAATGTATTTTTCAGATTTCATATGTTATGGTGGGAACATAATCATGTTGTTAATTTTTCTAAAAACTGAATCTACATGAAAAAATGTGAGGATGGAAAAGTTTTCCCACTGTGGTTGATAAATTTAATGCAGCAATAGATATCTTCAAATAATCTACTGCTTTTTTGGAGGATCTATTGGTGTTGGTTACCTCTTTAAGGAAAACTATAGCACACATTCCATTAACATGCGTCTATGTGTCTTTTCACAAGTACCTAGGAAGATACCATTGGGCATATATTCACATGTGAATCATTTTCTTTTCAAGTTTGCAACAAACTCAATTGATGCTTAGAGTCAAGATGAGGCTCGAAACCATTAATAACATCATGTTTTTCATTCTCAAATTTAATTTCAATATACTGATCCAAGTTCTATTTTACACAACAGACACTGTTATCACTGCGTACACGTAGAGGGCAAGAAATTACATTACTTTTGACAATAAAACCCCATCAATCCAAGTCAGTCTCACTGCTAACTACATGGAGTTTTTTGATGCTACATGGTTCCAAAAGGTATAACAAATAATGATCTATCTGAATTTGTTATTCTAAAAATGTTTTGTGTTTCTGGATGGATTATAAAACCATTGGTGTTAATGTATATTAGATAGATACCCCTAATTATGACATGATTAAAGTTGAATGAGTATGGTGCGACCCCAGGTGCACCAGGCCCCTCAAGATGTGGTGGCGTCTTCCACACATAGTAGGGATTCGTTAAAGGATGCTTCTACTATTATATTGGAATTGAATCGGGTATTGAGGCATAGTTATGGGAAATGATCAAGGAAATAACATATGCATTTTAGCGCAATTGATATGTATCTGGGTGGTATCTAACTCCCTCACTATTGTGAAGCATTTAAAGACATGAATTAGAAGTGTTTCATCGTATGTTATCCCACATTGGTTGGAATGTATTTGTTTGTATGAGTGATGTGAATTTGATGTCACCCAAGTGTACTGGGAGTCCAATCAAGTAGCAAACACTATGCCAAAAAAAGAAAAAAATAATCTAGTTCAAGATAGACATTCATCGCCCCTGATTTCGGTTCAAAATTAATCAATTTTGAAATTTGTGGTGTTTCTCATTCTCATTAATTTAATCTTCCTTGTAATTCTTCTTTCTTGTTATTTTAAAAAAATTGTTAGGAATGGGTTCTACACGGCTCTTGAACCTTGTTGATTTTTTAATGTTACAATTCTTCACTAGTAATTGGAATTGATGGTAATAATTTTATTACAATTCATATTCAAATATATAATCATTATATATTAATAAAATATAAATTTATTATAAAAACATAATATAAATTTGAAATAAAAAAATGTTTTCTAAAAATTGTATTATTTCTTAAAGATGATTTAATATTGCCTACAATAGAAATTTTATAATTATTTATTATCACCATTATAAATTTTAATTGAAAATATAAAATTTTATTTATAAATTGAGATAATAAAATAATTGTAGGTTGAGTTTTTTGTATTTTTATGATAAAATTCAATTTATTAATGAATAATGTAAATTAACAGATTTTAATAAAAAATTTCTTTTAATTTATATAATTTATAGGGGTGACTTAGAGTTTGAATTTTTTTAATTTATGATTATATAAATAATAATATAATTTAATCCTATTAAGATTATTTAATTAACATTCATTTTCAATTTTTAGAAAAAAAAATTTGAAATTTTTTAATCATTTTTACTTTAAAACCCAACATTATCGTCACAGATTCATAAATAATTCTGAATAAAATTCAACCACCAATGTGAGAAATATTTGTCCAAATAAATTCCATATTTGAGAACCTAATTATTTATAATATATTATAAGGAAAACATAGTTTTTTACATTAGTTTTTATTATAAATAGTTAGAATTAATTAAATCGAGTAATGTACAAATGATGTTTCACTGTGGTTAAATTTAAAATATAAGGTTTATGAACAACCCAACACATGAAAAACACCAATTTTTTCCATATCTCAACTATTAACACTGTATTCCATGTTTTTATGATTTAGTGGGATATTATTAGATTAAAGAGACAATTATAATAAGTTATTAAATGAAAAGAAAAAAAATGAACCTTCCTTGACTTTAATACTAATATATATTTATGATAGGTGGAAAATCTTTAGTTTAGATATAAAATTTTTTTGAAAAAAAATGAGTTATTATTATAAAATTAAAATATATTTAATTCTAGAGATTAAAAATTTACTTAAAATTATTATGAAAAACCAATGTAGTAAAAATTTAGTTAACAATTAACTAAAATAAATTATCAAATTTTTTTTAAAGGGAAGTTAGTTGGATGAATTATTGTCATATTTTTACCATTTTAAATATTATACCATGTTAAAAAAGTTTTAACATAGTTTATTTTAATTCCATCATTATAAATATATATATATAGAAAATAAATAATAAATGAATTATGTCAAAATTGATATTATTGTTATTGCATAAATATTTCATAATTATTATTTGATTTAAAAATGAATGAAATTAAATCCTCGACCATGTTATTAGTAAATGTTAATAAATATCATGTGTTGAATATTATTTCTCTAATTATTTTATTATATTGAAAAATGTATTTCCATATTTCATAAAATATTTGTTAGCACGATTAAGGATTATTTTTTATTTTTTCGCATTACATACTATAGTGTAACAAATAAACATCTACAAAAAATTTATTTTTGAAGATTAGATATCACATTTATAATTATTAGGTCAAAATTATACAGTAGGGATCACATTAATTTATTATTAGTGGATAAAATACCATGGTTACAAATCTACTCACCTTAGATAAAATATGATGTGGTAAAAAATTAATAAACATTAAATTTATTGAAACAAATGTTTAAAAAATGTCATTTATTGTCTTTTTTGGGGTTTCTAGACCATATAATCATTAAACCCCATTAGTTATCAATTATTTATCCAATATGTTATATTTAACTCCAAGTATTGAATACATATAAGGATTTAAAATAATATCACGTCTCCTCAATAATTAAATATAATTCACTTAACTTAGTTATACACACAACTCAAGCGATTTGTATTTTCCAACCCCAGCACAATGACTCCCTAAAACCCTTTCCTGAAAACTAGCATCCTTATTATTGGCATAATTTATACCATTTAAGGATTTATTTAAAACCAAATGGAGATCCCCGAATAAGTGGTGATGTTCATCCATAAACATATTTATTAAATTTATTCTCTACAGACATCAATTTCATGTATAATTGGACTCTAAAAAAAAATAAATATTTTAAATAAACTGACATTTTAATATTATTTTTATGACCTAAATCCACACACACTTCCATAAAATGTCTTATAATGTTATCATTCGAGTGTATTATGGACTATTGCCTCGTGAACTGATGTCATGTGTTTTTCCTTTTCCATGTTTCAAGGTTGGGAGTGATGATGGATTTGATTTTTCAAAATATACATGAAAAATTATTATATAGATTGTTTTATGATATCATATATAACTTATTTCATTAAATTTAATATGATACATGATAATATTGCTCATGTGTATGATGGACTACCGCCTTTCCAAGTGATTTAGTTCTTCTTTCACTAACTCTTTACATTGATAGTGATATAAAGTAATATTAAGGAATATATTTCATATATTTTACATTATAATAATTTTAATTATATATTAATTATTATTAAATGATGACGTATAATATTATGATTTTATACTAATATAAGATAAAATCTTTTTCTACATGTTCAATAGAGACTTTAAAAGCAATGTGACTCACTTTACATCGCCACACCACATGAAAGATATAAATTAATATAATTAAGATAATAATATGGTATATATCTTATTATGGTTATTTTTTGGTTAAATATTAATGAAAACCATTAAATTATGATCATTGAAAAATGGTAAATGTTACTCATTCATATGCTTGGATTACCATCTCAATGATCACAACATACATCGATTTTCATAACAATTATTTGTGATTACATTTTAAAAAATAATTGATTAACAAATATATATTTATTTTATTTTTTATGGATATTATAAATCAATACAATATGCATAATTATTGTATTTTAAGGGAAAACCCCATAGGATAATCCTAGACAACAAACACACGAAACAATGGAAATAATGAATGAAGGGTAATGAAAGGGTGATATAATGTTATGAATAGATCATATACGATATTATGACTAAATATATAATTTATTAAAATGTTATTAACATTTTTTAAACCATTATACCGGATGATAAATAGTGTTAATAAAAAATTATGGTTAAGGTAATGGATTTAATTTTAATTTACATTTCGATGAGGCTTATTTGTAATTATGCATCAATTAAAATTTATTTGATGTATATACATTAATTTGAAAATGCAATGTCATTAATCCTTCATAAATCAAGGTATTTTATGTTTCCCTCTGAATCATTTCATCCAATGAATTTTTATTTTTAAATTTTAATGTGGATTAATTTTGTAAAAAATCTAACTTTAATTTGAGATTGTTACCATTCACTTGAAAAAATATCTTTCATGTAATCAATTTTTGTGGAAAATAAATTTTTATTATATGTCAGTTTTAATTTAACATGGGAATGATTATTTCCATTATATTAAACCAATCATTAAAAAAAATTACTTTGAATGTTACTTTATTAAGGTGTTAAATATTAAAAATTCCAAATATTTTATTCAATATTTGTATTTTATAATAAGTCTTATTGATTAAAAAAAAGAGATAAAATATTCAATATATGTGGAATGATTTTCACCTCATGTGGTGGTCATGTATTATAATAATACATCCCATCAAATCATTGATATTTCTCATGATACAAAATGAGTTGGCCAAAATAAAGGTGTTTCTTCCTATATTATTTCATCTATCATGTGAAATGTCTTGATATTAGAGGATCCAAGATTCCTCATATCATAGATTTAGTTATGTGGTAATTTTATTCATTTTTAATTTTGTATTTATTTTCTAATATATTGTCAATATAACATTACCTTTGGATTCATTTAATATTAAGTTTGTTTATTACATGGCATTTGTGTTCATTTACTTACCTTTCTATTCTTGATAATTTCTAGAAATATATTTAAAATGAATTTGTGATCAGTTATTTACAATTACATATTAATTATGACTATTTATTCTAGATTTCTTCCATTATATTTAACCCTTACTAAAAATTAATCACACAAATTTTTTCTTTCCTTTACATTGTTTTGGATGATGAATTCTTTGAATGAGAATCAAAGATGTTGTGATTTTACTTTTTATGATTTTCTTCAATGTAATTTTGGTTACATGTATCTATCTATTTTCAAAAATTTAAAGACATATTATTACATTGGTATTGAAATATTTATATATGGAAATCTAATATGGTAGAAACTTATCTCAATGTTACGGTTGTTGGATTTGGTAACATTTATAGGAAATTCCTATATTTATTTCCATATTGATAGCACATAGAATGATTTATTTATAACTACTAAATCCCATTATGTATAATTTTCATACGATAATTTGTTTTAAGACATTAAATAGTGGAAAAACATTACCTCTGTGATGGATTATAACAAATTTCGTGTAAATCACAAGCCTTGAAAATTTTTCAACATAGGTGTTAAGAGATTTATCATCCATCAGTTTTTTCTAATTTAAATCCTTCTACATTTTTATATAAAGAATAAGATTATCGTAAATGTTTTATATTTTTCCACTTAATATCATATTACTCTTGGAAGTCAATTTCATCTAGCACCCTCATATCCACAATAATATTAAAACATTAATCTACTTCACCTTGCAATATATAAAGAGACAAAATATTTTTTTCATGATCCAAACATTGGAAAATTGTAAATATATATTTTTAGTGATGTTGATTTATTTCATTAAAATTATTTGACCAATAGATCCACTAATTGAATTTTTACATTTTCACATTAAATAGTCAATATAATCTTATTCCTTCCTTTTCTTGGTACTATGTTTAACATGACCTATAGAGTTGGATTTTGGTGTGAATATAAAAAATCATTCTAGCGCCCATAAAAATTGATTTATTATGACGAATATCATTGTTTCATATACTAAATTCTGTATTATGATTTTTCCTATAAGATAAATAAATATAGTAAAAAACATTTAATATTTTAATCAAAATAATTATATTGTGAAACCGTGTAATAAATAAAAATATACTAAAGGATGAACAAGTCAGATCATTTTTTTAAACTATAAATATTAGGATTACCCAATGAAATTCATGGTCATTATTCAAATACTTCATAATTATACAATATTTATTATTTTTAATAGAATATCCATTGGGAGTGTGAAACCATGTGTAGTGTAATGATAGTTTTCATGTACTATGTTACTGAAGATTCACACATGACTCTACTTTTTTGAAATTATTACACCTTGTTCCATCAATGGAAGTACAAATTCTACTTTTAGTATCTAAAATTTGGTATAATTTTATAGATGTTACTACACCTATCATTAAAGACTATTCCATGATATTTTATTATACATCCAATTACCCTTATACTTATATATAAACAAAGTTGTAGAAACATCATAAAAAATTTCATTATGTATCTCACTAATGATTTCTCATCCTAGTTTACAATGGAGAACAAATACATTTTCTACTAACAACTATAAAAGACCAATTATATAATATATAATCATTATATACTAATAGAATAATATTGATTACACCAAATAAATTACCATTCAAGAATGATTTAAATAATGTGCCTTTGGAAACTTGTACACATAAATAATTGTATCTTTATGATCTACATCATCTCCACCATTTTCCTCCATAATTGGAGCCCTTCATAACAAAATCATACATAAAATCATTATTCATAACCTATGGAATTGAATCGTAAGAAATTATGATATAATATTCTTAGCATGATAAATAATCCTATATATTAACATAACAAGAGAATAAGGTTATGGGAGAAAGAGAGTAACAATTCAAAAACCATACACTCCCAATCATATAAATTAAAATTGAGTAATAGAACAAATAATGGAATCTCATAAGTAATTATTCATATATGAATCAATTACCATGATCCTTAATATCATAAAATTGGATTACAATGTTGATTTTTGGCTTACACATAAGCATAGAAAATCTTATGTCAATAATATCTATTATAACATTCATAACATGTAAATCGTGGGATAACTGACAAGGTAACAACATTAGGAATTTTATAACGTCCTATATACCCTCATTAAGGCTTGGGGTAACTCATTGTCTACCATATATTGGTCATGGGATAATCTATATCGTACCCTTTGAGATAAAAAACTTTTATCATTACCCAATGCATTATAAAGATATATATGTCCCACCAATCCAAAAATCATTACATTTGTTTGACATAAGATCATAAAAATATCAACATATCATAAATATTGAAATGAGATGGGGTTTATAAATCATTTCATCATATAATATCCCATAGTAAGGAAATGAGTTTCATTAACAACTTTTCATAAAAACATAATCTATCCAAATAAATATTAAGGATGATAACATTAGATCACATCCCCAAAAAATAAGAACTAAAAAATGAGGAAATCCAACATGGAAAATGATTTTTTAAATTACAAATGGATAATATCTTATGTAAAGTACCTTTATCATGTGAAATTATTTGTTTAAAATATACATATTTTTAAAATATTAAATAAATTTTTTAAAAAAAATTAAAATGCAACCTTTTACATAAGATTCAAAACAGTGATCATTCAAAATAGTGGGTAATAAAATTTATTCATAATAAATTGAAACAAAAACTAGGTTCATATTTTCTAGAAAATACAAAAGGAGAATTGTTTAGAAATTTACCTGATGATTAATTTCCATCCATTCTGTAAAACGAGAATCATGGGTAAAAAATACATTTAAAAATATTATATTATTAATTTAATATTCATTTTTTAGAACATGGATATGGAATAAGAAAGGGTTTGACTGAATGAAAACATTATTTTGGTATTTATTATAATCATTTTTTGGAATCGTAATTTCATAATGTGTGGAAAATGATCCTAAAACGTGTATTAATAATAAAAATCCAATGATTAATATAATTAATTTATTTCCTGAAAATGTATTATAATATTTTATCATGAAAAGTATAATGATAAAAAAAATATAGAAATTATATTGTAACGTAAAACCCTTAACACATTGGTAACATATAAATTGTATGCCCTTTGAAAGAATAAAATTAAAGGATTATTTAAATATTAGGAGAATAAAATAATTAATGATATAAAATATCAATTTTTATGTGTATATACCACGTAAAACAATATCGGTTTATAAGAAACATATCTCCCAAAGTATATAAATTGAAAAAAAATCGTTTACCTTATGCCTTGATTTCCTTCGTATTAATTCAAGTCTTGTCTTCTTTGGAAACATTATTTGTCAATATAACTAATCCATCAAAATTAATATATCCTAATAAATTTAATTCATCTAGGTCTTGGGGGAGGAATTATTGATGATAATTTTCTAGGTACTAGCCAATCCTAAGGGATTTTGAAATTTGATGACTGGAAGAAATGAGAGTAGCCTTATATATGTGTGGTAGAGGACAAACATTGAATTTTTTGAAAATAATAATGTGTAAAAATTATTTCAAATTCCAAAAAATATAAAATGAGTCATTAATTAACCATATTTTAGATATGGTTAATATATTTCTAGCTAATATGTGGGGAACCTATTTCAAGCTCATTTTACTTCTTATCATTATTTTTTAACCCATAGTAAACAAATTTTAAACATAATAGTGATAATTATAATATAATAGTTTTACTATTCAATTTGACAAAAAAATAAATTTGGCCATGTTATTTAATAAGAATTATAACGAATAAAATATAGAATTAATTTTTTTTTAAATTAAATTTAAATAAGTGATAATATTTGACTTTAAAAAAATCCTATATATGTAGAAAAAAGTAAGTTTTCCATGAAAATATATGTAATAATTTTAATGGTTTAAATGTAAAAAATAAATATAAAAGTAAATAATATTTATATAAATATATTTATTACCATATATTTTAAAAAATTGTAATTGTTTAAAAAATTGTAAAAAAAAGGTACTATAAGAATTCTGTTAATGAAAATCGAATTTTCAGTAAAATTCATTATAATTCACTCTTTATGAATAATATATCTTCCTATAAAAAAAATTCGACCTATGATAATTTTGATAAGATCATTACAAAAAGTAATTTGGTTTTACAATTATATTTATTAATAGTTTATATAATTAATTTTTTATTTTTTTGTACCAAATTAAAAATAATAATTTTGTAACAATAAAATTATTTTTCAAATCATATAATTAAATTAATGTAAATTAATTAATTTTTATGAAAATAATATTAATGAAAATCCACTATAGAAAAATTTTAAATTGTTTTTATTCTTATTTATTTTTCCATGTTTAATTACTCGGCTATAATGTTCATTTTATAATAATAGTATTAATAGTATTTCTCAGTTTGTTAAAACTCTGTTTCCCTTGCAACACAAGTTGTCAAGGAAAAGAGATTTATTCAAAAAATAATAAAATTTCACAATGTTGAAGATACCATCCCCATTCAATATAATGTATTATTATAATTGTAAAAATATACATTCATGGCATAAATTTATTATCTATAGGTTAGTCATGTTATAAAACAGATGGTCTATTTTAAGGTTTTCGAAGAAATTGATGTTACCCCACCATCATAACGACTATGATATTATAGTATTTATTTAACATTTTTCATGTTTTTATTAAAAAAAAGTATATTTTCCATATTTTGTATTTTATTAATAAAAATGAATTTTTAATGGAATTGGTATTTTTATATCCAAAAGTGTTTTTAAAATTGGTCCAAAAGTGTTTTTAAAAAGAATTGGTATTTTTATATCCAAAAGCGTTTTTTCATGTTTTTTATTAAATGGTCCATAAGAATTGTTTATGATGTGTTGATCCCCATTATAGTACACATGATATCTTGATAATTCTTATACAAAGGGTTGAGATGTATTATATATCACATTTGATCCCGGTATATTATATATTGTGGGTTCTCCATCGTAAGGCTCCAATGTATGTGGAATTGACTTTTATATCTAGATAATTATATTAGATATTGGATGTATAGTTATTCCAAATGTCTGAGTTTTGTAATGGATCTATGATGATGATGTCCCAATGTACCAACATGTTTTGTTTTTGTTTTTATGGTATATAAATGTATCCTTAAATAAGGGCTCACATCACACTAATTAACATTATTTATTCTTCTGAATCTAGTGCTATGGTATTTCCTTATACCATGTTTCATTACTAATTATAATGGTATTGAATGGAATTAATTATATCATATTATGATCATATAGTATGATTTTTTATACTATTTTAATTTTTCTATTACTATCCATATATAAATTATTATATCTACAAATACTAAAATGTTGATGTCACCATAAATATTTTCCAATTTTCAAAAGTTATTTAGGATGATTTAATTTGATCTGAGTATATAATGGCTTCATATGTGGGGAATATTACAGGGGATACTGAAAGCATAATATGAAATGAGAAACTATGGGTATAGTGAGAGAATAATTTGATCAAAATGAACTAGTTTTTTATGAATATTTTTTGTTGAGGGTCTGATAAAATTCTATAAAAATGTAAACATAAAAATGACATTTGGAATTTTAGTGATCTAATTTTATGTTTAATATTTGTATGATTTGAAAAGAAAAAATAATATATCTTTTATTAGAACAAGATACCAAAAAAACATATTTTTTTCATAAATTCTAACAGTGTGGGTATATAGTTACTATATAAATTGTATGATATTAAATATAAAAATTAAATGAAACATTTATGGAATGGTATATAATATAAAATTTAAGATCATGTTTTAAAATTGTATTTAATTAATTTTCTGTGGAAACATTTTGTTATATTAGTGGCCTTATATGATTTTGTAGTTGTGTTTGGGGTTTTTAGTGTACAAGGATTACAACAATGTCTATTTTATGTAATACTATTGATGATGTTATAGTTGTTGGTTAACCATTAGGTGGGTATTTTCTGGAATATATATACCATATATATTATTTTTATTTCATAGGTACAACCAACCTCTTCGGGTAATAGTATCAATTCCCATATGAGGAAATATTATATAGGTGTTATTGTTGACATCAATTTTATAAAGGGAATGGTTGGTTAAATAAACCAAAATCCATACCATCAAGTATGAAATATTTAAAATTGTGATGGATCATGGTAGGTATATACTAATATGTAGTATTAAATTTAGGAAAACCCATATATATAATTTTATATATGGATATGTGTTCATTTTGTGGTCAAATGGTGGGGGGGGGGGGAATGCATGTAAGAATGAGGACATGTGTATGATGTATTTCACATTAAAATTTCTAAAATAAAATGGGGTTGTAATGCTTAGTTTCTATATTTTGGTGTTTATGGATATGTGGTTATACAATTGATGTAATGTGGTCATATGGATGTATATATGTATAAGGTATTAAAAAACTGGAAATTTATTTATCATACATGAGAGAGAATATATAAGTCGGTAAGTGGTCATGGAGAGACCTTATGATTCATATTTTGTAATACTATTTAAAAATAAATATATTGATTAATGATTAAGTATAATTTTTCTGATGATGGGTGGTATTTCAACCAATAATTTTATTGTCATTCATTCAATATGTAATTAAATTCTCCATCATTTTCACAAATAGTTTTTTGGTGTGATATGAATATGTATATGTGTAATATCATGAATTTATGTGTGTGTGTGTGTATGTGTGTGTGTGTGTTTTATATATCATATCGATTGTTAAATGTATTGTATTGGGATATACTAGATCATGATATTCATCATTCGTGAGTACGGGTAACTAATGTAGGAGTTGTTATTTACATTTTATTTTGAATTTTATTTTGATGAATAAAAAAATGAATAATTATATACTGAAATTATTATATATGACATAATTTTTGTTGTTGGGTTCCTATTTATGTTACTAGGATAATGCATACAATTCCACAAAATTATTGTTTTTCATACCATTTTTAATAGTACCTAAACCATTGCATGTTGGGAATGGTCTTCATTGGTAAATCACATTTTCACCATCATCATAGGAGTTAAATTTGTGGAGTTGGTTCATGATAGATTTTTATAATATATATAAATATGATTTAGTAAGGGGTTTAGAGTTATGCACTTATAAAAACTACATGGGTTCGGATGGGTAATAATATTTTTTGACATCACAACATCATGTAGTATGGGATACAGAATAGAAAATTCGAGATTATTGAAATCTATTATCTAATATATGGTCATTAAACCGTAGAAATATACTATGTTTCGTAACTATTATTGAAAAACAATAAACTAGGTTTGGTATATTTATCATGCTTTTTTTACATGTTTTTTAATTAATTAAATTTATTGGATTATAAGGTGAAATTTTATTTAAAAAAATTAGAGATTTGATTTATATGTTATGTTATATCACTTGTTTTTTTATCTCAAATAATTTTTTAGATAAGTGTAGTTGTAATTTGGGTCGCAATTTCTAATTTTTTAGTTTTATTTTAAATATTATTTATTATGGAAGTTAGAGTTAGAGTTAATGATTTCTATATTTATCTATATATATGAAGACATTTATTTGAAATATATTTTATTAACATGTGGTCATGTTATTCAAAACTGATTTTAAATAGTTTTTAAATTTAATAAATAAAAATAAATAGAATTTATTTAATGTAACGTGTTAATAAAAATAGAAATAATAAAATTGTTGAAAGAGATTTCAATCATATTTATTTTTTTACAAAAATTAATTACTACTATTTTCTTCATAGTGGATGCATGATATTTTATTATATGGTGGTAATACAAAGGAAACATGAGTATTATATGGTGAAATCATTTAAATTTTTTAATTTAATTAATATTATGTCATTTTTTAATCAAAATATCATGATTAAATAATACAAATATTGATATAGATTTGATAATGAACATGCTATGGAATTTTTTAGGTAGTATTAAATATGATAAATATATATCGAAATTATTATTTTAATTCATGGGGGTAATTTCATATTCTTATTTAGTATGATATATTTGATAACATGATGAAATTTTTTAGAATTTATTATATTGAGAATAATACATTTTAAAGGTAATGAAAATATATGAAACATAAAAAATATTTAATCCATATATGTTTTAAAATATTGATATCATATTATTTAAAAATGATAAATTGTATAATTTTTAGATTTATTGATCAAGTTTATTTAGAAATGAAACCTTTTTTTGATGAAATACAATATTATTTTGGAATAACAATTTTGTACTCATGTATTGTCTATTCGAAATGTAAATATTATTGATTTTAAATATTTTTCTAACATAACTAAATTATAATAGTCATAGTTTTTATGAGGACTCAATATGTATAGAATGAGTTTAATGTGTTTTCATTTAATAATGTTCTCCTGGATTCAAAAGTAGATCAATAAAACAAATAGAGTGTGTTTTATAAAAAGTTATGATGGAATCTTTTATGATTAAATATTTATGTCTTTTATTTTTTATGGATTTTAAATGATATTATGAAGGAATCATTTCATTTTTTAAATTTATTGATATGTCTTTTTATAAAATCATTCTTTCAGTTGACGGAATGTATAAATACCTAATTTTTCACACATTTCTATTATATAAATTTATTAATAAAATTGATAATCCAATTACATGACCAAATTCAAAAGGATTAGTTTCATAGGATAATTAGGACCATAAATAACATTTAGAAAATAAAACATCAACATTTATTTAATTCATTCTTCCCTAGATTCTTATCGGCCCCCCGATTCTCCATAGTACAAGATGATTCCTAATGTTTTACATCAACGAAAGTGGTGGGAAAATATCCTAGTTAGAATATATATAAGAACCAGAACAATAAAACATGATGTGACAATAATAATGATATCATATTTATGATTATGCGAGGAATAGTGAGATAAAGTCATAGAATTGGAAAATTCATAAAAATGAACCATGATGTCTTCATGGTCAACTACCACTCATAGTTGTGAACAAATGTTGGAACATGTTCACACATATTTTACATTATACCATGAGAATAATCAAATTACCCAATTAATTAGTGTTATAACTAATTCTAGTTTCACCTGTCATATCATAAAATTTTCATTGCTCAATATAATTTTGAACACAACCATCACATCAAAACATTTACATTATCATGCTTACCACATAGATTTTATATCAATTGTGGATGTAAAATATTCCATGGAAATTAATTGGATTCATTTAATAAATAATAAATTCCTGAAATATGTGTTCCAAATTTAATGATATAATAACATAATTTTTATAGGTATCATCAACCTAGGGTGAAGAATAAACAATACCAAGAATTTAAAGGTATTTTTTTAAGAATTGTTTTTTTATAACATTATGGTTTTCATTAACTCAATTAAAAACCATTTATATCCCATAAATCACATGATAACAATGATGAAATGTTATTTACGTAATATCCACAGTGAAAATGGTGTGAAAGAGGGAAACCCAAAAGAATGAGGGTTGTGTTTGAGAATTCTTATTACCTTTTGTTAAAATACTCTAATATATTTAATATCTTATAAAATAAAATTGAATTAAGTAATTAAAAAATACATAACATTTTATATATGAATTTTATTCATTATGGTTTTTTAAGATCATTTTTGGGCTTTCGATGAGTTGTAGTGTTTAATTACATCATTTGAGAGCATTAATTTTCTTGGTTTTAATGACAGTATTGCTTATATAAATGAATTGAAGTTCATGTAAAATGTGGTAAAATACCTATAATTGTTACTATATTTTTTAATGATAATAGATAAGTTTAGATATTCTTATTAATAATTTGGTTATACATTATGAGGAAGAATCATTAGATAAAAATTAATGATGGTCATTTTAGGTTTATTTTTGTGGTTTTAAATCACAATAATCATGTTTTTATTAATCTTTTAGTATTATATGTATAAGATAGTTTCATATCATAAAATGTGTTATTAAAAAATTTAAATATTTTCTAATTCATTTAATAGATTTGTTAAAATCCTAGAAGGCAGTCAATGAAAATGAAATGCATCTCTCATGATGTCGATAAATTGAGATATCCAGGGAGATGATTTAATTTTTAGAATAAAATAGAGAGATAAATGAGTTTTCTCAAGGATAATACATTAATATGATAGATTACCAGTATATCAGACATAATAGACTTACCATTCCATTTAGATAGAATTATTATAGGATAATATAATGAAATAAGTAAAATTGAAAAGAAATTAAAAGGGAAGGGAAAAGGATTTTATCTCTTCGAGTTATCCTCATTGGGAATCTATGTAATAAAATGTTTTGGTGTTTTTATGATACCAAGAGATCTTGAATAAGGGATAGGGACTCGGGGTGGTGTTTGGGAAGAATTTTAATATGGAGAAGATAATCAAACGTCTGAAAAAGAATAGATGGTGAGTTGTGGGATTTATAGTGGAGGAGGGGGGGGGGGTGTTTTATCAATATTATATTAATTTGTATGTCAATTTAGCTCAATAATATGATTATTTTGGTAATATTCACTAAATATATTAAAATAAACATGGGTTTTTAGAGTTTTTGGGCTTACATATTCTTTATATCATCTATGAATCCATAATTCATGTATTTAGCTTTTATTGTAAATTATCATATTTTACTATCCATAAATAATTCATGTATTATATAAAATTACAAATTAATAACCCAATTTGTTTTCCAAAGTGTATAATCAAAAAATAAATAAATTTTATGAATTTTTTTTATAAAAACGAGTAATTTAAATTTTAATTAAAATTATAATTTACTTGAAAAATACATATTTTAAAATTATAACTGCATTTATAACACTTTTTAAATTACATCAGGTCACATAATAATATCTTAAACTCCAAAGAGATAAAAATATTAATTTATGAATACATTTTATTAAATTAAATTTCTTTTAATTTATTCAATTAACCATAAAATTGTAATTATGTATTTATGACATAAAAAATTCAAACACATAATTAATTATTTTTAAAACCATTATTTTCATAAACTATGATATTATTATACAATAATTTCCATTATAAGATTCCTTAATAATTTCTTTACTTTAATGGTTTTAGTTATTATTTATGGATTACTTTACTCTTCATAAGGGTGATATTACTATTCCTGTGGTCAATTTATTTTTTCATCGGTATAGGTTTAATTACTTCTATAAATGGTTATTATTTCATCAATTTATATTTTATGAATTACCTATTCTGTACTATAAATGATTTTATGTTATTTATACTATATGAAATCACTACAATAATGGAGAAATTTTATTTATAAATTTTTGGGATGTTACATTCTTCCCCCCATTTAAAATTTCACCCTCAAAATTACCTTTTACAAAAAATTAGTGATCATACTTCTATTTTATCACCTCCTTCAGTTCCCACGTTTCCTTTTCATACTTATGATTTCTACAAAACAATTTGAAAATTTGGGTTGTATTATTGTGTAGAACCTTATCTCTATAGTTGAGAATCTTTAATGGTTTCTCCTCATAAAAATAGATAAACTTCAAACTGTACCACCTTTGAGTTCAGTACATATGAGAGATCTAGCACCTACATTGTCAAGAGTGGATAATGGAACACACTATTAGTTTGATTCATAATTGGTTGAAGTAAAAGATGATAGTATATAGCTTTAATGTGATCAAGGTTATTGAAGTTTCTAGTATACATTGGGAATAACTTCCAAATCATTACAAATAGCATGACTCACATATATGGTGATATTCAAAAGAATACATTACATCGAACGTCGAATTCCAAGTCCCTTCAACAGGTATTAGTATAACTATTTTTCAACTCTAAACAACATTCATATGTTTCTAGAAGGCATAAAACTTCTCTATAATCTGTATAATAATATTATATCCATGTAGTTTTCCATTTCCATGTTCATCCCAATAGGCTGGAGTTTGATATCACTTTCCACACCGAGAAACATATAAAGACATCTTAATACTCGATTGGAAGCTAATGTTGTATGAGAACTCAATGAATGAGATATTATAATCCTATACACCTTTAAATTCTAAAAATAAGTCTCATATCATATGTTAGAAAATTTTAATATTGAATTCATATTGGCTATTATTTGGGGGATGATAGGTCATGATTAAATTTAATTTAGTAATCAAATCATGTTAAAGACTCCTCTGAAATTTAGATGTGAACCTGGGATCACAATCAGAGAAAATCCAGTGTATATCCCCATACATTATGACCATGTATTTCCCATGTATCGATGATTTTTGTTCACTTGTTTATTATAGGGAATGGTTGCATCATCTCTTTGAACATAATTCTCTAAACATTATATTTTTAACATATCTAGAACCATGAGAGATACTCAGCAATCTCTCTCTTCATGATGTCCCCCCGGAAGTGTTCTCAGTGATCACTATATATCTTGGTACTATATAGAGGGATAGATAATGTTTAGATTTTTTATTATTCAAATATATCCATATATATCCTATGGGAAGAAGGAACACAATACCTTGTTACAAACATTATCACACCATCATCCTCGATATAGAAATCATGTAGCTTCCCTTTATTAACTTAAGTAACCTAATTTTGTAAATTTGGATAATCCCTATGTGCATCCTTAATATTATATTAGATAAATGGTTGGGAAATAATATTGGAAATTTAGGATGTATTCCCTTCAATTATTATTTCCAAATATATCATGTGAATATCCAAGAAACTACGGTCTTCCACAATCTGCAACATGGGTAGAGTAGCAGGTTCATTTCTACTAAGAGCATAAGCTACCATGTTTACCTTTATATAATGATTATTAATATTGGAATCATTGTAATTAAATATCTCTAACCATCACATTTGATGCATGTTGAGATAATTTGGTGTGAATATGTAATTTAGGATCTTTTAATTAGTGTATATGTCAATATTCTCATCATAGAGGTAGTGTTGATAGATTTTCATGTAAAAAATAATACCTTCTATCTCCATATCATGTGTCTGGTAGTTCTTATAAGGGATATTCAAATTCCATGAGGCATATAATATCACATTATCATTTTTCATGAGAACAAAATGCCAGATATTTTTTGTATCATCAATGTATATCGCAAGAATTTATCCACATTTTGGTAATGTGAGTAAATGTGCAATGACCATCCTCTTCATTAACAGCTTGACACTTTCCTCATTTTATTCCATAAATTTATAATTTACCTCTTTCTATGATTATATATTTCTCCTGCATTATAATCATAATAAACTTTTCCCAAAACATCATTATTACCCATAGAATCCTAGAAATATATGGATTTTTGTGGTAATAAAGGGACTCGGCCAATCATCAATTGCCTTTTTTATGGGTCCATAGATATTCTCTCACTTGTGATCACATGTGACAAGAATACGACTTGTTTCATTCAAAATTGACACTTTTTGAACATGGTGTACAATTCTCCTTCCTTAATGTCTCTATCCCAAGCCTTACATGTTGTTCATGTTCCTTATTTCTCATTGATTATATGATAATAACATTGATAAACACTACCAAAAATCTGATGAGGTAATGTTTAAAGACTCTAATAATAAAATTCATGAAAACCCCATAGGAATTATTAAGTATAAAGGACATCACCAAAAACCAATAGTGCACATACCTGGTATGGATGATCATGTTCTAAATTTATTACTTCTGCACCTTTAGGCGATTATATCTAGAACATAGATCCACCATTATGAATTACCGATCTTCCCATAGTTGATTGAAAAAGTCATCAATCATAGGATGAGGATAAATATTATTTATAGTGACTTTGGTGGGTTCCCGATAACAGATAGGCAACCATATTGATCCACCATTCTTCTGGACAAAGAGCATTGTCTTGCCCTAAGGTGATGCACTGGGACATATAAATCCTTTGTCAAAATTCTCTAGCAGTAGCTTCATTATCTCCTCAAGTTTTATACGATCCATTATATCAGGACACATTTATATTTCAGTAACTCTGCATATGAGTTCTATTTAGAACTCTACATCATGATTTAAGAGATTTCATGGTACCATTTAGAGAAATAAATCAATGTATTCTCTCACAATGGGAATATCCCCTAGGTTGATACCATCCTTTTACTCAACAATTTGAGAAATCTGTGCTTATTTATAAGGAACTAATAGATACACCATTGAAGGATTATTCAAAGGAGATTCTTGATCTACCTTGTTTTTTTGAGAAGCATTGGATGGTTTGGAATAAGAAAAGATATAAATTTTTTCAGATAGTTTATATGTTTTCTTTGTAAAGAGACACAATCCATTTCCATTACATCATCAAATTCCTAAAGGGAATGTATCACAAGATTCTCTTGAATAATACTCACACACATGCCAATAGTATAAGATACCATCACTAGTATTCAAATGATTTCACTACGTGGTATATATATATATATATACTTCATGGTTTTTGGAATATGATTCAATAGTTCTTTAAAACATTCAATGAATATAGAAATTATTAGAAATATAATTAAATAAGTAACCTTCCATTCATATGGTAATAGTAATTGTACCTTTTGTGACTTCTATTTATTTATCCAAATAATTAGTCGTGATGGCGTTAGTCTTTAATTACTCCTTTGGAATTGGTGGATTATGATGATGTTTTCTATAGAAGACTCTAGGTTTAATGTTATGGATTGTGTAGTGCTGTTTTCCCTAAATCTGTAGCATTGGACCATGGGTGGTTCTCTCCACTCCTCCATCACATTTCCCTGATTCCTCATATCCTTTTGATATTAATGTTATGGGTGGCCATCCCTCCCAATAATGAATCATTTCACAGTTCGATTGAGTAAATTCAAAGGACACTTCTTTTAATATTTTTAACATGTGGGGGGTTGAGTTTTCCTTCCACCTTTCTCATTATATCCTCTAGCTTGAAACTCTATATTTCACATCTTAACGCTATAAAAATGGGACCCTTGTACAAACTCTATCTCCACATTGAACAACTTATTCATAACTCCCAATGTCTTGAGATTCTATAGGCTTTCAAATGTGGGGTTTTAATCCAAGTACGATTCTATAAATTTTTCCAACATTGTTTATAACAGAACATGAAGCGTTATTTGCAAGGCTTGTGAAATTTATTTTATACACCATGTAGATTCTCCATCATTTAGCTACATATCTATGAATTCCCTCTAAATGTTTTTACAAATTTCTTGACAAAAATAATTGTTAAAAAACATTATCTTCGAGTCTTCATACTCCATCTCCTCAATTTCATCTGTTGGATTGGTGTTTTTAATCAAATCCCACCATTTACCCTAATCTTCATCTAAATGGTATTTAGAGAGAGTCACCTTTCCTATATATCATAACAATGATGCATAGAAATGTCATTCTACGTTGAGTTCACCAACTATTCCATGACTATTGGATTGGAAGATCCACTAAATTTCGGTGGTCGATGATTTATAAAACACTTGATAGTCTATTACTAACTCTTTGGAGAAGGTGGGCATTCCATACTATTTAGTTTGTTACTCTTAACCTAATATCGATGGGTAGGAATCTCCAAGATATTTTTTACTACACCTAGTGGGTAATTAAAGATGGAGTTCATGAAATCACAGAATTTCCCCCCAAACATGTTGTTTTTATGGTTTATCCTAGTTCCAACGATTTGATAAATAGAAAATGTCAGAACAAAACATAAGCCAACATGTAATGGATAATTTATCCCTTTTTGAAAATGAATATAATGACCTATTTTATGGGGTAACTATTTTTTGAAAATCATCACGTATTATAAAGTAAACCTAGTCTCATTCAACCGGTTTTCAGTAATGTTCTATGATAAAAATTCCCAAATTAATTAAACTATGCTCTTATACCAACTATAGTGACCCATCATTTTATTACATTACTAATAAATAATCTAAACAGTAAACAACCTAATAAAATTATATGATAATGATCTAAAGGATAAGTTTCATTAGAAAATTAAGACCATAAAAAACATTTACAAAATAAAACATAAACATTTTTTTAATTCCTTCTTCTCTAGCTTCTTATTGGCCTTTTAATTCTCCTTAGTACAAGTTGTGAAATGAGGATATAATCAAAGAAAGGGTTGAGTGACAATCGAAGTGACAAGATAGATAATAAAATGAAAAAATAATAATTGGGGTGAGAATAATCATAACAACATCATTCTAATAATGAGATAAATTATTACTTAAAGGAATGGAATGTGGGAATACCTAAATATGAATCATCAAGTCATAGTGTCTAACTACCACACGTAGTTGGGTACAAATATAGAATCATGTTCACACATATTTCGTATTAACTCATGAAATTAATCATAATACTCAATGAATTGTATATCTATATAATTATGTTCACACCCATCCCATCATAACATTTTCATTGTGTTATATAAACCCAGGTGCACCCATCACATAATAACATTTACATTAACTTGTTTGAAAGATATAACACATATAAATATTGGAAATAAAATAATTCATGGAATATAATAGGTTTCATTTCATAAATCTTAAATTTATAAACATTAGGTTCCCAAATGAAAGAGGGAATAACATACGTAATAAAAGAATCTAAAACCTTGAGAGATGAAAATACAATCTTGAGAAGTAAAATATGAGTTTTTTAAAAGAAGATTTATTTTTGGAAAATATTGTGATCATCATAAAATAATGTAATGAATGTGTATATCCCAAAAAATGTACAATAATTATGTTGAAACAATATTTATGCAATATCTGTATTGATAATGGGTTGAAGGGGAAAACACAATAAAAGAGAGGTTTCAGAAGAATTTTTCCTCCTATAAAATATCCATAGAGAAATGTTTTTTCCTTTTTATGAGACCATGATATCCTAAACATGGGAAGGGGGTTTTGGGAGAGGTTTGGGTAGAATGTGGAAAAGGATCAAGGTCTTAGAGGTGTTAGTATAATAGGGGTTGAGGGGTGGTATTTATAGTAGAGGATAATGTTATTTCAGCATTATTATAATCATTATTATTTATTTTTTATCAAAACGATAAATAGATTGTGAATTATATAAAAATATTTTAAAAAAATTTATGAAATATCAGGATTTTTTTAAATGATACTTATATCATGTAAGACTCCATAATTCTTGTATTTATCTTTTATTGTAAATTTTCTAATTTTACTATTCATAGAAAATTCATGTATTTTAGAAAAATCCAAAAAATTCACCCTTAAAATTTTTGAACATGTCGAATTAAAAAATTAAATCAATTGTATTTCATTAATTTTATAAATATGTGTAATTTAATCTTTATATAAAAACATATTTTAATTGAAAAATACATATTTTATAATTATAAGTTTTCTTATAAAATATTGAATAATTACGCAACATCTCATAATAATATATTGAAATCATAATAGATAAAAATACTAATTTATGAATAAACATTATGTAAATAAATTTTATGTTAATAAATTTTCTTTTATATCATTATATTAAATATAAAATTCTATTTAAATATTTATGAAATAAATAACTGCAAATACATGTTTAATAAAATTTAAAACTGTTATTTATTTTCACTATGATATATATTTACCATACATCAATTTATAAGATTCCAGAATATTAATTATTCTGTAATGGGTGTGGTTACTATTCTTTTAGTCAGTTTACAATTCATTAGTGAAATATTACAATTAATATGGTCAAGTTACTTTTTAATTTGTATAGTATCTTTAAAATCTAAAAATACTTATTATTTAATTTATTACTCATTTGTAACGTTTTAATTGTGGAATATATGTGATTTTATTTAATTATACTATATGAAAATTACAATAATAATGAACAAATTCACTTTATAAAATTTGTGGTTGTCACACAATATGTGATGTCAGTTGATGTTTACCTAAAAATTTTTGTCACAATTTTCCAATTATATATATTACTGTACTTTTTATGTGGTTGTCATTACTAGTGAAATGTAAATGTAGTTGATTTGAATGAATAAAATTATTAATTTTTAGTGGATTCACATTGGTGTTATTATTATATTAATGGATGTAGTGATCTAGAAATATGATGTCATTTTTTGAAGGGGATGTTTTATTTATGAGATTTTTTTTGAGTGTATTATAAAATATTCATAAAATATAATTATTTATTGTCTATTTTTCGAATTTAACACAAATTTTGTAATTGAAATTTTTTATTTTGATGCACGTAATGAAGACATGTCATTATATCTTCATCAATTTGGTGTTATTAGGATGATAAATGGAGCACCATTTTTTTGGGTATCCATACCTGAGTTTGAGGAGGGGAAAGAGAATATTGATGTTAGTTTCAAGGTTATGTGAACAGAAAATATATTCCATATATCCATAGAAGAGGTTTTTCTTGGTAGATTTTCCCAAATGTGGTGGAAGATGAATTATAGTTACACACATGAGATTTTAGAAGTGGTTCTCCTCATCATGGGTTTGAAAGAGTTTAAATCCCATATATGGAAGTATAATTATATCAATTCACACTTATTGTTCTAATAATAATTAATAATGGTTTATGTCCTTTGAATTCATTTTGGGATTTCATTTCCTAATTTATATTTTTATATCCTAAGGAAGACATATGACTGAGATGTGGTAAATCTAGTTGAGACCTGATTATCAATGGAGGGTGGAGATTTGTTTGATGAATAATTTTTTGGATAGGAAGTAAAATATTGATATTTTAATAAAAAGGTTTTTTTTCTAATATTGATAAATATCGCGGTGGATCCTCGGGTTTTGGGTCCTATTGTAGGTGAAGTCTTATTAAAGAGGTCCTCATGAGTTTTAGGATTACATTGAGAATTTTTATTAGTATCTCAAGATATAAATTTTTTTTGAGAAAGCTGACGTGTTTTCATTATGATGTTTTAGGTTATGTTATATATAACTAAACTATGATTATTAGTGTTCATTTTATTTGGTGAGATGTTTTTTCTCTATGTATGATTTTTCAAGTAATTGTGTATAGTCTATTAGGATGGAATGAGATTGGTTTGAATGTTTAAATATTAGTATGTTCTGGGTCATTGTTCGTATCCATTTCCTAATAAACATCAATTAGTAATAATTTATTTAAATTTATTTTAATTGGAATATTATCACTCTACACCTATTTTAATCATATTTGAATTTAATAATTACTTTTTTAATGTTATTCTGTATTTAATGATGATTTTTTATAAGTTAAGTAGATTGAAATTAATTTTTTCTAGATTAAAACAATGTTAATGTGATTGAGGATATGTAATTATTTTTAGCAATTATTATAAAAATTTAATAATAAATTCTTTTAGAAACTAAAATTCTTTATAATGTTTTTTAAGTATGAATAGATTAACCATTTTTATGTGGGTGACGCATTAAGATAATATTATTAATGTTGTCTTACTATGTCCATTAACATCATAACCCCAATTTTATTATGAAATTTCCTTTTGGGTGATATTAAATATTGTAGATGTGTTTTTTAATTTTTTCATTAAGAGAACGACTAGTGTTGTGGTATATTTACAAAGTCATGTGTGGTATGGTTGTAATAAATGATTCTATGAAAATATAGATTCATATATGAAACAATAAATAACACATTTACTCCCTATTTTGGAATTATTTTATGGATTTTTTGGTTATATATTGTTTCAATAGTCAGGGTATTAATAATTTAGATATTTTCTGAAAACTACCTTGGTGTACATTCTACAAATTTTTAGAAGTTACCACATGGTAATTTTTAATAATGGATCTATAAGTTCTTGGGGGAATTTTATCATTTTATATTCATGTTTTGATAACCATGTGTGTATTAATGAATAAAATGGTAGTTTATAGTTTGGGTTTACTATCTATCATGATGATTACACATTGTTTTACTAACAGTGCAACAATTGCAATGTAACTATTTAGTTCAATTTTTTGGGGAGAGTTTATATCCCACTGTTGGGCCACTATTTTTAAAACTATGTTGCCTAACAATGTAAATAATATATGTTTAATAAAAATTTAGTATCACTATAATTACCTCAATTGATTTAAAAAATAATATCACCATTATTCTTCAAAAATAATAACTATCATGTCATTAAATATCTTATGTGTTATCTTCATGAACATATGGTGGATGACCTACTACTTTGATAGATCTCTTTTATGTCATTATGGAAAATGATCAGTTTTTAATATATTTCTATATTTTCAAAAGGTATATCTACTTATCTACTTTATAACCCAATAATGAAAAAATGTAACCTTATCTATTTTTTATGTATAGAATTTATAGTTTTTATAGAAACCCTATCCATTTAGACAAATCAATACATGATTTTATGAAATGTAAAACACCATTTTACATTCCCAAGATTGTAATGTCTAGTGACTTGGAAGACTAGGTACATAAAACTATAATCATGGGACTAAATATAACATTTCACTATTTAATATTCATAAAGATATCCTAAATTCTATTTTGATCACACATTTTCATAAGATAACCTATGGATGACATAAAAAATGGGATTACCTAACAGCCCAGTATGGGAATAAGTATAATAATAACAATTTACCACATGGTTTAGAGGGCCTGGCATAAGAACATAAAAAGGCACAAAACCTGTTATATCATAACATATAAAAATTAGATCATATAAACATTGAGTCCAAATAATGTGGTAGAAACATATAACATGACATTATCAGGAGTTAAGGGCCATTTAACATAGAGGAGCAGAGGTCATGGCTAACCACCAATACCGTTGCACCTGGTTTCACTAGTCATGGATAACTGCCAAGATCGTTGCACATAATGTTTCATGAGACTCAACTTTACACATTCCATTAGAGAACTATATAGGATCACCCATCATAAAAGTTTCATGAATATTATTACCACATATATAATCATATCTAATAAATCATACATAACATACGAGTACCTATGTACTGACATGAGTATCATAATCATGTCATAATGAATAATAGATGGGTGTATCATAGAAGAGTCCTTAAAAAATGAAATAAAACATACATGGGTATTGATAAGGTAAAATTGGAATATATCATGCTATGTGATGTTAAATATAAGAGACAACAAGTAAAAAGATTATGTATGAAATCATATTTATAAAACATTTTTTAAGAATTTAATAGAAAATATGAAAGAACCTTTAAAATAGAAAAGGGTATAATATTTATTATAAAAACATATTTTAACCAAAAATCCATTCATAATAAAAATAAATATTTTATAAAATACCAGGTCTGTAAAAAATATAATATATTTCATGTGAAATTTCATAACAATTTAGGAAGTTCCCCTAAAACAGGCTTGTTTATCGGGAATAATATATGAGGGAACCATTTAAAAACATGTATATACCAAAAAGTGAATGATTTGTGGATCTTGATAGATGAGTTTGTAGAATATACACATCATTTTTAATATAAATAAAAATATTAGATATCTTTATTCTGGTAAAACGAAATATAGAACAACTAAAATGAATAATGAACATTCACGTAGAGTCCCTTACCTTAAGTATGATGTTTTCCTTTACATGGTCTTAATTCCTTGGATAACCAAATTATACTTATTAATTTATATTTATAAAACCAATAATTCTTTAAATTGATTTATTATATCCTTATTACGTTCATTAATTACCTTTTTTATGGGCTAGTAGGTTCAATTTCGTTGTTCGACAACATTTGTTTCCCTGGATTTAATGATTGTTTTTATTATATTCATGTAATGATAAACATGTAAGATAAGAATGGTTTTGGAAAATTGATATTATATTTTATTTGTTAACATAAAAAATATAACATTATCATAAAATATATTTGGTTGTTGGAAGTGAAGATGAATAATTATATAAATCTATAATGATAACCTTTCTGGTTAAATGGAAATTTTTTATCTCATAGAACACATTATTCTTTATAAATTAATATATTGTGTACAAAAAAAATTCATAAATTTAGATTATACATAATAAAAAAATAATATTATATTTATTCCTTCAAAATTATTTAATTACTAGAATTGAAGATGGTGATAGAAATTGAACACTCCTCAAACTTGAAGGTGCTAAATTACACATCTTAGATGGATTTTTATTTTCTAGAATTAAAGGAGGGGAATGTAGAGATTATTATGAATTATTCCATTATCAGAAAATGATTCCAGTACTTGTGATATATGGATTTATCATACTATATGGATTAAATTAGGTGAATAAAGAAAAATACATAATGGAACTAGAAATAAAATAATGAAAATGGAAAGAGAAGTTTACCTCTCAAGTAGAGTGTTTTGAGAACCAATTTATGGGAAAGGATATGGTCTTTCTGAGATACCAAGAATTTTTTAAGTCTTATAGATTCTAATGTAGATATTTTATCTGAATATAGGCTAGAGAAAATTCTTGAGAGTAGTAAAGTGAATATTTAAATGGGGATGAATTTTATAGTGGATGTGTGGAGGGATTTCATATTATTTTAATCATTGGTTTAAAATATTTTCACAAATCTATGAATATTCCCGTTTTTTTACCAAAAACTGTAATACATGCATGTGAGTTAAAAAAATGGAAATTTACATCATATTTTACTTAATCATGATATGTAATTCTTGGTTTTAGCATTTATCGTAAATTATCATATTTTACTATTCACAAAAAAATCACGTAATTTAGAAAATTCTATAAAATTCACCCAAAAAAATTTTCTATTTGTAGAAACCAAAATTACATACATTTTATCAAAATAGATTTATAAATAGTGAAAATTTATTTTTTTAATAAAATAATCATTCATAAGAAAAGAACATATTTTAAAATAAAAACTTATTTTTTAATTCTTTGATAAATTAACGAAGGTCTCATAAAATCAACAAATAATCATATGATATAAAAACAAAATATCATGAATATGTTTTATAAAAATAAAATTTTATTATTTAATTATGTAATTATTCATAAAAATTTTAATTAAATATTTATTAATTATAAGTATACCATTAGTATTATATTTTCACTTATAAGACGGATCAATATTATTTATACATTCTTTGGTTGGGATACTATTTAAATGGACGGTTTACTATTAATAAGGGTTATATTAATATTAAAAAAATTAAATTCCTATACATACGGCTTAATTACTATTCAAAAAAAAATACGTCTAACTTTTCGGACTCCAAACATCTTACATATCGCAAATGAGGGTGTCAGATTTTGAAACTCAAATCATATGAGTGAAAATATTATAACTAAATTTAACATAATAAATTGTAGTTTGTTATATTTTTATTTCACGTGATTATATAAATTAATTATAAAGAGGTAATATCGGTTGATTTAACTTTGAGTCGCTACATTTTTCATCCCATATGAAATTTTGCTGTCTAAATTTTGTTTTACATTATAAGCAATAAATAATTTTGGGTTCTTTTCCTTTATTGACACCTCTAGTTATCATGTTTACTCATTATACATATGGTTCTACCATAGTAATTTGACCAATTAGATAGAATTGTTACATAGTCTATTATACTTATGATCCATGATATTAACAGGTTGGTTATCATAGGAACAATCACTATCCAATGGTACCACCTATAAGGATTGTACATGTGAAAGATCTAGTATTTACTTTCCTATCAAGGATTCATGGGAGACATCCTGTACATCAGACATGAGTGGTGGAAGTGATAGTTGATAAGCCACAACTCTATCATGATCAATAATCTGGAAGAATACTATGAACTAGGGACATAGATTACATTTATTCCAAAACCCCACGACAATCATCCATGGATATATGCAGTGAATAACAAGTCTCCATCATTGAAATCAAGGACTCATCGAAAATTTCCTTCATAACACTTCAATCAACATTGGGCTTCCTTAATGTTCTGATGAATTTTTTTCAACTTCTCCACTATTTATTCAACTATTTCAAGTTCTACCAGCTTAAACTCACTGACTTAATCCCAAAATGATGGTGTTCTGTACCATTTCCCATGAAAGACAACATATGGTGTCATTCAGATGTTGGAGAGGAAACTATTGTTGTAAGAGAATTATTTTTCTACGGAAGAAGTTTGTATTAGACACCTTTTAAATCAATATACCACAATCTCTATATGTCTTCCAATGTATTAGTAGTTCACTCACACTGGCCATCGTTTTGAAGATGATAGGCTATACTAAATTTCAGTTCAGTTTATAGAGAATGTTGGTGACTTTTCCAGAATGATGAGTTGAATCTCATAGCTCTATCGGATAAAATAAATATTGGTACTCCATGTAGCCTTACATACTCTTCAATATATATCCGTGGCAGTTGACCAAATGAGATTTTCAATAAATTTTTGAAATATTGAGCAATCTTTTTAAGGTAACCCACAATGACCGATACAATATTGATTCCTCTAGATGTCATTATTAGTGAAGGGACAAATTCCATAGTGATGATCACCCGTTTCAATTTTTTTATGGATAGTGGTTTCATTCTCCCCTTATAATTATTTCTTTAAGCCATAAATGTTGATATACCAGGCACATTAATGTATATTCATCAATCTCCTTATTTATATTGTTCTTATAAAAGTCCTCTCAGATAACTCTATACTTCTTTATGCTCCCTTGGAGAATATATAATGTTCATCTTGTTTCATCATTAAAAATATATTTCATTATATCAATATCGGATGGTACACATAATCATGACCCAAATATTATAATTCCTACATAATCAATCTTGAAATTAAATTATTTCCTATTTTTATATCTTCCACAATTTTCTGAATTTCAACCACTTTTCCTTGGGTATCCTTTATTTTCTCCATGAGGGATGGTTGAGAAATCATTTGAGAAGGGATTGATGATGTTCATATTGTTATGATTCCCATGTCCATCCACTACAAATCAAGAATTATTTGAAACATTTCAATTCTCATCATTGATAAATATATAGGATCATTTCTACATAGATTATTTTCCACCATGTTTTCCATATCGGGATGGCCATGGATTATGGAGTCAGGATCCTTAATAAGATCTAACCATCATTGTTGGAACATATTAAACAATTTTTATGTGAGTATATATTTGATAATAATGTGATCATTATATATCTCACACTTCTCCTCATAGATATAATGTCACAAGATATTCAATGAAAATATCATGACTACCAAATAACAATAATGTGTTGGATAGTTTTTCGCAAGGATTTATAACTTATTGGAGGTGAATTTTATCATTTTATCATTTTTCATCAGCACACTACCTAATACCATATTTGAAGATTCATTATACACCACAAATAGTTCTTCACATGTTGGGATTGTGCGAACTGGCATAGTTATAATCTTCTTTTTGATCTCCTTTAAGCATTCCATTCATAAATAATACTCTGCTAGACCCAGAATGATGTGTATCTCCGTTACAGATGTTGTCCTAGGACATTTTTCCTTTTCAATTATATTTTATTAGTCTATAGATATCATTTATATGGACAATATATTACAAAATAATGATACATCCTATATACTAAAATCACATTTACAAAACTTTTTTTATAGTTTATCCCTTCACAATGTCTTTAGAACAGTATTCAAATGAACCTCTTCTTTCTCCATGATCATTGAATATATCATAATATCATCGATAAATACAACTAAATTTTTTTTTGAGGAATTCTATGAAGACTCTAATCATTATATACATGAAAAGTTCAGGAGAATTTTTGAGTCCAAAGAAAATCACTATAAACTTATAGGGTCCATACCTCATTTGAAGAAATGTATTTGGAATATCATTCCCCCCTCCATTTAATTAGTGATATCATGGCTGAAGGTCCACCATAGCGAAATAAAATGCCCCAAAAATATGATCCAACATTTCACTAATCTAAGGTATCAGATACTTTTTATTTATCAGGATTTTATTGAGATCATGATAAACAATAAAGGGGCACACTAAAACACCCTCGTTCTTGATGAAAAGGACTAGTACACCATGTGGTGAATCAAATGGGTGTATAAAAACCTTATCCATATTCTCTTATAACTACTTCTTTACATATTCTAACTCTACATGGGGAATTTTATATGGAGTCATTGACATATGTAGGGATCTAGGAATGTGTTCGATTGAGAACTCAACCACTCAATCCGGTGGAATATTAAACAATTCCATAAGGAATAGATCTGTGTAATCCCTCACTATAGGCATATAATTGAGTAGTATCATCTCTTTTGTGTCTATTATCTGACCTAGACATTCTTTTTCATAATTCAGTAATATATAATTGTATGATAATGATTCTAATGAACATTCATCTTCATCCTCACAATTATGAGGAATTTTAAGTTACTTCCGGATGTTAAGAGTGATATCACATTCCCAAGAGTTGATGGGGCATTGGTATAATGATATAGAATAAATGTCCCTTATAACATAGAAATCCACTAAATGATGTATGAAAAATTTATCATTGAGGTTCAGTCGACATACATTTATCTTTGAGGTTTTATAAACTATGAATGCAATAATTTCACCATTTTCTATTCTCCCAAATATCTTATCCTAATAATTTTGAGATGTGGTTTTAATTGTTCTAATGTATCATTCTTGATACAAAATAATGGATAAAAAAATAATAAAATAGTATGTTCTTTTTTCTTGAATGAATAATCGGCATACTGGTCACCACATCATTGTCGATACCTACGTCAGCTATAGTTATATCAAAATCTCTTATATGTTGCCTTGGATTAATTTTGATTACCTCCAACAACCATTGGCATAAGTTAATTTTCACATAATACCAATTATCCGTAAAATTGTAACACTACAATACATGATAAGTGTTTATATAACCTTATTTTTTTCTTCCACATTTGTGTAATTGTTCGTATCCCAACCGTGGGTTTTTTTAGATTTATCATCTTTCTATATTTGAAGCCATTCATGTTTCCATTTAGACAACTCCCAGGATGATTCTTCCCTCAATTTGGACATGTATGATGTTTTATATTTTTTCCATGATAGGATTTATTTTATGAACCACCCATATTAGGCAACATATTATGATTTTTTTTCACTGGGATCATGAGACCATAGGTGGTCTCAAATCATAATTTAAACATTGAGGGAGCAACAAAAAATTTCATCATAACATTCAAAGTCTTGAGTCACTAATTATTTTCAAAGACTTGGGTTTAGTCCACAAAATATGTGATCCACATTGCTTTAGATTATCAATAAATATTTTGAGGTGTATCCTATTAGCCTTGTGATGTTTGCTTCATATGACCCAATTGTATGATCTTGCTTCCTCTTGAGCCCATGGTCCTCTATATCCATCTTGAGGCAAAGGGTTCAACGATTTAATTTATTTAAAAACAATTTCATGAATTCCTTTGAATCCATGGAATCAAATTAATAGTGGGGATTTATATTCTTTATCAACATCCATTATTGGTAAGCTTCCCCATCAAAACGATAGACCTCTAGTATGACTCCCTCTACATCTGAGCACTAGATGATAGAGAATATCATTTCAATATAGTAATTAAACTATTCCATGAGTAGCATATCGAAATATCTACTAAACATGGTTGAACATTGCGTCATGAAAAATTCAATTTAAATATGCTTTTTCCATGGATGAGGAGGGCACTCCACAAGATTCATGTTATTATTCATAATGTGAGGTACCTAATCAAATATAGTCATGATGTTTTTAGAACCTATTACCACAACTTTTGGAATATCAATAGTCCAATCCTCACGTTCCATATCAAATTCATTGTTGGAATATGTTCTCCTATTTCTTACCATTAACTCTAAAAAATAACGTAAAATTAAGGTTTCAGATCCCATGTATTTATAAAATAATAAATTTACATTTCTATTAATATTTTTTAATTATATCTTACATTTATATTAAAGGGTATTCTTTTTATGAAATCGTACACAACAAGAAACAACGGGTATCTTTGAAATCATACGCTTTACAAAACATTGAATTACTAAAAACATTATATAATAATAATATTATTTAAAATGTTTGTTAATTACTTTCCAATTTATTGGAAGGAATGAATAAAATTAAGTAAAAAATAATTATACATGTTTTTTAATTCTTTTATACATTCATCCAATAAATTTTTATGCTTAAAATAATAATGAATATAATTTTAAGAATGAAATAATATAATATTTTTAAAAGGTTATTCTGCCTTATTTTGATGGAGAAGACATTATTAATATTGGGTTTTATACTTTTATATGTTATATTTGAAAAAATAAACTTCTAAAATAGATTTGTTATATCAAAATCTACTTTTTTTAATTATTTTTATTTTTTATGATAATGATCTCTATTTAAATGAATATTAAAAAATAAGACTTTCAATTCAAAACTTCATTTTCATCTAATTTATTTATATATTTTGATTGAATTTTAATTATATTTAAAGTGTAATTGGATTATGTTTTTTCCATTTAATTCAATTTTGGTCATTTCTAGAAATTTCACAATATAATTGTACATAAACACATTTCAATCTTTTGGTAGTTTTTTACTTATTAAAAATATGCTTTCTTATTTTGAAAACATGAATTAATTTTAAATTAATTAATACATTTACTATGTTTTGAATTTAGAAAAATGGATTCTATATTTTTAATAATAATGTTTAAATTGTGTAAATAGGTACATTTTTTGGATATTATGTATAGTACCTTCAATAATTTTTTTATTTACCGGGGTTAATGGGTAAATCATGTAAATTATGGTAAAAATAATATTATAATAATATAAAACTACCCTATAATGTATCCTAATCCAATCGGATGATATATTTATGACCATGAGAATCCTTGGGCCGAAATTTTGGTATTTTGGAGCCATTTGGCTGTGAAAATGATATTTTATAATTTTTATTTTCAAAACAAGAAAATATAACATAAACTTGAATCTTTTAATAAATTTTTTTAGGTTAATATAACATATATATAAATCTTTAAATAGTATTTAGAGTAATAAAATTATTTCTTACATAATTGTATTTTATATATAATTTTACTAAATAAATAAATAAATGTATTTGTGACACAATGATGATGCAGTGATTACCTTATTAATGAACGATTCAAATAAATAATATTATAAATATGAAAAAAAATATGTTTTTATTATTTTGGATTCCATCCATTAATTTTATAGATTATATTGACAAATTATAATTGAGTTAATTGTATTATTTTGAATAAATCATATGGTTATGACTTTATCAAAAATCAACTACTAAATAGTGTCAAAATTGACATAAATGTGTTTAAACAAACTATATTATTAAATGAAATAATAGTCATAAAAATCAATGATTCAGCCAAATTATTCAAATATTATAAAAAATTATTATTATGATCCACTTATGTTTATATTGGAATTTTATAGTCACTATTATAACCATATATTTTGAAAATAGAAGAAGACGTTGTAAGAGTTAATGATTGAAACTAATATTTAAAGCTAAATGATAAAGTTAATTATATGACATAAACTTGCCTAATCCCTATTTTTATAAAGGATTTGGACACAAACGTATCCTACCATATAATTATATCACATTTGAACTATTATAAATCAAAAATCATTTTATTGTCAAATATTATTTCAAGGCTTCCCTAATGTGCCCCTCACCCCTCTTATAGAAGGCCACCACCTCTACCCACTTACTCACACTTCCCAATCCCATTTGTTCATCCAAGTTGTAAAAAAATAATTTCCCAAAATCCATCCCTTACTCCTAGAAGCTTTATCTTTGGAAAAATTCTTTTCAAGAAATCCATTGGGCTGAAATTAAAACATGTTACCCGATTTAGAGGTAATGTCTTCTCTCATGTTACTTTATTTTCTTTTACCTAACCAATAATTATAATATTCGTATTATTTAATTAAATAAACCACCAGTATCCCCAATATACTAGGATGTTTTTATGAGATGTATTCTAACTACGCATACCCACACCTCCATCTAATGGATACGAACATATTGTTTCTATGTACGACAAGCAACTTCCTCACGAAACGATGATTGTTCAATTTTCCCCAACAACCTATTATGAAAGATATTATGATAGAAATGTATTTATATGTGATATATATTATATTTATATTGTCTCTATGCTTATTCAAATTTTATTTACAACATACCTTTATACATTCCAGGATGAGTTAATACAATAATTTCATTTGTGGATGTCTGGACTACCACCCCTTCAATGTGATATGACTATGTCAGGCTATACATGGAAAGTATAAAGGATGGTTTTATTAATCATATGAGACATAAATGACATAAATATCATAGTAGTGTTATAATTTAAATCATTTTATTATTATTCATTTAATATGAAAATGAAATTAATTTTGTGTTCTAGGGTATGTACGACCTACCGTCTCCATGAACGTTGAATTTCATTTCATACCTCCAAATATAATGGAAATTATAAATATATAAATACTGGATATATTTTATATTTGAATTATTAATATTATTATGGATATTATTGGTAATTTATATCAAAATATGTTCATTATTTGACCCTAGTAACGAATATCCACAAAACAACTGATATGAACATAAATAATTATGTAATTATTATAACTTGATGATATGTAATAAAAAATGAATAAGAAATATTAAAAAGGATATAAATAAAGTATAAATTAACCCAACTTTATTATTCATTAAAATAATGAATGAATGTCCCAATTCATACTCAATGTATGGGACTTTGCCTCAATCCCATTTCATTGAGGAATATTTTGGTTTATACACAACCTAGTTTTATACAGTGTATAATTATACCTTTTGACTTTTAATTTCATTCAATTTAATTCAAAATGAATTATTTTTTTACAAACCTTTTTTCTAAATGAAAAAAATTTATTTTTCTTATTAACATATATTGAAACAATGACCTTTCCACATCTGTGAGAAATATTTCATATTTGGCTTCATTAATAATTCGTAATGTTATTAAAAGGAAAATAAATACAATATACCATTTTTATGTATTTTGGTATTGAAAATGACTTTTATAAATCATTTATTATGTCCATATCATGAAATTATATAAATTGATTTCAATGTTGAAATTTTATCATTCATCTATTATTGTCTTATGCATTATGATTATGTTATGGTTCTTGAGAATTTTTTAGATATATAGGTGGTTACATGATAAAATGAGGGCGGTTTAGCTTGTGATAGATCTCTAATGAAGTGGCTAATGTTTTTGAGTTCAAAATTAAGGTTTCTCTTAAGAAACATATGGAATATACTGTGATGGTTATTCCAAACGTAACCATGATGGTTACTCCCAAAATTTCTGCGAAAACTATAATGTATGTATGTTATGAATTGCATAAATTAACTTTATGATTAATTAATTCTGTTAATTATTTATTATTATTGTTATTTTCTATGGTATATTAAATAGTTTACGTTTTATGGGTTAAAATTTTGATTTCATTGATCTTTATGTATTAATGGACTAAGGTTTTATTTCCACATTTTATAAACCTTATTGAGATTTTTATTCTCCTCACATGTTTTTGAAAAGTTTTTTATAGTTTATATGGAGGGGTATGAGAAAGGAATAAATCAATAATATTTTTATCAAGAAATGAATTTTTGTTTTTTGGATCCATTAATTTTTTTTGAAAAAAATTGGATTGAATAAAAGTGTTTGTATTGTAATATTTGAGATGTAATGTAATAATTTTGGACTAACTCTCTAATTTTCAAAACCTGAAATGATCTACAATGTGAATGAAATTAAATTCTTGATCAAAAATGATTATTATGTTGTATTTAAGGCTATATCTTTATATTTTGTATCAGAGGTTGAGTCAAATTTGAATAAGTGCTACAATATTTTTAAATCAATATAAATAAATTAATTTTTTAATTTATGTATTGATTGAAATGATATATCATTTGGAGATTACCATGATTCATCATTTAAGATATATATATATGTTCATAATGGTATTCTGAAGAGTAAACTGGGAAGAATTGATGGGATGACATCAAGACGGAAACTACCTACCAAATAAGGAACCTGAGATGGACAAAATTGAATATGAATAGTTTATTGTAGGGATGAAATAATTGACTCATGCTATACATACTCATGGTATCTATGCACGAGATCAGGCAGACTAACAACAAAATAACATGTCAATAGTGGAGCATTTCATGAATCAACATCCCCCATAATTTAGAGGATCAACTGACCAAGTTCTTGTAAAATAGTGGATTAAAGCACTAAAAATGATTTTTGATGTTATGGGGTGGTCAAAACATCCAGTTTTGAGTCTTTGTATTTACTATTTTTTAGGTCAAACCGATTAGTGGTGGAAAATGGGAAAAAATATCAATTATATTGAAGGGATTCATTTTATTTATTGTGATTAATTTAAAGGAATATTCTTTGGAAATATTTTCTTATGGTGGTTAAACATTGGATGGAAAAAAACTTCTTGTAATTGAGGCAAGGCGATGACTTACTGGCTCTTTGTGAAGAAAAAATCACTTGACTGGAAAGAAATTCTACAAATTTTCATTGGGATAATGATAGTGAAATCAATCATATTTAGTCATGATTAAAGCCAAAGTATCGAAGGTAATTAGTTTCTCTGGAGTTAAATAGGTATTAAAAACAAGTTTGATATACAGAGAAGGTGTAAATAGAATTTTCTGATGATCATGTGTTCATGGAAAAACAATAAAACAGTTCTAGGTAGAAGATAAAAGGGAAGAACTATTCATAAGTAGTATAATTGTAAGAAACATAAGATTACAATTTGTGAAATTTTTTTTTAAAAATCAATGGGTAATGCCTTTAGAATTATATTTTGTCATTTAATGTGGTTAAATGAGACATAAGTCTCATAATTTCACTAATAATGATCATGTTAGTGGAAAGATAAAAGCTGATTTATAGTTAGTAAAATGATTTATGTGTAATGAAATGGGTCAATTTTTAATTGTGTATCCGAAGAACAACTAAAATAAGGGAATGTAGCTAGACTACAAGTAGAAAGGTGTGATTATATCCTCCGCAACTACTTCAGTAGATGATGGGACATAAATGAAGTGGTACAAGGTACATTGTTAGTTTTTTCAGATTATGGAAATGTGTTGTTTAGTTATGGGTCTACACATTCCTTCTTTTATGAGAACTTTTTATGTAAATTAGGAATTACATATCAATATATAAATATTGAAAATGCGGTAAAAAGAATTTGGGGAAATGTTGAGACAAAATGAAATTATAAGAACCTACATTCCCTTATTTGTAGAAAGAATCTACCTACAAACGTTATCATTTTCCATTTAGAAGTGTTTGAGGTTATGTTGGTTAGATATTAGATATCCACTTATCATGGTAAAATTTACAGTAGAGCTAAAGAGGTTTCATTTCAAAAAGAATTTTTGTTATTGTACAAGAATGAACCATTACTTTGGATAACATTTCACGAATCTGATAAAATTGTAAATGATGGAAATGAATTTTACCTTGCACATATTGTCGATAATAAAGGAACTATTTATATTAAAATTATGACAGTGTTAAAGGAGTTTCTTGATGTTTTTTATAATGAGTGTCATATTATAATACCTAATTAATAAGTGTAATTTACTGTTGACTTGGTTCCTGATGCTCATCCAATTTCAATACCCCCTTATATAATGGATCAAATTAATCTTTTAGAGTTAATGAATAAATTCTAGGATTTATTAGATATTGGTTTCATTAAAACAATCAAATCACTACGGGCTTCACATGTATTATTTTTTTCAATGAAATGTGATTCAATGAGACATTGAATTGATTATAGAGCCTTAAATAACATCACTGCAAAAAAATTATATTTTGAATCATATCATTTATTTTTTTGATCAGATCTTGGGAGCTCAGTAATTTTTAAATATTAAATTGAGGTCAGGGTACCATTAGTTGAATGTAATGGAGGAATACATTTTTAAGTCCTTGTTTAGTACTAGATATGTCCATTACAATTTTTTATTTATGCCTTCTTGGATACCCAATACACCTTATGTATTCATGGATTTTATGAAAATAATTTTCCATGAGTTATTGGATATGTTGTTGCCTTTTTTTATTGATGATATTTTGGTATATTATAAAATATGGGAAGATCATGAACATCACATAATGATTTTTTTTCAAACCCAAAAAGAAAATATATTTTATGGAATGTATAGTAAGGGTGAATTTTGGTTGAATTTTTTTCCCATTGTCATATTGTTTCAAAAGATGACATAACTCTATACCCTTCTAATAAAATTTTTTTTAAATAGTTTCCAAGAACTACAAATATCAGATGGAATATTAGTTTTATTGTATTAGTGGTTTATTATGGGATGTTTTTTGAAACATTTACATAGTTATATACCCTACTAACATAGTTAATATAATAAGTTGATAAGTTCTTCTAGAAAAATGAATTCTAGACTATTATTAGGAATTGAAAAGAAAATTGGATAATGCTTCTTCTTTAGAACATCCTTCTATTTGAGTTAAATTTGTTATCTATAGTGATTCTTCATTGAATGGATTTTGATACTTCTTAATGAAAAATGATCATGTAAATTCTTATGCTTAATATCAGTTGAAAACACATGAGTTAAATTACCATACATATGATATTGATGTAGATTTTTATTTTTTCACTTTAATAATTTGGTGTAATCATCTATATAGTGTAAAGTTTGAAATATATACTTATCATTAAAGTTTTAAGTATATAACAACTCAAAAAAATTAAACATGAGTACGAGAAAAGTTCTTGAAGTAATCAATTATTATGATTGAATAATTCATTACCATCCATGAAAGGAAAAAAATGCCGCCCATACTATGAGTTGATTTAGTAATTCTATATTATCCATTGTACATTTGGAATCATGCCGTTTGGTTTTTTATTTGATTAATTTTGGATTGGATGTTTTTGGTCCTGGGAATTTTGTTATTTTGTTTCGGGTGCCAGTGAAGTCATCTCTATTAGAAAGAATTAAGCAAGCACTGAATGGTGATAGTGAGAGAAAAAAAATGGTAGAATTGGTTTAGAAACATAAGTTATCTTTATGTTTTTTTGATAATGACTATGTTTTGAGGTTTTTAAAGAGATTATGTGTGGATTTTGATTCATATTTGAAGAATGAGATGTAATGTGAACCTCATAGTTTTCGGTTTTTAGATCATTCTAGAAGTACTCTAATGTATAGTGATCAATGAGATTATTTCTGGTGGAATGTAATGAAAAGTGATATTGAAAACATTATTGTGAAGTGTGTAAATTGTTTATAGGTTAATGAAAAACAACAGTTTCCAATAGGGTTTCTTTATCCTTATCTAGTACCAGAGTGGAAGTAGGAAAATATATCCATGGATTTCATAGTGGGATTACCAAAGACTTCCCATGGTAGGAATGCAATATTGGTTTTTGTAGATCAATTAACTAAATATTTTTAGATTCTTTCTATTTGAGAAACTCTCTCTATAGATCAAATTTCTCATTTTTATATTAAATAGATAGCCAGGTTACAAGGATTTCTCATCTCCATGGTACTTGATTGTGATCCTATGATAACATTTATCTTTTGGAAAGGCCTTTAGAGGTCATTAGGAAGTGAATTAAATTTCCATAAAATGATTTATCCCAATCAGATGGAATATTAGAACGAATAATTCCAAACCGAGAGGGTATTCTATGTTATTGTTCAATGGATTAATATGGATGTTGGGATAAAAATAATTCATTGATAGTGTTTTCTTATAATAACCTATTTCATTCATGTATTCATATGATTCCATTTAGAGAATTATGTAGAATGGTATGTTGAACTCCATATTTTTTCAGATGATGTAGGAAAAAAACGGTGATGGGATAATAATTGGTAGGAGATATGGACAAAAAAGTATAGTTGATTCATAAGTTCATGATTAAACCTCAGATAAGGTAGAAAATTTATTTTGATAACTGGAGGAATGATCTTTCATTCATGGTAGGTGATCATGTACTTCTCAATGTTTATCAGAGGTTTATTGGACCCTATAAAATTATAGAGAAATTTATATTAGTTTCCTATAGAGTGGTTGTACCACAAATGTTTTCCCAGGACTGCAATGTTTTTTCATGCTTCAATTTTGAGAAAAAATAAGCCAAATCTATCTCGTGTTTTGAGTCTAGATGTTGTTCAGTTGGAAGAGAATGTATTTTAAGTGCAACATGCAGTCCAGATTCTTGACCATAGAGAGAAACTGTAGCAGAATAAGGAAATTAATTAGGTAAATTATTTTTATAAAAACCATAAGGGTGAAGAGGGAACGTGGGAATCTGAAAATGCTATTAGGGATAAATAGCCCCACTTAATTTATTTGTAAATAAAATTTTGGGGACATAATTTCGAAAAAGGTGTGAAGGAAGTCAGATCCCATGTATTTTTAGAATAATACATTTTCATTTCTATTAATATTTATGGACAAGATATTATTTTTACATTAAATAGGATCATTTTTCTGATAGCATACTCAACACAAAACAATGGGTTTCCTTGTAATCTTATATTGCACAAAACATTGAGTTATACTGAAAAATAACATTGTAATATTATTATTTTAAATGGAACATAATAGATAAATATTATATTTATATGATTTAATATAACTAACTAAAATATGATAAAACATGTTTGGAAATTTTTTTACCTTTATCCAATAAATATTAGAGGCTTAAAATAATAAGGAATCTTATTTTGTGCATGAAATACTTGAATATTTTTAAAAGGTAATTTTACATCATTTTGATCTAGAACCATTTTTAAATCTAAAATTTGTCACATTTATATATTCAATTTTATAAAATAATCATCTTTTATAGAGGTGGGACATAAAAAATTTCTTTGGTTATTTTTTTGAAAATTTTCTGATAATGATTGTTTTTAATTAATATTTAAAATACTACATTTTAATTCAAAAATCTATTTTCATACAATTTATTTATATAGATATATAATCATTTTTATTGGTTCTAAAGAGTAATTGGTCTATTTTTGTCATTTAATATATATTTTTTCACTGGATGTAATTTTAGATTTTAATTAGTTGTAAATACATGTGAATGTCTTAGTAGTGTTTAATTCTTAAAGACATGCATTCTAGTTTTGAAAATGAGAATTAATTTTAAATAAATTACTACAATTAATGTGATTTTAATTTTAATTAATTTATTCCATATTTATAATATAAGGCTTAAATATTTTATATTGGTACCTTTTATTTTTTGATATTATGAATTGTAACATCAGTAATAATTTTTATTTACCATGGTTATTGGGTAAATATGTTAAATAAGGGTAAAATATAATATTATAATAATATGAAAATACCCTGAAATTTGTCCTAATCCTATTATATGTGATATGTACGACCATGGGAATCCTTAGTCTGGACATTTGGAACTTTGGATCCACTTGGGATTGAAAATGAAATTTTGTAATTTTTTATTTAACTAAATTTGAACTATAACATGAACATGTATGTTTTAATAAAACAATTTTATTTATGGTTTATATACCTGATATCAATGACTATAAATATTAATTATATATATAAATATATTTTCTAAATTACTGTATTTTATTTATAATTTTAAGACATTATTTGAAGAAATTTATTTATGACCCAATAGTGATGTAGGGATAACCTTATTATTGAAATATTCCAATAGATGATATTATAAATTTTGTAATAAATGTAATATGATTATTTTTGGATTTGATACTCAATAATTCAGGATAATATTTATTTTAAGGTTTTCATACTATGTAGAATTTTCAAACTAATGAATTGAAATTATTTAACCAATTACAATTTTTAATGGAATATTTATCATAAAAAAAATTGATTTTAAAAAATTTAATGTAAGGATTCTATTTATAAACATGGCCCATGAAATCTTTATAGGAAGGCTTGACTTGTTATTGATCTTGAATACCTAATGGAATGCGTTGGGCACTCAAGGACATAATTCATATTAAAAGATTCTAGTTTCATTGAGTGACACCTACCTGTGAACCCCACCATTGTATACCTATTGATACCCGGTATGACACCAGATGATCCTTTAATCATAACTACAGGATGACTTAGATAAACTCATTATATCTAGAGTGACATGATGTGACTTAGTTACATCATTGGCCCAACCACTGTTTTTCTCCCATTTTACCTCTAATGCATTCCATGGACTTAGATAGAGACAATAATTTCGGAATTAATTTGAGAATTGTCCTTGGAATACACTCTTACCCCTTAATGTGGATCAATTATTACATATTTCGATGCCATGGAGTTCTAGGTTTCATTTTTGATTGCCTTGGAACTACATCATATTAACGATCAATCATGGATTCTTTATTACAAAATGTATCCATAAGTATTTATACTACTAGGAGGTGATGTCAGTTTTAGATATTCCTCAGTTGTACTATTATGAAAAAATGGTAATTAATTCATTGGTTAACTGGTAAAGTATTCAGAGACCAGTCAAGGGATGACGCAGGTAAATTGAATATTATTTACATTGTACTGCATTAAATTATATATGAAATCTTTCGCACTATTACATATCCATAACACATGCGGATTATTATAGACAACATTTATGGTGTCCCATTGATATTTTTTTCTCACACCCTCCCAAGCTACCATTGGTACTTGTGGAAGATTACTAGTATTTACATGTTGATAAATAGGGGTGTAATGATTTAGGGACTGGATTGCATATTATGTTAGTATAGATCTATTAAGATATGACTGAGATATAGATCACGATTCTAGAGATAGAACAACTATTTAGTTTTCTCAATTTTGGGTTTTCTATGTTTGTCTTAGAATTTTTATTCATTTTTTCCATTTTTATTGTGAAGTGACATATATCATCTTCTATTGTAGTATTTTATTCTGGTTATTTATGATATCGTTTATTTTTATCTTTCCAATATGCAATCTATTTAATTATATTGCATCCATTATTAAAATCCTCTTGTATCATATATGTTATCATTTCGGATTCAATCCGGTAAAGATGACATAGTCTTACCATGGACACACTCTAGGGCCCTAATGCTAGTAGGAAACCTATACTTTATGGGATGATACATCTAAGGCCATATGGGAGACCTACTTGTTAGAATCTAGGTCTCAGATGTCAAAAGCATTTTATCTTATTTGTGTGATAGTGTTTTAGAAATAGGATACCAATAGAATTTTATTAAATGAATGTAACACGATTCAATATTGGAATACACCAATGTGTTATTGATAAGAATTTTAGTTTAACTGAGAACATTTTTCAATTATATTTAGTAGTTGGAATATTTAAATGAAAAATGTGGTGGATTTAATAAATTTATTTATGTAAAAATTTCATAGAAAATATTTAAAATAGATTTAATTAATGTTTGGACAATAATTTTATAAAACAAAATACATTGTTTCTGTAAAGTTTGAAAATTAAAAATAATAAATGATATACTAAATTGTGATTTAATTTATCTAATATGGTATTTTTGTATCTTGATAGGGGTTTTCCTTAATGTATTGTTATATATTATGTTGTTGATCAATGACCACAAGAATGAAATTTTTTTGTTTGATGGTAATTATTATCATTTTCTATTAGTGGGTTGATACATAGGTTAACCAATTTGTGGATATCAAAAAATAATATTTTTTAAATATCTCATACAAACTACAACACAAGTATTTCAAACTATCAAAAAACCCATATAAGGACATGGTTTTTGGTGTTATCCCGAATATATGTGTCATATATTGAATAGATGTCTGACATTACCATATTCTCTTCTCATTGTTAAAACATTATATAAAATATGATGGATCTATTTTGGTATTTAGATATGGTAGATAATGGACTGAAAAATTGTATATAAATATTACTTGACCTGGCTATACTGCTGTAATGTGGTTACATTGTGGGGAATATGCTTGGATAGGGGAGGGAATGTTGTTTTTGTTCATCATGTTCTCATCCCCATACAATTATATATTACAGATGTGAGTTTATGATGTTATTCTGATTTTTGTTATACAGTCATGTATATTTTTTTAGGTTATTATATTGATATTTTAGTGAAAAATGGCATGTGGTGAATGATGTACAATGTTGGAGTGTGATAGAGACACGGTCAGGGGAGGAGTGGTTTCGAGAAACCTTCATGATGAATATTTATATGATATAATGTTAATGTAAAAAGATTTCTAATTTTGGGGATGATCATCGATGATGCTTTTTATTTATCTTTAAATTTTATGTCTAATTTGGTTTATTAATATACATTAGGATGAATTAGTTAAAATAATACACCATTTTGAGAGAGGTTTTGGAGATAATTATACTATGAGTACTTTGATATTCAACCATTTCAATTTATATAAGAAATGAATATTTTTTGGATGGGAAATAAGATGATGATAGAAAATAATATATTTTGGTGTTCATTGATGTTCTGTGTTAGTAATTATCATAGAATATATTTTCTATTTCATTTTATAGTTTATTTTTTGAATGAAATTTGATACATTTCAGGGCTTTTGATTTATAATAAATGATTCAGATTTAAATATTGGATTCCTCTTTTAATTTTTATAATTATGTGGTTAAATATTTCTACTCATGTGATAATATACTATCATTGCTTTTAGTTAAACTATGGCACATAAAATACGAGTTTATTGGCATACTTATGTTCTCTTCAAAAAAAGAAAAACATTAGTAATGCGAGTCATAAAAATTGGTATACATAAGAAGAACATGTTATAATTACCTAGAATAAAAGAAATTACTTTTTGAGACATGATATATGAGAATATTTATATATTTTTAATCAATTCATACATTGGACACTTTTATTCAAAAACGATTATGACATATTGTTTGACGGAAGACACAAAATAAATATTTAATACCTATTTAATATCCAATATTATATAATAATTAATTGAACACATTTTTTTAAGTAATTATTGAGCATATAATGGAAATTTTTATAGATACACAACAAAGGGATTGATATAACTAGTTAATAACGAGAAGTTAAACAATTTTTTCAATCATTTTTTGTGATTATGATAGAAATTCAAAATACATCACAAATATCATTACCCATTAACAATGAAATTAAATAAAAAAAATGATAAAGGAATAGACACTAAGGAAATAATTTTATTTCTATTAAAAAAATTCAGTATTACATTGACAATTCAAAAATTAAAAATAATGGGTAAATTTTAATGAATTTTTTGAAATATACTCATAATATATCCAAATATATATATAAGATTAGATATTTATATGAGATAGTAGTGAGATTGTCTAAAATCAGCGATTTTTGGGATGATTTGATGATAAAATTAATCTGTCAAAATTTAATCCAAAATTTCTTGATGAGTGTATTCCACATGATAATTTGATGGAAATGATGGAGAAAAATATGATTTCAAATGAAAATACAGACACTTTATTATTATTATAGCATCCCAATGATATGAATGAGATAAGGAAAATGTTGAAATTTTAGAATGTAATATTTGAGAAGGGTCACGTAGTATAAAAAATTGAACACCATCTATTTTAGGGAAATTATAAATTTCATTCTATATATTTTAATGAGTATTTTTCTATAATAAAAATTATTTAAATGACTTTTATCTTTATTAGATTTATTCGAAATGTAATAATAAGTTTTATTAAAAATATTTAATTTAATGATTCTACATTGGTGAAATATAAGATAATGTTTATATTTAATAAGTATATTATTTTATACTCGATAGTTATAATTATAAAAATTAAAATAAAAATAGAAAAATATATGGTCATAAAGATAACATTAAATATGTTATTTTAATGTACTTATAATTATCAATTTTTTAATTTTTCTCTTTTATTTCTTTTCATTTTATAGTAAAACATGTTCATTTATATTATTTTCATAGTTTTTTCAATAATACACTTATAGTGGTAAAAGGTAGAAAATCATTACAAAATGTGGTATGTTACATAGATAGGCTTTTGTTTAATACCACATCACAATAAAAGTATCTAATTCTTGGAGGTAAAAAATTAAGGTGGGAATCACTCCATTTCATTATTGTCAAATAAACTTTTTCCAACATTATAGGTATTATTGAAATAATATAAGGGGCGATTTAGAATGTGTAATAATTTTTTAAAAGGTTCATTATACATATTAATACAACCATGAAAATCATTATATAAAAAATTCAAATTTAGCATTACAAGGTGGTTTTTTAATTACGATGAATAATATTTTTTCTAATATATATGGTTTTGGGAAGAATAATACATAACATAAAAGGATATTATGGTAATAAATAATGTATGTATATATAAAATAATAAAATAAAATAATTTATTTACTTTTTCATCACTCTTATCCAGATTTATGGCCACAAAATCAATTTATATTTAAGTATAATATAAAAATAATGGGTTTGATACTCTATAATATAGATATACTATATTCTAGTTCTGAAATTGATTTTTCAAAATTTCAATTGACTATACAAATAAATTTAGTTTAAAAAAAATGCATATTTGTGTTGCCTCTTGAAAGGTAATGTTCTTAAAAAATGTAATTTTTAAAACCAAGGAAATACTATAAAATTTAATTAAGGATATTATGATTTTTTATTATATTTTTTATTTGAAAAGGATTACATCCATACAAATATATAATTATGGATTTATACATTAGATTTATATATTTTTTCAAAGGCATAAATGGGTAAGAAATAATTCATATTTAGATTCATTGACATATCACATCTTTTAGTATCCATTTCATCATCCATTATTAGTTCCCATAATCTTTAACAGCATATTTATTCATTGTTTCTTGAAAATTAATTTCACATAAAAAATTTCACTATATAAATTTTCAATTGTGTTCAACCCCTACCTCCAGCAACACGACGTAGTATTTAACATGATAGAATGTAATTTGAAAATCATTGGTGTGAAAACATAACAAATAGAAAATTTTTATAATAATGTTATAAAGAGTATTTTATAGATCAAGTGTATGAAAAAACTTTTCATTTCATCATTTATCTTAATTTTAATTTATATTAGAGAAGATAATTTTAAATTCGTATTTTCTAGTTTTGGTTACATTTGATGTCTAAAATTTCAATTATTATAAAAATTTTTGATCATAAATTTCTTTGTTAAACCATGAAATTAATATTATTTCAAAAATAATTTAAAAAGAATGTATTGTTGATATATGATGAAAAATTGGTAATACATTTTATGAACTAAAAGAAAAGATGAATAATAGAAAAATTCATAGATAGATTATTGTAAGTCTACAAAAAGGATAACATACAAGATTATAGTGAAACCCAAACATTTTAGCACATATATTTATGATAAATAATATCATAATTTAAATGATTCAAAATGAAAAATTGTTTAAGGATTCCAAATATATGATCATATTTTCTGAATTATAATATTTATATGAATATCTATTACCATTTGACGAAGGTTATTTTATATAATTCAGGTAGATTTAGCCTATTTCACTTTTTAAAATTCTCTAGTAAATTTATTAGATGGATCTTAAACCTTCAATATAAATCATGAAATTATATGATCTCATTTAAATATTTCATTAATATAAATTTCTTCTATCTATGATTATGAAAATGAGGAATAAAATAAAAATTTCCTACAAAATAGAAACTGAACATTTGATAGAGTATACAAGAGATTATTATTACTTCCTGAAAAATGTTAATGACATGCTATGTTATAATTTCTCATGGTAAAATAAATGATGTAATATTTATTCAAAATTTTAAAATTAATCTCAAACCCTATGATTAAGGAATAATTACTACAATTTCATCAAAAAACATTTTCAAATTTATTATTGAAAGAGTAATTAATTATTTCTAATGTACAATAGATGGAGTATTAATAAAATTAATGATACATCATTTGTATGGAGAAAAAAAATTTATTGCGAAATAATATGGGGAAGAAAAAAAATCAATAACATGAATATGACATTATGGGTAAATTAAATGGATATTGAAAAAAAATTCAAATATGAGGTTTCCAAGTGCGGTGATATTATTTTTGAATTCATTTTCTAATGAAATAAGAGCTCAAATTGTATGATATGTGTGTGTTATTAAGGACAATTAAACTAACATTAATGTATTACTTTTATAAATATAAGCATTTCTATTCAATATCATTATTATTAGAGGGTATGAAATTAAATTCATAGAATAATGTAACCCACAAATACCATTAAATAATATGGGAATTGTAATATTATAAAAAAACAATGATATATTTCACAACAACAAAAAAATCATGGATGATAAAGTGTTAACTAAATAAGTTCATAACCAATTTACAATAATTAAATGATCACTATTTATATATTGCATATATATCATTAATAATCAAGCACAATCCATTAATTTTTTGAGGAAACCATATAAAATAGGGAACTTTGTTACTGAAATAGAAATTTTTTCATAACATAAATAAACAATAAAATTATATGGAATATATGATTTCCATAATTTTTAGATGTGGGAATGATATACACTTGGAAATTATCAGTACCAACAAGAATAAATTAACCATAAATGTAACAAAATATGATGATGAGGTATGAGTGGATAAAGTTGGTAAAACAATATAAAAATTCCCTGAATTTTTTTTAATAAATAGAATAATGATGATGTTAACCAATATAAATCATAATTGTAGCACCATTATAGTTTTATAGAAAATTACAGTGAGGTGAAAGTCTTAATAATCTTTAAAATATTTATGTTTTTAATAAATAATATAATATTTTATAGTGATTTTGGTATAATTACAATAAAAAATTATATTTTACGTCGAATATTTTAAATTGTTTAGATAATATCACTCAAAAAGGAATTCCAAAAAAATTTTCATAAGAAAATAAAATGGCAGCCAAATGACTCCAAAATTTTCTAATACTTTATAGGATTATAGAAATTTACTTTTTCAGTGAATTATATAAACATGATGTAATAATAATTTTAATAACATAAATTATGTGTAAAAATATGGTTATGAAATATGTGATGTCAAAATAGGAGGATTTAAGACATTTATATTAATTATTCAAGTATATTTGATATATTTTGTAAAGTGTTTCTAATAATGAAGAATTTTTTAATAAGTAATGGTAATAAAAGTATTAAAAATTAGAATAGTTATTTAAATAAAAAATATTATCAAGAGACACTTTTTATAAACAGAAAATTATTAGAATGATTTTTATAAATATATTCTTACATTTTTAGTATGTGATGAAGAATGTAAATTTGGTAAAAATCATCAATAAGAGAAATGATGAGAGGATTCAAATTCATTTAAGATAATTTTAAATTTCAATAGTCATATGTGCGGAGAGGAATACTATATGTTTGATAAAATAAAGAAGGTTTTTAATAAATTTCATCCTGTATTTAAAATAAAAAATTTAAAATCACAAATATAAAACATATTCATAATTAAATAATGTAGTATAACTTTTAAATATGGTGAATGTTAAAATACATAATTATAATAAATCATATGTGTGTAATGTGATTAAGATAAAGATATAAAATATATAGAAGGAAATTATTAAAAATATTGTCTATGTATTGTGGTAATTGATAAGGGATTCTATTTAGAATATTTATCATGATGAGAAAGATGATGGGGACATATAACCTACACATGAAACTGAGAATGGGAAATTAGAAAACATAATGGGAAATGGAAATGTATAAATGGGGAAAATGAGTTATAAAAGAATTTATGAGACCATGAATAATTATTGGTGAATAATTTGAGAAAATGTGTCAAAAATAACATCCAATGAGACAACCCACCATGAAATTATTAAATCACTTTTCTGAATATAAATTAAAAAATACACAAAAATCACTAAATAATTCATAGGATTAATGCTCAATTATATTGGTGATGTGACACACTAAATAAAAAAAATCCTCATTACAATTATATTTTAAGATCAAACACAAAAATTCATATAGAACACTTGATAAATAACATTTCCCATGAATTATTTAATGAATATTATTTTTTATGGTATCATGTCACTATAATTTATATACTTTTAGTAATATAAAATATTCTTAAAATGAACTATGGATATATACTATAATAAAACATAATATCGTGCTTTGTTTACATTTAGTAGGAAACACCTCTAGTGTATAAAATAATTTACCAACTCCCCTTTTTTTTAGAAAAATCCATTCTTCTCAAATTTATTTCATTCCATTATAATGGTCAAACTAACATTAATAACTAAATAAGGAAATAATATTTTTGTAAAATTTTGTTTTATTTTTTTAATTAATATTTCCCATTCTCTTTTATTTCATAGTCTAATATATTTTTATGTCATTTCCATTTTCATTTTCATTCATTGATATTCTATTTATATCTTTTTAATTTAATTTAACAAAATATTTATTTTAATTTCATGTTTCTAAATTTTATTTTAATTATAATTTATATATTTACAATGTGTGTAATGAGATCGTAGCAATACTATAGACATGTGATGATTGATCAACATGAGTGTTAATTTTATAATATATTGATGTTGTAGCCAGTGGGACTTCCATGATTTGTTGATACCAATATCATTAAAATTATTCAGATTGAATAATATGAAATTTTCATTATTTAATGCTATTGGTGAATTATCATAGATATATATGTCAGGGTAATTTTATTTTTCATCGAATTTAGTGTTCAGGAGTTCCCTATATAAATAAATTTAGGAGTCGACAGATGACATTGTGGAGCACATGGATGGTTTGGACTTATAGTATCCAATAAAAACCTCATAAATGTAGATTGACTAGCATCGAAATATTGTAGATGTGTTTATAACAGTTGAATATCTATCTCATGATGGATATATTAAAATTATTTTATAACACATTTATTTGTACACATGATAGTATTGAATGACCTGATTTTTTATGAACAATGGGAGTAAAAATAAAATTGGTTTATATTTCTAGTGTACCAACACTTCTACTATATTTTGAAGATATTGATGTACTAAATGGGGGATATCAATCGATAATACACCAAAACAGAGTATGCATTCTTTTCATCCCAATTACATTGTTGCCTAATACACATGAGGGTTTCATATATATTAACACCAATAAAATTATAAAATACTCATACTGTTATAGTTTTTTTGTTATATATCAACGAGATTAAGTCCCCATTTTTTATATAGTAATACATTCAATGGTTATACTGGTTAAAAATTTAAATAGGAAACTATATCATAAAACGTTTTATTTACTACATTTCACATTTGTTTACTTATAAATTAAATAATGATAAATATATCTGTATAAAATGGTATCTCTTAATTTTCATCAATTTTTTCAACCACATTGATAATGTATTAAGATTTTAGAATATTCAATAACTTCATTTTGTATCATCCTGTTTCTTGGATATTTTCATTTTTCATTAATTCATTTTCATACACTTTCATTACCTTTTATGTACATTAACATAATCATGATAATTCTCCTAAAATTATTACTATGCCATATCATTATATCAAAATATTATTATTTATAATTAACCAATTGGGTATTCAACTTATTAGACCCCATAATAATCCCCTCTAATATGATTTTTTCATATTGAAGTCATGCATAGAAAATAACTGAAATCAATATATTCTACCTCAAATCATACAAAATATTCTATATATATTCTCCATAATCATTGCATCATAAAATGTTTTATAACCCTTAATATTTCAACTAGATTCATTTGCACAATCAATATTTTCATTAATACGAGATAACTTAAAACATATTATGTTTAAATATCATCTATCATGTGTATTATATATACAGATTTTAATTTTTTTCCCTCCACGGTATTCCCTTAATTATGCATATTTTATAAATAGTACTAATATTATAGAGAAAAACAACAATATTTATCTTTTATGGAAAATAACTATTTAATAAAGTATGCTCTAAAATAAATAAAATTTATTGTTTTATTTTTCCCCCTTAATATATGTTCATAATTTGTTGCAAACATTTCTCAAATATATTTCTATTTCATTTTACTTAATTACATAATATATAGAATATAATCTCAAGTTCACATCAATACACCAGAAATTCATGTATACAAACATCTCTCCACTCTATTTCTATAACAATATTAATATATCCACTCATTATTTATTATTCCTTTTACTCATACAATTTTCTAACTTTATTTGATGAATCCCAATCATATAAAAATAAATTTCCTAATTTTTTTTGGAGGATATGATTTATTTATCATTTAATATATTTTAGTGATTCACTTGTATCACATTATATAATATATTATTTCACATTTTTGACAAATATATATCAGTATTTATTTTAATATTGACACAACAATTTTTTATCATTTTATATGATATCCTTCATTCCATATTCAATAGGTTTTATCCTTTAATTTGAACTTGTTTATATCTATGTATGAAATAATTTTTCATCCCTTCACTATATATTCCATCTTGGGTGTTTTAACCACCAAAATAATTTCATATTAATTCATTAATTCTCTAATATGGTTTCAGAGTTTGTTTATCATTAATTATTTCACTCTATATATCCCTAATAGGGGTACAAATCATAAGTGGGGATAAGTTTTATTTCAAGGGTTTTTTCATCTTAATTTCATGAATAGCCATCATTTATTCTATATTAGGTATGTATAAATTTCAATAACATCTTGTATAGAACATCATATAGGGAATGATATTCATGTCAACTACATATATCCACCCATAAAATTATTTCATTTATCAACCCAAATATCTCACATTTATTGATTTATTTCAATAACATGTATAGATTCATTAATCTTTTTTAATCATCAATATTTAGTAAATATTACATATTATTAAAAATTCAAATAAAAAAAATAATTATAATTTGGAATCTAAAAATTGATATTTATCCTAGAAGTTTTGCTAATTTTCCCTAATAAATAAAATTATTAACTACATATTATATCCAGATAATAAGATATATTATTTTATCCTAAAATATATAATAGAATGTTTTCCTCAACAAAATAATATGATAAAATTATCTTATTAATCCTTTAGTGGTTCATTCAATTAACTATAGTAAAATATTACTCATTAATGTTATGTTATTTGTATGTTTCATAAATGAAATTTATTACTACGAATGTGATATTGTTATTATATAATATTTCAAAAATATATTCATAGATAAATTAGTGGGATATAAAAATATAATATAGTAATATTGGTTTACAAATAATAAATGTATCACCCAAGACAGTAATAAACAATCATTTCAATCATATCCAATTTTGTATTTATCCTTCAAAAGGATAAAATATATCATTTATAAATTTGTAATAATGTTAATTAACTATAAATAAAAAATATCATATCAAATTCATTCATCAATAATGTTTTTTGGTTCAATATATTTAATAAGATGAATGATGTTTCAATTTTTTTCAATTTAACACTCTAACATCGGTTACGTAATATAAAACATTAAAAAATCTTACAAACTATCTCTAAATTACAAAAAAATCCAATTGTTCACTAAATATAGCATCTATATTTATATAAACACACAAATTAAAAAATCAAGTATATATATATAAACATTTTTCATAGTTTTTTATTCTATTTATGTATATATGATTGTTTTAATTAAAAAATAGAAATTGTGTTGGTGTGTAAGGGTATAATGTTTCTTTCATGGAATTATAATTTTAAATAAGATTCCAACATTGTCACATAATCATTTTATCCAATATTATACACCTATATATCATATTTAGTATTCACAGAAAGGTTTATTTATTAAAAAACTCTATAATTATACGGTTATAGTTACTTTAATTGGTTTTTCATTGATTTCACTTTTAATATCCAAATGTGAATCTTCATTTTGATGGTATAAGTTAGATCCCTTCAATATAATTATTTTTTTTTTTAAATTATGAAAATGGTTTTAATTTATAAAAAATTTATAATAAATTTACGTCATTGTGGTATAAAATTATGAAATCCAAATTTTTTAATTTAGTATTCTTTGTATAAATAATTCAAAAATGGATAAATTTTTAATACGTTTTTTATAGTACACATCTTACTATATTTCATAAGAACTACAATGAAAATTTACAATTTTTAAATTTTATCATTATGGAATCCAGTATCATTTTATCCATTTCATCATCTAAATGATAATACTTTTCAACATTTTATCAATTTTCATTAACCTCCCATTAAAATAAAACAAATATGGGTTTAAATGGTTTTCTATATTTCAATTAAAATATTTATACACTAATCAAATTATTTATCAATTAATATTCGAATCACATATCTATAGAAATTTTTTATATTAATTTATATCTTTTTTACAATAAAATCATTTTTAAATAGTATTTTTTATCCATTCAATGTAATATCTATTTTTTACAAATAATTTTAAAATTATCACAATGTTTACATTAATACTTATGTGAATGAATAATTTTTTAACAATTTTATTTCACGATTTAAATCCTAAAATATCAATTTAATGAAGCTAAATCCATTGGTAAGATTTTAACCTCTATATTTATTTATATATCATTGTAAAATAACATAAAATATTTTCTGAATTCCAAACTCTAAAAGATAAATGATTTATCATAATTATATCTTATGTTAAAAAATTGTATTCATCATTAGTTAGATATACAATAAAATATTTTTTTTTAATTCATTTAAAAAAATTTCATTGAAAAATTCTTATTTAACAGAAAATTATAATATATCACTATTGCATATAAATTATAAACCTTTTTGTATTACACATTCCTCATGTTTTGATATCATTTTATTTCAAAAATCGAATTATCTTTCAGTTTTCTTAGTAAATTATCCTAAATAAGAATTCTACTAATGATTTCATATAAGAAATTAATCAATTTTACCTCCTTATACATTTTTGAGGTTGGTTCAAATTTAAATATAACACTACTTGCGATTGAAACAAGACCCTACAAGATATAAAATTACTATTCCATATCTCATATTCTAAATAAATAACTATCTTGTATTTTATGATATAATGTTAAGAAAACCATTTCATCATTATTTCTATCATCCCCTAGTTCAATATAATTTTTATTTATCTTATTCACTTGATCTATTAACACAATGTACAGTTGTGATCACATAGGAATAATAATATACATTTTTGTTATATTCATAATTGGTTTTTTATTTTTTTACACAAATCAAAAAATAATATATGTGAAATATTTTTTGACAAGAATTAATTTTTCAACCTCATTGGTTATAACATTTATATTTATTCAAATTTCTTAATTCATAATTTTTATTTTTTTTATATTATCATATGCTGTATGAAAAATCATTTCATGGTAATCATCTCATATTCATCCTCATTGTATCAATCAAATTTATTTCAAAACCATTATATTACCTTGTATAGACAGATAAATTTATATAAATATTATTTCCATATTATACATCAATTGGTTATAAATATCTGATAAATATAGTGACTATGTAACATAAGTTACCATTTAAATTTCATCATTGGAGAAAAATTTCTAACAAGAACGTTATCCTTGCTAATTGTAATAAATTTTCTTTCTCACTTTTGATCCTCAATATTCTAATAATTTTCTATTTATTATTTATATGTGAAATAATATTTATTATTATTATTATTAATTAATGATTATAAGACATGACATTTAAATCTTGAAAATATTTTGATGTATGTTCCAAAACTAGAAAAATAATATTAGTTCTACTTTTATGATAGGCCTTGTGATAGACATCTTATAAAAAAGTGGATATCGTTTATAAAATACTCATAAATTTTTCATACTTTTTAAACTCTAAATTAACATTATCTTGACTCTATATCATTATATTTATACTATAATGCATTATGTTGCAATTAATTTAGTGATACATTTTCCATTTCATCTTATAAAATTTATTCACTAACTATGAACTCAAACTATTTAAGACTCATACCAATCCACAAAAAATTTAATTTATAGTTTTTTTATTTTACTCTAGTATTGGGACATTCAAATTTTTTTAATGTTTAAATTCCTCTATATGTGTAATATTATAATTAAAAAATTAATGTGATTTACAGATAACACATATTTATCATAATCTATATAAATTTGTAATAAGAAAATACAATATTAATTGAATAATTAATTGTTTTGTGTTTTTCATATGACATCCTAACATCTCTATCATATTTGGATTTCAATTTTTGGTTTATTTCATGATTTCATATGGATTTTATGGTAGTTTTTGATTTTATATTTGGTTTTTATGTGCACCTATATTTGTAAACTCCACACTTTGACCACTTGGTCAGTTTTGTGGGTTTTCATCCTGCTATTGGGATTGTGGGAGTTGGGATTTCTCTACCAGAAGTCTACTAGCTAGGTAGTGAGACCCGCTAGCTACACATTGGCTTGTTCATATAATTTGATTCATATAATAATTCCACATACAATCTTTTGAGATCCACCAACAAATAATTTGGTATTTTGAAGTCATATACAATCTACCTTGTAGTACCAAATAACATGAGGTGTCCATCAGGTGGCCAGTGGCATCCTTGGACAATTATTCCGGTAGGGGTATTTTATATATTTTTTGATGAACCCCAATTTTATTATTTTCATCTCATATATTGATCTTACTTCAATATATATGATCCCATATGGGCCCTTTGGTGGGTTGTATTCCGCAACATCAATTCAGTGTGGTTAATAGTGTTGTTCAGTATGATAGTTCCTAATAAGTATGTAAATATCATTCATATTCATTGATCCTCCTCGACCTTGTGTAATTAATTCCTGTGGGATATGGTAGATATGATAGTTAATTTTATATATGTTTTTTAATTTCAATTTTTGTCTCTAGATATTTCCCTCATATTTCATCATGTTGTTCTTATTTCTTCTATGAGTGTCCCTTTATGTGATTGAGATTTCTTGTATTCAGACATAGGTTTCCCATAAATCATGATCTATAATTGAATATATGATTTTATGTTCTTTCATCATGATTTATTGATATATCTAATTTCTTTAATTTATAAATATTTGTGATATCATTGATTAATTATTTCATTAGATTTTGATAAGACTCTAAAATTGTATTTTTCATATGATATGACAATAAAATTATTTTTATAGAATATAATCTTCTTTTGGAAATTAATATGCATGGGGGGATCTTGTTCTTTTCCCTTGAGTTTTTTATGACGATGATTTCTATAATCTAGTGAAATTATTTGGTTATAATATAACTTTTTAATTGAACCCATTTTTAGATAATGAATTAAAAGCAAGTATTTATTTATGTGAACTGACATATAAATGGTTCTATAAGTTACAATGTATTTATTTTAATGTATCATAATATGGTGTGGAATACAGAATGTTTTGATTAGATATTTTAATGAATTATATGAAATTAGAAATCCCATAAGATATACTCCATTATATGTAAAAAAAATCATGAACAGTTGAATGATATTATTTAAATTAACCTATCTGGGGATTTTTAATATAAAGAATTGATATTTTGGAAATGATGGTTTTCCTAGGTATGTGTTCAGAGGTCTGAGAAATGCTTCTGAATAGATTTTAATTATAACGATGTGATATATTATATAGTATGATACTTCCATTAATATGATTACATCCATTTGAATGTCATTTTAAGAACTGGGCGGTGAGGTGGAAGGCATAAGTTCACATGTGCACTAATTTCGAATCATGCTTTGTCTTAGAGTCCTATGTAGGAAATAGTTCATCCAAATGGAAAATCTCCATAATAACACCTTGATAGGGTAAGAATAAGTGATTAGGTTGAAATCAAATAATGTATTTATTTTAGTCCACTATAAATACTTTTCATTCCTTATTTCCATGCCATATCAAATACTTAATTATTCACTTTATCTTCATTACAATCCATGATGACAATTTATGTTTGTCATCCGGTGGATAAATTTTTCAAAGCTTTTTAATTTATTTCCATTTTTATTCATTTTTTTAAAATATTTTAAACTATATTATTCAGTGTACATATAAAAAACTATCTTATTATTAATAAATTTATTTTTTGTGTAAATTTTCTATTTAAATGTAATATTTTGATATGTTTTATTGAAAAAAACTTGTAAAACCTATTTTTTATCATTATTTTAAAACATTTATATTATATATTAGCATTTAATGTGAATGGATAGGGAATTGATTCTTGGACCTCATTTGTTTTTGTACCATTTCGATTTTATTTTTGAATTTTTATGTCCATGACAGTTTTTAATTGATTTTGAGAAACTATGTGTTATAGAGTGTGATTTGGAGGGAATCTAGAAGTTGAATAGCAACTATATATGGTTTCAATAATTTTATATTGGTCATAAATCTTGATCTAATGACTTCCAATGGACTATGAATTATTTGTTCATGGTCTACCAAATGTTGTTGAAAAACAATAAGCATGTGATATTTCCTTGAATTTTATTGTTTTGTTACATATAGTGATAGGTTTTTTTCTATAATCAAGATATCGGTTCATGATAATATTGGGAATTCCAACAATATGAATTGATATGTTTTTTGGATTTTTTAGTTGATAATTTAATATAAAAAACATTGTTATTGTATGTAATATTTGTGGATTTATTTAGGATTAATAATTGTATTATTCATTTTAATTATCATCATAAAATGATATTTCTTATTATCAAGGTATCATTTCTTCCGAAAATATATTAAATTAAATATTGTGTTTGGTTATTATTTTTTGTAAACGATTTTTATTTAAAAATGATTAATTATATTTAAAAAACAGGTCTAATGATTTTTGTGAAATTGTGAGGTCCTTAACTTTAGAACAATTTTTTTATGTGGTGTGAGTTATGTTTTATTTTATAAGTTTATTTATTTATAGTGTGAAATACATTAAAATATTCTCTAAAATATTTCTATGGTAATGAATTTTTTTTAAAATACTTTTTCAGGGGATTTAACCATTGGTTTAATGAAATAAATTTTTTTAAATTGATTTTTGGTAAAAACATATTATATTACATAGGTGAATTTATTAAATATTGAAATTAATTATTTCATTAAGAGGTTTTTGACTTGGTTAGTGTTGGATTTCTGTTTTTTTAAATTAATGTTTTTGGGAAAGTTATTATATTTCTCTCACGTGGCTTATTCCAATTTATTTAATGGGTATGGTTTCCATTATTTTTTAGGATGTCTTGATTAAAAATTAATGTACTATTTTACTGATTGGTATTCTCCTACAACAGTTGACCTACCAACTCCATTCTCTATTATATTTTTCATTCTAATCATAAACCATTAAAATGATTTCATTTCTCAGATTCATGTCATGAGTCTTACTATAATATAAAGAGAATAAGATTCACCCAAAGTGTTGATGTATATGATGATGTTTGAGGATCTCTGAATTTAGTTAGATCATCCATAATTATATAAGGGGATATTTTTGACATTTAGGATATATCCAGAAGTGGGATATTGGGAAATTCAATTTTCCATATGAAACAATATTAGGATAATTCATGGAATTTATTAAAGTGGTTGTCCATTCCAAAATATAATACGAATTTTGTGAAATAACAATTTTATAATTAATTTTACATTATTTGAAAATAATGTAACAAATTTTATTAATGCACTAAATTTTATGACCCTTTATCTATATCCTTCAGGACTATATATGGATGACTCCCTAATGTATTTTTTCTATTGGTTTGGTCTTTAGCGAGATCTATCTTAATCTGTGTATCCTTTCAGCATTGACTATTAGAGAAAAGTACTAAATAATGATGATAAAGATGAAGCATTAATGTATAAGCAATAATAGGTATTGTATATTTATCTTATTCTTTGGTATAATAGAAGAAAAATTCTAAAGGAAAAAACATAATATTTCCAAATCTATCAAAAAAACTGTGTAGCAATAAAAGGACATCATGTTTGTCGTATATATATTCTTTGGGTGTAATACAATTTTTTCAACCATTACCAAAAGAATATAATTCATATCTCTATATGGGTATTCTATAGAGGGGGATTAGGGATCTATTTTATCTTTTATACAGTCAAGGATCATTCTCTATGATAAAAATAACTATATAGAAAGAGGCCTCAAAACAATAGGGATCCAACCATAGACCTCTAGTGTAACTCATTTTCATGCCTTGGAAGACCTTTCATCTAATGTTGATGATGTTATATATTATTAATCTCGACCAGGGAATGAATGCCTCTTTTTTGAAATATTATATATTATCTTTTTAATCATATCATGTTTGTAATTGTTTCTTTTAATTCTAGATTTTTTGTGGTGATTTTTTTTGAAATTTCAAGATTGATCATCAGATTCCATCATGGTAATGATTGAAATATTTTTTCAATAGTTTTCATCATATCTACCTTAAAATTAATGTTGTTTTTATATGTTTTCATTGGGTTTTTGAATATTATATTAATTGGTATATATTTGAGAGAATAAAATTATAGAATCTATTATGATAAAATTGATTCCATTCTCTTCCTATGGAATGTATTTGCATCTTATGGTAGACTAAAAATAGGTAATTGGGTTCTCCAAGATCATAAACATTTTTAAATGTTCTATAGTTAAATAAAATTCTTCACTCTTGAATCTATTTCCTGATTTTTCCTTAACAATTTACTATTGTGTTTTGATAGTTTCCTATTGGTTCATATTTGGTAGAATATGAAATTTTTTGTTTTCTCAGATGGGTTTTTTAGGTACACTTTTGAGAAATTTATTTTGGAAGGATATATAGTTATTTCCTTATTTATTCTTAGTGGGAGATATTAGTTAGTTGGACTTGAGTCATTTTAAGATAATATCTTTCTTCTCATTTTGATCTATTCCCCTTTTGGCTAACCCATTTAGAATATTTTTTCCACTGTAAATTTTTATGCCAAGATACTTTTTTTATCATATTTATCATGTTATGACATGAGACCTATGTTGGGTGAGTGTTTATATTTTCCTATTGTATATATGAGAATTATTTATGTGTTGGTTTAGCAATGACATAGATTTGACTATGATATTTGGTTTTTATTATAATTACCAAAAGTCATTAACTAGAGAGTGTGAACCCATATTACCATCATATGAGAAAAGTATAGACTATATAGTTCTTGATGGGAACACTTATACATTATTCTTTTACAAATTCTCTATTCTTCCCTATTATGGTATCCTTTTAATAGATATTATTGAGGTATTAATCTGTTCAGGTGTCTTATTTAGTATGATTATTGAGTATATTTTTAGATGGGATATTAGGGGATGCATCAGGTTTTTGATATTTTCTTCTATAATTATTGATATGTTGATGGAATATCCTCTAGATTTGGAGGCTTCTAAAATTGTGACTTTTATTTTGGAGGTTTATCATAATTTCTTAAACAAGACCTCTAGTTATTTTGCGATGTTTGGATTTTTCAAGTGATCATTTAGAGATGTGGATAGATGATAATATTTTTCAATTGTTATATGTAAATTTTTTATGGTGGTCAAAAAAATGAGTTCATCAATTTTAGTCTATTAATTTTTATTACTCCATTATATATCATTGGTTTTATTTTCAACTAGGCTATATTTTATCTATTTCATTTGTATGGACTATTGTATATTTACAACTTCTGGTAGAGACTTCTGTATTATGTTAAAGTTTGTAACCTTCCAACACTGATCAAATACTATGATGTAATTTTATGTTTTTAAAAGACACTTATGGTGTTATAGGGATGAATTATACCGAATATTTTCATTAGACATGGGCCTACATTTCAATATAAAATTGTACTCCATTGACTTGATGATAAATTCCAATAGCCAAGATATGGAATGTCAATAGGGAGGTATTCTTAGAATAATACAACCATTCATCTTATAGATTTTCAAGGGGATAATTCAGTATTCCTAGAACAACTAAATAGATGTTGGTGTCTATTAAATAGATAATTACATCATTATCCAATGTTTATTTATTTGGGGCTTTATTGATTTTGACTTAGAACACGAATTTTATTATTTTTAACATCTCAATAATAATTTATTTAAAATAAGAAACAAATGATTTTCTGCATGGGAAATTTTGGATTCACACAAAGAAATTCATGGTGGTTCATAGTTCCATTCATTACAGTGTTTCAAGAACAATATGTCATTTTTTTCTTGGTAAATGATCCACATCTTCATTATGTTCTTATTTAGAATTTTCTAGGATCCATTATTTCTAATTTCAATTTGTGTCTCTAGGAATATCATACAATATCCATTGAGTTTATCCTCTCTTCAAAATGAGGAACCTCCATCTGATTAATTTTTTTGTATTCATTGATAGTAGTCCTGATTATCCCCCCAATGAATTGAAGTTATGATTTCTGATGATTTCATCTTTAGTTTTTGATGTCAATTTATATTAATTCATATATCTAGTTTCTACATGAAATATTTATAAATTCATGTGTCTATGATATAAGTAGAAATAAGTTGTATTTGAATTATTTAGAGAAATACAATGTTTTTTTAGAAAATTATATTATTTTTTGGGTTTTTATAATTTTCATTGATTTATATACGATGATGATTTAAAAAATAATGGTAAATTTGTGGTTTTTTTATGTTCATGATATTTCATGCCTTTTTAGTTGAATATTAAAAATGTGTATTTATTAATGAGAAATGATTTGTAAATGGTTTTATAAATTATTTTTATGTTCATTTAATGTTTAGGAAACATGAATATAATATGTAACGTCCCATTTTGGAAGATTAAATGTTTTAATGGAAAACTATAAATATAGTGAAAATTCCCCTTTAGATATAATGGAGATACCGGAAGATTGATTAATTAAAATGAAATGTCACTTTTGAGTGGAGTTATATTATATTGATATTGTTATTAATTAATATGTTCGTATGTGGGTTTTCGATGATGTGTAACGGACTTATCGATTGTTTTTAGATGAGACGATATGAGATGTTATATTTTATAACACTATATTTGAAATTGTCATTTCTATTTAAATTAGATTGGATAACAAGGGTTTTTATGTTGGGTGTATTGGTATTCATGTGAAATTTTTTAGAATCATGCTCTAGTTAGTGGCCATATGAGGGAATTAATACAAACTAAGAGACATTCAGATTGGATCAGACTGTATACAATAATACATTGTGTCTGTACTCAGTTCAACTGACTTGTTAATTGTATTCTTTTTCTTAATATTTTCATATATGAAAGAAATTTTATCTCAATTATACACTTTTCCAATTTTCCCCACTACGCACAACAAATTTGATTAATCTAAAATTTAAAATGTATGACCTTTATGAAATTTCTGAAATGTTATCTTATTTATAAATAAAATTCGTATAAGATTATCTAATATTACAAATTAGGACTTTTTTATTATAAAATAAGGCATTTCATTATTTAAAAATGTATTTTTTTTCTCTGAATTTTTTTTCATGGTAATTGTATTATTTTTGTTTTATTGATGAAAAACCTGGAGGAACTATTTTATTTTCGTAATATTAATAATTCATGTTATGGATTACCTATTAAACTATTATTCTTCAGCCTAGTGAGTGGAAACCTTCTGGGATTTTCACATGTTCCTATATATATATTATATTTTTTATAGTTTTCTCTACTAAATTGATATTATAATATCATAGGGTTTGATATTTAGTACATTTCTATGTGGTGTTTCCTCAAATTAACAATTAGATGATGGTGTATTGTTATATATTTTTTATTATCATCTTCATGGTCCACTGAAATTAAAATATGATTTTTTACATCTTTTATTTCTTCTAAAATTGTATATATTATTTTATGACATATATGGAATTTATTTCCACTATTTCTATTTTTATAGTTAATAGGAGAAATAATTCCCTTTTTTCTTATTGATTCATGCGATCTCACCTCTAGATCATGGTTTCTGGAGTACCCTTTGATCTAATGGTGAACTTTTCTGGATTATTTATTCCAAGGGTATACTTAGTTACTTGATTCTAGATTCCATGGTTAATTGTTAGATAACATCCTTACTCATTCTACAATACAAAAATAAAATCGTTTTAATATGTTCAACCTCTCATATATTTACATCATTATTAAATTTCATTACCCAATTATTATTGATAATTTTACAAAATATGTTATTCTAATGTTATTCTTAATATACAATTAACAAATTAATAATTTAGGTAAACATAAAAGTTTATTCAATATTTTATTACACTGTGTGAATAATTTTATATGAATATTATTTCTCACCACTATATATTGATATTTTTTTCTATAACATAATTTTATCTCTTTCCATAGTCTTATAACACAGTGAACATTTGTCATATCTTAACATCCTCTTAGATGATAACTATTTTATAGGGACATTCAAAAATAATCATTATTATTTATAGCTGTATATAACCTTGAATCCAAATCCACATAATTTTATCATAATCATTGATTATATTATATAATTGTATTGTTTTTATAAGTGTATTCTTCTATGTTTAGCCATATCAACTTATCACCCTTCATATTATCACAATGAATGTTCTCTAAAAAATCATTAGCTTAGACCATGTAATACTCATATGGGGATAATAACTTTTGGCATACAATGTTATTCTCTTAACCATATTCTATTATTCCAGACATAATATGAACATAATAAAGAATATATATAAATATAAATATATATATTTTATTGAATCATTTCTTTTCCCTCTTATTATTTAGATTCCATTTACCACATGACAAAATATCATTCTTCTATTGATGTTAACCATGTGTCTCCCGAAGAATTCACAGATTTTGAATTAACTAAAATCGTACTTTTATATTATCGAGATATTGCATTTGGATTAGTATTTAATAATTCATATTTATAAATATTTACATGTCTAATTTTTTTATAGAATATGCATATTTAATAAAAAATATAAAGCTTCTTAAAAAAAGTTTATGAAATCTCCAACATCTTTTTAATGTATATACATCATATATAATGATATATAATAGATAGGGATTATTAATATTTATATAGTAATTTTTTATATTATTATAACACTAGATTTAATATTTTACAAAATATATTAATCATCATCTTTGTATATTTCAATATATTATTTAAATATTTTATAACATTATATATTTTTTATTTTCATTTGTGTATTTTATCTCTATCGACCACTGATCTACATCATTACTAAAAAGCTTCCCCGTAATAATATTTTATGACTTTGTTTCTTTCAACATCTTGTGTCATAGATTTCACAAACTGTTGTCCATGTATAAACCATGTGACAAAATATATTTCTTTCATCTATTATACAAATGATATTCTTGTTCTTTTATTTAACACATAATATATATATAAAGTAAAACTAAAATATCCTTGATCATTTTAGATGTTTCCCCCCTAATATTTTGATCTTTTACATGTTTTTATTATGTAATGAGAAATTTTTATTTAAAAATATACATATAATTTTGCTACATAAACAACTATGAATTTTATTTCTGCCCTGAATTATTATTTAGAACATTTAAATATGTTTCATAACATATAATGACTCCTATTTGTATCCGAAAAAGTAAATATGTATTTCACCTCAAATATCTTATGAAATCCCATTTAATTTAATTTTTCTTCCATGATTCAAAATAAAAAACATTAGTGAATGAATATCACCACCAATGATAAATATCCATACATTTTTTATTCCAACACCACGAACATCACCACATGATGATCATAGAAATATGAGTGTTTTTGAATCATATCACAGAAGTGAATAAGGAATACATAATTATGAGAATCATTAATTAAATTTTAATTAATAACATATAAATTATATTAACCATCAATCCTCATATGATATGGTAAATCCATATACATATTTACAGTGTTTATGGATTTGGAATTTATAAACTTGAATATTTTATCTCCATCTTCATTTATTGAAAATAATAATAATACATTAATTAAAAGGGTCTAAAAATATAAAAATTTACATTATTTCTATTTTCACATGAACATATTATCTATAAATTAGTTTCTAATCATTCTCTTATAATATTATGTTTAAAAATATAAACAAAATACTAGAATAATAATATTTAAATCTCTAACCCACATTAATTGATCTATTTTTATGTTAATAAATTATTCCTGTATCAAAATTTTATAATATATACATTTATCTCATTAAATAAATAATCTAATTTTATGAATCTAATGTTATTTTAGTATAAAATTTATATTCCCATTAATTTTAAAAATAGATATTATATGTATCTACAATATAAAAATGATCTATATACATTTTATATTTTATTACAAATAATTTAAAAATAATTTTATATAATAAACAATTTTTGAGATCAGTAATAATAGTTATGATTTAATACCATCAATTTATTTCATTGAGGTAGAATTTAATTTTATAGTGAATGATAGATCTATTTTTAATAATCAAATTTATGATTTTCATGTTTTATTTACATGAAATATATTTTGAAAGATGTATTGAAACAATGAAATCATTGATAATAAAAATGTAATAAAAACATGAAATCTATGTGTATATCAAAAACACTATATCACAGTTTTATATTTCAAGACATGGTATTTATCATAATATATTGTATATTTCCCCAAAAATACATTATATCAATTTAAAAATATTAACAATATAATTAATGATGTTTATAAATATTGTAATGAAATGTGAGATAAATATTAATGGGCCGTATTATTAAATATTTTTTTTAATATATCAATGAATTTTTTAAATGAATTCAATGAGTAATGGAGCAAATAAACCCTCTATTGAATATGATACAGAGACCCTGAACCCAATTTACTATAGATAATATCAACTTTATTATAATGTAATAATAAACATGGAATAAGAGTTAGATGGAAAAAATATTTTATTATCCTTGGTAAACTAGATATATAAATGTGTCATAAATTACATTTGAAATCATAAATTACCACATAATTTTTTTTGGGAAATCTATTTTTCACTCTACCATATCCTTTTAGGTAAATAATAGTACACTTCATTGATTACTTAGAAAATAAACATAATATGTGTGAGATCAAAATAAAATTAAAATTTATTTATATAGGTATATATCTTGAATAAATTAAGAATAATAAAAATAGGTAAGTAAATAATTGAAAAATGATTCCATATGATGAAAACCATGTATATAATTATTTGATATGACATAATAATCATAGGAAGGTAAATGAATAAAAAATGAATCCAATTTATCAATGTTATGAGAAATAAATGAATCCATAAATATTCTCATTATGAAAATATCATAGATAATATGATAATTAATAATAAATATAAAAAGGTAAATAATAGAAATGACATTCCATTTTATCGATAAAATGATAATGTAATGCTTCAAGAGATAATTTTATTAAATTTCACATCGATAATAATACCTTAATTATTAATGATGAAGATTGAATAAATATTGGAATTCATGAATTTCAGATTCGAATACCTATATGTTTATGTCCATTAAAAAGAAACGTGTAAACTATTAGGTACATATTCATTTGGTTTGGCTATATTATTTTTTGCTCTCTTACTAATTCACGTAATCTGATTATCGATGCATTGAGTGGATATCTATAATTTGACCCCATTCATGAATGAATTTCCAATTCATTCCACATGTCTAAAATAATTGATTCAACTTATGATTTTTTTTAAATGAAATCATTAAATATACATATTTAGTTAGGAAAATGGATTTAGTAATATTTAAATAATCAAAAAAAATTACATTCATTGTTGAAAATAGTATATATATAAAGAAAATATGGTACATGAAATAATAAATTTCAATATAAATATTATGTATATTTATCAAAATTTTAATTTCGATTAGAATGTAAATAAATTAAGTGAAATTTAATGACTAAAAAAATAAATCAAATAAAAATATAGAAATAAATTTATTCTTTCAAAAAGATTGTAATCCTTATAGGCAATGAATAAAGATAGTTCCAAAACTACATATACCGATTATAGTATCTATAATGGTTTCTTATCATTATTGTAATGAAATACCATAAAAAGTCTATTCAAAAAATTCTTCAGGAAAATATCCCATATATTTAAAATATTACATTTTAAAACTAAAATATCACAATAACAATTAACAATAAATTTTTTTTGAAAAATTTAATTGAAAGAATTTTTTTTTTAATTATATTACTTTTTATGAGATTTAGAAATTCATTCCTTACCTTACATGTCAAAACAATAATTTTGTTCAATTGTTTGTTAAAATCCAAATTTGCATTGTTTTGAAGAAAAATTATTCCTATAAAATTTCCTAAAAAAATAAAAAATAAATAGATAATTATTCACTAAATAATTTATCAAATGAGAAAATAATTGTTATTTTTTTTGAATACATGGGTTTGAAAGAAAATGGGTATACAACCGAAGTGAAAAATGAAATTAAATTTTATTAAAAATATATTCTCAAAACATTGAACTAAAAATGAGTGAAAAAAAGTTAACATTATATTAAAATGTCATGAATATCTATAAGAGAATAAAATTAAATAGTATTATTATTAAATTGTAAAATATTTTCCTTCAACTGAATTTCATGAATAAATAATCTTAATTTGAATGAGATTGTGAAATAAAACCATATAATGATCATAACATTGATGTTAGAATTAATTTATTAATAGTATATGATTTTGAAATTAAAAATCAAATAAAAAATAATAATTCACAATATTATAATTTTTTTAACATATAATTATACAATACCAGAGATGCCAATGATGTTATATATCCTAATTAAAAGAATTTAATTTATAATATTATTTCAACATTATGACATTTAAATCAAATACCCATGGATTAAATAATTTAAATTGAAAAATATAATACCATGAATTTTTTTGTAATCCAAATATTTCATGATGATGTGGTAGGATATACAATATATAAATGAAATTCATGGGTAACATGATATTAAATTAATTAAGAATATCTTCTCTCCAACATACATTGGGTTAAACGTACTTCGACCTCTTATATTTTTGTTTTATACATGTTATTATCTTTTTAAAAACAGTTTAATAGTTATTTTATCATATATAGTCCTTTTATATCATCTTGTCACCTATTGTTTAATAAGAATTTATTATTTGAATTGGTTTTCTTCTTAATTGTCTTGTTTCTCATTCAATCTCTATTATAAAATCTTTGGTTATTTTTAAAATAATATGGTTCCATTATATACATAAAAAATCATTAAATAATTATCATATTTTTATATCAATTATTTTTTCAAAACCATTAATGAATAATGGTTTCTAGAAATTGACATTGTTAAAGTCTTTGAGATGGTAGTTTATACATATGCATAAGTATCATTTTTAGTTTTTGAAAACTATTATTGAAATATGGTAAATGATATTTTATCATTAATAAATGATAATAATAAAATATATATCATATAATTTCATTTTATATAATTATATATATAATTCATGTTGTGTGGTTCTAAAAAGATAGTCACATCACTTCCTGAAGGCGGCAATCCACATGTAGACGATAAATGTTATAATCTACTTAATGTAAAATGGAAAATGCTATATTATATTTTCAGAATGAAAAATATTTCATGAATATCATAATTATTTAATGTATATAACAAAAATTTTAACTTTATCCATATTAACATATCTGAAACATGTTAGTGAAAAAAGAATCACATTGCATCGTAAGCTGGAAGTCATCCACACACATGAGACACATTATTTTTTCCCCTACACAAAGTAAATCAAACAAGATATGTATGATAAATTGAATTATTAGTAATAATTTCTTTATAAATATCATATATATTATTTACCTCCATCATAATACCCAATTTTGACTGATTATAATGAAAAAATGAAGGACATCAGTTCGCACGACTCAAGTCCATCGTACCTATGAATACTAATTTCATATGACATTTGAGAAAAGTGGGGTTGGTTGTATGTAATGACCACAAAATTAATAAATTAAATTAATTTTTTGATAATTATTTTATTATATCATCATGTTTTAAAATTAATTGTTCTTGGTGGATATTGAAATAAATTAAAAATGCACATTAAAGAACATAACAATATCATTATATATCCTCCATATGTTTTCATAAAACGTCATACTATGAAGGATTTAATACAAAAATATATAATCTAGGATTATTTTAAAGAATATTTGATTGAAATTGTTATTGTAATGACTAAACCAAAAGGATATAATAAATATAAAAAGAAAGGAAAGCTATATCAATTTATGAGTGATGTAAGTGGCACATGTGTAATTTTTGAATAGAATATGGTACCATGATTTTACGCATGAAAAATTGGTCCAAAAATGATTAAAATCATATAAAATTAAAAAATTTCCACACGGTATTTTTTATTGAAATATATTAAGTAATTTAAAAACTTATCTTTTTTCACCTCATAGTAAATCAATTTTCCCTTACCAACTCTAAATAATTTTTACTATTTTAAAAATTCATTTTGGTACAAAATGAATTCAATCATATCATGTAATATAAATTATGATTTTTACAAATATTTTTCCCATTTTATGTAATTGCATTCATCAAATTTGAAGATTTTAATTTATTTTACCCCCACATAAGGGCTAAGAATGTGGGCTTTCAAATAGAAAATGATTAATAGAATGCAATGTTATTATATTAAAAATAAATATGAATGTGATTAAAATAAAATAAATTTTATTAGATGATATATAATTGAATTAATTTTACATTGAAATAAAATAATAATATAACTTTACATTAAAGTAATTTAAATGAAAACGATGTTTCCAATTAAAATTAATTTTTTTCACTATTCGTCAAAAAAAAATAAACTTTTCAAAAAAAAATCACTGTATCATAATATTAATATTATTATTTCAAAAATGAAGCTTGTTTTTCTAAATAATTTTTTTGGATGTGATAAGAATTATTTTTAATTTGTGTGTAAAAAAATGTGACTAAAATGTCTTTTAAAATATTATAGGTTTTCCGAATTGATTAGTATTTTATATTTAATCAATAGATAATCATAATTTTAATAATTTTTTAAAAACAATTAAAAAACTCAAATTTATTTTCTAGTGTATAAAGGTGTACTATATCATAGTTATTATACATTTAGGGTAACCTATTCTGTATGCTTTTTAAATTATTATATTTAAATAAATATATTTCACCAGTTGTTTATGATTGGTGTTGTGTTCTGCATACACTATAAATTAAAATGTTATTATTTTTAAATTTATGAGTGTTATATTCAATAAAATGTAAATTAATTTCATTCTTTAATTTGAACCAAGACCTCATAAATTATTATTTTAACATTTAAAAATACCATTGTTGAAAAACTCATATTATAAAATAGTTAATAATATTTCCACATGATAAGAGTGGATGGGATGTAAAAAATTCATATCGGATACGGTCGAAAATAGGTTTCAAATATGAAAAAGTAGTCCATAAATGAAATTATGGACATAGTGGGTGTATAAAAACTAATTACTAATGGATAGTGAAATAGGTCATTGATCATAAAAAAATAGGGTTATCTATACAATGTCAAATAGCACAAACACATAAACTAATTATGTGTGAAATGGTTCATTTAAATAATAAATAATAATAAAAATAGGGGAAAATTCCCAAATTTGAATCATATTGTTGATAAATTTTATTTCATTATAATTATATACGGAAATATGCTTAATTTATATGTATCTAACATGATATGTTCCAAATTTATTACAGACACCATGAAATGAATATCTATAAATGAATTTTCTAGCTTGAATCTCTGAAATTCAATTTTAATAGATCATAATCCCCATAAAATATTGACATTTCTTTCCACCAGTCACTATCTATTTTCCATAATCATTAGGGTTATAGAAATATATCCAATAAAAAAAATATTCTGTAAAACTCAATAGTAACACCCCTGGTTCAACATTAATATTTATTCTTTCAAATTTTATAACTCACAACATTGAATTATTAAACAAAGAAATCATGTATGTCAGTGGTAGGTGCTAATCCAATATCATCCTTTTTCATGGGTCGAAGCAGCATGGCCTTTCCAATCATGACTGAATATCACATAGAATGTGGGGTTTTTTAAAAAACATTTTTAGTAAAATTCCTATAACTTTCAGAAATTAAATGTTGTACACCATTGAAATAAAATAAATCATCAAATAATATCTTTTCTATGGTTTTAAATATAATATATTATTTTCAAAAATTATAATAATATTATTTAACAATTATTATAATTTCATTAATGATATTATTAACCTTATTGGTTATAAATACCTTTAATCACTTTCTTATAAAATTTAAAGGTAATGTAACTTATATAATATTTCAACTAAACATATAATTTCCATAAATTTCTCCAAAAATATAATTAATAAATGTAGTATATAGTCAAAAAAATAAAAAATATGGTTTTTTTAATAATATGAACATATGATCTATTATAATATCTTACAACCATGGTGGTATCTCCAACTCTTATAATAGTGAATACATTTTTTTAATTCTACACAATCCTTAGATGAACGATTACAATAATTAATATAATTCCATTGGAAAAAATGTTTCTAAAATTTAATTATTGAATCACAATACATATATATATTAATTATTTCAATTTATGTCCCTGCATGGTATATCGGTTAACCATTATTAGAGGTAATTGACTCAGATAGTTATTCAATTAACCATATTTATGATTATGAACATTAAAAGGCTCATGTGATGCGATTTGTTTCTATCCACTTTTACTGTATTTTTTCAATGAAAATTAATTACTTTATGATTTTTTTTCAAACATAAAAAATTTCCCATGAAATTTATATAAATTATCTTCATTCAAATAGACCTTAAGTTTAATGTATATTAATGATAATCAATATCAATTCAAGTAATTTAAATTTATTTTTTAAAAAATATGAATAATACAAATAATATATCATAGGATTATAAATCGTGGTTCATAATAAATATAATTTTTTGCAGTAGGGGATGATCAGGTCATGCCTAATACACCATTTTTTATTTATAACCCTTTGTTAAAACTATTCTATAAAAACATCCGTTGGTAATGTCTATAAAAGGATGTATTGCTATAAAAACAACATAACCTTTTCCTTACAAAACATTAACATGTCGATCAATTATTATTCTAAAATTATATCATAATATTAATATTTCTAACTTTAGTTTTCTTAATAATAGTTTACATTGTCTCATCTAAACATCTTTTGATACCAATTGTAGCATCCCTGACCCTAGTTCCTAGAATCTAATTCCTTCATTATTAAATATTCATAAGCTAAAATTAATAAAATCTTGAAGTAATGAAAAGTTTAGTATTTTTTATTTATAGGATAAATACATGAGTCGTACATTAAATTTGAATAGATAAATTTGTATATATATTTTTAACAATGACATTATTCCATCTATTATGACATAACATAGAAATTTTATTATTTGTTATTGATTCCTCCAAAAATTTAAAACATTAGTGTGATATCAAATGCATTGAAAGGGTTTTGTAACCTTGAAGTTATCATGAGTAGTAAATAATATTCAACATATAAAGGAAAATAACTGAACACACATTAAATTTTATCAAAATAAAAAATATTATAATTATGTTAGTAATAATCCAAATGGAAAGGTAAATAAATAAAAAAATTCCATTTTATAAATAAACTGATAATTTAATTCATCCATAGATAAGGTCATTATGAAAATATATTTGACAGTAATATTGCGAATAATTAATATGAAATGTTAAGTAACTAAAAATAACATCCATTTTATAAATAAACAAATAATTAAATTTATCCATAGATAAAATTGGAAGAAAAATATAATGTATAGCAATAAATTAATTATTAATGATGGATACTTCTTAATTATTGGATTTCATGAATTATATATAATGATCCCTTAACCATCTATGCATTTCTCATTATTGATTAAAAGTTCCTGGCACAAAATAATTTATATCGTTTTACTAAATTTATACCTCTTTACTAATTCTCATCGTGAAACTATTGACTCATCAACGGGATAACTATACCTATTCCCCACCAATGTTTGTATTTATAAATAATTCCTCATACATTTAATAATCATCTCAATTTATAAACAATTTTCATTGTCATCAAATATCCATATTGAGTGAGGAAAAAATATTATTAAATATTTACCCAGATAAAATATAACATTCAATGTATAACACCATATTTTGAAACAATATACAGTTAAAAAATATACATATCCATGATAAATAATATATATATTTAAGGGAAATTAATTGTTCATAAGAATGTTAATAAATCATGTTAATGTTATGGGATACAAAAATGAATTATGGAATTTAATGTCTATAATTTTTATGGAAAAAATTAACATAAACCTTTGAGGGTAACAATAATAATGGTATTAATACAACATATATCAATTAGAATATTTATAAATGGTTGTTCTCAATTATTAATAAGAAACCCATAAATTTCATTAAAAAATTTTACCATTAAAATATAATTTTCATTTTGAAAATAAACTGTAAAAACTATGTATATAGATTCATTTAAAATAATAATTGAACCATATAAAGTTGGTTTTACAAAAATTTACTGGGTATGATTTCTAGAAATCCCATTCATGTCATACACCTAAAAACAACAAAAAAATCATTAAATTTATTAGTTATAGAGAAACCAAAATTTCTTTTAAACTGACATAAAGACTACATAAAATTAATTAAAAAGAAAAAATTGGAAAATAGATAATTAAAAAATAAATTGGAATAGCTAAAAAAATTTGAATACATTTTCTGAAATCATGGTTTTCAATGAAAATGGGTTTCTAGCTGAAGTGAGAAATGAAGTAATATTTTCCTAAAAAAATTAATTAATTTAAAAACCATTGTGTTGGAAAATGTGATTACTAGTTGAAAAATAATGCAATAACTAGATGAAAATGAAATTTTATTTATTTATTATTAAATGGATAAATAAGTTAAATTATCTGAATTTTGTGAATAAACTATTTCAATTAGAAATTGATTTTGAAATCAACCATTTCAATGATCATATCATATAAGTGAGAATTTATCAATGAATAAATTATCAACATAAATTATAATAACACAAAAAAAATTTAATTACAAAATATGATAAAAAATATCAATTCACTCATAATCTTACAATATAAAAGATAACGAAAAATAATATAACCCAATAAAATAAAATTTAGTTGTGAATTTATTTTTCACTTTTTGTCTTTTTAAAAAATTACCATGGATAAAATAACTCAAAATGAAACTTGAAATACCATGAATTATTAAGGAATAATGATATCATGTGTTATAGTGGTAGTATATACATCATATATTTGAAATTTGAATCATAACATATAAATTTTCCTCAATGAAAGGTGATTGTAAAAGAATCCATTACCTCATGCTTCGTTTTATTATAAAATATTTACACTCATTTATTTTATATTTAAGAATGTTAATGAAAAATTATATAACCATATTTTTATTTTTATTATCATATATGATATTATAATAACATCATATCACCCATTCGTTTACAATCATGCATTGTTTTCAATATTTCAGGTGTTAATTGGATTGTTTTTACATTCATGTTTTTTTATACAGGATCCAATATGTGTTCAAATTATACGAGTACAATATCTTTATAATAATAATAATGACATAATTATCATATTTATAATCAATTATACTGTTAATAGTTCTCATGAAATGTGGTTTCGAAAAATGGACTATGTTACAATAAAGAAGACAGTAGGTCATACGTATGAAAGAATAAAGATTCCATTATACCATGACCATCTTGTAATGAAGTTAAGTAAAATTATATCTTTAAATAATGATAATAATATCAATTCTAATATATTTTCCACAAAAATTTATTTATATATATCATCCATGGGGTGTGGTGATGAGAATATAGTTACATTTATTTGTGAGGGTGGTGCACCACACATACACAAAACATCTTATCATTATTTTAGTGTAAAACATAAAAATTATTATATTATCATAAAAAATTAATTCATAAAAATAATATTTATGTATTTAATGTCAAATTTATTAATTAAATTTATCTTTAGTACCTTATATAAAAAAGTTATTGAAAATGAATCACACATCTTCATGAGATGGTTGTCTGTTGTACAGAAAATAGACCATACTGAATCCCCTATGGAATGGAAAGAAAAAAGATATATATAATATAATAACTCAATAGTTATAATTATTTAATATATATATATATATATATATATATTATCCATCATCTTACTAAACTGTGATAGGACGTAATGAAAGAATTAATGAAATCGATTCATGAGGATGTAGTCTTCCATACACAAAATTGTTGATTTGTAACACATTTCATTGATGTGGGAATTGTTTTAGGAAATTTACATATAATGAAACATATATATACAATTAAAATACAATTTTATATAATAATTTAATAATCATTGAGGGACATAGATAATGAAATAAAATAAAAATTCTCATTTATGAATGTTACCTATTCTTTAGTAATCCTCATTTAGTTTGCACCAAAATATTTCTTAGTATGGATTTATACCCTTTATATTATTAATTGATATATATGAAGGATTTTGGAAAATTATTATTTTTTGGATTTTTCCAAAAAATGTTGTAAATAAGTGAATAGTATAAGAGATGGTGTGAATTTTTATATGAGATTTGACGGGCACAATTGTAATATTTGAAATGAAATAGCTGAACCCAAGTTAATCAATTTAAAAATGGTAGAAACTATATTATCAATACATATAACTTATAAAATCAAAATATTCCCCTCCAATTTAATTTATTAATCATTTTAGTTCATTCTACCCATAATGATAATAATTTATCCCATAGTAAATAAAATTGTTCCTTTACTAGAATTAAATATTTTTAATGTTTTCAATATTAATTTTGGTAAAAAATTATAGTGACCATTTTCTATAATGTAAATAATTATAAATAAATATAACATATACATTTTGAAAAATTTCATTCACCATATTAAAAAAATTAATAAAATAATAATGCTGAAGGATTGTTGAGAATGCATGTTTTAAAAGAGGCCATGTTCAAAGGATATTAATGTTTTTATATCAATGTTAAATAATATTTTTCAAATGAACTAAAATGGAATGATTGACATTATTTCAACTTATTTTACATTAATACCAATTAAAAGTATTATTTTTCTTTATAAATAATGTAAACAAATACACAACATTAAATTGAAACTTATTATTTTCCACTATTAATAAAAAATAAATCATTTATGAAAAATCCCACATCCCAATGATAATTTTCATCTTAATATTTTTAAAATGATGATTAATTTATTCCAATATTTTTTTACTTTGATAAAAAGTAATTATAAATTTTGTGTTTAATGCACAGGTAAACACTCTTTAAAAAATCCATATTTAAAATTGATACTATTTTTTGTATGAAATAAATAACCATATTATTTCTTCAATTTTCCATCCCTAGTCATAGATTTTTATTTTAATACTAGGTTATAATTTTTACTATATTTTTGATCATTTATAATTAGGTTTTCCTATTCTAAATTCTATATAAAAGGTTGAATTTGACGAAATATATTTTTTGGGTTATTTGAGCCAAGTGTTGAGTGTCAAATACGAAATTGAAAACAATATTCTTATTTCAATATTTTAGGGTGTTAAAAATGATAAAATTAAATGCTAACACATGATAAATATATATATATATATACATATCATGGTGTTATATAAATAAAAATTTCTTATATTGAATCTTGGATGAATACATAAAAATTAATGTTGAATATTGCTTTAATATGATGATTACATGATAATAGTTAATTCCCATGAATAATATATGTTAATATTTAATGTTTAAAAGATTTATAAATAGATAAAGTGAATCTAGAATAATATATTGCATGATGTGGGAAATTAAAAAATTTTACACTTTACACCCACCCGTTGTTGTCTAGGTTCTAATAGAGAAATAAAATCCAACAAAAGTTATCATAGAATCCAATACCCAAATGATATAACATTGGTCAGTGAATATTGTTCCCCATGATTCTACTTTTATTCCATAGAGATAATATTACATATAGTTTAACCATTTGAAAATGATATAATTATAGACATTATGTATTCCAGCCACCTTTATAAGTAATGTTGATATATCTAATAGGTTGACTAAATAAGGTGACGTATTCATTATGATTCTTTAAAAGAACCATTTTCCCAACACTTGATGGAATATGACAATTGAACACACATACATGCACATATATATATAAACATATTCATTATCAAAAATATATTAATTTTTTTGAGAAACTTACTAAAGTATAAGTAAATATGTAAACATAATTTTACAACCAGTATATGTATCATGAAAATTAAAATATATTGTGTTTCAAAATTTCATATGAATTTTGGGAAAATTTGGAAAACAATTATAGATGTCCTCCCATATTAACTATCCCCTTTAATTATTTTATTGATTTACATATATAGAAATTATATTTTATCTATTCAATTAATGATTGATGTGGATCATAGTGTTTTGGTATTTTGGGATCTTTTAATAATTTCAATATTTAATTATTTAATATATTCTATATAATTATACAAATTCTAAAAAATGAGAATAAATTTCAAACTGTTCCCATATATAAATTTCAACAATATTATTTTCCTTGGGATTTGGTGTTATATATAATTAAGATATATAATAGTTTAAGTAATGGGGCTTGTCATATGAATATCTTCTGAAAAATAACAAATGTGGACTCATATATTGAATCCTTTATATAAGATTCAATGAATAGTTTTCATTGGAGAGAAGGAAAATCCCATAGTCCTCCATAAAAATATCATGTATAATTTATTCTATATATATGATTTATATTATATTATTATAGTTCAATAATATTATATAATATTCATAAGTAGTTGTATATTAAATTTTATAAAACTAATCATAAAAAATTATATTAAATTATAATTAAATTTTTTAATTAAAATAACCATCGAACATCATTACCCCCTCATCCTATAAACATTGTGTGATCACTTACAGATATGAATAATGTATATTGAGACATGTTCTATCCCATGTTACCATTTATATAAAAATCTACAACCATTTTTAATTTTTTCCACTATAACATTTGAGAATATGTGGTGAGATAGAATATTGTTCTTATAGATATATGGAGAGGATAATGGTAATTGGTTATTTATATTAAAATTGAAACAAGTTCATGTTAGTGTTATGTGTTGGTCCAAAGAAGCATTGATATAGAAATTGAGGGGGTGATGAATGTTACAAAATGAGGTCTTGGTTTTTTCACACATTGTGATGGTTTGATATTTTGGAATATAATCTAGGAAATATAAGATAATTAAGATAGATCATGAAAATGATTTAATATGTTATTGTATTTTAATTACTTAAGAACCAAATATTTTGTAATCTGATGTAGTTGGTTAGTTTATTACACTATTAAAAGATACGATTTATCACATCCTAAAAGATTTAACATATTATTATTCTGAGGATACTCAATACATATATTATTTTCATATCCCATTAGATAAAAACTCATCTTATGAAACATGTGAAAAAATATTATTCCATTTATCACATACATGGAATTATTCGAAGATCCATTCTTATTATTTCCTTTGTGGTTTTTGGGAGTCCTGCTATGAATTGTTTTACTCAATAATGAATGATCATTTCTTACATGTGTCATTTCTTGTGTAGATGACTAAAATTTTGATAGATACATAGGTGATCCATGACTAGGTAGTTCCTATTGAGTTAAAATAGATGAGGCATACTACTATTGCTTTAGGAGGATAACCTTCACCAACACATATGATAGGGTTTTCTACAAATGAGTATCCAATGACTTTTGTACTTTCTTATTTGAATATTATTTTTGTCCTTGTATATTGACCACTTTGCATCATGTTTTTTACTATTACTCTTAGTGGTTGTCTTACTGGCATGCATGGTTTATTTAGTGTCTTACAATTATTAATTTATGGGCATGGAGATGAGTGAATTTGTACATGTACATAAGAAATGCCTCCCATGTTTCTGATATCTTCATGGTGCTAGTAACCAACCCTTGACGTATTGGAGGAAGGATTGGGGAGTCACAAAACTGACCCCTCTAGGAACAGACAGTAATATATATTTCTTATGGAAACATTTTTTTCAACTATTCATTATAAATATGAGAAATATATTGGTAATGATTTGAAATAATTAGTTATTTTAATTATATATTATCTTGATTCATTAGGTATATATATTTATATAAACCAATTTTCATGAATTACATATTATTTTGACATTTTATATATGAAAACATATTTGTTCTAGAAATCATGTATGAGGAAAAATTGCTTAAATGAAGTTTTCTATCATTTTGTATTTCAGCATTGAGTAATAAGTTATTATTTTCCATGTGATTATAAAAATATTATTATCCCATGATATATATTTTTGTCAGATTATAAATTATATGGCATTTATTTTTTGGTCACTCTTCTATATTAGGACACCATGAAACCGCGCATTTGTTATGTACATATATTAGTCCTAATGAGACACTTAGCCCCGGTGAGACACATAGTCTCTGTGTTAAATCAAGTCCTAAAATGTCATTTTCCCTCAAGGCCATGTAGTCATCATGTCACATAGACTTCTAGTCACATAGTCCATGCATCACAGGCAACTATAAAAATCTTCTCTTAGTGTGCTTGATTCAGGAGAACCCAATCTTCATGCCAATAGTTAAAAGTCAACTTCCACAAAACCCACTAAGAGTTTCTCAAAAGGACTACCTCATCGTGAGGTTCCAAACTCTACAAATTTCTCATCTAACATAAAAATTGTTGGGAAGTTATTGGAATTTTAGTACAAAGGGGTTGGTTGTGTTCGAGTATTGTCTGAATCAGTTTGGCTGACCCGACCAGACCCGAGGTCCGCTAACCCGAGCTACCTGGTTAACCTTACCTACTGGGGCCGGTCCACCCTATTTGGGCCCGACCCATTCTTATGGCTTGACCCAAAAGCTCTAGCCCATCCCACACAATGCTTGATGTTTTGGTCCAGCCTGATGCATTATATGTCACGTACGACCTCTCAAACATCGATGATCATCAAACTATCCACTCCTCGTGAATTAGGCACTTAGGAAAACGTGTTACCTAGATGACATGACCCCCTGCCTCATTTATGGTTTTCACCTCCGCGAACTACACTGGTCATGACTCCCTTCGACAGCCGCAGCCACACCACCATGGGATCCTGCACCTATTATCTTTCTAGTTGGTGGCCTCCATCACCACCAACCTTGACCCACTATCACGGGTTGTCCCATCTCCATATTTTAATTGGATGGTGGGTCACCTCCCACTCTGCTGGCCCTACCACATGCCATCCACCTGTCATGTATGTAGCATCACGCCTATGCTGCTTTTACCACCCACCACCTCATCTCATGTTGTGCCTGCCATCACACCACCACACAATCATTTTGGCATTATATTCTCAATTTTGGGTTGTTTTACCACTATTCGAAGGTGAAAAAAATGCTTAATCTCATGATCATGATGAACGTATAGAACATGTGAAAACGTATGAGCACAAGAACACCCAAAGAACAATCTAGGCCATTATTCATTTCAGCCAGGGTGTGTTCTTATTAGTAGGACCATGAAGAATGAAAATAATAATCACAATGATCTAGTTACGATTTAATCCCCACAATACAACTCCCATCCTACATGGAGAATCGACCCACGAATCAAACCTATTAGTGGGTTGATCTTGGTTAATCACTTATATAGAATGACCATGTAAAGTGAAATCGGGTTGAATTAAAACCCCAACCACAAGGATTGGATCGATATTTGAAAAATATTGAGTCCTAAATTATTCCTTCATATATCTACTGACACCTTCCCCTAATATGATCGATGCTCCGTTGGTGTTTCTCATCGCTCGCTAGTTATGTGTTTCACAAATGACTTCCCTCTTTACAGTCTTACTGGGAATTTTCTCCTGTTTTATGAATCTATCCACATATCCATATTATTATAATAATAGGAGAATTTTTTATAGAATTTTAGCATTTTAAAATTTCTATGCTCTTTCATTTATGAAAGAAAATAGTCTGACTCGCTTTTGCATTCCATCATTGCTGCGTCTCTTTGAGTCATTCAGAAAAATAAAATAAAATTTATAATGCTTATTTTTCATCCTTAAAATATCTAAAATATCTCTTTTAACCCCATACAACGCTAGTCGACATTTTTCATCACCTAAGGTAAATTTTATATTCTAAATGTAACAGTTACCTTAGATTTTCGATCTGTGAACCTGTTTAGATGTTATTAATGTTTTAACATAGCTTTCCGAGATTTTTTATATATCAAGTGTCATTTATTCAATGATTTATTCCCAGTACACGGGGCCTCAAATAATTTTTATCTAATATTTTTGTTTTTTAATTTTCTATATTAATTTTAATTAAAATATGAGAAAAATATTAGTCATTACATTCTCCCCAGCATATGGATTTACATCCCTAGAAGATAATAATTAGGCTACTCAAAAAAATTAATGGATCTGGACACGAATCTAAGCCTCATTATCCCATGTCCCATCGTAGAGATTATCATGCTACAACAAAATGCACATGAGAGGAATTGACCTACCACATAGGATCTTCTCATGTGGATAATCTATCTCCCCCAGGAACTCTGTAAGTGTTTCACCATCGTCAATGTCCAACTCTCCCTAGTAGAAGATTTGCAATGGATCATGCATGTACCTCTACATCTGCAACATGATAAAAAAATCAGTCACCTGATGCATCAACAGGGGTAGAGCTAGGCAGTATGAAAACTCACCAAATCTACTCGGAATCAGAAAAGGGATAATAAATCTCAAATATAACATGTCACCCTGGCCAAATCTATTCAATCCCTATTGAGGTGATTCTAGAATGGACATATGGTCTCCCTCCTCTAACTCCAAGGGGGACTATATCCTATCAGCATATGTTTTCTTCATGTTCTATGTAGTCTTTATCCATTACTGGATGATCTTCACCTTCTCAGTGGTTCCCACACAAAGTCAAGACCCACAAATGTGGGATCCTCTAGGACTATCCAATACAACAGTGACTTCATGGTCACCCATAAAATTCATCGAACGATGACATACCAAGGGTGTTTTGGTATCTACTGTTATAAAGATTCCCTATTAGAGGCAGGTTCTCATCCCTACAGTGACCAAAGATTATGTAAATTAATGTATCATGTCCTCTAGAACATGGATGGTCCTTTCCATTTGGCCATCTATATGGGGATGAAACATTGTGTACATGCGAAATTGAGTCTCAAACCCCTTATAAAATTCCCTTCACAGTCATTATCTGATGTGAGCATCAGAGTATAAAACTATCATCAATAGAATCCCATAAATCCAAACTATTTCTTGAATGTAGATGCATCATGATCCCACTACCAAATCCTACTACCAGATGGGTATAAGTGGGATGACATGGTGAGTCAATAAACAATCACATAGATGGTAAGATGTCCTCTAGACATTCGGGGTAAATCTATCATAATTTCATTCGATATTCCATCCAAATTCCACTCTAGATCCTCCAGTAGTTGGCTTGGATAACTGGATCATGATGCTCTACCTTTAATTTCTATCAAGTGAGGCACTGAGAAACGATCTTTTCCACTACCTTCTTCATCCCTTGCCACCAAAAATGAAATCAGAGGTCCTAGTACAAGTTTTCCCAAACCATATGTAACTCCAATGGGGATGTGTGAAAATCAATCAAAACCTCATCTCGAAACTCCTGAGGTTCAATAGTGCACCATCTAATAATGATTGCATCATTCCCTCTGATTAATGATCTATTAGGGGATTGCCCTGTGGATAAATGAGCATGTCGGTTCTTGTAGTATCCCTACCCCATGTTGTGACTCCCTAAAATTGGGTGAGATTGGTCAAGTGACAACAATAAACCTGAATTAAGAATCTCCATCACTATCCATGAAGTATATCTTCATCGTGACTAACTTCTCTGACACCACACTCAAAAACAGCTAGTCGGACCCCTTTTTGAGCATCTTCGGCATCATGTTTCCCTTCCTATGAGTATATAAAAGAATGAATTAATTATCCTAGGGGATCTCTAGACCCCACCTCTATATAAATTTTAGTTCGTCAAGGGAGAAGATATACATGAGTATTTTTATCGTTATAGATGATAGTAAATCGCTCACCCGTCAAGTACTACCACCATACTTTCAATGTGAAGAACACTAAATCCTGATCATGATCATTGGTCATTTAGTTCTAGAGATGGTTCCTTACTTATTTTGAAATTTAATAAATCACCATTTTCCCCTCCATCAGGACGTAACTCATTTTGGCCCCAGTGCATCATAGAATTGTACATACCCAATCCCCCCTTTTGTAGAATCATGATAGTGGGCCTCATCAATCTCCACCTCAGATCCAAAAAACTCATCTGTCACTTCCCTGTCCACATGAAGGTTTATCCCTTTAATATAAATTCCTATAATGATGATCGTACCTATGAAAAGTTTGGAATAAACCTCCTATGGTATCTATCCAATCCCAGAATATCTCCAACATGGTCACTATCCTTGGTGGCTCCTAAGAAAACATCACATCTATCATTGTCGGATCCACCACTAGTCCAACCTATGAAATGACATGCCCCCAAATGTAGAAATCCTGAATCTAAAAAAACACTTTGAGAGAATCCCATAATGATATTGATATCACAGTGTGTCTAAGACCATCCTCAAGTGTGTCACATTCTCCCCCTATAGCTCTGAGTATACAAGTATTTCATCAATGAAGGCTATGATGAACTAGTTAAGGTGAGGCTCTAATATCATGTTCATGAGTCCCATGAATACTATTGGGAAATTGGTCATGCCAAACAAAATCACCATGTACTTGTAGTAGACATAAAAACATCTAAAGTATGTCTTCGATACATCCTTATCCTATAAATAAAGATTATGATAACCAAGCACATGGTTTTCCTTCAAGAATCACCTCACTCCCTTCAGTTGTGCAAAGAGGACATCAATTTTCAACTATGGAAAATTTTTCTTCACTTTCTACATATTCATGTGTCGGTAGTCTATTAACAACCTCAATCTATCTTTTACGTTCTTGGTAAACAATAAAAGGCCACCCAGGGTGAGACAATAGGCCTCAAAATTCCCTTCCATTATAGGTCCTCATGTTGTCCCCTCAAATCACGATTCTTTTTGGGAGTAATACAATATTAAAATATTAACGTCACTTCTATCATATGGTACATGAAAATTAATATGTCATCCTCCCTATGAAGGGGTATACCAAGAACATCATCAGAAATTATTTTATCATACACATCCACCACTATAGGAAATTGAAGAATCCACTCATCCACTACACTGAGTGTTTGACTAGACAAAAGATGAGTAATTAGTTTCCCCCTATTCTAAGAATGTCCATCCTTAACTGTATACATTTCCTTTTCATTGGTAAGGGAATACTCGGTACTATCTCAATGGACACACCACATGTAATGCCCTGACCCTAAAAGACCTGAGTCGGTGCATTATTTTAATACATTGGAATGATCGAAAGTGATCAAATCCAGAAATACCGATCAGATTAGTAACCTTGGACGTTCTATATACATTCATATGTTTTAAATTACATCATGAAATAGAAACATTAACAAAATTTTGTCACCATTGAACAGACCCATATCCTTAACTTATCCATACATGTCTACCATCAAATATTTATTCACATCTAGGGAAAAATAAAACATAGAATGGTGTTAGCTCCGATGCTCAGTAAGGATAAAAAAATAATAGAAACATTCATAAAAGAGTATAAATACTAAAGTGAATGTACAAAACAAAAAAGAAGTGCTTTTGAACATAATCATCTACATAATATGGAAAAGAGAAGTCAAATAATTCTATTTACTAATTCACAATGATATTTTACTAGTTTAATAATCACTTGTAATATCAATATCTAATTTCATAATGATGGAATGCATAATTCCAGAATTCATCACCATATAGTCATGTCCTTATTCCATGACTGAAAATAATATTATTTCAAGCCCTTGTTCCAAGATATTAGTTTGTCTTATGAGAACTACCAATGCACTAAGGAGCGATAGCGGGCTCCACCCATCACATACTAAGTCCAATGCATTCCTTAAATGAAATGGTTTAAGCATAACATAAACATTTTAATTAAAACTATGATATTATACGTCAATACATTATCCATAATCCATGAATATTGTAAAGATAACACATACATAGTCAAACATATCACAAAATATTCAATACAATATGTAAAATTTGTATCATCATAAATCATTTTCGATCAAGAATAATATGTTGTAACGAATGTTGACATAGTTGAAAATGATCAGTAAAATTATTTTAAAGAAATATCCCTTTTTCATGAAATCGTATAAAATTCAGATAAAGGAAGCCATTTAAATTATATTTTAGAATCAAAGTGTCTCAAACCAATATGAAACTTTTGAAATGAAATAAATTTTTTTAACATTAATGCCCATATAAGTAAATCCATCAAAACCATTTTGAAAACATGGACATTAATGAGAAAGGATTAGAATAATAAATCTTTAAAACGTTTAAAATGATGTTTTAGAAAAAAGTCCCTTAAAAATCCCTTTGAAAACACTTTTATGAAACATGGACATGGATAATAAATATTTCCTAGTAGATACATACTTAAAAACAACCTCAAATAATAAAGAGATTGTAAATTAACTATTACATTGTACTTTTATGTTTTCAATAATATGTTATCATCCTAAATAAAAGTTAATCCATTTTTATTAAATTATATAGGAATCATATACATAAATATGATATCATATATGATCTTATAATATTGATTTCTTAATAATATTTTAGTAGTATCATCGTTTTGGGTGTTGACTGATTTTTTTTTCATTTATATTAAAGGTTACGTAAGCCATGTTTTTATGTATAAGATTTATTTGATTCATATACATAATAATGTTATTATAATAAATATTACTTTTAATAATAAAATTAAAGTAATTCTAGAATGATATTATACACCAAAATTATTTAGTTGTAATCCTTCTAGAAAATTTATGTAAAATGGTGATCATGGTCAGAAATAATTGATTGGGGTAATCCATGAAGTCTTACAACTTCATTAATATAAAGTCATTCCATAATTTAATGATGCAAATTTTATCGTATAGCAAGAAAATGTGCTAACTTGGTAAGATGTTCATCAATGACCCATATTTCCTCGTTCTTTCTAAGAGTATTTGGTATCCCCAAGGAAAAGTTCATTATTATATTATCTCATTTCCACTCTGGTATAGGAAGAGGTTGCATGAATCCTCTAGGCTATTGCCTTCCCGCTTTCACTTGTTGACAAACCATACATCTTGAAGAAAAATCAGACATTTCACTCTTCATGTTGTCCCACCAAAAATGTTCCATCAAAACTCTATACATCTTGGTGCTCCAAGGGTGTATAGAGAAATTGGATCTACAAGCATCATCCAACAATTCCCTTTTTAGATTAGGTATGTTAGGAACACAATGTCTCTTCCAAAATTTCAAATTTCCAACTTCATATCTGATGCCACTCAATCATCCATCATTCAATGCTTTAATCTTCTTTTGAAACTCCTTATCATATGTCAGAGAACAAATTATCCATCCTAGTAATTATGGTTTGGAAACCATTTTAAAAAGTATTGATGTTTCTCCTTCAATGGTTATTCCCATATCCATCATTATTAGATCCATGAAAATAGAATCCATTTCAACTCTCATCTTGTTCAAAACTCCAAAATCCTTTTGACTCAAAGCATATACCACCTTATTTTCCTTCCTTTTTTGGTAGTTTATAGTGCAATCATAATCCTTGAGTAGTTAAAGCCATTGTCTTTTCTTCTTGTTGAGTTATTTCTGTGAGAAAATATACTTCAAACACTTATGATCAGTATAAAACTCACATTTTCACCATAGAGATAGTGTCTCCATAATTTTAGAGCAAAGATAACAGATGTTAACTCAAGATCATGAGTATGATAGTTTTTCTCTTGATTTTTTAGGTGTGTTCTGCATAGGCAATAAATCTATAATTCTACATAAGGACACAACCAAGTCCTTTCTTTGAAGCATCACTATAAATAAAAAACCCACCGTTACTTGTTGGTAGAGTCAAGATTGAAGCATTGACTAATATTCTCTACAGTTCTTCAAACGATTCATCACACACTTTTGGACAAACAAATTTATCATCTTTACGTGTAATCTTGGTTGATGGGTTAGCCAACCGGAAAATTTTTTGGATGAAACATCGATAATATCCTGCTAAACCCATAAAACTGTGTACCATAGTTATACTCATCTATGCTTGATTTTCGTGGATTGCCATGGTAGATGAAGGATAAAAAGATATTCCATCCTTAGAGACAATATGTCCATGAAAAAACATTTCCTGAAGCTAGAATTCATACTTGCTAAACATCCCAAATAATTCATTTCTTCTTAGAGTCTTAAAAATAATTTCAAAGTGATATTCTTGATCTTTGTATATTTTGGATTATACATAGATATCGTCAATAAATACAACTAAAAAGTTATCAAGATATTCATTGAAAACTATTTTCATTGGATTCATGAAGGTAGAGGGTGAATTAGACAATACAAAAGGCATTATTGTAAACTTATATTGCCCGTACGTGGTTCGAAATGCTATCTTTGGAAAGACTTCCTTCTTCACGCACAAATAATGGTATCCAGATCGATGATAAATCTGTGAAAAATATTGAGCTCCATGAAGTTGATCAAATAAATCATCAATCTGAGGTAGGGGATACTTATTCATTATTGTTATTGATTTGATCTCCTGGTTGTCAATGCAAACAATTCATAGATCAATCTTTCTTCCTAACAAAAAGGACCGGAGGTCCCCATGGAGAAACACTATATTGAATAAACCCCTTATTACTCAATTCTTCTAATTGATTCTTTTGTTCCACTACTTCTACAGTGTCAATTCTATAATGGGTCTTTGATATGGTCCATGAACTAGAAATTAAATCAATGGAAAACTCAATTTATCATTATGGAGGATGTCTCGGTAAATCCTCTGGAAACACATCAAAAAATTCTTGCACAATATGTATGTCATCTATTCAAACATTATTTTCCTCACCCATAGTTATTTCATTCTCTTCATCCTGAATATTTTAATTTAGTAGAGTTACTAGGGGTAGATCTAGATAAGAATTAGGTTGTGATGTTTCTTCTCTAAAGATAACGTACTTCATATCATCATAAAAAATTGTAACCTCATTCTCCTTACAATAAATCTTCGCATCATGGTCAGAAATCCAATCCCTTCTGAAGATTATATAAAATAAAATCATGATTATGAAGATGATATTAGAAGATAAAGAACATTTATATGACCTAATGGGAACTGATTTACAAAACGTTGTTGTTATGATACTTCTCTTAGGTGTTTTTACTAACAACTCCCTTTTTACGTCAAATTCAAAATATATAATTATTTAGAAAACTAGGAAGATATGAAACAATGCGATGATCCAGAATCAAATAAAGCATTGGCCAAACCTAAGGAAACCATTAAATAACATACCACCTTGTCTTTCAGAGGTTCAACCTCATCAGTAGTGATCGTATAAGCATGTCTTTTCTCCATTGGACTTTTATGAACTAAGAACACATGGCACTTAAGAAATTTATTTTAATATGGCCTATTTTCTCTATAATTGTTGAATTCAACATTGACAGCCTAATTCTTCCCCTTGCAATCATGATTTTGGTGGCCTTTTTTATGACACTTTTAACAGACTTTAATTTCCTTCAAGAAAGTACCAAGGTGTTTCTTATAACATTTACTGCAGAAACGATATTCAACATACCCCTTCTTCCCCATATATCCATTTAGATTGTGTTATGCAGATCTCATTTTCTCTTGATTTTCATTAAAATCGTAATACATAATGAATTTCTTTTCTATCTTGATAGCGCACGACACTATATCATTGTATCATGATAAGGATTGTGAGTATAATTCTCAAAGGAGAAATGGTTTTAAACCATCATATAATCGATTAATCGTACTCTTTGGGTTACATATATAATCTTCTTCATGCCTTTCTATCCTTGTAATGTTATCCTCATACATTTTGGAATTTTCATTCTCCTTTTTCCTCAGAGTCAGAAATTGTCGTTACATATCTACTCAATGGCCAAGAGGAAAGTATTTTTATAAAAAATTACCTTTAAACTCCCTTCATTCAATGTTTTATACTTCTTCATATTCCTTTTTTTTGGATTAATGACCACCAATTATCTACATTCCCCATGAGGTGATTAACTAAAATGACACTGTTTTCCCACTCACTACTCCCCAAATCATTAAAAATATTTTCTATAAGGAATTTTTCCATTTCTCATCTTCTAAGGGATTTGTACTCCTATAAAAATTTGGTGTTTGTTGCCTCATGAAGTGGTCTAACATTGATCCTTTCCATTGTGGATCAGGGTGCTCCATACGGGTAAGGTTATTATTCACAACCGTAGTGAGTTGTCCTAGTATGGTGATAAGCTGGTCAGCTCTAATTGCATCACTAGCTCCACTACAACTATCATCAGTTGGGGGGAAATATCTACATGGATTACGTGCATTGTTATGGTTTCCATTCCTTCCAGTATGCACCATTTCAAAACAATGGCTTTCAGTAGATTAGTTTTTGAATCAAAATACATAATTCCAATCTTTTAAAACACATAACATAAATTGAACATTTTATGGATATAATATGTAATCAAAAAAATGTTTTCATTGAGGAGATATATACTCATAAATCCTTCAAAATGTTTTTTAATCAAAATTTGAATTATCCTAAGCATATCCCCCAAGACTTTCGTAACCAAGAGTGAAGAAAAGCCCATTGTTGTGCACCAGTTCCCAATCGAGACTATTTCAATGCTGTTTTTCAAGTATTACCCCAAGGTACATATGTGCCAAAGCCACCTCTACCTGATCGATTCCATACAAGGATGTATTTCTTGAAAAACTCACAAAATATAAAAATTTCTAAAATTTTAGGACGTTCTTCTATATTAATCCCTAATGTCTATATTAGGGTAATGTTCATTGATCAATGTTTTTATAAATCCAGAATAAAAGTTTTGTACTAAACATCCTCTAATTCTAACTTTATCGCCCCAACCCTAGAAGACTAGATTCGTTGTATTATTTTTATGCATTATTATGATCAGAAGGGATAAAATCCAGGACGACTATTCATTTTAGTAGATTTGGAAGTACTATATACATTCATAAGTTTTACATTGCATCATGAAACAAAAAATCAACAACATATTTTTAACATTGACAACAATTATATCCTTATCATATCCCTGCAAGTCAAACATAAAATATTTCTTCAAATATTGGGAATAATAAAACATAGAGAAGGGTGAGCTCAAATGATCATCAAGGATAACAATATAACGAAAAAATTCATAAATAAGAATGAATAATTAAGGAAATTTATAAAACTAAATAATAATCCATTTAAACATAAACTTCACCGTAATATGGAATAGATAAATCAAATAATTCCATTTACATATTCACATCGGTATTATACTAGTAGAATAATCACATGTAATATGAATAGCTAATTTCATAATGATGGAATGCATAATTACAGACTTCATAACCACATAGTCAAGGCCTTGTTCCAAAACTACAAATAAGATTTGGTCAATGCCTTTTTCCAAGACACATGATTGTCCCATGATACCTACTGATGCATCGAGGAGCTATAGCAGGCTCCACCCATCACATACTATGTCTAATGCATTCCTTGTATGAAATGTTTTAAACAAAACATAAACATTTAGATTAAAACTAGGATACAAAATGTCAATAATTTATCCATAAACCATGAATAGTATAAAAATAACACATCCATAGTCAAACATATCACAAAATGTTCAATACAATACGGAATATTTTTATCATAATAAATAAACCTCGACCATGAATAATATCCCATAAAAGAATTTAACATAGTTGAAAAATGATTAGTAAAAATAATTGAGAGAAATATCCCATTTTCAAAAAATAGTTTAAATTTCATATAAAGGATTTAATTTAAAATATAGTTTTTAATCAATGTGTCCAATTACGCATTGAAACTATCGAAATGAATTAATATTTTAAATCATTCATGACCATATAAATAAATCCTTAAATCCATTTTGTTAACATAGACATTAATGAAAAAGGATTAAAAGAAATAATAATTAAAACATTTAAAATGATGTTTAGGAAAATGTCCCTTAAAATAATCCCTTTAATAGCTCATTTATAAAAAATGTTAATGTATAATAAATATGTCCGAGTAGATACTTATGTATAAACAACCACAGATAATAAAGAGATTGTGACATTAAACCCTTACCTTGTACTTTTCTTTAGTATATGGTTTTTTGATATCCTGTATAATAGTTATAACATTGTTATTAATTTATACAATCATCTTGTAAATAAATATGATATCATATATGATCTAATAATATAGATTTGTTAATAATATTTGAGTAGTATCATCGTTTTGGTTGTTAACTGGTTCATTTTTGTTTGTAAAATTGGTTACGTAATCCATGAATGTTACAGATAAGATGCAATTTATTTTTATATAAGAATTATTTTATGTTCATAAAAATTATTTTTAATCATAAAATTTAAATTATTCTTGAATGATTACGAGGGAGAATGAATCTCATCTTGTTCGTGGAAACGGTAAACCGTACGTACGCACGAGCGACAATATCATTTTATTAATGGTGAAATCATATGTAATTGGATGTTATATCATATATACACAATATTTAACATGTTAAATTTATTATTTACATTAGTTATAATCATTAATATATCCATCCGAAAAATGATGTGTTTTAATGAGAAACTACACCACGGCGTGGAGACGGTAAGTCGTACGTGCGCACATGAGGTGACTTTGTCATTTATAGGATTATTGGAATATCAAATATGGTTTTACCATATATATAATGAAATCACAGTATGTAGAAGGTACTAGATTTAATATTTTGGTATGGAAATGGGTTGGCCGAGCCAAATGGCTTTTGAATTGTGAATTTATGAGAAGGGGAAGTACCCTTTTATAAAAGAGGTGAGGGTCACTTTAGAAAAAGATAGAAAAATTATTTTATAATAAAATAATTTTCTATTTTTAATGGCTCTAATATGATTTATTTATAGGATAAGTTGGGGATGGGTCTAAAACCTCTCATATAATATGATTTAGGCAGGTTTAAGTCACCATATTAACCATATCTTTTAGATATAACTCTCAGTTAAATTGATTGACATTTACCATGCCTCTTTGTATTTTTCTATTATATGGTAAATAAATATACAATAACATGCCAAAAAAACCCCATGTGGTTCACTATTAATATATAAATCCTTATCTATTTCCTTTTTCTAAACCATTAATTTTTAAGAGTGTTATATCAATTAATAATATAGCAATTTTTTAAAACTAATTTATGTAAATTTTGACACTATTTAGTATTTGATTTTTGTGAAAATCATAAAAACGTTATTACCTCCAAAAAATTAATTAATAATCCCTCACATTTAATATTAACCTATAAAATCCGTATAATTCATCAAAAGTCTAAAATAACATTTATTTGGATATTTTTAATATCAATTGTTTTAATCTTTCATTAATAAGATAATTACTGCATCATCATTGTGTCATACATAAATTTAATTATTTACTTTCTAAAAATTATAAATAAAATCCCATTATGTATGAAATATTTTATCGTTATAAGTAATATTTATAATCTAATTTATCATATGTATAACCATATATTGAATGTAGTATAGTTTTTAAACATTTAATTTATCACTTTTAGCACTTCTTTATATAAAATAACAAAAAAACGTAATCTAATACAAGTGGACCAAAAGAATAATATCTTATTTCTATGGTTTTTTGTGGTCGAATTAAATTTATCCAATATAATTATAACATGTTTTAGGTTATTTTAATATCATTTTAAACCTTAATTACCCTAATTTCTGTTAATCTTGGTAAATAAAACCCAAAAATTGCTATTCACCAAATAAAATTAATCTTATTGACACTCATTTTACATAATAATGTTAAAAAAATCACTCAAATATTTTAAATTCAATTCAAAGAATTGGTAAAATTATTTTGTATACAAATTTGAAAATGCTCCTAGAAGGATGGTAAAAGAAGGTAAAAAGTTCCATAATATTTTATATATTTAATGATATTATAAAATAACTCCATTGAATTGCATTGAACATATATAAGTATTATGTATCGATTTTCACCTAAAATAAATTAATAAAAAATAACTAATTATTAATATAAAAATACTGTTTTAAATAATAACCTAGAATTTTTCACAATTCATTGAAAATTGAATGTTCTCAGAAAAATATCTAAATTTCACCCTATGCTAATTTTGATATTCTGAATCCAAAAATGAAGTCCATTTGGAAAATTAAAATTTATAAAATTTCATAAAGTTGTTATTACAATTCATAACAGCATGTTTCAATAGTCGAAGTGTGTTAAAACTACAAGTTGCGTACAACGCAAGCTACAAAATTATTCAAAGGGAAACGTATTATGGAAGCTTAGGGTGTTACACCGCACCCTATGCCTAATGTAGATAATCTGACCATGGATTGTAGATTCTCATTCCATACCTATAATGATTTCCTATCCTAAGGAATCAATTCCACTACTAGGAGATCCTAGGTGATGTTCTCACCTCCAAGAGTAAGATCACACTACCTGCACCGGTGTGTGAACGTTGAATCCCCTCCTATAGAAGTATTTAAACATAAAGATGGAGCCAAGAACTCTACTAGAATATCCAAACCTCAATTAATATTTCTGGAAACGAAATATTTTCTTGTACCTATCTATTTAATAATGTAAGATAGGTTTTCCAAGACATACATTGTACCCCTAATAATCTTTAGAGTATCGGTATAATAAATCTCTATCACCTGATGATTGGCACACCCCTTTCCACTGGTTCTCGAAGCCTATGGTGGACCACATGTAGGTGGTGGTGGTAGTAGCTTAATAATATTCCCACCAATAGCTACCCTTCCTACACCCCTACCACATCTGACACCATATGGACCACCCTACTTGACCCTCTTCCACTTACTTGCTGGTCCCTCAACCATTTTCTAATCGTTCGTGCAGTGAGTAAGGTAGTCATAAGCCAAATGTTCCCGACCATGGCATGTGTAGAACAACATGTCCATAACCTAAATCCGTCCTCCATGGGAGCCTCTTATTTCCAAACCTATGTCCTATGGACATTCTTTGATGTGACTAACCCACATGGGTCACTTCATATCATGTCAGTTATCCACTGCTGAATATTCAGCTATCTGATGTATGCTGGTATCTCCCAACGTTGGTGCCTGCTCCACCAAAAATCTCTCCATGATAAGATCTTGATATATTACAAAAACATATGTTTTCAATCAATGGGATATAAACAATGCACTAGTCTCTCAATGTATTCCCTTATCAATGGTCTAAGCCCTGAATAATGGATGTGGCACCATGTTTTTATAGTAGCGGGTCATGTTTGTGAAAATTGTTGAGTTCTATGATACTGTATGAATGACCTGCTATATGTGAAAAGGATCTTGTATACATATTGAGTGTAACGTCTTTGGCAAGAACACAAGATATAATAGTCTCTCAATGTCTTCCAATGAGGGGTTCATCTTCTCATTCGTATGGATCACTAAGTTCCACCACCATCCCACTAATCCTTGAAAAAGGCTCACTACTAGGACTTCCATCTGGTCAGGTGGTGTCCTCATATGGTGGGACATGTGTGTTACCACCTCCACGCAACCCTCTACAACCAGGGGGTGTGTCTCACCCTTGAACCATAGAGTTTTCTTCTGCTAGAACACTTGTAATGAACATATACAAAATGTATCCATTACCAGTTGTGTGGGGTGAAACTTGTGATCGACGGGTTTTAGTATCACTGGTACCCCACCCGGTGGGGAGTTCTTCAATATTGGTCCATATACCGATGCATCGTTTCTAGGAGTACCATTCTCTTGGTCATCCAATGGAAACCTAGATGAATATTTGTGGGGAAGAATCTATAAAAAATTAAATATAAACCATGGTCAATAGAATATACTTGTTGAGATGACCCTAGAAGAACATGATGGCACACTAAAAAAATCCTATATGATTCTTATACAATTTTTTTACCAACATCCATTTTTTTACATACTTAGTTGGAGAATAGGTGTCCAGAGTCCTGGTATATAGATATGTCATCAATCATACCAACACTAGTGTCCCTAGCCAAAAAGTCGAACTCAAAATACGTAATAATGTTTCCCATAACCAATATCATACACTCTTGCTCCCAATTTGAAACCACACCACTCTAATACAAAACTTCCATGACCCTTCCTAAAGGGGTATATGTCGTGACTCCCCAAAACTGCCTCTAATTGGCTAGGGGACAGTGACTAGCACTGAGAAATCAAATAACTAACATGGGAGTAATTTCATATGTACCTGTACGCATACACACATCTCCATGTCCATAAATAACGAGTATTAAAACACTAAGTAAACTATTCATGTGACTAAGAAAAATACTTATAGAAATAGTACAAAATGAAATGTAACGGGGTCCAATACAGAATCCCAATATATATATATATATATATAAACAAGTAGGTGCACATGTTGCTGGAAAATCATTGGAAGGGAACCCTAGATAATGGTTAGGTGAACTGAAAATTCATGAAGCTGTAATAGTACACCTTGCCAATTTGATCTCATTGGGACCACCTACTCTCGGACCACCAATGATTCTAAAAAAATTATTATCGGCCCATGTCCACAAAACACCATGTATCGATGAAACACTTAGTCTCGATGACTCACTCAGTCCCAATGAGTAACTTAGTCTAAGCGTGACACTTTGTCCTAGTTATACACTCGTTTCTGAATGGTTACATAGCCTCATGGTCATGTAATCTTCATGTCACATTGTCTCTACATTATAGTCGGCCATCGAATTCTGTTCTTAGAGAACTAGATACCATAGAACGTACTAATCAAGACAACAGTCGTACGTAAATTAAAAAAAACCCCACTTATTGTATCTAGAAAATAATTCTTTGCCATGAGGGTCCCAAAGACCCAAAAATTTGGTCAAACATACATAAAATTTGGACTTTGTGAGCATTTTACTAAAAGGGGGTTGGATGGGATTGTGTACGCTCTGACCTGGGTCATTCGACTCGACCAACAATGTCTGACCTGACCCACAAGGTCCTACCAAACCAGTCTAGTTAACCCATTCCACTTGGCCTTTCCCTACCTATTTGACTCGGCCCCCATTGTGTCGGCCCGACCCCCAGTTAACCCATCCTGCTAGATTCAGCGCATCCTACCCAATGTTGGCTCGTCGTCAGTCCACACCATCGTAGAGTACCATGTCTTTCGCTCCTGTGGAAACCCATGGATCCATCTGTGTGGGCTCAGGTCCTTGTTAGTTTTTGATCCAACGTCATATGTATCCACCAAAAATTTCCCTCTGGTTTGGGTAATTCTATCGCCACCAACAGTAGTGTCGATGGTCTAGACTATTCGTGCCGCTGAGCCGGTGCCACTTCTTCTTCCAGTCACTCATACATTGGACTCTTCTCTCACCATGCCATGTATTTCACCTCCATGGTATTTTTTGAGCATCAAATTCATGGTTACATTTTGTTTCACCACGAATCAAAGGTGCAACAACTACTTTCTTTCAATATCATGATGGATGTGAAGAACATGGGGAAAAGGAGAAGCTCGGGAATACCCAAAGAATGATCCATGCCACTGTTAGTGTCGACCATATTTTGTTATTGTTTTTCTGGACCATTATGAATGAAAATAATAACAACAAGTATATAATTTTTATTTAATCCCAACCAAATAACTCCCATATTTCATGGACAATCGACCGACATATCAACCTGTTAGTGGGTAGATATGTGTTCATAATTTAGATATAACAAAAGAGGAAAGATAAATATCATAGAAATAAAATGCATACCTCATTGATTGGATCAATAAATGAAGAAGATTGAGTTTTCTGTTCAGTATTCGTCGATCTGCTGACACATAATCCGACTCAAATGATCGATCTATCGGTATTCATCATTGCTCACTAATGAGGGGGTCCTCCTATGACTTCACTCTTCAGAGTATTCAAGGGATTTTTCTCTAGGGTTATGAATCTAACCTCATATCGGTGATAATTCATCAAATGGAGAAAATTCATTCTAGTATTTCATCATCACCACGATATTTCGTTTATGAAAGAATACGTGATGACTCTTTATTGCATCACAATGTTGATGTGTCATTGCAAGATGTTCAAAAATAAATAAAATAAACTTCTTTATATTTAGTTTATTTTTTGTTTTAAACATCCAAAAATAAACTTTTACCATGACCCGAGATAGTCGATGTTAGTCCCCAACTAAATTTAATTAAAAATTTTGAACACAAGAGTGCCCTTTAATTTTGATTCTTATCACCTATTTAGATGTTATTAAATATCGATGTTAGCCACCTGAGCCTTTTTAATTAACAACTGGACATTATTCAATGATTTATTCTAGACACATCAGGCCTCAGAATCACATGTCATCTAAGTTTGTTGTCTCATAATTTTTTCAATTAATTAATAAAATTGAATAAAATTATGAATCATTATATAGATTCATATAATTGAATTTTTATTATAAAATATGATCATTCTATAACCAATAGAATATTTTACTTTGTAAAATCCATTCATAAAACACCATATATAGAATTTTGTATATAGTCAAACAAATATAAAGGAGATATGAAATATTTTTAATGTAATATATAACATGGACATGATGAAGAGAAATTATATCAAATTAATGATGTAGTGTTATAGTGAAATTAATAATAAGGAAATATATGAACTGAGAACATTGTTTTTGTTATAAATAATGAAAGTTTAAGAAATTAGTACACAACTAAAGGAGATACTGAGTTAATATGAAAATAATTATTCATAATAATGTAATATTTTCATAAATAGAGATGAAAAAATAATTGAATCAAGGAAATATGTATTTCTTAATGGGTTTTAAAATAGTCACAAAATAATGATAAAAGTGAATTCCAAACAAAATTTAATGAGTTGGTAAGAGAAAATTAAAATCATTAAAAATAAAGTAATATGAAAAAATGGAATATTTGAATGAATACAATATTAATAGAGAAATTATTAAGTGTGTTATAAATTATATTATTGTGAATGAAAAATAAGTATTAATTGATTTAAAATAACATTATTGAGACCAACATAAAAAATGACAATAATACATTATTTTGAAAATTGGTAATGAAAAATATGAAGATCAAATGAGATAATATGTTGTTGGAAATAAATATCATAAATAAAAAATTGTTTTTAGAAATAAATAATATGTATATCATAGGGAAATATCAATCAAATAGGATTATGATTATTTATACCAACATGGTATTTATATGAATAAATAATATCATCAATGAGGAATAATTTATGTAACAATCCATAAAATAATAACTATACAGAAATAAATATAATAAAATATAAAAATAATGTGATAAAAAATGTGTTTCAATCATAAGGTAGATTAATAAAAAAAAATAATTACAATGCCAAATAATAATGAACATAACTTAGTGAATGGAATTTGAATTAACAAAAACCCCTTACAAAAGTTGTTATCATTTAAATCAAATGTTCGTGATTGATAAAATGTTATAAAAAATAGTAAATAACATCAATATAATTATAATTGTGATAATATATTTCAACATGGAATTATAACCACCATATATTATAAATTCGGTACTGTTGATGCTCTTTTTCATCACATTGTCTAAAAGAATGGAAAGGGAAATACCTTAAGTCCAAAATGATTCAGCCATTGAAGAAAACATCAAAAATTGGAAAAGGCATGAACAATGCTTCAAAACCACATGCTCTGTGTAAATTCCATCCCTGTCGCGCAAGTTCACTTGCATGACACCTAATGGTCGCGCAAGTGACTTGTGTACCCTAAGTGATAACTGCTCGGGCTCTTCTCTAGCCTATAAATAGACCAGGTGGGTCCCCATGAAAGGAGGATTTTTTTCCAGAATTCACATATAGAGCTCTGAACACCTAAGTCTCTTCTTCTGGTATTTCGAACACATCTATGGTAATTCTTTACCTAGAATGGAAGGTCTAAACAAGAGGAGTATGGTCTAAGTGTCAATAACACTTGCACACCTAAGGTGTTTTTACCCTTAAGGGAAATAGACACACTTACAGGTCGCCCTACTTCTTCACCAGAACATGCGCTCCCCCTTCTGGAAAGCCTCTAGGGATAATACCAAGGGTTTGAGCCATGTCTCGCACAAGTATTACCCTAAGGACTGACAACTGCTCAAGTACCCATGTGCCGTGCAGGTGTACCTGCGCGCCCAACACTTGCACGCCCACACATTACTTGTGCGCCTGCCAGGACATGCGATCCCCTACCATTTTGGGCGCCCTTATTTCCCATTTAAACCTTCTTATTCCATTCCACCTCTCCTTTTCAAGATTCAGTCTTTAAGACACTCTTCAATGCCATTTATGGCATGTTTTCTTAATTAACATCCTTATCTGAAAGGAATTCTGTGGAATATATCTCCAAACCTAGTGATTTACACATCTTTATGTCACCAAAGATTGAGATTTCATACATTCAACCTCATAAATTAAGATGAGAGAAACCCTTAAACTGGGCCTCCTTTTCAAAAATAATCCCCAGTCTTAATTCTCAATTCTGGGCATCCTACTTAGGAGTAAGCCCCAAGTCCCCTAATATGGGAATCCTTTTCAGGAGTAAGCCCCAATCATAAAATTCCCAAATCCGGGAATCCTCATTAGGAGTAAGCCCCAAGTCCTCATTAACCCGGGCCTCCTTTTCAGGAGTATGCCCCAGTCTCAAATATGGGCATCCTCTTAAGGAGTAAGCTCCAAGTCCCTTAATTTTCTCTAAACTAGTCCTAATTTACTATTGATCCGGATCTTCTTTTTAGGAGTAAAACCCAATCACAAGTCCCCTCCTAATTTGGGCCTCATTTTCAGGAGTAGGCCCCAAATTAGAGTATCCAAATATCCATAAAGTATAAATACCTTTATGGACCATGTTCCTGGATTTATTCCCTGAAGTAAATCCTAATCCTAATCTATTTGGACAGTCATACATACATAAGCCCCACATCATTTCTTATGATTTCATATTTCATGGCACAACTATCTGGTTATACCAATACCTCTTGTTTCTCACACCGAGCATGACTCATCTGATCTTAGGGTGTAATAGTAATTATGAAATCTTTCATTGAGCCATCAATAACAAACAGCATATTCCTTTACTCTAAATACGTGGGTTCTGATTCCTTTTCCAGAACAAAGGATACGTAGGTAGCCCATCTGCGGGTATGATCCCAACTCTGAAATAATCAATGTCTTTGTGAATGACAATAAACATCTAGTGCCCCACTGAGTGGATTTAAAACCAGTATGGTCATCATAATGACCAAGATACTTTTAGTATCAAAGGATACCATTGAATAATATTATATAACAAATACAGATGATTCTCTATCGATAATGAACCTCAAATACATATAAAAGATTATCTAAATTTCCTATATATCAATCATTGATTGTCAGATCTAAAGGAAATCTCATTTTATACTTGGTAATGTAATAAGGATTCAAGAACATAACATAAATCAATAAAGAGAGTCCCGGAGTAGGCAATAATTACCCTAAAAAAGGTGTGATGAGTCCGACCTCCCATCCGCTCGACCAATGAAAATTCCTAAGCCTCATCAGTCCACAACTAATGAGCGCCTACCTTTGGAAAGTAGGTTCAAATGGATATGGAATCATTGGATGTTTCCGGTTCTACGAACAAACCCATTAGAAACTGCTTGGAATGTTAGAACCTTAAATAAATGAGGTCATCCCCATTTCTAGAGGGAAACAAAAAACAGTGAACCCGACATGAATCCTTAACCACGTTAAAATGATATTTTATTTATTTGTTAGGCCCATATTTAAAACTCAATGAGAGGGCCAACAAAAAAACATTGATATATGTGTTCATCAAAAAGATGTAATGGCTGAAGTTATCTTGATTACGTCTGTTATATCAAATAGGCACTCTTTTCCAATATTGTCTAAATTCTAAAAAATGGCCCCTCTCAAGTTCACACCTGTGAATACCACTGCTGTGAAAACCTCTGTTGCGAATTCCACTGCCTCTACTCTTGTTGGATCATCGTCCGCTTTGAGGATGACATCACCTACTCAGTTTCTTCAATTCTGCATATCAAATGCGCTGGTTAAGGAGTACTGTCAAACCCGTACTATTCTAACCTTGGAGGCTTCCTGACAAGCCCTTCAAGTGAACAATTCACCCTGGTCGTCTGGACAGCGACGACCAGTGATCAATAAGTAGGTGGTGCAAACCACCATATCCAACCGTTTCGGGTCGTTATCCCTGGAACACAATCACCATTCACTCCCTTATTCTGGGGAGGTGATTGAGCAGGTCCCATAGGGCCTTAATTCAATTATATAGGAGTTCATCCCAAGGGTTCTTATCAACAATCACTTCCAGACTCATGCGACAATGCGCCCTCAACATGATGATGGTGTCGACTTTAGGCATTCGGCTCAGGTTCCTCGAACTCAAGCAGGATAGACGAATCTCCAGATGCGAACTCCATTCAATAGTGAGTAGGTTCTCATCTCTGCCATCTCCGGAGAAGTCCACCAACCTAACATGGTGGAAAGAAATGAGCGGGCACGCACACCTGCACGTTTTAATTCTGCTGTCCAGCAGACTCGTCTGGCAGCATCACGCCAATCCCGTCAGGAAATTCTGGCATTGTATTATAGGATGGAGAAAACACCTGTTTATACATCATCAGCTAGTCAGCCGGCTCTTATGAATACATATGATGGAGCTCGTCAACCACGTTCGGCGAAGTGCAATCAACTGGCACATACACCTGCTAGTATTGATCAATCCTACCAACAATATCGCTTGGTATCACACGGAGAAGTCAGTCATAAAGCTCCGACGACAAACAGTAGGAAGACTCAATTATCTGCCCCCACACTTGAGTACTATCAGGATTCACTGACAGGAAAAGGAGGACAGGAGCAGGCACATACACCTACTCCAAGAACGGAATGGACTTATATCCTCTTTCTGGCAGCTGAAGTCACCAAAAAAATTCCATCAATGGTGAAAGAGTAGAAGAAAATCCCTACTCATATTCTGGATGCCTTCCAGGATATTATAACAGCTTCAACAACATCTCCCGGAAAGACACATGAATATATCCCTACCAGTGGAGTGACATATCAACAGTTCACTCTGAAACAGACACACACATCTATTCCAGTCCAAGAGGGTTGTGGGGTGTACTCCCCCATATCATATGGACAACCATGTCAGGCATATACACCTGATTTGAGTGGAGATAATCAGCCTAACCTGGTCATCTATCTTGATCGGGCACATACACTTGCTCAGATCAGCCACTTTCATCAACAAGTGGTTTCCAAGGTGAGTAAGAAGGCGTCTAAGAAGAAGACCCACCCAACACAATCAAGAGATCATGAACCAATCTGTAACAAGACCTTCTTGATGTTGGAGTTCTTGAATCCCTCAGACATTTATCTATTGGAATGCAAGATTCTACTCCATCATTTCCTAATAGTGGGAATGTTAATTCCGAAGGCCTTCAATAGAAACTTCCTCATGATGTCTTGCTTCCTGACAATTCGGTCGATCTCAATGTTTTATCTTCAGATAAGAGCCACAGGAACCCTATGTGTGGTCAGAAGTCCAAAGAGAAAGAGATATCATCATTTTTTGTAACCCAACATGGTGGTCCTCCCCATGATGATGAATTTCAATGCCAAAGTCCTCTCCGTATTAGTGATGCACATTGTCCAGAAAATGATTTTGTGGACAAAGTAGTGCCGAGAAATCCCTCTTATCTTGTGGAACTTGCAAATGCAAAACCAGTCATGTCTGATGCTTCATCGCTAGCAGGTGAAATACTTTTTCAATCAAAAGATAGCCCAGGGTGTAGGTCATTCTCTGAACCACTTCTAAGTCATGCATCTTTTAGTTTGATTAGTGATTTCTCTATAAATCTTGTTGAATATAATGAAGCAACAGGGATGCACCAGCTCTAGTCAAATCAGGTAGAAGAATCTTCATTGAATCATATAGTGGAAATGTTGAACATGATAAAACAACTGGAGAAAGGTGAAGTGCCAATCATGTTTTGGCCTATGGCTGACTCTCAGTACGACATTCCAAAGATGTTGACGGAAGATGGAATTCATGATATTCGTCTCAACATATAGAAAACTCTTTGTCAGTTGAAAAATAATGTATTATCTTATGATGAATATGAAAATCAAGTTAATATAATAGAAGGGTTACAACGTCAGATTGATTTGGCATCTCTATCAGTCTATCGATATCTGAAGGCTGAAAAGCAGCAGAGATCCCTTCAGCGTTCATGCATTGGCGCACTAAGAATATTGCGCTAGTTAATTGTCAATGCCACATCTGGTATTCATGTCAAAGGATGGGGTTTTCATGGATCACTACATTTTATTTTGCTCTCCAGTAAGCAAAGCCCGCTGAAAATGGTCTCATGCAATGTTATTGCTCCTGGACGACCACAAATAATCGGTTTTGTTTGTAATCAAAAGCTTACCCAAGAACATGCCTCAACTAGTTCTTCTCAAAATCAAGAATACAGAGAAAATGTTGTTGAATTACTCCTTCATCAAGCAAATTATAATATTGAACATGCATCTCATATGGATCAAGAACATCATCAAGTTACATAAGTGTCATAAATAATCCAACAGTCATTCGAGCCGAGTGATAAAAGTGGATACAGGTTGATGCATCCAACTAATTTCCGGACTAAGGTCTGCATGATCAGGAGAGATTTTAATAAAGTCTCAGACATAGGATGTCAAGAGCCAACCTAGCTCCCCAGACTTGTGAATCTTTTAACCCAACCTTCGGAATCAACAAATAGGATTCGAGGAGAAGAGAAAAGACAGTAGGAATAGCCCCAGTCCACCTGAATGGGGAATTTTTCCAAACATCCACCACCTCCATAGAGAATGACGGTCTTCTCTCGTTTGGGGAAGAATCAATAAGAGGAACGAAGAGCCAAATTATTAGGATATTCTCTCCAAATTATGGTTCGTCAAGAATTTCCTGAGGGATCGAATCAACAATAGGCAATGTCTCATCAAAGACATGGAAGGAGACAATATCACGGAAATGCTGATAGAAGGGATGTGATGCATTATGCATCAATCAATGTCATCAATGCTGTTGTTGCTGATCCACCAGATGAGGCTCACTCAGTGGGAGTAAATGAAGAGATTCTTGTTTAGGATGTTGTACACAAAGACACAAATGAAGAATGTGTATGTACACGAAATCAAAGGTTTACCCAAAATCTAGGTGTTCCTTTAAATAACCCACTTCCCCCTCTCCGAAAGGGATCAAACAAGGGAAAGGGGAAGTATCAGGTTACATATCTTTCTTCTGGAGAAAGCCAATCGCTCTCACTAGAGTAAAGATTTTTGTAACAGGAGAAAGAAATGAAGGAATTAAGGAGGGTGAATGCAGAAAAACTTTAGGGTAGTCTTACTCCTAAACGTGCTGGAGCCAGGCAGTCAAGGGATTTTGTTTCATCTACTAAGATGGATAAAAAATATCATCCTCTTTCAGTACACCCTCACTGTACTAATCCTACGGGTTAAGTGCAACAAAAAATGGCAGTGTTTCCATCAGTTGCAGTACCAACTTCCATACCTGTCCAAGATCCAGTCAGTTCACATGTTCAGGTCCAAGCTCAACCGTATGTTCCTCAAATGTTAATAACTACCATTGAGTCATTAACAGTTCGGTTGGAATCTATTGATGGGAAGCATGCGTAGGTTCAACCAAAAAAGAGAGCTTACCCTGAATGGGTAGATTTAGTCTCTCCCTCATCATGTTTTGGGAACCCTATCTTCCCTATTTACAATGGATCATGCAACCCTGAATAGCATTTGATGCATTATGTGTCTTGTTGTGATCTTGTGATGGGAACTCCAGAGCAACAAGAAGCGGTGAAACTCAGATGCTTCGTGAGAACCATGCAAAGACCAGCCTTTGTCTGGTACACAAGTTTTCAATCCCTGTCAATTACCAGATGGGATGATCTATATCAATGATTTCTTCTTCAATTCAGCTCAACTTTTCCAAAGACAATACATTTCTATCTTACAAACTATATGAAAAGGGAGAATGAAAGGGTCTTTGATTTCATTGCTTGCTAGAAGGGATTAACATATTCCTTGACATAGCACTCCCTCAAGAAGAATTATTGCCAATCTGTGTGGAAAATCTATGTGATGAATTACGCACACCACAGATCCCTGTGAAATACACAGGAGGGTTTCGAGACGTTATTTCAATCGCTCAACAGATTGAAGATTCTCTTATACAGATTAAGGCTAAATCTCGTTTCATTCCATCAGCTCCAGGAAGGAGAATGGGTAAAGTAGAGACTGCTACAGTTGTGCTTAAGTAAGAACCTTTTCCTTCTTCTACTTCAAAAACTTCATCTTCTCGAAAGGATCCACCTCCTGAGCGCCAATATCAGAGGTCGTTTCGTCACGACAATCAAATATATCAAACACAAAAAAAATTTGAGGATATGAAGGGAAAAATGTACACTTACTAAAATGAACAAGTTCTTGGTTATTTCATTTTGGCTCTAGAAAATAATTTTGTTCAATTTCCAATGCCCAAGAGGCCAAACAACGAAGGAGATGAAGACCGTCCCGATTATTTCCCATTTCATCAAATGTTGGGGAATCCCATCGAAGAGTGTTTTGTTTTCAAATACCTCCTGCAAAAGATGGTCGACTAGGGAAAAGTCAAACTGAAAGGTTCTTCAGCTCAGGTAGCATATGTTACTACTACAGTTCCAGAGGAGGAAGGTCAGTGGCAAGAATTCAAAAGAAAAAATGCACAGAAATATGATGATTGGATGGTCACAAAGATGATCAACCGAACTCATGCTATTTTGCGAACACAATTGAAGAAAACAATTGTGCCTTATACCATGAATTCCGCAGAAAAACCCTCTTCATCCAAGGGGAAATCCTTAAAGAAACGGAAAAATTCCAAGAAATAGGAACAATCAGATGAAGATGAGTATGTTTCAAACTCTAAGCTGTCTTTGAATCTGGAAGATTTCATGCCCTCAACATCGAAGCAATGGGAAATACCCCATCAAATGGCATAGCTCAAATTCTCTAGTTAGGTAGAGTCTTCATCGGATGAATAATTGATTTTCAGTTCCTTTAATATGATTCAATTAACATATTTGTATTCCAGTTGTAGTTTCGATTATGATGAGCATGAATTCCCAATATCAAATAGAGGAATTAGAGGATGTTCTAGAGGATCAAGATACAGGGGAAGACGTGGATCTTTGAGAAGCCACTATTCAAATTCTACCCCCGCTAGAATTGTGTACGCAGTAGAAACTTTTGACAGATCCCTTCGGCGAGCTCAACAAGAACAAGCATGTTATTCCCCCAATAGTAAATTCAGTCCTAGCATAGTTATTCTGGAAGACCGGTTGAAGGTTCCATCTTCTTCCTCTCAACATGTAAATGGATCTAATCAGTATAATCTTCAAAAACAAGGAATATTGCCAACTCCTATCCCGATACAAGATGCATCAACTTCCAAAGCCTCTGCTTCCAAGGCACCTGCTAAACCACATATTCCTATTGGGAAACGCATACCTCTGGATAAAAAGTATGATGTATTGAAACACCTGGCCCATGTACCATCCAAGTTATCAATTCTGGATGTTTTGAATCTATCAAATGATCTTCTAGAGGCAGTCATCACGGCTTTTTCAAGTCCTCAAGAGTTTGAAACTGAAATTGTTGTAGCTGAAGTCTATCAAATAGAGAACAATCATGCAGAATTCCAGGCAGTAATATCTTTTACTGATGAAGATTAAGATGATGTTGTGCATGGGAATATTAGACCTTTTTACTTATCTGGGAAGTTCAATGGCGTAGACAACCGATGAGCTTTCATTGACAATGGTTCAGGAGTCAACCTCATGCCCATTTGTACACATCGTCGATTGGACCTCATGGAATCTGATTTATCTCCTTATACAATGATGTTACAAGGATATGATAAAAATGAACAGGAACCATTGGGTGAAGTTACACTCAGAACTCAGTTTGGAGATCTTGTATCCAATTCAGATTTCATGGTTGTTGATAAGGACTCGGCATTCAACATCTTTCTTGGAAGACCCTGGCTACATCAACATGTGGCTATCCCATCATCATACCATCAATGTCTCAAGTATTTTTTTTGATGGTCAAGATGGGACATTGTATGGTGATAAGGCCCCATTCAAGACATGTGAGTCTCAGTATATTGAGGCAGAATTCAATCACATGAAGGGAAGGGAGAAATCCACAGCAAAGTAGATTACCAAAGTTAATTCTACGTATGGTTTGGAGAAGATTCCAGTAAATCCATTTACACATGTGAGTATAGATTATGTGTTTTCTATCAGTCAAATTGACAAGATAGACCCAAAAAAATAATCTTATGGAAAGATCCATAATGTCAATTACGGAAATCAAGCCATACAACATGGGATAAATTGGTGATCCTCCAGGAAATGATGAAAACTCAAATGGAGATGTCTTCATTTCATCTGCTGAAATCCAACAGGCCCATACTTCACCAATTAGGCCAGAAGAAGTGATAGGGACATTAGAGGTGAACAGTGATGTCGATTCTCAATCTTTAATCTCCTCTTTATTTCCCAAGGAAGACCCTTCATCATCAATTTGGTCAGAAATGGAAGCCTCTTCTTCAAGAAGTTCAAATTATAACATATCTTCTGATCATAGAAATTCTGCTTCATCATCTATTATGCAAGTAGAAACAGAAGAAATAACACATGATGAAGAAGAAGAGGAAGATTATAGAGATGCTCCTCCATCATTTGAAGAGGGTATCTCTACCACCATGGATGAACTCAGAGAAATAAACCTTGTAACAAAAGAAGATTCACTCCCCTCTTTAATCAGTGTGGCCATGAATCATGAAGAACAAGAGACACATATTTCCTTTCTAAATAAAAATAGAGATATGTTTTCATGGAACTATACAGAAATTCCTGGGGATGATCCTGATGTGTCTACTCATCATTTGGGTTTACTAGAAGAACATCGAGGATTTAAGCAAGCCGCAAGACGAACACACCCAACTTATGCTTCCAAAATTGAAGCTGAAGTGGATAATATTATCAATACTAACTTCATCCACGATGTTCAACATCCCATGTGATTGGATAATATTTTTCTAGTAAAGAAGAAGAACGGAAAAATTAGATTTTACATCGATTTCAGAGATCATAATCGGCATTTTCCTAAGGATGATTTCCCAGTTCCGATAAAAGAACTTTCAATTGATACAAAACCTAGCTATGAATCACTTTCTTTCATGGATGGATATTCCTGATATAATCATATCCGAATTTCTCCAGAAGATGAGGAATCCACAGCCTTCAGGGCCCCTCAAGGTGTGTTTTTCTACCGGGTAATGCCCTTTGGCGTAAGAATGGAGGCGCAACATATCAGCGTGCCATGAATCGTATCTTCAAACCCTTTTTAGGGAAGTTTGTTGAATGCTATGTGGAAAATTTGGTGGTCATTTACAAACAATGTTCTAATAACTTGGATGATTTAGAAGTCATATTCCGCAAACTTTGGCAACATAATTTGAAGATGAACCCCTTAAAATGTGCTTTTGGGGTAACCTCAAGAAATTTTCTCGTCTTTATTTTATGACATCGTGGTATTGAATTCGATCCTAAGAAGAAAAATTCAATCCTTGGTATATCACCTCCTCGAAATTTGAACAAATTAAGAGGACTTCAAGGACACATAGCCTATATTCATCATTTCATTGCCAATTTAGCAGGCAACAGTTTACCCTTCACCAAATTGATGAAGAAGGGAGTCACTTACCAGTGGACTGAAGAATGTCAAGAAAAATTTGATATTATCAAGAAGTATCTCTTGATTCCATTGGTACTTGTGCCACCTGTTGAAGGAAGGCCATTTATCCTTTACATGATAGCCTTAGAGCGATCATTGGATGACTTTCTTGCTCTGAAGAATGATACTGGGAATGAAAACAGCCTCTACATACTTAGTTGGACTATGAATGATGCAAAAACCCAATATTCAAGTATTGAGAAGTGCTGCCTAGCATTATTCTTTGCAGTTCAGAAGTTGAGACACTACTTGAAACATCACAAGGTCCAATGGGTATCTCGCAATAACCCGCTCAAATTCATCCTTAGTCGTCCAATGGTTACATCACATCTGGCAAGGTGGGCAGTTATTTTACAGCAATTCGACATTCAGTATGTGTCTCATAAAGAAATAAAGGGACAAGCTCTGGCTGATTTTCTGGATTAACACCCTTTGTGGAAGACACATCTTTAGATATTGAACTCCCTGATGAGGAATTCTACTATATTCAGGATAGTCCTCAGAAATGGGAAATGTACTTTGATGGTGCTTCCAAAAGTCCAACAGGGAGGGAAATGGAAAATCCTAAATTCAACAAAGTTTTCTTAGGAATTGTGCTCATTTCTCTAGAAAAGGTAGTGTTACCTTATTCCTTCATATTATGGGAAGGTGGTACCAATAATGAAGCAGAACACCAAGCTCTCATCGCAGGCTTGGAATTGGTGCCTCAAGCACAAGTGAATCGTTTAAAAGTGAAAGGTGATTCAGACCTGGTAATCAAACAAGTCAATGAGGATTATGCCATCAGAAAATAAGAAATAATATCTTTGTATGATTACATCATAGAGTTAATGGAGGAATTCCCTTCAGAACCGACATTTTCTTATGTCCCGTGATCACAAAATGATCAAGCTGATGCACTAGCTAATATAGCCACAGCTGGAAGATCTAAATCAGGACGAGACAACCATCATTATTGCCCACTGTCTTGAAGTTTCAACTTATGTTCGAATTAGAACATAGGAAATTAATGAAATTAGTCCTATTCTGGAACCATATGGTCATACTACAAGATGGAAGTCACCTATCAGGTAATACCTTCAAAATGGAACACTTCCACCTGATAGAGCCCAGAAAGAACAAATACAGCGACATGTGGTCAATTTTACTCTTTATGATATCCCAGATCACTTAGATAAAATTCTCTACAAATGCAGTTTTGATGGAGTTCTATTTAGATGAATTGATGGGGAAGAGACAATGGCTGTCATGAAAGAAGTGCATGCAGGAATATGTTGTGCCCACCAGTCTGGACATAGACTGTCTGATCAGATTTGAAGGCTTGGATACTTTTGGCCTTCAATGATACAAGATTTTTTTTATTTCACAATGAAGTGTCATTCATGCCATGTACATTCTAAATTCATTCATAAACCTCCAAAGTTTATACATACAGCTAAATACTCATGGCCATTTTCCACATGGGGAATGGATGTGGTGGGACCTCACCCTTCAGTAATGTCCAAGCAGTTTAAGTATATTCTTACTGCTACTGATTTCTTTTCCAAATGGGTAGTAGAAATACCTCTCAAAGAAGTCAGTTCTAAATGCATTGTTAGATTTATCAAGTCTATCATCGTTACAAGATTTTGTGTCTCTCATACCATATTGATGGACAATGGAACCAACTACTATTCATCCGAGGTGAAGAATTTGTATCAAGAATACAACATCAAATCCAACCATTCATCTCTGTATCATGTAGCTGCCAATGGCCAGATAGAAGCCTTCAACAAGACTTTGTCAAATATATTGAAAAAGATTGTGGATTAAGATAATAAGTCATGTCCTGATAAACTCTTTCATGATTTATGGGCTTATGGGACCACCACCTGCACTACAACACGGTCAACTCCATATTCACTAGTATATGGAACTGAAGCCATCAATCCCATTCAAGTTCAACTACCCTCGCTCAGAGTAGCCATTTGTGATCAGTCATCTACAGATGAGAAATCTCAAAAGTGATTGAATGAATTGGAATGGTTAGATGAGAAAAGATTGTGAACTTTGCACCCCTTGGAAGTCTCTCAGAATCGAAAATCACACGCTCTCAACAAAAAAGTTCGTCTTTGTTCATTCACTAAGGGAGAATTGGTATTTGTTCTCAGAACTCCAATGATACCAGGAAATAAACCTCTCATGCTTGAGCCAAAATGGGAAGGACCTTACTCAATACGTAGGGTCTACCCCAATGGAGCTTTTTCATTAATCTAGTTTGATGGAGAACTCATCTCTACACCAAACAATGCCATATTTTTTAAGAAGTATTTTGTATAAACACAAAATGCATCACTATGGTCCAGTATTACCTTAAACTGCACTATGGTCCAGTATGACCTTAAACTGCACTATGGTCTAGTATGAACTTAAACTGCACTATTGTCCAGTATGACCTTAAACTACACTATGGTCTAGTATGACCATAAAATGCACTATGGTCTAGTATGAACTTAAACTTCACTATGGTCTAGTATGACCTTAAACTGCACTATGGTCATGTATGACCTTAAACAGCACTATAGTCCAGTTTGACCTTCAACTGCACTATGGTCCAGTATGACCTTAAACAGCACTATGGTCCTGTATGACCTTAAACAACACTATAGTCCAATATGACCGTCAACTGCACTATGGTCCAGTATGACCTTAAACTGCACTATGGTCCAGTATGACCTTAAACTTCACGATGGTCCAGTATGACCTTAAACTGCACCATGGTCCAGTATGACCTTAAACAGCACCACCATCCTGCATGACATTTAAACTACTCATCATGTCCAAACAACTTGACATTAAACTGTATCCTCTTCATCTTCCTTTATATATGACGTTAAACTATATAGAATTCCCTTACATCCATCAAGACGTTAAACTGCATAACCAATGGTCCATTCATATGACCTTAAACTATTGGAACTTATGTCCAACATGACGCTAAACTGTATCGTCCCTTTTTCATCCAACATGACGTTAAACTGTGAAAAAGTCAATAATACGTCCAACATGACGTTAAATGGTTTACTCTTTTTCCCTCACTGCATGACATTAAACTGAACAGTCCTCTTTTTGTCCAACATTACATTAAACTGTATTTCCCCATTGTCCTAACTACATGACTCTATACTGTACAGAAATTCCTTTAATACGTCCAACATGACGTTAAACTGTATTTTGTCTCTGCTACATGAAACTAAACCGTGCAGCACCAATAGTCCTAACTGCAAGACATTAAACTACATAGTCCCTTCATATGTCCTACATGACATTAAACTATGCATCGTTAATGTTGTTTCTACCTCGTGTTTCCTACGCCGAGTATGAATCACGTGAGCTTAGAGAAAACATCAACCATAACATTCTCTCTGGGCCGCTAATCACGTGTAAGTCCCAACACTTTTTTTAATCGTGTCCCCATGAACAACTTGATCACAAATTCATTCTTTAATTGAACTACGTGTACTTTGATCCTTTCCTTCTAGGGTGGGTACATAGGTATCCTCCCAAGGTTCAAGCCCAAAACCAATCTCTTCACACCGGTTAACCTCCATCTCATACGATTTTGATTCGTGAAACCGCCCCTAGAATCAATATTTTTTACATTGGTTCACTTTCTTTCTTACAATACGACCTTAAACTATACAACACTTTTGTCCATTATGACAATAAACAACAATGTTCTTTGATACCCTCACCTGATAGGGAATCATTATTTACATTAATTTTCAATCATGATTCATTTCAAAGACTATGTGCATACATGGAAATGCCCGAATCTTTTATCTTGGGTCAAACCATCCTTGCACTAAGGTCCCCTTTCAACCTTCACATGTTAAAACCAAATTTTCACAGAGGGTAGTTATAGAACTACATGTGCTTGATTACCATCCTTATGGGATATGTAGGAACATTCGAGTGTCCCTCGAATCCAGCCCCAAGTCTTTTGCCCTATCCCCAAATTCCACTTTCAGTCCCTTGACTGAAAAGTCCCCATGAAAGCAAAAACAGTGTATTTCTTATAATGGTCCAGGCTCTATGACCCTAAACTAAGATCTCCAATCCGTTTGTCCCACACGATGTTAAACTATAGTTCAAGAACTACGTATGGCTTGATTCCCATCCTTATGGGATACGTAGTGATGTCCAACATTTCCATTAAGGACCCAACCACAACATGATTATGGTTAGTATTGATTTGTGTATCTCTGAATACATTGGAAAATACCCATCATTATGTGTCATAATCCTAACCATAAATATTTTAAGTTCTTCATAACCATTTTCTTGACTTCTAGTCACAAAAATGTCAAACTTCTGAGAATTCTATTGCCAAACTATGCAGTACGTTCCCTTATGCGGCCTTGCACAAAGAGTCTCCATAACATATTTTCCAGCCAAAAGATGCTATTATTTGAATATACAGCCAATGCCCTTAGGTGGCCCTGTATTATTCAACCCCAAATGGGGTTTTCAGATACTGGTAACTTCATTCTTGGGAGGAAAGATTATTTTGTCCTAATTTGTCTTAATGACAATATTTAAGGATTTGAAAAAATAGTCATCCTTAACATACTTGTCCCATATCCTTTTCCATGATCAGAAAGTATTCAAGTCTATGTTTTATGTTCTCCTTCCCTACGTTTGGGTCAGACATTCTTAGGAGTGATGTCCATCTAGTTCATTGACAATCCTGTTTGGAAATATCTTCTCCATATTCACGTACCACTTTCCATACAGAAAACTCTATAATTTGGAAAATTTGAATCTCCATAAACTTTCACTGGATTTTAGCACTAGGAATGTAAATTTCTGAGAGTTCTTTTTCCTGACAATTCAGCATGTGACCTTAGGTGTCCTTGCATAAGTAGTCTACATAACGGACCTGTCAGCCAAAATATGCTATTTATTTGACTATGCAGCCAATGCCCTTAGGTGGCCGTGCATAATTCAACTCCCTAACGGGTTTGTTAAATAATGGAAACATAATTATTGGGAACTACTTATTCTAATCCCTTTTAGCTCTTTTTCATATCATTTATTAGATTAAAATACTACTAAATCATAGTTTACATATTTTCCCTCATACTTGAGTATGGTACTATATTTTCAGATGAATTGTCAAGGAATTGAGTCAATTATAATTCATTCGGTCAAAGCTATTTTGACCTTAAACACTAGCCACTTTATGTCCGACGTGGATGACTTTAAACTGACCACAAAAGACAAGGGAACTCTGAATAAAAGTCATGTTCTAGCTCACTAAAAATAAATTTTTTATGATTTAGGTAATATCAAGAACTTAAAAGATTCAAAGATTGTAGGGATATTTATAATAATCCTAGTAAAAAAATAAAACTATGCTCACTAGGCCCATTGTCTTAAGTAAATTTAATGAAGATAGAAAAAGAGAATGCAGATACAAATGATTGAAGGTGAAAGTGTTTTTCATTGATGCACAAGAGTTAGTAGGACATCCACAAACTGGAGTCTCTTCTATTTTTCAGGAGTTACAAAAGACATTCAACATAACTCTTCATTTGATTTACAACATCCCGAGCTTCATCAGAAGCCACCTAGAATTCATTCATTCAACTGGATACCATAAGATATGAAATGATACCAGCTCTTCTTGTAACAATTGTAAAAGAATTTTCTTGAGTTCGGTTTGAGAAAATTTTCTGCTGATCAAACAGGGACTCTGTTTCTGTCTAAAAGACTTGGAAGATGGATACATGGATTTGAGAATGAATCATTTGAAGTAAAGTTCCATTTGGAGAGACTAATATTTTCAGATATTTTTCTAATACCATATTTGACTTCCCTCCACCAACCAGAAGTGGAAAACATTTCATCCCATAGGTTATCCATTTTCATGTCTTCATGGAAATGGCATGCAGGAAAAATTTTAAAGTTCACACCATTGATGTTGCTCTTAATGCACAACATAACTGAAATAGAGGAGTAGTAGTGCAGCTGCATCTCAAGCATATAATTCATTGCATCTAGAACATTGACTCCTTGTAGATGACCATGACCATATAGAGGTAGTTAGATGCTCTATGGGAAATTAAGATGATATTTCTTCAAGTACTTAGCCAAATCCGGGAGAGTGATGTCACAAATATCATAGTAATCATGGCCAAAAATGTTCCTCATGTCATCAATCCACTTGCTAGCCAGTTCATCAGCCGTTCCGATTCTCTTGGGAGCCTTTAAATCTGCACAAGATTTGAATAAATTAACTCTTAAATTCATTGATTTTTCATAAACTTTGTGAAGAGATTTCAGAAAAAATGGAAAAGTAATTAAGGAGTGAAAGTATGAATGTGTCGTGAAAGTGTTAATGCAAGTTTTTGGTGCGCAAGTTTCACTGTGCAAGTCATATTACCTTGAAAGCATCGTGACAGCGAAGAAACAACGGAAAATGAGTAACTTGCGCGAAGAAGGTGACCTACGCGGTGAGAGCTCGAGAATCTGGAAATCAGATGCTATGTGTGGAAAATGACCACATATTAATAGGCCAGTCCGCACCCTTGCTCGCCGATGCATGTGTGCTCCATCCAGTGCGCTCTAGCCCAGCACGACGCGCACCTGCACTATGACAGTTGTGTGACTCGCACCTGCGTGCCTCTTTCCCATTGGTTTTTTTCTTTTCCTCAGAGTCACATCCTCATTCATCCGGATCCAACTCTAAGGGGGGACTTTTGTTGATGCTCCTTTTCGTCACATTGTGTAAAAAAATGTAAAGGGAAATACCTTAAGTCCAAATTGATTCATCCTTTGAAGAAAAAATCAAAAATTGACAAAGGCATGAACAAGGCTTCAAAAGAACATGTGCCGCGCAAGTTCCATCACTGTCATGCAAGTTCACTTAAGCGACGCCTAATGGTCATGCAAGTGACTTGATAGCCCTATGTGATAACCATTTGGGATCTTCTCCAGCCTATAAATAGACTCGATGGGCCCCCCATGAAAGGAGGATTTTTTCTAGAATTCACATATAGAGCTCTGAATGCCCAAGTTTCTTCTTCAGGTCTTCTGAACAATTATAAAGAAATTATTTACCTAGAATGGATGGTATAAACAAGGGTAGTAAGGTATAAGTGTTATAATTCACTAACACTTGAGCTCCCTCTTCTGGAATGCCTCTTGGGATAATACCAAGGTTTTTAGCCAAGTCTCGCCCAAGTATTACCCTAAGGACTGACAACCGCGCAAGTACCCATGTGTCGCGTAGGTGTTCATGCACATCCAGAACTTGAGTGCCAAAGCAGTACATGCACGCCTACTAGGACGTGGGTGCCCCTTCCTTTTTGGGTGCCCTTCTTTCCCATTTAACCCTTATTATTCCATTCCACCTCCCCTGTTCAAAATTCGTTCTCTGAGACACTCTCCAAAGCCTTTTATGGCATGTTTTCTTGATTAACTTCCTTATCTGAAAGGAATTATATGGAATATCTCTCAAAACCTAGTGATTTACAAATCTTTATGTCACTAAATATTGATATTTCATTCATTCAACCTCATACATTAAGATGAGAGAACCCATTAAACTGGGCCTCCTTTTTAGGAATAACCCCCAGTCTTAATTCTCAATTCTGGACATTCTCCTAAAGCGTATGCCCCAAGTCCCCTAATCTGGGCATCCTTCTCAGGAGTAAGCCCCAATGTTAATATTCCCAAATCTGGGCATCCTCCTAAAGAGTAAGCCCCATGTCCTCATTAACCTGGGCCTCCTTTTTAGTAGTAAGCCCCAGTCTCAAATATGGGAATCCTCATTAGGAGTAAGCCTCAAGTCCCTTAAATTCTTCTTAACCAATCCTAATTTAATTTTGATATGGATCTCTTTCTCAGGAGTAAAACCCAATCGTATGTCCCCTCATAATTTGGTTCTCCTTTTCATGAGTAAGCCCCAAATTATATTACCCAAATCTCCATAAAGTACATATACCATTATGGACCCTGTTATTGGATTTCTTCCCTGAAGTAAATCCAAATCTTCATCTATTTGGGCTGTCATATATACATAATCCCCACATTATTTCTTATGATTTCATATTTCATGGTACAACTGTCTGGTTTTACCAATACCTCTTGTTTCTCACACTGAGCATGACTCACGTGAGCTTAGAGTATAAAAGTAATTATGACATCTTTCATTGATCCATCAATCATAAACATCATATTCCCTTATTTGAACTACATGGGTTCTGATTCCTTTTCCCAAACAAAGGATACGTAGGTAAACCATCTACGGGTACGATCCCAACTCTGAAATAATCAATGTCCTTCTGAACGACAATAAACATCAAGTGTCCCACCGAGTGGCTTTAAAACCAGTATGGTCATCATAATGACCAAGAGACTTTTATGTATCAAAGGATACCATTGACTAAGAATCTCTAACAAATACAGATGATTCTCTATCGATGAAAAACTTCGAATACATATAAAAGATTCTCTAAATTTCCTACATATCAATCATTGATTGTTAGATCTAAAGGAAAGCTCATTTTATAATTGGTAATGTAATAAGGATTCACGAAGATAACTTAAATCTATAAAGAGAGTCCCGGAGTAGACAATAATTCCCCTAAAACGGTGTGATGAGTCCGACCTCCCATCCTCTTGACCAATGCAAATTTCTAAGCCTCATCAGTCCACAACTAATTAGCACCTACCACTGGAAATTAGGTTCAAATGGATATGGAATCATTTGATGTTATCAGTTCTACGAAAAAACACGTTAGAAACCGCTTGGAATTTTTGAACCTTAAATCAACGAGGTCATCCAAAATTCCAGAGGAAACCGTGTACATAATACCAAACCATAAAAAAATAATGAAATATTTAGATAATGAACCCCGACCATTTACTGTTGACATTCACAAATGATATTTAAAATCTAATATTATAAAAATAACTATATAAAATATTAAATTACTTCCATTATTGTGTTATTAAATCACATATATTATTTAATTATAACTATTTACAACACATATATTTTGAAATTATTGTTTGTTTTTTTCAATGGATGTTATCAGTTTTCAATGTTTCATGTGGGTTTCTTAATGTATATATAAGGTATCGTTATTTGATACAATTATATTCATTAATGTATTATAAAAGGGGTTTAATTAATATTTTTTCAATGATTTATAAACCCTCATGTTAACTTGTCGGAAATTTTTTGGTAAATATTTTGAGAATGAAATCCTTAAGACTCTTATTCCAGATAACATTATTATTTCAACAATTATAATTTTAGTGATTGTTACTTTTTATGTTACCATTAATAAAAAATATTAAAAAATAATACTTCTTAATATTATGTATAATAATCAAATAAATTCTTTTTCCTATCCATATTTGGTATTGGCCAAAATCATAATATGACATTCATTGAAGTTTTAGTACTCACATCACATGGGAAACATTTTCATTTTTTAACGGTTGATGGAAATTAAGGAATTGATTACAACGTTAGTATAAAAAAATTGTATATAATATTGATACCCATTTAATTATATATATATATATATAATGAGATAAGGTAGAAGAATAATGAATAGAATATAAATTAAAAATGAGTGACATGGAGTCCTCACCTCAATACTTAGAACCACCACAAAGAAACATTTTAAATTGGACTTCTGTTGAGACTGGCATGTCTTGATATTTGTGAATACACTTTTTTTAGAACTATTTAATCTAATATGATTTATATTTGTCGATAAATGTGGTATGAAAGGGCTCAATTTATAAGTTAAACTGATGTATTTTCATTCAATAACCTAAATTTATATTACAAGCACATCACACTCAAAGGAATTTTGGATATAGTAGTGAAAAATTAGCGATATGGTATATCCCCTTCTTATTCAACCTCACACACACACAAATTAGGAATATGTTTTTGGATATTTTGGGGATTTTACCATTTAATTAGTTTTCAAATTAATTTATGATTAGTTTCATTACCTATTTCATATCAAATTGGAAACATATTTTTAATTAAATATTTATATATAACATATTAATTATTTTGAATAATATTATATTAAATTTGAAATGAAGTTATAATATTTATATTCTATTTTTAAAAAACATAAATTTTAATGAATGTGTAATGAAATAAAAGCCAATAAAAAATATATTCATTATGAATAATAAATACATTTTTAACACAAGTTAATATGTATTGTTGATGCCACTTCGGTGGTGGTGTGGTGGTGAAGGTGAGTTTCCAAACACGGTCGTTCTTTTGGAGGTACAGGGTTCAATTCCTGGGAGTCCACTTTCGGGGGGTGAGCCTCTCCCCTGGATCCATCCACCTTTCCGGGTCTCCCAGATTCTTCTGGGCGGGAAAACTAAGGTGCGGCCCAACCGCTGATGGCTTGCTTTACCGATCCATCACTTCTGGGCTGTTACCCTCGAGTCTCTCTTCCATCTCGGCTGGAAAGGGCTCCTTCTCGGCTAGGGAGTTGCCTCTGGGCGCTACGTCTTCGTGGGGGAGGGGGGTTTCTCTGTGTGGAGGGTTTGAAAAGGCCACATAGGGGAATTCCCTTTTATAAAGATAATATGTATTTTTGATTTATGTGTTATTTATTTTCTTATGAATAAAAATTTATTGTTATTATATTTTAAAATAAAAGAAAATATGGATAATTGTGAATCAAAAATTACAGGAATGGGTCCAAAATATTTTTCTTCTAATATAATATTATTTCCAAAAAGACAATTTAGGGATTTAAAATTCAATATACTATTTTTAATCGATTTATTTCAATCCCAAAATAAATATATATATTTAACCAATGTTTCAATAAATTGTTAAATCATTCAAAAAAATTAAGGATATTAATTTTTTTTTAAATATTATTTAATCATTCACATAGAAATTCAATATTTTTTATAAATTAAAAAAATCATCAGAAGTTAATTTTTAAATTAGTAAGATGAAAATAATATAATTTTTATGTAATATAATTTAGGAAATTAAAAAAATTAACTTTCATTTGAAATTATGAATAAAATCACTTTTTATTTTGATAGTTTCCACCTTGTGTAATAATATTAAGATATAATTTTAGCTTTATATTTTTTATCCTTAAATTTTGTAATCCCAAGTAATCATAGAAGTAAATAAATATTATGATTTATAAATATCATTTTAGGGATTCATATTTATCATAGTTTAATAAATAACTTTTATATAATTTTTTAATTTTAAAAGGAATAGTTTTACATAACTTATGTATTCTTCCATATTTTAAATGGTTTTATTTAATATTATTATTTTTTAATTTAGAAATATAAACTAATAAAATGGAACAAAATTTATAAATCTAGATGTCTATATAATCAAACAATTTTTTTGGGTTTTATGAAATAGTTCATTTTTGGTTGAATAGTCAAAATACCATTTTAAAAAATAAATTAATTTTTAGAGATTACCATTATATAATATGACACTACTATTTGTTAAATGTTATTTTTAATCTAAATATATATTAAAAATTTATATAATTAACCCTTTAATATAAATTTAATGTAAAAATCTATGTTTGGAGTTTATGAAATTAATGAAATTTATTATTCAAATATATAATATTTTTAGTAATTTCTATTTAAATATTTTTTTTTAAATGATTATTAAATTTTAGTTTTCTAATAAAAACAAATCCCTTTTTATTTTACATAATCCAATAAATTCAATGTGAATCCACATTCTAGTCGATTCTTTTTAAATATATTTTTTCTATGATTATAATTTTTTATTTCTAAAATAAGATCTCATTGAGTTTTGTTACATTATAAGAACATTAAATTTTACTAGTTCGTGATATTAAATCATTTAAAATTGATTCAACAGTAAGAATCAAGGTGTTTATCTTTATTAATGATATGATATTTTACCATGGTAAATGTATGTCACCGTGGTAAGTGTTATGATGGTTAATAAGAGTGTTAAACAATGATATATGGATTAAAATATCATTAATCCTTGCCTAAATTTTATAAGTGGAGTTGATATCGAACATAAATTATTCTATCAAAATAATTTTACACACATTTCTGGCGAAAATCAGTTGTTATATTTCAGTTTTCTTATTATTTTTATGGGATTTAGTCCTCCAACATATTAAAGGAAAATCATATCCTCATTTTTCCACACCTATTGAGATCTTTATCATATAAAATGTCATCCAAAATCCCTCCCCAAAACATTTTTCTAATAAACATTAGTTCTAGTATCATTAATATACCAATCCTTGGATGCATATGGTGTAATGAAATAAATTATATTAAATAAAGAAGGTTATGCTTAACCAATTTATTTCATGATTAATGCATCATATACGTATATGAAAAAAAACTATTATAGTATAATGTAGTCAATATATTTAATTTAATAAAATATTATTATACTTATATAAAAGTATTTTATACATCCCATCCATCCCAAATGAAATTGATAACTTCACTCATGAGTATGTGTGGACCGGTACATCTATGAAGAGATGTGTTTCATTTTTCATAACCTTTTAACATGGATGATTATTATTATTTAATTGAATCATATATATGGGTTATTTATGCAATAATGATTATTTTTAATGAAATAATATTACCAACCTACATAACCTCCCATACGTTGGAAAATGATAACATTTCTCAAGAATATGTTGTTACTACCACCTCTCTAAAGATATGCAATTAATTTTTCATTTTTCCTTCATATGGCTCATTATAATGATGGATTTAATGAATAAAAATTATTTTTATACTATAATACAAATTATTCATGGTTTAAAATATACCTTCTTTCCTTCCATTGTATCCCGTAATAAATAAAAACCCCACTCATTTATACATGATGAATTCCGCTTCCATGAATAACATAAATATTTGTTTATTATAACCGTATATAGATTGTTTTAAGTATATATTGAATTTAAATAAAAATATGAAAAGAATATTTATGAATTTGGAGATAATGGAACCGGGAAACATGTTAAAATGGTTATCACATCAAAATTATTTTGAACCTACGATCCTCAAAAAGTCTAAAAGGAAATTAACAGTTTCTATACTAAATAAAATATGTTAATAAATTAAATAAATGGAATAGTAATCATAAATATTTTTAAGAAAGTAAATAATTAATATATTATTATAATTTATTAGTTAGGTAACAAATGACGAAATTTGAGGCTCATTGTAAATGATTATTCTTTAATTTAAATTTCAATTATTTTCTATCTAACTCTATTTTTAATATATATTTGTTTTTAAATTATATTTGAATAGTTTTCCTCTCTAAAAAATTATTAATGAATAAATCCATTTTAATATACCATTTCTTTTATATATTAGTTTAAAAAAAATTAAATTTTCCATACATGAAATTTTTACTCTTACTACCAAATTAAAAACTAGTTTTTTTATATTTAAAACAAAACCACATGTTCCCACCATCATAACCATTAATGTTTATCAATATTCCATCTACATGGTAAGTGGTTATTGAACATTTTTTTGATCATCGGTTGAAATGAATATTATTATGGACATATGGATGTAATGTTTTTTCTATAAATTTTTAAGAGACATTAAAAATTATGATGATTGATCTTATGATATTACTCCCTAATAAATTGGTTAATGACTTATTAACTCAAGAAGAGATTCTTGAATTTACAAGATAATTTTTTATTCCATACGTTATAAAAATGAATAGAAAATGGTGATAAATATAATTCCCCAAGGTGTGGTATATTGGTTTCATATGCTTATGATTGAATTTAAATTTAAATACTTTGATTTCAAGAAGAATGCATACAATCATTTAAAATATAAGGGAGACTTTTAAAAAATTATGAGTTATTTTTTTTTTCAATATACTATAATGATTTTTTTGAGATTTAATGTGTTTTAATATGTCACTTTGGAAAATTGTTGAATTTTATATGTAATTATTATTTATTTTATTTGAACTTTTTTTATTAGGAAATAGTTATTCATTTTAATGCGTTTACATTTTTTACTAGATTAAAATGTTTTCTTTATTTTTATATCACATCATATTCAGTTTACACTCATCCCACAATTTAAAATTTATTCCACAAGATATAGTAATTTGTGCAAACTTTTTCATGTTGAATATTTTGTATATGGATAATCATGGTAGAAGATCTATAGGAATCTTTTTGAAAAAATTATATAAATTTTATAACCTATTTTGTGGATAAAATCACAATATATATAATTAAATACATGTTCATGCCATTATGTTACTATTTGTCTAAAATAATAAATCATAAAGTTCATGAAAATGTTATAATATAATTATATCATTTATACTCGTTTTATGGGGTGTTTATCTTATGAGTTGTTATATTTTTTATCCAAATCATGAAACCATGATTATTCACAATGGTTCTCTACAATGTAAACATAAAGGATGTGGTGGGAAGGCATACTGAGGATAATTTTCTTTTATATCTAATAATCCAAAATTGTTGGAGTTAGAGATAACATGTTTTTCAGTATTTTTAGAAAATTAATTCAATTAATAAATTATAAAATAAATAAAGTAAAGTGTCTATAGAAAAACATTTCATTAGAAAAAGCATTGTATATTTTTAAAATATTTCATCTCATTAATGTATAACTGATGAAATAATTCTCTGGGAATGAAATTATATGTTTTAGTTCAAACTTATCATCAAAATATAACTTTTACAATGTATAATTTTAAAGTTGATGATAATCATTTCTTGTATTTTATTAATAATTAAAATAGAATAGAAAATTTTAACCATCATGTAGATGATCATAAAGGATACTGTTATGATAAATATATCCCTAATTTTCTTTGAGAAATAGGATGTATAGATTGTTTATAGTATTGACACATAGATAAGAGTACATATATTACACATATGAAGAAACTTTTACTATACTTCCCATGTATGGAGAAAATTTAATTATTTATCATTATAATAATATTGATTGATTATACACAAGAGTAAAACAAATAATATATATCATTTTTTCTTATTATAAATAGAAAATATTTATGGAACGGATTTTATTGATTCTTGATCCCATAATGGTTGACCCCTATATAAAAAATAATATTCTTCATGCACGTCATTTTGATCCATCCCTTTTTCAAAAAATTTAATTTTTTTAAATTATTCAACCTCTCTTATAGATCCTCATATGGATACACTACTACTTTTTCCTCCATGGGATTTGTTACCCTATCATCTATTAATTATATGTATAAGACTATAAATTTAGACTCTCCGAAAAACCATAAAATTTATCATATTATACTCATATAACCTCTCACAATATCCAACCACTACCATATAAACTTCTCACGATGCAATGTTTTGTCAATGATTCCCTATCTTGTGATCTGTTACATAGCCACCCAACTCAAACACTACTACAACCTTAGGTATCTCCACTCCCACTTTTTGACACGTCTCCAATAACCATCAACAGGAAAACAACTTTATCACACTATAATGGTAAATATTTTTTTCTCTGGGTTTTCTATTCTGGTTATTTATCATATTGTTCAAATTTTTCCCAAAATTTCCTCTAATTTTCATGATTTCATTTAATTCATCTCACATATACCCTCATGTAATAATTTCATTTCATAGTTCATATTATTTCTCTGTTGAAAATTTATTTGTGTGGGATTTTTGTATTTCTAGTATAGGGATTATAATGAAAATAGTAATATTCAATTGATATTAATTTATTGATCTATATTTTACTAAACATGTTATAATTCTTGGTTTATAGTTGTTTTTGTTCATCACTCAGGAACCCTCTACCATTAAACAATCCATTATATCTAATGCTAATTATTTATTCATTGGGATGTCCTATTGTGTATATGATGAAATTTTGAGAATTTGGAATATTTTGGTAGTAACGGTTTTTTTAGATGGATCCCTCCTTCAAAATTTTAAAGAGCATAGTCATCATCATGTCATGTGTTATATCTTATAGAAATAATTTTATTTTGACATTTATTTTCTTATCTTGGATGTTGTTTTAAATGGACACTCTCTTTCCTCCTACAGATAATGGTGTCACACCCTTCATCCTTCTAATCCTTTTAAATTCTCTTCTCAAACTCATATTTTAGTTCCTCAATATGGGTACCATATTCTCTAGGATCATATAATCAATATATATTCTATATTATAGGATGATAATATTCTGTAATATCTAGTGAATTTTCCATTGATTCCCCAAACCCCTCTATTTTCTTTTACTTCCTTCAATGATCAATGAACTAATTATTAGATAAGTTCTTTAAATTACATCACAAATGATGTTTATGTTGTACCCTTTTTCAGCTCAGTAAAATTATTTAAATTTATATTTAAATTATCATTACGCTTTTGATAAGAAACTCAAGTTTCTAGTGAATTATTAGATCCATTTACTATGAGTGATGGATGCTTGTACTGAATTTTAAATTCAAGGTTTGGATCTCCCATGTACTCTAATATGGGTCATTCATATGATATAACTGGTTGGTAATCTTCCTTAGATCTATTATTGAAGACCACCTACCCATTTCTATGTTTCATCATGATTCAGTTATCTACATTATCACTGAATTCATCTCTATCTCAATTAACAAAAGTTTTGATATACTAGATTTATTATAAGATAATCCGAATCTACCAACCCTTAATATGAATAATGTATCTCAAAACTAGAATTTACTCCCCAATATGGCGAGGAAACAACTAGACTCAAGTCAAAATGGTTTTCAAGAAGTGTGTTTTATCCTATAATAAAAAATTTTCCCATGGACTCCAAGAACTATCATGTATTTTTAGTATTCTATACTTCTTCATAATTAATTCAGGGGGCTCAAGTCTTATATTAAATATTTTTACATCTTAAAAGATCTCAATGCTTCCAATATATAGGTTGTGTAAATGCCAATGAAATAATAGAATATATATCATATATGGATCCTCACATCGAATCAAAGGGATAAGAACAACTTCTAGGAAAATCAAAATAATTATCAAATCTCTATCATGAGGAGAAGAAAGGGTACCATGGATATCTTAATCTAATCAACGTTGTCATTACAATTGATGTGTCCCTTATAAATTATTTAATGTTTATAATGTATGTTTTCATTAAATATAATGACATGGACATAGAAAAAATGGGACATAAATTTTAAAATCAATCCTACACCAACAACATGGTTCATTGGTGGGAAAGCTGACATTTCCAACGGGTCATGCCATCACATTGAGTTGGTGGTATACGTGAATTTGGTGTGACTTGTTTTACATAAATAATTTTAACCCCATAATTAAATCCACTATTATGTGTTATGATTAGTTGATCCTAAATAGAATAAAAATAATAAAATATAGATAAAGAAATTATGTATGCTTCAGTATTAAGACATATCCATTGCATTCTAGTTTGACCCCCAATCATAGATTCACCTATATTATCTTATTATAATTTAAAAAATTTCATGAAAAAGTGTTTCTACACCACAATACAATAACATATAGTTTATCATAGTTGTACCCCTAGTTGATCAAACTATTCTTCCTCGGTTGGTTAGAATCCCAAATTGCTCAACTGGTTTTCCCCCCAATCTCTTGAACCTCTTCATCAACATGTTAAAATACCCTATCAGATGATCATTCAACTCACTCAAAATATTTGATCAACTGATTGGATGATCGCATCATTTTCTTCCATGAGAATTCTCAATCACACTGGATATTATATCATCTATGAAAATTTTAACTTATGAGTTTCTTTTGATATAACATTGATGAACATAACATGGCCAACTACTATATTACAACACTGCTAAGGAAGATATTTTTTTATCGATAAAAGACTTCACCCCACATTTCACTCCAAGAATATATATGAATTTCTTCTGAAATAATTTTATAACTTACATCTAGTTATTCCTCTCAGTGATAATTAAAGGTAAATTGATTGTTCACTTTTAAACATTAATGAATTTATAAAACATAATTAATTTAATTGTCAATGTAAACATAAATTATTTCCTATGGATACAAAAACAAACCCATTCTATATTTTTTGTAGATTTTAGTATTTTGGTTATCATGAAAAATAATAATTCCTTCACAAATTAGAACACCAATAGGGTTTTCCAATTTATAAGAATATTATTTTCATGATTTCAAGTTTTATATATCATGAACATAATTCATAAAATCATGCTGAAAATGAAAATATTGTTCATAGATTCATTAATCATTATACTAATAATACACTTCATATTAATTATGAAAAATAAAATTTTAATATTATATGTCCTTCATGCATGTTTTCATGTAATTCCATTTTACTCAATGTACCACCTCCAAATCATATACTTATAGATTAACAAATTAATCATGCATTACATTTTCAATAAAACATAGTCTACTCTTAATAATATATCACTATTTGGTTAATATGTTTATGAATCAACATATGAAATCTATAAGATCACTTTTTCATAACATTTTACACAAAATAATATTTTATATTTATTCTTCACATAAATAAAATGTTATGATTCTATGTTCTTCATTTAATATTATATGTGAGTTCACTAACTCCATTGAAAAACATAGTGTGGACATGGAAATTGGTTTTCTGAATCACTTTTCATCATCATTAAAACACAAAGGATAAAGAACAACATGGACTCATGGAATAAACTTTTGAAATTATAGTTCTTGTAAGTCTCAATTTATCTCTCAATAATCACACATGGATATGAAATGAGCTCATTATAATGAATGAGATTCTTTTTAATGTTTATATACATACAATACACTAACATAGTGCACCATAAATTTTGATATTAACCAATTATATACTCATTCAAGTAATAACTAATAATTGTGTCTTTATATAATTATTTTTCTCCACAATGGATCTGGTTAGTTTGATCTTCTTTATTTCATGAAATCATAGTTTCTTAATTATATGACCTTCATTATTTGTTTAGGAAAATAAAATGGCTCATAGAAGGAACGATTTGAACCCTTATAGTTGCAGAATATAGAAAATCGTATGAACAAAATCGCTTAAATTATCTCTATGTATAAGAAACCCACAACCAAAGATCAAATGACCAATATCAACATCATTAGAAAACTTCAATTAATTATATATTTTTAAATATATATCTATATTAATGTGATAAACTAAATACAAGATCAGTTATAATCAAACTCACATGTTCTGTTTTATATACATGCGTGTTGGTATATTACGAGATGCGATTATGAGGTTCGATCCCATTACATGATAGAACAACCTTGTATTGGCCCCATTTCTTTCATGTTTTCATAACTAAGTAGTACCATCCCACATAAGTAGTGGTTGTGAATAAATCATAGTAGTTGGGTTGGATGGATATATTATGGATATACTGAAAATAAAATTTTCAATTTCACTTTTCTAATTCATGAATGAATCTTCCTTACTCCAAAATGCATCATGTGAAATTTAAATACATTTGACATTGATTTTTTTATTCATACTAATGTTTCATCCTATATCATAATTGAAACAAGCATTTATGAAATTAATAATTGTTAAAAAATAGTCACAATTAGAACTTATTGAATTTTCATCATCTAAACACAATGAAAATGATTTCAATTTGAAAAAAAATTTGGTTCCTCAATCACCAACAATAAAAAAATTCAGTACCCACTTAATTTTAAAACTCAATGATATCTTCTCAACCAAATTTAAAATAATTTCAATGAAATATGCATGGGAATGAATTATCATATGAAAAAAATCATATTATAAGAACACGAACTTATCTTATGAAAATTTATTTATGATTTTCTCCAAAGAAGGATATAATGACCACATTCGTAGAAATCAGTTAAAATTAAACTACTATTAGTCAACATGTGAAATATTACATATATAAAATAAGGGTGATCATATTTAAAATCAACGATGAAAATTAATTTCCAAAAGATTATAGCAATACTAAATGATCTTCTTATATATTCATCAAAATAATTTAAACTAAGATCTTCATAAATCTATTAAAACATAAGAAAAACCATTCAAGTGGAAAAATGGTGATCCCCTTTTCTAGTTAAATTTACAATTATCTTCAAATAATCAATGTACCCAATTTTAGAATTAATTATTCATAATAAATATAGGAAAATGAAATTAACATGACTTACTGATGGTATGGTTCAATATCACGGTTTTTTAAATCATGAATTATCATATTTATAACTTACCAAAGCATATGATATTCGTGAGATATGAAATTAGATATAAATATTTAGTGATTTGTCTTATACCATCCACCTCTTGATATGCACTTAATACACCTACATCGTGATGTGATTTCATCAGGAATAAGCATCATTATTCACTTAAATATATTTTAAATAATGAAAAGGTATATTATAAAGCCAATAGTGTTCCATAATGGATAAAATTCTAGATAAAAGTTGTTTATGTTTTTTTAAATGTAGTCTTTCCTTTATTACATGTTATATCTTAAATTTCCTTCATGAAGAAAACACAATGTGTATATGTGAATAATGAGGTTCTTGAATTCTCCGCAGTTAGTTAAATGTGGTTTAGAGTTTCATCTCATACGAAAAATATTCATTGATGTAAAAGGCTTATTCACATTTTATGTTAATGAGATCATAATTTTATATTAATTCTCCATCACTCAGGCCACATATAAATATATAGGAACTATTATCATGACTTATTTAAGAACATTATCATTCTATAAATTGTGTGTAGACTTCTTTTCCTCACACTATATGTCATAGGTGTTTTCCCATTCTTCGTGAAAATTTATTCTTTTCCCGATAACCATGTTAATAAATTTTCACTAGAACTTATATACATATTACACCGCTCAATCTAAACTGTAAAATTCATTATGTATCCACAATATTAGTTAATGGTTATGAGTATTCATAAATATTTATACATTTAAACATATGGTGTTTACTTTGAATGTTATTTTATTAAGTGGGGAAATATTGATAACTCTATATCCTTCTGTGGATAAAGAAATTTTATAAGTCATGTTGTTCATGAATTAAATTAATTATTCAATATATATGGAATTAATTTGAATGTAAATAAATGCTGGGGCCAAGTATTAATATTTTTCCCTATGAATAAATTGTTATCATTAAATAAAATCGTTGTCCTAGATAAATATATTCATACAGGTGTTTTAAATTATCTTGTGAATTTTATTTGTAGTATAAGTTTTCATGTTCCACATACATGATTTCAAAAAATAAATAATTTCTATGATTTATATTTATTAATTCATATGGATGATATTTTCACTATGAATATATATATATATGCATTTTATTACCAATTTATTAATTAAATGGAATGGTTTTCAGTTATTTTCCTTTCATTATTGATTTTTCATTTCAAATTATTTAAATTTCATGGCTGTTCTGTTATTTAACATTACATATTGAATATGATCATTGTTTCATTATTTTATGCACTCTTTTAAACCCTTATTGAGAATATTCACTCACCAAATTTCGATTTCATTCAATAGGATTCTATGGTATTAAAAATGAATCATGTGTAGAGATATGATAAATGGAATTAAGATAATATCAAAAAAAATAATGTACAAATTTGTGGATTCATTTATAATAAAATAATTTTATATGTATCTATTATACAAATTCTACATAACTAATCTGCCTTATTGAAAATTTTTCTTTATATCAATTGAAAATATAATGGTAATAGGCTGTGGATCTAGGTTTCTGAGGTCATGGATTCTACAAACCACCCACTATATTCTTCCCTCTCTATCATTATACAATTCAAACATCCACACACAACCCACCTAAAATAACTATATAAAATAAAAAAGAAATTTAAATCACCCTTTATTATTATCAATTATTAAAAAAAATTCTAGCGTGAAAAATAATTTTGAATTCAAATAAATTGAATTATTTGATCTGGTCAATGAAATCCCTTCCATAATAAGCTTAATCAATATTTTTTTATCAATATAAAAACATCATGAAATATTTTTCCGTTATCATTGAAATTTAATAATGAGATCCATCGACAAATAATTAGTGAAAAAAATACAATATAGTCATATTAATGTGAAATAATCACATTGACTTAATTTATCTAATTTTTTCCCTTCAACAAACAATCAAATTCAACATCATTTATAACATGATAATTTCACAATACACCTCAAGAAAATATAATGTGTATTTACCATAATGGAGAAGATATGTTATCCTTCATTGGCGGTGAAAAGGATCAAAATGATAGGTGATCATAACTTCTTACTCAACCAATTAACATCAATATAATACCCCTATATATGAAACATTATCATATGTCTTCCACTAATGTACAAAATAATTCACCTACAAGTATAGTTATCTCATGTGTATACCCAATTACCCTATATGACCAGTTATAATACTCTAGTCATTATTATTTATATATTCTCCTTAACAATCATTTATCTTATTTAAATTAATTTTTATATGTAACAAATCTAGATATGTAGTATGATATTCAGCTATAATGATGACCTAACATAGGAAACATGTATATGAATAATCCTATATGCAATAAAATATTCTTGTACATAGAATCATCCACATAGTCAATCACATATGAATATGATTACACACATTTATAACATATGTGTATTGAAATGTATTATTCCTCACTTCATTAACCATTTTCTAGAGCATCATCATTTTCACTGTTTTTCACATCTTTCTTATTCTATTCATCACTAATGAAACAATTTTCAGAAATCATAAAAATTAATTCCATGAAATTTAGGAATTATTTTATTTAAGTAAACATTATCAAATAATATTAAAACTCGTATAAAAAGAACTGATATATATGTTTAATAAATATTCAAAACTATAATTACTCCAAAAATATAGACTTCATATTTTTCACCACAAATAATAAGTAACCCCAAAGTCTACTCTGAACCCCCTATCAACAAATAACCACATAATGAAAAAAATAATATATATATATATATATATATCCCTCCCCAACCCTCCTACCCACCACCAAGATTTCTTATCCACATAAAAAGACCACTCATATTAGGTATAACATGTAAGAAAAACGAACACATACATAGTAGAGGTATAAGTTATAAGCTATTTCATGAATTCTTGTTAAATTATATACCTCTTAAAAATATTTTATCAAAAACATCATGTAATGTAATTAATATATTTTAAATACTTAAATTTTATTATATTTATTTAATATGTTTTTTATACATCTTCTATATCATCTTGAAAATGAAAATGCCTCTTGCGTGTACATGTGGACTACCACGTCCACGGTGAGATGTGTTTAATTATTCATTAAAAAATAACATATTTAGATATAAATATGGATTTACATTATATATACAAATAATATTAAAAAAATATGATATTTAAAAGATGAAATATTATCTATCATTTTACCCTCCTATATATAGTAAAATGATAAAATCAATCCAGAATACGTGTGGACAATCATCTCTACAAAGTGATATATTTTTTATTTCTTCACAAATTTAATATTTGGTTATAACATTATATTTATTCAATAAATATGATATTTCTAATATGTATATGGTTCATGAAATGTAACAAATTGTCTTCATTGTTCAATTTTCATTATTTACACAGATAAAAACGTTCTTCACGCATATGTGTGCACTTCAACCTCCATAGATGTCATATCTAATTTCTCATTGATGAATAAGATTAATATTTATAAAATTAAATTTAAGGTATGAAATTGATAGTTAAAAAATTAAGGTTTTTATATCATTTAACAATGATCCCATTGACTACGGGCCACAAAAATGGTTTTTTAACTGAATGACTTCAAAATGTATATTGTAAATATAATTGATTTTGTATCTAAATAAAACATGTTAATTATTATAATAAATTTAAATTTGATAGTATAATAAAAATAAAATATTTTATTAGAAATATAAATAAATAACATAATTATATAATTCTAATCTTAGTGAATATAAGATGATATATAAGAGTTATTGAAAATGGATTTTTCTTTATTACAAATTATAATGTATTACACCAAAATATTTTTCCTCCATATCTATGTTCTCTAAAATTAATTAAAAATTAGATTATATTGAATATAATTTTTTTTGTAAATCAATTTAAAACAATCCTTGAAAATTTCCATGATCATTTAATAAATAATTATTTAAATGTTTACTGTATAAGTAATTTTTGACTTATTTTATCAAGGTGTAAATGAATGGATTTAAATGTTTACCAACTGACTAGATTGTTTCATTCAGATATAGATTATTATTTATCAATCATACTAAACATGTTTTCATTGTTTTCATATAGAATAATACATTATAATATTTCATGGAATATTTAACTCTAATGATTTATCAAAAGAAACATATATTTTATCATATTTTATGAGATGTTTGAATATGATCTTGATCATTGGTTCAAATGAGTATTATAATGAAAAAATTGAAGATAATTTATTATTTTTTAAATAATGGTGAATAAAAACTTGACATGATTATTGGTGATCCTAGGATATAGATCTCTTTTGAAATATGTGATGATTATTGAATAGACAAGTGATAATTAGAATTAACTAATTATCAATTATTCCATACATGTGAAACGTTATGGAACATGTGTAATGAATTAAAGTTTCTAGGGAAATGACATGTTTTTTAATTTATTTATATGTGTTTTAAATAGAAATAGTATGAATTAATTTTTTTTTAAATTTTATAAATGTAAAATGTTATTTTTCAAGAATATTCTTTTCAACTGAATCTCATGTTTTCTTAGTGTACCATTAAATTTCTCTATGAATTATAATATTTATATATGTTCTAATTAATAAAAGGGTTTTGATCATTTTTTATTATAATATATATTATATTATAAAAAACTATTTTGTAAAAGGTAATATTTTAAATGTTATTTCATGGTTTTTACTAGACTAACTTGATTCAGTATTTGTATATACATTAGTAATATATGTTTTTCATCCCAATATTTTTAAAAAAATCCTACGATATAATTATTAGATGGAATTATAGTTTTGTAAATGTTTTTACTATATTGACTCTTAATAAATGAATGAAGCTGGACCTGAAATAAATTTTGGTGTAAAATGATGAAAACATTTTTTTTTCTAAAAAATGTACACTATTTGGATGTGTACTCCTTATAATATAATGTTGTTCTTACTTATTAAAAAATAGATATTTCAATGTTCAATTTAATATATGAATCATTAATCCACTATAATTTACTAATAATTATGGTTTGTTATCCTTATGGGTAAATATATTGGAATTACACAGTTTTCACCTATTAAATATTTTTTTGATACAATATAATATATTTGAGGTCAAATAAATGTTCGTAATTATTCAACATTTCTTATTTAGTATCCAAATTTTTTATTTGCTATTTAATAATTCATTTAGTGTAGTCTCATTACCTATTTTATCTAGTACCATATTACATTCTATATAGTTTGATTACATCATATATGATAAATATTTTACAATGAAATTATTTTCAAATTCAATTTCCTCAATAGTGAGTTCAGAAGTTGGGTTGGGTATCTAAAATCTAAACAATTAAAAATGGATGACATCAACAAAAGATTTAGAGATTTGCTAGAATATTCAAATGATATATGATATCATTTTTCCTATTCAAAATTTCTGATGGTGAGAAAAACCATAGACATAACTTCTCATTCTTAACAATCCATTTAAATCACTTCTATAGAGTTAATTTTAGGATGAAATTATTCACCACATGAAATTATAAATCTTTCATCTGGTTATCAGAAAAACAATTTAGAGTATATTTATATATATTTATAAAATTATAAATAAAAAATTCATTAATAATAGTCTACTCTATAAGTTATAGGCTAAAAAATTTCCCCTCTTTATCGTTATCCTAAAATATTAGAGTATTTCATAAGATCCAAAAAAATTATTCCTACAATGCCACTTAATTGAACGATTATAAAATATTATTTATCTAAAATTCTAAATAATGTAGATACTGATCAAAAAACATTAAAATATTTTTTCGAACAACCTTCAATTGTTTTTATATAGTTTTAAAAGTCCCTCTACACTACCCATTAGATTAATGATAATTAGAAGTAGTCAAATATATCTCAAGTTTTTGGTTCATAGGGATGAATCTATGATTAACAAAAAATTTCTTGAAAAAATTATATAAAATAAATGATTTATTTTTCACATAGTTATATTCAAGGTATAATTATATCAATGTTTTTATTTTCATGATAATTTGAAAATTGGATAATAATTTATTTTTTACCATTAAATTTATTTTTATTATTTCTGTAAGAATTTTTTATTTATGTCATATATTAATATAAAGTTCCATAGACATAATCTAAAATAATAATTATAAATTTTTAAATGTGTCCATCAGTGATGGATCCCATGAATATTTTTCAATAATTTCGCATGAAATTAATGCTAATGTAGATCGATGTATATAGTTTCATCCACAAGAGTTTTTCAATGAAATTCTATCAAAATAATTAATTTTTCAAAAAAATTTACATATATAATAATCCATATATTGTATCCTTTATATAACATCATTAATAGATAATAAATAACCTAAAATATTATGGAAGGACAGTATATATGTTGTATTAAATGTTTTCTAAAGACACCATTTCTAGATTCTATTTTTTTCAAAAAGTACAAATGTTATTGGTGGAAATAATTGGAGAAATTATTTTCCTCCAACCAAGCCTATAAATGAGTACCTATTATCCCATTGATGAAATCGATAATTTTTGTGATCTATTACATGTAATATATCCTTTTTTATTTTAAATGTAAATTTATCTAATAATTTCACATAAATATTAATTCCCTTTTATAATTTATTTATTTACCATTTTATTCTTCAATCGTGACACGTTTAACTAAATCCAAATGAGGACCTAATACTATTTCATGTTTTATGGATGGAGAGGTGTTCAATTGAGATTTTTATGCTTCAACCAATTTTATTTATTCTTTTATAAAATATTATATATAATTGAAAAAATATTTTTTGTGGTGATCAACCTATATACATCTCTTTTTGCCACTTCTTCTTGTTATTATATATGCCACTCCATCGTTATTATAATTTTTCATACTGAGGATAAATGTAACATTATATTGATAATTTGATTATGATTATATCGCATTCATAGGTTCGGTATGTGACAGTAAATATTTAAAATGGATGGCGTTAAATGGTGGGATGTATTTTAACGCTATATTAAATATTGATAATTAATATGAAAAAGAATAATGTTATTATTCACCGGTAACTCCTATATACTAAAACAATTTATCACTTAAATATTTTGTTTTCATTTGGGTTCATTGCTCTATTATTACTATTATATATATATATATATATATAAATTTTTACCCCATTAAATATTTAATCCCCCTTTATAATATAGTATATTTAATTATAATCATGGAAATGGGAAAATTGAATGTGAATGTTGAATCCTCAAGAGATCAACAAAAGGATTTATCATTAATGAATACTTAGTTAAATTATATTATTAATGTGATACTGATGAGAAATATCATGCATACCTACTATAAAATATAGATTACAAAGACTGTCATGATCTATTAAAATTGGTAGAGGCACAAATTGAGACCTCACTACATAATGAATATAGAGTCATGTATGATGTTTAAGGGTTTGATCCTCCATAATGGTAATGAAATGCATAGACATGGTATGGAGGTCTATAAGTTCCCATATAAAATTATTCCCCCTAGGATTCATTGAATGAATAGGTAAAAAGTTAATTTTATCATTTTCCACTTCTAAATTGGAATATCTATATATTTCATGCCTCGATTGGTATGTTCTATTTTATTCATTACCTACAGGATAACTAGAAATTACATCACATTTTCCATGACATCAGTCTTCATACAATCCCAGATAAAATTTTATATTAATTAATTGTATATTTTTGCCCGATAAAAGTTTTAAATTTATTTGTTCATCGTGATTCATTTTTTAATTCTATTTTTATGTCATGATTGGACTGAATTAATTATCTCTTTACAAAAATTAGCAAACCATCCTTTACGAATAACTATGAATGTATCATATTACTAATTAAATTAATCCTTTTTATAAAACCCTTATCTCTTTCTAGGATTTATTTATCATTCATAGTAATGTAGGATTAAAAATTTATAATATAATTAATGAATCTACATTTTACAAATAAAATTAAATATAAACATTACTAAATAGTAAAATAAAGGATCCTTATATATCCTCATCATAGTCATAAATCCATAGTTCATTATACTCAATGATGATGTTTCATTTTTCCATTCCCCAGAGGTTAATGTATTATGAAATCATAGTCCATGAGTTTTAATAACTATATTATTTACTATGTTGATATTTTTCTCATATAATATTTACCACTATATATTATGGTCTTTATATATCTCACATTTCTCATTGTAGTGGTAGTGACTCTATGTCTTCAATACATTCATTACAGATGAAAACTCTAGATAATGATGAGGTATTTCTATTAATTCTTGTTCAATTAATAAATGTATATTATAATTATCCATATAATTTTTTAAGGATATAGACTAGTCCTTTCGCTGATGTGCCTTTATTATTACCTATAATATGTATACTAATGGTAGATTCAATACATGTTCATTGAAAAATACATACTTTATGTACTCTAATAAATCATCATATTCCTTTTCCCATTTAGAATTTATCTCATTTCTTATGAAATAAGTTAACAATTTTGACAATAAATCGAAATTCTTACAAAAAATTATCAGTAGTAACAAATTAAACCCATAAAATAATGTGTCATTGTTATATATAATATTGTGGGGTATTCCATGAAAACCTATTTATCTAAATTATTAATATATAAACCACCCTTTTAGATAATATTCCAATTAAAAAGTATCATAGGGCCTAAATTTACTTTTATTGATTTTACATATATTTGTTTTCTATGTGAGGGTGAATAATTATTCATTAGTGCTTTTCATTCTCCTTATATATTTTATAATATATAATGATCAGATCAATTACTTCCACAATGGAATTAAAAATGCAATCCTTTAATTATTCTTTGATTGGAACCATAATCATATATGATATATTAGTCAATCCAAAATTTAATAATATAAACTCATATTTCCTTACATAAAATTTAACCATGGGTATATATTCCTTACTCACCCATTCATGATGAATCCAAAAATAAAGATCATTATTTGGAACATATTGGGTTACCAAAATTAAATTAGATATGTCATGAATGTCTAAAAATTATACTTATTCATTAAGGTAATTGAATTAATTAATATACTATCAATGAGTGTCATCGTATACCCATATTTATTTTTTCCAAATAGAAAAGGATATCACCATTGTGATAAACACGGTTATAATAATAACTTACAAAAATTATAGAGTCTGTTTCAAAAAATAATCCAATTTCACTAGTTTAATTATATTAGAATTCATCGATATTTTTTATTCATCTTGGATGATATTGATAAAATAATATACTTTTTCCACGTATTGATTTACAATTTATTATTATACAAATAAATAAACATATTATTTTTAAATAGACAAAACTTAATTTTTTTTGTGTATTTCACATCTATAGTTACATTTCCTCTTTTTTTGTCTTATAAAAAATATATGGTGATCTACTAGAGCTGGATCTATAAAATAACTAGATAAAAAAATTCCATCTTAAAACAATCAATTTACTTCCTCCTTCATAAAATGGTAATATGTATCTTTCATTTATTATAATTTGATAGTTAATAATTTCATATAATTATATATTCATCAATTATAAGATTCAATTTCCTGATTGAAATACAGTAATATTTCGACTTGTCAATATATAGTACCTAATATATAAATATTGAATAATGATTCTAATCGTTTTATGGATTCATAAAACTATTATCAATGTGGTAGGGGATGATTCAGTATTTATATAAAATATTCATGGTATAAAAGTATGAGTAGATCTAGAATCAAATAAATCATTTAATACATTTGTTTTTTCTAATCAATGTACATTCTGTCAGAACTATTGAGGATTTATTATTAGTTATAGTAATATAATTAGGTTGTTCCTTTTTAGGTTGATTAATATTATTCTTAGAGAATTTATTTGAATAGTTCCCCATGTCCATACATTTGAAGCACTGGATATACATGATTTCATTATTTCCATTGAATTCATAACCCTTTTGACCACTTTCTCAATAATTGAAAAAAATGAAACTCTAGTCGTGAATGTTCCTAGATGTTTCAATAAAAATAATCATATGATAGATGTTCAACCCTTCCTTTATTCTACTTGGACTCATTTTTTTTCTTAATTATCAACCATTATTTTTCTCTACATACGTCCATATAGAATATATTAAATATAGAATTTTTCAATTTCATAATGGATGTAAACATTATATCCTCATTTGAGGAAATTTTTGAAGGACTACATACCATTAGAAGATCCACTTAAAATCAATCAAGTAAATGTTTGATCCAATATTTTTTATTTTTTACATAGGCTAATTCATTCCTTGATAATCATGTTAAGTAATCATTATACAATGAAATAATTTCTTCTTCCATAAAATATAAATTAAAAAATTTCACTTCTAAATGTAAAAATTTCTATGGAGGAAGATATTTCTCAGAGAATATAATGTTAACAGTCCTTCATTATTTTGTTTATATATCATACTATTATTTATTATTTTTTAATCCTTGAGAAAATGATCATTATCTATTTTAAATAACAAACTTCAAAAACAACATTCTCTTATTAAATATTCCTATGTTAAAAAAATATCATATCAAGGGATACAATCATTTGTTTGACTATTAATGTATTACTAGTTTTGTTAAATTATATGGTTTATTCTATATGAATTTTTCCATAATCCTTCCATCACAATATGATGAAATATATTATTTTCCTCATGGGAATGGTTAATGGTAATAACTTTATATAACAATACTAATATAAATATTATATACTCATCATTGACACCACCCATTTTGAAATTCACAATAATGAATTCATTCAATTGATATGGGAGTTATTAAAATTTTCATTCCTTATAATAGGTTCCATATCTAAATAATGGCAGTCAATAAATTAGTATATAAAATATTTAATTTTGAGACATAAAATTCCTATATGGTATATAGTTCTTCAAAAGTATTCATTATTATTTAATTCCTCACACTATCTATGTTATTATAAAAGATATTTTCCAAGGTTCCATTAATGAATTCTAATAAAGAAATAATAATAATGTTAACTCCATAGCCATGAGTATGGGGATACTTTATTACATTTATACGGGACATAATAGATCACATTTAATTATATCGATGATTTTTGTTGTATTGGGAGAAAAGATAAATATATGGTTTTAAAATTACAATAGAAACAGAAAACATTTATTATAAACATTAGGAAAATAGTTTTTTTCAACTCATTATACCCTTAATTTCATTCAAATGATGCCTTCTAGGAATATTATGTAAAGGAAAACAATAGTACGTGGTTAAAAATTTCTAGTATGGGGTTGTGTATAATAGATGTTATCGTTGATAAAAATTTATAATCTATATTTTTATATTATTAAACAATAAAGGGTATGTATAATCAATAACATTAGAATAAAATATATTAATGGATAAGCATAATGTAATAATGAAATTGAATACAATAACTAATATCATAATGTTGATATATATAATTTTAGACATCATAATCATAATATTGTGTCCACATCCAGTACATCTATAATAAATGAGATGGCATACACCTTATACACATTTATAAGTGGTGGTTTCCAAATATTTTGTCTCTTGTTCACTAATCAGTACAGTGATGGGATACATTTTTCTATTCCTCTCCCATCACTAGACATACCAATTACATTACTTATATATTTATTTAAATATATAACAAATAGTCAATATTATTTAGTAAATAATAAATATCTATTTTTAGTCATATACAGAGAATCCCAATGTTCCTCAACTAAAAGAATTTCATTCCTAGTAATCATTGATTAACAAGAATCATATATTACAATGATTAAATTGAAAATAAAATGTAATGTTGGTATTTAATATTTCAATCAAACATGATAACAGTAACTTTGTAGAAAATGATGATATAAATTTTAATGATGGGGAGTGATAGTGAACATAATCTCAATGTAATTTCAGAATTGAGGTAATCCTTATTCACATATTAAGATACATTTAAAAATTAGTAAGGGATTAAAAATCATCAATTCATCACAAATGATGGATTTTTAGTAATGTAAATTATTTTAATAAATAGTGTGTAAATACTGAATTGATTCCTCAAAATGAACATTATTATGGATTTCATAAAATTCACAAAAATAGTGTTAAATGATAATTCAAAAACTATTCTAATGTGGTTTAAAAGAGAATTAAAACTAATTTTTCTAAAATAACTAAAAATAATCTAATATATAAATATAAAATTTATTAACTAAAAAAATTTGAAGCCGAATTTACAAAAAATGGCATTTCTTATAAATTCTATTTTATATTTTTTTTAATTACCATTATGAAATCCCAGTTTTGAAAATTAATGTACCAAATAATTATAAAAATATTTAAATATAAATAAGATGAAAATATTAATAAAAATGATTTTTTTAAAATAAAATAATATAGTCATGGGGGATAAACATTCATCAATGTTTATATAGATTATTGTTTACAATTTTTGATTTTTATGAAGAAAGAAGATTGTTAACAAAGAATATTTTAGGTAATGGTAAATAAAAAATGCTTCGATTATAAATAAATTTAAATATATATAGAAATGATACTATGAAAAATATATATCAATAGTAGGAAATATTTTGTGAATATTATATGAATAAGTTCAAGTATCATGATCAAAACTGAATGAATCGAAATTGAGATTACAAAAACTCTTATAGATTCTATAAATTTTGAATCGAATGATATATAAATAGAGAACCTGAAGTAATGATTAATATAAAATTAATATTAATATAGTCATTATTTTATAATTTAATTTTGAAGTATATACATTATATTATATAAATTATGTTCACAATAAAAAACACATCCCAGTGAAGGATTTTTTTTTGATGAAAAACCCTTACACATTACTGTAAATATTCATGAATGCAATTTTCCCTCTTATACAATAAATATAAGAATAATAGAAAAATATCAAGAACATATTCTTATCAATAAGGGTTATACTCTTAATTTTATTCAAAGAATGTAAATACATTATTTATTTCATAATTATTTTCATTATTGGAAGTTATTAATTTTGATTTTTTATACATGTTTCATAATAGAGATTTCAAAACCCATTAAGTTAATTGAATTTGATCATTAGTATATTCTAAAAGGATTTAAAATAATTATTTATAATTATTAATTCGTTCATACATTTATTAAGTTTAAAATTAGGGTATGGTTCATAGGAATGGAATCTATGACAAGCATGTATTGGGAAATGTAAGAGTATAATTATTTTAATATAGAATGATCTATATTTATTATTTTATCATTCTAGAATCCTAATCATGAAATATATTACACTTTAATATAATATATATTCAACAAATATATTTTTGGAATCATCCATGTGACATAGTGAAGAAATATTTATATGTCATTCATGTACATCATTGTTCACACATTGCATGTGTGAAATTTTACTTTATAGAATTGTTGGGAGGAAGATATAATAAAATTGATTTATTTGGAGAACCCATATTACCCCTAAGGAATACTCCTTGAGTCTTCTAAGAGTGGAATATTTTTGGGGATAATAACAATAGAACAAGTGATATGTTGTTGGGAATGGATTTTATAATGGCATTTGTATGATATGAATTAATATATTTTTTGTATAAATGGGGTTGTATAGGGATCCATTTATGAGTGAAAGGGGTGGTATTTTTATAAATACAATATTTTTAGAATTAATAGAATAAAAATTTCAATGAAAAGTGGGTTCAATAGTGGATACTAATTGATTTTATGAAACCATAATTAAAGTAGCATAACATATACATTAATAATACATATGCATTTAAATATTTTTTTATCTTACCAATTTATTTATCTTTTATAAAAAATATACATTATCCATGGTAACTCATTTTTTAACTTTGCATATAATTTTTATGAAAATAATTAATAGACCATATTTCCTAATTTGAATATTATTATTTCAAAAATGGATAATATATTTTATTATTTATCTTTTAGATGGTGTATAAGGTAATTATGATAAAAGTGTTCTGGGTGCAGAATAAATAGTGTCAAAAAAATTAGAGTTTATGAATAAAAATTAATTTCTTAAAAAATCATGTATAATATTTATTTTTTTGATATTTAATAGTATATTTATATTAAATGTAGTGGTATGTGGATTTAAAATCATTCAAAATTATAATATATCATTTTCAATACATAATTAATGCAGACCAATTAATATATTTTTATATTAAAATATTATCATTGTTCTAAAATGTCATGTATGAGTTTCCAAATACAAAATATTTTTTAAAATGAATAATTTTACTCCATAAATATATATTTGGTGTGGAAAATGTTTATATTAAATTTTAATTCTTTTTTATCTTGATGATGTCAAATAAGTTAGATTAGTAATAAAAAAATTCACTATTAACATAAATGTTCATCACATTTAGAAAAATAACATAAATTCATGATAGGAAAACATGAAAATGATTAATAAAAAAGAATTACATTTTTAACCAAAAATAAATAAAATAATTATGAGAATTTAAATATTATATATAATATCAAATTAAATATTATTACGTTATTGAAGATTAAAAAAAAAGTCATTATTTTTATGCTATATTCATTACCTTATATAGTCAAATATTATGTGTTATAATTGATCATTGAGATGAGATGGTTGGATATCCCATAGTGAAAACATGTCACCCCTTCTTAAATTTTAAATCAGATAGTTGATCCCAAGATTTATATAATTTCATTGTTATTTTTCACATGTTATCTCATTTCACATGAATATTAGAGGATATGTTGGATATAACGACCCATACATTTCATTCAATGATATTCAATAAAAATAAAATAATATTCAACAAATAACATAACACCCCCTGATGAAACACCATAGGTGTTGTTTCTTTGGAAAACAGCAATTATAAACAGTTGATTCATAAAATATTTACATCATCTTGCACTTATTCCTACAATAGAGAAACCCATGTTGACACATATTTCTGAGTTCCATTCTTCATATTATAGTGTCCCAAAATAGTGATTTAAATTGTATGTATCTTAAACTCTTGTATAATGGTTTCTGTATTTTTATTAACTTATACTAGAACCAATTTAATATTTTCTTATGATCCTATTTTATTATATTATCATCTATTTTTAATAATATTCTTATATTACCCTTCTTTTGGGTATTAACTATATCAATTTTCTATGCATTATTTATCATATATGTTAGAGTTCTTGTGCATTTGATATAGTTAGATCATTTATATTTTTATTTTAAGTGAATATATATAATATTTATTCATTATAAACATTTATATTATCATTATTGAATTATGATCATGTGAAATAAATCACATCATGTTGTGGAGATGATAGGTCTTACGTATGCACAAACAAACTTATCATGTCTTTAATGGTGAAATGGTAAAGATATGGATGATCCAATATTTATTCCGTTACATGATAAATATTATTATATAATTAGAATATATATATATATATATATATATATTCCATCATTATACCCATCAAAATAAAGTTGTGATAAAAATATATTGCACCACGTTGTTGAGTCTGTAATCGACACATATGCACGTGTGGTGCTTTTTTAATAGATTGGATAAAAGGTAGAATATTTTTGTTATATAACAATAATAACATTTAATAATAATGTTGATATTTTATTTATTACATTATAATTGAAATAAAAAATGAATAGAAAGTAGAAGATGAAATAATATTGAAATAGTCTTTAAAGTATATTTCCTATTATTTGGATAACAACATTTAGATCACCTCTTCGGGATACTAGGGATGTTGTTTTGAGAAGACTAAAACCTGTAGAATATTTTTATGGATGTTGATATGCGAAATTTTAAAATTATATTTGATATTAAAGGTTCAAAGTGATATGATAGAATAAAGGAGGATGTGTCCTTTAAAAATTGAGGTTTATGGGAACTTTTTAAATTTTTTCAAAATATTAAATTAAAATAAATTAAATTTAAATCAAAATTATTCCAAAATGTCATTAATTAATATACATGAAGTGATATGTTTATAAGATCATCAACCCATATATTTTAGACTAGTTTTGTTTTTATTTTAAATAATATCATTTAAGTTTATGCTTAGTTAACCTATTTAAATTTTAACTAAGGTAACATATTTTTCAAAATTAAAAGGTTGTAATTTTTATTAATGTGGTTTCAATTAAATCCTAAATGAAAAATATATAAAAATTTAGACCATATGATTTCTTTTTGAATATGTACTTTTTTTAGAGCATTAAATTTATTTAGAAAAATAGTGTTTTAAAAAATTTAATTTAGATTCGTAGATGTGAAGGGTATATTTATCTTCTTCCAATAAAATTTTATCATTTTTAGGGTTATATCATAGTACTTATATTTTTAGTTTTAATTTAAAATACCCAATTTACCCATTATCATGGTAAAACATTTACCTATGATACAACTAATATTGCTGAAAATCAAAAGGAAACTCTATAATAAATATTGAACTTATTAATCCCAATTTTTTTATCAATTATTAAAAATTCCAAATCTAGATGTTTCATAACATAATTTAAAATAAAATTTGTAAAACATCATGAATTGTTTTTTTAGAAAAATTTCCTTTTTGTCATAAAATAATTATATAATAAATTATTGTTAAAAAATAATTTTAAAAACAAATAATCCTTTAATTTAAAATTAAAATTAACTAATTAATATTTAAAACTAAACAAAAACATAATTTAACCATGGGAAGACACTAAATGAAAATGAAGATACCAATAAGAATCTGTATTTTCAATATTCTATCATAATAATTGTTATAAGAAAATAATTATAATTTAATATTTACATGATGATTTAAAAGACAAAATAATATTACCAAAATAAATTTTATATATGATATAAAAATTAATATTCATTCATAATGAGTAGAAAAATTCATTCTTAAGAAAATGTATTTATGAAAATTATAGTGATTTTATGTAATGTCCTAGAAATTTAATGGAAATTTTTTTCATAATTTCTTTGACAGTTTTACGAGTCTGTGGCATCTGATGAAAATTGATTCTGATACCTGCTGTGCCTATAATCAATTTTCGAAGTTTAGCTCGGGTAAGTTTAGTGAACAAATGAATTTGAAATTCTATCTTTTGAACCGGTGCTCGGAATTGTAATCTGAGGGCACCGATGAACTCGAATCACTAGTAATTTCTTAAGGGGACCTTTACCACAGTTGCGTTTTAAGCGGGTTGAGAATTACTAAGTGGGGAATAAGTTTAAAATAAATAAAATTGTAAGAACAATTTTATTTTAAATTTTTTGAAGTTAATACAACCCAATAGAAGTTGTTTGTGGAGCCCAAAACCATACAACTTCCCATGTGTTGATATTTGAAATGTGGGGCCCACATAAGCCCCAACCTTTCACCTTCCCCTAAACTCGTTAAACCCCCCTTTATTTAATTCATTGACAACCCCCCCCCCCCCTCTTTATTTCTTTTCCAACACACTCTCCCTCATTATTGTTTTTTCATCACACTTCAATTAATTAATTGAACCTCATCAATTAATTAATTTAAGTGGTTTGTGTTTGAATTTTGATTCCGAGTTGTGTGAATAAAAATAATTGCATGAGATATCATTTTATTTTTTGGGAGATTTGGGTGTATTGGGAAAACTTTGGTGGAGAGCTCTTGAGATTTTGAAAAACACTGACTCTCCGATGAAGAACGACCTTCCGACTTGGCGAAAAACGCTCCATGCTTCTCCAATTCTTTTCCTCCTCCGCGTCAAGTGAGGAGACTCAACTGCGGAGAAACTTGCCAACGACGATGGTTCTTTCCCGGCATTGATGGAGCGACATCACTTTTCACGTCTTCGACGAGCGAACCATTTTCAAGGTAGGGGGTATATGTTCAATTTTAATGGATTAAAATTGTTCTTGTACTCGTTGTAAGAATTGCACTATCTTTGGACAATTACTACCACCTAACGCGGAGGGCACGGGCCGAACAAACACAGCTAGTTGACCCTCTATTGGATATTTTTTTGTATGCAATAGAACCAGGAACGGGAGGCGTTGGAGATGAAAGGAAGCGGCGGTCGTGCGCCGACCGCGTGCAAAGGAACTGAGGCCCGTAACCACGGGCCGCTCGACCGGGGAAAACCAGCCGGCTATAACCGGTCAGGCCCAAGGAAGGAACTATGTCACCCCTTTGGCACCACATTGTGGAGAACCTCTGCCCACACTCCACGGGCCACTTCGGTGGGTGAACCGGCTAGCAGGTGGCCGGCCGGGTTGAAGAAGCCGCGGCGCCTTCATGGCGCTGCGCTGAGGAAGAATCAGGTCCCGCATGTGTGGGATGCTTGGAAGTCGAACCGGCCGGAAGGAGGCCGACTAGGCTGGGAATAACCCACATCTCTAGGAGGGAACTGTGCTTGAGGAACCATGACCCTCTGATGCAGACCAGTCGCGCAGCGAAGTCAGTCGACTTTGGCCGGCCAGATGGAAGGGCGGTGCCACTTGGCACCGCCGGTTCGGACAGCCGGGCGAGCCGTGCCCCCTCGGACCGCATGGCCCAGCCGGGCTGTGGCTCTCGGCCAGCCAGGCTGGGGCCATTTGGGTGTGGCCACGCATTTCATCGAGTCGGTTCGACCCCTTCCGGGTCAGACCCACCAACTCTGGGTTCACCCGACCCATCAACCCACCGGGTTTAACGGGTCGGGCCCATTTTCACATAAACATGAATAACATGAAGACCGAGCATCCGATCGACGCACTGTTTGAGGAACTAGGACCCTTGAAACGAGGTGGTCCTTTTCAAATAATCTATGTGGGTTATGGATGACTTTTGAAAATTATCGGGTTTGGAACGAGCGTAATTCCAACCGGGCCCTCGGAGCGGAAACACTTATAACATAAGAAACAGAGGTCTGATTGACGTGTCGTCGAATATGTTGGATTCCTCTTGATGAGATAGTTCTTTTGGAATACTTCACTTGAGGATTGGACGTAGTTTGAGTATGGCTTGGTTGGATTGTACCTGAAATGGAACAGGGCCCTTAGAACGGAAATGGTAATAACTCACAGACCGGGCATCCGATTGACGCGCCGCCTGTTGTGTTGTGACCCCTATGATGAGTCGGTCATTTGAGATACTTCCACGTGAGTTTATGTAACACTTGGAAGTATTTATCAGTATCTTTTGGAGTAAATCCTTTCGGAGATGAGTGGACGGAGTACGGAGACCTTGTAGTTGGCTGAGACCTCATGACTGCTTGTCCGATTCGATTTGGAGTGACTTGACTAGTGAATTGGGGAGCACTAATGTGTTGGGGTGGCAGACCCATGATGGAGGAGCGCAACTGTGTTGTGGCGGCAAACCCGAGGTACTTGACAGAAGGAGTACCTCTATAGGTTATGTGGGTGTGCGCTTGGTTGCAGTGGCAGACCCATGGCGGGGAATCACTACTGTGCTGGGGCGACAAACCCATGGTACTCGATAGAGGAGGAGTACCTCAGCATTCTAAGTTAGTGAGAAGCACCTCGGAGTCACGACAGGATAACTGTACTCGATAGAGGAGGATCTCTTCATTAGTTGTGGTTTCGATAATGAAAATCCTAGTTTGAGCTGAGTCAATGACCTTTGTGTTTTCTTCATGATTGATATGGGTTACTTGATAACTTAGATATATGAATGGGCATATACCTCTGTAAAGGTTACTTGTTGAGATCATACTTTTTGGTTTATCCTTGCTTGATTTAGTGAAACCATGAGGGTCTCAGTGTCCCTAGTGAGTATCGTTATACTCAACCCTCAATGGGCTATGCCCACAACTTGTTGTGTTGGATGCATACGATGGACAATGCTGACCGAGGTAGAGTGTACGAGGACTGGACGGTACCTGGAGGTGGACATTCGGCGTGACGGTACACGGAGAGGACCGATAAACGCAGAGTTCTGAGGAGGACATCTGTACCTACCCTTCATGTAGGAACCCGGAGGATGATCTATGAGTTGCTTCACAATTCAGCTATTGTAGTTTTAGTTGTACTTATCTTTTAGTTTTAGGAGTACCTTTATGTTGGGCTTGTATTACTGGCCCCATTGTACATTCAGCACACTTTTTATACTGCTTTACATATTGCTTTCTTCCGCTTATTCTCTGGTAGTGTGAGTTTACGTTTTATAAAGGTAATTCCTTCCCAGTTATAGGGATTTACTCCTTTGGTGCTAGTCTCCAACCCCTGGCCTATGGAAGGCGGTCTTGGGGTAGTTACGACATGGGCCTCAGGGGAAGGGTCGTGACATTTTACATAAATAATGATATTATTATATAAAAACATAAAACTACATTATTATTGAGTTTGAAATTTATTATTATTTCATAAACTATGTGTTTATAATAATTAGCTCAAAATTTATTTCATGTATATATTATTCATTTTATATTAATAGTGTCTCATGGTTCATTTAAACTCATGTTTGCATGCAACAAAAGCTATTGAAGAATTAAATTTATTTCAAGAAAAATATTTATTAAAATACAGAGGTGTTACATTATTACCACCACTAAATGAATATATCCATGCAATTTTTTCCCCTGTATTAAATTATATATGATACATATGCCTCATTATATCCTCAGGCTCCCATATAGCTTCCTCTGAAGAATGGGATTTCCATAAAACCTTTACCAAGCAAGTGGTTTAGTTTTATAGAACATTTTTTCTATGATAAAAAATCTCTATCAGTTGTTATTCATCTGACTTTTCATTATCCAATGTAACTACATCTAGTTTGAGGACATTTAAATGATCAAGTATGAACGTTCTCTGGGGAGATACCTTGAAAAAATTATAATCCATAGAGAGATATGATGGGAAGTCCAATATATTAGAAAATTTCCAACAATATTAACAATATTAAAAGGACCTATAAACCTATTGATTACATTGAAATTAGTTTAATACTATCATCACTCTCTTATATGTATATATTAATTGAGATAACTTTTCACTCACTTCCAACTCAATTTCTTTCACCGATTTTTAGCGTAATTGTTTTATTCATTATGTGATGTTGTTTTGTACAATGAATAGATCAAAACAAACCTGTGAATTCCTCTACTATATTATGTAATAATATATTCATTTATACAAATTCTATCCAACATTTTTAATTTATATACTTTTCACTATATAGGTCCTCATAAGGTTCAATCTAAGTAGAGGAGTGAAAACTACTTTTGAACTAAGATCATAAAAAATGTTAATTGTGATCACAATTACCTTTGAGATCCATATAGATTATTATGAACATGTATTCTAGAGTTTTAATTATACTATAAATGATCCATCTATCGTATGATGTTAATAAGTACTCAAAATTTACTATTTATCCAGATCCTGCAAAATACATCTCAATAAATTCAATGAAAACTTTTAATACCCATCATATAAAATGGAATTTGGTACTCCAAAAAATCATAAAATTTCCTTAATATATATATATATTTGAAATATAATCTACAGATAAGTTTTCTATAATAGAAATGAACTTTTAAAGCTTCATAAGGTATTCAATAATAACCCATATACCATTATGGACCTTATATGTTTCGGGATGTCCAAATACAAAAACCATAGTGATGATTTCTCATTTCCATTATATTATGAACTGTTGTTCTAAGATCCCTTTAGAGGTATTTATCTTAGAATCATATTTTTGATAAAAATATCTAATAAAGATATTCTACAACCTGATTCTTCATTCCATCACAAAATATATATTTTTTCAATAATCTACACATAATGGTAATGAGCCTCATCAAATAGATCCTTCTGGAAATCTAGTATGCGTATGACACAACATCATTTTAGAACATTATTTTTCCTTCACAATCAATGGTGAAATCATGAATATTTTTGAACATATTATTAATTTGTATGTTTTATCCATGAGTCCATAATTTTCACTTTTATAGATTGTTGAATATTTATTTGATTGAGGTAATATTTCTCCTTTACTTTAAAATATTTAAATAAAAATTATAAAAATTCATAAATATTGTGTCTTTTGTGATCCTTGTAACACCCCGACCCTAGAAGCCCAGATATGGTGAATTATTATAATACATTAAAATGATTACATGGAATCATTTCCTGAAGAACCGATCAGTTTAGTGGTTTGGGAAAATAGATTACATACATGAACATTACATTACACTTTCAAAAATAAAACACTACCTAAATAATCCATTTAGAATGAAATTATTACCCTAGCATAACCATTCATATCAAACATTATATACTTCTTGGACTCTAGGGGAAACAAAACATAAGAAAGGGGTGAGATCAGATGCTCAGTAAGGGTAAATAATTTAGAAAAAGCTATAAACATTTAAGGCAAGAGGTGCAATAAAAACAACATCCTTTTAAACATAACCATGAAAATAATATGGTGAAAATAAATCATACATTACCATATAAACATGCACTTAGATATTCTACTAGACAAATAATCAAATGTAATAATTAATCTCATAATAATGTAATGCCAAACACTGTACGTCATTACCACATAGTCAAGGCCTCGTGCCAAGACTAAAAATAAAATTTTTGTCAAGTCCTTATTCCAAGACACTAATTAGTCTCATGAGACCTACAGATTCATCGAGCAGTTATTATGGGATCCCCGAGTCACTTATTAAATCCAACTAATTCCTCATATGAAAAGGTTGAAGCATAACATAATCATTTGTATTAAAACTCAAATATGAAATGTTAATACTTTAACCATAATCCATGAATTGTATAAAAATAGCACATCCATTGAAAATAATATCATAACTCCTTAAATAATATATGTAATATTATATTATTGTAAATCAACCTCAAATAATAATAATATCCAATAAAATGATGACATTGTTGAAAATAATCAAAAAACTCTTTTAGAGAAATACTCCATTTATAGAAATCATTTAAATGTTGTAAAATTTATAAATGAAGTTATTTAAAATAGATTATTGAATCAAATTCTCACATACCACATTGAAACTGTTGAATGAAATTAAAACTTTAAAATAGTCATATCTACGTAAATAAATCATTAAATTTATTTTGAAACCATGGACATTAATTAAATGATTTAGAAAAAAATTGTTAAAAACATTTAAAATGATGATCTAGATAACGATTCCATTATATAAAAACATAAAATTTTCCCTTTTAAAACAATTTTATGAAACACGGACATAGATGATAAATATATCCTAGTAGATAATTACAGATAAACAGTCTCGGATAATAATTTGATTGAGGAAATAACCCTTACATAGCACTTTACTTAGGTTGAGGGTGCATTTAACCTTTGGTTTAATGACCATAACATGTTATTAAATTATACCAGAACCATATTTATATTTATTATAACATAAATGATTAATTTATGTCTTTATATTGCTCTGTTAATAACGATTTCCATGTTAAATTATCATTTTGGGTAATAATCAATTTCTTTGTCATACTTGTTTTAACATATTATTCTTGATCATATCATTTAGAAGATTATTTAAATAATTCAATAATATAAAACATGATTTATATATAATATATATTTTGAATATAAATATATATAATAAATAGATACATGGAATAGAAAACACAATTTATGAAGATGGTAGGTCGTACAAATGAATAAATGATGTTTCCATTTTCGCATCATATTGAATGGAAGTAAGTTAATAAGATATATGTATGTACATAGTAATATATATATATATAGTAGAATTATTATGTAATATATAACATACTTATTAATAATATATATTTTTATTATCATCCTTGAATGGTGAACCTGGAAATGAATGTCATCACGTCGTGGAGACGATAAGCCGTACGTACACACAAATGATGATATCATTTCTTTAAGGATTAAATGGTGTGTAATTGGATGGTATATTAATTTTAAAGAGGAATTAGAATGTTATTTTCATTATTTATTTATATATTATTCATCATTATATCCATCCAAATAAAAAGGTGTTGAATAACAAATTACACCACGGCGTGGAGACGGTAAGCCGTACATACGCACACATGGTGACAATATAATTCATAGGATTGATAAAAAAATAATATGGTGTAACATATATATAATAACATCAAATTATGTATAAGGGACTTGATTTATTATTTTTTATGGAAATAACAATGAAAGATAAAGTTGAAGAAGAAAGGAATTTCGAAAGAGGTGATAAATTAATTACATCTTCTTTGAGTGTTTCCTTTTTATTTGAAAAAATGGCTCCATAGGTTGGATTTATGCTCAAGGGAAGTCCTCTACGAGGAATGTAGGGTATCTGGGAGGATATTTTGGCTGGATTTAGCTGTGCCAATTTTATATAGATGTGTGATATTGAGGGAAGGGGAACTAACATTTAAAAATATAGGTGAGGATAACTTTTGGAAAATTTTGTAAGATTATATTATGATAAAATAATTTTTGGTTTCAAGTGGATTAAAATTGATTTATTTAGAAGCCAATGTGGGGATGGGTTTGTATACTTTCAACCAATTGGTTTTATACTAGTTTAGGTCACCATATTAACCCTATCATTTAGATTTAACTCTTAGTTAAATAGTTTTATTTTCACCATGTCATAATGTAATATTATAATAAATGGTTAATAAACATACTATAAAAAGACCATAGAACCAGAAGTTATTCATTATTGTTATACATAACTTTATCTATGTATTTTTTCCTATCTATATATTTTTTGAAATATTATATCAATTAATAAAATAATATTTGTTTTAAAAACTCATTTATGTCAATTTTGACACTATTCTATTTTTTGTTTTTTTTAATTCATAAAAATATTATCACAATAAAAAGAAATTATTTAACCAATCTTAACATGTTATATTAACCCAAAAAATTAGTGGATGGAATCAAAATCCTAATTTTACATTTATTGTTGGATTTATAATATCAATTATTTTCATCATTCATTGATAATCTAATAACTACATCATCATTTTATCATAAATAAATTTAATTATATAATCTCTAAACATTATAAAATAAAATATTATTATGTAATAAATCTTTTTAGAATTATAATTAATATTTATAATAAAATTTATCTTATGTATAACCCTTTATTAAAAATGGTTTCATTATTAAACATTGAATTTATCACTTTTAACCCTTCTTTAGATAAAATAATAATAAATGTCATAATCAAATCCAAGTGGAACAAAAGGATAAAAATTTATTCTTAAGGTTAGTTTTGGTTGAAATACACTTATCCAATAGAATTAGGACATGTGATAGTGTAATTATAATATCATTTCAACCTTTAATTACCTTATTTACATTAAACTATTGTAAATAAAAGTAAAAATTCACAATTCCCCAAAAAAACATTTCATCTTATTGAACCACATTTTACTTACTATTATCAATAGTGTCTCTTAGATTTTTGAAATTCAATTTATAGAAGTGGTAAAATTATTTTTCATTAAAATTTTCTAATGTGCATATAAGGTGGTTAAAAGGCATTTAAAAGTTTATAAATCTAATTTTATGATAAAATGACTCCAATGAATTAAATTGAATATATATTGGTATTATATATTTTTTTGAGATAAAATTATTTTAAATAAAATAAATAATTACTTAAATAAAAAGTCATTTTTAAACATTAAAGTTGTGTGATCTTTACTCCTACATGGAAAAATGCCATTATTAGTGAGTTCAGTATTAGGGAAGGTGGGTTTCCATCGTTTATTTGGGGGTCCCTATGTTTTGGGGGAGGCCAAAGCCATGATATTTCTCTACAATTGTTGGCAATATCAGAAGACATCACTCAATTTGGAAGGGTATGTCTTTATCCATTGTTGGTTGGGTATACATAGTGAAGTCCATTATCATCTCCGAATTTGTGTATTTATTAATGGTGTATAAATGGAATGCATCTTTTATCAAGAGCATCGGTGTATCGATTAAAAATTTCATTTGTAGTGGTCACATTGTGGAAAGGAGGCTCTCTACAGTTTCATGGAAAAATGTATGGAAGCCTTATGATGCAGGGGGTTTGGGTATTAAGAATCTTGTATCTTTAAATGATTTTTTGCCAGAATGATTTATATAGAGGTTGATTAATGTTCATTCAGAATCCATTTGCTTCTTCGGGTCAGATTCATGAATAAACTCAAAGTTGGAAACTTTAACTATCTCAGCCCTTCGGTATGGCCTTCTTTTAAGTCTATTTTTTCTATTATTCTTACGGATTCGAGATGGCTTGTATCTAAGAATTAATCATTATCATTCTAAATGTTCAACTGGACTAGGGTTCTTTTAAATGTTTTTATTCCATATGGAGATAAAAATCATAATATTGACATATCTATTAACGTTCAACATCATAGTATGGATAATATGCCTTCTCATAATATTTACACTATTGATAGATATTCCTTCTCTCATTGGGATGACTTTTTATCTTTGTAACCTACTGGTAATGGAATATTCTATTCTACAGTGTTATATGAGTATTCTATATACAAGAACAATGAGTTCAATTGGATGGGTAATTTGAGGGGAAACTTCTTAAAGCCTTCTCGGTCAAATTTGGATTGGCGAGTTGATTATAAAAAGATTCCAACTGATGATATATAAAAAATATGTGGAAAATAACTTTATTCTATTTTTGTTTTCTTTCATCAACATAGGGAGGATATTGATCATATTTTCCTTAGTGGCTTCATGACTTTGGAAAATTGCAAGGCTATGGATGATATGTTTTAAGTGTCTTTACCTCGGGTCATAATGATTCTGTATTTCATAAAGAGTTGGAGTAATATCATATTATTGCCACATATTCTGTGTCATTTCCAGGTGGTTTCGATAGAGTTTATTCACTGCATCTGGAGCACCAGGAACAAGATGATTCATGACTAGTAAACCTTTCAGGTTGGTGTTACACTAGCTATTTTTTTTATTGTTCGCAAGAATTTTGTTCCAAAAAAATATGCTATTCAAATTCCATGCATGGCCTCTCAGTTTTAACTCTATTTGGGGTCAAATGAAATTTATGACCTCCTTTTGGCATGATTGAAGTTATTTGGAAAGCACCGTTCTCTAGATGGATTAAATTCAATTCTGATGGTTCCTTGAGAGGCAATCCATGACCTTCTAGATTTGGGGCTGTTTATAGGGATCATCATTGAGGTGTTATTTGTTGTTTTCGTAGATCTTGTGGGCAAGCCTCTTCTGTTGAATCAGAAATTCTTGTTGTGATTATAGCAGTTGAGTAGGCCGAACAACATGGTTTGAAAAAACATTGTCTTTAATGTGATTCTACTACTATTGTTCTTGCCATTCAATCAGGTTTTATTCATCTTTCTTAGAATCTCACCAATATATATATCATATTTTTGGATTATATTTACTCTATGGATCATATTGTTACCCATATATATCGAGAGTCTAATGCGCTCGCTGATGGTCTTAGGATCTAAGGCGCCAACGGTCTTATCTTTTAGTGGGATAATCTGGATCTGGAGGATATTCTTCATCTTATTAAGAGGTATCAATGTAAATCACTCATTTTGAGACTTGTGTAATGTTTTAATTTAATAATTGGGTCTTTCATTTATTGTAAATTTCTCAATTTACCATTAAAATAATAACGTAGTGTTTTTCACTATTAATAAAAAATTAAATGTTTTCAAAAATATACCAAAAATTCACCATACACTAATTTTGATATTCTAAATTCAAAAATGAATTATATATTACCAAATAAAAAACATAGAAGTTACATTAATTAATTTATAATTAATTCTCATTGACAAAACCAAAGAAGATATTTTTTATAAAGTAAAAACTATCAATTGAATAACATGTGTTTATGTCAAATTTAAATGTGAAATTAGTTATAATGACCTAAATTGTATTAAATAATAAAAATATAATCCCATTACACATCCAAACCATTCAAATAAATAATTTAGCACTATAAATTATTTTGATTAAAAATGATTTTTTCATTTCAAATTTAGTATTTTTCACAAATTATCCAAAAAGGAAAGTTATTAGAAGAGTTCAAATAATTTATCCAAACTAAATTTCTTTTTCCCTCTTATAAAGAAGAATTTAATTTCATTAAATTAAATATTTAAAAGTGTCTAATATTAGTTTTTAAAAGGGTTCCTTATTAAATGGTGGTAAAAATGCATTTTTTTTAAAATACTTCTTTGATATGAAAAAAAGGAATTTGTTCTTATATTATGTCTAATAAAGACATAATATAGATTCAAAAATTATAGGGAGTATAAAAAATCGAAAATTAAGTTAGTACTATTCATAACCACATTTTGAACATGTATTTTGGTATGTCATGTGCCCTCAAACTCAGTGTTGTGTGTAGTAGAAGTTGTTTAATTACATTGTAAATATAACGTACCATGAAATAATGGGGTGTTATAATTTCCCCTATTAAATAATTTTCTTACTCATAATTTTGAATTTTTTTATAATATAAGGTTAATAATAGAAAATTACTTTTGTGGAAAACCCACATCAAAAATTGAGTTAAAAAAATTCAGTCTTAATGAGAGGGAAGGGGAAGTGAAAAAGTCACCACCAAATTATGATCTCGATTAGGAAAACATTGGTTGAAATTATAGACACATGATTAGAGTAAAAATGTAAATATGTATAGGGAGTGATTGAGGTCATCATTCCAATGCTAGAGTAAGGTTAATGGCATCAAATCCATCAATTGTTTATGATTAAAAATATTATAGGTTCAACAATACATAATGTATTAGGGTAACACATTTGTTGTTTTAAGATCCCTTCCCTAAATTTGAATAATTAATTTATTCCTAGATTATAACGGAAAATATATATATTTATAAATGACATGTATTGTTTCATCCTTCAATTGATTCTTACCAAAAACTCAACATTCACTCAAAAAGATAATAGAATTCAAAAATATTCTACTTATCATAATTTTATAAGATTCCAAAAAAAATGAATTTATATTTTAGTTGTAAAAATATATAATAAAACTACATTCTAAAAACTAGGAAATCACGTAGGCCATTGGTAAGTAATTCTCCATTGTGGACCTTTGGTTGCAGGTTCAAGTTTCACGACCTTGCCGGACGTGACAGGTTGTCGCCCGACCTCCTGGTTGTTCTTTTTATAACAATTACATCCAATTTAAAATTTAATCACTTCAATCTTTTAGAGATATCCAAAATATATATGTCCAAACACACAGTTCAAGATTTAAAAGGTAGGTAAACAAAATGAATATCTATTTTTCCACTTAATAACTTCTCAATACCAACATCATGTTTTCTTTTAAAACACACATAACACCCTGAATTACCATAAAACCTTATTGATTACAATAATGATTATTTATTCCTTATAAGAATACTAGATATACTCATTATATATGAAAAATTTGTAAAATCTATCATTAATGTAATAAACAAACAATTAATTAGTTTCCAAGTATCCGTGAATATTGAATATTCTTTATCCAGATCAGTCAAATCTTATTCCAAATTCACTACCTCAGTATCAAAACCATATAAAGGGTAATCTTTCCATTAAACATTTATTTTCCAAAAAAAATAACTTCTTATTGAGTAAATTTATTTATAACCGTATAATCTCAAATCCATAAAAAATAGTACTTTAGTACAATCATTATTTATTTACATAAATCATATAACTAGTAAATCATTGATACGACAATCAATCGAAATAATTACTTAATAACAACATATGAACACTTGCCACTACTCTTAATTTGTGGTTGTATCAAAACTTTATTATTATTCAATAACATCATTTGGGGCATACTATACTGATTTGGACTTTGATTCACATAGTGTCCCAAATCCTTACATATGAATCATTTTACATTTGAAACCTTTTTTGTACCTATGAAATCACATACTTGGTGCACCTTTTCCCACACTTATAATAAACTCCCATTCCCTTCAATCATTTACCATGGTGAATCATTCCATGGTTATCCCATATTGGAAAATATAGATTTCTCATTCCTTCTACTCGGCGCCATTTCTAAACAATGGCATACACTGATTAGTTAATGAATTTCAATGCATAATTATAAACTTATAAAATACCTAAAATAAATTGAAAAGATTATGCATATAATCTATAACCATAAAAAAAATTAATTGAATAATTATTTACCCATAAATCCTTTATAATGGCTTGTAATAAAAATTTAAATTATCCTAAGCTTATCCCCCAGGAGTGTCATAACCAAGAGTCCACCAAGGTCATTTTTCGTGTACCAGGATACTCCAGGTTGAGCATGAAACACCTTGTCGGGGTTTTCACTCCTAGGTAGATCTATGCCAAACCTGCATCTACCTTCGCTTATCAATAAATGGATGTATTTCATGGAAAAAACACTAAATATATACATTACAAAAATTCAATGATGTATTTCTATAATAATCATCAATGTATATCTTAGGGTAATGTTATCTAATCATATTTTTTCTAAATCTAGTTTCATGGGTTTATACTAAATAGTCTATGATTCCAACTGTAATGCCCCAACTCCAGAATCCTAGAACCAATGCATTATTTTAATATGTTGGAATGATTACAAATAATAATGTCTTAAAGGACCGATCAATTTAGTAGTCTTGGAAAATATATTACATACATGAACGTTACATTACACATTAAAAAATAAAACACACCCTAAATAATTCATTTATAATTCCATTATTCCCTTACCTTACCAATGAATATCAAACATAATACACTTTTTTGGAATCCTAGGAAAAAAACTTAATAAATTGGTGAGCTCAGATGGTCAGTAAGGGTAAAGAATTTAGTGGTTGATATGAACTTTTAAGGCAAGATTGGTAATAAAAACCGCATCCTATTAAACATAAATTTGAACATAATAAGCTAAAAATAAACCAAACATTACCATATAATCATTCATATTGATATTCTTCAAGTCGAATAGTCACATGTAATAATTAATTTCATAATGAGGGAATGCCTATCGCCATACATCATTACCACATAGTCAATCCCTCTTGCCAATATTGCAAATAAATATTTTGTCAAGGTCTTTTTCCAAGACACTAGTTTGTATTAGGAGACCTACCGATGAGTTGAGGAGTAATAGTGGCCTACACCCATCACTTACTATTTTAAATTCATTACACATATGATAAGGTTGAAACATAACATAAACATTCATATTAAGATAAGAATACAAAATGTAAATACATTAACCATAAACCATAAATGGTATAAAAATTTTACATCTAAAATCAAACATATCATAACTCATTCAATACTATATGGAAGATTTTATCATAGTAAATCAACCTCAATAAAGAATAATATCAAATAATGTATTCTGACATAATTGAAAATAATCAATAAAACTCTTTAAGAGAAACACCCCTTTTCAAGAAATCATTTAAAAGAGGAACAATTTATAAAAAAAATAATTTAAAAGAGTTTTCTTAATCAATGTGACCCATACCACTATTATTCTTTTGAACTAAATTCACACGTTAAAAAATCATGTCTCCATAAATAAATCTTTATAATCATATTTAATACATGATCATTAATTAAAATATTTTTGAAAAATAAGTATTTAAAAACATTTAAAACGATGATATAGTTATATATTACCATCCATAAAAGCTTAAAATATTCATTTTTTTATTTTTTTTACGAAACATAGACATAGATGACAAATATTTCCCAGTAGATACTTACAAATAAACAATCTAGGATTATAATGATATTGAGGAAATAACTCTTACCGTGTACATTCCATTGGTCGAGGGTACATTTATCCTCCTGTATAATGACCATAGTATGTTATTAAATTTTAATAAAAACCATATTAATATTTATTATATCATACATGATTCATTTATGACTTTATACTACCCATTTAATAATGATTTACATATTAAATTTACATTCCTGGAAATAATCTCTTTCTTTATAGTACGTCTTTTATCTTTTAATTTTTGATCGTATCATTTAGATCATGATTTAAATAACTCCAGAATATATAACATGATTTATATATAATGTATATTTAGAAAATAAATATGTATAATAAATAGATATATGAAATGGAAAACACCATTTAGGGAGACTGCGAGCCGTACGTACTCAAAAACGATGTTTTAGTTTTCATGTCATATTGAACTAAAGTAAGTTAATAAGATATATATAAGTAGATATATATATATATATATCCATTATCATCATTATTTCATATATTACATACATAGTAAAAATATATATTTTTATAATCATCATTAAATGGTGAACCTGGAAATGAATCTCATCGCGTTGTGGAGACGGTAAGCAGTACATACACACGAGCGATGATATCATTTCCTTAATGATTAAATGTTTTGGAATTATATGTTATATTGATTATATAATGAAATTATCATGTTATTTTCATTATTTATACAGATATTACTCATCATTATATCCATCCAAATAATACAGTGTTGAATAAACAATTACACCACGGTGTGGAGATTGTAAGTCGTATGTATGCACGCATGGTGATATTATAATTTAAAGGATGTATAGAATAATGAGTATTCTTGTACCATATTTATAATAATATCACAGTATGTATAAGGTACTAGAGTTATTATTTTGGTATGGAGATAACAAAGAAAGAGAATGTGGATGAATAAAAGAACATTGAAAGAATTAATAAAATAATTTTCTCTTCTTTGGGTGTTTTATATTGATTTGGACAAAAGGGATCCTTTAGATGGATTTCTTCTCATGGGAAGGCCTCTACGTTTAATTGAGGGATGATGGGAGGAGATTTTTTCTGGTTTTGGCCAGGCCAAATGTATTTGGATGTGTGATTTTTAGAGAAGGGGACATACCATTTATAAGAGAGGTGAGGGTCACTTTTGGAAAAGTTTGAAATATTATTTTATTATAAATTATTTTTCGGTTTTTAATGGCTCCAAATAGATTTATTTCAAATATATAGTGGGGATGGGTCGAAATTATCTCATCCAATAGGTTTTATGAAATTTTAGGTCACCATATTAACCCTATCATTTATATTTAACTCTTAGTTAAATAGTTTAACTTTTACCACGTACTCTTGTCTTATTATAATAAATGGTTAGTAAACATACTATAAAAAGCCATGAAAAAATAAAGTGGTTCTATATTTATATATATAACCTTATCTATGTCCTTTGGTGAAACCATAATTTTTTATAAATATTATATAAATTAATAATATATTATTTGTAATAAAAACTCATTTATATCAATTTTGACACTATTTGGTATTTTGTTTTTTTAAGTCGAAACAACATAATCAGTTCAAAACAAAATTATTTAATCAACTCTAACATTTAATATTAACCTAGAAAATTTGTGTATCGCATAAAAATATTCAATTTAAATTATTTGTTATATTTATAATATCAATTATTTTTAATCATTCATTGATAAAGGAAATAATGCATCATTATTGTATCAAAAATTAATCTATTTATTTAATATTTTAAAATTAAATATAAAATACCATTATGTGTTAAATATTTTTATCTTATTAAATACTATTTATAGTCGAATTTATCTTATGAATAACCCTATATTAATAATTGTGTATTTATTAAACATTGAATTTAACACTTTTAACTCTTCTTTAAATAAATTAATAATAAATGTCGTAATCTAATCCATGTGGACTAAAATGATCATATTTCATAACTAAGGTTGGTTTTGGTTCAAATACTCTTATCAAATCGAATTACGACATCTGTTTTGTTAATTTAAATATCATTTTTACCTGTAATTACCCTATTTACTTTTAACCGTGGTAAATAAAAGTCAAAAGTTACTATTCACCAAAAATTATTTTCATCTTATTGAACCACATTTTACATAATTATGTCAACTGTGTCACTCATATTACTAAAATTCAATTAAACGAAGAGGTTAAATTATGTTTTATGCAAATTTGTAAATGTCCCGAGAAGGTGGGTAAAAGTCGTTAAAAAAGTGCAATAATCTTTTATATATATAATTTTATTATAAAATGACTATAATAGATTTAATTGAACATATATATTCTTTAAGTATTAATTTTTACTTAAGATAAACTTAAACAAAAAACAATTGTTAAAATAAAATGTCAGTTTTTAAAAAGTAACCCAATGTTTTTCACTATTCATCATAAATTGAATGTTTTCAGAAAAAATGCAGAACATTACTCCTAAGATAATTTTTATATTCTGAATTTAATGATGAGTTATATTTTACCAAATTCAAAACATAAAATTTGAATTATTTAATTTAAAATTAATTCCTGTTGTCAAAACCAAAAAGCGGGTTTTGAAAAAATAAAAACGATCAAAATATTAACATGTGTTTAAGTCAAATTTATATTTGAAATTACTTATAATGGTCTTAATTTTATTAAATGATAAAAATATAATATAATTATACTCTTAAACCATTCAAAATAAAAATATAACACTAAAAATTATTTCTATTGAAAAAGTTTTTTTCAATTAAAATTTATTATTTCCACTATTCATCAGATATATAAAGGTTATCAGAATTGTACCAAAAAATTTATCCCCAATGAATTTTTATTTCTCTCTTATAAAGAATAATTTCATTTAATTAAATTTAATATATTAACGTGTCAAATATTTGTTCTAAATGGGTCATTCAATAAAAGGCGGTAAAATTTTATTTTTTGAAAAATACTTCTTTTATCTAATAAAATGAATTATTTCTTATATTATGTCAAAGAAACAAGTAATATGGATTATAAAATTTTATATAGTATATAAAATTAAAAATTTAGATAATAATATTCATAACCAATTTTTTTATGGCTAGTCTGGTAAGTTGTGGTGCACTCAAACTCAGTGTTGCGTGTAACACAAGTTATTGAGTTACTTTGAAAAGAAAACATACTATGAAACATGGGGTGTTAAAACCATCAATAATGATAGGATATCATGGTCCTTTAAACTCATTCACCTTCCACATTATTTTCTTTCCTAATATGGTAATGTACTGACTAGTCTCATTAATTATTCAACTCCAACCATCTCCTTCATATCATATTCATCTTCATCTGAATGAAAATATAAATTACACTTTGATGATCTGTATATGTGTCAAAATTATCTTTATAAATATAATGAATCCATATAATTAATGAAAACATTACCATAACTAACTCCAAATAAAAGAGTTATGTAATTATTGACATGTATTTTAAATATTCATGACGCATTGCAATCACTATATATTTTTTCAGGTGAAAAAATCCCAATTCCCTCTTTGATGTATCATAATAGATCACAATCCATTCTTTATTTTTGGGTACTATGATAACAAGTGAATTAACTAACCTTCATTTCTACTCCATGAAATTATCTTAAAATAATAACATCCTTATGAATATAAATACATTTTATGAAAAAATGGTGAATGAATTAGATAATTGGGAGAAATATTTAACAAAATTTTGATAGTATCCATCAAAACCACGAAAACATTGAATATTAGTTAAAAATCTTGTTCGAGGACAACATTCAATACCATTTATCTTTTCTGTATTTACAAATATCTCATTTATTGAGATTATGTGTCCCAAAAATGAACTAATTTGAATCCAAAATTCTCACATGGTAATTTTTTGAGAAAAATACCCTTTATCAAGGTCTTTCGCCAAATTCTCAAGTGATCTCCAAAATATTACTAGATCATGGAATATAAAATAATATCATCCATATTAACTACCATAAACAGATGAAGATAGTCTCCAAAGACTATATTAATTAATACCATGATAATAGTGGGGGATTTTTTGAACAAAAGGTAACACTATACATTGATTGATTCCATACCTTGTACGGAATGTCATATTTAGTATATGCTTCATCTTGAACCACAATTGATCATATCCAGAATTAATATCAATCATATAAATTTATTGAGATCTATTTAGTTGAATGATTAATTAATAAATATGGGGGAGAATAATTTTTCCATTCATAGAAAAAATGATATGTTCAAGATAATCATTGATGAGTCTGTTTTATTATCTATCATTTAAAATAATAGAATAGAAGCAGCCCATGGTGACATAGTAGGGTGTGTGATTATCCTTTCAAGATTCCCATGAATTTTCTTTTTAAATTACTGGAACACAATTTTTTCCATTTTATTAGGAGAACGTGAAATAGTTATATTACTCATTATGTGTTATATTGAAAACTATCCTTCACATTTCAGTGAAATACTATGAATTTATTCTAGACATACATAAAATATATCATGCAAAATTGGTGTATCTTTAACAATGTGATTCTCACCAACCATCTATGATATACAAACTTCAATTATTGGACTTAATGGTCATAAGATGGATTTAATTTCCAATATCATATATATTCACCCTTGAATCAATATGTAATCATGGATTCATTTGGAATAAGAAATTTGATTGCCCTTCTTTGAAATTAATATGAGCATCATAGATTGAAATCTAATCCATTCCAATAATCACATCATATTCAACTAATGTAAATATAATATGATTCATTGGAATCACTTTCGGAAAAAACTACAATTGGATAATAATTGTAAGCATCTTATGCAACCATTATCCAATTATTATTTTTCATAGTTAACTAAAAATTTAATTATTCAAGTAATATGGTGCCACACTTTGGAAATTATTTTTTAATAAATTTGTTGGTGGATCCAAAATATAATGAATCATTATCTATTTTAGAGTGGATATTTATTGAACACTTAACCAAAATATTTTCATACTCATTATCAATATTGATCACATGTGATTTTCCTTCTTCTTTGGCACTAATAATTTCTAGATATTAATCATCATCGATAACCCTCATATTCATAAATTGGTTATAATAATGAAAATTATCTTTTCACATGAATCATTATAGTTCTTGAAGTGTATTTGTATACAATTTCTCTTTTTGAAACATTGGGAATATTTGTTTCCATCACATAAGTAGTAAAATTATAGATGAACTTTTTTGCATACATAAAACATATAATATTCCACTTAAGATTTTTTTTACATATTTTTTCCACAAACTAAACATAATAGAAATATCCTATTATATTCACTATGGTTTTTATGTTTTAATATGAATTCAATTTTTGTATTCTTATTAAACTTATAATTTTGATGAGTGACTCTAATCTCTCCCTCAAAATTATGAGTACATCAAATGATTTCCATATAGAAATTGTATTCCCTAATGGATAATACCCCTAGAAAACATGGATTCAATCCACTAACGAATAGATAAACCTTATTTTTATGTTGGATGATAATTCCAGAATCATACAATTAATGTCTTATTAAATTTGAATTTTTGGAACCAATATAATTTGATCATTTTAATTAAGATTAATAATCTCATTCTGTATCTTCATTAAAGCATTATTAGTAATTGAATTACTCAAAAATATGTTATTGAAATTTTCACATTCAATAAATTATAATTTATCTCATTGCCTTGTATTCTTGGTGATATTACACAATTGACCTAATTCACCTCCTAAATGATAGACTTTAAAAATAACTATATCTTGTTCTAACCATTGGAGAACCATATCTTTATAATTACATATCCACTGTCCAAGAACAGGGGGATTAAAGACCCACTAAAATAATGTAGTCACTTCCTCATGGAGGACTCAACCGAATGTTCTTCCCTTCATTTCTCATTTTTGATACTTATATGATTCATTGATTGATAATGATGTGTGAGCATTGCAACAATATTTCTTATTCTATATCTGATAATATTTTGATTCACAAGATGAAAATTATTTCATTTACCATAATGTTAAAAATTATCATGGTTCCTTTTGGTTCTAACCCTTGACTAAAACTCACAAGAAATTTTTCCGAAATAGTAAGTGTAATGAGAATAAAATCAAAGAAAATTACATAAAAAATAATTTTAGGGATCCTTAGGTTTTATAAATGTTTATTTATGACTGTAACCAAAATAATAGCATTGTATCATATATATTGGTAGATCATTTGGGTTTATACAATGTTTTCTGATCTATGTTTCTGAAGGTTATATAAACCTTACTCTGATACCAACTCTAATGGCCCATAATTTTAATAACATGATATTTAATTTAAACACATGAATATCAATTAAATAACATAAAAACATGATATAATAAAAAATTATTTATTTCCTTATTAATGTATAATTATAAACATCTGTTTCAAAAAAAAATCTATATATTATCCAACTTATTCCATTATAACTACAACCCTTTTGACACATATTTCTAAATTCATTTATTCATATCTAGGGTGATATAAAAATAATAAAGGATTGTAATAGATGATCAGTCCTTGTATAAAATCGAGGTATCATTTATATCATAATTATAAAAGGTAATAAAAAATATTAGAAAATTATGTCATGCATATCAAATAAAATGATATATTGTAAATAGATAAAACATATATGTACATAAATAATAAAAGAAAAAATAATATGTTATCATGGTATAAGACATGGAATTTTGGAATACACGTAATAATAGAAAAACATTTCTATATTAGTAACCAATAATTTACAGGACCCTAATAATGGACAAATTCCTTTAATCTTCTGAGTTCACTCCCCATTCCTGCCCAATACTATTTTATTGAGTTCACCCCGTATTCCAGTCTTGAATATTTTATGAGATATAGATCCTTAACCAATTAATTAGAGAGACATATAGTCCCCACCCATCATATAATGAAAATTATATATATTTTATCTACAAAAACATAAATCATTCATCATATCATAATGAATAAAAATTTTGGGTTTCATTATCATTTCATCAAAACATATATCATGGAAATGAAACTGAATATATAAAAATCAATTCACCCTAAACATTAAACATTAATTTAAAAAATAATAGTAGTATCATTTGGTTATATACCCAATAAACATATGTATCATAAAATAATGTTACTATATATTGAAAATAATATCAAGATATAGGTTGAAATAATTTCAAGGAAAATATCATTAATGTTTTTATTTTTATATATATAATGAATTTTTATGAAAAAATACTTCATTTTAAAATAATCTTGTAATATTTTGAGGTATTATTAATGAAATTATGGACTAAAAAAATAAAAAAATCCATTCATGTTGTATAAGATAAAAATTTTATTTTACAGTTTTTTTAGAAAAGTCACAAAGTACATCTTTTGGAAAAGGATGAAAATATTCCTTTCATACAGTTTAGTAAACATTCCCAAATGGGTAAAAATAATTATAAAAATCATATAAAATGATAAAAATAATTTTAAGAATCATTTTCATAAAATAAATATATATTTTATGAGATACTTATATATACACAACACCTAATAAAATGAGATTTTGATATTAATCCTTACCAGATGTCTGATTTCCTTCATACATATTTAAATCAAAAATATATTGGTTTATGTAATGATATTAAATTATAAAATAACAATAATAATATTAATTATATCATATATGATATTATTATATCATATCATCATCCCTTTGTTAATAATATTTTTATATTACCATTTTTTAGGTGTTAATTCACTTTACTATGCATGTTTTGTGGTATAAGTTCATTGTATTTTTCATAAGATATAGTTCAATAATTAATATAATTATATTTAGGTAATATATATAATATTTAGTCATCAAATAAATTTATATAATCTTTCTTTAATGATGAATATAAAAATTTATTCTCATTACATCATGTCCCAGGTATGTTGTATGTAGGAACAAACAGATATATCATTTTGTTAATTGTAAAAAGGAATGAAAGTGGATTGTAAAATAAAACATTTATCATTGTGGATAGAATATAATTTTTTATTATCTAATATATATATTCCATTATTATATACATCTAAATAATATGGTGATGGAAAATGTATTACACTATGACATAAGATTGTATGTTGCGTATACACAGATATGGTGATTTTTATCATAGGATAAATAAAATGTGTAAAATGGTTATTCCATATTTATAATAAAATATAATCATATATTTTTTTCTTTATTGAATAATTTATAACCATAGAAACAATAACCTTATTAATTATAAAAATAAATAATATGGGAAGAGTCGGTAAAGTTGATTACCTATACATTAGAGAAAATCCATTAGAGAGACTCTTATGGTCACCAGGGATTCAATTATGAGAATAAGAGAGAAACTAAATTGTTCATAGGGAATTTTATATGATAATTGTTCTTGCAATGGGCCTGATTTGAGGCTCAATGGGATGTGATGTAGTGAGTGAGGGTCCCATTAAAATTGAGATGTGGGGCACATTTGGATATTTTGTAAAATATTAATTTATTATAAATTTAATATCATTGAAAATAAATTGAAAAGACAAATTTTATATAATATTATGAGGTAATGTTTTAATATAATCCAAAAAAAAGTATTTTAAAATTGTTCGGCAATATTTTAGACCATATTTTTTGGGTTAAAATGTAGTTAACAAAATTTAATTTCAACTAAGGTAATAAAATTTTAAACATTAGAAGGATGTAATTATTACATATGTGATGTCAATTATATAAATAATAAAGAATTAGTAACATTATAAAATATATTATAATTTAATTATATATATAAATAAGAATTATTATTTATAAATAATTTAATAATAATATTATTAATATAAACTATCATTAGTTTTAATTTTTACATTATACATTGGATAGAATTTTAAAATATCAACATTACAAGTTATAATTGAACAAAATGTTTTATTATTTCCCTCTATAGTCACGTTCAACTATAAAATTATTTATAAAAATCATTATCCTAAATTTTATAAATTTAATTTTTTTACTAACATTTCTTTGATATTTTTATTAATGAAATAATTATAAGATTAGTGTTTTATAATTATTTAATATATATATTTTTTCCCTAAAATTAAAAATAAAATATCACAGTTAATAAATATATAATATTCTTCATAAAATTATTTATAGTAGAAAATATAATTTTGGTAGCATTATATTAAAAATAGTATGGTATTTAACGTAAGAATGTGACATCATTTAATTTTAATTAAATAATATCCTTTAAAGATCATAATATCATCTATGTGTCCCACAATGTAAAAAAGGAATATCATTAAAAAAATTATTATGTTTAAATTTTAAATATTTATTTATTTAAAACAAACCTTTTTTCCCATGTAGACACATAAGTGATATTTAATTCCAAGAATGTTATATTTCTTATTTTTATTGATTTAAATATTGTGTAATTAATTTTCATGGACATGTTTCTATTAAATAACATAATTTATATATATAGGTTTTAATGGTTAATTGAACATCATTTTAGAAAATTTGGGATTGATTTAGGAAAAAATTTAGTCATTATTTTTTTTATCCAAAATTACCCAATATATCTTTTACCAAGGAAACAAATTTACCTAGTTTTTTACTAATGTTGGAAAAACTAAATACAAAGTATTCAAAAAAATGGACATTCTAAATCCAAATTTTTAATCCATCTCTATAAAGTCAAAATTCATTTGTTTTAATATTTAATTTAAAATAAAATTGTTAAAATACTATTAAAAACTTTTTTAAAAAAAATACCCTTTTAGAAATAAAATCTTTATATAATTAAATCATGTAAAAATAAATCTCCAAAAACATAATCAGATTAATATAAAATTTAATGAACTATATAATATTTAAATTAAATTATAAAATATTCAAATACATAATCATACGATTTAATCACATTAAAAAACATTGTTTAAAAAAATTTGTATTTTCATAATTGTATAAATATAAATGGTTTTAGAAAACTAAATATTTAAATTTGATATGATGATTTCAAAATTGAGACTCGCTTTATGATATCATTTTTCTATATGTCTGATAAGTTAATATTCATTCATAAATTGAAGAAAAAATCATTTTTGTATAAATCATATTTTTAGAAAATAAATTTATTTTACAAGAATTTGGTGATTATTTGCTATGAACATACTCATATGTCAATATTGATTTGTAAATTTATATACATGTTTATAATTATGTTTTCCTATTTATTTAATTCATGTTAATGGCTTGGTTATACAAATCATTTTATAAAAACATTGTCTCTCGGTTCATTTAATCAAACAATTGCGTGTAACGCAAGATATTGAAGAATTAAAAATATTTAAATAGACATATTTAATAAAATAGTAGGGTGTTACATTGTAAATTTTAACATCCATATGAGGAGACATAAATATGAAATGTTGGAGGAAATTAAGGAATTTTTTATATGTATTCGACATTACGCTTTCTGAGAAATTGATATACGGTATATGTCTCATTAATATAAATGTATAAATGGATTTATAATAAGACCCTTCAAAACCCCTCCATTATATAATATAAATAAGAAATATTAATAGTTTAAAAATTTTGTATACACAGATAAACATATATATGAAAACTTTATCAATATAAATTAACAGAAAAAAAATTCTGATTATGTTGATATTACAAAAATAACATATTAGATAATAATATATTGTTCATATTAGTTTGGTTGTATTTATAATTGGAGCATCATATTCACCCAAGTTGTAATTTTGGATTCATTTTTAAAATTTTTAGGAATGATTATATGATAAATAAATATACTTGGTTGTCCTATGATACAGTATGACAAGCATTATACAATATTTTTCACTATTATGATGGTCATGTATATAATTAAATTCATTTGAGATTATTTAAATATATTCATTTTCAATAAATATATTAGAATTTAATTTTATTTAGAAGCTATGACATTTATCAATAATAAATATTTAAAAATTTATAGTCTATATTAAACATTCCCGACAATATTACAACTTTGAAAGATCGTATGACATACCTTTTATGATTGATAAAAGTTAATTACATGTTTTATAAAAATAATAAATGGGTGTGTTTTTTTAAATTTCTAGAAGGGAAAATCAAGTATGGATCAAGCAGAAGATAATATGATAATAGAATAGAAAGGGGTAATGGTACATTTGGAATTTGTTCAAATATTAACATTTATTTTTATGGAGTTATGTATGATAGTTATATAGATAATTTTTCCAAGGCTATTATTCTACATATGGCTTCTTGTATTGTGAAACTGAAGGTTCTAATCTATATTTCAAATTGTGAACACTTTAGGTTATGAGAGATTGATGTAATTTACATGATATAATGTGGAGTAGATCTGCTAGATCTTCATCTTCCCAATAAGGATGAATAATATAATGATAATTTTTTTTACTGGATTTTGGTGCCCCTAAATTTAATTTTCATACATAATTAATCGATAATATGTACACTGGGTTAAAATTGGGAAAAAAATACTCGAATATATTTTCCAATTTTAAAACATGTAATTTAAGCAAGATTTCATGTTCACATTCTAAATACATAGATTTGTATGATGGAATGGTTTTTTGTTGAGAAACCTTTAATATGGGAAAACACTAAACAAATAAAAATTTCATTGTATTAAAATTGGAAATGCCATAAGCTGATGTGAATGTTCAAATTTTGATGTAGGAAAATCAACATGACTGGAATGTGTGGTTCTATGAGGGAATATCTATGTTAATAGATTTATCATAAGAAAATATGGAGGTGTGAGACATTATTATGGAGGATTAGTATGGTTTTTTGGGATATGGTGTCCAGAGACATTGTGGGGAACAACATTGGGGAACAATTATATAGCTCCATCAACATTTTCAACCCATAATCCTTGAGGAGATAAAAAATGATATTTCTGTAAATTTACGGAAGTAAGAAAGACATGGATGATGGAAAATCATCCCAATTGGGTCCTACTTGTTAAAATAAATTGGAAAATTTTAGATGACTTTGGATTATTAAAAGGGACTCCAAAAGGGATTACCATGATGTCTAGAATAATAAAATATTATTTGAAATAATAAATAACCATATATACTATATCATAGTTGTATTATATATAAAATTATAAATTATATGGGAATGTTTACATTGGGATAAAATATTAAAATTTTAATTCCAATGATTATTTTGAAATTATAATGTTATATCTGAATTAGGGAAGCTTTTATGTCTTCCCCAATCACATCCACCACATATAAACATTCATTATTAATGTAAGGAGTAATAGGTCATTGGAATGATAAATATAAGTATTGTTTTATTATTATTATTATTTTGGAAATTATTGAAACATATTTGTTAATGTTTTGAATCCCTCATCACGGCCTGAAAATTACTTATTGTGCTCTTCCTTCGATATGATTATTCAATTTCATTTGATACTTATCCTATTTTTTGATTTTGTCTCTCTTACTCATAATATTGTTTAATTGATTTAATTAATTACATATCGGATTCATAGAATTTTTTTTATGTAATCTCAATAGATTATAGTATTCGTACGTAAATATTTTTTTAATTAAAAGAAGAGTACCATTATAGAATAATATTCAAGTTATATATAGTTCAATTGATTTGTAATATATAGGATATATGATATAGGTTCATCATTTATAGGATTACAATAATTACTCGACTGGTATTTCCTATCAGAGATAATTTATGGAAGCTATATTCATTGATGATTAATCTAATAGTTTTTTCACAACTTCAAAAAATGGAAATGCATTCAAATAATAAATATTTAATATCAAATTATATTCCTCTATATTAATATTAAGATAATAGAATGGGAAAATTGATAAATTCACCTTAATAAAATTATGATATCTTCTTAATAATTTGAACCATGATTTAATCTATATTCTCCATTAAATTAATAATTTCAATACTAGATCATTCACACCATGATAATTTTAAAAGTGTGACATTTTATTCAATAGCTTGCATAAAAAAACCAAAAACTTATGTGGGAACAAAACATAACAATAAATTACAATATATTTTATATTTTATATAGATTTAAACTAGTATTGAAAATTAAATTCATGAAATCTTGTGTTAGCTTGTGTTATGCACAAAAAATGTGTTTCTTTGAGCACTCATGTTGCCTGCAATCTATATATTTACATAAAAATATCATAATTATTAAACAAATATGTAATTATTATCCTAGTTGTTAAATATAATGTTTTTTGTATGATTAAATACCTTATTTATAAATATGGAGGAATTAATTGGTTACTAATTTATTAGAAATGAAAATAAAAAATCAATAAGATATAGTCCAATTTTTCTACATAAAACAACGTTTATGCACAAAGTATATTTTTTATCATAAATTAAATGAAATAATATTAGTGGATGATATTATTGAAAATTATATATTATAAATCCAATGAAATTATATTAATATCCTCAAATATATTTTATAGGCATACGACAAGAAAAAATCAAATTTTATACATAAAAAATTGTATTGTTCTAATGATTATTTTACACCATATTAATGCAGCTCTTGTTTTAAAAATAATAATGGGAAAAATATATATAATTTGTTGAAAAAAATAATCATAAATTTTTAATAAGTAATATAAATGTTTTATTTTGATTTTTTTTGGGAATTTTAGAGATATTTCATTCTTTTTAAAGAATATTTAAATATGATGAATATAATTGTAAACAGATGATTCACATAAGTAATTTATAATGTTAAATTATAATTTATATTTAATTTATAATTAATTTTGATTAATTATTCATATATTAAACCATTTTTTATTTTTAATATATATAATAATGAATATTATATAAACAAGTATCATACTTTTGAACTTTCTAACACTAGAAACCTTTTTTTCGTCACATATGTGGGGTAAAATTTAAAATAATTTTAGCTGCTTATGTCAGTATAATATAGAAACATTTATTCCATTTTATCAATTATAATAATTTATTATCTTTAATAAGGAAGAAAATTACCAATTTGATTCGGAAGAACATTTATTGTTAATAACATTGATTAATGTAAAAAATAATTTGCTTAGTAGTTAATATTAAAATATTTCATATGGAAATGACTTAAAAAAATTATAAAACATTTTTTATGGACATATTTCTACCATATAACTCTTTTATAAATTTTTTTTGGGAAAACCATTTTTTTCATTTTATAATACCAGGTTTAAGGGTTTCCGGTACCCCAAACATCCCACCAAACTGCACGGTCAAATAGGCACAACATCCCACTTTCAAAGTAAAAATTCAACATTAAAAAAATCACCGCTCACCACCTCAATCCACGAACCCACGTCGCGGCCTCGAAGCACGGGACCCCTAGAAACATGCAACACCTCGAACCACAGTCATCCTCAAAACCACTGAGACAACGGGAGAATTAGCAACGAACCATCTACGAGCTTCACTAGCGTTCCTCGTCACCATCATAGAGGAAGAACATCACAAGCGGCCACCGCTCAACTGACCGTGCATGAGCTACCTTCAACGTAAATCCAACCTTATGTCACTAGTGAGACCCCGGACCGACCACTGTCAATCAGCGTCGAATTGATGATCTCAAACCACCTTCACTGCCATTCCTTGTTGTTGCCGCCATCAACCACCGCCATCACAGAAACCGGACGGAATCACCATTTTCAAAAAAAGAATCAAACAGAGCATTGAAAATCAATCGAGAAAACCCCACTGTAGCCACCCCAACTGCCAAAGAAACTATCGCAGATCCTTAGAGTACTAAGCCACCGCACAAAAGGATATGACCTCCACATGCTGAGAGACCGCCACAAAACAACAACCCAGAACCGGTAGCAAACCCTCGAATACTCCCTAGAGTATGCCGCTGAACAAACTGGTCTTACGCCCACGGGTCAGACCAGCAAAGTCGAAGCCCGAAGTGTTCGGCCAGATCAAGGAGGACGAATCCCAAGACCGTCACGGAGAACAACCGAGGCATCCAAAGATGTTCCACCACAGGGATGAGGCGACGACAAGAAAATCCAAGCACTACCAACTTCAAATGGAATCGCTACGAGAAAATCATCAACACTAGAAACAGGAAAGCAAAACTAGAAACGAGAACGAAAACCCCCCTCCCTGGGCCACTCCAGATCTGTCATCAACCACAATGAAAATATCACCTCCGCACAGTCTGAGCCCACACACAACGAAATCATCCCGTAGAGCCAACCAATCTGCGGGGAGGAGATGATTCAACGAGAGTCGAACCAGGGCGAGATGGCCAGAGAGGGGAAGAGCGGGCATACATGGGAGAACTCATGGCCCAAAATTATTCACACATCCCATGTCTTTTTCTCATCCAGAATATATAAAATTAACTTACTAAAATACCAAACTAATCAGTGAATCTTTAATTATGTAATAAATAAATCCATGAAATTACATTGATGAAAACCAATAGAAGTTACCTGATGAAGAGGTGACATTCATTGTGGTTCATCTTGATTCATTTTATTCTCCATCTGTTGGACTATTCTTATAAGAAGAGTTTTTAATAACCTTAATATCATATATATTCATGAATGATTTTATTTTTAGGATAATACCTTCACCCATATATAATTGCATTAAATAAGTTATGAAATCATTGTTTGTGTGTACGGTGGACTTTTACCTCATGAACATCTGTCCTTGTTTATTTTTATTACCTTCTATTAAGGTTTGGAATATTGATTGTAATATTATTTTTATATTGATTTTATAATATTTATAATTTATATACCCTTTTTTAATTAATATAAAACACATAAAATAATGTTATCAATTTTTTGGGGATATGATAATGTGTTTTCATGTGTACGGTGGAGTACCACCTCACAAAGGGATGTGATTCATCCACACATTTCCTATAATGTATGAAGTAAAGATTGAATAAAAAATTGATATATGCATCAAAAATACGATAATGTAATTATTATATAAATATATATCCTTTATTATTCTTTATTTTAATACAACAAGAAAATAGATGTATCAATGATGTGTATGGGTGGCCTACCATGTCAATGACGTGATTATTTCATTTCATATCACCAAAATTTATAGATTAATATATACAATTATACATTGATTAAATATTATATTTACATTATCGTTTAAAATTTGAAGTTTATAAAATAATTATTAATTTAATATTAATGAAGAAATAATCAGTCAAAACATACATGTAAAATATACTAGTTATTACAAAAAGAGATCAAAATAATGAATCGTTATCAAAAAATGGGTAATATTATGTTATAAATGGATCATATATGATATCCTAAATATTTTTTCGTTTTTTTAAAAGTTAATAACATTTTTATTCTCTTATAAATGACTTTAATGATTGTTTAACCATAATTATGTGTAATGTATGTGATTTCATCTCAATTTTATTTCAGTGAGGCATATTATATTATCATGCACATAGTTTCTTATATGCTGTGAATACAAAAACCAATTGAAGTTTAATGACATTAATAATTCATTATTACTTCTATTTTGAATTTAAATTTTAATTATCTTATTTAAGGGGATTTTAATTAACAATATTCAACTAGTAAGGAATTTCACAACCTAATTTATTTTCATCAAGTAATATTACATCCACATTGCAATTAATTTTCTATGATTGTTTTTTAATGAAATGTGACATTATATAGTTCATTTTAAATTTATTTTTTGTTGATTTATAGTTTTCATACATTATTTATTCATTTTATTGATTTTAAATTCAATGTTTTGATCTTTTCAAGGCTCTCTTTACAGCATCATTTTATAAGGTATTGTTTACACATAGTTTTTCATTGAATTAAATTACTTGATAATTTTTTAATAAACCATTTAATTATATACTAATGTATTTAATAATGATAGATTTTAATTGATAAAACCATTTCCCACTTTTTTTTAATTATAAATTTTTATAATATGTTTTAATAAAATCAGAATTTTTTATATATTTGGTCAGAAATGCTTCTTCTTACAAAATATTAGTTTTGAAAAAAACTTCTACGACCATTTAACAGTAATTTTTTAATTGAAATATTACCCATTTATTATTTATATATTTTTTAATTGAACATTTTAATGTATTACTAAAAATTAAACTTTTCAATTTTTTAATAATGAAATATAATTTATTTTTACATTTAACGAAACTGGCACCATCATATATTTGAACCATCCTTTTAAATTTTAAGATGATAAATTCAAGAAAAATGTATTTAAAAGTAATTTTCATTGAAAAAGATTTTTCAAAAAAATAAAAAAGGAAAATTATATTATAAATAATAATTTTGTGTGAAATCATTTAATTAAATTCTATAGATTAACAAAAAAACCATTATTTTTACTTTAATGGGAATGCACCATATTGATACTGTCCTTATTCTTCATATATAGTCATTATTCCATTTTTACCATAGATAATATTGACATTCAATTATTTGATTCCTTTTTTTCATTTTAATCCCCATGATTTATTCACATTACATACAATATTGAAAAAAATCCAACAAAATAATAAATATTTATCATGGATACGATTATGGAATAAACCATATGCCACATGTGGTGTTTACATTGATAATTCATATATATTTTAGGTTATTGTATATAAATAAAAATATTTTACATTATAAAAATAAGTGACATGAAATGTTTTAATAAATTAAATCAATTTTATATATATAAGGAAATATTTTTAATGGTACGGAATGGGTTGGGGACTATTTAGATGTCTCCCCTCATTGAATAAGTAGTCTCCTAAGTAGAAACTATATTCCAAATAATATGGGTTTCTACCTTGTATATTCTAAACGATATTATAAATGGTCCTAAAATTAACGGTTTTATGTACATAGGAATCATAGTGTCCAGTATTTAAAAATTTCATTCTTATAGATTCAGTTTTTATTATCCCTGAGATTTTATGTTTGGAAAATTATTTCGATACATTTTATTATCAGTTTATTAGTTAAATCGAATGGTTTCTATAAGTTACTTTACATATAGACTATTTCTTATCCCATTATTTAAATGGCATGTGTGATTAGTTTTTTAATTTTTACATTGATTATTTCATATCTAGTTATTTAAATGGATGGTTTTTATAGTTTTTTACCCTTCCATTTTAATTATTCATAATGATAAATTTCTAGGTACAATATATATTACGCTTTATTATCACTTAAGATCAACATTATTTATTTATTCTCATTTTCCATTATTCCCACTAAGAATGATATATTAGATAATGTTTTATGGAATAAATATATTCTCAAAAAGAAAAATGAAAACTATTTTGTTGTAATTTGTCTATTAATCTATATTAAAATAATCTTATATGTATCCAATTTTCCAATACATCAAAATTGATCTTCCCTTTAGAATCTGAATCATTTAGTTATTCCAATTTAATAGAGTATAGCACCAACTCTAATATTATAGAGTTGGGTTTCTACATTTGGTATGACATCTAGTTTAGTCTTAAATATGGGAACTGGACTGTAAAAACCAAATATTTGGGAACATAAACCAAAGAAATACACTGACTATAAGTATAGAATATTATCCTAATGTTCTAGTAATTTTAAGATTATATGGTCTTACAAGGAATAAATTTCTATCTAGATACGACAAGTGGATGTGGTTGTGGAGTAAATGTAATTTGGGGTAATAACTCTAAAATTAGGGCATTAGTGTGGACTTTATAATAACCTAGCTTATGGAAACATGCCATACTATTGACTCTGTTTCCTATCTCTAGTTATATTTTTATGATAATTCCCAATTTTTCAAAATATCACTATGAATGAGTTGAATGGAAATTGAAAATGATTGACATGGGTTAAATCTACAGATTCATAAATTGAATATATGTTTTCATGGTTTAGAGAACCTATAAAAAATATTTTGGTTTGAATTTGGAATATAGAAGGACTTGTGTTGAAATAATATAGATGATTTATTTTTTAGGATTATAGAATGGTATTTTATAAGTTATTTTACCAATAATAGATAAGATACATGAATCATGAACTTTTTAAGAATTGTGATTTATATTAGGAGATAATATACATTAATAAACATAAGATTAATGTGTATCATCATCAGCTAGTGAGATAATACTGATAATAAATTCATTTTCATAAAATCAACATTTTATGTTTTATTTTTCGAGATTCTATAATGATTAAAGAAATTTTTCAAAAAAATTATTACAGGTATATATATATTAGGGGATATTTTATTTAATGAACAATTACTTTTCATTTATAGTCATAATTCTAATAGTACATAAAACATTTAATTTTAATATTATAAATAAATGTGATGTTATAATAGTAAGAAAAAAAATAGTATTTTAAGAACAAAAAAAAATTGAAAACCAAAAAATATATTTATATATTATACTTATTTCAGTGATGACCATAAAAATTTATTGGAAAATTTAAATGAGTAATATTAATATAGATTCGTAAAAAGGGAAAACCACATACAAGGTAATAACCCATCACATCGAGAAAGGCTGTCAGACTTTACCCATTACTGATGGATGATAAGGTTTTGGCACATACCATTGGCCGATTTGATATCCAATTTAGTATGACCTTATTTTTAGGAAACCAATTAAGTGAATAAGTATTAATGATGAACTAGTAATTTTAATTTATGTTTTTAGAGGTTAATTTATTAACAGAAGTGGTTTTCTAATATAGTTAATGATATATGGAAATACATTTAAATCATTCATGGATGTATTGATTAGTTAAATGTGAATTTTATTGATTAAGTAATAAAAAATTTAATTCTTCATATTCACTTAATATAATAAGTCATGAATTGGAAATTAATAAAATATAGACCAATAGATAAATTTTTATATGATATATAAATTTATTATGTATGTTTTCTTATATTAATTAATAAAAAAGAGTTCTTCAACATTTTAACAATGTTCATGAAATATAATGCAATCCTTTTACCATTAATTCTTCATATTCACTATAATATTATATCATAATTTTTTACTAATGTTATCATATGTATAAACATAGTCACATGTTATTCTTTATGACCATTTTATATCCCATGCAATATTATTAAGTGTATTTTTTTTGTCAATCATATTATTATGTGGGGTTTTTATCAATGGAATATTAAAATGGGAAAATTTTAATTACTCAGATCAAGTTAATATTTTGAGGATACAATTTAATAATGATGTGGAGAATTTTTCCACCATATAAATTTTTAAAGAATAAAATTTTGTTTAATATTATTTATCAAATGAAACCACAAGTGTAGGTGAAAACATAAAATCCCAATACATTAAAATATTATTAATATATTATGTAAATAAAATCAATTATAATGATTGAAATACATGTGACACTGAGTTACACTCTATTAAATGCAACTATGACTTTTATAGATATCTTGTGTTACATGCAATCTAGTGTTTTATAGAATACTAATAATTTTATTAATTTAAATGAAAATTATTTCCATGCCTTTTAATTTTTGGTAAATAATAGAATAAAAAATATTATTTTTAAATTTATTTAGAATAATTTTTTATGCATTGAATAGAAATGAAAATTAAAATTAATGGGATATACAAAATAAATATTATTACAGAAACCATTTTAATTCCCCAAATAGAGTTTATAACAAAAAAAATAAATTATTTACTATAATTGTAAGATCATAATGATATTTATATATTAAATATTAAATAAATTTTAGATATTAATCTAATAAATTTGATAGGAATATGATAAGATTATATCTAATTTCACGCATAAAAATTATATCTTTTATAATTTAGTCTTTCTACGTTTTAATGGAACGATTGCATTAAAACTAAAATTCGTCAAAATTATAATTAATATTTGAAAATATATACATTATTTTTTAATTTGGATATAAACATCATTTTGGGGTGAATTTTGAGCAATTTTTCGAGAAGATTCACTTTTTATGAATAGTAAAAATATAGAATTTAATAGAAAACTGACTATTCACATAAATAAATTATAATGATAAATAATATTTCATATTGTATTTAAAGATAAATTAGTTAAATTATTCTTATATTAATAGAATTAATTTAATTTTAATCATTTTTTATATATAATTTTGATTTAATATTATTTTAAACATTAAAATATATACATATTAAAAACCATATATGTCGTTCATGACAGAATAAAAAATATTAAATTGTAGTCTTGAAATTATTTGAGCATGAATTTAAAAAATTTATTCAATAATTGGAGTAATAATAACTTTTTATTTATAATAATTTCAAATTAATTTTTAACCACATTGATTAGAAAAAATTGATAATATTAATCAGAGTTATTAACGTATAAATGTGTTTACATTGTGGTTAATCATAAAATATAAGTAGTGTTAATGACTCAATACTTGTCAAAAAAACAATTTTATAGAAATATTTTCAACCTATAAAATCTATTATATTAAATGGTTTTTTATTAGAGGAATATTAGGTAAAGGAGATCTCAAAATATTTCTTCTTCTTGGTTTTTATAATAATTCCACTTCTCCATCACTATACAAGAGAAATGAATCCCCTTAGTTATTCACACAACCCAATCTATATGGGTCACCTAAAACCCATCCAATACACCTAAACATTTACATAACCTTGTCCTAGAAGAATTTCACTGGGTATTAATGTCACGACCCATTCCTCGGGGCCCATGTCGTGACTACCCAATGCCCTGCTTCCATAGGTTAGGGGCTGGTGACTAGGACAGAAGGCATATTCTTGAAAACTATGAAGGAATTGCCTTTAGAACCTATATTCACACAAAACCAATCACGCAGAAAGATACGAATAGAAGTAGTCTAAATAGAAAAAAGCGTGCTAAAATTAAAAAGGGGCCGGAATACAAGCCCAATAGTAAAGGTACAAGTACAATATAAAAACAATACAATGAAGAAAAAGGAAAATAAATACTAGATTGTCCTCCGAGTTTCCTACCTGACGGGTAGGTACATATCACCTCCTCAGCACTCCACATCTGCTTGTCTCCTTTGTGTACTGACCCACCATATGGTCCACCTCCAGGCCCCGTCTATTCCTGGTACCCTCTACCTCGATCTGCGTTGTCCGTCATCTGCACCAACCACAACAAGGTGTGGGCATAGCCCGTGTAGAGGTGTGAATAGTGTTACTCAGTAGGTACCCTGAGACCCTCATGGAATAAAAAAATCCACAAAGGATAAACAAAAAAGCATGAAGTCTACCTACCACCCTACTTTTGTATATGACCACATATATACCTATCTTATCAAGTATACCCATCTCAATCATGAGTTAAACATAGAGTCCAACTCAAAGGCCCAAATATCAATTGTTCCACGGAAGAAGAAATGCATCGTAGGTAAGTACCATACAGGTAGGCTACAAAGATGAATACCACCATGGTATTACGACAAAGGATTGTACCTCACAGGTACGGACTCAGCTCACACAATGTATTTATTAGGTACTGAAGGTTAGATGATTAGATGTAACTACATAATCATATTACCTTGTTAAGAGACTCTGCTTCTGACCTAAAAATGGTCACTCAGTGTTGACCCACATAGTATCGCTTGGTTTTGTGCCACACAAGATCGCTCGATGCTGACCCACACAAGATTGCTAGATGCTAACCCACACAGGATCGCTCGGTGCGGACCAACACCAGATCAATAGTTGTTGACCCAGACATGATCACTCACTGCTGACCCACACATGATCTCTAGGTGCTTACCCACATAGTATTTCTAGGTGATGACCCTCACATGATCGCTCTATGGTGACCCACACAGGATCGCTAGGTGCTGACCCACACAGAATTGCAATTCATTCTTCATATCGTAGCCAGTAACCAGGTTCTAGTACTAAGCATGCTTGTCTCTGGAAGAGTCATCTCCTCAAGACACATTTTGATACTACAACATCCACTAAGTCACTTAAAGAATTAACTAAAAATACAACCACATCATAGGGGTCTCAACACAAGAGACAGTTCGTCAATCAGACGCCCAGTCTGTAAGCTATTAGCCTTTTAGTCTGGAGGACCCAGTTGGAATTGTGCTCGATCCAACCTACATGTATCCCATGTTTATCCAAAATTCAACTATGGTATACCAAAGGGTCTGTCTCGTTCCACGGTTTATAGCGCCATTAACGGTTTTACAAAGAGAGGCCTGGTGCCAAAGTAATGGTAGATAGGGTGAAAAGCTCATAGTTGGTCCGGGTCCGATCTTGCATGGTCGGACCGCCCCGGACTGACCCGCCCGGGGAAAAACCAACCTGGTATGGGAGGACTTAGTCTGATGGGTCTGTCCTGGCCCGCGATGGGTGGCGTGGGGGAAACATAGCGGCGCGAGTCCGCGAGGGTGCAGCGGAGGGCGCGAGTGCGGTGAGGCCGCGGGGAGGAGCAACTGCGGGGGCTGCCGAAGGCCTCATGGTTATGAGGACATGAGTCGGAGAGGACGCATGATGGTATAGGATGTGTGGTCCACATAGTGCCACAGGGAGGTGAGGCCGCAGCAGCCGCGGGGCAGCGAAGGTCACAGGGGCTGCAGAGGGCCGCAGGATGGTGATGGCCGCGGGGACCACCGAGGGCCGCGGGGTCACCGAGGGCCACACAACGGTGAGGCCATGGGGAAGCGATGCCACAAGATAAAAAATGCCATGGGGTGATAGTTTATGTGGATGGAGGTGGCTGCGGGCAGCATAGGTACCACGGGCAGTGCGGGGGCCGCGGGGCGGCACAGTTGCGTCGTTGCATTCGTTTCGGCAGGGGGGGTGTGTGTGTCGATGGTCATTTTTATGCCCAAACTATGTTGATTTCCATTATCCTCCATTATAAAAACCACATCTCTTAAACACAAGATTTAAGGAGAGGTCATTCCATGTTTGTTTGTCCAGCACTCTCTTCATTAGAGTGGTAGCATGCGACTATAATTTCATCAAGATTTTTATGATAAATTATCAAGAACGGCTAATGGGAAGAAATTAAAACAACCACTCTAACTCAAATGTTCATTGATGTTCACGCGAGTATGATTTTGAAGATTTTGACATTTTTCAGAGTCGACGGTGGTGCCGGACGCTGTTCTTGTACCCCACCATGGTTGATTGTTGTCCTCCTCCATCACTAAGAACACAATAATCAAACACAAGATTTGCAGAGAGGCCTGACCACATTTATTTGTCCCACACTCTCTTCATTATAGTCATATCAAGTGACTATAATCTCCTCCGGGTTTTTATAATGAATTATCAAGAACTGGTCTGGGGAAGAAATTCAAATAACCACCCTACATCGATTCTTCGTTGATGTTGACGTGAGTAAGAATTCTAAGATGTTGATGTTCACCGCACCCTCTACACGCCTCTGATCCCCAGATCATTCATCGGTTCATCGTAGTGGAAGGTGTTCCTCATCAGAGTGATCATTCTTCCTTGAAGTATGTGTTTCTCCATGATTTTTCAAAGCTTTTCCCTTTTTCCAACAGTTTCTAAAATTCCACCAAAACGTGGAATAGCCAAATTATTAATTTATATTCAATAGATTAATAAGGTTGGATCAATTAAAATTGTGAAACATTTTGTTAATTGTTGGATGACTCCAATAATTAAATGGTGTGTAGACAAATTTAATTGTATCAATTTAATTGGCTCAAATTAATTGAGGAAAAGAATTAATGGGGATTTGAGTGTTTTATCCCTCATTAAGAGGGTTCAGGTGGTCCCCACCATTAATTTCAAATTGTTAGGTTAGTTTAGGTGGTCCCCAACTTTCTACACTGACATAGGAGGTTTAGGCTCGGGTGGTCCCCACAACCATTACCAATACTGAGGGGTTTCTAAAATAAAAATGATAGAAATTTTTATTTATTTTAATTCATTCATGAAAATCAAAAAAATTATCTTTCACCCTCGACACGCTGCGGTCGAGGTGATGGCCTCCTTAAGATAATACCAGTGTTGTGAGTTCAACTATATCCTCATATTTAAATTCCAAGAACTTGTGAAAAAGTTACAAAAACCTACTCACATGTTTTCTAAACATACCTGAAAAAATGATAATAAATTCATTCTGTTCAATCCGGGCCTCATAATCAAGTGCTGTCAATTTTCACAGACCCATAAAATTCCTATATATTAAAAAAATTACATGGAATTTTTGGGTCCTTACGTTCTACTCACCTCAGGGCTTTGCATCCCTGGAAGCCACAACTCATACTAAGGGATCAGGTGGGGGTACTAAGAATGTATCTGAGCCTCCCACACCCATGAGCACTCCTTGATGTTCCTGTGCTGCCAGTGAATGCACACCAGAGGTATTGACCGCCCACGAAGGACCCGCTCCTGTTGATCATCAATCTCCACTAGAACTTCTGCAAATGTCACACCATCATCGATGTCCTGCTCTCAATGGTTGATGATGTGAGAAGGGTAATGCACATATCTCCTCAGTTGGGATACGTGGAAGACGTCGTACACCCTGTGAAACTAAGGGGGGTGTGCTATGTGGTATTCCACCTCTCTAACTATGCCGAGGACCTGAAAAGTCTCGATGAACCTCAAAGATAACTTGCCGCATCGGCCACATCTTTGTAAACCTCGTCGTGGTGAGACCGGTAGAATGAAGTGGTCTCCATCCTCGAACTCTAGTGGACTCTATCTCCTATCATCATAAGACTTATGCCAACTATGTGCAGTCTTTATATGCTCTTGAATGCTCTGCACAATCATTGTGGTAGCCTGTACCATCTCTGGTTCAACTAGTGCTGACTCCCCTGGGTCAGTCCAGCAAAAATGTGATCTGCAAGGTCGCCCGTATAACGCCTCAAAAGGTTCCATCCCAGTTGTGTACTGATATCTGTTTTTTGTATGAAAACTCCACAAAATTCAAGTGATCCTCCCAGCTGTGACCGAAGACGAGGATGCAAGCACGCTGCATGTCCTCGAGGGTTTGAATGGTCCACTCAATCTGGCCATCCGTCTACAGATGGAAGGCGGTGCTCAAACGAAGCTGTGACCCAAAAGCCTCTTTCAACCCCTTCCATAGCTAGGAAGTAAAATGTGAATCATGATCAGAGACTATCATCGAGGGTACTCCATGTAGCCGTATAATATCATGCACGTAGAGGAGTCTCATGTCTCTACTGAGCCCTACTCCATAATCGGTATGAAGTGGGATGAATTGATGAGTTGGTAGATGATAACCCAGATAGAATCATGACCTCTAGAAATATGTGGAAGTCCTATCACGATGTCCATGAAATCCCATCCCACTTCCACTCTAAGACCTCTAAAGTCTAAACCAAGCCTGCTAGTACATGATTCCCTACATTCACTTGCTGATGAGTGATCCATTGAGATACAAACTCTGCAACTGCTTTCTACATTTCTGGCCACCAGTACTATCGTCAGAGATCCTGGTACATTTTCACCACTCATGGATAAACCGATTGAAGGGAAGTTTGGAACTCCAACAACACATCCTCATGAAGTGAAACTGGTACCATGGTATGTCCTCTAAAGTGGATGACATGCTGCCCATCTTTTGAAAATCCATCATGTGTCCGTCCTGTTGATATCTGATCATGTTGTGTCTCGACGTTAGTGTCCCCACGCCGCACCTCCCTGACTCACTGATGAAATGGGGGAGTGACTATACGATACTCAAGAAAATCTGCTTCATCGTGATCCACAAAAGATTTCTTCCATGAGGCCAAGTGCTCTGTCACCTCACCTAGCAGTTGTATACCATATCTACTTCTGAGTGCATCTGATACAACATTCCCCTTCCTAGGAGTATCGAATATCTCAAAGACATAGTCCTGGAGGAACTCAAGGAAAAATCACTATCGTAGGTTCAAGTTCTTTTGAGAGAAGACATACATGAGACTCTTGTGATCAAAGTAGACTGTAAAACATTTTTCTATAAGATAGTGTATCCACATATTCATGTAAAAAGCCATTGCTGCTAACTCCATGTCATGGGCAGCGTAGTTCTGCTCATGTTGTCTCCACTGTTGAGAACCATATGAAATCACTACTAACTCCTATATCAGGACATATCCGAGCCTGGTCCTTGATGCATCGTAGTAGACTACATACCCTATTCCCTCCTCTAAAATCCTCATTATGAGGGCACTAGTCTACCTCTTCCTTAGCATCTGAAAACTCCACAGTTATATCTCCGACAACACGAAGGGATTCCCCTTATTTTTCAACGCTGATAGTTGTGCTGCAACTCCGGAAAAATCTGGCACAAATCTCTTGTATTTTTTGTCCAAACCCATGAGACTTTGTACCTCTATCACACTCCTAGGTGTCGCTTACAAAATTATTGCCTCAATCTTCACTATATCCACTGCAACTCCAACCTCAAAGTTGAAATTTCCCAGAAAGTGAAACTCTCGGATCCAGAACTGGAACTTCAAGAGAAAACCATAATGTTGTGTCTCTTGGAGTGTGTCTAGTAACACTTTCAAATGATAGGCATGATTCTACTCAGTAGCCGAGTAGATCAGAATGTTTTCGATGAAGAATACTACAAAGAGATTAATGATTGGTTGAAAGATCTTGTTCATCAGTCCCATGAACATTTTCGGAGTGTTGGTTACACTGAATGGCATAGACAATAACTCATAATGGTCGTACCAACATATGAAAACGGACTTCTGCATATCCTCATCTCGTACTCCGAGCTGGTGATAGCCTGGTCTGAGGTCTATCTTTGATAACCACAGTTCTCCCTTCTGTTTATCATAGTGGTCATCAATCCTCAGAAGTGGGTACTTGTTCATTATAGTCACATGGTTTAGGCGTCGATAGTCGACACAAGGTCTCAAGCTCCAATATGCATTTTTGGCAACCAAAATCTGGACTGCCCAAGAAGAAAAACTAGGTTGAATGAATCCCTTCCCCTTCAAGTCCTCTATCTATACCTAAAGCTCAAAAATATCCACGGGAGCCATCCGATATTCTTGTGTCGATATTGGTGTCATCCCATGGTACATGATAATGTAAATGTCCACTTCTCTAGGAGGAGGTAGACCAAGAACATCATCCAGGAAGACATACTCATAATGGTCCACTACTACATGATACCTCAGACTCTCCACATCAATTATCTATGGGTAAGTCTAGCCATCAAATGTGTAATCGACTGCACCCTCCTTTGGGTAAGTCAATCATGTACTTTAAAGCTCCCTTCTCACCGATGAAGGTAAACATGGTCCCATCTGTGCAGACAGACCACACTTTGCGCCTAATACATTCAATCTAATCATGGACTGTAGAGAACCATTTCATACCCATGCGGACATCCTAAGGCCTCGACGCTGCTACTAGAAGATCCCATCTGAATAACTCACCTCCTAGTATAATCTCACACTGATGGAACCACTGCGTAATCATCAAATTTCTTCCCATAGGATTCTCTAGCCATAAATATCGAGCCAACGGGTCTGTCAGAATCTTCGTGCTCCAAAAAATGGTAGTGGAAATAAAAGAATTATTGGAACCAATATCTATAAGTACTAAAGCTAAGGTGGCATAGACAGAGATCGTACAACGTATCATCTCTAGAGTGTCAATATCATAGGCCTCAGCAACCTAGAGCTGAGCTCTCCCATGTCCTCCTACTCTGTGTGGTCGGGGTGGACCACCTAGTTGTGGTAGCGGTATCATCTCAAATCATCTCCCATCGATAGTTGCACAGACACCTCCTCTTGCATATTCGCCTAGTCATTACGGAACTCCTTGTATGAAACTCTGTCTCTGCCTAGGAAGACCTTCGACCATCTGAAGATCATCTGTATGGTGGGTCAGACAGTCACGGGCCATGTGAATGTGCCCGCTGCATGCGTAAAACTTCCCACTACAAGCATAACTGGATCTTCCTCGGGTTCCCTGCACAATCGTTACTAAGTCATGTGGTCGTCCACCTATATGTATGGTTCTCTTGGACCTCTGTGACATCTGTCATGTGCCAGCTACAGAAGATTCTACTACGTGATGCCCGATGGTGGTTCTCGCAACTGGTGATTGCACAGCACTAAAACTCTCCACTAAGAGGGCTCTCTCTAACACGCCCACCTACGTCAAGAAGCTGAGTGAGATCATCGAATCCTTTATCTCTTTATTGAGTATATGATCAATGGTTTGGTCACCAAATAATGGGTCCTACACAATATTAGTGGATTAGTGTGAGAGTTCAGTGAACCTTTCTAAGTACTGAGCCACAGTCATGTTGCCCGGTAGCAGATGAAGAATCTTTTCTATGCACACTTCATGAAGAGTCGCTGGAACAAACTCTTCCCGAAACAGGCTCTTGAAGTCTTCCAAGAGAAACTTCACCTCATCGTAAACCTGGAGCATCAATCTCCATCATCTACCTGCTGCTTCCTATAGAAGAATGGAATCAAGAATCACCATGAGATCATCTGGTGTCCCTACCAATCAGAAAACTCTCACCATGACCTCTAGCCAATCCTCAGCCACATGTGGGTCCATCTACCCCCTAAACCTGGGTGGCCTCTAGAGCTAGAACTCATGCATGACACTCAAGCGGCATGCACCCTATCCTGCTAAGGATGGTGGAATCAGTGGCCCAATGTGTAATGTTACTATTGGTACTTCCACTGGTGCCTCTAATGGATGAGGGCCCTACACCAAGGCCTCGTCGCTCCGTGGTCTATCAGTGTGTACTATATCCACAACTATAGCAATATATCTACATGGAGGAATCATGAAAATAAACAGGTGCACCATGTTCAAAAATTTATACCTGGTGTGCTGACACAAAGAGATAACATTGAAAACTATTCAAAACAAAAACTCAATTACTGATTCATGCACTGAGTCAGAAACTAGAATTCTAGGGTCCTGGTGTATGGATATGTCGGCCACCGAACCAACCCTAGATTCCCTAAACTGATAACCACAGTCAATACCCTTAACACTATTTTCATTAAAAAGAAATATCAGAGTAATATGTTCAATGGTAGAACCGAATCCTCTAATACCAATTTGTCATGACCCATTCCTAGGGCCCCATGTCGTGACTACCCAAACCTCACCATCCCAAGGCTAGGGGCTGGAGACTAACAACGAATGTGTATTCCCTAAAACATGGAAGTAATTTCCATTATAACCTATAAATACACACACCCGAGAACACAACAATATATGAACACAAGTAGTATGTATAGCTAGAAGAGTAATAAAAGTAAATAGGGACCAGATTACAAGACCAACAGTAATGGTGCATGTAAAAATGAAAACCAATACATCTGAAGAAAAATGAAAGCAACTACCGGGTCATCCTACAAGGTTCCTACTTGAAGGGTAGGTACAAATCACCTGCTCAGCACTCCACAGCTACTCATCTCCTCTGCATACCAAGACGATGTATGGTCCACCTCTAGGCCATGTCTAGTCCTAGTACCCTCAGCCTAGATCAGCACTATCTATCATCTGAACCAATCACAAGAAGGGGCGGGCATAGCCCGTGAAGGGGTGAGTATAATGATACTCAGAAGGGACCCAAAGATCCTCAAGCTATAACAACATCCATAAAGGATTAACCACAAACCATGAAGTCAAATGACAACCGTAAAAAGGTATATGCCCATATATATACCTATTTTATCAAGTATACACATCTCAATCATTATAAAAACATAGAGTCCAACTGAAAATATCAAATTTCACCTGTTCAACAGGGGAAGGAATACCATATAGGTAAGTACCACAATGGTTCGCCACATAGAAGAATACCACCGTTGTATTACAACAAAAGAATGTACCACACAGGGACATACTCAGCTCACACTGGGTATTTATTAGATACAGTTTTAGAGATGATTAGATGTAACTACCGAATCGTCTTACATTGTTAAGAGGCTCTACTGCTGACCCACATATGATCTCTCAATGTTGACCCACACCGGATCACTCAGTGCTGACCCACACATGAACGCTCTATAATGACCCACATCGAATCGCTCTGTGTTTATCTACATAGTATCACTAGGTGTTGACCCACACAAGATCGCTCGGTGCTCACCCATAGAGGATCACTCGGTGCTGACCCACATAGGATCGCTTGGTGCTGAACCACACAGGATTTCTCAGTGCTGACCCACACATGATCGCTCGGGGAAGTCCCACATAGTATCGTATGGTACAGACCCACACATGATCGCTCTGTGCTGACCCAAACATAATCACTTGGTGCAAACCTACACAGAATCTCTCTTCATTTTTCACGTTAATGCCTACTACTAGGTTCTGGGACTAAGCTTGCTCGTCTCTCGGAGAGTTCACTCCTTGAGCCATAGTTTTATACACCAAATGCCACGAAGTCCAACAAAGATGTATTCCAAATGACTACCATGACATTGGGGACCCATCAAAATAGACGTTTCATTAATCGGATGTCTGGTCTGTATGCTATGAGAATTTTAGTCTCGAGGGCCCTATTAGATTCGGGCTCGATCCATCCCAACCATATTGCATCTTCATGAAAATATCAACTGGGGTATTCCAAAGGGACTGTCTCGCTCCATGGTTTATAGATCCATTGAATGTTTGTCAAATGGATGCCTACTGCCAATGTTATGGTTGATATAGCGAAATGATCCTAGTTGGTTCGGGTCTACTCTGACCAGGTCGGACCAACCCGGTGTGGGCCGACCCGACCCAGTTTGGCTCGACTCGGTCCACTGGGTCCATCCAGGCCCACGAGGGGTCCGGCGTAGCCCACCAGGGCAGGCTCGACTCGTGATGGGCGGTGAGGGGGCCGCAGAGCCGTTTGAGGTCGTGAGGGAGGCGTGGAGGCCGCGAAGGCGGTGAGGCCGCGGGGGCTGCGAAAGGCCGCAGGGGTTGCGAGGACGTGGAACAACGAGGACTCAGGGGCTGAAGAGGGTCATAGATCGGCGAGGCCGTGGGGGCGGCAGAGCACCACGAGTCGGTGAGGTCGCGGAATAGCGGAGTCCATATGGACCACGAATGGTCGTGGGGCAGCGAGGCAACATGGGTCGTGGAGGGCGGCTGAGACCACAGTGTCCGCATAGGGCAGTGGGGTGGTGGGGGTGGAGGGGGCTGTGGAGGGGCACAAGGCAGAGTGGCCATGGGGCAGAGAGGTCGTGGTATGTCGGAGGTCGCGGGGCGGCAGTGGCAGTGGGCGGCAGATGTCGCGGGCGGGTTGGTGGCCGCATAACCAAGCACATATCAAGATACGAAAAAAAAGTAGTATGTATGTCAAATAATGTATTGAATGCAAAATGGGGCCAGAATAATATCCCAACATTAAAGATAGAAGTACAACTGCAAAAAAAGTAAAACCGCTATTGGGTCGTCCTCTGAGGTTCCTACCTGAAGGGTAGGTACAGATCTCCTCCTCAGCACTCCATGTCTGCTCATCTCCTATGTGTACTGACACGCCGTATGGTCCACCTCTGGGGCCCGTCTACTCCTGGTACCCTCAACCTCGATCAGGGTCTTTCGTATTCTCCATCAAACACAACAAGGTGTGGGAATTTCTTGTTCAAGGGTGAGTATAATGATACTTAGTAGGGACCCTGAGATCCTCAAGGTCTCAAAAAATTCACAAAGGATAAACCACAAAGCATTAAGTAAACTGAAAACCCTACTTAGGTATATTCCCATACATATACCTAAGTTATCATGTATACCCATATCAATCATAAGGAAAACACAGAGTCCAACTCAAAATTCCAAATCTCAACTGTTCCATGGAAGAAGGAAACCCACCCAGGTAAGTACCACATAGGTACGCCACACAGAAGAATACCACCAATGTATTACCACAAAAGAAAAGTACCACACAGGTACAGACTCAGTTCACATCAAGAATTTATTAGGTACAATAGTAGAAATAAATATATTTAACTATTGAATCATCTTACTATGTTAAGAGGCTCTACTACTAACTCACACATGATCGGTCGGTGCTGACCCAGACAGGATTGCTCTATGATAACCCATATAGGATCTCTTGGTGCTAACCCACATAGGATTTCTCAGGGATGACCCACATAGGATCACTTGGTTCTGACCCACCCAAGAATTCTAGGTGATGTCTCACACAATATCGCTCGGTGCTGACCCAGAAAGGATCGCTCTGTGCTGACCCACACATGATCGCTAGGTGCTGACCCACACAGGATCGCTCGGTGATAACCCACATAAGATCACTCAGTGCTGACCCACAGAGGATTTCTAGGTGCTAAGATAGATAGGATCCCTCAATACTGACTCACACAAGATCTCTAGGTGCTTACCCACACTGAATGGCTCCTCATTCTTCACATCATAGCCAGCAACTTGGTTCTCCCACCAATTTTCCCCATCTCCAGGAGAGTACACTACTCTTTCCGCTAGTCGATTCTAAATTTTGAACTAATTCCCACAATGAAGTATCAAAAATGGCCACTACATCATAGTGGTATCAATTCAATAGATGGCGCCTCAATCAGACGCCTGGTCTGTAAGCTGTTAGCCTTTTAGACCTGAGGGCCTGGTTGTATTCATTCTCAATCCAACCAGACTATATCCCAACATTATCCAATTCTCAAGTGGGGTATACCAAAGGGATTTTCTAACTCCATGTTTTACACTTCCATTGATGGTTTGTGAAACGGACGCCTCGTGCCAATGTTATGGCTGATAGAGCGAAAATCTAGTAGTTGGTCGTGGTCCGGTCGGACCCTGTCGGACCGACCATCCCCGACACATCTTGGGCCGACCTGACCCAGTTTGGGTTGACCCTGTCCTCGTGGTCCGGCCCAGCCCACTCTTGGCAGCACGGGGGCTGAAGAATGGTGTGAGGGCGGCTCGGAGGCCATGAGGGTGGCTAGGCCACGTGGTCTGCGAAGGGCCACGAGGAAGCGAGGCCGCGAGGCCGCGGTTCGGCGAAGCCGCATAGGGCTGCCGGGTTTTGAGGCCACGTGGCGGCAAGGCCATAGGGGCCACGAAGGGAAATGAAGCAGCGAGACCGTGGGGCGACGAGGCCGTGGGGGCCGTGGAGGGCAGCTGGGCGGCGAGGCCGTGGGATGGCAGAGGCAGCGGTGTCAACGGAGGGTCGTGGGGTGGAGAGGCCACCGGGGCCACGGAGGACCACATGTCGGTGAAGGTTGTGGGGGTTTCGGAGGGTCATGAGGTGGTATGTCCATCGGGAGTCAAGGATAAGGTATGGAAGAGGCTGCAGGGTGGCTATGCTCACGATCGGTGGAGGCTGCAGGCGGTGCGGTGGCACTGGGGCGGCGTCGTTGTGCCATCACCTTCGTCGTGGCTGGTGGTGGTGCCAACCACTATTCTAGTACCCCACCAAGGCTGATTCTCATCCTCCTCCATCAGGGAGAACACAACAATTAAACACATGATTTTTGGAGTGGTCGTGTCGTGTTTGTTTGTCCCGAACTGTACTCGTTAGAGCGGTAGCAAGGGGCTAAACTTTCTTCCTGATTTTACGATGAATTATCAAGAATGGGTAAGGGGAATAAATTCAAACTACTACCCTACCTCGAGGTTCATTGATGTTGGCGCGAGTTTGAATTCAAATTTTTTGATGTTCGTTGTGCCCGCCACATGCCTCTGATCCCGGGCCCGTTTGTCGGTTCTTTGTAGATGAAGACTTTCCTCTTCTCTGAGAGCGTTCTTCAGTAGAGGATGAGTTTCCCCACGATTCATCAAAGCATCTCCCTTTTGAATGCAGTTTCCCCAATTCCACCAAAATGAGGAATATGTATGTTATTAATTTACATTAAGTAGATTATTAATGATGGAACTATTAAAATGATGACACATTTCATTAATTGTTAGTTTGCTCCAACAATTAAATGGGGTGTTGGAATATTTTTTTGTATCAATTTAATTGGATCAAATTAATTTAGGAAAATAATTAATGAGGAGTTGAGTGGTTTCTCCCCCACTAAGAGTGTTCTTGTGGTCCCCCTCCATTAATTTAAAATTGGGAGGTTAGTTTAGGAGGTCTGAACCTATTAACATTCACATTGGAGGTTTAGGCTCAGGTGTTCCCCACCACTATAACCCATTTTTAGGGGTCTCTAAAATAAAAATGTTAGACATTTTTATTTTATTTTATTATTTCCTGAAAAGCACAAAATTTTATCATTCACTCTTAACCCACTATAAAGGAGGTGATAGTCTCCTTAAGTGATTACCGGTGCTGTGAGTTCACCGGTTTCTTTGGATTTCAATTCCGAGCACTAGTTCAAATGTTACAAAAACCCGCTCACACATTTACTAAACGTACCCGAAATCATGTTCAGAAATTCATTCCGGGAACTCCGTGCCTCAGAATCACGCACTGTGAATTTTCACGAACATTTAAAATTCTAGTATATTAAAAAAAATTACATGTAATTTATGGGTCTTTAAAATTGAACTATCTTATGATGGGATTTGATGAAAATCAATAGGCTTTTTCCCAATAAGAGTCATCATTCATCAATGTGAATATTTTATTTATTTCATTATTCACCCCATAAATTATTAATATGAAATGAATATATAAGAAAAATAATATCCTAAATATTCAACAAAATTATGTTTTGGTTCCAACCAACATCCACACACACTTCCATCACATGAGTTATTTTATAACCATTCTTGTGTTTTCTTGAATACCAACACACAAACCAGTGTCATTCATTTATCCATTAAAAAAATAACTATTAGTAATAATGATGTAAATATAGTTCATATATCATATTTATTATATTTATAATTTATCAGTTTTTTATTCATTATTATATAACACATAACATTGTGATTTATATTTTATGAGAATACGATGACATTTTTCAGTTTTATAGCATACTACCATCTCATGAAGAATTGTGATTCATTCACCCCTAACATGGAATATATTAAGGATGTTATTAATAAAAATATGTGGTATATATCACAAAAAAAATATAATTTAAATATAACATATATATATCATTTAATTTTCAAACTATAAATTTGGTTAGAAAATGGAAGCAATGTGTATTCGTACATATGTCCTACCATCTCCATGAACGTTTGAATTCATTTCCTATCACTAAATTTTATAGATTACTATAAATAAATATACACAGAATATATATTAAATTTAAATATTCATTTAAATATAGGTATTATAAATTCATTATATATATAATGGGAAATAATAAATAATATGTAAAAATGTACTCCAAATACTAAAAGGTTATTATCTATAATGTTTAAATTAATGAAATATTTTTATTGAAATCGAAATAATATGTTTTAAAATAGTCGTATATTATATAATAAATATTTATATTTTTTAGAAAAGTAATTTATATAAAATTTATACTCCATAAACCCGACCAATTTATCCACCTGGACAGTACTTCGAGCCGAGTTCCACTAGTCCATAAGTACACCACCCCATACGCAAAAGGCTACCGAATAGGTGTGAGAGTGTAAAGTGGAGACAATGGAGTGACTTTAACCTCTCATGATGAAAAGATAATGATTAATATAATATAATATATAAGAAATAAATGTCCAAACAAACATTTGACCAAAAAACTCCCCATGGAAGAAGAACACTAATAGTAATAGAATCAGTAATAATAATGACCATCTCTATATAAAAAATTTTCAAATTAAAAACAACACATAATACTATTTTATGGTACTAAAATAGATCATTCATACATATCATTTCATATAAGAAATAAAAAGATGGTTCTCTAGTGGTCGACATTATTATTTATACGTAATATCGGGTTGATATAGAATGAAAATAAAAGTAAACTACAGCTAAAGAAAAAACTCATGGTCCCCTGCACTTTATCCTATACTAACGCAACCACTAATATCCTGATCTTTATACATAAAAAATTCCTTAACCTAAATCTATAAATTCTATAAACATCTAGAATTGATAATGTTGGGTATGATAAATAATTCTTGTAGGTCACCACCACTGTGTTTCTATTTTAGATTTGCGATTAATAATCCTTGTACTAAAAATTAAATAAAACAGCACAAGTACATAATATATTTAAATACTTTTCTCTTATTATCATCATCCACAAGAAATAAATTATGGAATTAAACCTCCATCAGTATAAATTTAGTTCTGGGATCCTTTGAAATAAGTTGAAGGAATCCTCTGATGAATAACAAGAAAGGTGAAACCATGGGTTCCACCTCAAATAGAATCACCCAACATGTCTTTACAACAAAATACTCATGTCCAATAAAGTATCTAAAATCTTTATAGAATGTATGATCATGTACTTGGTCACTTGGAAATCATCTCGGAAGAATATATTATATATCTATGCCTGATAGATGAGGTAAATCTGTATCTTCCCTATATATAATATCATCATTATCTCAAATGTTGAAATCCTCAGGAATGAAAATTTCTTTCATAAAAAAATTATTATCCCGACATCTTTAGTTACAGATATCCTTATCCCCCAACCAAAGGTCTCATAAAAATGAACTGATGAATCCTCACCACCCTAGTGGGTTTCTATAGAAATAAACTTCAATTAGTATATTATACCAAAACTGATGGATGCTCAATCCCATATATGTGGTTGACACAACCACCTTATTTGTTTCATTATGTATTAAACGACTCCAAACTAGTCACTGTACAACACATATCAGTCACTAAATGAATCCATATTCTAGACCATCCAAATATTCATGCCTCTATAACCACATTACTCAATCTGATTTCTATATCCATCCAAAAACCACAGAAGATGTTATTGTAACACTACAACATTGTCGCATAAAATGATGACAGTGTAACCCAACCCATGATCAATATCACTCAGAATATATTTATATATATTTTACCATGCATAACATGATAATAACATCACCTCAAAATAGATATGAAATTCTATCTCAATCATTGGGTCGAGATGATCAGGTTTCCATAGAACACACAAGATATAGACACACACACACACACACACATGTATATATATATATCTGATAAAATTAAAAAACCTACACTTTCCTAAACTACACAAGGTTATAACCTCTAACTAAGAAATCTCTATTTGTGATCTGATGTTAGCATACCCATTAGAATATCACATGTTAAATTTAATTAATTAATGACATGTTAATAATCTTCTAGGGTATTGATCGGTCAACAAAATGTCTCACAAAAATACAACCCCCCCAAAAAAACCATGAAATCAAGATGAAATATAGTAGATACCTACATCGTGTTGGTGGAAACCCACACACATGATCATACCCTCTAAATCGATCCAATTTGGAGAAAATTATCATCTTATAATATATCCATAAAATTGGGTAAAATTTACTCCCTGGATTTAGTATTCTATGTGGTGAGAGAAATGATGAAAAGGGATAATGGGACTTGAGATTGTACCAATGTGGTTCTAACACACCTAAATACATGAATTAAAATTCTTGATCATGAGAGAATCATAAATTCTATGGGAGGAAGAAAATCGGAGAACCCATTTGTTTTTATTGACATAAGGATAAGGAATATGGAGAGAATTAGAAATATGTTATGAGGGAAACAAGGTAATTTTACACTTTTAATGGGTTGTTTGGTCAGGTACCCCCATTCTTCAGAGTTTGGGAAACCATGCTCATTAGACCAGGAGGGATACACGGTTTTATCAAATTGTGTGCCTCTATAAAATCACATTGAATAAATGCGTTTTGGCCTTCATCAAACACCAAAACAAACTGAATACCAGAGATACTTTTCTAGCATTGTGTATCATCTAAAAACAATGTCTTAAGTCAAAGTAATATTTGTAATTATTTTCTATTAAATAATAAAAGATTTTTTATACCCATAAAACACTTAAAACTCAAAGCTAGTAAATAATTTTAACCCCTCAACAAACCTGTCACAATAAAAAACCATTATACATGAGGTTAAAAAAATTCAACAAAAAGGAAGTGTAATTTTTTTGATTAATTATTACATTAATTTTATTGTGTCATATTTTATTTTTTTTCACCACTTTTAGTTTATATCATGTATATATTTCCCCCTTTTACAATTAGTATCATTAATATATTATTATTATTGTTTTTTCAAGATTCCATTTGAATTATTTAACGTATGAGTAAATAAACTAAAATTTACCAAGTGATAATGAATTTCAAAAATCAATTTATTAACACTGGGTTATATAAATTCTTTATAGATAATAATATTATATTAATAAGAGTGTAATGAAATTTTTATCTCTATTGTTTTTTATTCACTTATTTTTTTTATTTATAGTTTACAAATAATCAATTCATTGGTTGATTCTCACTCCAACATTATGATCTTTTTAAGGGTTTACTTGAAAATATCTATTTATATGGGATTTCTTAATTATGGATTTCCTTTTAAGTAATTAACATTATAAAATGTTTAACAAACCCTTTAATTTTCCCCAAATATTTTTATTCATGTTATTTATCTTCTGATAGTACTATGTTTATACTCCATGGTACTTGAATTTATTTAAAAACTTATTTATGAAAATATATTTTCAATCATATCATCGGTCGTAAAACAATTTTATTATGAAAATATGTTTCAAAAAATGTTATTATAAGTTTCATGCTTAAGCTTTTAAAAATTATTTAATAAAATATATTTTAGTTATTCTTTAAAAAATAATTTCAAATAATTCATCTTATCACTTTTAATCAAGGACATTTTTTAACCATTTTGAAATGAAAAGAAAATATTATTTTTTCCATTCATGTAATTGCACACAATATTTTTTTTTATGAATTGTATCCAAATTTAATGAAGATATTTTTTAAGATAATTATATAAAAAAATTGGTGATTTTTTCTTCAAAATTATTTTTTAAATGAAAAGTATATTTTCTCAAAGAATGATTATAAACATCGTAATATTTTATTTTTATTCAATAAGAAAAAAAACCATTATTCATTATCTGATGGGTACATTTCATATTGTTCACACCCTTGTTCATTCATTGTATAAATTATGTATATATTTCTATGGATATTACTGACATTCGCTTCTTGGAATAATTACGTAGTCGTTATCATCTGCCTGAGTAATTACCATTCCAGTGACCGTTAAACATTAAATTTCCCCTGAATATAATTATTATTTATAGTTTATTTTATAGTTTCTTTAAATATATACCATTCTTACATACATTTTTTATTTGAAATAAATTTGAATATTAATGGAAATATTGATAATAATGTTTTATTTATATACAACCAATAATTATTATGTAACATTGTTAAAAAAATTGAATAAATTATTTGATATTTGAGGTATTATTTAGAATAGTATGACATGGGTTGGGGACTTATTAATGTAATTCCCTAATGAATTTATAGTATCATCAAAGTAATCAATTTTCCTAATTAAATAGGTTTCTATCTGATATATTTTTAACTAAATATGAATGGTCTTGATCATAAAGATTATATGTACTTAGGAAACATAGAATATGATAATTGTGAATTTATATCATTCAGATTGAATTATTTTTATCTATTATATTATTACTATGATAGAATCTATTGAAGAGTTTCATTCTCAGTATGTGGAGAAAATTTTATGATTCTCAGAAATTTACGTGTTCATACTGATTATTCATTATCTGTTTTTATAAATGGAATATGTAATATTTATTTTTCATTTCTATTTTGATTATTACATACATTTTTATTTTAATTATATGTCAGCGGAGTTATTTTAAATTCAATATTGATTATTCTTAGTGACACATTTTTTATTCCTGCATATTTAAATATTATTGATAATTTGATCTCACTGTTTTTTTATTTATTGAATATTTTATGGAGTTTTCTAAGAAAAATATGAAATGATATTCTATATGGAATGTAGTTATTCTAGAAAATTAAAATAGGAAAAAAAAATTTGTTGTAATTTGTGTATTAATTTGTAATAAATGACTGGAGTATGCATATAGTTTACCAAGAATACTAAAATTTCTAGTCCTTTAGAATCAGAATATTGTATCTATGAAAATTTAATATGGTATGGAAACAACTTCGTGCTTATAGGTCATGGTTTTTATATTTGGTATTAGAGAATGGTTAGTAGAAACCTAGGGAGTTAATGTTTAGAAAATATGGTATTGTTAACATAACTCTAAGGAAGACATTAAGTAAAAGTATAGAATGATCCTACTATATTTTATGGAATAGATTATAAGGGACTTCCAAGAAATACATCCCATTATAGATATAACAAGTGGACTAGGTTAAACCAAAGATGTATATAAGGGTAACAAATCTGAAAGTGGACAATATGGATTAACTCATGTATAGCCTTGTACATATCAAAAATCCTTATTATGAACATGGTTTCACACTCTCGGGGGATATTATTAAGAAAACAAAAGATTTCATTACAAACCATTATGAATGAGTTGATTGGAAATAGAAAATTATTTTTGCAGGATAAACCAAATGTGTATTAGATTTGATATAAAGTGTCTTGAATTAGATATATTGTAAATGAAATTGTGTTTAAACTCCAGACCAATGAATGAATTTTATGAAATGATATATTTTAGGTATTGAATAGTATTATTGAATTATATTTTATAACTTTTTTACCCGTAGTGTGTTGTTTTTAAAAATCATGAAACTTATATGGATATTGTTAAATTTTAAAACCACATCTTTATACATTATCATTAGAGTATCATAAATTCATTATCATAATAACCAATTTTTAGGTTTTATATTATGACCATAAAAAATGATTAAGGACCTTATCAGAGAAATTTAGTCATGGTATATATATTTTAGGGGAAAAAGATATGAAATACTTCATTTTCATATTCTTGACATAAGATTAAAGGTATTGATACAATTTCTGGTTAATATGATCATTAATGACATTATAATATTATTTAAATAAGAATATTAGTCATTATAGAATACGTTATATTTAAAATCAAATTAAAACAATATTTAAGGATTAAATTTATTTCATGGATGTTTATAATTTATTATTTCATTATATGATTTCTATTTTTTATAGTATTGTCACCCAATAATTTCATACATTAATATTAATTAATTTTAATGATAAAAAAATTTAATAATTACGTAACTAGGATAAAGAGGTTTACTATCTTGGGAAAACGAGGACCATACATAAAATTTACAAAATAAAATTTAAACATTTATTTAATTATTTCTTCTCTAGATTCTTATTGACTTTCATATTCTCTTCAGTACAAGTATTCACATAACGATGTACATCTAAAAGGGGTGAGCTAAAAGCCCTGTAAAAGGATAGAGAATGAAATGATTTAATATAACATCAGGTAATAATAATCATAATAATCATAATACATGAATAAGATCTTAATCATGATTAGAAGTGTTTCTCAAAGGCTTGGAATGGGGAAATTTTATAAAATGAATCATTATATCTTAGTGGTCAACTATCACACATTGTTTTGAAAAATAATAGAATCATGTTCATGAATATTCCAATTTATCTCATGAGAAACATAACGTTACCCAATTCATTTGAGAACTATATAATTTCATGCACACCAATCACATCATAAAATATCCATTATGCAATATAATTCCAGGTACACCTATAACATCATAAAATTTATATTATCATGCATTCCATAGACAATGTATATCAATATTGGACATGAAATAAACCATGGAAAAATAGGTATTAATTTAATAAATAAAAAATCATAAACATTTTGTTACCAGATGAAATTGGAATAACATACTAGATATATGTATCATTAAACATGATTGTAGAAGAAACAGTCTCAAGATGTAAAATGTGTGTTTTTTAATCATTATATTTTAAAACATTTTTTTTATAAAATCAAGTTCAAAAAATATATATCCCATAATATTAATAAAATAGTGATGAAATTATATTTAATTATTATCAATATGGATAATGGTGTGAATGTGTGAAACATAAATAAAGTGATTTGGGTTCGAGAATTCAACTTTCCTTAATTATTTATTAATTTTTTCTATTTTAAACCTCCTATATAATAAAAATTTATTTATTAAAATAGTGGATTATAAATGAATTATTTCCATTTTTAAAAATTTGTATTCAATTATATTAATTCTTTTATATTTCATAATTTTTGAAGATGAAATTGAAGTGTTTTGATATCATATTTTACTTATAAATTTCATATCTTGCAATGATTTTCTATTTTATAAAATTTAATTTATAAATTAGAATAAATAGTTCCCAATAAACAAAATACATGTATTTTTATATTAATATATTATATATAATTTATAATTTCTATGTATTGTGGTGATTATAATAATTTTTTTGGAAACATTTATGTATTTGGATAACCGACCATAAATGGGATATTGTCGAAAGAGATGGAATAGAAAGTATGAAATTTATAGTATTCATTAATATAATTATTTTAGTAGGCTAAATTAATTTATATAATTCTAACATGTTGTATAATAAATTTTTTTATTATGTGGTTTTGATAGGGATAATGTAAAAATTAAATAGAGGAAGAAAAGAGAGACTATTTAATAGAGACTTACTATCTCATATGTGTAGCTTCTCCTGAATGGGACTATAACGCCATGCGTGATTGGAGTTGGATGGATCTTGAACATACCAAGGTTTTTTAATGGCATTTAGAGGGAGGATTTGGCTAGATAATATTATTTTTAATTGGTGGGTGGTGTGGCATTACAAGGGGAGGTAGAGGGGAAATTTATACTTGAGAGTGAGTTTTTAGAATAAAATATTAAATAAAATAATACATAGAATGTTATGATTGTAATAGAATTTTTTGGAAAATATATGTCATGTATTAAATAATATAAATAATTTTGGGATTTAAAAAATATTTCTAATTCGAATTCCTTAATTTAATATAAGGAATGTGAAGTGATAGAGATAATGGTATTTTGAAGATTCACTTTTGACATTTGGTTTTGGAGAGTTCATTATTAGTTTCGAAATGGATTTTATCATAAATTAAGAAAGCATTTATGAAGTATAATTAATCAAGGATCGACATAATGTTATATAAATAATTATGTCACCATTACATCATATGTGATTTAATTTAAGACGTACTGGTTGTGTGAAAACAGATTTTTACTATTCAACCAAAAAATGAAGTATTTCATAAAATTACCAAAAAAACCACCCTTGGAAAACATCAAACTGATGATTTAAAAAATGGACACCATTTTTCAAAAATAATTTTCTAAATGTGAGAAATTTAATTTTTCAATTAAATTAAGAATTTATTTGAAAAAATACCATTCTTTAAATTATAACTGATTTTATAACACTTTGAAAAGTAATTTGAGGTATATAAAAATAGATTACAATCAAAACACATAAAAATATTTAATTATGAATAATTTTTTATGAAAATAAATTTTCTAATATATTATTTAATTTATCCTAAAATTTTAGTTAAAAACATATGACATACTAAAAAAAGAACACTTAATTAATAATTTTTAAAACATGTGTTTAATTATAGTATTATATAATTATATTCCTATTTAGATTCATAAATTTTATTTCTACTTTAATGGGTGTGGTTACTATTCATTTTTCTTATTTAGTGTTCATATGATTCATTTTATTATTCATAAGGTAAATTTACTATATGAGATGTATATGTCCCGTAACATCAAGATATACTTCTTACCTCAATATTTATTCATTTATAACATATTTATCACAGTATATACGTGATTTTATGTGATTTATAATACATGAAATTTCTATTTGTAGGGAAAATTTCATTGATAAATGTTCGGCCCAATACATTCATCCTCCATTTGGAAATTTTTCCCTTCAAATTTCATTTTACATAAATAAGTGAGGTTATGTCTCTTTCATTTCCTACTCTGATTCTGAAGTTGCTTCATCATAAAATGTTTCTTTCAGAACTATTTGAATAGGTGGTTTGTCTTCTTTCATATAACCTTATATATCTAATCCAGAATTATTACATGATACTCCTCATATGAGAGATGATCCTCTACATTTAAAACCTCTTTGTACAGTACATGTGATGGATCTTGTATTTACTTCATTAAGAATGACACATGGTACACATCATGAAATCGATCCTCCTTCAGTGTAGGTTCTAAATGATACGACACAACTCATATACAATAAATAATCTCAAAGAATCCAATGTACCTTTGGTGTAGCTTTAATTTCTATCCAAACATCATGAATCTCTTCCATAGTGATATTCAAAGGAAGAATTAATCTCCATTTTTGATACTTTGGTCCTTTTGAAAATTGTCAGCATTCCACTTTTTCAAACATTAAGTGGGATTGATATGTTGTTGGATGGGATGAACCTACTCTATCATCTCTTTCAGGTGATCATGTCCAATTAAATTTTTTTATCCAACTAAATCCCAACTGGTTGGAGTTCTACATGGAATTACATTCATTGCTTCATATGGGGATATCTGAATACTGGAGTGGAAGATATTATTGAACGATAACTAAAACAATGGGAGATAATTATCTTACTCTCCATTTAATTTTATAGAGCAGAATCATTACATATCTTTGATTGTCTGAATAATCCATTCAAATTTTCCATCATATTGGGTGTGATATGACGTGCTGACATTTATTTCAGTACTCAAATCTTGTTTAAGACTCCTCCAAAATTTATTTTTGAACATGTTATCATTATCAAGAACAATTTAGAGTTCATATCCTTGAATACTCAATAATTATTTCACATATATCATGGTAGGTTTTTCAAGATAGATATCTTACCAAATAGAGATATAGTGGGTTTCATTTGAGAGTCGGTCCCCCGCAACCCATATTGCATTATTTCCTTTATATGTCTTCAATAGACCCATTCAAAATTCCATAGTGACATTATCCCATTTCAAAATGGGTATAGGAAATGGTTTTATCATTTGTATAGACTTTTTTCACTCATCTATAACTTTCAGACATATCGAGCACCTTAACATGTACATTACAATCTCTTTCTCCATGATGTCCCACCATAAGTATTCTCTAAGATTATGATACATCTTGGTAAATCCGGGATGGATGAATAAGGATCAATTATTTTCATTAGGTAATATATCCTTATTTATCAAATGTGATGAATTGATAGAGAGCCTCATTCCAATCCAAATGGCACCATCACCATCAATATGGAACTATTGTCTCTTCTCTTCCATTGTTATATTCACCTTATTTTATAACTCCATATCACCCCTTCATGACCCCATAATATTTTATTGGATATATGGTTGGGATTTAATTTGTGCATGACATGATATATTCCATAACATTATGATTTCAAAATACATCATTTTCATATCCAAGAAGATATTGTCTTTCTCATTCCAAAACATCGATAGATTATAAGGTGATTTTCTGCTAAGATCATCAGCTACCTTATTCTCCTTTTCATGATGATAGTGAATAGAGAAATTATAGTCTTTGATTAGCTCTAACCACATATTTTAATGAATTTTGAGCTCCTATTTCGTGAATATATACTTTAACATCTCCTGATTGGTAAATAGATCACATTTATCATAATAAAGGTAGTGCTTCTCCATTTTCATGGAATAAATCATAGCATCTAGCTCTAAATCATGCGTCAGTTAGTTCTGTTCATGGATATTCAACATCTGTGAGGTGTAGGATATCACATTTAAAATTTTCATGATTAAATAAAACAACAGTTTCATTGAATCATTACGTTATATCCAAAAAATAACTCCACTTTTTTGTGTTGTGTGTAATGGTTCATTTATAATATTTCGATATAGCTCTCTGAATCATTCCCACATTCTTCCATCTAGATATATATTACCCCATTCCACATTAACATGGTTATAAGGGTATAAAATCAGGGTAAATGTCACCAAAAACATCAATTGTATCCTAAGAAGCCATAAAAACCACATATTTTGTTATAATAGAGGGATTTGGCCATTCCTAAATTTCATTTTGTATGAAGGGTCCATGGTAATTCCCTCACAAGTGATCACATGACCCATGAATGTGACATTCTATGTCCAAAAGTTACACTTGCTGAACAAGGAGAACAAATTATCATTCCATAATTTCTTCAACACAAGCCTTAGATTCTCTTCATGATTCTCATTAATGTTTGATAATATGAGAATATCATCAATAAACACCACCAATTTTTTATTAATGTATGAGTACAATATTCATCAAACCCATGAAAATTGTTGAGGAATCAGTTTATGTGAGGGGAATCACCAATAAATCATAGTGCCCATACATTGTATGGATGAAATTATTCTTAATATATTCATTCGTTAAATTATGATTATGATATCTAGAATGAATATCTACATTTGATGTGTATAAATCTCTTAATAACTAATCGAAAAATTCATCAATCCATGGATGGGGATACTTTTTTTGGTCTTGTTGAGTTCTTGATAATCGACACACACACACATTGGTTCATCCTTCTTCTTTAAAAATTAGCACAATCAAACCCCATGGTTATAAAATAGGTCATATGATCCCTTTATCCAAATTCTCTTGAAACATCTCAATTAACAAATCTAGCTTGATATCAGACATTCTATAAGGATGCATTTGAGATAGTAGTAGATCTGATTATGATTTCTATTTGGAACTCCACTTCATGATCCAGGGGTTATCTCTCTAACACATCAAGAAATACATCACATTATTCCCTCAAGATGGTAATTTCCTATAGGTTAACACCTCCCATTGAATCAACCATTTTATTGAGTTATGCTTATTCACAGGGAATAAACACCCCCATAATTGAAGTATTTTCCAATGGAGATTATGGACCTTTGTTGAATGTGTAGAGAATCAAAGGATGGGTGAGAATACTAAATGATATTTTCTTTTCTTTATAGTTGATATGTGATGTATATAATGAGAGACATTTTATCCCTAGTATAGAGTTGAATTTCCCTGAGGTATATATTACAAGATTTGCAGACATATTCATCCAACATACTCCAATATGAGAAGAGTCCAACAGAAGTGTAGAAAATGAATGTGCAACATTGCGTTTTTATAGATATTTATACATCATGGTTTTGGGGATTAAATTAAATAGTTCTAAAAACATCCAAGATATAATGAATTTGTAGAACTAGAATCATATAAGATTTTTCCCATTATTGAATAAATTATAAGTGTACCATGAACGACGTCATTTTCATACTCAACTTCAGTAGTTGTGATTTCATGATCCTTTCCTTGATCCTTTGGAATTGGTTTCTTATAATGAACATTACCCTTAAGGACACAATCTAAATTTGATTGGTCTTTTTGAAATTCATGAGGTTAGTGTCTTCTCTCACTTATTTTAGGCATTTCCTCATCTGTTTGAGTTACTTCCCATGATTCTACTTCTCACATTTTTGACTTGTGGTTGGTTTTACTTTCCTTTAAACATTCTCATTAGACCCTCTGTCTTGATACTCCATCTTTACTTTCGTATCACCATATCTATAGGACTATTCCTTAATTTCCATCTCCACATTGATATCACATCATACATCTTCTTCTGAACTACCAATGTCTCAAATTTCTAGATCCTTTCAAAGGAGCAATTTTAATACACTAATGAATTTATCAATTTTTATTTCTTTTTTATAACAAATCCAAAATAATACCTTCCAATACATATGAAATTATCTTCATAGGTTGTAAAAGATTCTCTTTTATTCTGTTTAAGCACTATGAATTCTCTATCTATATTTTAATAATGATTTTGAGGGAAATGCTTGTTATGAAACAATATCTAAAATTCTTCCCACTCAATATCATCATTCGTGTCCTTTGACATTGCATTCTTAATGAAAATACACCATTGATCGTCCCTTCCTGGTAGACGATAAACTTTTATAGTCAGAACCTCTATGTAGGAAAAATTATAATATTGGCCTCTCTATTGATCAGCCTTTCTATTGATCGACCTCTCCATATATATGATAAGATTGTAGAGGAATCAGTGTTCTTTTCCAAAAAAACACTCGATATCTAGTTTATCCTTCTTAGGTGAAGATTGATGTTCCTTGTTATTTTGGTTATAGTTCACTACCCATGACAGGTGGGTATGAATAACAATGATATATTTAACTCCACCCCCAATTAATTGGGTATGTTATTCTAGAAATCCTATTATTGTCCCTTATAGTGGTTTTTGTACTGGTTTCTCTTTGTTCCAACAATTTTCAAAATTAGAAAATGTTATAAAAGAACATAAGTCAATAATTCTTGAAAATGTATAAAAATGAAACATCATGGCTTATTGGTCAACTGCCAAATATAGTTTGCAACAATGGTAGAATCATGTTTTACATATGTCTATTTTGATAAGGAGAAAAATCACATTTCCCAATGACTTAGATAACAATATACTTTCAGGTTCACCGTTTACATCTTTGTATTTACATTTCAATATAAAATTTATGGTTCACCCATAACATTATAAAATTTAAATTATATTGCATGAAAAATAGAAATTATAACAATATTGGAATTAAAATAAACCATGGAAAGAAATGGGTTTCATTTTATAAATAATAAATTAATTGACATTGGTATCATAAATGAAATAGGGAATAAAATAATTGATATAATAATTAATAACCTTTAGTGAAGATGAATCAATCTCATGATGTAAAGGGTTTTCTTTTTTGAACGTAGAGTTTTTTTAAAACATTTGTTTTTAATAAACATTAGTAGAAAACATTTTTATCCAACTAAAATTTAATATTATGAGAAATAAATGATATTAAAAGAAAATACATGGTGAAAATAGGGTAACATAGTGAAAACCCAACAAAAGAGTGTTGTGTTCAAGAATTATGCATATATTATTTCTCAATTAATTTCATTTCATTTGTGTTTCCTGAATAATAAATATATGTTTATTAAAAAAATTATCAAAAAGTAAATTATTGTAATTATTTAAAAATATTTATAGATTATATTTATTGTATTATATTTCTTTCTATCCGTTGATGAAATTGAAGTGTTTTGATATAATAATTTTGCTAAAAATTTAACATCTTGAAATGATTTCACTATTTTTGAAATGTAATTTATACATTAGTATAATTATATTTAGAAGAAAAGAATAGATTATATTTAATATTAAAATTTTATATATATTTTTTACTATCTTTAAATTAATCTTGTTATAATATTTTTTATTGTATTAATTCCATAGGTGGTCAAATGACCTTTAACGAGACATCGTCGTAAGAAAGGGAAATGGAAGAATGACATTTATATTTTTCATTAATATGATAATTAATGTATGTTAACCACATTGATATAATTTCGACATTATGTATAATCGATTTTTTAGTTTCAGGTTCTGAATGGGAGAGGGTAAAAAGAAAAGAGTATAAGAAAAGAGAGACGATTTAATAGAGACTTAAACTCTCCTCAGTGTAGCTTCTCCTGCACGAAACCATAACTCCCTCTGTGATTAGAGTTAGAGGGATCTAGAAAAATCCAATGTATTACAAGGGACTTTAAAAGGAGTATTTGGTTAGAGAATCATATTTTGAAAGGTTTGGAGGAGTTATTATCAATGGGATGGAAATGGGTTATTTATATACAGGTATGGTTTATTTTTAGAAAAAAAAAATTAAATAAATTAAAATATAAATATTTAGAATTTTACTAGTTGTTTTTTAAAATATAAATCATACATTATAATAATATAAAAATTATTATAATTTAAAATATATATAATTTTAATTACATATTTTATTAAAAGGAAGGTGAAAAAAGAGGAAAAAATGATATACTATGGAATAAATTATGACTTTATCTTTTTTAAATTCATTTTATGTTTAGAAATTTAATTTCTTGTATTTTAAGGAAACATTTTTAAAATGAAATACCACATGGCTAAACCAATATTTATTGAAATGATTATTTCACATTTACATTAAAAAAGATGTAATTTTAAGATATATATGTTATGTGAAAACTATATTTTTATTATTCTCCTGAAATTGAAATATTTAAGAGGAGTACGAAAAATAAAACACTAGGAAAATTGATTTTATAAAAAAATTTAAATATGTCAAATTTATTTTTTAATTATATAAATAATTTTTAAAAAAAATACAAAATTTAAAATTATAATTGAATTTATAAAACTATGAATCAATAGATAAGGTCTCATAAAATTATATTAATATAATAATACATAAAAATATTAATTTAAGACTATAATTTATGAAAATAAATTTTATATTAAATTATTAAATAAGTCATTAATTTAAATTAAATAATTATGAATTACAAAAATACCAAGACTAAATTAATAGAATTTAAAACATGTAATTAGTTATACTATAATATAATTATATCATAATGAGTTGACTAAATTTTATTTATACATTAATTGGTGCAGTTACTATTCATTTTTAAGGTTTATTATACATGTGTAATATTATTATTCATAAGGTAAAGTTACTATATCATCTGTATAGTTTCCTTAACTTATAGATATACATCATATTTCAACAATAATTTATTTAGAAGTTTTAATTATAGTATGTATGTAATTTTATGTGAATAATACTATATAACATTTCTCTAAGAATGGAGAAATTCCATTGATAAATGTTTTGGTCATTACATATTGTTCTAGAAGAAGGAAAACCGGAATATAGAGTGATAACATATCGCATCAAGAAAGTTGTTGGGGATTCATCCCATGACCGAAAGATGATAATTGTTTCACAGGTACTAATGGCCTACCCAATAACCAATTTAATAAGTTGTTATTATTATTATGATAAAATTAAAAAGTGGAAATATTAATGATGAACCCTTAGTAATAATTTTGAGGATTTGAGATTAATATATTAACTATATATGGTTTGGAAAATAATTAGAGATGTATTTAAGTACTTGTCACACATTAATAGATCTTATGGTCAAATAAAAGTGAATTTTACTTTGACATTTTTAAAAAATTATTTTTGATATACGTTTAATGGAATAATAGATGAATTGGAAATTAATAAATGTATAAAAAAGGTCTAAATAATGTTAATGGAATAAAAAACATTTCAGTATATTTTCAAATATTCATATATATTAAAATAATTACTCATCCATAGAAATATGATCTTGAAAGAATATTTTATACAGTTACCATATTTTCTTGTGATAATGATGGCCTTCTTACACATAATCAATTTATGGATTTGAGGAACTCGTCATTCCAGTGTTAATTCACTTTATTTTATCAATGACCGTTATCAGTCCCTATAATTACTTATTCTTTTCTTCTAAGTTCATGTCTTCACATTGAACTAATGTTTCCATACATAGAAACCTATGGTTATGTTATTTAATATAAACATTATATATTACATTCTCTCTTATTAATGGGATATTTTACTAACAGATTAATGATTTTGACTTTTCAATAAAATAATTTAAAAATATTAAACATTAAATTATAGAGAAAATATTTAAATTTTGAGGACTAAATTTATTTATGATGGATAGAATGTAAGAACAATAAATTATTAATAAAGTTACATTTTATTCAATAGTGTGTATGACATGAAAAAAAAATTAAAGAATGTAATATAAAATCCCAATAATTTTCAATTTATTTACTATTTAAAACTAATTCATTCGATGATATTTCTTGAAAATAATTCTATAATGAGTTATCCTGTGTTACATGAAACAAAATCTTTCATTGAATGATTTTATTAAAAATATGTTTGAGTTTTACTATATAAAATTAATATAGTTAATTAAAATGAAAATAATAAATGGTTATTAAATTTATTAATATTAATAGGATTAAAAATCTTATAGATATATATCCTTTAATTAAGTGGTTATAAATTTATTAGAATCTGAAATGAAAACCAATTGAATTCAATGAAATTGTATATAGAAAAAATATTTTTATGTGCCAAAGACATATTATATTGATAAAATAAATTAATTTCAATTATTGTGTGATCATAATAAAATTTATTTATTATATATTCATTAATTTTTTTCCATTCATACCATATACAATATGGCCATATTATTAGAGGAAATTAACTTTTATTCATAAAAGGATGTATTTTACTAAAAACAATTCTCATATTAATGTATAACATTTGTTAAAAATGAATTATGAAAATATTATACATTTTACATGAAAAATTCATATTCATATTTTTATGATGAATTTAAAATTTACTTTATCATGAATATTTTTTCATTGTTTATGATTTTTAGTTTTTTTACTAATAGAAAAAAATACAGAATTTAATTGAAAATTAAATTTTCATCTGAATAAGTTTTAATGGTATATTATATTATAAATTGTTTTAAATATAAAATTACATCAACTATAAATAATTTAATTCATATCAGGTCTTTGGAATAAATTTCATATAAAATTTTGTTATAAAAATATTTCAATCGTTTAAAAATTTTCATATTAAAAACACTGTTTGTTATCACAGTTATGTGATAAACATTAAAGTAATTTTTGAAAATTATATCAGTTGAATTTTAAAAAATGGAATCATTATTTTTAATCATAATAATTTATAAATTATAATAGGTTATTTGTTTAAGTTATTAACAAAAATAGGTCATGTCAATCCCAATGATTTTGGTAAAAACATGATTTCTTAGTGGTTAATCTTAGAAGATATGGTTTCAAAATGACCATAATAAGTAAAAAATCCAATTCAATAGAAATAAATTGACTATATATCATTTATAATATAAAATTGATCATTATTGGAGGCACATGAGGTATGTGATACCTCCTAACAACATTTTATTTTATTTATTAACAAGAATGCCAATCCCACGCACATATAAAAATGAACTCACTCCCAAATTTATTCACACCCCGAAGACATTTTTCATTCCCAAAAACTACCACATTAACACCATTTATTCCATACACTCATCATATTTTCCTTAAAATTATCATTAATATATCCAATTCAATAGGAGTTACTCATAGAAGAGGTAACGATCATCAATGCGAATCTCTTTTTATTTATTCATTTCTCTACCTAATTCAATTATTATTATACAATGAGTATATAATAACCTATATATCATTAATATGACCAATTGTTTAATGGTTTTTCCAATACCCACACACACTTCCATCAAATTATTTACAAAATCATCATTTGTGTGTATGACAGATGGCCGTCTTGCAAACCAATTTTATACGTTTTTACAATACCACATATCATTATATGAATAAAAAAGTAAATACCATTATGGTATAAATATATGATATTCATAATTTATTTATTATTATGGAATTATTATATAAAACATACATTCATGCTTCCCATTTTGTGGAATATGATAACATCCTTATGTGTATGGAGGACTACAGCCTCTCGATGTGATGAGATTCATACAATAATTATATGGACTGTATTACGGATTTGTTAAAAAAACATAAGTGATATATATGACATAAATAATATTATTTATGGACTATAAAAATACATATTATTTTCTTTTATTTCTGTTAATACGATAAATAAACGGAATCTATGTTCATGTGTATGAACAGCTTACCATCATTTTATATGGTGAATTACACATTTATCACTAAAATTTATAGATTACAATAAATAAATTAATAATGTATATATATGATATAAAAACTATAAATTAAATTATATATATCATTAATGGATGATCTATGTAATATAAAAAAATATAATTATTCAAATCATACCTGAAAAACAATGTGTTCATTACCCGAAACATAGAAAATAATGAATGTTTATTTATAAAAAAGTAATAATATGTTCTAAAAGGATAATGTATGACATAATAATTTTTAAAGTGGTTCTAGAAAAAGTTAATTATATATTTAATACCACTATATAAGGGGTTAAATAGCGTTCATCCTAATGGGAATGCAAGGTAAGTGATTTCATCGCAATTTCATTTCATTGAGGCATATTGTATTTTAATAAACCTAGTATATATTATATGGTGTATATAATACCTCTTGTACATTTAATATAATTAATAATTTATTCTTAATTATTTATTTATTTTCAATTTGATTTATTTATTCTATGGGAATTTGAAACATGTGTTTTCATGTAGTAAACAATATCATATCTCAATTAATGTTAATTGTATGTTATTACATCCTCGTTGTTATTAATATTGTAATATTATATTTGTAATGATATTTTAATATATATTTTTTCAATTTATAAATTTTTTTTTGGGTTCATTTTTTACACAAATTATTGGTTCATTGGATTACTTTTCACTAGAATGTTATAATAATTACAAGGGTTTACTTCACAATATCACTTTATTCATGGTTATTTACACAAGGTTTCCAATTAAAGATATTTATATGATTATTTTTTAATATTACACATCATTTTATATTCATATATTTAATCATTATCATTTTCAAGTGAAAGATAATTTTTCTGTTTTATTTTAGTTAATATAACTATGAATTTTTATTAATAAATTCAGACTTCATTTACTTCTTCATTGGGAAATATTTTTTATTAAAAACAAGTTTTTTTAAAAATAAATTAAAAATGACTTATTTAAGAGTTTCAAAATAATTTCTTAAAATAAGATTTTCCCCATTATTTCTTTTCATACATTTTTTTAAATGAATCTCCTTCTCTCTTTTTTGAACAAGGTTATATTATATCTTTTTTATAATTTATATAGAATATTTTTTTATCCTTGTATGAAATTACCCACCATCATTTCTTTGAATCATTAATTGAATATTTAATAATTTTATTTTAAGGAAAATATTTAGGAAATTGATTTTCATAGAAAATTCTTTTTAAATATAGTTTTCAATATGGAAAATTTATTAGTCTCATGAATGTTTTTAAAGATAGTTTTTATTGAATATATTTTACTCAATAAAAATTGTCCTTATTCATAATTCAATTGGTATACATCATATCGATTCCATCCTCATTCAACCTCTCAATGTCATATATTTATTTTTTACAAGGATAGTATTGAAAATATGTTTCATGAATCATTTTTTGAGACATAATCTTCCCATTGATTTATTTACCTTCTAGTGACCACTTATTATTAAATGTCCCTTAAATATCATCATTTTTGATAATTTATATAATTATTTCATAACCCATATACAATTTTTTCATGTGTTTTTTACATTTAGAGTTATATTAATTATTAGGGAAATAATGATAAATCTATATTCTTTACACTATATAAATTAATTATAGGGAAAATTATTTATGAATGAAATAGGTTATAGGATATATGAGGAATGCTTTGAAATCGTATGGCATAGGTCGGTGACCTTTTAATACGATCCCATTAATGAATCGATAGTCTCATGCAATGAATAAGTGTACCAAATTAGGTGGGATTATAAATGGTATACTTTAAACTATCAATTGAAATGTCATCATTATAATGGCTCCATGTTCCTAGGAAACATGGTGTGCAATTATTATTCATTTACATTATTTAGGTTCAGTTATTATTGTCAAATATATTTTAACTATGAGATATTATATGTATTCATTTAATTTAGAGATTATTTATTAATGTTTATGGTCATCATTTATTTACCTTTCAATATTAGTTATCCATTATCCAGTAATTAAAATTTAAATTGTTCTTGGTTATTTACCTTACCATATTGATTATTCATATTGATTCACTATTATAAATGATGTATTTAACCTTCATTGAAAATTTAATCGCACCACTATTTTTTCCATTCCCCAATATTCCATGATGTATACTAATAGGTATATGACAGTAGATGGTAGATGAAATAATGTCATTATTTACAATGAAATGAAGAAAAAATATGTTATAATTTGTAAATTAATCTAAAATATAAGACCCTTGTATGTATCTTTTTTACCAAGTCAAATAAACCAATATGTCCTTTGGAATTAAATTATTTAATTTATAACTATGTATCAATGTAAGGAAGCATCTCTAGGCAGCTAGTTTTGTGGTTTCTTCCTGATCAGTGTTTTTTTCATAGAATGATTCTATGGAATACATGTATTATAATTGATATTTCCATTTTTTTCAAGAGAATAATTAATATGGATAATGTATGAAAGTATTTTATAAGTCTAAATTTTTCTAGAATGTTTTTATTATCTATAATAATTGTAATATTATTAAAAAATTTATACATTCCATTCAATAGGAGAAAAATAATATATGAACAATGTAAGAGTTATTTGTTTTAATGTACTTGAAGTAATTTTAATTTTACTCATAAATTATGACATTAAAATAAAATAAATAAGTTATTTTTAATAAGTGATTCAAGAGAAAATAAAGGAATTTTGAGATATTTATGTATAAAAAATAATAAAATCAAAGGAGTTACATACTAGTGTTCAATACTAGAAATCAAATGCTTTTGACATCATGAGTAGATGTGTTCAAAAAAATATTAAGGAAGATAATTTTTTGTGAAATGGTCATATAGAATGAAGGATAAGTTTCTCAATTAATTACATAGGAAAGAAAAAGATCTATATAATGTTAATGGATATTTGGGAAAGCATTGTCAGTTATGTGATGTTGGAAACATAGATGACATGGTTTTGAGTTCAACAAAACTGGTAGAAGGGAATTTTATATGTACAAAAAATTGGGGGATTCCTCTTATTAAACGAATGAAAATGGTTTAAGATAATAAATTTTCATGAACATGGAGAAGTGAAGAATTAATAGAATGACAAAAAAAATTGTAGGCTAATAAATCTTGTACAATGGAATAGTTAGTGGATTAGGAAAAATGGTTATTTTAGATGCATCTCATTAATAGCGTGAAACATTATGTTTATGAGTAAGGGATCCAAAGCATACATAATAAGAAAAGAATGAATCTGAATGATCTTTAAAAATAAAATATTGTAACCAAATAATAAGTTTCAATCCATGACTCTTATCAGGAGAAAGAGTATAGATCCAATAACCATAGTAGTGAGATTCATTATTATAACTTCTTTTTTAAATTTTCTTATTATAAATTATTCTATTTTTATAATTAGTATAATAATTTTTTTATTAACTATATGACTCTTTATTATTGTCTTCTAATGATGTTTTTTTAAATGAGAACATGAGTAGTGAGGGATATATTTACTTCCTTATTTTTATTGTCATTATTATTATAACCAAATCAACCATCATTGTTATTATTAGGTAATAAATATTTAATAATGAAGTTTTATTGTTATTTTCTGAAGATGAATTTAAAAGACTCATCTTCCCATGTTTTTTCACAAAGATCATGATGACTATATTTATGATCCCAACCATGATAATTATGATGTGGTCTATAAAAAAATTTAATATTAAGATTTAATATTTATGTAATTCTTCCAACAGAAAACGAAACTATTTTTATTGAATTATTATCAAGTTATTTCATAATAGTTCCATATATTGAGTTATTTATATCTAATGAGAGAATCAAAATTATAAAATAGTAATTATATAAATATACTCACCATGAAACATTTGATAATATTTTAATGGATGTCATACACTATGACATTTCATTAATGTCATGGATCATCACTATAGTTTTTATAACCTAAAATCATTATTGAATATATGTTAATATGGTGGATTGATGTTATGTTTTATCTTTACTAACTGTAGTAAATATTCATGATTATTATATATAAGTAATAATATTGATGGATATAATCTGATTATTATGATCATCATTAACTAATTTTTATATGACTCATTAATTATTCTCATATTTACCTATTATTTTTCTTATATATATATATATTAAATTTGTAAAAATAAATCACAAATTAGAATAATTATATTGATGATTCTACATTTTTTAATATCATGTTTTTAAAAAATATTATAAATAGTTTTTTGATAAAAATTTCAACATGAATTATGATATTTGAGTTTTCATGTCATTTTAAATAATAATAGTGTAGTGTATACTTATTATGATTTATCAAAATTTTGAAAATTCGATAATGGTTTTCAATAATATGTCAATAATATAGGAAATCTATGATAGTCACTGGTTTTTTATGTCATGGACTATCATTTTCATAATATATGGTTCACTATAAAGTATTATTCACAGTTATAGAGTTGTTTCATGTTATAATGAAGTTATATTTATGTATACTAGTGAACCATATTCATTTGATATGCATGAGTAATAGTAAATATATATAAATGGATTTCTTTTTGAATAATTGGCCTTATTTTTTGTATACTCATATGGGATACTGAATATTTTATTTTGAAAATATTGTACAATAATGGACATATTTTAGTCTATTGTGACCTTCTTAGTTGAGTGTTGGGACATTCTATTATCATGAAAACATTATTATAATAAAGATATAATTGGTTTTAAAATTGTTGAATATGTATTTTTATGATTCTATGTCTACAAATATGTGGTGTGATTCATTATTATGTTGTTGAAGATGTATCAAAAAATGGGATTACCAATTTTAGATACACTATATAGAGCAGTTCTATTTCTACGTTGTGACTAAATTGAATTTATAGTTGTTAACAAATATGCACCCTAACAATTTTTATTAGAAATGTTTAATGTTGGCTACAAGATGTTAATCATTGGGGGGGGGGACATAGAATAAAATCGATATCCAATATAATATGTTGTCTTAACAACCCTCACTATATGAAAAAATTATATTATTCATATTTTTTGAATGAAATTAGCTTTTGTTAATCATGTTACTAGTTAGTGGGAGATTGTTTATGGGATTTCCTTCCATATTTTATATATATTTTTTTAAAAATAATTCTTAATGCTATGTGATTTTTTTGGTGAGATTATATTTAGAATACACACAAAATGAAACCCATGAATAATTCCTTATTGACATGTACACCAATAATGAAAATTGATATATATTAGATGAGGTCTTTTGGATAGGTTATTAAACTAGTTTATTTTTTTAAATTTTTATCCTGACTAGATATACTAGTTGATGATATATGTATATTTTATGATTTTTGTAAAATATTTATTCATGCATGATGTTGAATTCTTATTTATATTTAGTTTATACCCATATGAGTATGTGAATATAATCTCACTCACATTTTACAAAATGATATTGGATCATGTGGTGGATGTTTTGAGAATTTTCATCACTTGGACTGCGGTTAATAGCTGGATCATGGTATATAGGGATTAGTTAATATACTATATACATATACAATACATTGGTGTTTTTCTAACTTGTTTAATTTAGGGGTTTATTTTATATATCATATATTTCTTTAATTTTTTATAATTTTACAAAATTAGTTGATTGATTTTTATTATAATTTCTAAATATGGTGTTTATATAAAATTATTTCTAGTTTATAGGTTATTTAAATTAATTCTTCAGGTTTAGTAAATGGTAATTTCATCCATTAATGATATTTTTTCCCTCAATGGAAGTGTTAATGAAGTGTCCTATTAGAGGCTGTTATTTAAAGGGTAAAATATAATTTTTTTCTTAATAGGTTGATATTTAGATAATATTATAAAAAATATATTTAATTAGATTATTTTTTGAGATGCATGATGGGATTTTCATATATGAATATTTGATATTTTTTTGGTTTAAAAAATTTATTGAAAATTTTGAAGAGGTATTATTGTTTTTTATAAAATAACTGAGACCCATACTGGGTTATAGTTTAGTACTATTTCAATTGAATGGAATTAGACTTTCTACTGTGTAACATTAGTACTTAGGGTATTGATAAGAATGTACAACTCATCTTGTCGGGTCACCTGGTGTCTCACCGGGTGGGCAGAAAAGGCACAATTCACCTAGCTAACAGATTATTTTGTTTAGCCATCATAGATTGAGGTGTTACCCTATTGGGACACTCTATCATCTTGGCTGACATTGGCTCCTCCATGGCTACGGCTTCTCGGAATGACCTCTTCGTGGGGGGGGGGGTTCATGGGTGAGGAGGGTTCGAAGAGGCCACTCTTGGGAATTCCCTTTTCAAATAGTATAACAATATACTGTATGACCTAAAAAAATAATACAGTTATCCTGAAATGTTCAACAAACATGATTTCTCGTAATATTAAAACTCTTTAACCCTTACACTTTATGTTTTAATTATTGGAAATACGCACTAATGTCAATAAGTGTCGAGAAGATATGGTTAAAAGAGAATTGAAATAACCAAGAATGTTTGATGATAATAATAATTTTGAGTACTCTATATTCTAAATATCATTCCTAGTATAAATATCAATAATGAGATTAAATTAATTTTTTGTATATTTAGTTATCGATATTTTTGGATATTCGTCTTGTGATTTGACTAAATCTGGAAAAATCATTGAATTTTGAAAGGAATATATGTATGAATTTTGTGTGTTATTCCTAGTCAACAATTCACATAAGGAATCTATGGATTTGGACTATTTAAAAATAATAAAACTAAAATTTGTTTTGAGAAACAATCCTTGTGATTTTTAGGAATGATAGATAATGATTATATAAATTTCAAATTGAAATAATCAAATGATAATAATTTGGTGTTGAAAATACATCATGTCTTCTGTTAAGGGAAACCTAATTAAAATGAAATTCCCAATTTCTTGTCAAATGATCGAGATTACGATAACATGCATGATATAGTAGAAAAACCTATAATCAAGATCCAAAAAATAATATACCTAAAAACCTATAACAAACACCTTCTCAAATGGATGAAATCATTATTCCAAAATATGAGGGTAATATGAGAGAGAGAGAAATTAAACCAAACAATGAGATATTATATTGTATTAGAAGAGCTAACAATTCAATCAGATCATCTATAATCCCTAATAAGGTATAAAAGATCCTTAGAATCCACTTGAGTGGCTCCAAAATTAAAGGAATTTATATTAGGCATAAATAGTATGTTTAGTGATAATATCATGTTTTTGATAATAATCTATAATAAAATTCAGGGCTTTAACTTCTTACGTGCATGGAATCTTAGGTAGGTGTGAATGATTTTCCAAACTATGTTCGAAAACCATATTCCTCTACTTAGGAGGAAAAATGTTTCTAATAAGTTTTGAAAGTTTTAGACTAACTATGTCCAACTAAGGAAAACCTCAACTATTTCAGGTTTCACAGCATGGTTAGGGTGGTTGTATAGTTTGGTCAAATATTGTGGCTACCATGCACCACTAGTTATTCCTATAAAAAATGGGTTAACGTGATGGTGTGAATCTCCTAGTGAATTCACTAACCATGCAATTATCTGGCATAGCCACTTGAGCGTCCACATTTCTCCAATTTCAATAAAAACCCCCAAAAAATCCAAAAATGGTACACATAAAACAATGGTAAAACAGTAGAAGAGAATAAGAAGAAAACATCTATATAGAGGTCAGGGTCTTAAAATCTCCCCACCATAGAAAACATATCATCAATTTTCAGTTCCAAGCATCTCTAATATTCTAAGGGGAATATTTTTACCCACTAAGAACACATATATTCTTCCCATTTCCATGTTTCCTCCTAAAAATGACATGTTTCCACAGTACTTGATCAATCAGCAAAATCTTTACTGCATCAATTTCTCACTGTCATCCATAACATGAATTATATACTCATAAAAAGAAATATCTACCATAATATCAATACAATCAAAATAAATAATATAAGAAGTTATGTGGTGATACCATCAATGATTTCAAACATCAAACAAATCATGCATATTACTATACCTCTATGGAAGATCCAATCAATATTCTTCCATCCCTATTCTATCCATGATCTCAAATTGTCCAACTAACTCATGGAATAATTTTCCGAAACACTAAATCTTGTGGTGACCAAATCAAGGCAACACTCAAAGGAATAAAACATTACTGACTATAAACACGAGCGACCATAAAAATAAATCATATGGTGACATATATATACTATAATACATACTAAGATATTTATGAATCCACTAAAACCTACTCAAATTCCACTTATATGGTTCTTGTTCCCAATAACTCAGACACACCCACCTCTATCGAGTCGTGGTATTATCTACATGGTTGACCATACAACACTTCATATGGTGTCCTCCAAATAGTCGACTGAGAACTGTTTTCATCATAAAACTCCATGATTACTATTATCCTCTTACTTCACACACCAAAATAAAGAATACTTCTCATATCATATAATCTATTACATGAATATTATGTTTTGATTTCCCATCTGTATATGGGTCGAAAGACGTACTCAAAAATTCCTAGGTCCCAATTCCTTTGGCAATCATTTCTATAATAGTGATTAAAATTGTGAGTTTTTCTCTAGATATTTTCTTTGTGGAACCAAAAGTAGATGGGAAATATCTTGATTATACATGCCCCCAACTGATCAGGTGAGAAAGTCTCTCACATAGGCAGTGAATGGGTGACATTTAGCTTTTGGCCTTCGACATGTGAAATAATTATTTATCCTATGGAGTCCTAGGAATACCAACAATTAAGTACAAGGAAATGTAATCCCATGGAAAATCTAGAATGGGAAATGATTTTAATAATATTATCAGCCATTTATGCTCATCCATTACCTACTGACACATGTAAAAGCATCTCATGAAACTTATAATATCACTTTTCATGTCTGACCATCAATATTGTCGACGTAATTCAAAATTCATTTTGGTCGTACTAGGATAATGTAAACACATAGAGGCTTGAGGATCCCGCATCAACTCCTCAAGTATACTCAGAGTCATAATAAAAAGGTTTAGGAAATAGAATATTTCAACCTCATTTATTTTCCAATAGGAATTTGTATAAGTCCCCAGCCTTAATCCTTACTTAATCTTGAGTTATTACCAGATTACACATTGATGATCTTTTCAGGTTTAGAGTTTTAGAGAATTAGATCATAAAACTTGCATTACATTCCACATATCAACAAAGTGGTTATATAAAGATATTATTCTTCTTTCCCATTAATGAAAACATATTTAAAATAAAACATGGATTCTTTCCTGACACTTCCTTGACACTATCATCATATCATGTACCTTTCCTTTGACCTGTGAAAAACATTTCAAAAAAACATGGGATGAGCATAAAAAGCTCAGTAAAGGATATAAAATATATGGAATGGAAACATTGGTACATATACACATAAGAATGAAATAATAATTTACCCATAAAACATAATCACTTTAACATACCTCATCAAATCATGAATAAATCATAGAAATCATAAGACATAAAGGAAACTTGAGGCATTCATAACATTCTTACGTAGGGAGTAACCCTCTTGGTTACATTTGGAATACCAATCATAGTATATTCCCTAAATCTCTTCAAAGAAACCTTAAAGTTTCACTCCTTCACCTTACCCAATGCATTGGAGAGCTATATCGGGCTCACCCGCCCTTAGTTTATCACGGAACCACCCGTCTTCATAATAATGCCCAAGAACCTCAACATAATCGTATCACATAAAACATGCATAAAGGAAACATAACATTACCACCTTTCAATCACAAGATATCAATACAACACATAGATATAAAAACATTTTGAAATCAAATTTCAATACCAAGATAAAAGAAAAGTAAAACATGGTATTTATTTTTCTTTTAAAAAGAAGGTATGGCTTGTAGAGGAAGCTGAAACTCAAATAATGGTCACGACGGTGGAGAATTCGTTGTCGCCGCATACGTATGACAAAAAAATTCCCTTTTGTTGTTTAGTAAGCACTTCGTATAAAAAATATTCCTTTTGAATAAACGTAAAAGTCAATGAGGTTTATACACCATATAAAAGAAGGTTGTGTTTAAAACAAAATATGCCTCAATGAAAGGAGATTGAGATGAAGTCCCATACCTCGGGTCTGACTTGACTCGATCGTTCTTTAATGTCCTGAATAATAAACTTGAATTAATTTCTACTTTATTAAGAACCTTTTTCAAGTTCATTATTCCTTTTATATCACTTATTTCCATGTCATGAACACTATTTAATTATTTAAGTTAATAACGGTCGTTTTAACGATCATTGGTACTTGAGTCAAAAATAAGCCCTTTATAATTACAATTTGTTCATGTTTCCATTATATCCAGAATGTTATTCATGATGTAGATATCATATATTTCATATATATCCAGTACATGCATGCATTTATAATATTACATAATCATTTAGAGGTAAGAAATGAAATGCACCATTCATGGAGACGGTAAGCCGTACGTACGCATGAACGCTACTTTCATTTCTATTTCGTATTTTATAGAATTGAATAATAATTATATACAGTTATTTTATAATTCCAGTGTAATATCATATATAATATCATAACCCCATCCTTTATACGTCCCACATATGGTATTTAACGAATCAAATCACTTTGAGGGGGGCGGTAGTCCGCACTTCCTTAAATGAAGATATCGTGTTTACCCATAATGGAAACAATAAAGGTATGCCCAAAATGAAAAATACTGAAGCATAAAGAAAACATAAACATATTATATATCATATATAAATATAGTTACATATTAATGGCCACCTTTGGAGGTGTTAAAAGAATGTTGAACAATCATCGTTTCTGGAGGCATAAATTCACCATCCACGGAAACAGTATGTCCTTTAACCATTAGATGTAGGTGTGTGTAAGTGTTGCTCTAATAATTCTTATAAAAACATACTAGTATATTGAATATACTGGATTTTTTACAAAATAAATTAATAAAAAGATTTTAGGGGGTTGGAGAGGCAAAAAAACAAAAGTACTCAAGTGAAGACATTACCTTAAAATCGGGTAACTCCCTTTGGTTTGAGCTCAAAGGCTTCCTTGGGAAGTTTTCTGCCTAATGTGAGGCTTCATGGAGTAATAGAGGGATGTGTAGAGATAAAATGGGAAGGGTTTGTCCGAGCCAAGGGATTTTGAAGTGTGGGTAAGGAGGTAGAGGTGGGGGCCTTTTTTAAGAGAGAAGGGGCACTCTTGGAAGGTAAAGAAATGTTACTTTATTTTCAAATGGTTTTCGGATTTTAAAGGTCCCAAATTGATATAATTCGAGGCTAAGGTGATAAGGGTTATATATATACCCACCCAATACGTTTTGGACATGTGTAGGTCTTAGATTTTACATTATCTTTCCATTTTATTTAAATCGTCAAATATTGAGGTCATTGCCGCATCATTATGATGTCATAAATAATTTAATAAATTTAATGTCTAAAAATTATAAAAAAATACTATGATGTAGAATATATTTTTAGCTTTAAAATTATTATTTATAGTTCAAAATATCATTTATTTAGACAAAATTAAAAATGTTTTAAATAGGTGATACATTCTTGTTATATTTACTTTCTTTAAAACAAATAAAAAGATAACAAGTCACTTTCCACAAAAGTGATTTAATGGGGCCCCCAAGTTTATAACAAGGCATCCCATGGTCGTCCATGAGACATCCAGTAGCCTTAGGACACATTTTGGTGTCATTTTGTATTATTATGATATTATTTTATTATCTTTAACTACCCGATTACTCATTAATCAAGTTAATTAAAGATAATTATCATCGTTACTATTCATAATGTCCAAAAACAAAAGAGTCTTAATTACATGATTTGGACCATATGATTCCAAATATTTAATCCATTTTACCAAATTCCAAACACATAAATTGCAATAATTTATTTAAAAATAATTCCCGTTGTCAACACAAAAAGCGGGTTTTTTTAAACAATATCTGTGAAAAGTTTGGCATTAGTTTATGACCAATTTCAAAGTGAAATTAATCCTAATGACCACCATTGGATTAAATGGTAAAAATATATTCATATTACACTTTAATACCAATTAAAATTATAATCTAAAAATATAATTAAATTAAATAAAAAAGTAGTTTTGATGTAAAATGCAGTATTTTTCACTATTCATTAAAAATGAACATTGTCAGAAAAATACCAAACATTTATCCAATGTAAATTTTAATTTCCCAATCATAATTAATATGTATATTTTGACAAATATAGAATAAAAAATTGTAAAAAGTTTGATTTAAAATGGGTTTTCCACCAAAAGGCAGTAAAACAATCTTTTAAGAATATTAGTGTATATCATGCTTAAGATTGGATTTATTTTAATTTTAAGCCTCTAAAACACTATCTAATTCATTAATAGACATAGATAAAAATATCTGTTATTCATTACTTACTTGGGATGTTACATCCTTCCCCCCTTTAGAAAATTTCATCCTCGCAATTTATTTACTTATCAAATAAATGGGGGTACTTATCCCTAATTGCATTTTCAGATTCCCATGTTGCCTATTCCATCATGCGGTTTTTCCACAAAACCTTTAACTGATTAAACACATTATTCCATAACACTTGCTCCCTGTGGTAAAGAATTTGGACCGATTGTTCCTCATAATATAGGCTCTCTTCCAGCTGAACTACCTCTGGACTCAAAACATGAGATGAATATGGCATATACTTTCTCAACATCGAAACGTGAAAAACATTGTGTACCTGAGATAAACTCGGAGGTAAAGCCACCCGGTATGCAACTGATCCAACTCTCTCCAGAATTTCATATAGTCCAATGAACCTTGTACTTAGCTTTCCTTTCTTACCAAATCACATCCCACTTTTCCATGGTGAGACTTTGAGAAAAACATGATCACCTACCTCAAAAGATAGATCCTTCCTCCTGTTGTCTGCATAACTCTTCTGCCTACTCTGAGCTGTTCTCATGTGTTTTTGTATCAGCTAATCTTTTTCTACCAACTCTTCTACCAATTCTGGTCCCATCATCTTCCTTTCACCCACTTCCTCCCAGAAAGCTAGAGTTCGACACCGCTTCCCATGTAATGCCTGAAATGGTGCCATCTGTATACTAGAATATAAACTGTTATTATATGAAAATTCAACCAAAGAAAGATGTTAGTCCCAACATCCCTAATAACCCATCGAACAAGCTCGTAGAATATCCTCCATGGACTGAATTGTTCGTTCCGACTTCCCATCTGATTGAGGATGAAATGTTGTACTAAAATTTAATTCAGTACCCAACGACTTCTGAAGGCCTTTCCAAAAGTTAGAAGTGAACATAGGATCACGATCAGATACAATGGAGAGAGTAACTCCATGTAACATGACTATATCTTTAAGATACTAGTGAGAAAGTTGATCTAGGGAAAAAGTATCTTGTATAGCAAGGAAATGAGCAGATTTGGTCAAGCGATCAACAATAACCCAGATTGCATTATTACCTTGAGATTTCTTCGGTAATCCCACAACAAAGTCCATGGATATATTCTCCCATTTCCACTATGGCACTTGTAACGGCGGAAGCATCCCATTCGGTAACTCCCGCTCTACTTTAACCTACTGACAAGTCAAACACTTCACAGTAAAATCAGCAATATCTCTTTTCATTCCATCCCACCAGTAATACTCCCGAAGATATCTATACATCTTAGTACTGAATCGATGAACTGAAAACGGAGAACTATGAGCTTCACATAACAATTCTCCCTTCAACTGTGAATCACAAGGCACACACAATCTCTTCCCAAATCTCAAAATGCAATCATTACCAATGTTGAATTCAGGCAACTTACCTTTCTGAACCAGCTCTACCTTTTTCTGCAACTCACTATCTTGCTTCTCTGCTTGGTTGATTCTATCTGATAGGGATGATCTCACTAATACCTGAAACAAAACAGAATACATTCCTACACCAACAACTTCTATGCAAAAGTTCATCAAATCCTTAACCAAAGGATCACGTTCCAAACACAACATTTCTAATGAAGCATTACTTTTTTGACTCAAAGCATCAGCCACTTTATTTGCTTTTCCCGGATGGTAATGAATTGTACAATCATAATCCTTGATTAATTCTAGCCATCTCCTTTGTCTCATGTTCAATTATTTCTTAGTGAATATATACTTTAAAATTTTTTTATCGGTATATATTTCACACTTTACTCCATACAAATGATGCCTCCAAATTTTTAAAGCAAAAACAACAGCAGCTAATTCTAAATCATGTGTAGGGTAATTTACCTCATTAGTTTTCAACTAACGTGAAGCATAAGAAATTACCTAATCATTCTGCATTAGGACACAACCAAGTCCTTTCAATGAAGCATCACTGTCTATAACAAACTAACCATTCCTGGAAGGTAGTTCCAAAACTGGAGCATTCACCATTCTTCTTTTTCAATTCCTAAAAACAATCATCACATTCTTTTGTCCAGATAAACTTAACACCCTTTAGAGTTAGCTTAGTCATTGGACTAGATAACTGTGAAAAATTTCTAACAAACCTTCGGTAATAGCCTTCCAAACCAATTAAGCTACGAATCTCAGTTACATTTGTGGGTCTTGGCCATTCTTCAACAACCTTTGTTTTTTCAGGATCAACGGTTATCCCATTTTTAGAAAGAATGTGACCATGGAATGAAATTTGTTGCAACCAAAACTCACACTTGCTGAATTTTCCATACTGTATCTTTTCTTTTAATGTTTGCAAGATAACCCTTAAATGTCTTTCATGCTCCTCTTTACTTTTAGAAAACACCAAAATATCATCAATGAAAACCACCACAAACTTATCCAAGAACTCATGGAAAATTCTATTCATTAAGTCCATGAATACAGCAGGTGCATTGGTTAGCCCAAAAGGCATTACTACAAATTCATAATGGCCATATCTTGTACGAAACACAGTCTTCGAAACATCTTCTTCCTTTACCTTCAGCTGATGGTACCCCGATCTCAGGTCAATCTTTGAAAAATACTAAGCTCCCTGGAGATGATCAAACAAATCATCGATATGAGGCAAAGGATATTTTTTCTTAACAATGATATTATTCAAGGCCCTATAATCAATGGAAAGTCTCATTGAGCCATCTTTCTTTTTAACAAACAATACAGGAGCACCCCATGGTGATGTGATAGGTTGAATGAAACATTTATCTAATAAATCTTGCAATTGATCCTTCAACTCTAAAATTTCAATTTGAGACCTTTTGATAAGGGGGTTTTGAAATTGTCTTAGCATCAGGAACTAAGTCAACAGTAAACTCAACTTCTTGAGCTGGTATTATTCCAGGAAAATCATCAGGAAAAACATCAGGATACTCATTTATGACTGACACATCATTAATCTGAACAGTTTTTTTATTTTCAACGATGTGTGCAAGGTAACATTCATTTCCATCTTTTACAAGTTTCTTGGCCTCTAGATAAGTTATCAATAGTAAGGGTTCATTCTTGTACACAAACTGAATGTCTTTCTGAAAAGAAACTTCTTTAGCTTTATAGTCAATCTTATCATGGTAAATTGAGAACCCATCCATACCCTGGATAACATCAAACTCTACTAGAGGTAGAAAAATAACATTTTCAAGTAGGTTCTTTCCACAAATAAGGATAAGAAGATTCTTATAAATTCTTTTTTCCTCAACATTTCCCCCAGGTGTTTTTACCAAAAGATCAGGAGTCATTTCTTGAGATGGTATTCCCATTTTATTAGAAAAGATTTCAGAGATGAAAGAATGTGTAGACCCCAAATCAAACAACACACTGTCATAATCTGAAAAAACAATCAATGTACCTAATACAACATCATTTGATGGCCCGACATCTACTGAAGTAGTTGCAAAGGATTTCTCCACCCCTTTCTGCTTGTATTCTAACTGCTTCCCATCACTCAAGCTCTTTTTCGGCCACTCGTTTGCAGAGTGACCCATCTCATTGCACTTAAAACATTTCACTAACTGTAAATCAAATTTGGTCTTACCTTCACCTTGATCTTTTTCAGTGCAATCACAGGACTTATGTCCCATCTTACCACATAAGTAGCACTTTCCAGAATTTAGAAGACATTCCCCAGCATGCCTTTTGCCACATTTATCACAAACTAGAAACTTAGTTTTCATACCATCAGACTTTTTTGAAGAATTCTTACCTTTCTCCTGCCACCTTGGTCTCTTCTTTTGTTGGTTGTTATAGAACACTTGATCATCGGCAAACTCCATTTCCACCTTCTCAGCACAGTGAACAAGCTTTTCATAACATTTAAACTCATGAGAAGCTAATGCCATTCTATATTTTGGCTTTAATCCTGAAGAAAAATGATTGATTTTACTATCAAGGTCTCGGATAAAAATTGGAGCATACCTTTCCAATCGAGTGAACCATTCTTCATAGGCAGCCACTAAGTCTTCCTCTTGCCTCAAATCCAAGAATTGTTTTTCCATCCTAAGTCGAACATACTTAGGAAAATACTTCTCAAGAAACATACCTTTCAATTCATCCCAGTCAAGAGAATCAATATCATCAGCGTCCCTGATATTTTTAACCATCGACCACCACTGATCAGCTTCACCCTCCAAACAGTAAATAGCAAGACTAGCCTTTTGATTGTCTGAACACCCCATGACATCGAAAATCATCACCAGTGCTTTAATTCACCCTTCATCTAGCACAGGGTTAGATGATCCTCTGAAAGATGGGGGATGTTTCCTCATGAAATGTTCCACCACTGACATGTTCCTCTGCAGTTGATCTCGTGCATGGATACCACTGCCATTTATCGCTTGAGTCAACTACGCCATTACTGCAACAAACTGTTCAGTTCCAATTCTGACCATCTCGGGATACTGATTCGGAAGTTTATTTCCTTCTGTATGCCTTCCTAGCACTGCTTCCCTGTTTCCTCTGCAGAAAACTATTCTGAACAAATATGTCTTAGATGAAGCAACACGGTAATCTTCAAATGCTATATCATTTCAAAAAAAATATTTTTGGATAATAATTTAATAGAATTCTAACTCCTAAAGTTATCTAAACCAATCTTTGATACCAACTATAAGGCCCCAGCCTTAAACCTTACTTAATCTTGAGTTATTACCAGATTACACATTGAGGATCTTTTCAGGTTTAGAGTTTTAGAGAATTAGATCATAAAACTTTCATTACATTCCACATATAAACAAAGTGGTTACATAAATATTGTATTCTTATTTCCCATCAATGGAAACATATTTAAAATAAAACATGTATTCATTCTTGACACTTCCTTGACACTATCATCATATCATGTACCTTTCCCTTGACCTGTGAAAATCATTTCAAAAAAACTTGGGATGAGCTTAAAAAGCATAGTAAGGGATATAAAAATATATGGAAAGGAAACCTGGGTACATATATACATAAGAATGAAATCATACTTTACCCATAAAACATAAGCACTTTAACATACCTCATCAAATCATGAATAAATCATAGAAATCATAAGACATAAAGGTAACTTGAGCCATTTATAACATCCTTACTTAGGGAGTAACCCTCCTGGTTACGTTTGGAATACCCATCAAAGTATATTCCCTAAATCTCTTCAGAGAAACCATAATTTTTCACTCCTTCACGTTACCCGATGCATTGGAGAGCTATATCGAGCTCACCAACCCTTATTTTATCACGGAACCACCCATCTTCATAATAATTCCCAAGAACCTCAACATAATCGTATCACATAAAACATGCATAGAGGAAACATAACATTCCCACCTTTCAATCACAAGATATCAATACAAAACATTGATATAAAAACATTATGAAAACCATTTTCAATATCATGATAAAAGAAAAGTAAAACATGGTATTTATTTTTCTTTTAAAAAGAATGTATGGCTTGTTGAGGAAGCCGAAACTCAAATAATGGTCACGGCGGCAGAAAATTCGTCGTCGCCGCATACATATGAAAAAAACATTCCCTTTTGTCGTTTAGTAAACGCTTCATATAAAAAAGATTCCTTTTTAATAAACATAAAATTCAAATGGGTTTATACACCATATAAAATAAGGTTGTGTATAAAACAAAATATGCCTCAATGAAAGGAGATTGAGACCAAGTCCCATACCTCGGGTCCGACTTGACTCGATCATTCATTAATGTCCTGACTAATAAACTTGAGTTAATTTCTACTTGTTTAAGAACCTTTTTCAAGTTCATTATTCCTTTTATATCACTTTCTGCCATGTCATGAACACTATGTTATTATTTAAGTTAATAATGGTCGTTTTAATGATCATTGGTACTTGAGTCAAAAATAAGCCCTTTATAATTACAAGTTGTTCATGTATCCATTATATCCAGAATGGTATTCATTATGTAGATATCATATATGTCATATATATCCAGTAAATGCATGTGTTTATAATATTACATAATCATTTAGAGGTAAGAAATGAAATGCACCGTTCATGGAGACGGTAAGCCGTACGTACGCATGAACACTACTTTCATTTCTATTTCGTATATTATAGAATTGAATCATAATGATATAAAGGTATATTATAATTCCAGGGTAATATCATATATAATATAATAACTCCATCCTTTATACGTCCCACATATGGTATTTAACGAATCAAATCACTTTGACGGGGCGGTAGTCCGCACTTCCTTAAATGAAGATATCGCGTTTACCCATAATGGAAACCATAAAGGTATGCCCAAAATAAAAAATACAGAAGCTTAAGGAAAACATAAACATATTATATATCATATATAAATATATTTACATCTTAATGGACACCTTTTAGGTGTTAAAATAATGTTGATCAATCATCGTTTTAGGAGGCATAAATTCACCATCCACAGAAACAGTATGTCCTTTAACCATTAGATGTTGGTGTGTGTAAGTGTTGCTCGAATCATTCTGATAAAAACATCCTAGTATATTAAATATACTAAAGTTGTTACAAAATAAATGAATAAAAAGAGTTTAGGGGGTTGGAGATTCAAAATAAAACAAAAGGACTCAAGTAAAGACATTACCTTAAAATCGGGTAACTCCCTTTGGTTTGAGCTCAAAGGCTTTATTGGGAAGACTTCTGCCCAAAGTGAGGCTTCAAGGAGTAATAGAGGGATTACCAGAGACCAAATGGGCAGGGGTTGGCTTAGCCAAAGGCTTTCTAAGTGTGGGTAAGGAGGTAGAGGTGGGGGCCTTTTATAAGAGGAGAGGAGGGGCACTCTTGGAAAGTAAAGAAATGTTACTTTATTTTCAAATGGGTTTCTGATTTTAAAGGTCCCACATTGATATAATTCGAGGATAAGGTGATAAGGGTTCGAAATATACCCACCCATTAGGTTTTGGACATGTTTAGATCTTATATTTTACATTATCTTTCCATTTTATATAAATCATCAAATAATGAGGTCATCGCTGCATCATTATGATGTCATAAATAATTTAATAAATTTAATGTCTAAAAATTATAAAAAAAATACTATGATGTAGAAAATTCTTTTATCTTTAAAATGACTATTTATAGTTTAAATGATCATTTATGTAGACAAAATTAAAAAAAATTAAATAGGTGGTACATTCTTGTAATATTTACATTCTTAAAAAAAGATAACAAGTCACTTTCCACAAAAGTGATTTCATGGGGCCCCCATGTTTGGCACAAAGCATCCCATGGTCGGCCATGAGACATCCAGTATCCTTAAGACACATTTTGGTGTCAATTTGTATTATTATGATATTATTTTATTATCCTTAACTACCGGATTACTCATTAATCAAGATAATTAATGATAATTACCGTCATTACTATTCATAATGTCCAAAAACAAAAGAGTATTAATTAAATAATTTGGACCATATGATTCCAAATATGTAATCCATTTTACCAAATTCCAAATACATAAATTTCAATAATTTATTTAAAAATAATTCCCGTTGTCAAAACAAATAGCGGGTTTTTTTGAAACAATATCTATAAAAAGTTTGGCATTAGTTTATGACCAATTTCAATGTGAAATTAATCCTAATGACCACCATTGGATTAAATGGTAAAAATATATTCATATTACACTTTAAGACCAATTAAAAATATAATCTAACCATATAATTAAAATAAATGAAAAAGTAGTTTTGATGTAAAATGCAGTATTTTTTCACTATTCATTAAAAATGAACATTGTCAGAAAAATACCAAAAATTTATCCAATGTAAATTTCAATGTCCCAATCATAATGAATATATTTATTTTGACCAATATAGATAATAAAATTGTAAAAATTTTGTTTTAAAAAGGGTTTTCCATCATAAGGCAGTAAAACAATCTTTTAAGAATATTAGTGTATTACATGCTTAAGATTGGATTTATTTTCATTTGAAGCCTATAAAACACTATCTAATTCATTAATAGACATAGATAAAAATATCTATTATTCATTACTTACTTGGGATGTTACAATTTGTATCCCCAACTTCTAGTATTTCCCTCATAGTGATGACATTGAATCATCATACTACCTCTGAATAATATGACATAGATGTGAGGAATCAACTGATACTAACACAATGGTCATCTCTTATCGGCCCTCCCAAACCACAACATACATCTCTCTTAATAGTTACATCAACTTCTCTTGGGAACTAAAATACTAAATATCCTTATATTTTGTTTCTCTGCTTAAATAAATAGTATAACTCTTTACCTTCCTATGAATATATGCTATTTAAAAATAAAATTACTATATATAATCAACCCACCTTCACTACCAAATATTCAATATCATTTTTAAAATATAAAAAAATAGATTTTTTTTCGGTATTCATAGTAAACATTTATCCAACTAGTAAATGAAAAATTCATATTAAGACATAACAAACCACAAATAAATCATTTTTATGCATAGGTTTAATACATTCATGTTGCCTCAAATGTTATGTCCATATGTCATATATTTATTTCCTTCAAACAACACTTCTCTATGAAAAATCCCTAATACATCAATAGACATGGTTTACACCTCCCCAGAAATGAGTGAGATCAAAATTGTTCAGCTATCAAATGATTCTTCAAAACATGAAAATAATTCTCACATTACCCATTAAATGAATACATTATTACCGAATTGGTACAACACATAATTGGTTATTCCAATTGAGAAATGACAGTGATGAACCTATAACAAAAATATTCCAACCATAAAATTCATTGAATTGGAAAAAAAATTGAATTCTCCCAAGAAACCACTTCCTGGTCATTTTTTTGATCGACTGACACACCTTTCACCAAGATGATGTCACCCAATAATTGTAAATGATCGATCCATATTCGACACATAGATAGCTTTTGGAATATCTGATTATATATCATTATACTCATCACTATTTAAAGATGTTGGTCATGAATTTAAATTAATCATGTAGTACCCAAATATTTCATCCACTAAAAACACAAAATAATTTAGCTACATGTGGAAGACTACAATCATCAAATCCGTAAACATACCTTTAGTGTTCATCATTCCAAACGTCATCACAACGGAATCATATAGTCCATACATTCTTTTAGTATTAGTCTATGATATTTCAAAAGGTATGGTCATAGAATAAGGATATATATATATATATCTGTTAATTCAATCATGGAGAACAAAAATTGTCCCCTAAATTTTTCATGAAGATGTTTTATATTTGTAAGAGGATATTGGTACTTTACCAACATCTGGTTCCACATCTATTAATGAAATCTTATATTTAATATCCAATCAGCTATCTTCAAAAATAGGTCATGATAAATCTAATGTGATTTACTCATATAGAAAAAAATTTCATCCAGAAACTCAATGAACATATATTAATCTCCTAAATAATTATTGTTTCTATTTTTTAAGTTGATTGATAAACTAGTATTACCATAAGAATGAGCAGAATATGTATAATCAATGTCCCACTTAGGTGTAATAAAAAGATGGTACTAAATAAATACGTCCATAAACATATCCTCAATGGGTGGTTTGAAAAATGGTTTCACACCCCATTTAGTTAACAAATGTTCTAAATTGTGGGTAGGGTGCTCCCACATATAATGTCAAATTTGTCCTACATGGCCTTCTTGGATATTCCACTCTCCTTGATGAACGTAATCGTTACCCTATTAAGTTGGAATATACACTCCTATAAAAAATCGATAGAGTATATTCATGATACCTTAAAAAACATACAAAAATTCAGGACAATGACTAAAATTTCAGGTATGTAAAAATCTATATTAAAATGATACTCCCGAATCCCAAGGGCACACCACTTCCAAAAACCAATTTCCTAGAATGTACTCCAAATGGTGTTTTGATCATCATAACCCAAATCAAAAACTCCACCATAAATCAATAACCATTCAATATTTGGTAATGTATAAATGAATGAGACTCTCATATATCAACTAAGGAACCAACTATCATAAAATATACAATAATAGTGCCCCTAATAGTAGATGGACCACCATGTTATCCACAGGTACATACTGAACTACATGATACTATAAGACCCATCTTCAATTATTTTCCTTATTATTTCTTTGAGTTGCACCACCTTATTAGTTTGGGATATCATTACCACCTTCAATATATCTACATTATATACCTCAATGGAATGAAGAACCCCAACTGCTTGACTGATATAGGGTATAAAAACCCCTTCTTGTACTCTAACTCTACCTAGTTCCTCCATCATTACATATAAGTTAGGGGTTCCTAAAATAACATTGTAATTGTCACATCCTACCGTATTTTAGTCACTTCACATGTGGTTATGGAAAATGGTCAATAATCTGAACAGACCTACCATAATGATGGAAGTATATTTGGTTGCAAATCTGATTAACTGATTCTTCTCATTTGCCTATCTGGTTTTAATTTCCCAAGATGAAATTTTCGTAGCGATGCTCACTACTCCTTGAATAAGTACTTGAAGGTGTATTATAATAATCTACATGTGTTACACTAGATTCCTCTGTCATTTTCACCACAAATATGAGATCCAGATTCAATACCTTAGAAAACATATTTAGATAAATTATAATAACATGTGGCTTAATCTCTTATTTACGGTCATGTAAAAAATTTTCCCCAAAATAACTACATCACATACTTACTCTAGAATAATTCAGTGAAAATCAGTGATGTGGTTGGTGTAGTCCATCACCGGTATACTCCACAAGGTAAACTGAAATTAGTGAGATTCTCGCTACATCATGATCATCATTGGGTAAATGTTTTCAAGGATCTTCTACAAAAATTCATCTGATACCATATACTATAGACTCTTATCCCTTTTCTAAATGAATGTATAATACTTCCCCTGACCACTTAACATATAAAAAAACAATACAAAATCTTTTCTCAATAGTATTCTTGAAATTATCAAGGGCAATCTTGATGTACACAATAAAGATATCAGCTACCTCTAGTCCATCCCCTTCTATGATCCTTGGAGTTTGGTACAACTAAAACTCCCCTATCTAGTTAGAAATATTTTTCACACACCCCCATGGTATCATTAAATAAATATCATTAAGAGAAAAAATTTCGCACAGAACACCTCTTTGAATTTATCGGTTGGTAAAATCAGAGCCTCGGGTTCCACTATTTGAGGATCATTTCTAGCCATATCCTCAAATCATCTTATTAACAATTTTCTTTATAGAGGATTATATCTACAATATATAAGAAACCTATTTGGACACATGAAACATCATTAACATGTATTATTTAGAGTGATTCACATCAAGTCATAACATGTCATCCCCCAACATCCACCTCCCCCACATGGTCATTACCAATGCACTATCACTACCTTATGCCATCCCACACTGAAGTAATTTTTATCATATATTAAACACGTTAATATTTTATTGATTACCATTAGGAACCCATTTATACATTTAAATTTCCTTGTTTTTCATCTTTTAAAATTGTAAATTTATTTAATATGCACATTTTCTTTTAAAATTCAGAATAAAATAAAATATATTCATTTCAAAACTCACTCAAAACATATACATCTGTGAACTCCTAAAATGGTTCATGACATAAAATATAATGAGAGCCTATACTGAATCATGAATACTCATCCTCTATTCCATAACCATCCACATGAAAATATCAATAAATAATAATATAACACAACAACTGCATAATCAAAGGTGAAATAAACATCAATTATAGCAACAAACCCCATGAAAATCAACCCCACCCCGGTACTTGGTTTTCCCTCCATACTTGGGTTATCTACTCCCATGAATGGGATCATGTACAAGGACCTATTTTTATCTTCTATAATCCAATCCAAAATAGTAAGACAACTAAAATAAAACTGAAATCTTATATCTGATACAACATTGAAAATGTCCTAAACATGGTTCCACTTACTAGTGCCCCATGTCTATTTATTATGTGACCATGTGTGCACCTCCCCATACACCAGAGGCTTAATTATAGTGGTGAGGGTCTAATATATATTTGGGGGACAGAATAATCTCTTTATTAATGTATAAAAAGAGTATAAATAAATATATTACAACCAATTGATAATAAAAATATCAATCGTAATACCATAACTAATATAGTCCAAAACAACTTGGTATTTACAAAACATGAAAACAATATCCCATTAAAAGAAGTAGAAATATCATGACATATATGTTTAAAGTGTCCAACTAAAACCCAAAATTATGACTCTATAACTCTATATAAGATCCCTACATCATGTATTGTTCCCTCATCCATTCTCAATCCCATATCCCTTGTTATGCATATAACATTTGGCTCTTTCCCATCTCCTATCCCACAATCATGTAGTGTTTTTAGGTATCAATCAAAAAGCCCTGCTAGGGTCGTAGTACTGATCATTTTCCCAACACCAATGAACGAATAAACAATATCTATTCTATAATAGTCTGTTCAATTTTGTAAATAAAAAAACCATGTAATCATTTTTCAAAATAAATCATTTTTTAATTAACCATATAATTCATTGTGTTCACTATTACACCTAAACAAACAACACCTACCTCAGATCATTCTAGAGTCTAAAATATACCCAAAGTGATTTCACATATCATTTCATCATGGATTTCCATTAATTATTCATTAAAAATTTCACATTCATATAATGTTTTCCTAGAGTAGCAGTTTTCCACCATATGGGTAGTTGGAGTATGAGTCCTTATCCCACAACCCAATGATCACATGAAATGATTTATATATTGGGATCTAGAGTATTATTATATAACCCCATGTTTATTTCGAGTGGAATTTCAATTCCAAAAAATAAATAAAAAAACTATCACATTCCATGGTCCATGTTCACATACAAATTATCAACCATTTATATAATCCATTAAACACCTAGTTTCATAAATTCCATTATCTACTAGTTCTATAATACCAATATTAAAAAATATCAACATCACATTATCCTCCAATTTCAATGTCAAATGTTAAACCAATTCATAATCACATGGGAGGAGAATTAATTAATTCAATGTAGAGTTCAATTACCCATTGTGGAAATTGAATTTGAACAATTATATACAAAAAATTATAATACAGACTTGTTATATGAAAATTAGACTACTTTCATTAATATTGTTGATGATCATTTCCCAAAATAAAATACCCAATTTGATGCAGAAGGATCAATATCACAATAGTGTGAATAATCTAGAAACGATACATAGAATCAAGATACAACAAAACATGATCCCTCAAAACCAAGATATGAAAACATATATATAATGGATGAAATCATCATTCCAAATGATGAGATAAATGTGATAGATAAAAGGGAAACCAAAAAATATATATTACATACCAAAATAGGAATAGATCCTTCAATCCAATCTACAATTAACCATGAATAGTGTTCTCAGAGCTTTTGAACCCTCATGGGAGATGACAGACTCAAAGGAATTTGAAAAAACTATACTAGGGTGTTTAGAGATAATAACGTAGGGTTTAAGAATATTTACATAACCAGATGGCCTCTAATTTCCCATAAACATGGTTTCTTGGTCAGGGGAACATAGTTTGAAAAACCATGTACCATAACAATGTTCCTCTACTGAGGGGCCATACAATTTCTACCTGGTGGTGCATGGATTGAAAAACTATTCACCAACCATGAAAGATCCCACTATTTCATGGTGAACTATTTGGGGAGTGTGTATTAACAGTTTTTAAAATCCATGATCTAATAACATGACACCTCTTATGAATATAAAAAGTGGGGCAGGAATTTCTTGTAAAATGTCATTGATTTCCATAATCATGCGCCAACCAAGAATAACACATTGTGCATCTAAATTTCATAAATTTAACTAAAAAAATCCTCAAACATAATTCCATCCAAGTTATAAGCAAATTAAGGGTCAAAGAGTATTTGAGAAAGTGTATGGGGAAGCTCATGAATGTTAGGGAAAATACATTAACTAAACATCAATATTCTATGTTAGAATAATATGCTACAATAATAAAATATATTTTTTAATAATGGATATAAATAAGAGTAAAACCATCAAAATAGACTCTATGTTATATTTAAACAGAGATTTGGAATAATAAAATTAGCTTTTTCATATTATTTTATATATTTAATGTATATAGTAAGAGTTACCATTTATTTATGGAAAATTAACATGAATAGATTTGGGGATATGTAATACACAATATAAATTCATGAATAATAAAATTGAGTTACTAGATTAGTCATATGCCAAAAAAGATAATTATTATTATTTTTAATTCATTAAATATGAAGTTGATTATTAAATATCTAAGACCCAAAATAATATATCTGGGGATTTTACTTTATTGTGACATCATTTGATATTTTACACAATGTCAGGTGATTCTGTTAATGAGTAATGAATTAAAATAGGTATGGTTTTTTGGTAGGTTTTTGAGATTAATACATATGTTGGTTCTTAATATTTAAATAAATAATTATAAGTTATAATTTACTGATATTTAAATATAATATTTTATGAGAAATTAAATTAAGATTTCATAGTGAAATTTTTTATAGAAAAGAAGAAATAAATAATGTGAATATCATTTTGTACATTTAAATAAGTATTAAATTATTTGAATGTGGGGATATAATTTTTGAAATAATTATATGAAAATAAATTAAAAGGCAATTAAATAATAGAATAAAAAAATTAGTTGTTTTCATAATAAAATATTTTGAGTAATGTAATAGTTATTTTTGAGATATTTTATTTTATGTTTTTAAAAGAAAAATCAGTGGGTGGAGATATTATCACATGAATTATATTTAATATTCTAGTTTATAAAGAATAAAAAACTAATCCAATTTTTAATTAAATTTTTTTATATTATTATCATAATAAGAATATGAGAAATAGTAAGAGATTGAGAGGGAGATAAGTATGAGTGCATTTTTTTAAAGATCATAAATCTTATTACGAAGAACTAAGATGGACAATATCAACTTAGATAAAATAATAGTGGATGTTATTTGCGATTATTCTAGCTAAGGAATGATATCAAATACATTATATATTATAATTTATAAAATATATATTTATTTACCACACCTCTTGGAGAAACTACCTGAATATGTTATTCTTATAATCTTGAATGGTTGGATATAGTACCTTTGAAGAGGCGATGTTGGTCCTTCCCTTATTAGTTGTTTTTTAATATAAATTAATTTATAATAGGATTAAGGTTGTAGAAAAAATCCATTTTTCTTGTTTTATTTTTGATAATAAATGTACAATCATGTTTTTTTCGGTTAATGACCACTTAACCACAAGGGCTAACACACGCTTTATGATTAAACTTTATAAACCACGATGTAACTTATTTCTTTTTTGTTTTTGTTTATATTACATCCATATAAACAATGGATTTTAAGATGTTCTGATATCCATTCACAAAATGAAATTAAGTGTTAAATTATGGTTTTTAGATTACTAAAAATAAACTACAATAATTAACTTATCCACACTCAATGTATCAATAACAATTTGAAATGAACAACAATTGATATTAAGAATTTTTATTCCATATTATTTTTGATTTTCGGCAGTAAATATTTTAATGTTTTTAGTTTCAATTCTTAAATACATCCGTTTGTGAAGAAACATAGATTGTGAAATATAAAATTACTTTAATGAAATCACCTCTATCAAATTAATGAATATAATAAAAAGTTAAATTTTAATAAATAATCCCTCTTAATTTAAATAGAATAAATCTACACATTTATATGTTATAATAATGATTAAAATCATACATAACATTATTTTTTGATAACTTAATGACGAAACACATTCTTGGGAACATGGATCAGAATTATAACATTGATGTTTCACAAAAAATGTAACTGATTATTCATTTGAAGAATTTATTTTTGATGATTTATGTATAATTGAGTAGGCTCTTTCTACAAAGGAATTATATGATTATTCATGTATCATTTTGAATAGTACACTTCGTGGAAATATTGAAATTTTTTTGAAACATGTTTTAATTATATTTCATGATTAAGAAGAAATTTTGTAGAATATAAATCCAAAACCTAGAAAAAACATGTGCCTTAATAGAGGATGTAGAGAATAAAATTCACTATAAATGAATAACTATGAAATAAAATGAAGTAAATTAAAAAAAATGATTTGATTCATTGATATATATGAATTATTATATATTTATATAGATTAAATGAAAATGATATTTTTATTTTTGAAAATATTTCTATCCTTTTAACTTTCAATAATAGTTTAGGGGTTATAAATTATTCCAAAATATATACAATATTTTCCACATTATGTAGGGAATTGAGGGTGATACATGTAATTGGAATACTATAATAATGAGAAATAAATGAATGTGGTATAATTATAAGGTGTATCAATCCTATAATCCATCCCAAAAAGAAACAATTGTTAGGTTACACACATAAGGGATAATCATTGAGGATTTATAATTTTGGATTGTACCAATTTAGAGGAAGAAAATATTAAAATGCTGGATGATTTCAGGATTTTTAAAAGACTAAATTTTATTAGAAAATTATTTTATTTTTAATTAATAAGGATTAATGGTTTTATTATTTCATAGTTGATTTAAAATAATTAGTAATAATTTTATGGTAGATGTATTTAATCTCCCGATTATAATAAAACTAAGAATATGTTGATGGATAGATGGCTGATAATTCCATGTGCATGGGAGATTATTAGTCTCCATTATTTCAAATAGAAACAAATTATAATATAGAACTTGAGTTAATTAATTTATAACAATAAAATATTATATGAACTTTTTATTTTATTAATAACATTGTTGTGAGGATAATATGGTTGTTAAATTGGTGTAGAAATTATTTTTCCTTAAGGATATTGAAAAAAATCTAATGGTGGAGACAGGTGAAGCCATTGGTGTTGTGTTTTATATGTTATCAATAAGTAATGACTTCAAATTCTTTTAAGATTATAAAATTTTAGTAACTTTGATATTCCAAATCGTATGTGATGGGATTATAATTTTTTATATAGCATCAAGTTTTTAATGTACTGATAAATGAGAAACATCAATAAGTGAGAAAAATATAACTTATTTTATTTTATAAAAAGTTACCCAGGAAGATGTTTAAGATTAATCCATTGGTTTTATTGGATAGGTATTACTCAATTCATTGTTTTTAAAATATCTTATTGATATTTGATTATATTTTCATTAATATTTTATTTGGTCAATCTTCTTAGTTTATTTATATGAAGGGGAGTAAAAGTAAATTTTTCATTAAGACATCATCCTTTTGTTAATCATTAAAAGGGATAATAATTATGTGTGAAATAGAAATATATGACGAGGATTAAATATTTGGATATTAAACATAAACATTATTGTATAAGTTGATAATGTATTCAATAACTGTCAATAATGGGGATAAACAAATGAGAATTATAAGGTTTGGGTGTATTAGAGTTTATAATGAAATTTTCATTTTAGTTTTATTTAAAAATAAAAAAAAATATATTACATTTTGTAATGTGTTTTTAAATGATTTATAGTTCTTATTAAATGAAATTTATTATTTATTAATTTTTTTATGAAAACCATAATGTTATAAAATTTCATTATGAAACATTAATTCCTAGATTAATGATTGTATGACCAATTATTTTATATCGCCATTTGGAAAATGTTATATTCTTCTATCAGTATAAAATTAATTAAATAAATATTATAATAGATAAAAAGTATACAAAATTGAAACTATACACTCGTAATATACAGTGTCCGAAAAAATAATGAATATAAATTAATCATTATTTATGATGTTGATAATTAATGTAGATGATGAGGAAGGAGAGAAATGAGTCTTTAAAATTTCATTTAATGTTGAAGGTTTTATAAATTAGACTAATGGAAGTGTAGAAATATATCAAGACACGACTACATATCAGTAAACTAGTTCATCATTATCTGAGATCACTCTAACTGTTAAATTAAATTTACAAGACAATTATTACATAATAATAATTATATAATGAGATACAAATGATTAATAACAAAACTTATGAGACATCTAAAATTAATCAAATGAAAAATTATTTGAGTAATAATAGACATAGTGTTATACATGCTAAATTTGATTAAATAAGTGTTATCGTATATTAGAAATTTTGAAAAAGTCTACATCAGAATAGATTGAATTTTTTAGGAATATGTATGTTATATATTGATCTATAAAAGTGTAAAACATAGAAATAGACAGTGTGTTGGATTAAAACATAGTTCTAGTGTAATAAACCTGAGCTATATTAGATTGATTAATATCTATTAAGGTTTACATAAGAGTAACTCAGGTTTTACAGTAAACTAATCATTTGAGTTTATTGGATATTTTATCCTCTATATAATTCCATTTGATATTAAATTATTTTTCCTAAATAATAGTATTTTATTCTAGTGGATGAATTAATTATAATGAAATTATTTTAAAATCTTGTTGATATGTAATGAGTTGTTATCAAATATATTTTGTATTAGTTTCTTGAAATTATTTATTCATTACTTGAGTATTTCATTGAGTATTTCTATTCATATGTCAACACACACATGGATTAATAGTGCTACGGGATTAGAGGATGTTTTAATAAAAAGAACCAGTGCCTTTTAGAGAATCTAATTTGGTATTGAAATGTGGGAATTATATATAATTGAATATAATATTTGAGGATAATTATAATGAATATATACTAGGGTATTTAATTAATTAAATTATCAATTAAATTCGGTGAATATCACTACGAAAATATAAATTGATATTTAAATGCTTGAATGTGCTAATATTATACATTTCTTACTTATATAAAGATAATTATTTAATATATGGAAATCAAAATCAGGAAATATGTTCTGTTTTTTTTTTGAATTATTATTTTTAAATTTGAAATAATTATTCACAGGATGTTCATAATAGTATAATAGAATGAAGATTAAGATAATCCAATATGATTTCTATTATGTTTATTTTCATGGATGAATGAAATATGAAGCCAAAACTATTGTGAAAATATTATTCTTAAAGGATAAACAAGAAAATGAAAATTAAATCTGAACATGATATACCCACATCCATATAATTTTTTTGAAGAACATGCAATCCAAAGAAGACTAAGTGATACAACTATATTTTTTTATACAAAATAATTTAGAGAGGAAGAAGTTTTTTAATTCTAGTAATAAGTAAATATATAAAATCCAGTCTATTTAGAAAGAAGAAAAAATTTTACATTTTTGATCATTCTACATGCTGGATCCAAGAAAATATACTACTATAAGGATAAATACTAGTTATTTCAAACACTTATAAATAACGATAATGGGTTCTTACTCAGGCTATTTTTTTTGCAAGTAACCCATTTGTTTCCTGGTTATATATTTCATGGAAATTCCACCTCAAATGTATTTTTTTAATAAGTCAATATCCATATCTGTGTATAATAAAAATCACCAAACTTTTAAGACTTTCACACGCAGTGGAAGTGATCCTCGTTAATTCTTCCCATCTATTTTTCTTATAAACCTCTAAATATATTAGAAGCATTAAAATAAAAAAAAGATAAGATTGGGATATCCATTTGACCTAACCTATGTAGTGTTATATTAAATAGTAATATTGTTATACATAATCAACACATATTTATACTTACCCATATAGATGAATAAATCAAATAAGATAAATAGAAAAAAATTAACTATATATTAGTGGGGAACTGCAGTGATTAATTATAAAACAATTCTCTTCATTACATTGTATTCATGGAATATTTTGAACGTTATATAATACAATGTAGAATATTCTCCATAAATAATATTCCATATATGACGGGTTCATCACCTTTCGTTGTGATATTTATTATTGGAAAGGATCATAGTTTAGACATTATTTATAGACCAATGATTAAGATTGAACCTTGGTTGATTTCCAATGGATTCAACATACCAAATTGGATCTGGAAGGACGTGTTATATTGTTTTAATAAGGATTTCTATGAGATTAATTTTACTAATGGGGTGGTGTGAGCATTTTTCTTTAAAAATTATTCAAAGATGGGTTATAATAGTAAGGATTTTTTATATATTTAATAAATTTACATATATGAGACTTATTTTATTAATGAGTGTATTAATATTTAGTAGAAATGTAGTTTATTTCAATCCATTTTTAATGTGATATTATTAGAATTATCTAGATATAAAATCTAATTAAATTTTTCTTCAAACATGGTTGTCGATATTGATGATAGACAAATTTCTTATTAAATGTGATTTGTTACATGATCATAGATAGGTTTGTATCAAAACATTTCATGAAAATTTGTACTATTTTTTGGGTTGGGAAAATATGTTTTAAATAATATTTTATACAATGCTGATTTTATTTAATGAGATTGGTAGATAATGTATCTTAATTGGGTTTTTCTAGGATCAATTATAGTATATATTTTTCATTCAATGAATTTATTAAAATTATCAAAAATTAATGTTTAATCGAATAGATATTTATTAAAAAATAATGTATATTTAATTTAATAACTTTTATATTGATATATATTATAAAAATGAAAAAAATAACCTAAAATGGGTATGTTTTTCTAGAAATATTATCCACTATTTTCAAAATGTAGTATTTATTTTTTTTCATGCTATGGATTCAAACTATAATAATTATATTTTATGTGTTCAATGTGTATAAATATAATGTAAATAATTTTCAATTGTTTATATGAATTAGTTAATCATGATGAAATCCCTAATTATATTTTCGTTATAAATAATTTATATTAGAGGATATTTTTTATATATTGTCATATCTTTAGATATTTGGAATCCTAAAATGATTTATTAAAAAATGTTATTTTCATTAACATTACTTGGAAGTTATATTTGGATTATATAGGGATAATTTATTAATATGGGTGTGGTTGATAAAATTAGACAACTATTAAGATTATGATAGTAAGGATGTGTCCATTCTTTTAAGTTGTTTTTATCATTAACCATTTTAATGAGATTTATAATATTTATTATAAAATTTTTCATTTCAAAAATCTAATTTATTCTGATCTATTTTATGTGTTGAGTTATTTTGTTTCCCTATATACATTATAGTATTATGTGAAAAAACATGAATTGATTATTTGGTTAATATGGATTATCACCTAGTGTTCAGATATATGATATATTTTTAAGGTTGTTATCACCATATTTAAATGTTATTAATATTAATTAATTACGTATTTTTCTATATCGTATATAAATAACTCTTATAAAATATTTCTAAATAGTAGAAAAATTGACTAATTATGTTGTCTATGGGTTTTACACATTGTTGGTATATTGTTGAACCATGATTTTCGATTGTAACATTATTGAATATGTAAAGTATTAATGTAAAGGTAATAATGTATTTATTGATAAGAAATACAAAAAATATATAATAATATGCTAAATATAAAATAATGAATTGACTAAATTGACTAATTCTTCTTTGTTTTTATCACTATTGGAAATGATTTATTTTAGAAAATCACACAACATATGTTATATAACTAAAATAACCATGTATGATTCCCAATATATATCAAATAATTACTATATTCATGATACCTTATGAAGTAAACGTATCATGATGGAATTTTTAATTAAATAAAAATTTATACATAGATATATGGAATATATCTTATATTAAGAGTTGGAATAAATTCAAAAATATTATTTTACAATATGGTGTTTTGTTAAGATAAAATTTTTATTAGAAAAAAGGTTATAAATTTTTTGTGAGTAATTTTATTTATTATATATTAAGGTCATTACATATTTAATTTCATGAGAATATTCTTACTAATGTGTTGGATCCTAATTGTAAATTAGTTACAAATATAAGGAAAATGTTCTATTAGATTAATAAACATAATGAAATATAGGTTCCTATTATCTATGATAAGTATATTGTATGTGAATATTTTATGGTAACATAGATGAATAATCACTTATTGGTATTGGTTACCCTATGAATGAGCTATATAATATTTGAATGGAACATGAAATGAACCACATCAATATGGGATTCTAAATTATGAAGGAATATTAATTTGGTGTATATCATTGGTGGGGAAATGATTTTTTAGGTCTCTATGAGTGTTTATAGTCATAAGTATTTATTTTATATATTTTTCATTAATTATAATTTTATATTGGTATTAGTTCCTATTGAGGTTTCTTATTTTAGGTGTAAGGTTATAAATTATAGTCCATGTGATAGATATTGTTGTTTTTATGTGGTTTTGGGCATGGAGGAAATACATACTCCATGACGTGGGAAATCCAGTTCATGATCCAATACTACTAGGGTGAATGTATTTTCTTTATTTGTAAATTAAAATAATAGAGGGTGTTTTTTTCATTTTGAATACATCGTCGTATATTAAAATTATAGATGATGGAGAGGGTTATATTTTCTTTTAATAGGATACACCTAAATAGGGGTCATGTATTTTTGGATTCTATGAAAAAAATTGAATATTTTATCATCAACCAAGGTGTCTTATAATATTGAGCACATAAAGATTCGAATTTTACAATGACCCAAGTGGTCATGTTATAGTATCCTCTTAGGTTATTTCCAATCAGTCATGATCCTTAGGGTCACCTTAAAATGCCCCTTACTCGATTTTTTAAATTTGTATTGTGGAGATACCATACATAATAAAATAATTCCATAAGGAATATTCCCATTTGGGTTATGCAACGAGGATTTGATCTACCCTCTCTAATCATGATTTACCTCCCATATCTCATATTAATATATTCTGGAATTGGATGATTTTTTTGTACTAAGATGATTATATACTCTATTTTCCCACTACAATGATTATGCACTTTTTAATCCTCAGATTGGGTTTGATTTCATATATGGTTGTAAGGATCATTTCTTAGTAACATAATAAAGTTATTTATAAATTTTGGGTCATCATGATATAGAGGTTAAAAATTTCAAAAGGGAATGTATGCGACCTATTTCTCACTATTTAACAGTAGGTAAAAACATTCTACATATTACTTTGTATTTACCAATATAAAATTTATGTAGGTTTTTATCCTATTTTAAATAAATATTATATTGTGAAAATGAGGTTTCAATTTATTCTTGGAACATAATGACATAACTATTTATCGGTTCGGTGAAACAATGATAATTGGTGATTTTTTAGAATCTATTGCATCCTTGGTTTTTAGATAAAAACATATAAATAATTACAATTTATGGATTTAATCTAATAGTATGTGATAGGGGCTAAATATCTTGATGTTGATTTGTATGTTCTGAGTGGATGTGTGGTAATTTTTTAATAAACAATGGTAACAATATTATTAGGATCCTTTAACACATAAATAAATAAACATATATGTTTATAACTAATAAAATATATCAATGATTTGGGGTTAATGTTATGTATAGTTTTATATGTACCAATAAGATATAAAATAATGTATGGAAATTTTGTAGCGACTCTATAACCATGGTATAAATTACATTATCTACATTGGTGATTCAAAGGAAACATTGTGGTAATGTCTCTAATAGGGCATCATGCCTAAATGTTTATAGTTAACCCCTAAAGGGTTTGGATCAAGTAATATAACACGAATTTTTTTGGGTTGATCATCGATAATATGTATACAAGACTCCTAAGGGTGTTTTGTAAAATATATTTATTTGTTATAGTTTATTGTTTGGATAATGAAAAATTGATTGAGGGAATTTATCGTTGATATTGAGACTTTCCTTGGATAGGATGTAACAATGGTAAATAGTATGAGGAACAATGTTATGTCAGTTTATATATTTGAGCACCAATTATTAGGTCACATTATGTTATTCTGGGATATTTGGTGACTACGGGTGTTCAAACTGGATATTAGTTAAAGTATGGGATTTGGCCTCCCATGCAATATCTACTTTATTTGGTCAGAAGGACGAGATTTTTTCAGATAGAAATTGTGTTGAAGATTTTTTATATAGCATCTTAATTGGTGATAGTATAAAATCTGAGTTAGTGAGGGGATTATATAAGGCTGGGCGATTCTATATTGTAATTTGTAGTTATTAATATGTAAAATATTTCTTAAGTGAGAATCATCCTAGAATAATCATGCCAAAGTTAATGTTTAAGGGTTTTCTAGGGTTGGTGGCATATGGCATGTTTGGTGATCCCTTATATGAGATTTGATTTTATAGTGATGTATCGTATTATGACAGATATATCAGAACATATATATTAACTAAGAGAAATGGGGTGATCTAGGATCATTATGGAATGCAGTTAATTATATTTTTTTTAATCAATGTATGGAGATTATTTTGGGTATGTTAAGTTTGAGTACATACATAATATCATTGAGAAATTTTAAAGGTGTGGTTATTTAGATAGTTGAGGGTTATGTCAGGGCTCTTTATACCATGTATTATTTTTCCAAATTCATATTTTTTGTATCTAGTTATATGAACAGACCCTTAGTGATAGTGTTTCATTAAGAGGCATATCGTTTTGTCCCCACCACTAGATATATGGTGTTGGTATGAAGTGTGTTAAAGATATATAACCCTAATCTATAGTATATTTGTAAGTGGTTTGATGAGGATACATCACCCTAAGTGATTGGGATTTGGTATAATACACAATTAGGACACCTCACTCAGAGTTATTGGGTGTCGGTATAAGAATAATTTATTGGATGTTTACATGATTGATAGACTAATGTTTATTCCTCTCTTGTGAACGATATCCAGTGTGGTAGGGTATGTTTCTCAATATATGGTTTGAGAAGGATTCCCTTTTATGAATTTGGTAAAGCATAAAGGTTCCAATTCAATTTTTTCTGGGCTAGTTCTTAATAACATAATATTATTACTTATGTTTCATTTTTCATGATTCCTACACATGCATCCAAATATACAATAGTGTACATTATGTGAACATATTGATACATTTTTCTCTCATATACATAGAAACACTATTCTATTAACATGGTATGTGTGTAAATATATCTTTATCTTTTCTATGATAGGTACTTCGAGAAATATAACTTTAGTAGCTATAAAAATGTTATTATTTTTCTGAGGAAATACATTGGTTATTCAGTTCTAGTCATTTTTTTACGTATAGTCTTAGAAATGGGTGATCCTCATGAGGTATATATTTTGTATGATTCTCATCGACACATTTGGATAGAAATGGTTTCTGTTTATATTATTAATTCATTGATATCTATAACGAAACCCTATATTAATTCATTTTTTTGATATTGGTTTTGTTACTTTCATATTGATTAATGTGATGATGTTTAGAGTATAGCCTCTCTACTTATGATTATTGTATCTCCCTATTAATTGGCAGCCTATATTATATTTTTTTGGCATATTTTTTGTAACATATTCTCACTAAAATATAGTTTTAAATTTGCTTACCCAAGGTGGGGAGTTTCAAAATGGTATCATACCATTACTAAGAATTCTTATCTATTTTTGGAATTTATAGGAAGTTATATGAGGTGTTGTATGTTGTTATGTGCACTATATATGCCCATTACAAACACTAGAGTGGTGGAAGATAATTTTATTAAAGGTATGCAATTTTTTCAAAACATTTCACTACTGTGAATGTGTTGTTACATAAAATATGATACTTTTTTTGAAATTGTTTTCAATATTTTTTATATATTATTTAATGGATCACCATGTAAGTTTGAGAACCACACTATACATTTCGGGATACAAAACATATTTTTTATAGAAAATGCATGAAAAATGTTTTTAAAAAATTTAGATGGTTGGGATGAAATGTTTTAGAATGACCTTTTTATACAATGTTTCACAATGTATTTGGTATGTAATTATTTACTAATTGAATCATATATAATATTATAATTGTAATATTCATGAGTAAATAATGGAAAATAACATAATTGTGATCATTGTGGTATATATTTTTTTCATATTGCATAGATATTATTCTCTCACCAATCTTAATTATGGTTGATAACTACACTATTGTAAGATGGAAGGGGAATGATTTTTCTAATGTATAGTCAATAGTGGGAGATGTATAGCCTAGATATGTTTCTATGGTGGATTTCATAGTTATAGTCGGTAAATTATTATTTTTACAATGACATTTCATATTTTTTAAATTAATTTATTAGGTCTTTACAGAGACTTCTATGGGTTGATTTACTATATGGTAATTTCATTGAATTGTGGCAGAACACTATTTTGATACAATAAAATTTTTTAGGTTCCTAAAATGGTTATAAATATTTGATAGTTTACAGTGAGTACATTGGTTATGTGGCCCCAATAGTGCTCAGTTTCCATGGAGGTAATTGAGTATTTCTTTTGATCAAATATGGGATGCAATTATATGGTATGGACTGGGAAATGATTGAGTAGAATATTCAGATGATAGAATGATTCATGAATAGTATGGGATATAGTGTTGTGGTTTTTAGAAATTTATTTGGGTTTGAATGAAAATATTTTCCATTAGTTGTTCTTGATTGATATGTTATCATTATATAAATAAATTGTGAGTGAAAATTTCCTTTTATATTCACTATAGAGGCTAAGCATGAACCATTTATGTGGTTCAATCATATAGTTACAAATAATGAGTATGAGGCAATTTGAGGCATGGTTTAGTTTGGTATCATTTTTATTTTGGAAAAAAAGTGTTTTAGGATCCTTTGGAATCTAAAAGATACTTGAATGGGTCAATATATCATGATCATTAGATGAGTGAAAATAAATTAGAGAGTGATCTGTATGAAAAGAATCTAATATTATCTCATTTTTAGGAATGAAAAATCGATTTTCGGTATAATAGTACTGGACATCCTTGGATGAAAGAATCTTTAAATCATCTAGATTCACGGTAATGATTTTATAATGAAAATAAAAATGGTTATGTATAGTTTGGATATTTTGTTTCAATTTTACATTATTATTTATAGGGAGGAAATGGAAACATACATATTTTTTTCTAGAAAAGTATTTTGTAATTTATTTGGGTGATAAATTATAAGAACTGAATGGATATTATATAACATATCAACTGAGTGATTTGATACATTATTAAAATATGTAATATAATAACAAGGAATTCATTAATATATTATGGGGTGTTAATAGAGCATAGGTAAGTTGATGAATTCTACCAAGATATGTCAAAATTTTACCACTAGGTGATATTTATTTTCCATCAGGGACCCAAACATGGAAAATTATTAGAAAAATGAACAAGTTCTAATTGCATAAACTAGTACTTATATTGAACACCATTATATAGTATTTATTATAAATATTATTTTTCAGTAGATTATAATAGATCACGACTGGTAGAACTATGATGTGGGAAATCTTATGGTGGGGGAACAACTAGGTGGAATCATCTTGTTGTAGTTAATTTATATGGTGGGGAGAAACATTTTACATGAGTATTATGAATTTAATATGTTTTTTGAATAAATAGTCATGGTGATCCCTATTTAGATGATTATATGATGAATTTGGGTAGGTTGATTATATGATTTTTTTAGAATTCAACATTGATTATAAATTTCTCAAATTTTAATGTCATTTATGAAGTGAATGTGGTCATGGATATAATTGTATGAGACTCAATAATCAAAAAATAATTAATTTGTTGAATGATGTGAATATTGTTTAGAATCACCCAATGAAAGAATGATTTTCATTTGATATGTTACATGTTATATTGATATATATTATATTAAATTAAATAGGTTATGATTCTTTTTAAAATGATCAGTGGGGAATATCTAGGACGATAAGTATTATGGTTGGGAGATTATAAAACCATGTGTCCTTATGGTCTGTAAAATTTTTGGGATTTTTTGTTTTACAATGAATTGTTTCTTGGAAATGTAATGGTTTTATATCTTATAGAATATGGTTGTCCCTTGAGTATTAATTTGAAATTATTTTTGTTTTGAAAATAGTGTTTTATATGTTTTTGGAGGAAAAGTGTAAATATTTATACTTCTTCGATGGTTTTTTTTCATAAATAAAGTATTATTACTTTATAAGATGGGTTTGGTTAGGATAGAATAATTATGTCCTAAATTAGGGTTTCAATGTAGTGGTATTGAAAAAAATGATAGAAAGGTTTTATACAATAATTCTATGACACATCAAAATGAGGGTTTCGGTGTGGTGTATAAATTATTAAGGCTTTAAACTCTGTATGTTAGAGAGGATTTTAGCACATTGTACTATGTCACATCCTAATATGAGGATTTGATGTTTCATTATTCTCAACAAATATATATGGTGATTTTTCCTAATCTATGGGGTTATGCTATAGTGAAACATCATAGTGTGGAGTTGAGTTGTTGAAAACGTGGTCACACTATAAGTTTTCTCCATTAGAGTGTAATTTCATGGTGGTTATTGTGTTAATATCTCAATATCCACCATATTAATTTTTTTAAGGTTGATTCTTGGGGTTTTAATTATATAGTTAACCACACATACCAACCATATGGTATTTTTTCCAATGTCCTAAAAATGTTCTATAATCTAGATTTAGATGATAGATGATCCTGAATGATGACAAATGCCAATTGTTCTTCATTTTTTCAATAGATAGAAATTTCCATCTGCATTTTACTAATGTTATATGTCTATTTAAATTTTTATATATTAATTGATGTGATAATACCACGAGTTTAGTCATAACATTATTGAATATTGACTATTACTCATATTAAACAACCTCGAGGTTATGGGTAGTTATGCTTAGGGCCATGTATCCCCATCATCTTAGGACGTTTGTTGGGTTACCCAGTTAAAGTTGTTATATTGAACATAAATATAGTTATCATGTTATAATATTCATAATTTCATCATTATGTCATTCGTAATGTATTTAACATAGTAAATTATACTGTGAAATATATCCGAATAGATTTTAGAGTCGCACTAGTCAAGAAGATCAAGGAAAAAACTACATAATTTTTTTCATGTTTAAAATGTGAAATATATATAATTATTGGCCATGTGATGTGAATTTAATGAAATTATGATATTATTGTATTTATAGATCATACTACATGATGTCTGGGACACATCTTAAATGTATAAACTATTATAGGTTGGTGGTTTTCCAATTTCAGAATTTTTTAAGTCATCACATCATTACCCACCTAAACATTCCAGAAATTACGACATCACTTTTTTAAGTGAAATATCACTCTAAAATAAATTACGTATATTTTTTTATTTTATACTTCTTGAGATTTTAAAAACCAGATAACATAAAAACCATGATTAAACTATGTTTCTAGTCAAAAATTATTCAAAATATTTAGTGTATATTTTATGTAATATTCTGGTCTAGGAACCACACTATAGTTGAGGTTTTTACAGCGTGATTCATGAGTCCTCTATAAATAAAAGTAGTTAAGAAGATTAAAATAGTATGTTTTTTAAATTATAGAATCACTAAATTAATTTCTTAGTCATCCAATAAAGAATTCCCATATTACATGAGAAGGAAATTGAGAATATAAACATGAGTTTCCATGAAATAAAATTTTAAATTCACATGATGCGGTGCTATGTATATATTGATTGATATGTGAAAATTTATTAATTATTATTCTAATTTACTATTATAAAAAACTAAATTATCAATTTTACATTGTTTTTTACAATTAAATATTAACATTCTCAAAGAGATCATAAATATACTCGAAAATTTATTTTCTTTAGGATGAGAAGGGTGAGTAAACCATAAAATAATTTTTATGTAGTGGAAATTATTTATTTCTCTATGTCATATCAGAATATTATTTTCTTAGAAATATAGCAACAAAAACCATATATTAGAAAAAAGATTATTATTTACAATTTTTATGCCACTAATTCAACCCCATCGCAATGGTTATATTTTAATATTTGTCAATTATATTTTTACAATAGTTTATAAATTATAATCAAAATGTTTCTATATGATGAAATATGTATCTTATGTGATTATGTTTCTTAATGACCATATAATTAAAATTAATCATGATCCTGGCATATTTGAGGTGATCTGATTAAATATAATTTTTTTCATTTTACTAAAATAAGAGGATTATTATTCAAATGGGTTTTTTATATGTCATTCAAATGGTGATGTATCTTGTGTACTGGAATGTAAGGTAATTTTTATTTTTCAGGATAATCATATTTGGTTAGAATAATTACATTACTAATAATTTCAGTGAGGATTTTGGTGAGATTGGTAAATAATAATATTATTTTATAATAACCTTTTGAATATGAAATATTATTGAAGAGGATGTTTATCACTTCATTTAATCATTTCAATTTGAATAGGATATTTATTTCTTATTTTCTATTTTTCATGTTACAAAAGAGACATCCCTTGAGTGGTAAACCCATAGAACGACACATCAAAGTTATTTTTTTATCTTCATTTTTATCATAATTAAGTTAAAGGTCATGTTTTCATTTGAGGAAAATTAAAATTAAATGGGGTTTTACCATTTCATTTTCATTTTTATGAATTGTTTAATAATTATGGATGATTTATTTAGTACCAAAAAAACATTTGTGTTTTTTTCAAAATATAATATTTTAATGTATTAAAAAGTAGAGGTATAAAAATGAGTTCGATATTAAAAATTAATTAATTTTTTTTATTTTTATATTTTTTACAAAAAAAATAATTAATGTTTTTCTGTGTAAATTATATTATTATTTTGGGTTCTTCATAATTATGGGTAAATTAAACTTTTGATTTTTTAAATGAAATTAGATAAATTTTATTATAGTTGTTTGGAGCTTATAATGGAATATATAAGATTATGTATTTTCTTATAATGAATTTTTTATGGGTTTTATTTTTAACAAATTTTGAATTTTTTGTATTTAATTATTTATTATTTTCTTATGAGTAATTAAATTTTGATAAAAATAAATAATCACTATATAAATTACTTGAAATAGATTATCTTCATTATACTTATTCATTGGAAATGTTTTTAGAATTATCACAAGACGAAAATGATTGAAGGAATTAGGTTTATCATGGGAATATTTTTTCAATAAAATTTAATTTTTCATCTTCTAACACCTTTTGTAATACATGAATCAATTAATGAAGCTTAATATAACCAATAAGGGTTAAAATTCCCTCAAGGTAATATTAAAAAAATACATTTCATGATGATATATCATAATTCATCTCATGTCTATTATATTTTATACATTTATTTGGTTGTACGAATATTAAAATCATATGATGAATTATAAATTGGATTATCATACATTTATTATAGTTTATGGTGTCAAAAATTAATCAAGGACATGTTTTCCCTTCACACCATTATGGTATTATAGATTCTACTAGCCATGATGGATAACAATCATTGCTCAATAAATCAAGACATCCATTTTTATGTTCCACTAACATCAATTATGACATATATTGGTCATTAAGATCTGTAGAGTGGGTAAGATGGTATTTTTGATGAATTTTCCACAGGTAAAATAGTGTAAGTGGTGAAATTAATTTAATGTTAAATGTGTGTGGTGGACCATAAAGATGATATAAAATCTCACATTTTATAGTTATAGAGGTTGGAAGTGGTATCAGATAGAATACATTATTTATCACTTATGGGTGAGTCATAGATGTTTCAAAAAACCACTAAGAAATATTATTTTTTATTAGGTATAATTTATAGTCTTCATAAGTAGATTTCAGATAATGGATTATTGAGTTCTGTAGGTGTGAATCCCTAACATCAACTAGAGGGAATCTTTGACCGTTTTTCCTATAAGATAAAAAAATTATAGTTTATATTCTATATAAGATAGTTCCCATAATATGATATTAGAATAGTGTGTGAAGAAATTATGTGGCCCTTGGAATGGCCACATTGGAACCAATAGTAGTAATATTTAGGACAGAGCACATGGAATTTTTCTATGTGTTCATGTTATATTTCTATGTGAATGTAAAGTATCCAAGAAATCATTCAATAGATTAATAATATGTGGGGATATGGACCACATTATCAAATACCAAACTATATATATTTTATATTTTAGTACTATATTTGTATAATTTCATTAATATATATTTTTATATAGAAATGAAAATAAATTCGAAATTACTTACTATACCTATCCAAGTTATGTTTTTTATATATCATTATAATATTTCTATCAGTATTGATTTTGAAATTAATAATATTATATACACTTGAAAACATGGAAACATGTATTTATATACATATAGAATAAAATATTTTTCAACTCTGAATCCAAGTTCGAAAAGTTAATAATTTGTTATGGATAATATTCATGGGCCACCATGATTGTATTTAAAATGATAATAATTATTTTCAAAATAGAACCAATTTCATTTAAAAATATCTCAAACATATTTTTGGAGATACCATGTAGTGATATTTTAAGAATACATATTCTAATCTTTCTCAAATTTATATTAAAAACTTTAATTCATATAATGGATTCAAAATGTATTTGATAACTAAATATTAAAATTAATAATTTTACCGAAGTATAAGAATAATAATATTGGAAATAATTATTATGAACATGATATTTTATAATATTTCATTGGGTACTGGTATCAAGGGAATGCTTATGGGGTCTCATATTTTACAATTGATTTAATATAATACAATTCATTATTGATATCTCTTCTAAATCAGTAATTTTTTAATATTTTATAAGAATAATTCATTTGAAATAGTTTTACTAAATTTTAGGGTATTAATTTAATATAATTTTTAAAATCATGTAATGAATCATTTCTTCATATAATGTAGAAAATTTAATGATTCAATGAAAATATAGTCGGTGCAATGTACTTTTCAAATTCATTTAATAAAATGTTAATGATAAATTAGGAAATTAATTTTTTTTATAAACAAATTTCATTAGTTTTTTGTTTCGATAAAATAATGAATTTTAGGATCTTCAACTTACTTGGTTGATAGTGGATTTATGGGATGATACGAAGGGTAATTTCAATCATGATTTTTAAATTATTGAGATCAATAGATTCTATGAGGAATGAAATAGTAAAAGGAATCCAAAAAAAAATTAATTTGAAACTCAAAGGAGACTAGAATTTGACGATAAGTATAAAATTATTTTGATAGGTTTTTAATTTATATATTGTTATTTATAGAGTCATCAATACACATTTAATATAATTTATGAAATTATTTACCCAAGAGATTCAATTATTATTAATTCTTGGTCTGATATAAATTTACTAATACTTTTAGAAATCAATTAATTATTCTGGTAAATATTAAGATAAAAAATATTTTTAAAAATCCCCTAAAATTAATTTTGAAATAAGAATATATAATGGTAATGGGATTAACAACTTTGATTCCATTAGCATTCCCCAGTAGGTGCCTTATAGTTCTAACATGAAACAAGTGGTGCATATGGATTTAAATCATTATAGGAATTGAAAAATTAAAATTATAATAAAAATGAACACATAAAAAATTAATATAATTTGAACCTAAATATTATAAAAAAAATAAATATCATTTTCCCTCTTATTGATGTGGTATTAGTACAATGGATGAGTGAGATTCCAATACTACTTATGTGTTTGAGAGGGGAAAAGAGAGGTGACTAGCGATATATAGGAATAAATTAAAATTAAAAATAAAACTTTTATTAGCCTTCTTGAAGGACTGAGTTGACGTAATGAAAGAACCACCCCCATGGAATATCTAACCAAGAACATTGAGTCTTGACACTAAAATTTTAGAAAACTAAAATGCATAACATGTACGTGGGTCCCCACTTATTTTCATTTCATTATGTATCATTTTCTGTCTAATCATGCTACCCTTTGAGTTATTTTACATTGTTGGATGGTATGTGAGAGTACATTGAATGTTCCACCATTGTATATTCTGTTTATATTCATTTTTTTCTATAAATTAATAGTAATATAAAAAAATATCATGTTAAATATAATATATTGGGTGTGGGTTTAGGTATATGACATTCCCATGTACTCTATCTGATCATGTCTTTCCTCTCACCATGAAAACATGATGTGTTCTCATTACCAATATAAAATCCTAGAAACCACACACTCAAAATTAGTGTTAAAATAATAAACATTATATTTCCACATTTGATACTAGTGGTGTTTACTTACTTTTCTCCTTGTAAAACAAATAATATCTTTATAAATATTACATCACTAATAATCATAATGAGAATTTTGGTTTATGATTTTAGGGACATAAGGAAAAAACCATAAATAAATAATTCCCATGTCTTTAAATTAGAATATCTGCCACATAACCTGGTGTTCCTTATTTCAAATTATGTAATCATCATCATCATCCATAAAAAACCCTTCTATTCATATTTCATTTGACATCATTTCTTGATATCACTTGGGAATGAAATCATAATAAGGGTATGTAAAAATGATCAGTGATGGTAAACATTAGCATTAAAAATAAAATGAAATCAATGAGAATAATATGTATATAATGGTTTATAAGCATAATTTTGGGGCATGATAGAATAATAAAATTTCTCATTCTTAATAATAATCGGATCATCATTCCTGAGAAATGAAAAAGTTGTTAATAAGGGAAAACATCATAATGAAAAAAAATTATGACCCATGTGACATAGATCATTATCAAAAGAAAAATTATAATTCCATGGTACGAATAGATAAAATCTATAAATATCTTAGAACATTACCTTCATAAAAGGATTTAAAATCCCTTAAAAATCCCTTAAAATGTAATAACCAAATGATGGATATACAATAAGCCTACAATGTTCATCAACATTACCTAATATGTTGTATCACTAAATGGGATCAGTAATCATATAATCTATAATGGGATCTCCCAATGTTTTCTGGATTTACCCATCGTATAAGATATAATGGGGTCACATGGTGCTATATGGGCACCTCAATTAGAAAATAATGTACATGTATAATAATTAAATTAATCTTATTTCTTTCCATCAAAATAATCATATATAAAATAATTATTCTTTTAAAACATGATTAAAGAATGTAAATAAAATGGGTTTCTTTTCAATTTCATTGAAAAATGACTATTCTAAGGAAAAGAAATGAGTTCTATAACAATCATTATAAAACATTGTAACTCCTGAAAAAAATTATCTACAAAAAAATCGTTAAAAAATCTGAATGCATTGAGAGAAATAATTAGGAATATATCAATTTATAACATACCTATTGGATTAATAATAATGGATTTTTGTTATCTATTATTTCATATTTATAAAAATATTGTTATCAACATTTTTAAGGAAAATATAATTTTTTTTCAAAATCACATTTTAAAAGTAAAAATTCCCAATACATTTTTAATATAATTTTATTTTAGTAATTTTTCAATTATATAAATCATGTATTAAAATATTTTAGTGTTCTTGACAAATTGAAATTCAATTCATGTCATACACATTAAAATAATGATTCACTCACCTTTTCATAAAATGTAAAATGGAAATTGATTTTGAAATGAAATAATTATTCTAATGAAAATATTTTACAAAATCAAAATTGGGATAAATTATGTTAACAAATAATTTTGAATAAGTTAAAAAATAACCAGTTTTTCAAGTAAATAGGTTTCTAACTGATGAAGGAAATGAAGTATGATTTTCCAAAAAAATTTATTATTTATATTATAAATTTAAGAGTGAAAATGTTACTATTAATTTTATATATCCTTGATTACCATAGTAGAATAAAATATAAAGGTTTTATTATGAAATGGTTAAATAATTTCATTTAATTGATATTTAAAAAAATATCCACTATTTAAATGGTACTTTTAAATAAATCCTAACAATTTTCAAAACATTAAAGTGGGTATTTATAAAGAATAATCCATAAACACCATATAAACAAGTAATTTCATTTTAAATTCACGTTTTTAGATTCCCAAATATGATTTCAATTTAGAGTTTTGGATTAGTATGACATGATTCATACAATAATATGAACACATTTTCAAAAAGACATACATATCACGAATAAATTATCATATACTTTTGAAAATAAAAGGCTTCTATATAACATTGAAAATATAAATCAACCATTTGGATAAGATAAGTAATTACTAACTGAAGAGTGTAACCATAATGGATACCGGATTATTTTTATCCCTCACATCTACCTGAGAATATAATCCAAATGAATAACTTATGATGTTACCAACACATTTACACAAGAATGATCAACAATAGTAAACATCCAACATTAACATAACCAATGCCTTATAAGGAGATATAGGTCCAATCCTTCATCATAAATAATCCCAAGAACAAAATTTATCATAAAATAAGAGTACTTGTATCATAAAAACAATCCATTTTAATTTTTCAAATTTTAAGATTCTATATAGGATATAAAATAACAATTAACTTTAGTTTGTCTTATATTAACTATGTTGAAACATCCTCTTGAATTCTTCTCCATGAGAACCTCTTTAAGGTACCCGGTATTGGACAATGAATGAGACATTTACTTCTTCTACATGGGAATGATTATTAGGAATGGAATTTGGAAGAAACTCAATAAGCTATAAAGAATTTTGGTGTGGGGAGAAGAGGTGGCGAGGGGTGGTATTTATAGTGGCATAGAGGGGTGTTTTTTTTATTTTACTCAATAGTTCATTATTTTGGAAAAATACTATGAATAGTTCAATAATTTTCACTAAATATATTTAAATAATGAAGTATTGTTCAAGATTATGGGTATAGATTTTCCATAAATCATCTACAACTCAAAAATTCATGTATTTATATTATATATTAAATTATAATATTTCAAAATTCACAAAAAATTCAACTATTTCAAAAAAAATAAAAAAAGAATCACCATAACCATTTTTCAAAGCATGTATTTCAAAAATGCACTCTATTTTATGAAAATTATTTTCTCTATTTTATAAATTAAAATTTAAATTTAAATCTTCATTTATTCCAAAAATATCACTTTTAAAATTGTAAATGATTTTATAAAACATGTAAAAATTATTTAATGTATCATAAAATTATATTAAAATAGATATAAAATTAAATAATAATTTATGAACGTATTTTATAAAGACAAATTTTCTTTTAAATAATTATCTTAATAGTAAAATTGTAAATAATAATTTATGTTTCAAAAAATTTCCATGCATAGTTAATCACTTTTAAAAAATTTATATTCTTATTCCTTGATATAAATTAATAATATCTCCACATATAATATACATAAATAATATTATATAATTTAATAAATGTTATCAATATTTTATTAGTAAAAAATCATTAATTTTTGTAAATATCACATATTTTAGTATACATTGATAATAAATTCTACAATTTAATTCCAGAATGAAAACTAGTTGTTTTAATAGTATATGGTTTGTTACATTATATCCCCTTAATGGACGTTGTTTCCTAGAAATTTACATTCACTAATTAAATGAGTGAGGGTACTATTCCTTCCTAAATATTTTAAATTCCTATGTTTCTCCTCCAACCATGTGGTTTCTCCATAAAACCATAACATAGTGAATTACCTTATTCTGCAATACATTCTATCTACAATCACGATTCTGAATAGGTTTCTCTTAATAATAAAATTTATTTTCCAGATGAACTACTTTTAAGCTAAAAACATGAGTTAAATCTAACACATACTTTTTGAACATCAAAACAAGTATAACGTTGTGTACCTGATAGAAAATATAAAAAAAGGGTAATCCATAGAAAACTACTCCAACATTATCAATTATTTCAAAACGTCCAATGAGCAATATAATTATCTTTAATTTCATACCAAAATTCATAAAAATTTTATAATGGGATATTATAAGGAAATCATGACCACCATAATCAAAAGAGAATGCTTTCATCTAGTTTTCTATATAAATTTTCTAGAAGCTATGTGTTTTACTCATATGTTTTTGGATCATCTTAACTATCCTTGGAATATATAATGCTAAATAAGGTCCTATAAAAAATTGTTTTACTACTTCAACTCACAATAATGGTTTTTGACACTACTTTTGTTATAACCCCTCAAAATTTTCCATTTTTATAAAAAATGGAAACTATTATTATAAGAAAACTAAATGAATGGAATTTGTTGATCCCAACCTCCTTGGTAATCCATTGAACTATAATTTAACATTACATACAATGTCATAATTTTTTTCTTAGTCTTTCCATTAGATTGAGGATGAATAGTAGTGTTGAAATTTAATTTTGTTCTTAATGACTTATAATGTCCACTATAAAAGTAAAAAATTTGATCCATGGATCACTATCAGATAAATTGGATCGAGGAACTCCATGTAACTATCAAATATGATTGTGGTAAAATAGGGATTGTTTATCTTGACAAAGAGTTTCACAAATAGCTTGGAAATGTGAATATTTAGACAATCAAACAACCATAAAAAATCACAATGTTACCTTGAGAATTTTTTTGGTAGTCCTAACTCAATGTTCATGGATATATCTTCACATTTCCACTCCAATTTTATGGAAGGATTAATCATCGTCTTTAGTAGTTATAAAATTGATTTAACATAATGGAAAGTAGAAAATTATAAAAATCTCATTTAATTTCATCCCAAGAGTAATACACTTAAAGGTATCTGTATATCCTAGTGAATTAAAAATGAACTAGAAACAGAGAACTATAAGCTCTACCTGAGAATGAAATCATAATATGGGAATCAGAAGTCCCACAAAATATCATTTAATATCATTAGAAAAAATTTATATCAACATTGAATTAAATATATTTTCATTTCTTAAGAATGTATACCTTTTTCTATAAATCAAGAGATTCTTTATGTGCTTGATTAATTGTTTTTGAGAGAGACCGGTGCACGGAAACCTTAAAAAATATAGTAATTTCCTACACAAATAAATTCCATGAAAAAATTCCTCAATTCCATATTCAAGGGTTCATGTTCAAAACATAACATTGTTAAAATAACGTGATGTTTTTAACTCAATTTATTCACCGCAATGTTTGAATTCCCCAGATGTTAATTTTCATGAAATAATATTAATTTATCAATTCAAGCTATGTTATTTTCCTCATATTCAATTCCTTCTAAGTGAATATATATCTTATTATTTAAGTAAAGTATATATTTCACATTTGGATCCATATAAGTGATGTCTATTATATTTAAAGACAAAAAATAGAAGAAAATCCAAATAAATAGTGGGATAATATAAATCATAGGGTTTTAGTTGTATTGAAGAATAATTAATTACCTGATATTTCTTCATCATAATGCAATAATGTCTTTTCAATGAAGCATCATAGTAGATGGAAAACAAAACATTTCTAGAAAACAGGGCCAAAACTGAATCATTGACCATGCTTTTTTGTATTCTTGAAGAAAAACAACACTTTATTATATCCAAATAAATTTAAACCCACATCATGTTAACATATTTATCAGGTTAGATAATTTTTCAATTTATTTAACAAAATGTATGTAATTTCCTACTAATCCATGAAAACTTCAAATGACAGTAACACTTTTAGATTTTTACAATTCATGAACCATTTTCTCTAGATCAACCAATATTCTATCCTTATTTACCCTTTTCCCATATAAATAAATATATTTCAATCAATAATTACATTTTCTAATTTTTTTTATATAACCTATTTTCGTTGAAAGTTTGAATGAAAATCCAAAAATATGTGTCATGATCTTAATATCATTTTGAAAAAAACAAATTATGGTAAATAAAATAAACAAAAAAACATATCCAAATAACCATAAAAGATTATATTTATAATATTTATAAATATAATAGTGGAATTTTTCATACAAATGGGAATAACTACAAACTCATAATACCCATATCTAGTTCAGAAAACTATTTTTTAAATTTCATCCTACTTTACCATTAACTAGTGGTACCCAGATTATAAATAATTCATTTAAAACTAATAATATACCTAGATCAATTGGTACAAGTCATTGATCTGATGAAATTGATTTTTATTCAAAACATTAATGTTAATAAAAGATCTACTATATCATTCATGTCCTCATGGAACCATAATTATTTTTTACAAACAAAACTAGAAAACCACATGATTAAGTGTTGAGGTGAATGAAACCATTATCAAGAATCCCCAAAAACATTTTCTTTCAATTATGGAACATCCACTTGTTACATTAAATATGGTGGTTTTGAGATTATCATAGCTTCAGGATTTAAGTCAATAGTAAATTCTGCTTCTTGATCAGATATAATACCAAGAAACTCATCTCTAAAAACAAATGGGTATTCAATTACCAATAGAACAACATTAATCTAAATAGTTCCCTTATTTTGTACAATATGTCCAAGAGAACTATCATTTTGGTATTTGAATAAATTCTTTTTTTCCTTATATTTTATCAATGTTATGTGTTCATTATTTTATACAAATATAAAGTCTTCATAATATAAAACTTCTTTCTCACTATAATAAATCTGACCATCATAAACATAAATACATTTCATTCCTTGAATAACATCAAACTCTAGTTTGGTAAGAACATCCATTTTTTAGTTAATTTCTTCCCACAAAAAACCAATATTGTTATTATAATGTTCTTTTGTCTAAAATTTTCACATTTTTTATTCCACATGTTCGTATTTCATTTATTGAGGTGAAATATCTAATTTACTATAAATGTTATAAAAAATAATGTAATTTTTAAACCCAATATCAAACATGATATTAGAGAAATCTATATAAAAAAAGTGAATAATACAAATTAATTTTATGGGAAAACATTTACTGATGTAGTTAGTAGATGATTTCATTCATTTAGATATTTCTTTGGTCATATATTTGTATAAGGCCCCATATCATTACATTTGAAACACTTTACAGATTTTTATCAGAATTAAACCTATAAAAAATATGATCATTTTCATTGAAATATCAGGCCACATCTATAAACATAAATCAATGAAGGCACTTGCATGATTTGTGATATAATTCCCTATGGTATTTTTACGATATGTCCAAAAAAATTGAAACTGGATTTCCTTTCCAACATATTTATTTTATTGATTCTTACCCATTTTATTCAAGCAAGACCTTTTATTCTTCGTATTTTAAAAAAACAGATGATCATCAAATAACTCCACTTATACCCTCTCAAGACATCAAAAAATATTTTCATAAATTTTGAATTTAGGGAAATATATCTCCCTTCAATATCATTTATTTAATCTTAATTAAAATTGAATGATCTTCCTACCACGATCTTGAATTAGATATGTAGAATACCTTAATAATCGGGTGATGTTTTCGACAATCACAACCACATAATATTCATCCCTTTATTTCAATTAATGTAATTTATATTACATCCTATGTCAAAACATATTTGGAAAATATGTTTCAAGGATAATATTCTTAAATTCATCCCATTTCAAGATAGAAATCTCCTCTATATCCCTGATATTCTTATCCATTGACCTCCATTGATCATATTCACCTTCAAAAAACTAAATTTAAAGACAATCCTTTTAAATATTTTGTACCAAATTACATATAATATCTTTTCAAGGGATCCAGTTCACTCTTAATAAATAACTAGGTCAGAATATACACTGAAAAAAGAAGAGTGTTTCCTGAAAAAAATATTTTACAATCTTTTTGGTTAATTTTTGTTAGCACTTGTTGTTCTCTTGCACAGATTGCACCTCCATTTATACCCTCCATCAAATGATCTCCTAATATCATAAATTTCCCAAGTTCAATTCCCTGACTTCCCAGTTCTGGATTTGGGATGATTTCATCCTCTCAGTTCTTTAATAATTCAGCTTTCCTGTTTTATTGTGGAAAACCATTCAGAATAAACATATCTTATATGAATCATCATAGAAATATTTAAATTCTATAAAATTTCATTATATATGTAAGTTAAAAATCATATATAGTATTATATTAACATCATCCTAACCCCTATATTTGTCTAAAACATCATATGGATTGCAACTATAAGGACCCAATGATAAATATTATATAAACCCGTAAATTCGTTTAGAATTCACATTTTTACATTCCCCAAGATCCTTTTAGTTTGGAGTTTCATATAATTATGATATAAATCACACATAAATAACCTCATGGATAAAATTTTGGTACTGATAAAATAGTATCAATTTCTTCCTTAATAAAAATTTTCCCAAAAAATTTGAAATATTTTCAATAATAAGAGCCCCAACATCCATATTGGATTCTAAATTTCAGTAATTAATCCTTAAACCATGTGAATAAAAATTTAAAACATTTGATGATAAATAAAATCTCTATGAGGAATATAAAAAAATGAATGTTTTATCACCTGAGTAATTTTAAAAATATGATATAATTTTTTTTAAATCATACATATCTCCCATAATGTGTCATAAACAAAACTTTTAAAAATTAAGGGTTTCCGTAAATCACAGAAAATATAAATAAATCATTTAGATAACTTGTGGGATTTAATACAAAGTATAATATCCCTAATGAATAACATATGATTTTTAACCCTCGTAGATAACATACAATTATACTCTCACAATAAACATATGATGTTTCCATCAATTTTACCCTTAGAATAACCTTTACGGTCAACTTCCAACATTAACATACCCAGTGCATTGGAGGGAGATATAGGTCTCAACCTTCATCCAAAATAAATTATTAAGAAGTATAATCTAATAATAAAATAATAATACATTAATAATAAAATCAATCCTTTTTATTTTTTTAAAAATATTAATTAATAGATGAATTTTAAAGAAAAGTACCTTACCACGGTTTTTTCTTACATCAAATGTGTTCAATCATCCTCTTGAATTTTTCTCCTTGAGAACATCATTATGGAACATTGTTTTTTAAATTTTGGGGAGACCAATAGGTATTTGATGTCGCTAAAAGGATTTGGAAGGTAATTGAGATGAAATTAACCTATCTATAAGGATTTGAATTTTGATGATAAGATGTGGGGTGGGGAGGAATTTATAGTGTAGGAGAGGGGTGTGTTTTGATGATTTTATTCATTGGTATATTATTTTAGCTCAATACTATGAATAGTGTCATCATTATCACTAAATATATGAATATAATAGAGGAGAGTTAGGGAGAATGGGAATACATCAACCATACATCAACTAGGACTCAATAATTCATATATTTAGCTTATATCAAAAATTGTCATATTTCACTATTCACCAAAAATTCAAATTTTTCTAAAGAATACAAAAATTTCACCCTAACAATTATTTGAAATTTATAAATCCAAAATGAACTCCATATTAAAAAAATATTTTATAGATATGAGAAATATAATTTAAAATTAGAATCAAGATTTATTCAAAAAAATGATATTTATAATTATAACAGATTTCATAGCACCTTAACAAATATATTATCCTCTCATAATATTATCATATAATAATAATAAAAATAAAAATATATTTTTAATATATTTTATTATGATAAAGTTTCTCATTTATCATTATATTAATAATAAAATTATTAATAATAATTTATATTCAACAAAAAATAAAAATATTGAATTTTTCTTTTCAAAAAATTTATTCACTTATTCTGTGATATAATTATATCATATTATCACTTATAAGAAATATAAATTTTATTTAAAAATTAATATATGAGGTTAGTATTATATTAGTATTGATTCCTAAATTTTTTTAAACAATAAATATTTCATTATACATTTATAATTAATTTTACTATTTAATTCGAGCATGAGGACAATTTTTTTAAGAACCTATTTTAATAAATAATAATAATCATTGAATAGATTATGAATATATAATGTATGTGCACATAAAAAAGTGTAAAAACTTTATAGGATAATTAAAAGTCATTTCACACATAATATTAGAATATAAAAGATAACAATGTTGTAATGTAACCGAATGGAAGGAAATTGAGTTATAAAATTCATTAACACAATAAATCTCATAATTCAATTTAAAATGGATTTATTAATTTTAAATGACTCAAAAAGTGACGTGGATAATTATGAAATCATGAAAATATTTTTAAAATAGTTAGTTTATACAACATATAAAATATTTTTTTGTATAACAAATAAATGTGCTTCAATGAAAGTGTGTCGAGACAAAATATATTACATCACACTTCGTTTAAGATTAATTCACATTAATTTAAATTATATTTTTTTAAATAAGTTATAATTTTTTTTGTAACCCCACTAATACTTATAATATCATATATGATACTTTTATAACAACTAATCATCTGTTCCTTAATAATATTTCATTATTTCTATCGTTCTGGGTGTTAATTTCATGGTTTTCACATTCTTCATTTCTTTTGGAATATGCATTTCATTTGCATATAATATATTAATATTTATAATATTTATATGAAAACTATTATTTCATGAAAAATTATGATATTATATTTTGAAAAGTGATGTATGTTACTATTATTGATATGGTAGGTCGTACGTCAAAATGTGTAACATTTTTATTTTTCAATGATCATTATGGAGATGTGGTAAAATATATTTTACCTATAAATATTTATCATAATATAAAAAATAATAAATTCATTCATCTAATATGTGTATTGATATATATATTCAATTTGGGGGTGGTGATGAAAGGATATAGTTGTATTTCGTCATGAAGGTGTAAATCAACACATACATGAACGACATTATGATATTTCAAAAAGTGAAAAGTTAAGAAATAATATGATATATTATTTTTTTTGAATGATAAATACATAATGAATTTTAAAATTATTTCATTTATCTTATATATATTAATTAATGTGATTTCATTATTTTACATAAAATGTATCAGTGAAAATGAATAATATTGCTTCGAGAGGATATAGTTTGATTTACAATTGAATGAGGTTAGAGTAACATCTTTAGAGATAAACGTGAATATATATATAAATATATTATTTAAAGAAAAATAATTAATGATTATTTATAAAATATCATGTATATACTTTAGTTATATAATCATACCCAAATGTGATAGGTGGTAAGGGAAAAATTGAAGACATATGTTCAGGAGGCTGTAGTCCCCCATACACATAAATGATGATTTCATAACCAATTTTATGTCAATGGAGTTAGTTTTAACTAATTACCTTACCATTTACAATTCTATGTATACGGATAAAAATTATGTTATTATATATTCATGGTATAATAATAATTAAAACAAATAAAGGATGAAATAAAAACATTCTTGTTGAAGACCATTACAATTTTTTTGAGTTACCTTCTCAGGTTCGTAGGAAGAAACACATTATAATGGATTTATGAATAAAATAAGGATTCGATATGGAAATAAGATAATATTGGAAGTGATTTAGTAATTTCTTGTCTAAACCAAATTGTTTTTAATCCAAAATGGGGGAAGGATATGGGTAGCCTTTAATATGTAATGTGAATACCACACTTGTTGTTTCGGAAAGGATTGAATTCAACCATGTGTTTTTTTATATAAAAAATATCCAATAGTGGATAATTATTTGGAGTAAAATGGATTATTTCAAAATATGGATATAAAATATATTTTTGTAAAGTTTTAGGTCATTTAAAGACATGTCATTTTAGTTCAAGCCCAATAACACATATTTACCTTTACTATGGTAATTAATTTATAATTTTCACTATTCATTTCAGTCAAAAAATTATTTTAAAATATTATTTAATCTAAATAATGTTGACATAAAATATTGAACCCATATTTCAAAATTAATTTATCATAAGTGGATAATTATTGTTTAAAAATATTTCTATAGAGGTAATGATAAAACAGAAATCAAATAAAAAATGTTATATATTTTATAAAGCTTTTATAACAAATAAAAATCCGAATTTGATTTAAATGATAAAAATTTGATTAATATATATATTTAATTAAACTAATTTTAAATTGAAAAATATAAAATACAGTTTATCTTTATAAATAAACTATACATCTAATGACCCAAATTTTCTGTATATTGTTTTCTTAATTTCAAATGGAATTAATTAGAGGCCAGGAACTAAGACATCATTTGTCTATAATGATCATTTTGACTTGAATAAATTTCCGAAATATAGTAAATATTATTAATATCATGAGTGATCATTTTTACTATAAATGTGTAATTACTTTTAAACAGTTTCACACATTTGAAATACGAGGGTAATGTTTCATGTAGAGAAGAGAGTTTACCCTAGGTGAGATCTAACATTGGTCGGTGAGGTTTAGCTGTGAAAATTAGATTTTGGAATTTCAATAATTAAATAATTAATACATTATTTATTTTATTTTTTCAAAGAAACATACAGATGTTTCATTTAATTATTCCATTGAGAAGGGATCCACGGATAGTCTCACAACCATGTAACATCATAGAGGATCTGTATAGAAACATGTATAACTATCTTGATGTGAAATGATGATGAAGCATGTATCAGAGATTGACAGACACTATTTTTGATAAATCTCTCCAACGTTTGTGATGTGACTATTGATCCTCTTTAGAAAAAGATCAAACCCCTTTGTAGGATTCTATTATTTGGATTATTCCTTCCCTATCCAAAGATTCAATGATGAATGTGAACCAACCAACAAACAGGATGATCTGTGGTTCAATCATTCCTCTACGATAGGGTATAATTGTTAGTTTTTATCAACGATTTTTCTATTGAGAATTAAATTTATTTTCCTGATCGTTATTTTGGAATGGATCATTGTTAAAATAAAAAATGTCAGAAGTTTTTTCCTTGGGTTGTTAAGTTTTTTCCTCTCCCCCGATATTCATTAATTTCTTGGTTCTTCACGGTATATGAAAAAAAGATCATTGTTCCACCAACCGTTGGTGAAATGATCCAAAATAGAATATCTGACCTCATGAGGACCTATAAGATGTGAATTGAGTATGGTGATAGGTGAATTAATGTGATTTAAGAGATATAATTATTCGGTAATTTAACATGTTGGTGATCAGAATCAGATTTCATAGCTTGTTGAAAGACCTAAACCCACCGATTTAGTTTTTCAATCGAAATAAGACCATGGATCCCCATTTCAAAGTGAAAAAATATTTGGATCAAACATTGGAAGATCAAATGAGGCCCATAGTAGAAAAATTACAGTTATGGAAATTCTTGATAAATATGATTTGTAACCCTGGGTTACACGACTTGTGGCACCTACTAAGTAGATTCTATTTTTTAGAAGTTAGTTAAACACAATTTTTCTTGTGATCCTATCACACAGTGCGTAAAATATTACTAGATACTCTGTGTGTATCTACGGAGATACACAAACATAGGGTGGAGTACACAGGTTTCCAACATGGTGTGTGCATCCCCACCAGGCTTTGTTGAACCAGTTACGCGGATAAACCCAAGTACTGGTACACGGTTATCTAGACATGGGATGACCATGTAAAGACCCATAAATTTCAAGGAATTTTTTTATATATACTTTGTAATTTTACGAGCATGTGGCTTCTGACGGCGCTTGATTCTGAGGCCCGTTGTGCCCGGAATCAATTTTCGAAGTTTAGCTCAGGTACGTTCAGCGAACGAACTAGCAGGGTTTTTCTAACTTTTGAACCGGTGCTCGGAAATAAAATCTGAGGGCAGCGATGAACTCGGCGAGTTGGTAATGTGTTAAGGGAACACTTACCATAGCTGCATTCTCAACGGAGGAGAAGATATTTTTGGGTATTCTTTAAGAAGTAAATAAAAATTTTCAGAAAAATTATTATTTTATAAGGTGGTTATTCCCTTCCATGGGTTGTTAAGGGTGGGGCACACAACCACTTAACTACCGAAGTGTGGATGTTAGAGATGTGGGGCCCACATGATCCACACCATTTAATTTCCTCTAATCTAATTAAGAAATCCTCATTAAATTGGAAAACCCCCAATTTAATTTCCAATGCATTTAATTAATGTGGACCTTCCCTCTCCCTTCAATAATTGTTTGTCAACACTGATTTAATTATGGGAGTTCCTTTTCTTGTGTAATTAAATAATAGGTGGATCCTATTATTTAATTTTCGAGAGGGCTTCTTTGTGTGGAAGGATGATAGGGGGAGAGCTCTTGAGATTTTTAAAGAATGGTGGTCTCCGATGAAGAATGCCGGTCTCCGACGAAGAATGACGAAGAACAACAGTTCCTCGAAGATCGACGATGCGCCACCAATTCTCTTCTTAGAAAGAAGAGAAGAGACGCCACTTCCTCCTTAGTGCACTCCGACTTCGCCTATGGTCCCCTTCCCTACGACACCATCTACTGAAAAACCAATGTTCGACATCAATTTTTGAGGTAGGGGAATTTTTATATATTTCATAATGTGAATTTATACCCACGGCATGGTGTGAAAATTATTTGGTGATGTTAGAACCACTAACGCGGTGGGTGAGGACTAACGAACAAGTCCGAACCTACCACTACATTGTTCTTGATGTGAGGAATAATTGGTGACAATGAAGTGGGACCGAGATGGCGATTGGAGGCCTTCACAGTGATGTACGGGTCCCGTGATGACCGCAGGCGCAGACGGGAGAACAATCGTACAACCGGAAAGACTCTGGCAACCCGCGGAAGCCCCCGGTGAAGCAGGTCGCCGGCACGGTGGCACCATCGGTGTTGGAACCCTGGAGCGCCGCATGCAGAAGTCCGTCGTGGCGGTGAGGGCCAAATCCCGCGGCCGTGTGGGATCCAGGGGAGACGCGGCGCCAGGCGCCGCATCCTCGGAACAGAGGCCCACTCCCTCCCCCCCCCCCCCCCCCCCTCCATGGCTTGATGGCCGAGCCAGTGTCCCCCCCCCCCCCCACGGTCGGGCCGGGGAGGGTCACGCGGACCGGGCTGCGCCCTCCCGGGCTGGAACCGGAACCGGGTTGGGTCGACCTGGTTGATTGGGGCGGGTCGTGCCGCGCCCAGACCCCCCACTTCGGACCATTTTCGGTCTTTTTCCCATAACATGAGCTATGGACCTCCGATCGATGTAAAGTTGGTTACTTAAAAATACTTGGATTGAGTCAGTCATTTCGGTATATTACAATTGACTTTTCTGCAATTTTTTGGTATGGCCGGGTTGGTCCGAACCCGAAACCAACCGGGCCTCTAGAGCGGAAATGCTTATAACATAAGGATTGAACATCTATTTGATGTGATATCAACTGTGTTGAATTCCTTTAGATGAGACTGTCCTTCTGGATTACTCCACTTGAGGTTTGGACGTATCTGGAGTATGTTCATGTTGGTTTTAGCTTATAAACCAACCGGGACCCTGGGATAGAAAAACCAATAACTCTTAGACCAGTCATCTGATTGACACATCGTTTGTCGCATTGGGTATATTTTGACTAGACGGAACATTGGGATACATCAACTCTGGACTTCGTGATGGTTGATGTATCGAATCCTTTTCTCGAGGAGCAGACCCTCCCAGAATCGAGCATGCTGTGTGCGGGAACCCTAGAGCTGGCTACGACTACAACGATGACGACTACACTTGGATCATACGTGGGTTCGGCAGTGATGACGACTGTACTTGGATCCTCCATGGGTTCGGTAGTGATGACGACCGTACTGGGATCCTCTGTGGATTTGATGGCGATGAATACTGTTCTTGTATCCTATGTGAGTCCGGCAGTATTTGACCTATGTACTTGTATCCTGAGTGGGTCTAGCAAAGTTACTAGTGTTGTATCCTATGTGGGTCTGACAGCTTAGTTTGTCTTGTATCCTATGTGTGTCCGACAGATTAGATAAATCAATGGCTACATCAGATCATCTCTATCTCCTTACAAAGTGTATACCTGTGTGAGTTGAGTCTTTATTTTTTATCATTATCATCAATGTGATTGACTTGTTTTCCTGTGTGGATTGAGTTGTGTTATCCTGTGTGGATTGGGTTGTGCATGGGCTCGAGGATTGGAGATGTCTTGTAACTGATGACTTTGGTATATGTATGGGCATATACCTAAGTAGAGTCGTTTTATTCTTCGTTATTGTATCTCTCCTTTATGGATTATCCTTCATGGATTCTGAGAGACCTTCGAGGGTCTCGGGGTCCCTATTGAATATCGTATACTCACCCCAGTACGGGCTACGCCTGCACTTCAATTATGTTGGATGCAGACGACGGACAACACTAATCGAGGTGGAGGCTTGTGGAGCTAGACGGTACCCAGAGGTAGACAACATAGAAGGACGTACATGGAGCCGACGGCCAGACCCGAAGAGCTTAGGAGACTATCTGTACACACCCTTCAGGTTGGATTTCCGAAGGACAACTCGATGATGCTATTTTACTTACTACTGTTGTACTTTCCTTTCTGTTATACTGTACATTAATTTGGGTTTTTACACTGGCCGTTTTTCTCTTCAGTTTTTACCTTGAACCCAGTTTTACTTAGTGCTTACATCACTTGTGTTCACTGTTGTGTATGTTACTTCATAAAGGCAATGCCTTCCCTTCTTTTGGGATTTACGCCTTTGGTGCTAGTCGCCAGTCCCTGGCCTATGGAAGGCGAGCATGAGGTAGTCACGACATGGGCCCCATGGACGGGTCGTGAAAGACCCCATGTACTATCACACAATAAGAGTATATAGGTGGACCTTGGATGGATGGACACTTCATGTTACCCTTCTACACGGCATGTTCCCATCATCAACATGAAATGCTCTAAACAACATGGGTTATTTTACATAGGTATTAGCGAGGGTCAGGGGACACGACGTGTGACCACACTACCCATCATGTACCCCTTTATACCTGGATATAATTTTTTCCACTATATATTGGAAAACATTTACTTGGGTTAATGTGAATGGTCTTTTTCCTAAAGGACAAGGTGTATTGTTTCGTACACATAAGAGTTGATCCCTTCAACATTACTTTCTCGGTATAGTTTTTTATATCCCCTCGGAGAGGCCTGGAGCAGGATCCCATATTCATTATTCGTACACAAGGTAGATTCATCAGTATTGACATGACCAACTCCACTAGGATTCCATCATGTACACATATGGTTAATCCATATGGATTTTTTGGTATCATCCCATGGCCCTGGCTGTGATCCTCATCTATGTTATCTTATCTCTCTTCAGATCTATCAGTGTATCTCTCTCATGACAGTTACTTGAACACAATACTTCTTGGGAAGAGGTCATCAGTTATATCAGACATAGTTGTGTGTTCTCCTAGAAGAGTGAATCGTGGAATCTTTTAACTGAATCCCTTGGTATGGTATATGGTAATTGTTACTTACTTCTAGATATTTTATCATTGTTTGAGTAAACGTGGATTTTCTTATTATTTGTTTCATAGAAATATTCTTTTGTAGATCTTATTTTACATTACTTTGCATATTTCTTTATGGTTTCGAGGTGTCCTACTTATTACTGTTATACACACCCATGAATTGGATTTTCTAGAATTTGTCTTGTCTTTTAAAGACAAGTGACCTTTGGATAGTGTTCATTGGGGACCAGGAACATATAGATCATTGTGAGTTCAAGAAGGGAAATGTGTTCCTTTGTATTCAAGAAGCAGTCACATTACCTATTTGGATTATAGCTTGGACATTTTATTTTTCTGGCACTTTCTTTTGGTGGGATTGTATTCATGCCCATTTTATATTACAACACATTACATCATGTCGTACTCTGTTGGTTGAGAGAGTGGAATGTATTAATTTATTTCAAAGTGGGTTATACATTTAATCATTTGCAGGATTGGATATGTGTGTGCGCATATATGAACATTGGCAATGCCTCCCATGTTAGTGATATGCCTACTCAGTTCTAGTCAGTAGCACATGGACAATTTGAGGATGGTTTGGTGAGTCATGGCATGGGCCCCACTAGGATGGGTCATGAAAGATTGGTATCAGAGGTGTTTGGTTATAACTTATTAATAAGATTCTATGAGATCATTTTGAGTAAATAGTGTTATGTTCTTTGGGTTTGTATTTTATACCAGGGACTCCAATGATTTTGTACCAACTGACATATCCACTAACCAGAACACTAATTACATTATTCCAATATTAGTACATGAATGTAGTGGTTACTGGTAAAATAATGGCCCTTGAATCAATTAGGAATGGGTTGCGGCTTCCATGTACTTCATGAGTCAACTCTCTAGATACACCCATTGATCATGGTACATCATATTTTTTTGGACCCTTCGTCATGCATACCTGTGTGGATTCAAAATCATGAACATGAGGACAACCCCACATAGTGTTATTAGCTCTTTAAAGGGACACGATTTATGAGTTTCAGAAGTAGAGACCTCATAGGATCTATAGTAATCCAAATACATAGGTGACTAAGGACTGGATTGTGGTGGTAACCCGATATTTGTATTCATTTAGGATGATATAAGATTCGTTGGTGGTCCTTGTCGTGAGAATTCATTACATCTCATCACAATGATGTTGGAGTTTTGTTACCTGGTCTTATGAAAGGGAGGATCTTTCATGGTAAGAGTTTGATATCCTTTATATAGAGGAGTTATCAACATAAAATATAAGGTATATGCGTATCCAAGATCTTATACTACTCTGGTAGGATGGAAAGTTGGTATCTGAGTATTGATCAAGACATGAAAACCTCTCAAGATTCTCAAATGGCATGATTCAGGATTAGTACTATAGGGCTCAAAACTTTTATCGAGGTCTGCCAGGATACATCCAATATAAAATTACCCCAATATGAATTCCTACATATGATAGGGTTCTAGTGTGAGCCTTTCTAGTTGATAGTTCCATGGATGAGAATATACAACATGTGGTAGTTAGTAGCAGACAAGCTAGAGTGAAAAAATCAGTAGTAGGGAAACAATGTCCATCCTAGAGAACATGATATGTGATATGCCTCGTGAGTATTACCATGACAGACGATGTGGATTTTAGGGCTCACAGGGTGGGTCTACTCATCCTTGATAATGGTGGTGATTTTCATGTTACGATAAGGGACATATTTCTCAAGATGGTTTGAACCACTATGCTAATGATAGGGATATAGTCGATGCACCACTGAGGAAGTTACATTAACATAATCAGGATTATCCAAAGGGAGGATGATTTGTAAGATGGTCTAGGAGATAAGGAGAGATTTAATGTATGATCTATGTCTTTTCTAATTTAGTAGTAGTACTGATAGAAACAGGTGTTAGTTATTTATTTTCAACCACAAATCTTGTTCGAGACCTAGTGAATGTAGTTGAACCATTGACTCAAAAATTACAAATGGAAACACATGATAGAGAAGGCATAGTGGTCACACATCTATGAAAATTGTGTGACCGGACCCATGGAGGTATGATTTTCAGTTACAAACTCTTAGTGGTAGCATTGAGGCCTTAGGAATAAATTCTTAGTATGGATTTGTTATCCACCATCCATTTAATAATGTACTGTTTTAGGAAAGGCATGTTGCTTCTCTACAATGATGGAATGTGGTTTCCCTTGGTCAATAAAATGGAAATCCATGCATCATACGATTGAATCATGCATAAGAGGATGATCCCAACTACTCATTAGTTGGATAACATGTCCCCTGGTATATTGGATGTTATTAGTTTCATGTTCCCAAAATTAGTGGTAGAGTACGAGGACGTCTTCCCTAAAGATGTTCCAATATTAAATACCTATCGGGAGATCGAATCATACATTTGTTTTTACCCCAGTATGACACTACTATATGCCCCGTATTATTTTATGGATCCCAGCGATCTTTACTTGATGAAGCTGCAGTTTGAGAACATGAAGAAGAAACTGTTCGTGAGACCAATTGTTTCACCATAGGCATCCCCGGTTCTGTTTTAAAAAAGGAATGATAAGAGCTTGAGGTTGTGTTTTGATTACCGTATGTTGATCCAACTGACCATGAAGATCTAGAATCCACCGTCAGGGATCAATGATCCCATAGATAGGTTGATAGGGTCACGATACTTATCAAAGGATGACCTCTGGTCAATGCTTTTAGGAAATGAGACAGGGTTTGCCCAATTCAAAAATATTTCATTTGGAAGAGGAATTTTTTACGTACATGGTACTCTATGATACCTTAGGAACTAGGATTAGTTGTGTAATGATGAATAGAAAATTGGTTATTACCTATGGTTCATACCATTCAAGGCCACATGATCAAATCTCTATGACTAAAACTCATGAATTAGGAGTGATCGTTTTCACATTTAAGATGTTGAGATCCTACGTAATCAGAGAGTAATTTGTTATCTATTATAATAAAAAGAGTCTAATGTATAACTTCCCCCATAAGTATATGAACATGATATAGTTTTTATGGATAGAGTTCCTATAAGAGTATAAAATTTATATTTTGTATACTCTTGGGATGGGGAATGTTGTGGAAGATGATCTTGGTAGGGGATCTAGTCTTTGGTTTCTAAATATGCAGTTAGAGAAGTTGAAATAATTAAAGTTATCCTTGGTTGATGGATATAGAGTAGATTACCTCTTATCTATGGGTGTTACCCTTATACTCATACAGCAAGCCTGGGAGGAATAGCATGCGAATAAAAACTATGAGACACCATGTTCTCATATATCCACAGGGCATACTCCAAATGAATATTTTAAATGTGTGGAGTACATATTCCTTTTTAAAGGATGGAAAAAAGTATTGTTTTCATTATAAGAGGTGTTTCTGAAAGAGTTTCATAAATCACATTTGGTGGTACACCCTAGTGTGAAAAAATGTACCCAAACTATTGTTGTATGTATGGAGTCCCACGATGATGAAGAAAGTGGAAGTGTTTATTTCTCAGTTCCTTATGTGCCAGCAGGTGAAGGTTGAGCACCATGATCTTTTATGGACAACCCCACCCCTTTAGGTACCATAATAGAAGTGGTATGGAATTTCAATTTACTTCATGATATGTTTAAAATATACTTATAGGGTACACGATGTCATCTGGGTGATCGTTGACCGGATCACCAAGTCGTCCCACTTCTGTGCTATTTCAGAGCATAATTTAGTATATATCTTTTGATTCCCTATGATCAGGATATAGTTAAATTCCATGTAGTCCCAAAAATGATATTTTATGATTGTGATGCTCATTTTACATCCCGATGTGGAAGGGAATTCATGATTTATTTGGTACTCAGTTACTTTTGACCATTGTGTGTCACCCCTATACAGATATCCAAACAGTGTTTACCATTCTTGTTCTGGAGGTCATGAAGTGAGCATGCATTTTGGCCATTGGACATAGTTGGTAGGTCACCTACCACTATTTTTGTTTTTATACAACTATATATTTCATTCTACATTTTATTTGGCACCATTCGAGGATTTTTACGGGTGACTTTGTATGTCACAACATTACTAGACTGAACATGGGGATTTATCACATATTGGAGTGGAGATGGTGTGAGCTATAACATCAAAGGTGTATATTATCTAAGAGTGGATAAAGACTACATAGATTCCTCAAAATTGTTATTCTAATAATTAGTGGGGTCCTTTTTAGTTCATGAAAGAATGCCTTGTATTCCTTCAAGATTCACCTAAATGGGGATAATAAATATTTGGTCGAAGTGGTTGGTTATCTATGAGGTTAATCGATCATTTTAAAATACTTCATAGAGTTGGTGAGGTGGCATAATGCATAGATTTACCTCCACTATTAGATTGGTTACATGATGGTTTCCTTGTGTCATAGCTGAGGAGGTAGGTTTATGTCTTATCACATGTCACTGATACGGAAGAGAATGACATTGAGGATGTAGAGACTTTTGTGGAGTAACTAATAGAAATTTATGATCAACAGAAGAGGATCTATTGTGGGTGAGTTATTCCTTTCATTCAGGTCAAGACGAATCACTGGAATATCCCAAATATCAATTAGGAGTGGGAGGCTATGATTTATTCTCCCTCATCTTTTTGAGTATCCTATGTTTTTGAATTTTACGGTTGTAAAACCCTAAGTTGGGAAAACTATAACGCCTCGACCCCAGTTACCCAGAGGCGGTGCATTATTACATAACATTGGCATGATCACAAAAGATCAAGTCTCAAAAGTCCGATTTGTTTAAGAGCCTTGGAAACACTATATACATTCATAAATGTTACATTACATTATAAAGTGAAAAACTACAATAACATAGTCTCTATAGTCCACACCCATGTCCCCTTCAGACTATCCCTGCAGGTTAGTCATAAAATATTTCTTCACATCCTGGGAAAAATAAAACATAGATAGGGGTGAGCTCAGATGCTCAGTAAGGATAACAATATAGCGAAAGCTTTCATAATTAAACATAAACATTTAAGGCAATGTATAACTAAAACAAAAGCCTTTTAAACTTGAACTTCAGCATAAAATGGAAAAAATAAAATGAAGTAATTCCATTTACTTATTTACATGGATATTCTACTTGTCGAATAATCCCATGCAATATCAATAACCACTTTCATAATGATGGAATGCATAATGACAGACTATCATAACCATGTAGCCAAGGCCTCGTGGCAAGACTACAAATAATATTTTGTCAAGGCCTCATTCCAATATAGTAGTTTGTCTCATGAGACCTACCGATTCATCAAGGAGTTATAGTGGGATCCACCCTTAACTTATTAATTCCAATGCATTCCTCATATGAACAGGTTTAAACATATCATAAACCATAACATAATTGTATTACATAAAACATGCATAAAGTAAACATTGCATTTTCCCATTTCAATCATAAGATATCAATACCACACATTGAGATAATAAAAACACTATCAAAACCATTATGAAAACCAAAATAAAATAAAATGAAAACGTGGTATTTATTTTTCATTTAAGAAATTTTATGGTTTATAGAGTAAACTGAAACTCAAATAATGGTCATGACGGCAGAGAAGTTGTTGTCGCCGCATACGTAAGACAAAACATTCCTTTTGTCGTTTATTAAAAACGATTCGTATAAAAAAGATTCCTTTTTACTTATCATAAAATTAAAAGAGTTTTATCCACCGTATAAAAGAAAGTTGTGTATAAAACAAAATGTTTCTCAATGAAAAGAGATTGAGATGAAGTCCCTTACCTTGTGTCCAACATGACTCAATCGTTATTTAATCCCCTAAATAATAAACTAGAGTTAATTTCTACTTTCTTAAGAAAATTTTTCAACTTCTTTATTCCTCTTATATCACTTATTACCATGTTATGAACATTATGTAGTCATTTAAGTTAATAACAGTCGTTTTGTCGATCTTTGGTACATGAGTCAACAATAAACTTATTATAATTACAATTTGTTTTGTGGTAGAATATTAATTATCTCCAGAATTATATTCATGATTTAGATATCATATATATCATATATATCTAGTAGATACATGCATTTGTAATATTACATACCATTTAGAGGTAAGAAATGAAATACACCATTCATGAAGACGGTAAGTCGTACGTATGCATGAACGCAACATTCATTTCTATTTCGTATTTAATGGAATAAAATCATAATTATATAAAGGTATATTATAATTCCATTATAATATCATATATAATATCATTAACTACATCATTTTTACGTCCCACGTATGGCATTAATGAATCAAATCACATTGAGGGGGCGGTAATCTGCACTTCCTAAAATGAAGATATCGCGTTTACCCATAATGGGAACCATAAAGGCATTCCATAAATGAAAAATACAGAATAATAAGGAAAACATAAACACAATATATATCATATATAAATAGAGTGACATATTAATGGCCACAATGAATGGTGTTAAAAGAATATTGAACAGTCATCGTTTCGTGAGGCAGAAATTCCCCATCCAGAGAAAAAGTATGTTCTTTAACCATTAGATGGAGGTGTGTGTAAGTGTAAATCAAATACTTCTCATAAGAATATCCTAGTATATTTTAGATACTGATTTTTTAGCAAAAGATATGAATAAAAAGAGTTTAGGGGGTCGGAGAAGCAAAATAAAACAAAAATCTCAAGTGAAGACATTACCTTTAAAATCGGGTAACTCTTTTTGATTTGAGCCAAAGGCTTCCTTGCGAAGACTTCTGCCCAAATTGAGGCTTCTAGGAGTAAGAAAGAGAAGTTGGGAGATTATTTGGGCCGAGGTTGGCCGATCCAAATGGCTTTGATGGTGTGAATAAAGTGGTAGAGGTGGGGGCCTTTTATAAGAGGAGAGGACGGTACTCTTGGAAAGTCATGAAATGGTACATTATTTATGAAGTGATTTTAGAATTTCAAAGGTCCCAAAATTATAAATTTAGAGTATAAGGTGATAAGAGTTATAAATCTACTCATACTATAGGTTTTTTACAAGTGTAAGTCTTATATTTTACTTTATCTTTTCATTTTATTTAAATTGTTAATTAATTAAGTAATCGCTTCAACATCGTGGTGTCATAAAACATTTAATTTATATAATGTCTAAAAATTATGAAAAAATATCATGATATAGGAAATATTTTTATCATTCTAATTGATATTTATAGTCGAAAATTTAACTTATATAACCCAATGTAATAATTGTTTTAGTAAAACAACACATGTTTGAGACAATTTTATTTTTTCTTTAAAAAAAAGTTATTAATGTCATTTTCTTACCCAAGTGGCTCCATGGGGTCCCCAAGTTGACCCATGGATTTTCTTGGTTGGAAATGACACATCCAATAAGGTAGGACAAGTGTTTAGGTAATTTCATATTATTATAACATTATTTTTAACTTAAATTACACTAATTACCTTTAATCAGGATTAATAAAACTTAAAAGTTACTATTCACAAAAACTATTTTAATCCCATTGAACCACATTTTACTTCCTAATGACAATGATGTATGTCGGATTTTTGAAATTCAAATCACATAGGTGGCAAAATTTCATTTAAATGAAAAATATGTTTTTTAACTACCACTTAGTGGTTTCACTGTTCATCAAAAATTGATGTTTTTCAGAAAAATACCAAAAATTAACTCTAATATATATTTGATATTCAAAATTGAAAAATGATTTCCATTTTACCAAATTCAATACATAAAAGTTGCATTAATTATTTTTATAATTAAATCCCGTTGTCAAAACAAATAGCATGTTTTTAAGAAACAATATCAATGAAAAGATTGTCAATTTTTTATGTCCAATTTCAAATTGAAATTAATTCTAATGACCACAATTGGATAAAATGGTAATAATATATTCTAACTATACTTTATAATCACTAAATAGTATAACTTATCACTATAAATTATTTTGATTAAAAATGTTGTTTTTATGAATTTTTCACTATTCATCAAAAATTGGATGTTCTCAGAAAAATACCAAAAATTAAATATAGGGTAATTTCGTATTCCAAATCCAAAAAATGAAGTCCATTTTGAAAAATAAAGTTAATATAATTTCAAAAATGGGTAATTACTATTCATAATGGCTACTTTGATTGATCGCGGTGTGTTAGAATCTCAAACTTGCATACAATGCAAGCTATTGCATTATTGAAAGAGAATGGTACCATGGAACCTTGAGGTGTTACATTATCCCCTCATTCAATAAATTATGTCCTCGCAATTTGAAAATGTTCTTCGAAAATAAATGGTTGAAAATTAAAAATACCATTGTTGAAAACCCACATTGGAAATAAGGTTAATAAAATTTAGCCTTAATAAGAGGGAAAGGGAAATGAAAAAGTCACCGATAAATTATGATCTCGATTAGGAGAACATTGGTGGAAATTAAGGACATATAATTGGCAGAATAACCTAAATATTTGTAGGGTGTGATTGAGGTCATGAATCACAAACAAGTGTAGAATTGAGGGCCTCAAAGCCGTCAATCTATGATGAAAATATCATCAGTTCAACAAAACATAAGGTATTAGAATAACACATTTTTTAATATCCCTTACCTAAAGTTTAAGAATTAATTTATTCATAGAATAAGAGAGAGGTATATACATATATATACATGACAAGTAGAGTTTCAACCTTCAACTAATTTCAACCACAAACTCATCTTTCCCTCAAAATGATAATAGAACTCAAAAATATTACATTTATCCTAATCGTATAGGGGTCCAAAAATAAATTTAAAATTCCTCTACTAGAACTAAAAAAACTACATTATACACTCTAGGGACTTCATGTAGTCCAGTGGTAGGTGATAAATACCAATCGCACTATGGTTGTGGGTTCGATTCCCACAACTTTGTGTGACGCACTGGGTTGTCACATGGTCTGCATGTTGTCCTATTTATAAATATCCAAAATTAACCATAACAATAGTATCAAATGTAAAATATAATGCATTCCAACCTTTATAGTTATCCAAAATACCTCTGTCCAGACTTTCTTTAAAAGGTTTCTAAATTCCAAAATCAACTGTAACATCATATTCCCCAAACAAAGTAAAGTTTCTCTTATTGTCACATAATAAAAATATGATTTCCTTCATCATATTTAATCCTTAATGAAAACAAAATGTACTGTAGTACAATCCTTATATATATCAAATTATTCTTATAACCATAATATAGTTCTTGAGTCCAAAAACACAAATACAATAATTATTCAACTTCAACTGTAGTAACAACATATGATTGGCCTTGATCCCTTGGCCTTTTCTGAGGTAAGTTTCCCTGAATCTTAGGAAATTCATTTTCATAATTCTTTATTTCCCTAAAATTTTAGCATTCTACATTGACAGCCTCTTTCTTTCCCTTGCAATCACGAGCCTGGTGACCTTTTCTTCTATATTTGTAACAAACTCCCATTTCTTTTTAGGAAAGAACCGGGGTGATTCTTCACACAATTATCGCATAATGTAAAATACTTCTTTCCCCTTTTCCCTTTATCTATCTCTTCTTCCATCGTTCTCTTCTTCACTTTGTTTACATTGTTGTCATAAGACTTAGAGAAATCATTTGCTGTCTTGATAGCACACGAGACAATATCTTCGTACGATGAGAAGGATTTTGATACTAAAGATCAACGGATAAATGGTTTTAACCCATCAAATAAATGATCAATCTTACTTCTTGGGTTACATATATTATCTGTAGAATACCTCGATAACCTTGTAAAGTTGGCCACATACTTTGCGACATTCTCATCCTCCTTTTTTCTCAATCTCAGAAATTGCCTTTCCATGTCTGCTCGACGGTCACGAAGAAAGTATTTTTCTATGAAAAGCTCTTTGAACTCACTCCATTACATATTTGATACTTCATAATCTTCCTTAATGTTTTGAATCAATGACCACAATTGATCAGCTTCTCCAGTGAGGTGGTATACTGCAATGATACCCTTTTCCCTTTCACTACTCCCCAAGGCATGGAATATTTTCTCTAAGAAATTTATCCATTGCTCAGCTACTAAGGGATTTGTAATCCCATTGAATGTTGGTGGTTGTTTCCTCATGAAGTGGTCTAACATGGATCCTCCATGTTGCGGATCATGGTGCTCCATACAAGTAAGGTTATTATTCATAACCTGAGTGAGTTGTCACAGTCTGGTGATAAGTTGATCAGCACTAGTTGTATCACCAACTCCACTATAATTATATTGATTAGGAGGGAAATCCCTACGTGGAGTGTGTGAATTGATATGGTTTCCATTCCTTCCACGAGGTGCCATTTCTAAACAATGGCATAAACTAGATTAGTTTATGGATCAAAATACATAATTACTTACTTGTAAAATAGTAAACATAAATTGAACAGTTTATGGATATAATCCATAATAATAAAAAAATTCAATGAGGAAGTATATAATCATAAACCCTTCATAATGGTTTGTAAAGAAATCATGAATTATCCTAAGCATATCCCTTGGGATTTTCGTAACCAATAGTGCAACATGGCCCATTGTCATGCACCATTTCTCGTTCGAGTCTAGCCCAAAGAGGTGTTTTCGTGTTTTACCCCTAGGTACATCTATTCCAAAGCCTCCTCTACCTGATCGTATCCAGACAGGGATGTATTGCTCGTAAAACTCACAAAATCACTACAATACCAAAATTTTAGGAAGTTCGTCTATACAAATCCTCAAATTCAATCATAGGGCTATGTGATCTAATCAGCGTTTATCTAAATCTAGCTTCTAATGTTAGTACTAAACTACCTCTGATACCAACTGTAACGCCCCGACCCCAGTTACCCAGAGTTGGTGCATTATTACATATCATTGGCATGATCACAAATGATCAATTCTTGAAAGACTGATTAATTTAGTAGCCTTGGAAACACTAGATACATTCATAAATGTTACATTACATCATAAAATGAAAACTACAATAACATAGTCTCCATAGTCCACACCCATATCCCCTTAATACTATCCCTACAGGTTAGTCATAAAATATTCTTTCACATCCTGGGAAAAATAAAACATAGAAAGGGGTGAGCTCAGATGCTCAGTAAGGATAACAATATTGTGGAATCTGTCATAAATAAACATAAACATTTAAGTCATTATATAACTAAAAAAATCCTTATAAACATGAACATCAGCATAATATGGAAAAAATTAAATAAAGTAATGCCATTTACTTATTCACATGGATATTCTACTAGTTGATTATTCACATGAAATACCAATAACCACTTTCATAATGATGGAATGAATAATGCCAGACTATCATAACCACGTAGCCAAGGCCTCATGCCAAGAAACCAACTAAGATTTTGTCAAGGTCTCGTACCAAGACACTAGTTTTTTTCATGAGATCTATCGATGCATCGAGGAGCTATAGCAGGCTCCACCCGTCACTTATTATGTCCAACGAATTCTTCATATGAATAGGTTTAAACATATCATAAACCATAACATAATCGTATCACATAAAACATGCATAAAGGGAACATAACATTTCCCCATTTCAGTCACAAGATATCAATACAATACATTGATATAAAAAAACTCTGTCAAAACCATTTTGAAAACCAAAATAAAATAAAATTAAAACATTTTATTTATTTTTCATTTAAGAAAAGTTATGGCTTATAGAGGAAGCCGAAACCCAAATAATGGTCACGGCGGCGGAGAGGTCATTGTCACCATATATATAAGACAAGACATTCTTTTTGTCTTTTAGTAAAAACGCTTCATATAAAAAAGATTATTTTTTAATAAATATAAATGTCAAAGAGGTTTATACACCTTATAAAAAAGTTGTGTATAAAAAAAATATGTCTCAATGAAAGGAGATTGAGAAGAAGTCTCTTACCTTGTGTCCAACTTGACTCGATCATTCTTTAATCTCCTGAATAATAAACTAGATTTAATTTCTACTTTCTTAATAACCTTTTTCAGGTTCATTATTCCTTTTATATCAATTATTACCATGTTATGAACATTATGTAGTCATATATGTTCATAACAGTCCTTTTGTCGATCTTTGGTACTTGAGTCAACAATAAACTTATTATAATTACAAGTTGTTTTTTAGTAGAATATACATTATCTCCAGAATTATATTCATGATTTATATATCATATATATCATATATACCCAGTAGATTCATGCATTTATAATATTACATAACATTTAGAGGTAAGAAATGAAATGCACCATTAATGGAGGCGGTAAGCCGTACGTACGCATGAACGCTACTTTCATTCATATTTCGTATTTAATGGAATGTAATCATAATTATATAACATTATATTATAATATAAGTATAATATCACATATAATATCATTAACTCCATCCTTTTTATATCCCACATATGGCATTAACGAGTCAAATCACATTAAGGGGGCGGTAGTCCGTACTTCCTAAAATGAAGATATCGTGTTTTCCGATAATGGGAACCATAAAGGTATTCCATAAATGAAAAATACAGAATAATAAGGAGAAAATAAACACAATATATATCATATATAAATACAGTGACATCTTAATGGCCACCATGAAAAGTGTTAAAAGAAGATTGAACAATAATCGTTTCGTGAGGCAGAAATTCTCCAACCACAGAAACAATATGTTCTTTAACCATTAGATGGAGGTGTGTGTAAGTGTAAATCAAATACTTCTAATAACAACATCATATTATATTGTAGATACTTATGTTGTTTCAAAAGATAGGAACCAAAAGAGTTTAGGGGTTTGGAGAAGCAAAATAAAACAAAAATCACAAGTGAAGACATTACCTTTAAAATAGGGTAACTCTTTTTGATTTGAATCAAAGGCTTCCTTGGGAAGACATCTGCCCAAAGTGAGGATTCTAGGTGTAAGAGAAGGAATTTGGGAGAGTATTTGGGCCGAGTTTGGCCGAGCCAAATGGCCTTGATGATGTGAATAAGGTGGTAGAGGTGGGGGACTTTTATAAGAGGAGAGGAGGGGAACTCTTGGAATGTCATGAAATGTTACATTATTTATGAAGTGATTTTCGGATTTCAGAGGTCCCAAAATTATATATTTCGAGGTTAAGGTGTTAAGGGTTATAAATATACTAATAAAATAGGTTTTTGACAAGTTTATGTCTTATATTTTACATTATCTTATCATTTTATTTAAATCATTAATTAATGAGGTAATCACTACATCATCCTCGTGTCATAAAAAATCTAATTTATATAATTTCTAAAAATTATGAAAAAAATATCATGATGTAGGAAATATTTCTATCATTCCAATGAATATTTATAGTCGAAAATTTAACTTATATAATCCCATGCAATAATTGATTTAGTAAAACAACACATGTTTCTGACAATTTTATTTTTACTTTAAATAAAAAGTTATTAATGTCATTCTCTTACCCATGTGGCTCCATGTGGTCCCCAAGTTGACCCATGGATTTTCTAGGTCGTCCATGACTCATCGTATAAGGGTAGTACATGTTTCAAGGTAATTTCATTTTATTATAACATTATTTTTAACATAAATTACACTAATTACCTTTAATCGCGATTAATAAAACTTAATAGTTACTATTCACCAAAACTTGTTTTAATCCCATTGAACCACATTTTACATTCTAATGTCAATGATGTATGTCGGATTTTTGAAATTCAAATAACAGATGTGGTAAAATTTCAATTAAACGAAATATCAGTTTTTTAACTACCACATAGTAGTTTCACTATTCATAAAAAATCGATGTTTTTCAGAAAAATACCAAAAATTCACTCTAAGATATATTTGATATTCGAAATTCAAAAATGATGTCATTTTTACCAAATTTAAAATATAAAAGTTTCATTAATTGTTTTTATAATTAATTCCCGTTATCAAAACAAATAGCGTGTTTTTATGAAACAATATCAATCAAAAGATTAACAATTGATTATGTCAAATTTCAAATTGAAATTAATTATAATTACCACCATTGGATAAAATGGTAAAAATATATTCTAATTATAGTTTAAAATCACTCAATAGTATTATTTATCACTCTAAATTATTTTGATTAAAATGGTCGTTTTTAAGTATTTTTCACTATTCATCTAAAATTGGATGTTCTCAGAAAAATACCAAAAATTCAACATAGGAAAATTTCGATATTATGAATCCAAAAATAAAGTTGATTTTGAAATATAAAATTAATATAATTTCAAAAAGTGGGTATTAATATTCATAACGACTACTTTGATTGGTCGTAGTGTGTTAGAATCTCGAACTTGCATACAATGCAAGATATCACGTTATTGAAAGAGAATCATACCGTGGAAGCTTGGGGTGTTACCGAAAATTTACTCTCCTGGATATTCCTTGTATTATCATTAAATAGTATATGTAATTAATTTGAGACCATTTATTGAGATGATGTGTGAAACCAAGGATATGTTTCCCATGAATAAATGTTTGAAATATATTAAATTTATCAAATATCATGCACGAAGAGTTTTCCTAAAAATGTATGTTAACTTTTTAATGGTTTCAAAGATCAGAAATATGAGGGAACTGTTGCGTTCATAGAATTGATTTTTCCCTTGGTGATACCTAACATCAGTCAGCACGAGTTGACTATGAAAAGTAGTTTTTATGATTTAATAAAAAAAATATAAGAATAATTTATTTTATTTAAACATTTCACATTGAAGCAGTAACATTTCATTAAACAATACTATTAAGAAGGGATCATGGTTTTGGATCATAACCATTGAATTTATTAGAGTCACTAGAGTGAAACCTATTGAAAGCTCATGATGGAAAATGATTATGAAACTAGGATCAGAGATCGACATATGCTATTTTTGACAGATCTCACCAATGGAGGAAATATGAAGATCGATTCTCTTGAATGAATGATCCATCGTAGAGGTAGGATATTTTTATTTGGTTTTATCTTTCCCCATATTTAAATTCAATGATGAATGTGGTCCAAACAAAAAAATGGTTGATCCATGTTTCACTCATTCTTACGGTATGGTCAAGGATTTCTTGTGTTTATCGAATCATTGATTATTGAGAATTAATTTGTTTTCTTTATCATTATTATAATATGTACCGAGGATAGAAAAAAATTGATGATGTTTGTTCTTTTTTTGTTGTTTTTTGTTCTTATCCACTGAGATTATTCTCATTCATTATTATTCATGGTTTTTAATCAAACTATTCTTATGCTATCAATTGTTGGTGCAATGATCCAAAATTGATGATCTGGCCCCATGATCATGTAGTAGAGGAGTGATGATGATAGAAATGGAAGAATTTATGTGATCTGGGAGATATCATTCTTTGTATGATTTATGTTCGTGTCATCCGAATCAGATTTCAAAGCCAATTGAAAGCCTAAAAATCATTGATTTGGGTGTAAAATGGGGAGATAACCTTGGATCTCTAGTTTCAAGGTGAGCAGATCATTATATCAAATATTGATGGATTTACTGAGGCACATGGATAAAGAATTAAGGATCTAAGAATTCGCAACCAATACGGCATGTTACATGGAGTTACATGGTTTGCGGCCCCAAAATAGGTATGGGTAGTGTTTCATGAGTTCATTAAATACCACATGGAATACGACCATATCAGAAATGTGTAGGCCCTACTCCGAGACACAGTGTCTATATAGAGATATACATGGGCACATGGTGGAGTACATATGTTGCTATCATGGTGTGTAATCCCAAACAAAGCTTTGCGGAATTAGTTGCATGGATAACCCCTTGTACTGGTACACATGTTGGAAAATAAGGGTTGAGACCATGTACAGGCACACGGCCAGAGTACACAGGTGGACCCCAGATAGACGAAAATGATGTGTGACCCTTTTACATGGCATATACCCATCTTATACAATTCATGTTTTAAATAAAGGGGTTGTTTAACATGTGAAGTACCTAATGACATGGGACAAAACCTGTGTCACTACTACCCATTGTGTACCCCATTCCACTTGGATTAAATCTCTTTTCCACTATATCTTGGACAATATACAATAGGTTTTGTGTCCTTGATCCTTTCTCTGATGGTTTATGTGTTTCTTTTCTATCTCATAAGAGTACAATCCCTTAGTAGGATGTCATTTAAATAGTTTTTGGAATCCCCTTCAAGTGATTTATAGTTGGATCTTCTATTCATTATCTATGCCCAAGGTTAAGGAATTGATATTGACATGACCCGCATCACTTGGTGTCGATCTGCTACTTAGGTGGGTAGCCCAGAAGTATTTGTTGGTATCACCATATGGACCTAGATGTGATCTTCATCTGTAGTATTGTATATTTATTCAAATCAATCTGTGTATCTCTCTCATGATGGTTTGTAATGAACAATACAACTCAAGCAGATTTCATCAGTGCTATCATATTCAGGACTGTGTTCTCCTAGAAGAGTGCGTTATGAAATATTTAGAATGAATCCCTAGTGATTTTATACTGTTTTTTTGACTTACATCTTGATAGTGTGTCTTTATATGATTATATCTAGATGTTCTTGTTATATGTGATGTTTTCATATACTTGTGTCGTGATAACTCCACATTCCACTGAGTTTTGATTTTATGGTTTCATAGTGTCCAATAGAGTATTTTTATACTCATCTAGGCACGAACTATTCCCACACGTGATGTGTCTTGTGAAGATTAGAAAACATATGATGGATTCTAGGGAAGACCAATACTAGAATTGGCTTTGTGAGTACAGAAAGTCCATATTTTTCCCCTGGCATTGTAACAAATTCACTATACCTAATTCGTTTATCAGATGGACTTTGTGGTTTACAGTTTCTTTCTTTTTGTGGGATTTTATTCAGAAACACGTTAATTTACCACACATTATGTATTTTCGTACTCTATTTTTTGGTATAGTGGTACACATGCATTTGTTTGTAAGTGGTTTTTATATTTTACCGAATTATGGGTTTAGTGATGTTTCTGAGTTGAGGTACATGGGAAATGCCACAAATGTTAATAATATGCCTACATAGTGCTAGTCACCATCCCTGGCCTATTGGAAGCAGGCATGGGGGAGTCATGAAATGGTCCCCACTAGGATATGTCATGACAAAACATATCATTTTTTTCAAATAAAATTATGTATTTTTAACTATTCAACAAAAAAATACACATTAATAAAATTTAAAAAAATAATCTTAGTATGATTTTAAAATAATTATTTCTGAAATTAATTTTTAATTTTTCAATTAATTTTTAAAAAAATTAAATATTAATTGTAAAAACCCCCATAAACATGGCAATAACCCGAGTTTTCACGAAGTGTAATTATTTCATGCACTAGATGATTTCATATTAACTCATTTTCTACAAATAATAACTATATGAATATCATTTTAATATTAAGGATATATATTATTAACATATAATTTAAATCATTCCTAATTATATATAATTTTAATTAATTAATATAGAGATTCATTTTAGATTTATAAACCATTTTTAGAAAAAACACTTATAAAAATCAAAATAAAAATGTACAAAAGAAAAATATAATGCTAAGTAAAAAAAGATATTATGATGATTAAATATATTTAATGAATACATATATTACATGAAATCATATTCATATCATAGTATTTATATTAAATTACTTAATCTATTAGAAAGAATTAAAAAAAATTCAATAATAAGAATTTTTTACGATAACTAAAAAATAAATATTTTTGAGAAAATTCAGAAAGAAAATACACCAAAAATAAGTTATGATATTTCAATTTCTAAAATAATTTTAATTCTATAAAAAAAATTATAAATTATTTTTAAAACATTATTATAATGTTTTTTGATGAAAATAAATAAAATCATATTTAAAAAAACATATTTTTGTATAATAAAATCACTGAATTAATGACTTAATGATTATTTGACAAATTATTATCAATTATTCATATTTATTAGAAAACTTATATGTATATTTCATTATGAAGTTATTACAATTAATATAGGGAAATTCAACAGCAATTTATATTGATTATATATATTCTGAGTCCTTCAATATCATTGTTCTATGTTGAATACACTATTGAACAAAAATATCATAGAGTTGTGTGTCCTGAGATATATATATGAGATTAAATTTTTTTAAAATGAATTATTTTGTATCATCATGCGATGTAAATTTGTCAAAATAGAACCCTCTTGCTTGTGTTTTGTCTTATTGGACATAATATTATTCTCATAAAATCTCGAGGTCTTGCATCCTCCCCTCCTTTAACAAATTAGTTCCTCACATAATGAAATTTATCATGGTTATAAATTTTTAGGAAACTGAAATTATTTTCTTTTAATCCCGTATCATATAAAGGGTGAATAAAATTCATATTAATAATGTGAATGGGATGTAGGATGGTTATATGGGTGAACACGTACTAGGATTATAAATAAAAGAACATTGGTGGGATTTGAATATATATATAGATGGAGGACAATCATAAATAATAATGTATAGTGATTGATGAAAATTTTCACGAACATGTGACTTGTTAGTTTATTATTAAGGGTTGAAAAACCATAAATCTGTGATGATTTAAAAGACCACCTGATTAATCATATGTTAATTTAACTGGATAATAAATTTATTCAGCATAATTTTCCAAATTATGTCGAAACATTTTACGATCATGTGTGAAATAATATTGAAATATACTTACGTGAAAAGTAGAATTTCGTATTTTAGACAATTATCACCAAAATCAAATTTTTCTTTCCAAATTATGAATATTCAATATGAATGTTTCCTTCATGGTGAACTAAAAATCTACTATTATAGGATCATATTACCATAAAAGGGATAATAATTTCTTTAAAATTTCAGTGGGTCGAGCAAAGCTAGCGGGCTAGAGCTGCGCTGGTGAGCCGGACCTGATCTACTAGGGTAGAACTACCCTAATGGTATATACCCACCCTAATAGGCCAAAATTTACATATCAGGCTGGATCTGTGTCGGGTCGGGTCAGTCTGACTTGGTCGGTCTGGACCGAGACCCATCGGGCCCCACTTTCACTGAAACAATTTATCTAACAAACCGAGTGTCTAATTGATACGCTGTCTGTAGCACAAGGACCCTTGAAAAGATTAAATCCTTATGAGAATATCTATGTCTGTTTTGGAAGAGGTTGGAATATGGTTGATTGGGATCAGACTTGAATCCAACTGGGCTCTTTTTACAAAGATTACAATATCTTACAGACCGGGCGTACATTTGATGTGTTTTCTATTGCGTTGGGACCCTTTCAAAGAAATGGTCTTGTGGGTTACTATATGTGGGAATTACTGGAGGTTGAGATATGACCGATTTCTTGAGGAGAAGATCCTCCCATAATCATGTGTTCTAGGTGTTAGAATCCACTGGCTGGCTGTGATGTGAATAATGAGAGCAACCCTATGTGAATCTAAAATGTAGGGACCCTTTGTTGATCTACATTAGAGATACCCTTCATTGACCAATATTATGTTGACCCATTTTGAATAACCATGACTGTGTCCCTATGTGGATCTGTATGACAGAGACCCTTCATGGATCAGTATGAGAGTGACCCTCTGTGGATCATCAGCAAAGCGACCCACCATGGATTAGTATTAGAGTGACCCTTCAAGGATCAAAAGAATAGCCTCTCAATAGAAAAAGATGATATTTCTCTACAAAATATTTTATTTACTTCTACACATAATTTATACCTCATTTGAGCATTGTATTTTGATTTGTGCATTATATTGAGATCCTGATTTGTGTTATTTTTCTTCTAATGATTTTGGTAAAACACAAGTGAGTCTCAGAGTCTCTAATGAGTGTTGTTATAATCACCACTACATAGGCCCTACCCACACCTGTTGTGTCTTGTACATATGATAGAAATAGATGACTAGGGATTTGGTGATCCAAGGATTGATGGTGCTCAAAGGTTGATCGATAGACGCGGAGTTCCTCAGGGACATTTGATAGAGAGATGAACATACCATTCAGGTATGATCCATGGATGATTACCTCTCTAGCTTTTACTTCCTCAGTTGTAAAATCCTTTAAGTTGGGATTTTATTCCATCCCCATTTACTTTCTGTAGTACATGTACTTGTTGTTGGTTCTAGATTTATCTTACTTTCCGAATTATGGGTTGTGCATGTGATGACCGGTTTAAAGGAAATGCCTTCCCTTTTTTGAGGTATTCCTTTTTGCTTCTAGTCACTAGCCCCTCTCCAAAGGAAGGAGGGTTTGGGGAAGTCATGGCATGGGCCCCATGGGATGGTTCATGACAAAGATGTATCAGAGGGTGATTGGTTCTACAAATAAAACTAAGAGTCTGTATTTTCGATGGGGTAATATTGTTAAGTGTCTTGAGTTTGACATTCAATCGGTTAAGTCCAGTGTTGGTGTAACAGCTGACATATCGATACACTGGTACCCTCAATTCTGTTTTCCAATTCATTACATGATAACACTGATTTCTTGTGTATTGGAAATTTTTATCTTTAAATCTCTTTTGTGTCATCTCAATAGGTATAACATAATGACTGGGGTGCATCTCTTTCCCTACAAGATTCATCCACAAAGAGGACCATCCAATATTCCAGTGAGGTATCATGATGATGGCCCACTGGGTGATGAGGTGTCAGAACAGGGACCATTTACCGTGATAGAACCTTTGGGTGGTGTACCAGTGTTACCACCACCCATAGAGCAGCAGTTTCTATTAGACCCACCATCAGACATTTCACACCGAATGAGTGTACTGCACGAGTTCTAGAGATAGAGGCCTATGAGGTTTCAAGTTGAGGTGAATCCATATGTATTTTAGGAATGGATGGAGGAATTAATTTGTGTTTTTATCCTGGTAGTGACACCTAAAGACCAGATTGTGGCTCTAGGTTCCATCCTTTTCCCATGAAGAGTAGGGAGATGGTGGATCATGACACTATAAATACACGAGGAGGTGACCCTTTCCTGGTTGAACATGGAGGGACTCTTCAGGGTGGAGTTTTTACCAGCAATACTACGTTCATTGCATAATTATAAGCTGCTACCCCTATAGTAGGGCAGTCCTATTGTCACCCAGTACTCAGAAAGGTTTATCGACCTCTCTTAGTACACCAGTGACATGGTACATGACCCATTATTTTGTTCCTAGCCCATTTATTTGTGACACCGCTGGGATATCAAGGCATAGGTGATTTCTCCAAGAATCCTAATGCAGGCTGGAGTGCTAGAGTGAGCTCTACCAGTGGATAGCATCCAAGACTAGCAGACACCGATGTTGAGAGCCACCATAAAACACCAGGTGGCCACGGAATCTGTAGTATATAGTAGGTAGATGATGTTGAGGCCCAAACAGGCTAGAGATTTTAAGGGATGACCCCAAGATGTTGGGTCGATGGTGAAGAGCACATGATGTAGGGGAGGTCGGCTAAGGGCTAGAGTTTGTTACTCCTACATTGGGTAGGGACACATGGATCATGGTTTCCCGACCTACTGCATGTATCATTAGTATATGGTTTAGGGACCACAATTGAAAATGTAAAGGTTCAAGTAAGAACGTTTGTAGGCATGAATACGTGGAAGATATGTTGGATGATAATTAATTGGTGGACGTTGGTTCGAGGTACTACTTCCACAACCCCCAAGTCATCCACCACGGGATCAGGGAGCCAGTAGATAGGGGAGATATCAGCATCAGGAAGTAGAGGCCTACGACCATGGTGCTCTAGATATGATTATAGGAATAATATTTGAATTATCAAACATAGACTATGTTCTTATATACACATCTTCCAGTCACTCATTCCTTTCCATAGACCATGTTCAAGGATCTATGATTTGTGTGGATTCGTTGGCTCAATCCTTGCTATTAATGAATCCTATGGGAGGGGATTCAATGATTACACACTGGTTCTGACAGTATGATAATAATATTGGAGGTGAGATATTTGTCTTGGATCTCATAGTAGTGGAAGCAAGGTCATACGATGTCAACTTTGGTATGGACTACTTATCTATAGTCCATGCTTAGATCGATTGTTTTAGGCACAATGTGTGGTGTGTTCATGAGAATGGGACCTGTTTTCACATAACCGGCGAGAAGGGATCCTTTGTAGAATAGGATAAACTTTCTCAGAGGAGGGTGTTGCTGATCACTCAAAATTTGGCTTGTCTTACCCTCAGTGTGGTGGAAGAGAGGATTCTGAGGATTCCTGTAGTGGTGGATAAAAATGAGGATGTATTTCTTAAGGAAGATATAGGACTACATCCCTATAGGGATATAGACTTTTACATCGACCTATACCCTGGGATGGTGCCGATATCCACATTAGCATATCAAATGACTCTCACAGAGCTATGTTAATTGAGGGAATAGCTATATGACATATAGGAGATGGAGTTCGTAAAGCCCAGTGTTTCACCATGGACAACCCTAGTGATTTTCCATGATGGAATATAGGAGTGTGAGGTTATGTGTGGACTTCTGGAACCATAACTAGGTGACTGAGAAGAAAATGTATTCACTACTGATGATTGATAACCTCTTTTATCAGCTGAAGGGAGCGAGGTTGTTACTATAGAACGACCTCAGATCACAATATCATCAGCTTCATGTATGGAATTAGGATGTCCCGAAGACAACCTCTCGATGCAAGTATGACCACTATTAGTTTATTGTGATGTCGTTCGATGTGAACAATGCCCCAACGGTGTTCATGGGAATCATGAATAGGATCATTCAGCCTTTCCTTGATCATTTAGTAGTGTTCTTCATTAATGACATATTGGTGTACTCAGAATCAGAGGAGGGGAAATTTACCCACATGTGGATGGTCCTAGATACACTATGAGAGCACAATATTTATTGTATTCTTGCGAAGTTCATGTTCTAGATCTGAGAGGTCGCATTCTAAGACACGGCATCTCAGAGGCTGGGGTTGTGTTTGATCCTGGGAAGATACAGGTAGTTCTTGCTTGGGATCCAACTAGAAGCATGCAAAAGGTGATGAGTTTCTTGGGGTTGGTTGGGTACCAATAGAGGTTTGTACTCGACATTTCCAAATTCTAATCACCCTTTTCAGCTTTGAAAAAGAATGGAAACCATTTATATGGACTGAGAGGGTCCACTATTGTTTCTAGTAGCTGAGGTAGAGACTAACGAGTTCCTCCATCTAGAGACTTCTAGAAGAGGGTGTTGGGTATGTAGTATTCTACATCACATCGCGTACTGGACTAGGTTGTGTCTTGATGTAGGAGAAATCATTGGTCACCTAAAGATTATTATAGTTGAGGCAGCATGAGAAGAACTATATAAATCATTACCTGGAGTTAGAATCAGTTTTCTTTGATTCAAATATGTGAAAGAAATAATTGATTGGTGAATAATTTACCGTTTACTCCGACCACAAGTGTCTCATGTATATCTTATCACACATGGACCTAAACCAAAGATAGCGGAAATGGCTAGAGTTATTTTAGGAATATGACTTTGAGATTGTGTATAATTCATGGAAGATGAACACGATGGTAGAGGCACTCAACCTGAGGTCTGGTTTACAGTTGCTGATGAAGGAAACCGAGAATCATGTCACAATGAATATATCTTTCAGGGATAATGATGGAGAAGCATACCTTTAATGAATGAAAATCACTCCCTCACTCTTATAGTGTGTCAGAGAGGCATAGCATGAAGATGTCTACTACGAGGCATGATGTGGTCAGTTATACTGAGGATAGGCTCCAGATGGATTTTTGATTGGTGGGGATAATTTCATCCTTTTTAGAGTATCACCATATTACAAGTGACATTGTGGTAGGAGTGGTTGAGGGAGTTCCATACGTCCCCTTTGGATGTATATCATGTTGTGCCAATGATGTACCAGAACCTTTGACATCAATACTGGTGGCAAGGGTTGAAGAAATTAGTGGCAGAGTTTGTTTCACGATGCCTCACTTGAATGCATGTGATGGTCAAGAATCAGGTCCTAGAAGCTATGAAACATCCACTAGAGGAACCTAAATGGAAGTGGTATGGTACCTCCATAACATCTTGATGGGTTCACCATGCATGTCCATGTGCCATGATTATATCTGGGTGATCGTTGACCGACCAACAATGTCAGATCACTTCATACCCATCCGGGAGTTTGGATCGGTAGAGGGATTGAGACCACTATATTTCTAAGAGATAGTGGGTCTCATAAGGTGACTTCAATTATTTTATGAGACTTTGATTTACACTTTACATCCCAGTTATGGAAGGGGTTGTAAGAGGCATTCAGGACTCAGCTACCCTTGAGAACAATTTTCACCCCCATATTGATGGTCAGATAGAGCTGACCATATAGACCATGGATTACATGCTTCATGCTTCTCTCCATGATATTGGTCCTAGTTTGGAGGACCAACTTCATATGGTGGAGTTTTTTTACAACAATAGGTTTCAATCCACCATTGTCCATTCACCATTTGAGGCACTGTACATATGACCATGCAAGTCACCTCGATGTTGGACAGACCTAAGGGATTCATCAATCATGGGTCGAAAGTAGGTATGGGCTACCCCTGAGAAGGTGCAGATCATCCAAGAGTGGATGAGGACATCATATATTAGACATAAATCATATGCTAAACGAATATGGAGATCCTTGGAGTTCGAGGAGGGGGACCATGTGTTCGTTCGGGTCTCACACCATCACGGATTGTGGAGATTTGTCCAGGGAAGAAAGTGTAATGTCACAAAAATCCCATATAATTTTTTTATTATATAAAGGTTTTTTGAGACCGTGAAATCTAAATGCGTGAAATTCTGAGACCTGGAGTGGCCCTAATGATCCATAGAAGTATTGTTAAGCATTAGAAAGCCCACAGAATTAGTTTTCCTAAGAAAAGAAATAACTCTTAAATGGTTTATTGGATCAGAAATCTGAGGGCATTGTTGCATTTAGGATGACGGGTTTACCGTAGGTGCGACTTATGTTTGGTCGGCATAAGCCTCTGGTGAGAAAACCAAAAAATGGAATAACCGTAAATAAAATAAATAAAATTTGTTTTTTTTATTTTTCAAATTCTTATAACTCAGAAATGGTAACTCGGATTAAAAATCAGAGACCACCACTAAACTCATGAGGGTATGTTTTCATTATGCAGATACTAACCTAGGCCGGCACAGGTCACTAGTTAAAGTTAGTTTTTGGCCGTAAATAAAATAACTAAGTGATAATTATTTTATTGTAAAAATTCCTAACTTCTAAAAGGTAACTCAGATTAAAATTCCAAGAGTTCTGTTGGGTTCATTGGGACATTTTTCACTTAGTCATAGCCTAACCTTGACCAGCGAGTGTCGAGGGTGACTGTTATTGATTTTAATAAAAAATTTTGAATACGTTTAGTAAGCACGTGAGCGAAATTTTCTATCTTTTGAAACATTTCTTAGATTAACAATTCATGTACACCATCGAATCTACAATGTTGAAATTCTCTTATGGGTGACATCACTATGACTTCAGTAGGTCTGGAGGAAAAGTTAGTTTTTTGGAACTTTTTAATAGAATAAATAAAATAACATTATTATTATTTTTATTTTTTTCCTCCAACAGAGAAGCAGTATGGTGGGACCGACAACCTGTCAAGACAATAAATTGGTTGATACTCCTATCTAGGTAACAACAACATTGGGGGAAGTTAAGAAGCTTCTGAATTAATGATCCCCATTAACACCTTGTGTCACTACTTAACCTCCACCTCTCCTATAAATATAGAGCTAGGGAAGGGGTATCAGAGAGAATCACCATGGAGAGTATCGCAGAATGAATTCCAGGACGCCAAAATCATAGATGAAGAAGCTAACCTAGCAGGAGGTAACAGATGACACTGAACCACTAATGGGAGACGTGTGAGTGGCGTCTTTGGGAGCTAGTCCAGGGAACTGAGAACACGGTCCACCGACAGGCACAAATGATTCTCTGATGTTTCATGATATGGGGTTATTTTATTTTGAGAATTTTTTATTCCCTCTTCTGCGTTTCTTGAAATTACACGAATAAGGCGGATCAACCAACTAACTAGTTGACCTGCGATTAATTCATCTTTGCGGGAAGATTGTTGTGGGGAATCTTTCTAGGGTTTATCGTGTTCTTTAATTCAACTGATTAATCAAGCCCTTAATATCCTCCATAATAATATCTAACATAGAGGGAGAAAGCCTAACGAAATAGGACCGAACCCTATACTATCTTGTTATCCTTTCGCCACCTTGGAAGACCGCAAGCACGTCGACGCATGCTGCAAGAGAATGGTCAGGCTCGTTAGTCGTGGAGAATAGAGGAGGCAACTGACACGACAGATTGCCACAAGAAGGGAGGCTTCATGATCATCGTGCTTCTAGTGAACGGAAGCAGCGACTGAAGCCGCAGCGGATGCCGAACCCAGCTTCAGTGGGATCCGCAACGACTGAGCGGTGCCTTTGTGGCCCAGACTCTTCGCTAACCCAAATGCCTCCGGGCCGTTCGAGAATCTATGATAACAATGGTGATACACCCCCGATGTCAGACCGAACAAGGCCACCATCCATAGCTGAGATTCCGCCCTCGAACGGACAGCTGCCGCCCTAACCCAGGTTGCCACCCTTTCTCGGGCCACCGCCCTCGTAACTGACCGCCGCCCTCAGACCGTGCCACCCTCCTTGAGGGTTTTACCATACCATAGACTAGTGGGATGATTCTTACATGGCCAAGCCCAAACCGGGTTGGGCCGGGTCAGTCCGACTGGGTCAGTCCTACCGGGTTGGATCCAACCGAGGCCCAAAAACACATAAAGGGCCATATCATGAGAACAAATGTCCAATTGATGAACAGTATATGGATTTGGGATCCTTGGATCAAGACAGTTTTATTTGTATTACACCTCTTGAGTTTTGGAGACAGTTGGAGTATGACCGAGTTGGATCGAACCAAAATCCAAACGTGCCCCCAAAGATAAAATGCTTATAACTCCCACATCGAGTGTCTGATCAACGCACCGTATGCTGTGTTGGAACACTTAAGACATGGAAGTAGTTTGGGTTACACTTTTGTGATGACTAGTTATGGTTGAGGTACGAATGATATCATGAGGTATCATTCTACGGAACTCAAGCACACAGGCTGCAATGAATCCAGTAGATGGAAGTGAGGCGGAGGTTGGAGATAGATCATGCGGAGATCAATGCTCAATGATCATGTGTGGGTTAGTGCATACCGATCCTGTGTGGTTCAAAAATCATTGACCCTTTGTGGGTCAGCGCATACCGATCCTATATTGGTCAGATCCTATGTTGGTCAGCAGAGGTATGTTACCTATAGACTCTAGGAAGGTCTGATCCTGTGTGGATCATTGTGGGGGTTAGTACCAATCGATCTTGTGTGGGTCAAACTTAATATGGTTAGAAGTAGTGCCTCTTGACATAATAAGATGATCTAGCTTCATGTCTAATTATCTGTACATCTATACTTCACTAAAAACCTAGTTTGAGATTAGACGCTATATGATATGTCTATACATTGTGATTTTGATTGAGGTTATGCTACGTGGTATTATACATGTGTGGTAAACTATCTTTGTTGTGTTACCTGTGTGGTACTTTTACCATAATTGTGTTACCTCTGTGATACTTCTACGTTCAGGGTGTTATCTTTGTGATGTTACCTGCATGGTTTTATATTTGTGGTGTTACCTGGGTGGTACTAATACGTTCGTGAAGTTACCTCTGTGGTACTTCCTCCTTTTTGGTGTTACCTGTGTGTTACTTCTACCTTTATGGTGTTACCGTTGTGGTATTCTTCCCTATTGTGTGAGATGAGTATATCTTGATAACTTAGGTATATGTATGGGGATATACCTAAGTAGAGTTGATGTCTATTGCATCGTGCTTTGTGGTTTTTACTTTATGTAACTCTAGGAGACCAATGAGGGTCTCGAGGTCCCTACTATGTAATATTATACTCACCCCTGCAAGGGCTTTTCCTGAACCTTGTTGTGTCCTATGCGGATGACGTACAACCTTGATCAAGGCTGAGGGTGCTAATACTATATGGTGCTTGGAGCTTAGATTGGATGGTTCATGGATCTAGACCTTTTTGTGTGACGTAACGCAGGGACTACTGATCATGAGCTGTACCAACCCTCAAGTAGGATCCTCTGAGGATGACCTAGTAGCTATTTGGCACCTTTCAGTTGTATTTTTACTTTTCAGTTGTACTTGTAAATTTTCATTTGATCTTGTATTCTGACACCTTTACATTCAACACTCTTTATACTACAACATTTTACTTTGTGGTTATATCTATTTGTGTTCTAGTTTGTGTATTTGCTTATTGTTGTCTTCTTGAGTTGTGTGTATGTATGGTAAAAAGTAAATTCCTTCCCAAATTAGGGATACGACTTTCCGAAGCTAGTCTCCAACCCCTGGCCTATGGAAGGTGGTCTTGGGTTATTCACAACACGGGCCCTGGGGGACTGGTCATCACAAAGTGGTATCAGGGGAGTTTGGTTCTACCGAAGAACTACGACTCTGATCTTTCCTATAAAGCAATAGTGTTAAGTGTTATAAGTGTGGTTTTCAATTTGGTGTGTTCAATGTTGGTGAAGGGGCCGACATATACATACACGAGGACCCATAATTCTGATATCCAACTCAGCGCATGGATACACTTATTGCATGTGTTTTTGAAAAGTTTTTCTTTTGATTTAGTTAGAGTTATCTCAATAGGTATAACATAATGATCATGGTGAACTTATTCCTTATCAGGATTTTACCACATAGATATCCAACTATCATTCCCGAGAGAGTACATAATGACGGCACACCGAGCAACGGGGCCTCGGTGTAGGGCCCTCTTACAGCATTAGCACCTTCGGGTGGTGTACCAGCATCACCCCTACCCATTGGACGAACGTTTCCACCAACCCCACTAGTAGAGGATGCATGCCTACAGAGCACATTACATGAGTTCCAGCGATAGAGGCCTCTAAGGTTTCAAGACGATTCAGATTCCCAGGCATTTGAGAATTGGTTGGAGGCAGTGGCTAGAGTTTCCTTCTAATTGAGACACCTATAGAGTATATGGTAATCTTAGATAATAGTATTTTCTTATATGTGACCATGAGGATGGTCTGCATGGTAATGATGTTTTGTTACATGTACCGTTTCCCATGATGGTACCTTCGGGTAGTGTTTCAGCTATATCATTTCCGTTGGTCAGCAATTACAATTGGCGGTAATGGTAGAGGATAAATTTAGGCTTAAAGCCTTACATGAGTTTCAGCATCAGATACCCCTCAAGATTCGAGGCGAGCCCCACACACAGGCATCTGAGGACTATCTTGAGTAGGTGGATGAGAGTTCTCTAGATCTTTTACAGCTTTAGTAGTATGACATGTCTATAAATGAGTATTCATCGAGGCACACCAACCATTCTCGGCATTCGATGAATATGATACAATCAATGATTCAGGGCTTGGAAATCCGGGCGAGGTGTATTTAATAACATCTGAGCCATCACTATTACTCTATGCATTTTTACCTATGTTAGGGTTCTAGAGAGAATCCTTGTGGTTGAATGTTCTTTGGATGAGCAGATACAACCACTGAATGTTAGTAGTGGGAAAGCAGGAAACTGGTGCCAGTCTCAAAGACTAGGTCATGTAAAATGTTTTGGGATTAAAACGTGATTGGTACTGAAAAATCTTCAGGGCTACATATGTGGTAGTGGAGCTAGGAGTGCAACATGAGGTGGTGTACTTTTTGACAAGTTTCAACCACACCCTCAATGTGGTCCCCACCAGGACTAGGGAGCTAGAGGACAGGGGAAGGGAGTTGTTTCATGCGGTCAAAAAGTGTGACTCAAGGGCCATAGGAATGGTTAGAGGTATTGTCTTTGTCTACTACTAGCCGTCGAATTAATAGACATAGAAACTAATCATTCCTTCTTTCCATGGATCTTGTTCAAGACCTATGTTTCTGGTTAAGCCGTTCACTTGACCCTCACATCTCGATATACTTTTATGTGAAGACTCAGAAATCACTCATATGTCGACTATGTTATCTGACCCTTGTGGCTAGAGTTTTGGTTTGAACATATTGGTGACAACATCAAGGCCTTACGATGTTAGTTTTGGTATGACTGGACATCCACAGTTCATAATCATATTGACTATATTTGGTAAAAATTTTATGGTTTTTCTACAATGATTGGATGGGGTTTTCCTTACTGAAAAAGGAAACTCAGACAGCATAGGATAAAATCCAGCATAGGAGTGTGTAGTCAATCACTTGTGAGTTGTCCAGACAAACCCTCGTGGCAGCAGGAGTTTTGATTTTTCAGTTCCCAAAAGGAGTGGCTAGAGTTCCTCCAAGACTATGACTTTGAGATGGCCTATACTCTGAGTATGGTGAATGACGTAGTAGATGCACTAAGCATGAGGTATTGTCTATAGCTGCAGAGTGAGGCATCAGAGTAGCTAATTGCACTACAGATATCATTAATGGATAGGGGTGAATCTTATTAACTCTAGTCCATGATAGTCACTCCCCCCACTTCATTAGAATGTTCGGGAGCCATAGCTTGGTATGTTGACTATGAGACCCAGCGTGCTCAGATATCCTCAGGACGGTCTCCTGAAGGATTTTCTGAATGTAGGGGGCACATTGCTCTCTTCAGAGCATGCACCGTAGTACCAGTGACGCTTCAAGAGGAGGTCTTGAGACAATTCCATATATTCCATTTAACGGTATATCCTAGAATGGTGAAGATGTACCGGAACCTCCGACATCAGTACTGGTGGACGAAGAGGAAGAAATCAATTGAAGAGATTGTATCACGATGTATCACTTGTCAGTATGGGAAGAATGTACAGAGCTGGAAGAAGTCTTATGCAGATAGGATACAAATACTCTTGGTGTACTCGGAGGGGTACCACGAATTCTTCCGAGTCTCTCCTTGATGGGGACTATGAATATTTGGCCAAGGCAGAAAGTTATCCTCATGGATTATCGATCCTTTTTGGATAACTCATAAGATTGGAGAGGTAGCATACCGCTTGGCTCTTCCACCGTAGTATGATAGGGTGCATGACGTCTTCCACATATCCCAACTGAGGAGATACATGCATGACCGATCTCACATCATTGACCACGATGAGATGGACATCGATGATGGGGTGACATTTACGGAGGTTCCAGTAGAGATTGATAATCGACAAGATAGGGTCCTTTATGGTTGTTCGATTACTCTGGTTTCCATACGCTGGCATCACGAGAACTTCTTGGAGAGCACATGGGAGAAGGAGGCTAAAATTCATGCTCAATATCCCCTTTTGGTTGTTTTGGATTTGTTTTGGATTTTGAGGACCTAAATACCTATGGTGGGGAGAATGTAATGTCCTAGAAATCCGGTATATTTTTTTATTATATAGAATTTTTTCATGACCGAAAACTCAGACGGCGCGAAATTATAAGGACTGGAGTGCCGGGAATGATCTGTTGATGTTTTGTTAAGCTTTAGTTAGCACAACTAAGAGTTTTTTCTGAAACAAGTTGGATAAATATTAAACAGTTGCTCAGATAAAAAATTTGAGGGGACTATTGCATTTAGGATGGAAGGTTTATTGTGGGTGTGACTTATGTTTGGTCGGTGCAAACCTACAATTAGAAAACCTACAAATGAAAAAAATGTAAATAAAATAATTAAATAATGTTATTTTAATTTTTAAATGCTTATAACTCAAACGAGGTATTTTAGATTAAAAATATGAGCCCACCACTGAAATTTTGAGGGTATGATTTCTTTAGGAAGATACTAACCGTGGTCGGCACAGTCCACTTGGAATGATAGTTTCTGGCTGTAAATAAAATAATTATGTGAAAATTATTTTGATGTAAAAAATTCATAACGTCTTTAACGCTAACTCGGATTAAAAATCTGAGAGTACTATTGGGTTCGTTTGGTCTTTTTTCACTTAGGAACAACCTAACTTTATCGGTGAGGGTTGAGGGTGAGTATTATTAATTTCTTGAACATTTTTCTTAGTTACATTCAGTAAACGCATGAGTGGCATTTTCCAACATTTGAACCATTGCTCGAATTGAAAATCTAAAGGCTCCATTAAATCTGCTACGTTGAGATTCGCATAAGGGAGACTTCACTTCAACGACATTCGGCCCGTATAAAAAGTTGGTATTTTTAACATTTTAATAGAATAAACAAAATAACATTTTTATTTTATTTTTATTCTATTCCTCCAACGGACAAGTGGTAAGGTGGGACCAACGACGTGTCAAGCCAATAAATGGAATTCCCCTATTATGTAAGTAACTTCAATGTTGGGTGAAATTATGATGCTTCTTAATTAATGAGACCCATTAACTCCCCACATCATTACTAACCCTCCCTCTCTTCAATAAATATGGAGCTTGGGAATGGGTATCAGAGAGCTTCACCAAGAATCGAATTTCTAAAGGAATGTTGTGACACCAGATCCTTAGAAGATGAATCAAACCTAGCTGGAGGTGATGGATGACACCAAACCACCAATGGGTGACGTGCGAGTGGCGTCTTTGGGAGCCAGTTGCGGGAATAGCCAACACAGTCCCCCGATAATAATGAATGATTCTGCGATGTTTTATGGTAGGGGTTATTTTTTTAGAATTTTTGATCCCATCTTCCTCGTATCTTGAAATTACACGAAGAACGCGGGTTAACTGACTAACGGGTTGACCAGCGATTCAGTCGTCTTTACGGGAAGACTGTTGTGGGGAATCATTGTGGGGTTTATCTTATTGCCCAATACAATTGATTAGTCAACCCCTTAATATCCTACATATTATTAGCTAACGCGTAGGGAGTGGGCCTAACGAACTAGGCATGAATCCTCCACTATCTTACTATCCTTGCACCACCATGGATGATCGTAATCACAATGAAAATTTCCTAGAGAGGAAGGACAGGGATTGTCAACCACGTTGAACAGAGGATGTGGCCGACATGAAGACTTTCCATAGGAAGGGAGGGGGTGTGATCACTGTGCCGCCAGTGAATGGAAGCCACGACTGAAGATACGACGGAGGCCGAACCTACCTCCATTGGGTTCCGCAACAACCAATAAGTGCCCTTGCGGTGTCGCCGCTTTGCCAACCGAATGGCCTCCAAGACATTCGGGAATCCGAGGGAATAGAGGGGGGGTTACACCCCCTCGTCGGACCAACCGGGCTTCCATCCTCAGCTAGGCCTTCTCCCTCACTCCAGTCGCCACCCATGCCCAGGTCGCCACCCTCGACTGGGTTGTCATCCTCGACTGGGCTGTCGCCCTCGCCCGGGCCCCCGCCCTCAACCGGGCCGCTACCCTCGACCGGGCCGCTGCCTTAAACTGGGCCACCAGCATGAACCAGGTCATCCACCTTAGATCGGGTTTCCGCCCTCAGACTGGGATGCCGCCCTCAGATAAGGATTCCGCCCCAGTGGGTCGCCGCTGTAGAGACCCGAAGCCTGACGTACATGGACATTACATTACTTTTTCGGAATACTTAGTACATAACAAAAACACACACACAAGGATCGTAATAGTTTAGTGTCTTTGGAAACTCGGAATATAATCTTCTAATCGTGGTGAAAGATCTTCAAAATCTCCCATAAAGAGCTTCCTTTTTTTTACCTAAAACCTTTCTTTATATCCTGGGGAAAAGAAAACATAAAAGGGTGAGCTCAAATGCTCAGTAAGGGTATACAAAAGAATTAAAAATCATATCATATCTTTTTGAAAATCATAACCTGCAAAAGAGATCGTAATATCTTAACATGGAACAAATCATAGAAGTGAAAATGAGATCACCATAATCATAACATGAAACTTGAAATTTTGCGGCATGCACACATAATCATGGAAAATCATTTCTTGTTAGTCATGACTCATTTCCAAGACTATCTTAGTGGACAAAGTCCCTTTCTGAATCGAGTAACCCTCGTTTCAGTCCTGTTTCACTGAACCGGTATAACCTACCGTTCCAGCCCTGTCTATCTCATGAGATATAAAATCTTTACCCAATGCATTGGAGGGATATATAGGTCCCACCCATCTTATAATTAATCCTTTCTTATGTGTGCCACATAATCATAAAACATACATCATCGCATAACACATGTAACAAAAATGGGATTCTCGAAACATCATGACATCATAAATCAATTAATATAAGATAATGGAATTCATAAAAATAATTCCATCACAACATGATCAAATCAATGTAATAATAGGGATAAAAACAGAACCCTTTATTATCTTAGATGGAAAATAATTTTAATAAAACAATTGAATTGAATTCTTGAGGAAAATATCCTTTCTTCTTCAAAATCAATTTCTTTTCACAAAACATCATGCAATTTTAAAAGAAAGAGATTTTATTGAAAATAGTCATGAAATATTTTAGAGGAATCTTCATGAAAATAAAGCTTTATAAAACAGTATAAATCCGTTCGTGCCGTATAAGTTAAAAAAAACATTCTTCGTACTTTTGTCGGAAAAGTCAAAAAGTACCTCGTACGAAAAACGAAAAAAGATTCCGTTCATATCCTTTACTAAAAACTCATAGAAGGGTAAAATTGGATTTAAACAATTGTAGGTGGATGGAAATAATATTACATATTAAGGGAACATGGATGTGGATGATAAAATACACCCCAGTAAATACTTACGAATAAACAATATCGGATAAAAATGAGATTGTGATATTTCCCTTACCTTAGGTCCGATTTTCTTCGTATGTGTCTGAACCTCCTGTATAATGATTTAAATAATGTCATTGACTTATTACAGAATCATATTCATTGTTATGATATCATATATGGTTCACTTATGACTTTATATTACCCGTTCTTTTGTAAATTCCATGTTAAAGAAGCGTTTTGGGTAAAATCGTTTCATTTATCGTAGGTGATTTTACTTGTTGTTCTTGACATTATTAATACTTATATCATGATTTACTTACTTACAGAATATAAAATATGATTTATATATCATATATATTCAGTATATATATACATATAGTAGATAGATAAATGAAATGAAAAACACCGTTCATGGAGACGGTAGTCCGTACGTACGCATGAACGCTGTTTTCCTTTCCTTATTGTCTTGAATGGAAGTAAGTAGATGACATACATATATATATATACATAAATCCATTAGCTTTATAATTTCATATATTCCATTATTATTTCTTATATATACTTTATAATCATTCTTAAATGGTTAACATGGAGAATGAATCTCATCGCGTCGTGGAGACGGTAGTCCGTACGTACGCACGAGCGATGATATCATTTCTATAAATATTGAATTGAATTGGAGTGGATTATAGAATATATCAGAATCAATATGATGTTGTAATAACTATGTGTAGTTATTATTTACACCATTATACCCATCCATGTAAGGTGGTGGTGGAAAATAGATTACACCACGGCGTGGAGACGGTATTCCGTACGTACGCACGCGCGGTGATTTATTTTTCCGTAGGATGGATAGATGGTGAAATAGGGTTATTTAATACTTATAATAACATATCAGTATATGAGTGATACTGATGTTATTACTTCATAATGAAACAACCTAAGAAGAAGAAGTGGAAGAAGAAATAAAGATGAAAGAATTGGTAACGGTAATTACCTCTTCTTTGAAGTGCCTCTTTGAGACCTCCTCTTAGGGAACTAGAATTGGTCTTTGAGGAAGACCAGAACCTCTAGGATGTTTCTAGGGAAGTGGAGAAGAGATTTTGGCAGGGGTTGGACGAGCTTGAGTGCTCAAATTGGTGTGAGGAGGAGGGGGAGGAGGTGTCCTTTTATAAGGGAGGAGAGGGGCACCTTAGGAATATCTCAAAATATTATTTTATATTAAAGTCAAAATCGGTTTATAATGGTTCCAAAGGGTCTTATTTCGAAGGTAAGGTGGGGAGGGGTCTAAATCCTATCAACCAATAGAATTTAGACAAGTTTAGGATATTATTTTAACCTTATCAATTAAATTTAACTCTAAGTTAAATAATTTAACTTTTACCATGTCTTTTTGTTTTCTTCCACTATATGGTTAATAAACTTTCTATAACATGCCAAAAGAACCCCAAATTGTTTATTATTAATATATATATCCTTATCTAAGTCATTTGGCCGAACCTTAGATTTTTAGGAATACAATAACAATTAATAATATAATATTTTATTTAAAAACTATTTTGTGTCAATTTTGACACTATTTGATATATGATTTTTGTGAAAGTCATAACAGAATTAAATGTTCGAAAAAAGTTGATTAAATCAACATTAATATATCATAGTAACCTAGAAAATTAGTGTAATTCATAAAAAATCTCAAATTACATTTATTTTTGTGTTTATAACATCAATTATGTCAATATTTCATTAATAAGATAATTACTGCATCATCGTTGTGTCATAAATAAAATAAATTATTTTATGTCTAAAAATTACAAATAAAATACCATCATGTAGGACATCTTTTTAGCTTTCTAATGAATATTTACAATCGAATTTATCTTATGTATAACCCCATATTAAAAATGATTTACTTATTAAACTTTGATTTTAACTATTTTAACCTTTCTTTAAATAAATTAAAAATAAATGTCCTAATCTAATCCAAGTGGGCCTAAATGGTCATATTTTATTCCTAAGTTTGTTTTTGGTCGAATTAAACTTGTCCAATAGAATTAGGACATGTGTTAGGGTAATAGTAATATCATATTTACCCTTAGTTACCCTATTTACTATTAACCGCGGTAAAAAAGTAAAAAGTTACTATTCACCAAAAAATTATTTTCATCTAATTGAACCACATTTTAGTCCTTGATATTAACCGTGTCTCTCGGATTTTCTAAATTCCATTCACAGAAGTGGCAAAATTAAGTTTTATGAAAAATTCAGTTTTTTTAACTACCACTTAGTAGTTTCACTATTCATCAAAAATTGATGTTTTTCAGAACAATGCCAAAATTTCATCCTAAGCTATATTTCATATTCCGAATTCAAAAATGAAATCTATTTTACCAAATTCATAACATAGAAGTTGCATTAATTAATTTTATAATTAAATCCCGCTGTTAAAATAAATAGCGTGTTTTTAGGAAACAATATATATCAAAAGATTGACACTTGATTATGTCTTGTTTAAATGTGAAATTACAACCAATGACCAACATTGTATTAAATTGTAAAAATATATTCTAAATATACTTTAAAACCACTCAAATTAATAATTTATCACTATTAATTATTTCGATTAAAAAAGTTGTTTTTAATTATAATTTAGTAATTTTTCACTATTCATCAGAATATGAAAGTTATCCGAAAAGTACCAAAATTTCACCTTAGGCTAAATTCGATACTCCGAATCCAAGAATGAAGTTCATTTTGAAAAATAAGATTTACAGAATTTTAAAAAGTGGTTATTACTATTCATAACGGCTAGTTTTAATAATATTTTAATAGCACGTCGTTGTTTAGTGAAACTCGGTATTGCGTATTACACACGCTATTGAGGAAGGTCGCGATTGCGTGTAATGCAAGGCAAGACAAGGATGCGTGTTGTGAAAGCTCCTTTTGGTGTAGCGTACAACACAAGACATTAATAAAATTAAAAAGAATATTTCTTTATAAAATCTTGGGCTGTTACATTCTACCCCCCTTAAAATGAATTTCGCCCTCGAAATTCGTCGGGGTTATAATTGGTTTACTATTCGAAAGTTTCTTTAATAGAAACCCACATCGTAAAAAGGAATATCAAAACCAATCATTAAAAACAAAATTATGAAACGTAACGGTTACCCAAATAAACTAATCATTGGGTTTCCACATAGGTGAAAATATGGATATGGAAGAGAAATCTAACCATCATGTTCTGATGGAGAGTGGTAGAGAACATGGCCATGGAAAAGCCAGTATTCACAAATCCATATATTTGTGATGATATAAGGTACCATCTGATTCATCAGGTATAAGATCACTAGGACAACATTTTTGGTTTTCAAGATCATTTCCCCTAAAGTTGAAAATTTGAATTAGAATAAATACTTACTTTATTTTGGTACAATCTCACTGTTGTTCGTGCTTTGAACAATTTCCACTTCATCTCTTAAATAAATGAAGTTGACTTTTTTATTCGTGAAGTGTTAGCAGATCATGTGATAGAATGACAGGTCATTCCATCTGTCTCAAACAAAAGGTTAGAAAAACTTATATACATAAGTCGATCTATAGTGAGATTAATCATATATGGTTCCTAAAATGGACTTATACTTCATATATCATACTGATTAATATAATAAAACTAGTTTCTATTAAATAGGGACTTCCTGTAGGCCAGTGGTAGGCGATAAAGGCCAGTCGCACTTCGGTTGTGGGTTCGATTCCCACAGCCTTGTCCGAAGCGATGGGCTGTCGCCCGTCCTGCAGGTTGTCCTTTTTCTAAAACTACATTACTATAACATCACATAAATAATATCAAAAAAAATTTCTATACTTAAACAATACTAACTTATGGTTAACATAATCCATTACAATCTTTAGGCTTATCTAAAATACTTCGGTCCAAGCTCATAGTATAAAGAAAATGATTACTTGAAATGTCGCCAACCAAGCATGTGAATACCATCATTTATCCCCCATATATCTTGTTGGTCACATTCCAATCATGTGAATACTTTAATGATGTATTCTCTTGAAAAAATATGAATACCCATTAAACCTTAGTGAAAACATGAATGTTGTCAAAAGTTAACTCTTTCCACATACCAAAATCCAAAAATTCAATATACTCAAACCATGATATAACCTTCTCCTTATATCAGTCATGAGCTCATGAATACTATCAAACATTTTATTTTCTCCTTATCCCTTCATTATGCGCATATCATCTACATTCCAAAAATATCTGAATAACCTTTCATGGATACTGGTAACATTAATCAGACAACAATGTAACAATCCTTACATGTCTCTTTATTCCATAGTGCCATGAGATTACTTATACAACATTACACTTGATAAACATGTAATCATTCCACTACATTCTTAAACCATTGACCGACCTTCAAAAATTCTTTCATCTCACATATCATTTGTAGTCTCTTCATCATCATCCACATAAATACTTCCCATACGACCATACTGATTATCTTCATGAGACTTTCCCTTAGGGCATTGGTTTGCATAATGCCCGTACATTCCACATTTAAAACATTTAACCATTGTTGATGTCGTAGCAATACCATTATCCTCATCCATGTTGTTAACTGAACCTTTTCCTTTGCATTTACTTGCTTTGTGTCCTTCTTTTCCACACCCAAAGCATCTTCCAGTTCCTTTGAAACATTCTCCTTGATGTCTCTTCCCACATGATTTACATAGGGGAAATTGAACTTTCTTTCCTCTATGATCATCATGAAACTCCATCTTTCTCTTATTAGCCGAGTCAGGAAACTTACCAAATTTTACATTATTGATCATATTATGAGATTGCTGATTCGGCATAATAATGATGTTTGGACTTCCAAATCCCATTTCATTATGAAGAATATCATTCCATTGTCCATCATATCCTCCATTATCGTGAATCATCTTGTTTCCAGCCATTTTCTAAAACCCAAAAGAATAGTGTGAGAGGCAAAAATCATAATAAAGGGGGAGTAACTTCAATATCTAACATCTTAGGTTTAATTCTATGATCTTTAGCGTAATTCTAGTACTATAACCTATACGCATACTTAACCTTAGAGACATCCCTAGACATACCTTAGAATTATCTCTAGGGATCTCACTAAAGTTCTCGCATCCTAGTTTCCAAAGGTTGACTAAACCTTTCCTCTGATACCAACTGTAGAGACCCGAAGCCTGACGTACATGGACATTACATTACTTTTTCGGAATACTTAGTACATAACAAAAACACACACACAAGGATCGTAATAGTTTAGTGTCTTTGGAAACTCGGAATATAATCTTCTAATCGTGGTGAAAGATCTTCAAAATCTCCCATAAAGAGCTTCCTTTTTTTTTACCTAAAACCTTTCTTTATATCCTGGGGAAAGGAAAACATAAAAGGGTGAGCTCAAATGCTCAGTAAGGGTATACAAAAGAAATAAAAATCATATCATATCTTTTTGAAAATCATAACCTGCAAAAGAGATCGTAATATCTTAACATGGAACAAATCATAGAAGTGAAAATGAGATCACCATAATCATAACATGAAACTTGAAATTTTGTGGCATGCACACATAATCATGGAAAATCATTTCTTGTTAGTCATGACTCATTGCCAAGACTATCTTAGTGGACAAAGTCCCTTTCTGAATCGAGTAACCCTCGTTTCAATCCTGTTTCACTGAACCGGTATAACCTACCGTTCCAGCCCTGTCTATCTCATGAGATATAAAATCTTTACCCAATGCATTGGAGGGAGATATAGGTCCCACCCATCTTATAATTAATCCTTTCTTATGTGTGCCACATAATCATAAAACATACATCATCGCATAACACATGTAACAAAAATGGGATTCTTGAAACATCATGACATCATAAATCAATTCATATAAGATAATGGAATTCATAAAAATAATTCCATCACAACATGATCAAATCAATGTAATAATAGGGATAAAAACAGAACCCTTTATTATCTTAGATGGAAAATAATTTTAATAAAACACTTGAATTGAATTCTTGAGGAAAATATTCTTTCTTCTTCAAAATCAATTTCTTTTCACAAAACATCATGCAATTTTAAAAGAAAGAGATTTTATTGAAAATAGTCATGAAATATTTTAGAGGAATCTTCATGAAAATAAAGCTTTATAAAACAGTATAAATCCGTTCGTGCCGTATAAGTTAAAAAAAACATTCTTCGTACTTTTGTCGGAAAAGTCAAAAAGTACCTCGTACGAAAAACGAAAAAATATTCCTTTCATATCCTTTACTAAAAACTCATTGAAGGGTAAAATTGGATTTAAACAATTGTAGGTGGATGGAAATAATATTACATATTAAGGGAACATGGATGTGGATGATAAAATACACCCCAGTAAATACTTACGAATAAACAATCTCGGATAAAAATGAGATTGTGATATTTCCCTTACCTTAGGTCCGATTTGCTTCGTATGTGTCCGAACCTCCTGTATAATGATTTAAATAATGTCATTGACTTATTACAGAATCATATTCATTGTTATGATATCATATATGGTTCACTTATGACTTTATATTACCCGTTCTTTTGTAAATTCCATGTTAAAGAAGCGTTTTGGGTAAAATCGTTTCATTTATCGTAGGTGATTTTACTTGTTGTTCTTGACATTATTAATACTTATATCATGATTTACTTACTTCAAGAATATAAAATATGATTTATATATCATATATATTCAGTATATATATACATATAATAGATAGATAAATGAAATGAAAAACACCGTTCATGGAGACGGTAGTCCGTACGTACGCATGAACGCTGTTTTCCTTTCCTTATTGTCTTGAATGGAAGTAAGTAGATGACATACATATATATATATACATAAATCCATTAGCTTTATAATTTCATATATTCCATTATTATTTCTTATATATACTTTATAATCATTCTTAAATGGTTAACATGGAGAATGAATCTCATCGCGTCGTGGAGACGGTAGTCCGTACGTACGCACGAGCGATGATATCATTTCTATAAATATTGAATTGAATTGGAGTGGATTATACAATATATCAGAATCAATATGATGTTGTAATAACTATGTATAGTTATTATTTACACCATTATACCCATCCATGTAAGGTGGTGGTGGAAAATAGATTACACCACGGCGTGGAGACGGTATTCCGTACGTACGCACGCGCGGTGATTTATTTTTCCGTAGGATGGATAGATGGTGAAATAGGGTTATTTCATACTTATAATAACATATCAGTATATGAGTGATACTGATGTTATTACTTCATAATGAAACAACCTAAGAAGAAGAAGTGGAAGAAGAAATAAAGATGAAAGAATTGGTAACGGTAATTACCTCTTCTTTGAAGTGCCTCTTTGAGACCTCCTCTTAGGGCACTAGAATTGGTCTTTGAGGAAGACCAGAACCTCTAGGATGTTGCTAGGGAAGTGGAGAAGAGATTTTGGCAGGTGTTGGACGAGCTTGAGTGCTCAAATTGGTGTGAGGAGGAGGGGGAGGAGGTGTCCTTTTATAAGGGAGGAGAGGGGCACCTTAGGAATATCTCAAAATATTATTTTATATTAAAGTCAAAATCGGTTTATAATGGTTCCAAAGGGTCTTATTTCGAAGGTAAGGTGGGGAGGGGTCTAAATCCTATCAACCAATAGAATTTAGACAAGTTTAGGATATTATTTTAACCTTATCAATTAAATTTAACTCTAAGTTAAATAATTTAACTTTTACCATGTCTTTTTGTTTTCTTCCACTATATGGTTAATAAACTTACTATAACATGCCAAAAGAACCCCAAATTGTTTATTATTAATATATATATATCCTTATCTAAGTCATTTGGCCGAACCTTAGATTTTTAGGAATACAATAACAATTAATAATATAATATTTTATTTAAAAACTATTTTGTGTCAATTTTGACACTATTTGATATATGATTTTTGTGAAAGTCATAACAGAATTAAATGTTCGAACCAAGTTGATTAAATCAACATTAATATATCATAGTAACCTAGAAAATTAGTGTAATTCATAAAAAATCTCAAATTACATTTATTTTGGTGTTTATAACATCAATTATGTCAATATTTCATTAATAAGATAATTACTGCATCATCATTGTGTCATAAATAAAATAAATTATTTTATGTCTAAAAATTACAAATAAAATACCATCATGTAGGAAATCTTTTTAGATTTCTAATGAATATTTACAATCGAATTTAGCTTATGTATAACCCCATATTAAAAATGATTTACTTATTAAACTTTGATTTTAACTATTTTAACCTTTCTTTAAATAAATTAATAATAAATGTCCTAATCTAATCCAAGTGGGCCTAAATGGTCATATTTTATTCCTAAGTTTGTTTTTGGTCGAATTACACTTGTCCAATAGAATTAGGACATGTGTTAGGGTAATAGTAATATCATATTTACCCTTAGTTACCCTATTTACTATTAACCGCGGTAAAAAAGTAAAAAGTTACTATTCACCAAAAAATTATTTTCATCTAATTGAACCACATTTTAGTCCTTGATATTAACCGTGTCTCTCGGATTTTCGAAATTCCATTCACAGAAGCGGCAAAATTAAGTTTTATGAAAAATTCAGTTTTTTTAACTACCACTTAGTAGTTTCACTATTCATCAAAAATTGATGTTTTTCAGAACAATGCCAAAATTTCATCCTAAGCTATATTTCATATTCCGAATTCAAAAATGAAATCTATTTTACCAAATTCATAACATAGAAGTTGCATTAATTAATTTTATAATTAAATCCCGCTGTTAAAATAAATAGCGTGTTTTTAGGAAACAATATATATAAAAAGATTGACACTTGATTATGTCTTGTTTAAATGTGAAATTACAACCAATGAACAACATTGTATTAAATTGTAAAAATATATTCTAAATATACTTTAAAACCACTCAAATTAATAATTTATCACTATTAATTATTTCGATTAAAAAAGTTGTTTTTAATTATAATTTAGTAATTTTTCACTATTCATCAGAATATGAAAGTTATCCGAAAAGTACCAAAATTTCACCTTAGGCTAAATTCGATACTCCGAATCCAATAATGAAGTTCATTTTGAAAAATAAGATTTACATAATTTTAAAAAGTGGTTATTACTATTCATAACGGCTAGTTTTAATAATATTTTAATAGCACGTCGTTGTTTAGTGAAACTCGGTATTGCGTATTACACACGCTATTGAGGAAGGTCTCGATTGCGTGTAATGCAAGGCAAGACAAGGATGCGTGTTGTGAAAGCTCCTTTTGGTGTAGCGTACAACACAAGACATTAATAAAATTAAAAAGAATATTTCTTTATAAAATCTCGGGCTGTTACAGCCGCCCCTAGACCGGGCCGCCCCCCCCCCCCCCCCCTGTGGGCTGAGGTGCCCAGTTGTGGGCTGCCATATTCTAGTCGGGCCTACCATGCAGGCTACCTCCCTTGGGGGTCGTGCCAGACCTCAACCTAGTGGTCCAAGTTTTCCATGTCCTAGCCCAGACCCTGTTGGGTTGGGACAGTCTGACCGGGTCGGACCGGACTTGGGCCACAATGGGCCCATAATCACATAAAGGGCCATATCTTGAGAACTGGAAGTCTGATTGACATACCTTATATGGCATTGGGATCCTTGGATCAAGATGGTCTTTTTTGATTTACTCCTCATGAGTTTTGGAGACAGTTGGAGTACATACGAGTTCGATCGAACATGAATCCAACCGGGCCCCCTATGCTAAAACGCTTATAACTCACAGATCGGGTGTCTGATTGAAACACCATCAATCGTGTTGGGTCCCATAAGATATGATGTTCTTTTGGGTTAATCCATTGTGAATAATAGTGATGGTATAGGTATGACCAATATCTAGAGGGAAGATTCTATGGAACTCAAGTGCAACGAGTGCAAGGAATCTAGTGGCTGGCAGTAGGTGGAGGTTGGAGAAAGGTCATGTGGAGCTCAACACTTATCTATCTTGTTTGGTTCAGTGCATACTGATCCTGTGTGGATCAACGCATACCGATCCGTTGTGGGTAAGGTCCTATATTGGTCAGCGCTCAGCGATCCTGTGTGGGGCAGCGCATACCAATCCTCTGTGGGCCAGGTCTTGTGTGGTTCAGTGGGGATTACTGACCTATTGAATCTGGTCTTTTCAAGTCCAGTGTGGATCATTGCGGGGGTTAGTACCTATCGATCATGTGTGGATCAAACACTGTATAGTCATAATCAGTGCCTCTTGACAGAATAAGATGATCGAGATTCATGACTAATCATCTGTACATATATACATCACTGAAAACTTGGTTTGAGCTACGACTCATTGTGAGTGGTCTTTACTTTGTGAGTTGGATTGAGGTTATGCAACGTGGTACTATACCTGTGCGGTAAACAATCTTCATGGTGTTACATGTGTGGTAGTTGTACCTTCATGGTGTTACCTGTGTGTTACTTCTAGCTTCATGGTGTTATCTTTGTGATGTTACCTTCATGTTGTTATCTTTGTGGTGTTACCAGTGTGGTACTTATACCTTCGTGGTGTTAATTGTGTTGGACTTCTACCTTCATGGGGTTACCTAAGTGGAACTTCTACCTTTTTTGTGTTACCTGTCTGTCACTTCTACATTCATGATGTTACCTTTTTGGTATTCGTCCCTCTTGAATGAGATGAGTATATCTTGATAACTTAGGTATATGTATGGGCATATACCTAAGTAGGGTTGATGTTCATTGCTTCATGCTTTGTCGTTTTTACTTTTTGGAACTCTAGGAGACCTATGAGGGTCTTAGGGTCCCTATTGAGTATCGTTATACGAACCCTAGCACGGGCTTCATCTGCACCTTATTGTATCATGTGCTGACATCAAAAATCATTGATCAAGGTAGAGGGAGCTAGGATTTGATGGTTCTTGGAGCTAGGAATGGATGGTTCATGGTGCTAGACCTTTTGGTGTCATGTGACGCAGGGACTACTGAACAAGAGCTATAACTACCCCCAGGTTGGATCCTCGGTGTTCAATCTAGGAGCTGTTTTATACCTTTTTGTTGCATTTTTACTTTTGAGTGGTACTTGATCTTTTTTAGTTGGTCTTGTATTCCAGCCCCTTTACATTACCCACTATTTTTACAGCAGTAGTTTACTTTGTAGTTATATCTAGTTGTGTTCTAGTCTGTGTAGTTACTTCTTGTTATGTCCTTGTACTGTGTGTCTTTGTGTCTCTATGGTAAAAAGGCAATGCCTTCTCATATTAGGGATATTCATTTCCAGTGCTAGTCTCTAGCTCCTGGCCTATGGAAGGAAGGCTTGGGGTAGTCACAGCACGATCCTTGAGGGATGGATCATGACAAAAATATATCTCTGAGTTTCATCAGACCTTTTCAGATCCTTAGTAGAGTTGGAGAGCTATAATGATGCTTAGATAATTCCCCATAGATTCACTAGGTGCACGATGTTTTCCAGGCTTCACAGTTGAGGAGATACGAGCATGACCCATCGCACATCCTTGATTGGGTAGAGATGTACATTGATGATGTGGAGATGTTTGTGGAGTTCCCAGTGGATATATAAGAACAACCTGATCAGGTCCCTCATGGACAGTTGATTCCTCTGGTGTTCTTTTGGTGGCTTTACTAGAATTTATAAGAGAGAGCATGGGAACGATAGGCTCAGTTTTGTGCTCATTACCCCCATTTGTTTGAGTATCCATTAATTTGGATTTTGGGGACATAAATACCTAAGGAGTAGAGAATATAATGTTCCCTAAATTCTATGTAATTTTTTAAAATTATGTGGAATTATTTTGAGACCATATTCTCTAAAATCATGTGATTCTGGGAGCTGATGATCCCGGAATGGAATTTTGAACATTTTTTGTTTTCTCTTAAGTAAATGTGTGAGTAGGTTTTATAACATTCGAATTATTCCTCAGATCAAAAATATGATGGTACTTTTGAACTTGTGATGCCTATATTCACTTAGAATGAACTAAAATTCGACCAGTAATGGTCGTAAGGAAAAGATATTTTTCAAACTCTTTGGAAAGTAATACAAATATCTTAGAAAGTGTTATTTTATTTTCCTTCACACTGTTGAGAGGTGTACGGCGACACTACAGTGCGGAAATGAGGTGATAATGAGACACATTAAATGAGGATCATAAGTTAATCATTTGTGAATGTGGAACCACTACAATTTTCCACAGTAAAACGTCATAACGATGCAACATCGCAGCATAATAGAAATGATATGATGTGTTTCCTTTTATTAAACTAACATATTGGAGAGATGATAATTAAACCCTAGGGATTCTCTGATGGACCTACGATAGAATTACACTCCAATGAAGAGGAAAAACCCTAAGAAACCCTCACCAATGATGAATGTTTGAGCCTTGTAGTGCAGTGAAAAATCTTGTAGAGAATGAGGTCGGATCTGGGATTGGATGAACGGTGAAGAATGATAGACGATCATTGGTTGATGATGACTTGGATCATCATCCATCTCCTTAAACATATATAAATCTAGTTAGGGAATTATTTTTGCTCGAAATCTCTATTATTCATTTTTAAAATAACAAAAACAGATCAACCCACGAAAAGGTTGATTCGTGGATTGGGTGTTCCTGTGGGAGGGTTATTTCCTTAGGGTTTTCAATAGTGATTGTTTATAACATGATATAAATGTGATACCAAAACTCCACTATTTCAATCATATAATGAAGATGGTGCATCCCAACATGAACAAGTCTTGATCCCTTCCACCATGTACGTAAATCTAGGAATAATTCAGATAATGATTTCAATGAATGTTCTATGTCTTGGTATTTAAGGTGGGAGCCCAACGATCCCATAGACGATGATGGATAAAGAAATAGACAATTGTAGAAATGCTGGTTACCCATATAAGGAAGCATCGGAATGTCGGCGGTGTCCATGGGAAAAGGAGGCAGTCCATGGCAGGGGCATAGGGCCACGACCAGCAGCTCGTGGTAGCATGGAAGTGTAGCACTGAATGACACCGGGTGGAGGGGTAGCCCGCATCTGGGCCACTAGGTCGAGTTGGAAGCATGCTGTAGATCAATGAAATTTGGGAGGACCCATAGACCACATTGTGAGATGTGTTGGACCAAACAAACATGGGAGATCTTTGTCTCTATGACCGAGATTGGTTTGTTACACAGACCAGTTAAATGGGAAGGCGGCCGTAGTTGGTGTTGTCGGGTGACGAACTGGATGCGGCTAAGCCGCGTCTAGGAGAGAGAAGTTGACCCACCTCATTAGGCTAGAAAAAGCATGTTTGTCGGGCTAAACCCACTGCCTAATGGGATGGACCCAGGCTGGACTAGATTCGGGTCAGGTCGGGTCAACCAGACCTGGTTGGTCCGGACAAGCACCCATCATGCCCACTTTTGACTGAAATTCATGTAACTACCACACAGGGTATACAATTGATGCACCGTCTACAGCACGAGTACACTTTAGATTAATATGTCCTTCTGAGATACTCTACATGTGTTTTGTTGTGGTTTTCCATATGTCTGGGTTGGATCAGACTTCAATTCAATTAGGCCATTTTTACAAAATTGTCCATATCTTACAGACCAGGTGTCTATTAGAAGTGTTAATTGTAGTGTTAGGATCTTTATGACAGGACGGTCCTTTTGGTTACTATAGGTTAGACTTTCGGGATTTTGATGTAAGACAGATGGCTTGAGAAGGATATCCTCCCAGAATCAAGCGTGATATGTGTGGGAATCTAGTGGTTGTCTGTGATGTGATGAATGAGAGAAAACCTTCAAGGATATGCATTAGAGGGAACCTTCGTGGATCTTATGTAGAGTGACACTTCATGGAATAACATGAGAGTGAACCTTTGTGGATCATCATGAGAGCTACCCTTCATGGATCAGAAAGAGATCAACCCATCATAGATCAACAAAAATATCACACCTTGTCGATCATCAGTCGAGAGACCCTTTGTGGATCATTAGCATAGCCTCTGAACTAAATAAGATAATCTTGCATTACGGATAATCATCTTTAATTCTATAAATAAGTTATACCTTTTGTGAGTTGTGTATTTTTCTCTGTTCTTAACTATGATATCATGCTTTGGGGAGTTTTACTTTTTGGATTTTGGTGAGACCTGAGTTGTACATGGGGTCTGTACTTGGTATTTTTTTACTCACCCCCATCTGGGCTTTTCCCGCACTTGTTGTGTCTTATAAATATGACAATAATCATTTATTGGGATATTGGGAAGCCAGAGAATGATAGTGCACAATGGTGGATCGATAGATGTGGTGTGTTTCATTGACTGTTGATTGTGAAATATACCTAACCTAATATAAGATCATTTGCTGATGACCTCTGTAGATTGTACATTCTTAGTTGTACCTTACATTCTCTTGGGCTTCTATTCCGTCCCCTTTTACATTTTGCAGTACTTGTACTTGTTGTTGGTTCTAGTTTCACCTTACTTTCTGTAGTATGGTCTTGGCATGTGTGTACATGTTGAAAGGAAATGCCTTCCATTTTTGGGGAATGCCTTTTTGGTGCTTGTCCCCAGCCCATGGCCTATTGAAGTTTGGGGTGTGGTTTTCATTGCACAGGCCATAGGGGATGGGTCGTGATATCCTCAAGTAGTGGAGTTGTGTTGTCTGAATCCCATTTGATTGAACATGGTAGAGAGTTATTATCATTGGGGTTCACCATTGACCAATCCCATATTGAGATTCAGTAAGTGAATCTTTACTAAAATCACTTATAGATGAATATAATGTTATAGAAGTTTACCACCCATTCGACGTTAGATGAACCATCCCACAAACCTACAAACATCATAGTATTTACCCTTATGGAACATGTTCGTGAAATATGGTGACATGTGTTCAGGCCTTATTGTAACCTCCATTGTGAAAATTTATTTATTCCATTAATTCCTTATAGGAATATATTCTGTTAGTTAAAAAATTATTTGAGTTTTATTTGACAATTTTATTTGAGGACAAAAATAACACACAATTGTATTGTTATTTTCAAAAATATATCATCTTTTTACAATAAATAATGGAATTTTGAATAGGATTTTATTTAATAAAATCGAATTTTCAAAAATATAAAAATAAATAATAAATGTGAAAATCATTTTTGAAAGGCCTAATTTATTTTAAATATGTGTCTTATGTTTGATTGTTCCTTAAACCCCACTCTTATTAAATAAAAAATTGTTTCATATTTAAAAGTTTAAAATAAAATATTAATAGATTTATTCAAGGAAAATAAAAATTATATTATAAATTTTAATGTCGGAATTTGTTTATGATGAATTTTTAATAAATTTATAAAATAATTATTACTTTTATTTCATGTAATCTTTAACAATTCATGTATTATGTAAAAACAATAATCTAATGATTAAAATATTAAGAAAACCCTCCTACCCACCACTATAAAAACCACCCAAACTCCCCTATTATCTTCACTCCACTCAAGCCATGTTCCTACCCAAAATTCTAACCAAATATCTCCCCAATATCTGCCCCCACATCCATCATCCCTTGGTCTCCTCCAAATTCCAAATCCACTCCCCTTAATAGACTCTTAAAGATGATTAAATCAAGAAGAAAATTCCAATGTTCATTTCCATCATTTTGTTTACATGATAATTTCTTCACTTTTCCTTCCAATCCTCTACTCATCCAAATGGTTTGAGTACTCTAATAAAATACATGTATTAGAATTTTTTATGCTAATTATATCATTCATTATCATATCTTCTTTCCCCTACTTCTATACGAAGGAAATGAAAACATCGTCTGAGATGTGTTAATTTATCCCATTCAAGGAAGACATGTTATCCGTTTCTATTAACGTCATAAATTATGTTCATGAAACCATTTTTATCATTGAAACAAATATTAAAAATTTATTTTATTTTATATTATCTTCAAAAAACATTTTTCACACATGTTGTAAAATAATTATACAAAACAAGTTAATTGTGTGAAAAATAAAAAAATAATCTAATAGTTTATCATTCATGTTTTATATAATGACTCACCTTCACATAAAATAACAAAATGAATTTTATAACCATGTAATATTATTGATTATAACTAATGTCAAATAAAATAAATTCTGGTAATCAATTTTGATCCTTTATTTTTCTCCGAACATTAATATTATTGAATCAATCATTAAATACAAGGAATAAAATGCTCCCATATTATGAAATAGAACCGCTTAACTAATCTAAACGACATTAATGTAATTAATAAGGTTATAATAAATCAATATCATGTAATTGAGGTTCTATAATTAATAATTAATGATCCTAATTTGATTATTCATGTCATTATGATCAAGCAAAGAACACTAGGAACATAAGGTTAGGGATCCTCTCTTTCTCACATTTATTCAAGAATCTATTCTATGTAATGTCCTTTTATGGGTAGTTACTAATGATGGGGTATTCTTTCAAACCTCCCTTATACATCCATAATTATGTATAAATGATGATAACCACCTTTTCTCTCACATTAATCCTCCCAATGTACACATGATACCATGCTGATAATCCGTATGGGATTCTACCCGAACATCCTTTATTTTTTGGGGTTTCTATGTCCTACAATATAAACTAATTAAGCTATATACTCAATTTATGTACATATTATAAATCATGTGTATAATAAAAAAACTCATGTATCATGTTCTATTCAATACTCTATTTCAGGAATACACATGTTTTCAAATGATTCCATCCTCAATACATATCGATAAGAAAAGTCGTTTTAAGGGAACTACCAGACTCCATACACAATTTAAATTGAACTATACTATATATCATATTCCACCTTTGTTTTTATATAACTAATGTTTTTATATGAAATAATTCTTGGTTCACATCTAGTTTTGTAAAAAATATTATTCCCTTTTCTATTTTTAATGCTTGTTAGTGTTTTTCTTAAAACTGCACTAAAATGCTTTAATGATAAAAATTATTATATACTATTTTCACATTATGTCACAACTATTTTAAATCAGTAACCATTATATAAGCCTATATTACCTTATTAATGTCCATTTATTTTCTAATTATTTTCTTTCATGGACACTTTAATGATACACCCATTCATTATGCTTTATGACATGATTATGATACCCATTTCATTCCATGGGTGTCCTGATGTTTATGATTGTATATGTATTATTTTATATGGTTAAATAATATTCATTAATATGTTATTATGGGTTCACCCAAATTTTGGTCCAATTCATTGGGAAAAGTTTAGACTCATGAGACATAATGTGCAATGGTCTTAGCGGTAATCCTTGACTCGTGCCACTCTGTGCAATGGTCTTGGTGGTTAACCATGACTTGTGATCCTCTTTGTACAATGATCCTTGAATTGTGGTAAAATCAAGATTTATGTTTCTACCACATTAGTAGTAATTCATGTTTATATGACCCAGTGATAATGTTTTATGATTCCTTGTGTTCCATGCCTTTTTTCACTATGTCATTCCTTCTAACCCATGGGTTAAGGTTTTATTACTATGATTTTTTCCTTCTTGGGATTTTAGATCATCACTTTATTCATGTGATCCCCATTGTACCCTTTGTAGAAGTATGTGGTCAAAAAAAGTTATGATATTTTTATGAAAATTAAATAAATATGCGTTTTTAATTCCATTCTTTTTAAATTTATATACCTAGTCTTCAAATACACTAGACTTCACGATCCATTGCATGTATTCTGATGTATAATTATGCTTAAAATCATGTAAGGTTTTCTATAAAAGGATAGAGTCACTATATGTGTTATAGGATGGCATTGTAATGATGGATAATTATGGATTAGCTATAATAGATAGCAATGAATGCCCTTTTGGTGGAGGATATGTTGGTACCAAATCAGTATCACCTCCAGGGGAGGAAACCTCATCTTCTACCTTAGCTCATGTTGGATTTTATTTTACTATAATGTACATCCTCACCCAGTTCTAGTTCAATCCTACATGAATAATTATATTGTACATCTTATTGGGATAACATAATCATTCATGGGTATATATGTATAAGAAACCTATGTGGTGTGACAAGATGGTGGCATAAAAACGCCCCTTTAAGATACTATATTAGTCAGTGACCCAAACATGGATCTATGAGAAGGAAATGTGTTGTATGATGAGTTATTAATGAAGGATAATACATGTAAGGACCTATATTTTTTTTTCAAGACACAACTCCCCCATGCTCAAAGCATTTGAAATGTATGGAACTTAAAGAATGGCCAGTGATGTGAGGTCGATGGGATATGGTCAAGGTTCACTTTTGTGATGTTTATATATACCAGATATCATTTATGAATGACCATACCAAAAGAAATATTTCAGCATGGTCAGGCTGGTGGAGGGTGAGAACATGTGGTGGGGCGGAAGGTTAAGGGTAAAAGATTTATCATTGGTAGAATTATTTGATCGTGAGAGAACATAATATATCACATATGAGAAATAAGATCAACATCATGGATTCCCTCGATATATACCAATATAATAGTTAATAAAATTTTAATGTGCAATGAAACTCTAAATGATAGTATTATAAAGTCTGAGTGTCGACCTGGATAGAATTCAGCAGATGGGTCTATCCCAACAACTCATGCAACTCTCTGATAAGTTATAGCCACTCTAGGATATATGAATCAATAATTTGGAAACTCAGCTAGTTTTTGATATGTGAAAATAATCCTTGCTTGACATTATATGGGTTTCACTAATCAAATACAAGGAACCATCTTTGATGAGTTCATCCGACTATGGGAGATGGATGTTGTTTCTATCTATCTACAAAAGTTGATGGTTCATATGACATGATAGTAAGTGATGATGGTGTTGTGGTGGGTACCATCCAAGAAATAATATATTAAATGGTTTATATGATAGACGATGAGGTTATATTACAAAAGTGGGTGGATAAAAAACATGTTTTTGAATGATATAATGAGATAATATCAACCCCACATGAACATGATTAGTGGTAGGATGCTCCTATATGGGATAAATAATGTGGCACTTATCAGGAGAAATACCATCCATTTGTCATGTCACAACCCATCCCCGTATGTTGTACCCCTCCTAGGTATAAAATGTGAGAATGGAGATAGTGACACATGTGTCCAACCTCATGTAGGCCCTGGGTCGGCGACAAGCAATGAGGGTGTAGTAAACAGACAAATATGAGGTTTTACCCTATTAGAGAACACATGCGGAAGATATAGATAAGATAATCACCAACCAACTCAATTTCAGATGACAATATAAAATAAATATTCTGTACACATATGTAATTTCTAAAATGAACTACTAAAATTGAAACAGGAAACTGCATGTAACAAAAGAATTTAAAAATAGTAGGGACCACAATGCCCGAACAACTCTAGAATCACAAAGATAATAGTAACCAGTCTAATCTTAGACTTTCTCCTCGTGACCTAAAAATAGTATATATATAAATAGGGTGTGTATAACATTATATTCATTTGTATCATCCGTAGATCCTCTCATGAAAAAGTAATGAAGGCATGGAAAAGCTCAATGAACAACAAGTGAATGTGACTCATCACCTAAATAGGTATAATATGTTCAAAGCCTTGCCATGGATACACAATCCATGTATCACATTAACGAGCATCGTTATCACGAGGATGGTAATGTATATATTTATAAAGACCCAAGATATAGCACAGTGGGTATCCTCGGGGTCACTCTCTTGGAATCAGTGTCGAATGACTAAGTGGTTGTTCCGAAAATATTTTTGTATTTTTAAATATTTTGAAAACTGAAAAACAAAACTCCTAGGAAATCACTAATTAGTTCTGAAGAGCACAGTGGAGTGTTAAAAATTGATGTAAAATTGAAAAAAATATAGACACATGACAAAACAATGAAAAGAAATCTCGTGCAAACACCACACAAGGAACATAACATACAGATGATACCAAGACATGGAAGAAAAAAGTCAGTGTAAATCAGACTAGACCCAGATTAAATCACCCTATAATCCATATCCTATATCAACATAAGATATTAATGAACAATTCTCAAATTTGATCAGTGCATGACCGATGTCTCGAATCACACACCAATCTCCTCAAAAAAAATTAAACACTCAATCATCGATGTTATTCAACACTCAAGCATTCCCCCGAACTGCAAGGTGATTCACCTAGAAAAGACATTCTGGAATAAAATTTTCACATGCCAGAATGACTCCACTTAGATCATAACATTACACAACCAATCTAGATTCACAGTTCAAGAAATCAAGATACGAATGGGAGAAGAAATTAAGAATGAAATTAGGTTATCTTCTTATGCAAGATATTTCTCTCACTCAATCTAACTCGCAGATGTGATCTACCAAGGTGAATAAAAATAATGTGATCACATTAATGTTTGGATCTCTAGATTGTGCTGGGTTTCATAAACTGGATCTAGCCCCGCAAGTTAGATCTCCATTTCTGTATATTGAAAATCACAACACGCATCAAGGATGGATGAACGACACAAAAAAATGAAACAAACATCACAATTCAATTAATTAAACATGAAACACTATGAGACTATTTAAAGACTCAACATAATACACCAAAAAAATAATGTTAGAAGGATGGATGAAATGGAGCAGTGGGAACCAGTCTCTAGGTCGAAGATGATCCCAGTCCGTGAGATGTGGATGGAATGGATAGTGAATGGAAGGGGAGTCTCCCCCATCCAAAATGGAATTATGCCCTCCCTCGGCCATGTTCTCCTTCTTGCTGAGAGGATTGGAGGTATTATTATTCAAAGAAACTAAAAAAAATAGAGAAAAATGACAGGACAAAAATCCATGTGGCACACTTTCATTTTCACGTAACCAGCTTTTATGTGAACTCCCTGTAAGTGCATACAACCCTGGCAATGAACTTGAGAATATTCTCACATCATTCCCGCAAACTTCTTCATTTATCATCGCTTCTACGAGAAGCACCCCCTGCATGATATAATATAAAACACAAAAAATGCACGTGAGTAAAATAAAAAATAAAATTAAATAGTTATATAATGTATATTATATCACAACTTAAAATTAATTAAAATAATTATAACAATATATATTTTATATTGTCTAAAATTATTATTTCTAATACAAGTTTGAATAACTATGATATTAGTTTAAAACATATATTATTATGATATATAAAAGCTTATATACTATTATTATTAAATGATTATTAATATTGTATATTTAATCATATATATAACATAATACATATATTATATTATATAATATGATAAAATAGAATAAAAACTAAACTAATAAATGAAATAAAAGATGAAATGTGGGGTCGTGTGGTTTTGATCACCGAGGGAGAGAAAGGGGGTCGGTGTAGGGAGAAGAGGGATGCGAGGTGATGTGGGCTTGGGTGTAGGAAGGGTTGTTGTGGTGAGGTATTCATCTGGATAGTAGGGAGAGGGGAAACTGGTGAGGTTTTTTAGGGAGGTTCAGCCAGTTTCGGGGGTTCAATGTGTGCGGGTATTCCAGTAGGGGGTGACGACAAAAGAGGGTGGAGCGATGCGTTCTCAGCCGGAATGGGAGGTCAGGCCACGACAAGGTGGGGATGACTCCGGCGTAGGGGGTGTGCAGTGGATCTAGTGAGGAAAGGCCGCACAACGACTTGGGGTGGATTTGGCCGGTGGGATGCAAAGGGCGGTGAGTGGTGAGGGTGTGGGTTCAACTAAGTAGAGGCATCTCCAGCCACCAATTTCATATAGAGTGTGCATATTGGGGTCCTGGTTCACCCGAAAGAGCACTTCAGATCATAGAAAATTAGGGATTCTTATCTACTCTCATTTCTCACTTATTCGGTTGTATTTTTGTGATTCGTTGATTTTTTTGGGTTCGAGTCTGCTACTGGATTGTTGAAATTCCACTTCTGTTGTGGTTTATATTTCTACCATCCTCTTTGTTGATTATGTTGTTGAATATGTTTGATTTGTTGTGATGCTGGTGGCGTTGCGTGGATGAGGGTGAAGCAGAGGGAACTTATTGAGACATGCTATAGTGAGGACGCGGTGAGTGGGGGTGCAATACGGCGGCAACGGTTCTGAAATGGCACCATAATGATTGGAGGGGGAATGGTGGAATAGCAGGAAGGAGGCATCGCGAGTGTGTCTCACGGTCTCACCGTGAGTAAAACAGTGAGATAGAAACTGGAATAGTGGGAATATGTGAGACATGAATGAGGTGGACACGGTGACACCATAATGGAAACTATGTCACTGTAAGAGAGTGCAACTAAAACACCTACAAAATATATAAAACACAAATTAAATAGATAAAACTAAAAAATATATTAATAATATATTAAATTAAATTATATATAATATAATTAAATAGTAAATAAAAAAAGTTAAATAATAAAATTAATTACGCTTTATTGAAATGAATAAATATATTTGTATTATAAACAATTTAATTTATGAACTTATCAAAATAGTTAAAATTACAAGCCTAAAATTATTAACCAATTAATTAAATAATTACTTCTATTATATTATTAAAATTTTAATTAAATAAGATTAAATTGTCATAACATATTAAATTATTTAATGTCTAATGACTAAAATGAAATATTAATTTACAATTTAAAGAATACAGAATAAATTATTTAATTAATGAATTAAAAATTATTGAAACAAATAACAAAATGAATTAATTAAATGAAATTAAAATAACAACTAAATTTTATTATTGAAAAACTATAAAAAATAAACAACAAAAACACACTTCTAATACAATTATTTTTTATAATGTAATTTACCAAATACAACAATTGATAAATATTAAACAAAATACAATAGTTTGATATTAAAAATTCCACAAAAATATAAAAAGGAATGTGGAAAAGAGCATGAAAACACTATCACATCACACATTCAAAAGTGTATAATATAATAAAGAATATAAGGGGTACTCAGCTACCACTTGACCAGTAGTTTTCTACTTTTCCTCAACGTCAGATATCCTAATCATCTCTATCCAAAAAATCTTTATTGCATACAACTGGGCAAAGCACCACAACATGCACCTTATAGAGCACAACCACCATGTACATGAAATAAATGTAAGCAAGTAGTTTCGAGGATCCACAACAACCCTCATAACGTGTATCATATGTTGGGTACTATACCTCATTCCATTATAACCCATACACCATGTAATGATCCTCAACCTATTATAGATTATACATGTTACAGCTATAGTAGTCCATAGAAAACAATATCCAGAATATATGTGTATGAAGAACAACAATTTATTACATCCCTCTACACTCATAAATGGACAAAAAATAACTATTGTGCCTACCACCACGTATAACTATTGTGCCTACTACCACATTTACTATATTTCATGACCAAACAATGTGCACAACCTAGACTTAGACTCAGCTGTATCTAACATATCTCAGACTCCCAGCAACTATTACTAAGAGTAAGAATCATATTAGCACACAATAATTTATTGATGTAGATTAGAATACATTAATCCTTTTATCACTTTCATGTTAAAGTAATAAATTCATTAACCATTAATTATCTATTATTAATTCCACATTACATTTTATTAGCAGCACACATAAGGTTTCATTCCATCCATGAAAAAACAATCCCAGTCTACAACTTCTCAAAAATATTACCTCAACATTACATCCCAGAATGCACCAAATCCATTCGTTAAAATCATTTATTTAATAATTTGTTAACATATGTTTTTACTTTCCCATATACTCGGTTATTCTAGAAGAAAAATCTATACTACTAAACACATGGGGGATCAACACGGTGAGTAGATGAACAACCCATAAAGTCTTTTCTACCTATAAATGTAGTGTATATCAATACTCCCTCAAAAATATAATCATTGAAATCACGTAGCATACCCCACGTGTCATCGGCCATTTAGGAAGGGGGGAATAAAATACCAGTTTCCTTGAGTAGTGGGGACAATAATGCTGATAAAAAAACAACAGGATTCATAAAACATCAAATCATTAAATAACTGACAGGTTGCATCATCTCTGGTGTCCTCCCCAACTCCCACATGCATAAAAAGAGGCATATCTTCTATCTATGAGTCAGCATCTACCACAACCAATGTTCCTCCCAACACCCACATATCAGAACAACCATCTAGGCTCACATCACATCATAAGAAGAATGAAAACAATCATAGTATCAATTGGTCTCTTGGCCGATAAACAAGGAATCCAACCTTCATACACAATGAGCACTAATGGATCCAAAAGCACAAGGAACATGGCCTGTAATGAAATATGGTAACTTAGAACCCTACCCATAATTATCTTTTATCAAACTATCAGTTTTTTAATCCATCTAGATTTAACTAATTTTTTATTTATAGGTTCCAACTACATGCAGCCAAAATATTAAGCTATCAAAAATTAACTAAACATTTAATTTACAGGATTGTAATTTCTAATCAACAGTCATCAACTTGCCTCTAGATAATCAATTGATTCAAATAATCATTCTTACTACAACAACCACTACATTCATCTACATGCTTATTTATATTTGAAAATAAATAAAATTAATCCCTGTTTATTTTCTTCACCAATTTTTCTCATGAACAACATGGTAATGAAGGAAATCATAGATATAACACTATCTAAAAAAACAAGAGGCAATAACATACAATTGATACCAATTTATTTTACATGTTCAAATATTTATTATGTAGATTTCATTATGATCCAGTGGGATAAAACAATCAAACTCTATAATTTCACATAAATGTATAATGAAGTCATGAATCCATTACATCAAAAGTTTTCCAATGCTCTTTTCATGAAAATAGTATTGAAAAACCAATACCTATCACTTATCCTGGAGGACTGCATCCACCCGAGGATGCATATATAACACCAAAGTAGCCAACACCCAAGAAAACTATATTATGAACATGGAGATCACATGAAAGAATATGGAAATGTGTAACAGAAGGACAGGAACCACTACGAATGATGTTAGATCATGACTTATATCAATTAACGATCGATATTTCTTGGTTGCACCAAAACAAGGGATGTCCATGTAGCAAGAATAACTTCAAAGGGAACACATCCAAGGTGGAAAGCTTGATCACATGACTCCCATGGGAATAAGTAATGGTTCAAGCATCTCACACTGGGGAATAAGAAGGAAGAACATGGGATGAAGATATCTAATCCCATTAGAAAATTTAATGGAGAAGTAGTTTATGATATACTATATTTTCCATTAAAATAATATGCCAATAAACCACATGGTTTGACAAATCAAAATACTATGGAATTTTATAAAAAACAATGATATGATTTAACAACCATGAAACAACTTCAATCCCACATAAATATTGTCTTTAAATTATTTTACATCAATTAATGGAGTCAAATGGTAAATGCTAGGAAATATGTAAAAATCAGTAAATTTGAAAAAGCAAATGAAATAGTTCTGGAAACATTGTTAATGAAAAATATTTGGTGCCACTGATTCGGTGTTACTTCTTTTATGCTACAATTTTTGTTCTATAGTTTTTGTTTTACTGTTTTTGTGCTACCATTTATTCGTCACTATGTCTGTGCTAGTATTTTACTTCCATCATTTCTGTGTGACCATTTATGTTCTACCATTTCTATGCCACCATTTATGTGATACCTTTTCTATGCCACCATTTTTGTGCTACTATTTCTATTGTAGAATTTTTGTTCCACCATTTCTGTGTTATCATTTCTGTGTTACCATTTCTTGATACAATTCGTAAATTTTCAAAATTTTATCACATCATTTCATGAAACTGTTTCATGAAATAGTTTAAGAATTTTAAAAATTAATTGACTCCGTTTTGTGACACCATTTCATGAAGTTGATTGGAAATTTTGAAATGTACATGACATCGTTTCGTGACAGTGTTTCATGGAACAGATTGAAAATTTGGTAATGTGTTGGGGATAAGCCACCGTGACCACTCAGAACACCTCAAGAACTAGATTTCAGCAAAGATATGAACTAGAGATGTTTGTTACATTACAATAGGTACCTCTCAAAACATTCTCACCTTCGAGAATCCGAAACCAACCCATAAAAAACCATAAAAAGGTGTATGGACAACCACACATCGAGATACCTCTCAATTCTATCACCATAAATAAGATATCAACAACTTCATTCAAGGATCAATGTAAGACCTTTCAGAAACTACAAATATCTCAAAAACAACCATCTTAGGGGAGGTACCCCTCGATGGTTTCATGAAACATAAGAAAAAAAGAAATCTATCTCATAAATAGGAATGTTCTACAACAACAAAGAAAACATCATTACCAAAAAACTAAACATTAAACAACTCGGGGGTACAGAGTGAATATATTTGACTCACATTCCCAAGTACGCTCCTACATGGCTCTATGTTGCCACAAGACATGGACCAAGGGGATAACATTTCCATGTAACACCTTTCCCTTGTGGTCCTAGATATATACAAACCTCTCCTTGAAAGTCACATCATTATAAACATCGATCTATACCAAATCAATGATGTGGGAGTCATCATGAAGATAAAAATGGAGATGTGACACATGAATAAAATCATATCTCCATGTCATATACAGGGGAAGTGATTCATGACATGCTATAGATCAAAAACGAGATAACACCTCGAAAGGCCCAACAAACTGGGTAGAAAGATTAACCCCATGAGAAAACGATCACTACCCATGATGGGGAGTCACCTTCACAAACACATGAACCACTAAGTCAAAATCTAAAGGACTCCACCAATGTTTGACATATTATTTTTGAGGATCATGTACTTCCTTCATCATCACACAAATCACCTGAACCATCTCTATCATATTCGGAACATATTCCAGTCAAAGGATTTCTAACTCTCTGCCCCCAGTCCAACACAATGGATAATGGAATGGTCTACAATACATGGCTTCAAAAAGTGCCATACTGATGGTGGAGTCGAAACTATTATTCTAGTCTAACTCCACCAAGGGTAAGTGTTTAATAACTCTAATTTTTCATATATTATTTGTAAATATTATATGGAATTATTATGAGACCCGGCGTGGAGACATAAAGTCATTCCGAGGCCTGGTGGGCCCAAAATGGTGATTTGAAACTTTTTCGTTATGTGAGTTGTCTTGTGTGTGTAGTTGTGGAAGCTTCCAAATAGATGCCTAAATTAAAAGTATTAGGGCTCTGTTGCATCTGGGATGACTACTTTTACTATGAATGAGCCTATCCTTGACTGGTGTGTGTTGAGGGAAAAAAGGTAATTTCCCAAATTTTTTAGTAAAATAAAATAAAATTAAATACTTTGAAAAGTATATTTTATTTTATTTGGAAATTTTTTCTGTAGGGAAATGACAGGGAAACTATTTTGATAATTAATGACATGGTATTATGACTAGGAAATGGAAACACTGAATCCTTAATGACGCATCATAATAGAAGGACGAATCTCATTCCCTCATTCTAATAGTTTAATTAAATTTTGTTATTTTGTTAAATATTGAGATAAAATATGGAAGAATCATGGAGATTTGGAGAAAACCATCAAGAAAAAAGGACGGAGAATCAAATTTTTGAATTGTTGTGCCAATAGAGTTGATGGATCTCGGCAACGATGGCATTGTGATCCCTTTGTCAATGATCAAAACCTTCTCGAGGTAGGTCTTTATTGATTTGTTTTGTTTCCATGTTCATTGATTAAAGGATGATCGTGGATCAACCCATGAACATGATGATTCGTGGATTGTGTGTTCTTGTGTGAGGGTTATTTTTTTTTCTTTTGTGTTTAATTTTGTTATTGATTGGGATATTTTTTTTATTATCATTTGATTCATTATGTTTAATCCTTATAATGGGAGGGAATCGACGTAGTAATGAACAATGTCAGAGGTGAATCCCTCTTTGGTTTATTGATTTCATCTTCCTTATAAACATCATGTTCTTCGCATTCTTCATGGGGCGATGAACAATATTTTTTTAAGAGTTTGTTTCACAACACAATAATCCCAAATTGGAGATCAAACATCACAATGAACCAGCAGAGTTGTGATGGCGATGGAAGACAATGAATAGAATCAGAAAAAAGAGGATCATTTTTTGAGCGTTCTTCATGTTGGGGGATCAAAGCAGGTTATTGGGGATGATCAGATGCCCGAAAACAATGGTAAAAATATTAAATCATTTAGGAGACCTAGAATCTGGACATTTGTTGCGATTAGATGGCCAAAATAAGGACTGGGGGGTACCTGATGCGCGGAGGAGAAAATTTTCTATTTTGGAGATTTCCAGAACACATAGTTTGTATCCCGATGAACAAGTAGTGTGGACCAGTGGAAGCAGCTAGGGTTTTCATACTACACATGAGGAAGATCACGACGTTCCTCCAGGGAGACCCGGCATGTGGACTCCAACCAGCGACAGATGGAGTCTCGAGAAATAGGAAGCATAGACAGGACGTGGGACCACATCCACATGGCATGTGGGTCGTTACATGGGGATAGACATGTATCTCGAAAAATACCTAAACACTGGGTGGAGTACACACCATGTACTCCAACACTTGGCCATGCAAGGCCAACAACACATGTCACCCTATGTACCGATTACAAGGGTTGACACACATGGGTGGCAGCTATGTACGGGCCCATGGGCAGCGTACAAGGAGCGAACCCTAGATATCATGATACAGTGTGTGGTATTTCTTACAGATTGTATAGTTGTGTTTTACCTAAAAATCCATACGACATGTATCTTTGAACCTGGGTAGTACACAAGTTCGGACGAAACAACGTGTGACACTTCTACACACCGTGTACATCTCAGTACATGGTTTGATCTCCATGTTCATCATTCTGTGGATAGGTTATCTTTTTGTTAGTGGCCCATTTTTCTCAATTATCTGAAGGTCTATTATTGTTTCCATTCACATTAGTATGATCCATTCAGCAGGACATTCCGAGATAGAGTCATGTATCTCTTCAGGAGTCCCAAATCAAGATCCTTTATCCATTCTTGAGCAAAGGTATAATCAGGTATCGATGTGACTTATCCTACAAGATGATGATCCTCTACATAGAAGGTAAATCTGGAAGAGTCACAGTATCCTCCATGGCCCTAGCAGTGATCATCATCTATGTATCATGATCTATCTCCACTCAAACGTGTGTTCTCATGATGTAATTCTATCTATCTCTCATGGATTTTATTGATGAACAGTAATTTTCAGACATACATAATCAAGGCTATCAGACTCATGTATTATGTTCTCCTGGAAGAGTGCTTCGATCAACCTTATAACTGAATCCCTAGTAGTGGTATGTAGTTGTGTGACTTGTGTCGAGACTATGGGTCTAGGTTTTGGGTATATTGAGATTGTGTCTCTCTTGACAAATGTTTAGGTGACATATATTGGGAAGTGTTGGATGTTCCTTTACTTTCTGTATTTTTTTTGTTTTATGGGTCCTATACAAAGTATTGTTATACTCCCCCATTCACGGGCTTTTCATACACAAGTTGTGTTTTTGTGTAGACGAGCTGCATTTCGATGGGGTCTAGGGTGGACCATGACCAGATTGAGCTTTATGAGCTTCCTACAAGCCTAGGGGTTCCTACGGCCATGACCAGCAGTCCGAGTAAAACATTGTGCTTATAGGTTAGAATTTTTGGTTTTTAGACTCTTGTTTTTTGGACTTGTATTTTGGTCCAATTTATCTTTCTTCACTTTACTTCTACTGTACTCTGTCATTTGGGTTTTGTTTTATGCATGAATTTTGTTCTTTAGTGGTTTTTAAATTTCATTTTTTGTTGGATTGGAGATGTGTGTGCATGTACATGTACTTATAAATACCTACCATGTCAGTGATATGTGTACTCTGTTCTAGTCACTAGCCACTGGCCTAATGGTGGCAGACATGGGGAGTCGTGGTATGGTCCCCACTGGGACGGGTCATGAAAAAGTTGTATCAGAGGTGGTCGTTTCTACCTTAGGGCCAAGGGTCTATGAGTATGGTTTGGGGTAACAATGTTAAATGTTTTATTCTTGGAATTTAGGCTACAGTATCCAGTGTCGTTTTGGTCTGCTGACATATCCATGCACCATGACTCTGATTTCCTTCATTTTGACTCAATACATGAATAAACTAGTTGCAGGGAAGTAAAATAATGGTACACACATCATATAAAAATGGGTTGTGTTTTCCATATATTTTTTTGTTTCCTATCCTGATATACACATTGACCATGGTACATCTTTTTTCCTTACATAATACCTTCGCAACACATACTCACTAGGATTTAGCAGCACAATCACAAGGATGACCCCCCTTAATGAAAAGGCTTCGATATAGGGACCAGTTCCCCATGTGTTGCCTCCAGGTGGTGTACCTACTATGCCACCACCGGTGGAGCAGCATGTGGTACCTGTTGTACAGAAAAGAGAGGGGCACAAGTTGAGTGTGCTCTATGGGTTCCAAAGATAGAGACCTAATAGGTTCTGAGGCGAGCTCGAACCTCAAGAGAATGAGGACTGTCTTGAGGCGGTGACAAGATTTTTCCATCTAGAGAGGACACCAACTGACCAGATTGTGATCCTGGGAGAGATACTTCTTCAGACATTAGTAGGATGATAATGGATTCTGACCACATAGACTCATGATGAGGAGAATCTTATATGGATAGATTTTGAGCAACTCTTTATGGAGTAGTTATCTCTAGTTATGCTGAGAGCAGTGCATATATAGAATATTCTTCAGCTATACCTGGGCAATTTGACGGTGGATGACTATTCATCAATGTTCACCAACCTCGCCAGGTACTTGATGGATATGGGCAGGGATCATTACGTGAGAGATCGAACCATCGAATGTGGTCTAATATAGGATATTCGAGCTAGTTCCCGCCTCTACTCATTTCGGCTTATGATGGAGTGGTCGAGCGGCCATGGTGATCGAGAGCTTCTTGGCAAAGCATGGATAGAAGACCGTAGTCAGCAGTAGGCAGATAGGTGAAGAGACATCGACCGTAGGGTGCCAACATCAAGAATAGGGTTCAAGATATGGGATAAATCATAGGAGGACCTATGACAGAGGATCGATAGTTTACGGTTCTCAGGATGGATCCAGTCAGCCTAGGGAGAGGCGATGCTACTCATGCGACAATAGATGACATCTCACTTGAGACTATACAACCTGTCGAGCTATGGATAGGGAAGCGGTGGATGTACGACCGATATAGAAGTAGAGTGTGGAGTATACAGACCCTCCAGGAAGTAGACGTGCATAGGGGAACGGAGAGCTATAGGTGATGGAAAACTCTTCGATTTACTTCTTCCACAACCACCCCCATGATGTCTCCACTAGGATCAGGGAGCGGGGGACATCGGTGGGGAAAACTTCATGTGATTGAGGTGTATGAACTTATTACTCTAGGGATGATCCAAGGAAAAATATGTGTCTTTTCATCCTTAGTGGTCTTACCAATAGACATAATTTCTAGTCATTTCATTATCACCACATGTCTTGTATGAATCCTTGAGATTATCGTAGAGTCATTGACTCAAACCTAATGCTTGGAGACACCAATGAGAGGAGACTCAATGATCAGGAACCATATCAGAAAGTGTGATCTTACCCTTGTAGGTGAGAGTTTTGGTTGGAACCCCATGGTGGTAGCTTCGAGGCCTTATGATGTTATTCTCATTATGGATCGGTTATCTTCAGCCAATTCCCAGATTAAATGCATTAGGAGAAGAGTGTAGTGTGTCCACAATGATGGGATGATGATTTAAATTGTCTGTGAAAAGTAAATACAAGCATCACATAATGGTCTCATTCATAAGAGGGTGTAGATATTCACTCATGAGTTGGCTAGGATTACCCTCAGAGAAGCTGATGTAGTGAGCTTCTACAACCCAGCGGTAGTGGAGGAGTATGATGACGTCTTTCCTGAAGATGTTTTAGAACTACCTACATACTGGTAGATCGAGTTCTACATTGACTTATGCCTTAGGAAAGCCCTGATATCCTCCCCAACGTATCAGATGTCTCTCGTAGAGATTCGTGAGTTGGGGGTACAGCTCTTGGATTTGCAGAGGAAGGGGTTCGTGAGTCCCAGCAGAGCACCCTGGGTAGCCCCAGTTTTGTTTTCCAAGAAGGATGATGGGAGATTGAGGTTGTGTGTAGATTAACTACGCTAGATCAAGGTGATTCAGAAGAACAAATATCCATTGACGAGGATTGAAAACCTCTTCGATTGGCTAATAGTGGGACCATGGTTCTCCATGGTTCACCTTCGGTCAGGTAACCATAATTTATGTGTACCATATGAGGATATACCAAAGATGGATTTTAGATGCCGTTATGGTCACTATGAGTACTTGGTGATGCCTTTCGGTGTGACTAACACCCCTATAGTTTTCAGGGGACTTATGAAATGGATCCTTCAACCATATTTATACCGTCTCATAGTGGTCTTCATTGATGACATCCTTGTGTACTCGAGATCAGAGGAGGATCCCGCAAGACACCTGTGGATGGTGCTAGACATATTATGATATCCAAAACATCATGGGAAGATATCGATGTGCTAGTTATAGATTCGGAAGGTCCACTTTCTGAGATATATCATCTCAGAAGATGGAGTAGAATTGGACCTAGCCAAGGTGGAGGCAGTGTTAGCATGGGAGCCCCCCCAGAGGGTGACAGAGGTGTAGAGATTCCTTGGGTTGGTAGGATATTACCGAATATTCATTCCAGATTCCTCCCCAATATTAGCACTGATTATGTCCTTGATGATGAAGGGGTTACCCTTAATGTGGAAGAAGAAGTTCCAATAGGGTTTCGAGTAGTTTAGACCGAGTTTGACGAGTTCCCTGCTCATGATATTGTCAGAGGAAGGTGTCGAGTATGTTGTTTTTTACGACACATCTGGGACCGCCCATGGTTGTGTATTGATGTAGAGACATGTAGTGATTACTTATGTATCATGCCAGCTTAGTCCACATGAGTAGAACTATGCGACCAATGATCTCAAATTGGAAACAATAGACTTCATATTGAATCTGTGGCAACACTAACATATGGGAAAGTGGTTTATCATCTACTCTGACAAAAATAACCACAAATACATCTTCTTTCAGAATGATCTAAATATGAGGTAGAGGAAATGGCTAGATTTCCTCCCAAAATAATATTTTTAGATCATCTATAATCCTAGGAAGGGGAACAAGGTGGAATATTCTCTTAGCAGAAGGTCGAGCTCGCAGTTGTTGAGTGATGCGGTGGAGCAGTTGGCCTAATTATAGTTATCCTTCATGGACAGAGTGAATGTAGCATACCTTCAGTTGATGGTTTTTACCCCTCCAATATAACAATGGGTTAGCAAGGAAAAACTTGGTGATGTCTACTATAAGATTTTTCACACTCATTTAACCATAGGACATTCTCATAATGGATATTTACAAGGTGGGGAAAACATTTTTCATTTTAGGGGACACACCAGTGTTCCAGTGGAATTGCGAGAGGAGGTCTTGAGTGAGTTTCACACATCCCCCTAGGAGGTTCATCCTGGGGTGGAAAAAATGTAAATGTCCTACAACATCTGTTCTGCTGTAAAGGTATAAAGAAGGTAATAGAGGAGTTCATTTCTTGATGCCTCACATGCCAATAGGTGATGACTGAGAACTAGGTTTTAGAAGGGTTATCTCACCCCTGGATGTTCCCGAGTGGATGTGGGATGGAATATTGAGGGTCTTTATGACATGCTTACCACAAACTTCTATGGAACATGATTCTATATGGGTGATCTTTGACAAACTCACCATGTAATCCCACTTCTTCGCTATCTAGAAGCATAGTTTCGTATAGAACATGGAAAACCTATATGTGAAACAGATTGTTCGGCTACATGGAGTCCCTTCAATGATAGTCCCAGATTGAGATGCATGCTTCACATCCCAGTTTTGGAAGGGACAACATGAGGCATTTGTGACTCAGCAACTCTTGAGCACAGCGTTCCATATCCAGACATATGGTCAGATGAAGAGGAAGATTCTGGTTTTGATGTATATGTTGCAGGCATGTTTCATGGTCTTTGGTTATAGTTGGGAGGAAAAACTAACACTATTAATGTTTTCATGAAACAAAATATAGAACTCCACCATTGGTATGACACCGTTTGAGGCTTTATATGGGAGACCCTACCGGTCACCCCTTTGCGGGACTGACCCTGGAGGGTCAGCACTCATGGGTCTATAACTGGTGCAAGCTACCATCGAGATGTTTCAGATCATCCAAGAGCAGATGAAGACTATATAGAGCCGTAAATAATTGTTAAACTGATATGAGACAGAGACCTTTGGTTTCCTAGGAGGGAGACCATGTCTTCCATTGGGTCTCACCTCAACAAGGATTGAAGATATGTTTTCAGGGAAGGAATCAATTTTCAAGGTTATTTTTCCCTTTCCAGATACTGCACAGAGTTGGCAAGGTCGCGTACCACATATCTCTTCCAACATAGTTGTGCTGAGTAAATTATGCCTCCCACATTTTTCACCTCAAGAGCTACATATATGACCTATTTCACATCATCAACTAGGGAGATCTGGACTTCGCGGATGATGAAACCATTACTGAGTACCTAGTGGATATCGATGGATAGTAGGGGAGGATATTTCATGGGTGATAGATTCTATTAGTGGGTGTCTGGTGATAGCATGGGAATCTTCATGAGAGCACGTGGGAGAGGGAGGCTTAGATTCATGCTGAATACCCACATCATATTTATTAGCCTTGTTTTGGATTTTCTAGGATGAATAGACCGAAGGTGGGGATAATGTTATGTATTGGATTTTTCATTTGTTATTATTAAAAATTATATGGAATTTTTATGAGCCCAATCGCGAAGACATCACATCATTCCGAGGCCTGGTGAGCCTTGAATGGTGATCTGAAACATTATAGTTATGTGAGTTGGTGTGTGTGTGGTTGTGGATGTTTCCAAATAAATTCCTGGAATAAAAATATAGGGGCATTGGCGCATCCATGATGATGACATTAACTAAGAACGTGACTAACCATTATCGACACAGGTCAAGGTAAAAAGTAAATTTTGGTATATTTTTAGTAAAATAAATTAAAATAAAATAATTTGAAATGATTATTTTATTTAATTTGGAAACTATCGCAATAGTGCAATGGTAGGGATACTATTTCAATAATTAATGACAAGGTATTATTTTCTGAAATAGGAATGATGAATCATTAATGTAACAATGTAATAGAACACTGAAACACAATCCATCTATTAAATGGGTTAATCGAATGTTGGTATTAGGTGAAAAATTGAGAGATTCTTCGGAGGAATCGTGGAGCTTTGGAGAAAACACTCAACAATGAATGATGATGAATCAAAATTGAGAATTGGTGCACCAACGGAGTTGAGGATCTCTTCATCGATAGCAGCACGATCCCTACTTTGAGGATAAATGTCATCTCGAGGTAGGTGTTTTGTTTCTTTGTTTTCATTTCTCGTTAATTGATTAAATAACAAACACATATCAGACCATGAATAATTTCATCCACGGATCGTGTGTTCTTGTGGGAGTTTTTTTATTTTCATTTTCAATCGTGGATTTATTCATGAGTTCATTGTGATAGTTTTATTATTATATTTTGACACAACCTATTTAATCCTTCTGAAATGAGCGAATTGATTTCGGGATGAATGACAATGGAGGTGCATTTCAACTTTTGTTTATTGATTTCTTCCTCCTTTCATACCCCACGTTCTTCACATTCATCACAGTGTGATAAATAACACATCATTAAATGTCAGTTTCACAATGAAATGATCTCAAATCAGAGATCGAACATTGCAATGACCCAGCAGAGGTGTGATAGCGATGGCGGACGACGAATAGAATCATAAAAAGGATGAACATTCATCCAATTTTCATCATGTGGGTGGGTCGAATCATGTTTTTAGTTCCATTCGGAAGCCAAAAAACAATGGAAATTTCTTTGCAGCATCGGGGAGACCCTGAATCAATAGTTTCATTGCGATCAGATAGTCGGATCTATGACTAGAGGAGTACTCGAGGCGCATCATAGTAGGTTTGGGATTCTGAAAATTTCTAGAACACACGGTGTGTATCATGATGAATACGACATGATGACAAGCAGTGGCTACTAGTGATTGTGTGATACACGCATTGAAGAACACGACATGCCTATGAGAAGACATGGCATGGGGACCCCAACCAGTGGTGGTAGGAGTCCCAGTAAAAAAGAAGTGTAGACACGGTGTGTGACCACTCCCACTAGCATGTAGATCCTTACATAGGTCTTGGCTTGTATCTCAGACAATATATAGACACGGAATAGCGTAAACACCATGTACTCTAGCACATGGTCATATGAGGCACAAAACACGGGTCACCCCATGTACTGATTACATGGGTAGGCACACATGGGTTTATGTCTTGTACAGGCACATGGCCAATATACACGGATCAGACCCCAGATAACATGACATGAAGTTTGATCCTTCCTACCCAATATGTAGCTGTGTTTTACATGATAAGCCTTACGAAACCGGCTATTGTAAATGGTTAGTACTGGGGGTTGAAATACACAACATGTGACACTTCTATATGCTGTGTACATAATATTACATGGTTTGATATTCTTGTCCATCGTTCCTTTGATAGTTTTTTTGGGTTAGTTCCCCCTTTTTCTCATTCATTTGACGGTCAGGTATCATTTCCATTCACAGGAGTATGATCCATTCAGTAGGAATTTTAAATATAGATCCAGGTATCCCTCCGGTAGGACTAGAGTGAGTTACTCTATCCATCCTTGATGCTAGGTAGAGTCAGGTATTGATGACACTAATTCTACATGAAACTGATCCTCTAAATAGAAGTTGAATCAAGATGAGTTGTGGTATCTTCCAAGGCCCTGGTAGTGATCGTCATCGGTTTATCAGGATTTTTCCCTAATCCGAAGTATGTTCTCCTGAAATAAGTGTATCTATATCTCAAGAATTTTTCTCACAAACATTAATTATCAGATGTACATCATCATGGATATAAGACTCGTGTAGTATGTTCTCTCAGACTAGTGCTTTGTGGAACCTTAGAACTGAAACCCCAGTAGTGGTATGATGTTTTGTGACTTGTCTTGAAACTAACATTCTAGGTATTGAGTATATCTGGATGGTGTCACTCTTGTTATATGTTCAGGAGAAATATATGGTATAGTGCTGACGGTGCCTTTACATTGTGTATTACTTTGTGGTTTTGGGGGTCCTCTACTGAGTATTGTAATACTCACCCATGCACATTCATTGTCACGTCATGTCCCCTAGGGCCCGTGTCGTGACTACCCCAAGCCCGCCTTCCATAGTCCAGGGGCTGGTGACTAGCACCGGAAAGGTGTATCCCTAAAATTGGAAGGCATTTCCTTTAAACCTGTATAGACACACTGAGTAGAACGCAACAAGAAGCAACCAATAAATAAAATAATGTAGTAAAAAGTGTGCTAAAAGTAAAGGGTACAAAATAAAATCCCAACTGAAGGTACGAGTACAAATCAAAAGTAAAATACAAATAAAAAGTGAAAAGAAGCTCCTGGATCATCCACCCCCAATCCTACTTGAAAGGTATGTAAAACTCAAGATCAAAAGTCCCTGCATCACATCACACCAAATGTTCCGACTCCAAGTGTCATCTAGTACTAGCTCCCTCAGCCTTGATCAATGTTGTATTTCATCTCCACAAGACACAATAAGGTGTCAGTGAAGCTCGTGTAGGGGTGAGTATAACAATATTTAGAAGGGTTACCAAGACCCAGTAGGTATCCTAAAGATCCACAAAGGAAAACCACAAAGAAAAATAGAAACCCTACTTAGGTATATGCCCATACATACACCTATGTTATCAAGATATACACATCTCATACGTGAGGGAAGAATACCACAAAGGTAACACCACATAGGTAACACCACGATGGTAAAAGTACCAAAGAGGTAACACCACGAAGGTAAAATTACCACATAGGTATCACAAGGAAGATAGTACCATGATGGTAAAAGTACACATAGGTATGACCACAAAGATAGTACCACGAAGGTAAATGAACCACATAGGTATCACAATAAAGATAGTACCACGAAGGTTAAAGTACCACACATGTATCACCATGAAGATAGTACTGTGATGGTAAAAGTACCAAAAATGTGTCACTCTAAAGATAGTACCATAAAGATAAAATTACCACACATTTAACACCACGAAGATAGTACCACGATGTTCAAAGATTTAGTTCAAACAGAGTCTCATCTCATACCAGGTTTTCAGTAAATTATAGAAATACAAATGATTAGTCGTGAAGCTAGATCATCTTATTCTGGTAAGAGGCACTACTGTAGATTATACAGAGTCTTTCCTAAACAGGATCGATAGGTATTAACCCCTTCAATGACCCACATAGAATATGACCAACACATGATTGGTATGCACCGACCCACATAGGATTGCTGAGCACTGACCCACATAGCATCTGACAAACACATGATCAGTATGCGCTGACCCACAAAGGATCCGATCCACACTTGATCGGTACGCGCTGACCCAGATAGAATTGCTTAGCACTGACCCACACAGGATCGATAGGTACTAACCTCGTAATAACCCAAACAGAATCTGATCTACCCAGAGTCGATAGGTAACTAAACTCTATATTATCCGTCTCCAACTTTCGCCTCCCTGCCAGCCACTGGATTACTCACACGTGGTGCACTAGAGTTACATAGAATATATCCCTTAAGATATCAGTTGTACCTAGACCACCAAAAAGTCCAATGGAGAATTATCCCAATGGTTTTTCTGCTCATAATGGTCCCAATGTAATAGAAAGCACATCAATAGGATGCCCGGTCTGTGAGTAATTAGTTTTTCTGCTCTAAGGGCCCGGTTGGATTCAGGGTTCCATCCAACACGGCCATACTTCAAATTTATCCAAAACTCGATTGGAATATACCAAAATGACCATATTGACCCAAGGATCTCAATGGAATAGATTGTTCATCAAACGGATGCCCAGTTCTCATGTTATGGCCAAAAAGGCTTATCTAGGTTTCGATGGGCCCGGGTCCAGTCTGACAGGGTCGGACCGACCCTGCCCGACTCAGCCTGAGTCAGCTTGTGATGGTCGAACCCAGTCTGGGTATGGCCCAGCCCACATTGGGGGTGGCCTGACCCGCAAGCATGCCCCGCTGTGGTGTGTCCCGCTAGGCAGCGTGGTCCGCCCGAGCTGTCGCCAAATGGTAGTGGCCCACTTTTCCCTTCCATTCGGGACAGAAAGAAGCAGTTCCCTCAGGCACTGCCTTGTCACCCATAGGACCTGAGTGGGTACCGCAATTCCGCTACATCCAGCTGGTGCTCCGACTGTTCCTCTTCCAAGCATCGTGGCCGCACGCCCTAGCTGCATTGCGGCCGACCGAGTTTTGGCTTCCCTCCATCCTCCATCATAGCCAACCGTCCACAGTCTCCAAATCTGGAAGCATAGATGTGCACCACCACTCGACACGCAGCTGGCTGGTGTGCTGGACGCCACCCTACATAGCCTCGGCCGAACAGTCGTGACCTCTTAATCAACCGGTGGTGCAGACATGTGCCGCCCTCCTTCCTCGCAGTCGGCCGGCTTCCGGCCACAACCTTCTTCTGGAAGCCATCGCAGTTTCATTCTATGCCCCAAAATTATATCATTTGCATTTTCATGGTCCTCGAGTCAAGGGCTATGCATCCATACATTTCACTCAACAAAACCATGGATTTTCAACGTCATTACTAACTGAAAATTATTTTTTATTATATCATAAACCATTTTTAATGGGTTAGGGGGAACCAAACAAGACTTCAAGGACATAAGACCTTAAAATGTTCCCCAAAGGATCAAAATTGTATCAAATCAACAAGGGAATCTCTTCCCCATAATAAAACAGTCAGTTAATATTCCACATTATCTTCGCTACTCGGTAAGATGTCCCCTGTAGTGATACACGAGCCAAGTATCGATGGAAAAAATAATACCCTCTCAAACGTACGATTCCAAAAATACATGATCTGGAACATCATCATTAATAATAGTATGTCGAAGAATGCACAGAGAAAAAATGAAAAAGGGGAAAGGGATATGTGCAGAACAATGGCCATGTTGGTTTGGACATCATCATTTTGAATCAAGAAAATGATGATTCAAAAAATATATTCAACCATTAATCAAATTTAAACCTCGACCTCAATCTTCTATTGGAGATTTCATGATTAGGAAGATGAGGTAATTGAAGCGAACACTGGAATTCATCTCTCCCACAACACATTTCTGTTCTGGGCTCATGCATCATCCTCATTCTTCATTGGGCAGTGGTTTTTCATTGGAGGATTCTCGAGCCCAGGCCCCCTCTCCCTTTCACCAATAGTAATACAATCCACATGAAGAGTTAATTTAAAAAAACTTCATTAACAAGTTGGTTAATTAATTCAAGATTAATGTATCCTATTAATTAGTGTGAAAATTGTTACACATTTTGTGTGACTATGCATTTAATTCCTTATATTAAATGCATGACCACCCTCATGTGGTCCCCACCATTATGATTCAAATGGGTGGTTTTAAAAATAAAATAAAATATAATTATTTTGTTTTATTATCTGTCCAACCCTACCAAAAAAATCCAAAAAACATACTCCTACCCTCAACCATCATTGGTCGAGGTAAAGGTATCCTTAAGAAAATATCGGTGATGCAAGTTTAATATTGTCCTTAGATTTCAATTTTGATCACTGGTTCAAAAGATACAAAACGCCGATCGTGGGTTTATTAAATGAAATCGAAAAAAAGATTGGTAAATTATTAACATCCACTCTCAACCCGCGATGGTCAATGTTAGGATATATCTATGTGAAACATGCCTCAAATAAACCAACGGTACTCTTAGATTTTCAATCCGAGCTTCTGTTTAAAAGATATGGATTTCAATAATATTATTGTCCTTTAATTATTTTATTTATGGCCCAAAACTAATATTCACCGGTGGCATGTGCCGGTCAATGATAGAATCTTCCTAAAGAAAGCATACCCTCGTGAGTTCAGTAATTTTGTCTTATTTTAACCTTATTTTCCATTTCTGAGTTATAATCAATTGAAAAATAAAATTACTTTATTTAATTATTTTATTTACGCTTATAACATTTTCGTGTATTCTCACAAGAGGCATGTGCTAACTAAACATAAGTCGCGCCTATGGTAAACCCACCATCGTGAGCGCAACGGTGCCCTTAGATTTCTGATCTAAGTAACTGTTTAATATTTATTGCACTTTTTCTGGAAAACATCTTACACATGATAATTAAAACAAAACAGAACTTCGACAGATCCTTTCGGGAACTCCGGGCCTCAAAATCATTAACCATCATATTTCGCTGTCTTGAAATAATTCCATATAATTAAAAAAATATGGAATTTCCAAGAAATTTCAGGCATTTCATGCAAATGTCATGTATTTGTGCACACGAGAAGCCTTTTGATAGAGTCCAGGGAGATTTAGGACCAGACCGAGCTTTCTGAGCACCCTACAGGTTGATGTGTTCATGAGGCCATGAGCAGCAGTCCCAGTCACTCATTGTGCATACAAGATGGAATTGGGGTTTTAAAGACTCTTGTTTTTTTGGGCTTGTATTCGGCACCAGTTTTACATTCTACATGTTGCTTCCATTATACACTATCAGTTGGGTTTAGTTGTATGCATGAATTGATTTTCTCAGTGGTTTTTACAATTTAGTTTTTGTGGGATTTGATATGGGTGTGTGTGTGTGTGTATAGGTGCACTAAAAATTCCTCCCATGTTAGTGATATGACTACTCAGTTCTAGTAACCAGCCCCTATACTCTTTGTGGAAGGCATGGAGAGTCACAACATGGGCCCCACAGGGACATGTCCTGATAGAGTTCTATCAGAGGTGGTTCGTTCTACTATAGGACAAAGAGTATGTGATATTGGTTTGGGGAAACAATGTTAAGTGTTTAGTTCTCATCTTTTAGGCTATAGACTCTACTGTTGGTGTTGGCGGCTGACATATCCATATACCAGGACTCTGATAACGTTTTTTTCGACTAGGTACATGAATACACTAGTTACGATGATGTAAATGAGTAGTATATGCATTATATTGGAATGGGTTGTGTTTTCCATTTATTTTGTGTTAGCAATCTATATATACTCATTGACCATGGTACATCTAGTTTTATTATAGGATTCCACTACAACTAATATGCTAGTATTCAGCAACATGATCTTGAGGATGACCCCCTTAGTGATGAGGCTTCGATATAGGGACCATTTCCCCATGTGTTTCCTTTAGGTGGTGTACCTGCTATACCACAACCAGTGGAGTAGAATGTGGTACATATAGTTCCAAAAAATGGTGGGTGCATGCAGAGTGCACTCCAAGAGTTATAGAGATAGAGACTCCTAAGTCATCAAGGTGAGCCTAACCCTCAGGCAGCTGAGGACTAGCTTGAGGTGGTGACAAGAATTTTCCATCTAGAGAGAACACCAGTGGACCTGATGGTGAACCTAGGAGATATCATTCTTTATGCTTTTGAGGTACGATGTTTGAGTCTTGAAACATAGACTCACGATGAGGAGACACTTATGTAGGCAATGTTTGAGAAACTCTTTAGGGAGGAGTTCACTCTGGTTACACTTAAAAAAGGTTTGTATCCCTGAGCTTCTTTAGCTCTATCAGGGTATTTTGATGGATGTTGTCTATTCATCGATGTTCACCAACCTCACCCAGTACTCGAAGGATATGTTAAGGGATTTGTACTAGAGAGATCATAATGTAATGATTTTTCTAATACAATACATTATATCTAGCCTCTATGCATTTAGAATTATTTTGGAGTGATCGAGAGGGCCTTCGTGTTCAAGAGATTCTCAGTGGATCATAATCAGCCGAAAACAGTTAGCAGTATGAAGACAAGTGAGGAGACCTCGAAATCAAGGATCTGACATCAGGAAAATGGTTTAGTACATGGGAGACATTATAGGAGGACCCTGGACATGGTATTTATTATTCAGGGCTCTCAGGTTGGATAGAGTCTGCCTAGGGACAGGCAATGATACTCGTGCGACAGTAGAGGACATATCACTAGAGACTATCCAAATAGTCGAGGTGATTATAGGGAAGCGGTGGATGGACCACTGAGGTAGAGGTAGACGATGGAGCAGATAGACCCACCATGAAGCAAATGGGGTAGAGGAGTTGGGAGAGCAGCATGTTGTGGCTGACGCTTCGATGTACTTCCACCACCACCACCCCCATGAGCTTTGAACCAGGCTCAGGGAGCTTGGGGATAGGGATGGGGAAAAATGCATGTGGTCGGGGAATACAACCATGGGACTCCAGGGATGATTCATGGTATGATCTTTGTCTTTTCTACCATAGCTTCCATACTAATAAACATAGGTTATAATAGTTTCTTCATCGCCACATGTCTTGTGTGAAACCATGAGATTCCGATAGAGACGTTGACTCGACCCTTAGTCTTGGAGACACATATGTGAGGAAACTTGATGATCACCCCCTTTGTAGACTATTTAATCTTACCCATAGAGGTGATAGTTTCGGTTGGAAGCTCTTGGTGGCAGCATCGAGGCTATATGATGTCATTCTCGGTATGGATTGGCTATATTCGGTCTGTGCCCAGACTGACTGCTTTAACCGAGGAGTGTGGGGTGTCTACAATAATGGGATGAGATTTTTCATTTTTGGTTAAAAGGAAATCTAGGCAGCATATAATTAGATCATGAATAAGAGGGTGTTATCTATCACTCATTAGTTGGCTAGCCTTATCCTCGAAGCAACAAATGCGGTGAGCTTCCACTTCCTAGAAGTAGTGGAGGAGTACAAGGATGCATTTATTAAAGGTGTTCCAGGACTACCTCCCTATGTGGAGAATGACTTCTACATCAACTTACAACTTAGGATTACACTGATATCCTCACCAGCATATCAGATGGCTCCCACCGAGTTTCGGGATCTAAGGGTGCAGTTATAGGACTTATAGAGTAAGGGATTCGTGAGTCATAAAATTTCACTAAATGCGACCCATGTTTTGTTTTCTAAGAAGGAATATGGGAGTTTGAGGTTGTGCATAGATTACCGGTTCCCGAACCAAGTGATGGTGAAGCATAAGTATCCACTACCGAGGACCGACGACCACTTCAATATATTACGAGGGAGAAAATGGTTCTCGAAGGTTGACTTTCAAACAAGTTACCACCAGTTATGATTACGGGATGATGATATATCGATGATGGATTTCAGATGCCTCTATGGTAACTATGAGTATTGGGTGATGCCTTTCGGTGTGACAAACTCTCCCATAGTGATAATGGGACTTATGATATAGATCCTTCAACCGTATTTATACCGGTTCATATTTGTCTTCATCGACGACATCATGGTGTACTCAGTGTCAGAGGAGGGGCACATGAGACACCTGCAGATGGTTCTAGACATACTCTAATATGACCAAATTTATGGGATTCTCATGAAGTGCCAATTATGGATTTTAGAGATCCACTTTCTAGGACTTATCATCTCTTTAGATGGAGTAACGGTTGTCCCAGCCGAGGTGGAGGAAATGTTAGCACGTGAGCCACCCTGGAGAATGATGGATGTGTGGAGATTCCTCGGGATGGCAGGATATTATCGGAGATTCATTTATGATTTATCTTGAATGTTAACATTGATGTCAGCCATGACCAGAAAGGGGGAACCCTTCATGTGGAAGGAGTAGTTCCAACAGGCTTTTGAGTAGTTGATACAAAGTTTGACATGTGCTCTGATCATGATATTGTTGGAGGAAGTTGTCAAGTACATAGTTTTCCGCGATGCATCAGGGACCTGGCATGGTTGTGATTGATACATAGATAGGATGTGATCGCTTATGATTCATGCTAGCTTAGGGAAAATGAGAAGAACTATGAGAGCCATGATCTCTAATTGGAAGTAGTAGTATTCACATTGAATATGTGGAAAAACTAACTTATGGACAAGTGGTTTATAGTCTACTCTGACCACAACGGACACAAATCCAATTTATCTTATAATGATAAAAATTTGAGGTAGAGGAAATGAATAGAGTTCTTCCAAGACTATGATTTTGAGATAATATACTCCTTGGTAGGGGAACAAGGTGGAAGATTCTCTTAGTAGAAGGTCGATATCGCAGCTGTTGAGTGAGGAGACAGAGTAGTTGGACACATTATAGTTATCCTTCATTGATAGAGAGGATGTATCTTACATTTAGTCGATGGTTGTCACCCCTCTTCTCTTACAATGAGCTAGGGAGGCACAAATTGGGGATGTCGACTATAAGATTTTACTTGTTCAATTATCCACATGACACGTTGTAGATTGATAATCACAAGGTGGGGAGCACATTGTTCTATTCAAGGGACACACTATTGTATAATTGGAAATGTGGGAGGAGGTATTGAGGTAGTTTCACACACCCTCTTGTAGGTAGATCATTTAGTGGAGAATATGTACCAAGACCACTAACGTGAGTTATGGTGGACATGTATGAAGACAGATATAGTAGATTTTGTTTCTTGATGCCTCACATGCAAACAGATGATGGCTGAGAACCATGTTACAGAGGGTATTTCTCACCCATAGATGTGCCATAGTGGAAGTGGGATATAATGTCATTGGACTTTGTGATATGCTTACCACAAACATCCAAGGGACATGATTCTATCTGGGTGATCGATGACCAACTCACCATGTTGTTCTATTACATAGCTTTCAAGAGTAGATATCTATAGAGAAATTGGGTCGCATCACTTTGCAAGAGGTAGTTCAGTTTAATGGAATCACTTCGACGATAGTGTCCGATCGAGATGTCGGCTTTGCATCCCAGTTGTGGAAGGTAATACATGAGGCATTTGGGACTCATCTATTCTCAAGCAGGACCTTTCATCCCCAGACAGATGGTCAGACTGAGATAACCATTCATGTTCTGAAGGATATGTTGTGGGCCTATATCATGGACTGTGGTCAATGTTGGGAGGACCACCTTCCACTGGTGGATTTTTCATAAAAAAATATCTACCACTCCAAAATTAGTATGGAATCATTCAAGTATTTATATAGGAGACCCTACCAGTCACTACTTTGCTGGACCGACTCTAGAGATTCAGTACTCATGGGTCCAGAAATGGTCTGAGATACCACAGAGAAGATGCAGATCATCCAATAGAAGATGAAGACTGCACAGAATCGAATGAAGTGTTATGATTATAGGTGAAAGAGACCTTTGGAGTTCAAGGAGGGAGACCATGTATTCATTCGGGTTACATCTCGACGAGGGTAGCTAATATTTTTGTGGGGAAGCAAGCTATCTCAGAGGTTTATAGAAGCATTCCAGATACTGCATAAAGTTGGAGTGGTGGTATAAAATGTAGCACTACCACCACAGTTTCACTGGTTACATGATGTTTTCTATGTTTTTCACCTATGGAGGTACGGGTATGACCTATCGAAAGTCATCAACTAGGGCGAGCTGGATATTGAGGATGTAGCATCCCTTGTTGAGTACTTGGTGGAGACTTAGGGTCAGTGGGAGAGTGTCCTTAATGGGTGATCAATTCCCTTAGTGCGGGTCTGGTGCAATCATGGGAACCTTCAAGATAAAACATGGAGGGGCTCAGAATCGTCCCCAATACCCAAGTATTTTTTAGTATCCCTGTTTTTTATTTTTAGGGACACAAAGCCCCATTGTATGGAGAATGTATGGTCTTGGATTTTCCATGTGTTATTATTAATTATAATATTTATTTTTACGAGACCAAGAGTGGAGATGACACATCATTCATAGGCCTGGTGTGCCTGAAATGTTGATTTGAAACATTATAGTTAAGTGAGTCGGCGTGTGTGTGCAGTTGTGGATGTTTCAAAATGGATGCCTAGATTAAAAAATGAGGGAACCATTTCATCCGGAACAACAAATTTACTTATGAACGGGCCTAACCATAACTGGAACGAGTCCAGGTAAGAAGTTAATTTTTAGATGTTTCTAGTAAAATAAAATAAAATAAAATAAATGGAAAATATTATTTTATTTTATTTGGAAAGGTTTACTGCAGCGCAACAACAAGGCAGCAGTTTGGATCATTAATTACACGGTGTTATGACTCTGAAACAAAAACTTTGACTCATTAATTCATAATCCTAATATAGTGCTGAAATTATTTCCCTCTTATTAATGGGTTAATCGAATGTTGGTTGTTTGTGTAAAATTCAATGAATCTCTGGAGGAATCATGGATCTTTGGAGAAAACTCTCTACAAAGAACGATGATGAATAAAAAGTGTAAACTATTATTACAATGGAGTAGAAGGATCTCAGAAACGATGATAGCATGATCCATTACTCAGTGATCGATCCGTTTCCTAGGTATGGGATTTGTTTCATGGTATTTTTTCCCAGTTAATTTATTAAATTACAAACGAGGATCATCCCACAAACAAGTTGATCTGCTGATTGTGAATTCTTGAGGGAGGGTAATTATTTTCCATTTCTTTCAGGGATTGATTCGGGATTTGATTGTGATAGTTGTTTGATTATTGTTTGACTCAAACTATTTAATCCTTCTAACGGGTGCGAATCAACATCGTGACGAATGACAACAAAGATTCGTTTCTCTTTTGTTTATTGATTTAATAATCCTTTTAAACACTATGTTCTTCATGTTCATCATTGGGCGACAAAAATGGATTGTTGAGAGTCCATTTCACATTGCAACGATAAAAAATCGGAGATTGAACATCACGATGACCTAATAGAGGTACGACGACGATGGTGGATGATGAATCAGCTCAGATCAAGGATGATCATTATTTGAGTGTTTGATATGCAGGTGGATCAGAGAATGTTTTTAGGTCCAATTGGAAGCTAAGAAATAATGGAAACAGATTTTCAGCCTCAGCGAGACCTAAAATTTGGTGTTTTGTTGCGATTGGATGGCTGGATCGAATATTAGAGGAGTACATGAGGTACAACATATGAGGGTCATGATTCTGAAAATTTCCAGAACGCATGCTGTGTATCCTAATGAACACACAAAATGTACTAGTTGTGGTAGATATGGTTTTCATGTTTCATGTGATTAAGAACACGAGGTGATTTTGGGTATACATGGCATGTGGACCCCAACCAGCAGTGGATGGATTCCCCGGTGACATGAATCATAGACACGACGTTTGACCACTGGAACACAACATGTGGGTCCTTACAAAGGGCTTGGCATGTATCTTGGATGACACACATACATGGGTTGGAGTAAATGCCATGTACTCCACCACTTGTCCATACAAGGATATTAACATGTGTCACCCCATGTACCGAATATATGGGTAGGCACACATGGGTTGAGGCTGTGTACAAGCACATGGCCATACAACACAGAGCGGACACCGGATACATTGACACGGAGTTTGATCCTTCTTACACATTTTGTTTCGTTATTTTAAATGAAAATCGTTAAAATATAATTGGTTGTATAAGAGAAGTACCCAGGGTTAGAAGAAACAGCATGTTCCACTTCTACACGTCAATTACTTCTCACTACATGGTTGTATATTATTGTCTGTTTTTCCATGGAAAATTACTTTTTTGGTTAGGGCACCATTTTTCTCATTCATATAAAGGTTATGTATCATTTCCATTCACATGAGTATGATCCTTTTAGTAGGAATAACTGAGATAGAGTCTGGAATCTCTTTGAGAGGCCAGGAACAGGATCCTCAATCCATTATTAACACTAGGTAGAGTCAGGTATCAATGTGAATAATATTATAGGATGTCGATCCCCTACATATCTGGTGAATCCAGATGAGTCACGATATCCTCCAATGCCCTGGAAGTGATCCTTATCTATGTATTGTGATATTTCCCCACTCAGGAATGTTTTCTCCCAAAGCAAGTGTATCTATCTCTCATGGATTTTCATGACGAACAATACTTCTCAGATGTTCATCATCAGGGCCATCAGACTCATGGAGTAAGTTCTCCCAGATGAGTGCTTCATGGATCCTTCAAACTGAATCCCAAGAAGTGGAATGCGATTGTGTGACTTTCCTCGAGACTATGGGTCTGGGTTTTTAGTATATCCAGATTGTGTCTCTCTTGATATATATTCAGGAGACATATATTGTGTAGTTATGACTGTACCATTAGTTTGAGTATTTCATTATTTTTTTGAGGGCCTCTTCTGAGTGTTGTTATACTCATCCATGAAAAATATTTTCCTATACATGGCCTTTTTTCTGCAACTGGGCAGCCTTTTGATGGAGTCTAGGGCAGAGCAGGACCAGACTGGGCTTTCTGAGCTCCGTATAGGCCGAAGTGTTCCTATGGCCATGATCAGTAGTCCCAATAGCTCTTTGTGCTTATAGGTGTCACTTTTTGGTTTGCATACTCTTGTATTTTTGCGCTTCTATTCTAGCCTAGTTTTACTTTATAGACATTAATTTCATTGTACTCTGTCTGTTGGGTTTTGTTTTATGCATGCATTTTGTTCCATTGTGTTATTTACATTTCATTTTTTGGGCTCGTAGATGTGATCGTGTGTATAGGTACCTAGGAAATGCCTCTCATGTAAATGATATTACTACTTAGTACTAATCACCATCCCCTAGGTTGTTGGAGGCGGGCATAGGGAGTCACAGCACGTGTCCCACTGGTACGTGACATGACAAAGTGCCTCATCCACAAAACTCCAAAATCTAGGACACAGGAGTGCAACTAGCCTTTAGGATTCTGGGTTGTTTGCTCTGTATAATTGTCCATCTGCTTATGAAAAGTAGTGATAAGGAATAGATGAGAACCAAAACCATGATGGAGACCTCTCTACACCCTGAGGTAAAAAGAGGATCTTGATAAAAAATGATTTAACATGAGACCGCATTATGTCTCACCAACTCCTCTAGATATTACCTCGAAAAAAAATCTACTAAGATCGATTCCTTGATTTTTATGAAGTGGGATGATTTTATTTAATGATCAAATACAACCCATATAGAGTCATAGCCTCCCTGATCTCGAGGTAAAATAGAATCAAAGTCCATCAAGATGTCCTCCCACTTCCACTGAGGAATATCTAATGGATGAAGAAACCCACCGGGAACAAGGTGCTTAACCTTCATCTTCCGGTATACAAATCATCGAGACACAAACTCGGAAATTGTAAGTATCAACACAATCCACTAAAAATGTATACTCAAGTCTTAGTACATCTTTACCATTCAATCATTAACTACTAATAGTGAACTATGGAACACATTGATATCATTATCATGCCTCCCCAAAGGAATGAAAATCATTTCATTAAACAACACCTTATATTGATCATCATCAGACAAACAATAAGGGGCCTTACCACAAACAACTCGGTCCTTCCATGCCTCCACCTCATTATACCCCAACTGGGACTCTTCAATCTCATGCAACATAGGTGATTTCACTATCATCTAGAAATGAAATCATATACCCCTAGCTTCTACCATATCTAGATACTATACTGAAATTTCTTCAATTACTATCCAAGAATCACTAGATTCATGCATAATAACACTACTTGACTTTATACATAGCACATCAGCTATAATATTTTCCATTCCGGTTGTATATTATATTTTGTAGTTATATTCTTGTATGAACTCCATCCACTGATTCTATTGCAAGTCAATGTCACACTGGGAGAAAACATACCTCATGCTCTTTTGATCAGTAAAAACCACTAATTGCTCTCCAATGATGTAATGTCTCCACAACATTAGAGAAAACACAACTTCCTCCAACTAACAATCATGGGTGACATAGTTATGTTCATGGGGATTGAATTTTCGAGACCCATAAGAAAAAACTGATCTCTGGTGTATTAGAATGGAATATAACCCCAAACGCACATCTTTATAGAAAACATCGATCTAGCCTCACTCTACTCTAAGACAATGAACCAGAGAACTGACCAACATCTGATTTAGATACATGAAAGCTATGTGACATTGATAATTCCACACAAATTCTTGTTCCATTTTAGTTAACAATTTCTGAAGAGTCTCAACCTGAGAGAAATCGACTACAAACCTCCTATAATATCCTATGAGACCAATGAAACATTTCTCCTCTGACACTTTCTTGGGGGATGCCCAAGAAACAACTGCTTCTATCATCAATGGATCCATATCTACCCCTACAATGATATAACATTCTCCATGAAACTGACCTCTCAATCACAAAACTCAAACTTTGACAACATTCCAAGAAGCTATTGTTGAAAAACAACTCCCAAAATGTAATGTAGTTTCTCTGAATGCTCCTCTTTAAATGCAGAGTACACAGAGATGTCATCAATGAAAACCAGTAAGAACAAATATAGGAACTCACGAAACATGTTGTTCATCCATCCCATGAACACATATATAGAATTCTACACACACAACAACATTACAACAAACACATAATTCCCATGAAGAAAACAGAAATAGGTATTTGGGATATCCTCATCCTTCACACACATCTCATGATATCTAGATAACAATTCAATCTTTGAGTACCAAATTTCAACCTTTAGTTGATCAAATAAATCATATATCCATGGATGAGGATAAAAATTATTTAGTTTCAATTTATTTAAGCGACGATAATCATTACACAATAGCAAAAATCAATCATCCTTCTTCACAAAAAAAACCGGTGCACCCCAGGGTGAAGAACTTGTCCAAAGAAAAAAACCCCGTAATAGACTATCGATTTGAATGCATAGCCTTGATAACTCAAATGTGGAAATCCTATATGGATACATAGAGAGAAAATATGCTCATGGTTGTAGCTCATTCAAAAAATCAATCTCTCATAGAGGGGTTAATTCTAAAACCTCTACAAAAAAGACATCTGGGTACCCTTCTATGACCCATGGAAATGCTAACTTCCTTTCCTCATAAGTACATAACATTTTTTCATCCATAAAGGATGAAAAGAATAAAACATGCCTCTGACCCATCCGAGGATCCTGGTCACCATCAAACAACACTGGCTCACCATCAACATAAAAAAACACCTTCCTCATGAATAAATCACTGATATACTCAACTAAATACAATAATTCCATTCCAAGTATGACATCACATTGTTTTAACTTTAATCATTAGAAATATCCCCAAGAGTGTTGTTGTCATAACACTAGCTCATGGTCTATACATACTTCAAACAAGTAATATTGACCTCCAACTGGGTTAGTGAACACCAAGGGAACTAGAATACTATATACTTAAGGTCCCAACTAATTGATAAGGGATGGTTATAGGAAGGAGTGTGTCACATTTTAATCAAACAAGGCATACAACCAAGTAGAAAATAAGAAAATGGTACCTGAAATGATGCCTAGATTACCTGGAGCTGGGAATGCTAAAGCATGAAGATGACCATGACATGATCAATGGCCTCTCTGACCCTAATGATGACCACCACCATTGTTATACTCTACTATATGATGATGTAGAGTGTCTTAGGGATGTCCTCTACCTACCCCTTATCTTCTCTCCTAATCCAAATATTGTGCAACCTACTATTGTATCCTTGGCTGGAACTACCTCAACGGTGGTACTTCGAGGGGAACACCTAACGCACGATGATTGTTCTAAATGGTCTGTCACTCTTTCTATTGATGAAATCAGCCTCAATAAAAAAACACATAATACCTTGTAATTTTCCTCAGAGATGCCACCCCGGAAAAATGAGATACTGAGCTTGAGACCTACCACTGATCGAACAGAATCTATTTAACCCTGAAAAAAGGGAACATCAGACCATAGATCTGCTTCGTGTGTAATCCTGACAACTCCACTCTCATATTGATCTGGGTTTTGATAATGTTCTCTCGATGACCTCTTCCCTCACCATCACCTCATGATATGACTTCAGCATAAATGGTTTGACTTGGCGCTGTATCTATTGAGGCAAAGCCTCCTCAAAATGACATGCCTTGGCCTCCTCTTCTGGAAACATGTCTGAAGAATATCATAGAAGGTTCATGTAATAGATCTTGAACTCTCCCTCACTGGATATCCCATGTATAAGGGTATGTTGTTCTAGGTTACTATATGCCTTCACGGTCGATGAAATAAACTCAACTTTGATCTTGTCGTGGAACTCCTCCCATGAGATTGCCAACTCCTCATGATCCCTACGGAACAAGAACCACCACTGCCTCACTTCCACCACACTACATCATCACAACCAAGAAAACCCAGTTCTTTGTCCGATCATGGATCGAGCTTAATTATATATAAACCTACTCCAACTAGTCTACCAAGATTTCAACTAAAATGGGTCCCTCATACTTCTACAGACTCTGGCCTTGAATCTCTCAAAAAAAAATTACAAGTGACATTTCCAAAAACTTCTACCCAAAAACGATCTACTTGAATAGAATACTACACAACTTCTATGTCAACCAGATGATGATCTCTTCCTGGAGCCATACCAACAAAATAAAAAACATTTTGATCACTTAAACATGAAATATGGAAAAATCCACATTAATAAATAAATTTTTTTCTTTTATTTTTTGTTGGATAATCTATCCCATGTTCTAGAAATCCAATCACATTCACAAAGAATAAGGATGCATAGTTGTTTCCTAGGCCTCTACCCTACAACTAGTATCACCTCCATTAGTAGCTACTATAAACATAATGGTCTGACCATCACATTACATGGGGCCCTAAATGCCTATGTCTTAGTGGGTCTTCCGTGTTTACAACACTTTCTAAACGTGTCTGGCACAATTTCCTTACACACCCATGCAACCTCACATGTTCTTAAGACCGCACTATATCCTATCCCTCAACCTCCATTTGATACCACTTTATCACGACCCCTACCCCCATGGTGTACCCTCTTAGGCCAATAATATGAGAAAGGAGATAGTGACCCCGAGTCCTACCTATTGTAGGCCCCGAGTTGGTGAGAAGCACTGAGGGAATAGTAAAAACACAAATGAAATGAAATGCCCTCTACGAGAACACCCGAAAAAGATAGAGATAAGATAAACAAACCAAATCCATGTCAGACTACAATATAAAATATATCACATGTACATATATGCAATGTCATGCAAGAACTACTAAAACTAAAGAAGAAAACTGCAATTACTAAATGAAATTAAAAATGGAAGCAACTACAAAGCCCAAATTGCTCCAGAAATCCCAATCTAGTAGAAACTAGCCAGATAAACATGATGATCCAAGTGAACAGAAAAAAAAATTATATATACATAGGGTGATTATAATTGTATACATAGTAGGATTCTCTCCAGATCCTCCCATGCTAAAGTATAAAAAGTATGCTAATGCACAATGAATAACAAGTGAAACTATCTCTTCAAATAAACATGTATATTGTGTTCCCAACCTCACAATGGATACTCTCACCACATATCACATACAACATTATGTGTTATAATAAATAATATCAAGGGTTCTCCACTACAACTTCCCCACTATTTTTCTTCTTTTCCCCAACATCAAACGTCATAAGCACCTCTCTCCAAAAACGCATTCCCAAAGAGACCATGGTGAAGCACCACAACATGATCCTCATGCATAACAACAACATTTTCCATGTAACCAAAGTCACCAATTTGTTTAAGGGATTCACTATAGCTCTCATAACATGTATCACACATTGGGAATTATTCCTCAATCCATTTCAGCCCATAGACTGGGTAAGGGTCCTCGTGCCATCACAAACTGTACACATTTCACCTATTTTAGTCGATAGGAAAATATATCCCAAATATAATTCTGTGAATAACCATAATCCAAGAAATCTCTCTACAAATATTTATGGGGAAAAATAATTTTTGTTCCTACAAGCACGAGTAACATCTATAAGAAGAGATTGGGGCCAAAGTGGGTAGTAATCAATCAATCCCCCCACAAAAATGTTGGGGAAACCCCCCCCCCCCCCAGGCTTATAATCCATAGAGTGTTAGGTTCCCTCACTAATGGGGTGGAGCAACATACATAAACACAAAAATTGTAGAATATTCTATATCTCACAACCACCTAATGGGCATAACCTAGTTTTAGACAGAACTACGGCTAACATCACTCGAACTCCTAGATGCTATAGATATGTCTATGATTCCTATAATTTCACAACCATTTATAAATCAAAATTAGATTACTTTATCCCTTTTATCAATTTAAAATTACGCTAATTAAATATTTACCAAATAATAATCTATTATTAATTGGAAATTTTATTAAATTAGTGTCACAATGTGGGGTTCAGGCCATCCAGGCATAACCAAACAAAGTCGATAGCTTCATAAAAATATTGCCTTAGAATTAAATCCCCATAATCTTGAACCACATGTGTTAAAAACATATATTAAATCATTTAATAATCTCATTATTACTTTATCATATTCCAATTAATTCTATAAAAACATTCTAAGATACTAGACATAAGTGTTCTCATCACGATGAATAGAATAACTACCCCTCATGTATTTTCCAACACGAGTAGTAACATAGTCTTATCCTACCTAGGAAAGATATAAGTGGAATGAAGGTGTCATACCATGAACATATTCTCCCCTTATGGAAGGAGGGTATGCATGACCAGATTCCTTGAGTAGTAGAGAAAGTAAATTAGATAAACCACAAATAATGTTAAAAAAGAATCGAATAATTCAATAACAGACATGTTTCATCATCTCTTGTGGCATCCCCGAAACCCACATGAATAAAATGAGGCATATCGCCACTCTAGCCCTCAATCGATGTCACAAACAATGGGCCTTTCCAACCCCACATATCACAACAGCCATTCAGGCTCACAACACAATACAAAAAGTAGGAAGAAAAAAATCATATCAACTGGGCTCTTGCACCTTAAACAAGGAGTCCAACCATTACACATAATGTGGACTCATCACTCAAAATCACAAGGCACTCAGCCTTACAGCATGTAGGGAAAATTAGAACCCTAACATGAATTATATTTTATCAAATAGCTAGTACATTAATCCATCTAGATTCAACTGATTTATAATTTATAGGTTCCAACTATGGGAAACCTACACAGTATGCCATCCTAATTTAATTAAAAATTTCGTTTAAATGAAATTAATTGATTATAAAAAAACATCAACATGCCTCTAGATCATCAATTAATTTAGTTAAACATTCTTAGTAATATAAAAACTAGACAAATTCTCATGTCTCTTTATCATTAAAAAATAAATATAATTAATCACACTTTACGTTCATTACTGATTTCCATCAAGAATGACATGCTAAACAAGGAATCCATTCATATCACACCATATAGTATAATAATGTTCTATAACTTAAGATCGATATAAATTTATTTATCATTTTATAACATCTATTATATCAGGTACATTGTGATCCTATGGGATAAAACATGCCTACACTATAGTTTCATGTAAATGAACAGTGACGCCATGAATCCCCTACCTAAAAAGGTTTCTTATGCTTTTTTACATGATAGCAGTCCCACAAAACATATCACAATCACCTCTCATGGAGGAAAACATCCAATCAAGGATGTAGAGACACCACCACAACAGCCAAGACCCAAGAAAACTCCCTTATGAACATGGATATTTTAGGCCATAACATGACAATGAGAAAAATAAGGAGGGGAACCCAGATGAATGATGGTAGATCACACCGTATATCAATGACTGAGCAATACTTTTTGGTTGCACAAAAATATGGGGTGCAATTTCATCAGAAATAACTTCAAAGCGGAACCAAACCAAGGGGGAATGTTTGGTCGCATGAAACCTATGTGAAGAAGGAATGGATTTATTGTCTCGCACTAGGGAATAAGAAATAAGAATAAGAGATGAAGATATCTCATCCCTTTAGAAGAGTTAATAGTGTAATAGTTTAAGATATGTTGGATATTCCATTAAATGAGGATAATATAAAACCACATAGTTAGACCAATTTAAAGCCTATAGATTTTTAGAAAAAATAATGATATGATTTGCTGACATTGAAATAAATTCAAACCTACTTAAATATAGTATTTATATCAGTTGACATCAATAAAATATGTCAAATTGAAAAAATAGGATATCTTAAAAAATATAGAAATTTGAAAAAGGAAATGAAACAGTTCTAGAAACATTGTAGATGTCACAGTTTTGGTGGCACCATTTCGGTCCAAGAATTTATGTGCTACCATTTCTATGCTACCATTTAGGTGCCACCATTTTTGGGCTACGATTTCTTTCCCACTTATTTTTTACTATTATTTCCATGCTACCATTTCTGTGATACTATTTGTGTGCCTTTGTTTCTATGCCACAGTTTATGTCCCAACATTTCTATGCCACCATTTCTATTCCAAAATCATTGTGCCTATTTTTTTAGTGCCACAGTTCCTATGCCACCATTTATAACCCACTGTTTCTATGACATTTTTTTCCCTACCATTTCTATGCCACCGTTTCTGTGCTACTATTTCTATTCCACCATTTCAGTGCTATCGTTTCTGGACCACCATTTCCTGAAATACTGTGGAAATTCAGAAAATTAAGTGACACCATTTCATAACACCATTTCAAGAAATAGTTTTGAAATTTGGAAATGTATGTGACAAAATTTTATGAAGTAGTTTTCAAATTTGGAAAACTAAGTGAAACTATTTTATTACACCATTTCATGAAATAGTATTTAAATTTTGGAAAGTGTTGGGGATAAGTCCCTTAGACCTCCCAGAAAACCTCAGGGACAATATTTCTTAAAAGGAATGGACAAGAGAGGTATGGATAATTTTGTCCATGACCACAATGAAGAAAAACAAAATCACTTGAAAAATTAAAAAATAAAAGAAAAAATGGGAAATTAAAATTTATAAAATACAAAACATGTTTTCCAGAGTATACAAAATATAGTATACACTAAGTGGAAACAAGTCTTCTGTAAGGAAATTTTGATCCGTATATTTTTATATAGAGTATTATAAGACATACAATAAAAATGTTATATAATAAAAAATGGGTATCCAAATCATGTGGGATAATTGATAAAAATTCTCTAAATGCTGAAAGAAGATATTATACATGAAATGTTACAAAAACATATTTAATGTTTTATAATATTTTTTATAATAAAAAAAATTATTCTTATCGAAATTGGAAATGTAATATATTTTTAATGTGATCCAATGTACTATTGAGTAATTTTAATAACAAATCCCAATTAGTAAATCACATAAAATGTAATGAAAAATTTAAAACATTGTGGTGGACGTACATTCTATGATCTTGACGTATATAGAGAAAAAATCGGAACAAAAACTCATTAGAATAGATGTTTGAAGTACATTTAGATAAGGATTGTGTTATAAAACATGATAAGGGTGTTTGGGTAGACGAAATGGGAACTAAATAGGTTAATGTATGATGATTTGTATATTAAGATGTGAATCTTATACATCTTCTAAAAATATTGAATATGTTTTATTATGGTCATTATTTGGTTTTATAATTATTTATTTATGTTATGTAGTGATTAATATTGTAACAAACTATTTATCAATTAATCAATAAAATAAAAAATATATATTTATCAATGAAAATATAAAATAAAATTTTTGTATTTAGAAATACTCGAGTTTTATACTACAAAATTAAAGGAATAATTATAACCATTATTCTAATTCTTGAGATATTGATCGAACTCGGGAAAACAATTTATCCCATTTTGCACAATCGACAATTGAAAAATTTATTATATTTCTGACAAATTTTTATATTTTAGAAATATAATTAATTATTTATAATAAAATATAATCAGAATAATGAGTACAATATATGTGGTTTTATAAAATTAAGACAATGTTTTGGGGATTGGACAGACTCATGTCTGTGGTGTATGGACCCTTGAGGTTACTCTTTCAATCCCCCCAACCACCCCTCCCATTCTAGTGATTTTGTATTATTTTTTAACAATAAATAAATAAGAAACCATCTTATAAAAAACACAATACGAATATATAAATTATAAATTTGATGTTTCATTTTAGTGAAAAATGACAAAATTTGAGTCAGCTAGACGGACTTGAACCCAATAATTTTAGTCCACAGGATGAATAAATACAAGTTTATCTACATCAGTCATGGGGTTTTTTTCTTTGGACATTAGTATATATATATATATACATATGAATATATATAAGAATTCATCTTACATTAAGTTTAATAAAACAGTAGGAAATTAAATAAAGTATGTTCCAATAGAGGGAGTACATGAAACCAACTTGTAACGAGTCAGATACTGTAACACATCCTTTAAACCATCATAGGATTTATTAATTATTATTTAATATATAAATATATAATTATATTAAACATTTTTTTAAAATATAATAAAAATATACAAGTTCATATTACGTATTAATGATAAAATATATTTACTGCTATTTTCTTCTCACATCAATAATGTTATCGTAAAACGTATTGGGAAAAGATAAGAAGTTAGATACACAACCTATAAAGAAGATGTACATTTTGTTTGTTTATTTAAAATATAACCAATACAATTGGGGGTAGATATAAAGAGATAATTGATGTTTCTTCCCAAAAAATCAATTTTACATTTTTTGGTCATCTTTATTATTATACCAACTATTTATCCGAAGGGGGTGTGTGTTATAAACTTTGTGAATGGCCACCTATGTTTGGATCCATCATTTTCAAAAAAATTAATTTTAATTATTGTTTTTCTAGGTGGAATCATAATGTAACCCTACTGCATGCCAATGTGATAATAAATGTGGATATTTATTTCGATTATGTCTTGTACCACCACTACCTCTTCAATTTCATATTACGATATACTAAAAACCTGAATATAATTTTATGAATCTTCTTGAGAATGTATTGTATCAAATGTTATGTTATTGAAAAAGTATTTGAAAATTTCTATTTAATAACTACATGATGTATCACCATTTTCATCTTTATTATTTAAAAAAAATTGAAAAAATATATATTCAATATAATTTTGGTTTACCTCATTACATACTACCTTAGTTGAAAAATTTAAAAAATTAATCATCACATTCAAAAAATTTGTCAAACAATAGATTAAATCTGATTTTTTCTCATATATATTTCAATGTATCCAAATCTATTAATATTTTTCGATGTGTATACATATAATGGTTGCTATTATTGATAAAAATAATTAATATTATCCAAGGATGGTTCTGGAAAAAACAGGTTGGAGGTGTATAGAATGTACAGATGTAGTTCTCACTTTGGAACCCCTCATCCATTTATGAGTACTATTCCCATGGATCAATGAACTAATTTTCAAGATCATAAATATATACCCTATTTAAGAGAAGAATAACAACATAAATTTGAGTATTTATTTATTTAGACATGATATAGGGGTACCTGAGAGGACAATGGATAATAATAAGAAAATTACAAACTAACAAGAACAACTCAAAATTTATGTATCTTTCCCTTATTCCCCTATAAGAGAGACCAAATTTTACAACATCCATATCATGTTTTGGAAAATTATAATTTGCTTTCTTAAAAGAGAATAACTATGTAGCTAATCGATTTTGGGTTTGATATTTTTGGGAACAAGTATCAAAGATTTTTCATTCTTCTTATAAACTAATTTTCTCATGAACGAAAAGGTATGTGTACAAAAAATTGGCAGAACATGTTTAAGGATAAAAAAATATTAGAATATGATGTAATAAAAGAAAATGTGAGATCCAATGTTCTGATTCATTTTGGGTTAATCAAAAAAAAATTCAATATAATTGACATTAATTAATTAAATTATATAGCCTATAGATTAAATTATGTTACTATATCTTTGTCCAATGACATATAACTATTAATTATAGAAATAAATTAATTTTATTGCAAAATATTCATATAAAATATATTTCTATAAAACCTGCAGAAAGGATATGGTACTTGACTCATGAAATAGTCATGGGATCCCTACTATGTTCCCTATGTGCTCCCCAATTGTGCTAATGTTTTGTTGACATTACACATCCATTGAATTTGGATTTTAATCCTTAATAGAAATCTAAAAAAATTATAATAAAAATAAAAACAATGGAAATTGAATTACTATGAATCCATAATCATGTTACAATACCAACACAAATCAATTTTCCTCATATGTAGATGGTATCATTTCTTCGGTCATGTGAGAACTCAACTCTTCCCATGTATTAAATAGGGGGAAAATAGGAAATAATTTAGAATTCGTAATAAAAAAAACGAAAATAGAGAACTACTGCTAGAATTAGGGGGGATTGATTCAATATATTTCAAACACCTATCCCTTTTATTAGTGAACCCAGAACTCCTATTCCACTCTCAAAATTACAGAAATATGTAATATCTTTTTTTATTGAATGTATATGCCTTATAATCAAGTCAAATACATTTTTGAAATCATTCCGCAAGGAATGTGTCCAACCATGCCACCTTATGAATGATTTCATATATACAATTATTAGTTTAGAGTACATAGTGGTTTCCACATATGTACATATCATGTATATTTATTAATCTCCCCCAACCTATTCATGAATTTCAATATACATTGTGCTTAATGAAATTAATGGAATGTCTGTTTTGGTTTTAAATAAGGGTTTGTACTCTTGTGGTCCGAGCCATGCCACATGTAAATGTACATGGTATATTATTATTACCTACACACCATGTAATCTAATACATTACTCTCAAACTCCACTAATGTGTTCATTAAACAATAAAATCTAGAAATATTTCCATTTAAATTAAAATGATGTATTTTATTTATATAATAACACATATTTGTTAATATATATTTTAGTTTTAAGAAAAAACATAATTTAATATGTTAAAATTTGGAAAATAATAATTATGATATACATATGGTTATTACTAGATCTATGTGTTATCAGGAACCTATTTTATTAAATCTATATATCCTCTATGGGGTCTGGAATTTGTGAGTGTAGGTTCATAATGAAATGTTGGGATAAAAAATGATTATTTATCAATGAGTCATAGAAATTGTGTCCAATAGTTTACTGGGACTATGGGTTAGTCATGTTGAAAAGATGTCCTGGATTATTTTAGGGTCATGTTGAATGGTGGAACCAATAATTATTATAGTTAGGATAATTAAAATTAATGATTATTTTTTGATACTATGATATCCTACCTGTTTTGACTATTTCATTGAATAAAAAATTTATATATATGGTTATGAGTACATGATTGAAAATATAACATTTTTAGTTAGTTTTATTATTATAATAGAATTTTTTGATAATGTTTCCTATAATATTATTGATACTACATCATAGATGAGTGCATCTTTCCATACATAACAAACTACCCATGATTATTTTCCATGGGGATACCCATAATCTAGTATATTGGTCTCCCATCAATTTTCAATTATATTATGGACATTTATATGATCAGTTTTGATAAAACATGTCATTAATTATAAAACACTGAATATTAGTTTTCTATCATCTTACAGATTATGAATACTTTAGTAGGTTAGTATATAATTTTATACATTGATAATTTTTTTAAGTTGGACATAGATGAGGGAAGTATTTTATGAATTGTAGTATGATTTGGTTTTTTCAACTATACATACTTTGTTTTTTATCACTGATTATTTTATATAAATTTGGAATAGAATACATAGATATTATTGATGCATGAATTACAATATATAATTTCTAATAATAAAATAAACATATTAGAAGTTTCAAATTAAGTTATTAGGAATAGGGGGTTTTATATATTTTTTTCACCAATATTACAATTTTTTGTTAATTAGAAAATCACTGTGTATTATAATTTTAATACATTGATTATTATGGATGAATAATATTGAAATTTTTAAATACCCATATGGTGCAAATGATTTAACATTTGTATATACACTGGCTACATTAAAATACAATTTTATAAAAAATGATTAATTATATGTTCAACTATTGGGTTCTCAATGAACATGTTTTTTCTCGATAGATTACTGTATATAGATTGATCAATATAACATTATTGAGGAAATATTGTTATAGTAGTTTCCTCTATGTTGAGGTTATATATGTTTTTTATTTTTATTTATTATCCAAAATCATGTAACATTTAATGTTATTCGTTAATTTACTATATATAACATTTTATATTTAGTGTTTTTTCTTCACCAAATTTATGTCTATGAAATACAATAAATTTTATAATAGTGTTCTCCTGGGGATAATTGTGAATATTTTTTAGATTTACCCCTTTAATTCATGTTTCTTACCACTGAATTATTTGAGGTATGATATATGTATCAAATAATGTTTCATTTTATTAAAAGGTTGAATCCATTCTAAAGTGGGACATGAAACCATATTTTTTTATAAAAATTTGAATTAATAATCATTTTTAATGGAATATCCTTGAATATTTTATAAGATGAAAATGCATAATTTCCCATAATATTGGGAAAATTCATTAATATAACTATAGTGTTTGATTTATAAATATATCAATGTAAAAACATTGACAATGACCAACCTATTAGACTACATACATACAAAAAAATTTGTAACATAATAATGTTAAAAAAATTTATCATCAAAAAAATAATAAATTTGAATTTTAAATAATTAATTAGGGGAGATTGAAAAGAGATAATAGGATACTATTATTATTTTTCAATGAAATCAATATAATTTTATTTCATATACTAAAAATATATATGAAATTTATATTTAAAATTAATACATACAAAATGTATTCAATAATCAATAAAAGATTATGTAATAAACATTTACATTATATAACTATTCAAATCTATACAAAATAATTAATCAATATTTATGATGATTATTGGGATATTTATTATTTAATAACTAAGATTATGTTACTACATTTTTTAAATATAAAAAATGGATTATAGAAGCTTATTTTCATTGCATGACATGAAATATTTTTTTGTTTTTTGAAAATTTACATTGGAAAATTCATTTTTGTACAATAAAATTAAAATAATCCAAGAAAATATTATTGTCTTATTATTTGTGATACATAAACCAATAATATATATTTTTAATATTAAAAAATCATAATTCATCATTCATTCCTGGTTCATATAAAAAAAATTATATTTTCTACGAAAGTATTGTTATGCTATATAACATTTATTTTATGATTTCAAATTTTTTTATATGTTTTGAAACTAACTTTAAAATGATTAATATTTTATGTTACAAATAAAACATAATTTATGTATTAATGAATCATTATCCATATAAAATGAGAATCATACAAGAAAATTAATGTTTATATGATTTATTTATAAAAAATTTATTTATATATTGACTAATATTTTTGTTCTATATGAAAATTTATAAAATACATTTGAATGTAATTTAATACATTTTATTTTAGATTTTAAATAATATTTATTAAAATTTGTAGCTATGTACGTAATAATTTAATTTTAAATATTTATATTTATTACACAAAAATTATTGTTTTTCTTTAAATATATTACTTATTAACATAAATAATTTATTTATAATCAAATTTTTAAAAACAACTAAAATCAAATTCATTAATATATATATATATTAACAAGATGGAATAATAATTTTAATATATTACATATAATAATTATATTACTCATCAATGAGCTTGCTAAAACCTAATACCTTTGAAATTAATTTGTTTTTATTACCAGAAAATTTATTTAGTTATTTTTATCATTTAAATTTTTTTCACAAATCATAAATAGAAATGAAATAATTTTATTTTTTACGTGTTATATATTAGTATTTAATGGTATACCTCTTCTAACATCCCACCAGTAATCATTTTCTAGTGATGTGATTATAGTGTTACGGGACTTAAGTGATATCCCTAAGAAAACAAGGGTTGAAAATAAATTATATAACATTCAGGAACTATGGAAAATTATTTTCCAATAAATGTTATAACAACATATTAAAAATGAAGAATAAAATCTAGGAAAAAATATATTATGAATGAAAAAAACTATGTAATATTAAGAACAAAAAAACAAAAATATCATAGTTATAATGGAAACAAAATTCATTTACTAGAAAAAGGCCAAAGTATAACTGAACCCAAATTCACCAAACCTGAATCAATTCAATCATCTCCCAACCATATCCAAGATATAACTCCACATTCCTCACCCCGATATAGAAATTAATCAATAAATAAATATGATATCATTCCCCAACCTATTCATTTACCTCTATCCAAATACATTATATATACAAACACATCAAAGATATTAATCATTTAGTGAGTATAAACATATATAGATTACCCAAAATATATATAAGAAAATGAAAATAGGACAAGAACCATATTGAAAATTCATATAAATTGTTGTAATGAAAATATTTTACGTATTATATATCAAATCAAAAATCATTTCAATGAAAAATAATAAACATGACTTTATATAATTTGTCCACATTTGGAACAACCATTCCCATGTTCCAACACACACCCACCCACAAACACTTAAATTTAATGCCATATCTCCATTCTCATTAAGAGTATCTCACTAATACCCAAATTCATCACTTGGTTTCCATTATCCATATTCCCCAATAGAACGCACCATGTATTCAAGATCACATTCCAATACCCAAATGTTACATTCTCCTTGTTTAGGGTCACATCGATAGCAATGAACACACCCCAAACATGTATACGAAATTCCATTAGAAAACATTTTAAAACAAAACACATTATTTTAAAACTATATATATATAATATCAAGTGTTCATAAAAAATTCCACAATTTTTAAAATAATCATTTTAAAATCATTAACAAAGGGGTATTCTAAAATCAGTTGAATTTCCAAAAAAAAATTAAAAACCATACACAATGATATTTTAGTTAATAAACACACAATGATTCTGAAACAAATTCAGATAAATATAATAATAAAATATTAATTTTTTTGATATAATGTAGTGTTTAGATGATAGATAAGTCACCTACCAATAAACAATTGACAAAAATGCAGAAGAACACTATGATCTTCAAGATATATCATGAGATACTCATTTCATAAAAAATTAAATATTATGTCATCATGAGACCCATAATTTTATATTTATTTTTCAATAGGTAATAACATATATGGTTTTGGGAGATCATAAAAGAGTACGTCTACGAATAACATGAAGTAATGATGAATTACAGAAGAATCTAGATCCCTGACACCCTCAAATTTATCAAAACATGTCTCTCAATTAAAAATAATCACCAAATGATCCATAGTAATATAATGAATATGATATCCAAATTAAATAGGTAACTAATGAGGATTTACAGAAAAAATATGTTTTAAGACAACATTTATCTGGTCATTGACTACACATCACACAGTTTTTCAAAAAGTGAACCTTCAATGGATGTGTTACTGAATAATCCTAGGAGATGCATAGTTTGGGAATCAAGGTTCTTAAACCCATGCCCCAACCATATGGTTCTAAAATATTAATTCCACACAAGACAAGGATGGATCACATGTTTTATAAAAATGTACACTATCCATGCATTTCCCACTATTTCACATTTCACTATTTTCCTTGGGGACTCACATGATTTGGACAAACCATGTTTTAACCATGTTCCTTTACTACGACTCTGAAAATATGTTTCACAATTTCTTAGAGGTGATTTACGGTATCTAATTATCATGATCATCTAGAAACACCTCAAAAAACATTTTGAAATCAACTTTTTCTTATTGACACATAACCCAGGCATTGTGTAGGATTAAAATTCCTAAAAAAGGGAAAAGTAATCGAGATTGGTGGGTCAAAATTCTCCTCACTAATTATCATTCCATATGGGAAATCTGAAAAGATTTTTTCATGGTATATATAGAGACAAAACAAGAACATTTATTTTTAACACTCTAATATTTCTTCTATAATATAACCATACTACAATTAAACAATTAATAATATGATATTGTTCCTAGGAATGATTATCTCTTCCCAAAAAAATCATACCAACAAATGAATTACTGTAGAATTTAGTTAAATATTACAATGTTCCCATAAAATCACATGTTTACAATTTGCATTTCACTTCATCAATTTAGATACAAAACATACATTATACATAGAAAAAAACTTTTGTGATAAATCCAATCGATATTCTACCTCACTGAACCATTCTTTTATATCAAAATCAAAACTATACATATGATAAAATTCCTACTTTTTAAAAAATTACAATTCAATATATGTGGAGTGTTTTCCAAGAAAACATGATCATCATTAAAAGAACGGTAATTGATGATTTCTCACATATTATATATAATTAATCTATGTTATCTATATTCTCTTACTAATCATATAAATCTTCTCTGTTATTTCATATATAATTCTTGGTCTAATATTTGAAAAATCAGTTATTTCCTCAAAAAAAATGTGGAGCATGACATATATGGCCATATAATTCAGCAAAATGAGACATCATTATTGATGTTTGATATCAATTAATATATGATACCAGTAATAATTTTATGTTATGTTCCAATTAGACTCCAAATTCAACCACACTGGCCCTATAAATTTCATATAATGTGTATATTGTCCTATTATATTTTCTATCCTTTTGAGCATGATAATCTATGTTCAAATTTAGTTTGGTCCCAATGTATTTCAGAAAATATTCCGAAATAAAAATATTTCAATATCTTCTCTTGGATAGAAAAAATAGACATTTATATTCTCAGCATGTTTATAACCTATCAGATGTCTCTTTTGGGTATATTTTCCAATGTATTTAATTCAGGCCTTATATAGGAAAAAAATTTATTAATATGAGACATATTTATTGAGGCTTCATAATTTATATGGTAGTACAAATCTACTATAGGTATGTGTTTATCCCATTAGCCTCCAAAATTAACCACACTATCCCTAGGAATTGTTTACAACATGTGGATTTTTCTTTCAGATTTACCTTCTATTTGTGGATGATAATCTATTCTCAAATACAGTTTCATACCAAATGATTTCTACACTGATTCCCTAAAAACAATATTTCAATATTAGGGCATGGATAGATATAATATACATTGATATGCTATCATAATTTATAACATATTAAATAATGATTTTGGTTGTGTTTAAAAATTTAATTATTTCTTGAATAGGAAGAAATTTGGCCAACATCATGATTCGATCAATAATTTCCCCTATGGAATAATATTTCATATAATTTTTTCATATAACTATAAAAAATCCATATATATTTTGACACATTTCTATAAATTATTTAGTTAACAGTGTATCATATATGCTTCAATTGTGGCTGTTATTTTCCCTGATTATATGCGAGGAATCTCAATATAAAACCCACTAGTTTTCCATTAATTTTATTAAACCAAATTATTCTTTCAAATCCTTATACATTTTTTGGATATCAAGAGAAATAGAGTTTTTTTTAACAATGGTTGAAATTTATATGATGATACTAATAACTTTAAGGAAGCAAATGATGATATATAAAAAATACAATATCTCCCTGATCACATACAATCTCTAATGGCCTCCAAAAAATTCTTTTTTAATCCCATGTTCAAACATTTTTTATCAGATTTCATAAAATAAACTACATGTTCTACTAAATCCCTATCTAAATTAACTCGATATAAAACCATGACATTACATTCCCCACAAATTCATGATTCATATCACTTATAAACAATAATATCTTCCATTTTGGTTAATTCCCTTTAGAAAATTTCTTATATATAATAATACATAATGAATATGCCTCAAAATCTCCATTTATGGGTTTATACATCATATCTATGTCGAATAATTGATGATATTCCAACAATCATCATTTCCATAAATTATTTTTTCATTACAAGAAATGTTTTTTTCATGAACGTATGATCTCTTAAAACTCAATATTTGTCACTAAATTTGTAATTATGGATATTCATAAAATCACGTCTTTCATTAACTAATTATTAATCATGTTTTTATTAGTTCTATTATGTTCCAATATCTTTTGTGGTCCATATGATATGATGTGATCTCCCTAATTGAGAACACTTCCTATCCGAGATCCTAATTCATCATAATAAACCACATATCCTAGTCTAGACTCAGTCAATGTAAGGATATATGATAATGTTAGCTAACCCATAATTTTAAGGAATGATTTCTAAATTTCCTCTTATAATTTAAATTTGTATCATTTTACTGTCATTTATTTCATCATTAGTTCATTCCATTATGAATTGTGGAAAAATTATCTATAGTACTCCACCAGGACAAGGAAATTGTGTGTCTAACAACAATATTTGATGATTCACATGAATAAATAGGCATTAAAAATATAAGATCTAAAGATATTTCTTTCTATGAAATTACAAGACCATGGAAACATACCTTCTGTGTCAACAATTCATATTTTTAATCATAACACAATCGATATTCTCCTACAAGATAAAATATCTTATAGACATGTGTTACTCACTATTTTCCTTTGTTCTAGAATACACAAGATATCATCCACAAAAATAATTATAAATGAATAAATATACCATTGAAATATTATATTCATCAACCCATCAATAATTCAATTTCATCAATAATACCAAATGAAATAACTATATACCCATTATGAATATAATGTCTCTCGAATGTTTTTGTTAGAATATCCTACGTATAAAATTGTAGTTGGGGATTCAAAAAACAAAATACAATTATAGAGAACCATTGATCTCTTATTAATTTACAAGTGATGTCATATTTTCCTGGAATAGTATACTAATTCATTATCATTGACTTTTTATGTTTATGATAATCCAAAAAATACAAAGACATCTATATACTTTATCTATAAATGGATCATGTTCTTCCTATGGGGAATTCAATATATAAGGGAACTTTAAATTTAAAATTTTTTATTTGGTTTTTTTGTTTATTCATTTCCATCTTACCCATCATATAATATGGACGGGAAATTGGACTGGTCCTCGAAAGGAGAAAAAAATGTAAACCCTGCTTATATTTTGGGTTGATTCTCTATAAAATTGTGATGATAATCATATTTAAATTCGTCAACAATGGTTAGAAAAGTATATATTTTCAATTTCATCCATTGATGTGAATGTTACCAGTGAAAATTGATATGAGATGGTACTAACTACCAATACCACGATTCCGGATCTACATGAAATGACTAGCTATTAATCATTAAATTGATTTTTACCACCATTTGAAGATATGAATGTCACATTACATTAAAAAAATATAATTTTTTTATTTTGTTGGAATCCTCCTATACATACCAAAAACAAATTCATAGATATTTAAATATATTATAATGAAGTCCAATGATATTTTTAGACTATTTAATGTCATCATACACAGTACACACATAAAATCATTACATTCTGTGGATGAGGGTTATTCTGATGATATTATACAATTTTATAATAGAATGTGTTAGAAAACATTGATTGATTCAATAAACAATAATATGGATAAATAAACAATAGAATTTAATATGTCCCCTATTATTCCAGTTGTGGCATTCTAATGGTTGTGTTGTTCTATTTGTCATGATATGCTCATTAAAGACACATCAGAGGCAACCCATAATACATTGGGTTGAGTAAGGTGATTATATTTCTATAATTCACCCCTACCTGAGAAATAATTTTCTCTCATTCAATTAATCCTATCATTGTAATTCCTAACCATCCATCTAAGGTAAAATATAATCTCTCCAACTATATTTATGGAGATATCCATTTCATCTATATTTACTCTTTTTAACATCAATGTATAGTTTGAAATATGAATTATAGTAATCTTAATGTGAATTTATTGTTTTGTACGTAACTCATAAATATGTTCCAATAATGGTTCACTTGTATTTATTTCTTGTGAAAATTGAATAGCCTATATAATATTATCCAAAAAATCTATCATATAGAGGTTCAATTGCTTTTTTCTGAATAAATATATGGTTATATCAATATAAAATTCTTCATGTTATAATTATTAATTTAACATTCCGTAAAATCATCACATGAAATTACATGGTCCTGTTTATAATTGAAATCTAAATTCCACCATTTCTTTGTTATATCCATGATCATGTATTTAACAAACATGGAATTCAAATAATTTTTTATAAAAAGAAATAAATTATTTTTATTTAACCATATTATCCATATCTCTATTTCAATGATACATAATTACCATATAATATAAGGCAAAAATTTTATTTAAACTGGGCCAATTCATCCAAAAATAGGTGTACTTATTTCAATTACAACTATACATAGGTTGAAAATCCTAAAAGATTGTTTGGAATGACTCTTGGTTCACCAATGAATTTGTTTAAAATACATTCCCTACTATAACATAAAGTTGATTCTCATGTCCTCAAATAAATACCATTCTTTATAACCAATATAATAAATCATTTAGCCTCAATATCTATAAATTTATGACATAAAAATATCAAATTTACCATATCAACAATTAAAATGACTATTATTAATAAAAATTTTCAATTGTGAAATTTTTTTGTAGTTTTCATATTTCATAATTCCATATATGATCAGTGCATTCATAGTGAAAAATCAAAATACCATTGCATGATATCTAATTCCCTTTGGATAAACCAAATCAACTATTGTGAAAACAAAACATATACAACCTTGAAAATATTTTTCACCCAATAAACCATGGTATCGTGAATATTAGTATAAAATGCATATAAATTTCCTTTTTATGATATAAATTTCATATTCTATGACTCTTATCTATTTAATACCAACCTATCTAAATGATAGAATAGTTATGAATCATTTTTCATCTAATGGACATTAAAAAATTTATATCATTTTAAACTGAAGGGATAAACAAAACTAATACAATTTGCAATATCATGTTCCTCCTCATTGGCATATGAAGTATGAGGGGAGATACCATATTTATGTGAAATCACCAATATAGCAATATTTAGGAATAAATTTCCTGGGATTCATGAACACAAAAAGAAAATATTCACATTAATGATAGAAAAATTGATTTACACTAAAAACATCGAAGATAAACTATATGATTTGTGAAAAAAAACACATATAATCTCCAATACAAACAAAAAACCAATAGTATCATTATAAAAATAAGAATAAATACATATAAAATATCATATACCAATGTCATAGAAATGTTAACAAAAGAATCAAATTGAAATTGTCTCTAGAATTTAAATCCACATTCATCAATATAGTATGTTAAATAATCACTAATTAAATGATATACCATTCCATTTTGTATGTCGCAATACAAGATATGTACAAGTTATGCAAAGATACCATGATGGGGGAGAGAAAAAACTCAATTTGATTCTCTTAGGACATCCTAAATCATACCATGAGGAGATGAATCTGATAAAAATTTTGTATCAATAAATTTAATGTAAAAAATTGAAGTAGATTATATCAAAAAAACAATTATTTCCACAGAAAATAATAAATACACCTTTAAATTTTTTATCCTCAAATGGAAAAACCATTCCCATGTTTCCACACACACCAACCTATACACACTTTCATTCTATATAACAGTTCCATAATCATGAGTGGTCTTTCAACCATCCAGTATGTCATCACTAGGTAGCAGATTTCCATATACCCTAAGGAATAATACCCCATATTCTAGGACATGTCCTAGTACAATAGTTTTATCCACATTTTCTAAAGGGGAACATAAAAATAATTGATCTCACACCAATCATGTATGAAAAAATTAATGCTAGACCATTTCACAAAGAGACAATTTATCATATTAACATTTGATCAAACAAGTTATATTAACAAAACTATTCTTTAATTTTATATGCATCAAAAAAAATTATTAAAAAATAGATTTCTAAGATCCATAAATTTTTTAAAAATCTCCAAATTCTTATCCAATTGGGATTTCCAACAAAAATCACACAACGATTCCAAATCAATTTAAAAATATTAATTTAATTAAACTATTAATTAATTTTTCAAGTCATGTAGATATGATAGTGAAGCCACCTAACTCTCAACGATTAGAAAAATGAGGAACAACACTATGATAATCTAGATCACACAGTGTATCATAATTCCCTTCATAGTTAAAAAATATATCTCATCATGATTCCCATAATTGAACTTATATATATATCCATAACATACCTGATCTATTGTTAATTAATATAGGATAAGGCAATATAATTGAATAACCAGATATATTGATGAATAATCGTTAAATCTAGATACCCAATGAGCTAGGAGTTAATAAATGCTTCCTCAAGATAAAAATTTCACTAAGTAGTCCTCAATGGAATGTTGAAATATTGGGATCATCAGAGACTATGTGACTAATGAGTGTTTCAAGAAATAATTAATATTTAACATAGAAGTTTTGATTATTTTACTACATGTTACATGGTAAAGCTGTATGGAATGTCAATCTCTATGACAATATTCATGTGCTACTGTGTATACCAGGTTGACGCATAGTTTGTGATGAATGTTTTTTAAAACTATAAAACACTAATGACATATTAGTATCATTTTCCAACAGCAAGCATGATTGGATAATTCAACCATAAAAACTAGACAATAACTATGATCTTCCATATTATTCATTTTTCAATGTTTCCCCTTGGTATACACTTAGTTTTTTCCAAACATTGTGCATACAAAGTGAGAGAAAAAATATATTTTAAGGATTTTTGGAGGTGGTGCATAGTTTTTAATAAGATTTCATTAATCATTCACCACTAAACACTTATCTAAAAAATGATGAGCCCTTCTTGAACATCCAGAAACATACCCCAATAATTTTATAGTCTTAGAACACATGAAAAATGGTTACATTAAAAAATAAAGTGGTGAAAAACACTATATTTGTGAATTTTTTCAAACAAATTATGTAACACAAGAGAGATAATAATGATAAATAAATATTTATCCCTAATAATTAGAAAATCTTGAATTTATGTACATAATTTTACTTAATTTCACTTTTTTGATCTTCTATGGTGTACTATTTTTTAAAATTATTCTACATATCATACATAAATATCTATAAAATAAGTGGACACTTACTATTAGTATGAATTATACCAATTATATATGACTTTTAAAATATAGAATAATTTATTTTTATAGAATATATAAAGGAATTTAATATTGAATAATGAATTTACCATACCCATCCATAAATCCTATGAAAATCAATTATAATACTGGGATGAGAAAAAATCATAATAAGGGATAGAAAAAGTGAAAATACCATTATACCAATAAAAACATGAAACCACATATAAATTTTATCTTTGTCTTTTTATACTTTGATCATATGAAATAGAAAATTTTCATATGAAAACAATAATAATTTGTTCAATGAAATATCATTAAACCACAATGTAAGGAATTAAAAACTATTTTTCAGTCATAGAAGAGCATATAGAAATACCATTTTCTTTTATGAACCCATTTTAAATAAAAAAATACTCATTTCAATGAAAACAATAATTCCAAAATACCGAAAAGTTTAAATATATATTTTATGTAATGGAAAAATGATATATTTCAATTCAATCCATGAAAAAAATAATGGCCATAACATCAGGAAAATCCTTGTCACTTTTTATGTTAACAACAGAGCATTCCTATTTCGTTTGTAAAAATGGTCTATATATAACACACAAATATTTTCATATTAAAATAAATTGAAAATAATACAAAAATAGAAAGTATTTTTAATTTATAAATAATATATGTCCATATAAATAATATATAAAAAAACTATAAAACATGGACATGAAAGATAAATAGTTGGAAGGAAATCTCTAAATGACAATTCTTTTTCAATGAAAATTTCCTTATCACATGAGAACAATGTGAATATTAGAAAAATTAATTAATAACATTAAATAAACTATAAATATCATGACAATATCTAAAATCATAAATTTAAGAATGAATGGGGGTTTATATACACATTATAAAATAGTAAAGATGCATGAAATCAAGATATGCATCAAAAATGTAAATTAAGATGAAGACCATTACCTTGAGTCTGATCTTTCATATGTGTATTTATCATCCTATGTAATAAAAATATGTTAATAATTTTATTTTTTGGGATCCTTTTCATTTTTATTATTACTTTAATTTCACTTATTACCATGTTTTATAAAATTATTTAATCAATTACGATTACATTGGTTGTTTTGAACATGTTCAGTTTACGTGTCGAAAACATCTTTCATAAGAAAAATATTGGACAAGGGGGTAATTATTTAAATATATAAATTAATAATGATATAATTATTATATTTATATGTTAATAGTACTTTAATAATAATTCATGAAATTTGATTATGAAAAATGAACCGACATTACCACCATAGAGATTAAAGGTCATACATATGGATGAGTAATGTTCCCATATTTCAATGATCACTATAGAAACCCAGTTAGTAACATTAATCATTCAAGAATTTTCATTATATCATTAATAAAACAATATTTAATTTTATATAATTATATATTATATTAGTGTCATGTGGTGATGAAAATATCATAATCTTATCACTTAGTGGCTGTGGTAGTCCATACAACCATGAACACCGATATCACTTTTTTATTGTGTGAAATGTTAAGAAGAAAATGATACATTATACTTCTAGAAGTATATTTTTTATTTAATATAATAACTATTTCAGGAATGTCATATATATTCATTATATTTACACTTATTACCTTCCATGTAATATGTAAGTGAAATTTTCTTCACATCTCTTGGCAATGTGGTAGTCCTCTGTACACATGACTGTTTTAATTATATCAAATATGTTACTAAATTTTAAATTTAAATTTATAATTAAATGACTCTAGAGGTATTGTTATGTTATTAAACTCAATAATATCTTATATAACATGTTATTCCATCATAATTACCCATAATGGGAGGTAGTAAAAAACGATTGTCATCATTTCATGAGGTCATAGTCCACTGTAAAAAGAAATGATGATTTTTAACCCATTTGATGGGTGCGGGTGTGGGTTTAGTCAATAAAAATAACATAACAACATATATTTATATATATATCCTACTTTGGATATTATATAAGCGTTATATAAGTATAAATTAATGGGTAAGAATGAAATTTAACATAATTTCTCAATCATGAATGTAACCTCTTCATTCGATATCTCCATTTTGATTATTCCAAAATCCATCCCTCGAATCATTTATGTCCAAATAAAATAAACTAAGATGAGTTTTATTATGTTTCATGTTTATTTGGTAATTATTTCAATCACTAAACTGGATTGATAAATGTGATAGGATGGGGGATAATGAATGCCTTTTTATAATTGAGGATTAGTGACATTTTTAAAAATACCAAAAAAGAAGATTATTGAGAGGACTCCCATAAATCATATACCTAATATAGTGACTTTTTATACAATAGAATAGGTAGTCCAAATATATCTATAATATTGGTTTTTAATTGAGTTTCTAGGTTAGTTGTCCCCATAATAATGGTGTGTAACCACTATAAAAAGACTTTTTTCCTTAAGTCATTGTAAATAATTTTAATTAATTTCCCTAATATAATTTTATAAAAAAATTTAACCTTATTAGATATTTGAAATTATATTTATTCCAAATATATAATTAATTTTCCCATATTCAATTCAATAATGTGGAAGAATATAATTTAATATGAATTCCACAGACAAAATGAGAAAGAAGGTTTTTAAATTGAAAATGTTCAAAGGTTTACCATGTATCATTTTCCAAATTCAATATAAAAAATAAAATAATAACATAAATTATATTGATTGATGGATAATTGATCTAACGTAACTTTAAAACATATTTAATTATTTTTCTATTTAAATAATTGTAACAAAATGCAGCATTAAATAAAATTTCAATATTATTAACTACTAATAAATAAAGAAATATTCACTAAGAAAATAAAAAACATCACTTTAATATAATTATGATGTTACACATTCAAGAATGGTTTTTATTTGTTTAAATATTATTTATATATTTTTGAATTTAGTTTCTAATACAAGTTTTCAAATAAAAGGTGACAAAATACCTTTCAGAAAAAATATCACTTTTTATGTGTGAAATTAAATTTATTTCATATCTTATTTATATCAAATATATAGGAATCATATGAAAATATTTGATTGAATATGTAATATTTTGATTTCATTAATATCATTAAATAATAGTTATAATTTTTAAGTAATAATAAAAAATCATTTTGGTAAATAAAATCATTTCCTTTATAACTCATTGGTTTTTATATTAATTTTTAATTAATTTTATACCAATGAATTCATTTTAGAAACATATATTATATGTATTTTAATTATTTCGTTAATCATAGTGATTCTTCCATTAAAAAAATTGAGGTGAAAACCATCATGGTAAATAATAAAATTAATTATATACTGTTGTTCAATGAGACTTGTCCTTACATGAAACACAAGTAACCAATGAAACTCAATTTCACATGAAATATAAGATAAAAATGGTTTTTAATATAATGCAATATAATCTATGAATTTATTTTAACAAAATCTAAACTAAGTGTTGCATGTAATTCATTCTCAACAATGTGTTTCATGTATAGATATATAAACTCAGTGTTTTATATTGTTCACCCTATCAATAATTATTTTATTACATAAACAATTACGATGTAACATCCCCATAAATAAATTACAACCTCTCAATTTGAACATTATATCAGTAATAAGTAGTTTGAAATTTATTATAGAATTATTTGTTTCGATTTCATAAATAATGTGTTAATAATACTTACTATTAAAAAGATATGAAATTATGTGTGAAGGTAATATAAAATAACATATAACTAGGATAACAAATAGAATAACATAGGTGGATATGAAGGAGTTTCAAAAATAATTATTGAGAGTGATTTAGGTAAAATAATAATGATTAGTGTAATGTTAAGGGCCTAAAAAATAAATCATTGATGATCAAAATACAATTTTTTTATCAGAAATGAACATACTATGATGCCATTTTTGTTACAAGATCTTTTTTATAATGTTGTGGAATTATTTTACTATCTAATAATACAAGGTAATATATTTAGATTATATATTTATATTTCATAAAAATAACTTCATTATCAAATAAACCTAGAATAATGATTAAAAATCCTAAAAATATCCATATTAATCAACAATCATATTTGATGAAAAGTTTATCAATACAGTAAAAATCATGTGCAATGGTAAATCCATATGTATCATTAAACTATATCCCTACAAAAACATAAAATAAAAAACCAATAATTCCATAATAATATTGAGATCTCCTCACTTCAAAAAACAAAAGTTGTGTTTAAAAACACAGACTTGAGTTTAACCATTAAAAAACTACTAGAAACTATCTCCACTTTCGTAGATGGAACAACATTAAATTTCATAGATTCCAATGATTTTACCAAAAAAATTTGTTTCTCATCATTATAATGACCTCCCTGAGTAAGTATCCTTGAAAAAAAAACATTCAGATTTACCAAAAAATTTATATCTAAAACATATCAACAATGGATTTATATCTATTATCTCACTATTGGATTGTTCAGGACTATTGGTTTCAGTCATAAACCTTCTGACCAAACATACCACACTGGTAACTCTTTCCGAATACATTATTATAGTCCATATATGTTATTTTACCAATTTTGGAACATGTCATGTGATTAAAACAATATTTATTATTTTTTTATTCTCCATTTCCTCTAACATTACAATTTTTTTATAGTTTTCATTTCGTGGAACATAACTATAGAAAAAATCCATCTCATCCTTCGGAGTAGACATAAAATTTTCTCCTAAGATATATATTATTTGCAAAATAATGATCATTGTATAAGTTTTTTCAATCATTGATAAAACCTATTAATACTTTTTTCTGTTTATCAAATAAAATACAACACATACTTAGTAAATATTGTGAAATTTTTATCTCAATATGCTAAATAATCTTTTAAATTTTTCCTAAATTATAGGAATTGTTTTTCCATATGCAGTTAATAAAATCCATGGAAATATATCTCAAGGGAGAAATACCAAAATTCATCCAATTCCATGAAATAAATAACATATTTATCTCAAATATTATTAACCATAGGCCACCATTGATGATCTACACCTATATAATGATAAATAAAATTTGTGATCATTTGATGTTAAAAAAATACCATCAATTAAAATATACTCTCTAGGGAATTGATCGACACTTCATCTACAATTATATCATGTCCCTGAAATATGGGGGATATTTCTATGGGGAAAGCATCACTATAGAAATTTTCCTTCAGGGAAAATCAGGTTCCTCTCTATCATGGATACCACTCCAATATATCTGTTGGGTCAACTAACCCATCACATAAAAAAAATTCTTCTGATTCTAACCATTTTAGGATTTTGATTTTGAGTGATATTTTCCTATTGGTTCTTGAAAATTATAGATTCAATGTATCATCAATGGAAAACTATTCAAAAATGAAATAAAATAGTCGAAGAAACATGAAAATCGTCAAATAGTAGACAATTTCATCTAACTGATAATGTTATATTGTATAAAGGCATGCTATTAACAACATCAAAAAAACAATATTTTCCTAAACCATAATTTCATACAAAATATAATTCCCCAAATGTAATAATTACATAATATTGAGTTTATGTAATGAATATTAAATTATTTCTCATTGAATGATCTTATTTTTTATCATTTTATAGGTTTAAAGAATAAATCATACATAAAAACTATAGAATAAAATCTAGAAATAACCAATAAAAATATATTTTAAAATAATATAATGATCTTAAATTAATTAATAATTTTTCTTTATGTAAAATAACAACATATTTCCACCCAAATTATTCTTTCCCATACATATATTTTAATCAAGAAAACATCAGCAAAAAAGCTGTTATGGTCACAAATATATCACTAAGTGATTCAAAAAGAAAAAAAAACCTTTTTTCCATTGACCACATAGAAAATCATATTAAATTAATTTTATCATATTGTTTTTTGGTAATTTTAAATTAGAATTATTAATATGAATATAGATAAAAATAGTTTCTAAAAAATAATTAATATTCAAAGAATGATATTAAAACATCTTTTGCTGACATAGATCATCATATACATAAAACCATTTCTAAACACTTTTAATTGGAATATAAATATTACCAACTTACAAAATCAATATTTAAAAATTCATTAGATTTATATAATTAGGAACACTCTTTATATATTATATCGGTCTGACCCATGAGATTTAATGTGGCTCAATCATTCATATAATATATATTGGGATCACACATTACTTATGAGCTATAATGGACCATAACCCTTTTTTATGCTATATAAGGCACACATGTGAGCTATAATAGAGATAAACCCTTTCAATAATCTGTGTTGAGTTCACTCATTTCATATAATTTTTAATTATTATATCATGAATAAAATACATTAGTAATAAAACCCATTGTGAATATCTTTTTAAACCCATATGAAAAACAATTTCATATTAAAATATCCTTTTATTTTAAGAATACATTTTCCATAATGAAATAAGCCATTTAAAAAATCCATTTCCAATAAAAAAATAACAAAAATTAAAAGTATAGATTATCATTTAAGGAAAAATGAAATAATTAAATTGATTAAAAAATGAAAAAAATTCTATAGCTGTCGAAAATTATTTTTTTTCTATGTTTGTTATGAATAGAACATTGATTTTATCATTTTTCATAACTATCCATATATAACACATAAAAATATTACTTTTAAAATACTACAAAATAATATATATATATATATATATATAAATAATGTAGTTTATAATTCTTTTATGTCCACACAAAAAATAAATAGAATAATTTTAAAAACATATACATTGAAGAGAATGAGTTGGAATGAAAAATCAAAATAGTAGATTCTTTTTAAATTAAAATTACCTTATCATTTGAGAAATAATTTTATCCTAAATATAGTTAATTAATAACATTAAAATACATCATATTTTATTATAATAGATTAGTTAAGGGGATAAAATGTCAAAGTGGTTATATATTAACCATATAAGTGAATAATAATGCATAAAATCAATAAATACCTCCATAAATGGAGATTGAGACAATGTACCTTACATTTATTCTGATTCATCACTTGTGTCATTTTATTCCCTAATAATAAAATCATGTTATTTATTTACATGATTTAAAACCCTTTTCATTCTTACTATTTTTTATTTAATTTATTAAAAAGTTATATTCAATTATTTATCAACTATATTTATGTTTGTTATTTTGACCAAATTCTATTTATGTGTTCAAACTACTTTGGTAGGTCGAAAATGGAAAAGGGGGTCTTTATTTATATTTTTAAAGAATAATAATAATAACAATATTATCATATTTATACATAAATTATAGTATTGAAATAATTCATTAAATATCATTATTACAAATAAACCAACATTATGATCCCAAAGACGGTAGGTCATACATGTGTATGAGTAACCTTGTCATTTTTCAATGATTATAATGGTAAAAAGGTACATAAAATTTATCATTAAAGAACTATAATTAAATAATAAATAAATTATATAAACGTTTATATATTTCTTGAGATTTTTTTATGAGAAAATAATAATAACTTCTCTTTGAGGAGGTGGTATTCCCAACATCAATGAACGATGATGTCACTTTTACAGTGTGCAAATCGGTAAGAAATGAAATATTATAAACCTAGAAGGATAAATATTTCATTTATATCATAATTTATTCACTTTTATAATATATGATCAATATTGGTACCTCTATTATCTTTAATGTAACACATTGGTGACTAACGATTCACATTTCATTGCGAGGCTGTAGTCCTCCATTAAGAAAACCATTGCTATCGTTTCACATATGGTATGAAATGCATCAAGTATTTTACATTACATAATGAATAAATAGTTATTATTAGGTCATAAATATATTATATAATGTATATAATAATTATTTTCATCACAATAATCAAGCATGAGAGTGGTACGGGAAAAAACAAAGGACATCATTTTGTGGGGCTCTAGTCTGTCATACACTTGAATGATGATTCGATAACCCATTTGATTGACGTGTGGGTGGGTATGGGTTTTGAAAACAACATAAATAAATCTCTTTGGATTTATTTTATTTATGATATTATATGATAATGGTATAATAATAATTTATGGGGTGGATACAGAAATAAAAAAAGTGCCCATTTATAAACATTACCTTTTCTTTATATAAACATTTTAGTTTGAAACAAAAGACATCCTGCTTTTTAATTAGTTTGATAAATATTTTTAGGAGGGTGGATGAATTTTTAATTTTATTTTGGTGGGTTTTTGATGGAAACATATGATTTAGATGTGGGTAAAATGGGGGAGTATAAATTCCATTTTATATTTAAAGAGGAGTTGTATTTTTTTAAATACCAAGTAGAAAAATCTATTTGGAGGTATACCTTACTTTATCAGCCAACGATAATGATACGTTTTTTATCTAATATGGGATATGGGATAAATATTTCTATAAAATGTGTTTTGGAATGGTTTAAATTCCACTTGGCCACTTAATGTTAACGTTCAATCACTTTGTAAACTCATTTTTACTCCAATCCCAATAATTAATTTTAATTTAATCCACTAATTTTTTTTGTAAAAAATAATATGATAATAATTTAAATTATAAATTATTATTGTTTAATATTCTTAATACATTTTTCAAAACTAAATTAATATAAAGATCATAATTCTTTTCATATAATTGTTGGACCGATAAAGTATATTTTTAAAGTGAAAATATTTAAATGTTTAAAACAATTTATATCGAAATTAAATATAAAAATAATTCCCATGATGTAAATTGAAATAATATTTGTATATTTAATTGAATTTAGCTATTTAAAAAATAAAAATAATGTTATATATATGTACACATAATTCAAACAAAACTGATGTTTTCAAATAAAATTTTGTATTTTTTAGTATTCATAAAATCAAAAGATTTATGAAATATATGAAAAAATCAACCTAATTGTTTTTGAATTTACTATTCTCATAAATTTTTTTATTTTGTAAAATAAATTATATATAATTGATATTTTTAAAATAATTATTCAATTATGTTTTGGAGAATCCTCCCTTAAGTAAAATACACAATTTTATACATAAAATTGGAATAGTTCTTATCTTATGCCTATCAAATATATTAGAAGAATGTAAAAATATTATTTTGAATATAATATATATATAAATTTCTTTAATTTCATTCAATAATAGTAATAAATTTAAAATATAATAATTTAATGTCTTTGGGGGGGGGGGGTGAAAACGTGACATTTTTAATCATTTGGGATCTATATTCATTTAAAATTAAGCGGTATCAAATTAATTCATTTTATAGAAATATTTATACCATATTTTAATAATTTAGTTTATCTTATTCATTCACACCACTCTAATGGATAGGTGATAAATACCATGATAAATAAATATTCAAATTTTTTTTTGTCTGCTAAGACTCGCCCTTACATGTAACACATGTTATCCAAGAAACTCCATGTTAATTGCAATGAAAGATAAAAATAGTATTTTGTATAATGTGAGAACAAATATGTGCTACTTATAATTCATGATGAACATAGTGTTTCATGTAACACAATATGAATGTAATTTTTCTGGTTATAGAATATGAACACAGCCATGTGTGTTTTTCATACTATCAAATACATTTATCTTATTTAAGAAAAACTCAATATAATACTAGATATATATTAATACATGAAAACATAAATAAATAATTAGATATATATATATATATATTAATTTTTAGTTAGTTTATTCTTTAGATATTCGTATAACCTTGTATAACTTCGACGGGAACACTTCTTTTATAATCACTTTTTTTAATTTTTATGAATTGATTTTTAATAATATATTTTATATATTAAATTATTTTTTGACAAATAAAAAAATTAAATTAATTATCCCACATGTAATAGAGTTTTCAATATATTATGATTCATTGGGAATGACATTATATACATAGATATTTTGAAGATTATATATATATTTTTGTAAATAATTATTTAAATATGTTATTTTTCCATTGGTTTTCCTATTTTATTATGATTATTTCGTTACAATTTATCGAAATAAATGATGAAATTTGATGTAAAATAAAATAACTTAGTTAAAAAAGTAATTAATAATATATTTATTGACAGAAAAATATATAATTATATGTTGATAAATTGAAAAAAATTCAATATTATATCCAGATAAAAATATATGCATATAAATGATATAATTGATGTTGTTATTTCTTACAAAAATATAAATATAAAGGTGAAATAAAATTTAAACCCAAAATTATATAGTTATGTGTCAATTATTTTCCAATACATAATATATATTATGGAATAAAATATTTAATCAATGGTTTAGTCATGTAGTGAGGAATGTCAAATTATAGTTGACTTTTAATGTTTATATTATATTATTTTTCAAGGGATCTGTAATAAAAAATGGAATTCTTTAATTTAAAGATTATAAGGTCAAAATATTATAGAAATACCATTATATAAATTTTTATGAATTTTTGTGGATATATTATTGATTTTTGAATGATTTTTTGTTCCTTTTTATTATTCATAAAAACTATAATTATATTAGTTTTATGTAACCACCAAGGTTTCCCCTGATTCAAAATAATCACGATGAAGGATTTATAGACACATTAATATTTTAAAATTCTATTGAATGAAACTTGGGAGCTAGACACTTGTTTATCTCTAAATGATCCTTGCCAATAATACACTATCCAAATATACATATAAATTATTTTTATTTTCAATAGAATCTTATTGTAGTTGAAATTGAAGAATTTTTTTATCGTCTGGGTTTAAAATAAATAAAACAAATAGAACGAAATCATCCCAAATTTTAATTATAAAATTGATAGATACTAGGAAAACAATTAATTAAATCATAGATTTTATTGTGACAAAATTAATTTTAAAGATAAAAATAAATGTAATTTAATTGTTATTATCCTTCAAAACATGTTTTGGAATAAAAAACAAAAGGATGAACTACCTTCCATACTAGAACCATATCTCTAATAGTATAGGTGAATTTGACACCTAAAACAGTAGTGTACCACCTCTCAATCATCTGTATCCAAATTTTATTTTTTCATCTATTTAGAAAAGTCAAATTCTTTATATCACTTTTTGGTATGAATATTAGAGGAATAATTGTTTTTTTAATAAAAAGGGAGCACTGATATTTTGAGAATAAATAATGAATATATCTAAACACCCTCCATAAGAGTGAACATCCTACTATGAAAATGGAAAAAATCAATAAAAGAGAATGTATAACATGGGAACACAACAATTTCATAATGGATCAAATCAAGTAGTTGGTGATCCACAATAACTGATTTTTAGATGGACATGGTGGGTAAATATCATTTATGTAATAAAAAATGAATACTTTTTAACTAGGATTTCAAAAATGAATTAATGTATAAATCTTATACTATATCAGATAAAAGATTAATTCATTCCAACTAGGATGAGTGTGTGAATTTAATGGATAAATAGTTCTCGTAGATATTAATGGATTAATTTTTTTAATTTATGTAACAATGATATGAGATACATTAACAGTGATATGAGATGCTTCAATAAACACATCTTAATAATTCATCATAGTTGGAGAACTCCCCCATGTTCTCTTTAAAAGGATGATTCATGGATGGACAACATGTGGAATAGACATTTGAAAGTTATATTATATTCTGTTATAGTTAGACATAAAATCTTCTCCGTGAATGTTTTATATGCATGAATCCAAATAGAAATCACAAGGGATATATGTCTTCGATACGGAGAGGAGAAAATGAAAAAAAATCATTTTTCTACCTGGAAGATTTATTATATTTTCAAAATATTCGAAAAATTATCTATATGAACAATCACTTATATCCCATTGTAGATTCCAATTGGATTTTTGATAACTAAATTTATGTTACGTAAGAGAATTTTAATTCACCCATATCACTATTTCATGTTATATATTATAGGATATGCAACACCATCCATCTCAGTTAAAGGAATCAATCCTCACATCCAATGAAAATTCCTTATATATGATGGTAAAGTGCTTATGAATATGGGTATATTATGATTAAAATAAAAAATTTACTAAATAATAACCTAGAAAATACTTATTTATAATGATAAAATTATTCCCAGATTTAAAGAATCATCACTGTTGTGGTAAATAATTTCAATAAATTTTTTCGGGGAAATAATCAATAAGAAATTTTATTGTAATAGATTAAATAATTGTGAGAGGATTTAGTAATTATGAAATAAAATTAAAAATTTAAATTTTTTTGACATTAATAGAAATATTTATTTTAAAGAATGAAATATTTTTATTTAAAATAAATAATTGAAAATATATCTTAATTACATCAAAATATGTATTATATATAAGTAATTCTTAATCAATTTTCTAAAATATGTATGATTTTCTTTCCTCTAAAATTTCTCACAATAGTTATGTATTCTTTTATTCCACTTCATCAAATATTAAATCCTCATCATATGAATTTTATTTATTAAGGATATAATATAATCTCAATATTTTAATGAATTTACGTTATTAATTACATTTTATTTAATCTTCCCAAAATTCTTCTTAATTATAGAAACATTGATTTAATACTTTAAAATTTTGTATACATATTATTTCCCTCATATTAATTCATTTTTACTGTCCATATTCCTTTGAATTTCTTATCATTACCATGAACTTTTCTAAAAAATTAAATAAATAAGACATTCTTCTTCATACTAATCATTTAGTGTGTAGGGAAAATCTGGAAGCCTTTTTAAAAAAAAATTGATCTATCATATTAGATCCCAATTACAAAAAATAATCAAATTCAAAAAAATACATTTGTGACTATTTCATATTTTCCTCATTAAATATAACTATTATAATAATGTGTGATACAATACAATTAATATATCCTAATTTGTAACATTTTTATTTATTTATTATCTACATAAACCCAATTTCAATTAAAATACGTGGTCCTATTTTGGAATAGGTAATTATGATTCTTATGAAATAAAATATATCTCCTATATAAAACAATTAATAAATACATTCATGTTGAGAATCTCATTAAAACAATATATTAAAATTAAAATAAATAAATGAATGGGAGATATAAATGAAAAATTAATATGTATAAATTACTACCCAATTGAATTTTACTATCCTTATGAAGAAAAAGACTCAAAATATAGGAGAATGGAAACAAGTATGATTGAGAGATTAAAATATATAATATTAATTCTCATGCACTGAGTTAATATGTATTGTATGTTTTCAATATCATGAAAAGGGAAAATAAAATAAATCATGATATATTTATACTATTTATACCTAGACAGTTATTTGGTAAATTGAAATTTAAAGGTGGATTGGGTTTTTATGATTTGAACCTCCACTATTTCTTCCTCTTTGAATATTTATAAATGCACAATGAGTGGATAACTCCATGAAAAGAATAATTTTGATTCCCAACATGAAATGGTAGAAGTAATGAGGTAATAATTGGCCGGGGGAGAATGAATATGAAATCCATATCGATTATAATGGTTTTATCCAGGAGTTGTTTTCTTGATTCTTTTTAATGGGTAGTAGGTTCACTATATACTACATGGAATTTTTTCATCAATCCATACTATTTTTTGGCCTTATATACCAATTCCACTAACATATTCACCTAGATAGTGGACATGTAATATTATTCTTCACTACTACCTAGTCCTTTTAAGAGTGTCGATTCTGCAAAAAAAAAAGAATCAAGGGTATAATGTCAAATTTTTTGATAATGTAAATATAATGTTGAAAGAATGAAGTATTATGTTAAATGAAAAAAATATATTTTCAAAAAAAAGTTTTTATTAATGAATGTAAAATGTATGGGTAATGTAAATTTTTGGGAGAGAATGGTCAAACTATATTTCATCCACCCCCAGATGTATTCTATGAATATTTGTGGGACTGGATCTAATTGTTCATTAGCTACACATTTACTAGTCTCTAAAAATTAATCTCATAAATCAGTGAATTTCATGGATATGTTTTAAAACATTGGGTACTCAATGCCCTTTTTAAATTAAATTGTAGGGGATCTATCGACTTACACTAAATTAATTTTTCTCTTAAAAACACTCATGAATATACAAAATATGGTTACAATATCAACTGATGGATTGGGGTAGTAAAAAATTATTCCCATTTTTTCATATTTTAAAATTTCTAAAATTAAATGATATATGTACATAAAAAATGAAGAACATGTATCCAAAATAACCATGTTATAAAATGATTCAAAATGTGATGAACTAAAATCATATCAAAGCATTTTGAACATTATTTATATTTTTATTCACAAATAAATGAACATATATAGTTTACATGTGTTTCAAATCTCAATCTTCATTCCCACCCACTCACAATATTAATTAACTTATTTATTTTTTATTATATTCAATAATTATATATTAATGAAATATGAGTAAATTTTCTTTCATTTAAATTTGCATGAAATAAAAATAAATAAATTAAATGTAGGCACATTTTTGTAGGAAAATTGAATGATCATTTGGTTTTTATAAAATACTTTATAGTTTTTTTAATTAATAATCATTTCAATAACAAACATTTTATGATATCATGGTTATTCAACTTCAATATATTTCACCTAACTCATCACACATAAAAGACCCCCATTCATATCAATCTCATTATCTTTATGATGAAATGTTACTCCCCAAGATTTTATGAGATATATGTTTTTAATTCCTTTAAGGTCTTTTATTTTATGCTACACCAACATTAGCTTGTGTTATATTCCACACCGTATTATCTTGAAGTATATGCAACACTATACATGTCTTTTGTTACACATTATTTCAATTTTTTTTGACAGAATTAATTTTAGGAAACACTATGTATATATTTTTTAAAATGTATAAATAAACAATGTTAGGATTATGTTATACATAACCCCAAAAAATATTTCACTACATGAAACACTGACATGTCTTTAATTACATGCAAGAGTGACCACCCTCGACACATTGTGTAGTACGCAATGCCATGATTCACTAAACAATGATATAATGTTAATGTATTATATAAACAGACCATTATGAATTGTGTTAATATAATTTTTAATTTTATATAACATTTAAATTCATATTTTCTATTTTTCTAGAACAATATATAAAAAAATTCATTCTTTCTGATAAAAGATGTAGTTTTTTAAAAATGCAGGTTTGGAGCCTTTTGATGGTGCACAAATTATAATTCAATTTTTTTAACATTTTTTTAAACTCTTTCTTAAAACATAAATATATTTTTCATAAGAGGGACATTAAAATCATACTTGGTTGATATTTCGGTATTTTTCTAATGGAATTTATATTTTGATTAATAGTTAAACATAATGCATTTTAATTTTAAACTTCCTTTTTATATAATTTATTTATATAGTTATATATTCTTATTTATTTATTTTAAAGTGTAATTGTACTATTGTTTTATCATTTAATACAATTTTGGTCACTCGAAGTGATTTCACATTTATATTTGACATAAATAGCTGAAAATATTTTGATATGTTTTTACTTTGGAAAACCTTGGTTTTTGGTTTTCAACAACATGTATTAATTTAAAATTAATTTCGGCCAACTCAATATTTTAAATCATAAAAATTGGATTCCATATTTGGAATCAGTGGGTTCAAATTATGTTAATCGGTTTTTTTTGTTTCTTTGGGTTTATGAATAGTAACTACGGTAATTTTTATTTACCATAGTTAAAGTTAAATTTGGTAAATTAGGGTAACTAACAATAGTAAAAAGATAATAAAATTACCCTTAAAACATCCAAAATCCTAATGGATGAATTAAATTTGACCATCATCACTAAAGTGATGGAATTGATTCAATTAATGGACTTTCATCTAAGAAAGTGATGTAATTATAAATAAAATAAAAAATCCTCCCACACTCATATATCATATAAGTATAATAATTTACATATATTGATAAAATTGTAAAAAATAAATAATAAATTTTATAAATAAATCTAATGAAATTATCTATATCATGTGAATTTATTTAAAATTTTCAATGGTTAAATAATTACCATTAATGATATAACAATAGTGATTTATAAATTATTTTATTAATAAAAATATAAAATAATCTATTTTAAAAATATTAAAATAAATATTATATGAAAAAATTAATCTGCTCCATGAATTTATAGGTGAATATAATATTTTTCAACTATATTAACTATTTTTGTTCGAATTTATCTTCGGTGCGGATTTTATTTAAAATTAAACAAATGAATAGTTTCAAAATTGAAACTATTGATATTTTATAAAAAGAACAAATTATTAAATTATATAACCATCAAAAAATTATTCAGAAATTATAAAGTGAAAATTATATAGTCTAAAATATCATAAAGTATCCAATTATGGACATCGATAACACAGAAGTCAATATTTATAATTATTTAATATTTAGAATATTATTACCACAAATAAAATTCAATAGATTAAATAAAGATAAATCAAAATGATAAGGTTTAAAATAAAATAAAATATTGTATAAATTTTAATTTTTCAGAGAATTTCAACCCATACTCATACTCTCTTAGAAATAAATGAGTTTAAGAGCATCATAAACTGAAAATAATTTATAATAAATTAATTTATCAAAACATTCTAAAAGTTTCCCTCCCATCTCTTGTAAAAAGCACATATCCTTATCCTTTAATCACACATCCAAATTCCTATGGCTCATCAAACACCTAACCAAATATCCTACCATATTACCAAAATTAATACTAGATTCCACCATTTGGGAGGAAATAAATCTTAATGAGTACTTTTTCATACCAAAAAGAGATATTTGAAAAAGTGGTAGTTGTTTTATCAACTCTTTAAATATTATTTTTTTCTAATTACTCTTATTATATTGTTCCCATACATAAGTAATAAATCTAATATAATCTAATTTATCCTATGTTATAAAAATTTTGGAACAACTTTATACCTCCTTTTATCCTTAATAATATAAAAAATATCATTTTGCGTGTGTATGTAGGGATTACCATCTCCACATTGTGGGGTAATTTTTTATTAAACAATAATTATTTTTTATGGGTATAATGAACCGTATAATGGATTTTAATAATTAATATAATATGATATATATTCTGTATAATTAATATACCATCCAATCCCATAGCATTTAACCATCAAGTGGTTGATATTGTCACTCGTTCGTACGTATGACCTACCGTCTCCATGACTAGGTGAAATTATTTCACATAATTTTTATTATTCATCTATTTATTTCTAAACCAACTATACTAGTGTTTCAGACACATATGGATCAAATCGGACCTACAGTGAGGGATAGTTTTACAATATCATTTTTATCAGAGATTTCTTATACGTTAGTATTTACTGGGATAATATTTATAATATATTCCATGGATTTATATAAATTATTTCACATAATTTTTATTATTCATCTATTTATTTTTAAATTCATTTTTACACATTTTTGACTTTTACTACCTGGTTTGGTAGAAATCATTCTTTGGTTTACAATACGAGGTACTTTTTGATATTTTCGGAAAGAGTATGAGAAGAATGTTTTTTAACATAAATGGCCTAAATGGATTTCTATGGTTTCAGGACTCCTTATTTTGAATAAGCATCCTCTACATTATTTCAATTTTATTATCAAATAAATTCTTCTCTTTTAAAATTGTGCGGCATTTTTATAAAAGAAATTGTTTTTGAAGAAAAAAAGATATTTTCTTGAAAAATTAGGTTCAAGTGTATTATCAAAAATAATTTTGATCTTAGACGATGATATATAAATAGGTTTATGATTCTGTCATAATTATTACTATGATTTTATTGAGTTAATTATTTATGGATATTTTTGGATGGAATGATGTTTGAGAAATCAATTTTATTTCATGGGTTATGCAATGATGAATAATTTATGTTTTTGTGGGACATTCAAGATTTATTTCAATATGATATGGGGGGACATATATCTACCAAAATTAATTGGGTAACTATTTATATCTCATGACCTATAAATAAATATAATGATAATTAAATTTTGTTCATTAATACCAGGTTGGAACAGGATGTAAATTGGGTTCAGTAGTACATGGCTGGAATAAAAGGTAAACCCAGTATAGTAATGGTCTTTTCTACTATGATGGTTTGGATGTAATGCCATGGATTATGTGGAAATAATATTAGTGATTAATTTTTTCCAAAAGTCCATGTTTTATGACAATTATATTTTATAATGGTTAATTTCTTTTCAAATATATTTCTTACATACTTCCTTGATTTATTTCAGGACTCATGATTTTGATATTCACAATTCATGTTCATTTTTTCACATTATTATGTTTATGTTTCGTATGATGTTATTAATTTTTACTATTAATTTTAATTTGAGATCACCCATTTTATGATTTCTTTTCCTCAGGATTTAAAGTATAGTTTTAGGTAGAAAAACTAAAGGGGGTGATCTTTGTGGGAGATGATGAAGATCTTTCACCATGTTTGATGATTATATTCAAAGTGTTAAATGACACAATAATAATATAGTATTTTGGAATATATTTGTGTAATGTATTAATTATTACCCAAAATAAATGAAATGTTCATTTACATCAATTAGGGTATGAAACAGTTGGTATCAGGGAAAAGATCTAATTATCCTTTTGAAAATAAGATGCGAAGACTTTTTGGGAACCCTAGTGAAATTTCAAAGTTATATCTTTGGATTTCCCTAAGGACAAGTCAAATAATTTTTTAATGTCCTATAATTATGTTAATTATAATGAATATTATATGATTAAACATTAAATGTTAGATATTGGATGTAATCCCCCTTGGTTATTTTTCCAAGTATGATTTTTGTTTCTTACACTATTCAAGTTGGGATTTAGATAATTTCTAGAACCCAAAGGAACTATTTTAATGATAATTGAACTAGGCAATGAAATTTAATTTTTCTAAATAATTCATATTTTTTAGGAGATGAAATGAAAAATCGGATTTCTATACTTACACAAGCTATGAACTATTCTGTACTTCTAAATGAGCAGAGAGGGGAACAAATTTTTTTTGAAACTTTCATGAGGCAATGTCCAAATTCATTCAGTGGGTATTCTGATCCATTTGACATTGAAAAATTGATTGGTACCATTGAAAATATATTTTCCATCCTTAACTGTTCGAATCATGAAAAATTAATTTTCGAATTTATCATTTATAAGGTGAAGACGACTGGTGGTGGACTCAAATTTAGAATACAAGGCAATAAGATGAAATTGAATCCATGTAATGGGATGAGTTTAAGAACATGTTTTTCAATAAGTACTAATATAATATTCTTCAAAAAATGACAAAAAAGGATTTCCCTAAGGTAAAGAAAAAGGATAATGAATCCATTGGTACATACGAGGAAAATCTTACAAGACTTGCACGGTATTCTTATGGCTTTATCATCTAACCTGAATGTAAAGTAGGTTTATTTTTCTGAAGATTAAAATTATGTATTAGAAGGGAATTATCTACATTAGACTTTAGTACCTGTGATGATATTTTGTTTCGCACTATAAAAGTAGAACTTTAAGTTGGGGTTACGTATCCATCTGATGGTTTTGATAAGAACTAAAAGTTGTAGTTTAAGGGAAAATCTAAACATAATTCTAAAAAGAAGAAAAATGTTTCTTTATTCTAAAATTGTTCAAAAACACAAGGTGGATATTATCTTAATGGTACTATATATTATTTCATTTGTTGAAAAGAAGTTTATCCAGTACTTGAGTGAAGAAGTAAGGGGAAAATGGTAGCTAATGATGTGAATAGAGAAAAAACTATAGGGAACAGAGAAACAACACTTAAATGCTACAAGTTCACGTAAATGGGTTATTATGCAATCTAATGACCAAATTGAAGGGTTAATGATGATGGATGTCAGCAACTTCATAAGGAAATAGAAAAAGAGATGTCATATTTTATCACTATTGGTGATAATGATTATAAAAATGAAGTGGTGTATTGATTATGTGATTATGTAATTATATTCCAAAATATTGTTGGGGAATCTCATTTCTAATATTATGGTGTATTGAAATATCTATTTATTCTGAAATTGTGGTTTTCCATGATTAAATGGTACCGATAACCATGAAAAATGATTGTAATATTTTTTTTAAATCACATGATGTGCACATAATGAAGGGATTAGTAGATAAGGATATGTATGATAGTACTAATGTTCTCATTAATTATATAAGGACAAAGTGAGATCATGGTTTGAGTATATAAAATCATTGGTATTTTTTTGTGTCGAAGGAGTTAATTTTGAAAGAATTAATGTTTTCACTAAGTTTCTATGGTAATTCATGTCATTACAATGGTTTATCAAAATACATGATTACATTATTCACATTCTTAGAATGTGACAACCAATAATTTTCTTTTGAGATATATGAGGAAAAAGTTAATTTAATTTCATTCACATATTTCAATAATTTTATATTTTCATTTTTTTGATGGATTGTAATTTTATCCACTTATGGATAATATAAGTTATATTGGTTGATGTCTGTTAGATTAATGTATTATCTCACAGTAGGTGGACTTATGATTATTTGACTACATTTTATAATATTTTGTTGAGACAGATGGAATTTCCTCTCATTAAATCACATGATCTGCTGACACATCAAGTGTGACTAACAATGCTATATTTCATAAATAAGAGATGTAGTTGAAATTATTCTTGGTAGGAAGTATTTGTAGATTGTACCTAAATCTATTAAGTATTTATCATCATAAATAAAATTTAATCTTTAGGGAAATGACCTTGAAAAACAAAAAACGTTATCTTAGTACCTTTTTATACAAGGAATTAGATAGTCCCTAAAATCTCCACAGATTTATAGATTTTGGTTTGTTTAATTTATCCAATATTTTTTTATCACTCTATCCATCTGAACATGACGGTTGGATTTCACTTACATATATATATATTTTCAATTACCATATATGTTCCTCTATGTGGAATCATAGTTATGAGTTACTTTGGGTAACCATTATGTTTCTAACATTTCTTTTTTAAAATGAATTTTTAGTATTTCTTTTTTACGATGCGGGATATTGTGAAAAAAACAATCAATCATTGAACCTATTATAACCCTCAAAATTTTGAAGTTAAAATTCATTTTATCATTGTTAAAATATAACAACCAAATATTGTATGAGATATATTCGTTTTAATTTCATTTATGTCTTTTATTATATGATACACCAAGATTATCTTGCGGTATATGGAACACTGTATTATCTAATAGTATACGCAACATTATAATTGGCTTGTGTTACACATAATTTCATGTTATTTTGATAGAATTAAATTCATGAGATAATTATAACATATTTTTGTTAATGTATAAAATAACTACGTTAGTATTATGTTATTCATAACACCAAAGGAAACACGAACTACATGCAACACTGACTTGGTTTGAATTACATTCAAGAGCGACTTTCCTTGATAGCTTGCATTGTACACAATATAGTGTTTCCTTAAACAATGATACATTATTAAAATATTATATAAAGTAGCAGTTATGAATAGTATTAACTGAATTTTATTTTTATATAATATTAAAATTCATCTTATGTATTTTCAGGAAAATTATATAAGAACATATTCAATTTCTCGAATAAAAGTAGTTTGTTTTAAAATGTAGTTTTTCTGATATTTAATTACTCTAAAATATAAAATCTATATTTTAAAAAATTATATTATTTATTTGAAAAAATAATCTTCTTCTTTTCAAGTGGGAAATTAAAATTTAACTAGGATGATATTTTTGTTTTTTCTGAAGAAATTTATATTTTTATTAATAGTGAAAAATACTGCATGTTAATTCCAAATTGTATTTTCATCTAATTTATTTATATAGATATATTATATTTTAATTTTTTTTAATGTCTAATTGGGTTTTTTATCATTTAATCCTATTTTTTCATTGGATTTAATTTCACATTTAAATTGGACATAAATTCATGATAATATTTTTATATGTTTTTACTTATCATAAACTCGGTTTTTGGTTTTTGACCACAAAAATTAATTTTAAATTAATTTTTCCAATTCTATGTTTTGAATATTGAAAAATGGATTTCATATTTGTAATTAATGGGTCCATATTATGTTAGGTAACATATTTTTGTATATTATTAATAGTAACCATGGAAATTTGTATTTACCACATTTAAAGGTAAATTAGGTAAATAAGGGTAACTAACAATATGATAAAGATAATAAAATTACCGTATCACCTTTAAAATCTTATTAGAAGAATTATAGTCTTCCATATCACCTATGGGTCATAATTGATTCATTTAATGGTCATTTATTCAAGGATGTGATGTAATTATAATTAAATCAAAATAATGTGTCAACATCTCACTCTCATAATTTATATAAGTATAATAATTTTAATATAGTAATAAACATGATAAAACATCTAAAATTAATATTCTCAATAAATATAATTTAATTGTAAAAATAATGTGAATTTTTTTATATTTTTTAGAGAATATATAATTTTTATTAATGATGACACAATAGTGAATTAAAAATTATTTTAGTGATTGAAATTTCAATTAAATGGTTTTATAAATATTAAAATAAATATCATATGAGAAAATTAATGTGTTCAATGAATTTTTTGGGTTGATATTTCATTTTAGTATTATATTCAATATTTTTTTAATATATCTTATTGTGTGGATTTTATTTAGTTTCAAATAAATTTATAGTGTCTAAATTGAAACTATTGTCATTATATAAAAATAAAATATTATGAAATTATTTAAAAATAAGAAAAATATTTAAAAATTAAAAATATTAAATTATATGAAATATAATTTTATAAAGTATCCAATTATTTCCAATTGAGAATATATAAGTAAATATATATAACCATTTTATATTTGAAATATTATAAAGATAAATAAAATGAAATACATTAAATAAGGATAAATCCAAATGTTAAGGTTTAAAATTCAATAAAACATGTATAAATTATATTGGTTGAAAGTATTTTGACCCATACTCCTCTTATTTTCTAATAAATTAGTTTTTGAGCATTATAAACAACAATAAATTCATAATAAATTAATATTTCTAGACTTTTCAAATGTGCCCTCCCCTTTCCTATAAAGGGGACCATCTCCTTCTCATTGAATCACACATCGAATGCCCTTTGGAAAAAAAAATCCTAACCAAAACCTCTCCCATATTACCCCACATTGCTTTATAGGACACACTTTGGGAAGAAATCCTTCTTAAAATGTGATTTTGTTCATACCAAAAGGAGACACTCGAAAAAGAGTTAATCCTTTTATCACCTCTTTGAAATGTCTGTTGTGCTTATAGTTCTTCTTATGTTGTTCTATACTAATGTAATAAATATAGAATATTATTATTGATTATATATTATTATAATTATGGTAAAACCTTATTACTCATATAATCCATCCTACAAATAACAATATCACCATGTGTGGGTATGTATGGCTTATCATCTCCACGTCCTGATGTAATTTTGTATTCAACAATACATAATTTGGAAAGGTATAGTGATGAGTATAATGGATGTAAATAATGAGTTTAACAAGATTATTATTATTAATAATTAATATACGATCCAATTACATACCATTTAACAATCAAGTGAATGATATCGTTGATCGTGCATATATATGGCCTATTGTCTACACAACGCGTTGAGATTCAATCTCCACATTAACCATTCATACATGATTATAATTATTATATAACAATTAATAATTAAACCTATTACATAATAATTCTTTTATATTAAGAAATATATATATATATGTCATATACATGCTTCAATTCAATTCATTAATGAAACAGAGACATCATTCATGCGTATGTACGACCTTCCGTCTCCATTAATAGTGTATTCTGTTTCATTTATATATCTATTATATATATTTCTATACAGAATATTTATAATATATATATCATGTTTTAAATTATGGAAGTATCTAAATCATGATATATGTAATTATATTAATAATAATAAGTCGAAGAACGAATGACAGATAAAAAGATTATTACCCAAAATGTTGCATTAACATGGAATTGATAAATAATTGGGTAATATAAATTCATAAGTTAATCATATATTATATCATAAATATCATTATATTTCACTTAAAAGGTAATAATTTGTTTAAAACCACTATACAGAAGTATCAAACATATAATGAAGAAATCGTACCTAAGGTAAGGGATTGTTTTGTAATCTCATTTTTACACATGATTTTTTTATATGTAAGTATTATCTAGGGGTATATTTATCATCTGTTCCCATGATTTATAAAAATGATTTCTTAATTTCTTTACTATTATTTTATGTTTGTTTAATGTAATTTTTCTTTTATTTTTTACATTTACTATATGGTTTAGATGAAATCATTATTTCATTAACCTTATGATATACGTTTTTGAATTTTCTGACCAGAGTATGAGAAAAATATTTTTTAACTTATACAACATGAATGGGTTTTCATAGTTTCATGTCCCCTTATTTCCATGAATCATTCCTCTACACTATTTAAAGTTAATTCAAAATAAATTATTTTCATTTAATATTTTATGTCATTTTGAAAAAAGAAAATGTTTATGAAGAAGAATGGATATTTTCCTAAATAATTAAGTTCACGTGTTTTATCAAAATAATTTTTAATCTACGATGATTCTCTTTAAATAGGGTAACATTAATATCACTATTATTACAATGAGTTGATATTTTTAATGAAAGAATGATATTTAATGATAGAATGTTTCTTCATAAACCCATTTTATTTCATGGGTTATGCTATAATAAATGATTTATATTTTTGTGGAAAATGTAACAACGATTTCATTATAAGATAGGTGGGACCTATATTTCACACAAATTAAGTGGGTAAAGATTTATATCTCATTATATAGACATGATTAAAATTGAAAGTAACTCTAGTTCTATAATATTGGGCTGGAACAACATGTTAATCTTGTTTAGTAATACATGACCGGAACAAGAAGTAAACCTGATTCAGTAATGGACTTTTTCCACTATAATGGTCTTAGCGGAAATTCCTTGGAGAATATGGAAATCATATTATGTGCTTATTTTTTCCACAATTCCATGTTTTATTTTGATGATATTTTTTCATGGTTATTTTTACATTATGATCTATGCCTTATGTACTTCCATGATTTATTTCATGACTCAAGATTTTTATTTTCAAAATTCATGTTAATGTTTTAACATTATTTTGTTTATGTTTTGTTTGTAGTTATTCATCTTTACCCATACTGAGTATTTGAGATCAAGATTTTTTCCCCTAGGATATAATGAATGATTATAGATAGGAAATCTAAAGGGGTGACCTTTATGGGCAATGTTGAATATCTTTTACCATGTTAGAATATTATATTACAGGTTTACAATGAAACTAATCTAATACGGTGTTTGGGAGTATATTTTTTTAATGTATTATGTATTCTAAAAAAGAAATGAAATTTACATGTACAAGAAGGATTGGTCACTATATAAAACATAATTTCACTCATTAAGAAAGTATTAACCACCTCCAAATAATCCAAATACATTGTATTTAATACGTCATTTAATCTATACAATTAATTCCATCAAAGAGATGTTAATTTTAATTTAGGAAGACATGAAATGTGAATGAATTGAGGATGTTTATCCAATATGAATTCAATATGAAAATTAAAAAAATACTATCAATAAGCTCATTTCCCAAAATGATATTTATAAAAACACTGACCAAATAGATCTTTTAAGCTTAATAACACAATAACTTCACAATAGATCGAAGCTATTATTTATTTATCTACCATCATGGTCATTTAAATGATAATCATTGGTGAAATAAGGTATAATATTAAATGAACAAATAAAATTGTACTAGTAAAGTTTTTTCTTAAGAATTATTGTATATATCCTCCACTACAACATTTAGAATCCGAATAAATTTTAATTAGGATGTTGTATTGAATTTATAATCTACCGAGTTATTCAATATATCCATAGTTGGTTCCATTATGATTTTTTATGTATAATATTCTACTATCATAACAAACTCAAGATGCTTTCCAATATGATAATTCCCACAAGATTACCGTAATTTTATTTCTAAAAGCTGAAAGCCTAATAAAAGTTCTATTTAGTTATTAACTATATTCCCATGAATATTGAATTATAATATTCTTTATATTAATTATTTCATACATTAAACATCCTATATTGATAATGGGATCGATTCCCATGATCTAATGTTTGGAAAATGGTTGATATTTTCATCTTATTAGTATATTTTTCATATGTGTAATCTATAGAAAATTTTTTATGTAATAATTTTTATTTATCACTATTAAGATTCACCTTCAAACCATTTTTTAATTATATTTAAAAAAACAAATTTGTTGTTATGTAATAACTTATCAGGCCTCCAAACAAAACTCACCCAAAAAAACATCATAGACCAAATCCCATCTCAACTATTAATGAATCACCATGGAGTTCATTTTCATTAATAGAAAAAAAAGGTGAAAGTAATTTAACTCAAACAGAATTAAATGTAGAGTCATACACTTAGAATTGATGAATAAAGATACAACCCAATCCAACCATAGAATAAACTATAATAATTGTTTAAATACATAATCACTAATTCTTGATACAATCATACAATTAAAAACCCTAAATATTGGTAATTAGAAACCAATAATGACTAATAGTCTCGGATCCACCCATCTAAAAATTATTACATAATCATACAAAAAAGGCTAATATAGATGAAACCAGGAATGGAATGTACAATAATGGATTTAATAGATAATATTATATATGTATAAAGTTATTCTAAATGTATGTTTCTAGAAAATAATAAATCTATAGAACATGAAAAACCATACTAGAAGAAGAAAATAATTATTAAAAAAACTTTAATACAGAACAACATTTTATTGTAATCCCAGTGATTATAAACCAATCCACAACACCATACATCGTGATACATCATTCAAACCCATAGAGTAGACTTCATATTTATTATAAAAGAAGCCTATAGACTATATTAACACTTTGTTTCACCTAGATCAATCAATTGAAAATCCAAAAATACCAAGATATCTAATCTTTTCTACAATTTAGAAGTCACTTTTTTGATGTCATGGACATATTTTAATTTTCAGTTTTCATATAATATTTTATTTATGAACAAGAAAATTAGTACAATGTCACTTGAAATGTTGGAAAATAGGCCCATGTCTATAAATATTACATAAGGTTTCTTGTAATACCAAATATGACAATCTTATTTATATTATTGTGCATTATAAAAATTCATTAATATAATTTTTTTTAATAGATATAACCTACTGTATAAAACAATATGGAATTACTACAAAGATTAATTATCAAATTTATAATAATATAATTTCATTTTCAATGAGATGAAATAGATAATTGACTGTTTTTTATTCCTTATTATTCAATGAATATGGTTTTATCCACCTAAAAAATACAGGACTTGTAGTTTCCCTAATTGTTTACTGTGTGATATAATAGTCATAAAGTTCACTATAATCTTAAAATTTGGGGATCATTGAATCATCTATCAGAACTGGATCAAGATATTCTAGGGACTCATATATTATCAATCAATTATCCTTATTTAATATTTTTTCATTACACTTTAACTATTTTTTACTCCATCCAATTAATTGTGGATTTCAGTAGTTTATTGTAATATTTCTAAGTTAATTCTGTATTCATTGAAGTAAATATTAACTCCCAGCATTTATAGGTTTATATTTTCCCTTTATTCAATTATGAGTGAATAATAATATCTAACATGATGAGATCATTATTTTGTAATGAATCCAGAGGGATTAATTCTCTCTCTTATTTTCCTCTTATAACATCGTCATTTACATCCTTCATTATAGTAATTTACAAACATCTAGGACCCCTTAACATATTATAAATTATAACACTAATTCTATATCATAAAAAAAGACTGAGGTTCCTCCACTAAAATGTAATGTCCCAAATGCTTACCAGAAACATGATGGATATGAATCTTTATTCCCATTGAAACATCAATATTATGATAAATGAAAAAATATTATGAGGTGGAACAGTCTACCCCAAAATACTCTAAGGGGAGAAATAATATTATTGATATTATTACAACTAATAAATTATAATTAAAGTAATGGGATATATTCTTCCCATGATGCACCAAAATGAATCATAAATACAGTAATCATGATATATAATCATCAATTTATTCCATCACACTACTCTTCCATTAGTGGAAAGAATGAAACAATAAACATTAGATGTGTACTCATCAATTATTATTAATATTTACAAAACTATGAGTATATGAGTAATCAATAACTTTTATTTTTGGGATTGGTGCAATATGAATTTCCACTAATAATTTTAAACTATATTTCCCAATTTATATATATAATTTGTCTCATAAAATGGTTTAAAATTATTGATATTGGTTGGTCCAACCATTATCACCATAATGGAATCATGAAACCTCATTTTCATTATCATATACATAAAAAATATATACATTTGGGTCTTAGTTCCACACAATGTTAGGAAATGGTAACAATATACCCCACATCAAATTTTATTCCACAATTAAACAAAAACCTCATATGTGTTATATAACATAGATTATATCCCCTTATAATAACATCAATCAAAACTATTTTTTTATTACAAGTATATTGTTTTTTATCTTTCATTGCAGACAGAATGTTTGAATTCTAATATTATTTCAATTCTTATGATCCCATAAAAATGTTTTTAGAAAATATTTCTAAAAATTAATTAACAAATACTAAAATTCCAAAAAAGTTTCTAACAAATCCAAACTCATAAATAATCTAATTTATTAATACATTATAGAAATCCAAACTGATATTCCTTCACCAAATCCTATAATTATGGAATAATCATGAAGCATGATAAAAATAAATAGTCATCCTATTTAAAATTATGTAAATTTTTATCCAAAAATATTCTAATGAGTTACCACTGAACCTCTTTTCTTGAACCACAAGCCTATTTTATTTATGAAAAAAAAATTATTTTTTGATATTTTATTTCTTATGTATGTGTAATATATGAAATGTACGTGGTTGTAAATAATCATTCTAATGATACTCTCAAATAATAATATAATTATTTAATATCATATAATTTTTCATCATATGATCAATATATAACAAGATAATTTTATAAAAAAACATTGATTATATGGCATCAATTTACTGAATATTTTATGATGATCATGAAAATTTTATGATTAAAATAACTCATTGACCATAAAATTATTTGACCTGTATGAATCTATTTAATTTAACTACATTAGTAATCATACAAGTATTTTATTAGAGGTATCATAATATATTCCATTTCCACCAATCCTTGTGAGAGAAATAAAGGGGTCTATTGCTATCAACCGACTCATCATCTCCTTAAACTATATATGTTACTATAAATTTCAAAATAATAAAATAACCTCTCTAATAAAATATTTAATTATTTAAAATAATCATTCAATATCATGAAAAATTTGCTGATAATGATGAAATCTTCTATTATGATTCCATAACATTAACACATTATTCTATACATTCCATAAAAAATGTCATCAATATTTATTATGCTAGTTTCTATTAATCTTACTAAAATTATATCCCTATGTAATATAACCAATTGTACCCAAATTTTCTATTTTTACAATTTTTTAATAATATTTGTTTTCCATGAAATTACCGAACACAGTCTTTATATAGACCTAATTGACATCCTGTCACCATAAATCTACAAAAAATCTCCAAAGAATACCATTAATAATTTATATGGAAAAAACGTAATAAATGAGAAATAAATAATATCAAATGATTTAGAGACATAGTAATATTATGAAATTGTTAAAAATTAATAATCTTCATACATAATCCAAAATGTAGTTTTTTGGGATATTCAATTTAACCATCAATTGTTGATAGTCCCCAAAACATCATGTTGAAATGAAAATCCATATAAGTCCATTATTTTTATAAAATATTTTTTCATTTTATGAAGGGGGTATTATTCATTATAATATTATTTTGAAATTATATTCTATTAATAAGTATAATATTCATTCCACATTATTAACTAAGAGAACAAAAGCATCCTGTATTATGGTGACCACTCTAATAAACACCTTATTTTCAGGACCCTCTATAATAAATTTTAACTCTCTCAAATAATTATTATCTATCAAAAATAATGGAATGTATATATATTCATATTACTCATATAAAAGAATTCAAAACTATATATCATATTCCATAGATAACCTAGGGAAATTATTTGAATAATATTGTTGATAGTGTTTGAATATTATAGAAAACAGATTGTTATAAAATAGCTTTATCACTTCCTACAACATGTCCAATAATTTAGATAATATAAACCTCGTACTAGTTATAAAAGGTTACCCTTCTGAGAATCCCAATAACACACCACTATGAATGTATGAATCTCTCACATTGTAGAAAATATGTCCCATGTTATATTTTTAATGGCACCTATAGTTCTATTATTTGAATACTTATTAATGTATATTTTTGTTTTTCAATAGAGACATTGTATTTTGGGTGTTGTAGCACAAGAAAATTAATATATTTAAAATATTAATTTATATTAAGGCACAAGAGAAACAATTTTGGGTATAAATTGTAACTCCATTATTCAGTAGGTTGTATTGGAAATCTAAGACAATTATTGTATTTGATAGATTCGGTAACCCTATTAACAACAAAAATATTGTTTTCAATGAGTGTTTGATTGAAGGTGATCATCAGAGAGTACATATGGTGAAATTTATTTATAAATAATATCATTATTTATTAATGGGAAAACCAAATTAATTCTGTCTATATAATTATTTTAATGGAAAACACACATTGTTTAAAAGAACCTCAGTGTACTAGAGAGGAGGAACATAGAATTGGAATTAGAGAATCGAGAATGTTGATCGAGGACCAACAAACATGATACTTCACAAAACATATAATAAACATAGAAGGATCATATCCTTATTTATTATATGATTTGTTCTTCACGAATGATTGATTTTTTATTGAGTGGGTGATATTATTTATAATATTTCAACAATTTGAATAATTATTCATGTTGGAACTTTTTATCATATATTTTATTCTTGTGATTTCTATTCATCAAATGATCCCAGATTTGTTTTGATTTCATAGCAAAAAATTATTATAATAATTTTATAATATTTCTTGATTTATGGGATTTTTTGACTAATTAATTGTTTCACATCTTTTTTCAACTTTTCACATAACATTCAATGTATTATTTAGTGTTCTAAAATTCATTTAGTTATTCGACATTGCATGGAATGATTCAAGAATGATATAGCACAAAAATTATTAGATGGTACATGAAAGAAATGAGATTTATATTTTTTGGATGGGATAACATTTTTTTAGGATTTAAGAAATAGATTCATGGATTATGTCCCCATTTCATGTTCAAGATGTGTACCAGATCACGCACAAGTAATTAGTGTCCTGATATCCAACAATTATAGGTAAGGAATAAATGATTGGAGGCATCCTCCATTGACTCTGGGTGTTTTGGTGGTTGTTAAACATCATTGGAATTTTTTAATATTTTGTTTACGTTATCTAATGTAAATACTATAGATGTTTGTATATATTTAATGTATATGATATGTATTTCTAGAAAGAAATTAAAATGTGGATGCATACTATAGCTATAAGTGTTTCATGGATAATAAAGTATGACGTGACATGTGGCCATATCAGGTTCTATGTGATTTTATACTAGTTGACATATACCATTGGATTATAGGAGAACATACAATACCAATTATATGGGAATGACCTAGGTAATAGGCCTAGACAATTCCCTAGTACCAGACATGGTCGGAGCACCCTAGAATAGTTTAAGTCCAATGGCATGACTAAATGACATAGAAATCAGTTGGACTACACAACCATTTGACATCATTAATTGTAATAACTTTGGCATACTTGAAAATTCATTTATACACTATACACATCGTTTACATTTCTTAGGTACTTCAACTTTGTGTATCTCTTCCATCAGGAATCTGATTTGGGCCCATGTGAAATCTATCATAATAATTTTCTTCATAGAAAGTGATGGTGGAAATAGTTTTTTGATTAATATATAAGAATCGTGTTTTTATAAAAAAATTTACATATTTCTATGAAAACTGGACAATGGTAGTTATCGACTTTGACAACTTGAGAGATGTCTTTTCAGTACCACCGTCTCAAATAAGGGTGGATGTCTCCATATTAATAACACATATAGATTTGGTACACCCCAATACATAAAAGGGGTTATGTCCTATAATTTTTGAGTGGTACACCCCAATCATCATTTATTGTAGGCATAAGACCCTCCTATATATCTAGTCCTCCCCCAACTACATAGAACAATAGTGAGGTTTGGGCCACTACAATATGATTCATGTTATGATTCATGTGTTGATGGGATTTAGTGATGGAATATTAATATCATTAAAGAAACTAATAATTTTTATCTATCTATACAAATAGAGTTCCATATTCATTCTTCAAAGGGTATTTATATTATCATATCAAAGGTTCTGTTTCTCTTTATCATCATTCTTATGGATTGATATTTCAATTTATATTTCCATTAATATCATTGTTGTTATAGGTTTGTTCTACTAGGTATGTGTATACTCACACTTTCATGGAAATATTCTTAAAATGTTATGTATTATGAAGAAAATAATTAGATCGACACTGGTATTGATGGACCTCATTTTGATAGAGAGAATTTGTTTGGAAATTACTATGTTTGGAAGTATGTCATCATGATTGTGATTCGATCCCACTTTAATACTTTAAATTTTTTAGTTACTTTTTGGTCAGAAAACCATGTCTGAATTGGTGTGTATTTTTTCATTTTATGTTATTTATTTTTCTCCTTGGTATTTTGATATATTTTTATCAGAGAATAATTAATGCACAAATAATGCCCCAGAATATTTTTTCATTATTCTTTATCTGGACAATTTAATTGACCTTTTCTATGGTTACCTGTATATTGTATAAAGAATACTATTTACTTAATATGAATATGTGACAGTTATCACAAACCCCTAGCCCATTGGATGTTTCCTTAGTGCTTCATACTCATTTTACAATGGATCAGGTGGGCCTCAATTGGTTGTTCCATGATTGAGTGGGATCAAATATTGTTTTTCATTTTTTTGGTAGTTGTATTTATACTTTTTTAAGGGTTGGTTATATAAATTTGGTAAATTGTGTGGTGGTGTCTTGTGATTGGTTCTCAAGATATGAAACCCAAAGATGGTGTGATTCCTGGTGTATCAATTTAACTACACTCTTATTACCTACTAAATGAATTGAAATTAAATGCCATTATTTACGTGGAATCCAATGGAAAATATATCATATAGGATTGGTTCGATTTATGTTCATTTACAAATTTACTTATATTTCTATATGTTCTCATCTAATATTTGAATGTTCTATTATCATTTTCTATTCCTCCATTATGATTTTCAATTAGGATACTGAACGTGGATAAACAAATATTATCATTTCAATTATAAGGATCAGTTTAATGACCTACTCATGAGATGCTTCCTCTATGATTTCATTGAGTAGTTTAATAACCTGTTGGGCATCATTTTGATCCACCTTTGGTGGTCTAGCCAGATGATTGACTGTGTATTAGACATAAGATTGATTCATTAGTTCAGGATGGTGATGAATGTAGTATTTAGATATTTTGTGAGTTCAAGTGATAGATAATTCATTGTTTTCCTAGGTAACCCTGTCGTTAGATGTTGAATGATTGGATTGAGCTGGCGGTCAAGTTTTGTAGGCATGAAGAGAGATCAGTTGATTAGATTTTTGAGGTTTTTTATTCCAATTGAAAACAATAATTAGATGATTATAATATTGAAAAACAACGTACTGTTTTTTAAGAGTATTACATCTCTATCCTACAATAAATATTAATTTCATGGATTCTTGTGTAGGATTACTATGACATGATATTTATTGATTACACAGTAATGTTTACTAAAAAATTAATGAATCTCTTGATATGGTGAGGGATTAAAACATATTGGTGTTGGTTTTGATTATGGCATTATAAAGGGACATATATTTCATATGTTTTCACTTTATTTAGGGAAAATAATATTCAAGTGTTGGATATGGACTTTGATATAGATAGATTTTGGATAGATGTGTTCTAGTAGGCGTGAAGCGTATGTAGTTATCATGTGGTTGATTCATCTGTTGTGGATAATATGCATTACATGTCAGAGTCCAAGAATATAAGGTATACTAATTCCAAAACACTACCATAATGAATTTTAGTTAAAGCATCATATGAGGGATCTGATCATCCATGTGTTGGTTGATGCTATACTTATAACGGGAGAAGTTACATGACCCGTTATTGATCAACCCATCAAGATAAAAATAGTGGATATGATGTTCATGGATATCAGTGATAGAGGAAACTTTCTGATCATGGATATTCCATTTATTTTCATGAATGATCTGATTTATTTAGTACGGACGAAGGAAGTTATAGATATACAATAACAAGAGACACTAGAGGAGGCTAGTTTAATGATTTACTCCCACAACCACTACCATATCCTCAATGCTTAGATTAGTGAGATATTGTTAGATGAAATTATTTGTTATAGGCTATGGAAGAATATGATCATTCTAATGAAGAGATAATTCATGGTGCATATTTGGAAATCTATATGTTTATCTATTATTTTTATACATAGGTTTTATCCATTCCATAATTTCCATGTACCATATTCTAGATCTAGAGCTTCCATTTTAATCATAATTATAGTTTATATGTAGAGTGGTTCCTATTGGGATACATTATTCTATATCACGCATCTATGTGTAGTATATTTTGGATTTTAGTGAACATCTGTGCGACCTCTAAATTATCATGATGAAACGTTCTAATAACATATTGGGAAGAGAATGGATGTCCACATTGCATAACTAGAATGAATGTCATTATAGGAGTGGTAGATTTTGATATTTATATCAAATGAGAATCCACTTACTGGGATGAATCAAAATTAATATTGAGTTAGTGGGTCTTAGGAGTAGGAGGAAAAATCCTTTCACTCATCAATTGGTGAGAACATCCATTGGTGCGGTATGCTCTTCATATATCATTCATCCAACATTAGTGTGGGGTTGTACGAACATCAATTCCTAATTTTTCTTGAAAAAACATATGAGGCGGGATATTTAATTCTATATATACATGTTTCATATTACTACACTAATATTTATCATGGAATATCGGATGTCCACTGAATGAAATAAAAGAAATGAGGGTGTAGTTGGAGTACCATTAATAAAATGGTTTTAACAGACCCTATGTCTACCCCTAGTTGGATCCAATTATATTCAAAAAATTGGATAATTGGATGATTAGTTTTTTTAATATCACCACCTGAATATGTTATTAATAAAGAACAAGTACCACTTACATATGATTGAATAAAATTGTGACCAGTCCAGTGATGAGAGTCGGTTTTCAGAGATCTTACATCCATATACCTTTAGTCTAGGGTCTCTGAAGAGGATATTATGAGGGTGATATTTCGAATTCATTAATGAAATTTTGAGTTCTATGTGATTTTAATAGTTGTGAATAATTCAAAAATAATTTTAATGGATTTCATAAACAATAAAATCATGTCTTACATGGAATTATTATGTGTTTTCTTCATCAATGAAATTATAATATAATCTCTGTATGTGGTGGAACTTGAAATTAAACTGAGGATTTCCCCACACATGCATCATTAGTACCATCTTTACAGTATAATCTAAAACCGCCATTTTTGTATCCTCATGGTTCATTATTTGGTTAATTTCATCTCAAATATTTGTGTGACTATTGATCGATTGAATATTTATGTTTCACATTATATGTAACCACTTAAAAGAATTTCGGAGTTACAGATCATTATTGGTATGTTTTTAGAGATCTGGTTTTTACCCTATAAGTCTTTGGAATATTTATTCATATAACTCTAGAGTTAGGTGCGAAGGCGGTGTGCGATTACGAGGCCTACTATGCCCGGAATTAAATTTATAAAAAAAATTATTCAGTGTTTTTATACTATGCATGTGGCAGGGTTGTGTTTCCTCCTAAACAGTAGCTCAGATCATAATTCTAAAGACATAGTTGCATCCGGAGGGAGTCGTTTACCCTAGGCGGGGTGTAAAAGTTGTGGGTGAAGGCATGTTGTGAGAGATGTCACCCAGTGGAAAATCATCATTTTGGAATAATGACTTAGTGATTTTTAACAATGAAATTCTTTTCAAATAACTTCAGAACGAAGTCTCAAAATGGAAATATGAGACTTCTGTTGAATTCGAAATGTGGCATTTTTCCTAGGCGTGATATCAAATTAAAGGGTGTGATAGCTATGGATTCCATGCTAAGCGAATTATTCTATAAAAAAAATAAGGAGTTGGAATTAGGGTCCCCATTCTCTCTCTCCTCTTCTCTCTCTCTCCATCTCTCTCTTTAGCCATTCTTTGTCAGATCGAGGAGTGAACTCCGCTAGAACCTTGGAAGATCGAAGCCAAAACGTCATTGATGTTCCCCCAAAGATGAACGACCGATTTGAGGAAGTATTTCAGATTAATTTTTGCAGCTTTTTCAGTTTCTTAAGTTTTGTCAAATCCATTGCTTAAATTCAGTAATCTTTGAATTTGGACAATGGCCAAACAAACATGATCATCGTCCAATCCCAGTTCTACATTCTGTTATTGAGCGTTCTTCATCCAAAATTTCAGACGTGCTAAAACCATGATGAATCGATGAGCGAGGGGAAACGTTGTGAAGATCCCTCCCTAAGGATTCTGAAACCAAGTTCATATGATTTCTCTGACTACCAGAGTGGTCAGGGGGACCGGCGGAAGGTACGGTACCAGCAAGGGGTGTCAGCCGGAGGTCAAGCCAGAGGTGTGGCAGAGCACCCGAAGTGGTGGTGGCTCATGGTGTGGCGCTGGGTTGGATGGGACTTTAGAGATTCGGAGGCCGGGTGTGGCCGGTAGGGACAGGGTAGCTCCAGGAGGAATGCAGGATGGAGGAGAGGTGGCCCGGATGAGGTGGCCGCAGCGGAGCGGTAGAGTGGCATGACCAAGAGGAGCTTACGACATAGAAAGGACCCCGGACAGCTGCGTCGTGGGCGGCCAGGGTGCGGTGGTGTGCTCATCTGGCGGGAGGAGGCAGCGGGCCTCGACCGGTCATGGTTGAGGGGAAGAACCCGAGGAGCTAACCTTGGGTGCGATGGGTGAGGACAATGAACCACAAAAAACGGGTCCTACTGGCCCGATGTGGAGAAGACCGGCGACATGAAAGTCTGTTTGGAGAAACGGACCCAAGGCGGGTCCAGTGCTATTAGAGCAGGCCACAACCACCGGGCAGCAGTGAGTCAAGCTGGCGGTTCGGACTGGGCCGGCCGGGGTGAACCGGCCCGGTTGGGCCCCTTGCGATCAAGGGGACATATCATTTAAACGACACATCTGTTTGAAGCATCGTCTGTGGTTGTGGGTCCGCATTATTGATATGGACTTTTTAAAGTGAGTTTTGGAGATTTTGGGTTCTTCTCCTGAAGATGGGTGACCCGAAACACTTTAATTTAATAATGTTAAATTGTTATTAAAGTTGCGATGAACGTTCTTCGCGGTCCGGACGTCCGTTTAACATGTTGTTAGAGGCATTGTGGACCTGGACTTGAGACACTCCTTCCAATGTTGGTTTGGAACATTTATGGTTTGGTTTCATTGCTCGGTGGCATGAAACGGTTAATGCGAATAATTAATTAATTACTTAATTAATTATTTAATCTTGGGTTGGATCTAACTCCGTTTTGGGATATCCGATTGATGCGTCGTTAGCGGCAGCATGACCCTGGTCCTCATGCATACTTTTTGAGATAGTTTCCAAAGAGTTCGGGTTGGATACATGGTGTGGGCCCCACAGGGCCTCGTTCTCATGTTTTATGGAGAAACACCACATTTGCACCTGACATCCATTCGGGTTGTTTGGGTACTCGTTTCTGAGTGTTATTTTGAGGGGATTGTGACGGCGCAATCCGCCTGCCTAAATTTGGGCATGATGCATGGGCCCCATTTGGTGGCTTTTGGACGTATGTCGCATTTTAACGACTTATGATTCTTAAGTTAGTTCAAGGTAAATTAATAGCCTACACAATGTGGTTATCTAGAATGAACGCATTGATATTCTTTCTGTGACGTGTTCCAGGATCGAGTTGTGGGCCCCACATGGACCTGTTTGCATAACATGGGGAGTTGCAGCTTCTGCATCCAGAGTTCGTTTGACGCGACATTAGTGGTTTTGTGACCGTGGCATCGAGGGGAAGTTGACCAAGATGGTTTCAAGCATTGAAGCCGGAGTTGATGCATGGCCCCCATGGGCCATCTTTTATGTTGTGTGTAGCGTACTGCGAATTTTTCATCAGACATCTGTTTGGGGTGAATGAGTAGTCGTTTTGGCGTGTTTTTCCTAGAGCATCATGATGGCGTAGATTACCCGACCTTTTTCAGGACTGAGGTGTGGGTTCCATGAGAGTCTATATGGGCATAAAGCGGTGTTGAATAACTTTTCCATCGTGAGTAATTTTCCAGCGAGTAAATAGTCCATCTCTTGTGTTTTTTCACGAGGATTGCAATACTGAAATCCAATTGGGCGTGCAGAACCTCTTTTGAGATATTATTAAATTTCGAAACATGAAAAGGCATTTTTTTGGTTTTATTGACGCGCTGTGAACCTATGCATGGTAGCGGTGTTAGTTACACCTACTGATGGCACAGTTAGTGCATAGATATCAGACCTGTTCCGGGTTTACCCTCCCGCAAGGCTGGGAAGTGGGTTAATCGTTGACCTTAGGGTTTACCCTCTAGCGAGGATGGGTAGTGGGTTACCCATTGTCCTTAGTGATTACCCTCCAGCAAGGCTCGGCAGTGGGTTACCCATAGTCCTTAGGGTTTACCCGCTAGTGAGGCTGGGCAGTGGTTTACCTGTTGACCCTAGGGTTTACCCTCTAGTGAGGCTAGGTAGTGGGTTACCCATTCACATTAGGGTTTACCCTCTAGCAAGGCTAGGTAGTGGGTTACCCGTTGATCTCTTAGGGTTCACCCTCTAGTGAGGTTGGGCAGTTTTTTACCCCTTAACCTTAGAGTTAACCCTCCAGCGGGGTAGAAGAGTGGGATACACGACGACCTATTGGGGTTTACCGTCCAGCTGGGCTGGACAGTGGGTTACGTGATGACTTCTTTTAGACTCATCCCTTTATATGAGGTTATTCAGTTACTTTTCTCTATGGTAACCAGAGCAAGACCCTAGGTTGTACGGTTTAGAGATGAGGTAGCTTTGGTGTGCATGACTGTGGGCATCAGTGTTGGTTATCTATTGAACTGTTGGGGATTTTTATTGGGCTGAGCATGGAGATAGAGATCCCCTGACACACATTTTTGGGTTTCATGTTGAAAATATATATACACCTTACTCTTGTTCACACTCTTTGGGTTCAGTTACTCTCCTTCTAGGAGGGACAATGACAAGCGGGGTATGCCACGTGCTTACCATGTCAAGCTCCTCTCGGTTAAATGATCCTGCTTCCCTTCTCTTGTCGGTTTGAGATACACTCTCTCTATTATACTCGTACAATTTTTTTGATTTCTCTACTGATCACCATTTTAGTATCTCCTTTGATGCTTTATCGAGCTTTCGGGGCATCCTACAGAGTATATCTGTACTCACACCTGCTTGGGTTTTTCCTGCACTTGTTGTACCCTTGTAGATGACAGAGAGGATGATCAAGACTATGGAGAAGCATAGAGGACACAAGAGCTTGGGCTGTGTTTAGTGGTAACAGTAGGACATTCAATTTTGAGATGCATGAGCGGTTTACTTTTGTTCAACTGTTTCCAGGTTGTGGAACCTTTCTATTTGGGCTTGTGTTTTCCCCGTTTTCTATTCAGTTATCTTGTTAATACTTTTCAGCACCATACTTGTACTATTTTTAAGTTGATGCATGAATGTGGTTGGGTTATAGTTGTTTGTAATTTGGTTTCCTTTTTTACTCTGCACTTCTACATTGATTGGGATATGTGTGGGTGTTTATAGGTACATAGGCAATGGCCTCCCCAAGATTGTTACGCCTTCGACACTTGTCACCATCCCCAGGACTATGGAGGCGGACATGGGGTAGTTGTGGATCATGATCAGTATGGTCTGGTCGTGATAATGTGGTATCAGAGGTGGTTCATTCCATGGGGTGTTGTTCGGATGTCCCTAAAAAGGAATTGGTTGAGTTTTGGGGAAATAGTGTCAACCTGGCCCGAGAGCGGGTCTCAGGACAGGGTGTCCAATGATGGTGTGGTAGCCATCGTATCTATTCACCAGGACCCTGATAACCAGCTTGTCGACACGGCACACTGAGACACCTATTGTAGGGAATTTGGTTCATGCATCATATAGGATTGAGTATTTGACTGCCCTTCTTGAGTTAGCTCCCCATCAATATTGATATGTATATGCTCATTTGATTTTGGTACTCCTTCATCAGATCCAGGATGTCTCCATGATGATGGCCAGTCAGGATACTAGCATTGGTTCGTGATGAAGACTATGTGAGCGACGAGGACTTAGTTTGAGATCCATCATATAATTAGCCTTTCTCTAGTAGGACAAGTAGTAGCACCTCCACCTGTAGAGTAGCAAATAGTAGCAACTACAAAGGCCGATGATGAGCATAGGCTGGGCGTGCTACGTGAGTTCCAGTATCAAATACTACTGAGGTTCCATGGTTATCCATACCCTCATACAGTGAAGGATTGGCTAGAGTTATTGGATTGCCTCTTCAGGATTGTTCAGACACTGACAGGTTAGATGGTGTCTTTGACAGCTAGTCTTTTTCACCAAGAATTTTGGAGTAGTAGAGCCAAGATTACTCAGATGAACGATGATTTGGTTCTCTCATGGGATTATTTATAGAAGCTATTTTGGTAGGAGTACTACCCCATCTACCTATGCATTATACGGTTTGAGGAGCTACTAGAACATTAGTGGGGAGTGATGGATGTGGCGGAGTATACGACTAGGCTCACAGACCATACTCATACTCTTTGGACGTGGTCCATGACGAAAACTTCTGACCACAAAAGATTAAGTGAGGTCTCGGTAGAGGAGTTTCATTCCAGAAAATTGACCTCCTGTATCCTCACCCATCTCAGGGTGCTGGAGAAAAAACTAATGATAGAGAAATTTTTATTAGTGGGACGTCAATTGGATGAGCCTCGGTGCCGGATGTCTCCACTTGATGAGACTCAGGCATATGCTCATGGACAACGTAGATCACCGAGATAGCCCATGGAGGACTAGTGTTTTGTTTATGATGTTCGAGGTCACGTGGCGTGATGCTAATCGACAAAATGTGCTAATTTTTCCAGATAGTTGGTAGATGAACCGCCACGACAGTGGAAGTGTTGTGATTAGAGAACTCCTTGGTGAGGATAGGGTGGTCCCAAGGGAGGCAGTATTGTAAGAAGATAAGGAAGCACTGTGGTTGGCAGACAAGGTTTCGAGGTCCTTCCAAGAGCACTAGGCAGCCATGTCAGGCTCAGGGATTTGACGGGTGGGGCAGTGGGCGGCCGAGTGCTGTGGATGTCTACAATCCTACATCGCATGATATGATAAGAGGTACGCTCTGTGTCTTTTCCTACTTATCATAGTATAACTTGTTGGACACTACATGAGGTACTATTTTCATCTAAATCCTTCTTCGAGGGGTTATCGAGGGTGACACAAGACGTCGGTGTAACCCTGTGTTGGTGTTGTTCGACATAGCTTTGAATGCACAGGAAAGACAGCTTCTTCCCACCCCCCACTGAGATGTGTTTTTGTGATGCGATCAAAATCGTGAGGGAGAGTAATTACCACCCAAAGAGGATCATATTTAGGTGTGGTGGATGAGTCCCTTTAACATATTTATTCAAGGCGGGTTTGTGTAGTTGAGTGTCAGAGCAGGTTTTGGGCTTGCAAGTAGGGCTTTTCTTCTAGACCTCCCTTTTCTTTGGTGCCACTAGTGGCTTTGACAGAGTGCTCCTATTGAGTATTTCTCTCCTTCCAAGTGGGGAAAAGACACATGGGGTATGCCACGTGCTTTCCATATCTAGCCTCTGGCGGTTGGATGAGTTTTCTCACCTGCCCTGTTCATTGGTACCTTGCGTGCTCAATGCCAATCTTGATACAGCTATCAAGTACAGATCGTGGTGATGGACACCCAATAAGACGAGATATGTGTTTCACTATGTGGTGTTGGTAGTTGTAGTCTTTGCCCTGAGAATGTAGAGACGCCATCTTCTGGGAGATCGATTTGTGGTTTTCTCAGACCACCAGTTTCTTAGGAGCATCATCACCTAGAGAGACTCGAACCTAAGGCAACAGTGCTAGTTGAAATTTCTGCAAGACTATGACTTTGATGTAGTCTATGTTTCGAAAAATGGAAGTGTTGTAGCAGGTCCTCATGGTAGAGGGTTATGGACTCGTCAGGTTCAGGATGTTTTGGAGTAGTTAGATTCCCAACAACTGACCTTGGTGGGGCATGAGGGTACAACGTTTCTTCAGTCGATGGTGTTGACTCATCCATTTTCTGAGCATGTAAGTGAGTCTCGGTGTGGATAAACTGACTATGAAAACATGTCTGACAAGATATCCTTGGGTGTATCACCATATGGGTATTCTGAAAGAAGGGAATCACGAGACTGTGTTCCAAGAACAAATCCTGATATTGATCGTGGCATCGAAAGTAGGGGTTCAGCTAGAGAATTCCCTTATGTTTTTTTGGCCCATTCAGTATTCTTGCATGCGATAGAGAGGTTGCCTACCGTCTTTCCCGACCCTCCCAATAGTACGAGTGGGTGCACGACGTCATCCACCTGTCGCAGCTGATGATGTGCATGTGTGTTCCAACACATTTAACCAAAATTATCAAACCATATGAGTATGAACCATCCCTGTGGTTCGCGTGTTGTTCCAGCAATGTGTGGTATAAGTTTTTTTTAGGAGTGGGAGAGCTAGGTGTGAGCTCTGTATCCTGAGTTTTTTTCCATGTTTTTCTTTTCAGGGACGAAAATATTGAAAGTGGGAATGAAATAGAGACTTGGTTTTTACCCTGTAGGACTTTGGAATATTCCTACATATAATTCCAAGGCTATGCGCGAAGACGGTATGCGATTCCGAGGCCCGGTGTGCCCGAAGTTAATATTATAAAAACAATATTAAGTGTTTTTATACTATGAATGTGGAGGGGTTGTATTTCCTCCTAGACAGTATCTCGGATCAAAAATCTGAGCACACAGTTGCGTCTAAAGCATGTCGTTTACCGTAGGCGAGGTGTAAAAGTTGCGGGCGCGGGCTTGCTGTGATAGATGTCACCCAAGGGAAAAATTGACATTTTGAAATAATGACTTAGTGATTTTTAACACTGAAGTTCTTTTAAAATAATGTCCAAACTAAGTCCCAGAATTGAAATCCGACACTTTCGTTGAATTTGAAATGGGGTGTTTTGCCTAGCCACGATATAAAATGAGAGGGCGTGACAACATCAGATTCCGCGCTAAGCGGATTTTTCTATAAAGAGAAAAATAAGGAGTTGGAGTTAGGGTCCCCCCCCCTTCTCTCTCTCCTATTCACTCTCTCCCTCTCTCTCTTACTCTCCCTATTTAGCCATTCTTCTTCATTCTACCTCGGATCGATTAGCGATATCCGCTGGATCCTTGGTGGATCGAAGTAGGAACGTTGTAGATGTGCCTCCAACGACGCACAACCGATTCGAGGTACAATTCCTGATTAATTTTGGCACATTCGTCGATTTCTTAAGATTCATCAAATCCATTGTTTAAATTCTATAATCATTGAATTTTGAAAATGGATGAATGAACACGTCCATCATCCAAGCCCCGTTATACATTCCTTTTTTGAGCGTTCTTCGTCCAAAATTTCAGACGCGCCGAAACCGTGACGAATCGAAGAGATAGGGGTGGCATAGTGAATATCCAGCCCTGATGATTCCAAAACCATGTTTGAATGATTTTTTGACCACTAGAGCGGTCTGGGGGACCGGTGGAAGGTACAAATCTTTCAAGGGGAGAAGCTCAGAGGTCTAGCCAGAGGCACGACAAAGCACCCGAATTGGCGGTGGCCCATGGTGCGGTGCCGGGGGGCTGGGACTTCAGAGAGCCTGAGGTAGTGTGGGGCCTATGAGGATGAGGAAGCTCTGGGTAGAGCACGATATGATGGAGTGTTGGCCCTGATGAGGTGGCTGCAGCAGATCGTGGTGACCTACCGGAGCCGGCCGTAGAGCGGGGAGCCTGGGTGACTGCAGCGCGGGCAGCCAACGTGCAGTGGTGCGCTTGGCCTGTAGGTCGAGGCAGAATCCATCGGCCAGTCACGGTCAGGGTAGAGCACCCAAGGCACTGACCTTGGGTGCAGTGTATCGTGGATAAGGACCCAAAAATTGCGGGTCCTACTGGAACGGTGCGAAGAATAACAACCACATGCCAGTCTATTTGGAGAACCGGACCTGAGGCGCGTTCGGTGCTTCTGGTGTGGGTCACGGCCAGCGGGCCGCGGCGAGTCGGGCCAGTGGTTCGGACCGGGCCGGGCCGGGTGAACCGGCCCGATTGGGCCCCCCTGCAATCTAGGGGCCATATATTTTAAATGGTGTGTCTGTTTGATGTGGTTTCTACGGCTATGGGTCCATCATATTCAGAAGGTCATTTTGAAGTGGGTTTCGGGGATTTTCGATTCTATGACCAATTGAGGGTGACCCAAAATGCATTAATTTAATAATGATAAATTATAATTAAAGTTGTGACGAAGGTGCTTCGCTAGCCGAATATATGTTTGATGAGCCGTCAGAGGTGTTGTGGACCTACAGTTGATACGGTCCTTCCAATGATTGTTCGGATCCTTTGTAGTTTGGTTTTGTTTCTCAGTGGCATGAAACACTTAATGAAAATAATTAATTAATTACTTAATTAATTAATTAATCTTGCGTCGGATCTAACTCATATTTGAGATATCAAATTGATGCGTCATCAATGACAGCATGCCCCCAGTCATTGTGTGGACTTTTTGAGATGATTTCCGATGCGTTCGGGTTGGAGACAAGGTGAGGGGCCCATATGGCCTAGTTTGCCTATTTTCCGGTGAAACGCCACTTTTCCACTCAACATGTGTTTTGGGTGTTTGATTACTCGTTTCTGAGTGTTCTTCCGAGGGGATTGCGACGGCGCAATCCGCCCGCCTAAATTTGGGCCCGAGGCGTGGGCCCCACGAGGTGGCTTTCAGACGTATGATGAGTTTTGATGACTTATGCTTCATAAGTCTGTTCAGGGAAAATTAATAGCCTACGCCGCATGATTTTCTGCAAGGAACTCATTGTATGATTTGCGTGTCAGGTTTCAGGCTCGAGGTATGGGCCCCATAGGGCCCTGTTTTCATAACGCGAGGAGTTGCAGCTTCTGCATTCGATGTTTGTTTGATGCGCCATCAATGAAATTGTGCCCCTAGTATCGAGGCGAATTTGACCGAGATGGTTTCAAGCATTGAATACAGAGTTGAGGAATTGGCCCCATAGGCCGTCTTTTATGATCTGTGCAGCATACTGCGACTTATTCATCAGACGTCCTTTCGGGGCGTATGATTAGTCGTTTTGGCATGTTTTTAAGAGACCATCGTGATGGCACAGTTCGCCCAACCTTTTTCGGTACCCAGGTGTGTGTTCCACGAGACACTGTATGGGTATAAAGCGGTGTTGAATAAATTTTGAATCAAAAGTTCATTTCTAGTTAGTAAATATTCTATATCGTGTGTTTTTACGTGAGGATTGCAACAGTGTAATCTTTTTGGGCGTGTCGAGCCTCTTTCAAGATCTCATTAAATGTGGAAACATGAAAAGGTGTTTTTCGGAGGTTCTTTCAAAGCACACTGAAATTATGCACGGTAGTGGTGTTAGTGACGCCTAGTGATGGAACGGGTAGTGGAGAGATATCAGACCAGTTCCGGGTTTACCCTCCTGCGAGGCTTTGTAGTGGGTTACCCGTTGACCTTCGGGTATACCTTCCAGCGAGGTTAGACAGTGAGTTACCCGTTGACCGAAGGGTTTACCCTTCGGCGAGGCTAGGCAGTGGGTTACTCGTTGACCTTAGGGTTTACCCTCCAGCAAGGCTGGGCAGTGGGTTACCCATTGACCCTAGGGATTACCCTCTAGTGAGGTTGGAAATTGGGTTACCCTTTGACCTTAGGGTTTACCATCCAGTGATGCTTGGTTGTGGGTTACCCTTTGATCTCTTTGGTTTCACCATCCAGCGAGGATGTGTAGTGGGTTACCATTAACCTTAGAGGTTACCCTCTAGTGGGGCTGGGGAGTGGGTTACCCGACGACCTCTTGGGGTTTAACATCCATTTGGGCTGGATAGTGGGTTACCCGATGACTTATTTTATACTCATCCCTTTCTATGAGGTTATTCAGTTACTTTTCTCTGTGGTTACCAGAGCGGGACCCTTAGTTGTACAGTTTATTGATAAGGAAGTTTAGCATGCGGGACAGTGGGCATCAGTGATGGTAATCCTTTGAACAGTTGGTGACTTTTGTTTGGCTATGATTGGAGATAGAGATACCCTTACACACTTTTTCGGGTTTCTTGTTGAGCATATATATACACCCTATTTTCTGTTCCCACTCTTTGGGTTCAGTTACTCTCCTTCTAGGAAAGGCAAAGATGCATGGGGTATGAAACGTGCTTTCTGTGTCTAGATCCTCTTGGTTGGACGAGCCTGCTTCCTTTATCTGGTCAGGTTGAGATGCACTCTCTCTATTGTTCTATTAAAATGTTCTTGATCTGTCTACTGCTCACTGTTTTATTATCTTCTTTGTTTCTCCCTTGAGCTTTCGGGGCATCCTACTGAGAATCATTATACTCACCCCTGCTTGGTCTTTTCCCACATGTGGTGTTCCCTTGAAGACGACGGACATGCCAATTGAGACTATGGAGGAGCGTAGAGGACACAAGAGCATGGGCCACATTCAGTTGTCACATTAAGAATTTCAGCTATGAGACACACCATCTTTTTATATTTGATTACATGTTGTCGGGTTGTGTCACCTTTCTAGTTGGGCATGTGTTTTTCCCTTTTTATATTCATTTATCTTGTCAGTACTTTTCAAAACATGATTTGTACTATTTAGATGTTGATGCATGACTGTGGTTAGGTTATAGTTGTTTGTACTTTGGATTCTTTTTTACTCTGCTCTTCTGCATTGAGTGGGTTGTATGTTGCTATGTACAGGTACATAGGAAAATGCCTTCCCATGATTTTTGTGCCTTTGGTGCTTATCGCTAGCCCCTGGAATATTGAGGTGGTCTTGGGTTAGTTGTGGCTCAAGACCGCTAGGGTTGGGTCGTGACAATGTTGGGGTACTACGAAATACACAAGTAATAATTTTCCATGTTTTTGTCCCCATTGACATCATTGACATGAAATAGTAAATAATTTACATAGAATAATTAGTGTCTAACAAAAATCAGTTGGAATAGGTAGAGGTCGAATAGTTGGCTTATTTTGAGGATACCGGAGGAGGGCATTGATTCTGTGGTGTTTTTCACTACCTCAAATTCATAAATTGGTTATTATATGATCTATTTATTAGATGTGATCAGTTATGGGTCATAGAAGTTTAGACCCCATGAATACATTATAAAATCAATGACATGGTGTTGGAATCATTTTTCATCACTCAGAAGATGTGGATGCATTTTTTTCAGGAGAAGTTATTTGTTGAATACATAGATTACGAAAAAAGAAGATACATATTCAGTTATAAATGTATAAAACTTGAACATAGGTATTAGATGAATTTATTACCTGAATATTAACATGAGATAATATATACTATAAGTAAATTATCTTTTTTCTAGATTCCATTAGGAAAAAACCATTCACACCTACTGGAGGAGGAGTCAGAACAGTCAACATCAATGCAACAGACCCTGTTAGAGGAGAGGGGTGGAACATTACTTTTTTTTTTGACATTGATGAAAACACTAAATCTTTTGTTTGTGTGACTAGCCTCGTTGAGAGACATTAACTATGTTGTTATATATGACTATATATCCATAGGTGGATCACTATATGTTTTTTGTGATGGAGTGGATCACCCAATCATTTTCTCTTGAAGATGGAAATTTTGGTCATGTTATAATAGGTGGTTTGGAGGGTGTTTCATATATAAAAATACAATGTAATGATTATTTAAGAGAATATGTATAATGGCCGTGAGAGGTACTCTTAAAGGGATGGAATGAAATTAAATGTGGATGTGTATGTCTCTCAGTGTCTCACATGAGATGAGTTAAAGGATAAACAAAATATTTTAGTTGATCTGACTCATCCTCTGGAGATTCAAAAATCAATGTTCGGTGGAATAACAATTTCGTTTTGATAGACATTCCAAAAATATTTAAATATCGTCATATAATTTTGGTAGCTTTTGATAGACTAACAAAGTCATCACACTTTCTTCTTGTATAGTACCATAATCTAGTTTAAATTTAGCATTAGTTTTACATGTGTGGGATCTTCTGGCTTCATGGGATACGTACAATGATCATCTCCAAATGGGATGCTGAGTTTAATTAATGATTATAGAGGGGTCTATTGGAGGCGTTGGGGAAGAAATGTTTATAATAAAATAATTTCATCCTCCATACTGATAGAAAAACCAGGAGGACTATCTAGAATTTCAGGATATTACTGGGACCTTATATGTTGGTCATTCAACAGAGTATATGGGATAAATTTGGATTATTTTAGTTTTTTTATATCATTATATTAAACTCAAATATTATCATTGGACATTTATAAAACTCATTCAGGTTAGCAAAAAGGTCACCCACGTGTTGGACTAAAATTGGAGAGACAACATACGTTGGTCCACGGTTGGTGCATGCCATAATAGTGATTGTTCATGTTATCCATGGGAAAATGACGACATCCTAGAGATGAAAAAAATAATAAAAACCCAACTATGAAATTATGTATACATTGAAATAGAAGACAGTTATTTCATGTGAATCTTCCAATGAATAGTATTTTAGAGGTTTGGAAGGGGGAAATCTACCCCCAATGCTCATAAATCAATTTCATGTCTTCAAGAGGGTAACTAAGGATTCTTACCAACTATCCATACCAACAAAATTAATCAATATGCATGAAATATTCTTTATGTCTTAGTGGAGGAAATATATCCATGACATGATATTTTGTTAACCGTGGTGAGGTGGATATCAAGGATATATCCACCTTGTCATAGCCTCATTGGTGATCATAAATCAACCTAATAATAACCTATTTGGGTATTATAATCATCTAATTTCAGTTCCCTTATTGCATGGGTGTGTGAAAGGGATCTCTAGGTAATGTGAAAGTGAGATGCAGGATTAAAAACCAACATTTTTTATATCATGTGAATCTCATGGTGATATCCTTAGAAAGTGGAAGAATGGAATGTCACAATATTTTTTAGATTGATACTTAAAATGATTAAATATATATCACATGATGTTTACATCGATTCGGTGATGTTTTTGGGTTCACATGGCCCCAAAATAAATATATTAATAATATTAAAATATATTAAAGAACATTCATGCATGTTTTCAAAATAAATTGTTTCCCATTGATCAAGATCATAGATAAGAAATGTGAGAGCACAATTTAATCAAGAATATGTTATTTACCCACGAAATGATATATAGATGTTTCGTTTTGGGGGATCAGTTGAAGGTGAAATTTTTTTAGTGATATATGTGAGTGAATTGATTTATCAAATAAATTTACATGATAGACAAACTTCTATCCCAGCCTCTATATGAGTGTCAAGAAAAAAATTCTTAATGGGTCTCCACATAACAATGAAATATTAGAGAGGAGGATGATATAACTTGAATTGGTCACTCAAGAATGTGTATAGACAACCAACAAAAGGGAGAATATTTTTATTTGAAAATTAACATAGTGGGTCATTACCTTCTTCATTACCATGGGGAATCATCAACCATTTCAATCCATTATTTATATAGGGAATGAAATATTATGTATTTCAACCCATTGAATATTTTTTCATGAATTTATTTTATATTTTGGTTTTTTGTGCATTCCATTATTTTCACAATCCAAGAATAAAATTGAGTTCTTGGATAATGTTTTTTATTTGGTTATTTCATTAATTTCATCCAAACGTGTCATTATATATAAAATGGATTTATCACAAAATCAAATCATTTATTATATTATTATTTTTACATTGTTCTCACCATTTTTCACACTCTTCATCACTGGCTTGTGAGGCCGATTATTTGAAACTTCTTGGCTCGATTCGATTGAAATAAAATCAAATAATACATGGTAGATGAAGAAATTAAGCGGGATTAGTGTTTTTTGGATGTATGATGGTGTTTTTTGGGGTAATAATGTTTTAATGCGGTATCGGGACCCCCATGTTGCGTTATGGGGGTGTACTGAGTTACCCATTGGTAATCAGATATCCAATTTCTAGCCATCATAGGATAGAAATAAATGATTGAAGACCTTAACCAAGGGTATCCACTAATTCAGTTAGGTAAAAATATATAAAAATGAATGAAAGGGTGGTTCTTATTTCCTACATGGGTTCCATGGGTTAGTTGAATGTTTTTATGTACATGGTGTGTATTCTATATTAACACAAGCTATGTGAAACCCTTCAATAGTGACTTGATTTTTTAAAGTAAATAAAATACCACACACCTTGTATAAAAAAATCCATGTGATTTGATGATGGATGTGTGGTGTATACCCAAGTAGTAAATTTTAATAGACATATCCATGTTTTTAAGCATAACAAGGGTATGTGGGCACAACCCCTTCCTAGATACCAAAAAATGGAATGTGCACCTAGGCCAGAATGGAGCACACAATAACTATTATAGTACATTAGTATAATATATAGTACACCAACAAGAGAAGTAGTAAATTTGAAAACACAGGGTTACGGATACATTATTTGTTTCCCTATATCTGTAGTGCTATTTTACCTAATACTTTTATATTGGATATCACGTTATATGAGACTCATATTTGGATGCATGTGTAATATAACCCGCTATTTTTTCACCATAAAATAGAAGATTATCATCATTTTAGAATCAGATATTTGACCCAAGGTGTTATGAGATTGAATAATTTATCAATGATGCTTGGATGATGGTTGTGATCTATTTTGGTCATCAATGAAATGCTTGGTTAGTTCTCCCATATCTCACTAAATAATGATACCCATAATTATTACATAGGTAGGGTCTTCACTCTCCCACTATTTAGAGGGGTATAATACTTTATATACATATTACATATCCACCATCATCTAGGTTTTTGATAAAATATCATCCATTGGAGATATTGGTACCTATACTATATATTGGATTATTGAAGAGATATTAAATCATCAGGGAATATTTGGAAATTGAGAATGCTGGTAGGATTCATATATGATCTTTTAAGAGAGGTAGGATGCAATAGTTCAAAAAACATTTTTTTAGTTTGTTATATTAAATTTTTCATGTCAGTTTCTGTCGGACATTATTTCGTGTGATGTTATAAATATTGTTTTTTTACATTGGTTATTTTAAAACAGATGTATAAAATATAAATCTGAAGGGTTTTTTTCACACCGGTTCTTAAAAAACCGATTTGGAAAAGGCTTCCGAGTCATGATTTATTACATCACTTTTTAAATAAAAAACATATTATATAGTTTATAAAGTCAGTCATTACATAACTGATGTAATTAACTGCTCTACTTAAGTGTATTTCACGTCGTGTTTTTAATAACTGACGATAAATACTAGTTTATCAGGTCGGTTATTTTCATAACCGACATGATAAACTAGATTGTGAAGTTTTTTTAACGCCTATTATTTTTTAACTAATGTGAAAACATATATACTATGTTGTTTATTAAATAGGTGAAATAAAGATCCACTCCCATGAATTTATTACATCGGTTATAAAATTACCAATGTAGAACCAATTTTTTTTTATAAAACCGTTCAACCATTACTATGCACTACCAAATAAGACCGGAGACAAGAAAAAACATTCCAAAACCAGACCTAAACCTGACCAAAATACATACTAGAAAAACATCAGAACTACAACAGAATAATAAGAACAAAAGATAAATTAAACAGTCACAAATGTAACATTCAAATCCTACAATGTTAAATAAAAAAACTAAAACACCTTTGTTATCCCTAACCCGCATGGACAACCCCCACCCCCAGCACAACCTCCCACCCCTAGAACCCCCCCCCCCCCAACCCCCTTGGATGACCCCCCACACCCATGGACACCCCTACCCCATTAGACATTGTCCCACCCCTTAGAGTACCCCACCCACTGGGAAACCTCCCACCTCTTGGATACCCCACCCACTTGGACACCCTTACACCCTTGGACATCCCACCCACCCATATGAAACCCCTACCCCCTAGACACCCTCACACCCCCTTGACATCCCCCATGCCCCTGGAAACCCTCCCACGCCCCTGGACACCCTCCCACCCCCTAGACACCCCACCCCTGGACACCCTGGACAACCCCCACCCCCATCGACACCTGCCCACCCCTTGGACACCCTCCCACACCCCTGGACACCCCACCCCTAGACAGACCCCCCAACCCCCTTGTCACCTCCACCCGCTAGACACCCCCACCCCTTGGACACCCCACCCCCTTGACACCCCCACCCCCTGGACACCCCTACCCACCTGGAGAGACCCCACCCCCTCGACCCACTCCCCCCTGAACAGTCCCTCCACCCACCTAGGCACCACACCCCTTGTACAACTTACCACCCAGTCGAATCCACCTACTTCCCTAAACACCCCCACCTCCTTGAAACCCCCACCAACTGGACACCCCCACCCCCTAGACACCCCCACCCCAATCGACACCCCCACCCCCTGGACATAGCCAACCCCTGTGGACCTCCCACCTGGGATATCCCCCCAAGAAAACAACCCACCCCACTAAACACCCTCTGACCCCCTGGAAACCCCTACCCCCTGGACAGCCCCCACCCACATTGGATAGTCCCCACTCCCTAGACACCACATCCACCCACTGTAGAACCCCCGCCCCATGGACATCATCCCACCCCTACCACCTTGGACACCCTCCCATTCCCTAGAACCACCCACCCCCCATGGACTACCCCCACCAACTGGTCACCCCAACCCTGGACACCCACTATCCCCTTGGACACCACCTCACCGACTAGATAACCCCGCACCCTATAAATCCTCCCATCGCCTATCACCTTGGACACCCTCCAACCCCTAGACAGCACCCCACCGCCATGGACAACCACCACCCCTAGACACCCCAACCCCTGGAATCCCCCTACCACCATGGACACCCTCCCAACCTATACCCCATCCTACTCCTATGGAGACCTCATACCCCCTTAGAGGGGCCCCTCACCCCCCCCCCCCCCCGAACACCACCTACCCCTTGGACAACACCCACCCCAAGCCCTCACCCAACCCCCATGGATATCCCCTCACCCCTTGGACACCGCCACCCCTGGACACCCCTACCACTTGGACAACCCCCTAGATATCCCCCAACCCCTAAACACCACCCCTCGCCACTGGAAAACCCCCCACACCGAGACACACTCCCACCCCCATTAACCCTTTGATTCCCTCCCACACCTAGACACCACCCCACCCCCTTGGGCAGACCCCCACCCCTTGGACACCCCCATCCCCTAGGACAACCCAACCCATTGGACAACCCCCCACCCCATGGATACCCCCAACCCCATGAAACCATTACTATACTCTGCCAATGTTGGAAAAAAATAGAAACAAGACAAAAAGCAGACTACAAATAGACTAGAATCCATACTAGAAAAACTTCAAATCTATACCAAAACGTGAAGAACCAGAGAAAAATTTAAAATTCACATATATAACATTCAAAACATATAATGTCAACTAAAAAACCGAAATAAAAAAAACTAAAAAATTCAAAATTATAATTACATTATTCAAAATTAAATTTTACACTACAAAAAAAATCCAATCAAACCTATACAATAATTTGACCATTCCATTTGTTGGTTTTTGACCACATGAAAACTATAGGGTTGAGGTTCATCAAGTAGCTACAAATTAAAAGGATTGTAATTAAAATATTTAATTAATAAATCCAATGAAGTATTAAGGAAATGTTTATAAGTAAATCTTAGCATGTGAAACATCAGAAGTGTTCCAGTTGTAATTATTTCTAACATAAATCATATCTTATAATATCTACATTCGATGATGCCTTGTTGTTCATGAAAATTATTTTTAAATGAATATCAATTAAAAATATTATTTTTATGTAATACATGAACAAATACAAATTATAGATGGATATTAAACATTACTTTTACATATTTGATCTTGGAACTCTTTTTCTTGGTGTTTTTTAGAATGTAGAACCATCCCCGATTATAAAATAATATGAATGGGATAAATTTAAAATTCATTAAAATATAACCAACTATAAATAAATTAGAACTTAAATTCCAAAACAAATTCCTAAAACATCCCCACACATAGCCATGGACAGATCATATCCTTTAAGTTGGTTTCTCCCATAAAAAATCCAACATTGAATGATCACTGATATAAAATAAAATTTAAGGTTAGTGGTTTTATGATAAAAGATAATTAAAACTTTTCCAGATATATGTTTCATACCTCTCATAAAAATACATCATCCAACCCTACATGATTATATAGTTTTCAAATCATTCAAAAATATAAAGTGTTCTTTATTCCTCATATATTTCATCTTCTTCCGGTAAAATAAAATGTGTGTCCATGAATACATATACATATTTCTTCTCATTATTCTCACACATGTCACAAATGTAACTAATAAAAAACAAACAAAAGTATACATTTTTAATAAATATAACGCATGAATGGTGCTAAGACTTACTTGGAAAAAATCTACAACACATTGATTCCCAACATATCACTAGTAACAAGCTCCAAGATACCATTATTCACAATCCCGACATTTATTTCACGTTCACAAACTTGATGATCCATTGGAAACATATAATGATCTGCCAAAAAATTTTAATCTCTCAAAAATATGTCATGTCTAGTAGAATTTGTATCTGATATCATATCCATTTTTCTTTATTATTGTCTATACAACATTTATTTACCTTCGATGTATTCCTGTAAAAATAAAGAGAAAAATATATTAGTTTTCAAAATTTATTAAAATTTTAATTAAAAAAATTTAAAAGATATAACATACATACCTCTATGGTAATGAGTTTCAGTTATCTAGATGGACAAACTAAAAAGTGGCTGATAATATGTCTAACTATTGTCACCTCATATAAAGGTAATGGTACATGAGATGATCTATCTATAATATCTTATATAGTGACCCTTTGATGCTATACCACTATATTTTGATGATAAACTATATCTCTTATACAATATACCCACCCATATGCAACTATATGATGGTGAAGATCATTAACATTCAACTCACAATAAGTAGGAAGTTCTGGTAGAGGAGTGGGATAAAAAATGGTATTTGTATGCTGAGGTGGGGGATTGAGAGATACTAGAGGAGGTGGACGGTAAATAATGGGGTCTGTAGCGGGAGGTGAAGGAGTGGAAGATGTAGTCTGATATTTTCTTTTCATGTGTGAAAACATACACTGTATTGATGGTCTAATCATTTACTCCATCTTCATATTAATATTATGAACTTAAACCTCCAAGGTTTCTAATTTCTTTACACAACCTCAATGGAATATTATGAAGAATGTGGAAATACATTTCTTACTGATACACATGTTGGAAATTCTCATACTCAACCAGGGTGTTTAGGCTTTCCCAATGCTGCAGATAAAATATCATTCCTCCAAGTAGCTATAAATACCTATTGTGAGCTATGCTCCTCAAGATGATCATGTATTAATTAATAAAACATTCCAGTAAATATTCAAATTATATAATTAATATAATTAACAAAAATAATTAAAATAAATATCTTAAAATCCTCTCAACTACGATTCTCAACTCTTATGAAATATATTGCCTATTTTTTCTAATTAGATCTATCTTCCATTTTTCATGTCTAGATGGAGAGGATGAAGGGGAAACCTTTCCAGTTCATGAAGACTCAGCTCTCAGTTTTTGTAATTTTCCCACCATCACTTTTTTCTTCCAATAATGTATACCCTCCATGAGATAAACAATGGGGGTATACATTGTTAGATTGGATCTCTTGATAATATGTCCTTATTCGGTGTAAATTAAGAATATGAAATCGTCAAAAAAACCTTAAAAATATCATTTATATTACAAGCCTTTTAAAAGTTTACCTTTCCCTTACCAAAAATAAATCATTTCATCCACTTTCAACAAATTTTCTCCATGTGTCTTCATCTATGAAACAATATATGTGACATGGATTGTATTGATTGTTATGACCAAAAATGAAATTAGTTGTGAGGGTTGATTTGAAATCCCTCCATCACATAGAAGCCATCAATAAACATTTCCTTCTAGATCCTTTATTGTTAGAAATATAAAATTTCATATGATAAAAAATTTGTAATCATATTATACTAGAAAAAATTGAAGACCAGTCAAAAAATTGCAAACGATATTACAAAAATCGTCTCCCAAAACTAAGATATTAGTTTTTTATCCACACATCTCCAATCATCATACAAAATTTATAAATTTATTTTACCTTGAGTTGATTCCAAAATCGTAAAATATTTTGCAGTTGGAACTCTAGGAATATCATTCTCATCAAACTCAATGAGTATCCTCTGGTCATGTATACGGGCAGGTGATAATTTTGGTAGACGAGTATAGAACGGTTTACCAACTCTTGATCTCTTATTTATCATTATGGGATCACATGGAGAGGATAGGAGAACATCAAGTGGACTATGTGAATGTTCCTCTCCAGATGTATTGTCACGACCCGTCCTCAGGGCCCGTGCCGTGACTACCCCAAGCCCGCCTTCCATAGGCCAGGGGCTGGCGACTAGCACCAAAGGCATAAAATCCCGATAACTGGGAAGACATTGTCTTTATAAAAGAAAACAAGCACCACAGAGTACAAGCGGAAACAAAAAACTAAGTACAAAAGAAAAGCTGAAAATTAAATGGGCCAGAATAAAAACCCAAAAGAATGTAAAACTACAACTGAAAAAGGTACAACAACAGAAAGACAAACAGCTGGAAGAGGGAAGCAGCTCCTGGGTCATCCTCCTCGGGTCCTACCTGAAGGGTAGGTACAAATAGCGCAGCTCCTGGTCATCCACCACGGATCCTCCCTGAAGGGTAGGTACAGATAGCCTCCTCCACGCTCTCGTCCGTCAACCTCCTCTGTGAGTTGTCTCGTTGCGTAGTCCACCTCCGGGTACTGACTCGTCGTGTAGTCCACCTCTGGGTACCGACTCGTCCTCGAACACTCGGCCTCCGTCAGCACTACCCGTCGTCTGCAACCAACAAAACGAGGTGCGGGCATAGCCCGTGCAGCGGTGAGTATAATGATACTCAGTAGGGACCCCGAGACCCTCAAGGTCTCACTAAACCAACAAGGATGACCACAAGAAGATCTCAACAGATAACCTCTACTTAGATATATGCCCATATATATACCTAAGTTATCAAGTAACCCATCTCAATCATGAGGAAATACAAGGATTGTGAAATCAACGGATAACCACTACCCAGGTATATGCCAATACATATACCTAAGTTATCAAGTGACCCATCTCAATCATGAGGTAAACACAAAGGTCAAAAGTCTCAGCTCAAACCAGGATTTTCATTAACAAAATCGTAACTGCTGAAGAGCTCCGTCTCTGGAGTGTACAGTGGTCCTGTCACGACTCCGAGGTACTGCTCACTAACCTAAGACTGCTGAGGTACTCCTCCTGTCGAGTACTTTGGGTTTGCGGCCAACTACCGGGCGCTCCGTCCGCTGAGGGTCTGTCACCAAATACCGGGCGCTCCCCCTAATAGCCTACAGAGGTTATCCTCCGGTCGAGTACCGTGGGTCTGCTGCCAACTACCAGGAGCTCCGTCCGCCGTGGGTCTGCCGCCAAATACCGGGCGTTGCGTCCACTGGGCTAGTCGACTCACTCCAAGTCAAGTCGGTCAAGCAGTCGTCAGGTCTCAGTCGTCTACACGGTCTCCGTATTCCGCTCGCTCATCTCTGGGAGGGTCCGCTCCACGAGCTACAGGTCGATACTTCATGTATCTCAAAGTCCCACAAAGAAGTATCTCAAAGGACCACCTCGTCATAGGGGTCTCAACGCAACAGATGGCGCGTCAATCGGACTCCCGGTCTATGAGTTATTAGCCTTTTCGTCCGAGGGGCTCGGTTAGTTTCGTGTGCGAACCAATCCGGCCGTAACTCAACTATACCCCGAACACTCATTGGGTATACTCATAAGGACAGTTTCTCAACGAGATCACCAACGCCGCTGACGGTTCGTCAAACGAACATTCTGTCAGAAAGGTATCAGCTTTTCCGTTCCAGGGGCCCGGTTGGATTTCGGTGCGATCTAACCCGGCCACTTTCCAGCTTCATCCAAATCTCGGCGAAGATGCCAAAAGTTCCGTATCATCAACAGGAACTCAACGCAACAGACGGCGCGTCAATCGGACGCCCGATCTGAGAGTTATTGGCTCTTTCGTTCTAGGGGCCCGGTTGGATTTCGGTGCGATCCAACCCGACCGCACTCCGTCGGCATCCAAACCTCGAGTGGAGTAAGTCAAAAGAACCGTCTCACTTAGAGGAATTCAACGAAACAGACGGCGTGTCAATCGGACGCCCGATCTGTTATTTATTGGCCTTTCCGTCTCACACCCACACTGGGAAACTTCCCAGGAGGTCACCCATCCTGATCACTACTCAAGGCCAAGCACGCTTAACTATGGAGTTTTAACCACGTAGGCGCCCGAAAAGGCATGTGCACCTTGAGTATAGTATACCGAAACGACCGTCTCGATCCAAGGATCACGTTGCCGCTGACGGCGAGTCGTTTGGAGACCCGTAGCCCAAGATACGGGCATTTGACCGAAAGTGGTCCGAAACTGGGGGTCTGGTCCCGGGCCGACTCGGCCCGACACCCCCCCTGGGTCGGCCGAACCGGGTCATCCCGCCCCGGGCAGCGACCCGGCCCGATGACCCGGCCCGGCTCGGAAAACCCGGCCCGGCCGGCGGCGCGGACCGGCACGGCGGTGCGGCCTGGGCGCCGTTCGGGTGCCGCGCGCGGGGGGCAAAGCCCCCCCCCCCTCCTTTGAGAACCGTGGCCCCTTAATTGGGGCTGCTTTTGAGACCCGGCTGGGGGAAATTAATTCCCCCGGTCTCCACTTTCCGGCCGGCCCACACTGGCCGACCGGTTTCGCCAGCAAGGACCGGCGACGGCCGGTCCTTCCTTCGCTGACACCAACAGCCCGGTGTCGGCGGACGGTCATCTTGCTGCACCGCGGCCCAGAACCAGCCGCGGCCTATGCCGTCCGGCGCGATGCGACGACATCGCTTCCCTCCGCCGCGACCCCGCTCCGGCCGTAGCGCCTTTGACTTTCTTCGACGGCGTCGCGTTCTTGGATTTCTTTCCATGGCGCGGCGCGACGGCACCGCGCAATAATTGCCGTGCGATTCCCGCATGGTGCGACGGCACCACGCCATCCCGTTCCATCCGCAAGGAAACAATTATGAACATAGGAGGGGGGTTCGGCCGTGTTGGTGTGGTCCGGGCCCCCCTCTCGTTAGACAATAACATTTAATCCTTTATCCTCGAAGTTCGACAATCTAGAATCAAGAATGGAAAATAAATAAATAAAATATCAACAATCCCCTACCTCGGATTCAAGTGCGGAGCACGCCAATCAAGCCGCGGAAGACTAGCGTCGCGGAGGTCGGGCGTCGCGGAAATCGAACGTCGTTTCCATTGACGTCGAGGTGCGTCCGAAGAGGTACGTCACAAGAGAAGCTTCGTAAGCTGACGGAGACAGTCCGAGGAGGAAACGGCGTCTCCTTTCGTTGACACGGGAAGAAGATCGAAGAAGCGGCGTCGTCGATCTTCGGAAACACACCGGCCACGAAGAAGAGAAGCGACGTTTTTCGTCGGAGCTTATGTGTTCTTCGTGTTCTTCGTCAAGGTTGAAGAAGATGGAGAGAGCTTCTCAAAATCTCCCAAGGTGGCAAAGGAGACCAACCCAAAATAAAATAAGCTTAAGCCTTATTTTATTTACACAACTAAACATTTGAATTTCAAAAGATAAGAAACAAACCATTAATTCGTAGAATTAATTCAACGAAAGAAACAACTTATTTAATTTACGAAAAAAATCACCCAAATAAATGGTCTGTTAAGATTTTAAGAAAACGCGTTAGTTGACTTTCATAAAGACGGGTTTTCACGGGTGCGTTACTTAGCGGAAAGAAAAGGCGGGGCTCGTGCGGGCCCCACCTCACAAATATCCTACCAAGAGGGTAGGATATTTCTGGATAGTACCCTATCCGATTCAACTCAGATTAAGCCGCTTTTAAGTGGCTTCAAGTGGCTTCCAAGTGGCTTAAGTGAAATAAAATAAAGTTGTCGCAAAATTATTTTATTTCTTAACTTTAAGCCTGAAAATTAAAAACCACCCCCGAGCAAACGCAACTCCGGAAGAGGCGTTTCTAAGCGAATACCGGCGCTGCGATTTCATCAGTGCCCTCAGAATTCGATTCCGGGCACCTGTTCAAAAGTTAGAAAAACCCGCTCATCCGTTCACTGAACGTACCCGAGCCAAACTTCGAAAAATGATTCGGGGCACACCGGTCCTCGGAATCAGGTGCCGTCAGAAACTGCGCTCTTGTAGAATTCTAAAGAAAATTAAGAAAAAAAATTTCCTTGAAATTTACGGGTCTTTACATTACTCCCACCACAGGGCTTTACGTCCCCGTAAAGCATCACCACAAACTTAGGGAAACAAAGTGGTACTGAGCACACATCTGAGCCTTCCGCTCCCATGTGCTCACCTGGAGGTTCCCGCGCTGCCAAAGAAAGTGCACAAGAGGAATCGACCGTCCTCCTAGGATCCGCTCCTGTCGATCGTCGATCCCCACAGGAACCTCCGTAGAAGACACTCATCGCCACCGTCCAGCTCCTCAAGGTCGATGATATGCGAAGGGGTCAAGCACGTATCTCCTCAGTTGGGATACGTGGAAAACGTCGTGCACTTAGTGCAATTGAAGTGGATGGGCCAAGCGGTAAACCACCTCACCTACCCAGCTGAGGACCTAGAAAGGTCCGTTGAACCTCGGAGATTACTTGCCTCCCTGGACACATCTCCGTAAACCTTGTCGAGGTGAGACCCGTAAGAAGACGTGGTCGTCATCCTCGAACTCCATAGGTCTCCATTTCTGTTAGAACTGAAACTCAAAACGACTGCTACTACGAGGGTAAGGTTGACCGAATCAAGAGTGATCGGTCGCACCCTCCTATGAAAGAGTTACCCTGTACTGCCTGAGGTTTCCTTTTCCTCCGACCAAGGAAAACCCATCCCGACGTTTGCCTAAACCGTCAATTTGAGTATGAACAGTTATTGCACATTCCATACTCAAACTAACATCGTAAGGCCTCGACGCTGCCACCAAGAGATTCCAACCAGAACTCTCGCCTCGAGGGTCTGACCACACCGTCGGCGTATGTGTGATTATCGAGTCTCCTCCCAAGGAATCTTCAGACGTGAGGGTCAAGTCCACGGATTAGCGGAAACTCTAGATCTGGAACAAGATTTGTGAAAGAGAGGAATGATTCATATCGACGTCTGTTACTACAGCAGCTAGTAGTGGACACAGACTGTCCCTTGAATCATTTCTAGAGCCATTGGGTCACACTCCTTGACCGCATGCAGCCGCACTCTTCCTCCGCCCTCTAGCTCCCTGAGCCCGGCGGAAATAACTAAGGCGGGTGGTTGTAGCATGTTAAGATGTACACCAACTCATGCTTCTCTCCTAGCTCTGCCTCCATGTCTACCGCTTCACAGACTCATCTCTATTTAAAGCTACCTCTTCTTGAAACATTTAACACGCCAGAGTCTCTAAGACTGGCACCGGTTCTTGTTTCTTACTGCACTGTGCAGTCTTCATCCGCTCCTGGATGAACTGCACCTCCTTTAGTCTCACAATAGCTGCTAGGATATCTTCTTTGCCGATAAGAGAAATCTGGTCTCATCCCCTGGATGAACCACATTCGTTGCCTAAAACAGTCAATCCTGACAGAAATGATGCATTCATTCCATGGATGACGTTGTAAGGCCTCGACGCAACTACTAAGAGATCCAACTATCACTCTCGCCTCCAAGGGTAGAGTAACACTGTCGGCATCAGTGTGAGGTCACTAGGTCTCTTCCAGTAGGAATCTCAAAAGTGAGGGTCAAGTCAACAGTTTAACCGGGACCACTCAGTATCAACCAAACAAAAAGGACAAGAAATCAAACAAAGAAAAGTGTCTTTTTATTATTGCAGCTCATAGTACAAAGACACGAATAAAAAAACATCATGGAACTAGAAGTACAAAGGACGTATCTACTAGTTCTACTCCTATCCACCTGCTCCAGGAGCTCTACTGCCTCGGTGGCTCCCCCAAAGCCTGCGGATCAACTGTACGAGGAGTCGGACAGTCACGTGCCAGATGACCCTTTCCACCGCACGAGTAACACAGTCTGCTTCTGGCACGCCTGGCTCTGACCCTACCCCGGGTGCCCCGCACCACCGGTCCTAAAACCTGAGATTTCCCAACTGCTGGTCCGGTCCTCTTGGACCTCTGCACCATCTGTCTACTTCCCACAGATGAATCGACAACTGATCGAAAACCCTGTGGAAAAGGCAGAAGCTCCTGTACACGCTCGAGGTGTAGAGCTACACCTGCCTGCTGCTTCCTGAAGGAGGCTGGTAGTAAAGATCACCATGAAGTCTGTCGGCGTCCCCAGTAGCCTGAAGACTCCCACCACAGCCTCCAGCCAATCCTCAGCCGCCTGCGGGTCCGTCTCTCCCCAGAACCAGGGTGGCCACTGGCTCTGGAGCTCGTGCAGTGCGCTCAAGCGTCGTACATCGCCTACTGTTGGGGCTGGTGGCATCGGTGGCCCAACAGGTAGTAGTACTGCTGGTGCCTCCGCTGGTGCCTCAACTGCAAGAGGGCCCTGTACCGAAGCCTTGTCACTCGACGAGCTGTCAGCACGCACATCCCTCTGGGCTCTAGCTGGTTGTCCGAGAAAAGGCATCATGAAAGAAACAACGTGACACGGTCAAAAGATTATACCTGGTGAGCTGACCTGGTTTGAGATGACATTTAAATAAAACTTCTGGAAAACACACACGCAATCAGTGTTTTCGTGCACAATGTCGGAAACCAGTGGTCAGGGTCCTGTTGTATGGATACGTCGGCCGCTCGCACCAACACTGGACTCCCTGAACTGAAAACCACACTCGGTACTCTTAACACTATTGCTTCACAGAAGGAAACATCAGAGTTATAAGTTCTACAGTAGAACCGAACTCCTCTGATACCAATTTGTCACGACCCTTCCTCGGGGCCCGTGCCGTGACAACCCCATGCCCGCCTTCCATAGGCCAGGGGCTGGCGACTAGCACCAAAGGCGTAAAATCCCGATAACTGGGAAGGCATTGTCTTTATAAAATAAAACAAGCACCACAGAGTACAAGCGGAAACAAAATACTAAGTACAAAAGAAAATCTGAAAATTAAATGGGCCAGAATACAAACCCAAAAGAAAGTACAACTACAATTGAACAAGGTACAACAGCAAAATGACAAACAGCTGGAAGAGGGAAGAATCTCCTGGGTCGTCCTCCTCGGGTCCTTCCTGAAGGGTAGGTACAGATAGCGCAGCTCGTGGTCGTCCACCACGGATCCTACCTGAAGGGTAGGTACAGATATACTCCTCCACGCTGTCGTCCGTCAACCTCATCTGTGAGTCGTCTCATTGCGTAGTCCACCTCCGGGTACTGACTCGTCGTGTAGTCCACCTCCGGGTACCGACTCGTCCTCGAACACTCAGCCTCGGTCAGCACTGCCTGTCGTCTGCAACCAACACAACGAGGTGCGGGCATAGCCCGTGCAGGGGTGAGTATAACGATACTCAGTAGGTACCCCGATACCCTCAAGGTCTCACTAAACCATCAAGGATGACCACAAGAAAATCTCAACAGATAACCTCTACTTAGATATATGCCCATACATATACCTAAGTTATCAAGTAACCCATCTCAATCATGAGGAAACACAAGGATTGTGAAATCAACGTATAACCACAACCCAGGTATATGCCCATACATATACCTAAGTTATCAAGTGACCCATCTCAATCATGAGGTAAACACAAAGGTCAAAAGTCTCAGCTCAAACAAGGATTTTCATTAACGAAACCGTAACTGCTGAAGAGCTCCGTCTCTGGAGTGTACAGTGGTCCTGTCATGACTCCGAGGTACTTCTCACTAACCTAAGACTGCTGAGGTACTCCTCCTATCGAGTACTGCAGGTTTACGGCCAACTACCGGGTGCTCCGTCCACTGAGGGTCTATCGCCAAATACCGGGCGCTCCCCCTAATAGCCTACAGAGGTTCTCCTCCGGTCGAGTACCGCAGGTCTTCTGCCAACTACCAGGTGCTCCGTCCGCCGTGGGTCTGCCGCCAAATACCGGGTGCTCCGTCCACTGGGCTAGTCGACTCACTCCAAGTCAAGTCGATCAAGCAGTCGTCAGGTCTCAGTTGTCTTCACGGTCTCCGTATTCCGCTCGCTCGTCTCTAGGAGGTCCCGCTCCACGAGCTACATGTCGATACTCCAAATATCTCCAAGTCCCACAAAGAAGTATCTCAAAGTACCACCTCATCATAGGGGTCTCAACGCAACAGACGACGCGTCAATCGGACGCCCGGTCTGTGAGTTATTAGCCTTTTTGTCCCAGGGGCCCGGTTGGTTTCGTGTGCGAACCAATCCGGCCGTAACTCAACTATACCCCTAACACTCATAGGGTATACTCATAGGGACCATTTCTCAACGAGATCACCAACGCCGCTGACGGTTCGTCAAACGAACGTTCTGTCAGAAATGTATCAGCTTTTCTGTTCGAGGGGCCCGGTTGGATTTCGGTGCGATCCAACCCGGCCACTATCCGACTGCATCCAAATCTCGGCGAATGATGCCAAAAGTTTCGTATCATCAACAGGAACTCAATGCAACAGACGGCGCGTCAATCAGACGCCCGATCTGAGAGTTATTGGCTTTTTCGTTCCAGGAGCCCGGTTGGATTTCGGTGCGATCCAACCCGACCACACTCCGTCGGCATCCAAACCTCAAGCGAAGTAAGCCAAAATATTCGTCTCACTTAGAGGAATTCAACGAAACAGACGACACGTCAATCAGACGCCCGGTCTGTTATTTATTGGCATTTCCGTCTCACACCCACCCTGGGAAACTTCCCAGGAGGTCACCCATCCTGATCACTACTCTAGGCCAAGCACGCTTAACTATGGAGTTTTAACCACGTAGGCTCCCGAAATAAAAGATGCACCTTGAGTATAGTATATCGAAATGACCGTCTCGATCCAAGGATCGCGTTGCCGCTGACGGCGAGTCGTTTGGAGGCCCGTAGCCCAAGATACAGGCATTTGACTGAAAGTGGTCCGAAACTGGGGTTCTGGGCCGGGCCGACCCCCACCCCCCCTGGGTCGGCCGAACCGGGTCGTCCCGCCCCGGGCGGTAACCCGGCCCGACGACCCGGCCCGGCTCGGAAAACCCGGCCCGCCCGGCGGCGCGACGGGGCGGGCCGGTGCGGCGGCACGACGGCGTGGACCGGCACGGCGGCGCGGCCTGGGCGCCATTCGGGTACCGCGCACGGGGGGCAAAGCCCCCCCCCCCCCACTCCTTTGAGAACTGCGTCCCCTTAATTGGGGCCGCTTTTGAGACCCGGCCGAGGGAAATTAATTCCCCCGGTCTCCACTGTCCGGCCGGCCCGCACTGGCCGGCCGGTTTCGCCAGCAAGGACCGGTGACGGCCGGTCCTTCCTTCGTCGACACCGGCGGCCCGGTGCCGGCTGCCGGTCATCTTGCTCCGCCGCGGCCCGGAACCAGCTGCGGGCTATGTCGTCCGGCGCGATGCGACGACATCGCTTCCCTCCGCCGCGGCCCCACTCCGGCCGCGACACCTTTAACTTTCTTCGACGGCGTCGCGTTCTTAGATTTCTTTCCACGGCGCGGTGCGACTGCGCCGCGCAATAATTTCCGTGCGATTCCCGCTTGGTGCGACGGCACCAAGCCATCCCGTTCCATCCGCAAGGAAACAATTATGAACATAGGAGGGGGGTTCGGCCGTGTTGGTGCGGTCCGGGCCCCCCTCTCGTTAGACAATAAAATTTAATCCTTTATCCTCGAAGTTCGACAATCTAGAATCAAGAATGGAAAATAAATAAATAAAATATCAACAATCCCCTACCTCGGATTCAAGTGTGGAGCACGCCAATCAAGCCGCGGAAGACTAGCGTCGCGGAGGTCGGGCGTCGCGGAAATCGAACGTCGTTTCCGTTGATGTCGAGGTGCGTCCGAAGAGGTACGTCGCTGCAGAAGCTTCGTAAGCTGACAGAGATAGTCCGAGGAGGAAACAGCGTCTCCTTTCGTTGACACGGGAAGAAGATCGAAGAAGCGGCGTCGTCGATCTTCGGAAACACACCGGCCACGAAGAAGAGAAGCGGCGTTCTTCGTCAGAGCTTAAGTGTTCTTCGTGTTCTTCGTCAAGGTTGAAGGAGATGGAGAGAGCTTCTCAAAATCTATCAAGGTGGCAAATGAGACCAACCCAAAATAAAATAATCTTAAGCCTTATTTTATTTACAAAACTAAACATTTGAATTTCAAAAGATAAGAAACGAACCATTAATTCGTAGAATTAATTCAACGAAAGAAACAAGTCATTTAATTTACGAATAAACCGCCCAATGAAATGGTCTGTTAAGAATTTAAGAAAACGCGTCAGTTGACTTTCATAAAGAAGAGTTTTTTCGGGTGCATTACTTAGCGGAAAGAAACGGCGGGGCTCGTGCGGGGCCCACCTCACAAATATGCTACCAAGAGGGTAGGATATTTCTGGATAGTACCCTATCTGATTCAACTCAGATTAAGCCGCTTTTAAGTGGCTTCAAGTGGCTTCCAAGTGGCTTAAGTGAAATAAAATAAAGTTGTCGCAAAATTATTTTATTTCTTAACTTTAAGCCCGAAAATTAAAAACCACCCCTGAGCAAACGCAACTCCGGAAGAGGCGTTTCTAAGCGAATACCGGTGCTGCTATTTCATCGGTGCCCTCAGAATTCAATTCCGGGCACCGGTTCAAAAGTTAGAAAAACCTGCTCGTCCATTCACTGAACGTACCCGAGCCAAACTTCGAAAAATGATTCTGGGCACACCGGGCCTCGGAATCAGGTGCCGTTAGAAATTGTGCTCTTGTAAAATTCCCAAGAAAATTAAGAAAAAAAATTTCCTTGAAATTTATGGGTATTTACAGGTATTATCATGCTACTCATATCTAGAATCATGTGTTTGATCAAATGATTTATCTTTCATTATCCTTCAAATAAAAAATAAAATATTAGTTCACAAATAAAACAATCCAAATATTACCATACTAATGTAAAAAAAATCTAAAAATAAACAATGTAACATAATAGTAAACATTGTAAATATTGTAATAATGTTAAACAATGGTAATGATGGTGAACTTAGTAAACATGGTAGTGTAATTTTCATTCAAGAAAATCAATAAATATATATGTTACGTAAAGTTAAACTATGGTAAACTATGGTAATCATGGTAAACATGGTAAACATGGTTATGTAATTTTCATTCAAACAAATCAATAGATATATATGTTACGTAATGATAAACATGATACACTAAAATAATCAAAATTAAAATAATTTTTTTACTTATTTATTTTAATACAAATTTTAATAAGGGGAAAAATTTAAAATATCAAATATTTTATAAAAATAATAAATGTAAGTAAGAAATAAACATATGTTACATGTAATATTTGGAATGTACAAATGGATAGTTTTTCCCAAATTCCTTCATTGTGATCGTTTCTTATGGCAGAAACCATGTATTCAACATGCTCAGTATTATTTTCTTCTTATTTATCTATAGTAATAGGGATATCACATAAATCAACATATTAATCAAGTTGATCCTTGACAAAAAAAAATTCCCTTGTAAAACAACATACCACTGCATATCTGATTGATCAGCTACATAGAAAATCTATTTTTCTTGTGTTTTTCATTAAAAAAGAACCTGATGTGACTTCAAAACATTTCATTTTAAAAACTGTCATTTTTAATTAATTGTCTCTCAAACTGTTATTACTGATAAACAATTTTCAGTTAAAAACAAGAACATTAATTTTAATGTAATAAACCTCCCATATATATTCAATGACTATATAAAATTCACTTGATGACGAAATTTGGTTTTTGTCTTTAGAACTAAAAAATTGCATTTCTTCTACAAACACCAATACAACACTATTCTGAATTGCACTTCAGTTGTCCTAAGCTTTATTATGAAATGTATAGCAATTAATATCATTCCTGGACCATTTTATAACTTTTTAAAATGGACCACCCACTTACCATATTAATTTCTCTTGTACATCTGATCAACAATACATGTTCTTTTTAAACAATGACATAAATGTTTTGGTGAGCTCATTTAGAATCCACATTTTTTTTCTTATTTGGATGACATTTTTTCAACTCATTAATATGCAATGTGATATATGGTGGAGCATCAGATATGTTAATCATGATTTATAATTCTACATTCATCATATGTTCATATGAAAATGATTTTACTTTCAACCCATGAATCCCATTTCACTCATTATTATCACATTCATGGCGAGATAAAGGCAAACCTATGTGCTTCGCCGCATCCAAGTAGCTCGTAAATAACTCCAGAACCTCATTAGAAATATACTTTTCAATAATAGAGGATTCAGGTCGATATGTATTCTTAATATACCTATTCAATATTTTCATATACATTTCTAAAGGATACATCCTACGAAGAGATACGGGTTTACAATGATTAATTCCTCGAACCATATGAACCATTAAATGCACTATTATATCAAATAAAGAAGGAGGAAAATAAATTTTCAATAGAAAATGTATATAAACTGTATATTTTTCCCAAATATTCAAATTATTCACATCAATAACTTTATACAAATTGAATTGATAAAATAACACAACTTTAGTATAGTCCTTATAACATGGATGGAAAATATTCCATGCAATGAAACTTCTAGTAGTCGTTGTATCATTTCATGACCATCATGATATTTTATACCTATCAACTTCAAATAAATTAATGAGTAAGTTTAATACATATGAAGAATAACCTTGAGGCACTTTGATAACATGATGGTACTAAAAAATCTATTTTTTCCCTCGTGGATAATTTATGACATGCTGGGGGAAGAAATGTTCATCTTATATTAATAGTGGGAGATAAATTCAAACATATTCCAATTGATAGTACATCTAATCATGCATTCAACCATTCCTTTGTCTTTCCTTTATCATCAAAAAATGTTCCAATCAAACTGTCACAAATATTCTTCTCCACAATAATTACATCAATATTATGTTTCACTTCATGATATGTTCTTTATAATAACACATAAATATTGACCTTTTCTTCAAAATATTACTATCATTACAATATTTTTGTGTGATTCCCAATGTCACATCAATGATTTGGACCATGTCAAAATAAATAATTGGGGATAATGGTTTTAGAGAAAAATAAAATTCTTTGATCCCCTGAATTCCTTTATTAGTCTTCTATAAGTGTGATCTGTAGGTAAAAACATTCGATGACCCATGAATTCTGTTGTCCTCCAATGATGAAATTTACAATATGAAGTTTGTTGTTAGAAAATTGGATATGCTTTATACCCTTTAACACTGTATCAAGGAAAATTTCCATATTCTATAATGTCATTTATAGTGAACATAAGCAGTACATGCAGTTGAAAACATTCTATTTTATAATAATAATACAAAATTATACCATACTCTTATAAAAGTTTCAAATCATCAATCATTGGTGGCAAGAAAACATTGAAATCATTTCTGGGTTTCTTTAGACCAGATATCATTATACTCAACATGACATATTTGTGCTTCAAACAAACTAAAAGAGATAGGTTTTAAATTATCAATAAAGAATTCCACGAACTATGTGTGCTACAGAGGGATTGGTTTAGATTCATTCCATCTATGCATAAACCAAGACTAATTTCTAATTTCATTTCCAATTTTTGGATACTACTCATCAATTTTTTCTGTTGTGTACAATCAGCTTGATGATGTATTTTTTCATCAAATATCTGCTTATCAGCATCCCATATTAACCTTTTTTATCATTAGAATTTGCAAATAATCATTTAAACAAATAAATTATAGGAAGAAACCGAAAAACCTTTCCATAGATCTCTATAATCTCTACATCAACCTGTGATTTTTCATTCAACTAATACTGTGATGTCCCACATTTATGACACTCTGAAAAAAATTCATATTCATTCCTATATATCATACATTCATTCATACAAGAATGTCTTATCTTGTATCTCAATCCCATCAGGCATAATATTTTATTATCCTTATAATGAGAATATATAAAAATGATGTATTTTTGAAGAATGTGTTTCAAAAATTGTAGCAACTCTATAAAGCTTATGTCACTCCATCCATGTTTCACCTTCTTGTTAATCAATCTAAAACACCACTGAAAAAACCATAAAATCCATACAACTAGGATACAATGGTTTTTCAGCATCACCATATTGACGCACAATAGTTGGTTCTATTTCATTTTGTTCATCTATAGTATCACGAATCATTTATTCAATTCCATTAGAGTTTACTACTTGAAAATAATCATCATTAGTAGATCTGACATTCTATCTAGTTTCACCATGCCAAATCCAATGTATTTGATTGGGACTAAAACCATGACAAATCAGATGATCTTTGATCTCTCTACTTTTCTACTTCCTCCTTTTCTAACATTTTGAGGCATGGACATAAAAAATGTCACTGCCTGGAACATTTCATTTAGAAAATTCCAAAAAGGATTTAAGACCATCCTCATATTTATTATTTATTTTATGTGCCATAATCCAACATTTACTCACTATTACGTATTAAAAATATCAAAATTATACATCTTGTTATGATAATCAAATTTTATATTTATATCAAAAATATCATAATTTGAATTTAATATTGTTTTGAAATATAAATAAAATATAAGTGTATTTGAAAATGATATGCATAAAAATGATTTTAAAAATAAAATATATTTATATATAACATATTTATATTTATATGAAAATCATTTTAGGACTACATATCTCTCAAATGGGTCATGATAGAACATTTTAAATTCATCTTGGATCATTTCTTCATATGATACACAATGAATACATACTGGTGCAACAAGATACAAAATTAACCATTCTGTAAAAAATAAATATGATTTATAAATATTAAAATATGTTTACATTTACTACTGAAAAAACACTAATCCAAAAGATTTGAAACCATATGGATATCCCCAGGAAACCGTTGGGATAGATTATTCCAATGGTTTCACACACTATGGGCATGATGGACGTAGCAATTTCCTTATGCCAATGGTTCTACAAGAACCGTTGGTTTAGAAATGTTGACGTTAATATTTGGTAATGAATTCATTGAAACCATTGGGATATATATACCAACGACTCAAGAATCATTGGTATATATTTTTCCTGCATATAATCTTTTCCAAACGATTCATGGATACTGCAGGGATATTTTTATACCAACGGATCATGAACCACTGGACACCCCTAGACACCCCCACCCCCTTGGACAGCCCGCCCCACCCCTGGATACGTCCACCCATCCACATGGACACCATAGACACCCCACCACCCTTGGACAACCCCCAACCCCCTAGACACCCCACCCCCCCTGGACAGCCCACCCACCCCCTATAGAGCCCCCCCACCACTGGACAACCCTCATCCCCCCGGACACACCCACCCACTGGACACCGCCACCCCCCATTTATAGCTCCCCCCTCACCCCCAACACCATGGGAAACCCCCACCCATAGAAACCTCCCACCCACCTAGACACCCCTACCCCTTTTTTATCCCCCTCACCCATAGACACCACCCAAACCCCCTTGGACCTCCTGGGACACCCCCCACCCCTGGACAACCCCACCCCCTGAACACCCCCACCCCCAGGGATAGCCCCGCAACCCCTTGGACCCCCCCAGACACCCCCACGCCCTCGAACACCCCTACCCACTTGGACAACAACCTCACCCACTAGACACCACCCCTTTGGAATTATCCCCACCCCCTGGACACCCCAAACACCTTGGATAGCCCCCACCCCTATGGAAATCCACCAACTCCAAGGACAACACCCCCAAGAAACCCCACCACCTATACAACCCCCACCCCTTTGGATAGGCCCCTCACCCCTGGACACCATCCACACCACCCTGTACACCCCCTACCCCCATGGAAGCCCCCCCCCACCCCTAGACACACCACCCCCACCCCCTTAGGAAACCCCTAGACACCACCATCCCCTTGGAAAGACCACCTAGACATTCCCCCACTACCCTGGACCCCCACACCCCCCCCTCGACACCCCAATCCCAAAGACACCCCAACAACCTTAGACTGCCCTCTCGCCCCCTCGACACCACCCATACCCCCTAGACACCCCTACCACCTTGTACATCGCCCTCACCCCCATGGACACCCCCCTCCACCACCGTAGACACTACTAGACACCCCCACCACCTTGGAAAACCCAACGAACCCCTAGAAACCCCCACCACTGGACAACCCACCTACCCCCTTGGACACCCCCCTGGACACACCCACCCCCATGTCCAGCCCCAACCTCATGGAAAACTCCCCCACCCTAGACACCCCAACCCCTAGATATCCCACCCACCCCATAGACACCCCTACCCCATTGGACATCCCCCTCATCCCCTGGACACCACCCCAACCCCCCAAGACTGCTCTACTCCCATGGACAGCCCCCTCACCCCCTTGGACACCACCCTCACCCCCTAGACAACCCATACACCCCATGGACATCCTTCACCCCTAGACAACCCCCCCCCATCAAACACCCCCCGGAGAACCTCTGGACACCCCATCCCCTTGGATAGACCCCCCACCACTTAGACATTCCCACCACCTAGAAAACCCTCTACCCCTAGACACCCCTACCCCCTGGACAACCCACCCCCAGGGATTTTCCTCCAACACCCTGGACAACACCCCACCCCCCGAACACACCCACCCCATGGGAACCCCAACCCCCTTGGAAATCCCCCTCACCCTGGACACCCCCACCCCCACCCCACCCTCGGGACACCCTCTACCCCATTGGAAACCCTCATCACCCCCCTAGACACCACCCCCACCCATTGGACACCACAACCATCATGTACATCCCCCCACCCACTAGAAAACCCCCACCCCTGGACACCCCTCATACGTGAATGTAGACACACAAAGAGAGATGATTAATTACACTTTGTAGCAACAAAACTCACAGAACATGAATGATATCACTCCCATGGTTTATTTTAACAGAAAATAATTTATCTTGGCTTAAAAGAAAGCTTAAAAGAAAACTATAAAATTCCATGATAACTATAAAAAATATAGAAAAACAACATCGCCAAACTTATGTTTAGGGAATTGCGAAGAATAAAAAATGAAAATGAAGTGTTTGAGGATTACTGGTGTGTTTCAAGTCTACTTGTTATATCCGATGATAATTAAGATGATGAATGATGTTGAAAAAGAATTGATGGATAAAATGACTTCAATGGATCCTTTCTAGGTTTTCCATGCAGGAGAGACGAGTCCCAGGTCTGTCGATTGAATAAAGCAGAATGACTGAATACAGGGCACGATAAATCATATAAATGAATTATCACATCAGTTATTTAATAATTAATGTGACAAACTGTTATTTATGTTTGTAAATTTAGTTATTTAATAACCTCCATGATATATTTCCGACATTTGATTTATCATGTCAGTTATTTTTTATCTGATTTGATAAAGAACCCAGATTTTATTTTTCACGTCGGTTATAAAATAACAGATGTGAAAAATTAAATCTTGGTATTTTTTATGTCTATTACATTAAAACTAATGTAAAAAGTTTGTTTAACAGTGATTTATCATATTTATTATGTATAAAATAACGCGGTAAACCAATTTTCCTAGCTTTGAACAATGGTTATATAGAGCCGATGTGAAAAACACCGACGTGTTAAACATTTTTTTCACTACTGATGACTCATCATTCCTATCTAGATATGCATATAAAGACCAAATTTTCTCATTACATGGGTTTATTTTAAGAGTATTTGATGTTAGGTAATTATTTAACCTATCCTTTATGGGTAGGGATAAATGTTTCTAAATTTAAATGACTAATTTTCTTTGGGAATCCTAAAGTATTTGTGTATACTCACCACTTCCTAGATTTTCTATAACATGTTAGTTTTAATAAATATTATTGTTTCATTGGTGGTGATTATGGAGGAACTAGTATCCATAGAGAATATCATTTATTAGAACACATCATGTTTGGTTTTTGACCTTGTAGATTATGAGCCAGTTTCTTTTCTTCTATTAACCCTTTATCCATTTTTTCTTATTGGGACCTAATTTCTACATGTGTGTGTATTTATCCAATTTATATACTTTTTTACACTATATTACTTTGATGTAGGTTTCATAAAGGTGGTTGTGTAAATGTTTTACCCTAATGGTGTTTTTAACATTATGATAAACTATATGAGGTAATGTATCTTTTTTTATTGTGTATAGGTATAATGGCTAAGATATTATTTTTATTTGTTATTCATACTCAATTACTTTCACCATCCCCAAGCCTATTGGAGACAATATTTGGTGGTTAAAATCTATATACTGGTAGATTTTTGGCATTGGTGTGTGAGTTCATGAAACATATATATTATAGAAATAAAAGTGTGTAATATATTTATTCATAGTTTTAAGGTCCAAAAAATAAAAAACATCACTATGTTTTTGATGATGATGGACCATGATTTCATTCTACAACTAATTATGATATTTCATGGTATGCATATAAAATTATAAGCATCCAAAACTCAGATTTATTTCTTGATGTTTATGGAACGTGACATCATTACTACCCACGAGGATAACTAATCAGCAATGCCAAAAAAAATAAACGGGGACTAGAATCGGTAACAAATAAGATATAACAGATAGAACAATCAATTGTTGAAGAAAAGTTTTCCACTAATAGAACCACCTCTTCATCTATTGTATCTCTAGAAACAAAAATAATGATACCTTTTGTCCAATATTTATGTTTTTATCCATATCTTTGAGAGGGACTTATATGCATCCCTATAATTTGGTTGAATTACAAATTATAAATCTATATTATACACCAAAATCTGTCTTCCATGTCCAAACATATTTGGCATGTGACACCAAAGTTTGATATAGAAACTCTATAACATATACATATGGTGGATTCCTATAATAACATATTATGTGTTTATGATATCCATTCCAAAAAAAATCAATTTTGTTCTACCTAATTCCTCTAAATGTTTTCAAATGATCATGAATGAAAAAACCTTTATATGTATTTTTTGGATATAGAAGAATACATTAATGTATCCTGTTAAATATTTTTCTTATACACAACATTTATTACATTTCATCCCCTTCATCCAAATATTTGAGCCATAGAATCCACTTATCATATTAGTGGAGTTTTCTAAATGAAAATTTATATAAATTCCAATCTCTAATACAAAATACATTTTAACGCTATCTATATATGGGAAAATGAAAAAAATACACAATGGATATTCAATATTGGGTTGTAATCATAACATGAACTTATTTTACCTTAGTAAGAAATGGTTTTCTACCATAGGTATGAACTATAGTTATTTTTTCAAATTGAATGAAATATACTCTAACTGTTATATCTTATAAGTATTTATTAAATAACATATTGATTTTTTATAGTATGAATGATTGATGGTAAAATTGTTTGTTTAGTATTTTATTATAAAATTATAAATTAATTTATTTAGGAATCATAGCGTATATAATTTAATTCCCTCAATATCATGAAATTACATCAAATAATATATATATATATATATACATAGCTTTATATTCAAATCATATAGCATCTTGACGAACTAACACATTTGATTAATAATTTCCAACCAATTAGTTATAGATTTTTGTACCATATCAAATAAAAATATACAAGTATATTTCCATTGAAAATCAATTATCCAATCCAGCTATGGTTACATAAGTAAACCTATGTGAAGACTATATGAATATCTTCAACCTAATTAAATTAGAAAATTTTTCTAATTTTTGATAATTTTGATTCATGTTCTCAATGGATTCATTATAATATTTTATTGGACTCCATGGAAGTATGTTCCTATAATACAGATGGAAGAACCATTAATATAGTCCATAAAGAACAAATATATCAAAAATAATATCACATAATCCATTCCTCAGATTATTCTTGAGAGAATAATCTATAACAAAAAACAAAATATTAGCAAGACTTCCCACCAATTTGTATACTTCACATACATGTAATCCTCTATAAGATAAAACTATATTAATTAATTAAAATCTTATAAAAACAAACTTACGATCCTTTTAAAATAGTCAATTTTCTAAAATATTATTTCATTATTTACTTCACATCTATAAAAACGTGAAAATCAAGAAAATATTATAAATATTAAAACATTAATACAAACAAGTTATTTAAAAAATGTATTCTATTTTATACCATTTATAATTAAATAAAAATCTCTATTAAAATATATATTTATTCTTTAACCTCTTAGCCAACCCACACACCTTGTGAAAACATTGGTCGATAAAATTGGTACTTGTTATGGTATTTTATTAGTACATTATGTGTCCCAAATCAACCTATATTCTTTAATGCATTCGAAAACAACCATATTGGTGTTATTTTACAATATCCCAACCTAATACAACACACATCAAACTAAACCGAGTCTACATTCATTATTACAAGGAATTTGGGATGTCCCTTTGATCGACAAAGGCTTGAAATAAATTTCAAGTTTAAAATATTTACCATATGAGGATGGTTTTCCTAGAAACATCCCATAGCCAAAACATTTATAATACATAAATATGAGCATTGTGTATCTCTATATCTATATAGACAACAACTATTGAAATATAAATAAATCTTAATGGAAATACAATCAAATGATGCATAATAGAGAATAATTTCAGATATGTAACACCACATTGAAAAAATGACAATTTTTTAATATTATAACACACAATGTAATAAAACTATAATATTCATGAACTCTAAAGAGAAGATCCATACAAAATTACATTTAACAAAAAAATAAAATAATTCACCAATTCAGGGGATATCTCCTCTTTAACCCTATTCTCCAAAAAATTTCTCTACTTCATTGAAATTAATCTGTTTTTATTTATAATTATTCTACATCTTATTAATCAAAATAATTACATAAACTATATCCATAATATTTTGAAATTATTTTTATAGAAGTGAAAATATTTATCATTGGGTAGATTACCATGGAAAATCATTTCAACATAACTTTACTTAAATATTCTCATATTTTAACAATTAACATTGATGATAAGAGGGGATATAAATATAAATGATTTCAAAAACCATGGTTTTTTCTTATAATGAATAATGTATGTGGATATATCAAATTTGATATGATATAGAGGTATATTTTAAAATTTTATCACTATCAGAAACAATTGCCTCAAAATGAAATGAGATGTACCATGTTCCAGCAACATAGTCATGGTTATTCCCAACAAACATTGATTCTTACATTAAACTAAAACATTATTTACTATGGTATATATATCACTATTATACTTATGAATTCCATGAGATTATAAATTATAATAAATCTCATGACCTTGACATTATGCTCCATATTTAAATAGAATTTTTTCATAGAGCCTTCATATTTTTCCATTATACCTCAAAAAAGGTAATCCAAAATATTTTTTAAAATTTTTATTCATAAATATTTTGAATGTGAGTCATGCAATTTAATATAATTAGAAACTAATGATTTTAGAATATTTATTTAGTGATATTGTTTTTGTGTTTTATTACTTACTGGAAAAGGACATTGACCTTAAAACAAACAACACTATATTATAACATAGCCAGTAAATTGATTGAATTGAATATTATTTATGAAATTCAATATTTAAATATAACAGTAAAATAAAATATAATTCTAAATAGTAAATAAATTTTACTGAAATTGTTAAAATTAAATATTTTCTTCCAAAATATGTTCTCTTTAGAAATGTTGTTTAGATAATTTGTGCATGGATATTATAATTAATTTCAACTATAATTTTAAATTATATCATATTAAATTAATATAATTTTTTTAATAAGTATGACTATATTTTATTAGTGTGAATATTTGGTATCTTTTAAAAAATAATTATTTTTCATTAAATAGTTATGAATTCCTATTTTTAAAAATTTTCTTTTTTTAATTAATAAATAAATAAAAATATTTGTTATTTATTGGATATAACATAATGAAATAGAGGAATAGATTAATTTTTTGTTGTCTTTGAAATGATATATGAATCTTTATTATTCATATTTTGGTGTATTATTATATTTTAGCCTAAAACGTGAGTTTTCTATAAATTATTTGTCATTTAATTTTATGAATTTATATTAAAATTTATTTCATTCATATATTTAAATTGACTATTCAAAAATGGAATCAATATTTGGAATCGTATGGTTAATATTTTTTATAATTTACCATTTTTTCCCTTACCGTTATAAATAGTAAATGTTGTAGTTATGTATATGCTCGGTAACGGTTAAACGAGAGTAAAACTATGTGATACGATATCAATATCCACACAACACTTGAAATTATTTTAATTTATAGGATTAATTTTAAAATATTCATCAAAATCTCAATAATATAGAGTTTAGACCTATTTTATATGTATAATGATATTTTTATTCTTTTAAAAAATGATAAATAAGAAATATAACTAGATTATTTTGATTATATCTAACATATTATCATAGTGATACCAATATATTATTTTTATTACTAATTGATTATTTTAAAATTGAATTCATTATTTTATCTATATTAAGTATTATTAATTTTTTAGATGGACTAAATACTTTAAAATTCTTACATATGTTAAACATAATGATTGTTTAAAAAAATGAAAAATCAAATTAAAAAATAATAATAAAATTAAAAAGATAACCAATTTGGATGAATTTTATTCATCAGATATATATATATATAATTTGGGTTATTATAAATTTTTTATTCAAATTCCATACCATGCATTTTTTAAAAAATTCAAACTATATTGATATTTTTAAAATAAATTTAATTTTTTTATGTTAAATTATATTTTGGAAATTTTTTTAAAATATTATAAATCTATAAATAAGAAACGTAAATGTATATTTTAATAAAATATCATCCCATGACAATTTCTGAGCAAATATAGACCTTATAAATATTTTTATATCCCTTTTATAAAGTAATTGTTTTTACCACCCATACGATTAAAATATTTCGATAATGATGTTAAATGAAATTATATGGTTTCAAATTCCACATAAAACTATCAAAATATTATTTTTTGAAGTAATTTCAACCATTATCTATCATGTATTCTAATGTCCAAACACTTTTTTCTACTTTTACATGATAAATAATTATTGTAATTAAATATTTAAATTAATTCAATGTGTTTCCTTTACTTTAGTAAAAAATGATACCCTACTACACTATTCTTCACGCAATGTTAAACCACAATAAAAAAAATAAAAATAATAAATAATATATTCTAATAGTATATCTTTATGTTATGGATGTACTTTACTATAGAGATGACCATCTCAAGATTTATTGAGAATAGATTTAAATGAGGTCTCTTAATGAGGAGGATCCTTTTTTAATATATCTATTTCATGTTACAACGTTATCTCCCTCATTCAATTTTATCCTAAAAATTAAAATATAACGAAATATAACAATCATTTATGATATTTTAATAGTTAGGAAAAATTCGATGAGGTAAAAGTAGATTTAGAATAGAAGAGACCGGTTTAAATGATTACTTACTCTTTGAGCTACCATATTTGAATCTCTTCTCATTGGATATAGTTGTGGTATTAATAAGAGAACACAAACAATATAAATTGGATATGTTTGAGGGGAATAGGTTTTAGTAGTACTTTTTTAGTTATGTGGAAGTTATTTTTGTAAATAATTGAAGATATGGGAAGACCTTTATTACTGAAATAAAGTATACATTGGTAATTTAATAAAACATTTGACATTGATAAATTCATTTTATGTGGTAATGGAAAAAAGATGAAAATATGAATTATATGATAGGTTACATTTGAAATCACATCAACCAATTAAATTTGGAAATATTTATGTTGAATTTTAAACATTATCATCTGAAATAACCCCCTTTTTAACAAATTTTATCCTCAAACATGGTTACATCAATTTAAATATTAAATATCATTAAATTTACATAAAATTAATAATTTTTATAAATAATGGATAATGTATTAAATTCATCATCATATCCCATCCCCATCTTCATAAAAAAATTTATTGTTTCAGAAATATTTATTAAAATATCGTTTAACATAATATACAATTAAATAGATTAAAAAAAATATTGTCAATGTTTTAATATGAAGACTAAAAGAGGAAATTATAAAAAGAATATAATATTTCAAATCATAAATAAAATTATTTATATATCTATGAAATATTGGATGATAATAATTTATTAATAATTTATATTATTTTTTATTTTTACAAGCATTAATTTTATTTTTTATTAACTGCACAGACATTACGTCAGTGTTGTTTAAGAATATAAGGTAATTATTCTATTTCAATACATTAAAAATAAATTACAATCATTAGAAAAGTTATATTTTAAAATAACTATTCATGCGAAACATAAGATCTTTTTATCAGAATGAAATAAATTTAGAGATACTAAAAAAATTATTTTGGCATTTTTTATTTATATTGTAGTTAAAATAATATAAATTAATATATTGACGGATAATGTATCCAAAATTTGTTATATAAAAGGAATGTATTGTCAGGGTAGGATTTATCCAATAAAATTAAATATACTCAATTGTTGGGTTCATTTTGAGACTATAACTCATAAACATAGTCGTTTTTACCCACATTACCCTTACTGAGCAGATAAATATTTACTGTTGTTTCTATATACAATGATGAAAAATAAAAAGGGAATATTTACCTGGTACTAACCACTGATTCGAAATATAGAACCCATTATTATTGATTCAATTTCTATTTTTGGACAAAATTAATTTCAAAAAAAAATTCATAAAACAAATCGAAAAATGATTTTTAGAACAATATGGTTCTAAAACTAAAAATGATCTTATAAATGATTCAAGTATAATGATTATTTATTTAAAATAATTATTCTAATTCTCAATAATGTGGTATAATATTTCATGAAAATGATAAGTAAATAAATAGGTAATTTTAAATAAAATGATTTTACAAAAAAATATTGTTTTATAAAAAATAAATTTTTTTATGATGCACTGGAAAATAATTATTTCTTGAAACAAATATACCAAGAGATAATATTTAAATTATTAGTTAATAAATTATATTAATTTACTCAGATATATTTTGTTGAAATAGTATAAATAGAATATAATCCCAGTAAAAAAATGCAATAGTCTATTTTTGAATAAAAAAATATTCATGAAGAATAGAGTATATTTTCTAAAAAACGAGTTCCGTTTTCTTAAGAATTATTAATATAATTTCATTTTAGTAGATAATATATATATGTTATTAATTTGGTAAATATATTTTATAATAAAAATTTTAATAGATGGGTTATAATATATCATGGACTATTTTGGGATTAGTGTTTCATATGAAAGAAGCATTCAAAAAATTATAGTTTATTAAAAGAAAAATATATTTTAAAATATCTAGGTTTAAATTTTTTTGAATATGATAAATATTTATCAAAATATTTAGTTCTCATCATTATTATTCTATAAATATTTTAATATATATATTCCAAGAGTTGGATTTATTTTATCTAAAAAATTTTATATGAAAAAATCAATTTATTCCCATCCGAAGATATTTTTATTCCCATTTATCCTCTCTCAACAATAACGTTACATCGTGAACATTTTATCCCAATTTTTACTTGTCCCAACCCATTCCCCAGGGCCCGTGTCGTCACTACCCCCAGCCCTCCTTCTATAGGACAGGCACTGGCGACTAGCACAAAAGGCATAAATCCCTATAAATGTAGAGGTATTGCCTTTATAAAATGCAAACACACACAACCAGAGCAAAAACGGAAGCAAAGACTATGTAAAAAAATGTATAACCAATGTTTTGATGGAAAGTAAAAGGGGTCGGAAATACAATCCCAACAGTAAAGTACAAGACAAGAGAAAAGAGGTACAACTAAAAGATAAACTGCTGGAAGGCGTCTAGCGTCTCCTAGATTTTCCACCATAGATCTTACCTGAAGGGTAGGTACAGATAGCATCCTCAGCGCTCCACATTCGTCCGTATCCTCCAGAAATCGTCTCGTCATGAGGTCCACCTCTAGGTTCCATCCAGTCCTCGTACACTGCGACTCGTTCAGCATTGTCCGCTGTCTGCATCCAACACAATGAGATGCGGGCATAGCCCATGCAAGGGTGAGAATAACAATACTCAGTAGGGACCCTGATTCTATTAAGGTCTCACAAAATCAAACAAGGATAAATCACAAATTATGAATCAACAGATAACCATTACATAGGTATATTCCCATACATATACCTAAGTTATCTAGTGACCCATCTCAATCATGAGGAAAACACACAGGTCATTGACTCAGCTCAAACCAGGATTTTCATTCACGATGTCGAAACCATGACTGCTGGAAAAATCCACCCTAATCAAGTACAGCGGTCTTGCCGCTACAACCAAGCTCTTCCCACTAACTTTGGACTGCTGAATTTCTCCACCTGTCGAGTATTATGGGCCAACTACTACAACCAAGCACTTCCAACCATGGGTTTGCTGCTACAACCCAACGCTCCGCCTCATAGCCTGCAGATGTACACCTTCTGTCGAGTACCGTGGGTCTGCTGATAAAACTATGCGCCTCTCCACTGTGGGTCTGCTGCAACAACCAAGAGCTCCCCATTGGGCCATCTGAATCACCCTGAGTCGATCGATCAGCAGTTGTCAAGCCTCAACCACCTACTAGGTCTCCGCAATCTACTCGCTCGTCACCGGGAGGGTCTACGCCACAAGCCACAAGCCAATAATCCATGTGTCACAAAGTCTCACGTAGAAGTATCACAAAGGATCACCACGTCATAGGAGTCCCAACAAAACATACGGCATGTCAGTCGGACACCCGGTCTGTGAGTTATTAGCCTTTTAATCCTGGATGCCCGGTTGGTTTCGTGTATAAACCAACCTGACCGTATCTCAACTATACTCAGAAATATGATGGGTTATTCTCAAAGGAACCATTTGTCAACGAGATTACCATCACCATAGAAAGTTCATCAAACGGACGTCTGGTGCCAAGGATATGACCAAATTAAGCAATGGGTCATTAGTGGGCCCGGGTCTGGTCTGACCTGGTCGGATCGACTCGACCCAACACAGTCTAGGTCAGGTCGGTCCGATTCGACCAGATCAGACTCACTGGTTCTGACTCGGCCCATTGGGTGGGTCAGCCTGCTATGTTTCGACCCGGTCCGTTGGGGCCGGGCCAGCGGACTACAAAAGTAGTTCGGCTGGATGCCACCACATAGGAGGCATCAGCCTAATAGCCGTGGCCGGTTCGGCCAGCAATGCATAGGGCGCGACATGAGAGGTCGACGGCCAGGAGACCAGCAAGCAGGCCGCGCATGGTGCAGGCAGGCCGGCGGGACTCCGGGCAGGCCACAGGTGCACCAGGAAGGGTGTCAGGGTGCGAGGCAGCGCGCCAGGGGGCATCGTGCAAGGCGCCAGGGTGCCGAGGGGTGCGCCGGGCAGCGCGGCAGGGCGCCAGCAGGGCCGGGAAGCATGCTGAGGGCGTCAGAAGCATGATGGTGAGGTTTCGAGGGTCATTGGCAGGGCTGCAGAGCAGCTCGTGGGGCGTGGGTTGGGTGCTTCCTGGCCGGCAGTGTTTGGCCAGGTGCAGGGTCTGCCGCAAGGCGGTGTGCATCATGGAGGCCGTGTGTATCACAGCCTTTGTTGTTGCCGCCACCGTTTCCTCTTAATTCATAACCAAGTCGTAGAACAAACAAAAACGTAAAAGGAGGAGGGTGTCAGGCCGTGTTAGTCGGCCCACACCCTCCACATTTAGATTGTGAAGGCATTTGGCTCACGGAGTGAAGACGAAAATTCAACAATACGTCCGCAATAAACCCTTATCATTCATTGAAGAAGGAAGGATAAGGGATAAAATTTCAACAAGTATAAACCCCCTACCATTGATTTGTCAGTCGTCCATCAACGTTCGTTGACGGTGTTGCGGAATGAAGATGATGAAGTTCTTCGATCGCCACACGCTTCCAAATCCGAGCTGCATCGGCTTGTGGAAGACGCTCAAGTCGGTTGAGGCTCCGAGGAAGAAGTATAAGGAGGTCGGCATTATTTTTCCTTCATTGGAGAAAGCGTATACCACCATGTGTTTGGCATCACGAAACTTTACTAGCGCTTCTTCTCTTAGTGAAGTCGTCCAAATTCCTAATCCCAAGCTCTTTATATATAGGAAAGGGGGAGAGGTAAGTAACCATCATTATTTTTATTACTGTTCATTTATTAGGAAACATCCCAATTTCCAACGATGTGGTTACTTAATTTAAAAAAAGAGAAAAAATTAATTGGCTCCACAAAATAAATTTCACGTTATCTGGCACACTTAATTTTGAGTATGTTAAGAGGCTCTCTATAATTCATTTACGCACGTTGGAAAAATTAATTGGAACACGCTTTGGTTCAATTAATTAGCAAGTTTTTTTGGAATAATTAAATGCGCAGAGGATGTCAACATGTCCTCTCCCATTAATGAGAGGTTATGTGTCTCGGGTGGTCCCCACATAATAACCTCTCATGGGTGGTTAGGTTGTGGTGATCCCACACCCAACTTCCAATGGGAGGTTCCAACTAACTGCACACACAACACATGGAAGATTAAGAAGTAAAACAATGTAAAGTGTTGTACATTATTTTTTTTATTTTGTTAATAAAACTCCAAAAACTAACTTCCAAACTCGTCAGAATGAAACTACAGTGAAGGTCTAACTAAGAAATTACCGATGCTGTGAGTTCAATGGTTCCCTCAGATTTCAATTCTGAGCACCGGGTCAAAAGATATAAAATCCCGAACATATGTTTACTGAATGTACCCAAAAAAAGTTCGGAAAAATATTATCAGTCTCCTTTGACTCACGCTGGTCGAGGATAGGCTCTGACTAGGTGAAAAATGCCCCAATGAACCTAATGGTACTCTCTGATTTTTAATCCGACTCACCATTTAGAAGTTATAAATTTTTCAACAAAATAAATGTCATTTATTTATTTTATTTGAGGCCAAAAACTAACTTTTTTTGGTGGCCCGCACTGAACAATGTTAGTATCATCTTAAATAAAGAATGCCCTCACTAGTTCAGCGGTGGTATCATATTTTTAATCCGAGATATCTTATGTTAGTTATAATCATTTCAAAAATAAACTAATTTATTTAATGATTTTATATATGGTTAATCCATTTTTGGGATTTTTCACAGTAGGCCCGTGCCGACTAAACTTATGTAACACCTTGGGTAAAACCGCCATCCGGAGCGCAACGGTGCCCTCATATTTCTAATCCGAGTTACTATTTAAGAGTTATTCTACTTTTTCAGGAACACTGCTTACACACATTAATTTACGCTTAACAAAACATTGTAAATTGATTCAAGGCACACTGGGCCTCAGAATCAAGCATCGTAAAAAACTGTGGACTTGTAAAATTCCCATGAATATAAAAAAAATCAGCCAAATTTCAAGGTCTTTACATCCTCCCCACCTCAGGGCTTTATATCCCCGTAAGCTACAACTCACACTATGGGAACAAATGGGGGTACTGAGCACACATCTGAGCCTCCATCTCACATGTTATCTCTTGGAGGTTCCTGTGCTTCCAATAAATGCGCACTAGAGGTATCGACCGTCCACATAGGACCTGCTTCTGTCGATCCTCAATCTCCACTAGAACCTCTGTGAATGTTTCCCCATGATCGATGTCGGGCTCTCCAAGGTAAATGATATGGGAAGGGCCGTGCACGTATCTCCTAAGATGAGATACGTGGATGATGTCATGCACACTTTGAAACTGAGGTGGAAGAGCTAAGCGGAATGCCACCTTGTCAACTCTATCAAAAACCGAAATAGGTATGTTGAATATTAGAGATAACTTTCTTCCTTGGCCAAATCTCAATAGACCTTGTTGGGGTGAGACCCGTAGAAGGACTTGGTTGCCATCATCGAACTCCAGAGGTCTCTGTCTCTTATCTGCATATGACTTCTGCCTGCTCTGTGTAGTCTTCATCTACTCTTGGATATACCGCTAGAAGGGATGTGTGAAACTACCTCAACACTTCCTCCAAAATTGACACTGACACCATTGTACATCCTCTGAAGAGGATGACATGCTCCCATCCATCAGAAAATCCATCAGGTGCCTGCCTTGTGGATATCAGAGCACGCCGTGTCTCACAGTCAGTGTTCCCAAGCTGCGCCTCCCTGACCTGCTGATGATGTGGGGGAGTGACTGTAAGAGATTGAAGGAAGGCTGATCCATCTCTATCCACAAATGATATCTGAAAATTTTCCAGCTGCTCTATCGCCTCGCCTAAAATCTGTATACCATACTCCAACTGAGAGCATCTGCTACAACATTCCCCTTCCCAAGAGTATAGTCTATCTCGAAGTCATAGTCCTGGAGGCACTCAATCAAAGGTTGATGTCTCAGGATCAGTTCCTTCTGAAATAATATATACCTGAGACTCCTCTGATCTGAGTACATGATAAAATGTTATACCATAAGATAGTGCTGCCACATCTTCAAGGAGAAGACCACTGCTCCTAAATCCAGGTCATAGGTAGCGTAGTTCGGCGCGTGTTGACTCAGCTACTGAGAACCATATGTGATCATTTATTTGTCCTACATCAGGACTTACTCGTGTTCTATCCCTAATGCATCGTAGTAGACTATGTACCCTACGCCTCCCTCTGATAGCCTCAAGATTGGGGTACTAGTCAGCCTTTTCCTCAGCTCCGGAATGCTCTGCTGGTATCTCTCCAACCACACGATGGGTTTCCCCTTCTTCATAAAGGCTGATAATGGTACTCTTGAAAGCTCTATTGGACCTTTGGTTATGCTGAAGGGCATAAACAAGAACTTGTAGTGGCTGTAACAACACCTGAGGGCCATCTTCTGCACATCCTCGTCTCAAACTCTGAGCTGGTGATAGATTGACTTTAGGTCTATCTTTTGAAAAGATGTTCCCAAACTCTTTCACTTCTACTGATAACTCAAAATCCAGTTTCCATGAGGGTAAGGCTGACCGATTCAAGAGTGGTGGTACGCACCCTCCTAAGCATGAGTTTATCATGTTCCGCCTGAGATTCCCATTTCACCAACCTAGGAAAACCCCATCCTAATGTTGAATATAAACCACAAACTTTTTTTCCTAATACATTCAATCTATGTATGAACTGTGGTTTCCCAATCCATACTCAAACTAACGTCATAAGTCCTCAACCCTTCCACAAATATGTTCAAACCAAAACTCTTACCGCAAGGGTCAGATCACACCGTCGGCATATGTGTGATTATCGAGTCTCCTCTCAAAGGTATCTCCAGACCTGTGGTTCATGTCAATGGTTTGACCAAATTCTCTAGGTCTGGAACAATATTTTTGGAAGGAAAGAATGATTGGTGCCTATGTCTATTAATACGGTAGTTAGTAGTAGACACAGACCTTACCTCGAATTATTCCAAAAAGCCATTGGGTCACAATCCTTGACCGCATGCATATACTCTCTCCACCTGCCCTCCAGCTCCTTGGGCATGGCAGGAACTACAAAGGCGTGAGTTTGTAACATGTAGAGATGTACACCACCTCATGCTACTATCCTAGCTCTACTTCCATATCTGATGCTATGCAGATTCATCTGTCCTTCACAGTTCCTCTTCTTGAATCATTTTACACGCCCAAGTCTCTGAGACTGGTGTCAGTTCCCTACTTTCCCACTACTAACATTCACCAGCTATATTCGTTCAGCCAAAGAACATTCAACCACAATGGTTCCCTCTAGCACCCTAGCATAATTATAACTACATATAGGAAATGTGCTGGCTTGGATGTCCTATAAACACACCTCACTCTGAGGTCCAAGCTCTAAAGCACTGATTGTATCATAGTCATCAAGTACCCGAAAGGATCGGTACGCCTCGATGAATAATTAACTACAACATATCATCCTGAAGAAGATATAAAAGCACTATATAACCCTCAACCACCTCCTTAGGCAAGTCCTCAGCCGCCTATGAGTCGGGCTCACCTTGGAACTTGAGGGGTATCTGTTGTTGAAACACGTGTAAGGAACTAAGCCTAAATGTGTCATCTACCGGTACTACCGGGTGTAACAGTTGTCCAACAGGTAGTGATATAGCTGACACACTAACCGAAGGTACTATCTAAGGAACCGGTCCATGTACCGATGCCTCATCACTATGCAGACCATCCTCATGGTCACTCAGTGAAAAAGACTAGTAGCTAAGATCAACATCTTCTCCACTAGTGACTCAACTAGGTGGAATACTCTAGAAATCGCCTCCATATAGTTCTTTACTACTTGGGAATTTGGTTTGCCTCGTAACCTCGAAGGCCTCTACTGCTGGAACTCATGCAATGCGCTCTATCGGTCTGCATCGTCTTCCAATGCATCTGGTAGCATTTGCTGCCAAATTGGTGGTGTTTCTGCTGGTACGCCACCCGAAGGTGCTAACATAGTAAGGGGGCCCTGCACCGAAGCCTCGTCACTTGGTGGGCCATCATCATGTACTATCTCGGAACTCTAACTGGTTGTCTGCGTGGAGGCATCCTAAACAGATGTGACACGTTCAAAAGATTATACATGGTGAGATGACATGGTTTGAACTGACTTAAAGAAAACTTTTGGAAAAATAAACGCAATCAGTGTTTTCGTGCACCACATCAAAAATTAGTTGTCAGGGTCCTGGTGTATGGATATGTCGGCCGCCGCACCAACACTGGACTCCCAAAACTAAAAACCACACTCAATACCCTTAACACTATTGCTTCATAGAAAATAAATATCAAAGTCCAACCTTCTGCAGTAGAAAAGACTCATCGGATACCAATTTGTCACGACCTGTCCCCCGGGTCCTGTGTCGTAACAACCTGAAGCCAGCCTTCCATAGGCCAGGGGCTGGATACTAGCACCAATGGTGAAAATCCCTATAACTAGGAATGAATTTTCTTTATATAATGAAAACACACACAACTAGAGTACAAACAGAAGAAAACACTAATTAAAAAAATGTATAACAAAAGTTGTGATGGAAAGTAAAAGAGGCCAGAAATACAAGCCCATCAGTAAAGTACAAGGATAAGACAAAACAAGTACAACTAAACGACAAACAGCTGGAAGGAATGTAGAATCTCTTGGATCATCCACCACAGATCTAGCTGAAGGGTAGGTACAGATAGCCTCCTTAGCACTCCATGTCTATCCGTCTCCTCCGGGTACCGTCTCGTCATGAGGTCCACCACCGGGTTCCGTCCAGTCCTCGTACACTTCGCCTCGGTCAGCGTTGTATGTCGTCTGCATCCAACACAATGAGGTGAGGGCATATCCTATTCAGGGGTGAGTATAACGATACTCAGTAGGGACCCCAAGACTCTCAAGGTCTCACAAAATCAAACAATGATAAACCAAAAAGTATGAATCATCGGATAACTATTACCTAGGTATATTCCCATACATATAACTAATTTATCAATTAACCCATCTCAATCATGAGGAAAACACAATGGTTATTGACTCAACTAAAACCCAGATTTTCATTCACGACGTAAAAACCACGGCTACGGGAGAACTCCTCCTCTGTCGAGTACAGTGGTCCTCTTGCTACAACCAAGCGCTTCCCACTAACCTTGGACTGCTGATGTACTCCACCTCTCGAGTACTGTGGGCCTGCAGCTACAACCAAGTGCTTCCCACCATGGGTCTGCCGCTACAACCAAGAACACCCCCTCATAGCCTATAGAGGTACTCCTTCTGTCGTGTACTGCGGGTCTGCCACTACAACCAAGCGCTCCTCTGTCATTGGTCTGCTGCTACAACCAAGCACTCCCCACTGGGCCATCCGAATCACTCTGAGTCGATCGATCATAAATCGTCAAATCTCAGCCCACTTCATGGTCTCTACAATCTACTCACTCGTCCCTGGGACTGTCCACTCCATGAGCCACAATCCAATACTCCATGTGTCAGAAAGTCTCACGTAGAAATATCACAAAAACCCACCACGTCATAGGGGTCCCAACGCAACATACTGCGCATCAATTGGATGCTCGGTCTGTGAGTTTTTAGCCATTTAGTCCCAGGGGCCCGGTTGGTTTCATGTACGAACAAACCCGACCTTATCTGAACTAAACCCTGAACTCCCATGCGGTATTCTAAAAGGGACCGTTTCTCAATGAGATTATGAGCGCCACTGACGGTTAGTCAAACAGACGTCCAGTGCCAAAGATATGGTCAAAGTAAGCAATGGGTCATTAGTGGGCCCGGGTCTGGTCTGAACCAGTCGGACCGACTCGGGCTAACCCTGTCTGGGATGAGTCGGATCGAGTTGACCCAGTCAAAATCACTGGGTCTGACTCGGCCCATTGGGTGGGTTGGCCCGCTATGTTTTGACCCGGTCCGCTGGGGCCGGCCCAGCGGACATTAAGGGAAGTTCAGCCAGATGCCTCCATGTAGGTGGCATCGGCCCAAAAGCCAGGGCCGGTTCGGCCAACTCTACAATTTTCACAACTCAAGAGGTCAGTGGGACTCCGGGCAGGCTGCGGGTGCACCAGGTAGGGTGTGGGGCAGCGTGCTAGGGGGCTCCGGAATGGCAGGACAGCACACCGTGGGGCGCCGGGCTGGCTGGGCAGTGCACCGAGGTGCCGGGGAATGCCGGTTAGGGCGCCAGAGGGCACCAAGAAGGGCGGCATGGTGCTTCGGGGAGGGGGGGGGGGGAGAGCAATGCGGCAGGGCACCGGCAGGGCCGGGCAGCACGCCGGGGGCGCGAGCAGTGCGCTGGCGAGGCGTGGGCAACCTGCCGATAAGGCAGAACGAGCTGTTGGCAGGGCTCCAGTGCAGCGCGTGGGGTGCAGGTCAGGAACCGCCTGGCCGTCGGTGTGTGACCGGGTGCATCATGCGCCACGGGGTGATGTGCTTCACGGATGCCGCGAGTAACACGACCTTTGACGTTGCCACCACCGTTGCCTCCTACTTCATCACCAAGCCATAGAACAAACAAAAATGTAAAAGGCAGAGGGTGTCGATCCTTGTTAGTCGGCCCACACTTTCCGCGTTTAGAGGGTGATAACATTTGGCTCACATAGTGAAGAATAATATCCCACAATACGTCCGCAAGAAACCCTTATCATTCATTGAATAATTAAGGATAAATGATAAAATTTCAACAAGTATAAACCCCCTACCTTTGATATTCCAGTCATCGATAAACGTTCATTGATGGTGGTGGGGAATGAAGATGATGAAATTCATCGTTCGCCGCACGCTTCTAATCCCATGCTACGTCGGCTTGTGGAAGACACTCACATCGGTTGAGGCTCCGAGGAAGAAGTCGAAGGAGGTTGGCCTTCTTCGTCCTTAGTTGGAGAAAACGTAAACCTCCAAGTGTTGGGTGTCATGTCACTTTACCAGTGCTTCGATGCTTGTGAAGCCGTCCCAAATCCCACTCCCAATCTCCCAATATATTGGAGAGGGGAGAGGTAAGTAACCATCGTGGAGTTTTTTACGGTTCATTTATTGGGAAAATTCCTAATTTCCAACAATGCAGTTACATAATTTAAAAAGGGAGAACAAATTAATTGGCTCCACTAAATTAATTTCCCAAAAGGTGGAACAATTAATTTGGAGGATGTTAAGATGCTCCCTATAATTAATTTATGCACTTTGGAAAAAATAATTGGCACGAGCATTGGCTCAATTAATTGGTACATGTGTTGGCACAAATAATTGCGCAGACGAGGTCAACAGGTCCTCCGCCATTAATAGGAGGTGATGTGTCTCGGGTGGTGCCCATGTCGTAACCTCTTGTGGGTGGTTAGGGTGTGGAGGTCCCACCTGCACCCTCTAATGAGAGGTTCCAACTAACCGCACACACAACACACAACATATTAAAGAATTAAAATAAACTGTTGTATTTTATTTTATTATAAATATTTTTAATAAAAATCCAAAAACAAACTTCAAAAATCATTAGAATGAAACTGAGATGAAGATATCACTATGAAATTACCGATGTTGTGAGTTAAACGGTGCACTAAGATTTCAATTCCAAGAACTAGTTCAAATGATATAAAATCCAGAACCTAGGATTACTGAACATACATGAAAAAAAGTTTGGAAAATTATTATCCGTCACCCTCAACTCACGACGGTTGAGGATATGCTCTGCCTCGGTGAAACATGCTCCAACGAACACAACATTCCTCTCGGAGTTTTAGTCGGACTCATTATTTAGAAGTTATGAATTTTACAATAAAATAAATGCCACTTAATTATTTTATTTGCGGGAAAAAACTAACTTTTTCTAGTGGCCCTCTCCAAGCAAAGTTAGTATCTTCTAAAATAATGAATTCTGTCATGAGTTCAGCGGTGGTCTCATATTTTTAATTTGAGATACCATTTTTGAGTTATAAGAATTTGAAAAATAAAATAATTTATTTAATGATTTTATTTACTGTTAAGGAATTTTTGGGATTTTTCATAGGAGGCCCATGCCGACTAAACATAAGTCATGCCTAGGGTAGACCCGCCATCTTGAGCATAACGGTGACCTCATCTTTCTGATCTGATTAACCGTTTAAGTGTTAATATAAATTTTTGGAGAATTATTTATGTGCGTTAATTTAAGATTAACAAAACTTCGGAAATTGATTCTAGGAACACCGAGGCCCATAATTAAGGGTCATCATGAACTGTGGACTCGTAAAATTTTAATTAATTTTTTTCTAAAAAATCACATAATTTACAGGTCTTTACATCTTCCCCAACTCAGAGATTTACGTCCCTATAAGCTACAACTTACACTAAAGGAAGAAATGCGGGTACTGAGAGCGCATCTGAGCCTCCCGCTCCCATGTGCTCTCCTAGAGGTTCTCATGCTTCCGATGAACGCGCACCAAAGATATCAACCATTCATGTAGTACCTGCTTCTATCGGTCTTCAATCTCCAATGGAACCTCCGTTAAAGTCTCCCTATCATCAATTTCCAGCTCTCCAAGGTCAATGTTGTGGGAAGGGTCATGCACGTATCTCCTCAGCTGAGATACATGGAAGAAGTCATGCGCCCGTTGCAACTGAGGTGGAAGTGCTAAGTGGTATGCCACCTCGTGAACTCGGTCAAGGACCTGAAAATGTCTATTGAATCTCGGAGATTACTTTCTTCCTCGACAAAATATTTATAGACCTCGTTGAGGTGAGTCCCATAGAAGGACGTGGTTACCATCCTCGAACTCTAGAGGCCTCCGTCTCCTGTCAGAAAATGACTTCTGCCTACCCTGTGCAGTCTTCATCTGCTCCTGGATGTACCGCTAGAAGGGATGTGTAAAACTCCCACAACACTTCATCCTCAAGTGACACCGACACCATAGTACGTCTTTTGAAGTGGATGACGTGCTCCCTATATTCGTAAAATCTATCATGTGCCTGCCTTGTGGATATCTAAGCACATCATGTCTCATAGTCAGTGTTCCCACGCTGCGCCTCCCTAAACCAATAAAGATATGGGGGAGTGATTGTAAGAGACTGAAGTAAGGCTACTCCATCTCTATCCACACAGTATATTTGTAAAGCAGCCAACTACTTTGTTTCCTTGCCTATAATCTGTACACCAGATCTCCAACTAAGAGCATCTGCTTCAACATTCCCCTTCATAGGGGTATAGTCTATCTCAAAGTCATAGTCCGGGAGGAACTCAATCCATGGTTGTTGTCTCAGGTTCAGGTCCTTCTAAGTGATGTTATACCTAAGACTCTTGTGATCAGAGTACATGGTAAAATGTTCACCCATATGATAGTGCCACAAAATCTTCAAGGAGAAGACCACTGCTGCTAACTTCAGGTCATGGGTAGCGCAGTTCTTCTCATTTTGTCTTAGCTTCCGAGAACTAGATTCGATCACTACCCTCTCTTACATCAGGACATACTAGAGTTCGGCCCCTTATGAGTTGCAGTAGACTACAAACTGACGCCTCCCTCTGAAAGCCACAATATGGGGGGCACAAGTCAGCCTCTGCCTCAGATCCTGAAAGCTCTAATAGCATCTCTCCGACCACATGAAGGGGTTTCCCTTCTTTGTCAAGGATAATAGTGGTTCTCCTGAAAGCTCTGCTTAAGCGTTGGTTACACCAAAGGGCATAACCAAGAACTTGTGGTGGATGTAACGACACCTGAAGGCCATCTTTTTCACATCCTTGTCTCAATCACTGAACTGGTGATAGCCTGACTTTAGGTCTATCTTTTGAAAATTTGTTCCCAAACATTACATCTTCTAATGATAACTCAATCTCCAGTTTCCATGAGGTTAACACTGACAGATTCAAGAGTGATTGGCCGCACCCTCCTAAGAATGAGATTATCATGTGCTGGCTGGGTTTCCCTTTTCTCCAACCAAGGTTAACTCCATCCCAATGTTGTAGATAAACCACAACCTTTTTGCCTAATACAGCCAATCTGTGTATCTGATGTGGTTACCGAGTCCATACCCAAACTAACGTCGTAAGGCCTCGACGCTGCCACCAAGAGGTTCCAATCGAAACTCTCACCTCAAGGGTCAGATGACACCATCAGCATAAGTATGATTATCGAGTCTCCTCCCAAAGGTATATCTAGATGTGAGGGTCATGTCAATGGTTTAACTGTAAATTCAAGGTCTGGGACAAGATTCATGGAAGGAAGGAATGATTGGTACCTATGTCTATTGATGTGGTAGCTTTTCGTAGACACAGACAGTACCTCAAATCATTCCATAAGCCCTTGGGTCACACTCCTTGACCGCATGCAGCTACTCTCTTCCCCTGCCCTCCTGCCCCCTGATCAAGGTGGGGACTACAAAGGTGGGTTGTTGTAACATGTCGAAATATACACCACCTCATGCTACTCTCCTAGCTCTACATCCACATCTGATGCTCTGTAGATTCATCTATCCTCAACATTTCCTCTTCTGGAATCATTTTACATTGCAATGTCTCTGAGACTGGTGCAAGTTCCCTGCTTTCCTAGTGCTAACATTCACTAGCTGCATCCATTCAGCCAAAGAACATTCAACCACAAAGGTTCTCTCAAGCACCATAGAATAAGTAGGAATGAATGGAGGAAAACTTCTCGCTCGGATATACTTTAAACACACCTTGCTTTGAGGTCCAAGCACTAAATCACTAATTGTATCATAGTCATTAAGTACACGGAACAATCGGTACGCCTCGATGTATACTCAGCTACGACATGTCTTCCTGAAGAAGTTGTACAAGCTCTAGAGAACTCTCAACCACCTCCTCAGGCTAGTCCTCAGCCGCCTGTGAGTCGGGCTCACATCAGATCCTGAGGGTTATATGTTGCTGAAACACATGTAAGGCACTAAGCCTACATGCGTCATCTACCGGTACTGCCAGCTGTAACTGCTGACCAACAAGTAGTGATATTGATGGCACACTACCCGATGGTACTATCTCAGGAATTGGTCCACGTACCGAAGCCTCATCACTAAGAGGACCATCCAAATGGTCAATCACTGAAAAATACTACTAGCTAAGATCACCATCTTCTCTACTAGTGTATCCACTAGGTGGAAAACTCTAGTAATCGCCTCCAGCCAGTACTTTGCTACATAGGAATCTGTCTCGCCTCATAACCTTGGAGGCCTCTACTTCTGGAACTCATGAAACACACTCTATCATCCTGCACCATCTGCCAGTGCGTCTAGTGTAATTTTCTACCCAACGGTTGGTGGTGCTGCAGGTACACCACCTAATGGTGCAAACTTAGTCAAAGGGCCCTGCACTGAAGCCTCGTAGCTCTGTGGGTCGTCATCGTGTACTCTCTCAGAACTCAAATGGGTTGTCTTCATGGAGGCATCCTTAACAGATGCGACATGGTCAGAAGATTATACTTGGTGAGCTGACCTGGTTTCAACTGACTTAATTAAAACATTTGGAAACACACACACAATCAGTGTTTTCAGGCACCAAGTTAGAAATCAGTAGTTAGGGTCCTGGTGTATGGATACATCAGCCGTCGCACCGACACTGGACTCCCTGTACTGAAAACCACACTTGGTACCCCTAACATTATTTCTTCATAGAAATGAAATATTAGAGTCCTATGTTCTACAGTAAAACTGATTCCTTTGTTACAAATTTGTCACACCCCGTCCCCCGGGGCCCGTGTCATAACTACCCCAAGCCCACCATCCATAGGCCAAGGGATGGTGACTAGAACCAAATTCGTAAATCCATACAATTGGGAAGGAATTTACTTTATAAAATAAAAACACACACAACCAGAGTAGAAACAGAAGCAAACTCTAAGTAAAAAAATGTATAATAAAAGTTTTGTTGGGAAGAAAAAGGGGCCGGAAATACAAGACCAATTGTAAAGTAAAAGGAAAAGGCAAAACATGTACAAATAAAAGTCAAATAGATGGAAGGAGTCTATCATCTCCTGGATAATCCACCCCATATCCTACCTGAATGGACAGTACAGATAGCCTCCTCAGTGCTTCATGTTCGTTTGTCTCCTCCGGGTACCGTCTCCTTATGAGGTCGACCTCTAGGTTCCGTCCGGTCCTCGTACACTCCGCTTCATTCAGCACTGTCTGTCGTCTGCATCCAACACAACGAAGTGAAGGCATAACCCCTGCATGGGTGAGTACAACAATACTCAATAGGTACCCCGAGGCCCTCATGATCTCAGAAAATCCAACAAAGATAAACCACAATATATGAATCAATGGTTAACCATTAATTAAGTATATGGCCATACATATATCTAAGTTATCTAGTAACCCATCTCTATCATGAGGAAAACACAATGGTCATTGACATAGCTCAAACCAAAATTTTCATTCACGATGTCGAAACTGAGGATGCTGCAGAACTCCTCCTCTATCAAGTATAGTGGGCCAGCCGCTACAACCATGTGCTTCCCACAAACTTTGGACTGCTAAAGTACTCCACATGTCGAGTACTATGGGCCTGCTGCTACAACCAAGGGCTTCCCAACATGGGACTGTCGCTACAACCTTGACTCCCACTCATAGACTATAGAGGTACTCCATTTGTTGAGTACCGCGGGTCTTCCTCTATAACCAAGAGTTCCGCCCCCGTGGGTCTACTGCTATAACCAAGCGCTCCCCACTAGGACATCCGGATCACTCCGAGTCAATCGATCATCCATCATCAAGTGTCATCCAACTACTAGGTCTATGAAATTTTCTCATTCGTCACTAGGAGGGTCTTCTCCACGATCCACAAGACGATACACCATGTGTCACGAGGTCTCATGTAGAAGTATCATAATGGACCGCCATGTCATAGGGGTCCTAACAGAAGAGATGACGCATCAATCAGACGCCCGGTCTGTGAGTTATTATCCTTTTTGTACTGGGGGCCTGGTTGGTTTCATGTACGAACCAGCCCTACCATATCTCAACTATACCCAGAACTCCCATGGGGTATTATCAAAGGCACCATTTCACAATGAGATTACCAGCACAACTGAAGGTTCGTCAAACGGACATCTGGTTCCAAATATAAGGCCAAAGTAAGAAATGGGTCATTAGTGGGCCTGGGTAAGGTCCGGCCCGGTCGGAACTACTCGGCCCAACCTTCTCAGGGTCGAGTCGGTTCGAGTTGACCCGGGCAGACTCGTTGGGTCTGACTCGGCCTGTTGGGTGGGTCAGCCTGCTATGTTTCGACCCGATCCTCTATGTAAGAACTTGGTTTTTTCTACGAAAGACTTTGGAATATTATTGATGATATTCTAGAGCAGCGCCTTCGGACGGCGTGCGATTCCGAGCCCCGAAGTGGCCAGAATTAAATTATCAGTGCGTTCACACTAGAAACACCAAATAAATGGGATAACTCATGAATGATGATCCATATCAGAGATCCGAGTGTAAGGATGGGTCCGGAATAGGGTGTTTACCCTAACAGCGACATAAAACTTGTTGGTGTGGGACGTTTGGACCCCTCGCTCGCTTCTGGAATGTGAAACAGATAAATTAGATAATTAATTTAATCGTTTAATGGTGAAACTCAAGTATCTTTTAAACGGTGGCTTGAATTAAGAATCTGAGGGCACAATTGAGTTTGGAAGGTGTCGTTTACCCTAGGAGGGGCGTATGTTTTACGAGCGTGGGCCATTTGTGAAAAATGTCCCAGGGACGTTTTCGTAATTTAGCGGCATCAGACTTTAAATTTTATAACTCTTGAACGGAGCCTCGGATTAAAATTTCGAGACCGCCGTTGTGCTCATGAGGTGGTGTTTGGACTAGGGGATGCTTAACCTCGACCCCGCTGGAGGTTCGGGTTCGGGCCGGCGGGCGGGTGGTTAACTGAGTTTCTATTTAAACACTTAACCCCCCCATCTCTTCCCCTATATTCATCTCCTGGTAGGAGCCCTCCCTCCTCTCCTCCTCCACTCCGGCGAGGCGTCTCCGGCGAGGCAGCTCCAACAAGGCGGCGTATCGCAGCGAAGCTCCGGGTAACGCCCACGAGGTAGGGTCTTGTTGCATTTTTCTTTCCCGCACCTGTATTTGAACCCAAATATTTGTATCTAAACTCTATCTAATTATCGAGTCGAAGTTTGGTAGTTTTATTGGTGTATTATAGAGGTCGAGCGTGGCGGACAGACGAGCAGGCGCGGCGGTGCGGCAGGGGACCAAGTGGAGGCGTCGGTCGGGCGGTCTGCGGTGTTCGGCAGCAGGGCATCGGCGCGAGCAAGGATCGGCCAGCGACGTGTGGCAGTCTTCAGCGGGGCTCCCGGATGACGGGACGACGAGGCGCGTGATGCGGTCTAGCGGAGGCGCCTGGCCGAGCTGCTGTGGGAGGCGGCGTCGGCCGGGCGAGTGGGCGCTTGCGATTTGTGGGCGACGGCCTCCGCCGGTGAGGGTCGCAGCGGCGACCCTGGACGACACAAGGGAGACAGGACCCGCGCCGCGCGGGTCCTGTGGGTGTGTCAACGGGGACCGGCCGAATGGCCGGTCTGTTAGGGAACAAGGACTCGCCTGCTGTGTGTCCTATTAGGAAATGAAGAAAGGCTGAATGGCCGGTCTGGCATTATAAAAAAATGTTTTATAATAATAATAATAATATTATTATTATTATTATGAAAAATGATAAATCATCCGCTGGGTGTCTGTATTGCGCGTCGTCTGCTGCAGCGTAGAGCCCATGTCAAGGCGGACTATTTGAGATGGTTTTGGGGATTTTTAATCCCCGATATGATGGTCTCGGTGGTGCGACACACCGTTAAGTGTTTGTGCATTTTTCTTCGGGGAATCATGTTTTGGATGGCGCGGACGCGTCTGACGTCCGTTTTAAGCGTCGTCAATGGCGTTGAGACCCTAAAGCCGGGGCAGAGTTTTCCAGTATGGTTTTGGGCACTGAAGCCGAAGTTGAGGCGTGGGACCCACGACCCGTCTTATGAGCTGCGTGCAGCTTTTAACGGCCTTTTCCTCCAACGTCTGTTCGGGGCGTGCGAGTAGTCTGTGTTGGGTTTTTTTTGAGGGCATCGCGTTGACGTAGTCTGCCCACTCTAATTCTGCACGCTGGTGCGGGCCCCACGTGGGCTGTTTGGGAGTCGACGGTGATTTTCCTTCTTTATCACCGGGAGACCGTTTTGGACAAGTGAATAGTCTATATTGTGTGCTTTTACGAGAGGATTTCAACAGTGCGATCCATTCGTTGAGTTTTGGGACCGGTTTGTGGGTCCCACGCAGTTCCACTCGTGTGCGGTGCGCCAGAATGCACCATTTTCTATGGATATCTGTTGCATTCATGTGAGTAGTGGTTTTGACGTGTTTTCTGGAGGGGATCCTAATAGTGTGATCTGCCTGACTGTTTTCAGGGCCGAGGCTCGGGATCACGGGATGTCGTTCGGGCGTGAGGCAGTGTTGCTGAATTTTCCATCGGATATCCGTTGGAGGCGAGTAAGTAGTCGATCTCACGTGTTTTTATGTAAGGATTTCAATGGATCAATCTGTTTGGTGTTGCGGAGCCTCTTGGAGATCTTGTTAAATGTGGAAGCATAAAAGGTGCTCCGGTGGTGGTTCGTCGTACATTTTTTGTAGAAGACCCTTGTCGTGTTATCGTGCACTCTTCGGAGAGTGATATAAATGATTCACAAGTTGTGGTTGGCCGTGCATGGGCCTTTTAGGTGGATTTTTTACGTCATGCCTTCGTGTTGATTCTGGGTGCCGTGTGCACGATAGCCTTTGGGCTAGAACGAGGTGTACTCTGGGAGTATACAGGAGCGCATGGAGGTACGTGTGGTTACATGTACCTGAGGATGTTTGTTCACTCAGTTGTGGTTTACTTGGGGCCACACGTCGTGTGGGCCCCATGTGCATGCCATGTTCTGTTTTACATACATTGACCTCTCGTGACATAGAGGGTCCCTCTGTGATCGTTTTTTTGACCAGCAGGGTGGAGTTTCCCCTGGCCCGGTGCTCTTTTGTCTGGCCAACAGGGTTGATTGGTCTCCCCCTGGTCTTGTTCTCGATGGTCTGGCCGGCAGAGATGGTTTGGTTCCTCTACTTCTTCAGCTGTGAGGGGTTTTAGTACTGTTACCTTTCACCAGTCTGCGACATCGTTTGCAACTATGGGTGTTCGTACAGTGTGGGTGTTTTCCCCACTTTATAGGGTGAGTTGACTTGGTCCGATTCGATAGTGACTCAATATATTGAAGCATGATCGTCTTGTGAGGTCTGGGGAGTTTCTCTCGTCACCCCGTGTTCCCTGGTAGAGTTCTTGTGGATTCGGTGTGACCAACACTTTATGAGGGCACCGATCCTCTACCCAGGAGGTTGTTGCCAGAAGGGCTGAGGATGTTTCCAGCAGGGCTGAGGTTGTTTCAAGCAGGGCTGAGGTTGTTCCGGCAGGGCTGAGGTTGTTCCAGCAGGGCTGAGGTTGTTCCAGCAGGGATGAGGTTGTTCCAGCAGGGCTGAGGTTTTTTCCAGCAAGGCTAAGGTAGTATCGAGCAGGGCTTGTCAGTGGGTTACCATCCAGTAGGGATGACGAGTACAGCGGTGTTCACCGAGTAGTACCATCCAGCAGGGATGGCCAGATCAGTTCCAGGCTTACCTCCAGCGGGGCTGGGTAGTGGTCCCAGATGCCGAGCTTACCTCCAGCTGGGCTGGGAAGTGGTCCCCGATGCCGGGTTACCTCCAGCTGGGCTGGGCAGTGGTCCCTGATGCTGGGCTTACCTCCAGCTGGGCTGGGCAGTGGTCCCCGATACCGGGCGTACCAGCAGCTGGGCTGGGCAGTGGTCCCTGATGCCGGGTTAACTCCAGCTGGGCTGGGCAGTGGTCCTGTCACCGACTTTAGATGGGTCTCCCTCCAGTGGATTACCCTATTAAGGGACGGGGCAGTGTGGCACCCATCAACTTTTCGGTTCTCCCTGTAGTGGGAACCCATTGACTTCCAGGGACCCTCCAGCAGGGATGGGCAGGGGATCACCTGTCAACTTTGAGACCTCTCGACTGCGGGGCAGTGACGTGTTTTGGTTTGACGTTCCCACAGAAATCTCAAGTACGAGGAGCGCTTTCCCCCACCGAGACGCGTCCTTGTGATGCGACCTAAAACCATGTAGGCGATTCAGTGCCGCCAAAAGTGGATAGTGTCGGGGTGTTGTGATTGAGCCCTTGGCTTGCGGTTCGGGGCAAACGTGTGGGATGCTGGGCATCGATGGTGTTACTTCTGGGACTGTTGGATACTATTTTCATGGGCTGATCTACGGGACGATGATCCCCTTACGAAGTTGTTTGGGCTTCCTTTTTGAGCATAAGGATATGTATATACCTTGTTCTAGTACCCACTTCTTAGGTTTGGTTACTCTCCTTCCAAGAGAGGCGAAGACGCGTGGGGTATGCCACGTGCTTTCTGTGTCTATCTTCTCATGGTTGGACGAGTCTACTCTCCTGCTATAGGTAGAGAAGACTCGATGATAAGTTCATCTTCTCACCATTTACAGCTCCTTGTGCTTGGATGAGTCTACCTTCTTTCCTCTTGTTGGGTTGAGCTGTACTCTCTACTATTACTCTTACTACCCTTTCGGTTGTACTCCTTTACTTTTCCCATGTTCGATCTACTACTCACCCTTCGATACCTCCTTTGTTGCTCCCTCGAGCCTTCGGGGTATCCTACTGAGTATTTTTATACTCACCCCTGTTTGGGCTTTTCCCGAACTTGGTGTGCCCTTGCAGATGACAGATAGGTGGAGAGTGACTTCAGTGGAGCTTATGAGTTTCTGAGGTTGGACTATGTGCGGTGGTCGTGGTTAGGTCCCAGGTGGGGGACCCCTTCCAACTATTTTTCTTTTGTTTACATGTTGTCGGGTTGTGGAACCATTTCTGGTTGGGCGCGTGTTTTTCTCCTTTTCTTTTTCAGTTACTTTCAGCACTTTACTTGAACTGTTTAGAGTTCGATGAACATTTGTGGTATATATATAGCAGTTTCCCTTTTATTTACTTGTCTTTTCTTTTACTCTACACTGTTTCATTGAGTGTGTTGTGTGCGTGTGTACAGGTGCTTAGGCAATGGCTTCCTCGAGTTTTTGTGCCTTCGGCGCTAGTCGCCAACCCCTGGCCTATAGAGGCGGCCTTGGGGTAGTTGCAGCTTGAGCCCAGATAGGGTTGGTTCTTGACAAAGTGGTATCAGAGGTGGTTCGTTCCGTGGGACGCTGTTCGGACGTACCTGAAATAAACGAAATTGGTTGGGATTTAGGGAAGTAGTGTTAATGTGTCTCGAGAGCGGCTCTCAGGATAGGGAGTCCAGTGACGGTGCGACGACCGACATATCCATTAACCAGGACATTGATAACATGCTTGTCAACTCAGCATGTTGAGAAACTTGTTGTAGGGAAATTTGTTTGTGCATCACATAGGACTGAGTCTTGACTGTCCTTCTTGACCCAGATCCCAATCATTGTTGTTGTTGGTATATACATTATGCTAATCTGACCGCGGAACTCCATGATAATATTCAGGATGTCTCTGCGAAGATAGCCAGCCAAGATACTAGATTTGGTGCATGATGACGACCCTGTTAGCTACGAGGCCACAGTCCAGGACCCATCATGCGTGCCCCTTTCTCCGAGTTGGTCGGTAGCAGCACCCACACCTGTTGAGCAGTAGACAGTTTCAGCAGAGCAGGCTGAGCTTGAGCAGAGGTTGAGTGCGCTCCTTGAGTTCCAGCGGCAGAGACCGCTGAGGTTCAGTGGTGAGCCAGACCCTCAGGCGGCAACGGTTTGGCTAGAGTCATTGGTTAGCCTTTTCAGGGTTGTGCAGACACCGACAGATCAGAGAGTATCTTTGGCAGCCAGCCTTTTCCGTGGATCAGCTTGGCGTTGGAGGAGTCTGGTGACTCAGTTTCTTGACGAGTCTTCGCTTCCATGGGGAGACTTTCAGTTGTTGTTCCATGATGAGTTTTTCCCCTTCTTATTGTGCTCCGTTCGGATTCAGGAGCTACTGCATTTTCATCAGGGAGGGATGATGGTGGCCGAGTATGCGGCTAGTTTTGCAGACTGTGCACGCTTTTACCCGGACTTGGTCCATGATGACAACATCCGAGCTTGGAAGTTTGAGCAGGGTCTCTGCCGAGAGATTTGTGCTATTATAGTACCTTTGGGAATTTCCACATTTGCCGGGGTGCTAGAGATGGCGCTGGTGACAGAGGGATTCATGTCACGTTCTAGTGTTGGTGGTGGCAGCAGGCACGTTGGAGCCGAGATGTTTGCCGCAACTAGTGGGCGTCAGCAAGCAGAACCTCAATGCAGGAGGATTTCTAATAACCGGACTCAAGGGCGTGGTCATACAACATAGTGGCGCCGGAGGGCACCAGTGCATCCCAGAGAGAGTCGGTGCTATGCTTGTGACCGGCGAGGTCACTTGGCACGAGACTGCCCGACCCGAGTTGTTGAGAGCTTCGAGCAGGCAGCAGGCGCACCACCATGGCAGAGGCACCGCCGTGATCGGAGTAGTGCCTAGAGAGGTGGTGCTAGAAGAGGAGCAGGAGGAGCTGGTTGTGGGGGATGACTTTACAAGGTCTTTCCATCACTACTAGGTGGTCCACGTCAGGCTCCGGGAGCTGACAGTTGGGACTGCGGACAACCGTGAGCTTTGGATGTCTATGATCCTGCAGAGTGTGAGGTGATAAGAGGTATGATCTACAACTACTCTAACTTTTTGCAGTAGAATTGTTAGAATCTCTGTGTGAACTTCTTTCCTCCATGCTCCTTGTTTGATTTGTTACCAGGGTGACGCAGGGTGTCGGGTGTAACCCTGTGTTGGTAAGGTAAAAGGCGTGGGACCTTTTCCATTATTCAATGGTGCCGAATCCATCGCTCACCGAGCGTGTAAGAGAGCCTCAGTTGTGGAATCTCGCGTAACTAGATATCCTTGGGTATTACACTATATGGATATTCTGAAGGATGGAATCCCCGGGCCTTGTTCTAGGTGCGGGCGGTGAATCAAGTTCCGTCGTGTGACGCAGAGGTTCGAACGGGGAGAAGAGCTACCCCCGAAGGGCCTTCAGGCTGTTTGAGACCGTGAAAAGGGATGGCGAGGTACCCTACCACCTTTCCATAACCCCAAGTTCTGTAGTGGGTTCACGACGTTGGCAAGGTCCAAACTCCCGTGAACGAATCAATAAATTGGTCTGTGTGCGGTGACACATAGCTGTGCGTGGGTTCTTCTGGTTATGGGAAGCCAGGTGTGGGCTTAGTACCCTATGTTTCTCCTTAGTTTTTCTTTTCAGGGATGAACGTCTTGAAGGAGGTAATGATGTATGAACCCGGTTATTTATACGAAAGAGTTTGGAATATTCTTGATGATATTCCATTGTAGCGCCTTCAGACGGCGTGCGATTCCAAGCCACGGATTGGCCAGAATTAAATTTTCAGTGCATTCACACTGAAAACGCCAAATAAATGGGATAAATCCTGAACGAGGATCCATATCAGAGATATGAGTGTACGGATGGGTCTGAAATGGAGTTTTTACCCTAGGAGCGACATAAAAACTGTCGGTGCGGGACGTTTGGACCCCTCACTCACTTCTGGAATATGAAATAGATAACTTAGATAATTAATTTATTCGTTTAAGGGTGAAAATAGTGTATAACTTAAACGGTGGCTCAGATTGGGAAACCAAGGGCACCGTTGAGTTTGGAAGGTGTCGTTTACCCTAGTAGGGGTGTAAGTTTCGCGGGCACGGGCCGTTTGTGAAAAATGGCCCAGGGGCATTTTCGTAATTTAGCGGCATCAGACGTTAAATTTTATAACTTTTGAACGGGGACTCGGATTAAAATTCTGAAACCGCTGTTGTGCTCAGGAGGTGGTGTTGGGCCTAGGGGATGCTTAACCTCGACCCCGCCGGAGGTTCGTGTTCGGGCCAGCGGGCGAGTGGTTAAGTGGGTTTCTATTTAAACACATAACCCCCCCTCTCTTCCCCTCTCTTAATCTCATGGGAAGATATCTCCCTCCTCTCCTCCTCCACTCCGGCGAGGCGTCTATGGTGAGGCATCTTCGGAAAGGCAACGGATCGTGATGAAGCTCTACGCAATGCCCCCGAGGTAGGGTCTTGTTCCTTTTTTCTTTCCCGCTCATATATTTGTGCCCAAATATTTATATCGAAACTCTGTCGAATTATCGAAAAAGGCCCATGGAATTGTAGTATAGTTTTTATCCTTTCTAAATCATCTTTCGGTTTCGGTTTTGGAGTTTTGAGGCATCTGATGCATCGAGTTGAAGTTCGGTCGTTTTTTTGGGTGTATTCTGGAGGTCCAGCGCGGCGGTCCGGCGAGCAAGCGCGGCGGTGTGATAGGGGACCATGCGGAGGCGTCGGCTGGGCGGTCTGCGGTGTTTGGAAGCAGGGCGTCGGCGTAAGTAGGGATCGGCCGGCGGGGTGCGGCGGTCTTCAGCGGGGCTCCCGGACGACGGGACGGCGAGGCGCACGACACGGTCGAGCAGAGGTGCCTGGGCGAGTTGCTGGGAGAGGCGGCGTCGGCCGGGCGAGCAGGCACCTACGAGCTAGGGGCGACGGCCTCTGCCGGTGAGGGTCGCAGCGGTGACCCTGGATGACGTGAGGGAGACAGGACCAGCGCCTCGCGGGTCCTGTGGGTGTGTCAACGGGGACCGGCCGAATGGCCGGTGTGGTTTTATAAAAAAAAACAAAAAAACAATGTTTTATAATAATAATAATATTATTATTATTATTATTATTATGAAAAATGATAAATCAAACACAGTTTGTCCGTATTGCGCACCGTCTGCGGCAGCGTGGAGCCCGTGTCAAGGCGGACTTTTTGAGATGGTTTTGGGGATTTTTAATCCCCGAAATGAGGGACTCGGTGGCGCGACATAGCGTTAAGTGTTTGGGTGTTTTTCTTCGGGGAATCTTGTTTTGGACGGCGAGGACGCATCCAACGTTTGTTTTAAGCGCCATTAGTGGCATTGAGACCCTGGAGTCGGGGCAGATTTTTATAGTATGGTTTCGGGCGCTGAAGCCGGAGTTGAGGCGTGGGCCCGACAGTCCATCTTTTGTGCTGCGTGGAGCTTTTAGCGGCTTTTTCCTTGGACGTCCGTTCAGGGCGTGCGAGCAATCAATGTTGGGTGTTTTTCCGAAGGCATGGCATTGTGGCAGTCTACCCGCTCTAATTCCACACGCTGGTGGGGGCCCCATGAGGGTCGTTTGGGCGTCGACGGTGATTTTCCATCATTATCACCGGGCGATCGTTTTGGACAAGTGAGTAGTCCATATTGTGTGATTTTTCGAGAGAATCGCAACGGTGCGATCCATTCGTTGAGTTTCAGGACCAGGTTGCGGGTCCCACGCAGCACCACTCATGTGCGGTGTGTCAGAATGCACCTTTTTCTCCTGATATCCGTTGCACTCATGTGAGTAGTGTTTTTGACGTGTTTTCCCAAGGGGATCGCAATGGTGCAACGCGCCTGACTGTTTTCGGGGCTGAGGCTTAGGATCACAGGATGCCATTCGGGCATGAGGCGGTGTTGGTGACTTTTCCATCAGTTATCCCTTAGAGGCGAGTAAGTAGTCGATCTCGCGGGTTTTTCCGCGAGGATTTCAACGGTGTGATCCGTTTGGTTGTGCAGAGCCTCTTGTGAGATCTAGTTAAATGTGGAAGCATTAAAGGTGCTCCAGTGGTGGTTCATCCTACCTTGTTTGTAGCCGACCCTTAGCATGTGATCGCGCACTCTTGGGAGAGTTATATAAATGATTCACAAATTGTGGTTGGTCATTCCTGGGCCTTTGAGGTGGAGTTGTTACATCACGCCTTCACGTTGACGCTGGGTGTCGTGTATATGATATCCTTTGGGCTAGAATGATGTATACTCTGGGAGTATACGGGAGAACTTGGAGGTACGTGTGGTTTCTTGTACCTGAGGATGTTTGTGCGCTCAGTTGGGGATGACTTGGAGCCACACGTCCTGTGGGACCCATGTGCGTGCCATGTTCGTTTTTACATACTTTGACCTCTCACAACGTAGAGGGTCCCTATGTGATCGTTTGTTTGACCAGTAGGGTGGAGTTTTCCCCTGGATTGGTGCTCGTTTGTTTGACCAACAAGGTGGAGTTTCCCCTGGCCTGGTGCTCTTTTGTCTAACCAGCAGGGTTGAGTGGTCTCCCCCTGGTCTTGTTCTCTATGGTCTGGCCGGCAGAGATGGTTTGGTTTCTCTGGTTCTTCAGCTGTGAGGGGTTTCAGTACCGTGACCATTCACCGGTCTGTGACACCTTTTACGAAAATGGGTGTTCATACAGTGTGGGTGTTTTCCCCACTTTCTAGGGTGAGTTGACTCGGTCCTCTTCAATAGTGACTCATAGGATTGGAGCGGGATCGCCTTGTGAGTCCTAGGGAGTTTCTAACATCACCCCGTGTTCCCTAGTAGAGTTCTTGTGGATTCAGTGTGACAAACACTTTATACGGGCACCGATCCTCTACCCAGGAGGTTGTTTCCAGCAGGGCTGAGGTTGTTTCCAGTAGGGATGAGGTTGTTCCAGCATGGCTGAGGTTGTTACAGCAGGGCTGAGGTTGTTCCAGCTGGGCTGAGGTTGTTCCAGCAGGGCTGAGGTTGCTTCCAGCTGGGCTGAGGTTGTATCGAGCATGGCTCATCAGTGGGTTACCATCCAGATGGGATGGCCAGTATAGCGGTGTTCACCGAGCAGTACCATCCAACAGGGATGGCCAGAGCCGGTACGGGCTTACCTCCAGCGGGGCTGGGCAGTGGTCCCCGATGCCGGGATTACCTCCAGCTGGGCTGGGAAGTGGTCCCCGATGCCGAGTTACCTCCAGCTGGGTTGGGCAGTGGTCCCCGATGTTGAGAATTCCTCCAGCTGGGCTGGGTAGTGGTCTCCGATGTCGGGCTTTCCTCTAGCTGGGCTGGGCAGTGGTCCCTGATGCCGGGTTACCTCTAGCTGGGGTGGGCAGTGGTCCTGTCGCCGACATTAGCCGGGTCTCCCTCCAATAGATTACCCTGTTATGGGACTGGTCATTGTGGCACCTGTCAACTTTCCGGGTCTCCCTATAGTGGGAACCTGTTGACTTCCAGGGACCCTCCAGCGGGGCTGGGCAGGGGGTCGCATATCGACTTTGAGACCTCTCGATTGCGGGGCAGTGACGTGTTGTGGTTTGACGTTCCCCCAGAACTCTCAAGTACGATGAGCGCTTTCCCCCACCGAGACGTATTCTTTTGACGCAACCTAAAACCATGTGGGCGAGTCAGTGCCACCCAAAGCGGATAGTGTCGAGGTGTGGTGATTGAGCCCTTGTCTTGCGGTTCGGGGCAGAAGTGTGGGATGCTGGGCATCGATGGTGTTACCTATAGGACTATTGGCTACTCTTTTCTTGGGCTGAGATACGGGATGAAGATCCCCTTACTACGTTGTTCGGGCTTCCTGTTTAAGCATAAGGATATGTATATGCCCTATTCTAGTACCCACTTCTTGGGTTTGGTTACTCTCCTTCCTAAAGAGGCGAAGACGTGCGGGGTATGCCACGTGCTTTCCATGTCTAGATTCTCATGGTTGGACGAGTCTACTATCCTGCTATAGGTAGCGAAGACTCGACGGGAAGTTCATCTTCTCACCATTTCCAGTTTCTCGTGCTTGGAAGAGTCTTCCTTCTTTCCTCTTGTTGGGTTGAGCTGGACTCTCTACTGTTACTCTTACTACCCTTTCGGTTGTACTCCATTACTTTTCCCTGTTCGCTCTACTGCTCACCCTTTGGTACCTCCTTTGTTGCTCCCTCGAGCCTTCGGGGTATCCTACTGAGTATTTTTATAATCACCCCTATTTGGGATTTTCCCGCACATGGTGTGCCCTTGCAGACGATGGACAGTTGGAACATGACTTTAGTGGAGCTTAGGAGTTCAAGAGCATGGACCGCGTTTGGTGGTCGTGGTTAGGTCCTAGGTGGGGGACCCCTTCCAGATGTTTTTCTTTTGTTTACATGTTGCTGGGTTATGGAACCTTTTATGGTTGGGTGCGTGTTTTCCCCTTTTCATTTTCAGTTACTTTCAGCACTTTACTTGTACTTTTTAGTGGTCAATGCATATTTGTGGTATATATATAGCAGTTTCCCTTTTCATTACTTTTCTATTCTTTTACTCAGCACTTTTTCATTAAGTGTGCTGTGTGTGTGTGTACATGTGCTTAGGAAAAGGCATCCCCGAATTGTTGTGCCTTCGGTGCTAGTCGACAGCCCCTGGCCTATGGAAGTGGGCTTGGGCTAGTTGCGGCTCGAGCCCGGGTAGGGTCGGGTTGTGACACTCTAGGATGGAAAAGAGGACTCCAAGGGCAGTCCGTCCAGATGCCGCCACGCAGGCGGCATTGGCCCAAAAGTCGGGGCCGGTTCAACCAGTGCTGCAAAGGGCGAGGCTCGAGAGGTCCACATCCGGGAGATTAGCGGGAGGCCGCGTGGGGAGCGGGCAGGTTGGCAGGACTCCTGGCAGGCCGCGGGTGCACGGGGCTGGGTGTCGGGTAGCATGCTGGGGGGTGCCGGGCTTACTGGGCAGTGTGCCGGCTGTCACCAGGCTGGCTGGTTAGCGTACAAATAACATCGCGCCTTTTTAATTACATAAACATTCATTACATAATACAAAAACGATGATCTTTCAGGTTTAGTGTCTTGGAAATCAAGAACTTAATACATGACAACATAAAAAAATATTCTTAAACAGTTGAAAGGATTCTTCATTGTCCATCCAAGGATCGTTATAGAATCTCATAAGCTGGGAGCATACATCAATGGAAATGGTGAGCAGAAGGACTAGTAAGGTTAATAAGAGAAACATTTTTCATGTGATCTTGAGATACATTAATAAACTCGTGATAAATAGATTTAAGGAATGAGAAAGAGATCATGGGAAATATAATAAGGGAAAGAACATGATTCATAACAAGAAGATGTGGCTGAAACATTTAACATATACTATCATTAACATATCACCAAGGTCCATCCCCAATGTGTCATTTGAAATTACCAAGGTTATTCACCAAGGTATCATTAAAAATATAATCTCTAGTGGTTACATCATTACCCAATGAATTGGAGCGCTATCAGGGTGAACCCTTATATTTGTCTTCATAATAATGTGAGACACATATATCATTATCAAAAATCTAATAAATAACCCATATAGAATAAAAGAAATGGGTTTCATTTCACAATCATAACATTTTAAAAACTCCTTTAAAGACATTATCTTTATGTCCCTTTAAACCCACATCAAAGGAGAGTGGGTTTCATGTATGTAAATCTCAGAATTAAAATAATAAATTTTGATATATATGTGAATACTAATATAGAATAAGGATATTTGAGTATTCACTTAATAAAATAATATAATTTGAGAAAAATAGTGAGACATTGTGAGACGAAAATTCTGCGGCATAACAACTATGTTACAGGGTTTTAGAAAATATTGAAAAGAGTAGAGACATGGGTCAAGCACTCATAAATGATCCATATAATAGTAGAGGGAAATAATAAAAATTTTATAATAACATGGTAAGGAAATTTTAAAGACATACCATAAGAAATAAAAATCAAGGAGGGAAGAAAAAAATAAGATTTCTCTTATGAAAATTCGGCAGCCTAACGACGTCACATAAATCTTAAAAAAATGAATTGGTGAGATAAAATAGGGCCTCTCATCATATGAACAAAAACGATCAGTATGATATATATAGATATCATACCCCAACATAATAAAAAGGAACATGAAATACTTGACATGAAAATAGATCTTGAAAATGAGAAGGGAGGAAGAATCCCTTCAAAATTTGACAGCCTAACGGCACCACTTAAACACCCTCAAATTGAATGTATGAGTGAAAGAGGGGTTATCTGAACATATTAAAATGAAAAGGACAGTATGATGAATATAAAAGAACATCATACAACATAATAACTTGGAGCATAATAGAAATTACATAAAAGAGAGTACTTGGAAAGAAAGAGAGAGGTAGGATTCCTTACCTTAAAAGGTAAATCTTAAAACTCAAATATTAGGACATTGATGGGATTGAGGGAACCGTGGGAGGACTACATGGGAGGTAAGGGGACCAGAACATCATTGAGAAAGATTTTTGAATGTAAAGGATGAGAGAATGTCTTGGTATTTATAGGGGAAGTGAGGGGACACGGCATTAATGGCTAAGGGACACCACATTGGTGGTATTGGAAAAACCATGGGCTTTCCCATTGTATTTTCCCATGGTATTGGCCACTTGTGTCACCTCATACCTTATATTACTATTCATAAGTCTACCAGAATTATTACATAATTATTACAACCTTAATGATGTCATTAAACACCTGAAACTCTAAATTGAAAATTCACTACTCATTGAAAATTCAACTTTTCCAGAAAAATCCAAAAAATTCACCTTAACATAATATCAATGATATAAATTCAAAAATGGAATCCATTTTATAAAAATACGTTTCTAAATATTTTTAACATAATTTTTAAATAAAAACACTATTCATCCGAAAAAACTAATACTTAACTAATCATTTCTGAAACAGTTATTTTCCTATTTTATTGAATTGCATTACTTAATAAAGGTGCCTATATTATATTAATACTTTCATTATGTGAGATTACTAATCCATCTGGTCACATTACTATTCCTAAGCATAAAATAACTATTCATAATTTACTATTCACCAAAAATTATGTTTATCTTATTAGACTCTAAATTTGATACTGAAAACAACTGTAGAAAACCATTTTTTTGAAAATCATTACACATTTTTAATTATTATGGTTTACGTAAATATTTTTTAAAATATCCTTTTTCTAAAAATCATCTATACGATACATCTTATTTTCATATGTACATCTGAAAATTTACAAAATTCATCAAAGGAAGAAATCACAATTTTATTTATCTCAAAGGATTACACAAAGCAGCTACGGTCTCGTTATATAGCCTCTTATAACACCAGCATAATACCTAAGTGTAAGGTGTGCTAAGGTGAGAGAATCTTTGGGATGCTCGGATTACATTACCCTAGTAGTAATCTCCACTTACATGAACTTCTCCCATAGGCCAATCCGTTCAAGCTTGACATGATAAAGTTCGGCTGGGGCTTGGTCTAAAGTGAAGCCCAAAGATGCCACCTCCTTCCCATGCTCTGATAAGTGGGATTTATAAGGATCGAGTCTAACGGATGAATAAATCGACTCTTCTTTCTGCATTAATCCATTAATATCTCTATTAAATAGTTATGAGTAAATTAAAATACTATTCAAAAATATTGGGTCGTTACATTCTTCCCCGCATAATAAATTACGTCCCAGAAATTTTAAACCAAAGGCCTAGTCGAAAAGGTGAGGGTACTTTTGCTTCATTGTTTCCTCAGGCTCCCACGTCGCTTCTTCATACTTATGATTCCTCCACAAAACATTCACATGGTGGGTTGTCTTGTTGCATAGAACCAAGTCTCTTCGGTCTAAGATCTCAACTGGATGCTCCTCATAAGAGAGGTCATGTTCCAGTTGTACCACCTCTAGGTTCAGAAAATGCGAAGGGTCAGGTATGTACATCCTCAAGAGAGATACATAGAAGACATCGTGTACTTGAGCTAGGTTCGACGGAAGTTCTAGAAGAATGGAAACTGATCCTATGCAATAAAGGATTTCATAGGGTCCAATGTACTTAGGGTTGAGCTTTCCTTTCTTCCCAAACCGCATGAATCTCTTCGATGGAGATATTCGAAGGAATACTCTGTCGCCAACACCAAATTTGATGTCCATTCGACGGTTGTCAGCATAGATCTTCTGCTAACTCTGAGCAGCCTTTATGTGTTGTTGGATGGCATGAACCTTTTCTGTCATCTCTTTCACAAGATCAGGCCCAAGAAGCTTTCTCTCACTAGCTTCATCCCATCAAGTAGGATTTCTACATCGCTCTCCATACAGAGCTTCATATGGTGCCATCTGAATACTCAATTGGAAGCTATTGTTGTATGAGAACTCAACTAATGGGATGTGTTGATCTCATCCCCCTTTAAATTCCATTGAGTATAATCTTAACATGTCCTTAAGTGTCTGAATAGTCCTTTCAGTTTGGCCATCAGTTTGAGGATGATAGGCCATACTAAAATTCAATTCAGTATTCAGATCATGTTGAAGACTTCTCCAGAATTTTAATGTAAATCTTGGATCCCGATCAGATACGATGGATAGTGGTACCCTATGCAGCCTTACCACTTCCTTCATGTATTTCCTAGAAATTTTATCCAAAGGGAAGTCATCCCGAATGTAGATAAAATGTGCAGTCTTGGTGAGACGGTCCCCAATAACCCATATCACATTGCTTCCTTTGAATGTTTTCAGGAGACCAGTGACAAATTCCATAGTAATGTTATCCCACATCTATGCTGGTATGGATAACGGTTGTAATAAACCCTTAGGAAGTTGTCATTCTTCCTTTACTTATTGACACACCAGGCACCTTGTAGTTTAATCATCAATCTACCTCTTCATGTTATCCCAGCAATAATGACCACGAAGGTCACTTTACATTTTAGTGCTTCCAGGATGAATAGAGAAGGTAGAGCTATGAGATTCATCAATCAGTTCTTTCTTTATCTACAGAATAGATGGAACACATAGTATTGTATGAAATTTAAATACACATTCTTGATCAATAATGAAATCCGAAAACTTCTCATCATTCACAGCCTCAAACTTCTCCTACAAAAAAAGATCTTTTTTAGCATTCATGATCCTCTCTAGTAATGATGTTTGAGAAATCATTTGGGATAGGGTTGATGATTTACCTTCGCATACAATTCCCATGACCAGCTTTACTAAATACTTAATCAAGGGATCTCCAAGGATCCTCATTGTTTCCAGAACAACAGGGTCATTCCGGCTTAATGCATCCACGACATTGTTTTCTCTTCCAGTGTGATAATGAATTGAACAGTCATATTCTTTAATAATCTCCATCCATCTCCTTTGTCTAATGTTCAATTATTTCTGCACGAAAATATACTTTAAAATTTGGTGTTCGGTGTATACATCACATTTCTCCCCATAAAGATAGTGCCTCCATATCTTTAGAGAAAAAACAACTGCCGCTAGTTCTAGATCATGCGTAGGATAATTCTTCTCATTAATCTCCAACTGTCGAGATGCATATGTAATGACCTTGTCATTTTTGATGAGGACGCACCCACCCCCTTTTAGAGATGCATCGCTTAAAATAATGAATCCTTCTCTGATAAGGGGTAGTGTTAACACATGTGTTGTAACCAATATATTCTTCAGCTCTTGGAAAATTTCCTCTCATTCCATTGTCCAGATGAATATAACCGCATTTTGAGTCGACTTGGTTAGTGGATTAGAAAGCCATGAAAAGTTTTTCGCAAACCTCCTATAACATCCTGATAAACTGAGGAAACTACGAATCTCAGTTACTATTGATGGTTGACGACACTCCTCTACAACAATTTTCATTGCAGGGTCAACTGAGATTACTTCATTGGCTACTATGTGCCCCAAGAAAGCCACTTGTTGTAACCAAAACTCTCACTTGATGAACATTCCAAAGATCCTATCCTTCGGAAGAGTTTTCAAAATTACCCTCAGATGATCTTCATGCTCCTCATGAATTTTTTAATATATAAAAATATCACCAATAAAAAATACCAAAAATTTATCAAGGTAGTACTTAAATACTCTATTCATCAAATCCATGAAAATAGCAGGAGCATTAGTCAAGCCGAATAGCATAACAATAAATCACAATGCCCATATCTTGATCTGAAGGTAGTATTTTGAATATCTCCCTTCTTCAACCTCAGTTGATGAAAACCATATCAAAGATCAATCTTAGAGAAGAATTTTTCCCCAAAAAGTTGGTCAAATAAACCATCAATTCTTGGAAGAGGGTATTTTTTCATCACTGTGATCCCATTCAGTTCTCCATAATCGATGCATAGTCGCATTGATCCATCCTTCTTCTTCAGAAAGATAACTGGTGCTCTCCAAGGGGACACACTCAGTCGAATAAACCTCTTCTCCAAGAAGTCTTGGAGTTGTTTATTTAACTCATATAGCTCCACATTTACCATTCCATACGGCGTCTTTTATATATTTTGAGATCCAGGTATGAGTTCAATGGATGACTCTACCGCTCTTTCTGGTGGAGGTCAAGGTAACTCCTCAGGAAATACGTCCATGTATTCCTAAAAAATAGGCACATTTTCTATTTGTATACTCCCTTTTCCTTCTTCGTCCTCACCAATTAACTCCATAAAGATGGAAATATGAGGTGCTTCTAGACAAGGATATGGTCGGGATATCTCTCCTTGGAAGATAATTAAAGGTTGTTCATTCAAGACTATTGAGATTTACTTACTTCTGCATTTGAACATAGCATTATACATTGAGAGCCAGTACATCCCTAGTATAACGTCGAATTCCATCATGATAATGACTACTAGATTTGTGATAAGATTGTGCTCACTAAAGTAAACACTAGAGTCTCTAAACACTATTGATGTGTAGATAATCCCACTTGGAGTCTTGACTAACAAATCTACCTCTAGAAGTTTGGGGATTGATTCTATATTCTTTGGAAAATTGGAGGAAATAAAGGAATGCATCGAACAAGAATCAATCAATGTACTGGCTAGTTTCGAGAGGACAACAAGAGAACCTGCTACCACATTATTCGGAGCTTTGACTTCAGTTGTTGTGATAGAAAAAGCACAATCTTGCTCCCTTGGCCTTTTCTTAGGTTGATGGTGATTCCCCTCCACTGCCCTCGAATTTGGACAGTGATTTGAAAAGTGCCCAAGCCATCCACACTTGAAGCATTGGACTACGGGTAGGGCCAGAACCGTCTTTCCTCAATCGTTAGTGTTGGGAAGCTGAGGCTTCACATCACTATGACAATTCCTAGCAATATGTCCTTCTCTTCCACACTTTTATCACTTATCACATCCGATCAAGTAGTTCCATGAATGCTTCTTCCAATATTTATTGCATGTGGCATGATACATTTTATTTCCACCTCTTTCCTAATCAAAAATTATTCCCAAGCTTAGTTCTAGAGCTCTTTTATTCTCATTAGATTTTTCAGACCACTATGTCTCACCAAACTCAAGTTCGACATTCATAGCACTTCGAACTATTTATTCGTAGCTATCATACTCCCTGTTGGCTAGATTCTTCCACAGATGAGGTCATAGTCCACCAAATAATCTATCATCCTTTCTATTAGGGTCCATGAAAAAGATAGAGGTATATCACGAAAGTCGGGTGAAGTTCATCTCATAGCTTCCGAAAGATTTGTTCTCCTTCTGCTTTAGCTCGAGAAATTCCTTCTCCATTATTGTTCTCATGGAACGAGGGAAATAATTATTAAATAATATTCCCTTGAACTATTCCCGCTCCACATCTTCGATCTCTCCTCTTGGATTTGTGTTTTTGACCAGTGACCATAACTGATCAGCTTCTCCCTCTAGGCGATAAACAGCAAGGGTGACTTTTTCTTATTCCGATCCATGGAGTACAGAAAAGATCCTTTCAGTGGATCTTATCCATTGTTCCGCAACCAATGGTTCAGTCGATCCACTGATGGTTCATGGTATTTGACACATAAAGGGCTCAACAGAATGTTGTTCGCTTCATGGTGAGATCTTCCTCTCAGCATGATTCATGTTATTTCCCATAACATGAGTCAGTTAGTTCATCATGTGCATGAATGTTTCCATTCTGGCTCTCATCGGAGGGCCGTCAGCACATGGTGCATTGCGGTCACCATTTGCATGATTCCTCCTATTGCCATCAATTTTCTAAAAGAAAAAAACATAGTGAGAAACTTGTTTCATTTATGAATATTTTTACTATAAAGGATAATATGTCTTAAAACATCATGCTTAAATTATATTTCTCTATAATTCCTTCATAATGATTCATAAAAAGATTGTGATTAACCAAGAATATCCCCCGGGAGTGTCATAACAAAGAGTGCAACAAGGCACATTATCGTGCACTAGTTCTCATTCGAGTCTAGATCAAAGAGGTGTTTTTGGGTTTTACCCCTATTTACATCTGTGCCAGAGCCGCATCTACTTGCTCGTATCTAGGCAGGGATGTATTTGTTTGATAAACCACTAACTCTATACTCACCAAAATACCATGATGATTTCCAATATTTAAACTTTATATAGGGTTCTTCCTAATGTTTTTAATATGCTAATTTCAATAAATAAGTAAACCATCCTCTGATACCAACAATAACATCCCTCCTTTTTCATTACATAAACTTCCATTACATAATACAAAAACGAGGATATTTAAGGATTAGTGTCTTGGAAACCAGGAACTTAATACAGGAGACCATAAAAAAAATATTCTTAAACACTTGAAAGGATTCTTCATTGTCCATCTTAGGTTCATTATAGCATCTCATAACCTGGAATCATACATCAAATGAAATGGTGAGTAGAAGGACTAGTAAGGGAAACAAGAGAAACATTTTCTATGTGATATTGAGATACATCAATAAAGTAATGATAAATAGTTTTAAGGACTGAGAAAGAGATCATGAGGAATATCATAATGGAAAGAACATGATTCATAATTTGAAGATGTGGCTACAACATTTAACATTGAAAATCATGAACATATCACCAAGGTCCTTCCCCAAGGTGTCATTTGAAATTACCAAGGATATTCACCATGGTATCGTTAAAATTGTAATCTCTAGTGGTAACATCATTACCCAATGCATCAGATCACTATCAGGGCGCAACCTTAAATTTGTATTTATCATCATGTGAGCCACATATATCATCATGAAACATCTCATAAATAACCCACATATCATAAAAGAAACGGGTTTCATTTCATAATCATAACATTTTAAAAACAGCGTTAAAGACATGATCTTTATGTCACATTAATCCCACGACAAAAGAGAGTGGGTTTCATGTATGTAAATCCCAGAATTAAAATAAAACATTTATATATATATGTGAATAATAATATAGAAGAATGATATTTTAGTATACACATAATAAAATAATATAATCAGAGAAACATAGAGAGACATTTTGAGACGAAAATTCTGCAGCCTAACGACTATGTTACAGGGTTTTATAAAATGTTGAAAATAGAGGGGACATGGGTCACCCACTCATAAATGATCCATAAAATAGTATAGGGGAATAATATAATGTTTATAATAACATGGTAATTAAATTTTAAATACATACCATATGAAATGAAAAACATGGAAGGAAGATAAAAATAAGATTTCTCTTAAGAAAATTAGACAGCCTAACAGTGTCACATAAAACATAAAACAATGAATTGATGAGATAAAATAGGGTCCCTAATCATATGAAAAAAATATAAGTATTATAGATATAGATATAATACCTCAAAATAATAAAACGGAACACGAAAGGCTTGACATGAAAATAGATCCTGAAAATGAGAAGGGTGAAATAATCCCTTAAAAATTCGGCAGCCTAATGGTGCCACTTAAACATCCTTAAAATGAATTGATTAGATAAAGATGGGTTATATCATAATATGAACATAAAAATTAATGTAGTATGAATATTAAATAACATCATCCTACTTAAGAACATGGACCATAAAAGAAATGACATACAAGAGAGTACATGGAATGAAAAAGAGAGGTAGGACCCCTTACCTTAAAACGTAACTCTTAAAACTCAAAGGTTGGGACCATGATGGGCTTGAGGGAACCTTGGTGGGACTCCTTGGGAGGTTAGGATACCAGAACATCGTTTAGGGGGATTTTGGAATGGAAAGGACGAGATAATGTCTTGGTATTTATAGGGGAAGTGAGGGGACAAGGCATTAATGGCTAAGGGACACCTCATTGGTGGTATTGGCAAAACCATGGGCTTTACCACTATATTTTCCCATGGTATTGAAACTTCTTACACCCTATACATTATATTACTATTAATAATTCTACCATAATTATTAAATTATTATTACATCCTTAATGATGTCATTAAACACCCAAAACTCTAAACTAAAAATTCACTATTCACCGTAAATTCAACTTTTCCAGAAAAAACCCAAAAATTCATCTTAACATAATATATATGCTCTAAATTCAAAAATGAAATCCATTTTATAAAAATAATTTTCTAAATATTTTAAATTTAATTTTTAAATGAAAAACACAATTCACCTGAAAAACCTAATACTTAACTAATAATTTATGAAACAGTTATTTACCTATATTATTGAATCACATTATTTAATCGAGGTGCCTAAATTATATTAATACTTTATTTAAGTGAGATTACTGATCAATTTAGTCACATTACTAATCTTAAGCATAAAATAACTATTCATAATTTACTATTCACCAAAAATTATGTTGATCTTATTAGACTCTAAATTTCATACTGAACATAACTGTAAAGACCATTTTTTGAAAATCATTACAAATTTTTATTTATTAAGGTTTACATAAATATATTTTTTTAAACTATCCTTTTTCTAAAATTCATCAATAAGATACTTCCTATTTTCATCCGAACATTTGAAAATTTACAAACATCACCAAAGGAATAAATCAAAATTTTATTTATCCCAAAGGATTACACAAAGAAGCTACGGTCTCGTTACATAGCCACTTATAAATCTATCATAAGATCTATGTGTAAGGTGTGCTAAGGTGAGAGAATCTTGGGGAGGATTGGATAACATTTCTGTAGTAGTAATCTCCACTAACATGAACTTCTCCTGTAGGTGACTCCATTGAATATTGACACGATGTAGTTCGGCTTGGGCATGGTCCAAAGCAAAACCCAAAGATGCCACTTCCTTATCAAGCTCTGATAAGTGGGATTTATAAGGTTTGAGTCTACTGGATGAATTCATCGACTCTTCTTTCTTCATTAATCCATTAACATCTCTATTAAATCATTAAGAGTAAATTTAAATACTATTCAAAACATTTGGGTCATTACTGTATCGGGGGTGCCGGGCAGCACGGAACAAGGCATTGGGGGGTGTCGTGCAGGGCGGCTGGGCACCGTGTAGCGCGGTAGGGTGTCGGAAGGGCTTGGCAGCACGCCAGGCGCTTGGGCAGTGCGCCGGAGAGGCACGGGAAACGCGCCGACGAGGCGCAGCAGGCCGTTGGCAGGGTTGCGGAGTAGCGCATGGGGCACGGGTCGGGCGCCGCATGGCCGTCGATGTTCGACCGAATGCATCATGTTCCCTGGGGCGGCGTGCTTCACAGATGCCATGGGTAGCGCAACCTTTGTCGTTGCTGCCACTATTGCCTCTTTATTCTTCACCAAGCCATAGATCAAACAAAAACGTAAAAGGGGGAGGGTGTCTGGTAATGTTATTCGGCCCTCACCCTCTGTGTTTTGAGGGTGATAACATTTGGCTCACAGAGTGAAGAAGAAAGTTCACCAATACATCTCCAATAAGCCCTTATCATTCTCTAAAGAATGAAGGATAAATGATACAATTTAAACAATTATAAACCCCCTACTTTTTATTTTTCAGTGGTCGATCGACGTTCATTGATGGTGTTGTGGAAAGAAGACGATGAAGTCATTCGATCGCCGCGTGCTTCCAATCCCAAGCTGCATCGGCTCATGGAAGATGCTCATGTCGGTTGAGGCTCCAAGGAAGAAGTCGAAGGAGATTGGCGTTCTTCGTTCTTCATTGGAGAAAGCGTAAATCTCCAAGTTATGGGCGTCACATCAGTTTACCTGCTCTTCGTTACCTAGAAAAACCGTCCCAAATCCTACACCCAAGCTCCCTATATATAGAACAGGGGGATAGGTAAGTAACCATCGTGGAATTTATTACAGTTCGTTTATTATGAAACTTCCTAATTTCAACGATGCGGTTACTTAATTTATAAAGGGAGAACAAATTAAATTGATCCACTAAATTAATTGCATGAGAGGTGGCGCACTTAATTTGGAGGATTTTAAGAGGATCCTTGTAATTAGTTTACGCACATTGGAAAAATTAATTGGCATGTGTGTTGGATCAATTTATTGGCACCTGCGTTGGTACAATTAATTGTGCAATGGAGGTCAACAGGTCCTCCCCCATAAAAGAGAGGTTATTCGTCTTGGGTAGTCCCCACGTTGTAACCTCTGGCCAGTGGTTAGGGTGTTGAGGTCCCACCACCCAACTTCCAATGGGAGATTCCGACTAACCGCACACATTGTACATGTTAGATTAAGATGTAAAATAAAGTAAAGTTTTGTAATTTATATTTTTATTATTTTAAATAAAAATCCAAAAACATACTTCCAAAATCATCAGAATGAAACTATGTGAAGGTATCACTATGAAATTACCGACGCAGCAAGTTCAACGGTGCCCTCGTATTTCAATTCAGATCACTTGTTCTAAAGATATAAAATCCTGAACGTACGTTTGCTGAAGATACCTGAAAAAAATTTCGGAAAATTATTATCAGTCACCCTCGACTCACGTTGGTCGGGGATATGCTCTTCCTAGGCGAAAAATGCCCCAAAGAACCCAACGATACTCTCATATTTTAATCTGACTCATCATTTTTGAAGCTATTAATTTTAGAATAAAATAATTGTCATATTATTATTTTATTTTCAGCCAAAAACTAACTTTTTCTGGTGGCCCGTGCCGACCAAAGTTAGTATCTTATTAAATAAAGCATACTCCCGCGTGTTCAGTGATGGTCATGGATGTTTAATCCGAGATACCGTTTGCGAGTTATATGCATTTGAAAAATAAAATAATTTATTTAATGATTTTATTTAGGGTTAAGCCATTTTTGGGATTTTTCACAGGAGGCCTATGCCGACTAAACATAAGTCGCTCCTCGGGTAAACCCGCCATCTGGAGCGCAACAGTGCCCTCATGTTTCTGATCCGAGTAACGGTTTATGTTGTATTCTTCATTTTGAGGAAAACTACTTATGCACATTAATTTAAGCTTAACAAAACATCCAAAATTGATTACGGGCACACCGGCCCTCGGAATAAAGCGCCGTCAGAACCTACAGACTCGTAAAATCCCCATTAATAAAAAAACATTAATAGAATTTAAGGGTCTTTATATTACTATATAATGTTATTATAGTTATACATAACAATCTATCAATGCCTGTACTCCATTTCATCTTTGATTCTCAAGTAGAATGAAAAAAAATTGTCAATAAGAATATGTATCCTTTTATACTATTTTCCCATGTCATGGATCATCCATCCCTTAATAATATTCCCACATTTCCATAATTTTTAATTTTTAATTATTTTTCATCATAAAATATATATGAAACTTGTATAATTTTTTTAGAACCATTAGAAATGTATATATTCTATGAATTTAACACCTTATTGTTAATTTTTCTAAATTAGTCTCCTTTTATATTAAAATATCTAAATTCTATAATGGTTTTTGATCATCTATAGAATATTTTATGATTTTAAATAGTATTATATAGATCATAATATGAATTATACACATGTTTTCATTCAATTAGGGGATATTTAAATTAAGATTATTTTTTTCCTTGAACTGTAATTTTCATTTTAATTGTCAACAGTTCAAAACCTCTAGAATGACTCCTTTGTATGGTTTTATGAGGGGGTTTCCAATCATGATATAGTGAATGTTATTATTCACAAAACAAATCTTGTTCATAAGGGAATCTATGAATAACCACATATCTAGAAAATAAAATATTTATTTATGATTTATGAATTCAAGATGGATATTGTGTAATAATTTTCTATAGGTTCTATTTATGTTCATATGGTGATCAAGTTGTGAGGATCATTAAAAATAAATAAGAGAAGTACTGGTGTGGTGTTTTCATAGGATTTTAAAGAGGACTACATATAAATGAATACTGTCATTGTATGATATGTCATTATTATCACATGAATATTGTGCTTAGTTAATATAGTGAACATTTATTATAAAACGTATAGATAAGGGGTGGTCTTCATGAATACAAATAGCTTTGGTGGAAGGTAATTGAAAAAAAACATAGAATTAGTGGGTGATATCTTTCCCCTTATGTAATATATTTTTATATAAATAATACTATATATAGATAATACAACTGGTATATGATATGATATCTATAAAAAATACCAATGGGTGGTTATTTTAATATTAATTTAGTGAAATTTCCACCACATGGGATTTCATCACTAATTATCTTTATTATTTTTAAAAATTTGTGAATAATTATAGTACTGTTTTGTAGAAAATATGGTTAGGCACTCCTTAGAAAAGGGACATAAAAAATAACATATTCCACAAACATTATTATGAACTAGAATATATATATTTATTTAACTAATATAATATTAATCTTTTTACAAACATTTATTATATTATTGGGTTTATGTACCCCTTAATTTAAACTTAAATTTTTTTTCACAATTTTTATGGTAAAAAATATTGAACCAGTACATCTTTTAAAAACTACTATATCCACCATAGTACCAATAATAGCCAAAGAAATAATATATTTTATCCAATACATATCACTTAATAGATTGTGAAAATTTATTTATATATTATCTAAATTAAATTATTTTATATAATTTTATAAAAATAAAACTGTCTATTTTTCTTAATATATTTTACATCATATCAATTTATTTTCATATGTATTCAACAATTTTATTATTATAATATTTCATATTCATATATCTATTTAAAAAAATTCCAAAATTTATGAATTTTCATATTTAGTAACTATATTCATATATTTCAACTTATTATTATTTTTAACATAATTCTCATTTACATTATGAATTCATGAATCTAGCGAGTTTTACATTTTATTAGCCATAAGATACTTGTCATTTCTCTAATCTGTTACTACTTCATTAACTTTTTAAACTATAAAAATATTTTATCTTTTTTTATGTTCAACATGACCATATTTTGTTGATAATTGGCCATAATATTAGTTTTATATTAGTTAATAAGTTCTATATAATTTTTTTGATATCCTCCTTTAGTGTATAATTCTATTTATTTTTCATGTAATTTTAATTATTAAACTTCTCACAATAATTCATATAATATATCCCTCCTCCCCTATAGGCATGATAAATCCCATTTGTCACATGAGGTATTTTTCTAAAACTCATATTATATATCACAATATTAGAGAGTATAATTCGATATTCCATAAAATCACTACTTATCCACAATTATATGTCAATAAAATTTTATAATCATCACTATATTGAACTTATCAATTCTCATAAAAAGTCAAAAATATATTTCCATTTTCACTTTGTTGGTACTATTCTTCACTTTCACAATAATAAAACTAATCTACCTATATTTATAAGAAATAAATATTCTTAATCAATTTTAAAATTTTATGTTTATCACCCAAATAAGGATAATTCTTGATGCATAATAATAATTTTTACTTATGAGGTCACATTATTGTTGATATTTCAAATTGATTAATAACTTATTTCTTAGACAATAGATACTTTAAAATAAAACTTTATAAACATTAATATATGAAATAAATAAATTTAGTTTATAAAGATTAAAAAATTCCACTTTTCTATATATAGTATATGATACAAAATATGACCACATGATATCAATATGGTCATATGAATCATAATACATAATTTATTTAATGCCCCCATTATAATTATTCTTTTTAAACTTGGATTAAACGACATTTCTGAGTGGAAAGATGAAAATTAAATATTTTTATTTGAGAATAAATAACGTAAATGTGTTGAGAGGGAACCTAATAAAGTACTAACCAAACAACATGGTTTATGATTAATAATGAATCACCTAATTATTACAAAATAATTTTAAAAATTTAGCTTCATTAACCCTATGATGACCTATACGTTTCCAATATAACAATTACATATTTTAATATTAATATTCAAAAAAATTAACAAATAAAATCACATGAACTGTAATTTTTTAGTGTTATTGGATACTATATACATAATATTCATATTTAATGAAACATATTCAACATATAACATAATGAACTTCCCTTTTTCACTCTTTTTTAAATATACCATATTTAATACAATTCATCCTAACCACGGGAAATGAATCATATGAAAGGTTGACTTCAGATAATCAGTAAGGGTAAAAAAGGGAGATATCATTCTATGATCATATAAATGTATAAAATAACCATAATGTGATGATATCTAGAAAATAACATAAAAATTTCATACACATCCTATAATATATCATTAACATGAGTCATAGAATAATTCATTATAATACAAAAAATCATGGCCTATAAGAGTCTAAAAACATCATAATTTATGAACTGTAATATAATGTCATAAATTTGTGGCATCGACATAGGTAAATGAACTATATCAATTGTAAATGTTAACTACCAAAGCCATCAAACATAATGAATGAGGCCTCAAAACTAGATTCATATTGTTGATCAAGACTGTCATCCTATTTCCGATTGTGTATCATTATACGTGTCATTTTTTCCGTTATCTTATCATGAGATATAAATCACTATCAAATTCAATTTATAGAGATATATATCATGTAGATCCTTGATTATAACATGACCACATCCATTTTTAATAACAAAACCACAATCCTTGTTTATAAATAACCACTATTATGTATTGAAAACCATTAATAAGTTCATTTCAATATAATAAAATAGTCCTTTTATAAATTCCCATGAAATGAAAATGGATTTAGAAAAATTTAATCATAGAATAACATATAAAAAATAAATTGGTCTCACAATCATATCATCAATTCATCATTAAAAAATCTATATAAAATGAAATGATTTCATATAGATTATATAATTATAACATTAAACCATACGGAGAAAGAATGAGAATGTCAAAATTGGATAAAATCATATTAAACTAATTTGATACATAAAATTATGTAATTATAGATGTAAAATGATTTTGATGGATCACATGGAACACTTCTTGTTGAAAATATTCCTTACACTTTGAAAATCACTTTTTAAAACTAATATTTATTAGATATTTTTCAAAATTATTTTCATTGAAACTAAAACAAGGAAAAATATAAATTAAGATTTATATAATTGATGATTCCAAATAGTGGAGAATACTGTAAATTTTAAACATGTGAAAATAGATATTCCATTCACATTTTGGTAAATTGAGAAAAGGGAATTATTTGAAAAAATACATGATGATTATTTTTTATTTTAAAAAAATGAAAAGATGGGTCAAACATTATATAAAGATTTAATTTAACATAGAAATCTATATTTCACATTTTTTAATAAAACATGTGTTGGATTCTTTGTTAGCTAGTTATTTTAATAATCACAAATCTTTCCAATTTACAAATCTTGATAAATCACATATTATGTTATAACTGTATATATTAATTTCTATTAATATTTATAAGTGAATAAATTATGTCACATGGTACAATACATTTCAGTATGTCAATAAATTATGTATATTTGTGTATCAATATTTTTATATGTGTATATTTACATGAAATTATAAATTTCACATTATCCAGTACTATTATGTATAATATACATACTTTCTATATTTTTCAATGTCTCTAACACCGATTTGTTAAAATGAGTCACTGATGTGTGACGCATCGATGAGGACTGACCGATCGAAGAAGAGATATATATAGGACTCACTTATAGAACAAATGTCACACCGATGGACAAGTCACTGATGATCAGTCACATCGATAGGTGAATCCACAATGGGAAATGCACAGATAGTTCAAAGAACTCACCATTGGATGAATCACTAATGGGAGACAGACCGAAAGATCAAAATGATTCAATGATGAAGAGTCACCAATGCCCTGACAGACAGATTGTACAAATGATTCATTGATTCCGAGAGTCACTGATACTGATGAAAATGACTCAATGTTACAGAGTCATCGATACTGATGGACTGATGAAAAAGACTCATTGATACTTATGACTCACCAATAGTCATAAAAACTATTTTTAATTTATTAAATCAACATTATATGTAATATTGACATTTTAAAAAAGTAATGTTACTGACATTAATTATTGAAGTTGGTTTAATATTTAGAGGAAATTACGAGGTACATGCTTGCGTGGTGATTATTATGTATATTGGACCTTTAAGAATAAAAGGATAACATGATGGATCATTCAAAATACACACAAAAGAGTAGAAAGAAAAGAAAACCCAAGAACTCTTTCCACTATCAAGCATACTTCCAAAACCCATGAACTCAAAAGGATGATCAAACTAGGAGATTATGAAATATATCTAAACCTGATAAGATGACCTGAACATCTTCCGGACAAGAATCTTAACATCCCATTCTTATAGGTGCCAGAACATAGAGGTTATGGAACTCTGTTTTTTATTCAACTTCCAGAAGAGGACTCAAACATCATTTCAACTACATCAAATGTGTCCAGAGATAATCCACATAACCCACAGAGCATAATAATCCATAGTCTATATCTTTAGATATATTGTGGTTCTTTATTTTCATTTCAAATAAGTGTTTTTATCTCTCTGATACACACACACTCACTCTTGTGCATAATAGAAGGATACTTGTTATCCCAAATCTTAAACTCTATTTTATCCTTTTATATCACACATAGAATAGTGGAAGAGGGATTTTTACTTGTTTGTTGTTTTTCCCACAAAAAAATATGGTTGAGTTCAAGGGTGAGGTAGAAAAACTTATGTGTTGTTGTGAACCCAAATCCAAGGTGTTGATGAAAAATGTTTATTAATTTAAACAACTTGGAGGTAGGTGATCACCATGTGGAGAGGTCTATGTCTTGACTTGATATTTAACCACTTGTTTTAAATTCTATTATTCCTATTGTTATTGTCATTTATTATTTTTTATAAATAAACTCATTCAAATAACGTCGAACTCTAATATTTATTATAGCATGTTTTTATAATAGATTTCAAATAGTCGGTTAGTTTATAATGTTTTATTAATCATTATGTTATTATAGTTGAGAACTAATCTATCACTTGAGAAATTAATTGATCATTCCAGACTCATAAAAATTATCTAAAAAAGTACATGGATTATATTTTTAATTAAGGGAAATTTTCAAAGAATCAATATTTAGAAGTAATTTTTATAGGGACTTAAGTCACCTCAATATTGATTACTCTACTCTAACCAAAAATTTTTATCAGAGGGATTTAGGAATTTCTAATTCTTCAATTATTTTTGAACATTTTTTAACTGTGATTGTAGTTGTATTTCAATGATAATTTTTTTGATAATACTAAATTTTTATCCCTTTGAAATTATTTTCAAATTTATATTATGATCAATATATTATAAAGAGATTCTATGAATAGTCCACATTTTTTTAATGCAACATATTTTTCTCAGTGGACTCTTAAAATGAAAACACATTTAGGAAGCATGAGACTTGAAATATTTGCTACTTTTTAATGTAAATGTACACTCCTTGATAATGCAAGAAACACATGGGATGCAGAAACAATGATATCCAATAAAAATAACTATAATTCCATGAATTCATTATACGGAACACTAGAAAATGATGAATTTAATCACATTTAAACCTATAAAACTACTCATGAGATTTGGGAGGCATTATATTTTTCCTATGAGGGAAAAATTAATGTAAAAGAGAAGAGATTAGATACATAGAAAATTAAGTATGACAATTTTAGAATAATGCTCGATGATTATATTTATTGTATGTATCCTATGTTAAATGAAATTCTGAACACCATGATTTCATTAGAAAGGGCTGTCACAACAATGGAGAAGATCATGGGGATTTTATGATGCTTACCATATAGATCACATGGGACATCCGTATCCATAAGAGAATCATGCGACATTGAAAAAATTCTTTTCAATGAAATAATTAGAGAATAAGTTATATATAAATAATAATTAATGGTGAATAAATAGGAGGAAGAGAAAAATAGAAAATCTATATCCTTCAATACTACTACTTATAAAATCAATTACAAAGAAAATGTAGTAGCTTCTGTTGAGAGCACAAGTAGTGAATAATAAGCTTCAAAAATCTATAAGGAAATGGCCTAACTGGTCATGAGAGTTATAAAATTTAAAAAATTGAATTTTTTTTCTTCACAAAAACAAATTATAAAAGTTGATATGGCTAGATAGGAAATAGGAAATTGGAATATAAAAATCCTTTAAAATAATTATAAATTGTTTTTTATGAATGAAAATTGAGAGGGAATGTCAAAGTTGACTATCTTAAACTAATATATAAATAATATGTGAGTATAATTATATTAAATATAAGAAATAAATGAAGGCCACATGGTGTTCATCTGAGGATAGCTCCAGTGAATCTGCTTCTTCTAGGAAAGAGAAATAAGAAATTGAAAATATGTGATTTATGAATAATACCTCGTATGTAATCTTTTCCTCTATTTTACTTAATGACTATTATTATAGAGATGAATATGAATATGAAAATATTACAAATGATTAACTATTTGTGTATGAAAATATTTTATAATATACTTCTAATGAATTAACTGATAAGTATTAATCATTAAATAAACTGAATGCACTCCCACCCAATTTCAAATCAGAACATACTCTTGAGAAATTGAAAAATAAACAACTATTAAAGTAAAATGATGACCTCAATTTATCTAATGATCAATTAAAGTAACATATAAAAAAGTCTACCAATGGGGAAAACATTCTCAGTTACTTGGTAAATATTAAGCTCCAAGGTATAATACAGGAATTAGATATCAACTAGGAAAATGAAATATATCTAAAACACATTTTATAACTAAATAAGTAACATCTTATTCTATGTAAAAAAATCATGATTTTACAAAAAGTTACAGTTCTGAAAAATCGTTTACTTCATCAATTTTTTCTGGCTCCAATAAAGGTTATTTTTGAAATATATTACCTTCAACACATTGGAAACCCAGAAGATAATTTTTCATTCCAAAATCATTTATTACTAATGTTCCTAGACCCAGAAAAATATGGCTAAAAAATCATTTCTTAGATTGATTTTTTGTAGGTAAACTACCTAAAGATTTATTTTAGAAATATTTGGTTCTTGGACAGTGGATACACAAGTCACATGATTGGATAACACTCAATATTCAAGAATATCCTTATGATTGATCGAGGGAATGTCACATTTGGTGACAATGGTAAAGAAAAAATCTTCATCTTAGGCCATATTGGTGACCTTACCTGTATTTCAATTTTCAATGTGCTCTCTGTTAATGGATTAAAATATATCATACATAGAATATATTAAAATTATGATGATGGATTTAATTTCAAATTTTAAAATTATTCATTCCATGTTTTTATGCCTAAAACAACTTTGTATTTATTTCTCTCAGAAATGATAATGTATATGCTATAAATTTATACACCCTCACATCACATAAGGTTTCTTACAAAAGTTCCTTTCACAAAGAGCCTCGGATCTGACATAGAAGAATAATATATTATAATGTACATTCCAATAAGAAATTATCCAAAAAATTATTTAAGAAAAATCCAAAACTATAGTTTCAGACAATAGAGTTCCAATCCATGTCAAAAAGGAAATAAACACAATATATCTTTAAAACCAACGAAATAAGTTACAACATATCAACCTCACGAGTCTGTTCACATAGACGTGATTTTACTATCTATAGTTTCATGTGTCAATGGGAAGTACTGGGTTTATGTTCTTGTAGATGACATCTATAGGTATATTTGGAACTTTTTTCTTATCCCAAAAAGTTAATCTTTCTCTATTATTAGTATGATTGATAGGACTATATAAAATCATAGTGGACTTAAAATTAAATCCTTATGAAGTGACCATGGTCATGATTTTTAAAATTAATAAATTGAATTTTTTTCTCCCAAAATGGATATATTCACAAATTCTCTACCCCATGGACACCTAAATAGAATGGTTGAGTAAAAAGAAAAATAGAACCCTATAAGAAATTGCTTGAAATATTCTAAATTAATATGACTTACTAATTTATTTTTGGGATGACTCTCTTAGTACGTCATCATATGTAATAAATAGAGTCTTAACTAGACATATCATTAAAAAACATTTATCAGTGTTTGAATAATAAGAACCTAAGGGAAAATATTTTTAAATGTTTGGATGTAAAGTTTATATTCATAACACTAAAGATAATATTGTTAAATTTTCCTCCAAAAGTGATGAAGGAATATTCCTGGGATATTCAACATCATGAAAATACTATATAGTTTTTAATAAAAAACAAAATGTGTGGAAGAATATTTACATGTCAAATTTGATAAAACAAATCCACATAAACATAATACCTTTCTTGAAAATAATGAAGATGATATTTCCAATATGAACATTAATGAAAAATCCACTAACCATCCTAGAATGGAATATAATAAAACTTCCTATTCTTGAAATTCCCCAAAATCATGTAATTATGAACCAGAACCTAGTGATGATCCATAAATAAAAGGTATAATTTTACAAGACTAACTAGAACCCTTAAAATACATCCCATGGTTATTTTAGTTGGAGATTTAGGTGGAGGAACTGAAACTACCGATTCCATGGGAAAACAGGTTGAACTACAATAATTCATGTAACAGATTAATCCTAAAATATTATTGATGCAATCAATGATGAAATTATGTGGATGGATATGGAATAAGATCTTAATCAGCTTGATGGAAATAAATTCTGGAGGCTTATTGATACACCAAAATATACCATAACCAGAAGAACTAAATTGGTAATTAGGAACAATGTAGATGAATCTGTAAATATAGATATAAATAGAGATATATTAGATAAACAAGGATATAATCAGAAAGAGTGAATTTTTTATGATGAGACCTTTGCACCATTATAAATACTTTATATTCATACTTTCTTTTGTAGAACAATTAGATTTCAAACATTATCAAATGGATTTCAAAAGTGCATTCTTAAATCGTTATGTAATGGAGGATGTTTTTTTATTAATCCCCGTGTTTTATAAGTCCACATTTTCCAATTCATGGTTTCAATGTATCTAATAATTTATATTGATTGAAAGATTCTCCAAGAGCTTAGTATGATAGGTTAAGTAACTTTCTCATTATTAAGGGTTTTACAAAAGGAGTTAAAGTTCATAATTTATTTATAAAAATAATTTATAAAAATGTTTTAATTTATCAAATATATGAAGATGATATTATATTCGGATCATCTAAAAATTATGCATGTAATTATTGTTCCAAAATGATGAAAAGTGAGTTTGAAATGAGTTTGATGGGTGAACATAAATATTTTCGTGGAATTCAAATAATTCAAAACAGATATGGTATTATTTTGAATTAATGTAAATATAACAATGATCTTTTGAAAAGATATAGATTTGATGGAATTTAGAATACTATAACACCTATGAGTTCTACATGTTTGTTGTATCTTCATTTAAATGGGAAATCTTTTGATCAAACTACTTATAGAGGAATTATTGGGAGTTTTCTTTATTTAACTGCTAGTAGGACATACATCATTTTTGGTGTTTATATGTCTGCAAGTTTTCATGTAAAACAAAAATATTCACATTTAAATTTTGTCAAAATATTTTTGAAATAACTATAAAATAAAACTAATTTAGGACTTCTCTACCATAGAGGAAAACATTGTGATATGGTTCTTTATTCCGATACATACATTTGTGGTTTTATGTTAGATAGAAATAGAATATCTAAAACATGTCATTTTTTGGGATTGTCACTAATTTCATGTTGTAGTAAAAATAAATATTCGGTTGTATTAAAATTTTGCTGAAGCAGAGTACAATGCTGCGGGTAGTTGATGTGCACTAATTTTGGGGATGAAACACACTTTATTAAACTGTGTATTTTAATTCAAATATATCTACATAAATTGTGTAAAAAAAATATATTGACATTTTTAAAAATTCAGTTTCTCATTCTAGAACAAAACATATTGATTTAAGACATAACTTTTGAGAGATCGTTATAAGAAAGGTGAATTAACTCTGGAGTTTATTGGAACTCAATATCAACATACTGACATTTTTTCCAAACCCTTATTCTCTAAGATAATGAGCTACATCAGAAATGAACTTGGAATAGTAAATACCTAAAGACTCCATGTCCATATACCTTAAAAACTATCTTTGAATGTCACACAGATCATGTGAAACCGATCATGTGAAACCAGTCATGTGGAACCGATCAGTGTGAAATTGAACGTCTAAAAAAGGTCAATGTGAAACAAATTACACTGAAACTTATTATTGTGAAACAAATCCTGTGAAACTGATCATGTGAAACTGATCATGTGAAGCCCATCATGTGATATAAATTAGGTGAGACTAATACCAATAGAGTGACAAATATATATATAGGGACCTTTCAGTAAATTTGTTTTTATGTATCATATAATTATAATGAGACATTTTCTTATTTTTTACTTTCCTATTATTATATTTTATATTTTTACATTGTATAATCCTTAAATCATATAATTATGTTTATCCACGCTAATTTTACACTTGAATCATTCAATACCCTCATTACCTTTGACCTTTCGACTTCTTTCTTCAATCCCAACTCATTAGAATAGCGAGGAAAAATCATGCGATGGATTGACAAAGTGAATCACATATGACCAAATTCTAGAATAGAGAAACATGTAGTGTTGTTGGTTATGTGAAACTATATTTCAGAATCCGCATAGTAACACCTAAAAAAGAAGTTTTTTCCTAATGTTTGTAGTTGATAATGTTGATTTTTTTGAATGTTTTGGAATCAAATGTGTGGATTAGCTGGTTTCCAGAGAATGAGATACCGTTCTATCCCATGTTGGTACAACAATTTTATCTCAATTTGAATGTTTTATTGGTTCAAACCATGGTGATTCAGATGTAATCTATGGTAATGGGAAATGATATTTTTTCTTCTTCAATGGAGTGGGATGAATGCTTGAAAATTCCGCATGAGGGCATATTTGATGAATACCAGGGAAACATTCCCCTGAATTCAGATAAATTTTATTATGAAAATGCAATGCAATAGTTGACAAGAAAAAAGGATTCATGGAGGCTAATAAACTAAGAATTATATGAATATCCCATAATGATATTAAAATTTATCCGACACTAAATATTCCCATGGAATAAAGATTTTCTACCTTAATGTATCAGGATGTATTCCAGATTTACTCGTTGAGGAATAATGAGAAAGTGAATATGTGTAGGTATGTTATCTTACAAACTTGATAAATGATCAAACCATCTCAAATAGAAACATTTCTATATTATCTAAGGATTATTTATGCTATGTTAGAGAGTCTAGGATGTGTGGAGGATAAAGATGAGGTGATTACTACTTGAAGTGGCTTCTTCCTGCAAAAAAAACCTCAAAAAAAGATGAATATATTTTAGAATCCATCGAGTATAATCAAGGTTGATGATGAGGAAAAATTATATGATTATTATAATAAAATAAATCATCCTACCAGACCAAGGGATCAAGAAGACCCAGGTCATAAACTTGGTGAGAAGGTTATGTATTCAAATGAATAACATGTTGATCCAGGGATGCATAGTGGAGTGTAGTATCTTATATATGATAATAGTGACCCAAATATCACTGAAATCCTTTAAGAAATGTTATATTGAACTTTATGTCCACCATTATAATTACCTTCTAATGAACCATTACTATTTGATGATGTGTAAGATACAACTCTCCCATGAGTTGATGTTTATAAGAGCACGACTGATGATGATGATGATGAGGAGGAGGATGAGGATGAGGAAGATAAGGTGGAGGATGTGGATGATGAGGATGATGATGGTGAGCATGTGAGTAAATCACTAAAATATATACAAGATTTAGTTAGTTTAAGTGGGGAGTCTATGCATATAGGTGATGATGAGGGTGTTGGATATGATGATTTTGATCTTGATGGATAGCTCTATGTTGATGGGTTTGATCATAATGATAGATATGTTAGAAATGTGTATGGACATTACCGCCCTTATGATGCTGATGGCGTCATTCATGAACTTGCAGATATTATCACTGGAGGTCAAGTGGATGAAGTTAATGATTATATTTTAACTATTCCTTAGAATGAGTGAGAGTCTCATGGGAATGGTAGTTAAGAAGAAGAAGCATGAGTTGAGATTGTACGTCAACATAAAAATGGGGGATACCCTCAATGTAGAAGAGTGAGAATTAAAACTATGGAGCCTATGGATTTGACATGTTCTGTTGAGTAGAATAGAGATCCTGGATATATCATATTTGGGATTGATTATGGTTCACATGAAGACATGGTAGCTTCACCTTCCTTTCCCACAATTGATGAGCCTGTTATACCTTCAGTGAATTGTGACTATGTCACCAAGTATTCTCTTAAACAAATCAAGGTTGATGTGTGTGAATCTATGAGGTCTTATATTGGAATCATAAATGAAGCTTCAATATCTGGGAATATTTCAGAGGCAGATGCTTCTCAGATTTCTAAAATTATAATTTAGAAAATATAGAAAAATAATATCAATAAATCTGATACCATAGTGAGAAATACTTTATTACTCAGAGAGTATGTGAAGAAAATAAATAATCAAAGTTTTTCATTATCCAATAATTTAATAACTACTCATGGTGGTGTTATGTAGGTTCATAGGAACTTTGTAACACATCTATTGAATGTAGATTTGAAAAAGATGCTGGAGGATCCGAGAAAGATGATTTCTAGAGCATCTAGTTCTGCTGTTTCCAATCCTGAAATTAATATGTGGTCCTTTAAAACTTTTATAAGAGAAGATATTAGTTCCATTCAAAATGACTCTGATAAAGAAACCCTTGTAAAATTTAAAATTAATAGTTACCATGTATATAATATGGTGATACAATGATCAAATGAGGCAACTTCTATTCAAAAATAGATCAAGAACAATGTGGACAGGTATATTTATAAAATTTAAACACAAAATTATTTGAATAACATCATTAAATACTTGGCTCAGAACTATAAGATACAACTAGTGATAGAGGAATTCAAGAAGAAAGCGATCAAAATGAAATATTTTACACAAACATTAGATAAGTTCATGTAAAACTAATAGGATTTTGATAAGGCCATTAAGTATGTGGTTGAAATAATCAATAACTATATTATTCTTTTGATTCGCCTCCTACATGTACAATATGAAGCTATAGTGGTCCATATAGCTACATCTGTTAGACCTAGTTCTCTGCCACCTGATCAAATGAAAATGACTCAAGCATTATCTCATATCAGGCTAGTGATCCAAGTGTAACCTCCTAGTCATGTTCTGTCAGAGTATAAACCAAGTCTTACATCTACTATTAATACATGCATTTCTTTAACAAGTGTCAGCATTCGATCATTCCTTCCAACATCCACAACACCACCTTATGAATCCTCTATTGACCCAATAGACAAATGGATGTCTCCAAAAATTCCCAATCCATATCTATGCATCATTCTTTGATACGTATCGGTAATATTTTAATCAGTGTCATTTTATGTTTGTACTATTTTTAAAATTCATTAATATAAGTCTTCGATCACCGTATTTCATGTTCCATTGTATTATTTTTCTTACTAATTTATGTTTTATTTCACATTTTTTCTAATCCCAATATGGGGGGAAATATATTTCAAGAAATATTAACCAAATGGGAGAATAATTGTAGAATAGAAAAGATGGCATGTAATCTATAGAGAATATATATCCCAACTCTGATATAAATAACTAAGAGTTCTCTAATACATCATTCTATGGGGGAGCATGAAAGTGCACTGATATAAAAACGTTATATATATTGTATGGTACAATTATTGATGGGTATATTAAAAGGAAAGATATTATGGTTATATTGAGAGTTCACAGTAACTGTTGGTATGCTAAACCAAGTCATTTTTTTCATTAGCATGTTGTATAACTCCTTCATGCCATGATTTTTGATTATGAAAAATGGGGAGATTGTTGGACCCTTTGTGATATATTTGTTTTAATAATCACAACGCATGAAAATTTAAAAATTATGCTAATTAAAATATTATGTTATAGATAATGATAATCATGTCTGTGAATACATATAAGTGAAAAAATTGTGTTACATGGTATAATACATTTCAATAAGTCAATAAATTATGTATTTTTTTGTTTCAACACATTTATAAGTGTTTATTTACATAAAATTTTGAATTTACCCTTATCTAGTAATATTATTTATAAGACACACACATTGTATGTTTTTCAAAGACTCTGACACCAATTGGTCAAAGGAGTTACAAATGGATGACTCATCGATGAGGACTCACTGATTGAAGAAGACACTGATGAAGGACTCACTGATAGAATAAACGACACAATGATAGACAAGTCAATGATGATCGTTCACACTAATAGGTGAATCACAGATGTGAAACATAGTGATTGTACAAAGTACTCACTAATGGAAAACTCACTGATGAGAGACACACCGATAGTTCAAAAGGAGTCACTGAGGATGACACACCGATTCCCAGACAGAACAACTGTAAAAATGACTCATCGATTTCCAATGTCACCAATACTGATGAAAATTAATCATTGATAAGAAGTGTCATCAATGATGATAGACAAATGATAATGACTTATATGTACTTGGGACTCACCAAAATTTATAAAAATTGATTTTAATTAATTAATTAAAATTTAAATCTAATGGTCATATTTAGACAAATTAATGTAGTTTGTAAGATATTTTGATGATTGTATGCGGTAAATTCATGTGGGGAGATCATTATTTATGTAGGAACTCATAGGATAAAAGAATAACAAGCTGGACCATTCAAAATGAACACAGAATATTAGAAAGAAATTAAAACACAAGAACTCATTCAACTCTTGAGAATACTTCCAAAACCCAAGAACTCAAAAGGAAGAACATATAGGGAGATCATCAAATCCATCTAAACCTACTGATATTACATGAAAATCTTCCAGAAAATAAGATGAACATCTCATACATGGAGAAGCTAGTACACAGTGGCTAAAACACACTATTTCGTAGTTAGCTTCTATAAGAGGTCTCGATATTTTTTTCCACTGCATCAAAGGAGTCTAGAGTTACACTACTTAAAACACAGAGCCTTATAAACCAAACTCTACATCATTAGCTCTATTGTGTTCATTTATTTACATTTTATAACACTGTGTGTATATATTTGTTACACAACCACTAACTAATGTCTATAATTGGTGGACACTTGTTATCCTCAATCTTATACTATATTTTAAACTTTTGAATTACATGTAGAACTATGGAAGAGGTCGTGTGTGACTTGATACATTTCCCCCCAGGAATAATTGTAGTTGAATTCATGGGTGAACTAAATAGCATTATTTTTTGTAGTGAACCTTGATACAAGGTGTGGATTATACATTTTTTATAATTTAAACGGCTTGGTGGTAGGTGATCACCAAGTGGAGAGGACTATGTATCTGTTTGATACTGAACCACTTGTTTTAAATTCCACAACGCCTATTGATATTTTATATTAATATAGTTATAAAAAAAATTATTCATACAAAGTAAAACTCTAATAGTAATTTTAGAATGTTTTTATAATATTTTTGAACAAGTAGGTTAGATTTAGAAGATATATTAATATTTATGTAACTATAGATCAAAACAAATAAATCTATTGAGAAATTAATTAAACATTAAGGACACTTATAAATTCACAAAAAACTAACTTGGATAATAATTTTTATTGGGGGAACTTTTCAAAGAACCAGTCAATTACAAAAATTGGTATAAAAACTCAATTAACCATCCTCTTGGGTAGTCTACTCTGACCAACAACATGAATATAAAGGAAAATTATTTATTAACAAAAGAGAGAATAATTGATTTTTTAAAGACATTCTGTTGGTCTAAATAATAAATTAATAGTGGAAAATAAAATTAAAATATGTTTATTCTATAAATAATTATTTTTTTAAAAAATAAAATAGATTCTTGAGGGAAATATTATAGGATTTCTTAATTGAAATCATATAAGAAAAAATCACAAGAAATAATGTGATTGAAACATTAATTTTGTTAAAATTTTATATCTTTTGAATAATAAAACTGATTCTAGAAATAATTATAGATAGATAATTATTTCCTAATAATTATCAAGATAAAAATATGGAAATAAATTTTTTATACAAATATAACTGATATAAAGGAATAATGTTGTGTATGAGGATTGTGTACAACAAAAAATAATTTGAGAAACAAATACAATACATGAATTAATTACTATTGAATAATAATCCCCATGAAAAAAATATTAAACTTTAAAATTAATTAGAATAAATAAAATTAGTTGATAAAATTTCCATTTTGGATTTATATACACCTCATAAGGGAATATAGCTTCATATCATAACATATTTCCAAGAGATGTTAATTTTTGAAGAACAATCCCTTAAATTCTTTTGTATCTTTAAAAAAAAAGACCGACAAAATAATAATTTTAAATGAAACATTAATTTTCATGAAAAAAATTATATTTATTATATAACATGTAAAATTGGATTTATATAGACCACATTAATGATTATACATGCATAATATCACATATATATTGAAGGACAAAATTTGATACTAAAATGGCTTTCCTAATTCTCCACAAACCTTTCACAAATTAAAACATCATGTATAGTAAATAGAGGTTTATTGATAATATATTGACTCTTAATAATTATATATTTTATACCATTTATGATTTAGTTATGACCATATATTAACTATTTACTAATAATTACTTGTTAAACTAATGTTTTTACTAATAACAGGTTCTTTTTTCTTGTTTGTCTGGGTTTTGTATTTTAGTTCTATTTTACATTAGCCATGGTTTAGTCATCTAAAAAAATTTATCCTATATACATTAAATATTATATTTTAATAAATAAATAAATATATAATATTAAAAATGAATTATATTGTTCGTGAAGACCGTATCCGTATGTACATATGATTATTGTTTTCATTTTCACGATGGATATAATGAAATGATGCTAAATAATATATCACCAGTATAGAGTCAATATTATTTCATATATATTAAATTTATTAATTAAATTTATCCTTTGTACCTTCGAATTATAATTTAAGAAATGAATCATATTACTTTTTTGAGGAGGAAGTCCTTTGTGGACTCAATTGATGTTATTATATTCCAACAGAATGGATAGTGTGAAGATAAATGTTTTGATATAATTAAAAAATTATATCTATATTATGAATTTAATATATAAAATCTAAATTGATCAGTATATACTTTTTTATGTGGTGGTGAAGGAAAATGGCCAACATTATTTAGATAGGGGGTAGCTTGCTTTACACATGATCAACAATTTTGTTTCCCGTATTATAGAAGAGGTGATGTATTTAATTTATTGAATAAACATAATAATATATAGATATATGTTATTTAAAATTTTAATTATTTTAGAATTATTATGAAATTAATGAAATTGGTATGGGAATAATTATATGTAACCTTTTTAGTTAAGACAACTACCATCACAACAAAAATCTCATTTGGATAACTTATTATGAACCAGTGGATTAGTCATTGGGGAATATCATTATCTCTATAACAGTGAAAGGGAGGCAGGGGAGGTTTCATGGTGGGGTTTTCACTATCCAAATTTATTATGAGGATTTAATAACTAAGGGTAAGGGGTCACCTTTTATAATTTATGAGATGTGGAATTCTTTACGATATGAAAAATTATTCGTTAATGAGAATTCACTCTAATTACAAGTGCGTCAAAATTTTACCAAAAATTTTTTTACGTGATTTTATTTCCCAGAATCACCTACAGAAGAAAAAAACATGTTATAAACATTTTATTCTTTATCAATTGATTTTACACAATATAACCATTTGATGCTTCCATATGGTAACATGTATTTTTTATGTACCTATGTAATTAACCGTTTAATATTAAATTTAAAATGCTCCATATGAAATAAATTATTCCCAATGATTATATATTTAACCATATTTATTAAAAAATATATTATAAACATGATGGAAATAAATTTTATGACATGTATATGTAACATTAAAAACATCATTTTAACATTAAGAGCCATAATTCGTTTAAAATATTATGAATAAAATAAAATTTTTAATAATTGTATATTATATATTATTTTGATTCCAATTATATAATCAATTTTATAAAAGATAATTTATTGAATATTAATTATTTAATTCAAAATAAAACATAGACATGATGAAATGAAGGTTTTCCAAAGAGAAAAGTTTTATAAGTATAAAAATATATATGATAAATAATTAACATTAATTGATTAAAGTTATCTAAAATGAATTACTCAAAAAATAATTCAAATAATATTACTTTTAAACCATTTTTAAATATAATTTATCAACGTAAATAATTTAATCAAAAAGATTTATTCAATAAAACATTATTTTCAGTATTAAATAAAATATTAATCTTTTCAGAAAATTTTCAATTATTAAGTATATGTTAATTTGGAAAATTTTATTTCAAAAATAAAAATAATTTTATAAAAATTCATTTTCTAAATGTTTAAAAATGGTAGTTTTATAATAATTGTGCATAACATGACAAAACCTATTTTTAGAACAAATACATTTTTTATTTATAAAACTATTTTAATTCATATCATATATGTCGGAAAACATATATAGGAATGACTAAAAAATTTATTTATTTTAATATATATATACAACTAAATTCATTCAGCAATGGAAACTAATAAAATTTATTGTGGGAAACAAATTAATGCAGATAAAAATAAATTTTTTATAAATACATTTCATTTACAACGAAATGACTTTTTTATTTAATTTATATTAAATTTTTAAAAAAAAATATTTTAAAAATGTCCATACTATATAATTATAATAATTTATTTATCCCAATTCATAAACAAAAAATTAACCAATAATTTGTAATGTTCTTGAAGAAATATTAATTTTAAAAGTGTGTTGTGGTTCTCCAAAAACATTATTGCGTATAACAAATGATATTAAATGAATTATTCTTATTTGAAAAGTATATTTAAAAAAAAAACTGTTGTTACAATATAAAAACCATAATTGTATTTCATCATTCCAATTTTATCAAGATATCGATAAAAAATGTTCTGTCATTTTAAAATTCAATTGTAGAAAACCCACATCATAAAACGGTAATAAAACATTATAAAAAATAATGGAAAGATAAATATAAAGGTCATCTAGAATAACACATAAGAATGATTCCGAATAGAAAAATATTATTTGTAAGTGATGACATTGAAAAGGATGAAAATTAATACCCATTTATCATTGATAACAAGGAAGTTAATTTTCATGAAAAATTTGACTACCAAAAAATAATCATCCAAAGACTTGGGGGGAAAGAGTATTAATTCATTAGATCTTATAATAATAGGTAATTTTTTTCTAAATTTAGTTTTACTATTATCAGGATTCCTTGAAATATTAATATATAGAAAATGAAAAAATATACTGATTTTATTTACTTCCATTTTTTAACCAGAATCTCATCCTTTGGATATACATCCATAGTTTTCCACTACATCTCATACTCTATGAAATGAAGATTAATTTTTCCTTCATAAAATACTAAAATATCATTTGATTTATAAATGAATGATAATTATTTCATTATTTATCTATTAATTATCAAATTAAAAATTTCCATCCAATATAATCCTATGTGAATCAATATTCCTAGTGTGAAATAATATATTCAACTGTAAAACCTTATCCAGTGTTCAATTTAAAACATTCCATAAAATCGTTAATGTTACGATCCATTGAAAATTTAATAATTTACAATGAATTTCACTAAAATTATAGAAATATAATTTGACATTAATCCAATTTTTAAGTATCTCATTGTATTCACATATAAAATATTTCAATACCTTGGATATATATTTTAAAGAAACCTCTTAATAACCAAATATTCCATAAAAACATCAATGAAACATATGTGTATCCTCATTCCTTAATGAATACAACATATTATTGAATATATTGCATAAATCCAAGAATGATATAAACCTCATCATTGGTAACAATGAAAAATTAACCAAAAAAAATTATTCAATCCATGGTTTATCAATACAATATAAATAAAATTATCAATGTTATTGAATAATTTTTGAAACTAAGAACCATTTTCTCAAAATCATAAACATTTTAAGGGTATTTATCCATTGGTATTGTGTATTTAGTAAAAAATCATCGTTCCATTAAATCGGTTCTCTATGACATAAATACTATTTAACATATTCCAATAAAAACTTAATTAAAATCATTTATATAAAAAACGGTATATATTTCTATATTCATAAAAAATAATTCATGGATTCCAATACATAAATGCATAGATCATTCCAATTCATTATTAAACTATTATCTATGCTTCATATTTATATTATTTTATAACTATATCCTTTGATATATCATATATAGTTTCTTAGTCATCAATAACAAATCATTTATGTATAACTCCTTGATGATCATCTATGTGAGATTTCCTACTAAGCAAACAATTTATGTAATTCCCATACTTTCCAAATTTATAGAATTTAACGTATATTATCTATACTTATTATTGCACATTATTTGATGATTTATTACATAAAAATATATAAATTATTACTAGTAATATCAATAAGTATATAATCATTGTTAATTTTGTATACATTACACTAACATGAACATGGGAAACAAAAACGTTATTAAATACATCTTTAACATGATTCAAAAATTTTGTGGATTTTAAAACTACAAGGGATTACCTTTTGAAAAATATACAATGAGATGAGATATAAGTCCATGTAATTGAATGAACACCATGTCAGATGATTCATTTTATATAATGGACATATCAATGTCTAATAAAAAGAGTATAAATCATTATCATGACCAATGAATCATTATATTGAATGGTAGTCATAACATAGAAAAAAATAAACTAACATCAAAATTGTATCATAAACGTAGGTCAAGGAAAATCCACCAAGACATCATAGGGGAAAAGATCCATAATAGTGAAAGTTTCACTCCCTATCCCATCATAATGTTTCATGACACTAAAAATTACCCAATGCATTAGAGAGATATATTATTTCTAGTTCACACATCACATTCATTTCATTCCATTGAGTAGGTGTACCACATAGATCACACCAAATATATTCATTTATTATAATAATTTATTCCATGATCAATGAGTGAATAATTCAAATATATATGTCCCCAATAATATCTATTATAACCCACCCATGTTGGGGATCAATTAGTAACTTCCTGAATACTGACTTAATAGGCCAGGGGTTGGTGAGAGGTGTTGAAGACATAACTAACTCATGGAGTATGTTAACTAAGAAACTGTACACATGTACACAACCATCTTAATTCAAATTTTAGAGATAAAATATGAAATGAGGAAATTATAATATAAAATTAACCATGCATGCATGAATCTCAAGAAAATACTATGTATGTACGTGTAAACTAGAAGAAAGTGGAAAAAATGAACACCCAACCAGAAATGTGTCCGAACATGTATAAAACTAGAAATGTAAAATTGAAAAGAGTTCCTGGATCCTAAATACCATGATGTGACAATCATCTGTTATCTAATCACATAGTATACATATGCTTCTCTTTAGTCACGGTCTACCAGTTTATTATCTGTATAAGATACTACACGTACGGGAAAATCTGAAGGAGTGAGTATAAACACACCCAGTTGGATGCCCAGAAATAATAATGGGGAGCTGTAAGCGATAAGTTAGTCTCCATGAATCTTCTGAATTCAACTTATAGATTATATATGTAGGATAATCAATATAATATAATAATAGAAAAACAACTAAAAATCAATGATTATCTCAACTATATCATATAAATCATCCTTCATAAAACTTTTATCGGTAGATGTTGCACCACAAAATCCTATGAGAATTCATAAGAATTAAAATGTCCCAATATGTTTTGTTGAATCAGTATTAAAATTATTTTCTCGGTATATATGAATTCATTTTTAATTAGAGTATCTATATAGAAAATGGAAAAATTCATTTTTATCCAGTCTGTTGAGAATTTGATTCAAAATTTACCAGGGAAAATGATCGTCCCTTGTGGTAAAAGTTTTCATCCTATAATCATAAAAAACACACAATTTGGTTTCAATCAGGGATTTTATTAGTTTATTTTTTCATTGGTACCATCATGAAATCATCATTTTCGTGATAATATGGGCTGGAATGACCCTCAAAACAAATGAAACTAGGTGTAGAAATATAGAATATTGTATTTTAATAACTTATTATCCAAAAATCCTAATTATGGTTGGATTAAATATATTTTAACATTCTACTCTTGGTTTGTGGTCTGGTCCCATATAATTAATTAACATGTAGAATGAGGGGATAATCCCTTTTATCTTATATATAGACCAACCTATTTATTTTTGGAATTTATTCATAACAAACTATAACTTTTAGAATTTAATTTTACCTTGATAAATAAGAAATATGAGATGCAATGTTGAATATTCACCCCATAATTAATATTTCAATTGTGTAGGGAGCGGTTTAAACTCCTTAAAGGGTTTATCATATTTAGAAATAAGGCTATAGGGATCAGTATTTCAATGATATTCAACAGGATTCTTATAATGAGTTTGAAAGCTATATTTATTTCAAATTGAATTACCATATTTTTAATTTTCATTAGTACTCTCCAAATTTTACATTCCAACCAAATGAATTTAAAAATCATATTTCAATATATTAATCTATTAAAACTAATCCAAATGATTCAAAAAATATGTCTTTAATTTTCAAATTGTACAAAAAATATTTTGAAGGGAAATTTGTCTATTATTGTCCTAGATATTTCTAATGATCTAGAACATAATTTTCAACTTCATGTAATCTCTATAGTTCTAGAACAATTTTGTTTTCATGATTTGGAACATTACCTAGTTTTTCCCTTTTATGTCTTTAAAATTTATGGTAAAAGTTGATTTTATAATAATTTCCTGACTCATAAGGTAAAAACAATTTTTTTAATTCATTCTTCTTATTCTATTTAGTTTTCAACTTCCAACAAGGGTTTTTCATCTAAAGGTATTTTAATAATTTCCTTTGAAAGTAAAAATGTATGTTCAGCTTCAAAAAATTCCAAACATGAAATTTTCCACTATATGAACAAATAATTTTATTTTTTAAATTTATTTTCTTCCTCCTTTTGTTCCCGAAATTTAGAAATGAATTGACCCTAATACACATTGATAATAGTTTTACATGTAGATTAGAAATTCCTTCCCAAAATGATAGATAAATATTTATAATAATCCATATATATGATGAGAAAATTATATGGTTATAATAACTAATTAACACCAACTAATTGGTATTCAAAACTTCTAATGTGGTGTGAAAATGTTTTCTCATCGAATTAAAAAAACACAATGTTTGGTTTCAAATCTACTAATCACATCATTTGTAATAGTGATAAATAAATTATGATGATGCTTACCCAATAATAAATCATACAATTATATTCACATATTTTATATAAGGTATAGGGTATAAAATACTCTTTAGATCAATAATATTTAGTGGTAATTTCATTAAATGTATAGGCCTACACTTTATAGTGAGTTTTTATGTGAAAAAAGATTTTAAAGTTAATTTATGAAAAACAATTTTCTTAAAAATTCTAAAGTATTAAGGTACCTGAATTTAATCTTGGATGATAGGGATATTCACATAGAGATTTTTGAATATCCCATGAAATTGAATATCAATCAGGATTTTTAATTTGGGATTTCATACTATGAGGGAAATTTGTGGATGGGTAAAATCATAAGAAATGAATTAATTTCAAAAATTTGAAAAAAATATATTTTCACTCCAATTATTCTATTTTATTTTACATAATTTTCATTCATTATTTGAAAATGGAATATGTTGTATTTTTTACACTATTGTTAAAAAAAATTATTAACTATGTGTTTCTCGGATTTGGGTGTTAATAATTATCTATATATTTAGTTTTCACACTTGTATTTTCATTTGTCACATCTCCATGAGTTGTCATTATGATCCTAGTGGCCAAAACCTTGGAACAGTCATTAGGATTTATCATGGTGATACATGTTATATTTCCATTATATCATGTAGAAAAATATCATTATAATTGACCTATTTTTTATCTAAATTATGCATTCTGAGAAAAATTTTGTTCTTATCGTAATAATTTTTTTCTTTTGATGAATTCATTTTCCCAATAAAATGTTAAAACATACCGTTAAATACATTTTTATAATGGTAAAATTTATCATTTCCATGATTTTTAAAATGTTTTATTTCATAATGTTGAATGTCTGATCTAGTCAATTTCTATATTTTCATTCCATCTTCACCTAATGACATGTTTGGGTTATTCCTATAGTTAAAAATGTGATTTTATAAAATTGTTTCATCTGTAATATGAATCTTTCACCACATCCATAAAAATAGAATCAGCTTTAGTTTTTGGTGGCATGTCTTTGTTTGGAAAATATGAAAATGAATGACCAAACATTATACACTTTTGACACTGTTTATAATGTATTTGTTTTGATTTTGATTAAAAATTGATTGGTTGTTTTTTTTTTGAATTTTGGTTAATTAAGGGCTTGAGTTGCTATTTTATTTCATACAGTTGACCACTCAATTAGTTTTGTTCACATGTGTCATTACCACTTATATAAACTCTTCTTGTCCATTAATATTTATGTGGGAAAATATTAGATGAATTATTGAAATGTATTCTATGATATGTATCAGTATTATTTGTGTTATTACCACCAATTGATTTTTCAAACATCTTCTAACAAATTAGTGATAAACCATTATATATGACATTAAAAAATCATGGGAAACGAGTTAGTAATGATTAATCATTCAGAAAATGTTCTTAATACTAGCTCAAGTCTCATAAGAAGAATATCCATCATATTGAAAAAAGACAGTGATTTTATTTTCAAATATACCTTGTGTCCTCTTGGAAAAAACTTCCTTACAAACAAATTGTATATTTTTTCCTAATTTTGAGACCAAAAAAACATAAAGAGAAAAAAAACGGATACCATTAACATCCCATTAAAATAAAATGGAAAACTCTCATTTTCATCCTTTTCTCTATCATCCCTTGTAATATTAGATACTAAAAATACTTTATAACCCCCTAATGGAGTCCATGGTGTACTCATTATAAACACTATTGAATACAAGTTATAGTGAAGGGTTATTTTTCAATATATAAAAATAATATTACCCATGGGTTATTATAAAAGAATAATGATTGCTAAACCCTTGAATTAGTAGATAATCCATTATCCTATTTCCTCCAATATTAAATTAGATAAATTTATTTTAATTAAATATTTTAGAACATTCAATTAGGTTTTTAATTTTTATTTTTTCTATTCTCACTGAATTTAAATGCTTCTTAATTGCTGACTTTATGTTCTCTATATCCTTATACCGAACTCTCATGTTTATGAATTGAGAATATTTTTTCATAGCATTCATGATGTTTAATAGTTTTATTGAATGTTTATGGTCCTGTATTTAAATTTTAAATTTCACGTTGTTAAGTTATTATTATATGTTTTTTATTTATTTTTTAATTGGTTTCATGTTTCCTCCCTTGAAATTATTTTAAAATATTTATATAGTATACATTAAGACTATAAAAAATAATAATTTATAGATCCAAACATAATACAAATAAGTAGAAAATGGTGAGTGGTATGTAGATCCCATAAATAAAGACTATATTTAGTGTGATTGACAAAAACTATAAAAATGAAAAAAAACATGAGAATAAAAAAATATAGATATTGAGAGGCATTGGGAGATATTGATGTGTAAAAGGTAAGGTGTGGTGTGAAAGAACTAAATAAATGGGTGAATAATTGATGAATTTATTTTCATTGGGATTATTTAATGTGTTAAATTAATTTTTCTTATTCTACTAAATTTTATTCATTTATATAGTGTTTGAGAAACAATATGATTTATTGAAATTTTTGTCTAGGGAACTCTCACAATTTGATTATCCTTCTCCAGTATCGATATGTCGACGTTAGCCATATAATTAATACTTATAAATTAATAATAAATATATTATATAATATAATTAAATGATATACGATCAAATGATTCACTATTATCACATGTTGGTTCTTAAATAATGATGAATGATACACAAGATGAAATAAAATACAAGAACATGAAATTTATTTCACTAAAAAAATGTATAAATAAAAGAAAATTTTAAAAAAAAAATTTCCATATGAACTTACATATTCTAATAAAATTATTTTTCCATTATCATAGAAATAACTTCAAATATACTCATGAAATAAATTTCAACCAATTTTGAACCTTAGAACCAAATAATTGATAATTAATTCAATGTCAGGGAAGATTCTGTCCCTATCTTTAGTTATCACTGGTTCATCACTATATTTTTACTATCCAAAATATTTCATCATTTAATAGTTCATATTCACACAAATCCCTACCTAACTATCATATTCAGAGCTCTATAAGTGATTCCCACACTTCCATGTGGTAGAAGATCCAATATACATTATCCTCAGTTTTTAAATGAAACCAGCCTCTCTCGAACAGAATTTGTAAGACCTAATAAATCAACTCAATACCGGAATTTTGACTATAAACATGAAATATCAACATGTGGATGAATTAATAGTAATCATCAATTGAATAGTTTTCTCTTATAATAATTAATTGATTTAATTCAAAACATAATGTGATTCCTCCGATGAATGAGTTTTTTATTCTGATGATGATCCTTTTTACTCCATGTATCTGTTTATTTGAATGTTTGTGTTTCTATCCACATAATTGATTTTGATATATATGGGAATATTGATCAACTTATTAAATTCCCCACAAATCCATTTTTATGTAATTTTTATCCCAGCATATACAATTTCATTCATGTTGTTAAATATCCATTCAAATGATTACAGATGTTGGTGAATGAATAAACATACATGATTCCCCACAAATCTGATTTACACATAAACAATTTAACCACATAGATGTTCAAGGTGAAATATTTGATTTATCACATAGCTATTTCTGTTCATGTTTCTAAACCCATTTATAAACATATTATTCCTATATAATCATTTTGAGTATAAGAATACGAATATAATGATGATAGAAAATCCCAATCTAATAAAATGACCTCTTATAGTTGATTAGTTGACATTAACTCATAATTCATCTCGGCCTATCAAGCCTCTAAATTCAAATCATCATGTGAATGAAGCAGCATAGATGAAATGAACATGGTGTTCACCGAACTAATCCTACACACATCAGGCTCAAATTAAATTAATTCCAAAATTTATTATAAATCTAGTTCCCTCGTGTATTGAAATACATTATTACTTGTATCCAAGGGATCTGTAGCATCATGATTCATCAAATAATGATACTGTTGAAACTTCATCGAAGGATCACTTCATATTGTATTCTATTTTAGCATCATCATTGTATTTCCATCAAGGAAACAAATGCTGGTAAATTAACAGGATGGTAAAGTAATGAGTTGAAATCTATAGAAATATTCTTGAATTGAAATCATATTCAGATTCCTCATCCCAAGATGGTGGAGATGAAAATAGAAACATAGACATTATAAATTTTCAAATTGTCTAAAGTAGCTATGATAGTTGTATGGATTCAATTAATGTCAACCCCTACAGGTAAAGGGTGAATGTTCTCTTAGTTTATTTTTGTATATATCTAATCGATCATGTTTAACTAGTTAATTATTAAACATGAAAACAATAAATAATATGTATTAATAATATCAATTATGAGCACTTAGATTTTAATAACTCAAATAGTAAATCAATAATAAAAAACACGATATTACAAAAAGTAAATAAATTTTTGTGGGAATGAATCATAATAAAAAAAATGATTGTTTATTCTAGATAAAGGAGTTATTCTATAAATAAAAATTCATGTGGTGAAAATATAAAAACAAATAAAAGGGTATCAAGTAAAAATACAGTAAATTACCGAGACACTACATTGTTAACTACGAAGACCATCTAACATAGTCTATTATGCTTCATTACATGTTTCATATTATAGATCAATCACATTCATGTGTTTCCCACTATTGATCAAGTCCATAAACATGTTTCACATTGTTATATAATTAGATATAAATATTCAACCAATTTATTTGATGAAGGTATAGGTCCCACCAATCATTAGTTGTATCATGACCAACATAATTGGTTATAATCTGACCACATTCCCATGTTATAAACTAGAATCCTCCACATAATGAATACCATGATAAATTTTTACAATGGATTATAAATCATTCATCATATCGTTACCCAAGAAATTTGTATTGTGTCATAAAAATTCCATCATATTATAACCAGTATTATGTAAATGGGTATCACAATCATCTCATCAGTTAATTATATAAACCACATAGAAAAGTAATGGGTTTAATAAATATATTATAATTATAGTAACAAACATATAATGATAGAGTATGGACTGTATAATAGGATCATATAACCCATTAAATAATATGTAACAACAAAGGATGTCTTCTTAGATAGAAAATGGGTTTTTAGGATCACTAAGAACAATTATTTTTGAATACAGCCTTCATTCCTAAAAAATAACGATTTTAAAAAATCTCAAAAATTCCCATTAAAATAATTTAAATTGAAAATAATCCTTGGAATATTATAAACTAGTATATGAATTATTAATCTATCATGATGGTGGAAAACATCATTCAGGTCGTACACATCACATAAAAGTTTAATTTCCCATTTCAGTAAAACCCCAAAAGTACTTATTTGGAATATGACTTGAAGATTCAATTTAAAAATATTTATAAAGATTGAAACATGGATAAAATTCTTTTGAATTGTAATTGGATTCTATTTCAGTTCATTCTTTATATAATTTTTTATAAATTGTTGATATGGAATAATAATTGGTTGTTTTCGATGATTTGTGCAACGATAATTTTATAAACAGGTTATTTTGGTGTCCTTAATCCCTTAAGTGAATAAAATTAACGAATATTAAATATTGTCTATAAATAATATTGTTATAATAATAAATATGAGTTTCTTGATAGGTATATGATAAGATATCATCATTTGTAGGAATATCAAATTTAATCTCGTTTGTACAATAATACTGTAAAATGAAACCCTATGACCTTGTCATATTTTGGATTGAAACCCCATGAAATCAAGGACATGAAATATATATATAATTATCAGGATGAGGATAATAATAGATATAAACGATTATTATACACACCACATAACAGAATCAAGCGGGTGCATAATGTACATCCTGAAGTAATAAAATTGAAATAAAAACCCACACGTGATTTGGTAAATTCTAAATAAAAAGTCCCATGAAGAAATAACATAAAATTAAAAATTAAATATAATTGAAATATATAAATTCATGATATAAAATATAAATTTGGTTATATATACACATCATAAAAGAATATAGGTACCTGGCATAACAAAATTTCCAAATCAAGAAAATTTGATAGAAAAATCCCTTAAATGATTTGTTAACATTTGAATGGAAATCCCCATAAAAGTATAACTTTAAATTAATTTTTATTTTTCATAATAATAATTAAATTCATGGTATAAAATTTTAATTGAGATTTATATATAAAATATGATAGGTGTGTTACATTACATATATCTCAATGAAAAAATTTGAGGCCAAAACATCTTACCTTAAGTCTTGAAATCCTTTGTACTCCATCAATCCACAAGGATAAGAAATATATTTATATTAAATAAATTTTAATGAAATATAAATATATATACATATATCATATCTTATATGATTTACTTATGACCTTTTATATACTTTTTATTAACAATTCCTTGTTGAAATCATGTTTGAGGAAATAACTTATTATTTTTTAATATATGTATTTTTATTTTTTGTCCTATTAAAATAACGATGGATTTATCATATATTTAATATTATCCATCAAATTAATGATATATATATCAATTATTTTATTATTCATAGTAATTCATAAAAGAAAAATATGTTGAATGATTTACACCATTCATATTGATGGTAGGTCATATGTACACATTAACAATACTTCTATTTTATCAACAGATGAAAAAAATGATATTAAAAAATATTTCACACATATAGATTCATTATTATGTCATATATATATATCATATATTTATTAAATTTATTTCTATTACCTTCAATGTAATGTGTATGTGATAAATGAATCACATTTCTTCATGAGGCGGTTGTGTGTTGTACAATCTACCTTGGTGATCTTATTCCCCGGGAATGTAAAATGATAAATCATATATAAAATCATATTTTTGGAAGAAGTTTTAGTTTATTAATATCATATATATTATTTTAATCCATCAACATATCCTACCTTGATAGGTGGTGATATAAAAATAATTATATCAGTTCGTGAGGTGGTTGTCTAACATGCATATGATCTATGGTTTTTCTTCCAATATGATTGAAGTGGTGAGAGAATTATATTATTCCATCATCATAAAATCATAGTATCTGGTATATAATTTTGTAATTATATTAATTTTTTCAAAAACTAAAGTTGTAAGCGATGAATAAAGTTTTTTGAGTTCATTGGATACATTTCTCTTATCGTAGAAAATCCACCATTATATCTCATGTTAATAATCCTAGTATTGAAGTTTTAAGAATACCAAAATGTATAGAATGTGGATAATGATGTTGGGGAAAGATTTATATTGGGTTTGGTTAGTAAAAATGGCATATGATGTGTGAAAAATAGAGGGGATTAGGAACATTTTTATAAAATTGGAGGAGAGATATTTTTATAATTAACCAAAACTAATCAAAAATCTGATGTCACTACGATTCCATGTGCCTCAAAATTTTATAAATGAAGGAGGTAGGGATGATATTTTTGAGAGACACCTCCATAAAAAAACTAGTTTTATACAAGTTTTTCTTTAACAACCATGTATACTAACAATTATTATTATATTTTCACCTTGGTAACTAGTCAGATTTAATTTTTATTAGTGATTTATAATAAATTTCATAAAAAATGATGCTTAATAGATGAATTGGATCCTATAATAATAAAAACCTGGGAAAATTATTAAATAATGATCTCCTATGTGTTGAAATTTAATTTGAACACATTCGTTTCTAATGTGAAAAACATTATTTTATCTTTTAAAACAAAATTTATTTAGAATAATTATTATAAATAATTAAAGAAAATAATAAATATCAACTTATAATATAATATTTATTATTTTTATTCCAAATAAAATATTTATATTTTCAAATTAAAATCATAGAATTTTCTGAATTTAATTTTAAACAAAACACACAGATGAGATAGAAAAGTGGTTATCCAAATAAAAAATCGTCATTATTAGAAAAATATATAATATAAAAAATCTATATTAAATTAATTATAATTAAATAAATTTGAATAAATAAAGTATAATTTAACTATTTTTACTGTTAAATCATTTTGATAATTTGATTTAACATTTTTAGTACATTGAACGATAAAATGATTTCAATATAAATTAGTATTTTTTCTTATTCATTGAAATATTAATTATTTTTTGATAAATTCAGAAAATTCCCTTTAATAAAATTTTGAAAATATTATTTATAAAATTAAAATCATTTATTCAAATAAATTTTTTAATATATGAAATAATTAATTTTACAATAAATATGCAGTTATCTGAGAGACCGATTTTAAAAAAATTAAAACAAAAAAATGGATTATATATAATCCTATAAATAAAAATATATTTTCTAAATGATAAAAAATGTAATTGAATATAAAATATATATTATAATTTAAATTAAATCATAACCAATAATGACTAATTAAAAAATTATAAGAACAATTCATGTGATAAATAACTATTTTTAGACAATAATTTAATTTCCATCAAAATAATTTTTTTACTCTCATTTATATTCAATATATACCAAATTGAATTATATTTTTAATTTATAAAACATAAAATTCTCATTTTTTTATTTTTCTTATATTCACACCCAGTAATTTAATGGCTAGGTTATTGTAGATTATTTTATTTAAATATCTTAATATTATATTTTTTTCATCTAAAATATATTGATTCATGTAACATATGAAATCGAATAGATAATATTTTTTTTTAAGAAAAAATATTTCACAAAATATCATGGTTTTCACACCCAATGTAATATATATTAGGATAAAAACATTTTCTCAATGGTTCATCTTTAACAGCAACTTCTATATGTGTTGTTCTTTTTCCCCAATCCCTAATATACTCTTCCTTAGTCATCATTCCATCCATAAATATTTGATTAAAGAATCTATATCTGGAAAATATTCATGTTTTTTCTATAAATCCATCTTAAAATTGATAAATATTTAAAACAATTAATTATGATTTTTTTCTATTGAATGAATTTCCACCACCTCTACCTCCATATTTTCCATGGAGTTTAAAAGCAGCTCTAAGTTTCATGTAGAAACAGGCACCCCATTCTTTTCAATGTGACAACTATATTCATTTTTAATTTCAGTCATACTAGTACATACACTTTTACGACCACAATTCAAAGTGGTCATGAATTCAGTTAACCTAAATTGAAGAATTTTGTGATCAGGGATACACAATATCTCAAAGATCATCAAGTTTCCCACCCCATTTTAATGGGTTCTATTCATAAGACATTGATCCATATTATTTTATAATCAAGTTGGTTTATATTAGTTTTGTAAGGGAATTGTATTGTTATATATTTTTGTGTCAATTACTTTGTTAATTAGGTAGCATCATAATAGAAATTCTAACACCCTGATGTTTATTGAAATAATTTTTTTACATTTAATTAAATTTATTTATATGTATATATTATTTCAGGAATCAGTGAATATTGTTTATTTTATTGTAAATAACTATATAAATATTTTGTACATATTATTAATATAATAACACACTAACCACAACATAAATTTTAGACTTCACTACATTTAACACCATGGTTAGTTTACATTACATGCAAAAATGACTTTTCTCGATGGATTTTGTACTACATAAGATAGACTATTTCCAAAAAATAAATTATTATTAAAATAATATAATTTAATACAATATTCGAAGAAATTAAATTTAAAATTTAATATATTTAATAACTTATGAATATATATATTAATATATGTGAAATCATTGGCTAATTAATAATTATAAAAGAAAATAAAAATAAATAGAATATAATGGGACTGATTTTATAAATGTCCCTTTTAGGTGGAAAATATGATTTATACTTGTAATTTAAATTAACTACTAGTAAATATTGTTATTAATTAACTTTATATTTTATATAGTGAAAAAATATTTTTCATAAAAATCCAATAGATTTGATTGACATAAGATAAGAACAAACATACTTTTATTCTTAAAAACCTATATTTTTATAAAGGTAGTAGTTCTGCCATTTTATGGAGAAAACATTATGAATAAATTTTTTGTAAATTTTATAGATTTAGTATGCCAAAATGAACTTCATATTTTAAATAGAATAAAATATTTTTGTTCAAATAAATTTTTGTTATTTCTCTGTAATGTTTCAATTAATAACGAATAATTAAAAATAATGAATTTTATTTCAATTTTTTTTTTCATGTAATCCATTTAAAATGATAAATTATATTTTAACTATATTTTAATATAGAATTATATAATTAATTATAAAATAATCAAATTTAGGTCATTGTAAATAGTTTTTCATTAAAATTTAGAAAAAAACATAGCAATCCATCAGATGTTTTTAAATTTAAAACACACAGCATCGTCCCATCAGTGAGATTATTTTTAAATTAATATAGTCTAATTATATGATTAAAATTATAAAAAGTAGACTCCATATTAAGAATAAGAAAAAAATATTAGTTTATAACACCCTGAATATTGTTTTTAACAAAAAATATTAGCGAAAGTGACTGGAAATAATTACAATGATTATGAGAAAACATAATATAAAAAAGTAATAAACTATAAAGTTAATACAAACATGAACTAGAAGCATTCCCAAATCCGATTTTATATATATTAATTGGACAATACCCATCAATTATGGTGTTTTGTGGTTTTCTACGAACCATGTTATGTAAAAATGAGGGTAAACATAACTTATTTTCCAAAATTAAAAATTAGTCCTTTCCTTTCCATATGAAAGGCCACCATTTGTCCCTATTCTTCAAACCTATAAAACTACTTATTTTCATGAAATATATACCCAATAAAATTATAAAAATAACTTATTTACCCTAATAATCATCCTCATGGGAATAATATAATCCATCTACTCTTTTTGGAACAGTCCAAAAGGAGTTACCTGATTAAGAGGTAACATCTTCTCTCAAACTTCATTTTTTTATTTTATTTTTCAACTCCTTAAACACGATTTATTCCATTATTGAAAAGGAACACTAGCTTAATAAATATAATAGTATATTTTTATTCAAATGGTTCTACCTTAACTTACACACACCCCTATCTACTAGGAATGAGACATACTGTTTATGCGTGTGGTGAACTACCACCTCACACAAAGATAATGGATCATTTTTCCATACCGCCTCTCCATGAAGAAATTATGATGGAAAAACTATTTATGTATGTTATATATTATATTTATAATATATTTAATCTTATTTATCATTTTATTCATATATTTTTATACTTTTAATTATAATTAATACGATAATTTTGTTTGAGGAAGTGTGGACAACCGCTCCCTCAAAGCGATGTTATTTATTTATACACTACATAGAATGTATTAAGGATGGTTTTAGTAAAAATATTTTATATATATGGTATTTTTATGATTCTTTAATAATGATATATATACATATCTATAAATATGTCTCATCCTTTCATTCATTCAACACAAAAATTAAACTGAAATATCATCCATGCCTACATATGACTTACCGTCTCCATGAATGGTGTAATTAGTTTAATACTAATATATTCTATAGAGTATTATATTAGAAATATAATTAAATTCAATTATATTCAAATAATGATTGAAATTATTGAAATCATGATATATGTATGGGGATAAAATATGTAATAAAAAAACACATGTGCAAAACAAAGAATTTATTACCCAAAGTTAATACTTTACATAGATTTGACAACATGTGGGTAATATAAATCCATAAGAAAACCATATATATTATTACAAGTTATAATGTTGTTATTTTGAAGTCTTATAAACAATACATTTGTTTTACAAAAGTATTGATCAAGTTCTATGAGATTCAAGTCACAAGGTAAGGGGATTTCATATTAGTTTTTAATTCGGGAAGAAACATGGATTTTTAACCTCCCAATACATTGGTTAGTGTGTATGAAATCCATAGATATTTTATATGATTCATATATGTAATATTTTGGTAATTTACATATCCATTTTATTAAATTTATTTCATGGGATTAATGTTTCAAAATATTAAAAATTAGTAATGTTATTTTAGCTCAATTTGCTCTTCATTGAGACACATGATATGGTATTCACCTATAATTTATCATGATGTGTACATACATAATTTAAAATTATATATAATTAATATAATTATTTTCATAATATTTATTTATTCATGTAATTTAATTTTCTTACATGGGGATTATGGTTAAACGTTATCAAGTTGTAAGATTCCATTGATAAAATATCATCGTTTATTTAGATTGTTTATATATAAGATTAGTTTGATCAAATGTAATGATCCATATCATTATAATCTCATGAATTTTCTTCACACATATATATTAATTATATATTGATATACTATTACAATTTTTCTTGATTTTAGTACATAATATTTTAAAAAATACATTTTATGAAATTCTAGCATACACTAAATTTGGTTCGAAATATGGGTAAAATAAAATCTAGGATTCATGAATAGTGATTGAAAGAATATTCAACTATTATAATATGATAATTAAAAGAAATTGTTCCCAATTTTTCTTTTACCAATAATTTCAGAGGAATATTCTCCATTAGTTTCCAAATCTGTCATTTTTCATACATTTTTCTGTGAAAAAATAATGTTATTTTTAATCCATACGACATGTATAGATTTACCTGTTGTGAATTCATAGAATAATTATTTCCATGAATAAATGGAAAATTTTTATGATAATTATTTAAAAAGGTATATAAAATTAAATGGTTTTATAATGCTATAAAATATTCTATTAAAATTTTTCAATACAAATCATTTTCAAAATATATTGATGCCTTATTTATATATTTTAAAAGTATTTTGAAAAAATGGCTTTCAAAATGATTTCAAGGTATATTTATATGTTTATAAGGAAACTTAATTTAAAATTTATTCAATATCTCTATATTTGTTTTTAAATTAAAATTTTTCTAGAAGGTTTTCAAATATTTATTTATAAGCAATGAATTTTACTTTCAAGAAAATGGTTTTTGAAAGATTTTATTATTTTACGAGCCTTTTTTCAAATAATATGGGATATTTAGTCAAGAACATTATTCCAAATTTATTTCCATGTTATTTTTTATATAAGATGACAAAAATTGATGTTACTCATGAAATTTTAAGAGACGATTAATATTTTCAATTCACATTATTTTTTTGAATGGTATATGTTCTAATTGAATGATGTTTATGAAATTCGTTCGTCTTTTACAAGATAGATTCTATGGAAACCAATTCCTCTATGATGTGTTTTATGATTTTGAAACCCACTTATTTTGAAGGGTCATGATTTCATGAAGTCATTATTAAACAAATATTTTCTATTTTGTTATGATCTAATGAAATGTTAATGATGTCCATTTCATTTCATTGGTTATAATGTGATGTTTATATAACTCATATCCTTTTATGGGTAATGATATGATGTAATTTATATTTTTTGGAACATGTATAAATGATATTATTATGATCTGGTTGGGACCTATATCTCACTCTAAATCATTGGGTAATGAAAAATGTTTTATGATCAGATAGGCTATATGGTAGGTCATACCAAACCCAAATCAAGAGGGTACATGGGAGGTCAACTGATGCTTGAAACAAGAGGGTACCCAAGAAGAAATCTCAATCCCCAAACAATACCATAAATGGGAGGACATCCGAATAACAAAACAAGATGGTAAAATATAAGGAATACCATGCCTAAATCTGTTACATAGATTATTATGTCAACTGTAACATGTTACTCTGGTCTTGGTAAGTATACTAGATCTATGATGTCCAATCCTTATGTGTTTCCCTGAATTCCGTTTTTTATTAATATAATATGAATTCATGGATTATGTTATTTATTTCCTTAGGATTCATTTCTTATGAAATATTATTAATTGTAGGATTCATGTTTTTGATCATTAATATTTTGGATATTATATTATAATTTTTTATCACGTTCTAATACCCCTAAAATCATGTTTATAACTACATGGAACCCTTGGTTTCACTTTTTGCGCATATGAGGTGACCCGTTTTTAGGTTTCCTTCAACATTTTATAAGTATATTTATTATGTTTTAGGCACCAAATATTTTTCTAGTTATGATAAACCTAACGGGAGAAAACATAACTCATTTATGAAATAATTTTTATATTTTAATCAATCTAAATGCACTAATCTAATATTTCCTTTAGGAGATTGTTTATATAATACTCTTTATACTCCAAAAATGTTTTTTAATGTTAATATATAAAATGTGAGGGCCACTAAACAAGTTTAATATTCTTATAATTTGTGTAATTGTATTGTATTTTGGTATATATTTAGATTCATATTTTTACTTGGAAGAGACTTCACAAGAGTCCACTATGCCTTGTAGATTCTTAAATATAATAGTTACCTCTGATTGCATGTGGTTAGTTCAAATATGATAAGTGAGTTAATATTTTCCTCATATCACAATGATAATATTTCATTTCACATTATATTTTTTTTAAATAACTCACTAGGAACATTACGAAGCACTCACCACAAAAATATATAACATCTTTTGGATCCTAACTTTGGTACACACCTCTAGTGTACAACCAATGGTGGATGTTTATAAATTTACTATAAATGAAAAATATAATTAAAAAAAATATTTGAAATAATTAAGGTATTGAAAATACAACATCAACAATTTCTTAAATATTAATAGAAAAATATTCTATGATTTAAGCCTATGTTAATAAACAATTTATCTACTTAAAGACAAATTATATTCCATTTTTAAGAATATAAAATTAAAAACATTAGATATATAATTTGTTTTAAAGGGAGGATTATTTTTTAAAGGATACAACTCCTTCCATTTACCATCATTTCAGAAAAGATATTTCCTAATAGTTTGATCATATGTGGTTTTATTTGAATTCGTACATAAACAAAAATCAATCATAACATCTAAAAGTGGATTCAATACTCAATAGTACCTCCTCAAAATAGGTAATTTTTCCTAAGATGCTCGGTTTTAGTTGTTGTTCACTAACCACATTCCCCAAATTGGGGGGACCTTGAATCCAACCTGGTCCCAGATATGCTTGAACACTATAGGAATACTCAATGTTTCATTGAGATTCGATTTTAACACAACATTCCAGATATGATTTAATAATTGAGTCACCTACAAGAATATATTATTTTTTACAATAACTATTTATGGATTAATAATGATACAATATTATATATTATAAATTGAAATCCAACCAATATTCATTGTATAAATTCCGCATGAAATAAAGTTAATATTTAGAATCAATGTAGAAAAATCCACCAGTGCATTTGTAATATTTAATTGAACCTTAATTATTCCAAAACTAGGGTGGAATAATGACCATATACTTTTATCATTACATAATAAATAACCTACCATATTACCAATCACATATTGATCACTAAATTAAACAAAAATAGTTTTACTATATGGAGAATTATCAAAATCTCTATGGAGGGATTATCATGATTAATGTGTGAGTGAAAACCCATAAAAATGGTTTATAAAAATCCATTGATGGATTATAGGTAATTAGTCCTGTATAATATAATTTCATTATCATTACAAAATAAAAATAATTATAACCAAAATAACTAAAATATGCCACTAATGGAAATACCAATAATAAAAAACAGAACCTTTAATGTATCCACTTAATGATTAATATATTTTCAATCGAGACTCCAATCAGAGGCTCAATATGATTGAATCCTTCATGAATTCCAGAGAGTAAAATAAAATCTATGAAAATCCATCCCCACTTGGAGGAAATGGTGGGAAAATATATTTAGGGAAATATCGTGAGATGGATTGGAATAGTCAATTTAGATAATTGTAATATATATGAATATAAAAGGGTTGATATGTGTTCTCCCTATAGAGGGGGTATATGAATGGAATCCATATTACCGACTACATCAGCGTTGGAATCTCCAGTCATATTTCCCAGATTGGGTATATACAAAAAAAATGATTGAATGTTTTTCCTTATCTTGTTCAATTATGATCATGAATGAAATAACATTCCCTATATCATATCATAACATATTGTTTTGTAACAAATCATGTGAATATGTGTTATAAAATTGATTAAATGATGAATTTTTTTATCAAACCTATATAGTAAGAAAAAAGAGACAATTTTACTATTATTATTTCCCCTAGAGTTCTTATAATAACTTACTTTATCTCCCATTGTCTTTGAAAATTATAAATAAGTCATCCAATTAACCTCCCTCAACAATACGTATCTTTTAAATTTTTTTAATATATTTAATGGTTATCCTCACCCACTATAACTATCCTTTTATTATATTCCAATGATTTTAATATAATACTTTTATTGGAGTCATACTCATTATATTCATGAACTAATTCGTTGATAGTGATAATAATATAACATTCCATGAAGTCCCATATATCTCAATAATATTCGAATCACATAAACTCATCCATGCACATTTAGCAGGTGGAGAAAATACATTAGTTAAAATATCTATGACATACAAGATAAATAAGACAAATTATGTTTGTATTATTTTCTTCCAAATATTTTTATGATTATTATTGATGATGGAAAAACATTTTTTATCTTTGTAATTGATGAAATATATGATACAAATTATATTGAACAACAAAAATAATAATAACAATGAGCTTTTTCCTCCAAAAATTTAAATATCAGTAATGTCTTTGATGACAACCTAGAACACTGATAAAAATTTAACTGAAAATGTTATCATTGTCGTGTATTCATATAGTATGAATTAATTCTTAGGGATGGGTATTGAATTGAATAACATATTTTATAATTATTTAATAAACAAAATTTTTCATAAAAAAATAATATTATATAAAATGATTACACCAATGTCACATCTTAACATCCAAAATATTTTATTTTAATATCTTTAGTTAATTGAGATAATATAATACTCATGAATTACAAGGAAATAAATAATGATAAAAATTTACAATTAAATTTCACTAACTATGTCATTAATATGATGTGGTTTCATCCACAACCACACAATCTACAAGAATAACCATATTTATTTACAACTACAGATGCGTATGATTGAAAATTATTTTTCTGAAAACAACTATTGAAATGAATTATGTTCCCATTAAAACAATAATATAACTAATCAATAAAATAGAAACAATTAGTTTCAATTTAATTAAATTATATCTAAATAAACTATCAACTAACTATCACATATTATTATTCACATATCCCTCTAAAACACTAAAATTGAACAATAAATATATGTCCCCACCCTTATATTTTACATAATCGTGAGATAACTCAACAATTTGAATTTAATTTAAAGTGATGATATTTTCAGATTTAGATCATTATATAATTATATTATAACTAATCCATAAAGAAATAAATATAACAATTAGAAAATTATACTCACTATAATTTTTTTAGGAACAAAAAATATTTTAAAAAGAAACATGGTTTTTTTTTCATTACATTCCCTTGATCACTTCCTAGAATCTATTCTTTTCCAATATTGTGAAAAAATTTCAAACATGGGATGATCATAAAAACCTTATTAAGGGATACTTAATGACTGAAAACTATTAGTCTTGAGAAATCATCTAAACCCGGAATACTTTATCATAATGTAATATTTTTCATATTTATGATGTATCAATTATACATCACTAAATATAATATAATTTATTACCATTTTGTAAACAAAAATATCACTATAAATCCCAAAAAAAAATCATATAACCTATAAAGGAAACTTGGGACATAAAAAAATATAAATGGAATGACCATATGGTCAATATCAACACATATCACTAAATGGAATAACCATAGGGCTGATATCAATAACCAATGTAGTGGAGGATATAATGTAACCACTCTTCCATGGTTTATCACAGAACCACCAATATTGGGTTTATCACATTACCACATGTCTTTGGATTATCACGTAACCACCCATAAAGTGTCCAAATATTGTTATATAATCATAATACATAAAACAAATATAACAGAAAAATAACATTGCAACATTTCAATGACAATAGATTATTTCATGATATTAATGTAATAAATCCCTTATGAAAACCATTTTCAATACATATATACCTAAAAAAGGAATATGCAATTAACATTTCTTTTTAAAAATCATTAATTCTATTATAGGAATAAAATACCAAATAATAGTCATAGCATCAAAAGAGTTATTGTCGGCACATATGTTAAAAAAATACATTTTCATTGTTTAGTAAAATAATTCATAGAAAGGTATTCCTTTTTAAAACAACTGAATAAAATTAAAACTCAATGTGGTTTATTATAAACTATTTCAAAAAGGTAGTGTATATTGTCAAAATATGCCTCAATGAAAGGAGATTGAGATAAAGTCCCTTACAAGATTGTATAATTTGATTAAGGACAAATAAATGAAATAATTATATATAAAAAATAAAAATACACCAAATATAATTTTATAATCCATGTAAAATTGTGAGAATACATTCACAGATATTCTTGGAAAAACAAAACTATTGACAATAATATTTAACTCAATGAATGGAAATTGAGTTATGATTTCCCTTAAATTATGCCTGAATAGCCATGTACAATTGTTATGTTCCTGAATAAAAAAATTAGGATAATTTATATTTTGATGAGAACCATTTTAAATATTATTATTTGTTTTATATCACTTATTACCATGTATTAAAAATTATATAATTATTTATGATCTTGTTAATCGGTTGGTTGATATTCTATACATGAGTTTAAAATGACATTGTTTGGATGTAAATTTCCCTTATAGTTGAAATTACACCATATCCAAAATATTATTAATGATTTAAATATCTTATATATCTAGTATTAATATATTTATAAGATTATAATATTTATAGATAACAAATGCAATGCCCCGTTCATGGAGAGGGTATGTCATACACATGAACGCTAATTTCATTTCTTTATCATAATAAAATAATAATAAAGGAATGATATAATTTTATAATATAATAGAAGTATTGTATTAAGGTATTTTAAATCCCATTTTTTTAATATTTCCATCCATTATATGTTCCATGTATAGCGGGAATGAGTCACATCACTTTGAAGCGGTGGTAGTTCAAACTTCCTCAATCAAAATTATCATATATACACAACATGAAAATAATAAGAGCCTATTATAAATAAAATTTATAGAATAATCGATATAATATAAATTAAATATGTATTATATATAAATATAGTTCCATCATATTGGACACCATCAATGGTGGTGGAAGAAAATTGAACAATCATAGTTTCGTGAGGTAGTTGTTTTCTACACACTGAAACAGTATGTTGAATATCTATTATATAGAGGTGTGTGTAATTTTAGGTAGATAAATTAGAATAAAAACATTCATTTATTTTTAGGGTAATATGTTTTTTACAAAATATTTTAATAGTGATAGGTTAGGAGCTGGATAGTGAAAATAAGTGAATGGAGCTTGAGAGATGTTGTTACCTCCAAATCGGGTAACTTCAATTGATTTGAGCGAAAAGGCTTCCTTGAGATTTCTTATTCTTAATGGATGGAATCTTGGAGGAAGTGAAGAGTTTTGTCAAGTTAGTTAAGAATAATTTTGGGATGTCAAGGGGCTTGAGAGGTGTGAGTAACTGGGAAGAGTTGGTGTCTTTTTTTACGAGGGAGGAGGGTCACTTTATGAATGTCATGTAATATTATTTTATTATATATTTATTTTCAAATTAAAATATTATCAAAATGATATTTTTTTAGGATAAAATGAGTATGGGTATAAATCATTTCAACAAATAGGTTTTAGACAAGTTTAGGTCTCAAATATAACCTTTTCTTTTGGATATAACCCTTATTTAAATAAATTAACTCTTACCTTGTCTTCTTGTATTTTTACACTATATGTTTAATATAATTACAAAAAAATAGGAATAGTACCTCAAGTGGAAAATTAATAAACTTTTTAACACTATATTAGTATTTTTTTCAAATATTACATTTTAATGAATATTATATCATTTAATAAAATAGTATTATTTTTAAAACCCGTTTATGTCAATTTTGACACATTTTTGTAATTCATTTTTTAAAAATTTATGAAAGCATGATTTATTCTAAAATAATACATTAAATCAAAGAAACATATCATAATAATCCAAAATATTCGTGGTTGGCATCAAACTATTCCAATTACAGTTATTTTAATATTAATAATATCATTTATCTGAATCTTCCATTAATAAGGTCAACCTTTCATCATTATTGAGTCATAAGTAATTTTTTTCATTTTACAAATAATATATATATATATATATATATATATAATATTTTTATGTTATAAATAATATTGTATTTATAACTTTTTTTACACTAAAATATATCAGTTATATATCCCTATAATAAAAATTATTTAGTAGGAGAGTGATTTTTATGTTATATTTCTCTTTACATTATATTAATATCTATATCATGTCATTATCACATCCAAGATGATACATGTTGTCCCAAAATCGACCTCTGTATGCTAAAGTTCAGCCATATCTCATGAAATATGTTTAGTAAACGTGTTAGGTTAGTTTTATATTATTATAATATTATTTTTTACCCTTATTTACCTAATTTACCCTTTAACCATAGAAATTAAAAAAAATAATTACTGATATATCAATTAATAATATCTAACAATAAAAGGACTAATATACATAATTTTCAAATTAAGATTCTAAATATATAATCTTTTTTATGATATTAAAAAAAATAAGTTGTATTAGTTAATTTTAAATTAATGCTCATTGTCAAACTGATAAATCAGTTTTTTAATGTAATAACCATCAAAAGATTGACACAAGTTTATATCTAATTTCACTAGGAAATGACTTATGATTCCCAAAGATTAATTAAAATATAAAAATTTAATCCAAATAACCTTTAAAAAAATTCATCTAAAAATATATTTATATAAAAAAATTAAAAAAAAATGGTGGTTTAAATTAAAATATCGTAATTCTCACTAATCATTAAGAATTGAATTTTGTTAGAAAAATACCAAATTTCAAAGAATGAAAATGTTTATTTCATGTTTCTAAATAGGAAGTTTATTTTTTTTCTGAATCATATAAATGTGACTAAAAAATTGAGAAAAAAAATTTTCTCCATCAAGAGGCGATAAAATAATATTTTTTAAAAAATAAATATTTTATCAGAAAAAATTGAAGTTTTTCTTATATAATATTTAAAAAACATATTATATTAATTTTAAATATTATATTTAATATATATATTATGAAAAAAATAAATAGTTATCTGATATTATAAACCTAATTACTCTTTTTTAAAAATGTTTTCATAAAAACACATCCTGTAAATTTAATTGGTAATTATTTCCATTTCGAATAAGTTTGTTAACCAATTATTAATTTTTTAAACCTATATAAACCATATTATCATAATATAGTTTATAATATTCATTACATCCATTTAAAAGACTATGTTATGTTGGTATCATTTAATTAATAATGTTCAGTTGTTTGTTTAATCTTGATGTAGCTTACCATGTGCGTTATTGAACATGGCATTCCATTATTCAAACTCAGGATGTTACATCCTCCCCCAATTAATAAATTTCATAATTGAAATTTTAATTTTTGGTTGATAACTATTGTATGAAGTTTCAAAATACATTTAGGTCAAATCCACACACTAAAAATTGTTAATAAAACATACACTTTAAAATATAGAATGTGAAGTATAATGGGTTCCCAAGATAACATGTACTATGGTTTTATTTAGGAAAAAATGAACCTGGAAGAAAAACTATGTGTGATATTCTAATAATGATTGATAAAAAACATGATCTAGAGAAAGAAAAAATTGAGAAAACAACCAACCTGTACTGGGTTAAATATTCGTTTATTTTATAGTTGGAAAATGTAAAGAGATGTTTTTGATTTAATATTCACTTCATAATTTTTATGAATTAATTTTAATAATAGAAAAATAACATAAGGAAATATACATAATTGACATGTATAGTTTCATACCCTAATCAATTTCCATATTAAACTCAACTTTTTCTCCAAATTTGATGTCTATTTAAGTTAATTTTTTACACCGAAATAAAAACCCATATCATACAAAATATATTAACTATCTATTTATCCAACCTTTATATATTATGATGAATAAAAATGGTTAGTTCGAGAATAGATAATCCCGCAAATAATAATAATATTTTATAAGTATAAGGATTACTTTTAATCTCCAAAATTTAATAGTAATACCCAGGTTCAACAAAGACCACTCAATCATATAAATTACTTAAAAATAATCCAAACTATGATTAAATCCAAAATTTTAGAAGGATTGATAACATAATCTTTTAAGGAAAATTTAAAAATTTATCTCCAAATATGATTATCTACACATTATGTATCATACTTAAATATAATTATCATTATCACATATTCTCTATAATAGTTTAATAATTTCAATAAAATACCCAAATCACCATATTTAACCAATAAAATCATAGATTCCTTCCAAATACAATTCAACTATTAATCCTATAATGAAATCCCTTAGATTTTTATTTATCATAGGCATATAATATTTCCAAAATATCAAATGTCTTCCATGATAATCATTATCACATAATGACCAAATCACATTCCTATATTATGGATTTTCATTTGAAAAAAACATGTTCCCAAAATAGAATTCATCTTAATCCACAAAAAAATTTCACTAAAACTAATAATTCATAATAACTAGAGACATTTTAAAGGCTAGTGGTGGGAAATAAATCCCAGTTTCACTTCAGTTGTGGGTTCGATTCCCCAAGCATTGTATGACACGATGGGTTATCACACGGTCTGGGAGCTGTCCATATCCAAAAAACAAAATAATTTTATAACATTATATTAAATTAGATAGAATCTACAAAATTTACCATTTAATTTTTTAACATAAAGGTTACCTTATAACTTTCAGTTTTCTTCCCGTTATGTAATAACCCTTAATCAACAAAAAACCAAAATTTTATATAAACCCTAAAGGTAATCCATTACTCATATTATAATGTTTATACAAGAAACAATTAGTCTTCCTTGAATAATATTTTCAAATAAAATCTGCAGGGTTACACATACTGGAAGAAAGTCTTGGAAAAGACTCACATCATCAAAAGATCATTAATAAATTTAAATATTTCAGCATCATAAAATAAACTATAAATCATAAATTCCTTAGATGGAGACTTAAAAATCATTCAATGTTCCCCATAATCCATTTCTTATTTACTTACAACATATTTCTTACTATATTATTCATCTAGATCAGATATACTCATAATTTATAAAAATAAACCTAATGATGATTCATTCGTTACAGATAATAATATAAATCATATCTTTCATCCAAATATAATGATATTATTGATGTTCCCTTTGTCATTTTTCATGTTATCAAACTCTCAAATAGTAAATGATCACTCCATTTCTATAATTTCACTTTTTGATAGAGTTGGAATAGTTGAGATCATGAAATTTTATGAATAATATACCATGACTTGCAATGTTGTATTAGAAATGAGTAGGAGTTAAATCACCCAAACAATTTCTTACATGTGATTTGAATACTCTAAAAGCTGTCAAGATCATCCGAATAGTGTTTTCTATAATAATGACGATCAAATTGTCATGAAGGATTAATATTTTGATGGAATATCTATTTTTTTAAAACTTGAAAAATTATCCTTAATATGATAACAAGAATCATCATTTAAACATGAATTTAATAATTAAAATAATAATCCTCTATATGGATTATATAACAGAAACAATTTATAGGAATCGAATCCATCAACCTCTTTATATCTCTATTATTTTGGTATTTATCCAATAAACCTAATTTTACAAAACCCTATCAAATGTTTCCTTTTGATAAAAACCCTCTTGTTTATATGGGATCTTTAACCTACACCTAGATAACATCCTAACCTCTAATGTTGTCTATACCAACGTCGAATACCAACAATAAGGCCCCAACTATAAATGTTACATAATAATGAGATAAGTCCACAATATGAAATTAATTCACTTCCAGGATACTTTTATTTTTATAGATCTAGTTTATTAGTTCATAAATAATATATAACAACTTAAGTATAACAAGTATACACTTCTACTCATATTTGAATTTTTTTTATAAACAAAAACATTAAAGAAAGAAGCATGGTTCATTTCATGAAATTTCCTTGATTCCATGAATGACTCTATTATTCTTTATATCTTGTGGAAATAATTTCAAACATGGCATGAAAATAAAAAACTTAGTAATTGATACATTAAATATGAAACTGTTAGTCTTTCGAGAACATGTAATCCCAGAATACATTATAATAACGTAAAAATTGTCACCTTTATGAAATAGTAAATATACATCAACGAATATAAAATAACTTCTTACCCATTTCATGTCCAATATATTACAATAAATCTCATAGAATGAAGCATTTAATATATAAAGGTAACATGAGACATAAACTTACTTAAATGGAAATACCATAAAGTCAACATCCCTACATACCACTAAATGTAACAACTATACGACCAACTTATAAACCCAATGAATTGGATGTTATAACATATCCACTCATACTTGGATTATCATGGAACCCCCCGTAATTGATTTATAACTTTACCACCCATATTTTGATTATCATGTAAGCACCCATAAAATGTTCAACTAACATTATATAATCATAACTAATAAAACAATCATAATAGAAAAATAACATTTACGCATTGAAATCTCCAGAGATTACATCATGATACTGTCATTATAAATAATTTATCAAAACCATTCTCAATACCAAAATACATAAAGAAGAAATTTGGTATTCAATTTTATTTTTAAAAATATTATGGCTTGTATAGGAACCGAAACACCAAATAATGGTCAAGGCAACATAAATGAAATTGTTACTGCATACGATAAAAACATACATTTTTTCATTTAGTAAAACAATTTTGAAAAAAAAATCATTTTTAAAACCATATAATAAAAATAAAATTATAGGTTTTTTATTATGCACCGTTTAAAAGAATTCATTGTATGTTATCAAAATATTCCTCAATGATAGGAGATTAAGACAAAGCCTCTTATAAGATATTAACATTTCATTTAAAGATAAATCAATGACAAAATTATGAGCAAAAATCTAAATACACCAAATATAATTAGATATTAATTGTAAAAAAATCTTCAGTCATTCACACATTTTCTAGGGAAAAAACTAATGACCTGGATATATAAATCAATGAATGGAAATTGAGTTACGATTTTCCTTACCTAGAGCCTGATTCATCACATATAATTTTCATGTTCCTAAATAATAAACATGGTCAATTTATACTTTTGTGACAACTATTTATAATTTTATTATTCAATTTAAATCACTTATTACCATGTTTTAAATAGTACACAATTATTTGAGTTTGTGTCGGTCATTTTGTCGATTTTCGGTACATGAGTCGAAATAAACTTGTTTTGATGTAAAATATTTATGTAGAAATAATTAAATCATCTAAAAAATATTATTCATGATTTAAATATCATATATATCTAGTGTATATGTATAAGGACCCTTCTTTATAACATTACATAATCATGAATTAAATGAATAATTCACATTGAGAATATTTTTAGGTTTAGAGTTTTATAGAATTAGGACATAACTATTACATCTAAATGATTAGAAAGTAGACACATCTAATCTGTTTCCTTTTTTTTCAAAAAATATAAACTCTTTAACAAAAGGGTCATGTCTAGTTCCATGTTTCAGACAGTATGACATTTCCTTAATCCCATCATTGACCCTATTCCACTTTATGTCTGGTGAAAATATTTAAAAAACATGTGATGAGCATAAAAAAGTTTAGTAAGGGATATAAAATAAAGAAAGAAAACATTAGTCAATGTATACATAAGAATCAATGAAATCATAATTTACTCATAAAACATATGCACATTTACATACCTCATGAAATTATAAGATTTATGAATAACTCGTAATAATACATAAATGTAACTTGAGGAATTCATAACATTCTTACATAGGGAGTAACCCTCATGGTTACATTTGGAATACCCATCATAGTATATTCCCTAAATCTATTCGGAGAAACCTTAGAGTTTATCTCCTTCACAATAAACAATGCATTATAGAGATATGTAGGTCTCACCTTCCCTTAGTTTATCATGGAACCACCAGACATCGTAAACAATTCCCAAGAACCATAACATAATCGTATGACATAAGTCATGCATAAAGGAAACATAACATTTCCACATTTCAATCACAAGATATCAATACAACACATTCATATAATCAAAACATTATCAAAACCATTTTCGATACCAAAATAAAGGAAAATTAAATCATGTTATTTATTTTTATTTTAAAAAATGTTATGGCTTTTAGAGGAAGCCGAAACTGAAATAATTGTCACGGCGGTAGAGAAGTCATCGTCACCACATACGTAAGACTAAAAAACATTCATTTTGTCTTTTAGTAAAACTCTTCATATAAATAGATTTCTTTTGAATGAAATGATATTTCAAAAGGGTTTTATACACCATATAAAATATAGTCATTTAGAAATCAAAATATGCATCAATGAAAAGAGATTGAGATGAAGTCCCCTACGAAGATGGTATCCTTAGATTAAGGATAAATCGATTACATAATTATGTGTGAAAAATATAAATACACCCAATATAAGTGGATATTATGTGTGAAACAATCAGAGTTCATCCACACATATTCATAGTAAAACATAATCAATAAGTAGATGTTTAACCCAAAGAATTGAAATTGTGTTAAGAATTTCACTTATAGAAATTAGACAGCCTAACGAAGTCACTTTAAAATTACGAAAATGAGTTGATGAGAGATAAAAAGGGTATCTCATAACTTGAAAAAAAATTACATCAAAAAGGATTTCTAAGAACATATCCCAACATTAAGAAGATGTAAATTAAAAGACCTAACAAAAAAAGTCTTTTAAAAAGTGGAGGGTGAAAGGTTCCATTACCGATTTGGGTATCTTTCGAAACGTACACCACATGAAAGGACTATACAATGTTGATTTAAATACCCATAAACCAAAGTATATTACACAAAGAGTAGAATAATGGGTAGTACGTACACCACTCAAAGGATATAGTGACAAATATAACATGAATCTCATGGTAATAAATAGTGTGATAAAAACCTCTTACATCATTGTAACAAATCAAGTCGTATTACCAAAAGATAATAAAAACCAAACAAATCACAGAATACCATGAATATAAATATAATCGTGATAATATATATCAAATGGAAGTACACAAAAAACTCATAAAATAAATAAGTGGCGAATAATGGAAATCACATATAATTAAAAGTAAGATAAGAAATCCCCTTACCCCATGTCCGACTAGTCTTGTTCGATACATTATATTCCTAAATAATAAACATTGTTCAATTTTTATTTGCTTATGGAATTACTTTAATGTTTATTATTCAATTAATATCACATATTATCATTCTATAATAATTATTTAATTATGTGAGTTCATATAATACGTTTTGTCGATGTTCGGTACATTAGTCAATAAAGAACTTTTTTGAAGAGAATTGTCCATGTAGTTATATGTACAGTATCTCCAGAATTGTGTTCATGATTTAAATACAATATATATCCAGTATATATGAATTTAATAATATTCCATATTTTTTGGTGATAAGAAATGAAATTTACCATTCATGGAGATGGTAAGTCGTACGTATGCATTAACACTACTTTCATTTTTTTGTCATATTAATGGACATTAAATAAATATTACACATAGATATATTATAATTCAACTAAAATATATATGTTATAAAGGTAACATAATTTCAGTAATAACATTATTTATAAATTCCATGTCTGGCCTTAATGAGTCACATCACTTGAGGGGGCGGTAGTCCACACTTCCTCATATGAAATTATCGCATTTGCACAACATGCAAAGAATAAAGGTATGTTTTAAATATAAAATACATAAGAATTGAGATTAAATAAATAAAATATATATCATATATATATATAGTTCCCTCATAATGGCCACCATGAAGGGTGTTAAAAGAATATTGAACAATCATTATTTTCTGAGGCAGTAATTCGCTACCCACAGAAACATCATGTTCTTTAACAAGTAGATAATGGTGTGTGTATGTTTATGTAGAATAATTATCCTAAAAACCTCCTAGTATATTAAGGATACTGGTTTTATTATTGGATAAAATAATAAGAAGATATTGGTGAGTGAATAAGGAAAATAAAATAAAGAAACTCAAGATATGATATTACCTCAAAACAGGGTAACTCTTTTTGTTTTGAGCCAAAGGCTTCCTTGGAAAGATTACTGCACAAAAGTGATGCTTCTAGTAGTAAGATAGGGATATGTAGAGATAATATGAGTAAAGGTTGGACGAGCCAAGGGCTAGAGAGGTGTGGGTAAGGGGTAGAGGTGGTGGCCTTTTATAAGAGGGAGGAGGGTCACTTTTTGAAAGTCTTGAAATGTTACTTTGTATAAAATTATTTCTAAATTTTAAAGGACCCAAAATGATATATTTCGTGGATATGGTGATAAGGGTTAGAAATAAACCTTTACAATAGGTTTTAGAAAAGTTTATGTCTTAGAGTTTACCTTATATTTTCATTTTATTTAAATTTTCCATTAATGAGGTAATCCCAGCATCATCATTGGGTCATAAATAAATTTAAATATTTAATGTCTAAAAATTTAAAAAAAAAATAAAATGATGTAGGAAATATTTTTCGATCTTCCATGACTATTTATAGTCTTAGATATCATTTATGAGAACAAAATTAAAATTTCATTACATAGGATATACAATCCTTTGTTATAATTCTCTTCTTTTTTAAAATAATGTCATAAATGGCACTATCACACCCATGTGAATCCATTGGCCCTCAAGTGTGGTAAAAATTTTCTCATGGTCGGCCATGACTCAAACAAGATTATTTGGACACATATTAGGGTCATTTTATATTATTATGATAATATTTTATTAACCTTAACTACCAGATTACTAACTAATCACGATAATTAAAGATAATAACCATCGTTACTATTCATAATGTCCAAAAAACAGAAGAGTTTTAATTAAATAATTTGGTCCTTATTATTAAACATATGAAATCCATTTTATAAAATTACAAACACAAGAATTGCAGTAATTAATTTAAAAATATTTCCCGTTGTCACAACCAAAGACTAGTTTTTAAGAAGTAAAATTTATCAAACGATTGACTTGTTTTTACATGCAGTTGAAAAGTGAAATTACTTCCAATGAAAAATATTGTATTATGTGATAAAAAATGTATCAATTAAAATTTAAAACCAATTAAATGAAAAATATATCTATATAATTAAATTAGATGAAAAAGCAGTTCTGAAGTAAAATTCAGTACTTTTCACTATTCATTAAAAATGAACATTTATTAGAAAAATACAAAAAATTTATTCCAAGTAAATTTCATATTACAAATTCAAAAATTATGCCTATTTTAAAAAATTTAAAACATATAATTTTTATTAATTAATTTTATAATTAATTCCAGTTGTCAAAACAAATAGCATTTTTTAAGAAACAATATCAATCAAAATGTTGACACTTTTTATATCCAATTTTAAAGTGAAATTAATTCTAATGTCCACCATTGGATTAAATAGTAAAAATATATTTTTAATACAATTTAAACCCACTTAAAAAGATAATCTAACCATAGAAATAAATAAGATTAAAAGAATGTTTTGAATTAAAATACAGCTTTTTCACTATTCATTAAAAAATGAACTTTATCAGAAAAATAACAAAAATTTACACAAAGTAAATTTCGATGTCCTGATTCTAAAGAAGGTTTTTATTTTGTCTATTATAACATATGAAATTGAAAAAAATTAGTTTTAACAAGGGTTTTTCATCAAAAGGTGGTTAATTGATCGTTTAAAGAACATTAGAATACTTTTGCTTCAAATTGAATTCATTCGCATTTTAAGCCTCTATAATTTATTGAATAATTGTTAAAATATTTAACAAACATATATATATTCATTTTTTAGTTAGTTCTGTTCATTCCTTCCAATACAACGGCTTGGCGTTATGTAGCATTTAAAATAATATTATTATATTATTATTGTGCAACATAAGATTTCAAATAATCATGTTGTTACGTATTGGGCACGCCATCCAACATAGAATTCCCTTTAAAGTAATATTAACATTTTATTGACAAATATTAATAAATATGAGCATTTTTTATTCAATATTTACTTGGGATGATACATCCTTCCCCCCTATTAGGAATAGTTTCCTCACAATTTTAATATTGGGCTCGAAAACTTCATTGAAAGCCCCATATCGGAAAAGGAGGAAATTAAACTATCACTTTAATGGAAATAAAAAAATTAAAAAGGTCACCTAAGATAATAGATACTAGGATTCCATTAAAACATAGATATGGAAGAGAAAAAAATGGTCTTGTTCTGATGGATAGTGGTAGAAAATATGTCAAGGAGAATGTTAACCACTGGACAATCAAAAACATGTGATGGGTTAGATGGTATTTGATTCCCATTTAAGGAAAGTTAATAGAATTTTTTTTATTTTATGATACTTTTAATTGAGTAATTTATTTATGAGCTTAACTAAATCATAAGGAAACATACATTCTTGTCATGTAAACTTTCATCTCTTACTAGATTTCTTACCCAATATCATATTTTCTCCAAAAGATGAGTATTTAGGATGACTTTTTCACATTATGAGCGCAATAATAAACTTCTAGAGAATAAAATAATCCATAAAAGATTAAATATATATTTCCCATGTCTTTAGACCTTAAAGAAAAAAAAATTTAGTACAAGATCAGATAATACCCAAAAGGACAATCCTTTATAAAAAGAAATATTACTCTTAATCTCCAAAATTCAACAAAAAGACCCAAGGTTCTTGAAACACCATCCAATAAAAAGAAATCCATAAATTTTTTCAAAGTAATCCAAACTAAGATTAAAACCCAAATCTATGAAGGATTTAATCACAATCTTCCATGGTAAATCTTAACATTTATCTCCAAATAACATCAGTTACTCTTAAATTCGATTACTAAAAAGTAATTAACTTAATCGCATATCCTCCATGATAGGTTAATCATTTCTCAAAAACTAACTTAATCCTGAATCATAATATCATCTAACTAAAAATATTTATTCATACTAACTAGGGACTTACATTGTCCAGTGTTAGGCAATACATACCAGTCGCACTTTGGTTGTGGGTTCGATTCCACGAGCTTCATCTAACATGAAGGGTTATCACACGGTTTTCATGTTTTCCATTTTCAAAAACTACAATATTTTATAACATTCCGAAAAATAAATAAATTCATCAAAAATAACCATAACATATTTTAACCACAAAGGTTATCAAATAAATTTCCCTTTGCATCCAAAAAAGTATTAACTGGTAATTACCTCAAATTCAAGGATCATATAAACCCATGTAGTTATTTATTACTATATCCACAAAATAAATGAAAATTATTCCTTGAATAAAATTTTCATATATCAAACATCAAGGTTCCATATTCTATAAATAGTCTCCTATGTAATCTCATCCTCAAAAAATGCTTAATACTTTTAAAAATTTCACCATCCTAAAATCTACCATAACTCTTGAATCCCAAATATGTTGACTTCTTACTCAATCAACATTCCTCATGATCTATTAACCATTCCCTTCTAAATTATTCGGAAATACTTTTTCCCTATAAAAAATCATGAATCATATCCTAATATTTCAATAATAGGAAAACATATGTTAAGAAATAATCTGTACCATTCATTGGTCATTGTCAGTTTCTTTATTCTCAATGGGAATGACATTATGTATTGGTAAATGAATATTTGTATGATCCTGGTGATCCCATTCTCGAATATTCTATGTATTACATGTGTTTTCATAATGACCATGCCCACCACATTTAAATCATTTAATTAATTTTTCAGAATGAACTGCTTTCCCTTTCCTAGAGTCAACTACATGCATCCTTTTTCCAAGGCAGGTTCTTCCTTTATGACTATCATTTCCACATCTATATCTTCTTTTTGTCCCATTGAAACATTTTCCTTTGTGTTTCTTTCCATATCTTTGTCACATAGGTTTCTGAAACTTCTTACCATTATGATTATTACCTGAAATTACAAAGGAATTTGTTTCTTGCATATATGATTCCATATAAAAATCACTAAGGTTCAGGTGGTCAATCATGAATCTAGATAGTTTGTTAAGTATATCCACAAATGTTCTCATTGCAGTTCCTATATCATTCATTTGCTCGTTCAAAAAATCATCACAGTTTTCTTCACAACCATTGTTACATTGGTTCCTACTAGATCCATCCATTTACTAATACCAATTAATTTAGTGTGAGTATATCTGTAAAATCATCATATAATACTAGGATATAATTATTCATGTTATCTTAAACTCATTCACTTTATCTAAAAATCTATGACTCTTTCTGAAATCTGAACCTTTATGGTTGTGTCACTTATGCTTAATGAATATCTTAACCGATATATTTATCTAAACCGACCTTTGATACCTACTATAAGGAACCATCCTTATAAAATTACATAATCAATAATTAAATGAATAATTTAAATTGTGTATCTTTCCTGGTTTAGAGTATTAGAGAATTAGGACGTAACTATTACATATCAATGATTACAAAGTGGACACATCTACTCAGTTACCATTTTTTTCACAAAATAAAAAATATTGAACAAAAGAGTCATGTCTAGTTCCATGTTTTAGATAGCGTGAAATTTCCTTGATCCCATTGTTGACCCTATTCCACTTTATGTCCAGTGAAAATAATTTCACGAACATGGGATGATCATAAAAAACTCAGTAAGGGATATAAAAATATGGAAAGAAAACATTAGTCCATATATACATAAGATTCAATGAAATAATACATTACTCATAAAACATAAGCACATTAACATACCTTAGGAAATCATAAGATTTATGAATTACTCATTATAAGACATAAAGGTAACTTGAGGCATTCATAACATTCTTACTTAGGGAGTAACCCTCATGGTTACGTTTGGAATACCCATCATAGTATATTCCCTAAATCTTTTTGGAGAAACCTTATTGTTTAACTCTTTTTCATTACCCAATGAATTGAGGAGCTATCTCGGGCTCACCCGCCCTTATTTTATCAAGGAAACAACCGACTTAATAAACAATTCCCAGGAACCATAAAATAATTGTTTCACATAAAACATGCATAAAGGAATCATAACATTTCCACATTTCAATCACAAAATATAAATTCAACACAATGCTATAATAAAAACATTATAAAAACCATTTTCAATAAACAATAAAAGATATGTATAACATGGTATTTATTTTTATTTTAAAAAAAGTTATGTCTTGTAGAGGAAGCCAAAACTCAAATGACGGTCACGGCGGTGGAGAAGTCGTTGTTGCCACATACGCAAAAAAAAACATTGCTTTGTCATTTAGTAAAACTCTTCGTGTAAAAAGATTCTATTTGAATGAAATGAAAAGTAAAAAGGTTTTTAAACAATATATAAAATAATGTCATGTAGAAATAAAAATATTCCTCAATGAATGGATATTCAGATTATGTCCCGTAATAGACGATATCCTTAGATTAAGGATAAATCAATTGCATAATTATGTGTGACAAATAAAAATACACCCAATATAAGTGGATATTAAGTGTGAAACAATCATAAGTCATCCACACATATTCATTGTACGAAATAATCAATATGTAGGGGTTTAACACAAATATGTGAAATTGGGTTAAGAAGTTCCCTTACAGAAATTTGACAGCCTAACGGCGTCACTTTAAAATTCAAAAAATGAGTTTATCAGAGACAAAAAGGGTATAGTATCACATGGAAATAAAATTTACAGCAACAAGCATATATAATAACATATCCTAACACTATGAATATGTAAATTAAAATATGTAACAAAAAAGTATTTTAAAAATAGAAGGGTGAATGGTTCCCTTACCGATTTTGGTTACTTTCGAAACATACACCCCATGAAAGATGAACTATAAATGTTGATGAAAATAACCATATCCAAAATTATATTACACAAAGAGTAGAATAATGGTCAGTACATACACCACTCAAAGGTGGTAGTGACTAATATATCATGAATCTCACAGGAATAAATAGTGAGATAAAAACCCCTTACCTCATTGTAACAAATCGAGTCGTATAAACAAAAGATAATAAACACCAAATGAATCGTAGAATACCATGAAAATAAATATAATCATGATAATATATATCAAATGTTATTACACAAATCATCACTTGAAATAAATAAGTGGTGAACAATGGAAATCCCACAGATTTAAAAGTGAGATAAGAAATCCCCTTACCTCAAGTCCAACTTGTCTTGTTCGTTTATTTATATTCCTGAATAATAAACATTAGTCAATTTATAATTGCTTATGGAATTCCTTTAAAGTTTATTATTCAATTCACATCACATATTATCATGTTATAATAATTAGTTAATTAAGTGAGTTCATATAATATGTTTTGTCGATGTTCGGTACATGAGTCAACAATGAACTTGTTTGAAGAGAATTGTCCATGTAGTTATAAGTACATATTATTTGGAATGGTGGTCATGATTTAAACATCATATATATCTAGTATATATGTGTTTAATAATATTCCATAATGTTTTGAGATAAGAAATGAAATGTACTATTCATGGAGACGGTAAGTCGTACGTACGCATTAGCGCTACATTCATTTTTTGTCATTTTAATGGACTTTAAAACTAAATTAGACATAGATATATTATAATTTAAGTACAATATATATGTTATATAGGTAAAATAAGTTCATTAATTAAATTATTTATAAATTACATGTTTGTCCTGAATGAGTCACATCACTTGAGGGGGCGGTAGTCCACACTTCCTAATATGAAATTATCGCATTTGCACAACATGAAAAGCATAAAGGTATGTTTTGAATATAAAATACAGAAGCATTTAGAGGACATAAATATAATATATATCGTATATAAATATTTTTCAATCCTAATTACCACCATGAAAGGTGTTAAAAGAAGATTGAACAATCCTCATTTCGTGAGGCTGTAATTCGCCACCCACAGAAACTGTATGTTCTTTAACCATTAGACAGAGGTGTGTGTAATAATAGGTAGAATCCTTATCATAACAAAATCTTAGTATATTTATGACACTGTTATTATTAGTGGATCAATTAATAATATGATAGTGGTGAGTTAATAAGGAAAATAAAAGAAAGAAACTCGAGAGATGACATTACCTCTAAATCTGGTAACTCTTTTTGATTTGAGCCAAAGGCTTCCTTGGAAAGACTTCTGCCCAAAGTGAGGCTTATAAGAGTAAAAGAGTGATGTGGAGAGATAATATGTGCAGATTTTGGATGATAAAAGAGCTTTAGAGCTGTGGGTATTGGGGTAGAGGTGGGGGCCTTTTATAAGAAAAAGGAGGGTCACTTTTTGGAAAGTATTGAAATGATACTTCATTACAAAATGATTTTCGGAATTTAATAGTTCCAAAATAATATATTTCTAGGATAAGGTGATAAGGGTTTAAAATAAACCCATACAATATGGTTTCTACAAGTTTATATCTTAGAAATTACCTTATATTTCATTTTATTTGAACCGTTCATCAATGAGGTACTCACTGCATCATCATGGTATTATAAATAAATTTATTTATATAATAAATAAAAATTATAAAAAAATACCATGATATAGGACATATTTTTAGCATTACAATAAATATTTATAGTCTAAGAGAACATTTAATTTAACAAAACTATTATTTTTTATTTGGATATACGAATGTTTGTTATATTTCGCTTCTTTTTTAAAATAATGTCATAAATGTCACTATGAGACCCTTGTGATTCCATGGGCCCTCAAGTTTGGTAAAAAGATTTCCATGGTCGGGAATGACTTATAATAGAGGATATGGACACATGCTGGGGTCATTTGATATTATTATTATACTATTTTATTACCCTTGACTACCCGATTACTAATTAATCACGATAATTAACTATAATTACCGTCATTACTATTCATAATGTCCACAAACAACACAGTCTTAATTAAGTAATTTTAACCATATGATTCCAAATATGGAATAAATTTTATCAAATTTGAAACATAGAAATTATAGAAATTAATTTAAAAATAATTCTCATTGTCAAAACCAAAGACAGGTTTTTAAGAAATAAAATTTATCAAAAGATTGACTAGTTTTTACATCCAATTGAAAAGTGAAATTACTTCCAATGAAAAAAATTGTATCAAGTTATAAAAACATAATTAAATTACACATTAAAACCAATTAATAAGACAATATTACTATATAATGAAATTATATGAAAAAGCAGTTTTGAAGTAAATTGAAGTATTTTTCACTATTCATTAAAGATGATCATTTGTTAGAAAAATACCAAAAATTTATCCATAGTAAATTTCATATAGAAAATTAAAAAATTATTTCTATTTTACCAAATTCAAAACATAGTTGTTTAATTGATTAATTTTATAATTAATTCCCACTATCAAAAAATAGAGTGTTTTAAGAAACAATATGTATCAAAAGATTGACACTTGTTTATGTCCAATTTCAATGTGAAAAATTAATTTCAATGACCACCATTGAATTACATGGTAAAAATATATTTTAACTACCGTTTCAACTCAATTAGAAAGATAATCTAACCATATAAATAAATTATATTACAAGGAGGTTTTTTATTAAAATATAGCAGTTTCCCTGTTCATTAAATAACGAACTTAATCGGAAAAATAAAAAAAAATTACAAAAAGTAAATTTTGATGTACCAATTCTAAAGAAAGATTTTATTTTTTAAAATATATCATATAAAGTTGAAAAAAGTTAGTTTTAAGAAGGATCCTCCATGCAAATATGGTTAATCGATGTTTAAAGAACAGTAGAATATTTATGATTAAAATTGGATTCATTTACATTTTAAGCCTATATCATTTATTAGGTAATCGTTAAAATATTTAACAAACATATAAAATCATTTTTACTTACTTTTTTTCATTCCCACCATTACAATGGATAGGTGTCAGCTATAATTTAAAATAATATTATTATATTATTAGTGTGCAACGTAAGATTTCAAAGAAACTCATTGTTGTGTTTTGGGTACGCCATCGAACATGTCATTCCCTCTAATGTAATATTAACATTTTATACACACGTATTAATAAATATGAACATTTCATATTCATTATTTACCTAGGATATTACATTATGTATTTATATTGTCATAATATTTTGACATTGAAAATGAAAGGCATTGTTCAAGGAGATGGTAGACCGTACACATGAACACTACGTTCAATTATTTGTCATATTAAAAGATTAATAATAAAATAATGTTGTTTATTTTATGAATATATAATTATATTAATTACATATATGTCTTATTTTTTTATAAAACCACCCATTATACATTTCATTTATAGCGAGAATAAATCACATCGCTTTGAGGGGGCGGTATTCCACACTTCCCGAAAACAATTATCGTATTTACACAACATAGAAACCATAAATGTGTGATTGAAATAAAAATTAAATAATAATTGAGACAATATAAAAATAATATATTCCATATATATATATAGTTCCATCATAATTTCCACCATGATAGGTGGTGGGAGAAAATTGAACAATCATCGTTTCATGAGGCAGTAGTTAGTCACACACAAAAATAATATGTTATATATCTATTAGATGTATTTGTGTGTAAATGTATGTATATATTTTATCATAATAACATTTTAGTATATTTTTGATACTACTTTTGTTATTTAATAATGGAATAAAAGGAGGTTAGGGGGATGGAGAAGGAAAATAAATAAAAGGATCTTGAGGGAGGACATTACCTCTAAGTCGAGTACCACCATTTGATTAAGGCCAAAAGGATTCCTTTAGTTTCCATCTACCCATGGAAAATCTTATTAGATGAATTGAGGGATTTGGGGACATTTTTTGAGCTTAATTGTTATTATCCAAGGGTCTGGAGAGGTGTGAGCATGTGCGTAGAGGTGGTTGCCATTTATAAGTGGGAGGAGGCGCACTTTAGGAAAGACTTGGTATATAATTATTTTATAAAATGATTTTCAAATTATAATAGGTAAACAATAATATATTTCAAGGATAAAATATTTATGGGTTGACATTATCTCATCCAATAGGTTTTAGAAATGTATTTGTGACAAATGAAACCATATATTTGGGCTTTAACCCATAGTCAACTAAATAACCCTTACCTTGTCTTCTTTTATTTTTATACTATATTGTTAATATAATTACTATAAAACACCATGAGTACCAGAAGTATATTATAAATGAAATTTGAAACACAATATAAAAATTTGGATGAATAAAATATTTTTTTGAATATTATATCATTTAATGAAATAGTATTTAAAAAACTCATTTTTGTCAAATATGCCACTAATTATTAAATGATTTTTGATAAATTCATAAAAATGTAATTCCTTATAAAAAACACATTATATCAAATATAAAATAACATAACAATCCATTAAATTAATTAATGGATTTATTTTATTCAAATTAAATTTATTTATGTATTTATAATATCATTTATTTGAATCATTCATTTATAAGGTAACCACTGCATCATCAGTATGTCATAAATAAATTTATATATTAAACGTCTAAAAATTATAAATAAAATATCATGATGTATGGAACAATTTAATCTTTATAATTAATATTTTTAATAATAGGTATCAGTTATATAACCATATATAAAAAATTATTTGTTAAAATATTCATGTTTAAGATATGTTCCCCATTACATTAAATTAATCAATATAACATGTCATTATCTCATACAAGTTTCTCCATAGTGTCGTAAAATAGACCCAAGGATGATCATGGTCTTCCATATATCATCAAATAAGATTAATACATGTGTTATGGTAGTTTAATATAATTATAATATTATTTTGTACCCTTATTTACATAATTTACCTTTTATCCGTGGTAAAAAATTATAATTACGGAATTTACTATTCATAATGTTCAAAAATAAAAGGAATTTTTTTATAATTTTGAAATTATGATTATAAATATGGAATCCTTTTTACTACTTCAAAACATAGATGATATTGTAAATAATTTAATATAAAAAACTTTTATCAAAACAATAAAAAGGGTTTTTAAAAAAGTTACAACCATCAAACGATTAAAATGCATTTATATCTATTTTCAATGTATAGTTACATCTAATGGAAAGAATTAGAATAAATTTTAAAATCATAGTCAAATTAAACATTATAAATAATTCCAAGGGAAATCTAACTATATAAAAAAATTAGACGAAATCGAATTTTAAACTAAAATCTAGTATTTTTCACTATTCATTAAAAAATGAATTTTAACAGAAAAATAAAAAAACTCATCAAAGGTAAATATTTATTCTCCACATATAATTTATAATATAATTTTATCTACCAGAACATATAAATGTTAATTAATCTATATTTAAAATGTTTTCTCCTTCAAAAGTTGTTTAAAATAATTTTTTTAAAAAATTCATCTTTTATCCGAAAAAATGGAAATTTTTCTTATATCAAATATATAAAACAGATAGATTTATTTTGAAAAATAAATTTAATATATGACATAAAAAACACATACATACTAAAACTCATTCATAAAAAATGTTATTAGAGTTTAAAATGTTTTTCATAAAAACACATAATTTATATTGAATTGGGTTTTATTTTTATTTATAACAAATTCGGTAACCAATGAATCATTATTTAAACATGTGTATACCATATATTCATAATTATGTTGATAATATTCATTATTTACCTTCCAATGTATAGGATATAATGGTAAAATATAAATTATATTGTTTATTTGTTCTTTTAAGAGTGATGTTGCGTATCATTTACGCTATTGAACATAATATTTCATTATTAAAAAAAATGTTACAATAAATATATTACATTGAGAAATATGATATATTGTTCTTTATTAAAAAATGATATCTCCAAATATGTTAAAATGTTTTTTACAAATTAACGTCATACATAATGACACATTTATGATCCAATATAGTCTAACTCCCCATTATTAAAAACAATTTATCTTCATTTTATAATAAATATTGTTCATTAACAATTTATGATTATTAGAAATCATTATTCTTAGGATTAATTACATTTAATATATCTATTTATCTTTATATCCATGTTTTATTTTTATATATAATTCCATCCATTTTCCTTGTAACTAATTCTCATTTCGTTATTCAAATTTTTATACCAATGTCTCCTCGAACGTATCAAATTTATATTCATGTATTTGGATAAACATTGTCTAATATGCCATTTTTGAAATATTTTATGAATATAATAGCTTGATTGGAGGGTTTCATAAGCCTTTAATAAAGGAAGGATATCTAAAACAAATGAAACTAGGTTTATTATTATAATATATATGCCGAGGTTGTTCATGACACAACTATGTAGTACCAAATACAATAATTTTTATCTAGTAATTTGTTAATGAAATAATTTTATGAAATAATTTACTATATTTTGGTCTCAAAAATTTATCATCTATATGTGAAAAATATATTTAATGGTCACTAATATTTTATTGTAACAATCAGAATTTATAGTGAAATAGAATCCCTCATGGTGTAACCCTCTAAACCAGAAGACGACCAAAAAAAGAAAATTCATAGAAGACCTGTTATGACATGATCATCATGTTATGAAATTATATGTCCAATATGATATAATTTTATAAAATAATAATAATATCTTCAATATAATTTTTGTGGGATAGATAAATTTTTCTAGAAATTTAATATTACATCTGGATATTAATGAATGATGTCCTCCCTTACGTTGTTATTTTATTCAAATTATCATAAATATATTTAAACATCTCAAATAAACTGGGAACACCGTAAAAGGAAGTCAAAAAATCTAAACTTATTTGACCTTATTAAAAATACATGAATAATACTTATTATGTATATAATTAATATGGTGCTAATGGAATAAACAAAAAAAGACCAAAAAATTCATAAATACAATAAAATTCATCATTACCATTAACTATCTCCCCATTTATAAAAAACTAAATAGGTAACTTTCCCAATAAATAATATTAGTTGTCTCAGAAACCCTCCCTAAAATATATTGACAATAGTTTAAAATAAGTCACTCTTCACCGTAGTATTCAATCATTATATAATTGTTTCTAACATATATATGATATCATGGTATATAAATCAAGAATAATGAATAAAATTATCAATAATATCCATAACATGAACTTATATCCACACCCATTAAATAATATGTAACACTCTTACCAATTATATTATTTGAAATATTTTATTTACATGTTCCAAATTTATTTCTAAAAAAATAAATACATATATTAAAAAAATATTCACACCCAAAAATATCAAACTAAATTTATATATTATCACACACACTATAACATGTGTGTATTTAAATCACAATATTATATTTTTGGAAATAGTTTAACTAATTTTAAACACAAACATAAAAATATATTTCTCCAAGAATAACAAAAATAGATATCACAAGATTTATGTCTCTATTATTTCCATCCATTACAAAAACCACTATATAATAAGGGATAGAGGGTATGTAACACAATTATAAATCAATGAGAGTATACAACACGATCTGTAATAAACATCATCATCTTTTTAAATTCATCATTTGTCGTTATTTTTCATAAAATACCCCCTATATTCTAATTTGTAATAACGTACCTCCTCTTGAGGAATCTTTTTTCTAACTTCTCTATAATAATTTTTTACATGTTATCAAAATTACTTAATCAAGAGTGATAAACTATATTTACTCAATGATTTATAAATATACATTATTATATGCCAAAAATAATGATAAATTAACTTCCAATTGAAAAAAATAATGTTTTTCCCACTTCACCTATAAATGAGTTATTTGTTGTGTGTTAGAAACAAATTTCTCTTCGGATGTGCTTATAATAATTAAATTATACTTATTTTTGTTCCATGTAACCGACTTATCTCCCCTACAAAACAAACAATATAACATAGTATTTGATCCATCAAATCTTATAACTAAATAAACATCAACATAGCCAAATAATAATATCATACCATTTATTCTTCATAATAATATGAAAACATGAATTACAATGATACAACTACAAATAATTTTTACTATATTAAAATTACATATTTTATTTGGTTTTATATCATATAGAAAAATTTAACAGAGTTTTAAACATTTGATCATGATAAAAAAAATATAGATAAATTTTCCAATATTCTTTTATTGAATAACCATCTGATGTTCAAATTTTCAAATTTTTGTGAAAAAATAGGTAAATACCATATTATTATCTTCTATTATAAACATCATCTAAAAATAATTGGAATATATATATTGATAATGTAATATATGTTCATTCTAATGAAAAATTTTATATCCCTTTTATTATCTCATATTTCTTAATATTGAAATCTCAAATATCATCATCATTGGAATGTAAAATTCATTGAAAAAATCATATTACTCTATAGAAAAGAGAATATCATCATCATATATAATAATTGTGAGAGATTAAATATTTATATGTTTTATAAGGAGATTATTTTCCATTATTCCATTAATTTATTTTAAAACCATTATTCATGATAAATTCTTTGAATAACATGTAACGATAAATTTATAACTCAAACAATCTATTATTCTACTAATAAACACAAAACATATCATATTCAAAAATAAATAAAAAATTTCTTTCTAAATAAAAACTTTTACATCATACTCAACATTGATAGAGGGTGATTTAAAATCAATATAAATAATCATACATCTCATATGATACGAAATAATAATAGTATGTCTTGAGGTTTAAAAAAGTGAAACTATAGTAAAAAAAATTCAATAGTTATTTATATAACATGAAAATATACATTACATTTGTTCCTTCTATTGTTCCCCATAACATCAATATTATCCATTAAATTGTTATCGAAAACAAACTTTGGTAGACCATTTTTTCTAATTCAGACCAAATTGAATGTATTTTTTTCATTTTAATTAACTTCTCATTTATAGCATCAAACCATTATCAATTATTTAATGTAATGAAAACACTTATTTATTAATCCTATGAAATTATTGAGCCATAAGATTATATCCTCAACGATCTCATAATTCGTACCAATTTTTTATTACAATAAATGATATTATGGATATCCATCAGCTTCATTAAAAATTGATGAATTGAATTTATTTTTTATTCATCGTTGGATATAAAAAATATATGCATCCTCTTTATTCAAATCATTCACATATTCTTTAATCCCAAAATTTTATTATGTTTCTCCACTCGGTTAAATATATCCATTGACTTTAAATATCCCTTCTTAGTTATTATAATCATTAAAAGGATGGTCAAACACTACCAAATTATACGTATCATGAACCGTATAATATTCCATATTGTAATAGTAATATATTTATTTATTGGGTGGATAAAAAATATAATTTATTTCACATAACATTCCATAAAAAATATAATATTTTAAATCCTAACATAAATAATAAAATGTAAATAAAATACTAACAAATAAAAAAATACGGTGTCTTATTGTAATATTTATATTTTTAGAAGTTTGTGAATTGGGGTGATATAGAAAGAAGTTCGTAATGTGTATCGATTTTAAATTTTATTACCATAAAAAATGGTAAGTAGTATATTCCATAAACATGGTTTTTGAAATCTCCCCCCAAAATAAATATATTCATTCAATAAAACCATTTTTAAAAATGGTATATAGTGTTCCAAAATAATGTATAATTACAACATAATAAAAAGAATTCCAAAGTGTTATAACATTCAAATTTAGATATATTATTTAAATAAAATGACATGAAGGGTTATTTGGATTCTCTATGACATATCATTTCAAAATTGAAATCCTATTCAATTATTTTGTTTTATGATTCATAAAAATTATTCTTGTAACTTGAGTAAATTCATAAATGAATGAAAGAAACACCATCCAATGAGTTTCTCCATAGTATTCTATATTTATTTGAGAGGAAGTTGTTTATGTAAAGCATCCATTTTATCTCCATGATTTTGTGCAAGAAAATAAAAATATTTCACTTTTAATATGTTATATATTTCCATTTATTATCTCTACTTAAAAGTAGAAAATCACCAAAAACTATAATTTAGTTAAATATTTTACTCTATTTTGACCTCTGTAACCAGAACATCAATTCTATAAATCCCTATCATCTTTTCTACTTATATATTATTTACCATATAAAATTTGAAATTTGTTTCCTTTAGTCATATTATATAATTTCATAAAACATCCATCTTTATACCCCATCATCTCATATCAAATTTTTTATAATATCATGGAATTTACTATATTTCATATGAATGAATCACATAAATGTTAGTGTTTTGAACCCAATATAATGTGAGTAACGTTGGAGATATCTTTTTCTTTACCAAATTTGATCAATACAAACCCATTGATTTTATATTCTCTATTACTGTCAATTTTAATGACCATTCTCTACTAGTTATATTCTCTTAAGTAATATATTATTGTATATAAAATATGACGATCATTCATTGTTGGGAATCCATGGAAAATAACATGATAATTCATCAATGATACATCCAACCTTAGAGTAATTTCTTATCATTTATATATATTTAAAATAAAATATTTAGCATGAATCATACTAAATTGGTATAAAACAACATAGTCACTCCTAATACAATGGAACAATTTTATCACTTATTCCTTAAAAAATATTAAATACCTTAATCATATTTATTATTAGAACAAAAACATTTGTCATATTTATTTTGAAGATGTAATCATTTGAAGCGTATAATAAACCTTGATTTACACCTTCCCGAAATTCTATAAAAATTGCTATATTTTCAACTAAATTAATATTTTCACATTAGTTTTTATATAAAATCACAAAAACATGAAAATGTTGAAAGCATTCAAGAACGCACTTTTCTTTTTATTGAAAAACTATTCTATTTCATTAACATTGATGATTTTGAGTTAAAATCAGTTTGAATAAAAGTTATCTTTTCATGTTCCTAACTAATATCTCTCTATATTGGAATTAATTTTTATGTATAATACCCTTGAGTTTATAAAATATTTTCACACAATTCATCATTTCGGGATTTTTAAGAATTATATAATAATTCATTTTATTTATTTATTATTATGTTTACTCCTACAAATTACTTTACCAATAACAATCATGTCAATGAATTTGTGAATATTTTTATATATTGACTAACATTATTCAGGATCACATATAATCATATTGTTATAAAAAGAATTATCAATACTCCTTAAAATATAAACAACATCCTACACTATATATTTGATTGGAATATTAATATTATTTAGTTATATATATATATTAAACCATTTATGAAATTGTATAAAAATATATTTCAATTTATTTATTTTCCCGTATTATGAATCAAAAAAAATATTTACCTCAGCAAATTAGGACTTCACACTATATGCCTATTTTATAAACATCTACACATTCTCTCATTGTTTTTTATCATTATCAACTGAATGTTATGTTATTTTCACAACATATTATTATACCACATAATATCAGATATTTTTACAATATATTCATTTATAATTTGATTATGCATAACCATATAGACTATAATATTTATATTAATCAATACAAATCTATTGATATATCACCATGGAAATCATCACCTCCTCATAATTATAAAATTTTGATAAATCCACTTCAAATTAATTTTCATCACACACTTCATACAACATCATTAAAAAATATATCTTATTTTTTATTTTGTAAAACTTATTTTTCATTCTAATATATTTTGATTTCATTTAAATAAATTGAGAATTAATAGTTCTAGAGAACTTTTATAATGAATCATGTACTCTCTTTACTAGAACTACCTCCAACACCAAATAAATCAATGAATTTTTTTAATAAATCCCAGTTAAAACACTCAAGATATATTTTAATATGAAATATACCTATCCTTTTTCAATTTAATTATGTGGAAAGAGACATGGAATTTTAAAACATTACTAAAGAATATCCAGATTATTTAAAATATTCACATTTATCATGGTACTCATTAGAAATTGTTTAATATTTTAGATTTATAAATGATATTTTCATCTAGAAGTCTAGAAATAAATAAATTTTCACATTTCATTTGAAAAAAAATACATTTTTGATATCATCTCGAAGAATGTTTTTTTATATTAGGGACTTTAAGAGAAGAAATATTTACATTATAAACTTATAGAATGGTATGAAACCACATAATAAATATAATTATATTCACTAATGTTTTTTAAAAATTAAATTTTCTTGTAATAATATCAACTATATTGAATAAAAAAATATAGTGGCCTCTATCATGAATAAAAATTTATTCTATGTTCCCCTGTTAGAATTTTTCTTCACCATCACACTAACATTAATATCATTATAATTTCACATTTTCCCAATATTTTATTCATTGAATTTTTTTCCAATTAAAATCTTTTTTATGAAATTATGGTGAATGTTTTATTTCCCTAAAAATAATTTAACTATGTATTTATCATAACATCTAGTGTTATTTTTTACACTCATTTATTATAGTAAAACCTAATGTTATGTGGATTTTTAATTTAAAACCATGTTATAGATTGAGATACAATATCATTTTATTCCAAAAATTGATATTTTTTCCACTAGATATAACAAAATCAATTCCTATGGATTGAATTTATTTGTTCTATTTTGTAGAATAAAAAATTAGAATCAATAAATTCAATGTAGTGAAATTATCACCAAACCATTAAAAAATGATAAAATTGATGAAAATATGATGATGTTATAAAATATAAGATTTTTGTATAGTATCAATTATACAATATGTTTGGGAAAAATAAACGAATACCAAATATTTTCTAATTTTTACTTCTCAAGCATCATCTATAGTTAAGATGGTTAATTAATAAAATTTTTACTTATCACTCTTAATTACCAGTATTTTTATGTCATTTACATTAGTATGTTTGTTTCATCTACACATCTAGAAATTAAAATATGTGCATAATTATTTATCTAGATTAACAAAAAAATACATTATTGATGTTAAATGGTTTCATACACAACCCCAATATCATTTTGAATCACAAAATGTATATGTATAATGTATGTTTTATCCATTAAACTAATGTTTATAACAATTTATCCAAATATCTATGATGTTATCCTATATTAATTATGAATAAAATTTAATTAAATAAGAATTGGATATTTTATATCCAACACAGTAAAAAAGATTTTATCAATAGAGTATCACCTCACCATCATGTATTTCATCAGCAAAAATCTAAAATTCACTAATCAAATAATTAATCTAAAAAATCCAATATCATAATAATTATTAAAAAAATTAAATTTCAAATTATATGTCTTGAAAACCAAAAAAAATAATAATACTAAACAACACACTATATAACCAACACAATCAAACAGATCCTTAATGTGAGACTTTAATCATCAATGTATAAATATTCCTCTTATGGAATAAATGATAATAAGTAGAAAAATGTAAAAATAGTTTCTAGTAAATATTTATATGATTCATATCCATGTTATACATCATGATGGTTATATTATTATCTATTACAATAGTACTTCTCTATATGAGTGAATTTTAATTTTCAATTTAACATAAAATAAACAACATCTCTCTATACTTTCCCCAAATTTATTGATAAAATTGGATAAATCAAATCAATTGTGTCACATGAATTTTATTTAAGGGAAATGTGATTTCTTGTTTGAGTATGAAATATATATCCCATGAATCTACAATAACAATATGCTAAAAAATTATTATTTTTATTATAATACATTATTATAATTTCTTTTAGGATACAACCATGAAATTAAAATTAAAATTATTTCCAACAACTAAATCCTATAATGAAATTACATTGTGTGAAAATATTATTTTTATTGGCCTCCAAATTTCCTAAATATATTATATAACTATATTTCCCGATCAATTTTTAACAAAACCTAATTAACAGTCTTCACGGTGCAATATTACCTCTTACGACAACATCCTATTCACTCAAAAAATATCCTAAACATGAAAATTAATTCCATTCACCATGGTTGATGATATTTATTTTATTGATTGCATGATAAATAATTTTCACATTTGAGAATCATATTCATTATAAATCACTATATTTTAGAATGATCTAGCATATATCATAAAACATTTAATCTTTCATATGTCTATCATGGTGTGATGTCCTCCCTTGAAGAATAATTTTATATTTCTCATCATCAATATCTCTAAACATACATCATAAACATATAACCTCTTATATATAATTCAAAAATCTATATGACATAATCGTTAACCTAAATATAAGTATCTTCCTATATCTAAATATGATTTGCATGAAGACTAGTGCATTCATAATAAAATAAAACCCCAAATTGATAAATCATATCTACATTATATTCTCATTCAAAATTACCCTTATAAAAATCAAAACCATTATAAGTTATGTACAGATTTGGTAACATTAATGATATAAAAATATTGTTACTCACCCATGTCCACCAATATTGGTGAGTCGGGGGTTACTACATGAACTAGTCAGATACCTCCAAAGACTTCATAAGAATCTTGAAAATTAAAAGATAATATTAGAATTAATTTTTGGTTAAAAAACATTCCACAAGATCAATAATAATTTAAGAAAACAAATTTAAATCACATTAAATACAAATAATGAAAAAATAATTCAATATATTAATAACAGATAGTAACACCAAGACCATATAATCTCAAAACAAATCTCACATACATCCATTTCATGTAGTAAAACATAGTGGACATCATATCCCATTATACAAGGAGAATTTGGTGCTTTATTGTCACGTGTAGATCATATACCACCACCCACCTTATCTAACATTCAAATATTATACACTATAGTGGGTAATTATTAATTCTACTTTAAACTCGATGAGTATCATACACATAACAAATATATTAAAATATCATGTGCATACCCTCGACATAATAATATTCAAAAAATTTAAAAATAGTTTTTATTTCAATATCATTACCCTATAATACCAATATCATAAAATAAACACTATATTTATTTATTTTTTGGAATAAAAACATTAAAAAATTCATTTCAAAATTTAACAAAATTATTCCACACCGAAACAAAATTTTAATAATTTAGGAAAAATTAATTTTAAGTAATATTGATTCTATAAAATTAATAATTTTAAACATTAAATATAAGATATTTTTATTTTTATACAAACAAACATTTAAGAGCTGCTACCTACTTCAAGTCGATAATGAGTATAATCATGCCAAAACCACAATAAATATATTTTATTTATCATTAATAAAAAACTAAAAATAAAATCACTTAATCATGTTAAAAATATATAAAAAATCATTACCTCGTCAAAAGTTTGTGTGCCAAAAAGTGAGAAATAGAAACAATATATGAAATAAATATTAAATTATTATAATTATTATTTTGTGATAGGTTCATATTGGGAAAATATATTTTAAATTGGGATATGTTGAAAATTTACATTCACGAAAAATCAAATCATAAATATGATTATTTAAAATAGACAATCACAATTCTTATATGGGTGAAACTATTTGTGATGGACATATTTAGTTATCAAAAATAATATTTACAATGCAGTATGAAACATATTGGAAGTAATTTAATGCTAATGAATTAGTGAAAAAATTAAAATTACGAATGTAAATAGTATTTTATTGGATTTATAATTCCATTGAAACTATTATATAAAAAAGAATCACAATGTCATTAAAAATTGTATTCTATAAACATCTATGAGAAATTTTTTTTTTCAAAAAAAACATATTTGTGGTGAATTTATAAATTCAATAATATAACCATATATAAGTTAGAAATTTACAATTAAATATAATCTATATGGTCCCCAACTTGGGAGCCACTAACTACTACCTCGAGATAGGTCGCCATATGAACTAAATTGTGACTCCTCATATGCTAGAGGTTTTCGCTTAGAAGAAAGGGTCTGAAAAATTACATGGGGAGAATATACCCACTTCCCAATGAAATCCATAGCAAATAACATATGAAATTCAGGAAACACTACAAAATAAGAAAGAAATATGAAATACTAACCATTTCCAAATAATGGTAAGAGATATAATAAAGCAATCAATGTGTCATGTCAAGATAACAATCCCAAAAGTGAACAAAACATAAAATAAATACTTAGGGAATCATCCCCTTATATAGGTCTTGAATCAATTTCCCAATCATAATCCATGCACATCCAAATTCGAACTCAATTCCCAATCATTTGGCATTTTCCCTTTTCCTGGCCCGATATAACTAAAACATTTTCGATACCCAATGTCAGCTTGAACAACTCATTTGGCCACCATTAATAATGTGTACAAATTATCCAATATAAATATATAGTAAATGATATAACTATATAAATTAAATGATATAAATGGAAAAATGGGCGCCATTAGTTGAAAACAGTCACATTAACAATTCTAAACATTCATTCAATTTCCAACACTTGTTCAATGGGTTAAGCATTTAAATCATTTATAAAATAGATAATTATAGTCAATTACTATGTATAAGGGAGCGTGTCATGTTCCCAAGCATAATATAGATAAAAATTTAATATAAAATACAACAAACATTACATAGCACCTTCATCAAGGATGTTTGATAAAATGAAACTGTTAGAGGCATAGAGACTCAATCCCATTCCATAGCACATGCATTAAAGGGTGTGGAATTTAAACCCTCCGTCTTGCCTAAAATATGGTCATAAATCATTATTTCCAACACACCACACTACCAAGCCATGCGAACATGGTTATCTATCCATCTACCAGATAACCATATCATAAAGATATCAAAAACCAATACATATATGATTATCATTTAACATTTATTTCAGTAAATAAATAAACCCTATACGATAACACAGTAACACAATTTCCATTTCCCTTTCATTTCCAATTTTAAATATTCATAAATTTCCATGGATTGAACCATTTAACACATTCATTAATTCATGGGTCATAATTCATTAATTCATTTCCATTATAATTTCATAATTCAGATGACAAATTTACATTAAACAGTTTAACCCATTTTAACATTATGCGAAAACAATACCTTCTACCATTATCAATGATTAGACACAACCAACATTAGTTCCACTATATTATTTAAACCAATATTTTAAATTATTTAACATGATCTATATTTAAATATAAATCAATACTATTTATAAAATTACCTTTTTCTGTGATAAAAAATGTTGCAACACCGCATGGGTAGACATAAATTGGTAAAATAAACATAAATTCATTCAACATTGATCACGAGGGGTTCAATTATCACTTTAGTGAAAAATTTTACTGAAAATAACTTAATGCATCAAACATGGATTATGGTAAAACTATGTACTCAACTAATTAATCACAATACCTCATCAAGACCATGGGATATACCTTTTAGACCATCTACCACGAATCCAAATATGAACACACCCTTAAATATAGGCTTTGACCCATCATCCAGACCCTTTGAATACCCAACCTATGATCCACTAGGTAAATGTGGTTTTATTGTTTAGGAAGAATAAGAACAAATCAACAAGCCCAAATCCGGATCAAAGAAGAACTAAATTATTTTGACATACCCGGAGCTTCAATATGCACCCAATGACACTCAAAACGGCCTAAGATTGAAGTACATCTGATCGTGGGGAGCATGAGTTGAAATGGATCACTACCAGGGTTACAAGTGGAGAATTGGGGAAGAAAAAATGGGGAGGATTTTAAAACCCTAATGGGGAGGGTTGGTAATTTGTTACTTCTTAATGGGTAACACGGTTCAACCATACAATTTAACAAACAATGTGAAAAAGGAATGCTAGAAATTGTCTATGAGGATTTGAGGTTGCACAGTAACCTAGGGAGCTCCATACTGTTAGAAAACCCATTCACAATTCTATTATCCAATCCAACATAGTTCATCTCTCCCTTGTAAGGTTCAACAAACTTTTTACCTCTCCTCATAGCTAGTACAATTTGGGCATATTGTTCTCATTAACCTTGTGCCAACTATGAAACAAGCATAGAAAGGACATGATTCTATTTTTTTCAGGTTCTCAACCACTAGAACACCCCTAGATACCCAAGACACAAGGTAAAAATATAATTAGACAAAATTAAGGTATTAATAAAAATATTTTAACTAGAAAATAACTCTATGTAGTTTGATATATGTCACCATATCCACTTTATAACGGCTGATCCCTATGATGCACTACAAAGCATCACCCAGCTTCCAAAGAAATGATATCATTCCATTGGTCATACATGTCCGACTATCACTCAAACATGTTTCTTTGTAAATTTATAATTATAAATCATAACTCAAACTAATGGAATAATCATTCACCAATATACATTATCATTGTGATCCAAAATTCAAATCAGATTCCCCTCAAAAGACATAGAAGCCTCAAAGTCAACATCTTCAACCGCAATAACGTGAGATGGTTCGAGGTTCTACTACCAATGTTGTGACACAGCAAAAGAATAACGTGTGGTACAATTCCACTATGGATGGACCAATCTGTATTCCACCAGTCTGATCCTCTCCACAATCTCAAATTACCATAAGTATCTGGGTGAAAAGAAAACATTATTTTTGAATCTGATGGATATCCAACATTGTAGACACCCAAAAAATAGATGATCACCCAACATAAACACAATAGGTCTATAATGATGATCATCAAATTACTCCTTCTTACTTTGAGTCGTTATCATACACATCTGAATCAACCGAATATATTCATACATCACATTCACGATACTCAGTCCTAAAATATATGATTCTCCATCCTTTAACCAAAAAATCATTGATCTACATGGTCTACTATAGAGTTCCTAAAATGCTATCATCTGAATCATAACCCAGTAACTATTTTTGTAGTAATACTCAAGAACCTCTATATGATTCTCCAACAACTCACCATTATCTGGACACAATATCCTAAAATGTACTTATAAACTGAAACATATCCTACAAATTATCATCTTACTATAGGTGCAAATTCATATTCAAAAACACCTAGGTTAGATGTTCATTCTGTAATCCCTTTACTAAGTAATTTAAAATGTGGATCATTATTTGAAACTATAGTTTATGGTACTTATTGCAATATAATTTTATCTCAAACATACAACTCATTCAATTGATCCCCAGTGAATTTCTATAAAATTGGAAAGAAATAGTCCCCCTTTGCCAATCGATCCATCACCACCAATATTGCCTCACTCTTGTAATTTTTTATCAGAAGGCCTACCACAAAATCCATCTTCACCTCATCGCCTTTCAATTTTATAATGATTAATTGCTAAAACAAACTACCCAACCACTGATGTCCCACCATTATAGTCTTGTAGTTAGGAAATCATGTGACAAAATATATAATGTATTTCTTTATCTGTGGTCATCAATACTTCCTAAGAAGATCTCAATAAATTTTGATCAAGATAAGATTCACATTCCATATTGATGCATGAAACTAGAACAAAACATATTATTGCATACATACTAGAACAGAAACATGGACAAAACAATAAATGATCCCAGAACCTCTAATAGTTCAATTAAAAGGTAATTCTCCACCGTTAAGACATTACCTCGATGGAAAGAACATCAGATCTTCGCATTTATACTCCAATATATGAATTTGAAGCATGGGATCAACTAACCAGGATGCAAGGGTATTCTTCACTTTTCCATCGTTCACCTACAAATGCATCTTAGACAATAATTACATCATCCTCTAAAATGGAATTGGTCTCCTCAACTACCTGATTTTAATTTTTTCATCTATATGAATATTTAACACTATTTCCCTTTCATGGTGCGTAAACAAGATCAATGAAAGAAGACTCAATATACTCATCCCATATTCATAATAAAATATTAATATCACATTGGGTGAAGATATCTGTAATATTTTTTTATCCATATACATTTTCCACTAATCTTTCAACATGTATTCTTGTCAATAACTTTTTGAATAAGCCTACACTTCTAAATCAATATCATAAGTTGTGTAATTTATTTCATGATGCCTCAAATATCATGAAAAGTTTGTGGAAACCCACTCAACCTATATTAATGTTGTCCTAATAACAACACAGGAAAAAAATTCACAAAACATGGTATACTCTATAAAAGGCCCTGGAAGGACCAGAATTGGTGTCGTAGTCAGTTTATTATTAAAATATTGGAATGTATTCTCACATTGATGAGACCACTCAAACATGATTCAATTCATTTTCATGTATAATAGTGGTTCTACCGAAAGAGAAAAATCATTAATAAACCATTGAAAGTATCCATCAACACCTTAAAAACCTTCAACAAAATAAAAAACAATTAGGCTTGTACCAAGATTAATCTACCTGAGCTTTCTCTGAATCCAATGACATAACCTGCTCATAGGTGACGTGACAGATGATATGTAACATATCATTCTAGAAATGATATTTAGATAGTATTTTTTATAGCCTATGATCTATTTGTTTACTCAAGATTGTATTAATATGTTAATCAATATTTTCATGAGTCTTAGAGTACACCATGATATCCTTAATGAAGACAACTATAAACCGGTACAGGTAAGGGTGATATATTCTGTTCTTTAGGGCCATTAAAACCAATGGAACATTTTTTAACAGGAATGTAAGAACAAAAAACGAATACAACACATACATGCTCCTAATGAAAGTCCATGATGTACCAGATTGTATCACCCTTTGTCGATGACACCTTGATCTCATATCAATATTGTAAAACACTGAATCACCCCGTACCTCATAGAAAATATCAATTACTCATTAAAGTGGTTACCTATTAATAAATGTCCTCTAGTTGAGCATCCTGTAATCATTACACAATCATAATGATCCATCGTAATTCATGGATACAATAATTATAAATCCACAATGAGACATGCTAGGATGGATACACCCCATGATTTCCAGATCCTCCCACTAAGTCCGATGTTTCTGCAGTCGCTTCAGTTCCATTATATTTTGAAAAAAGGAATCATGATTTACCCTTAAAAATAATCTATTTTTAACTCAACATATGTCTTGGGTATAAATATCTACATTTCCTTATGATACCAATCAAGAAATTGATCCACCATTTGAGGAAGAATATATTATCTACTCCCCTATAATCTAGTATAAGACAAGCCACTTAGGCTATGATTTCAGTCGTCAATTAAAAAACATGCCCTGTATAGCCAACCCAAACATTCCACTATCTCGGATGAACATAATTCTCTACCTCCTAAGACATGAAATTTTCATTATAATAGTTTCAATAAATATAGAATAGTTACAAAAATATACAATCCATACCAAATATCATATAAAAACATAGAAATTCATTCATAAACATGCACCATAAAAAACAGTACATGCAAAATTCTAGAGAAGACACCATTCAATATTATATATATTCTACACACTCCCCTAATGGTGTATTAAAAGACATAACCCCACACAAATGTTCCACTGTTATACCCATCACAACCAAATAAATATAAGATATAAAATAATTTGTGGAAACTATAGTCACGACCCCCTCCCACCAAAGATGCCCCTCCTGTGATGGAAATGGTGATAGGAATATAATGACTCCCAAGTCCCGCCTCTAGTAGGCCCCGGAGTGAAGACTAGCCCCAAGGGTATGAGTTTTCACAAATATGGGAGGCATTACCCTTTTTATTATTTATGATCGTGAAATAGGATGGGTCAAAACCCAAAATAAAAGAACCAAGTAGATGAAAATAAACCCAAAACCAAACCCATATGCATGTTTTATACAATACTGAAACAATAGTACAAGTACACAGAAAGCTCCAAAGCACAATACCAAGAAAGGAAAGCAAACAATGCAACCAGAAAAACTCCAACGCCTAACTAGAAAGGTCTCACATGGTCCCTGAAGTCCTCCTAAAAAACCTGTAAGTAAATATAGGGTGAACATACAAGTATACTCAGTAGGGAAACCTAAAGCACTCGTACATAGGTGGGGAGACATCCTAATGCCCTGTGAGAAAATAGAAGGAACCAAAGCCTAGCAAGGAATATATCCACCCAACCTTACAAGCCACACTCACCAAATATCACAAGTCCGTAGAGTAGTATAGTAATATTATCAATGTATGGGTACCCCACACCACCTTCCAACTGAATACGGCTCAAGAAATCACGCCTAACTCTCTGATGCCTCCCCCTCTTCCAAATCTAGTGCCGCAACCTGGCTATACGAAGCTTGAGCTAGTACTGTAACCTAGGCATACGAAGCTCACAGTATCCCAGCAGCACAAAATCCTCGACGATAAACACATCTCATCCCAGATTTTTCCGTAACTCAATCCTCGGTCATAACCACATCTCATCCCAAAGAAACCTTGGAAACACATCAAATCTCATCTGAAAGACTCTTGGGAAACATCTATCGTAACCTTCCTAAAGGATCTTGGGCTATAGAACCTGGAAGAGTGATCACTAGGAAGAACAGTAATCCAACCATCCTTTGGATATTGGGAATCTCACCCCTCGTCCCATGGGTGTTCGACACGAGGTGCTCAACATGGGTGGGTGCGTAAAGAAACCTAAAACGTATAGATTTATATAATTATATCAACCACTCATGCCATACTAAGGATTCAACACAAATGATCTGAGCACATTCCTCGACACTACTACCATGAAATTATGAACACAATGAACGGCCCCAAACCCCATTAAGCTTTTCATGTTTCAACAGTTTTAGTTTACCAGTTCCTTAACTACCGGGAAACTAACAGTAACCAAACCAGATCAAACGTTCATAAAACATATCCCTACCAACCAAAAATATGGTTAGGGAAAACACAAGCAACACAAAACCATTTTATTTTGTCAGCCAATCAATTTCCTTGATTTTCTGTATTTAATCAACAACCATGCCCCACAGTTCTTTAATTAACTCTTCCGCTTTTCTTCATATTCACAACCCATCCCTGCAGCCCTGCTGCCACCACCACAACCACAAATACCTCGGAAACAAAACCCATACCGCATCATTATCCCTTTGATACCATTCACCGCAACTCCTCTTCCCATCACAACCACAGCCCCATTGCTCACCTATTCTACAACAACCCATGAAACACCCGTACACAAAATTAAACCCCAACCAGCACCCAAAAAGTTCATTCTTTCCTTAATTTAATCAGGGTGATCATACAGGGGTTCTAGATGTTCATTTAATCATCCATATTTACATGATTAACCAATCTGTACATTCTATTAATTCCATCCACAAAACAATCCAGAAAAATAAGGAAACATCTAATGGCACAAGAAAAGGCCCCCAACGATCATGATTTTCAGTAGGCATAAGCCCATTCAATTCACAACATAATTAAAGGAGACACACTGACAGAAATAAAACAACAATACCAACAAAAATATCCCCAAACCCATTCTTTAAGCAGTTAATATCTTCATTTACTGGTTCAACCGTATCTCATAAAACAAGAGGATACCCACCCCTCATGATGCACAAAAGTGACAGAGAGATGAAGTTAAGATCCCTACCTCAAAGGTTTTTGACGAACCCATGACGGTCAAAGAACGCTCAAGAAACCGGGTTGATTATCCATGAATCCTCCTTAGATATCCTCTCCCAACACAACCAAGACCAAAGATCATCATATTAGACATCCACACTCTTAGATATACCCATAATGGGCGTAGATAAAAGAAACCAAGAGAAGAGGATGAGTAGATCTTGGTAGATCTAGGAAATCAAGCAAGAACGATCACATACCTCAAGAATCCTGCTTCGATTCGCCAAGAAAACCCTCCAAATCACCTCCAAAACACTTGAGAGAGGTTCTCCAACCTCCAAGGAAGGGTAATCCCGAGTTATGGCCACTTAGGGGCTTCAACGAACCATTTATAGGAAAAAGTCATTAGATCAACAATTTTAGGATATAACTTTAAGTGATCAGATGGTTAGTCCACACGGTTTAACAAACCATGCGCTAACCGTGCATTAGAATCTGCCTCGCCAAACACTCCTCGCATGGTTAGTCCACACGGGTAGCCAAACCGTGAACTAACCGTGTGTTAGCCACTACCTCCAACACCACCCTTGCATGGTTTGGCCACATGGTTTATCCAAACTGTGCGCCAACCATGCGAAAGATATTTCCCTTCAGCTTTCCTTAAAAGTCCACCCAAACGCACCCCCAAATCACCTTTACCTCCCAGCACACCGCAAGCACCACATTTCACAAATGAATGGACCAGAGAGGTCGGGGCCATTACATCAAATACCTCTCAAAACATTATCATCCTCGAGAATCCAAAATCTCACCTTAAGAAAAGGGTGGGGTCCGAACAACTCCCCCTTGAAGGATAACACTCATGGAAAAACCTCCTTGTCACCAAGGAGTTCCCCCCATCTCCATCTATCTTTTGAACAATCACAATCATACTACTCCTCTCCCCCGTGAAACCAAGCAAAACAAAAGACTAATCCATCTGGTCATGTGGGTGAGGGGTTTCCCTTCCTCCAAGTTAAGATACTATCCACTTTGGGAGGCACTGAATCACCCGCATGGGATTAGGCACATCCACATTAATGCATCTTAACTAGGGATCAGGTCCTCCCCTACCCACATCTCAAGACACTTCATGCACATCCAGAGAAAAGGAAAACCGTACATTCCATAATTAGCAATGTAATGTGTTCCATCAACCAAGTACAACAAAACAGAACAAAACATAAAAAAACACTGGGTATTGGGCGTGCATCTGTGTCTCCCGTTCCCAGGTACTTTCCTCAATCCCCCTGTGTCTCCACAACTCATGAACCAAAGAATGTTTCATCCACAAAGCACCTTCTCTTCATGACCTTCGAACATCACTGGTCGTTCCATGAACATTGTATCATTCCTGATATCTAGTTCTCCCCAGTCAAGGATGTGTGAATCGTCGTACAGATACAAACGGAGCTGGGACACATGGAAGACATCATGCACCATTTGTAGCTGTGGTGTCAATGCCTACTGATAAGCCCCCTCACAGACCCGCTGCAGCACTTCGAATAGTCCGACAATCCTGGGAGAAAGCATACTCTCACTGCCGAACCACCGCTGCCCACGCCGGGGGGAGTCCTTCAGGAATATGTGTTCCCCAACCTAGAACTCCAAGGGTCTCCTGATATTAATGGCATATGACTTCTGTCGGTCCTGAGCTTCCTTCATCCTCTCTCATATAATCTGTACCATCTCTTTCGTGCTCTCCACCACCTTCGGGCCTAGAACAACTACTTCTCCGACCTCTGTTCAGCATACAGGTGAGCGGCACGACCTCCTATACAAAGATTCAAAAAGAGCCATGCTAATGGTAGAGTGATATATGTTGTTGTAAGAGAACTCTATCAAATTCATATGTTGTACCAATGATCCTCCATGGTCCAAAACACATGCTCGTAGCATATCATCCAAAGTCTGGATGGTACCCTCTGTCTGCCCATCTGTCAGGGGGTGGAAAGCAGTGCTAAGGGGTAGCTAGGTGCAAAAAGAATGTTTCAATCCTCTCCAGACTCATGAATTGAAACATGTATCCCTATCCGAGACTATGGTCCTTGGAACTCCGTGCAACCAAACCACCACATCAACATACCTCTTTACTAAGGCATCCACTTTTTTGATTCCTTGATCGCAAGAAAGTGAGACGATTTCGACAACCGTTCCACCAGCACCCAGATGGCGTCATAGCCTCCTTGAACCTCGGGTAGCCCTATGAAGAAATTCATCGAGATGTCGTCCCAATTCCACTCGAGGACATCTAAAGGTTACAACAAACCATCTAGAACACGGTGTTCAGCCTTCACCTGCTGACACACTAGGCACTTGGCCACAAACTCTGCCAGTGCCCGCTTTACCTTGGGCCACAAAAAATGTCTCCATAGACCTTGGTACATCTTGTAAACTCTTGGATGTACCACTACGCGTGAGTAGTGGAACTCACCAAAACCCTCTCGCACATCATCTCTAGAACAAACATCTTCCCTCGGAAAAGCATCTGATTCTGACCATCCTCCATCCACCCTTCCAGGGCATCGCCTTGGGAAAATCGGCCACACATCACTTCACTTTTTGAGTCTCCCCAGTGGGACTCCTCCACATGCCGTAGTAGAGAAGACTGCACTGTCATCTGATATAGGCAACCTCTACCACCATCCATCCTTGCATCCATATGCAAGGCGCCCAACTCCTTCATTGCCTTCCATGCATCGGCCGACTCTTAAACTGTATCCCTCTACGACTTCCTACTCAAGGAATCGGCCAACACAATCCCTTTTCGTGAGTTTTAGGAAAATTTCAAAGTCGTAGTCCTGAAGGAACACCATCCACCTTCACTGTTGTATGTTTAGGTCCTACTGGGAGAAGATACGATTCAATCTTTTGTGATCCATGAAGACCACAAAGTGCTCCTCGATGAGATTATGTCGCCAAAACATTAGCGCCAAAATGACCGCCGGAAGCTCTATATCGTGGGTGGCACAATTATGTGCATGAGGACATAACTACCTTGACCCGTAAAATATCACCTCTTTCCGCTGCATCAACACACATATGAGGCCTTTCCCTAAAACATCACAGAACACCTCATACTCCTCCCCTCCTTCTGGACATCTCAGCACTGGGGAACTAACCAACCCCTCCTTCAGGTAACTGAAGGATGCCTCACACTGATCATCCCACACGAAAGCTCGATCCTTCTTCGTCAAGGTTGTCAATGGTGTTACAAATCAGGAGAAGTTGGGCACGAACCTCTGGTAGTTACCTGGCAGTCAAAGAAAACTACGAACCTCTACCACATTTTTGGGTGCCACCCAAGAAACAACCGCCACGACCTTTGATGGGTCCACCGCTATTCCCTACTCGGACACCATGTTTTCAAGGAAGTGCAATTCTCACATCCATAACATGCACTTGGATATTTTCCCATAGATTTGGTGTTGTCGTAGGACATGTAAAACTATTCTCAGGTGCCCATTGTGATCCTCCTCTAATCTTGAGTAGATCAGAATGTCGTCAATAAACATGACTATGAACAGGTCTAGATATTCCCAGAAGACGGATTTCATGAGTCCCATGAACATATCTGGCACAATTGTAACACCGAATGGAAAGACTACAAACTCAATGTGCCTATATCTTCACCTAAATGTCATCTTCAAGATGTCGCCCCCTTCAAATTCAACTAGTGATATCCAAACTGCAGATCGATCTTAGAGAACCAACCTTCTCCCATCATCTGGTCAAAGAGGTCATCTATCCTCAGGAGGGGTGACGGTTCTTAACTATTAACAGATTCAGTCCCTAGTAGTCTATGGATAGCCTGAGACCACCATCTGCCTTATTTGTGAACAAAACAGGAGCACCCTAAGGAGATTCACTTGGTCGAACAAAACCATTCTTCATCAGATCATCAATCTGAATCCGTAACTCCCACAACCTAGAAGATGACATCTGGTAGGTAGCCATCGAAATTGGACGAGCACTAGGCTGTAGGTCTATCCCAAACTCGATATCATGTCGAGGGAGTAGAGTTGTCACCTCTCCAGGGAAGAATTCCATAAACACACTGATGACCCCGAGAACATCCACCATATCCACATCCACCGACTCCACTGATAGCTCAGCTCACAAGGAGAGGAGGGGTTTCGCTCGCCGGCTGATTCCATGTCAACTCTGCTCGCTGATGAATGTCACCCGTCAGCCGCCCAAGTCTGATAACTGAAACCTTCCTCGGAACCAGTCATTGATTACAAAAATAGAGAACATCCAGTCAATGACTAAGATGACATCATATGGATGTATCTATAAAATTAGAAGATCACTAACTGACGGATGTGGCCCTATCATCAGTCTACATTCTCGAAAAACATACAGCAAGTCGGTCTGACCTCCGACAGGTGTGCTCAGCACCAGGGGCACTAGAAGTCTCTTAGTGTCTAAACCCAGAGCATGGGCTCGACTGGGTGTAAAAACGGAGTGTGAAGCTCTTAAATCAAACAATGGATAAGCAAGGGTACTAAACAAGATGATAGTACCTCGAAAGACTTATAGCTCTGTGGGAACTAGTGCCTCTGAGGCGTGCATCTGCCCACGCCCAGTTCCTCTGCCTCTCGGATGTCGGCCACCACCCCGACCACGGCCTGGTCGAGGTCCCAGAGGAGCGGGACATCACTGCCCCTTCTGCTGCTGCTGGAAGGGCCTGGCTCGGAACTGATGTGGATGAGGCGGGTGTTGTACTGGTCCACCTCCATTGTATTGTACTCAGTCCGGGCACTGGTTCTGAAGGTGCCCACAACTTCCACAGATGAAACACCACAATCCTGGGCTCGATGGAAAAGGGCGAGGACCGGAAGATTGGAACTGAAATTGCTGAGTCCTGCTCCATACTGGTCGAAACATAGGGGGCCCTAATGTTGGAGGCCTACAGCTAAAGAGTTTCCCCTTTGATGAGCCAAACTGGATTCCATCTCGTGACACACCTCCCAACATGTACATCCATTCCACCACTTCAGTCTTATTATGGACCTCCATGTATGTCGGTTGGGTGAAGGGAGTAAAAACATACTAGGGAGATGGCCGAAGTGCCTCCTACAAACATCTCGCCCGAGACACCTCATCTAGAAAGAGGTTAGGAAAAAAGAGAAGGAGATCCTTGAACTTGATCCCCATCTCTCTCACTGACATACTCCCCTGCTGGAGGGAGAGTAGTTCCTGCCGCTTCTCAGCCATTATCTTGGAAGAGAGGAATTCCTCCCGGAACTGATTCTCGAAGTCAGTCCATGTGACCTCCGCCTCCCTATTCTCCCCCAGATAATGCATCCACCACAGACGCCCTGCTCCACGAATCTGGCTCATAGCCAGAGGAACCCGGTACTTTGCCAGAGCCTAGATCAAGCAGTTGGCTATCTATAGCTCCTCTAGAAAGCTTTATGTCTCCATGTCTGAGATATTTCCCTCATACTTGTTGAGAGTCTACCGCTGAAAGACTCAAAGCATCTTCTTCCACTGATCATCATCCTCCTCTCGGTCAACCCTTTGTTGATCAACCAAGTCAACCTCACGGGCCTTGATCGCCCGCACTACTCGTGGTCATCTCCAAGCTGCCATAACTGCAAGGTAAACAAGGAATTCCTAAGCCCGAGTAGTGTAGAATATTGTTCTTAAATTTTCATAAACTTATTATTCATTTTTAATCCCCAAAATGCACTCGAAACACAAGAACACAAGTCATTATGACGCATGTACCTTCCCTAGGGTCTCTACCCTGAAATCAGTGTGGCCTCACTTGGTCATTCGGTAGGTCCAGAGTCCTTCCATCAGATCACGTGGGGCCCTAATATCCCATGTCCTAGCCGGTCATCCCTGGCCTATTTCACACTCCAAGATCACTAGACACTTTTTCCCTACCATCTGATGCAATCTTCAATGTACCTAACTCCATAGTCCTTCCTATCTCTCAACCCCCATCCTCTGATAACATTATTTCATGATCCCCTCCCACCAAAGATGACCCTAATGAGCTTCCAATAGTGAATGTGAGATAATGACTCCGAGTCCCGCCTCTAGTAGGCCCCAGAGTGGTGACTAGCAATAAGGGTATGAGTTTTCACAAATTTCAGAGGCATTACCCTTTTTATTATTTCAGATCGGGAAATAGGATGAGTCAAACACCAAAAGAAAAAGGAACCAGTAAATGAAAATAAACCCAAAACCAAAACCATATGAATGTTTTGTAAAATACTGAAACAAAATTACAAGTACAAGGAATGCTACAAAGTACGATACCAAGAAATTAATGAAAAAACTGCAACCAGCAAAACTCCAACACCCAACTAGAAATGCCCCACACAGTCCCTGAAGTCCTCCTGAAAACCTGTAAGTAAACGTAGGGTGAGCATACAAGTATACTCAGTAGGGAATCCTAAAGCTCTTCTGTACAGGTGGGGAGACATCCTAATACCCCATGAAGAAACAAAAGGAACCAAATCCTAGCAAGGAATCTATCCACCCAACCTTACAAGCCACAATCAACAAATATTGCAAGTCAATGGAGTAGTATAGTAATATTATCAATGTATGGGTACCACGCACCACCTTCCCAATGAATAATGCTCAGTCCCTCATGCCTAATGCTCTAATGCTTCCCCCTCTTCCTGAGCTAGTGTCGCAACCTAGCCATACAAATATTGACTAGTGCCGCAACCTGACCATACGAAGCTCATAGTATCCCGCTGGCACACAATCCTCAGCCATAACCACATCTCATCACGCATTCTTCCGGCACTCAATCCTCGTCCATAACCTCATCTCATCCCGAAGAAACATGGTAACCACATCACATCTCATCTCGAAGACTCTTGGGAAACATTGGTCGTAACCTGCCCGAAGGTTCTTGGGTTATAGAACATAGAAGAGGGAGCACATGGAAGAACATTAATCCAGCCATCCTTTGGATGTTGGGAATTTAACCCCCCATCCCACGGGTGTTCTACATGTGGTTATCAATATGGGTGGGATGCGTAAAGAAACATAATATGTACAGATTTATATAATTATATCAACCACTCAGCCCATCCTAAGGCTTCATCACAAAAGATATGAGCACATGCCTCGACACTTCTACCATGAACGTGTGAACAAAATGAACGGCCCCAAACCCCATTAATCTTTTCATGTTTCAATAGTTTTAGTTTATTAGTTCCTTTAATACCAGGAATCTAACAACAACCAAACCAGATCAAATGTTTGTAAAATATATCACTGCTAGCCACAAATAAGGTTATGGAAAACACAAGCAACACAAAACCATTTTCTTTTGTCAGCTAAACAATTTCATTAATTTTCTGTATTTAATAAACTACCATGCCCCATAGTTCGTTAGTTATCTCTTCCAGTTTTATTCATATTCACAACCCATCCCTACAGCCCTGCTTCCAACCACCACAACCACAAACACCTCAGAAACAATACCCGTACTGCATCATTATCCCTTTGATACCATTCACCGCAGCTCCACTGCCCATCACAAATAAACCAACCGCAGCCCTGCTGCTCATCTATTCCACAACAACCTACGAAACACCCCTTCACATAATTAAACCCCAAACAACACCCAAAAAATTCATTCTTTCAGTTAATTTAATCCTGGTGGTCATACAAGGGTTCTAGGTGATCATTTAATCATCCATATGTACATGATTAACCAATCTACACATTCAATAAATTCCATCCATGAAAAAATACAGAAAAACAAGGAAACATCTAATGGTGCAAGCAAAGGCCCCCAATGACCTTGATTTTTAGTAGGTATAAGCCCATTCAATTCACATCACAATTAAAGGAGAAGCATTGATGGAAATTAAACAATAATGCCAAAAAAAATATCCCCAAACACATAATTTAACAAGTTATTATCTTCATTTACCGGTTCAAGAATATCTCATAAAACAATAGGATACCCACCCCGCATGATGCACAAAAGTGAGACAGAGAAGAAGGTAAGATCCCTACCTCAAAGTTTTTCGACGAAACCACAACGGTCGAAGAACGCTCAAGAATCCGGGTGGATTCTCCACGAATCCTCCTTAGATATCCTCTCCTAACACAACCAAGACCAAATCTCATCAAATTCTACAACCAAACACTTAGATCTACCCATAACAGGCATAGATCTATGAAACCGAGAGAAGAGGAGGAGTAGATCTAAGTAGATCTAGTAAATCAAGCAATAAAGATCACATACCTCAAGAAACCGGCTTCGATTAACCAAGGAAAGACTGTAGATCGACTCCAAAACACTTGGGAGAGGTTCTTCTACCTCCAAGGAAGGTTAATCCTGATTTATGGCCGCTTAGGGGATTAAATGAACCATTTATAGGCAAAAGAGTTCAGATCCACAATTTTAGGATCTAACTTTATGTTCCCACACGATTATTCCACACGGTTTAACAAACCGTTCACTAACCGCGTGTTATCTTCGCCCTTGCGAAACACTCCTCACATGGTTAGTCCGCACAGTTATCTAAATTTTGCGCTAGTCATGTCTTAGCCACTACCTCAAATAGAAACCATGCATGGTTTGGCCGCTCGGTTTAGCCAAACCATGAGCCAACCGTGCGAAAGCTATTTCCATTCAGCTTTCCTTAAAAGTCCAGCCAAATGCACCCCAAAGTCCCCTTTACCTCTCGACACACCTCAAGAACCACATTTCAAAAAGGATTGGAATGGAGAGGTGTGGGCCATTACATCTATATTGAATAAAATACACACGAAAATATTATCTACAGGGATCCTATCTTACACATTTTATGGTCCATCTTCACCACCTCCATTAATAAACTAGAATGCATGAAGATGAATTCTTTTCCATGGGACCTAGTATGAATTCTAGGTGCTGCACTATCCTGCTGATATGAATACACCCATCCCAAAGTACCTCATCCACAACATCTACTGGTAGAACCATTTGAACTCCAAATTCTACCTCGACAAGGGGTAACTGACCCTTTTTTTACACATATAATATGCCACAATCCTCTATCAATTACAAACTATCATGAGTTCCTAAATAACCTATTTATAATAAACATTTTACCACAATATCATCACTCAATGTTTGGTTAGGGAAACATTCCATACATATTCCTTGACAAACCACATATATGGAAAACTACCTTGTCACCACCTTGATAGGTTGATCCCTCTTCTGACTACTCTATGTGCTACTTCCCTATTAATGATTCTTATAATGGAACATCCTAATATTTAATTTTACCACAAAATTTAATCCAACTTGAACCTTGTACCCACTTCCGGAAGATTCCTTTGAGTTCCCTTCTCAATTAAGGGCCTAATCCACAACTTTTAAAAACTTATTAATGTAAAATATGTTCAGATAGAAGATAACATCATGGTGGTTCCCATCTAATAATTTTTTTCCATTATGAACTTTTCCCATTCCAAGGATACAAAAAATAATTACATGAACATGAAATAATCCTCATAATACATCCCTGACATCATTCCTTAGGTAATCCTGATAAATTATTCATCACTATCTTATATGAGGGTCTCATGATAGAAATTTTCTAGAAATTTTTTTGGGTACTGTTCTGCATCATACCATCTACTTAATGCTTCTGAACTAAGATATCCCACTAATGCTTCACTAGTCCTTCCAATACCTATGATTCAATCTTCACTCTCTTCTCTGATAGAGTCTCAATGTTATCAAGGATCATCCATATATACTCTATCCATAACACTACATCCCCAGTTCCATGTTCTCTAGAAAATGTTTGAGGGTGATGCAACTAAAAATTTCTGGTCAGATCAAACATAGTCGGTATGACCCACCCCAGGTCCCCTTCAATATGATAGGTAATATGAGATATTTTCACATTAAGCTAATAATCTAGCCAGTTATCTAAGTCCAATGGTTGTTGTTACGCCACTATTATGGATCATTCTCAGTGATATAATCTTGTATCATAACCAGAAGACATTGTCACCACGTAATATTTATACATTTTAAATAATTATTCTTAGAACTGATAACATAATTATTCCATAGTTTCCAAAAAATAATGTTATGCACTATCCATAAATAACTTAATTTTCATGCACTATACCAAAAAACACCATTGCATCTAGAACACTACCCCCAACCATCCCCACCGTGGGATAGGGACAACCACGTTAATCATACATAAATAATTATATGAATTTCATTATATACATTTTTAAAACCTTTTCACATTCACTATAGAAAAAATTTCTTTTTAGGTACATTTTCTGTTTCACGACATTTTATTGCCCAAATTTTTACCTCATTTTTAGAATTTCATTAAACATAATTCAGTAACTATCATTTCCATTTCGTCCTACTAAACCATTTTCATCATCATTATTAGACACCAATTTATTCTGTTTTTATGAATGTAAAATTCATCCAATCCTCTATATCTGACACACTCAACTCATGTGGGCCTATCAAGATTCATTCCTTATATAACCCTTGATGAAAATTATGATGCATTAATGAAAAGTCACAAGACAATTTTGACGTGAGAGAAATTTCATCTACTAGTCACATCATACACTAGTGAAATACCATTCAACCATAACAGCACACTTAAAGAACACAAATTAACATCCGGGGTACTTGGGTTTTCCCTCATACATTGATCATCTAATCCTAAAAAAGAGCTCATTTCCCAAAACTGGAACATCATAATCTTCTTTATAATATTCAAAATATTAATACAATAATGAACCTCCTCTAATACCATTTTTTGATAACCTCGACCTGGGATCCACTCATTGGTGCTCTGAGATGAGTTTCCAAATGTCATCAAGAATTCCACAAATTATACTAGAGGTTTCTGACTTGAATTGAGGTTCTGATAAATCATGATGGGAGACTATATCCTCTTTACTATAGTATTTTAATGTAGATAATTTATCATATAATGAAAAATCTATTCAATAATCTAGAAAAATGAATTTAAACCCATTTATCAAAAATGTTATAATACAACAATAAAATAATAAAATTTCCATGTCATGATAATGGTGAAAAATGTGAAGAAACCCTAACATAAAGACTAATAGAAGGATACCCTAAAATACTTCATGGATCATAGTCTGAATCCTTATAAATGCATATCTGTAGACTATGTAAATCACTAGAATATGGCCTTTTCAATTTTCCAAACCAGCATCAATGAAATATGCTCGTGTACTGAATGGTGGCATGAGTATGGTGTGAGTACAACTCATTATGAAACCACAAAATGTGTATATAAATATTGATTCTAAAAAAGTAATTCAATATATCCTGAAAAAAATATCAAGATAAATAAGAAAAACTCATATTTTGTTAGTTAATAAAAATCACAATAACTATTTTCATCTTGAATTCCATTTCTATCAAATGTTTAATGTGTTACACATTTACATCAATTAAAAAATAGCTTATGATGGTCAATTACAATGAATAAGATAGTATGTCAAATTCAATATCTCACTAGATATAAATATTTTAAAAAATATATAACACACATACAATGGATCCTTGGCCTAGGTATTTTCATAAAATTAAATAGGTAGGTGGAATATTGCCTTAATGCTCATTCCTAACTCATGTATTAAAGGGGGTTGGGGATTAGAACCTATGTCTAGCCTGACCCATGGGCATATATCCTCAAGTCCAAAACCCTAAAATTCCAAACCATGCGAACATTATTATTTATGCACTTTCCATATAACCATAACAAAACCATACCGAAAAAATATAATGACTTTCACATTTCACCATACATTTTCTACAAAAAATGATATCTATGACTAAACCCATTAACACATTTTCCATTTCCCTTTCATATCCCATTTTTTCATATTCATCTATTCCCATGACTTGACCCACATAAAAAATTCAACAATTCTTATTCTATTATTCATTTAATCATTTTAATTACAATTTGATAATTAATTTTAATCATACACATTAATCAATTTACCCCTTTTTTATATTATGAAAAACAATCCTTTTTTACAAAATCAATGACTAGAACTTACCAACAGTAGTTCCACATTATAATTAAAACGATCATGTAATCATATTAATCATGGTTAATATTTATATAAAAATCAATTAAATTCATTGCATTTTCATTTTCCACATTTGAAAAATGTTGGAACAATGCATAGGGGGTAAAAAAACTAGTTAAATAAACCTCAATACATCCCCCATAGATTATTATGGGTTCACTTTATCACATCATGCAACAATTTTATCAAAATAAACTATTTAAAATAATAACATAACCACAAAAATCCAATAAATCAACCACTAATGAACAGAAACACAATAAGACCATGGGATATAACTTATAGACCACCCATTTTGAATTTGAAGAAGAATGAATCCCAAAAAATATCTTTATACCTTATATCAATCAAAAGTGGAAGCCCTAAAATAAGTTCCACTAAAAAAAGATTGTTTAGGGTTTCAGAAGAATAGGAACAAATCCACAATCCCAATTCATAGAAAAATAGTCTTTTTGAGCATTAGGCTTGCATAGATCTTTGATAGACACTCAACGACATTCCCAACAACCTATAATTAATGGAGATGTACCAATGTGAATATTCAATAGAAATGGTTCATCACAAAGGTTTTGAAGGGTGAAATGGGGAAGTAAACCTACTGAGGATCATAAAATCATGAGGTGGTATTTTTATAATTATTCAATTTTTAATGGAAAGCATGGGTTGGACACACATTTTTTCAAACCTTGTGAAAACCATGCACTAGCTGCTATCTAATAGTGGGTGAGGTCGAACAGTTACCCAAGAAACTTTACATGGATTTAGAAACCATGTTCCAACCATGTCAACTAGTACCATACATGCATGTATGGTTTGGATCCCCCCTTTTAATGTTTATTTAATTGAACATCACTCCTTTTATAAATCATAGTTTGGGTACATGGATAATAGTAACTGTGCGAAAAATATGAAACATGAAAAGAACAACCCAAATTTCCTTTCTTTAATGTACTGGACCAACAAAACAACCTAAATCTATTTTATACACCTATTATTCATTTAATTATCCTATATTAAGGTCTATAAAACAAATTTAAAACCAGAACATAACTCCATGATGTATGAGATCTTATATATAATCTATAAACAAAAATTGACTAAAACATTAAAACACATATAGTATAAAATATACATAAAAATGAACACAATCAAATAATAATTATTGGTGTTGGTGGTCATCATCATATGGTGAAAGGAAGTATATCCTAGAAACACATGTATATCCCCAAGTATACTCCATCATGTGCTCGTGGTGTTGTTCATTTTACTGATGTTACTGATCTCGACAGTGAAATATGTTCCCATTCTATTTTGGATGCACATCCTTCACACTAGTTAGATTTTTTATAATCTAATCCTATCATTTTATCATCAACTCATACTATAAATTTGTTATGGATGACGATGATTCTTTTTTTACATTTGATATATCGGGTTTCATCACTTCATTATGACAGTGTCTAGCTAATGTTTATTATCATCCATAAAACATCACATGGAATTTATAAATACAACGTATATGTTAATGAACAAATGATTCCTCATTATATCATGGGTAACACGAGGCCTTATATCTATAGTAAATCTTGTCACGAACCTCCTACATTCGATAAATCGTATTCTTATATATCTATTATAATAGTGTAAATTTGAATTAAAAATGTTAAAAAATTATCTTTTATTAATTTTAAAAGACGATTAATATTTATTTACAAAAAAAATCAATATCCATTTCCAAAATTCAACCAAGGAATACTATCCATGGACATACTCATATAAACATCAAATTTCACTAAAACTATATCAACTACAAACCAGAAAAAATTATCATATATGTTACATAATATATATATTTATATAGATTATAAAATAATATAAATAACTATTTATCAATGATGTATACTAAATTCATAACTCCCGCTTTATTTTATGGAATACTATATCCCATTATTATAACAATCAAATGATTACCTCATCCCAAATGTCTCCAATATCTTGTAAATAACCAATCCCTCACATTATCATTGGGTGGTGTAATTGAGTAATTATCTCATAGAAGAATCATCACCGATATACATAAATTATCTTTTATTATATCCTCTAAATTTTATGTTAATATTTATTGAAATTATCATGTGTGCATGCTTCCCATACAATTGTAATAGAGGGTCTCATGTTATCATCATTTAAAGACTATAAACCCAAAAACTAATTACAAATATACTAAATTAGAAATTATATGTGATTAAAATACACTAGATTTTTAAATAATAAATACAAAATATCACTCAGCATGTGATGATTCACTTTAAAAATAACCTAATGTCTAGAGAACGATTGAGAAAACAACATAATTCCTCCGAACAAAACTAGTATGACTAATTTCTAGATGCAATAAATGATGAAAATGAGAATAATTAATGAAAAATGTAAATAATAAATAAAATTAAATGATAATTTAAAAAAAAATAAAAAATATTTTTACTGGGAGGATTAAAGGAAATATATAGATGTCACTAATTAGTATGATTTTGAATTAGCAATATTCTAAGGGTCATGCCTCTCATGATACCCAATTCCACATTAACGCCCTCAATGACTGTACTAGAAGGATCATTACCATATTTCTCATCCTAAAAAAAGATATGTTCCACAACATTGAACTAATCATATAATATATGAAACACATAATTAATTTTATATATAATTCAAAATTCATAAATAAATTACTTTATTTTAATAATATTTTTTGAACAAAAATTATGAAATTTAAAGTTATCAAGAAATAATTATTAATACACATATCAAGAAAATATATATTTATTAAATTAAATATAAATATATTATAATTTTTCTATAACTATATTTTAATAAACCATTAATTACTTCCAAAATCATATCCATTGGTTTTAATAAATTATTCGAACTTCCCAACATCGATAATTTCCAAGAAATAATTATTTTATTCAGCAGCATTGATTTATATTTATTAGTTACTTATTGAAATTGTTAATATCATCAACAATTAACAATGGTCTTTCATCATTGATATATTTATCTCTTCAAGTATGATATGTATTTAGTGATGCATCTTGAATATTTTTAAAATTTACCCATCCATAGAATGAATTTCTTTTTCCTTAAACTGATTATCCTGATATTTTATTTTTACTACCGTCAACTAGTCATTTAAATATCCAAAATCATCAATTTAATTTATGAATAAAAATTTATTTAAATAATTTGATGACCTAAATGTTTAATTTTCTAGAGGAATATATTTGTTTTAAATGTCCTTAAATGCTGGCCATTCATCATACTTGTGTGGATAAAATTAATTTTCTTAAAAAAACATATATATTATAATGGGTGACCAATTATAATGATGGGATACATACTTTACATAATAAATAATCATTTAATTTATATGTCGAGATATGCGAATAATTAATATTTAGTATTTCATATACAAATTAATAAATAAATTTTATATGTTCGATAATAAAAAATAATCAAAACAATCATTGAGATAAGTTGTAAAATTTATGTTGTGGATATTCATTAAGAATAAAAAAGATAATTTTGGGGAATTTCATTTTTATATGATAATAATATTATAAAAATATTGAAAAAAAAAATTCAAAAAATATAGATAAAGGTATTATAAAAAATCATGTAATTTTATCACAATTGAGAAAAACAAATACACGAAGTAATTTTTTTCACTTTTGAAAGAAATTTTTCATCATCACCGAAAAGAAAAATCTAATGCTAATGAAATAATGGAAATCAATGTTATGAAAAATCATCAACATTTCCTTCATTCGGAAACATTCATCTATTTTTTAAGAGGTATTCAAATTAAAATTAATAATAGTTAAATATTGAAAATTTCCCCCCTAGAATTTCCTATTTGTAATTTAACCTTCAACTGATGCTTTATTACAAACCATCTTCATCAAATTTTTAATGTATATCTCATGTGGGTATGTCCATTTAGAATATACCTAGTATCAATATTTTATATCATATAGAAAATTTAATACAAAATATTCAATTGAAAAAATGATTGTGAGTAAGAATATTTTATCCACTTTACCTAAAAGTGGAACATCTTTTTATTGTAATGTAATTATTGAATCTATGATAACAAAACACCTAAGTAGATTAATGAAAATAATAAAATTTAGATAGTTCATTTTCCATAATAAAATTTTCAGTTATAGAATATATTTCTATGAAATAATAGTTATGATATCGATGCACTGTATTTTAAACTTTTAATGGATCTTGAAACAAATTGTTTAAAAAATAATAATATTCGTCCTTTTATTATGATTTTTCTCATAAACAAAAACATTTTAGTTGAACTCTATCATTATAAAACGATTAAAATAAAACATTCTTCACATTTCATATAAACACTTTTTATTTTCCTTTTCAAAGAATATTTTGAATTTAATGATTTAAATTATAGAAAGGTTTTGATGCCATCAAATATTAAATTTAATTATACATTCACACTTTTTTTTTAAAATTTATTATCTAACACATAGAACTATTTGAGATGAAAAATATCACAATATGTAATAGTAAACAAAATGTAAATCCATTGAAAATAAATCTCATTTATATTACCATTATTTTTATAAAAAATGATTTTTTTCTCACGTAAATATACTGAAAATAGACTACATATCTATCACAATAGGTACATGGGATTGCATATAATAATGAGTTAATTTAATTATTTTTATGAATTTGTAACCTAAATTTAATTTAATTAACTAATATTTTGATTATTTGTTTTATTTTATAGTTGAAATACATTTATAACTTCTCAATGAAATAAATTATATTCTTTTAATAGTTTTTTATTTTTTTATTATACTTTTTTTTAATTTGATAAATTTTACTGTGTTTTAAATAATAATTAATATTTGAGATTATTTTTTTACCATAAAGTTTTTGATACTTTATTATAAATTATTATCTATTGTAGTTCTATATAATTGTTTAAATATTTGTTAAGATAAATTAAATTTTAATTAATGTAACTTAATATGTGTTATCTATTTATATATTCATATCTTAGGAATGAATTTTTTTAATAGATAATTAAGAAGAAATAATATTAATTTTTAAATTATATATGTTCATTAATAATTATTCCATAATAATGAGTATCTAATTATATATTTTGATAAATATAGTATTCAATATTGAATATTATACTATAATATTTATTTCCATTTTTATTTATATTAATTTTTTATGTTATTCAAATTTATAATGAATAATAATTATTATTATTTAAAGATTTTATTACTAAATTAAATATATTAGTTATTCATATTCATATTTTACAATAATTTTATATATTATATTATGTCTCTTTTGTAATCATGATTTATGTAATATATGTTAAACTACATTTAATTATTATCTTATAACTATATAACTTGATTTTTTATTTAGTCATAAATTTTTTTTTCATATAATCGAATGAAAATATATAATATTATAACTGTTAATATTTATTTATTTTTTTATAACATTTAAGACCATACTGACTCTATTAACTGTAATATTAAATTCATTATAATTAGTAATGATAATATTAAATAATGCTAAATAATATTTATTTTTTAAAAAATTATAAAAATATGAAAAGGAATATTTTTTATGAGAACTAATAAGATGCTTTAAAAGGAAAATTATTCCTGAATAAAAAAATTAAATAAAATGAATTAATAACTATTTAAAAATTTATTTTACAAAAATTCCTCAAACTAGCGATTTCTTTTCAAATATAAGAACTGCATTTAATGGTTCAATATTTTAAGATAATTCTACTATAATTAAAATAATACATAAAATTCAATACAATTATAATAATTAATTTATAAATCTCTATTGAAACTATTTCTTTGATTGAAAATGGCTAATCTCAAACATTGGAATGAATTTCATAAACAGATTATATAATTGGGTGAGATTTGAGAAGGTTTAGAGTAGAGATAAAGGGGCTTGGAAACCTGTGTGGTGATAATTTTCATTGTTTCAAAAAAAAAATTAAACATTTTGGGATGGTTAGTTTCATTGAAATATATATGTTAACTAAATGATGAATAATGATACAATTTTTTTAGTAAGTAATTATAATGGGGTGGTCGACCATTACAAAAATCCCCTCCCAAATTACTATCCAACTCATCTACAAAATATTTCTTACGCATAGATCCCACCATATATAATCTACCAAATCATATTTTACAATGGAATCATTTTAAATATACTTTATTTGCGGATTATTTGTGATAGAATATCCATTTTTTCATAATAATGTATTTCAGGATAAGGTTTTTTATAACGAATTGAATATCCAATCATAAATTATTTTTTCCCATAGTTTATTTGATAATGATACTAAATTGTATGAAGAAATGTGTTTCTATTTCTAAGATATCTAAAATTATGTGTGAAGGCCATCATAAATAAACTTCACATAATAACCTTAACTATGTGGGAGTGAAACATATGTTTCAAAAATTATCTCTAGCTAGAAGAACACATTATAAAAAAATACTATTGATGAATTCTATTTAAATCATAATGGTCAACTCTAAAAAAATTATTTGTTTTGTTTTAATATTTTTTAACAATGAAATCATTTGAAAAAATAATAATTTTGAATAGATTTTTAATCTTTCTCAAATGGTCTATCGGATTATGATGAATTTCTTATAGTGGAAATTCAGAATCAATATACCTATAATAAAACTATAAACATACAAGGATAATGTGGGGGAGGATATATAGAAAATATAATAACCGAAATTCACCCAAAATTACCAAAATATAAGTAAACCAAATATTTTGAGTCCCATTTTATATAATCGTTTTCCCAAATAAATTTTTGTCAATTAATATTTGGTTTACAGTGATTTTATCCATGATTAATTTCATAAAAACATAGTCAGTATGCATAATTTTTCAACATTAGACCTACTAGTGTGACACATATACCATGGCTTTGTACAAAAAATTATTTATATTTCTATATGTCTAGAATAATGTAAGAATAGGTTTATCTCTCAAAAAACCTTTTTTGGATCACTAACTATTTCTTCCACCTAATATATTTTTTCAATACTATAATCTAAAAGGAAAATGTGAATTATATAGTGTCCTTTAAAATGTAATGTAAATATGTAAACATGCATGAATAGAAAAATTTTATACAAATAAAAAAATAATTATATTTAAAAGAATGTTTATTCGCTCAAAAGATTTTCCATAATTGAAACTTTATTTACTCTTTGATAGCATATTACTTTTTAAATTATCACAATCTATCAAATTTCATGTCATTGAAGTCTAAAATTATTGTGAACATAATGTATTCCTAACAACTATCACACGCAATACACATCCATATCCATTATTTTTAGAAAGTGGGTGGTCTATATAATCTATATCACCTTAAATCACAACATTATGGATTGTAATCACACCCTATATTCACTCAAAAAGGAATAAATCATTAAATTACCAGATTTTTCTTTGAGGTGAGGGATAATAATTTTATACTATAAGTCAATCCAAATAAATTTTGGGGAGATAAAATCTCATAACTATGCACTATGGATTATCCTCATGAGTAATAAATGTAGATAAATTATAATTAAAACTGAATAAAAATTATCTCACGATGATTATTTTATTATACCCCTATGATATAAATTATATTAGTTCATCGCTTTGTTGATTATTAGAGATCATATTTAAAATTTATGATTAATATGAGAAGAGAGAGTGTTTGTGTATGTGAATGAACACATTACTATAATGATCAATGAATGAAATTATTATATAATATACCAAAAACCAAAATTAAAATTGGACAATATCCAAACACTGTTTGTGAAATATAGAACATTATAATGGGATGGATTTTCAATTTTTAGAGGAATGAGTATGGTTCATCAACATTTTCATATGATTTTTTTGAGAATGGATTGAACAGTATATTTTTTCAACAAATAAAAAAACATTTATGTTTTCTCTTTCTTTTAATTCCTTTAAAAATTCCATTATCTCTATTATTCCCTATACGAAACTCTATTTTATAAAGATTTCGTCTGATCCCTTAAATAAATATCCATTTTAAGAAAATGATATGGAATATATATGTTAACTGAGAATAATAGGTCTAAAATTTTCATTAGTGTTATATTTCACAATGTGAGTGTCTCTATCATGCCTCATAGAAATATTCTTTAAAAAACAATAAATTTTTAACTTTTCATTATTATTGTTAAAAACCATACTTTTGAATCTTATTACATGTATTTTATATCTTTATCATTCTTTATCATAGTGTGATTTTATCTCATCATAGTGTTATGGGTTTCATAGAGATCACTAACCACCAATGAATGAAGATACATTTGTTACAGTAGAAACATTCATACTGTGACATGTATTATTCTTCTAAATAAATGAATTTACCATTACAAATTTTCAAAATGAATCATACATAACAATGATTTTTCTCTAGTGTTTAATAAATATTACTTTATTTCATTGCATCAAAAAAAATACAATTATTTATAAATTTTATGAACCAACTTAGGACACCCTTGATATGGGCTCTTAAATCAGCCTGTGACAGGACACATTATGTGTTTATAATCACCCTAGGTTAGAAAATAAATCCATGGCCACAAATACAATATTAATGAGATGATTTTTATACTATAAATATTTAATTATGAAATATATTTTTCCTGGATGCTTGAAAATTCCCATCCATAGCATAGATGATCACACAATAGAGTACCCAGATAATGAAATCAAAATATACATACAATTATATAAAGTTATAATAAAAAAAGATCAAATACTAATGAAAATAATATGTAAAAAATATATTAAGAAACATTTAAAAATATAATAAAATTGTATTGAAATAGATGATTAATCAATGTTACATTAGTAAAAATAAAAATAAACATAACTAAATCCACCTAACTCTATTGGAAAATATAATATATCCATATCCTATCTCCAAAAATCTAGATCCCATAATATGATAAAAATTTATCATGTCACTATAGAATAAGATAGACCTATAATTTATTAAGAGAAAGAATTATATTTTGAATAGTTATTATCCACACACTCTATGAATAATCATTATAGAGAAAACATTTTAATACTTTTCTAAGAGAGATACATACATATATATATATATTTAATATATAAATAAAAATTAATCAAAATTACAGTTATTTAAAAAACAATATATTCAATTCAATATCCAATAGTTTTTCTAGAATTAATTCATCTTTACACACTGACCCAATAATACTTTTTAAAATTTAAATAGAAATTGATAATATTGCTCGATTTAATAAAAAAATTATGTTATAACATATAATAAGGAATGTATAATTCTGAAAATATTAAACACATTAAAACATAGAATAGAATAATTTAATTATTCAATAGAACAAAGGATCTCAAAGGATGAACTACAACAATTTTTTGAAATGTTAATATGACAAAATAATTGGAGAAGATATCAACAACCCACACTAAATCCCTCTTTTACCCTACCAAAAAAATGAGGGGAAACTATCACAACATGAATGAAATATATCTCATAGAAATTATCCGTATAATAAAAATTCAAGGGTATAATAAAGATTCTTATTTAGACATCCTTGAAATGTATGGTTTCAAAATAAAAAATAGGGGTGAGAAATTTTTTTTACATAATAATATAATCATATCATTCAAAAAATAATCACCACACCTCTAAAGACCCTTAGAAATACTCAATATTTCAATAATTAATAATATATATATATATATTAATCATTATCTACAAAACCAGGTGGTAGCAAATATTTAATATGGAAAAAACAAATCCCAATTCCATAGTTTTTGACCAAAGAAAATGAGTTTTTTTCAAGGATAGCTACTGTAGAATAAATATGTTTATAAATGTTCCAAACATTTATTCTAAACATTTATGAAACCTAATTATTCAAATAATTTGATAAACCTAAAAAAATTATTCTCCATTTTTCTCTTATATCATTATGATTTATTCACTTTTAAGAAAAGGTTCAAATAGTCCATAATTAATGAAATAAACATTATTATTTTTATTTGAAATATGAAGAACCATTAAAAACATATGAATAAAATTAACTGTGAAATGGGGTAATTTAAATTAATAATTTATTATTATGGGATTTAAAATATATTTGTACCATAACGTAAGGATAAAAACCACTAATCATTTTTGATAAATCAAATGTGGGTCACCATAATTTGATAAAATTTAATTGACAAATTAGTGTGGTTTATAAAATATTCGAATCATGAATTTAAAATTACATACATTCATGATATAATAGTGTATTAAATTTACCTAAAGCAATCATATATTAGAATCTATCACTTTCTTAAAATTAAAGGTCAATCCACCTCATGATGGAATGATAAATAATTAAAATAGAAGAGAAACAATAAAACATGAATGAACAATAAAAAAAATTCAATCCAAACAAAAACAGAACACTTAATCATGACACGAGAAATATAATGTGACTGAATATGATTTAGAGGGGAAAATATGGGATTAACGTATATTTTTCATGGATGAAACTTCAAATCTATTTGAAACCCTATAGAATCACCCTAATGTTTATTGGATATGAATGGTATAGATAAGCTAAGTTGTGGAGGTGGAGGTGGAATATAAGGGGAGGCTTTTGGTATAATCATATTTCATACATGAATAGTAAAATTAAAATTTTAAATGTTTTGGCATGGTGTATGGATTGAGTGTAAATTTTACCAAACCATTCTCTAACCATTCAAAAAAAGTAGATATATTCGAGCACAATGTAATATTTTTCTGCCAACTTGTATATATGTGTACTATATGGTTTATAATAATCTTGTTCCAACCATGGAACCTGAACTAAAACATTAAAAAATTTAAAATTAAAAGGGGATTCATCCTAGAACTCAATGAAATGAACAGACATAAAAATGAAGTAAAATAACCAATAAACAAGAGGGTTGGTGGTGAAATATATTTCAACCAAAAAACCTTATTTCCCTATATATATTTGATGATGTTTCATATCAAAAATCAATAAGACCACACATATTTATAACTAAATAAACATAAGATCCATAGAGGTCAATGGAAGAGGCTTCCAATAATTAGATACGGTCTCCAATTTGGATATCGGTAATAGTAATACGGACTAATATCCTTGATCACTTATAACAATCAATGACTACAAATGGAAATGATAAAAGATCAATGAAAAAAGAAATGATAATCCATCTATAAAAAACTCATAACACCTTATCTGAAAAGGGTAAATCTAAAAAGAACAAGAAAAACATGACCAACGTTCTAATAGAAATATCATTATATCTTTCGATGAATCCTGGAAACATTGATCCATCAGATAGGGGTGTTCATGTATGAATCAAAAAATAGGTCTCTAACCCACATCTCTACTTACATATAATATGAAGAGTCATGGAAAATGTTTCCATGTTGACTTTAATACCCTAAAATGATATCAATGGTGTTATCTCCATTATATTAAGGACTATATTTATTCACTGATTAATGAAATAAGCAATAGGTATATAATTCCAATTAAATCCCCAATTATTATTATAACTCTTTAAAATGAATAATAGATCAGATGGGATTGCAATAAATATAAATGATATAATAATTAAATGTAGTCTCCAATATATTACTAAACATTTCATTAAAACATCTGGATCCATATAGATTCCACTGAAAATGTAGATAACCAAGTTAAGTTGTATAATAAAATATTAGACACGATTGATGATACCTCCAATCAAACATCCCTGACCAAAAGAATGAAATACTATCAATAAAGGGAAGGATGGTAGAGAATATACATGATAAAAAACACTCGGATCATCAGAACCCCCTGAACCCAAATGAATAATCATGACATTATTTGGGGACCACCCTACGAAGGATATAACAAGTTTTCAATTCATATTAAAATACACCAATAAACCCCAAACTCCAATGTTAAAAAGAACACATATCTATGTTTTCAAAATTACCTCGGGACTAGAAGATACAACTAATCACATTGTAATGAATATTCCTAACATTTTCAAAACTCCCCTGTGAAGAATTAATAGTTATATGAAAATAATTTCATAAGAAAATAGAAACTCTATAAAATCAAATAATATAGAATTGACAAGAAAAAGTCTCAAAAATAGACATCTAGTGTGTTTCTAAAATGGATAAAATCATTAGATAGAAATGGGTATTACCCAATATATCATCCTAAGAGAGAAACCTCACCATTTTAACAAGATCATTTCAAGGAGGATGAATCAAAAAAACATAGGGCATTATCTCATAAAATACTTACTAAATTTTGAAAATAAATTTTTTTAGAAAATATATGGGACGCCATTATAAATAAAACATACCATATTTTAATACACTCCAAAAAACACTCCCCCTTCCATAAAACAACTATAATTAATTCAATAGTTTAAAACATATTTTTTAAAATAAAATGGGTCCTGGATTATTTTCCAATATTAAACTACAAACCCACTCTCAAAATATTTTAATCTCATTTTGAATTCCATAAAAAAATTATATCAATTTGAAATCAACCTCACACATCACCAATAAATGATCAAAAATTACTATACTAATATATTAGGTCATCAAAATCAACTCTTTGATTTTTATTAAATCACATATGTAAAATTAAAATATTTCTTTAGAATTTTAAAATCTTTTTTTTATTAATGTAAATTATTTTCCAAAAACCATTGTAGTAAAATATAAAACCAATTTTAGTTTTTTATATGGCGAAATGAATCCTTTATATCATTTTTATTTTACAAATTTTTATAATACACAAATGATATTATTAAAAAACATCACTAAATGATCATAAAACAATAAAAATAACACAATGTGAATTATTCATAACATTTTTATTTCAACATAAACATCCATTAATTTAAAATATCATTTTATTCATAATCCATTTGTTAGAAAATATTGATTTTTCAAAATTCAACCCCATTTGAAAAGAAATACCGAAATATAATAAAAAATAACAAAAATTTCCAATCATATAAACAAAAATAACTCTAATAATAACACAATTTATAATAAATTACTCATAGAATAATTAATGAAACTCAAAACCCTCATGAAACATTTCAACAATCTAAAAATTTTCCCCACCAGACATTGCTATATGAACTATCTAGAAAATCATGTACAAACCATTGGTGTTTTGAAGGAAACTATTTATAGTTGTATTGATACATCATTTCAGTTAAAAACAAAATCTCTTTAAAAATACTAATAAATTCAATATAGAATAAATAATCACCAAAAAAAACTAAAAATCATATGTAAAACATCGAACCAAACTTGAATTCATGTTGTATTCAAATAGAAATAACTCATAAACATAGGTGATTCATGAGATATGTTTCATCCAGACTCTCATTCTCACCAAAATCTCATGTTTCAATGATTATAGCTGTTTTCCACCAAAATATCCCTAATAAAATTCATTCCCTCATACAAGTATCATAGGAAAAATATCAAGACACAACTGACATGGGAACCCATATGAGCCTATGACATTACATGAGACACGTTTCTTATATCCTCAGGCTGGAAAATAGTCTCATGACATAAGATACAAACACAAGGGAATGATTATTAATGATATAATGAATTTAACAGGAAATAAATTCCTCCAGTAAACGGAACATAACATTTATATAATATGGAGTGGCACACCATCAAGAATTAAGTTACAAATAAAATACAAGAACAAAATAAGAAGATGATTTTAATATTATAATTGATAAATTTTAAACCTAATTTCTAAAGAAAATATCACAATAAATATCACTATATATAATAAAAAGAGGCCCAAATGTTTAATAAATCAATGATTCCAAATGTAAAATTAGAATAAAAATAAAAACAACGTCCCACTACAATGTTCAAGTGAAACATCTCTTGTTTCCACCTCCACGAAACTCGATCCAATAATATGATAAGAAACATTAATCACTCAATATAGCCTAATATAACATTAATATAATAGTTTTTGGATAAATTATTCTCCATTTGTGGACTCCCCAATCCCATAAATAATCACTAAATGGGTAAAAATTTCATTCCAGTGAAAGATATATATAAATATACATGAATACTTATTTTCACTTTTAAAAGTATTAATACAAAATAAAATTATGAAATAACAATTTTATTATTCTAGTATCATTCCATTTTCCTATATTATATTCTTATTTCAAATATTCCCACACCGTTATTAAACATTTTCAATTTTATGGAAAATGGAAAAAATCTAATGAGTTATTTAAAAAATCATAATATTTTATAAAAGGGTTATGATATTGTTATAATAAAATAAATTACAAAAAAATAAAAAATATCATGTGTCATGGGAATGAATGAGATATTGATTTGATAAAAAAACATTTGGCATAATCACTATAATAAAATACCATTTCTTGATATCAATAACCTTCTCTAATTATTAATAAAAATATATATGGTCTAATTGAGGGGAACTCCCATTATAAGAACGAATCTATATTAAGGAAAATTTCAAGAGTGTTATCATAAACCAGTGTAACATGTCTTCCTAGGTATTATACCCAACTACTTGTGGCATCCAATAACATAAAAATGGAATTGGAAACATAATTTTTCAAATAATAATAATATTAAATTGATCAAAATAAAAATTCAACCTCCCATTGAAACATAGTTCAATGAAAAATACAATTAGTTTCCATTAATAAATAATAAACAATATATATATATATAAATATATGTGTTTGTATGTATACATTTCATTGTAGGGGTAGATATCCACAATTTACGAAACCTATAATTTTTAAATAATTTTTCCTAATGCATATGTGGAATTCATGAAGGGAAATATTCTTACTCTAAATCATATTGTGTATTTTTGATAAAAACCCACTATAATCGATTTTTTGTGAACCACTAAAAAACAACTATTAAAAATGTTCATGCACCGCCTAATAGATTCTAGTAGTGAGTATAAAATGAATAATACATAGCTCTAAAAACATCAAATATTTCTAAAAGAAAAGAACATAAAATCCACATATAGTTATAATACAAATAATTATGACCAGCCTAATATGGATAAAAAAATATTCAGGATAAGAAATGCAATACAAAAAAATATTACAGTAAAAAACCAACAACCGTTAACTTTTTTTATAATATATGAAACCATGCCCTAGAACCAAAATTCATGTAAAATAATACTTAACCTCCATAATTTCTTTCATACCACCCATATAAAAATTCAATGAGGATAAAGAACACAATGGCCTAGAAATAATGTCTTGCCAACTGAGTCAGCTTAGTACATTAATTCTATGTTTCTAATATAATAGTTAGGGTGAGATTCAACATTAATATCTAAATTTAGAGTAATAAAGTTAGTAAACTCCATAGATGAATTCAAGTTAAAAGGTGAACCAAAATCCTAGAACATGGGGTCAAATTAGGATGTGTTCCTTTCCATCTGTTAGAGGCTAAGATTCTCTAGATATATCCCTTAATCTAGATTTTTCCACTCCTCCATTATTATAGAATTCTACCCATGTTTTTCCTATTTTTATATTTTTAATCTTTCTGAACATACGAAATGACTCTATAATATAGGTATTGGGAATTGGGATTCTCATAATGTCTCCCTACTTCTAAAATTATGACCATTTACCCATTTTTGAGGGGTTGGAGACTAAGGGAACCTTTTGAGGACAATAATTACATTAGTATTTGTTCAATATCTCCAAGTGACACTAAACATCCCATCTTATCTGGCCAACATAGGAGTGGGAAGGTAAAATAATTCCCTCCTATTTATTGTCTTCTTATTGAAAGTGGATGATTTTTATCTGGAATCCCATACATAATTTTATCCCCTCATCCAACCTGATGGGAAATAGTATTCCACAATATCATCCTCTTCTCATTATGGTGTATAGGTATAACATTTTTTCACATATACTAAATTAGTGAGATAAACATTAGGTTAAAATTATTATCCTACCCATATCGTCATCATCAACCTAGTATTTATACTTTTTCATTCTATATCACTCTAATTTCCAACATTCACCTTAATTAGAGGTAGCGTGACTTCTCCTAGGAGACAAAAGTTGTTATACAATTGGATAGCTAGCAGTAATAAGTTCTTGAAGACATATTAATAAATATATTTCAAATTTCTTTAAAATAAATATTGTTTTGGGAACATGACTCCTCACATTAGATGACTCTTAGACCAGACTGAATGCCAAACATCAGCACCGAATCCAAAAAAATTCCTTTGATGGACATTATTATTCTTTTTTGATCATACATGCCTTCCAAATCTGATAGGTGACCTGAAAAATGACTTCCATGAAAGGAACCACATTTCTCCCATCATGATTATATCCTACTAGAAATGATGAGTTCACCTTGGAGGCTTAAACCTTTTACAAGATAAGGCACCCTGACCACCAAAGAAGCTTCCACATAGACATTAAGAAGTACCTCATTCCCTAGGTTATTGCTACATTGCTAATCGTTATAGATTTCCAATGACCAAAAATGCATCTTAGATTGTAAATCAATGAGGTTTTCTGAATTAATTTGGGAAGCACCTGATACAGGCTTATCCCCAACCTCACAAAAAACTTCACCACTACATACATCATCCAAACGAGTATCATCTGGGTGATTACCCAGGGATACCATGTGGTATTCATCAGTAATGTTTCTTTTTCATAAAAAAATTATAATTTTTTTATGCCTAATAAATCACATAAAACATGAAATAATTCTCTCTAGTTATAAACACCCAAATAATATCATAATGGGATTTTGTTAAGTCAACCTTCAAACTCAGTACCTCATAGGGATGATATTATAACGATCTCGAATGCAGATCTGAACACATGAATTGACTGTATGAATTTATAACATTTCATAAGATTTATGATTGAAAAAAAGTAATGGTAAACCTAGATATCACAACCAAACCACATAAAAAGGATGATCTTTGACCATGTGAATTTTTATTAGACATCTATATAAATGAAATATGAATGGACCAAATTGCTAATATTATTGCAGCCAATCCTTAAAAATCATCCTCCTCATCGAAAAGTATAATGAAACTCTATGAATTAAGGAGACCTACCAAGACATAGTGCTCTAAACCCATGTTTACCTTACATAACGTGAGAAAACATGATATGATTGACTTATCTCACCAAAATGAGACTTCAGCACCATGCCAAGATGATATAAGGTGAGTGAAAATTCTATGGTGGAAATATACAATATGGGAAAACCAATTGAGAACTATGGAATATTAAATCCTAGATAAATGTCTATAATCATTGAGATGTAAACATGATTAGGATGTAGAATATTAGGTGGATGAGGTCCACCCTCGCTCTTTGGAAAGGGAGGGTCTGTTGCCACGGACATAGACCTTCTATGGAATCGAGTGAAGAAGAAATATGAGGGGTGTCCAATTTCCTCCAAAAAAGATTTTTTAGAATAAACCATATAGAAAATGTAAAATCCTACTTGCATAACATTTTAGGTACAAAATTATAAATTTCCTTTCATAAACCAAAATAAATTCATTAAATTTATTTTCATTAAGTATTATTTTTTAAAGTTTTAATGAAAACCCATTATTAAAAGAATATCATTTTGTACTCATTGAAAATATGACATACCTATCAAAAATATAGTAAACGAATTTAATGTTTAAGATGTGATTTTGAATCAATAATGGATTTGAATGGGCTTTAAAATATATAAAACAAAAGATTTAATGAGAAAAAACCATATTAATTTTCATTCAAATATAATAAGGAACACCATTAACTTATAAAATATATTAGATATAAATATTATGGTTTGTAAATAATTAAAATCATTAAATTCAAATCACATGCAGTCATGATTTCATTGATAAAGTATTTCATTTTGTTGAAACCTATTTCAGATGAATCTATTCTATATGTTGTAGTGTCAAACCCCCTCATAAAGGCAAAGAGAAGTAATTATGAGTGAGAGGAACCCTAAAAACCGAAATTAATAGAATGTGAGAATACACCATAGGTTTATATGACCATTTAATGGAATGATTATTAGAGGAAATAATAAAGAGAGGGAAAAAGTGATGGATTAACTCTGTTTATCTCCAATAAGCAAAATCAAATCATGCTTAAGAACTATGTATTCACCTAATAGAAGATAGTATAAATGGAGAATCATAATGCCTAGTCATGGGAGATATGTGAGATTATAAATATTGTATAATATGGTTAAATCCTCACCATGTTAGTATAAACAAATCTAAATGTTAAATTTTTTTGGAAAGTAACATTGTTTTGGAAAATCATTTACCAAACAATGTGCCAATTATATGAGCATCACTTGATCAACTTATAAATAATTCAAAAATTAAAACATGTATGTGAGGAAAATGAACTACAAACATAAAATATCCCTAAAAATCTACATAAACATAAGATTGCATTCTATATGGATTCTACAGTCACTGTGCCAACTGTTTTTCCTATACTAGAACATAAAACATGTTATATTACAATGCTATTAATTTTGAATGTTTGGTAAGTTTTCAATAACAAATAAAAATAACAATATAACACAATAATTCATAGGTAGTGTGTGATAATAAAACCTCACATACCATGTTAATATGATTAAATATCTTTTTTATAAATCATATTTATTTTAAAATATATTATATTTCATAGGGGTACCGAACATTACTCTTCTAGTAAAATTCTAGAAAATACAATATGAACCATAAATTGGATGTTACGTTCAAAGGGGAAATCAAGGAATAACAAATTCCACTCCCTTATAATATATTATGTACAAGCTCATAGATTTTTGTGTATTATTTTGTTTTTTACAAGAATAATGTAAATATATAACATATTACACTAGATATAGGGTTACACTTAGGTATAAAATTGAATACTCATAAAAATTATATCATATAATCTATATTCATACTATTTATTCACATTGTCTATTTTTTCATATTTATGAATTATTAATTATCCTATTACACTTCCAAATTAACTTAATTTAAATAATTAATTTCATTCTTATAAATCATTTCTATTATGAATCTCTCTTCAGTTCCAAAATAATCATCTTCTAGAGTAATAAATTGTTCATCAAAATTAAATCACTATAATCTTAAAAAAAATTATTTTTAATAAATTGTAATTTTTAAAATATTCAATTCACCGCTTCTATAATTTTCTTCATCTATTTTTTTACATCCATAAATTCATCCATTCTGAATATTAAACATTCTCTACAAGATTCTCAAATAACATTACCAAACTAAAGTAATGTTTGGACATTTAAAAATATATTTCTTGGGAAAAATAATATATGGATATTTTGAAATTTTTAAATATAACATCAATGCAGAGTGTTTAACAAAATATGTGAGAATTTCCCATAAATTGATAAATTATTTATGGCGAATTAATTAGAAAACATGGTAAAAATAATTATGTATTATATATTATAAATTATCCAATAATAAATATTAAACTCATAGGAAATCATCATATATACATGTCAAATTCACCAAACAATCAATAATTGTAGATTATTCTTTGATTTAATCTAAACATACCTCTCATGGAATTTTCATTCCACTCTTATATAAATAGAAATGAAAAAATATACATGATTATACATGGTTAAATTTACGAGACACAATAATGTTAATAATATATTATTATCTCTATAAAATGAGGTTTAAAAATGAAAAAATATTTAATATATTTTCCAAGGTGATTCTCGAGGGATATAGATTATTTGATAAATTTATTTAAATATTAATTAACTAGAAAGAGGATATATTTACATGTAATGATAATTGATAGAATATACAAGTGAAATAGAAATAAATACCTCACTCAATTATTTACATGAAACACCCTATTGGTATTCAATTGAATATTCCATGTGATAAAAACTAATTACTATGAATAATTTCATACTTATTCTCCCTTAATTTCAATATCAGATTCCCCCCATGGCATATAAGATCAATTTTTTTTAATGAATGAATATTCCAGGAAAATTTATTTTTAGGAGGGTAATTTGTCATGTAACGATAATATATAATTCAGTCTCATCAAAAACAATTTATAATCTTTTCCATTTACCTATTTTTTTGGAGAATATAAATAGTCTAAATTAATAAAAACAAATAATATTAGCTTTAGAAAACATGTTCAAAAAATTACTAGAATTTTTGTTATCACCTCAAACATGAATCAATATTATGCATCCACACATAAAACACATGAATGTTCGCCACCTGAATACTATAATATTTATAATAATTCAATTTTATTTGGATTAATGGTAGTTAGGGATAAATTTTTTTGTAATGTGTATTTAACCTACAAGAAATTTCTTCTATTTGAAGGAAAAAAATTAATTATCTAAATGGAATGTATCAATTTAAATATATTTCTATCCAAAAAAGATAATCTTTTATAAACAATAATATTATGATGTCCAAATTATTAAATGAAAAATAATTAAATGATCTAGTTATCAGAATAATTAAATGTTTTATCAATGATTTGGGTTTATTGGGATGAATAATTCGAAATTATTTAGAATAAATCTCAATATAGAAAATAATATTTTTTGATTGTGTTCACTGACATTGATTTCCAAATTTCTCAAACTAATAAAATTGTTTTCAAAATAAATGTCTAAAAAATTCATCCTGGAAGAAAATCATATAAAGATCATTTCATTCAAAAAATACAACTAGATATAATTAAACTACAATTTGAGAAAATATAATGAATATTAATTTTTACTCAAAATTCAAATGTATATAAATAAAATTAAACAAACTTAGTAACTATTGATGAGTTTGACACCCTTTAGTGGATAATTAAAACTATGTATATGATCTAAATCTAAAGTATCATAGTTTTAAAATGTATGAAATAAATCAAATGAGAAAGATAAATTCTCTAGAGTTTCACATTTGGTTGCCATGTATAATATTTATAATACCACATTCTAAAAAATACAAAGAAAAAAAATTAATGGATAATAAATTCATAGAAAAAAATTAAAAATGAAAGGAAATTTAATGAAATCAGGGTTTGAACCCCCCACCCCCTACCAAAGAAAAAAATTTCTATTATGCTTTTCTTTAACGTATTTAGGGAGTTACAAATGTTTTCTCAAATATAAATGTGTATTTATCTTATATAGTATGAACAACCAGAAATAGGTTCTTCATATGATCATCCTGATACACTAACTGTGGAACCTTGTATTATTATAGTATAACATATCAACCACTTTATAAATGATAAATATCATAAATATTTGTGTTGGATGAATATAAGATATTTTTTCATTAGTTTCTCTATTCACTACATTTATGGCTTCCTGTTATAGTAAATACAGTAAGTGTCATACATTAAAATTGTATTCAAATGTGATTGTAGTGAATACATCTATATTAATCTATCTAATTAAGGATGAATCAATATTAAAATATCCAAAATTAATCATGTGAGATTGCAACATTGTATGCTCATTAAAAGATATAGAAATTTTTTAATTAACTCTAATTAAAAAATAATTAATTGATGTTGGGAGAATGATATTTATATAAGGCGCCAACCTTAAACATTACATAATCATGAATTAAGATAATAATTCAGATTGAGGATATTTTCAGGATTAGAGTTTAAGATAATAAGGTCGTAATTATTGCATTACATTTTTAAAATTAAAAGTAAAAAATTCTTCTTCATCTAAATTTTTCTAAAATTTTAAAACTCTTTAAATAAAACATGATTACATTTCCTGATATAACTGTTCTATAATTATTCATTTCGTTTACCCTTATTTATAAACTGTGTTAAACATTTCAAAAACATGGGATGAGCATAAAAACCCACTAACTGTTATAAAATATTTAAAAAACAATAGTCCACCAATACATACATATCAATGAAATCATATTTTCAATCTTTAACGTACCATAAAAAATCATAAATTTTTCGAATAAAACATGGAAATCATAAATCATAAATGTAACTTGTGTCATCCATAACATACTTATGTTGTATCTTTCACATCTACATAGGGAGTCACATTTGGAATACCCATCCCAGTATATTCCCAAAGTCACATAGGAGAAACATTAACGTTTACCTCTATCATGTTACCCAATGAATTGTAGAGCAAAGTCAGGCTCACCCACCCTACAGTTATCATGGAACCACCCATATACGTAAATAATTCCCAAGAACCATAACATATTCATAACATATAAAACAAACATAATGGATAGAAAATATTTCCACATTTAAATCACAATATATCATTTCATGAAATTGAAATTATCAATCGATTCTCAAAACTGTTTTCAATACCAACATACGTAAAAAGTGTATATGGTGTTTATTTTCCTTTTAAAAACTCTACGGCTTGTAGAAGAATCCAAATCTAAAATAATGCTCATAGAAATGGAAAGGTCGTTCTCCGTGCATATGTTAAAAAGAATCATTTCTGTTGTTTAGTTAAAAGAATCATAGATAAAAGATTCCCTTTGATAGAAATTAAAAGTAAAATGGTGTTATAAAATTCATAAATGAAATTTGTGTATAAATATAAGTATACCATAGTGTAAAACGATTGTGATGAATTCCTCTACCTCATGATCAACATGACTCGTTGTTTCTTTAATCTCTTTAATAATAAACTTATTTAAATTTCTACTAGATTTATAAAAAATTTCATGTTTATTATTTATTTTATATCACTTATTACTATGTTATAAAAATTACATAATTATTTTAGTCAATAAGGGTCGATTATTTGTTATTTGGTACATGAGTCAAAATGAACTTGGTAAAATTAAAAATTGTCAATGTTGTCAAAATTCCATCATATCAAGAATGATATTCAATATTTATAAAAAATTTATATCACATATATTCAATACATATATGTGTATTTATAATAGTACATAACATTTGGAGATAAGAAATTAAATGCATCGTTCATTGAGACGATAACACGTATGTATGAATTAATGTTACATTAATTTCTATTTCATATTTAATGGAATGAAAATATAATGATACATAAGTATAATATAATTTTAGTATCCTTCAGATGTCCCAAATATGGCATTAACAAGTCATATCACTTTGAGGGGGTAGTATTCCACACTTTGTCAAGTGAAATTATTGTATTCATCCATAATGGAAACCATAAATGTATGATATAACTGAAGAATAAATAAGAATAAGGGCAATATAAATATAATATATATGACATATAAATTTAATTCCATCATAATGGACTCTGTGAGAGGTGGTAGAAGATTATTGAACAATCGTCGTTTCATGAGGCCGTAGTTTTCCATCCACAAAACAATATGTTCGTATCCATTAGATTGAGGTGTGTGGATGTGTAGTTAGAAATATCCTCCAAAATTACTAGTATATTTAAGGTACTGGTTTTTTCTATAAAATAATGGAATTAAGAGGTTTTAGGGGGTTTGGGATGGAAAATAAAAGAAAATAACTTGACAGAAGACATTAACTTTAAATCGGGCAACATCTTTTGATTTGAGCCAAATGGGACTCTTGAATTTCCTTCTCCCAAATGGAAGGTTTCTAAGCAGAAGAGGAGGATGTTGGGAGGTTCTTAGAGTAGAGTTTAGAATGTCCATAGTTCTTTAGAGGTGTGTCTAATGGGTTAGAGTTAGTGGCCTTTTATATGTGGGATGATGCGCTCTTTAGGAATGTTTGAAAGTATTATTTAATTATAAAATTATTTTCTTTTTAAAATGTTTCAAAACTTATTTAATTCAAAGATATGGTGCATATATGTCAATAAAAAATCATCCAATACAAATTATGGAAGGTTTTGATATTTTTTAATCCTTATCTTTTTTATTTAACCCGTTGTTAACTTATTTATCTTTTACCATGTCCTCTTAAATATTTATACTATATTATTAATATATTTACTATAAAATTAAAAGCAACACAAAATGGATTCTTTATAAAAAAATTACATTATTCATTTCATTTGGCCGAATCATAGATTTTTATGATTACATTATCCTTTAATAAAATAATAATTTTTTTAAAAAATTATTTATGAAATTTTTTAAATTATTCCTATTATTACTTTTAAACAAATCAATTACAACTTTATTCATAATAAAAAACAGAATTAATTCAAAGATAAAAGCTTAACAGTATCCATAAAAATCGTCTACGGTATAAAATTTTTCGAAATAAATATATTTTAATATTTATGATATCATTTATTGGATTCCTTTATTAATGAAGCAATTATTACATCTCCATGATGTCATAATTAAGTTTATTTATTTAATGTCTAAAAATTATAAATAAAATACCATGATGTATGAAATATTTTTATCTTTTAGATGAATATTTATAGTAAAAAATATCACTTATATAACCCCATATACAATTTTCATACTAAAAGATATATGTTTATGTTATTTTTCTCTTTACATTGAATTAATTAATATAAAATGTCATTATCACTCCCAAGGGCTCCATGGGGTCCCATAATCGACCTAGGGATTGACATGGTCATATATTTATTGGCCAATAGGATTTGGACTTGTGTTAGAGTAAATTAATATTATTATAATTTTATTTTTTGACCCTTATTTAAGAGATTTACCCTTTAACAATGGTAAATAAAATATTTACTGATGTTACTATTCATAATGTCTAAAAAATTACCTATTTACACAATTTTTACCTCCCAATTCGAAAGATATAGAATAAAATTTTCCAAATTAAAAACTGAGAAGTTGCATATATTAATTTTAAATTATTTTTTATTGTAAAAAAGCTTGTTTTTATGAAATAATAAATATCCAAAGATTGACACTTTTTTATGTCCAATTTCATTGTAAAATTACTCAAAATGAAAATAAATGGAGTAAGTGGTTAAAATATAATCCTATTGCACTTTAAAACTAATTAAAAGGTTAATTTAACCATATAAATAAATCAGATTAAAAGGTATTTTTTAATTAAATCCAGTATTCTTCACAATTGTTTAAAAATCAACTTTTTTAAAAAATTCAAAAAATTTAACCAAACAAGTTTTGATGTCCCAATTTTTATGATGAATTTTATATTTTTAAATAGTACATACAAAAGGGACAAAAACTGGATTTAAAAAGTGTTCACAATCAAAAGGTGGTAAATAGACCTTTAAAAATATTAGAGTATTTATGATTAAAATTGTATTAATTCACATTTTAAGCCTCTAAAGTTTATTGGATAAATGTAAACACTCTTAAAAAACATGTGTAATCATTTTGTAGTTAGTTATATTCATTCCCACCAATAAAATGGATAGGTATTAACTACCATATAAAACAATATTATATTATTATATTTTAGTATGACTTAGCCTTATATAGTACAAGGGATTTTCAGAAAACCCATTATTGTATGCCAGGTACATCATCGAATATAGAATCCTCTTTAAAGTAAAATTAATATTTAATTCACAAATATTAATAATTGTGAAAAATTATTTTTCTATATTTAATTGGGATGTTACATCCTTCCCCCCTTTTGGAAATTTTGTCCTCACAATTTTAAAATAAGGCTCAGAAACATCATTGAAAGTCCCACATCAGAAAACGTCTCAATAAAAATATAAATTTAAAAAACGAGAAGTACAAATGTCACCCAAGATCACCCATACAAGGATTACATGAAAACATGGATATGGAGGAGAAAATAATTGTCATGTTTTGATGGAGAGTGATAGAATACATGATAAGGAGGATGTTAACCACCAGAATACCACAAAATTGTGATAGGTTAAATGGTCTTAGGTTTCCCAGTAGGAAAAGTAAAGAGACAACGATTTTGTTTTAAGTTTCATGTATTAAAGATAGATAATTTATTTATGATATTGAATAATTACATATGTAAATATACGTAAATTTCAAGTAGATTTTTATCCTTTAATATGTTTCTACCAAAAACATGTCTTTTCTTCAAACAGTGAGGATTCAAGATGACTTCGTCACACCTAATGTGCAATAATTAATGCCTAGAACATCACTTAGTCAAAAAATGATGAACTATATTTTCACATTGTCTTTACACATAAACCAAAACATAAATGGTTAGAACAAGAAAATATAATCCCCAAAAATTGATAATAATTTATAAAAGGAAACACTACTCTTAGTCCCCAAAATTCTACAAACAATAACCAATGTTCAGAAAAGACCATTCAATAAAAAATTGTCCTTAAACTTATTCAACGTAATCCAAACTAATATTGAAACCCAAAATAAAGAATGACTTAATCACATATTAACCCCAATAAATCTTAACATTTATCTCCAAATAACATCGACAACTCTTAAAGTCTCATAGTGAAGAGTAATTTACCTAATAACATATACTTTATGAAAAGTTAATCATTTCTATAAATAACCCATATTACTATATGTCCCAAATAAAAACATATATTCTTCAAAAATAAAATATCAACCATTTTTTCAAAAATGATATCCCATAGGATTTTACATTCCATAATCATGTAGTGTTCCCAAAAGAGAGAACATCTTCCAAAAAAACCTTTATCACGTAATCACACAATCTTTTTCCTACAATAACGATATAAATTTGATACAACATAATTTTACAAAATAAACTTATTCTTGATCCATAATATCATCTATCTAAAAATAGTAAGTCATATTAAGCAGGTACTTTACATAGTCCAGTGGTAGGCGATAAAACCCAATCGCACTTTGGTTGTGAGTTCGATTCCCGCAGCTTTGTTGACATGGTGGTTTGTCACATGGTATGTGTGTTGTCCTTTTTCAACAACTATATAATATTATAACATTCCAAAAAATGAGGTAAATTAATCAAAAAGACACAAAACTAATTTTAACCCCAAATGTTATCTCATACCTCGCATTTTCATCTCAAAATGCAATAAACTATAATTACCACAAATTCAAGGATTATATAAAGCCAACCAGTTCTTTATAAATATATCCACAAAAGAAAAGATAATTCCTCCTTGAATAAAATTATCACATATCAAACATCAGGTTTACCCATACTAGAAAACGTCTTCAAATGTCATCCCATCATCATAATAGTTTTAATACTTTTAAGAATTTAATTGTCCAAAAATATAGAATAACTCTTGAATACCTTATATGTAGACTTCTTACTCATCCAATTTTATTCATGATCCATTAACCATGATTTACCAAATTATTCCGTGATAATTCTTTCCTACAAAAAAAATCATGAATCATATCCTAATATTCAATAATGTCAAAACATCAGCTATGAAATAATCGATACACATCATTGGTCATTCTCAGATACCTCATCCTCAATTGGAATGAAATAAGGTATTGGTAAACACATATTTTTATGGTCTTGTTAATACATTCCCAAATAATCTTAATAGGAAATATAAATGTATAATGACTATGAACACCTCATTTAAAACATTCAACTAATCCCTCAAAATGATCTTCATTCCCTTTCCTGTTGTCAACCATACACATCCTTTTTTGATGGTAGGTTCTTGATTTCTAAACATCATTATCCCATCAATAGCATCTTCTTGTACCTTTGAAGAATTTTCTTGGGTGTTTATTTTCACGTCCTTGAAACATAGGTTTTTTAATATAATTACCTTTATGATTATTACCTGAACACCTGTAGAGATTTGTCTCTTGCATATAAGATGCCTTATAAAAATAACCATGGTTCAGGTGGTCAATAATGACTCTAGATAGTCTGTTGAGAATAAAAACAAGAATTTTCATTGAAGCCCCTATTTCATTCAGTTTCTTATTCAGAAGACCGTCATAGTTTTCTTTATATACTTTGTTACATTGGTACAAGCCAGATCAAGACATTTAATAAAACCATGAAGTTCAATGTAAGTATATCCGTAAAATCATTATATAATATATTATGAGGAGGGTAAAAACTATGATATACTTATTCATGTTATCATAAACCCACTCAATTTATCTTAAATAACTAGAAATATTTTTAATATGGTAACCATTATGGTTATGTCAATTATACATAAATAACACCCTAAGCTCCAATGTTATCTAAACAGACCTCTGATACCATCTATAAGGCTCCAGCCTTAAAAATTACTTAATCTTGAATTAAGTAAATAATTCAGGTCGATAATCTATTCATGTTTAGTGTTTTAGAGAAATATGTCGTAACTATTACATTACATTTCAAAAATTACAATGTATACAACATTAAACTATCCAAAAAAATTAATAAAATAATCCTCCTTAAATAAAAAAATATTTCCATTCCTGATAAAAATATTCTTTAATTATTCTTTTCTCTTACCCATCCATATACTCTATGAATAAGCATTTCAAAAACATGATATGAGTATAAAAATATCAATGAGGGTTAGAAAACAAAGTAAAAAACACTTGTCCATCAATACATAAAGATTAATTAAATCATACTTTTCAATCATTAACATACCATAGAAAATCATATGTTTATGAATAACACATGGAAATCATATATCATAAAGGTAACATGTGGCATCCATAACATACTTACGTTGTAGATTTCACTAAAATGTAGGGGTTACATTGGGAATACCCATTGTAATATATTCCATAAATCTCATAGAATAAACATTAACATTTACCTCTATCTCCATACCCAATTCATTAGAGAGATATCTTGAGCTCACCCACCATATGTTTATCATGAAACCACCCATATACTTAAACAATTACCATAAACCATAACATATTCAGAACATATAAAACAAACATAAAGGAAAGTTAACATTTCCACATTTCAATCACAATATATCATTTCAAGATATTTAAATAGTCATCCTATTCTGAAAACAATTTAAAATATCAAAATAAATAAAAAGTGTATATGGTAGTTACTTTCCTTTTAAAAAACTATGACCTATAGAGGATGCCAAATATCAAATAATTCTCATGGAAGCAGAAACGTTTTTGTCACCATGTACGTTAAAAAGAAACATTATTTTGGATATTTAGTAAAATAATTCATACAGAAATGATTTCCTTTTAATTAAATTAAAAGTAAAATGGGGTTATACACCGTATAAATTATATTTGTGTATAAATTAATTTATGCCTCAATGGAAGGAGAGTGAGACGAAGTCTCATCCCTTATGTTCAAATTGAATCTTTCTTTCATTAATCTCTTGAATAATAAACTAAAGTTAATTTCTAATTGCATCAGAACCTTTTTAATGTTTATTATTCCTTTTATATCCCTTACTACCATGTTATAAAAATTACATAATCATTTAAGATAATAATGGTCACTTTTTTCGATATTTGGTACATTAGTCCAAATGAACTTGTTAAAATTACAAATTGTCCCAATGGTGGAACTTACATTATATGTATAATGATATTACTGATATATAAAACATATATATCATATATATTCAGTATATATATATATATATGATTTTATAATAGTATATAACATTTGGATATAAGAAATTAAATGCATGGTTCATGGAGATGGTAAGTCAAACGTACGCTTGAATGCTTCTTTCATTTGAATTTCAAATTTAGTGGAATTAAAAATCAATGATACATATGAATATTATAATTCCTATATAATATAATATATAATTTCATTAAATCTAACTTTATTCATTCCACATATGACATGAATGAGTCATATCACTTTTGGGGAGGTGGTATTCTGCACTTCCTAAAATGAAATTATCGTATTTACCCATTATGGAAACAATAATGGTATGTTATAAACAAAAAATAAAGAAGCCATGGGACAATATAAATATAATATATATCAAATATAAATATACCTCCATCATAATTTCAATGATTATAGGAGGTAAGAGACAATTGAACAATCATCATATCTGGAGGCAGTAGTTTGTCGTCCATAGAAACATTATGTTTGCATACATTAGATAGAGGTGTGTGGATGTGTAGTTAAAATACATCTCATAATAACATACTAGTATATTTGAGATTCTGGTGTTGTTATAAAATAATGGAATAAAGAGATTTTAGGGGGTCGAAATGGAATATAAAAGAAAAGAACTTGAGAGAAGACATTATCATTAAATCATGTAACATCTTTTGATTTGAGCCAAAATGATTTTAGATTTTCCTTACTCCTAGAAAAAAGATTATAAGAAGAATATAGGGATGTTTGGAGCTTCGTTGAGGATATTGTGGAAGTTTCAAGGGGCTTGAGAGATGTGTCTAATGGGTAATAGTTGATGACCTTGTATAAGAGGGAAAATGGGAGCTTTAGGAATGTTTGAAAGTATTATTTTATGATAATATTATATTCTGTATCAAAAGGTCCAAAAAATATTTAATTTGACAATAATGTTCATATATGTTTAAATAAAATCATCGAATAAGAATTGTATAGGTTTTTGATACTGTTTAATCCTTTACTTTTTTATTTAACCTTTTGTTAACTTATTCAGCTTTTACATTGTCCTCCTATATATTCATAATATATGTGAGTATATTTATTATGAAATTCCAAGAGACCCAAAAGGGATCACTTATGATATTTTTAATATTATTTATTTAATTTGGATGAATCATATTTTTTTGGATTATTTTATCATTTAATCATATATTAATTGATTTAAAAATTCATTTGTGTAAATTTTTAAATATTCATATCAAGAATTTTAAACAAATATATAAAAACTTTATTATTTCTAAAAACCATCATTAATTAAAATATAACAGTTTATTATTATCTCTAATTTTTATATGTAATAAATAGTTTACAATAAATGTATTTTAATATCTATAATATCATATATTTGAATCTTTTATTAATGAAACAATTATTGTATTACCATTGTGTCATAATTAAGTTTATTTATTTAATTTCAAAAAATTATAAATAAATAAACATGATGTAGGGAAATTTTTTAACTTTGAAATTATTATTTATAGTCAAATATATCATATATATATAACACCATATACAATTGTTTTACTAAAAGATAAATTTTTATGTTATTTTTGTCATTACATTAAATTAATTTATATAAAATGTCATTATGACTCCGAAGTGGCTCCCTGGGGTCCCAAAATCAACCCAAGGTTTCCCATGGTCAGAAAGGTATCATAAAATAGGATTAGGACCTGTGTTATGGTAAATTAATATTTTTATTGTATATTTTTTAACAATATTTACCAAAATTACCCTTTAACAATGGTAAACGAAAAATTTACTGATGTTACTATTAAAAATTTCTAAAAATAAAAGATTCCTATTTAAAAAATTTGGACCCTCTAATTTAAAATATGAAATCCAATTTTCTAATTTCAAAACAAAGCTGATGCAGAAATTAATTGATAATTAATTCTCATTGTCAAAAAAATCGGGTTTTTAAGAAATAATAACTATCAAAAGAGTGACAATTGTTTATGTCCAATTTCATAGTGAAATTACATAATTTGTACAAAATTGGAATAAATTGTACAAATATAATCCAATAACACTTTAAAAACAATTAAAATGAAAATGTAACTATATAAATAAATTAGATTAATAGCCGGTTTTGAATTAAAATGCGGTATTTTTTCACTATTCATTGAAAAACGAAAATAATCAGAAAAGTACAAAAAATTTACCCAATGTAATTTTGATGTCCTGATTCTAATGAAAAATTATATTTAGTCAAATAGAACATACAAAAGTGACAAAAACAAGATTTAAAAATGTATTTCAATTAAAAGGTGCTAAATCGACCTTTAAAGAATATTAGAGTATTTATGCTTAAAATTGGATTCATTCACATTTTAGCCTATAACTTATATTAAATAAATATAAATACATTTAAAAAAAACTTATAGTCATATTTTAGTTAGATATTTTCATTCCCAGTTATAAAATTACAAGGCTTTAACTACCAATAAAATATTACTTTATTTTTATTTTTCAGTATACATTAGCCATATATTGCACATAATATCTTTGTAGAATCCCACTGTTGCATTTTAGGTATGTCATCAAATTGAGGACCCCCTTTAATGTAAAATTAATATTTAATTCCCAATATTAATAAATATGAAAAGTTTATATATTTATTTACTTGGGATGTTACATCCTTCCCCCATTTAGGAAATTGTGTCTTACAAATTTTAAAATTGGGCTTAGATACATCATTGAAAGTCCCAATTCAAAAAAATAGTCAATAAGACAATCAATTTAGATGAAATAATGGGAATTAAAATGATCAAAAAAGATAAAACATACTAGGATTCCATGAAAACATAGATATGGAAGAGAAAATAATTTTCATGTTTGGATAGAGAGTGATAGAAAACCTGATCATGAAAAAGTTGACCACTACAAAACCACAATATTGTGATAGGTTAAACAATCTTGGGAATTCCAGTAGGAATAGTAAACAGACAATGTTTTTGTTTTTAAATTTCATTTAGTAATGTTAGAGAATTTATTTATGATATTTACTAACTACATAAAGAAAAATACTTATTTTTGAAGTATAGTTTCAACCATTAATAAGATTCTACCAAAAATTAATCTTTTCTCTAAACGATGAGTAATCAAGATGTCTTTGTCTTACCTAATGTGCTAGAATAAACTTCTAGAAAATCATATAATCAAAAAAGATGAACTATATATTTCCAATGACTTTAGACATTAACCAAAACCAAAATGGTTAGTACAATAACATATAATCCTAAAAAAATGATAATACTTTATAAAAAGAATAACTACTCTTAATTGCCAAAATTCAACAAATAGTACCAAAAGATCACAAAATACCATTCAATCAAAAAAATTACATATGATTATTAAATCTATCCCAAACTATGATTGAAATCCAAAACTCAAAAGTATTTAATCAAATATTCTTTGACATTAAATCATAACGTTAATCTATAAATAACATAAAAAACTCTTAAAGTCCCATACTGAAGAGTAATTAACCAAATCACATACCCATTATGAATGATTAATCATTTCCATAAATAGTAGAAATTGTTATATGTTCACAATAAAGACATAAATTCTTCCAAAATAAAATTTCAACTATTATTCCACAAATGAGATCCCATAGTATTATATTTTCCATAAGAATAAATTGTTCCAAAAAGAAAGAATGTATTCCAGAATAAGCATTATCACCTCATCACCAAATTTCCTTCCAAAACAATGGATATCCATTTGATAAACATATGTTCCCAAAATTAACTCAGTATTGATCCAAAGATCCATATATCTAAATTGAGTCAGTCATACTAACTAGGGACTTAACATAGTCCAATGGTAGGTGATAAATCCTAATTGCACTTTGGTTGTGTGTTCAATTCCTATAGCTTTTTCCAATATAATGGGTTGTCACACGATCTTCATGTTTTAATTTTTCAAAAACTATATAATTTTATAACATTCCCAAAAAATGAGGTAAATTACTCAAAAATGACCATGACATATATTATACACAAAAGTTATCTCATACCTCACATTTTCATCCCAAAAAATTAATAACCTATAATTATGTCAAATTCAAAGATCATATAAACCCAAATGAATTTTATAACTATATATACCTAGGAAAAGATAGTTATTCCACAAATAATATTCTCACATATAAAACATCATGTTTACACATAGTAGAAAATGTATTCCAATGTAACCCCATCAACAAAATAGTCTTAATATTTTTAAGAATTTCCTCATCCTAAAATCTAGCATAACTCTTGAATCACATACGTGTATAATTATTACTAATTAAATGTCTTTCATAAACCATTAACCATTATATTTAAAATTACTCTATAAAACATTTACCCTACAAAAAAATCATGAGTGGTATCCTAAGATTCAATAATGAAAAAACATCATCTAAGAAAAATCCATAACATTCATTGGTCATTTTTAGTTTCCTCATCCTCAATTAGAGTGACAATAGGTATCGGTAATCATATATTTGTATAGTATTTCTGATCCTATTCTCAAACCATCTTCACAAGACATCTATTTGTATAATGACTATCCACCCCACATTTATAATATTCAATTGATCCCTCGGAATGATCTTCTTTCCCTTTCCTGTATTAAAATGTAACCTTCATTTTATGATTGTAGGTTGTTGCTTTATGACCTTCATTACCACATCTATAGCGTCTTACATTCCAATTGAAGCATTTTTTCTAGGTCTTTCATTCTACATCCTTGACATATAGGTTATTTAATATACTTACCTTTATGATTATTAACTAAACTTCCATAGAGATTTACTTCTCACATATACGATGCCTTATAAAAATAACCATGGTTCAGGTGGTCAATTATGAATCTAGATGGTTGGATGAGAATATCCACAAAAGTTATCATTGAAGTTCCCATTTCATTCATTTTCTTATTCAGAATACCATCATATTTTTCTTCACATACATTGGTACATTGGTGCCCACTAGATCTTGCCATTTAGTAAAACCAAAAAGGTCAGTGTGAGTATATCAGTAAAATAATCATATAATATTTTATAAATGGGTTAAACACTGTGTTATACTAATTCATGTCATCTCAACCCCCCTCAATTTATCTAAAATAACTATGAATCTTTATAATATGATAACCTATATGGTTAAGTCACTAATGCTTAAATAAAACCATGACCTCTAATGTAATCTTAACCGACCTCGAATACCATCTATAAGGCCCCATCCATAAACATTACATAATCTTGAATTATGTTAATAATTCACAATGAGGATCTCATAACGCTTAATGTTTTAGAGAATTAGGTCGTAACTATTACATTACATTTTAAAAATTTCAACGTAGATACATCTAATCTATCCTAAAAAATTTAACAATAATTAAACATTTTAATTAAAACAAGAGTTAGTTTCTTGACATAAATATTCATGAAATATTTCTTTCTCTTACCCTTCTTTATACTCTATGAAAAAATATTTGAAAAACATTGGATGATAATAAAAATCTCATTAAGGGTTATAAAACATAGGAAACCTCAGTATTACATCAACACATACAAATCAATGAAATCATGCTTTTCAATCATTAACATACCACATAAAATAATATGTTTTATGAATAACACATGGAAATCATAAATCATAAAGGTAAATAGTGTCACCCATAACATACTTACGTTGTAGCTTTCACAACTATGTAAGGAGTTACATTGGAAATACCAATCATAGTATATTACCTAAATCTCTTAAGAGAGACATTAATGTTTACATCCCTCACATTACCTAATGAATTGGAGAGATATCTCGAGATCATCCACCCTATTATTTTCACAGAACCACCCAGATATGCAAATAATGCTCATGAACCATAACACATTCATAACATATAAAACAAACATAAAGGAGAGATAACATTTCCACCTTTCAACTACAATATATCATTTCAAGATATTGAAATAATCAATCCATTCAAAAAACCATTTCCAAACCCAAAATATGTAAAATTAATATTTGGTATTTATTTTCCTTTTAAAATTAGTATGCCTTGAAGAGGAAGTCAAATATCATATATTGCTTACGGTAGCAGAAAGGTCATTGTCACCACGTATGTTAAAAAGATACATTTTTTTATCATTTAGTAAAACGCTACATAGAGAAATGATTACCTTTGAATTAAGTTAAAGTTAAAATTGTGTTATACACCGTATAAATGAAATTCATCTATAAATCAACGTATTCTTCAATTAAAGAAGATTGAGACGAAGTCCCTAACCTCATTTTTGAATTGAATTGTTTTTTCTTTAATCTTCTGAATAATAAAATAAAGGTAATTTCTACATCATTCAGAACATTTATAATGTTTATTACTCTTTTTATATAACTTATTACCATGTTATAGAATGTGTATAATCATTTATGTTAATAACTGCCATTTTTTTTATATTAGATACTTGAGTCCAAATGAAAGTGTAAAAATTAAAAATTGTCCATGTAGTCAAAATTCCATTATCGCAAGAATGATATTAATGATTTAGATATCATATATATCATTTTTAACAAGTATATATATATATATGTATGTATGTATTTATAATAGTACATTGTATTTTGAGATAACAAATGATGTGCACCATTCATGGAAACAGTAAGCCGTATTTACGCATGGACAGTACATTCATTTCTATTTCATATTTAATGGAATAAAAACATAATGATATAGGTATATTATAATTAATGTATAATATCATATATAATTTCATTTACCTTATCCACTATACATTCCATGTATGGAATTAATGAGTCATATCACATTGAGGGGTCAATATTCCGCACTTCCTCAAATGAAATAATCATATATACCCATTATGGAAATAATAAAGGTATGATATAAATTAATAATAAAGAAGAATAAATTCATAATAAATATAATATATATCACATATAAATATATATCCATCATTATAGACACTATGAGTGGTGGTATGAGATAATTGAACAATCATTGTCTTGTGAGGCAGGAGTTCACTGTAGACAGAAATAATATGTTTATATCATTTAGATGGAGGTGTGTGGATGTGTAGTTCAAATACTCCTCATAATAATATCATTATCTATTTAAAATATTGGTGTTGTTATAAAGGAATGTAATAAGTAGGGTTTAGGGTATTGGATAAGTAATATAAAAGAAAATAACTTGATAGATGACATTACCTTTAAATCGGGTGACTTCTTTTGATTTGAGCAAAAGCTCTCTCTTGAATTGAATTCTGCCAAAGGAAGGATTCTATGCAGTAGAGGGGGATGTTTGGAGATTTGTGTAGCATATTTTGGACTATCCAAGGGGCTTGAGTGCTGGGTTTAATAGGGTATATGTGGTTGCCTTTTATAAGAGAGAGGAGGGGATTTTTAGGAATGTTTAAAAGTATTATATTATTATAAAATTATTTTCAGTTTCAAAACGTCCAAACGTATTTAATTTTAGAATAATGTGCATATAAGTCCAAATATAATCATCCAATAAGAATTAGGGAGGTTTTGAATAATTTTTTATCCTTACATTTTTAATTTAACCCTTTGTTAACTTATTTAACTATCACCACGTCTCTTATAAATTCACAAAATATGGTTAATATATTTACCATAAAATTACAGGGAACAAAAAATGAATCCTTTATGAAATTTTAAACATTATATTTTTCATTGTGTGGAATCCAAGATTTTCTAGATTATTTTATCAATTAATAAAATATTAATTGTTTTAAAAACACTTTTATGTCAACTTCTAAATTATTCATATCAAGGCTTTTAAACAAATCTCTAAAAACATGATTCTTTTGAACAACCATTATAAATTAAAATATAACAGGTAATTATTTTCTGTAAAATTATTGTATGGAATTAAATTTTTAAAAATAAATTTATTTTGATATTTTTAAAATCATTTATTTGAATCATATTTTAAGGAAACAATTAATCAATCACCATTGTGTCATAATTATATTTATTTATTTAATGTACAAAATTTATAAATAAACTAACACGATGTATGAAATTTTTTTACCCTTTAAATGAATATTTATAGTCGAAGATATCACATATATAACCCCATATAATTTTTTTTATAATGTTATATGTTTATTTTAATTTCTTCTTTACATTAAATTAATTAAAATAAAATGTCATTATCACTCCCAAGTGGCACAATGGGGAACTAAAATCGACCCAAGGCTTCCCATGGACGGATATGTATTAGAGAATAGAATTAGGACAAGTTTTGGGGTAAATTAATAATATTATAATATTGTTATTATACCCTTATTTACCAGATTTAACCTTTAACCATGGTAAATAAAATATTTACTGAACTTACTATTAAGGATGTCTAAAAAAACATTCAAATTTACAGAAATATGACCTCTTGATTCCTAATATGGAATCTGTTTTTGGAAATTCTAAACATAGAAGTTGCAAAAATTTATGAAAAATTAATTCCCATTGTCAATACAAAAAGTGTGTTTTTAATAAATAATATGTATCAAAAGATTGACCCTTGTTTACGTCAATTTTCTATGTGAAATTAAATCCAATGACAAGATTTTGATTAAATGGTCAAAATGTAATCCGATTAGATTTTAAGACCAATTAAAAGGATACTATAATGATATAAATAAATTAGATAAGAAGATAGTTTTGAATTAAATTGCAGTATTTTTCACTATTCTTTAAAAAATTAACATTATCAAAAAAATACCAAAATTTACACAAAGTAAATTTTGAAGTTTTGATTCTAACGAAAAATTTTATTTTGTTAACTAGAACATAAAAAATTGAAAAAACGTGATTTAAAAATAGTTTTCCATCAAAAGGTGGTAAATCGACTTTTAAAGAATATTTGATATTTATGCTTAAAATTGGAATCATTAACATTTTAAGCCTCTAATTTTTTTTGGATAAATTGAAAAACATTTTAAAAACTTGTAAAATCATAATTATTTAGTTCTCTTCATTCCCTAAAATACAATTGTTATGTATTAACTACCATTTAAAATAATATTGTACTATTATTTTTCAGTATGACCCAATCTTATATGGAAAATGAGATTATCAGAAAAACACATCGTTGTGTGTAAGGTACAACATCAAACATAGAATCACCTTTAATGTAAAATTAATATTTAATTCACAAATATTAATGAATATGAAAATTTTATTTTCATTATTTACCTGGGATGTTACAACGTCCCTCTATGGATCTGTATTATTCTTCATCATCACTCTCCAAGGAAATCAATGGGTTGGATGAATATGTAAATTCTAAATAAAAGTAATTAATTCATAATTAAATCTCAATTAAATTTAATGAGAATATTTCCATGATATAATAACCTCTAATATTTGTGGGATTTTGTTTCCTCTACTTTTCTATTTCCTATATCGATGTATGTGGATGTAGTTTGATTCATGTAGTCACCCTCCTCAAATATTTCTTAATATGTTAACTAATTGGAGGTGTTATATTTATCCAACAATGTATAATGAAGTTATTATATTTAATGTTCTTCATTAATTATTTTATAATACATTTTCATTTCAACTATTGAAATCTGATTCCAGAATTGAAAAAATATTATATATAAATATCAAATTTGTATCAAAACGCATGACCTTGTCATGAACCTATTATAGTAATGAATGAGGTATGTAAGAAAAAAACATTAATATGTTTTTTTCAAAGCTTACTCATATTCATTAACATGAAAAAATATTACATTAATTTATTTCGCGATTTATTATAATTCTTTTTCAAATTTTTATTATTTATTTGATGTAAGGAGATTTTATCATATCATTTACATGTGGTACCTCATATCCTTTTTTTCTTCCTAATGAAATTTAAAATGGGACTATTGATGTTTATAATAAAAATACTCATACACATATTAATATATATAATATGAATAATTATTTTAATTTTAATATTTCATCCAAAAAATAAACAGTTTATAAAATTATTTTAATTGTGAAAATATATAAACCGTATTTCAAAATCATGAAATGACAAGAAAACATTCATTTAACTCCTATATATAAAACTATATTTTTCTGAACCTATCACATGGTTTTATAAAATTTAATTTATATTTACCCAAGTGTACTAAAATGAATATCTACAATCACTTCTCAATGATGATTTTTGGGATTATTGGTTAAATCTACAAGTTAATTTATTTTTGGTGAGATCATATTTTATTAACAAAATTTTACTATTCATGGGGTTTTGAAAATGGAATTAAAAAATGGATCATAATGTAAGATACAAATATTAACATAATAATTTCATAATGAAGGATGATTCTTTCATGAGAATTTCTTTTAGTGAACCTTCAATTACTATCAATTACTACGTAGTGATCATACTCAATTATATGTGTTATCATCCACTAATACAATTGTTTTTAATAAATAGTGCACCGATCATTACTGGAACATAATACAAATACACCTCCTAATATATAGAATATATCATGGATACTCAATCAATATAACCCTCTATCCCTCTTTCCTAGTATATAATCTCACTCATTCATCACTCCACCATCAAATATCCACCATATTTCAGGATTCTTGAGTTACGGTGGGTGAATAATTAAAGAAGATCATCTAAATCACAATATAATTATTGAGAGAACATATATATTATCATTCTCTGTAGTTTATTGTTCTTGGAAAAACTTATTGTAGTTAAAAGATAACTAAACATGAATGAATAAAGAATCTACTTCGTTGCTAAATTCTTACCCTATGAGATTATATAGGTTATCAATTCACCATGTTTAATTTTATATATCATATAGAAAATTTACGAAGAGAATGATAATATAGAGAGTGGAATATATTATGATAATAAACACATAAAAAATTGAATAATGAAAATAATTTATTGATAAAATAGAAAAACAAAATAGATATTGACCAAGGAATTAATAATGAATATGTAATATACACCTTTATAATGAAATAAAATTGATATTTCTTTATTAAAAAATGGTTATTCAATTTCTTTATAGGATTACTCAATATAGAAAATGGATTTAATAGTAAATTGTTTCCACTTTTTAGTGAGTATTCATGTTTTCCAATCGAATTTTATTCCTCTAATTCATTTAATATATTTAATCATCCTTATTTAAATATCCAAAATATAAATTATCATTCACCTAATTTTAATGAATTCATGTAGTAAAAAAATTATATGGGAATATTATTTTTTTGATAGAGCATATTGGATGGTAAATTCGATGCAGTTGTATATTTCATTGTTTAAGGGTTTCAGTCACAAGAGAGGGAGATAATATATGTACATCTAATTTTATTGAAATATAATTATGCTATCACAACACAACCCAAATTAATTTTATAAATTATATTTTCTCACCTTACTCATCTTTTCTATACTATGAACTTAACACATAAAAATTTCAGGGGATTGATGGTCTTCACCAACTTCTCATGCTTGTCGGAACTCTTATCATAACAGAATAGGTCATCTTCTAGACTATAAACATAATTTCCTTTACATATATGTATAATGAATCTCATATATTTGATATTTATCACCAATATAAATGGAATACATTATTACTTTAATCCAATGGATTAAATTTCAATAATTATATAATCACAGTTATCAGGAGGAGCATATGACCCATCCTCTTGGTAAAATTTTATGCATCAACAAATATATTGCATATCATAGTGGTAATAGCCATTATTCATTTATTGGAAATGTATAATTTTTTATTCACCAACAGTTTTTTTTATTTGACACCATATATGACTTTTGAATATTTTATATTATTAAATTTTAGGATAAGTTGAAATATCCAAAAAAGATGCTTTAATTGTTTTTTAATTTATCAGAATTACATAATTTTTTCATGGTTATTATTAACGATGGGGTAGTGTTGTACTCCTTGATAGTGTAATTTTTTTATTATTGATGAATGGTTCACCATGTTAAATTGGGATTTATAGGAATATTATAAAAAAATTTAGTTTTTTAGTTTTAGTAGAATGGTTGGAACACATCTAGGAGTAAACATAAAACCAAAAAAATCAATGTTCATAGTGATTTCACATTTAAAGCCTCAAGGGTGGTGCATGAATTACTATGTGATGTGGAAAAAACTTATAGGTTTCCAATTTTTTAAAATTTAAATGACCCATATATCATATTCCAACTAATGGGTTTTATCCCATCTTACTCTTCCATTTGGTTCAACATATTTTTAGGGAGTTATAAGAAAGATGTTCAACTTCTTCATCCACAAATTTTGGTTCACTCTTAATGGTTAAATGTGATTTCTCAATTTCATAGTCATCATTAAATATTATTTCTCCTCACCCATATATTTAATTCTATTTATGATATGTGCCCCTTTCCCAAGAAAAAGTAAATTTTTATGAAATATGGGGTTTAAATTTAAGTTTTTTCTAAAATTTTTTAATATTATTATACAGTTGTTATCCTTAATTGTTCATTCATTATGGAAGGAAAAATAGTACAAAATGATTTTTACTGATTTTATGTCCATGTTTATATATTATTGGGTTATTATATTTTTTTTATGTTTTCTAAATTTTGAAATTCATTTTAACATAATTTAACGCTTTTTATAAATTCTAGGAACTATTTGTTAATAATTAGTAACTTCAATGATTTGAACTAAAAATATTCATATGATTTCATATTAATTATTTTAAACTATTTTTATTAGAATTATTAGGTTTTTTAAAAAAAATATGTTAAATTTTACATTAATTATAATGATAAATCGATTTAAAGATGATTTTTTGGCTTTCAAACAAAGTAATTGTATTTTTTTGAATAAAATTTGGAATGTGAATAGATTGTATAATAATTTATTTGAAAAGTTTTAATATGATATTCAATTTAAATTGAAATTAAATGTCTGTTGGAATTTTTATTTAATTCTTTATGAAATAATGTTTTTAATGTTATAAATAAAGTTTTCATTCATGTGAGAAACTCATTTGTAACCCCTGCGAGTTTTTCAATCATTATTTATTTATTTATTATCTGATGGATGTAAAATTTAGAAAAGTTTATTTTGTGCACTTGATCAATAGTAGAATTATATTTATTTTCATAAGAATATTATGAATTGTTGTCACTTTAATTAATTATTAATCATATATATATATTATATTTTTCATGGGTACCCATGATCTAGAATGGAGGTATTAAAACATGCAATCATTATTGGTACCTAGGATTCAAGGATCCCTTATGTCATGAGACAACGCAAGGTTTGGGATATCATCCAAATGATTTTACTATCTTCTAGTTTGGTGACTAATGTAAGACCCTCAATATGAGGTATTTTCACAATTATTATCATATTATTATGTTATCAAATAGTTTTATTTGGTTCAAAGAATTATTTGTGAGATTTATTTAATTTATTGTTTTTCTGATTCCATAATGGTCTTGAATGGTTATATAAAAGTTTTGTGAAGTCTTTGGTAACCGTGTGATTGAGTATGGGTGTATTGGGAAGGAAAATTGTTTATGGTAAAACTATGTGGTAACCATATAACCAAATAAAATTAGAGAGTGTAGGAACTCGTTGATAGAATTTAGTTTTCCAGATATATTGAAAAATTCTATAGCTCACGGTCTTATCCAGTAAAAAATGTTTTGCTTATGGTTTTACAAACCATGGAGTGATACAATATACATGATATTTTTCTATTAAAAAATAATATATTGTAAACTTATCCCCCCCATAATGAATATTATTTATATTACAGATAGGCATATCATACAAAATGGTTTAGTAGTGATATCTTGGTTAATATATACATTTCTATCCCCGTTCAATTTTAATTTTTGATAATTATATGTAGGAATAAATTGTATGATAATTTTTTTCATATCCCCTATAACAAATCATCACATCGTTGAGGTCTTCCTAATACCACGTGATGTTTGCATCTTTATTTTGGTGAGTGTTGGGAATCTGATGAATGGTGACCATTTTTTGGGAAAATTACCTAATGAATGTGTATGTATATATTTTTTGAATTAATAGAGTCTTGATATAAAGGTGTTAAATATATTTCACTATATTCTTTGAGTTTTGATAAATAAATTGTTTTATTGGTTCTTTTGGGATGAATCATGGATTTTTACTCTATATATGATAAGAAACTACCATACAATATATTGAAACACAATGAATTGGAAATCCAAAAGATGACTTGAGTTTGGTAGAAATTGTAATGCACATTCATGTTTTGATGAGTTCAAAAATAGTAGAAATGGTCTCCATTCCATATAATTGGTTCCCGGATGACTCTATGAAGTATTTCAACACATGAATATTTACTAAGTTAATGTACATTACTTGTCATGTAATAGTAAAATCAGGTTTGTAATAAAAATCTTATGGGATTTTTTTCATACAAAATATTCAGCGATTATATGACATGAAAATGTGTTTTAAACCATGAAATTCTCATTATATCGTTTGGTTGGGTGTTTTATGAGATTATTTTATTTCATAATCTTTCATCCCTCTCCACACCTAACCTAGAGGCTCCTAAGAGATATTTTAGAGACCTATGATTCTTCTAGACTATTTATTACAACTACTGATCATAATTGTTGTCGTTGTGAATTTATCTATGTGTGTATTCTACATATTTCATCTTTTACATGGATAATGGTATCCTATTTTCAATACAATTATGGCTTTTTATCGATATGGTTGTTTTATTTTTATCATTTCAAGATATTTTTTGTTATCTTACTCAAGATGTTATCCTTATGTTGTTTTTATTGAGGAATGATATTTTCTTAAATTTATATTGATTAATATCTTCATTATTATCCATTTTCATAAATTTAATCAATTCTAGGATGTAAAGATTGATTCTATGGCCTCCATTGTCATCATTTTATTAATTCATATTACGGGATCCCATTGATGATGTGTGCGCCATCAAGTTATATTTTGTGGTTTCATTTAAATCCTATTTTTGACGAATTGAGTTAATTTAGTTATGATAAAAAATGGAAATTAAATTAAATTATTTATTGATGGATTATTTTTGTGTAGAAATAGGTATTTGATAAAATATTTTAACACATATTTTATAGAAATAAATGGATACATTCAAATCATTTTGAGATGGATTTATGATATAGTTTTAAAATAATGCATTTCTTTAAATTAGTTTGATAATAAGAGCACATGAAAAGCCTATTATAATTAGTATTATGGATTAGAAAAAGTACATCATTCATGTATTATAAGGTGGTTCACTCATGGGTTGTTCCTATATTCCATTTTCATGTTTCCCTATATAATTCATATTGACATTGTCAAGGATTCACTCATGGAGTATTCCTCTTCTCCATAGTACTATGTTCTAAGGACATGATTATGCACTAGTAATCGATTATGGTATGAGTAGTCTAATAGACAGACCTGCTGTGATCCTTGGTATGATGTTACCTATGATTTTTTTCATGTACTCTTTAATATAGCACTTCCACATTTAGATATGCTGGGTGATACATGTTTTATTTTGATCTGATATGGCTAATTAGATATATGAAATTGTTTGAAAATTTTATCTCTCACCAGGTAAACGTATTCAGTGATGCATTGACCATTTCATGTCATTCTATTTAGGATGAGGAATGAATCCATAGTGATATTTTGTGGTTTTCTGTCAGCTATGTCTCGGTAGTTAGAGTCGATATAGTGGGCACATTCAAATGATATCACAACGATAAGGTTTATTTAAATTTTACTAGTACATTGATGATTCAAATTTCACTTTGGGGTGTTTCTATCTACATTTTTAGGGTATCATTTTTTCTATATTCTCTCAGAATGTACATCATTTCGAAAAAGTGGGTTTTGAGGTTCAACCAGGAACCGGATACGAAAGGGATTAATTATGTGAGTTCATACATGAGATTCCATTATCAATAAAAGTTAAGAATGTTATTTAATTTGTAATTTATTAGATGGAAATGATCAATCAGATCTTTGACATCCTCTATACACCTAACTGTTGCAAGGTGATGTTTGTGGCATTCAGACATGAGGGTCCAGCCACAGGATTCTGGGAATCTATAGTGTTGAAGGATAAGAATATGGGGTTAGAAATGATTAATTTCAATAGTATATTCTTCAAGATGTCTTATCAAGAGTCTCTGATGGTGAAAATGTCTCTTCACATCCTCAATTTAAATTATTTATATTGTTTTCTGGTGGTAGACACCAATTGATATGTTGAGATTGTTTTATTTCATCATAGATATAAAATAATGACATGATGAACGCACATAAATAATTTTTTTATGAAACATGATATCATATAACAATTATTTATGATGAATATTTAAAACTGTGAGGAGGAAGTATGTTGGATAATGATTGATGACATGAATAGGGAAGAAAGTTTTGGATATTATTCTCATTCTCATCCACCCAGTGGAAGGATTAGGTAAACATTGTGGATAATATTAAATAGAAAGATCCTTGATGTAGTGGTGGAGGTGGTTCTCAGTGGAAGGAATCCTATTCACCTTTAGTTACATCTAGCAGTGTGCCTCTAACATAACATTGGTGGGTAATGTTCATACACACATGACTTTATTGTCATGTACCTATGATGATTTTTTATAGTTTTATATGTTATAGTCATATGTATATTTTATATTAGGACTTGAATACACCTTCATATAGTTATAGAACATCTAATAAAAATATACTATAGCATATTCAAATGCGTCAAAGACTACTGGGATCCATAAAATGGTCATATGTGTGTAGCACCTTCATAAAGTAAATGAGTTTTTTGTGGACATATATGCAGTTGTTGTGAAGCGAATGTTACTATATTTTTTGAATATTTGAATGGGATAACATTATTTTATAACAGTTCTACCAAAATTTTTATATATTCTCATGTTTATGATAATTTCAAACATCTAGTGGAGCTTATTTCCTTTTTTTAGAGTTTTCAGCAATTCATGGAAAGAGAAAAGAGTATGGGTTTTGTTGTCATACATGTTTGATATTGATAACAAATGAAAAGTTTTTTAGGACATCCACATTCATGATAATGATATGTTTTACATCATCATAGGTCTGGATGGTTTTGTTTCCCATCATGTAGAAATTTATTTTTATCAACACCATGTCTCCTATCATGCAGTTGATGGGAGATTATATGTTTTTTTGGAAGATTATGATTAGAGGTCTGGTCGTATAGAACATTTCCACACAAAGCTAAATATTTTGTTTCATTAAATTCTATTAGATGATTTCACTAGTACTCCACTTTAAATGTTTGTAAATTTATCAATTTAACTAGTTCTAGGTACATAGTTTATTACGATACCTTCATATCCTATGGAACCAACAAAGATAAAATAGTGCAGTGTTTAGATGGATTCTTTTACGATAAATTTCTTTTCCTTATTGTTTAATCATGGTAATCCACTATTCACTTTACCAGCATGGTAGATAGTTCACACTGATTATATATGGACTATCATATGTTAAACTAGGTAACATTTGATAACAAGTATCATTTTCCCTTTGTGGATAATTTTTTATCAATGAAAATGAGGGATGTGTTTTTTTAAAGTTTCTCACTAGTAGGGTTTTCAGCATCCTATAGTTTTGGTGTCCCATATACTGATGATTATATTATAATGAAGCTATATAAACATTGAATATCCAGTAATTTTAGTTGGTCATACCAATACTGCATCAATTTTTTGTTAATAATGAATATTATTTTCTAGGAGTATCATTAAATATTTGTGTTAGTGTTTGTGGATGATATCCTTCTATATTTTAGAACTAACTACGATCCCAAGAAAAATTTTCTTTTGGTTCAATAAATCAGGATGATTATAAGGACCCATCCTTAAAACATTACTTAATCTTGAATTAAATTGAATAATTCACATTTTGGATCTTTTCAGGTTTTGAGTTTTAGAGAATTAGGACATAACTATTACATCTCAAAGATTACAATGTAGACACATCTAATCAGTTTCCATTTTTTCACAAAATTAAAACTCTTGAACAAAAGAGTCATGTCAAGTTCTTGTTTTAGACAGCATGACATTTCATTGATCCCATCCTTGACCATATTCCACTTTATGTCCTGTGAAAAACATTTCCAAAAAAACTTGGGATGAGCATAAAAATCTCAGTAAGGGTTATAACAATAGGAAAAGAAAACATTAGTCCATGTATACATAATAATCTATGAAATCATACTTTACTCATAAAACATAAGAAACATAACATACATCATGAAATCATAAGATTTATGCATAAATCAATAGAAATCATAAGACATAAAGGTAACTTGAGGCATTCATAACATTCTTACGTAGGGAGTAACCCTCATGGTTACGTTTGGAATACCCATCATAGTATAATCCCAAAAATCTCTTCAGATAAACCTTATCCTTTAACCCCTTAGCGTTACCCAATGCATTGAAGAGCTATATCGGGCTCACCCGCCCTTAGTTTATCACACAACCACTCGTCTTCATAAACAATGCCCAAGAACCATAACATAATTGTATCACATAAATCATGCATAAAGGAAACATAACATTTCCACCTTTCAATCACAAGATATAAAAACACATTGATATAATAAAACCATTATCAAAACCATTTTCAATACCAAAATAAAAGAAATGTAAATCATGGTATTTATTTTTCATTTAAAAAAGTTTATGGCTTGTAGGGGAAGACGAAACTCAAATAATGGTCACGACGGTGGAGAAGTCGTTGTCGCCGCATATATAAAAACATTCCCTTTTTTCGTTTATTAAAATGCTTCGTATAAAATGATTCCTTTGGAATAAAAGTAAAAGTCAAAGGGGTTTATACACCGTATAATAGAAAGGTGTGTACAAAAAAATATACCTCAATGAAAGGAGATTGAGACGAAGTCCTATACCTCTTTGAAGATTTTAACATTTTAGACCATTAATATCCAAATAAATAAATCCTTAAAACCCATTTTTAAAACATGGATATTAATGAGAAATATTTATGAGAATCAATCATTAAAACATTTAAAATGATATTTTAGTTAAAGAGTTTTTAACAAAATGGGAGACACTTGAATACAAATAATTGAGGAATAACATTTAATCTGAACATTATAATATCATGAGAATAAAGGGATTCATGATATACTATTCTAAAGGACAGCATATACACCATATAAGAGTGAATTTGTGCATAACAACAATGAAGTCTCAAAAGAAATGTAAAATGAGACGAAATCCCTTGTAAAGAAGGTATCCTTATATTAAGGATAAATCAATCTCATAATTATGAGTGAAAAATATAAATACACCCAATATAAGTGGATACTAAGTGTAAAACAACCTGAGGTCATTCACACATATTCATGGGATGACATATTCAATAGCTACAAGTTGAACCCAAAGAAATCGAAATTGGGTTAAGAAGTTCCCTTGTAAAAATTCGACAGCCTAACGACGTCACATTAAAATTCATAAAATGTGTTGATGAGAGAGAAAATGGTTTTTCATCACTTGGACATAAAATTTACATCAATAAGGATAAAAAACAACACATCCCAACATTAAATATATGTAAATTAAAAGACATAACAAAATAAGTCTTTTAAAAAGAGGAGTGTGAAAAGATCCCTTACCGATTTTGGAAACATTCGAAACATACACCCCATGAAAGAAGGGTCATACAATGAAGATGTAAATACCCATAAATGAGAGATTATAATACAAATAGTATAATAATGGGCAGTAAATACACAACAAAAAAGGAAATAGTGGCAAAATTAGCATGAATCTCACATGAATAAAAAGTGAGATGAAAATCCACTTATGAAAATTCGGCAGCCTAATGGCACCACATAAAACATCCTCAAATGGGTTGATGAGAACAAATAGGGTATATCATCACATGAACATAAAAAGTACAGAAGGATGAATATAAAATAACATCCTACAATATAATAACATGGAGCATAAAATAAATGACATAAAAGAGATTACTTGAAAAGAAAGAAAGAGGTAGGATCCCTTACCTCAAGTCCAACTTGTCTTGTTTGTTTCTTTATATTGATGGTAATAAAGTTTGGTCAATTTATATTTTATTATGTAACTCATTTGAATATTATTATTCAGTTCATATAACATATTATAATTTTATAATAATTGTTTAATAATTTGAGTTAATATCAGACGTTTTTGTCGATGTTTGGTACATGAGTCAAAAATGAATTTGTTTGAAATTTTTTGTCCATGTAGTTATAATTAAATAAACTCTAGAATAGTATTAATTATTTTAATATCATTTATATCCAGTAAATATTCATTTTATACTATTCCATAACATTTGGAGATAAAAATAAATGAAATACACTGTTCATGGAGACGGTAGGCCGTACGTACGCATGAATGCTACTTTAATTTCATTGTCATATTAATGGAATTAAAAATAAATGAGAGATATATATATTATAATTCCAGTATAATATATATTTTATATAAGTAAAATATGTTCATTAATATCATTATTTGTACATTCCATTTATTTCATTAACGAGTCACATCACTTGAGTGGCGGTAGTCCACACTTCCTCCTATGAAATTATCACAATTTACCAACATGAAAAGCATAAAGGTATGTTTTAAATATTAAATAAAGATGAATAGAGAGTACATAAATATAATATATATCATATAAAGATAGTTCCATGATAATGGCCACCATGAGAGGTGGTAGGAGAAGATAGAATAATCATTATTTCGTGAGGCAGTAATTCACCATCCACAGAAACTGTATGTTCATTATCCATTAAACAGAGGTGTGTGTAAGGGTAGCTCGAATAATTCTCATAACAACATCCTAGTATATTTATTATACTTGTTTTGTTAAAAAATAAAGGAAATAAAATAGTTTAGGTGGTTGGAGAAGCAAAATAAAATAAAAGAACATTAAGGAAGAGTTTACCTTTAACTCAGGTAACTCTCCTTGGTTTGAACCAAAAGGTTTTCTTGAAGAGGTTTCTGCCTAAGAGAAGGCTTATAGGATGATGAGAGGGATGTGGAGAGATAAAATGGGTAGATAATTTCCGAGCCAATGGCTTGAGAGGTGTGGTTATGGTGGTAGAGTTGGGGGCCTTTTATAAGAGAAGAGGAGGGGCATTCATGAAAACTTATAAAATATAAAATTATTGCAAAATTCTTTTCGGATTTTAAAGGTCCCAAAAGGATATATTTCAAGGCTAAGGTGATAAGGTTTCTAAATACTACCATACAATAGGTTTTCTAAAAGTTTATGACTTATATTTTACCTTATTTTCTTATTTTATTTAAACCGTTCATTTATGAGGTAATCGTTGCATCATAATTGTGTCATAAATAAATTAATTTATTTAATCTATAAAAATTATAAAAAAATACTATGATTTAGAAAATCTTTTCATCTTTCAAATTAATATTTATATTCAAAAATTTGACTTGAATAAACCTATGTAATAATTGTTTTAGTAAAACAATATAAGTTTGTGACATTTTAATTTTAACTTTAAAAAAAGTTATTAATGTCATTTTCCTAACAAGTGACTCCATGGGGTCCCCAAGTTGACCCATGGATTGTCTTGGTCTGCCATGACTCATACAATAATGGTAGTACATGTGTCAAGGTCATTTAATATTATTATAACATTATCTTTACCTAAAATTACACTAATTACCTTAAATCACGATTAATAAAAATTAAATGTTACTATTCACCAAAAAATTATTTTAATCCCATTGAACCACATTTTACATTATAATGAAAACCATGTATGTAGGAATTTTGAAATTAAAATCATAGAATTGGTAAAGATTCATTAAAATGAAAAATCAGTTTTTTAACTACCACTTAGTTGTTTCTCTATTCATAAAAAATTGACATTTTTCAGAAAAATACCAAAAATTCACCCTAAGCTATATTTGATATTACGAATTCAAAAATTATGTCTATTTTACAAAGTTCAAAACATTAAAGTTTCATAAATTAATTTATTAATTAATTTTGGCAGTCAAAAAAATAGCGTGTTTTTAAGAAACAATATCTATTAAAAGATTGACAATAGTTTAAGTCCAATTTCAAAGTGAAATTCATTCCAATGACCACCATTAGAATAAATGGTAAAAATATATTCTAATTTCACATTAAAACCAATTAAAAAGATGATATAATCATATAAATAATTTACATAAAAAAGAGGTTTTGAATTAAAATACAACATTTTCACTAAAACTGATCATTATCGAAAAAATAACAAAAATTTACTCAAAGTAAATTTTGAGGTCCAGATTCTAAAGAAGGATTTTATTTTGTCAAACATAACATATAAAATCTTCAAAATTATATTTAAAAAAGGTTTCTCCATCAAAATGCGGTTAATCCACCTTTTAAAGAATATTTGAATATTTATGCTTAAAATTGGACTCATTCGCATTTTAAGCCTCTAACATTGATTGAAAAAAAGTAAAAATATTTGAAAAACATATATAATCATTTTGTAGTTAGTTTTGTTCATTCCCTAAAATAAAAATTCTAGGCATTAACTACCATTTAAAATAATATTATTTTATTATTAGAGTGCAACGTAAGATTTAAAAGAAACTCATTGTTGCGTATTACGTACGCCATCGATCAAAGCGTAACTTTTCAACTGATATTAACATTTTATTCACGAATATGAATATATATGAAAAATTAATGTTCTTTATTTACATGGGATGTTACATCCATCCCCCCTTTTGGGAATTGCGTCCTCTTAGTTTCTAAAATTGGGCATGGAAAATTCATTGAAAGCCCCACATCGGAAAAGATGTAAATTAAACTCTCACTTTAAAAGAAAGAAAGGGAAGTACAAAGGTCACCTGAGTTAACCCATACTAGGATTACATGTAGAAAAACATGGATATGGAAGAAAAAAACAAAGGTTCATGTTCTGAGGTAGAGTGATATATAACATTTCTAGGAGAAAGTTAACCACCCGAAAATCACAAATTGGGGATAGGTTAAACGGTATTTGATTCCCTAGTAAGAAAAGTTAACAGACAAAATTTTTGTTTTTAAGTTACTTTTCATTGAGGAAATTATTTATGAGCCTAACTAAATAATAAGGAAACATACTTACTTGTCTTCTAGGCTCTCATCTCCTAATATATTTCTTACACAAACTCATATTTTTTCAAACAGATGAGTATTTAGGATTACTTGCTGACATTAAGAGAGATATAATCAACTTCTAAAGAATCACCTAATCAAAAAAATAGAAGTATATATTTCCCATGTCTATAGACCATAACCAAAAACTAAATTGTTAAAACAATATCATATAATCCACAAATGGATAATCCTTTATAAAAAAGAAAATCTATTCTTCACCTCTAAATTTTTTCCAACAAAACCCAAAGTTCAACGAAAACCATTCAATAAACAATTTGCCTATAAAAATCATCAAAGTAAATCAAACTAAAATTGAAACCCAAATATTTGAAGGATTTAATCACAAAGTCTTCCAAGGTACATATTAACATTTATCTCCAAATAAAATGAGTTTCTCTTAAAGTATCATATTGAAAAGTAATTAACCTAATCACATATCCTCCATGATAGGATAATAATTTCCATAGACAAACCAACATAAACTTAATATTGATTCATAAAATCATCTAACTATAATGAATTAGTCAAACTAACCAGGGACTTCACGTAGTCTAGTGGTGGGCGATAAATACTAGTCGCACTATGGTTGTGTGTTCGATTCCCGTAGCTTTGTCCGATGCGACGGGTTGTCACACGGTCTGTGTGTTGTCCTTTTTCCAAAACTATATAATTCTTAAAGCATTCCCCAAAATGAGATAAAATATTCAAAAATAGTCATAACATATTTTAACCTCAAGTTTATCTCATGCCTTTCATTTTCCATCATAACATATAGTAACCAATAATTACCACAATAATAAAGATCATATAAACCCTAATGGTTACCTTTATTATAATCACCTGAACTTCCACATAGAGTTGGTTCTATCATAGATGATGCATTAGAGAACTCACCAAGGTTCAAGTGGTTGATCATGACTCCTGATAGTTGGTTTAGAATAACCACAAGATTTCTCATTGAATCGTCCATTTCATCTAGTCTCTTAATCAGAGAACCACCACAGTTTCCTTAAAACCCATTGTCACTTTGGTGCCTGCTAGATCCATCCATTTACTAAAACAAAAAAGGTCAGTGTGAGTATATCAAAAAAATAATCATGTACTAAAGAGGAAGATAAACACTAAGATATACTTATCCATGTTATCTCAAACTCATTCCAAAATTAAAAAATAACAATGACCCTATCCTGTATATTAACCATTATGGTTATACAGAACTTGTCACGTATGCTTAAACAACACTCTAATCTCTAAAGTTATCTAAACCGACCTCTGATACCAACTATAAGGACCCGTCCTTAAAACATTACTTAATCTTGAATTTAATTGAATAATTTGCATTGAGGATCTTTTCAGGTTTAGTGTTTTAGAGAATTTGGACATAACTATTACATCTCAAAGATTACAAAGTAGACACATCTACTCAGTTTCCATTTTTTCACAAAATAAAAACTCTTTAACAAAAGAGTCATGTCTAGTTCTTATTTTAGACAACATGAAATTTCCTTGATCCCATTCTTGACCTCATCCCACTTTATGTCCTGTGTAAAACATTTCAAAAAAAAACATGGGATGAGCATAAAAAGCTCAGAAAGGGTTATAAAATTACGGAAAGAAAACATTAGTCCATGTATACATAAGAATCAATGAAATCATAATTTTCTCATAAAACATAAGCAATTTAACATTCCCCACAAAATCATAATATTTATTCTTAACTCAATATAAATCATAATATATAAAGGTAACTTGAGGCATTCATAACATTCTTACATAGGGAGTACCCCTCATGGTTACTTATGGAATAACCATCACAGTATATTCCCTGAATCACTTCGGAGAAACCTTATCGTTTAACCCCTTCAGGATACCCAATGCATTGGAGATCTATATCAGGCTCACCTGCCCTTAGTTTATCACCAAACCACCTGTCTTCATAAACAATACCCAAGAACCATAACATAATCGTATCACATAAAGCATGCATAATGGAAACATAACATTTCCACCATTCAATCACAAATATCAAAACACATTGATATAATCAAAACATTACCAAAACCATTTTCAATACCAAAATAAATGTCAAGTAAAACAAGGTATTTATTTTTCATTTTAAAAAAAGTGTATGTCTTGTAGGGGAAGACGAAACTCAAATAATGGTCATGGTGGTGGAGAAGTCGTTGTCGCCACATATGTAAAAACATTACCATTTGTTGTTTAGTAAAACTCTTTGTATAAAACGATTCCTTTTGAATAAAAGTAAAAGTCAACGGGGTTTATACACCGAATAAAAGAAAGTTGTGTATAAAACAAAATATGCCTCAATGAAAGGAGATTGAGACGAAGTCTTATACCACTTTTAAGATTTTAAAAATTTAAAAAATTAATATCCATATAAATAAATCCTTAAAAACCATTTTGAAAACATGGATATTAATGAGAAATATTTGTAAGAATCAATCATTAAAACATTTAAAACGATATTTTAGTTAAAGAGTTTTTAACAAAATGAGAGACACTTGAATACAAATAATTGAGGAATAACTTTTAATAAGAACTTTATAATATCATGAGAATAAAGTGATACATGATATAATATGCCATGGGACAATATATATACCATATAAGAGTGAATTGGTGAATAACAACAATTAAGTCTCAAAAGAAATTTAAAATGAGAAGAAATCCCTTGTAAAGAAGGTATCCTTAAATTAAGGATAAATCAATCTCATAATTATGTGTGAAAAATATAAATACACCCAATATAAGTGGATATTAAGTGTAAAACAACCAGAGGTCATTCAAACATATTCATTGGATGACATATTCAATAACTACAAGTTGAACCCAAAGAAATCAAAAGTGGGTTAAGAAGTTCCCTTGTAAAAATTCAACAGCCTAACGACGTCACATTAAAATTCAAAAATTGAGTTGATGAGAAAAAAATGGTATCTCATCACTTGGAAATAAAATTTACATCAATAAGGATATTTAAGAACATACCCCAACATAATAATATTTAAATTAAAAAACATAACAAAATAAGTCTTCTAAAAATAGGAGTGTGAAAGGTTCCCTTACCAATTTTGGAAACTTTCGAAATGTACACCCCATGAAAGAAGGGTCATACAATGAAGATGTAAATACCCATAAATGAGAGAATATTTTAAAAATAGTAAAATAATGTGCAGTACATACACCACACAAAAGTAAATAGTGGAAAATGTAGCATGAATCTCACATGAATAAAAAGTGAGATGAAAACCCCTTACGAAAATTCAGCAGCCTAACAGCACCACATAAAACATCGAAAAATGGGTTGATGAGATCAAATAGGGTCTCTGATCACATGAAAATAAAAATTACAGAAATATTAATATAAAAGAACATCCTCCAACATAAGAACATGGAGCATAAAATAAATGACATAAAAGAGAGTACTTGAAAAGAAAGAGAGAGGTAGGATCCCTTACCTCAAGTATGACTTGTCTTGTTCGTTTATTTATATTCCTGAATAATAAACATTGGTAAATTTATAATTGCTTAAGGAACTCCTTTAATGATTACTATTTAGTTCATATCAAATATTATAATGTTATAATAATTGGTTAATAATGTGAGCTCATATCAGACGTTTTTGTTGATGTTTGGTACAAGAGTCAAAAATGAACTTGTTTGAAAATGATTGTCCATGTAGTTAGACGTAAATCACCTAAAGAATAGTATTAATGATTTAAATATCATATATATCTAGTACATATTCATTTTATACTATTCCATAACATTTGGAGATAAAAAGAAAATAAATGCACCGTTCATGGAAACGGTAGGCCGTACGCACCCATGAATGCTACTTTCATTTCTTTGTCATATTAATGAAATAAAAAATAAATGATATATATATATATATATATTATAATTACAGTATAATATATATGTCATATAGGTCACATATGTTCACTGATCTTATTCTTTATACATTCCATGTATTTCATTAATGAGTCATATCACTTAAGGGGGTAGTAGTCCACACTTCCACGTATAAAATTATCACATTTTCACAACATTCAAATCATAGAGGTATGTTTTAAATATTAAAATACAGAATAATAGAGATGAAATAAATATAATATATATCATATAAAAATATTTCCAACATAATGGCCACCATGAGAGGTGTTAGGAGAAGATAGAATAATCATCGGTTCGTGAGTCCGTAATTCAACATCCCCAGAAACAGTATGTTCATTAACCATTAGATGGAGGTGTGTGTAAGTGTATCACCAATTGTTCACATAAAAACATCATAGTATATTGAAGACACTGGTTTTGTTACAAAATAAATTAATAAAAATAGTTTAGGGGGTTGGAGAAGCAAAATAAAACAAAAGAACATTAGGGAAGACTTTACCTTTAAATCGGGTAACTCCCCTTGTTTTGAACCAAAAGGGTTTCTTGAAGAGATTTCTGCCTAAGGGAAGGATTCTAGGATGAGGAGAGGGATTTTGAGAGATACAATGGGCAGATCTTGGCCGAGACTATGGCTTGAGAGGTGTGGGTAAGGTGGTAGAGGTGGAGGCTATTTACAAGAGAAGAGGAGGGGCACTCTATGAATGTTATAAAATATTACTTTATTATAAAATTATTTTCGGATTTTAAAGGTCCCAAAAGGATATAGTTCGAGTCTAAGGTGATAAGGTTTTGAAATCCACCCATCCAATTGTATTGTGATAAGTTTAAGACATAGATTTTACCTTATTTTTTCATTTTATTTAAATCGTTCATTTATGAGGTAATCACTCCATCATCATGGTGTCATAAATATATTAATTTATATAATGTATAAAAATTATAAAACAAATAATATTATGTAGTAAATCTTGTTATCTTTCCAATGAATATTTACAGACAAAAATATGACTTGTAATACCCTCTTGTAAAAATTGTTTTAGTAAAAAAATACATGTTTGTGACATTTTAATTTTAACTTTAAATAAAAAGTTATTAATGTCATTTTCCTACCAAAGTGGCTCTATGGGGTCCCCTAGTTGACCCATGGATTGTTTTGGTAGGACATGACTCATACAATAAGTGTAGGATATGTTTCAGGGTCATTTAATATTATTATATCATTATCTTCACCATAAATTACACTAATTACCTTTAATCGCGATTAATAAAACATAAAAGTTACTATTCACAAAAAAATATTTTAATCCCATTGAACAACATTTTAAATCCTAATTACAACCATGTATGTCAGATTTTTGAAATTCAAATCACAGATGTGGTAATGTTTCATTTAAACGAAAAATCATTCTTTTAACTACCAATTGGTGGTTTCACTATTCATCAAAAATTGATGTTTTTCAGAAAAATACCAAAAATTCACCCTAAGATATATTTGATATTCCAAATTCAAAAATGATGTCTATTTTAAACAATTCAAAACAATAAAGTTTCATTAATTAATTTAATAATTAATTCCTGCTGTCAAAACAAATAGCGTGTTTTTATGAAACAATATCTATTAAAAGATTGATAGTAATTTAAGTCCAATTTCAATGTGAAATTAATTCCAATGAACACCCTTGGATTAAATGGTAAAAATATATTCTAATTTCACTTTAAAACCAATTAAAAATATGATATAATAATATAAATAAATTAGATTAAAAATAAGTTTTGAATTAAAATAAAACATTTTCAGTAAAACTGATCTTTATCGGAGAAAAAACAAAAAATTTACACAAAGTAAATTTTGATGTCCAGATTATAAAGAAGGATTTTATTTTGTCTAATATAACATATAAAATCTGAAAAAGTATATTTAAAAAAGGGTTTGCCATCAAAAGGCGGTTAATCGACCTTTTTAAGAATATTTGAAGATTTATGCCTAAAATTGGATTCATTCTCATTTTAAGCCTCTAATATTTATTGGAAATAAGAAAAAATAGTTGAAAAAAATATATAATCATTTTTTAGTTAGTTCGGTTCATTCCCTCCATTACAACGTCTAGGCGTTAACTACCATTTAAAATAATATTATTTTATTATTAGAGTACAACATAAGATTTCAAAGAAACTCATTGTTGCGTATTGGGTACGCCATCGAGCATAGCGTTCCCTTAAAACTAATATTAACATTTTATTCACAAATATTGATAAATATGAAAAAGTAATATTCTTTATTTACCTGGGATGTTACAACAAGTCACCATTTGTAAAAAAATATTTTTAAATGAAATTTCTTAGATCAGTAAAGGGATGTTCATAGGGAACATGATTACAAAGAATGGTTAATCAGTTGATATTATGATGGTTAAAGACTTTTTGTTGTGGGAAGAGAAACGTAACACAATTGAGGTTTTTAGAATCCTTTTTTAATAGATGTTATTAATGGTTCATCATGGATTTATCAAATTTGTGGTAACCATTATAATATCATGGAATTAATGTGTATAAATTAATATGCGGTTAAAATTTTCCATCTTTATTTCATGAGTTGATTATAATTATCACATCAACACCTATTCTGATCTTATATGATCCATAAAAGAATTATATGGTTCTTTCTGACACTTATGTTATAATTTTGGTTTTTTTATCATTTTTAGGGCGATCTTAAGGAGGATTAAGACTCTCTATAACTTCAATATTTTGATAACAATTACCCCACTTATGATTTTGAGAATTTCATGGCTATTCATGCTCTTAAAAAATGGTGAAACAATATCATTGGTGGAGGTTCATAGTATTTTTTGGCCACAATAGTTTGAGCTATATCATTTTTCATAACTACTTGAATCTCAGAAAGATTTTTTTACTGGAATACAATAATTAATTTTACATCGACATCATCTACATCATATGGAAGGGTAGTTTTGTTTCAAACACTCTCAATAATAATGTATAATCTTATACTATTCTAAAATAGAAGGAATAGTTGAACATTGTGGGACACTTTTCTTAGTAGCATTTAGATTCCATTGTGTATGGATCTATTATGGTTAAAAAAAAAATTTAGGTATCTTCATCTCTCTTGGACACAATTGTATATATTCAGTAGTTTGATTTTGGGTTTAGTGGAATGTTTGAAACCATTTATGTTTGGGAAATTTTTTATAGTTAGTCTGTCTCTTTAGATTATATCCACTAATTTGGGAATCATGTAGTTTTATAAGAATGTATGATTATTTTTATCATAATTATTGATGTTAGGATCATGAAATAACTATTAATTTGTATTACGACATTAGATAATGATTCTGGTGGCCATGTTAGAAGCATTCCATTGTAGATCATGTGTCACACTATTACAAATGACAATAGCTAAATGAAGAGAAACTAAAACACTTTAGATTACCTGAGAATATTTCTATAAAAATTTGGAAATGGGATAAGGTGAATATATATTTTTTTATATTATTAAAATGGACTCCCATATGGTGCAATGATATTTAGGAGATGGTATATTAGTTGTAAAATATTACTAATTTAATTTTGATATAGGAAAACAGAAAATTTAAATATATAAGTATGTAATATGTGGAAGAGATTGTGATGTTACATAATAATACTTCTGAAATTACATAGGAAATATATTCTAGGTTCATATTAATGTTTTTTGGGTATTCTTAAGAGGAAATTCTGACTCAGATCAGTTTGAGTATATCATCTTATCTACATAAAGATATTAGAAGGAGCATTTTATTTAGATTCTAGAGGATATGATTTCTAGCATGTTTCTTGGATTATGGTGGATCCTGGGATAACCATATGGGATTAGATAAATTTTCATATAAAAACTATTATAATTCCATGAAAATAATTCCCTTGTTATGGGATTTTTTTGGTCACCCATTCAAGTCACCAATTAGTTTGGTAGCTATTGGACTATCTTTTATGGTTGGACTTATTCTCATTCTATAGATTTCAATTAGGATTATTTATATACCAAAACATATATTTAGAGCTCATTTTTGATATAAATAATATGCATATTATCATCAACGTTTTTTGGATTTCTTCACAGGTCACCACGTTTTCTTGAATTTTTATCCCTGGTTGGGTAACTATCATCTTGGAAAATAGAAATGTTTTCATGAACATTTGTTGAAACATTTGAGGTTACTAATAATTTTGATGAGTTATATTATTCATTTGAATTTTTTGGTTTTGTAGATTATAATCTTTGATGTTTTCCACATGTCATATCTTATAATGTACCATAAATATCCGAATCACATTTTCAGTTTGGAAGGGATTTAGTTAAATATAGACATAACTATTCTGGATAAGCTAATAGAGACCATGAAATTCATGTAACCTATTTCATTAGAACTTCATTTTTTTTGCCAAACTGTTATTTAAGCATATATCAAATTATCCATAGATATGGGAGTGAACTTTTTTATAAAGGACCAGTATCCTGACCTCTATTCTAGACATCATTTCTCCACATGCCTTACCAATGACATAATGTCCAATGTTTTGTAGATTTTAATATCTCGTTGCCTCATTCAATTGTTTCTATTCTCTCGTGATGTTTCTATATTTATATAGGTGTGTGTTTCTGCTCCCATTGATAGAGGTCATTCGCTGGGGAAAATGAGGAAAATTTTAGGGATGTGTGTTTTTTTTATTAATGGAGTCTAAGTACAATTATTTTAATGGCCCTGTAGTGTTTTCCCTATGTTTAGATAATTACAGAGTTTTTTGGTATATTTTGAGTTGAATTCTTGATTTTAACTATCTACTAGTGAAATAATCCCCAAGTAATGTGTTTACACATTGGGTTTTGGTCACCGTGAATATGTTGTGAGTTTAGTTCTCTGTGTGATTCTCTTGCACATCATGACACATTTACCACCCCTATAAATGGACTATAATGCATGTAATGTGTTTTGGGAAGAAGGTGTCAAACATAAAAAGATGTCAGTATTATTGATTAGATTGTTTATTACACATCGGGTAATGGTAATATCAGGTTTTTAACAAAAATGTGTCTTTTTTCAGAAGAGTTTAGTTTCATAGAAAACATGATAAGAAGAAGAAATTCATGTCATGTATGTCCAACATGATTTTATTTTTTGGTGTGGAATAGTTGATTTCTCATTAACAGTTTTTTATACATTTCCACCTTTGAAAAATAGGATATCAATAGATATTTTATAGACCATAGATCATATTGAATCACTTTTTCACTGAAGTATCATTACTACATTTTCCATATGTTTTTGTGATTTAGTATTACTCATGTTTATTCTTTTTATTTTATCAAAATAGACTCATTTCTCTATGCCTATTGATATATTGAATGATGATGTTTTGTTTTCTTGATACATTCTCGATATGTTATGTGAAGTTGTAGAGGATAACCCTTATGTTGGATATAGTGTGGCATGAAATTATATTTGAGAGATGTTGATATATATCCTCATTACTGACCAATTTACTGAATTAAATCAATTTTGATTTTTGTGTTTCGATTCGAAGGAATATACTATAGTTGTTGTTCTCTTCCTTATTAGTGGATCTAATTGTGGTAATGTGTTACTACATGTTCTATCTGTGGATATGTCTCTATCCTATGTTAGATGAGTTGTGTTTCCCAAGTTTGGATAAATTTTTTTATAAATGAATTGAAATTATTGATTAATGTATTAGTGTGTGTGTGTGGGGGGGATGATTTTTTTATAAAATAATGTTTTTACCTTGTATTGGGAAATAAATTGGTATTTTCGATGCATTGTGAAATGAATTTTTGAAATGGTTTTCAAAACATGGTTTTGATGATTTTTTTGGAAAATTGAGAATTTGGGAATCCTTGTGTTCAAAGATTTTTGTTTTATCATATATAATAATTCGTTTTTTTCGAACTATTGTTTTGAGCATAAATTGGAAATTTTGGTATTAGATGCTCGTGTGTGTTAAAATGGTCTTTTCTTCACACTATATTATATTATATAGTTTTTCCGACAACTCAATTGGTCCTGGAATTGGGTTTTTACACTTGGAAAAATGTTTTTTGGGAATCCGTGTTGTTAGAAATTTAGCTTAATATTTATTATTTAATATTATAAAATTAATTATTAATTTATTCTCACTGGTTTGTGCGGTGATAACATTTTAAAAAATCATCATATTGATATTTTGTCTATATCCTTGAGCCTGTAATGGGAATTTTATCCTAGGTAAGGCATAAACTCAAGTCGGGTGCCTGGCCCAGCCTGAACCCCTTATTCTTTTCCTTCCTTTTCTTCTTTTCATTCTTTTCCATCTTCTTCTTTCATCCTGCTCCTTACACATGCCTCGTATGTGATCCCCCTTGGATGTGTCCATTTTGGAGAAAAGGATATTGAAAATGATTAATAGTGGAAAGAGTATAGAGGTACGGGTTCAAAGACCTCAACATGTAGACTCAGCGTATGACATCAGTGGATGCAAAATCTACCGAAGCATTGGCGGTTTCTTCCTGAAGGAAGGTTTCTTTACCTTTTCACTATAAATTCCCTTTTAACATGTTGTTATATGTTTTTAAAGCATGTTTTATCTCCATGTGTCCTCTTAAGGGTGGATTTATCATTTTTGGGGAAAAAATGAATGTTTTGGGCGTTTTGAAGAATATCCAGTCGGAAAACCCATGTAACATGGTGTGTGTTCTAGCTAGGATAATAACACTACTGTTTCATACAATTTTAGTATTATAGAAATATAATTATTTTTGGGGTTCCCTACTGAGATTATTTCTCACCCCTACATGGGAACCTCAGTTTATGTGTAGACCTTATGTCTACTTTTCAAGTTGAGCACAAGTTCCATGGTGGATAGGGCCTAGGCCTAGTGTTGCATTATCGAGCAGACCTACTCGAGAGGTTCTACTAGTCGTTCTATTATAGTTCAAATATGTCCGGAGATTGGTTATGTGGGCTGGCTTAGAGTTAGTAGTTGAGCCCTTTACTTTTACTTTCATCTTCTTTTGTACTTGTATCTATATGGCCGGCCTAGAGGGTGACTAGTGTTGTATTGTATTGCATAGTTGTTCGAGATTTTATAGAATTTAACTATTTTTTCTTGTTCTATTTCAGTTTATTATTGATTCCTCACTCTGATTACATTCAAATGTATATGATATGTAGTTATTTTTTCTATTTTCTTCCACTAATATGTGGAAATATTCTCCCCACTATCGCACACTAGGACCTCACTACTAGTCAGCATCCTCTAGTGTATGGGGAGGCGTGCTTGAAGCCATGTGGTTTACCATATCGAAGCAACAGTTTAGTTGAATCTGGGTCGAGACGTTACAATGTAGTATCAGAGGAGTTTATTTCCTCGATATTTACTATTTTGGATATGATTGACAAGAGTATTAGGAATGTGTTGGAACCTATGATGGATATATAACTACTATGTATATAAAACTTATTTTAGTACAAAGTCTTATTTTCTAGGGTTTGGGAGTGGTATTCTAATTTTGTGATGTTTGAGTGACTCACATGTTGTGTGTTCACATTTTTAATTACTATGGATCTCTAGATGTTGGCCATTATAATGGTGAAATGGATTGTTTTTTCTGAATCATGGTTAGTAAAGGTACGAGGTGTATCATTAATAATACTAGGCACATAAGATATAAAACATATAGGCCTGCTAGTGTGTGGGTTTACTGATGACTAAGGCCATTGGTTCTTCTTACACATACTTTTACTTTGATGGTAGGTTTCTGGATGTACGCTGAGGCATTTTTTGTGAGTCTGATGACTAAGTTCTCAAGGACCTCATATACAGTTACCCTATTAGGTCAATATGGAATGTTATTCCTTTCTTTTTAACCCGTTGTTGGGAGTTTTTTCAAGTGTCTATGGTTATCTAGTCATATCATTTATTACAGTTCTGATAGACACCATTGATTTTCTTATGAACTGGATCTCCATAGGGAATTGCTGTACACAAATACCCAATGAGTGTTAGTCTAGTTTCTCTTGTTCTTGGGTTATGGCCTCTAGGAAGTTGTTCTTTCTGAGGATACTCAAATAGGATTTTTACCCTAGTATGTTTTTTTCCAATTTTTACTCATGTTGGTCGTTGTGATCATTACCTTCTTTTGAGAGGTTTTGGATGTTTTGGGCTTGGCGGATAGACCTTGTGACCTAGTTGTGAGGCTTTCTATATAGGTATGGGTGGAAGACTTGGAGACCCATGGGTTTGAGTCGAAATATTGTAAGTGGAAGTCTATTTTGTTTTAGGGAAATATATGTGAGAGGGGATGGCCTTTGTTTTTCTGATACCTTTTTAGCAAGGACCTGAACACAACTTCCGAGAAATATTTTTGGACTCTTTTAAGAGAACATCATGATCTAACATCAGTCATCTTGAGTGTGCTGAGAGAGCTGCGACCCTGCACTGAGTTCCATTTTTTCATAATTTTCTTCCCTTTTGAGGAATGAACCTGTTGTGGTGGCTCTCTAGGAGTGGTTTAAGGAAATACATACGGTGTTGAGTGAACCATTGGTATTTTGAGGGAAGTTTTCATTGTCTTAGTTATACTTCAGTTTTTCCATGACCTTTTTAGCTATATGATTTCGTTTAAGGCAATGATTATAAGGAACCGACCATAAAACATTACATAATCATGAATTAAATGAATAATTCACATTGAGGATCTTTTTAGGAATAGAGTTTTCGAGAATTTGGCCATAACTATTACATCTCAAAAGACACAAAGTAGACACTTCTAGTCAATTTCAATTTGTTTCATAAAATAACAAATCTTGAAAAAAATAGTCATGTCTAGTACCATGTGTTAGGCATCATGACTTTACTTAATCCCATCCTTAACCCTATTCAACTTTATATCCTGTGAAAAAACATTTCAAAACATGGGATGAGCCTAAAAAGCTCAGTAAGCAATACACAAAGAATGAAACTGTTAGTTTTTCAAAACAACATGAAAACCATGAATACCTAATCATAAGTAATACTTTCACCTATATGAAGTTCTAAATACTCTTAAATGAATAAAATATCATTTGATACCCCTTTGTATTGAAAATATCACCATAAAACCCATATAAATACCACATAACATATGAAGTTAACATGGAACATAAACATACTTAAATAGAATAACCACACGGTCGACTTACACTCATGTCACTAAATGGAATAGCCATATGGCCGACTTCCATACCCAATTCATTGGAGGTTATAACGTAACCACCCATCCCGGTATTCACGGCACCACTCATCATTTGGTTTATCACGTAACCACCCATCAAATGTCTAAGTACCATTATAAAATCATAAGACATAAAACAAATATAAAGGAATGAAAACATTTCAACATTTCAAACACAATATATCACATAAATATATCGACATAAAAAATCCAATATCACAAAAATTTACAATACCAAAATTCATAATAGAGTATATAGTATTTATTGTTCCTTTTAAAAAACATTACCACTTGTTAAAGAAGCCAAAGATCATGTAATACTCTCGGTGGCAGAAACGTTGTTGTCTGTGAGTACGTTAAAAGAAACATTCCATTTTGATGTTTAGTAAAATGATTCATATGAAAATATTACTTTTTAATGAAATTAAATTTCAATGGTGTTTATACAACGTATAAAAGAATGTCTTGTATTAAATCAAAACACGCCTCAATGAGAGGAGATTGAGATGAAGTCTCATTCAAGACTGTATCCTTAGATTAAGGATAAATAAAATGCATAATCATGCGTGAAAAATATAAATACACCCAATATAATTGGATATTATGTGTAAAAAATTCATAGGACATTCACACATATTCATAGCATAACATAATCTAGAAGTACAGGTTTAATAAAAAAATTGAAATTCGGTTAAGAAGTTCCCTTACAAAAAATCGAATGCCTAACAATGTCACATTAAAATTCATAAAATCATTTGTTGAGAGAAAAAATTGGCATCTCATCATTGGACATAAATTTTAAATCAATAAGGATATAGTAGAACATATCCCAACATAATAATTTGTAAAATAAATGAAATAACTAAAACAAGTCTTTTAAAAAGAAGAGGGTGAATGGTTCCCTTACTAATTTTTTAACATACAGAACATACATAATATGAAATAATGACCATAAAATAATGATGTAAAAACCCAAAAATGAAATTATATTACACAATTATTAGAATAATGGGTAGTACATACACCACTCATAGGAGATAGTGTCAAAAATAGCATGAATCTCCCATGAATAAAAAGTGAGATAAAACCCCCTTACCTCATTGTAATAAATCGAGTAATATGACCAAAAGATAATAAGCACCAAATGAATCACATTATACCATGAATATAAATAGAATAATGATAATATATGTCAAATTTCATTACCCAATACACCGCATGAAAGAAATAAGTGGCGAACATTGGAAATCTCACGGAATTAAAAGTGAGATATGAAATCCCTTACCTAAAGTCCGACTTGTCTTGTTCGTTTCATTATAATCCTGAATAATATATTTTGTTCAATTTATAATTCCATATGGTCTTCCATTAATGTTTATTATTCAATTCATTTCACATATTATCATGTTATAATAATTAGTTAATTATATGACTTCATATCATACGTTTTGTCGATGTTCCGTACATGAGTCAAAAATAAACTTGTTTGAAGTTAATTGTCCATGTAGTTATATGTAAATCATCTCTGATAACGTGTTCATGATTTAAATATCATATATATATCTAGTATATATGTATTTAAAAATATACCGTAATGTTTGGAGAGAAGAAATAAAATGCACCGTTCATGGAGACGGTAGGTCGTACATACACGTGAATGCTACATTGATTTTTTGTCATATTAATGGAAATTAAAACTAAATGAGACATAGATACATTATAATTACATTATAATATACATTGTATATAGGTAAAATAATTTCATTAATCACATTATTTATAAATTCTATGTTTGGCATGAACGAGTCACATCATTTGAGGGGGCGGTTGTCCACACTACCTCATATGAAATTATCGTATTTGCACAACATGAAAATCATGAAGGTATGTTTTAAATATAAAATAATGAAGAATATAAAGGACTTAAATATAATATATATCATATATAAATATAGATCCATCATAATGGCCCCCATGAGATGTGTTAAAAGAAGATTGAACAATCATCGTTTCGTGAGGCAGTAATTCGCCGCCCATAGAAACAGTATGTTCATTAACCATTAGACGAGGGTGAGTGTAAATATACTTATAATCCTTATCATAACAACATCATAGTATATTGAGGATACTGGTTTTATTATGGGATCAAATAAGATGAATATGGTGGTGAGGGAAGAAGGAATATAAAAGAAAGAAACTCGAGAGAATACATTATCTCTAAATCGGGTAACCCTTTTTTGATTTGAGCCAAAAGCTTCCATGGAAAGACTTCTACCCAAAGTGAGGCTTCTAGGAGTAAAATAGGGATGTGGAGAGATAATATCAGCAGATTTTGGACAAGACAAGGTCATGAGAGGTGTGGGTAAGGGGGTAGAGGTGGGGGGCCTTTAATAAGAGGGAGGAGGGTATCTTTTGGAATGTCTTGAAATGTCACTTTATTATAAAATGATTTTCGGATTTTAAAGGTATCAAAATGATATATTTCAGGGATAAGGTGATAAGGGTTCGAAATCAACCCATAAAATATGTTTTATAGAAGTGTAGGTCTTATATTTTAACTTATCTTCTAATTTTATTTCAACTGTTCATTAATGAGGCAATCACTGCATCATCATGGTATCATAAATAAATTTATTTATTTAAAATCTAAAAATTATAAACAAATACCATTATGTAGGAAATATTTTTAGCTTTACCATGACTTTTTATATTCTAATAGATTATTTATGTATCAGAATTAAAATTGTTTTACTTAGGATATACAAACCTTTGTTATATTTCTCTTCTTTTTAACGACAATGTCATAAATGTCACTATTACCCCCATGTGACTGCATGGGCCCTGATGTTCAGTAAAAATATTACCATAGTCCAAGATGACTCCAAAAAGTGGATTTGGACACATGTTGGTGTCATTTTATATTATTATTATTATACTATTTTATTACCCTTAACTACCCGATTACTAATTAATCGCGATAATTAAAGACAATTACCGCCATTACTATTCATAATGCTAAAAAAAGAGTCTTAATTAAATAATTTGGACTTTTTGATTCTAAATATGGAATCCATTTTACCAAATTCCAAACACAGAAATTGCAGTAATTAATTTAAAAATAATTCATTTTGCCACAACCAAAGACGGGTTTTTAAGAATTAAACTTTATCAAAAGATTGACTTGTTTTTACGTTCAATTGAAATGTGAAATTTATTCTAATGAACAAAATTTTAAAATGTGATAAATATATAATTCAATTGAATTTTAAAAAAATTTAAAAGGAAAATCTAAATATATAAATCAATTTGATGAAAAATCAATTTTGAAGTAAAAGGCAATATTTTTCACTATACATTAAAAATGAACATTTGCCAGAAAAATATGAAAAATTTATCCAATGTAAATTTGATATTCCAAATTCAAAAATGATTTCCATTTTACCAAATTAAAAACATATGAGTTTCATTGATTAATTTTATAATTAATTCTTTCTATCAAAACAAATAGCGTGTTTTTAAGACACAATATCTATCAATAGATTGACAGTTATTGATGTCCAATTTCAAATTAAAGTTAATTACAGTGGCCACCATTGGATTAAATGGTAAAAATATATTTCAACTACATATTAAAACTAAATTAAATGTTAATATAACCATATAAATAAATTATATTAAAATTAGGTTTTGAATTAAAATACAACATTTTCACTATTAATTAAAAATTAACATTATCAGAAAAATAACAAATATTTACACAAAGTAAATTTTGATGTCCCAATTATAAAGAAGGATCATATTTTGTCAAATATAACATATGAAATTGATAAAAAGTAGTTTTAAAAAGTGTTTTCCATCAAAAGGAGGTTAATCGATCGTTTAATGAACATTAGAATATTTAGGCTTAAAATTGGATTCATTCGCATTTTAAGCCTCTATATTTTATTGGGTAATTGTTATAATATTTAAATAACATATATAATCATTTTGTAGTTAGTTCTGTTCATTCCCTCCATTACAATAGCTAGATGTTAACTAGATTTTAAAATTATATTATTATATTTTTAGTGTGCAATGTAAGATTTCAAAGAAACTTGTTGTTGGGTATTGGGTATTCCATCAAGCATAGAATTCCCATTAAAGTAATATTAATATTTTATTCACAAATATGAATAAATATGAACACTTAATTTTATTTATTTACCTCTGATATTACATCCTTCCCCCCTTATGGGAATTTCATTCTCGCAATTTTAAAATTGGGCTCGGAAACTTCATTGAAATCCCCACATTGGAAAAAGGAGTAAATTAAAATATCACTTTAAATGAAGGAATTAAAAGTAAAATGGTCACCTAAGACAATAGATACTAGGATTCCATGAAAACATGGATATGGAAGAGAAAAGAAATAGTGTTGTTCTGATAGAGAGTGATAGAAAATATATCTAGGAGAAAGTTAACCACCAGAAAATAACAAACTTGTGATGGGTTAGACGTTATTTGATTCCCCAAAATGAAAAGTTAACAGACAACGTTTTTGTTTTAAGTAACTTTTCATTGAGGAATTTAATTATGAGATTAACTAAATCATAAGGAAACATACTTAATTGTCATGTAGACGTTAATCTCTTACAATATTTCTTACACAAACTCATATTTTCTATAAAAGATGAGTATTTAGGATGACTTGTTTACATTATGAGTTCTATAGTCAACTTCATGATAATCACCTAATCACTAAAGATTAACTATATATTTTCCATGTAATTAGACCTTAACCAAAACCAAAATTGTTAGTACAAGATCAGATAATCCTCAAAAGGTTAATCCTTTATAAAATGAAATACTACTGTTAATCTCCAAAATTCAACAAAAAGAACCCAAGGTTCAAGAAAGACCATTAAATAAACAGAAATCCATAAAATTCTTCAATGTAATTCAAACTATGATTGAAACCCAAATCTCTAAAGGATTTATTCAACGAGTCTTCCAAGGTAAATATTAACATTTATCTCCAAATAACATCAGTTACTCTTAAAGTCTCATACTGAAAAGTAATTAACCTAATCAAATATCCTATATGATAGGTTAATAATTTCCCAAAAACAAACTTATTCATGATTCATAAGATCGTCTAACTAAAAAGAATTAGTCAAACTAACCAGGGACTTCATGTAGTCCATTGGTAGGCGATAAATACCTGTCGCTCTTTGGTTCTAGTTCAATTCCCACAGCTTTGTCAGATGCTATAGGTTGTCACACGATTTTCTTGTTGTCCCTTTTTAAAAACTACAAAATTTTAAAACATTAACAAAAAAGAGATAAATTCATAAAAAATAACCATAACATATTTTAACCACAATAGTTATCTAATAACATTCGCTTTGCATCACAAAATGTATTAACCTGTAATTGCCTCAAATTCAAGGATCATATAGCCCCAAATGGTTCTTTATAACTATATCCACAAAAGAAAAGTCAATTATTTCTAGAATAAAATTTTCATATATCAAACATCAGGGTTAGACATACTATAAAAAGTCTTCTAATGTAATATCATCATTAAAAGAGCCTTAATACTTTAAAAAATTTCACCATCTTAAAATCTTCCATAACTCTTGAATCACCTATTTGTTGACTTCTAACTCATTCAACATTATTCATGATCCATTAACCATTCCTTTCCAACTAATTCTAAAATACGTATTTCCTACAAACAAAATCATGAATCATATCATACGATTTCAATAATTGAAAAACATATGTCATGAAATAATCCATATATTTCATTGGTCATTGTCAGTGTAGAGACCCTAAGCTTGAAATACATGGACATTACATTACTTTTGGGGAATACGTAATACATAAGAAAAACAAACACACAAGGACCATAATAGTTTAGTGTCTTTGGAAACTCGGAATAAAATCCTCTAATCGTGGTGAAAGATCTTCAACATATCACAATAATGATCTTCCCTTTTTTTCTTACCTAAAACCTTTCTTTATATCCTGGGAAAAAGAAAACATAAAAGGGTGAGCTCAAATTCTTAGTAAGGGTAAACAAAAGAAATATCAATCACATCATATTCATAAGAACATATCTTTTAGAAATCTTAACCTGCAAAAGAGATCATGATTTCATAACATGGGATAAATCATAGTAGTGAAATTCAATCCCAATAATCATAAATTAAAACATGAAGCATTGTGGCATACACACATAATCATAGAGAATCATTTCTTTTTAGTCACGACTCATTTCGAAGACTATCTTAGTGGGCAAAGTCCCTTTCTGAACCTAGTTCACTCCTCGTTTCAATCCTGTTTCACTGAACCGGTATAACCTACCATTTTATCCATGTCTATCTCATGAGATATAAAATCTTTACCCAATGAATTAGAGGGAGATATAGGTCCCACCCATCTCATAATGATATCATTCTTATGTGTGCCACAAAATCATAAACCATACATCATAGCATAACCCATGTAATAAAAATGGGAATATTTAAACATCGTGACATCATAGAACAATTCATATAAGATAAAAGAATTCATAAAAATATTTCCATCACAAAATATTCAAATCCATGTAATAATAGGGATAGAAACAAAACCCTTTATTATCTTAGATGGAAAATAATTTTGATAAAACACTTGAACTCCATTCTTGAGCAAAATATCCTTTCTACTTCAAAAACATTTTTCCTTCCTTAACATGTCATACAATTTTAAACTAAAAGAAGTTGATTTAAAATAAACTTGAAAACTTGTAAAGGAATATTCATGGAAATTTTGTTTTAAAAATCCATTCATGCCGTATAAGTTAAAAAAAACATTCTTCTCGTACTTTTGTCGGAAAAGTCAAAAAGTACCTCGTACGAAAAACGACAAAAGATTCATTTCATATCTTTTACTATAGACTCACCAAAGGGTAAAAATGGATTTTAAAAAAATTGTAGGTGGATGGAAATAATATTACATATTGAGGAAACATGGATGTGGATGATAAAATACACCCTAGTAAAAACCAAAGTGTAAACAATCTCGAATAAAAATGAGATTGTGATATTTCCCTTACCTTAGGTCCGATTTGCTTCATAAGTGTCTGAAACTACTGTATAATGGTTTAAATAATGTCATTGACTTATTCCAAAATCATACTCATTGTTATGATATCATATATGGTTCACTTGTGACTTTATTTTACCCGTTCTTTTGTAAATTCCATGTTAAATAGCGTTTTGGGTAAAATTGATTCATTTGTCGTCCGTGTTTTGACTTGTAATTATTCATATGATTACTTAGATCATGATTACTTAATTCCAGAATATAAAACATGATTTATATATAATATATATTCAGAATATACATATATATAATAAATCAGCAAATGGAAAGAAATACACTGTTCATGGAGACAGTAGGCCGTACGTATGCATTAACACTGTTTTCGTTTCCTTATTGAGTTGAATGGAATTAAGTAGATGAAATAAATATATATACACATAAATCTAGTATCATTATTATGTCATATATTTCATGATTACTATTATATTTACTTTATAATCATTCATGAATGGTTAATGTGGAGAATGAATCTCATCGCGTCGTGGAGACGGTAGTCCGTACGTACGCACGAGCGATGATATCGTTCTCATGATCGTGGGACTATATTGTTGTGTATGTATACTATTTCAGAATCAATATCACTTTTAAATAATCATATATAGTTATTATTTACACCATTATACCCATCCAAGTAAGGTGGTGGTGGAAAATATATTTCACCACGGCGTGGAGACGGTATTCCGTACGTACGCACGCGCGGTGATTTCGTTTTCCGTTAGATGGATAGATGGTGAAATAGGGTTGTTTCATATTTATAATAACATATACGTATATGAGTGATAATGATGTTATTACATCATAATGACTAAACCTAAGAAGAAGAAGTGGAAGAAGAAATAATGTTGAATGAATCGGTAACAGAAATTACCTCTTCTTTGAAGCGCCTCTTTGAGATCTCCATTTAGGGAACTAAAATTGGCTTTTTAGGAAGACCATAACCTCTAGGATATTTCTAGGGAAGTGGATAAGAGAATTTGGTAGGGTTTGGCCAAGCTTTAAGGCTAAATGTGGTGTGAGGAAGAGAGGGAGGTGGTGCCCTTTTATAAGGGAGGAGAGGGGTACCTTTGGAATAACTAAAACTATTATTTTATTATAAAGAAAAATTCGGTTTTAAATAGCTCAAAATTGATTTATTTCGAAGCTAAGGTGGGGATGGGTCGAAATCCTTTCATCCAATAGATTTTAGAAAAGTTTAGGTTCCTATTTTAACCTTATCATTTAGATTTAACATTAAGTTAAATAATTTTACTCTTACCGTGTCTTCTTGTGTTCTTATACTATAAGATTAATAAACTTACTATAAGCAGCCAAATGAACCCCATGTTGTTTATTATTAATATATATAACCTTATCTAAGTCATTTTTCGGAACCATAGATTTTTTGGAATAAAAAAACAATTACTAATATAATATTTGTTTTAAAAACTATTTTATGTCAATTTTGAAAATATTTAGTAATTAATTTTTGTGAAAATCATAACAGAATTATTAGTTCGAAAAAAGTTAATTAAATCAATACTAACATGTCATATAAATCTAGAAATTTAGTTTAATTCATAAAAAGTCTCAAATTACATTTATTTTAGTGTTTATAACATCAATTATGTCAATATTTCATTAATAAGATAATTACTGCATCATCATTATGTCATTAATAAATTAAATTATTTAATGTCTAAAAATTAAAAATAAAATAACATTATGTAGGAAATCTTTTTATCTTTCTAATGAATATTTATAGTTGAATTTATCTTATTTATTACCCCATATGAAAAATGGTTTACTTATTAAACATTGATTTTAACTATTTTAACCCTTCTTTAAATAAATTAATAAAAAATGTCCTAATCTAATCCAAGTGGGCCTAAATGGTCATATTTTATTCATAAAGTTGTTTTCTGTCGAATTACACTTAAACAATAGAATTAGGACATGTGTTAGGATAATAATATTATTATTTTTACCCTTAATTATCCCATTTACTTTTAACAGTGGTAAAAAAAGTAAAAAGTTACTATTCACCAAAAATTATTTTCATCTCATTGAACCACATTTTAGTCCTTGATATTAACCGTGTCTCTCGGATTTTCGAAATTCCACTCACAAAAGCGGTAAAATTAAGTTTTATGAAAAATTCTGTTTTTTAACTACCACTTAGTGGTTTCACTATTTATCAAAAAAATGAAAGTTTCCATAAAAATACCAAAAATTAGGCCTAAGCTATATTTTATATTAAGAATTCAAAAATGATGTCTATTTTAACAAATTCAGAACATATCAGTTGCATTAATTAATTTAAAAATTAGTTCCCGTCGTCAAAACAAATAGCGTATTTTTAAGAGATAATAACTATCAAAAGATTGACACTTGTTTATAACTGGTTTAAATGTGAAATTACATCCAATGACCAAAATTGTATTAAATTGTAAAAATATATTCTGAATATACTTTAAAACCACTCAAATTATTAATTTATCACTATTAATTATTTCTATTAAAAAAGTTATTTTTAATTAAAATACAGTAATTTTACTATTCATCAGAATATGAATGTTTTCCGAAAAGTACCAAAATTTCACCCTAAGCTAATTTCGATATTCCGAATCCAAAAAATGAAGTCCATTTTGAAAAATAAAATTTAAAAAATTTCAAAAAGTGGTTATTACTATTCATAACGGCTAGTTTTAATAATATTTTAATAGCATATCGTTGTTTAGTGAAACTTAGTATTGCGTACTACACACGCTATCGAGGAAGGTCGCAATTGCGTGTAATTCAAGGCAAGTCAAGGATGCATGTTGTGGAAGCTCATTTTGGTGTAGCGTACAACACAAGACATTAATGAAATTAAAAAGAATATTTTTCCTAAAATCTCGGGGTGTTACATTCTACCCCCCTTAAAATGAATTTCATCCTCGAAATTCGTTGGGGTTATAAATTGGTTACTACTTGAAAGTTTCTTTAATAGAAACCCACATCATAAAAAGGAATACCAAAACCATTCTTTAAAAACAAAAGTATGAAACGTAATAGTTACCCAAATAAACTAATCACCGGGTTTCCACATAGGTGAAAATATGGATATGGAAGAGAAATCTAACCATCATGTTCTGATGGAGAGTGGAAGAGAACATGGATGTGGAAAAGCTAGAAATCACAAAGCCATAAATTTGTGACGATCTAAGGTAAAATCTAATTCATCAGATATAAGAGCACTAGGACAATGTTTTTGGTTTTCAAGATCATTTCCCTAAAGTTGATGAAATTGGAATTAGAGGAAATACGTTCATGATTTTGGTACTGTGTCACCGTTGGTCATTCTATGGACAATTTCAACTTCATCTCTTAATGAAATGAAGTTGTATTTGTCATTCGTGAAGTGTTAGTAGATCATGTGATAGAATGATGGGTCATTCTATCTGTCTCAAACAAAAGGTTACAAAAGTTATCAAAAATACATAAGACCATCTATGGTGAAGTTAATCGTATACGATTCCAAAAATTAACTTATACTTCATATATCATACAACTTAATAAAATGAAACTAGTTTATACTAACCAGGGACTTCCTGTAGGCCAGTGGTAGGAGATAAAGGCCAATCACACTTTGGTTGTGGGTTCGATTCCCACAGCTTTGTCCGACGCAATGGGTTGTCGCCCGTCCTGGAGGTTGTCCTTTTTCTAAAACTACATTTCTATAACATCTCATTAATTATATCGAAAAAACTTTTATCCTTAAACAATACTAACTTATGTCCAATATAGTCCATTCCAATCTTTAGGCTTATCCATAATACTGCTGTCCAATATCATATTATAGTGAAAACGATTACCAAAGAGTTCATATAACAAGCATGTTAATACCATCTTTGATCCCCGTATATCATGAGATATGACTTGTTGGTCACATTCCAAACATTTGAAGGCCTTAACCATGTATTCTCTTGAAAAATGAATACCCATTGAACCTTAGTGAAAACATTAATGCAGTTAAAAGTTAACACTTTCCATATACCAAAATCCTCAAAATTCTATATACTCAAACCATGATATCACTTAGTCCTTATATCAATCAAGAGCTCATGAATACTGTCAAATATGTCATTTTCTCGTTTTCCATTCATTGTGCGCATATCATCTTTTTTCCAAAAATATCTCAATCACATTCCATGGTTACCGGTATAAAATTATTGAAGACCACAATAGACCAATACATAAATATTCCAATACTCAACATTATTTTGAAATCCCATTACATAAACACTTAATCATTCCACCACATCGTTGTCATATTCAACATCACTAATGGTGATCGCATGTGACTTCCCTTTGTCGTTTGCCTTAAGTGGTTGCTCATGTCGATCATCACTAACCCTTAGATTAGGGCATTTATTGGCATAATGTCCCATCTCCATGCACTTGAAACATTGAAGTGTAGTAGGTTCATTCTGTGTATCTCTTCCTTTGTTTGCATCATTAGGCATCTTCTTCCCATCATTGCAGCATTCAAACACATGATGACCTTCCTTTCCAAATTTGAAACATTTACTTGTCCCTTTATGACAATATCCACCATGCTTCTTTCCACACTTTAATCATAAGGAAACATTCATCTTCTGTTCACCATTATTCTGAGATTTCTCCTTGAACTCCATATTTCGTTTCTTTTCAAAACTACTAGGTGGATAAGTAACACCAACTTTCATTTCTACCTTGATATCACAACGCACAATTTCTTCATAGCTACTGAAGTCTCTTATAGCTAATTCCCTTTGATGATTTGGTTTTTAGACACTGAAGAATCGATCAACTTTACTTTCAGGTTGGATGATAAAGCCAGATGCATACCTTCCAAGCCTTGTAAAATTTGCTTCGTATACACCAACAGATTCTTCATCCTTTTTCTTTGGTTCAAGAAACTCCTTCTCCATCATTGTTCTAGGAATACGAGGGAAGTACATATTGAAAAATAAGTTCTTGAACTCATCCCATTACATGGATTCAATTTCATCTCTTTGCCTCATATTCTTGAAAAGATTCCACCATTTATTAGCTTCACCTTCCAAATGATATACTGCTAAGATGACATTATCATGTTCAGAACATTGAAAAACTGAAAATAACTTTTCAGTGGTACTAATCCATTGTTCAGCAACAAGTGGATCAGAAGACCAACTGAAAGAAGGTGGACATTGCCTCATGAAGGACTCAATAGAATATTGTTCCCTTATCTGCTCATTTGGAAGTCCAGAATGATTCATAGCTTGTGTAAGTATAGCAATAAGATTTTGCACTCCATCTCACATAACATTTGTTTGTTCAGAAGGACAATCATTGCATTGTCCATTGCATTGATCAACACGGTTCCTTCGGGTTCTAGCCATCGTCTAAAACCCAAAAATAATAGTGTGAGAGGCAAAAATCATGCTACAGAAAACAACATAATAAATGGGGAGTACCGTCAATATCTAACATCATAGGTTTAATTATAATATCTTTACTGTAATTATTGGACTATAACCTATACTTATACTTAACCTTAGGAACATCCCTAGACATACCTTAGAAATATCTCTAGAGATCTCATTAAAGGTCTCGCATCCTAGTTTCCAAAGGTTGACTAAACCTTTCCTCTGATACCAACTGTAGAGACCCTAAGCTTGAAATATGTGGACATTACATTACTTTTGCAGAATACTTAATACATAAGAAAAACAAATACACAAGGACCGTAATAGTTTAGTGTCTTTGGAAACTCGGAATAAAATCCTCTAATCGTGGTGAAAGATCTTCAACATCTCCCAATAAAGATATTCCCTTTTTTTTCTTACCTAAAACCTTTCTTTATATCCTGGGGAAAACAAAACATAAAAGGGTGAGCTCAAATGCTCAGTAAGGGTAAACAAAAGAAATATCAATCACATCGTATTCATAAGAACATATCTTTTGGAAATATTAACCTGGAAAAGAGATCATGATTTCATAACATGGGTTAAATCATAGTAGTGAAATGCAATCCCAATAATCATAACATAAAACATGAAGCATTGTGGCATACATACATAATCATAGAGAATCATTTCTTATTAGTCAAGACTCATTGCCAAAACTATCTTAGTGGACAAAGTCCCTTTCTGAACCTAGTTCACTCCTCGTTTCAGTCATATTTCACTGAACCGGTATAACCTACCATTCCAGCCATGTCTATCTCATGAGATATAAAATCTTTACCCAATTAATTGGAGGGAGATATAGGTCCCACCCATCTCATAATGATATCATTCTTATATGTGCCACAAAATCATAAACCATACATCATAACATACCCCATGTAATAAAAATGGGAATCTTTAAACATCGTGACATCATAGAACAATTCATATAAGATAAAAGAATTAATAAAAATATTTCCATCACAAAAAATTCAAATCCATGTAATAATAGGGATAGAAACAGAACCCTTTATTATCTTAGATGGAAAATAATTTTGATAAAACACTTGAACTCCATTCTTGAGCAAAATATCCATTCTACATCAAAAACATTTTTCCTTTCTTAACATGTCATACAATTTTAAACTAAAAGAAGTTGATTAAAAATAAACTTGAAAAATTGTAATGGAATATTCTTGGAAATTTTGTTTTAAAAATCCATTCATGCCGTATAAGTTAAAAAAAACATTCTTCTCGTACTTTTTTCGGAAAAGTCAAAAAGTACCTCGTACGAAAAACGACAAAAGATTCATTTCATATCCTTTACTATAGACTCACCAAAGGGTAAAAATGGATTTTTAAAAAAAATTAGGTGGATGAAATAATATTACATATAGAGAAACATGGATGTGGATGATAAAATACACCTGAGTAAATACCAAAGTATAAAAAATCTCGGATAAAAATGAGATTGTGATATTTCCCTTACCTTAGGTCCGATTTGCTTTATAAGTGTCTGAAACTACTATATAATGGTTTAAATAATGTCATTGACTTATTCCAGAATCATAATCATTGTTATGATATCATATACGGTTCACTTATGACTTTATATTACCCGTTCTTTTGTAAATTCCATGTTAAATAGCGTTTTGGGTAAAATTGTTTCATTTGTCGTCCGTGTTTTGACTTGTAATTATTCATATGATTACTTATATCATGATTAATTAATTCCAGAATATAAAACATGAATTATGTATAATATATATTCAGAATATACATATATATAATAAATCAACAAATGGAAAGAAATACACCGTTCATGGAGACAGTTTGCCGTACGTACGCATGAACGCTATTTTCGTTTCCTTATTGAGTTGAATGGAATTAGGTAGATGAAATACATATATATACACATAAATCCAGTATCATTATTATGTCATATATTTCATGATTACTTATTATATTTACTGTATAATCATTCATGAATGGTTAAAGTGGAGAATGAATCTCATCGCGTCGTGGAGACGGTAGTCCGTACGTACGCACGAGCGATGATATCGTTCTCATGATTGTGGGACTGTATTGTTGTGTATGTATACTATTTTAGAATCAATATCACTTTTAAATAATCATATATAGTTATTATTTACACCATTATACCCATCCAAGTAAGGTGGTGGTGGAAAATATATTTCACCACGGCGTGGAGACGGTATTCCTTACGTACGCACGCACGGTGATTTCGTTTTCCGTAAGATGGATAGATGGTGAAATAGGGTTGTTTCATACTTATAATAACATATACGTATATGAGTGATACTGATGTTATTACATCATAATGAATAAACCTAAGAAGAATAAGTGGAAGACGAAATAAAGTTGAATGAATCGGTAACGGAAATTACCTCTTCTTTGAAGCGCCTCTTTGTGATCTCACTTTAGGGAACAAAAATTGGCATTTTAGGAAGACCAAAACCTCTAGGATATTTTTAGGGATGTTTAGAAGAGAATTTGTCAGGGTTTGGCCATGCCCGAAGGATCAATGTGGTGTGAGGAAGAGTGGGAGGAGGTGCCCTTTTATAAGGGAGGAGAGGGGTACCTTTGGAATAACTAAAACTATTATTTTATTATAAAGTCAAATTCGGTTTTAAATAGTTCAAAATTGATTTATTTCGAAGATAAGGTGGGGATGGGTCGATATACTTTCATCCAATAGAATTTAGACAAGTTTAGGTTCCTATTTTAACCTTATCATTTAGATTTATCATTAAGTTAAATAATTTTACTTCTACCGTGTCTTCTTGTGTTCTTATACTATAAGGTTAATAAACTTACTATAAGCAGCCAAACGAACCCCATGTTCTTTATTATTAATATATATAACCTTATCTATGTCATTTGGCCAAACCATAGATTTTTAGGAATAAAATAACAATTACTAATATAATATTTGTTTTAAAAACTATTTTATATCAATTTTGAAAATATTTAGTAATTAAATTTTGTGAAAATCATAACAGAATTATTAGTTCGAAAAAAGTTAATTAAATCAATACTAACATGTCATATTAATCTAGAAAATTAGTGTAATTCATAAAAAGTCTTAAATTACATTTATTTTAGTGTTTATAACATCGATTATGTCAATATTTCATTAATAAGATAATTACTGCATCATCATTGTGTCATTAATAAATTAAATTATTTAATGTCTAAAAATTACAATTAAACTTCCATTATGTAGGAAATCTTTTTATCTTTCTAATGAATATTTATAGTTGAATTTATCTTATTTATAACCCCATATTAAAAATGATTTACTTATTAATCTTTGATTTTAACTATTTTAACCCTTCTTTAAATAAATTAATAATAAATGTACTAATCTAATCCAAGTGGGCCTAAATGGTCATATTTTATTCATAAGGTTGGTTTTTGTCGAATTACACTTAACCAATAGAATTAGGACATGTGTTAGGATAATAATAATATCATTTTTACCCTTAATTACTCCATTTACTTTTAACAGTGGTAAAACAAGTAAAAAGTTACTATTCACCAAAAATTATTTTCATCTCATTGAACCACATTTTAGTTCTTCATATTAACCATGTCTCTCGTATTTTCGAAATTCCACTCACAGAAGCGGTAAAATTAAGTTTTATGAAAAATTCAGTTTTTTAACTACCACTTAGTAGTTTCACTATTTATCAAAATAATGAATGTTTCCAGAAAAATACCCAAAATTAGGCCTAAGAAATATTTTATATTAAGAATTAAAAAATGATGTCTATTTTAATAAATTGATAAAATATCAGTTTCATTAATTAATTTAAAAATTAGTTCCCATCGTCAAAACAAATAGCGTAATTTTCAGAGATAATAACTATCAAAAGATTGACACTTGTTTATAGCTGGTTTAAATGTGAAATTACATCCAATGACCAAAATTGTATTAAATTGTAAAAATATATTCTGAATATACTTTAAAACCACTGAAATTATTAATTTATCACTATTAATTATTTCTATTAAAAATGTTCTTTTAAATTAAAATATAGTAATTTTACTATTCATCAGAATATGAAAGTTTTCCGAAAAGTACCAAAATTTCACCCTAATCTAATTTCGATATTCCGAATCCAAAAATGAAGTCCATTTTGAAAAATAAAATATAAAAAAATTTCAAAAAGTGGTCATTACTATTCATAACGGCTAGTTTTAATAATATTTTAATAGAATATCGTTGTTTAGTGAAACTTAGTTTTGCGTACTACACACACTATCGAGGAAGGTCGCGATTACGTGTAATGCAAGGAAAGTCAAGGATGCGTGTTGTGGAAGCTCCATTTGGTGTAGCATACAAAACAAGACATTAATGAAATTAAAAAGAATATTTTTCCTAAAATCTCGGAGTGTTACATTCTACCCCCCTTAAAATGAATTTCATCCTCGAAATTCGTTGGGGTTATAAATGGGTTACTACTCGAAAGTTTATTTAATAGAAACCCACATCATAAAAAGGAATACCAAAACCATTCTTTAAAAACAATAGTATGAAACGTAACAGTTACCCAAATAAACTAATCACTGGGTTTCCACATAGGTGAAAATATGGATATAGAAGAGAAATCTAACCATCATGTTCTGATGAAGATTGGTAGAGAACATGGCTGTGGAAAAGCCAGCAATCACAAAACCATAAATTTGTGACGATCTAAGTTACAATCTAATTCATCAGATATAAGAGCACTAGGACAACATTTTTGGTTTTCAAGATCATTTCCCTAAAGTTGATGAAATTGGAATTAGAAGAAATATGTTCATGATTTTGGTACTGTGTCACCGTTGGTCATTCTATGGACAATTTCTACTTCATCTCTTAAAGAAATGAAGTTGGATTTGTTATTCGTGAAGTGTTAGTAGATCATGTGATAGAATGATGGGTCATTCCATCTATCTCAAACAAAAGGTTACAAAAGTTATCAAAAATACATAAGACCATCTATGGGGAAGTTAATCGTATACGATTCAAAAAATTAACTTATACATCATATATCATACAACGTAATAAAATAAAACTAGTTTCTACTAACCAGGGAATTCCTATAGGCCAGTGGTAGGAGATAAAGGCCAGTCACACTTTGGTTGTGGGTTCGATTCCCACAGCCTTGTCTGATGCGATGGGTTGTCGCCCGTCCTGCAGGTTGTCCTTTTTCTAAAACAACATTACAATAACATCTCATCAATTATATCGAAAAAAATTTTATCCTTAAACAATACTAACTTATGTCCAACATATTCCATTCCAATCTTTAGGCTTATCCATAATACTGCTGTCCAATCTCACATTATAGTGAAAACGATTACCAAAGAGTTCATATAACAAGCATGTTAATACCATCGTTGATCCCCGTATATCATGAGATATGTCTTGTTGGTCACATTCCAAACATTTGAAGGCCTTAATCATGTATTTTATTGAAAAATTAATACCCATTGAACCTTAGTGAAAACATTAATGTAGTTAAAAGTTAACACTTTCCATATACCAAAATCCACAAAATTCTATATTCTCAAACCATGATATCACTTAGTCATTATATCAATCGCGAGCTCATGAAGACTGTCAAATATTTCATTTTCTCATTTTCCATTCATTATGCGCATATCAGCTTTTTTCCAAAAATATCTCAATCACTTTCCATGGTTACCGGTATAAAATTATTGAAGACCACAATAGACCAATACATAAATATTCCAATACTCAACATTATTTTGAAATCCCATTACATAAACACTTAATCATTCCACCACATCGTTGTCATATTCAACATCACCAATGGTGATCGCATGTGACTTCCCTTTGTCCTTTTCCTTAAGTGGTTTCTCATGTCGATCATCACTAACGCTTGGATTAGGGAATTTATTGGCATAATGTCCCATCTCCTTACACTTGAAACATTGAAGTGTGGTAGGTTCATTCTGTGTATCCCTTCCTTTGTTTGCATCATTAGACATCTTCTTCCCATCATTTCAGCATTCAAACACCCGATGAACTTCCTTTCCACATTTGAAACATTTAGTTTTCCTTTTAAGACAATCTCCGCCATGCTTCTTTCCACACTTTGAGCATAAGGAAACATTCATCTTCTTTTCACCCTTATTCTGAGATTTCTCCTTGAACTCCATCTTTCGTTTCTTGTCAAAACTACTAGATGGATAAGTAACACCAACATTCATTTCTACCTTGATAGAACAACGCACAATTTTTTCATAGCTACTGAAGTCTCTTATAGCTAATTCCCTTCGAAGATTTGGTTTTAAGCCACTAAAGAATCGATCAACTTTACTTTCAGGTTGGATGATAAAGCCAGATGCATACCTTCCAAGCCTTGTAAAATTCGCTTCGTATACACCAACAGATTCATCATCCTTTTTCTTTAGTTCGAGAAACTCCTTCTCCATATTTGATTGAAGAATACGAGGGAAGTACTTATTGAAAAATAAGTTCTTGAACTCGTCCCATTCCATGGACTCAATTTCATCTCTTTGCCACATATTCTTGATAAGATTCCACCATTGATTAGCTTCACCTTCCAAATGATATACTGCTAAGATGAAATTATCATGTTCAGAACATTGAATAACTAAAATATCTTTTCAGTGGTACTAATCCATTGTTCAGCAACAAGTGGATCATAAGACCCACTGAAAGAAGGTGGACAATACCTCATGAAGGACTCAATAGAATATTGTTCCCTTCTCTGCTCATTTGGAAGTCCAGAATGATTCATATCTTGTGTAAGTATAACAATAAGATATTGCACTCCATCTCTCATAACATTTTTTTGGTCAGGAGGACAATCATTACATTGTCCATTGCATTGATCAACACGTTTCCTTCGGGTTCCAGCCATCGTCTAAAATCCAAAAAGAATAGTGTGAGAGGAAAAAATCATGCCACAGAAAACAACATAATAAATGGGGAGTACCTTCAATATCTAACATCTTAGGTTTAATTATAAGATCGTTACCGTAATTATAGGACTATAACCTATACTTATACTTAACCATAGGGACATCCCTAGACATACCTTAGAAATATCTCTACAGATCTCACTAAAGTTCTCGCATCCTAGTTTCCAAAGGTTGACTAATACTTTCCTCTGATACCAACTGTAGAGACCCTAAGATTGAAATACATGGACATTACATTACTTTTTCGGAATACATAATACATAAGAAAAACAAACACACAAGGACTGTAATAGTTTATTGTATTTGGAAACTCGGAATAAAATCCTCTAATCGTGGTGAAAGATCTTCAACATCTCCCAATAAAGATCTTCCCTTTTTTTTCTTACCTAAAACCTTTCTTTATATCCTGGGGAAAAGAAAATATTAAAGGGTGAGCTCAAATGCTCAGTAAGGGTAAACAAAAGAAATATCAATCACATCATATTCATAAGAACATATCTTTTTGAAATCATAACCTGCAAAAGAGATCATGATTTCATAACATGGGATAAATCACAGTAGTGAATTGCAATCCCAATAATCATAACATAAAACATGAAACATTATGGCATACACACATAATCATAGAGACTCATTTATTATTAGTCAATACTCATTTCCAAGACTATCTTAGTGGACAAAGTCCCTTCCTAAATAGAGTTCACTTCTCGTTTCAGTCCTGTTTCACTGAACTGGTATAACCTACCGTTCCAGCAATGTCTATCTCATGAGATATAAAATCTTTACCTAATGAATTGGAGGGAGATATAGGTCTCACCCATCTCATAATGATATCATTCTTATCTGTTCCACAAAATCAAAAATTATACATCATAACATAACCCATGTAATAAAAATGGAAATCTTTAAACATCGTGACATCATAAAACAATTCATATAAGATAAAAGAATTCATCAAAATATTTCCATCACAAAATAATCAAATCCATGTAATAATAGGGATAGAAACAGAAACCTTTATTATCTTAGATGGAAAATAATTTTGATACAACACTTGAACTCCATTCTTGAGAAAAATATCATTTCTACTTCAAAAACATTTTTCCTTTCTTAACATGTCATACTATTTTAAACTAATAGAAGTTGATTAAAAATAAACTTGAAAACTTGTGAAGGAATATTCTTGGAATTTTTTTTTAAAAATCCATTCATGCCGTATAAGTTAAAAAAACATTCTTCTCGTACTTTTGTCGGAAAAGTCAAAAAGAACCTCTTACGAAAAACGACAAAAGCTTCATTTCATATCTTTTACTAGAAAATCACCAAAGGGTAAAAATGGATTTAAAAATAATTATAGGTGGATGGAAATAATATTACATATTGAGGAAACAAGGATGTGGATGATAAAATACACCCCAGTAAATACCAAAGTATAAACAATCTCAGATAAAAATGAGATTGTGATATTTCCCTTAACTTAGGTCTGATTTCCATCATAAGTTTCTGAACTTTTTGTATAATGGTTTAAATATTGTCATTGACTTATTCCAGAATCATACTCATTGTTATGATAACATATATGGTTCACTTATAACCTTATATTACCTGTTCTTTTGTAAATTCCATGTTAAAGAGCGTTTTGGGTAAAATTGTGTCATTTGTCATCCGTGTTTTGACTTGTAATTATTCATATGATTACTTAGATCATGATTACATAATTACAGAATATAAAACATGATTTATATATAATATATATTCAGAATATGCATATAATTAATAAATCAGTAAATAGAAAGAAATACACCGTTCATGGAGACGGTAGGTCGTACGTAAACATGAATGCTGTTTTCGTTTCTTTATTGAGTTGAATGGAATTAAGTAGATAAAATACATATATATACACATAAATCCAGTATCATTATTATGTTATATATTTCATGATTACTTATTATATGTACTTTATAATCATTCATGAATGGTTAAAGTGGAGAATGAATCTCATCGCGTCGTGGAGACGGTAGTCCGTACGTACACACGAGCGATGATATCGTTTTCATGATCATGGGACTGTATTGGAGTGTATGTATACTATTTCAGAATCAATATCACTTTTAAATAATAATATATAGTTATTATTTACACAATTATACCCATCCAAGTAAGGTGGTGGTGGAAAATAGATTTCACCACGGCGTGGAGACGGTATTCCGTATGTACGCACGCGTGGTGATTTTATCTTCCGTAAGATGGATAGATGGTGAAATAGGGTTGTTTTATACTTATAATAACATATAATTATATGAGTGATACTTATGTTATTACTTCATAATGAAACAACCTAAGAAGAAGATGTGGAAGAAGAAATAAAGTTGAAAGAATCGGTAACGGAAATTACCTCTTCTTTGAAGCGCCTCTTTGAGATCTCCATTTAGGGAACTAAATTTGGCCTTTCAGGAAAACCAGAACCTCTAGGATATTGGTAGGGAAGTGGAGAAGATAATTTTGTAGGTTTTGGCCGAGCTTCAAGGCTCAAAGTGGTGTGAGGAAGAGAGGGAGGTGGTGCCCTTTTATAAGGGAGGAGAGGGGTACCTTTGGAATAACTAAAACTATTATTTTATTATAAAGTCAAATTCGGTTTTAAATAGCTCCAAATTGATTTATTTCGAAGCTAAGGCGGGGATGGGTCGAAATAATTTCATACAATAGAATTTAGACAAGTTTAGGTTCCTATTTTAACCTTATCAATTAGATTTATCATTAAGTTAAATAATTTTACTTTTACCGTGTCTTCTTGTGGTCTTATACCATATGGTTAATAACCATAATATAAGCAGCCAAACGAACCCCAAGTTGTTTATTGTTAATATAAATAACTTTATCTAAGTCACTTGGCCGAACCATAGATTTTTAGGAATAAGATAACAATTACTAATATAATATTTGTTTTAAAAACTCTTTTATGTCAATTTTGACAATATTTAGTAATTAATTTTTGTGAAAATCATAACAGAATTATTAGTTCTAAAAAAGATAATTAAATCAATAATAACATGTCATATTAATCTAGAAAATTAGTGTAATTCATACAAAGTCTCAAATAACATTTATTTTGGTGTTTATATCATCAATTATGTCAATATTTCATCAATAAGATAATTACTGCATCATCTTTGTGTCATAAATAAATTAAATTATTTAATGTCTAAAAATTAAAAATAAACTGCCATTATGTAGGAAATATATTTATCTTTCTAATGAATATTTATAGTTGAATTTATCTTATGTATAACCCCATATTAAAAATGATTTACTTATTAAACTTTGATTTTATCTATTTTAACCCTTCTTTAAATAAATTAATAATAAATGTTATAATATAATCCAAGTGGGCCTAAATGGTCATATTTTATTCATAGGGTTGTTTTTTTTCGAATTAAACTTATCCGATAGAATTAGGACATGTGTTAGGGTAATAATAATATCATTTTTACCCTTAATTACCCCATTTAATTTTAACTGTCGTAAAAAAAAGTAAAAAGTTAATATTCACCAAAAATTATTTTAATCTCATTGAACCACATTTTAGTCCTTGATATTAACCGTGTCTCTTTGATTTTATAAATTCCACTGACAGAAGCGGTAAAATTTAGTTTTATGAAAAATTCAGTTTTTTAACTACCACTTAGTGGTTTCACTATTCATCAAAAAATGAAAGTTTCCAGAAAAATAACAAAAATTAGGCCTAAGATATATTTGATATTAAGAATTAAAAAATGATGTCTATTTTACCAAATTAAGAACATATCAGTTGCATTAATTAATTTAAAAATTAGTTCCCGTCGTCAAAACAAATAGCATGTTTTTAAGAGATAATAACTTTCAAAAGATTGGCACTTGTTTATAACTGGTTTAAATGTGAAATTACATCCAATGACCAAAATTGTATTATAATTGTAAAAATATATTCTGAATATACTTTAAAACCACTCAAATTATGAATTTATCACTATTAATTATTTCTATTAAAAAAGTTATTTTTAATTAAAATATAGTAATTTTACTATTCATCAGAATATGAAAGTTATCCGAAAAGTACCAAAATTTCACCCTAAGCTAATTTCGATATTCCAAATCCAAAAATGAAGTCCATTTTGAAAAATAAAATTTAAAAATTTTCAAAAAGTGGTTATTATTATTCATAACGGCTATTTTTAATAATATTCTAATAGCATATCGTTGTTTAGTGAAACTCAGTATTGCGTACTACACACGCTATCGAGGAAGGTCGCGATTGCATGCAATGCAAGGCAAGTCAAGGATGCGTGTTGTGGAAGCTCCTTTTGGTGTAGCATACAAAACAAGACATTAATGAAATTAAAAAGAATATTTTTCATAAAATCTCGGGGTGTTACAGTTAGTTTCTTCATCCACAACCGAAATGGCATTAGGTATTGATAAAGGAATATTCATACGATCATAGCGATCCCATTCCCAAAAAATCTTGGTACGAAATGTGTTTTCATAATGACCATGCACACCACATTTAAAACATTCAATTGATCCTTTATAAAGAAATTCTTTCCCTTTCCTAGAGTCAACTAGATACATCCCTTTTCCATTGAATGTTCTTGCTTTATGACCTTCATATCCACATTTATTGAACCCTTCTATCCATTAGATTCATTTTCCTATGTGTTTCTTTCCACATCTTTGACACATAGGTTTTTGAACAATATTACCTTTATGATTATTACCTGAACTTCCGTAGGGATTTGTTTCTCACATATATGATTCCTTATAAAAATCACCAAGGTTCAGGTGGTCAATCATGACTCCAGATAGTTGGTTGAGAATAACTAGAAGAGTTATCATTGCAGCTCCCATACCATTCAGTTCCTCATTCAGAAAACTGTCACAGTTTCTTTCACATCTACTGTTACATTGTTGCCTACTAGATCTAGTCATTTTCTAAAACCAAACAGGTCAGTGTGAGTATATCAGCAAAATCATCATATAATACTGAGATATAATTATTCATGGAATCATAAACTCATTAAATTTATCTAAAAAACTATGACTCTTTCTGAAATATTAACTATTATGGTAGTGTCAGTTATGCATAAAAAACCCTAACCTATAATGTTATCTAATCCTACCTACGATACCAACAATAAGGACCTGGACTTAAAAAATTACAAAATCTTGAATTAAATGAATAATTTACATTGAGAATATTTTCAGGTTTATAGTTTTATAGAATTAGGCCAATTCTATTACATCTCAAAAGTTACAAATTAGACACTTCTACTCAGTTTACATTTTTTTTATAAAATAAAAACTCTTGAAAAAAAGATTCATGTACAGTTCCATATTTTTGACAGCATGACTTTCCATGATCCCATATTAACCCTATTCCACATTATATCCAGTGAAAAAACATTTCAAAAACTTGGGATGAGCCTAAAAAGCTTTGTATGGAATAAACAAAGAAGGAAACTGTTAGTTTTTCAAAATAACAAGTAAACCATGAATACCTAATCACAAGTAATACTTTTCACCTATATGAAATATTAAATACTGTTCACTGAATAAAATATCATTTCTTACCCTTTTTAACAAAAAAATATCTCCATAAAACCCATATAAATAACTGATAACATATGATGTTCAATTGGAACATAAACATACATTAATGGAATAACTATACGGTCGACTTCCACACATGTCACTTATTGTAATAGCCATACAAACGACTTCCATATCCAATGCATTGGAGGTTATAACATAACCACTCATCCTGGTATTCATGGCACCATCTGTCATTTGGTTTATCATGTAACCACCCGTCAAATGTCCAAGTACCATTATAAAATCAGAAGACAAAAAAGAAATATAAAGTAAAGAAAACATTTCCACATTTAAATAAAAATATATGACCTGAATATATTGATATTAGAAATCCATTATCACAACAATTTTCAATACCAAAATTCATAATAGAGTATATAGTATTTATTTTTTCATTTAATAAACATTACGGCTTGTTATGGAAGCCAAAGATCAAGTAATACTCATGGCGGCGGAATGGTCGTTATCACTGCGTGCGTTAAAAGAAACATTCCATTTTTTTATTTTTTAAAATGATTTGTAGAAAAAGATTCCCTTTGGATGAAATTAAATGTCAAAGGTGTTTATATATCATATAATAGAATGTCATGTTTTAAAACAAAATATGCCTCAATGAAAAGATGTTGAGACGAAGACCCTTACAAAGACGACATCCTTAGATTAAAGATAAATCAATGGAATAATATTGCGTGAAAAATATAAATACACCCAATATTATTGGAAACTATGTGTAAAAAAATCATAGTCCATTCACACATATTCATAGAATGAAATAACAAATAAGTAGAGGTTTAACCCAAAGAATTAAAATTGGGTTAAGAAGTTCCCTTACAAAAAATCGACAGCCTAACGACATCACGATAAAATTAAGAAAATGAGTTGATGAGAGAGAAAACGGTATCTCATCACATGAAAATAAAATTTAAATCAATAAGTATATTTAATATCATATCCCAACATAACAATATGTAAACTAAAGGACATAAAAAAAGAAGTCCATTAAAAATAAAAGCGTGAAAGGTTCCCTTACAGATTTTGTAACTTACGAAACATACATCATATGAAATAAAGACCATAAAGTGTTGACATAAAGAAACATAAATGAAATTATATTAAACAAAGAGTAGTTTAATTGGTATTACATAAAATACTCAACGGCGAGAGTGAAAAATATAACATGAATCTCACGGGAATAAAAAGTGAGATAAAAACCCCTTACCTCATTGTAATTAATCGAGTCATATGACCCAATGATAACAAGCATGAAATGAATCACAGAATAACATGAATATAAATAGAATCATGATAATATATATCAAATGGCAGTACAAAATACACAATATTAAATAAATAATTGGTGAACAACTGAAATATCATGGAATTAAAAATGAGATAAGAAATTTCTTACCTTAACTCCGACTTGTCTTGTTCATTTCATTATATTCCTGAATAATAAAATTTTGTTGATTTATAATTTCATAAGGAAATAATTTAATGTTTATAATTCAATTAATATCACATATTATCATGTTATAATAATTAGTTAATTATGTGAGTTCATATCATGCGTTTTTTCAATATTTGGTACATGAGTCCAAAATAATCTTGTTTGAAAAGAATTGTCCATGTAGTTATAGGTAAATTATCTCTGTAATGGTGTTCATGATTTAAATATCATATATATCCAGTATATATTTATTTAATAATATTCCATAATCTTTGCAGATAAGAAATGAAATGCACTGTTCATGGAGACAGTAGGTCGTACGTACGCATGAACCCTACTTTCATTTTTTGTCATACCAATTAACTTTAAAACTAGATGAGACATAGATATGTTATAATTAAAGTATAATATATATGTTATATAGGTAAAATATGTTCATTAATTACATTATTTATTAATTCAATGTTTGGAATGAATGAGTCACATCACTTGAGGGGGTGTTTGTCCACACTTCCTCATATGAAATTATCGTATTTTCACAACATGAAAATCATAAAGGTATGTCTTAAATATAAAATACAGAATTATATAGAGGAAATAAATATAGTATATGTCATATATAAATATTGATCCATCATAATGGACACCATGAGAGGTGTTAAAAAATATTGAACAATCATCGTTTCGTGAGGCAGTAATTCGCCACCCACAGAAACAATATGTTCTTTAACCATTAGACGGGGGTGTGTGTATGTGTAGGTAGAATCCTTATCATAAAAAAATCCTAGTATATTAAGGATACTAGTGTTATTATGGGATCAAATATGAAGATGAGAGTGGTGAGTGGAGAATGAAAATAAAAGAAATATACTCGAGAGAAGGTATTTCCTCTAAATCGGGCAGCTCTTTTTTGATTTGATCCAAAGGCTTCATTGGGATGACTTAAGCCAAAAGTGAGTCTCCTAGGAGTAAAAGAGAGATTTCGAGAGATAATATGAGTAGATTTTGGATGGGCCAAGGGCTTTAGAGTTGTGGTTAAGGGGTTATAGGTGGGGGCCTATTATAAGAGGGAGGATGGTCACTTTTGGAAAGTCTTGAAATGTTAGTTCATTATAAAATGATGTTTGGATTTTAAAGTTCCCACAATGATATATTTTGAGGATATTGTGATAAAGGTTCTAAATCCACCCATTAAATAGGTTTTATACTAGTTTATGTCTTATATTTTACCTTATTATTTCATTTTATTTAAATCGTTCATTAATGAGGTAATCAATGCATCATCATGGTGTCATAAATAAAATTATTTATTTAATATATAAAAATTATAAAAAAATACCAAGATGTAGGATATATACGTAGAATTAAAATTACTATTTATAGTCTAAGAGATCATTTATGTATCAAAATTATAATTGGTTTACATAGGATATACAAACCATTGTAATATTTATCATCTTTTTAAAGATAATGTCATAAATGTCACTTTAACAACCATGTGACTCCAGGGGACCTCAAGTTCGGTAAAAAGCTTCCCATGGTAATCAATGACTCAAAAAAGAATATTTGAACCCATGTTGGGGTCATTTTATATTATTATGATACTATTTTCTTACCCTTAACTACCTGATTACTATTTAATCACGTTAATTAAAGATAATTAACGTCGTTACTATTAATAATGTCAAAAAACAAAAGAGTATTAAGTACATAATTTTGGAAATCTGATTCCAAATATGTAATCCATTTTACCAAATTACAATCATAGAAATTTTGGTAATTAATTTAAAAACAATTCATGTTGTCACAACCAAAGACAGGTTTTTAAGAAGTAAAATTTATCAAAAGATTGACTTGTTCTTCCATCCAATTGAAATTTGAAATTACTTCCAATGAACAAAATATTAATAATTGATAAAACTATAATTCAGTTACACATTAAAAAAATTTAAAAGTACAATCTAACTATATAATTAAATTTGATGAAAAAGCAGTTTTGAATTAAAATAAAGTATTTTTCACTATTCATTAAAAATAAACATTTGTCAGAAAAATACAAAAAATTTATCCAAAGTAAATTTCATATTCCAAATTCAAATATTATGTCCACATTACCAAATTGATAACATAAGAGATTCATTAATTTATTTTATAATTAATTCCACTGTTAAAACAAATAGAGTGTTTTTAAGAAACAATATCTATCAAATAATTGACATTTGTTTATGTCCAATTTCAAAGTGAAATTAATTCCAATGACGACCATTGGATTAAATGGTAAAAATATATTTCAACTAAAAATTACACACATTCAAAAAAATAATATATCCATAAAAATAAATTAGATTAAATGTTGGATTTGAATTAAAATACAACAGTTTCACTATTCATTAAAAAAATGAACTTTATCGGAAAAATAAAAAAAATTACACAAAGTAAATTTTGTTTTCCCAATTCTAAAAGAGGATTTTATTTTGTCAAATATTACATATAAAATTGAAAAAAATTAGTTTTAAAAAGGGTTCACCATCGGAAGGTGGTTAATCGACTGTTTAAAGAAAATTAGAATATTTATGCTTAAAATTAGATTCATTCACATTTTTAGCCTCTATCATTTATTGGGTAATAGTTAAAATATTTAACAAACATATATAATCATTTTGTATTTAGTTCTGTTCATTCTCGCCATTACAACGTCTAGGCGTTAACTTGCATTTAAAATAATATTATTATATTATTAGTGTGCAACGTAAAATTTCAAAAAATTCGTTATTGTGTATTGGGTACGCCATCGAACATAGAATTCACTTTAATGTAATATTAACATTTTATTCACAAATATAAATAAATACGATCATTTCATATTCATTATTTACTTGGGATGTGACAGCCTTCCCCCCTTTTGGGAATTGCATCCTCGTAATTTTAAAATTGGGCTCGGAAACTTCATTGAAATCCTCAAACTGGAAAAGGAGTAAATTAAACTATCCATTTAAATAAATGAAATAAAAGTACAAAGGTCACCCGAGACAATAGATACTATTATTCCATGAAAACTGGATATGGAAGAGAAAACATAGTGTGATGTTCTGATGGAGACTGATATAAAATATGTCGTAAAGAATGTTAACCACCAGAAAGTCCCAATCTTGTGATGGGTTAGACGGTATTCAATTCCCCAGTAGGAAAAGTAAACCGACACCATTTTTGTTTTAAGTTACTTTTCATTGAGGAATTTATTTATGAGCTTAAATAAATAATAAGGAATCATACATACTTGTCATATAGACATTCATCTCTTACTATATTTCTTACACAAACTCATATTTTCTCCAAAAGATGAGTATTTAGGATGAATTTTTATCATTAAGAGTGCTATATTCATCTTCTTGAGAATCACCTAATCCAAAAAAGATGAACTATATATTTCCCCTGTCTTTATAACATAACCAAAACCAAAATTGTAAGTAGAAGATCAGATAATCCCCAAAAGGATAATCCTTTATAAAAATAATTACTACACTTAATCTCTAAAATACAATAAAAAGAACCCAAAGTTCAAGAAAGACCATTAAATAATCATCTATCCATAAAATTCTTCAAAGTAATCCAAACCAAGATTGAAACCCAAATATCTGAAGATTTAATCACATTCTCTTCCAAGGTTAATCTTAACATTTATCTCCAAATAACATCAGTTACTCTTAAAGTCTCATACTAAATAGTAATTAACCTAATCACATGTCCTACATGATAGATTAATCATTTCCCAAAAATGAACTTATTCTGGATTCATAAGACCATCTAACTAAAAATATTTAGTTAAACTAACTAGGGAATTCACGTAGTCCATTGGTAGGCGATAAATACCAGTGGCACTTTGGATGTGGGTTCGATTCCCACATCTTCATCTGATTTGACGCGTTGTCACACGATTTTCGTGTTGTCCCTTTTTAAAAACTACATAATTTTATAACATTACCAAAAAGAGAAAAATTCAACAAAAATAACAAGAACATATTTTAACCAAAAACTTTATCTAATAACATTCTCTTTGCATCCCAAAATGCATTAACCTGTAATTTCCTCAAATTCAAGGATCATATAAACCAAAATGGTTCTTTATAACTATATCCACAAAAGAAAAGATAGTTATTCCTTGTGTAAAATTTTTATATATCAAAAATCAGGGTTACACATACTATAAAAAGTCATCTAATGTAATATCATCATCCAAAGAGCCTTAATACTTTTAATAATTTAACCATCCAAACATCTACCATAACTCTTGAATACATTATATGTTGACTTCTTACTCATTCAACATTCTTCATGACCAATTAACCTCTCCTTTCCAAATTATTCTGAAATAATTATTTCCTACCAAAAAATCATGAATCATATCCTAAGATTTCAAAAATAGAAAAACATATGTCAAGAAATAATCCATACCTTTCATTGTTAATTTTCTGTTTCTTCATCCTCAATCAAAATGGCATTAGGTATTGGAAAACGAATATTTGTAAGATCATGGTGATCCCATTCTCGAAACTTTTTTCATAGGACATGTGTTTCCATAGTGACAATGCACAACACATTTAAAACATTCAATGGATCCTTCATTAAGAACATCTTTCCCTTTCCTAGAGTCAACTAGATGATTCCTTTTTCAGAGGAAGGTTCATGCTTTATGACCTTCATTTCCACATCTATAGAATATTTTTTTCCCTTGGAAACATTTTCCTCTTTGTTTCTTTCCACATGTTTGACACATATGTTTTTAAACAATCTTACCTTTAGGATTATTACCTAATCTTCTGTAGGGATTTGTTTCTCACATATATGATGCCTTATAATAATCACCAAGGTTCAGGTGGTCAATGATGACTCTAGATAGTTGGTTATGAATAACCACAAGAGTTCTCATTCCAGCTCCCATATCATTCAGTTTCTCGTTCAAAAAATTGTCAGAGTTTCCTTCACATCCATCGTTACTTTAGTGCCTGGTAGATCCATCCATTTACAAAAACCAAATTGTTCAGTGTGAGTATATCAGAAAAATCATCATATAATTCTACAATATAATTATTCATGTTATCTTAAACTCATTCACATTATCTAAAAAACTATGACTCTTTCTGAAATCTTAACCATTATGGTAGTGTCACTTATACTTAACGAATACCAAAACCTCTAAAGTTATCTAAACTGACCATTAATACAAACTATAAGGACCCGACCTTAAATCATTAAATAATCTTGAATGAAATGAATAATTAACATTGAGGGTCATTTCAAGTTTATAGTTTTAGAGAATTAGTCCATAACTATTACATCTCAAAAGATACAAATTAGACACTTCTACTCAGTTTCTATTTTTTTCATTAAATAAAAACTCTTAAAAAAAGAGTCATGTCAAGTCCCATATTTTAGACAGCATGAATTTCCTTTATCCCATCCTTAACCCTATTCCACTTTATATCCTATGAAAAAACATTTAAAAAATATGGGATGAGCCTAAAAAACTCAGTAAGGAATACACAATGTAGAAAACTGTTAGTTTTTCAAAACAACATGTAAACCACGAATACCTAATCATAATTAATACTTTTCACCTATACGAAGTTGTAAATACTATTCACTGAATAAAATATCATATCTTACCCTTTTGTAACAAAAATATCAATATAATACCCATATAAAGAACACATAACATATGAAGGTAACTTGGAACATAAACATACTAAAATAGAATAGCCATACGGTCAACTTCCACACATGTCACTAAATGAAATAGCCATACCGATGATTTCCAAACCTAATGCATTGGAGGTTATAATGTAACCACCCATCCTAGTATTCACGACACCACCCGTCATTTGGTTTATCATGTAAGCACCCGTCAAATTTCTAAGTACCATTATAAAATCATAAGACATAAAACAAATATAAAGGAAATATAATATTTCCACATTTCAATAAAAATATATCACTTAAATATATTGACATAAAAAATCCATTATCATAACAAATTTAAATACCAAAATACATTATATAGTAAATATTATATATTTTTTGTTTCAAAAAACATTACGGCTTGTTAACGAAGGCAAAGATCATGTAATACTCACGGCGGCGGAAAGGTGGTTGTCACCGCGTACGTTAAAAGAAATATTATTTTTTTTCATTTAGTAAAAAGATTCAAAGAATAAGATTCCCATTGAATGAAATCAAATTTCAATGGTTTTTATACATCATAGAAAATATATTCTTGTATTAAAACAAAATATGCCTCAATGAATGGAGATTGAGATGAAGTCCCTTACAAAGATGGTATCCTTAGATTAAGGATAAATCAATGGCATAATCATGCGTGAAAAATATAAATACATCAAATATAAGTGGATATTAAGTGTAAAAAAATCATAGGACATTCAAAAACATTCATTGCATGAGATAATCAAGAAGTAGGGGTTTAACCCAAATAATTGAAATTAGGTTAAGAAGATCCCATACAAAAACTCGACAGCCAAACGACATCACATTAAAATTCATCAAATTATTAGATGAGAGAGAAAATGGTATCTCATCACTTGTACATAAAATTTACATAAATAAGGATATAGAAGAACATATCCCAAAAAAAATATGTAAACTAAAAGAAATAAAAAAAATAAGTCTTTTAAGAAGAGGGTGGAAGGTTCGCTTCCAGATTTGGTAACTTACGAAACATACCTCATATGAAAGAAGAACCATAAAATGTTGATGTAAATACCCATAAATGAAATTATATTACACAATGAGTAGAATAATGGGATTTACATACACCACTCAAAAGTGATAGTTACAAATATAGCATGAATCTCACGGGAATAAAAAGTGAGATAAAAGTCCCTTACCTCATTGTAATAAATTGAGTCATATGACCAAAAGATAATAATCTCCAAATGAATCACAGAATACCCTGAATATAAATAAAATCATGATAATATATATCAAATTTCAGTACACAATACACCACATGAAATAAATAAGTGGCGAATAATGGAAATATCACCGAATTAAAAGTGGGATAAGAAATCCCATACCTCAAGTCCGACTTCTCTTGTTCGTTTATTTATATTCATGAATGAAAAAAGCTTGGTCAATTTATAATTTCTCAAGGAAATAATTTGAATTTTATTATTCAATTACTATCACATATTATCATGTTATAATTACTAGTTAATTATGTGAGTTCATAACATAAGTTTTGTCGATTTTCAGTACATGAGTCAAAAATAAACTTGTTTCAAGAGAATTGTCCATGTAGTTATAAATAAATCATCTCCATAATGGTTTTAAAGATTTAAATAGCATATAAATCCAGTATATATGTATTTAATAAAATTCCATAATGTTTTGAGATAAGAAATGAAATGTGCCATTCATGGAGACAGTAGGTCGTACGTATACATGAACGCTACTTTCATTTTTTGTCCTATTAATGGACATTAAAACTAAATGAGACATAGATATATTATAATTCCAGTATATTATATATGTCATATAGATAAAATAACTTCATTAATTATATTCATTAAAAATTCCATGTTTGGCATGAACGAGTCACATCACTTGAGGTGGCAGGAGTCCACACTTCCTCATATTAAATTATCTTATTTTAACCTCATGAAAAGCATAACGGTATGTTTGAAATATAAAATACCGAATAATATATTGGAAATAAATATAATATATATCATATATAAATATAGATCCATCATAATGGACACCATGAGAGGTGCTAAAAGATGATTGAACAATCATCGTTTCGTGATGCAGTAATTTGTCACCCACAGAAACAGTATGTTCTTTAACAAATAGACGGGGGTGTGTGTAAGTGTAGGTAGAATCCATATCATAAAAACATCATAGTATATTGGGGATACTGATGCTATTATGTGATCATATATGAATAATATAGTGGTGAGGGAATAAGGAAAATAAAACAAAGAAACTCGAGAGAAGACATTACCTCTAAATCGGGTAACTCTTTTTTGATTTGAGCCAAAGGCTTACTCGGAAAGACTTATTCCTAAAGTGAGGCTTCTAAGAGTAATAAAGGGATGTGGAGAGATAATATTTTATTATTTTTGAACATCCAAGGGCTTGAGAGGTGTGGGTAATGTGGTAGAGGGGGCGGCTTTTATAAGAGGGAGGAGGGTAACTTTTGGAATGTCTTACAATGTTAATTTATTATAAAATGATTTTAGTATTTTAAAGGTCCCACAATGATATATTTGCAAGATAAGGTCGTACAGGTTCTAAATACACCCATACAATAGTTTTTAGACATATTTTAGTCTTAGATTTTACCTTATATTTTCATTTTCTTTAAATCTATCATTAATGAGGTAATCACTGCATCATCATGGTGTCATAAATAAATTTATTTATTTAATATCTAATTTATTTAAAAAAATACCATGATCTAAGAAATAATTTAAATTTCCAAAGAATATTTATATTATAATAGGTCATTTATTTAAACAAAATAAAAATTGTTTTACTTAGGATATACAAACCTTTGTTATATTTCTCTACTTTTTAAAGATAATGTCATAAATGTCCCTATTACACCCACGTAACTCCATGAGCCCTCAAGATCAGTAAAAATCTTCCCATGGTCGGTCATGACTCAAAAAAGAATATTTGCACACATGTTGGTGTCATTGTATATTATTATGATAATATTTTATTACCGTTAACTACCGGATTACTAATTAATCATGATAATTAATGATAATTACTGTTGTTACTATTGATAATGTCAAAAAAAAAGAGTCTTAATTACATAATTTTTACCTCATGATTCCAAATATGGAATACATTTTACCAAATTCCAAACACATAAATTCTAGTAATTAATGTAAAAATAATTCATGTTGTCACAACTAAAGACGGGTTTTTAAGAAGTAAAATTTATCTAAATATTGACTTGTTTTTATATCCAATTGAAAAGTGAAATTACATCCATTGAACAACATTGTATTAAGTGATAAAAATATAATTCAATTAATATTTAAAACCAATTAAAAGTACAATATAACTATATAAATAAATTTTATGAAATAGTAGTTTTGAAGTAAAATGCAGTATTGTTCAATATTCCTTAAAAATCAACATTTGTCATAAAAAAATACCAAAACATTATCCAAAGTAAATTTGATGTTCCAAATTCAAAAATGAGGTCCATTTTCCCAAATTATAAACATAGGGGTTTCATTAATTAATCTTATAATTAATTTCCACTGTCAGAACAAATAGTGTGTTTTTAAGAAACAATATCTATAAAAGAGTCACACTTGGTTATGATCAATTTATATGTGAAATTAATTCCAATGACAACAATTGGATTAAATTGTAAAAATATATTTCAAATACACATTAAACCAAATTAAAAAGATAATCTTACAATTTAAATAAATTATAGTAAAAGTAGGTTTTGAATTAAAATACAACATTTTCACTATTCATTAAAAATGAACTTTATCAGAAAAATAAAAAAATTTAGACAAGGTGAATTTTGATGTCCTGATTATAAAGAAGGATTTTATTTTTTCAAATATAACATATAAAATTGAAAAAAATTATTTTTAAAAAGGGTTCTCTATCAAAAGGTGGTTAATCGACCATTTAAAGAACATTAGAATATATATTCTTAAAATTGGATTCATTGGCATTTTAAGCATCTATAATTTATTGGGTAATTGTAAAAAATATTTAACAAACATATATTATCATTTTTTAGTTAGTTCTTATCATTCCCACCATTACAATGGCTTGGCGAAAATTATCATTTAAAATAATAATATTATATTTTTGGTGTGCAACGTAAGATTTCATAGAAACTCATTGTTGCGTATTAGGTACGCCATCGAACATAGCATTCCCTTTAAAGTAATATTAACATTTTATTCAAATATATTAATAAATATGAACATTTAATATTCAATATTTACCTGGGATGTTACAATGATAGGGGTATTATTAATTTGGGGAGTATCAAATTGATCACATCTAAATTTTATCTGTGTAGAAGGCAGTTGTTAATGATTTGAGGCTGGTCATTGGAAAGTCTAACTAGATTGGTTGTGCAGATTATCAGGTTGAGAGTATGGATACTGGTCCTCTGACCATTCTTATCATGGATGAAAAGGTTTATTGTGGGGATTTTGTATGAACTCTCGTTTTTTTGCACTATTGTTTTGAGAAAAAATTTGAATTTTTGCTATGGAATGCTCATAAGGGGTAATATGGTCCTTTGACCATACCAATTGATATTGAATATTATTTTTGACAACTCTGTTGGTCCTAGAATAGGGATTTTACCCTATGACATGAGTTTGGGGGGAATATGAGCTGTTCGAATTTAGTGGAATATTTAATATTTATTATTATTAAATTAAAATATAATCTACATTCATAGGTTTGTTTAGTGATAAATAATAAAAGGAGTGTCTTGTTTATATTATATCTATGATTTTGAGTCTTTAATGGGTAGTTTAGCCTAGGTGAGGCATAAACTCGAGTCGGGCACCGAGACCGACCCAATCCCCTTTTTCATTTCATTCATTTTCTTCTTTTATTTCTTTTCCATTTTCTTCTTTCCTCATACTATTATTTCCTGCCTATTGTGTGCTCCTCCATGGACATGTTTTATGGGTAGAAATAGATATTGAGAAAGAGTAAGAGAGGTATGGGAAGATAAGTACCTTTTAGAAACCCTTGAAGAATAGAGTCAGCGTATGGCATCTGTGGATGTCGAAATCAACCAAATCATCGGTGGTTTCCACATGAAGGTATTTAAGTTTATGTTTTATAAAATATATCTAATTTAATTTTTTTAAATTTATAAATTATTTTTATTCATTCTTTTGCCTCTTAATATTGGGTCTGTCATTTCGGGGGAGAAAACTTGTGTTTCGGTCGTTTTGAGGGATTTCCCGTCGGAAAACCCAGGTAACACAACATGTGTTTTAGGGGAAAATGTTTTATGGTCATTAAAATTCAGGGAAGAATATGTTTAATTAATTACGCGATGTGTACTCTGAGTACACATCATATGGTGGTTGGTCGTGTGTCCGGTCAAGTGAAAATAACATGAAATGGGGTTTTTAAAACCGTACACACCGTGTACTATGAGTAAACGCCCTATAGTGGAACATGGGCATGTGTATGGGTGAAAAAACACAATGGATGATTTTTTTGTAAATAATACATCCCATTTACAGTAACTTAAATGTCATGTAATATTACATGGACAGTCACCATGTACTTCAGAGTATATTCCATGTACTTTGTTCAGTCTGTATTCATTCGAGGGTTCATTAAACCCCTATAACATTAAATTCATGGGTCTATTTCATGTGTTGTGTATAGACAAATGACCCTTGCATTGAGGAAGAAATATTGAAGCCATTTGGAGAACGTTTTGTGTTGGGCACAACGATCGGTGGTATGAAACATCCAAATAATAATAATAATAATTTATTTATTATTATTTGACAATTATTGAATCTCACATACCTTCTGCATCTGATGTCCATTTGATGCACCAACAGCGGTGTTCTGACCCTAAATTAAATAATAACATTTAGTTAATAATTTCATATGCGAAAATAGAAATTAGGCATGGTACCCACTTAGGATCATTATGTTTAATACTACATTTTTATCAGTTCACATTTTTTACCATGTGAGTAGTCCATTCTATGTATTTTTTCTACATTGATGATAATGGTGCAATCCTCTGGACATTTTTAGGTCATATAAATGATTATTTGGTTGTTATACCAAAATGGAGAGGTTCTTCCTCTGTTTATCGAGTGATGTTTCCACCCGGGAGTGAGACTTGGTTAATATGACATGTTAGGAGTTTAGACTAACATAGTAGAGACCTTTGATCTGATATGAGTTGTGAGCTGTCTCTTGTAACCTATGAATCTGAGGAAATACCCCTTTTTAGAAGTTCCCTTCTATTATTCGTGACTTTGAGACCATACGCTTCCAAGGATATGATGAACCATTCCTTTACTTATGTGATGACCTAGGGAGTCCCTTGTAGGATCTCTCAACTATTTTCATTAGAGTGGATCTCTAATACAGGATTCCTCTGTTGTCCAACATTCATGAATCTTTTTTTGGATTACTCCCTTAAATTTCATTAAGGATTCTACATTGGATTACTTTTCTCGTGTTTAGCAGGAGGATCTCGAGTAGCATGCCTCTTCAGTGTTTGAAATTAGGGACCCATCGGGTGCCTATTGTTTGACTAACCCTTAGATATTATGGTGGGTTTGGGTAGAGGTGGTGTTTGAGTGTCACCTCAAACCTCGGGAAAAAATGTAATCCCATGGGGCTATGGATGTAGTGTTGGGTTGGGTGTTTGGGTCACCTTGTCTCATTGGTATATATATGAAATTGTTGTCTATTGTAGTGGTATTTACCAGAGGTGCTTCTTGGATGGTGGCTGTTGAGCCTGACACGAGGAATATTTATTTTTTTTGGGATCCCTAGATGTTCGGTCCTAGGATCTAGATTCTTAGCCACATTATTTTTTAATACATTACAGTTACAATAAGGTATTACTTAGGACTTGTCTATTTAGCCTGAATTTCTATATATATATTGATATATATTTTGTTCGTATAGCCATAGGTGCATCCTGGTATCCGGATATTGGGCCGTATGTGATTATTTATGTACTCTATGTGATACATGGATTCTCGTTGTAGGAATTCATTGTACAGACTCGTTGGGCTAATTATTTACATACTTGGAGTAATACATAGATTCCTATTGTAGGAGATCCTTATATGGACTCATTGGGATGATTATTTATGTACCTTGAGTTACCCATGGATTCCCATTGAAGGAATTTTCTGTACTGACTCATTGGACGATTGACTGTGATTAAACCTTGAGTGATTAATGTATCCAATTGAGGAATACAATGAATGGGATCGTTGGTTAAATATGTAATACCATGAGTGAAACATGGATCTAGTTGAATGATTACACGAACTAGATCAATGGGTGATACAATTATGTACCATGAGTGATACTTTTACATAGTTGAGGGTTTCCTTGTATGGGCTCAGTGGGTTGATGACTCCTACGCCTTGAGTGATACTTGGATTCCCATGGAGGAATGCCTTAGACGAGCTCATATGTGAGATATTATATAATAAAAATGAATAAAATCTTCCATATCATTCAGAACTGACCATAGATATACTTCATCCTTCTTTACTGGGTTTACCGTTGGTATATGAAAATCTATTTGTGATTGGAGGCGAGTATGGGTGAACCCAGTTATAAGACAAACATCCCCCTATGGTGATGTATCTTTCTTAGAGATATAATTTCGGAGATTTCCAATGTAGGTACATGTAGATGTGATTATGGACATTGAGATAAACTTAATGATGCATGGATTGAGTGGCACGACGTCCAGATCAATTCTTTTACTAAGATTGTCTAGGCGATAGGTCATATGGACCGAAGGAATGACTGCAGATATAGTTTCTTGTTATTTGATCACTAACTCGTTAATATTAATATTTATGTATATATGTAAAGGTATGGGACTATACATATGTAAGTATGTATATATGGACATCCATGGTGGCACTTGCCCAGTTTGAGAGGGTATCGAAGTCATTTTCTCCACATCCACTACATTAAAATTCATCATTTCTTTAGTGATGAAAGCTATTAATGGGATTCCATGACCCAAAAAATTGTTTAGGGGATCTTCTGAGGTCACATTTTTTTTCTATATTTGTAAGACGTTTTCTAGTTCCTTTACCAATGTGAGAGAAAGAGGATTTTATCTTCTATATGAAATTTACGGAAGGTGGTTTCTTTATATTATAACCATTTTATGAACATGATTTAATATCTTTTTTAAATGTAGAATAATTTCATTGATCTCTAATAATATTTTAATGTAAATGTTGTTTAATGTTAACATTTTAGGAAACTATTTTAAAATAAATGTTGTTGGATGTGTATATAACTTGTCTGATAAATTTTATACATTTTTATTTGGTTTTAAATTGGATAATTATGGTTTTGGATAACTTTTTTTCATGTGATTGTTATGTTGGTTTGTGCGTAGTGAATATATATGGTTAAAATGGTTTTGGAAATTATGGTTTGGTGTGTATGTCAATGTTTCATATAATTGGGGCATTATTGATTCAAAAAGGTATTTTATAATAAAATTTGGGCACTTTGAATGGATAGATTGGATAGGGTTCATGATAAATTTTGTTTGGGGCATGTTGTTTCTGAATTTTCTATAGTTATAATATTTATTTTTTCTATATTTTTACCATTATTTGATAACTTGGGTTTCGATAATATTTTTTCAATCCTGATAATTTATATTTATTTTGACCTATTTTGATATGAGATGGATTGGGTTAGGGAATTATGTAGGGTTTGTATAAATAAAATGGAATTTAAGGTTATGATGATGGTTATTTACTAAAAAAGGATTTAAAATGCGAATATGGACTAATATTCAGTTAAGTATATGTTTTTATATGACCTATATATATTATTATACAACTCTCTTGATATATAAAATGGGAGCAAAATTTATTTTGTTTAATGGGAATGTGTTGGAAGTATTGTGGATTTTCCATCAGGGCCTGTCCACAAAACTTCTATGTAAACACCTTTAAGAATATATATTTATTTGAAATCTTGATAAAATTATGTTCAAAGTCTCATTCTTTTCAAACAGTGGCTCTCAATGATACAGTTTTTATTCCACGTTATTTTAAAATATATATTCCATTAAATTGTAATGTGCTCAAAAACATGATTCACATTAGACACCAAAAAACATTGATATGAAACATATTATATGAATACTATTAATATAATAAAATTATAATAATGTGTCATGTATATAAATTAGTAATCAATTATATATGGATAATAAATAGGATTAAGAAAAATTAATATTTAAAATGTGATTTTTTTCACTAAAATCCATTTTCAAATATATATTGAAAACAGAACTTTATAAAAATTTTAATTTTAGTTTCTAAAAAATAAAATCATTTCTTAATCATCTTTCAATCTTATCTTAAATGAAATTATTTTTATTTTTCTAGACACATGGATTTTTAGATTAAAAATGAAAAATAATTTTTTAGGAATACTATGAATTTTATGATATTTTTATTATTTAAGTATTAATTTTATAATTTGGGAACCATTTATTTGTTAAATTTTTTATTTTAATATAGTTATTGTAAATTTATATTAATTTTTTTTATTTTACAAACTTATGTTTGATATAAAAGAATGTATGTAACACTATTCTCTAAATTTTTTAATATATTATATATTTTTTAAGTGAAATTATTTTCAGTCTCATTTCCTATATGAATCCTGTAAAATTAATGTAAAATTTATAATAAGATGGTTTATTCTATGTAATAATGACAATTTTATTTTTATGTATAAAAATAAATTCCGTAAGAAAAAACTAGTTACCTTGGTAAAATCCAAATGGTAAATAGGTTTAACAAAAGGTGTAATATAACAAATATATTAAACACTTGTTTATAGTGGAGTGTTTTATTTTTGAAAATATTTTTTTCTGTAATCCATTTATCTATTTTCAAGTCTTTTTGATGTGTTAAAAATTTGTTCATTTTATAATATGTTGAAATGAGTATAAAAAATCCATTTTCACTACAATTTTTTTTTTTGTCTCACCAACACTTTATGACCAATAATACATTATATTTAATCTTTAAAATATAAAATTTTTCCTTCCCCTATATCAATTTTTAACATTGTTTATATTATTTTAAAATTGAAGCTGGCCTAATTCATCCTTTTCTCATGGATTCCTCAATGGGAAAACTCAGGTTCTCGACATGAATAAAAATCATTATCTGGTTTTTTTTTCATTTGTGGATATATTTATAAAATGAACATTATAATTCATATATAATTTCAAAATTATTATAAATCAAATAAATTTTTTTTCTTTAATTTAATAAAAATAAACCACCACTCCACCTATCCATTAAATAAAATTAATATGTCATTCAGCATTTACAAGTACTAGGACCGCCACAAAGATATTTAACCCATAATTTAGTAGTTATGTTATTATATATTATGATATCATAAAATAGTAATCATAAATATAAAAATATATAATTAATATAAATATTCCTCATTAGTAATAAATTACTCCAAAATAAATAACTTTCAGAACCATAATCATTTATTAATTATGTTATACTATTTTTTGCATTGGGATAAACACCTATGTGAATATTGATGTAAAATAAAATCATATATGTATATGAGAACTAAATTACAGATATTATACTATGAAAATGGTATATAATTAATTAATTTTTTATAGAATGGTAACATTAATATTAAATCCTTTAATAAAGATACAAACATGTATACATTAACAATCACTAAAACATACACTTTTTTAAATTCAACATTATGAATCCTAAAAAAATTACATAGAATTAAATTATAGTCTTATATATATTTATAAATAATAATGTTATTTATATTTATGGATTATGTAATAAGGAAATTTATGAGAGGATTAAAGCTCAACACTTTTATTATTAAACTAGTTCAAAAAGATAAAGATCACCCACACATGATGGTGAAAATACATAATAATTTACTTGTATAAATTTAGAAAATAATCATAAAGTAATTTTATGAAATTATATTTGTAAAAATATTTATCTAACATTTTTTATTAAGATAAATATTTTTTATATATGTGAGATTCAAGAATAGTAGTGCAACATAAGTATTAAGCTATGAAATTAATTGTCTCAAATAAAATTTGTTAAGAAATATTTCATATTTTATTATTTAATATAATTAATATGGTGTGGTTAAAAATGAATTGATTTATTTTAGCATATTAATTAAATAAATTAGGTTTTAATATAAATTTAATTTTCTCTCATTACATTTCGTTTCATTTACATGATAACAATATTGAACGAGCTTCTTTGTCTCATTTGTAAGTCCAAGAGACATGTTTGATTTTTCATACAATGTTTTCAAATATGGTTGATTCAAAACCAATTTGTGATTTTATATAATAAATTATCATTTCGTCAGATTATTTTTGGTTCAATATCTATAACTCTATTTAATTTATTTTTAACTACATTTTAACTTATATCGTAATGAGTTTTTAGTTTTCAACATAATTGCATGAGTAAAAATAAATCATTCTTTACTATGGTTATAATATGATTTATTTTTTATGATATATGATAGTATTAAGATGTCTTTTGTCCTTTAATAGTTATTTAATTTTATGAACATATTGTCTCATAAGATCTGAGGATGATATGAAAAAAATATCAATTTTCTACAAATGAGATATTTTTCATCAATATCCATATTTCCACTTCCCTTTAATGTCTTCCAATTATTGTTCATAATTAAAATTATAATTTATTTATATTAATTTTTAAATTTATCTTTATATATATAATAAATAATGATTTTTCATAACATTTATTTTGTGGGGATCAATAATTTTAAATCTAAAATGGTTACAAAATCACATTTATGAAGAATTTTGTATCTTCATATTTACATTTCCTATGTATAATTTTTTTGTATTTTTTAGAATAAAAATTTTTAAATTCGTTTTTTGTTTTATTTTAATATTGTTTTCATTCTACCTCCATAAAAATGACTTTGAAAGAGGTTTCAAATGTTTAATCTATAATAAAATTTTATGAGTTGGTTTTTATAACATCATTCCACAACATCGCTTCAATTTTCATCCATAAATATATAAATCTATCAAAAATATAGTATATAAATCTCCTTTTAAAATCATTTATGATATACAAACTCTTTATTATTGAAATTTTGGTATCATGTGATCAACTATTATTATCTAGTTTTCTGATATAATTTATAAATTATATGATGCCCATTTTCATAAAATGGGTTTCCATAACATGATGAACAATTTATATAATGTTGATCACATATTTACATAATTAAGAATAGTGGTGTTTTAAATGTTCAAAAAGTTAATTTTTTAATGTTTGTTATCTCATGTGATAATCTAGTGTTGGCTTTTAAAATATGATTATGAATTAATGGGTGAGTGTTCTAGGATTATTCTCAAATAAAAAAGTCATGTCATTATTGGGTATGATATTAATATAATGATAATAGTTTTTTATGTTTTTGGAAAGGCTCATTTTTTACTTATCAATGACATTTTCAATTTCATATAATTTACCTATGATTATACAAAATTTATCATGATTATTATTTAATGATTTAAAAGGATTCTGCAATGGTATATGTTTTTTTATTTTAGATTTCATATAAACCTATAATTAATTATAGGAAAATAGTACAAATGAGTTGTTTTTTAATAATATATTTTTCCATTATATATTTTTTATAAAAATCTAATGATATAACCCTTTGAATAAATGTTTATATATTTTCCCTTACTGAGCATTTGAGATAAACCTATTCTTATGATTATATTACAATGGTTATGAATATGAATATATCTTATGGTAACTCTAGAAGGGAGGCCATTGTTTCTCAATTACGAATAAATGTACATAATTGTTATATATAGGGTATCCTATATAGAAATTTTAAAAAGACACTAATAATTTAAATTTTCTAGGATTATGATATGATTTAGGATTTTTATTTTTTATCTTTTTTAATTATAGTAAAATTTAGATATGATTATCACGGGTTATTTTAGTTTGTATTTTAAAAATAATAATTATTTTATTAGATTGAGTTCAGTTATTTGAGTATTATGGTGAGATAATTATAGTTACAAATCTAGGATATACATATGGGATATGTCTAAAAATTGGATAATGTCACACTTTTATGTAAATTATAGAGTAAATATGTTTCTAGTAATTAAATCCCTATATGTAAATAAAATTTTGATTTATATGTGGCAAATATTAATCTAAGGGTAATCATAATAAAACCCGATGGTTTTGTATTATCTTGATATTCACTCAGGGCACAATGGGTGGTCTTAAGAGAAAAATTCTCTCTATACACTCTTTGGGGATATGAAATGTTTAATCCCATTTTATTCACATTTTTTTCTAATGAGTTAATTTTGATATAGAATCTAGTTAGGGAATATTAAATAACCCAACATAATTAAACCAATATTGACCCAATAGTGATCTATATTGAAATTATTGTTAATGTGGTAGTTTCAAATCGCATGATATTTTTAGGTTTATTTTTCAGGGAATAATTTAGGATAATTATCTTATTAATTATTTTTATATATCACTCTTGTTATCATATACTGGTTCTAATAATCTATTATTCTTAGAGGATTACTATTAAAAATAAATTCCATGGAAAACATAGTGATTTTACCATTTAGAATCTAAAAATATTAATATCTTGAGTGAAAAAACATATTATTTTTTCAAACTAGATAACAAGAATTGTGATTTAAAATATTAAGATAGTTGAGTTTTTGAACACACTAATGAATATAAGGACAGAGTTTCCTGGATGTTCATGTGATGAAGATAATGAATGCATGAAGATTCAATTTAATTTGTGTGAATAATGTTGAAGATGCACAAAGGGATTTGTACAAAAATATCCACAAGATGTTTTATATTTTTTAACTATTTGAATAGAGAAATATGGTAACACATAAAAAATAATATTTTAATAAACATGATAGTGAAAAATTATATCCTTTATATTGATCCTCTAACAATTCAATGTTTTAGATTTTTAGAACATGGGATCTATAAAAATATATGTATTAATTCAAAGCATTAAGATGAAATTCAAAACTAATATGCTCCTAATCAATGACACTTATTTAAGTGCCTAGTAATAATTATGTTTTTCTATATATTCTATGCTCTATATGTTTATATGTATTATTCTATTTATTCTTACACCAACACTATATATTTATTAATAAATATATTCATTAATTGGAGAAATTGTACGTTTTATGTGAGTACCCTTCATCGATTGTGGAATTATAAATCATTCAAATCTTATTATCCTTTAGAAAAATATTAGGTCAATTTTTAATTGTAGTTTGTATCTGCACATAGAATCCACATTAATAAATGAAAGAGAATTATCAAATTTCACATATATAACTAATCATTAGTTATCTATCAGTTCAAGGATAGACCTAAGATCTCTAGGAAATATTATTCAATTATAGGCGTTATAATACATAATATTGAGTATATAATACCTAAAATTATTATATAAAAATAAAATTTATGACTTGCATATTATTATCTGGAAATTTATATTTATTATGTTATATGCGTTATATACAACTTAAATTATATTATCAAAAAAATCATTTGTTAGTGGTAATTAAAAATTTGAGGAAGTAATTTTGTTAGGGGGATGGGGTGGGATATACTATCTCAAGATTTGAAATTATATTTTCCATTAAATCATATTATTTTTGTTAGCTTTTTTCATATGAATGACAAAACTAAAAATGACAACAACATATCAGATAAATATAATTTTGAAAATATTGGTATACAAAAACTATTGTAAATATAAAATTTATGATCAATTAGAAATGTAATCAAAATAGAGTTAATAATACCTAATATTTTAAATGATCATTTTTAAATAATTGTTTCCTAAATATATTTGAAATATATTTTGAAATTTTTAATTTTATTGTAATAAAATTAATATAATTTATGAATTTATAATATCAATATTATCATTTGATAAATTTGTTGTATTATTCAAAAAAAATTACTTATAGGTGAATTGTAAAAAATCCCATTTTTACATATACTATTAATTCTTTTAATTTATTAATATTTAAGTAGGAATTGGAAAAATAAAACCCCCTTTTTAAATAAAATATTTATTTGGTATCATACACAATAAATTTGAATATATATATATATATATATATATTATAAAATTTTCTAGGATATTTTCAAACATCATTTAAAGATTTTCTAAAAATGTTTTAATGAATTATATAAATATATTTTTATCACTACAAGAAACCGAATGTAATATATATTATTTTAGATATTAAAATATATTTTCTATACGATTTAATAACTAATGTATTATTTATAGGTATTATAAATAAATTATTTAAAATAATATTACCATGGTAAAATCAATATGGTTAAAAAAATGGATGTTAAATTTTTTTTCCCATTTTATTGGATGAGGTGTTTCATGACAAAATCATTTCTCTATTCCATTATTATCCATTATAGAGTCTTTTTGACAAGTAAAACTTGAGTTCTAATTATATTGTTATGATATAATTACCAAATTATAATTCTAGCAACTAATAAAGGGGCCTCCTACCACCTCATTAAGGAAACTAAAAAAATTTGATTTTGTCTTAAATATATTCACTTTTTACAAATACTATAGTTAATTTACACTTAAATTTTATTTTAATGTAAAGGTTCATACCTTTTGGACCAGTACATTTTACGAATTCTGGTGGTGGGGGTGTTTAGGGGATGTAATGATGTTATTGGTGGAAAGAGGGGAGGTTAGAGACCTAAGATCCATAAAGATGAATATAGAAAAGTATATAGGGTGTGTTTAAAAGTGACATAATATATATGTAGTATATATGATCTATGTATGGAATTGTTTTCCAACAATGTGGATTTAGAGATACCACCAATTTCAAAACAGCCGTGGTGTGGAGTTATATGATACAACATGGATCCTCATGTGTATTTTTTCTAATTCTAGAAATTTGGGAATGGATTCCATATTCCTGAATGTGTAACATCATCGATTTTAGGAGGAATATATTCAGTGTTCCAATTTGTTTCAGGGGTAGTCATGTGGTGGAGTTTGGCTGGTGCATATCCCCTTCAGAGTTATTAGATGATTTCAATTTAGGGGTCTATGATTTAACATTTTCATTTTAATATTTTTTTCATGAGCAGGGAGATACCATTAATTTTCTTATGAAAATATGAATAGATTTGTTATGAAATATTCAATTACCCTGTGTTATGGTCCACACCTTTTCTACTATTCATTGTCATGTTTTTTTAGGATTTTTTATGGTGTGTTGATTTGTTGACATGGAATAAATTATTTATGCCCGAAGAAACCTACATTTTATCAATCCTTTATCTTATTTCATGGGTGAACCATGTGCATCCCAATGATATGTTTCAACCCTATTTTAATGGATTTGAATCCCAACCATGCAGGATCAATACATAATGATTTTGTTACGTTCCCCACTTATCCTCTATTTATATCATTATTTTTCTTCAATTGGTAATGATTGATATCAAGTAAAATTTATTATTTTGGTGTTGTTTCAATGTGAGAATTATATTATTTTTTGTTTATGGAGATCAAGGATTTATCCATCGTTATGGTGTCAGGTTTCTCTTTTTCTCTCATTTAAATCACCATTAGATGTTCAAAAATCCTTTTTAATGTAGGGGATCTATATTTTCTCAATTAATTTCATATTTATAAATTAATTGTTATCAATTTTTTATTTTTGAAGATAGTATATCATGCCTAATTAATATTTCGAATCATTTTCATTGAAATTACGGGGGTAGGGAAATGAAACAGCATGTTTTATAGCTTGTACCTTTTTATTTAAGACCGTAAATTATTCATGTATCAGAAAAAATAATTTCATTTTGGAGACATTCATTTTGGTGGAATTAAAATTACAATGCAACCATAGTTCTTTATAATTTTCACTAGTTTAAATAAAATAAGTTATCAACTTATATTAAAAAATAAAATGATTACACCTAAAATTTATGTTTTATCTAATATGTCCCTTGAAATAATGACTTAGAATTGTTGAAAAACCATTTGATAAATATGTAAAATATTTTGTGAATGTGATATGAAAAAGGATGTGATTTTTATGTGTTTTGGGGTGGTGATTTGATGTGATGTGGGAGTGGTATGTTGATGTTGTGATGTGTGGTTGTGTTTTTGGGGAGAAAGTGTTAATACATGTTGTCCTGATATGGGGTGGTTCTGATAGAATGTGGTAGTGAGGTGGAATAATTTATAATGAGGTGGATGTGGTTGGGTGATGGTGGTAACATGGTCTTATATTCATGTGTATAATAGGCTTTTTTTTATATTTTTTTTTCTTGTTTACAGTGTAATATCATAATTTTTTTGGTTAATAATGAATTTTAATTGATTTTCATTAAAGATTAATAAATCAATGGGTCAAAATTGGCCTATATATATGATATATAATGTTAGGTAAATTTAATAGATAATGGTAATTGATTAAAAAATGTGATAACCGAAAAACATATTAAACTACGAAGGAAGATGATATTTTTATTTTTCCTATAGGATTTAATTATGGTGTTGTGCTTGTATTGGTTGTTGTGAATGTGTTAGTTTGGTGTGGTTGGGTGGTGATATTGTGATTTGGTTAGTGATTTGGTATTTTAACCATTATTTGGGATTATGTGTACCAATAAATATAACTTGTGTATTCATTATGACTATAATGTGAAATCCGCCCATTTTATGAACCATCTTCCAATAGCCGAATACGTTGGTTGTGTTTTTCCAAAACATCCCTGTTGTGAGGATTGATTTCTCAATATCATTTCTTCCTTTAACTAAATTATATGTGTTTTATATATGTAATGGTTTTTATGAACTACTGAAAAAGGCTTCCAGTTCTGGTTGTTTTATTAGATAACAAGATTTCTAATGGTGTAAAATTTAGGGTAAGAAGGAATGAGGTTTTTTATTTCATGTTCATGAAAACATAGTGATCTGGACATTTTTGTGATATGAGGGATCATGTCTCTTCAAGTGTAATGTCGTTTTATTTGATAACACAACTATATTTTGTTGTTATTAAATTTGATATAATGGCCTAGGTGTCTTTAATTGAGATATTATTTGATGAAATTAGGATATTACTATGAGATAAGATGTTATGAACAGTTTCATTTGGCGTTCATTGAATCATGTTATGTTTGGAGTAGATGAGAGATCCTAGACATAAATAATTTTGGTGTGAGAGTATAATTCTAGTGTAAAATAGGTTTCAGGTGCCTTTTATAAATATTCTTCTTATATTTTTACTATAATTTAATGTTTTATTTGTTAAACATACATATTATGGGTGTGGTATTGGTTTCTTATCCTGTAATAGTGATATTTGTTCTACATTTTCTTACAATTTCATCATTATAAACATGTGAATATATTGATTGGGGACTGTGGGTATGATTCTATTAATTATAATAATTTTCCACGCCTCTGTATATTGAAAATATTTTTTTAGGTTTCTTAGAAGACATCATCAGCCATTATCACCATTCAAATATTTGGCATTAGAGATTTTATTGTGTAACAACCATATATTTTATTTTCGGTGCATTTATGGATATTCATGTAATTTACAAGAATTTTTTATGGTTTTTTTCTTATGTACATTAGGACATGGTGTATCTTGTGATTTGTTTACTATGTTTACTAGTCCTTATATTTTAGACGTCGATGACTCATATTTAGGATATTTTTAAACACTCACTGAATTTCTCCAACACAGGGCCTATTAGATGAATGAATTGGTGGTTTTTATTTATCTAATGTATTTTCATCCCATAGGGTGTATCATTAGAGGGATGAGGTTGTGATAGATTTTTATCATATATTTGGTTATAAGTTTTTATGGTGTTTGGAATTAAAAATTCTATGGGTTTATGGGTTGGTAAGGTAAAAATTTTATTTAATATTGGTGCAAGACACTGGACAAGGAATGCCAGTAATGACATGTAATTTTATCCCCCCCCCCACGATTTTTGAAAAGGAATATAATCCGAAAAAATTAATAAGTGACGTTATTCTAGAATAATATTAGTTTCATAAGAGGGGTACATGAAACATGATTGACTTGTGTGCCTCTTTTAATTTAATAGTTTTTCGAAAGATAAAAATTAAATAAATGAATCTTAATAAAATTATATAAAACCAGGATTTATAAATAATTGATTACCTTTCATATATAAATTTTGGTCATCATCCTTGCATATCATAGGTAGTGGATGTCAACAAGATGCTATAATTGATCACTATTGGGTTGATCAATTTGATAATTATGATCGATAGAGGAATGTGTTGTGCACATTTCATCAGTAGGGCTATGGGATATATTGATGTAACATCTCTAATATGGTTATATTGATCTTCTTTGAGCTATCTTGAAATCCATCTAATTGATCTATTCCCCAGAAGACTAACGGGACACATTATTAGTCATTTAGATGTATGGATCCACATGTTAGTGGTGTATGATGTTTCTTGTTGAGAGGAATGAGTATAAAGGTTCATTGGTTGAATTCTAGAATTAGTACTGAGAAGGGTTTTTTCATCAACCGTGAAGGTAATTAAGTGGTAAGAGCATATTTTTTTTAGTATGGGATTACATTTATGTAGCATCAATGAATGAGGTTAAAGGAACATTTTTTCTTCAGCTCAACTATATTTCAGGATGAATATTCCTATGTGTAATGTCATTAGGTGTCACTATATCCATATATTTAGTGTAAAATTACTTGTTTTATACTTCCCATGAATTTATTAGTTTTGAAAAATGTGAATATGTCCAATCATTTAAGCATAGGATAATGTTTATTGCAATTGTTAAAATAGTGGGTTTCCTTGAGTATCATAGTTTTTGTTAGAAGGTCTCCTGAATCTAGATCTTCTTGGTTTCAACTAGTAAGGATTAAACCTCATAATCTTCTATTTTGGCCTTATATGAATGATATATATAATGATTTCTATTGGGTTATTATTGAACAATTATTTATTATAGGAGTCATTCCCATCAGTATTATTAATGGAATTTAGTTCGTATATATTATTATAGTAGAGGTTTTATTGTTTATCATATACCTCAGCACCGTCCACTAGTAAGAATATATAAATGACAGGGGATGAATTTCTATGCTTCATCAACAAAAAATGAGGTAGAAAGAGGTATACCCCATGATATTTCTCAACATTAAAGACTACTACTTGAGTTTGGTTGACAATAGATAGGGATATGAGTTGGGTGTGACCATTAGAATGTGATAATTGGGAAATCACTAGATAAGATAGAGTTAATTTGAGGTTTGATAAATATGAATTCCACTATTGTTTTTACATTGTATGATTTAGTTTAATCTAAATAATATGTTTTTACCTCTCTATTATGGGCTCTGATGTAATACATATCGAGTCTTCATGTTCCCCTGATATTTATTATTACAGTCAAAGGGAAGACTACAATTTTTTTTCTTCGTTGTTCATTCTGATAATGGACCACATTAGTGGTTTGGGGATATGTTAACTATTAAGATCAAATTAAATGATATAGTCCCCTATATCGAATGCTAATACTATTTTCTTGATGTAATCTTCAACTTCTATAAGAGAAATGTGTACTCAGATGTAGAGGGTTTCCAGTTGATTTATTTCATGAGAGGATTTATCAAAGGAAAATATAATGTGTAGATTCACTCCATTATTTTTTATACGATTTGTCTTTGGAATTAGTTTTATTTGGATAAATGGATGCCCTTTTAGTTTCCAAGGTGTTTTGTTTCACATGTTTACAAATGTGGTTGTAATAAACCCCATCAAAATGATGTTCAGTTCATTATAGAATTCCATGCCAGTGATTCTAGGACATTGATGTCTATTTATTTAATGGTTCTTTCATAGTTGTAGAATATGACGATTTATATATAGGAAATGAATTGTAATGGTTTTATCCATCCTAGTGTTTCTTCAGGGGTCTATTATTTTTATTTACAAATAATGTTCATAATATTTTGAGGATGTTAATATACTACCATTGGTTTATTTAGGTGACTATTAAAAATTGTTACCCTCTTCTAATGTTTTATGATCTATTTGACTTGTTCAGGGGAGGTAGTTTTTTTATATTATCAATATGTGGCCTAGATATCACTATTTAATGGTAATGGATGGTTAAATCCCAACTATTTCAATCTTATATAAGTATTGGGAGATTGATTCCATGTTTATAACATGCACTTTCATTAATAATATATTTTTTAATATCTCTTCTCAATATGACTTCAATATGTGGTAGTGGAGGTACACAGAGTATTTAATTAGGAATATAGAATTTGGATCTCTAAAACCTATGTTGAGTGGAATGTTCTGGCTGATTCATTATATAGATATTTTTAAATGGATATTTTTTAAGAGACAGATATTCATAGAGGCAGATCAATATGTTTTTCCCTTAAAATATATGTGAGTGTGGATGATCAGGGTTGTTTATTTATTCATATGATAGTGAATTCTTATTTTATGTGTCATGAACTGTATTATCTATATGAAGACTCGGAAAATGTGTTGATGTCAAATAATTTTGTCTAGGGAGATTCTACAATGGGCTGGTAATGGGAAATATTGGAACCAGATGATTTTATATGGGGTGTTGTTAATTTCATATGTTATATGGAATGGAGTCCATAATGTGTTATATTTCATATAATTTTTCATACACCAAGGATAAATTATGATGTACCATGGATTGAGGAAATAATTTTTTTTGCTTTAGATGAAATAGGTTGAGGTGGAGTTTGCAAATCCATGCCTAATTTACCAATAAGTCAGAACTATGAATCTTGTTTGTAGGGTAATGCAGAAACCGTTCGATATTCCAAGTTGTATATGATATGAAATCATGGTATAATATTTTATTGGGTTACATTGAGTTTAAGGAGGTTTGGATTCTAAATAATTAATATCAGACTAGTTTTTGAAAAAAAATCTCTTTTTTATGATCAATTATTTTTTATCCACGAATTATCTATTGTGAAGGTATGTGTATGAGGTTTTTTAGTTTCATGGTGATCAACCATTTCATATCCGCATGCTCATTTTAGAATGTGAGTTTAGAGGGATATAATTTAATAACATAAATATTTATTTCACATTAATACACTAGTTATTATAGATAATTAAACATAATATAACATGGAATATCTAAGGATCTAGTTTATTGGGAATTAGGTACATTAAATAATAATTTAAAACATTAAAAACATCATCCTTATTGAAAACATCTGTAACCTTCTCGCACATAAAACGACATGGGATAACAAGGGGAAATATATAATAATGGTGTGAGCTGTAAATAATGGTAAGGGAATAGCCATGCCAAGAGGTAATACATGTTAGAAAATATTAATGTCATAGAGGAATAAAAGAAACAAAAATATTAATTCCAGATATAGTATGATACTCATAAAGGCAACCTAGGAAAGGTGAGAATAAGTTAAACTAGTGCATCAAAAATATTGGTCAATGGAATCCTTTAAGAAATAATTATGGAAAAATCCGTATAAAGAAATTTTGTTCACTCATTATCATAATAGAATGTCCCATCAGACTAAATATTTCCTAATCCATTTGAGCAGTATATAATTCGGGGTGTACCCATCACATTCATTTCACATTCCTGCAAAAGTATTCCACATTGATAATATAACACGGATTCATTCATAATCATATTTTATTCTAAGATCATGTAGTGTCTGGTACATAAATATCTGTCCCATGAAAATTATATATAAGTGTATTAAGGTGAACACCCTTTATAATAAATAGGTATTGTTTTTACTACACATTTTTTTCATGAAAAATCATCATGAAATTTCAGCAGCATAAAAATATCAGGTAAAAAAATATAATATGAATTGATGAGAGTGAAATGGGTGTATAACTTTTTTAAAATAAATTTTATGTAATGTGGAATTATTATTTAGTTTCCCGACATTGGGAATTGAAAATATAAGGCATGTGAAAATAATCACCCATTAATAAAGAGGATAGTGATAAGATCTCTAACTTGAGTGTGTGACTCCAAATGCTAGGAATGAGCTTATGGAGAGCATATGAGTGCTTTGGGATGGCCCTAATGTTGGAACCACATTGTGTATAAGGTTGTATTTGTTGTCAATAGTTGTCAATGATGATCAAAATGAAGGAGATCAAGAAGTAATTCAATGAAGTGGAGGAATGGAAATTCAGATGATTGTTGTACTGATCATAAGGTCAAAGAACATGTGTCAAAGGTGATGCATTGTTTACAACAATGAAGAATGTGAGGTATAATCCATCTAAGGATGATTAAAGAATAATGGAGTTTTGATACGGACAATGCAATTCCTCATTATTTCATGAGAACCATGGGTTTTGATGAATACCATGAAATTCGTCATGATTGCATTAGAACCATGCAAGTGACTTCTTGAAGAATTGAATCATATGTTTTCCATGAAGTAGATAATGACGGTTGAGGAAGAAGACAATATGCAAGGGATTGGAATTCTGAGATGGCTATTCACATCACATTGTCTCAGAAGATGATGATGCTAAAGCTGTTCCTTCAAAGAATACATATCATGATAGTGGAGTTTGTGATGAAATCAGAAGAGTTGGTGAAGGATACAGATCACCGAGAAGAAGTGTTTTTGATGTGATTGTGCTTGTTGACAAAGAAAACAAATGACATAAAAATTTGTTGACAAATGAGATTCCATGGTGGAATGTCGAGTTCAAGGGCTGTGGTTAATGATCTGTGTTTTATTCAAGAATGTTGACAAAGGAATGGATGATCTGGATGCGGTAGAAAAATATGAGATACAAGGTCGCGCTGTTTCCCAGTGTTTTCCATATTTTTGGGCCTGAAAATCGACAAATGGAGAAAAGTGGTTGTGGAAAAGAGACGTGTGTGCCGTGTAATTGAATGAGAGAGAACTTGCGCGCCATATGTTTTTGAGGGTCATAATAGAAAAATATGGATAATGGATAAGGGTCGCGAAAGTATTGGGTTGGTCGCGCAAGTGACCTACGCGCAGTGAAGAGACATGTGCTCCGGTGCCTAGGATGATTTGAAACTTGCGCACCTATTGATTTTCTGGATCAGAACCTCAAAATATGGTAAAGGAAAGAAGGTCGTGTAAGTATTGGTGTGGTTGCGCAAGTGATTAGGGCGACAGAGTCTTGGGCTGAGGGACCTGCGCGCCGAAACCTACGCGCTGAGGAAAGACTTGCATGCCCCCACACAGGGTATCCAAATGCCAAAAAATAGAGAAACACCCCTCCACATTTCCCACGATGTTCAAGACTTAGAGATTGTTTGAGCTCTCGTCGTGCATGTGGTTGAGCCGCGTAAGTGGTGAGTGGTCGCGCAAGTGGTTTGGAGAGGCTTGGGCGCCAGATCATAGAAGTTGCCCGCCAGTTGTTAGTTGCGCACCCAAGGTGGTTTGAGCGAGAAAGGAAGTGAGTCACGCAGGTTTGAAGTTGATGAAGGCAGTGTCGGGCTGGTGCTTTGGTGGCAAATGCGCGCCAGTTTAGACTTGCACACTGAAGAATTGTGCACCGTATTGGGACTTGTGCGCCGGGATTAGAGGAGACACTACTGGAAAAACGACCTATACCCACGGTTCAAAACCGTGGGTATAGCCCCCAAAACCGTGGGTATAGGCTATACCCACGGTTTTGGGAACCGTGGGCTGGAATGGCGTCGGGATAGGGGTCTTGACCTATACCCACGGTTTGGTAGAACCGTGGGTATAGGTGGTTCACACATGAAACCGCTGCTGTACAGCGTGGCATGGGGTTTTCCCACGGTTTGAAAACCGTGGGAAAAATTTATATTCAAAAAAAAAAGCTCAGCAGGTTTCGAACCCGCGCCATGGAGAACAAATACGCGCAGCAACTGACCAGCGGACCGACTGAGCTGTTATACTTTTATGTATATAATGATTATTCTATATTAATATATTAATACTGATGCGGTTATTAAAAAAAGGGAACCACCGGGTTTCGAACACGGGACCGGGAGGGAGAGAATACCGCGGCGAACCAACTAAGCTAGACCGATTTTGTTAATTTAAATATACAGTGTTATACTTATATTAATATTGTTGAAATATTTAAAATTACATCCTGCCGAGTTTCGAACACCGCACTTTCCAGAACTGAAAGACTAACTAAACCAACACACCTAGCGAATTTATGTTCATTAGTACCAGTATATGTGTAATTAAATTATTTACAACATTGTTCCCACGTAAAATTTATTTCGTCCCGCGCAATTTTTTTCCCATTCCCTCCACCCGCAATAATGCGGGAAACCTATACCCACGGTTTTGAAAACCGTGGGTATAGGTCTTTGAAAAAAATACCCCCTATACCCACGGTTTTTAAAAACCGTAGGTATAGGTTTCCAAAGCAATGCCTATACCCACGGTTTTGGAAAAACCGTGGGTATAGGTCTTCACCAAAAAAACTATACCCACGGATTGGTCCAAACCGTGGGTATAGGTTCCCATACTATACCTATACCCACGGTTCTGGAAAACCGTGGGTATAGGGGGGACCTATACCCACGGTTTTCTGAAAAACCGTGGGTATAGGCCCAATTTCCAGTAGTGAGAGTACCAGGTATTGTTGATGCACGCCCATCATTCTGGAGCTGTATGAAAGCTGTAATATTTCCGGATACCTTCGGTGCAAGGAGTGATTAAAGAGGAAGTATAAATGATACATGCATGATCTCATGCATACATGGAGAACTGATTCTGACGATGCCATGTAAGCGGAGCTTCATTTATTGAGCAATCACAAGATTGGTTTTGATTCAGGCATCCAAAGACAATAGGATCTAGTCCATTAGTCATTGCACTAAAGATTAAGGATTGAACTGAAAAGAGCATCATCTCTGAACCCTGATGCAAGAAAAGTCTCATGCTGAACAGGAGACAAAGAACATCATGTCTATATATATAAGATACATTCATGTCTATAAACTGAGTGAGACTTCACCAACGGCAGTGAGCCAGAGGGAGTCAACGGGAGTGACCCGAGGGACGCAGTGAGCTATCCCTGACCCTTTGTAAAGGCAGTGAGCCTGGGATAGAGTGACTGTTCCCAAACTTTTGTAATCCATAGCAAGTGACGTATATTGGAATTTGGTATGACCGACAACTTGTCGGTGTATGCTCCTTGGACGTAGCCCTTAGTGGGGAACCAAGTAATTTTTGTTGTGTCATCTCGTTTCATGTGAATGTTTTTTTGCTGATCATATCCATCATATAGGTTTAAGTAGTTCCTAACAATGTGGGAACAAGATCCACAACTTTAAAAAGAAAATGTTGACACCCTAATTCACCCCTCCCCTCTCTGGGTGTCCTGGGTTCCTACACCTAAATAGTGTAAGATATATTAAGTATGTTCCAAAATGATATTTATTGAAGATAAGTGGGATGTTTAATGGTTTTATATATGAAAAAGGATTGAATTTGTTCAATATGTATAAATCATTGGTTGTTGAATCAATATAGTAAAACAAAAAATAATGAATTGTCCAATGTTTTCCGATCATGGTATTTTCTATATGAGTGTTTTATTAATATTTTTATTATATAATAGTGAAAAAATAAAAAAATAATAACATTCATTATGTGGACGCGAGACATACTATTAATGAAATGATTTTAAAACATTTAAATTTATAAATGGTTTCGTAGGATTCATAATGGAATTATAAAAATATTAAAATAAAATTAAAATATAAATATTTTAAATAGAAACAAAAAATTGGGAATATATAAATTTTACATTATTTATTAATTTACTTATAGGTCATTATGATTCCATAATAAACCCCATATATTTATACGTTTTTTAATTTTAACCCTGACTTAAAACTATCTCAGAAAATTATGATATAATAAACATTGGATAATTTCAATGTAATGATTCCAAAAATAATCATCATTTATTAAAAATAATTCTCTAAATAGGTATATTTTTTTATTTTAACGTAATAATTTATATTTATTGAGAAATGGTTAAATTTTTTCAAAAATTTGTTTTGAACACTAATAAAAATTACATTTGACTTCATTAAATTTATATGATCATTTATATTTGGTAAAAACTATTTAATTTTAATATTATTGTTAAAAAAATTTTGTTATGAAAAAAAATTATCAATTCACCTAAATATATACGTTGATTAAACATGAATATTACCCAAAAATTACATTTTATATTTTATTGAATAAAAAATAATTTATAAATTAATAAATAATAGGATTAAAATGTATTCATTATTATAAATAGTTATTTTAATAAGACCTAATTATTTCCCATTAATACACAAGGAAACTAACTAAGAGTAAGGTTTCTGATGGTGATACTTTCATGGGGTTTTTGGTGAATTTGTTTTGGGAGAGATCATGATGAGCTGCAACTTCTCTCATAAATGGGTTCTCTCGTGCTTATGTTCTTAGATAGGAACAAGGGATTGATTAATGAAAAATCCCAGTGATTCTATACCCATATGATGATTCAATAAATCAGATTGATAGGGCATTATCCTAATATTTCAGTCAATCACTTCTATTTCTTATTTCAATTGTATTTTCTATGACACTATCAATATATGGATCATGGTATTCAGTTTTTAGTTTATATTATCGGTGATAATGATAACTCCTGCTATCTTACAATATATAAGATAAAAAAATAAGTGTATTTTTTTCAATAACCATATAAAAAAATTATACATTAAATTAACTAATAAGTGTAATTTTAATTTGTAATATTTTGGGTTATTACAATCTTCCCAGCATTAAAAATTTCACTATAGAAATTTTATTTTTCACTCTAAAATATATGAGGGTAACATTATTTCATCACCTCCTCTAGAGACTACATTATATCAAAGAACATTTTTTTCTCCGCAATAGATTTACAAGGTTCACCGTTATATTTAAGAGGAAATTTTCTCTATGATAAATTCACCAGTGGTTCGTTATAGAGTTTATCAATATGTAATTGTACCACTTCTATATTGTGTACATTGAATACACCATGTACATGAGATAGTGTTTTTTGGGCGGTTGTTCTAGTAGATAGAACACCACTCAAATGTTATCAAGGATATCAAAAGTGGTGATGTAACTTGTAAAAATATTTCATTATTGCAAAATCTCATTACATTCATCCATGTATATGTGTGGATGAATACCATGTCTCCAACATCAAACTCAATGTATTTTCAATGATTGTATGCATAGCCCTTTTGTCGACACTTAGTATCCTTGATCAGTTTTTGAATGGTAAAAACCTTTTCCAAAATTTCATTGACCGTTTCACAACGTAGATGTTTTAATTCCCTATTTAACCCCTTTATAAAGGTGTTTTTAACCCTTTCCCAGAAAAATCATAATAGGGAGATATTTTGATGCTCGAGTGGAAACTATTCTTGTAAGTGAACTCAAACATTGGTTACTGTTGGACCCATAGTCCATTAAAGTATATGGAACATGATATCAACATTTAATCATGTTTCTAAATAGTAAACATATAATTAAAATAGTTTTTAGGATGATAAGACATAAATATGTTCATTTTAGTATTTATAGACTTCTAGAGACTTTTCGAGAACCTACCGGTGCATCTCCGGTCTTAATCAGATAAAATATTTAATGGTACTCCATGAAACCATACCACTTATTGGATGTATTTATGTGAATATTTATCTAGATAGATGCCATATACCATTGATTAAAAGTTATTTGTGTTTGTAATATGATCTACAACAACCCATATATCACTATTTCTTCGTGATGTCTTCGTAAGTCTATTCAAAAAGTATATGTGATGTTTTATAATTTATATTTTGGTATGGGTATTGGTTTTTCCATACGATTACATTTTTTTTATATTAGCCTTCACGTGATAACACACCAAGAACATAGATATATATTCTACAATATCTTTCTTCATATTTTCCAACCAATATTTTTTTTTGGGATCAAAATACATCTTCTTATTTATATGATGGAAAAATATTTAGAGTTATGTGAATCATCTAATATCTCCATTATTAGTATAGGATTTTATGTTACATATAGTAGGGAAATAAATATTAAAACTCCATCTTCATTAATAATATACTGTGAGGATTTCCATTTTTTTATAGTTTCCATATTCTTCTGAATTCCCAGATTAATACTTTAGCCATCCTTCATTATCTCTAAAAGAGGAGATTCAGAATTCATTTTAGAATTGAATAATGATGATATTTTATTTATTATTCCAATGTTAATTTTTTTAAATATAACACAATCATACCCATCTATGTTTGCAAGACTCATTTAATTAACAGATCTCTTATACATAGATAATGTTCCACTTTATTCACTTTATCATGATGTTAGAGAATTCAGTAGTCATAGCCCATGATCTACGCTAACAATGTTAATTTGAAAATATTTTTCTATTTATATGATAGTATATACTTGATTCTTTTTTTGAACCATATATATTTCACACATCTCTCAAATAAGATCATATCTCTATATTTCCAATTTCAAGACCACTATGTCCAACTCTAGATTAGGCATTGTGTATTTTTTGTCATGACCATTAAAATTCCATGAATCATAAGACAACACATTTTTATTTTTCATTCACACATTGCCCAATCAATTTTTGGAAGAATCACTGAATACTATCAAATATTCTCCACTTGTGTGTACTATAAGCATATGTTCAGTCATAAGTCTCTTTTTCACCTCCTTGAATAACTCTTCTCATCAATCATTCCAATAAAACAGTACTCCCTTTTTAGTTATCTTGGTAAGAGGGTTTTAAAACCATGATAAATTTATCACAACGTGCTGATAATACCTGGCTAATGGAATAAAAGAATGAATATCTATCAAATATGGGGGTGTTATCCATCTTGGAATTGCATATTTTTTAAGGGTCCATTAATATCCCATTTCATGTTGTAATATTCTTCATGATAGATACTTCCTTCAACCAGAACATAGGTTCATTGTACATGGAATAATGATTCTTCATTCATAGGGTATTTTTCATTGTCGTGAGATGCTTTTTCATGGTTTTTGAGTATATAAAAATATCATCCCAAAAGACTAAAAAATAAATTTACCATGTTAATACTTAAATACTCTATCCATCAAGTCTATAATGTTTTCTAGAGTATTAGTGAGTCTAAATGGAATGACAATGAACTCATAGGGGAAGCACCTTGTATGAAAATTTTTCATATAGATATCTTTCTTCTACACCATAACATGATAATATCTAGATAGAGGATCTACAATAGGGATGTATTGTTCTCCAAATATCTGATAAAAAACATCAATCCATGAATGAGGATACTTGTTCTATATCATGGTCTTGTGGAGTACATGATAATCTATACAAATGTATATTTACCCACATTAATCATAGAAAATTTTACTGGTGCACCCCATGGTGCAGAACATGGGCATATAATTACATTTTTCATATTCTAAAATAGTTATCTCTCCAGCTCTTATGTTCCACAACATCCATTCTATAGGGGGTCATGGATAATAGAAATGCCCCAGGTATTACCATTGAGGAAATTTCAACCTTTCAGCTAGGATAAACACTTGAAAATTCATTGGGAAATTCATCCTCATATTCCCTCATAATGGAAATTTATTCAAGGATGATTCTTTCCTTATAATCAATCATTTGAGCTTGATATGCTTTCTCAAAAAAAAATATCCATTGTTGAGCTGTTGGTGGTAAACAAGATTCATCCTATTCCTTGAAATTGTATACAATCAGATAATGATTTCCAAAATGGATGTTGATTTTCTTATCACTATTTTTTTTGTTAGAATTATATATGGAATTACAATTTATGCCAAAATACATCATAAAATTACATCAATGTGAGAATGAAATGGTTCATTGGGAATTTTAGCCCAAACATTTTGATAAAGGGGGGTTTATATAATTATGATAAAATAATTTCCCCAGTTTTCGTTTTCACTAAATACTCTACCTCCATACTTTGTGGTGGGTTTTTAATTGTTCTTCTATGTTTTCAAGATATGAAGGAACGATTAGAACAAAAAAAAATTATATTTTCTAATCCAAAATGAATAAATAGAGTACATATCACCACGTCATTTTTGGGATCCACCTTTGTTTTTGGAAAGTTATTAGCTCTCTATTAATTCCATGGTGGCTGTTGGTTGCCTCCAAAAACCTGTTTTCCTAGTGTACTAGTATGTATTGTTCTATAGTTCCTTGTATTCCAATAAATTAACAATTCAATAATGTATGACAAGAGAATTATGTTGCTATATTTCATTAGTGAGTTTCTCCTATTATTAATAGTTTTTATGGTTCCCTACCATCGAAATCCTAATGAATTTCGGTATCCCTTATATGAAATTTACACGGTTTATCTTTATTAAACCCCAATAAGTGGGATGTTAAAATTTCCTAGCACTGTTATATTTTTTACACGAGAAACCAGAATTAAAATATACTTTCTACTTCTTATCCATGTGATACCGTTGAGATTTTTTGAGCTCCATTTCATCTTCGAGGTATATCAGACAATTTCCTCATAGCTGTCAATGTCTCAGATAACTATGTACTTTCATAGACAAGGTTTTAGCCCACCAAAATAATCTATCAATATTATATTTATGGAGATGAAAAATATACAAGGGGTATCATGAAATTATTATAATGTTTTCCACTTATTTCCAAATATATTCACAATATTTTCTCATGAGGTAATGTAATTATCATTTCATTTCATGTCATAGGGTTCATGGAAAATATTTAATCAAAAAAATTTTCTAGAATGTCTTTAACCACATTGATTTTATGTCTTCCATGGGATTTGTATTGTAAATCAATGTTCAAAAATAACCAGCTTCTCTCTCTAAATGAACAAACATAAGTATAAACTTATCTTTAAAAAAAAAATTATTGATAGATAATATCATCAAAATAGTGTTGATACATTGTTCTATTATTATAGGAGTATATAATAATTTGAAATTAAATGACCATTTTTATATACATGAATCAATTATAGATTTTTCTCTCTTAGAGAGATTTGAATACTCCTCCTAATCCAGGTTTCTATTCAAAACCTATGATATCAAAGAGATTGTGATCATAATTTTAATGATCTTTTTTCTCACATGGTTTGGAATCTTATTTGGGAGGTTATCTCAATTCCCTTCACACTCATTGTTTACCTGATTCCACATTTATCCATTCATTGGATAAAATAAATATAAAATCATGGATTCATATTTTTAAATAATTAAACACATAAATATAAATTTATTTACATTAAAAATGATAACATGTAACATACAATTATTTCCTTAAAATATTAATTTATTGGATTTAATAATTGATATCCATGCACTATTTTTCCAAATACATTCATGTGGGAAATTTTTTTCCCTTAAGAGTGGGTTTTAATGATAATATGATTTTACCAAAGCATGTCCTCATGGAGTGTCAAACCATGTGTGTAGTAAGGACAGTTGACATGTATCAGGTTACAATAAGTTAGGATTGATTCGCCTTGTCAGAGTAGTAACCTCTAGGTACATTGGTTCTAGAACAATGTCAATTGGTAGTATGCATACAATACATTATTTTCAAGATAAAATAGTTACACTATACATACCAAAATTTAGGGATTTTTCTTATACATAGTCGTATCAGTAAGGAATTCTATTTAGATTTCTAATCCTAATCCCAAGTACCAACTTCATCTTATTATCGGTGTTAAAACATGTAACTGGTCCATTAATTAATTATGTTTTAGTTAATATATTTATGTCACATGAGGAATGTCCAATATTTACATCACATCATGATAGAAATAGTGAAGGTTCCATGATATAATAATGTAAATTATATTGATCATAATAATGTATGGGTTCCAATGTAAAAACAAAAGAAACCAAGATATAAAGGGTCTCCAACTCAGTAGTAATTTGTTTTTATAAATGGGGTAAGATTGTAATCCATTGAGAATCTTCCAAGGCATTTCACACTAGTTTGATCATGTTGATTCTATGGAATTTAATCAAGGTGAAATGGGATAAGCTATGTCCAACCCCACAAATACGAAAAATAAACTACATATCCATAGAATATGTGATCTATTCAAGGAGTGTATCTGTTGAATATTTATATGACATATAATGGATCATATGGTTTCATAATAGCCATCTATCGATTGATGAGGTTCACGATCCATGGGGGGTCTTAACCAATACAATCAACATCCTTGAATGAAAATTGAATCCTTGAGTGATTATAGAATTCCATTAGGAATCATAGGGCTAACTCAAGTATGACCCTTAATATAATGATTTCATGTACCACATATTATTAGGAACCATTAATTTAATTAATAAAATAAATTATCCCAAGTGAAGTTTATTTCATTTAATAAGTTCATGTAGTTAATGGATTACCATTCATTAGTGTCAAAAGACTCTATATGCAATTTTCACATTAGTTTATTTAAGACATTCTAATTTGACATGGTTTATTCTGATTACATACATCATGAGAGGAAAGGTGTGCTATGACATGCAACCAACTATTAAATTTAATTTACTAAGACATGTAATATTTTGATCATATACATTTCAAAGAACCATTTAACATTTATTAAACAAGTAGAAGAACTTACCGTAGGAGGGTCAAGTAGAAACAACATGGTCCAACCCATTCATCTATTCCCAATTAAACAATTCATTATCAATTAAATAATGGAATTATTACCATATTTATGGTCGTTTTTAAGGCACACCTAGATGGTGGAACAATTTTTCAAAATAGGAAAACTCAAAATGTGCCATAACAACTTACTTGGGGTGGTTAACATTTTGGACGTAACAACCAAAACAAATGTACGTATATGGAATGTTTTATAAAATATGGTCTAATGGCTATATTTATGATATATAATTTGAACAAATAGATCCCTCTGAAATCACCGTAATGAAAAAAAAATTATAATGTGATGAAATTTAAAGAAAGAGTTATAAAACACCTACCTCATACTAATTTTAATCTCATTTAAAGTATCTGTCTTTAATTTGGCATGAATTGGGGAAGAGACAATTTTCTGATATATACCTCCCATGGATAGGTTTAATAATATATTTTTTAAATTTAAATGAAATATTTTCCATAATTTTACATCTATAAATATAATATCACATATTTAATATTCTATTTCCATTCAATGTTTTCTAGGATAACGTCGCTCATGTGTTTGAAAAACTACCTCCTCATGAAGTGATGTGATTTGTTCCCATTATGGATTTATATTTATGGTAAAAGATATTATATTAATAATGATATTACTTATATATGAAAGCTAATTAATTTTTAAAGGATAAGAATTAGTTACTTCTCCTCTTTTATATCAGTCAAAATATGGAAACATTATGCATGAGTATGTGTGGCCTACCATATCCAAAAATGGTGGGATTCATCATTCAACATCAATGTTTTGTCAATGAATATAAATATGTATGTAGTTAAAATATATGATATTAATTTAATATTTACAACTCTTGATATAATTTAATGATGATAAAATTACAAGAACCAAAACTACTGAAAAATACATTCATTAATAATGAAAACATTTACACGTAGATTTAACAATTTAATGAAGAAAATATTAATTAAAGGAAGTTAAAATGTTTTAAGAGGATAATATATGATATTATAATTTTAAAGGATTCTTAATAGATAATAAATAATAAAATGTTTAAATAATAATAGGGTTTAATTTTTATAAATAAAGTCATTATTCAAGTGGTAAGGGATTTCAATTCTCTAGTTTGATTTTGGGATAGAGATGAAAATTTAGAATTAATTTCAATTGAGATGTGTGAATACATCACCTTATAATTTTTATATCATAAATACACACCTATTAAGGATAAAAAATGTATCACTTGATATTGTCATTTATTTTTTGTTATAATTCAAATGAATATTAAAGTGGTAAGGCATTTCCATCTCAATTTTTTACATCTCTGAGACACATTTCATACTCTCAATGTGTTTATTATATTATGGTGTATATAATATCCATGAATATATATCATATTTAATTTCATGAATAATATGGGTATTTACATATCAATTTGAGGATCTCAATTTCAAAGGGTTAATAGTACAAAAGTTAGTAAATCATTAGAGTATTTTTTTTCCTCATATTGATTTCCTTGAGACATACGTTATGTTATAAAATAGTAATTATTTATAAAGTGTATATATAGACCATTTGACCTATAATTTCATTAAATTATTTATAATCATGATATTTTAGTTTTTAAATAATTTTATTCATTCAATTGGATTTCAATTTATAGTTCTTATTGTTGTAAGCATTTTATGACACAATATATATGTTAGAAAAGATTTTTTAGAACTATGTTTACATGGATAAAATATTATGATCGATTTTTCATGATACTCAAAACTATTATTTTCCTCTAGATATGGAATTAAAATATATATATTCTTTATTTTACTTTAACTATGTACATGATAGTTCAATGAAATGATTTTAAGAAATATCATATTTATCTCTCTCTTTGGTTGAAAGCACCTTTCTCTTCTGAAACCATTTTTTCTAAAAATGACTATAACATTCAAAAAAAAATTTAATGATATTTGAACCCCTTATTTTATTTTAATAAAATAAATTTAATAGAATAATCATATAATTTTCTAAAAATTAATTTTTTTTACTTTTCTGAAAATAGAAAAGAAAAAGTGATTTAAATGTATGAATTGCTAACAAATTTTATAGTTATCATGACTATTATGTTCATTAAATATAACATTATAACTATTATGTTTCATATTAAATTTAACTTAATTTCAACATCTTGTATTTTTAATGATGTAGAGGAAAAAAATTCCTCTAAAATTTTTTAAATTTATTTTTATACTTTCTTTTATATATTTTTGATGGTATTTTAGAAGATATATATTTTGGAAATGTTTTTTGTTATAAAAAATTATTTTTATTTATTTTTTATTTTCCTTTCTAAAATTTACAGTTCATATTTCAATGTCATTTTCCATCTAAGATAATAATTTCTTCTTTTACTTATATATTACAAGGGATATGATGCAGGGAAACTATTCATATTCATTTTCTATATTTTTTATAATGAAAATATATTTATGAAACCCATTTCAATTCCAAAAGTTATAACATAAAAAATTTATTATTAAATACCCTTTTGATAGGGTTGATTCTTTGATAAAAGGATGAGATGATTGTGAATGCTATTACATTTAAATAAGTACTTTTATTATGAAATGTTTTTAATTTCCATTTCATTTCATGATTTATGATATCATAAACATTTAATGTTATTCAGTCCCAAAAATTTACGATTTTTATTATATGGTGGTGGTAAAATTATAATAAAGGACATTTTTTATGTTATAACCATGACAATTTGGAACAATATCACCCTCCAATGCCTTGTTTAATGATTAATATTATATGAGATCAAATGGATCATAAGAGGTTATCTAAATCCTAAAAGAGGGAACAAATGTTGTTATTCTAAGCCCGAAAGATAGTATATGGGAGGTCATCCCAATACTAAAATAGGATAAATGGCTGGATATCCTTAACTCAATGTAGGTACACTAGTTGCTAGCCTAATCCAAACTTGTTTTGAATTTCATGGTGGGATTCCATTACATAATATTTTCCCCAATTATTTTTATTACAAAATTCCATCTTTTGGGATGATGTTTTTCTCTTATGGCCCATGTACTTTTATTACCTTATTAATCAATTCATATACACATCCAATGTGAATTCCATGACTCATGTTATTGATATTTAACATGTACAATTTGGTTTTGAAATTTAATGTTATTTTTCTCATACACAGATGATCATGTAATGATTATGTTTCTCTGTTGCTTAAACATATTGAACATATTACCTTACTCATTCATATGTTTCCTTTCATAAGGATATGAATAATGGTTTTTATATCAGATCAAATAGGGGGATGATCTTTATGTGATTTATTGAACATCATTAATGTATTATTAATATTAGGTTCCATGATTCAAAAGGGACCAAACTATTGTTGTCCATAAGAATATGTTTATGTAATATAATGAATATTCATTTAAACAGATTTCATATATAGGTATTATATAAATTTCTTTCATGAGATGGAATCAGAATAATTTTTTTGTTAATCATTGTAAATTAGGATTTGAAAACAGTATTGATATCCCCATGGATAGTTTAAAGGAAATATCATTAAATGTCTCTATGTATAAGATTATGTATGATTTAAATTATATAGAAACAACCTAGAATATAAGTAATCATTATATAGAGTGTTTTTCGTGTAATAAAATCCCAATATAGATAAAAAATGATGGTGTGGCTTAGAAATATATATATCTATGGGTAATAACTCAAAAAGGTTGAATTGTACTATATCCATCCATCACCTTGTGCATGCAAGCAATCCTTGAAACACATGTAGATTAACACATAAGTGGATAATCATTAAATGTTCAAAAAATCTTTACAATCCATCATGATTTATTTTAATAGATGATGAATATGAATGGCCTATCATAAAAATATGTATTCATTTATTTAAATTAATGTTTCATTATTTAGACATCTTATAATTGAATATAATTGAATGTGTGATTATAAACTAATATTATTTTTATTAAAACAATGATTTTTTAGTTAATTGGAATATGTAGAAGTATATATGATAATATTGAATGTGATGGAAATTTTACTACTCAGAATCCTAATTGGACAGTGAGTTGAGTTAATTCTATTTTTATGTTTCTAATCAGTTATCATTGTACAATAATAAAATTGGGCACCTTAAGTGACTCTTAGATGCACTAGTGAATATAAGGATATTGTTTTTTGAGAGTTCAGGTAATATAGACCATTAATGAAATATTAGTAAGTTCAATATATGTTGACAATATGGGAAGAGGCACTCAAGGGAATATTTTAGTGAGACGTGATGATGATTAAAGCTTATAAAATAAGGAAAGAAAATAATGATATTTATATGGAAAAACATTAATGTTCTGTTTATGAAATGCATAGGAACAATTCTATCCTTAATAAATCATAAATTGGTTATTTTTTCAGGTGGGGAAAGTATGATACTAATGAAAATAAGTGTTTTGATGGGAAAACTCATGTGGAGAATCAAAAATGTTTTATGAGTAACACATTTTCAATGGATGAAGAAGAGAAAAAAATGATATATGAAAGGTATTTATTAAGTAATAAGATATTAAGTCATAGATAATGGTTGGAGAATGAAATGGAATGATTTTTGGGTTTATATATTTGAATTCTATATGTTTGAAATGTATATATGTTTTTTATTATAAGTTTTTCAATAATGATTCTATAGAATATGTGGGTTGATGTTCGTGATATTGAAAAATAATTTAATGAAAAGGTTATAATTAATGGAAAATGAATGAATTAAAGAAATATATCCATTAACAAATATTTAGGGTTGAGGTAATGATGTTGGGATAAAGATTTTGTGGATATAAATATTAAAATTTGAGATTGAAGATGAACTTTGAAATGATTATTTATTTTTTCAAAAGGTGTTCGATTCAATAATCTATACAGTTTACCAATTTTTCTATTTATGTAATATATAAAATAATGTTTGTTATATGGTAGTAAGAAGTAATAATATATATTTTAAATATGATTTTTTGGTAATTTAGGTCATTAACATGTTTCAAGAGTATACATTTTGAAGATATTCTGATGTTCGGTATGTTAAAACCAGGATACACTTTTTATATATAGGTGATAAAAGATAAGTTAATTTTGAAAATTTAGTGCCTTAATTTATAATGTTTTAGATTTTAACCATTTATAAGGGTTATATGTTTAACCATTTAGGAAGTGATTTATGTTTAAATTTAGTTGAAGTTTTATAGATTAGTGTATGTCAACACCTGAAAAATATTTACGCATATTCGATGTAGTGCCCTGACCCTAATTACCCATAGTCAGTGCATTATTTCATATCCTCGGCATGATCACAAGAGATCATTTCTATTATGACTGATTAGTTAGTAAGCTTGGAAGTACTATATACATACATAAGATTAAAATTACAACATGAAATAAAGAAAAAAAATATTTTGTTCCCTTTGAATAAACTCATATCCCTTTGTATATTCTTCCAGGTTAATCATGATATAATTATTCACATCCGGTCAATAATAAAACATATAATGGGGTGAGCTCATATGCTCAGTAAGGATAAAAATATAGCTAAAACTTTCATAAATAAACATAAATATGTTAGGAAATGTATAGGACTAAAACAAAAGCCTTTTAAAATTAATCTTTAGCATAATATGGAAAATATAAATCAAATAATTTATTTTACTTATTTACAAGGATATTCAACTGATCGAATAATCACATTTAATATCAATAGCTAATTTTATAACGATGGAATGCATAATGTCGGACATCATAACCACATAGTCAAAGGCTTGTGCGATGACTAAAAATATGATTTTGTCAAGGCCTTTTTGCAAGACACTAGTTTGTCTAATGAAACCAACCTATGCATCAAGGAAATATATCGGGATCCACCCATCACTTACTAAGTCTAATGAATTTATCATTTTAAATGTTGAAACATAATCTAAACATTTGTGTAAGAATTATCATACGAAATGAAAATATTTTAACCACAAAACATAAATGATATAAAAATAGCACATCCATCGTCAAACAAAACTCATTAAATACAATATTGAAGATTGTATAATAATAAATCATCCAAAATCATGAATAATGAAGGATATTGCAATAGATGAAAATAATCAGTAAAACTATTTGATAGAAATATCCTCTTTTTTGTGAAAATATTTAACATTCTCACTATTTATCAAGAAGGTGTTAAAAAAAATTTGGAATTAAAGTGTCCCATACCACATTGAATCATTTAAAAGGAATTTAATTTTTAAAACATTCATGTCCATATAAATAAATCCTTAATACCATTTTTAAAACATGGATATTAATGAGAAAGATTTAGAAGAATAAATCTTTAAAACATTTAAAATGATACTTTTGTTGGAGGTCTTAACCAAATGATAGATGATTGAATACAAATAATTCAGTTGATCAAAACATTATTATATCATGATAAAAAGGGATTCATGATATACTTTTTCAAAGTATAGTATACACACAATATATAAGTGAATTGGTGCATAATAACAAAGAAGTCTTAGTAGAGTGTAAATTGAGATGAAATCCCTTATAAAGGATATATCCTTAGGTTAAGGATAAATAAATGAAATAATTATGTTGGACAAATATAAATAAACTTAATATGATTGGATATTCAGTGTAAATCAATCAGAGGACATTCACACAAATTCTCGTAAAAACAACACCAATGACTTTGATGTTTAACTCAATGAATAGAAATTGAGTTAAGATTACTCTTATCATGTTCATATAGATGACATGAGAATTTATCAATGGAGTGATTATGTGTATCAAAATTATATCCTCATAAAGGGGAGTGGAAATTACTACAAAAATAAATAAATAGTGATTTCACACATAATCGCGTATTAAAATAATCAAAAATGTTTGTGTAAAACTGAATGAGTGGAAATCGAAATTTGTAATTCCCTTACCGATTTGGTAACTTATGAAACATACACCCATGAATGATCATACAATTAAGATAAAAATATCCATAAATTAAAATATATTACACAAGGAATACAATCATGGGTAGTATACACACTATACAAAATGAAATAGTGGAAATATAGCATGAATCTCGTGAGAATAAGAAGTGAGTTGAAAAACTCATACCTTGTAATTTTTACTTATTTGAGTGTACATTAACATCCTTTATAATGGTGAAATAATAGTTATTAAATTATAAAATAATTATAGACATAAATATGATATCATATATGATCTTTTAACATTGTTTTGTTAATAATATTTTAGTAAAATCATTGTTTTTGGGGTTAAATAATTCATTTTTATTTAAATGTTGTCATATGTAAGTCATGTTGGTAATGGATAGGATGTATTTTAATCATGTAAATACTGATATTATGTTCCTAAACATTATTTTTTAATCATAAAATGATATTTATTCTTAAATGGTACGATGGAGACTGAATCTCATCGCGTTCGTGGAGACGGTAATCTGTACGTACACACGAGCGAAAATACCATTCTATTTATGGTGAAATCATATGAAATTGGATATTATATCATATATATAGAATCATTACCATGTTATATTTATTAATTTCATCAATTATATGCATTATTATACCCATCCAAATTATTAACTGTTGAATAAAAAACTACAACTCCACGTGAAGATGGTAAGCCATACATACACACGTTTGAAGACTTTCTCATTCATAGGATGGATAGAATAATGAATATAGTTTTAATATATTTAAAATGAAATAATTGTATGTCTAAGGTATAGGAGTTATTATTTTTAAATTGAAGTAGAAAATAATGGGGAAGTGGAAGACTAAAAGAACATTGAAAGAGGTGATGAAATAATTACCTCTTCTTCCGTTGCTTCTAATTGATTTGATCAAAAGGGCACATTAGGTTGGATTTATAACCAAATTAAGGCCTCCTATATAAATTAAGTTTAGTTGGGAGGATATTTTAGTAGGTTTTTAATGATACAAATGGATTTTGAGGTGTGATTTTGTGTGATAGGGATGTACCATTTTATAAGAGAGGTGAGGGCCACTTTAGGAAACCCTTGAAATATTATATTATTAAACAATCATATTCGGTTTATAATTTATCTAAAAGAATTTATTTTTAGGCATGTGGGTTCGGACAACAACCCATCATCCAATATGTTTTAGACATTTTTAGTTCGCCTCTTAACTTTATTTTTTAGATTTAACTCTTTGTTAAATAGTTTGACATTTAATATGTCTACTTGTATTTTTATATTATATGATTAATAAACATACTATAAAATTTCAAAAGAACCCCAAATAGTTCATAAATTCTATATATATTATTATATAAGTATTTTCTATGAACCATATATTTTCAGAACTATTATATCATATTAAAATATTGTATTTGTTTTAAACACTCATTTATGTCAATTTTGACATTACATAGTATTTGGTTATTGTGAATGTCATTGCAATAATATTTCATCGATAAAAATAAATTTAATCAACTCTAACATTTAATAATAACCTAGAAAATTATGGTAATAGATAAAAAGTCTCAATTTACTTTTATTTTAATATTTATAATTTCAATTATTTTAATATTTCATTAATAAGGTAATTGTTGCATCCTCATTGTGTCATAAATAAATTTAATTATTTAATGACTAAAAATTATAAAGAAAATACCATGATGTATGAAATCTTTTTATATTTATAATTAATATTCCTAGTTGAAATTATCTTATGTATAGCCTTATATTATAATATTTTTAGTTATTAAAATTGGAATTTAACATTTTTAACTCTTCTTTAAATAAAATAATAATAAATGTCTTCATCTAATAAAATTTGACCAAAAGGATCATATTTTAGGGCTATATTTTATTTTGGTAAAAATACACTTATCCAATAGAATTATTACAGGTGTTAGGGTAAACATAATAACATTTTTAATTTTATTTACATTATTTACTTTAAACCATGGTGAATAAAATTCAAAAGTAACTATTCACCAAAAAATATTTCCATCTTATTGATCCACATTTTAATTAATGATCTCAACTGTGTCTCTTGGATTTTTTAAATTCAATTCACAAAATCGGTAAAATTATGTTTGATGCAATTTTTCTAACATGCCTAGAAGGTGGGTAATAGATGTTAAAAATTGGAATAAAATTTTATACATGTAATTTTATTATAAAAAGACTACAATGGATTACATTAAACTAATATAGGTATTATATTTCAATTTTTATATAAAATAAATTTAAATAAAATAAATAATAATATAAATAAAAAGTCAGTTTTTAATCTATAACATTGTGTTTTTTACTAATTTATAAAAAATAAATTTTTTCATAAAATTACCAAAAATTTACCCTAAGATAATTTTTATATTCCAAATCCAAAAATGATGTCTATTTTAACAAATTTAAAACATATAAGTTTAATTAATTAATATAAAATTATTTCTCGTTGTCAAAACTAGAAAGCTGGTTTTTGAGTAGAAAAAACTATCAAAAGATTGGTATGTGTTTATGTCTGGTTTAAAAGTTAAATTATTTACAATGACCTATATTTTATTAAATGATAAAAATTAAACCTAATTATACTTTTAAACCATTGAAAATTATAATTTAACACTATATATTTTTTCGATTTAAAAATTTGTTTTCAATTAAAATTTAGCATCATTCAGTAGTCATCAAAATAAGAATGTTTTCAGAAAAACACAAAAAAATTATCCAATCTAAATTTTTATGGTCATGATTTAAAAAAAATTAATTTCATCAAATTTAATATATAAAAGTGTAAAATATTGGATTCAAAAAGGTTTCGACATTAAAAGGGGACAAAACACAATTTCTGGAAAAATACATCATCTATCTGAAAAATTGAAATTGTCCTTATATTTTATCTAAGAAACATAGAAGATGAATATTAAAATTAAATAGTATATATATATAATTTTAAATTTGGTTATTACTATTCACAACAGCTTTCTATATTGCTAGTTTGATAGGTCGTGGTGCGCTTGAACTCGCTGTGACATACATCACATGATATTATGTTATTCAAAGTGATGTGCATCGTGGAATCATGAGGTGTTATGTTCATCCCTCCATCATTAAATGTATTCCTCACAATTTCAAATTGTTATTTGGAAATAAAAGGTTAAAAAATAGAAAATTCCTTTGTGTTAAAGCCACATCAGAAATAGAATTAATAAAATTTAGTATTAATAAGTGGGAAAGGGAAATGAAAAAGTCTCCACCAAATTTGGATTTCAAACAGTAGAACATTGGTGGCCATTATAATTGGGGGAAAAACATAAATATTTATAGGCTGAGATTGAGGTCATCAATAAAAAATAATTGAAAGAAAAATTGAGGGCCTCAATGCCATAAATCTATGATTAAAAACATAAGGTATTAGGATAAAATATTTTTGGTTTTATGATACTTTCTCTAAGGATTATGAATTAATTTATTTATAGAATAAGAAATAAAATACGTGATAAGTAGAGTTCAATACATTTACTAATTACTATCACAAACTCATCATTAACTCCAAAAGAAGATTATTCAAGATGACATGGTCACACTTGAAGCGTTGAAATCATCATTTATTGAATATTATAATCAAAAAAGGATGTACTATATATTTTTCTTGTCTTTAGAGATTTTACAAAACCAAAATGGTTAATACATGATCTAATGATCCCAAAATAAGATTATTCTATAGAGAAATAAATACTAATTATAATTTCTTAAATTTAACCAACAATCACAAATTTCAATAAATACCATTCAATAAAAAATTTCCTTAAAATCCTTCAATATAATCCAAACTATGATTGAAACCCAAAACTCAAAAACATTGATTACATAGTCTTCAACATTAAATTGTATCTCCAAAAAACATCAATAACTCTTAAAGTCACATATATAAAAGTAAATAACCTAGTCACATATTTTCTATGATAGGTTAACCAATTTTATAAATCACCCAAATCGCAATAAATCCACAATAAAAACATTGATAAAAAATACACTTTTACTCTACAAATAAAATCTCATAGTATTCTATTTCTTATAAGCATATATTGGTCCCAACAGAGCAAATGTCTTCCAAAATAACATTTATCACTTAATCACCAAATCAGTTTCCTATACTAAGGATATCCATTTGAAAAAAATAAGATCTCAAATAAACTTAGTATTGCTTAATAAAATCATTTAACTGAAAATAATTAGTCACACTAACTAGGGACATCACGTAGTTCAGTGGAAAGAATCAAATCCAAGTTGCACTTTGGTTGTGGGGTCAATTCTCGTAGCTTTCTCTGATGCGACAGGTCGTCACATAGTCTGTATGTTGTCATTTTTCAAAAACTATATTTTATAACATTACCAAAATGAGATAAAATTCTCCAAATAACCATACATAATTTAACCATAAATTTTGTCTCATACATCACAATTAAATCTGAAAAATTAATAACCTGTAATTTCCTGAAATTCAATGATCGTATAATCCCAAATGGATATTTATAACTATATCCACAAATGAAAAGATAATTCTTTCTCAAATAGCATTTTCCCATAACAAACTGTAGGGTTACACATAGAAAATAAATGTCTTCCAAATTAATCCCATCAATAAAGAGAACTTATAATGTAGAGACCCGAAGCTTGACGTACATGAACATTACATTACTTTTGTGGAATACTTAGTACATAACAAAAACACACATGCAAGGATCGTAATAGTTTAGTGTCTTTGGAAACTCAGAATATAATCTTCTAATCCTGGTAAAAGATCATCAACATCTCCCATAAATATCTTCCTTTTTTTTACCTAAAACCTTTCTTTATATCCTGGGGAAAAGAAAACATAAAAGGGTGAGCTCAAATGCTCAGTAAGGGTAAAAAACAGAAATATCAATCACATCATATTCAAAAGAACATAACATTTTGGAAATCTTAACCTGCAAAAGAGAGCATAATTTCATAACATGGGATAAATCATGGCAGTGAAATGTAATCACAATAATCATAACTTAAAACATGAAACTTTGTGGCATTCACACATAATCATAGAGAATCATTTCTTGTTAGTCAAGACACATTGCCAAGACTATCTTAGTGGACAAAGTCCCTTTCTGAATCGAGTAACCCTCGTTTCAGTCCTATTTCACTGAACCGGTATAACCTACCATTCCAGCCATGTCTATCTCATGAGATATAAATTCTTTACCCAATGCATTGGAGGGAGATATAGGTCCCACCCATCTCATAATGATACCATTCTTATGTGTGCCACAAAATCATAAACCATACATCATTGCATAACCGATGTAATAAAAATGGGATTCTTAAACAACATGACATCATAAAACCATTCATATAAGATAAAGGAATCCATAAAAATAATTCCATCACAACATAGTCCAATCAATGTAATAATAGGGATATAAACAAAACCCTTTATTATCTTAGATGGAAAATAATTTTTATAAAACACTTGAACTCCATTCTTGAGGAAAATATCCTTTCTACTTCAAAAACATTTTTCCTTTCTTAACATGTAATACAATTTTGAACTAAAAGAAGTTGATTAAAAATAAACATGAAAACCTGTAAAGGAAGCTTCTTGGAAATAATGTTTTAAAAATCCATTCATGCCGTATAAGTTAAAAAAACATTCTTCTCGTACTTTTGTCGAAAAAGTCAAAAAGTACCTCGTACGAAAAACGACAAAAGATTCCTTTCATACATATTACTAAAAACTCACCGAAGGGTAAAAATGGATTTAAATAATTGTAGGTGGATGGAAATAATATCACATATTGATGAAACATGGATGTGGATGATAAAATGCACCCCAGTAAATACTTACGAATAAACAATCTCGGATAAAAATGAGATTGTGATATTTCCCTTACCTTAGGTCAGATTTGCATTGTATGTGTCCGAACCTCCTGTATAATGATTTAAATAATGTCATTGACTTATTACAGAATCATATTAATTGTTATGATATCATATATGGTTCACTTATGACTTTATATTACCCGTTCTTTTGTAAATTCCATGTTAAAGAAGCGTTTTGGGTAAAATCGTTTCATTTATCGTAGGTGTTTTGACTTGTTATTCTTGACATTATTATTACTTATATCATGATTTACTTACTTCCAGAATATAAAATATGATTTATATATCATATATATTCAGTATATATATATATAATAGATAGATAAATGAAATGAAAAACACCGTTCATGGAGACGGTAGTCCGTACGTACGCATGAACGTTGTTTTCCGTTCCTTATTGTCTTGAATGGAAGTAAGTAGATGACATACATATATATATATATAAATAAATCCAGTAGCTTTATAATGTCATATATTTCATTATTATTTCTTATATATACTTTATAATCATTCTTAAATGGTTAACATGGAGAATGAATCTCATCGCGTCGTGGAGACGGTAGTCCGTACGTACGCACGAGCGATGATATCATTTCCATAAATATTGAATTGAATTGGAGTGGATTATACAGTATATCGAAATAAATATGATGTTGTAATAACTATGTATAGTTATTCTTCACACCATTATACCCATCCATGTAAGGTGGTGGTGGAAAATAGATTACACCACGGCGTGGAGACGGTATTCCGTACGTACGTACGCGCGGTGATTTCTTTTTCCGTAGGATGGATAGATGGTGAAATAGGGTTGTTTCATATTTATAATAACATATCAGTATATTAGTGATACTTATGTTATTACTTCATAATGAAACAACCTAAGAAGAAGAAATGGAAGAATAAATAAAGATGAAAGAATTGGTAACGGTAATTACCTCTTCTTTGAAGCGCCTCTTTGAGACCTTCTCTTAGGGCACTAAAATTGGTCTTTGAGGAAGACCAGAACCTCTAGGATGTTTCTAGGGAAGTGGAGAATAGATTTTGGAAGGGGTTGGCCGAGCTTGAAGGCTCAATGTTGTGTGAGGAAGAGAGGGAGGAGGTGTCCTTTTATAAGGGAGGAGGGGGGACCTTAGGAATACCTCAAAATATTATTTTATATTAAAGTCAAAATCGGTTTATAATGGTTCCAAAGGGTCTTATTTCGAAGCTAAAGTTGGGATGGGTCGAAATCCTATCAACCAATAGGATTTAGACAAGTTTAGGTTATTATTTTAACCTTATCAATTAGATTTAACTCTAAGTTAAATAATTTAACTTTTACCGTGTCTTTTTGTTTTCTTACACTATATGGTTAATACACTTACTATAACATGACAAAAGAACCCCAAATTGTTTATTATTAATATATATATCCTTATCTAAGTCATTTGTCCGAACCTTAGATTTTTAGGAATAAAATAACAATTAATAATATTTTATTTTATTTAAAAACTATTTTGTGTCAATTTTGACACTATTTGATATATGATTTTTGTGAAAGTCATAACAGAATTATATGTTCAAACCAAGTTGATTAAATCAACACTAATATATCATAGTAACCTATAAAATTAGTGGAATTCATAAAAAGTCTAAAATTAAATTTATTTGGGTATTTATAACATCAATTATGTTAACATTTCTTTAAAAGGGTAATTACTGCATCATCATTGTGTCATAAATAAATTAATTTATTTAAAGTATAAAAATTATAAATAAAATATCATTATGTAGGAAAGCTTTTTATCTTTCTAATGAATAATTATAATCGAATTTATCTTATGTATAATCCCATATTAAAAATGTTTTAGTTATTAAACTTTGATTTTAACTATTTTAACTATTCATTAAATAAAATAATATTAAATGTCATAATCTAATCCAAGAGGACCTAAATGGTCATATTATATTCATAAGGTAGTTTTTGGTCTAATTACACTTATCCAATAGAATTAGGACATGTGTTAGGGTAATAGTAATATCATATTTACCCTTAGTTACCCTATTTACTATTAACCACGGTAAAAAAAAGTAAAAAGTTACTATTCACAAAAAATTATTTTCATCTCATTGAACCACATTTTAGTCCTTGATATTAACCGTGTCTGTCGGATTTTCGAAATTCCATTTACAGAAGCGGTAAAATTAAGTTTTATGCAAAATGCAGTTTTTAACCTACCACTTAGTGGTTTCACTATCAAAAATTGAAAGTTTTCAGAAAAGTACCAAAATTTCACCCTAGGCTATAATTGATATTCCGAATTCAAAAATGATTTCTATTTTACAAAATTCAAAACATATAAGTTGCATTAATTAATTTTATAATTAATTTCCGCTGTCACAACAAATAGTGTGTTTTTAAGAGATAATAACTATCAAAAGATTGACACTTGTTTATAACTGGTTTAAATGTGAAATTACATCCAATGTCCAACATTGTATTAAATTGTAAAAATATATTCTAAATATACTTTAAAACCACTCAAATCAATAATTTATCACTATTAATTATTTCGATTAAAAAAGTTGTTTTTAATTAAAATTTAGTAATTTTCACTATTCATCAGAATATGAAAGTTATCCGAAAAGTACCAAAATTTCACCTTAGGCTAAATTCGATACTCCGAATCCATAAATGAAGTCGATTTTGAAAAATACAATTTACAAAATTTCAAATAGTGGTTATTACTATTCATAACGGCTAGTTTTAATAATATCTTAATTGCATATCGTTGTTTAGTGAAACTAGGTGTTGCGTACAACAGATTCTATCGTGGAAGGTCGCGATTGCGTGTAATTCAAGCCAAGTCAGAGATGTGTGTTGTGAAAGCTCCTTTTGGTGTAGCGTATAACACAAGACATTAATGAAATTAAAAAGAATATTTTTCATAAAATCTCGGGGTGTTACATATAATTTTAAACATTTCACTATCAATTTATTAACACCTAGGTTCTTTCTTGAACAAGAGGTTATCCAATAGAATTGGGCATTGACTCAGGTATTTCCATGGTCGCATACATTTACTGACAATTATTGTAAATAGATTTTTGTGTCAAATTTTATTTTCTTTCATAGTACTATTCATTTTCCTCGCTAATTCATTACTTTCTGACCTTATTTCCAAAACATAAATCATTTCATTGTTTCCTTGAGACACTTTACTGGGTGTCTCCTAGCTCATTTCCTGCATGATGGAAATTGAGATTTCGTTTCTCCACGGTCTCCACTACTAAAGATCTTACCATTCACTTCCTTTATCTTCTTTGTTGAGTCCGGTAGTTGGTTAATATATATGTCGTTGATCATATTTTAAAAAAAATATTATCTTGAACATGATATCTTTCAAGCCAATCAACATTCATTTAATTTTTCATTTCCACCTCTATGACCACCTTGTACATCATGTTCATTGTTACTATGACTTCCTTGGAATCCAGGAATTGACTAAAACATGAAATAATTGTTTGAGTAACAATAGACATAAAATCATTTAGAGAATATCATGACACCTTATTTTCAATCTAAAACACCTTAGGATTAACTAAGGATATTTATTGTCATATTATTTTCAAATCCTTCAAATCATTTTGTGAAAAAAATGTGAATTCTCCATAGAATATCCCTTGGGAGGGTTGTAAACAAGAGTGTGGGAATGTCCACTGTCGTGCACCAGTTCTCATTCGAGTCTAGCTCAGAGTACTGTTTTCAGGTTTTACCCCTAGGTACATTTTTACCAGAGCCGCCTCTACCTGCTCATATCTAGACACTGATGTGTTTCTTTTAAAACCCACTTAATATTTACATTACCTAACATTTTGGATGTTCTTCTATATAAATCCCCATAGAATATATTAGGGTAATGTTCTCTAATCAGAGTTTCTATAAATATAGTTTCTAAGGATTATAATAAACATCCACTAATACCAACTTTAATGCCCCGACCATAGTTACCCATAGTAGGCGCATTGTTACATATCATTGGCATGATCACAAGAGATGTAGTCCTGAAAGACTGATTAGTTTAGTTGCCTTGGAAGTACTAGATACATACATAAGATTTATATTACATCATGTAATAACGAAAAAAAAACATTGTGTCCCCTTTGAATACACTCATATACCGTAGACTATTCCTAGAGGTTAATCATGATAGAATTATTCACATCTTGGGAAGAATAAAACATATAAACAGGTGAGCTCAGATGCTTATAAAGGATAATAATATAGCCGAAACTTTCATAAATATGCAAAAACATTTATAGAAAATTATAATACTGAAACAAAATCCTATTATAATTATAAATCAGCATATTATGGAAATGATAAATCAAATAATTCTATTTATGTATTAACATGGATATTTTACTAGTTCAATAATCAGATTTAATATCAATATCTAATTTTATAATGATGGAATGCATAATGACGGAGATCATAACAACATATTCAAGGCCTTGTTCCATGAATAAAAATAATATTGTGTCAAGGACTTGTGCCAAGGCACTAGTTTGTGTCATGAGACCCACTGATACATCGAGGAGCTATAGTGTAGCACCCCATGATTTCATATAAGGTTATATCTTCAAAGTAATTCAATAACATGTGATACATGTGACTTCGAGTTCGAGCGCACCATGACTTAACAAACTAGCCATTCAAAAGTGATTATTAATAGTATTAACTGAATTTTTAATTTTATATAATCCATATTTTTGAAAATCCATATTATCTGTTTCATATACATAATATAAGAACAAATTAATTTTTTTAAATAAAAGATGTATTTTTAAAAAGATATAATTTTATCAACTTTTAATGGAGAACCATTTTTATCCAATATTTGACTCTTTTATATATTCAATTGAGTAAAATTGAATTCTTCTTTAGAAGCGGGACATAAAAATTTAGTTTGGACAAATTTTTGGTACTTTTCTAAAAAATTTCATATTTTGATGAATAATGAAAAATACAATGTTGTAATTGAAAACCAATTTCTCAATAGAAATAATTTATAGTGTTAAATTATGAATTTGAATATTTTTTTAGTAAAATTATATTTTATTTTTTTCATTTAATACAATTTATGTCATTATATGTAATTTAACATTTGAATTTGATATAAAAACATGTCAATGTATTGATAGTTTTTACTTTTTCAAAACCCGATTTTTTGTTTTGACATCAGGAATTAATTTGAAATTAATTAATGAAACTTCTATGTTATTTATTTTGTAAACTAGAATTCATTTTTGATTTCACAATATCAAAATTTTCTTCCGGTGAATTTTTGGTATTTTTCCAAAAACATTCATTTTTTAAGAACGTGGAAAACCACTGCGTCATTATTTAAAATAAAATTTTTATTTATATAATTATTTATTTTATTGAAATATATTTTTGGTCAAAATAGATACATAATACCTTTATAAGCTACATGTAATTTATTGGAGCCATTTTATAATAAGTTTATATATATAAATTTTTTTGAACTTTAAACTGAATTTTAACCACCTTATTGTAGCACTTGCCAATTTGCATAAAATATAATTTTACTGCTTTTATATTTTGAATTTACTATATCAGAGAGACACTGTTGAAATTAGAAAGTAAATTTTTTTTCAATAAGATGAATTTTTTTTTGGTGAATAGTAACTTTTAACTTTTAATTACCATGGTTAAATTTAATAGGGTAATTAAAGGTAAAAATGATATTATAATTACCTAAACACATGTCCTAATTCTATTGGATAAGTTTAATTAAACAAAAAACAACTATATGAAAAAAAAATTACCCCATTTGTTCCACTTTTATTAGATTGGGACATTTATTATTATTTTATTTATGGAAGAGTTAAAAGAGTTAAATTTAATGTCTAATAACTAAACCATTTTTAATGTAGGGTTACAAACGATATAAATTCGACTATAAATATTAGTTAGAAAGATAAAACGAATTCCTTCATAATTTTATTTTGTTCATAATTAATAGACATTAAATAATTTAATTTATTTATGACACAATAATGATGCAATAATTACATATTTAATTAAAGATTAAAATAGTTGATATTATAAATATCCAAATAAAGGTAATTTGAGACATCTGATGAATTCAACTAATTTTCATGGTCAATATTACATGATAAGCTTGATTAAATTATTTTTCTTCATTGTAATCAAGTTTTTATGAGTTTCAAAAAAACCAAATACTAAATAGTGTTAAAATTGAAATAATTGAATTTTTAAAACAAATACTATATTATTAATTGATATATTATTCCTAAAAAATATAAGGTTCAGCCAAATTACATATATAATGATATATATATATTAATAATGAACGTTGTGGAGTTCTCTGGTATATTTATTGTATGTTTATTAGCCATAAATTATAAAAATACAAAGAGACATGGTAAATGTCAAGGTATTTAACTAAGAGATAAATTAAAAAGATATGGTTAATATTGGGACCTAAACCTATATAATACCTATTGGTTGAGATGTTTCTACCCATCCCCAAATTAAACTTGAAATAATATATTTTAGATCCATTAAAAACTGAGAATTATTTTATTATAAAATAATATTTCAAGATTTTTTTAAATTGACTGTCACCTCTCTTATAAAAGGGTACTTCCACTTATCTTAATTTCACAAATACAAAGCCATTAGGCTCATCCAAAAACTACGAAAATATCCTCCAAATATTCTTCCCTTCACCATAGAGTCCTTTCGTTGGACAGAAAGACAGCCGATGGAGCCCTTCTGATCAAATCAAATTGAAGAACCCGAAGAAGAGGTAAATATTTCATCACCTCTTCCATGTTCTTTTCTTCTTCAACATCCTCTTTATTTTTTGTATCTATCCTAAGAAATAACTCCACTATATTATATATACTGTGATGTTATTATAAAAATGTCACATCCATATTTGTTTTTCTATCCATCCTATAACTGAAAAAGTCAACAAACATGCATATGTACGGCTCACTATCTCCATGTCGTGATGTTTATTGTTATTCAAACACTTCATTATTTTGATGGGTATAATAATGAGTATTACTAATTTAAATAATAAATATAACATGTTAATGATTATTTATATATTATATACCATCCAATTAAATACACTTTAACCATCAATATAATGATATTGCCGCTCGTGTGTACGTACGGATTACAATCTCAACGACACGATGAGATTCATTACCTTATTCACCATTAAACGATGATTATAAAAATATATATTATCAAAAAGTATGTAATATATAAAATTATAATGCCATTGGAGTTGTATATATATATATATATATATATATATATATCTATGTACTTACTTAAAACTTATACACATACATCCATTCAATACGATATGAAAACAGAAACAACATTTATGCATATGTACGGCCTACCATCTCCATAAATGGTGCCTTCCATTTCATATATATATATCTATTATAAATATTTATATTATAAATATATATTAAATATAAATCAAGTTATATATTCATGAGGTATTTAAATCTTGATCTAAATTATAGAAGTTACAACATGTACAATAATGAATGTTATTATTACCAAAAATATTAATTTAACATAGAAATCATTAATAAAGGGGAACTATAAAGTCATAAATGAATCATGAATGATATAATAAAAATTTATATGGTCATGGTATAATTTAATAACATAATATGGTCATTATACAATAGGTTAAACGTACCATCGACCAAAAGAAAATGCAAGGTAAGGGTTGATTCTACAATATGTCTACTTATCCAAGGCTGTTTTTATTTAAGTATCTACTGGGACATATTTATTATCCATGTCCATGGTTCACTAAACAGTTTTTGAAAGGGAACCTTTTTAGGATAATCTTTTACTAAAGCATCATTTTTATTGTTTTAATGATCTATTCTTCTTGTCATTTTTCATTAATGTTCGTGTTTTCAGAATTGATTTAAGGATTTTTTATATGGACATGAATGTTTTAAAATATTAATTCCTTTCAAAAGTTTAAAACTGTTATGGGATACTTTGATTTAAAAAAATATTTTAAATTACTTCCTTTATAAAATATGTTTCTTTTAAATGATTTCATGAAAAATGGATATTTCTCTCAAATATGTTTTCTGATCATTTTGAACTATGTCAACATCCTTTTTGAGATATTATTTTCGATCAAGGAATATTTATTATGATACAAATATTCCATATTATATTGAAGGTTTTCTGATATTTTTTACTATGAATTTTTTATTTTTATACCACTCATGTTTTGTGGATAATGTATTTTAATTTCATAAGTTAGTTGTAATAAGAATGTTTATGTTATGTTTAAGCATTTTAATATGACGAATGCATTGGACTTAGTAAGTGAGGGGTGGTGCCCACTATAGCTCCTCAATGAATGAGTAGGTTTCATGATACATAATAGTGTCTTTGCACAAGGCCTTGACAAAATATTATTTGTATTCTTAGAATAAGGCCTTCACTATGTTGTTATGGTGTTTTGCATTATTCATTCCATCATTATGAAAGTGGCTATTGATATTTCATTTGATTATTCGACTAGTAGAATATCAATGTGAATAAGTAAATGGAATTATTTGATTTCATCATTTCCATATTGTGTTGAAGTATATGTTTAAAAGACTTTTCTTAGTCTTATACATTGCTTTAAATGTTTATGTTTATTTATGATTGTTTCTGCTATATTGTTATCTATACTGAGCATCTGAGCTCACCACTTTCTTATGTTTTACATTCCCTGGATTCAAATAATTGAATTATTATTGATAAGAAGGGTTAATCTAGGGAATTAATGGGGTAATCAAAGGATAATTTATGTTGTGTTTTGTTTTCTAATGTGTAATCTAATGTTCATGTGTGTAATCTATTTTACAAGACTGCTAAACTGATCGGTTTCTTCAGACATGATTTTCCTTGTAATCATGACAATGTATTAAAATAATTCATAGACTCTTTTAAATTGGGGTCAGGGCGTTAATGTTGGTATCATAGGATGTTTAGTAACATCCACGAAAAAAATTTAGATAAACTCTGATTAGATATCATTACCCTAAGATTTACTTTGAGGATTAGTAAAGAAGAAAATCCTGGAATTTCGATAATGTAGAGATTTTGTGTATTTTCTAGGCAATACATCCCTATCTTTATATGAGCAGGTAGATGCAGCTCTGGCACAGATATACATTTGAGTGAGTACTCCAATAAGGAGTTTCGGGCTTGACACGGGGTAACATGGTACACTACAACGGGACATGCTGCTGTAGCACCTCGAGATTTTATGAAAAATATTCTTTTTAATTTCATTAATGTCTTGTGTTGTACGCTACACCAAAAGAAGCTTCCACAACACGCATCCTTGACCTGACTTTCATTACACGCAATCATGACCTTCCTCGATAGCGTGTGTAGTACGCAATACCGAGTTTCACTAAACAATGATATGCTATTAAAATATTATTAAAACAAGCCGTTATGAATAGTAATAACCACTTTTTTAAATTTTGTAAATTTTATTTTCAAAATGGACTTCATTTTTGGATTCGGAATATTGAAATTAGCTTAGGGTGAAATTTTGGTAGTTTTCGATAACTTTCATTTTCTAATGAATAGTGAAAATTACTAAATTTTAATTAAAAACAACTTTTTTTAATAGAAATAATTAATAGTGATAAATTATTAATTTTATTGGTTTTAAAGTATATTTAGAATATATTTTTACAATTTAATACAATGTTGGTTATTTGATGTAATTTCATATTTAAACCAGACATAAACAACTGTCAATCTTTTGATAGTTATTATCTCTTAAGAACACGCTATTTGTTTTGACGACGGGAATTAATTTATAAATTAATTAATGCAACTGATATGTTTTGAATTTGGTAAAATAGACATCATTTTTGAATTAATAATATCAAATATATCTTAGGCCTAATATTTTGTATTTTTCTGGAAACTTTCATTTTTTGATGAATAGTGAAACCACTAAGTGGTAGTTAAAAAAATGAATTTTTCATAATTATTAATTTTACCGCTTCTGTGAGTGGAATTTCGAAAATCTGAGAGACACGGTTTATGTCAGTAAGTAAAATGTGGTTCAATGAGATGAAAATAATTTTTGGTGAATAGTAACTTTTTACTTTTTTTACCACGGTTAAAAGTAAATAGTTTAATTAAGGGTAAAAATGATATTATTATTACCCTAACACATGTCCAAATTCTATTGGATAAGTGTAATTCGACCAAAAACAACCTTAGGAATAAAATATGACCATTTAGGCCCACTTGGATTAGATTAGGACATTTATTATTAATTTATTTAAAGAAGGGTTAAAAAAGTTAAAATCAAAGTTTAATAAGGAAATCATTTTTAATATAGGGTTATACATAAGATAAATTCGACTATAAATATTCATTAGAAAGATAACGATATTTCATACATAATTGTATTTTATTTGTAATTTTTAGACATTAAATAATTTAATTTATTTATGACACAAAGATGATGCATTAATTATCTTATTAATGAAATATTGACATAATTGATGTTATAAATACCCAAATAAATGTAATTTGAGACTTTTTATTAATTACACTAATTTTATAGGTTCATATGACGTGTTAGTATTGATTTAATTAACTTTTTTTAACTAATCATTCTGTTATGAGTTTTACAAAAATCAATTACTAAATAGTGTCAGAATTGACATGAAATAGTTTTTAAAACAAATATTATATTATTATTTGTTATTTTATTCCTAAAAAGCTAAAGTTCGGCCAAATGACTTAGATAAGGTTATATATATTAATAATAAACAACGTGGGGTTCTTTTGTCTTGTTATAGTAAGTTTATTAACCTTATAGTGTAAGAACACAAAAAGACACTGTAAAAGTAAAATTATCTAACTTAAAGTTAAATATAAATGATAAGGTTAAAATAGGAACCTAAACATGTCTAAATTCTATTGGATGAGAGGATTTCGACCCATCCCCACCTTATCTTCTAAATAAATCAATTTGGAGCTATTTAAAACCGAATTTGGCTTTATAATAAAATAATATTTTTAGTTATTCCAAAGGTGCCCCCTCTCCTCCTTTATAAAAGGGCACCTCCTCCCTCTTTTCCTCAAACTTCTTTGAGCCTTAAATCTCGGAAAACCCCTACCAAAATCTCTTCTCCACTTCCCTAGAAACATCCTAGAGGTTCTGGTCTTCCTCAAAGACCAATTTTAGTGCCCTAAATGGAGATCTCAAAAAGGCGCTTCAAAGAAGAGGTAATTTCTGTTACCGATTCATTCAACATTATTTCTTCTTCCACTTATTCTTCTTAGGTTTTTTCATTATGATGTAATAACATCAGTATCACTCATATACTGATATGTAATTATAAGTATGAAACAACCCTATTTCACCATCTATCCATCCTACGGAAAACGAAATCACCGCGCGTGCGTACGTACGGAATACCGTCTCCACACCGTGGTGTAATCTATTTTCCACCACCACCTTACTTGGATGGGTATAATGGTGTCCATAATAACTATATCTGATTATTGTAAAGTGATATTGATTCTGAAATATTATACATACACTCCAATACAATTCCACAATTATGGGAACGATATCATCGCTCGTGTGTACGTACGGAATACCGTTTCCACGACGCGATGAGATTCATTCTCAATGATTAACCATTCATAAATGATTATAAAGTATATATAATAAGTAATCATGAAATATATGCCATAATAATGATACTTTATTTATGTATATATTTATATATATGTATGTCATCCAATTAATTCCATTGAATTCAATGGGGAAATGAAAACAACGTCCATGCGTACGTACGGCCTACCGTCTCCATGAATGGGGTATTTCTTTCCATTTATCAATCTACTACATATATGTATATTCTGAATATATATTATATATAAATCATTTTTTACATTCTGGATGTAAGTAATCATGATCTAACTAATCATATGAAGAATTACATGTCAAAACACGGATGACAAATTAAACGATTTTACCCAAAACACTCTTTAACATTGAATTTACAAAAGAACAGGTAATATAAAGTCATAAGTAAACCATATATGATATCATAACAATTAATATGATTCTATAATAAGTCAATAACATTATTTAAATCATTATACAGGAGGTTCAGATACGTATGAAGCATATCGGACCTAAGGTAAGGAATAAAATTTCAATCTCATTTTTATCCGAGATTTCTTATACGTAAGTATTTATTGGGGTTACGTTTATCATCCATGACCATGTTTTCTAAAAATGTTTTTATAAAATGTTTACCATTCTTCCATGAATGTTTAAAGTCATTTTTACCCTTTATTGACTTTTTACCACATTGTATGAATGGAATCTTTCCTTTGGTTACCATATAAGGTACTTTTTGACTTTTCCGACAAAAGTACGAGGAGAATATTATTTTTAACTTATACGGCGTGAATGGATTTTTACGGTTTCAAAACGCCTCATTTTATAGAATCTTCCTCTACAATATTGCATGATTATTTCATATGTATGTTTCAAGTAAAATGTATCTATGATTTAAATGGTTTCAATTTTCTTATGATGAAATGATATCAATTTATTATGGATTGTGATCGCATGATCTTTAAGAATACCATTTTATTACATGGGTTATGCTATGATGTATGATTTATGATTTTGTGGCACACTAAAGAATGATTTCATTATAAGATGGGTGGGACCTATATCTCCCTCCAATTCATTGGGTAATGATTTATATATCATGAGATAGACATGGATGGAACGACAAGTTAAACCGGTTCAGTGATACAGGACTGAAACGTGGAGTGATCTCGATTTAGAAAGGGAATTTGTCCACTAAGATGGTCTTGGTAGAAATTCCTTGACTACTATGGAAATCATATCATGTTCTTAATGGTTTCCACAATTACATGTTTTATTCCCATGCTATTTTATCATTCTTAATGTTTCTTTATGATCTATGCCTTATGTACTTCTATGTTTTATGTCATTTCTCAAGCTTTTGATGTTTAAACAATATGTTCATGGTTTTAAGTTCAAATGTACAAGGTATGTCTTATTTTATCCATTCTTACCCTTACTGAGAATTTGAGCTCACCCTTTTTATTTTTTCTTTTCCACAGGATATAAAGAAAGGTTTTAGGTAAGAAAAAAAGTGGAAGATCTTTATGGGAGATGTTGAAGATCGTACACCACGATTAGAATATTACATTACAAGTTTCCGAAGACACTAAACTATTACGGTCCTTGTGTGTCTGTTTTTGTTATGTATTAAGTATTCCACTAAAGTAATGTAATGTCCATGTACATCAGGATTCGGGTTTCTACAGTTGGTATCAGAGGAAAGGTTTAGTCAACCTTTGGAAAATATGATGCGAAAACGTTAGTGAGATCCCTAATGAAATTTATAAGGTTTGTCTAGGGATGTCCCTAAGGATAAGTATACGTATAGGATACAGTCCTAGAACTACGGTAACGATCATAGAATTTATCCTAAGATGTTAGATATTGAGGATACTCCCCCTTTACTATGTTGTTTTCCCTAGCATGAATTTTCCCTCTCACACTATTATTTTTGGGTTTTAGAAAATGGCTGGAAACATGAAGATTCACGATAATGGAGTATATGATAGACAATGGAATGATTTTCTTCATGAGAAACCAAATGAAACTGGATCTGGAAGTCCAAAAATCGTTATTATGCCTAATCAGCAATCTCATAATATGATCAATAATCTCAACTTTGCTAAGTTTCCCCACTCAGATAATAAGAGAAAGATGGAGTTTCATGATGATCATAGAGCAAAGAAAGCTCAATTTACCTCATGTCAATCATGGGGGAAGAGGCTTTAGGGAGATTGTTTCAAAGGAACTGGAAGATGCTTTGGGTGTGGAAAAGAAGGACGCAAAGCCAGTAAGTGCAAAGGAAAAGGTTCATTTAACACCATGGACAAGGATAATGGTATTGCGACGACATCAACAATGATAAGATGTTTTAAATGTGGAATGTACGGGCATTATGAAAACCAATGACCTAATGGAAAATTTAATGAAGAGAATCAGCATGGTCATATGTGTAGTATTTATGTGGATGATGATGAGAAGACTACAAATGATATATAAGCTGAAAAAATTGTTGGAGCTTAGTCGGTTGATTTAGAAGGTAGAGGAATGATTGTATGTTTATCTAGAGTCATGTTGTATAGTTAATGGTACTATGGAATAAAGAATCATGTAATGATTTTTACACTATTGTTTTTACTAAAAGTATTTAAAAATATATGTTGAATGGTACCAGTAACCATGGAAGGTTATTCAGATATTTTTTTAAAGTAGATGATATGTGCATAATGAAAAAATAAGAAGATAATGAGATGTTTTATTGTATTCATGAGCTCATGATTGATATAAGGACTAAGTGATATCATGGTTTGAGTATATAGAATTTTGAGGATTTTGGTATGTGTAAATTGTTAACTTTTAACTGCATTAATGTTTTCACTAATGTTCAATGGGTATTCATTTTTCAAGAGAATACATTATTATGGCCTTCGAATGTTTGGAATGTGACCAGAAAGACTTATCTTATGATATATGGGGATCAACGATGGTATTAAATATCTGGTAATCGTTTTCACTATATTATGAGAGTGGACTGCAGTATTATGGATAAGCCTAAAGATTGGAATGGATTATGTTTGACATAAGTTATTGTTGTTTAAGGATAAAAGTTTTTTTCGATATTATTGATGGGATGTTATAGTAATATAGTTTTAGAAAAAGGACAACCTGCCGGACGGGCGACAGCCCATCGCGTCGGACAAGGCTGTGGGAATCGAACCCACAACCGAAGTGCGACTGGCCTTTATCGCCTCCCACTGGTTTACAGGAAGTCCCTGGTTAGTAGAAACTAATTTTATTTTATTATGCGGTATGATATATGAAGTATAAGTTCATTTTTGGAACCATATATGATTAATCTAACCATAATATGGACTTATAACTTTGGCTAACCTTTTGATTGAAAGAGATGGAATGACCCATCATTCTATCACATGATCTGCTAACACATTACGAATAACAAATTCAACTTCATTTATTTAAGGGATGAAGTGGAAATTGTTCAATTCACGAACAACAGTGAGATTGTACAAAAATCATGCAATTATTTCTATTAATTCATCAACTTTAGGGAAATGATTTTGAAAACCAAAAATGTTGTCCTAGTTCCCTTATATACGATGAATCAGATGGTACCTTAGATCATCACAAATCAATATCTTTGGGATTATTGGCATTTTCATAGCCATGTTCTCTACCACTCTCCATCAGAACATGATGGTTAGATTTTTCTTCCATATCCATATTTTCACCTATATTCTCCTATGTGGAAACCTAGTGATGAGTTAATTTGGGTAACCATTACATTTCATACTTTAGTTGATAAAGCCATGATTTGGTATTCCTTTTTACGATGTGGGTTTCTATTAAACAAACTTCCGAGTAGTAAACCATTTATAAAAACGACGAATTTTGAGGGATAAATTAATTTTAAGGGGGGAAGAATGTAACACCCCGAGATTTTATGAAAAATATTCTTTTTAATTTCATTAATGTCTTCTGTTGTATGCTACACCAATAGAAGCTTTCACAACACGCATACTTGACTTGCCTTGCATTACACGCAATCATGACCTTCCTCGATAGAGTGTCTAGTACGCAATATCGAGTTTCACTAAACAACGATATGCTATTAAAATATTATTAAAACTAGCCGTTATGAATAGTAATAACCACTTTTTGAAATTTTGTAAATTTTATTTTTAAAATGGACTTCATTTTTGGATTCAGAAAATCGAAATTAGCTTAGGGTGAAATTTTGGTACTTTTTGGATAACTTTCATTTTCTGATGAAAAGTGAAAATTAATAAATTTTATTTAAAAAGAACCTTTTTAATAAAATAATTAATAGTGATAAATTATTAATTTGATTGGTTTTAAAGTGTATTTACAATATATTTTTACAATTTATTACAATGTTGGTTATTGGATGAAATTTCACATTTAAACCAGACATAAACAACTGTCAATCTTTTGATAGTTATTATCTCTTAAGAACACACTATTTGTTTTGACGACGGAAATTAATTTTTAAATTAATTAATGCAACTGATATGTTTTTAATTTGGTAAAATAGACATCATTTTTGAATTCATAATATCAAATATATCTTAGGCCTAATTTTTGGTATTTTTCTGGAAACTTTCATTTTTTGATGAATAGTGAAACCACTAAGTGGTACTTAAAAAAATGAATTTTTCATAAAACGTAATCTTACCGCTTTTGTGAGTGGAATTTCAAAAATCCAAGAGACCCAGTTGATGTCAGTAAGTAAAATGTGGTTCAATTAGATGAAAATAATTTTTGGTGAATACTATCTTTTTACTTTTTTTACCACGGTTAAAAGTAAATAGGGTAATTAAGGGTAAAAATGATATTATTATTACCCTAACACATGTACTAATTCTATTTAATAAGTGTAATTAGACCAAAAACAACCTTAGGAATAAAATATGACCATTTAGGCCCACTTGGATTAGATTAGGACATTTATTATTAATTTATTTAAAGAAGGGTTAAAATAGTTAAAATCAATGTTTAATAAGAAAATCATTTTTAATATAGGGTTATACATAAGATAAATTAGACTATAAATATGAATTATAAAGATAAAAATCTTTCCTACATAATGGTATTTTATTTTCAATTTTTAGACATTAAATAATTTAATTTATTTATGACACAACGATGATGCAGTAATTATCTTATTAATGAAATATTGACATAATTGATGTTATAAATACCCAAATAAATGTAATTGGAGACTTTTTATGAATTCCCCTAATTTTCTAGGTTAATATGACATGTTAGTATTGATTTAATTAACTTTTTTCTAACGAATAATTCAGTTATGATCTGTACAAAAATCAATTACTAAATAGTGTCAAAATTGACATAAAATAGTTTTTAAAACAAATATTATATTATTAATTGTTATTTTATTCCTAAAAATCGATTGTTCGGCCAAATGACATAGATAAGGTTATATATATTAATAATAAACAGCTTGGGGTTCGTTTGGCTTGTTATAGTATGTTTATTAACCTTATAGTGTAAGAACACAAAAAGACACGGTAAAAGTAAAATTATCTAACTTAATGTTAAATATAAATGATAATGTTAAAATAGGAACCTAAACTTGTATAAATTATATTGTATGAGAGGAGTTCGACCCATCCCCAACTATTATACTAAATAAATCAATTTAGAGCTATTTAAAACCGAATTTGGCTTTATAATAAAATAATATTTTTAGTTATTCCAAAGGTGCCCCTCTCCTCCCTTATAAAAGGGCACCTCCTCTCTCTCTTCCTCACACAACATTGAGCCTTCAAGCTCGGTCATAAACTGAAACATTCTCTTCTACACATTCCTAGAAACATCCTAGAGGTTCTGGTATTCCTCAAAGACCAATTTTAGTGCCCTAAAAAGAGATCTGAAAGAGGCGCTTCAAAGAAGAGGTAATGTCTGTTACCAATTCTTTCAACATTATTTCTTATTCCACTTCTTATTCTGAGGTTGTTTCATTATGAAGTAATAACATCAGTATCACTCATATACTGATATGTTCTTATATGTATGAAACAATCCTATTTCACCATCTATCCATCATACAGAAAACGAAATCACCGCGCGTGCGTACGTACGGAATACCGTCTCCACACCGTGGTGTAATCTATTTTCCACGACCACCTTAATTGGATGGGTATAATGGTGTAAATAATAAATATATATGATTATTGTAAAGTGATATTTATTCTGAAATAGTATACATACGCTCCAATACAATTCCACGATCACAGGAACGATATCATTGCTCATGCGTACGTACGGAATACCGTCTCCACGACGCGATGAGATTCATTCTCAATGATTAACCATTCATAAATGATTATAAAGTATATATAATAGGCAATCATGAAATATATGACATAATAATGATATTAGATTTATGTATATAGGTATATATGTATTTCATCCAATTAATTCCATTCAATTCACTACTAGAAAAACATGTATTTGCGACGGGTCATTTGCGACGAGATCCCGTCGCAAATGGCTTTTTGCGACGGGGGCCTGTCGCAAATGACCCGTTGTTGAAAACAGTGTTGCAATATCAATTTTTTGCGACGGGCCCATCGCTAAAGCCTTTTTCCGGGATGGGGAGAATCCCAGTCGCAACTAGTACTCTGTATATTTGTAAAAAACTATTTGCGATGGGCCCCGTCGCAAATACCTGTTGCGACGGGACCCGTCGCAAAAACTATTTTTTTAAAAATAAAATAATAATAATACTATTTGCGACGGGAATAGTATCCCGTCGCAAATACTACAAAAACTAAAAAAATAAATTGTTAATAATTTATTTTAATTAATATAATAATAATCCAATTATAATTCAAAAATAAAAAATAATAAAATATTAATAAATGATTTTAATTAATATAATAATAGAATTATATTTCACAAATAAAAATAATAAATTATTTTAATTAATATAATAATAATAGAAATATAATTCAAAAATAAAAAATAATAGAATATTAATAAATATTTTATAATGAGACAGAAACTACGAATAGAAAAAAAATCATATTTTGATTTCACAAATTTTATAACATAAATAAAAACTCTAATTATTTGTAATTATTACTAATTATTGGTAATTATTACTAATTATTCTTAATTATTAATAATTATTGATAATTATTACTAATTATTGGTAATTATTACTAATTATTACTAATTATTACTAGTTATTACTAATTATTACTAATTATTACTAATTATTGGTAATTATCGGTAATTATTACTAATTATTGGTAATTATTACTAATTATTGGTAATTATTACTAATTATTGGTAATTATTGGTAATTATTACTAATTATTGGTAATTATTACTAATTATTGGTAATTATTGGTAATTATTACTAATTATTGGTAATTATTACTAATTATTGGGAATTATTACTAATTATTACTAATTATTACTAATTATTACTAATTATTACTAATTATTGGTAATTATTACTAATTATTACTAATTATTACTAATTTTTGGTAATTCTTGGTAATTATTGGTAATTTTTGGAAATTATTACTAATTATTGGTAATTATTACTAATTATTGGTAATTATTACTATTTATTGGTAATTATTACTAATTATTGGTAATTATTTCTAATTATTACTAATTATTACTATTTACCGGTAATTATTGATAATTATTCTTAATTATTTCTAATTATTGGTAATTATTACTAATTATTTCTAATTATTACTAATTATTACTAATTATTACTAATTATTACTATTTATTACTATTTATTACTATTTATTACTAATTATTACTAATTATTACTAATTATTACTAATTATTACTAATTATTACTAATTATTACTAATTATTCCTAATTATTGGTAATTATTGGTAATTATTGGTAATTATTCATAATTATTACTAATTAGTGGTAATTATTAGTAATTATTACTAATTATTACTAATTATTGATAAATATTAATAATTATTACGAATTATTGGTAATTATTACTAATTATTGGTAAGTATTACTAATTATTGGTAAGTATTACTAATTATTGGTAATTATTACTAATTATTGGTAATTATTACTAATTATTGGTAATTATTACTAATTATTAATAATTATTCCTAATTATTGATAATTATTGGTAATTGTTCCTAATTATGAGTAATTAAATGAATAATTACCAATAATTAGGAATAATTACAAATAATTAGGAATAATAACATTATTAGTATATTTTATTATTAATATTAAAATAATATAATTTTTTAATTTATATACAATTCTCCTTTCATCTGTGTGTTTTCTATCTCCATATACAAATAATACATGTGGAGACAGCAAACACACAGATGAAAAGAGAATTGTATATATATGAAAAATTATATTATTTTAATATTAATAATAAAATATACTAATAATTTAATAATGTTATTATTCCTAATTATTAGTATTTATTACTAATTATTATGTAATAAAACAATGTAAACATAATTAAATTACAACTAATTAAGAATAATTGAAACTAATAAAACATTAAAAATAAATATTAAATTAAAATGAATATAAATACCTTGAAAATTGATCTGAGGTTGATCTCTGATCATTCTTCAAAACATCAATATCAACACCGGAGAAAAAAATTAAACTTGAGAAAAACTGAACTTTAGAAATAAAATTTTGAGAGAAGAAGAAGATGGAGTTTGAGAATGATTTGAAAAAAACGGATGGGGGTATTTATAGGTTAGATTATTTGCGACGGGCCCATTTGCGACGGGTACCGTCGCAAATACCTTAGCCATCATTTATTACGGTCAACGGTTAAATAGTTATTTGCGACGGGACCCGTCGCAAATACCTTTTACCGCCGCCAGTTATTTGCGACGGGAATTTTTGCCCCGTCGCAAATATGTTTCCCGCAATTTGGCGCGCAAAGGGCGCCATTCCTTTTGCGACGGGGAAAGCTATCCCATCGCAAAAGGCTACTTATTTACGACGGGAAAATACCCCCGTCGCAAATAAGTTTTTAACAGGGCTATTTGCGACGGGAATAAATCCCGTCGCAAATAACCCGTCGCAAATACCCATTTTTCCCGTAGTGATTCAATGAGGAAACGAAAACAGCGTTCATGCGTACGTACGGCCTACCGTCTCCATGAACGGTGTTTTTCTTTCAATTTATCGATCTATTACATATATGTATATTCTGAATATATATTATATATAAATCATGTATTACATTCTGGATGTAAGTAATCATGATCTAAGTAATCATATGAATAACTACAGGTCAAAACACGGACGACCAATGAAACGATTTTACACAAAACACTTTTTAACATGGAATTTACAAAAGAACAGGTAATATAAAGTCATAAGTGAACCATATATGATATCATAACAATTAATACGATTCTGTAATAAGTCAATATCATTATTTAAATCATTATATAGGAGGATCGGATACGTATGAAGCATATCGTACCTAAGGTAAGGAATAAATTTTCAATCTCATTTTTATCCGAGATTGCTTATACGTAAGTATTTACTGGGGTTACGTTTATCATCCATGACCATGTTTTCTAAAAATGTTTTTATTAAATTTTTACCATTCTTTCATGAATGGTTAAAGTCATTTTTACCCTTTATTGACTTTTTACCACATTGTATGAATGGAATCTTTCCATTGGTTACCATATAAGGTATTTTTTGACTTTTCTGACAAAAGTACGAGGAGAATGTTATTTTTAACTTATACGACGTGAATGGATTTTTACGGTTTCATAACGCCTCATTTTCAAGAATCTTCCTCTACAAGATTGCATGATTATTTTCAACAAAACCCTTATCTTTTAAAATTGCAAAGAATTTTGTGAAAAGAAAATTATTTTAAAGAGGAAAGAATATTTTCTTCAAGAATTCATTTCAAGTGTTTTGTCAAAACTATTTTCCATCTAAGATGGCATTATTTCATATGTATGTTTCAAGTAAAATGTCTCCATGATTTAAATGGTTTCAATTTTCTTATGATGAAATTATATCAATTGATTATGGATTGTGATGGCATGATGTTGAAGAATCCCATTTTATTACATGGGTTATGCTATGATGTATGATTTATGATTTTGTGGCACACGAAAGAATGATTTCATTATGAGATGGGTGGGACCTATATCTCCCTCCAATGCATTGGGTAAAGATTTATATCTCATGAGATAGAAATGGCTGGAATGGCAAGTTAAACTGGTTCAGTAATACAGGACTGGAATGAGGAGTGAACTCGATTCAGAAAGGGACTTTGTCCACTAAGATGGTCTTGGAAGCAATGCCTTGGCTACTATATAAATCATATCATGTGGTTAATGGTTTTCACAATTACATGTTTTATTCCCATGCTATTTTATCATTCTTAATGTTTCTTTATGATCTATGCCTTACGTACTTCTATGTTTTATGTCATTTCTCAGCTTTTGGTGTTTAAACATTATGTTCATGTTTTTAAGTTCAAATGTATATGGTATGATTTATTTTATCCATTCTTACCCTTACTGAGCATTTGAGATCACCCTTTTTATGTTTTCTTTTCCCCAGGATACAAAGAAAGGTTTTAGGTAAGAATAAAAATTGGATGATCATTATGAGAGATGTTGAAGATATTTCACCACGATTAGAAGATTACGTTCCATGTTTCCAAAGACACTAAACTATTACGGTCCTCGTGTGTCTGTTTTTGTTATGTATTAAGTATTCCGATAAAGTAATGTAATGTCCATGTACGTCAAGTTTCGGGTTTCTACAGCTCCACTATTGGTTATGACACTCCCAGGGGATATGCTTAGGATAATTCACATTTTCATTACAATATATTATGAAGGATTTAGGAGTAAATACTTCCTCAAAGAAAACATTTTATGATTTTAGATTATATGCATAATCTTTTCAATTTAAGTTAGGTATTTTACAGGTTTATAATTATGCATTGGGATTCATAAACTAACCTAGTGTATTCCATTGCTTAGAAATGGCGCCTAGTAGAATGAATGAAAATTTCAACAATACACATGATCAAATGATTAAGAAGGATCATATCATTCATGGTATTAAGCTAATAATTAAAAGGAAAATAGGCTTCCATGTATTCTCATCATATAATGAAATAGTATCATGTTTTAATAAGATAAGTTAAAATTTTCTCTGAGACCCATGGTTTTGATGGGAAGCAAGAAATGAAAAGGATGGAAGAGAGAAGGATGTATAAAGGGAATACGGGAAAGAAGGATATTCCCATATATGGTAACTATGGAAAGAATCACCTTGGAAAGTGATTGAACAGAATAAGAGATTGTTATAAGGGTGGAGAAAAAGGACACTAAGAACGTGATTTCAAGGGAAATAAAAAGGTTTCAAATGTACAATGCTTCATCTGAGGGTATGTGGGACACTACGTGAATCAATCATCATATTATACCCTAAATGTTGTAATTAGAAAATAATCAAGTTACGATACTACCAAAGAAGAAGAGTAATGATTAGAGTTCTTATGTTGATATTAATGTATTATGTCATTTCAGTATTTTATTATTTATATACATGATATAAGAATAATAGAGTATATAAGGATTGTACTGTAGTAATATTTCATTAAGGACTTGAGATTGTGTGAAACCCAAAAAATTAACTCAATAGCAGTCTAATTTTGTTTGAAAATATATGATTGTGAGAAATATAAACATTAAGATGTTTCTGATAATGAGGTAGTGATTTTGGAATAATATATGAACAATTTGGATAAATTATATTAGATATTCCTGACTACCTTTAAACTAGTTAATGATTTGTATATTCCATCATTGTTGGATTTTACAAAATTTTTGGATATAAAGAGTATATCTAGTAATCTATAAGAAATATGGAAGTAGGAATGTAATAAATAAGGTTTTATATTAATTCATGGTGTTACCGTGTTTTTAAATAACACATAATTATGGTATTCACTTGTTATTATGTGACAAAAAGGATCTTCATTTTGTTTACCTTCCTTATGAATCTTGGACTGGGAGTTTGGACAAATGTATATTAGACAAGCATAAAAGTTGGAAATGATTAATTTAAACATTTGATACTGTTATTTATGGTTAAAAACATCATATATTATTTTTTTGGATTGTTATAAAATGGAAAACCGGGAGGTCAGGTGACAACCCGTCACATCCAGTAAGGCTATGATACATGAACCCATAACAAAAGGGAAATAAGGGTGCATCACCTACCACTGGCCTACATGTCTCCTGTTTTTTAAAATTTAGTTTTTTAAATATTTGGAAAAATGAATTATAAATTCATTATTTTTTGAATCCAATTTGGTTAGGATAAATATAATATTTTTTAATTATATTAACTTTTGGTGTAAAAGATGGTCTTCTGTTATAAATTAGTTAATGGACGAAACTCTACTTGTCAAATATATTTTTTTCCTTTTATTCTATGAATAAATTTATTATTAAACCTTAAGGAAGGGTTATTAAAAAAATGTGTTATCCTAATAGCTTATGTTTTTTTAACAAATGATATTTTAAATCATTATTGATTAATTTCATTGAGGACCTTAATTTTACAATTGTTTGTGATTGATTACCAAAATCACTCCCTATAAATATTTACATTTTTACTCATATTTTGTGTCTCTTATTTTCACCAATGTTTACCTAATCATGATTATAATTTGGTGGTGACATTTTCATTCCCTTTCCCTCTTATTAAGACTAAATTTTATTAACCCAATTTATGATGTGGGTTTTTTACAAGGTATTTTTCTATTTTTATAATATTCTTTTCGATGAAAATTTTCATATTGCAATGATGAAAATTATTGAAGGTGGGTAGAATGTAACACCACATGATTTAATAGTTGGTTATATATTCAAAGTAAATAAATAACATTTTCTATATGCAACACTGAGTTGGAGCACACCACGACTTACTAAAATAGTCATTCAAAGGTGTTTATGAATAGTAATAACTGAATTTTGAATTTTATATACTCCATATAATTTAAAAACCATATTCTGTGTTTCTTATACTTAAAATAAGAACAAATCCATTTTCTTAGATAAAAGTATTATTAAAAAAAGGAAATTTTATCGCCTTTTAATGGAGAACCCTTTATAAATCCAATATTTGACAATTTTATATTTTAAAATGAGTAAAATTAAATTATTCGTTAGAATAGGGCTATAAAAACATAGTTTGGATAAATATTTTGTAATTTTGTCATAACTTTCTTATTTTTATTAATAGTGAAAAATACTAAGTTTTAATTGAAAAAAAAAATTATTTAATCAAAAATAAATTTTTGTGTTAAATTATTAATTTTAATAGTATTTAACTATAATTATATTATATATTTATCATTTAAAATTTTTTATGTCATGATAAATAATTTAAAATTTAAATTTGACATAAACACATGTCAATCTTTTGATAGTTTTTAATTGTTAAAAACCCACATTTTGGATTAGTAAACAATAATTAATTTTAAATTAATTAAGGCACATTATATGTTTTGAATTTTGTAAAATAGAATTAATTTTTTAAATCAGAAGATCAAAATTATCTTAGGGTGGTTTTTTTGGAATTTTCCTGAAAACATTCAATTTTTGATGAATACTGATAAACACTCCGTTATTGTTTAAAACCAACATTGTCATTAAATAATTATTTATTTTATTTAAATATACTTAATTTCAGAATAGATACATAATACCAATATAAGGTACATTTAATTCATTGGAGTCATTTTATTATAAGTTTAGACATAAAAAATTTTATGAAACATTTTACCATCTTTTACCCACCTCATAAGAGCATTTGCAAATTTGCAAGAAAAACAAAATTTTACCACTTATGTGATTTGAATTTAAAAAATATGAGAGACACGGTATATATCATTTTGTAAAATGTGGATAAATAAGATGAAATTAATGTATGGTAAAGAGTAACTTTTGACTTTAATTTACCACAGTTAAAAATAAATAGGGTAATTAAAGGTAAGAATGATATTATAATTACCCTAACACATTTCCTAATTATATTTTATAAGTGTAATTTGAATAGAAACAACTTTAAGAATAAAATATGATCCCATTTGTTCCACTTGGATTATATTAGGAAATTTATTACTATTTTATTTAAAGAATAGTTTAAAGAGTTAAATTCAATTTTTAATAACTAATCAATTTTTAATATAGAGTTACACACAATATAAATTCGACTGTAAATATTCATTAAGAATCTAAAATTATTTCCTACATAATGATATTTTATTGATAATTTTTAAAAATTAAATAATTTAATATATTTATGACACAATTACGATGCAGCAATTTCCTTATTAATGAAAGATTAAAATAATTGATATTATAAATATCCAAATATATGTAATTTGATACTTTTGATGAATTAAACTAATTTTATAGTTTAATATGACATGTTAGGGTTGATTAAATTTTTTTTTTGAAGTAATCATGCTATTAGGATTTTCACAAAAACCAAATACTAAATAGGGTCAAAATATACACAATTGAGTTTTTAAAACAGAAACTACATTATTTATTGATATAATATTCCAAAAAATATAAGGATTAGGAAAATTACATAGGTAAGGTTATATATATAAATAATGAACAACATGGTGTTCTTTTGATGTTTATAGTATGTTTGTTAACCATATAATATAAAAATACAAATTCACAAAGTTAATGTCAAACTATTTGACTAAGAGTTAAAACATGAAGATAAGGTTAATATAGTGACCTAAACCTATCTAAAACCTGTTTTTTGAGATTTTTTGTAACTATACCCACCTTATCCAAGAAATAATTGGTTTTTAAGACATTATTACCCAAAATGGTTTTATTATAAAATACCATTTCATGATATTCCTAAAGTGACCCTCACCTCTCTAATAAAATGGCACTTCCCCTTCCCTTAATTTTGAAAATCCAATTCCATTTGGATCAGCCAACCCCTACCCATATATCCTTCCAAATACACTCCAGTAATCTTAGAGGCCTTCCATTGGTCATAACTCCAACCTATGTATCACATTCGTTCAAATCAAAAGGAGGAACATGAAGAAGAGGTAAATATTTCATCACCCCTTTCATGTTTTTTCTTCTTCTACATCCAATTAATATGTTTTTTGAAATCTAATATAATAACTCCATTATCATATATATAATTTGATGTTATTATAAATATGGTACAACAATATTTTTTATTCTATCCATCACATAAACGATAACATCACCATATGTGCGTACATATAGCTCACCATCTCCATGTCATGGTGTAGTTTGTGTTTCAAACACTTCATTATTTGGATTTGTATAATAATTAGTATAAATGATCTAAATAATTAATATAACATGTTAATTAATATGTATATATGATATACCTTCCAATTAATACGATTTTCCCATCAATATAATGATATTGTCGTTTGTGCGTACGTACAGATTTACGTCTCCATGACGCAATGAGATTCATTACCACATTCACTATTCCACGGTGATTATAAAAATATATATTATTAATAAGTATGTAATATATGAAATTATAATGAAACAGTAGGTATATATATATATTTTTATGTACATACATATATCTTATTCTCATAATTCCATTAAATATGATATGAAAATTGAAAAAATGTTTATGCGTACGTAGGGCCTACCATCTCTATAAACGGTGCCTTCAATTTAATATATCAATCTAATATAAATTTTATTTTTCTAAATATATATGATATATAAATAATGTATAATATTCTTAAAGTATTTAAATCATGATCTAAATGATACACTTCGAACACGCACGATTAAGAAAGCGATTATTACCCAAAATGTCAATTTAACATTGAAATAATTATTAAATGTGAAATATAAAGTCATAAATGAAGCATGTTTGATATATTAAATATTAATATGGTTTTTCTATAATTTAATAACATACTATGGTCATTATAGTGGAGGATTAATGTACCCTCGACCAAATAAAATTGCAAGGTAAGGGTTATTTCTACAATCTCTTTACTTATCTGAGGTTGTTTTAATATAATTATCTACAAGGGAATATTTATTATCCATGTCCATGTTTTGTTAAAGAGTTTTCCAAGGGAATATTTTTAAGGGACTTTTTTTTTTTCTAAAACATCATTTTAATTGTTTTAAAGATTTATTCTTATTATCATTTCTCATTAATGTATATGTTTTCAAAATGGGTTATAGGATTTATTTATAAGGATATGATTGTTTTAAAATTTTAATTGCTTTCAAAATATTCCAAGTGGTATGGGACATATTGATTCAAAAATATATTTTAAATTTCATCTTTTATAAATTATGTATCATTGAAATGATTTTATCAAAAAGGGATATTTCTCTCAAAAATGTTTACTGATCTTTTTCAACTATGTCAGCATCCTTTACGAGATATTATTCTTGATCGATGTTGATTTATTATGATACAAATATTCATATTGTATTGATGGTTTTTTGATATGTTTGATTGTGGATGTGTTATTTTTATACCACTCATCATTTATGGATAATGTATTGAAATTTCATATGATAGTTTAATACGAATGTTTATGTTTTGTTTAAACCTTTTCATTTGAGGAATGCATTGGACTTTGTAAGTGATTGGTGAAACCCGCTATAGATTCTCGATGCATCAGTAGGTATCATGAGACAAACTAGTGTATTGGAATATGGTCTTAAAAAAATATTATTTTAGTCTTGGAACCTGCCCTTGACTATGTGGTTATGATGTCTGGAATTATACAATCTATCAGTATGAAAGTGGCTATTGATTTTTCATGTGATTATTTGAGTAGTAGAATATCCATGTGAATTAGTAAATGGAATTATTTTATTTTACCTTTTCCATATTATGGTGATGTTAAAGTTTAAAAGGGTTTTGGTTTAGTCTTATACATTTCCTTAAATGTTTATAATTATTTATGAAATTATCTGCTATATTGTTATCCTTACTGATCAGCTGAGATCCCCCCTTTCTTATGATTTATTTTCCCAGGATTATATGATTTATATTTTTATTGATAAGTAGGGTTATTCTAGGGGATTAGTGACATTCTCAATGGATAATTTATAATGGGTTTTATTTTCAAATGTGCAATGAAAAGTTCATGTATGTAATCTATTTTCCAAGATGGCTAAACTGATCGGTCTTCCTGGAAATTATTCCTTGTAGTCATTCAAATGTATTAGTATAATACACCAATATTGGGTAAATAAGGTCAGGGTGTTACATATTGGGGTCTCCACCCATCATTTACTTATTCCAATGCATTCCTCAAATGAAAATGTCGAAACATATTCTAAACATTCGTATTAGAACTAGCATATTAAATGTTAATATTTTAACCACAAAATATAAATGGTACCAAAATAGAACATCTAGTGTCAAACATATCTCATTCAATACAATATGGAAGATATTATCATAATAAATAATCCTCGATCAATAATAATGAAGGATATTGACATAGATGAAAATAATCAGTAAAACTATTTGAGGTAAATATCACATTTTTCTTGAAAGCATTTAAAAGTTTCGTTTTTTTCAAGAAGCTATAAAAAATTGATTTTTGAATAAATTTGTCCCATACCACTTTGAAAAATTTAAAAGTAATTTAATTTTAAACTATTCATGTCCATATAAATAAATCCTTAAATCCATTTTTAAAACATGGACGTCAATGACAATGATTTAGAAGAATAAATCATTAAAACATTTAAAATGATTTTTTAGTAAGAGGTCCTAAGAAAATGAGAGACATTTTAATAAAAATAATTTAGTTGGTAAAAACATTATTATATCATGATATTAAAGGGAATAATGTTATACTATGTCAATGTATAATATACACGCCATATAAAAGTGAATTGGTGCATAACAATAAAGAAGTCAGACTAGAATGTATTTTGAAATGAATTCCCTAATAATGGTTGTATCCTTAGGTTATGTATAAATAAATGAAATAATTATGTGTGACAAATATAAATACCGTCAATATTATTTGATATACAATGTAAATAAATCATAGGACATTCAGAAATATTCTTGTAACATCAACACCAATGACATGGATGTTTAACTCAATGAATGGAAATTCTGTTAAGATCACACATATATTGTTCATATCAAGGTATTGAGAATTTATTAACATAGTGATTATGTTTATAAATAGTATATCCACACAAAGGGGAGTGAAAATTACTGCATGAATAATGAAATAGTTATTTCACACATAATCATGGAGTAAAATAATAAATGATGTTTGTGTAAAACTCAATGAGTGGAAATCCAAATTAGAAATTCCATTACCAATTTGGTAACATACGAAACATACAACCCATGAAATAAATATCATATGATTAATATATAAATACCAAAAAATTAATTTATATCACACATGAAATGAAATCATGGGAGGTATATACACTACAAAAAATGAAATAGTTGAAATATGGCATGAATCTCTAGAGAATAAGAAGTGAGATGAAAACCCCTTACATTTTACTTTTACTTATTCAAGGGTATGTTACACTCATGTATAACAGTTAAATGATTGTTATTAATTTAAACAATAACCATAGATATAAATATGATATAATATATTATCTTTTAATATTCCTTTTTTAATAATATTTCATTAGTATCATTGTTTCAGGTGTTAACAGATTCATTTTTCATTAAATGTTTTGTTATGTAAGTCTGGGTTTTACAGATAGGATGTATTTTATTCATATACAAACTGATATTATGTTCTTAAAGATGATTTTTTAATCATAATGTGATATTTATTTCGAATGATTATGACGGGGAATGAATCTCATTGCATTCGTGGAGAGGGTAATCTGTACATACACATGAGCGACAAAACAATTCTATTGATGGTTAAATCATATTTAATTGGATGTTATATCATATATAGAGAATCATAATCTTTATATATTTAATAATTACAATGATTATACAGATTATTATACCCATCCAAATTATTAAGTTTGGAATAACAAACTACACAACAACGTGGAGACGGTAAGCCGTACGTACGCACGTATGGTGACTTTTTCATTAATAGAATGGATTAAATAATGAATATTGTTGTAATATAATTATAATAACATTATATTATGTCAAATGTTCTGGAGTTATTATTTTGGTATCGAAAAAACATAGAAATTGTAAGTGGATGAGGAAAATAACATTGAAATAGGTGAGTAAATGATTACCTCTTCTTCGGGTGATTCCTTTTGATTTGATTAAAAGGGCTCCATATGTTGGATTTATGAATATATTAAGGCATATATAATGCATTGAGGATATTTTGAGGATATTTGAGATGGTTTTGCCTAAGATAAATTTCTTTAGAAGTGTTATTTTGAGAGAAGGGGAAGTACCCTTTTATAAGAGTGGAGAGGGCATCATTTGGAACACCGTGAAATATTATGTTATCATACAATAATATTCATTTTATAATGGCTTCAAAAGGATTTATTTTGAGGATAATGTGGGGATCAGTCAAAAAACTCTCATGAAATTCATTTTATATAGGTTTAGGTCACCTTGAATCCTTATGTTTTAGAAATAACTATTGGTTATACATTTTAACATTTACCATGCCTCTTGGAATTTTTATATTATATGGTTAATAAACATATTATAAAATTCCAATAGAACCCTAATTGGTCCACTAAGGACATATAATTTCTTAAATAAGTTCTTTGGAAGAACCATATATTTTGAGGACTACAATATCATTTAATAATATAGTATTTGTTTTAAAAACTCTTTTATGTCAATTATGACATTATTTATTATTTTGTTTTTGTGAAATTCATAAAAATATGATTTCTAAGAAAATAATATATCAAGTCAACAATAACATGTAATAATAACCTAGAAAATTTGTGGAATACATCAAAAGACACAATTTACATTTTTTTAATATTTATAATATCAATTATTTTAATATTTCATTAATAAAGTAATTACTACATCATTATTGTGTCATAAATAAATTTAATTATTTAATGTCTAAAAATTATAAATAAAATACCATGATGTGGAAATTTTTTTTTAATTTATAATGAATATTTATAGTCTAAATTATCTTATGTATAACCCTATATTAAAAAGTTTTTAGTTACTAAAATTTTAATTTAAAACACTGAACACTTAAATAAAATAATAATATATGTCTTATTCTAAACCATGTGGAACAAAAGGAGCATAATTTTTTCCTAAGGTTTATTTGGACGAAATAAACTTATCCAATAGAATTATGACATGTGTTAGATTAATTATAATAACATTTTTACTTTTAATTACCCTATTTACTTTTAACATTGCTAAATATAATTCAAAAGCTACTATATACCAAAAATTATTTTCAACTTATTGAACCACATTTTACTTAATGATGTCAAATGTGCCTCTCGGATTTTTAAAATTCAATTCACAGAAGCTGTAAAATTATATTATATTCTAATTTGCTAACGTTCCTAGAAGGTAGGTAAAAGACCTTAAAAAATTCTATAAAACATTATATATATAAATTTATTATAAAAATACTCCAATCAATTAGAGTGAACAAATATAGTTATTACGTATCTATTTTGTCTTAAAATAAATATAACGAATAATAATAATTATTTAAATAAATGTCAGTTTTTAAACAATAATGCATTGTTTTTTACTATTCATTAAAAATTGAATTTTTTTAGAGATTACCAAAAAATCACCTTAAGATAATTTGGATATTACCATTCCAAAAATTATTTCATTTTTACCAAATTAAAAACCTAAATGTTGAATTAATTTATTGAAAATTAATTCTCGTTGTCGAAACCCGAAAGAGGGTTTTTGAGATGTAAAAACTATAAAAATATATATATGTGTTTTTGTCCAGTTTAAAAGTGAAATTACATCCAATTACCATAATTGGATTAAATGATGAAAATATAATATAAGTATACATAAAAACCATTTAAATGTATAATTTAACACTATAAATTATTTTGATTTATAAAGTAGTTTTCAATTAAAATTTAGTATCTTTCAGTATTCATCAAAATATGAATGTTATTAGAAAAAACCACAAAAATTTATTCAAATTAAATTTTTATGACCAGCTTCTAAAGAATAATTTAATTTCATAAAATTTAATAGATCAAATTGTCAAATATTGGATTCAGTAAGGGTTCCCCATTAAAAAGAGGAAAAATGAATTTTTTAAAATATACATTTTTATCTGAAAAATTGAATTTTCCCTTATATTATTTCTAAAAAAATATGAATGTTAAAATTATATTGGATATATATATAAAATTCAAAATTTGGTTATTACTATTCATAATAGCTTTCTAAAGATCTAGTTTGATAGGTCGTGGTGTGCTTGAACTCGGTGTTGCGTACATCACACGCTATTGTATTATTCAAAGAGAAGTATACTGTTGAAGGTTGGGGTGTTATATTTGATAACAAGTGTTAACCATTTAATATAAATATAGATAGAAGGAATAAATCATAAATAAACAATGGATCTTGTGAAATATTAGTGCTTCAGGATTAATTTTTTTCATTTGTAGGAGAAATAAATGAATTGTAAATCGATTGAAGCACAACCAATGGATGAAATTCAACTTATGCCAAAAAAATATAATATTTTTGTATATTGGTCTCTTATGAATTCTTAATCATATATAGATGGTGGCATGTTTATTAGTTCATCAAATGAACCTCAGTGAAGCTCATTATGATTACTGTGTACATATCTAGAGGAAGTACATCTAGGATCCATCCAGTATATAGAACATCGAGTTTTAATGATGGTTCATGGGAATTTATATATGGAACAACCAATATATGCACTATATCAAATATAAATGTTATATTTAACAATAATACTCTCATGGTGAATGTTTTGTGGTGAAACAACCTGCTTAAGAAGCTACATGGTAACATAAGGATGTAAATATGAAGAAGTATAGACAATTATTAGTACAAAATTGGGCAATTTATAGATTAAAATTCATTTTACGTTTGGATAAATAAAATAGAAAAACATTTTCGAAAAACATTTTTTGAAACGAATTATATCCTTTTGATATTTTAAATTAGATAAAACTCTGATTTTAGATTGTATTATATTATACACTATGTTTAGAATATGATACATAAAACAATGATTTTAGTTTTCATTACTTTTCATAGTGATTTTTTCATGAGTTATATGCAATAATGATATTTTTTTTTCAAGAAATTCATTATAGTGTTCATATAATATACGATGTAATATTAAATATGATTATTTAATATAACAGGTGTCACATAGACATAATAATGGAATGTTTGAATTTTTAAAAATAAATTAATAGTGATAGTAAGGTATAGAGTATGATATTATACTCTATACTAATATTAGTATCGCAAAATCACTGAATATACACAATATACAATAGGGGGGTGAATTTTATACTTTAAAAAAAAGTTAAGGAACACAACACCTCTAATATGAAATTACCTTCATAGAGAAATATAAAGTTCTTAAGTCTAAATCGTAAGAAACTTTTCATATGATGATATTCTACCACAAGCCGTATAGAATCTCATACAATCAGAGATATATGTTAGAATATTATTCAAAAAGAAAACATCCTAACTTTTACATGGAAGAAAAAAAATTAAATTCATCTTTTAACCCAAAGATGAGGGTATCCAATAACATTGGATAAATGTCCCTTGTTTTATAGCTACAAGAATGACTATCTTACCCAATCCCATGTAGGACCTCAATCCTAAGATCGATATCAATCTTGTTATCCCCGAAAGCCCTCGATTGGTAAGTATATCGACACCTCTGACTTCACATCCTAAAGTATGTGTTTTTAAGGAAATCTCACCTCTACATGAAGAAATTATACACGAATCAATGTTTGAAAAATCCGTTCAAACTTTCTGCACGAAGCCTGAGAGTTTATAGGAGCCTCTCACTCTAGAGAAATTCAATTTTAGAGAGATGAAATGTAAAATGAATGTGTGTGAACTCGTGAACTTGTCAACTCTTGAAATCATACTCTTGTATTTTTCTCATCATCTAAGGTCTTATTTATAGCTTTCAAAAATCTACTAGTCGGTTCCACTCCAACGGTAATATTTCCATAAATTTTGGAGGGACCTGGACATGTGGAAAACATACAATGGTTAGTTTATAACAGAAACAATGACATCGTTTATATAACTAACCATGAATATAAATATCTTACACCCAAATTTTATGGAAATTGGAATCAGATATAATTGAAATGATATGAGAATAAAATAAAATATTCATATTTTTAAGGAAATATTTCTTTGAATAATAAATTCTGGAATTATAAATTTCAGAATGGATTTTTATGAAATCGGTACAAGTAAAGTATAGAGAAATATCTTGTCAAAAAATGGTTATTCAAATTCTGGTATCGGTATCAGGATTTACGGTATGAAAAAATTTAACAGGCATCAAATTTTAGAAAACAAAGTATAAGGAACATATTCGTACCGTATATGTAAAATAAGGGTACAGGGATTTCGGTATTGGGATATCCGGTATCAGAATGACAAAATTGTTTTAACGAAATTTTAGTACTGATAACCAAAAAGTCAGAGTTTAAGAACTCTAAGAAAACCAAAATATTGGAAATCTGAGCATAAAGAAAATATGATACCGGATTTCTTTCTAGATGGAAATTGGTATCGCAGTGAAAACAGAGAATTGGAAAATAGTGCCTTAAGGAATTCTGGTATGGTATTACCATGCACCATAATTTGGAATGTTAAGAACATTTCCGGTTGGGTAAAACAGATTTATAAAAACCTTAATAAAATTATATATAACACAATAGTCTAATGAAATTTTGTTTATAAGTAAATACATGTAAGTATAAGGAAAAATATGAATGTGTAAGGAAAAATATTAATGTGTAAGGAAAATATTTTAACGGAGATGGTGTTTTTAATATTAAAAACAAAAGCATAATGAATGCAGAATTCTTATAGACCTAATAATCTCTCCCTTTTTGTAATGCACAAACAATCATCTTCAGAATGGAAAATCATTATCAAAGGAAAGAAATAAATGCTTAGAGTTAGAAATACTTAGCTCCCCCTTAAGAATGACTTATGGTAAATTATATTCCCTTACATGGAAGTTCTTAGAGTATATAAATCTTCCCCTTAGATATATATTCTTTTATTTAGAGAGACTCCCCCTTAGATGTACAACTCCTCCTTATAGATGAAAGTTAAGAAATTTATTTTTCCTAGATATTACCCTAAGGAAATATTTCTTTTATAAAATTGTCTTCTTTTAACTTCTCCATTTGATATTATTATCCCCCTTTTTGATTTTTAAAAAGGAATGGAGAGGGACCTGTAAGGACAGAAAGAAATATATACAAGAAAAAATATATAAAGATTTGTAAGAAAATTTTCATTAAGTTTCTTTGAATGAAAATACAACAAAAATTCGATATGAAAAAAATGTATCAACCCTCCATCTACTTCTCTAAAAAAATATTTTTCTCCTTGGACATAATCTTTTTCTCCTCCTTCTGATCTTCTTGAAGATTCTTTGTCAAGGAATCTTGTTCAGCTACCTTCATATCCAATGACTAGATCCAGTATTTTTGATATCGATTTTTATATTCAAGAACTTTGATCACTTCTTCTTGTGAATCTGATTTCTTCACAAAACCATTAGATATCCCTTTCTAAAAATTGACAACTTCAGCTAAAGTATTCATTCGATCAAGAAGGTTGTTTACTTCATTTATCCTCACATCTAACTCACTTGAAATTTTCTATGAGAGAGAAGTCCAGACTTTTTTCAACTCATTTTCAATATCATTGAACACTCCTTTTGTTGATTTCATGATGTCCGAGAATTGTAGAGCATTATTTGATAATGTTCGGGTCTGACTCCTCACTTTCATACAAGAAATTTTTTTAGCTTTGTAATCAATTTGAAGATTATTATGATCGGCTTCTTCTTTCACAAACATGTCCATCAATATATATTTTGAATTGGCCTTTGGATTTAATGTTTCCTGCATCATTTTGCACTAGGAATCTATGTTATCAAGAACAAGAATGATACATACTAATTTCCTTAACAAACTTTTTACAAAGTCATCACTCATAAATGATGAGGACTCAGAGTCAGATTCTTCTATATTGTCCTTCGGAGTATAGGTTTTTGGATTCTCAAGGTTGTGAGTAGAGTCTACATTAGAAGGGGAAACCATAATGGCCTTCCCATTATCAATTTTTAGTATCGTAGAGGGTTTGGAACCCTGAGTGACTTTCTCATTTTCTATAGTCATATCATTTCCAGATTCTTCTTGAACTTCTTCTTCTTCTTTCGCTTCTTTACATCCAGAATCACTATTTTCAGATTCATGGATTTCATCTTCATTTCTAGTTACATCATTCTCTTCTTCTACCTCTTCTACTTCTTCAAATTCTGTCTCAACTTCTTCTTCTTCTTCTTCCTCCTCGGAAGAAACTCTAAGAGTTGCAACATAATCATTAACTTGTCTAATAACATCATCTCATTCTTCTTGAATGATGTCATCATCTTCTTCTGATTTTTCCAGTTCGTGAACAAGTTCCGATATTACTATAGGTTTTTCACCTTATTAGGTTCTGGAGTGACATCCGGTATAGGTAGCTTCTCAGAGGACTTTTCTACAACCTTCAGAAAAGATTGCATATTCTCTCTCTCAATTCTCTTTATTTTCTTCTTCTTCTCCGATTCTTGTTTCTCTAACATCTCCGCAGTTTCAATATTTATGGCCTTTGCCTCTACCGAATTCAACCTAAAAATTGGATCCTTTTTTTCTAGACTCAGCTAATTTCCTCCAGCCTGCAATAATATAATTAGAGTAAGCTTTCGGTTTCCTTATAACTAATGGTGTTAAAGACGGAGCTACTAATGTAGGATCAGCATAAGAGGCCTCATCCGACTTTTTCTTCTTCTGAACACAACTTTATGATTCCGGTACAATTAGTTTAAATGATGCTTTGGATGATTCCGGAATGGCTTCTTTCAATATCGGCTTCTGGACTTTTGGCATTACAAATTTTCCAAATTTCGTAGAGTCCTGATTGTAAGATAGTTTCATTTTCTTCAGCATATCTTCACTTAGCAACATAATATTATTGTACTTCAAGGCATAAATTCATGCAAATATCATTTCAGCTAAAACCATAACAACTATATATGAGATAGTGGCTGGGTAAATGAGAATTTGAGATTCTATTATACCGTCTTTCACAACATTAATTAATAGGAAAATATACTTTAAAAAATTCACCTTACTATGGTTGATGAGAAAGTATAATAAAATAATATCACAGTTCTTTAAGGAATCGTTATTCTCTTTTCTTGGGAAAAAGATCACCTGCATCAATAAAGCTACCAACTCGTGGTCCACTGATAAATGTGCAATCTCCGGAGTCTTAACTCCCTTCATGCTGAGACTTTTTAAAGCATGGTTCTTCTCAAAATAACCTTCCTTATCCAGAATTTTGTAGGAACCTATTAGGGCTTCAACTTCATAGGGAATCTTCAAGAAGATGGCCTATTTTCGGAATGGAACTATGTGAGACTTTTCATATGCCTTACATTTGAAAAATTCATTATTGTCCTTTTCAATGAAATTGACCTAGTCATAAAACAGTATGACTAGTTCGGATATACATGATCTTGAAACTTGTCCTTTTCTATTAAAATAGTATCGAAATAATTACATTTAATAATACGAGTAGTGAGGGAGTCATACTGATTAAAAATTTCAGAATATAAAAGTCTCTCCGGAAATCTCATCTTGTATTTATTCTCCTTAACTACCTTCTGATCGGAAATGCCTGACATTCAGATCTGTAAGAAATCCATGAAGAAATACGGAATGTCAAATTCTGATGCAGCAGAACTTCAACTTGAAGTCTTAAGAAACTGGTGGGGTCCATATAATGTGGGGTAGACCTTATATAGACAAACTGAGACATTTTATCGTCCATAAGGAAATGCAACTACTGTGATTTTCCCAAAAATATCTAACGGTTGATGATGGTTGAAAAAATATATCCATACAAAAATTTTGATCTTTAAGAGAACTGAAAGTCATATCATAATGAAAATATGAATTCAAAGGAAAAAATTATTAAATGAAGTAAGTACCATCAAATAGAACTGTAAGAAAAATAACTAGGGGATAAGAAAAATGTAAAAATAAGGAAATTATGAAGAAATTATCAGTATCAAAAAAAATAATTTCTTGGGGTTATAAACTAGACACCTGAAATATTACTCTAATAATCTCAACTTTGGAAATATGGATTCCGAGAATTTTCATTTCGGAATTTTTTAAAAACAGACACCGTGTGGAAAAATAACTCAATTCCGAAACGCACTAAATCAAAATTTTTAAATAAAACAAGAATATTAAAATTTTCAAACATATGTACTCCGCCTGAATTTAAGATTAATTTAATATTAGGAGATTATTAAATAAGAATTAGATATGCATGATTTTCTTATAGATATCATTCCTAACTTCTGTTTAATGTATTCAAATCTATCGGATGGTAATGGTATGGTAAATATATCAGAAAGTTGTTCTTGTGTTTCGATGAATTGAATAATTGTATCTCTTTTTAGTGTGTGATCCCTAAGAAAGTGATGACTAATATCAATGTTCTTAGCACGAGAGTGAATGTCGTGGGATTTTTAAGAGTTATGGCACTTGTGTTATCACACAAGATTTGAGTTTTCGAAAAACTCACTCTATAATATGTGAGTTTGGGTTTCATCCACAACACTTGAGAACAACAACATCCAACTACTACATATTCTGCTTCAGTAGTGGAAATTGCTACGTAATCTTTTCTTTTTAAAGGACCATGAAACTAAGGAATGTACTAGGAATGACAAGTTCCATATTATTATTTCTATCTATTTTAAAACCACTAAAATCGGCATCCAAAAAACTTTTCAGTTCAAAAACATTTCCATAGGAATAAAAAATGACTAAATCCAAGATTAATATTATGTACCGGAAAATTCGTTTCATAAACTTAAGATAGGATTCCATAAAATTTTCTTGATATCTGGCAGATACGAAAACAGAAGAAATTAAGTCTGGTCGACTTTCTTTTACGTAAAGTAAACTTCCTATCAATCCTCTATAAGATGTTTGATCTACAAGTTTCCCTACGTCATCAAAATTAGTAGTATTATATGTTCTGATAAGAGTAATTATACTATTAGTAATATCATAACCAATATTTTTAAGAAGTTATTTGATTTAATTATATTGAGATATATATGTTCTTTATGGATTGTGGGAAATTTGAAAACCATGAAAGAATGTAAACTCACCCATCATACTCATCTCAAACTCTGACTTCATGAGACTCGCGATGGAATTTGATTAAGATTGTTGAGTTGATCCGAAAATAATGTCATCATCATATATTTGTATGATTAAAATGAATTTCTTATCTTTCATTATAAAAATTCTTCGATATGTAGTTCCCTTAGAATAGTTTTTTTGAAGTAAAAATATTGTAAGTCTATCATACCAAGTTTTAGGGGCTTGATTAAGGCCATATAATGATTTTTTAATCTTGTACACATGATCCAAATGTTTTGAAACTTCAAAACCAAGACGTTGTTCTACATATACTTTTTCATGTACATATCCATTAAGGAAATCACACTTCACATCCATTTGATAAAGTTTAAAATTATAGAATGTTGAAAAATCTAGAAGAATCTAGATAGATTCAAGTCTTTCTACCAGTAAATATGTTTCTTCATAGTCTATTCCATCTTGTTGGTAATAGACTTTAGCAACCAATCTTGGTTTATTTGTAACTATAATCCCATTTTCATCATATTTATTTCTGAAGACCCATTTTACACCAATAACAGATGTTTCCGTTGGTCTCTCAACAAAGGTCCAGACTAGATTCCTTACAAACACATTGAGTTAATCATGCATAGACGTTATCCAATATTCATCACCTAAGGCTTCCACAGGAGTCTTTGGATCAAATTGGAAAAGAAAATAAACATGTTCAATTTCATTTCTTAAGGAACTTCTATCCCTTAACAGTTGATTGAAATCTCCCATTACATTATCAGTATGATAATTTATAAGTAAAAACTGATTAGGGTTTTGTAAAACATGATCATCATCATAAGGTAGAAAATCATTAGGGATAACTGTTTCAGAAGTATTTCCATGAACATTTTCCTTAAAAGAATCTTTAACTAATGGTTGTTGATCAATTTTAAAAAATATATCATTAGGATTTAAAATAGTATGTTTAAAAACAAAAGGATCAGTTTCATAAAATCTAACATGTACTGTTTCTTCCACAGTTCAAGTGTTTTTATTGAAAACTCTATATGCCTTAGAGTTAGTGGAATAGCAGAAGAAAATTCTATCATCAGGTTTTGGATCAAATTTGTGTAAGTTATCCATAGTATTAAGGATAAAAACTTTACAACCAAAAACCATTAAGTAAGAAACTTTTGGTTTTCAACCAGTCCATAGCTCATAATGAGTAATATTAAGAATATGTCTGATAAAAACGTGATTTATAGTATAAAAGGTAGTAATTATTTCTTTATCCCAAAAGTGTTTTGATATGGATTATTCACTCAACATGGTTCTGGTTATCTGTTGAAGGATTCAGTTCCACTTTCAACATAACCATTTTTTTGAGGTGTTCGAGGAGCTTAGAAATTGTGAGTAATACATTTTATACTAAAAAAAGTTTCAAAATCTGAATATGAAGACTCACCACCATGATAAATATGAATTATTATCAAAGGTAGGTTTTTCACATTTTTTTACTTGACCATGAAAATATATAAAGTAAGAAAATTATTTAGATTTTCTTGCTAGAAAATAGACCCAAGTATATCTAGTGTTTTCATGAAGGAGAACAAATACATAATATCTGCCTCCATTACTTCTTGTTTCCGTAATACCAAATTGATCCATATGCACTAACTGTTGGGAATTCTATGTTGAAACTTCAATAATAGATTTAAAGCTAGATTTGTGTTTCTTTCTAAACATACAAGGGTCAAAAACCTTTGAAAAATAAAAACATTGAACCGGTAGATCCTTAACTAATCCTTTCCTTGAGAGATTACTATGATTCTTAAGGTTACAGTTCTCTAACCTTCTATTCCAAAGCCAAGATTGATCTTCAATTTCACTTAAGCAAGGATGATCTTGAATTCTTAATTCTTCTATGTTTAAAGTGTATCCATTTTCATGCCTATGGGAAGTAAGAATATATTCATCCCTGGAATTGTTATCTAAACACTTATCAATCCAAAAATTCACAAAGTAACCATCATCACATAATGGAATTATGTTTATGAGGATTTTCTTAAGACCATTAACCAATAAAACATTAAAAATTAAAACTTTTCAATGAAAAATGATATTACATATACATAAAATCTCTCCTTGAGAATTACCCCCAAAGGATACTTTTCTACCATTCTTTTTGACAATATTATTGAAATAACATTTGTTTCCAGTCATATGACAAGAAAATATGCTATCTATATAGCAGATATTGTTGGTACATTCTACATTTTCATGTAAAGACAAAAGTTAGATTTTTGGAATCCAAACATGTTTGGATCCGGGGTTAGACAATAAAATTTTAGGAACCCACATTTGTTTGAAAAGATTAGCGTTGTGGAAACCAATAGATTGAATTCTGTTAAAGGAACAATTTTTCCTCCAATATCCTCCAATTTGACATTTTGTAGAGAAGGGGGCTTTGGATGGAATAAAATAGTTATTTTCAAAAATAGGTTTTTTTTTAGTATAACCTACTCCAGAACTATTTCTGTAAGGTCAGATTTGAGAATACTTCTTGTAAAAATATTATTTATGAGAAGTAAAATTGGCAAGAAGTTTCTTAAAGGAAAATATTTCAGATTTTAGTATTATGACTAAATTCTTATCCTCATGAATTATTTCTTTAGAGTTAAATTTTTCCTCAAAAAAATTTTCTCTAGAAATAAAATTCTTAAGATCATTAGAATGTTTTTCCATTTCAGAATTTACATCCTTAAGGTCATTATATAATTTTTCTTGGAGCTCATTCTTATCATCAAGATCACTAGTAAGGTCTGCAATATCTTTTTTAAGAACTTCATCTCTCGTATTTTCCTTTTAATGTTTCTTAGAGATTTTACAATTTTTTTTCTTCTAACAACTTGGATACTCTAGGTAATTCTTATTAAGAAGGAATTTCTTCATTATCTGAAGATGAAGTATCTTTTTTAGAAGTAATATATTCAGGATAATAATACTTATCAATAGATAAATTTTTTAATTCCTCGTAAGAGTGTACCTTGTCCATAAAACAAGTATTTGGGAAAGAAGTAATAGCAATGAATACAATATTTTTCTATTTTGATGAATCATAATCACAAGATTCTCTTTCATATTAGTGTCCCCAACTAGCACTCCAATTGTCATATGTTTTAAGACTTTTCATGTTATTAGAAGGGTAGAACTTATTATTGTTTCTTTCGAATTCCTTTCCTTCTTATCCTTCTTTTTCAAAAGAGGTTAATCATGTCTGATATGACCTATTCTTCTGCATTATTAACATGTAACTTCCCCATATTTATTTTCTATTTACTCTCTCTTATTAAACTGATTTTGATAGTTCTTCTGAGCTGCTATATTTTTCAATATCCAGGAAATATTTTCTAACTCATTCTCAGATTTTTCTGTATCACTTGATTCTGACTGAATAGTAATATTCTTTGACATTGACTTTATAACCCTTTCAAGAGTTTTGGATATCATTTGGATAAAAAAATTTTGAATGAAACTCTTACATTTCCATTAGTTTTCATAATATTATCCGCATCTCTCTTCATTATGGTCTCATGATGAAGAATTGTTCCAAAAATCTCATCTATGGAAATATGTGTGGCTTTCTTATTCTCATCAATGGATATCCTCTTGGACTCCTATTAATTTAGAATGATGTAAATGATCTTTTCAACATGTATTTCACCATCACTAACTTTCCCCCCATAGATTATAAACTATTCACAATGGTCATGAAACTTTGTTCAACTTTTCTTATCAGTTCTCCATAAAGAAAGCTAAACCCTTGATATTCAGCTCTCAACATATCTCTTCTTGTTTCTATAACATTAGAAGTTACAAAATTTATAGCATCCAATTTCATCCATATATTATTTGTATCTTCACATGAGGATATTTGAATATAGATGTTCCTTGTCATGGAACATAGCCATGTATTTCTGAATATAAAATGCGTTTGATATTCTGCTCTATCCAGATTAGTAAAAGTTCCCAACTCTATTTCACGAATATTATAATCTCTTGTCAGCATCTGGTAGTTGTCAACTTCAGTATTAATAACTAAAGTCTTCATCATATCTCTCCTGTACTCATAATAGTTTCCATAAAAAATAGTTGGTCTGGTAGGATTTAAATTGTCCAATGAACCAATATGCAGGGATCCTGCCATAAAGAAAATATACCTTTCTTCGACAAAATAGATTAGTAGTAGTGCATAAAGAAAATATAATGCTATAAAAGAGAATTTTAAGAAAAATTTTAAAGTATATGAAAAAAAATACCTAGAGTATCTCTAAAAAAAATATGAGTCTAGACTTGTGAGTCCGAAATTCTGATATTGAAAATATAAAGAAAACGATTATTTATCTTATGAATCTAATTGTGAGATTAATTCATATTGAACTAACACTCTAAATCAAATTGAAAAAATTGATAAAATTAACAATTTGATTTAGAGAAAGAGGTAACCTCCTCTGATACCAATTGATAAAAAGGTATAGAGTATGAAATTCCACTCTAAACTAATATTAGGGTTGAGAAAACACTGAATATGCACAGTATTCTATAGGGGGTGAATTGTATAATTTTAAAGATTTCTTATAGAAATTTTTTATAAACAAAATTCACAACACCTCTAATAAGAAATTTACTTCTTAGAGAAACATACATTTTTTATGTATAAATCTTATGAAAATTTCTTATGAAGTTATTTTACCGCAAGGCATGAATAATCTCTTAAAATCAGAGATACAAGTTAAAAAATTTATACAAAAAACATTATAACATTTATAAAGTAGCGGAAAATTACAATATTCTTTTAACCAAAATTTGAAGGTATCCAAAAACCATGGATTATGGTTCCTTGTTTTATACTTACAAGAAAGTCTATCTTACCCAAACCCGAGTAAACTCTCAATCCTAGGACCAGTATTTGCCTTCTTATCCCCGCAAGACCTTGATTTTTAAGAAAATCAGAACCTCTAAATTCACACCATGAAGTCACTGATTTTAAGGAAATCGAACCGCTGCACGAAGCAATTATTCATGAAGTAATGTTTGAACAAGCTATTCAAACATTCTACATGAAGCCTGAGAGTTTATAAGAGCCTCTCACTGTATAAAAATTAATGTTTAGAGAGATGAACTCTAAAATGAAAGCTTGGGAACTCATTAACATATTAACTCATAAACTCACATTCTTGTATTGATCTCATAATCGGAAGTCCTATTTATAGCTTTCAAAAATCTACTAGTCGGTTCCACTCCAATGGTCATATTTCCTTAAATTTAAGAGGGACCTAGTCACGTGAAAATCATACAATGACTCTTTATAACATAAACAACGACATAATTTTATATAAAAACCATGAATATAATTATCTTACACATTCAGTTTATGAAAATTGTAATTTGATAAAATTGAAATGATATAAGAAAAAATATAAGATTCAGAATTCTATGGAAATAATTCTTTGAATATTAAATTTGTAAATTATAATTTTCAGAATGGATTTTCATAAAATCGGTACGAGAAAAGTATAAGGAAATATTTTGTGAAATCATGGTTTTACAAATTCTGGTACTGATATCATGATTTACAGCATGAAAAGATATTACCGGTATGAGATCATTGAAAATAGTGTATAAGGAAATTCTTCGTACTATATATATAAAAAATAGTATATGAATTTCGGTATTGGAATTTCCGATATTAGTATGAAAATCCTGTTTTAGGAATATTTCAGTACCGATAACCCGAAAGTCAAAGTTTATGAAATCTTAGAAAACCAAAATACTATAAATCTAATTATACGGAATATATGATATCAGATTTAATTATAGATGTAAATTGGTATCGCAGTGAAAATAGAGAATGGGAAAATAGTGTCGAAAGGAATTCTGGTATGCTATAACCATTCACCAAAATTCAGAACATTAAGAACTTTTTCGGTACAGTAAAACTAATTTTGAAAACCTTAAGAAAAATATATTTGACTCGGGAATCTAAAGAAATTTTGGTTATAAGTAAATTTATATAAATGTAAGGAAATATATGAATGTGTGAGGAAAATATTTTTTTGAAGAAGGTGTTTTTGATTTAAAAAAAAAACTAAAAAAATAGAGAAGTATTATAGAACTAAACAATAGAATACATGTATTATAAATGTATATGAAATTAATTCAATGTGGAAAATTAATTAAATACAAAAGAAATTAAATTTGTAAAAAACATATCTTTTTCGAAAAAACTATTTTTATTCATAAAAATGTTTATTAAAACAATAAATTAATCAAATCACTTTTTCTAAATTATTTTAATAAAATATGTATATATAATATATTTAATAAATTTATTACTAATAATTTAATATTTTTTCTATACAGTATATTATATTAAATATAATTTTTTTATAAAAACCAATATCATTCTATAATGTAGTTTTGTCACATTTTTTATAAATAATTTTTAAAGATTAAATATTTACAATTTCAGAAAATTTATTTGAAAATATAAAATTAATATTATAAATCATATTATCAAAATTATAAAAGGTTAAATATTTGTTAAATTAATGGAAAAAATGATGTATATTAAAAATACAATATTTCAAATAGAAAACCTAATTTTCATTTTAATAGTTTATAAATATTTATGGTATAATAAATTTTATTTAATATAAACATATTATAATTTTATATCCATTAATCCATTTTAGGAAAATAGAATCATTTCCATGTTGATATGTCAAATAAAACATTATAAAACATAAACATGTTCTATTTGAAAACCTTCATTTTCATCATTTATTTGGAATTAAATTTAAGATTAAATATTTTTACATCATTAATTTTTTTTAAAAATTGAATTTAAAATTTTTATTCAACATAATATATTATATCAAATAAGTTCTTGTTTTATTTTCACCAAAATAATATTTATACCCATCAAAAAATTTACCATGGTAATGGTAGAAATTGTTTTACTAGGGGGTTAAACTAAAAACATAAAAATTAAAATTTACCGAAAAATTTTATAAAAGATGTTGGGTGGGAATATTTTGACATTATATTGTCTAATTATCAATAATAATCTATTATCTAAACCAAGATGCATGTGAAAAATGTGGTTACAACTTTTTCATTTCCGAAATTAAAATTTTTCCACTCATAGCACTTATAAAAAGCCACCCAATGTCCACTATTCATAACACTATAAAAACATTGGTTTGAAATGTATTTTCAACATCAAACCTATCATTATTAACATGTTAATTATTTTAATGTTCACATATAAAATAACAATACATACAGACTCAAAAATCATTACATGTAATGTGTAGCTTTCCAATCATCTTACATCACTTTATATTACCAAAATATATGGGAATCTTTCAAAATTTACGTTACAACAAATAATATATATTTTTAAATTTAAAAAATTAAGAAAACTAATAATTATTAAAAAAACAATCAATTTCATAATTTTGAAAATAAATACAATTCCTAATTCATTTAATTCAAGGAAACATCAAATAATAACATGTATATTCTTTAGTTATTTCATATAATCAGTAGAATCCCTTTCAGACTTCTAAATGTATATATATTTGAGAGGAAACTCTAGGAGGGAGTTTCTAATAGATAACTCACTATGGTATATAAATTTTATATATTAATATTGTGTTCGGATGTTTATATATATATATGGCTTAGAAATATATTATATGGTAAATTAATATTAATTCATTGACATAAAATTTACGATCCTGATATAATATATGTATCATTTGTTATAATAAGTTTTTAACATTAATCGTTGAAATCCATTATTTTATGTTATATAGACTTTAAAAAAATTTGGATGAATATAGATGTTTTTTGATGAATTAAATATGTTATTTAATTTTTAAATTAAATTACAAGTTTCGATGTTAAATTAATTATAATTAAAATCATTATTTTACTCGATAATTAAATTTCAGTTCAATCAAAACAATATAAAAACACTTTTATTATTAAAATATAAAAATTATATTTCAATAGATTCCCTAAATTAAAATTGTTTTTTTATTAATCAACCGTTCATTTATCATTGTCATAAAATGGTAAAAAAATCCATACATGAAACATTTTTATATTCAACTTCTAAATCTCATTTCAAAATAATTAAAATTAAATTTTTATTATAAAAATGTGTTGATTATGAAAAACAAATATATTATAGAAATTTTTATGTTTTATGGAAATGTGGGATTTTTAATTATAATTAAAATATTTATCGTTTATTATTGGTTGATTAGTTAATTATTTAAATAATATATTTATAATTTCAATCCTTTTTTATATTTTTTCACTTTGTTTAAATTTTTTCTCAAAGAATGGTTATACCATTATCCATTTCCAAAAATAATATTGTAAGTATATAATTTTATCCTTATCCTTATACAAATTCACTACATTATACATAATAATGCATGACATACTATTTTATCATGAAAACAAAATAATTAGTACTCTATGTACATTACATTAATTACCACCTACTATGGCTATTCAATCCATGATGTTTTTGAGAAAATGGGAGAAATGATATTTCCAACTTATAGTAAGTTACTTTTCCTATATTTGGTAGTATTTTTAATTTTTTACAATCATATAGAATTTTTATGTTGTTGATAGTAACTAGATTTCTTATTATGAAATAAAATGTCATTCATTTACATGTAATGATTATTATGATTTTATAATTTTACAGATATTTTAATTTTTTCAATTACTTCATCAATATAAAAAAATTAATTCAGATATATATATATATATATTATATAATATAATGGTGTAATATTCAAAAATATATATTACATTTCTCATAATTAAAACCTAATGACATAAATTTTATTAGAAGAATCATTCTATATTTCTTCTAAATATAATATCAAAATAAAACAATATATATCATAATATGGAGAAACCTGGCTGGCTTCAACTACACGAATGGTAAATAGACTTTAATGTCTCACGTGCAAGAAATTATTTTTCTCAGGTTTGGGTCTGCCTTCATGGACTCAATTGGGTCCTTTGGCACCCGAAGATCTTGCTTGTTATCGGAACTCCTATTGGAACTCCCATCCGCCTTGATAAGGAGACTGAAGACGTCCGTTATGGTCACTCTTCTAGAATATGGGTAGAGGTAGATCTTATCTCTATGGTGATTGACAAGGTAATCCTCTCTACACCTTCTGACAATATCCAAATTGATGTTGAATATGAAAAAGGCCACTTTTCTGTAATCATTGAATGGTTGTTGGGCATTATTTAGACTTATGTCGGAGGAACATCCCTTATGATGAATGTTGGAGGACAGGCCACCCATCAAATATCTGTCGAAGGAAAAAACAAATGAAAGATACTTCTTTGGAAAATACCACCATTCATGATGGTGACTCAAGTAAAGAGTCACCTCCTGCTACTTCTGATGTTCTGCTTACTGGGAAGTCTGGTTACCAGTTGACTGAGGGTGGTGCTGCTCCCAGAGAGTCATCTCTAATTGTTGAAGATAACTCTATCCCGCAATTACCTCTTACATACAAAGAAAATCTAGTGGATATGTCCCCGACAAGATACCTTAGTGGTCTTTCTTGTGCAAATTTTAACCAAGTACAGTTAACTGATATTTCTTTACTTGTGCTGGTTGCGGGTCAATAGGTTGATGATCGACATGAACCCCTTACTGGTAAATGGTGGATGTTTCAGATGTTGAGGGAGAAAAGGCTAGCATCACTACTCCGAACAATGCTGGATCTCTCTCTTTCAAGGATATGGTCATAGTTGGGGAGGAAATGATGACTGATGGTGAGGATTTTACTTCTGTTCCTACAAAGAGAAGACAACGCAAGGATTAGTCTCAAATTCCTAAGACGTTGTCGACTAGATCATCTTCAAAGGTCTCAAAAAAATTTTATGACAATTATTGGATGGCCTTTAACCAAGATAAGTCTCAATCTGAATGGGAGCCTGCTGGAGACTCTGATTATGGGAATGACATGTCGTATTATGATTTTTAGTTTTTGAGAATGAGGGCATTACTGATTGTGTGACCCCTTTCGCCTCCTACCTGTTTTCTCTTTTCTCTATGAATAAAGGGTCAGAAGCTTTTGCTTCTGACTTGACCTTTTAAAAAAATATCATAATATGGCTATGAAATAATATTATTTTGATAATATAGGCATATATATAGTTCAATATATTTTCTGAATCCACTTATATAAATAATTATCATTCAATTAAAATAACTAAAAATTATTTTCATTAAATTGTTTTAGAAAAAAAAAATTATTCATATTAAATATAATATAAACAATTGATATGTTATTAATTTTTAAAATATTTATTCCTAGAAAATAAGTGTCAATGTAAACTATAATATAATTCCCTCAAGGTGAAACTATATTAATAAAAATTAAATAAATTATTTATTTTTTTGTAATATTTAACCATTTACTCTTTGTTAATGATTTTGTATTTACATATAACAATGCTATTATTTAAAATATTTCATGAATAATAATATTAATAATTAATAATAATTGATTGTATAATGAAAATAATCAAGGATTTTGTAATCAATATTCTTATACAAAATACATGAAATACATAAATACATGTACACATACACACATATTTTGTTTGTGGTAATTATTCAAACATCAAAATAATGATTATCATATAAAATAAATATTATTAATTATATTTTAATTTTAATATATAAAATTTTTCCTATGAATAATATTTTTTAGGATGTTTTTTTTGAGTAATTTTGTTAAATTATTTATATTAAATTATTATAAATATTTTAATCCCACTAATAACATTCTAAAATGATCATATAAAATAATTATTTTGATTAATATGAATAAATTTTTATTCTATGTCTAATTAAATTACTTAATTATATAAAAAAAATTATACTCATGATTATTATACAAGAGTATAATTCAAAATAATTACATTTCATTAATTTTATAATTATTAATATTTTTTTAAATGAAAATTAAAATCATATTTAATGACTCCATATATTTTTTTTAAAATTTTATTGATCAAAATGAATAAAAATTTTAATGTGATTAACCTAATCATTTTTTTAATTAGTGAAAGACCATAGTATATTAGAAAAAATATTGTTGTGTCATTGAATTTGGAAACATAGATTCATAATTATTGAAACTGGGTACTAATTTGAATATATTTTTTAATAAATTTGGAGAATTTAAAAGTTAATATTGGATTTATGTCTGGTATAAAAGTATTGTGTTCTTAGAATATATCAGGATCCCCATCCAAATACCCTCAAACAAGGAAACGAATAACTGATGAGCTTCCAAATATTTTGAATAGGAAACAGGATGATTCATTAACCAACCAAAAGATTTATAGGTGTTTTTTATTGATATCATGTACCTAATATGTACCCACTGATTTCCAATTAAGAATCTAATTTATTATATAATTTTTAATTTTTATGTATTTTAGGGGGTTTTACATTAAATTCATTGAAATTGTTTTCTATTTATTTTGAAGGATAGAGTAGTAAGTCAACCGCCTTTATATCTCATAATTATTCAATGATATCCAAAAAAATATTGGATTTGGACTGGTTATTCATGTCAAATTAAGGTATGTTCTTTCCATCCTACACCCTCAAATAACTGTATCTATTTTCCCTCATATTTTTATATGGTTGGACATAGGGATTTGGTGTTATTTCCATATTCAATAGTGAAATAACTTTTATGATGGGGTAAATACATGTGGTGGATATATGAATCTATTAAATAATTTTTTTTCTTTTCATGACACATTCATGTATGTATGATACCATATGTCAATTTGTTATATTATAATATAATTTTAAAGTAATGATATATCGTATATTATAAATATTAATAATCATCATAATGGAACTGAATGTAACATAGAATTTATTTTTCCTTTTTTCATCCAAATATGGTATTTCTCAGTCAATCTATAAGAAATATACAAATTATTCCATTTTTAATTAATATTTGAAATTATTTTTATTTGTAGGATATAAATTTATTACTAATGTTTGGATGAGATGGTGTATCTCATGATTATATTTGATTGATGTAGTCTAAAATGGAAATAATTGATCACTAACACTATTAATGAGTTTTATGGTCCCATGATTATAATGTCATGAATGTTTTGTATTTCTTGTGAATTTTGGTAGAAAAGAGACTTGATTTGTTAAATAGTGATATTAATTGTGATTGAGGGAGTAAAAATGGTTTGATGTCGAATTTAGAGCCATATTAGATAGAAATGATGTTTTTATTTTGAGAAACTGAATTCTAAGTCAAACTAATAATGATTTACTCATTGAACCATGACAATATAGGTTCGATGATATTGAACTGTATGACTATATTTGATATAAATTATAAGATTCCTATAATAATTATATTTTGATATATCTGAGTGTCCTCCAAAATATTTTTCTATAATATTTATATTTAAAATATATTCTCTTTATTGTTTGAGATGTTATTGTGGATATTGTATTTCTTAAAGAAAACATAATTTTTTTTAAAAAAAAATTGAATTATGAGGTTGGCAAGGGTAGTAAAAATAGAAGAATCATGTCACATAATATGATCTAGATGAATATAATAAAAAAAATCTTCATGGGATTCATCCTAGTGTACATTTTATTAAATCTATTAATTAATTTACATCATCCAAAAGAGTCGTATGTGCATGAAACTGACCATATATATGATTAACTAGATTTCATGGGAATTGAGTGTGGCCTAAAGAAATCAGATAATAGTAAAATTCTATGTCGTTTTGGGTTATTCATTATTTTTTCTTACATCTACAAGTGGATAAATGTTTGGTAGTGACATTTATGGATATAGGAAATTAGATTATCATAGAAATGATATTTGAGCATAGTAAGCCATGTTAGGGATGAAATTTCATTGTCTATATTTATTTTAGTTGTGATGGTTGATTTTGAGATCTAGGTATATAAATATATGATGCATGAATAAATATATTTACTATTTTACTTTTAATGGATACCGTGTTCGATGTTTTATTCCATAGGGTGTTATATATTTTTCCATATATTTGTTCATATTATAGTAGAAAACTAACATGTCATAGATCTATATATTTGGTTCATTAAAATGAATAATTTCTATATTAACCCATCCAATTATTTTAGTTCACTTACTAGGTGTAGATCATGGTCACACCAAACCCATAAATCATATAAATTTTTTTAGGGAAACATCTTTTTTACTGCCCTATAATTATTTAAATATAGTGATTATATATATTTAATAATCTTCAGATCCATTATCAAATTGATGTGTATAAAGATTAGACTTCTACTACCTATAAATTTATGTATTTCCAAAGTAACAATTCATATCACATATGTCATTTTATTTATATTCTAACTAATTGAAATGAGTTACAAATTTTAAATGATGTTATATTGTGGTGTAATTATTGATATAGATAGTTTGATTTATATTAAAAATTAAAGATAGCCCGGTTGAGAATCATTATGTTGTGGTCAGTGGAATAATATGTTCTATTTTATTAATCTATAACTCAGAAATGGGGTATATAAAAACCATTTATTTGTAATGTTGGTTATTAAAAGTGAAAGAGCATAAGAAAAGGAGTAGGGTTATCAATGTGATGATTAATCTTGTGTTTTTTATCAATGTTTAGTGGATTTTTCTTAGTAGTCTATCCAAACATTATTTTTTTAATTTAATTCCATGTATAAAATTAACACATTAGAAAAAATTTATAATATATAAGACTATATAATATATTATATGCATAAAAATATTTTCATGATGTATATTATTTCTTAGGGCATGTATTTTCATTGGAATTCTATAAACATGTTTTAATATTATACTTATTTATAATTTTTCTAATTTGGCATTATGTTAGAGTTATTATTTTTACATTATTGACTCCCTTAAATGTCTATAAAACCATTTAATTAATTAATATAGTCAACCATATATGGATATTTTTTTAATTTCATGAGTCAGTTTAGTAAAAGTTGACATTCAAGGTCATAAGATACAATTTCTCATATTATATTATATATACATATTTTAAAATTTCATATAATTTATTTATTTACATAAAAACATACATCATTGAAAAATAAAATAAAAAAAGCATATTATACCAGAATTTTGAAAAGAATAAATAAATAACACAATTAATAAAATTCATTCATTATAAATATTTTGTCGACTCACTTATTTTATGGACTCATATATAATTTATTGTATTTCAATTCATACCATCAATGTGATGATCATCATTAATTAAAATTTCATCACATCTAGATTGTAATTTATTATATATTCAATTGAATCAATGAAGTGACTTATTTTTTCATAACATTTTCATATCCCTATAAATCTTCAATCTGAATAAAATAGATAATATTTTATTAAATTTTATTTCTGGAATAATATATATTTCAGAAATGTTATATACCACTTCAAAATTTTTTTCTTATAACATTCTATGATAATTAGAGATTAATTTTTTAATAATTATTTAAATCTAAAAATATCTAAATAATTTATAAAATTATAATATATGATATATAATGGTTTCTAATATAACACCCATTCATTTAGCGTTAAAGTTGATATGATGAAAAAAAAATTAATGGAAAAATTATGAAAAATCGATAAAAAATCTTATAGTTATTTAAAACATAATAAATATATGAGGGATATGATTTTAAAATATTAATAAATACATATAATGACCTACTATATATTTTTATGGTGTAGGAAGATTTTTGATGGATATAATGATTTTTTGAATTGAATTATTCTTTGAAAAAATTATCAAAATCATATGATCTGGATTATATGATGACAATTGAAATCAATTTTGTTCGAAGTGATAGGAATATTTTTTAACTTGTTTTGTTATATATCTTCTGTAATTCTATATTATAATTAATTATTCATTTTCTTATAATATAATATCTTTTATATTTTGTTTTAATGTTATTTAAATTAAATAAATACAATAATATATATATTGTCTAAATATTTTAATAAAAAATATTTCAGTTTTTAATTTAAATATTAATTCATTATATCCATTAATAAGAATAAATTAATTGATTATTTTAATATAATTTTCATTGGGGATTTTATTATTTATTGATAATGTAAATAATAACATTATATTCTAAATTTTGAAATCATAAATCCATATTAAAATGAATCACTCTAATATAGATAATTTCAAGTGAGTGACCACATAATGGATCATGGTTATTTTAAAAAACCACATGATTATATAAATGATATTTGTAATGCATGACATTATTGATCATGGAAGTATTGAATATGGATTAAAACAACTATAAAATAGAAAATTTACATCTTTATGGTAGATCATGAATCATTATAGTGCCTAAAAAGCATGGTGGATTGTATTCATTATAGTATCACATACCTGAAAGACCCTGGTCAATAATGATGATATGGACATATTATGGTATATATGTATCTATATTATCGATTAAACATGTTTTCATTCAAAATTGAATATTCATAACAGATGTTCACGAATCACATTGAATAACTAAAAAGTTACAAGATTGGTGACGATAATATCTCGTATATGTGTAGTCTATATAAATAGTCCACGTGGATCGAAAAAATACATACACACCATATATAAAAAATAGTTAATCTCTATGAACATATATTGATGATATATTATCCAAAAGTGATATATGATTGGAAATTGGTAAATGATACTCGAGCATGTACATGGATGATATAAATACTGGTGGACTTATAAAAATATGAAATTATAGATAGAGTGATATTGAGAGATTATTTCTTATGTCAATTGATCATATTGGGAAGATTCTCTGGTTTATTTAATGGTGTCTAAAATGGATATTTGAAATATAAAAGGGTTTTAATCAATGACATGGTTTTTGTAACATTAAATACATTGGGGGATTTACTCATAAGAACAAGAGGAATTCCCAATTGGAAATATTTTATCAATCTATACCCGTTATAGATGAATTTGTACGTTGTTTTCTATTTCCTTTTGTATTATTAGAGTTATATTTGAAATCATTGGTGTGGATATGGTGATGCATGGTTTAAGGGAACTATTTCTTCTAGAATAATTTATTACATATTATTTATTTTTATCAATTCGTATACATTTATATCTTGATCACTAAAAATACTATTTATGGTTTTATGTGACAAAATGAAAATTTATGACTATTTATAGAACTATAGATAGAGACATAAGACTTGAATATATGAAAATAACATAACAAAATATGGAATAATTTTTTATTGATTAATAAACTAATATCCTTTGTAGTTTAATGTTTATGAATTATAACTGGGAAATTATGATTTAATATTGATCATAAGAGTCTCTTAACATAATACATAATTGAATTAGTTACAAAACATGTTTTCATTTATGGAATAAAATAAAAAAAATTAGGGAATCATCAAATATAACCAATAAAAATAAAAAATTTCATTATTTAAACATCAATACATTTTAATTCTTGGTATTTTTTACACACACCATATAGTTTCCATAGAAATACAGTATATCTATTTTACATTGATATAGTTTGGGAACAAACATAAAAAACATTAAAACATTAATAAAGATAAATAAGTTTTTTTTATTAGTATAAAAAATTCGTATAGATATGACCTAGAACATCCAATAATTGTACTTCAATGACCCTATAAAATTGAATCATTCGTTTATATCCCACTCTACATTAGTACATAGTCATGAAATAGTGTTCACCTTATTGGATAACATTTCATATCATCAAATATTATATAATAAAATAATTATTTAATTGATATGTATAATTTTTAATGGTATGAAAAATATATTATTGGATTATATATTTATGTGTCCAGCTGAAATTTTTGACACCCACAAACTTTTAGTGTATTGTCAGTTTAAGAGAAGTAAGATTAATGTTGAACTGATTTTTCATATGGAACTCGATTATGTAATGTGGTTCGAACTCTACACCATGGTTGGAAGAATTTCACTATAAAGGGTGGATGTGGCATAATGCTACTATGAGCACATGGAGGCTATTTCCTGGTGATGACTATTGTATAGTAGTCTGTTCCCATTGTTTAATGGATTAAATTTTAGAATATGATGCGGATTCTAGATGAGTTTATAATGAAGATCCACTATAGAATATCCATATCCTCTATGTCATGGGTTCAATTTATTTGGATCAACTTGTACTGTAGACCTATGTGTTGTCCCATTGTGAATTTTTACTATCCTACCTATAATTTTAAGATACCCCTCAAACCCTACTTTTTCTAACTCTTTCATCCAAAACCATTGGTTATAATAAGATATCTTTAAGAGGAAACCCTTCTTATAATATCACATCTACATCCCTCACATTGGAGGTTAAACACATAAAAAATCAAGCTGAGTTCATGAACCATTATAACTCCGTATCCACCATTCATCATCAGTATTCTCTCTATACTTCACACAAAAAGGGGATTGGTCAATGCATATCAATGAACTATATGGCCTATAGACATAGATTGATTATGGCTATTTAATTATACGTTTGTAGAATCTTCCTAGTGTAATCATGACCCGTCGAACAACTATTTCATATACTATTCACTAACTCATGAAATATCCCTTATAGATATTATTTTTAGGGAAATTTTTAATTGGGGATCATTTATAGTGATCACTCATGGATTTTGGTGTAAATACCCCCGAAATTTCAAGGATTTGTTTTGTCATAATTTCTATTGAATTTTACGAGTCTGCAGTTTCTGACAGCACCTGATTCTGAGGCCCGGTGTGCCAGGAATAATTTTTTGAAGTTTTGTTAAGCTTAAATTAACACGCATAAGTAGTTTTACTAAAAAAGTGGAATAACTCTTAAACAGTTACTCGGATCAGAAATTTTAAGGCACCGTTGCTCTCATGATGGCGGGTTTACCCTAGGCGCGACATAAGTTTAGTCAGCGTGGGCCTCCTGTGAGAAATTACAAAAATGGAACAACCCTAAATAAAATAATTAAATAAATTATTTTATTTTAAAATGCTTATTACTCACAATTGGTAGCTCAGATTAAAAATAGGAGACCACCACTGAACTCATGAGGGTATGTTTTATTTTAGAAGATATTAACTATAGCTGGGGCGAGCCACCAGAAAAAGTTAGATTTTGGCTTCAAATAAAATAATTAAGTGAAAATTATTTCATTGTATAATTCATAACATGTAAATAGTAAGTCGGATTGAAAATCTGAGAGAACCGTTGGCTTCATTGGGGCGTGTTTTACATAGGCAGAGCCAAACCTCGACTGGTGCAGGTCGATGGTGATTGATAATAATTTTCTGAACATTGTTTCGGGTAAATTTAGTAAACGTACGAGCAGGTTGATCAATCTTTTGACCCAGTGCATGGAATTGAAATCTAAGGACACTGATGAACTCGTAGTGCCAATATTCTCTTAAGGGGACCTTTACCGCAGTTGCGGTTTATGCGGGTTGAGAGTTAATATTTGGGGATTTAGAATGAAATAAATAAAATTTGTAAAACACAATCTTATTTATGGAAGATGGTTATTTCCTCTCAAGGGGAGTTAGAAGTGGGGTCCACAACCACTTAACCTCACCTGAAAGGATATTTGTGAGGTGGGGCCCACATGGAGCCCCAATCCTTTCATCTCACTCAACTCCCTTAACCACCCCCCCCCCCACATTTAACTCCCCTTCATTGTTTCTTGACAACTCACGCTCATTTAATTGGGTGGAGCCTCTCCACATTCCACCCTCTTCATTATGTTTCCATCATTAAAAAATCAATTAAGTGAGCACCCCTAATTATTTTATTAATTTGAAATGGCATGGATTATCTATTTAAATTAGGGGAAGCCTTAATTTAATTTTGTCTTGGCAAATATTGTGGTGGGAAACCACTGTTGAATTTAGAAGAGAGATTTAATCTTCCACGAAGAACGATGTCCTCTTCGACGAAGATGGCAGGTTCCATTGAAGAATGATGACATGAATTCTCATCTTATTCCTCCGCATCATGGGAGGAGACACCGCCTGGGGCAATGTCACCAACTATGACGACTCTTCCTCTGACGTCATCGGAATCGACACCGATCTTTCAAGACACCCGGCCACTGCGATGTTCATCTTACGCGGTTCGACGACATGGGACGTCTTTTCGAGGTAGGGGATTATGTTCAATTTTAATGGATTAAATTTTTTCTTGTTCTACATTATAGAAATTGGTTTCTCTTTGGCCAACTGTTACCATCTAACATGGAGGGTGTGGGCCGAATGCACACGACCCGATGAATCTCTGACGTTTCTTGTTCTTTTATTTTGAAAATGGAAGAGGGGGAGACGGGAGAAGTGGCGGTCGTCCGCCGGATGTGTCCAAAGGAACTACAGCCTACAACCGCGGGCCGCTTGGCCGGAGAAGAACCGGCTGACTATAGCTGGATGGGAAGTAGGGAGAAACTACGGCGTCCCACGGTGCCGCGCTGTGGAGAACCATGGCCCATACGGGGCGGGCCACTTCGGCAGAAGAACCGGCCAGCTCGTCTGCCGGCCAGGTTGAGGAATGTTGCGACACCTGAAGGTGCCATGTAGCAGTTCCATGCCCCGCCCGAGTGGGCTGCTTGCGCCATGAAAGACTGCCAGTTAGGGAGGGCAGCGCCTCTCGGCACCACCGGTTCGGGCAGCCGGGGGCCCGCACCCCCCACCTCGGACTGCTCTGCCCCACTCGGGCCGAGCCGCGGCCAGGCCGCGCCCTACGGGCCAGACCATGCTCTCCAGGCCATGTCGCACCCTATGGGCCAGGCCGCAACCTTCTGGTCGGGCCACACTTTTCACCGGGTCAGACCTTCCAAAACTAGGTTTACCTGATCTGCCAGTCCACTAGGCTTAACGGGCCGAGCCCATATGCTTAAATGCGAATAACTTCACGACCGTGCATCTGATCGACGCGCCGTTTTTAGAAATGGACCCTCATGAAGAGCCACCCCTTTTGCGATACTCGATGTGATATTTTGACGACATTGAAAAAATGTCCGGGTTGGTTATAAACTGAAACCAATTGGGCCCACTTAGCGAAAGTGCTTATAACATAAATATCTGATGTCTGATTTACTTGACGTCGACTACGTTGGATTCTTCTTGATGAGACGATTCATTTGGAATACTCCAATTGAGGATTGGAGGCAGTTGGAGTATGGCCAGGTTTGCGTGTACCTGAAATCCAACTCGGCCCCTAGAACTAAAATGTTAATAACTCAAAGACCGGGCGTCCGATTGACGCGCCGTCTATTGCGTTGAGGCCCCTATGACGAGGCGGTCCCATGAGATACTTCCAAATGAGATTACGTTACCCTTGAAATTATTGACCAATAGCTCATGGAGTGGATCCTCCTAGAGACGATCATATAGAGTACGGAGACCTTGTATCTGGAAGAGACCTGATAACTGCTTGTCTGATTCATTTCATAGTGCCTTGACTAGACCAGTTGGGAGCACTACTGTGTTGGGGTGTCAGACCCATGGTAGAGGAGTGCTACTCTGTTGGGGCGGTAGACCCCTGGTACTCGACAAGAGGAGTACCTCTGTAGGCTATTAGGGAGTGAACTATGTACATCATCCAAATGTTCCTTCTTTAGCTACATACATGTTAGAACACATAGTCTTTTCCCAAATCTCACAATTCCTTCTTCATTTACATTTAACACCAAGGATTTATCATTTTAAGTAGCTTTCAAATTTTCATGAATTCCCACATCATTCTTTTTTAGCATCCTTCAACCATTCCAAAAGAAACAGGTGGGCAATCATTTATGAATGGATTGATGATGTTACCATTTTTATGATTTCTATGTCCATCTTTATCAACTCTAGAATGATTTGATCCTTTTCATTTCTCATCAATGCTAGAATCACTGGGTCCTTTCTACATTGGGAATCTGCTACCTTGTTCGCTTTCCTAGGGTGGTAATGGATTGAGCAGTCATAGTCTTTGATCATCTCTAACAATCATCGTTGGAACATGTTCAAATATTTCCGTGGGAATATATACATGAGGATTTAGTGGTCTATATATATTTTACACTTCTCCCCAAAGAGATATTGCCACCAAATTTTCAAAGCACAGATCACTGCAGCCAACTCGAGGTCATGTTTTGGATTGTTCTATTCATGAACATTTAATTTCCTTGAAGCATAAGCATTGACTTTGTCATTTTTCATCAACACACATCTCATGACCTTCTTCGAAGTATCACTGAATACAATAAAAAGTTCTCCACTTGTGGGTAAAGTGAGAAAATGCAAAGAGATAAGCCTCTTTCTCAACTCCTTGAAGATTTTTTCACATTCATCACTCCAAGATAACATTACTCCCTTACATGTTATCTTGGTATGTTGGTTGGAAAATCATGAGAAATTTCTCCGAAATCGTCAATAATATCCATCTAACCCCAAGAAGCTGTGGATATCTGTTTCCGATGATGGCCTCATCCATACCTCAATTGCATCTGTTTTGGAGGGATCCACAAATACCCCATTTCATGTGATGATATGGCCCAATAACGAGACATACTTTAACTAGAAGTCACACTTTCTATACATTACATAGATATTATCCTTTCTCAAGGTCTCTAGTATAGTTCTTAAATTCTCTTCATGATAGTCCTTGGTTTTGGAGTATATTAGAATATCAACTATAAATACTATAAATTTTATTTCTATGTAATATCTAAAGATGCTATTCATCAAGTCCATGAAGATTGTTGATGCATTGTTGAGTCTGAAAGGCATTACTATGAATTCATAGTGCTCGTATCTTTTACGAAAAGCAGTCTTGGGGATATCTTCCTTCTTCACCCTTACTTGATAATATCGTGACCTTAAATCCACCTTGGAGAAGTATTGTGCTCTACGCAGCTGATCGAACAAGTCATCTATTCATGGGAGAGAATACTTGTTCTTTATTGTGATTTTGTTAAGCTCACGATAATCAACCAAAAGACACATTGACATATCTTTCTTCTTGATGGAGAGGACTAGTGCACCCCATGGTGATGCACTTGGGCATATAAACCCTTTACCTAGATTATTTTGTAGTTGTTTCATCAGCTCCTCAAGCTCCACAACAGCCATTATATATGGATTCTTTGAAATTGGAAACACCCTAGGTTTAAGATCAAATGAGAATTCAACATCTCTTATCAGAGGAAAACCAGGGAATTCCTCAAGAAAAATATCAACGAATTCCCCCACAATAGGCATGTCTTCTAGGATGGTTGCCTCCTTAGACTCAATCATTTGAGCCATAAATGTGTGCTAATAGTGTAACAATATCCATGCTTGAGATGATGGAGATAAAGAAGATTCATCTTCCTCCTTTCACTTGAAATGAATCAGGGGTTGATTCTCCATATTGAGAGTGATTTCCCTCTCATAGCTATTTATGATACCTCTATATAAATAAAGCCATTCCATGCCATGAATTGCTTCAAATTCCACTAGACTGAGTATAGTGAGGTTCCCTAGGAATCTTAATCAACAAGTTATGACAGAAGAGGAGTTCTATTCCTGGGACGCAATGATTTCCCCCTTTTTCGTACTCACTGAAAGCATCATATCCATGATTTGTGGTGGTGTTGGGATTTTTCTACTAAACATTCGAGACATAAAAGAATACATAGAACATGAATCAAAAAGTAAGTTCACTATTCTTGAATGTATAACTAGTGTATCTGTCACCACTTCGTTGTCGGGGTTCACTTCAGAAGTAGTGATGGAAAAATATTTCCCTTACTGCCTTGGAGGTTGTTCGTGGCCTCTGAAGACCCTTGTCTTATGGAACATATTTTCAATATGCCCTAGTTAATTGAAGTTTTAGCAATGAACCACGCATTGAGGTTCTAACGGAGCGTTCCTCTCCAATGTCGCAGTCACATGTCTTAATTTCCAAAACATAATAAGTTGGTTCCCTTTTCTTCCACATATAAAGCATCTCCCCATTCCATTCAGTCAATTTCCAAGGTACTTCTTGCCACGTCTTTGGCAAGTGGGGTGTGATATCATCTTAGTACAATTGGATTTATACATCAGACCGCCATTATTGAAGTCCACCTTATGGTTATTATCCCCATGATAACCCTGAGTTTCTTAGATCTCCATTTCAAACTTGAGGGCACATCAAACAATTTCCTCATAGCTTTCGATGTCAGGAATCACCAGCACTTTCCAGAGGCTAGGTTTCAACCCACCAAAGAAGCGGTCAACCTTGAATTCAAGGGTAACTTCAAAGCCAGAAGTGTATCATGCAATCCGTGTGAATTTTTCCTCATATGCTCAAATAGATTCGTCATCTTGTTTCTTGAGGTGAAGTAAGTCTCTTCAATCTTCAGACGGATGGTGCACGGAAAATATATATCGAAAAACTTCTTCAAAAAATCCTTCCATTACAATTCCTTGATGTCCTCCTCAAGATTTGTATTTTTGATAAACATCCACCATTGATCAACTTCACCCTCCATTGGATATATATCAAGGAGAACCTTATCTGGATCAGAACATTGAAGGATGGAGAATATCGTTCCAATGGAGTTGATCCACTGTTCAACAATAGAGGGATCTGATGATCCATTAATAGTAGGAGGCCTTTGTTTCATGAAGCTGTCTATGGAGACTTGTTCTTTCTTAGGGGGGGAGAATGTTACTCTTGACCATTGTTTCTATTCAAAGAATGATTTAGCTGATAGAGAAGCGTGACAATGTTTTCGATTACCGCTCCCATTGGATTGGGCATCTCATTAGTACAATCATCACATTGATCTTCACATCAGTTGTTAGCCCAATTCATCCTATTATAGTCCATTGGATGGAATAAAAGGAATGTTTGGGGTAACACATAATGGGTAATACAAAGACAAAAAAGATGACATATACACGACTTTTATTTCCTTAAGTTATGAATCTATTTTCTTCAGTCTATGTTTTCCATGATCTACATTCAAACATATATTTTTAGGGAATTTTTTTGTCGCTTAATAATGTTTCATACTAAGCTCGTGAATTTACCAAAGCATATCCCCCGGGAGTGTCATAACCAAAAGTGCAGAAAGGACCATTTTTGTGCAACAGTTCTCGTTCAAGTCTAGCTCAAAGCAATGTTTTTGGGTTTTACCCCTATGATACATTTGTGCTAGAGCCGCCTCTACCTACTCATATTCAGACAAGGATGTATTTTCCTGACAATCCATTTACTCAATACTCATCATAAAATAGTGATGTTTATATTATACATAGTATAATCTCTAAGGCTTTAATAGGGTTTTCAAATCCTAATCCCAAAAATAACTAAACCTATCTTAGGATACTATCTATTACAACCCTGCTCTTTTATTACACAATTAAACATAATTTATTACGTAAACATCACTTGATACAATATAGAAGATCGAGACGTATAGTTTCATTGGGCCATAGGGTCATTAAATAACCAATTAAAACATGAAAAACAACATCTTTATTTAATACATCTTTTATATGAACATGACATTCCCTCGTACTTAGCATTGCATGGGATAACCTGAGGACATACATAATAAAGGTTGAGCTATAAATCCCAGTATGGGAATAATCATGTAATAACATAAAGAATACAATACATGTTAGAAAATATGAATATCAATATAGAAAAATTGAATCATAAACATAAATTCATGGTAAAGCATGATAATCATAACTTGGAAGTGTGGAAACAACACTTAACATGGAATTAGAATGATCCAAGGCTCATTGCACATGGAGAATGAGTAAATCCTCATTGCACATGAAGCATGAGTAAAACCTCGTTGCACTTTAATTAGTATGAGTCAACACACATTTCACATGACATATCATCATACTATATTTTCCCCAATGCATTGGATCGCTATAAGGGCGCATCCTTCTTAAACATTTCATTTCATGTATAAGTGTGCCACATGGATCATATAACACGGATTCATAAAAAATAATAATTTATTCCATGATAAAGGAATTTGGAATTCGTATATGAAACATTATAATAAATAATTAAATGTGTATATAGGTGAATACCCTTGTTAGGGATATGGGCGTAACATTCACTGCACAATGAGAATGGCTTGGATAATTATTGCAATTTCGGCAGTGTAAGGGCGTGTATGAATTCCTAAAAATTGATGACGAGAAATAAAGGGGCATATCATAATATTCAACTGAAATTTTCAGTAAGGGGGTCATATAAAAACATGTCCCAACAATTGTAAAAGAGTTTAGATTCATGATACAAAATAATTGCTTGAATGTAAATGAGGAGAGAGAAATTTCATTCGGAATTTTGGCATAGTAACGTGTGTACATGGGAGGCATTTAATGAGAGAAAAAGGAGTATAAAATCATTTAAACATAAAGAGGAAAGTATGGGGGAGGTGAAAAACCATACCCTGACATTTATAATTGAAATTAACAGGTCATTACAACATTAGGAAAATTTGTCAAAAATGAGAAAGGATGAAAAACCCTTACTTGGAAGTGTGCTTTCAATGGCTTGAGAGAGGCTTGAGAGAGGCTTATTGGGAGATTGGCACTCCTTCGAATGATTCTAGAGAGATTAGGGATGACATAGGATGAACATAAAAGGATTTCAGTGAGGAGGATGTGGGAGCTAGGGTGGGTTTATATAGGAAAAGTTAAGGAATTGTTTATTATTTAGGTTTGGGACACCTCACATTAAAGTAATCCAAACCAAAAACCAACACATGGTTTTTGTCCATGGTTTTTAGAAAAGGGAATTGGAAAACAATATTTTATTATGAATAATCCCTATATTTATAAAATAATGGGGATGCTTATGTGGAGATGAGTCACACACATAAGGAAAATAATTTAAAAAGACAAGATTTTTTATGAGTCTTGATGGGTCCAATAATGCTTCGTGAAATAAGTCATAAAAACCCAAAATCATATTATTTTAAAGGTAAAACATATATTGGACGAACATAAAGCTTATAATATTTTATTACATCACTATTTGGTCATTATGATGTCATAAAACACATTATATATTTAAATTGTGTTTTATTTTTACCCAAAAAATTAATTGTCTCAGAAAATGAGGAAAAATTCACCATTGGATAATTTTGACCTCTTGATACCTGATATAATATATATTTTATCTAAATAATTTTCAAATATGTTAATTTTCACTTTCAAAATAATAACTAACCTTTATAAAAAATTCACCGGTTTTGACAAAAATTTCTTTAAAACCTTAATAAAAATTACAATTGTATTCATAAAATTATATTTCATTTATATTTAAAAATAATAATTTAATAATAATAATAAAATTTACTAAAATATTATTTATTCCATTAATTCATCAAAATAGATTTTTTTGTAGAACTTTTACCAGAAACACTATTTGATCTTTAAAGACATTTTACAAGTTAACAATAATAAAATGAACTTATATTCATTATTATATACAAAAATAATGTACATTACCATAGTGCTACATTCTTGTTGCGTTACCCCTTATAACACCCGCATAAGACCGAAGAGTAAGATGTGCGATGGTGACAGACTATTGGGGTGGCTCAGATATCATTGCTCGGGTGGTAATCTCTGTCAACTTCCACTTCTCTCGTAGGCAGTCCCACATGAGCTTAACATATTCAAGCTCGGCTTGGGCTTGGTCTAGATTGAATCCCAATTATGCCACCTCCTTTATAAGCTCTGACAAATGGGCTTCGTTTGGGGAACGTCTACTGGACGAGGTCATCATTTCCTTTGTCTGATTAAATTGAATTTGTTAAAGCCCAATATTCATACTAATCATGTGATCAATGTTCAATGTCTATATTTGCAACAGTAACAATTCATAACATAAAACCAAAGATGTTGACATTTTATATAATCATTTTACAAAAATAGACATTTAATTAGACAAAGAGGTATTTCCATAAATGAAAGTTTGGGTCGTTACACTATGCTTCATAGTTGGCTGTGATCCCATAAAAATCTACCAACCAAGAATGTCATACAATTTTGGGGAAGGTCAACATAGCTGAGGTAGATAATTTTATTAATTTGAAAATGTTATATTTAATTATGGTGAGATATTATGGACATATTGAAGTACAGTCTGCTTCACATTTAAAATATCATATTCATCATTTGACCAATCAGCTTCTGATTTAATGATATATGATCATTTTTTTCTCAACCTTATTTTCTAATTATGTAATCATCTGAATTTTAATCTCATAGATCACCCATTGGAGAGATAGTGGATCAACTATAGATTTGTTAAAAATATCCAAATTTATTTTTAGTCTACGAATATCATTGAAATTTCAATATTCTCAAGGTGATGAGTTTCATTCTAATTTTTGATACATACTAGATGAAAAGATATATTTCACCCAACAACTAAAACATGATAAGGATATCATTTCTACACATATGTGATAGTATTTATTTATTATTAGTGAATGGGATTGTGGAGAAGGAATAAGCGAGTTGTACACAATCATATTTAAAGATATTATTTTGTAGTTAAAATTCATGGTTCATATGGATGATCCATAAATACCTTTACTACCTATTCATAAAATACTGTACCATCCTCAGTATGTCTTCCTATATGATTCCAGTCGAGTTCCACTAGATAAATCATTAAAATTGAGATTGAAAAAATTTATGTAGTGTTTCCTATATGAATTCATCCTTATCTTATATTTTTATCCATATTGACAAAATATTACACGAAACAAGAGTATTTTGAGGTGATGATTTTTATCATACAAAGAACATCATGCTATGTTGATTTCGTAAATTTTCTAATGAAGGAATACAATAGTCGTTTATCATTTTTGGGATATTAGGAGTTGATCCTAGTGATCAAGATGTTTTTATTCCCATTTTTGAGCATCAATGAATTATTTTATGCATTATCGAGAGCTCAACCATTATTCAAGTTACAATTATGAACATTATAGCACACTATTTTTTTCATATATGTCTAAAATAATTATAAAATGTTTGGGAGTAGAGTCAGACTATTTGAGTACCTTCTTGGAACTTTTGGGTTGAAAACTGCTCTAGCAATGTTCATGGATCCCATGAATATGAGCTTCCATCCATACCATGAATATATAATTATGGTGTCTGTTAATGATATCCTCACATGCATCTTGATGACTATAATTTATTCTAAACCCCTTTATATTGGGTTGTTTACACTTCATAAACATTTTCTATGTAGTATGCCCTAAAAATTTTATGTTTTTTTTCTAATATGTTCATTTTCATGGGTATGTGATATCGTGAGGAACTTTTTATAGACCAAGTCAATATTTTGGTTAAAATATTTCAAAAACTGTGAAATGTAATTATGATCAGGAATTTTCTTTAGATATAGTTAAAAAAATTCATCTCTTTTTTCAGTAACATGTTTTTTCATATATACAAACATAAACATCATGAATTTCATCATCTCTCTACAGGAAATTATTCTATATGATATAAATTCGATTTATCATTTGTATGAATATTATTTTGAGATGGAAAATTCTAAATATAAATGAAATATCATTAAAAATTACTTTAGTAGGAAAATAAAAGATCATTGATAGATACCAGTAGAGGAGTAATGTAAGTTGTTCAGTTTAATGGATGAATGGGTAGAGGATGAATATAGGGACTGTGGGGTTATGACCTATACTATCCTAGTTATTATGTTGATGTTAGTGTACCTATTATAGTCCATCCATGGGTCAGATCATGAATTCAATGTGATGTGGGAATGGTTGGGGGGAATTGACCCAATTCAGAGATTATCGGTGGATAGAGATGGAATGATTTATGTTCCTAAGAGTGTAGAAGTTACATGTTACATTATTTAAGTGTTGATGGTGGACTCACATTCCCATAAATGGGTAGTACACATAGTTTCTATGAATATGTATCTTCATATAATAAACTGAATCTCGTAGACATGTATTAATAGTTGAAATTGTGTTGTTTGTATCTAATTTTATTATATTTCAATGGGTTATGGAAAATAACTAGTGATATGGTGTTATTATTCAACCAAATATCATTACCAAGTGGTAGTGGGATGATTTGATGATAAAAATTTAATTGGGTTATCATAGTAAACCATGAAATTGATATTTAATTTTGGGTAACTGTTCATTAGTTGATGAATGTAGCACATTTCTATTCGATCTAAGAGGTGAAATCAATAATTGTGTTAGAGATTGATTATATTGGAGAGAATTCATAATGAAATTGTGTTTCTTCAATGATTACATCAGACCACGGAATATATTTTCTTCGTGTATTAGGAATGTATTATAGAATTATATGGCATGTCTTTTAATGACAAATTCAATGAATCATCCACATACTGATGTATAGTCTAAGTGGATGATCTTGATCATAGAGGAATGATTCAGGAATTCATTCTTGAATTTTTTGGAGAATTGTATGATCATATGGCCTTGGTATGGAATATGTAAAATAAAAATATTTAGAATTCGATTCAGATTGAACCTTATGAGAACTATTGTGGTCATCCATGTCACTCACAATTTTTTTTTATAATTTGATTAGAGTGGAATCTATTGTTGGTCATAATTTAGTGGGTGTAAATTTTTAGAGGTTGAAAATAAACATGAATTAGTGTTTTTAAAATAATGTTTGGTAGTGATCATATGTATATTGGAGGACATGACCATTAATGTTTGTTTCGGATACCCCAATTTCTTGTGGGTTTTACCTCTACAGGGAATCATTTTTTTGATTGAATCATGTGCTATAACTATAGGTTATTAGACCAATCACTGTAAAAAAAGAATACTATAGGTGGATTTTTAAATGAGTTTATGCACAAGCACCACTAAATTAATTTTTAGTTTGAATTCGATTGGGTATACAAAATCTCAACTACTCATTTAAATTATAGGTGGTTTACAACACCCAATAAATTTTTTGTCATTGTTTTTTAAATGAGGATAGATTTTATAGGGGTTATGACAAAACCAACACAAATATTTTTAATTCGTGGAACTATATATTCATTTGTATTTTGGTGGAATTATATATATATATATTATTCATTTGTATTTTAGAAGAACTATAAATATTCTTATGGATTTTATGTGCTATATATATAATGGAATTTGTTTTTAATGAAATAGTGGGTGTTCACATTCACTATTAATCATGTAGATTAGAGGGGGTTCCTGAACCCCTGCTAATACATTATATTAATGGGGGTTTTGAACCCCCTCTAATTTATGAGTTTTGAAGGTGTTCATGAATCAATACAAATCCCATAGATTAGAGGGAGTTTTAACCCGCCTATAATTATTTTTAAAATCAGTCAGTTCAAAATTCAAATTTTGTAATATATATGTTTGTGGGAATATGTGTGTGTGTGTTTCTATATATATATTACATAAACAGACTATATTAAAGTATTTAAATACAATATAAAAATATATAATTGAAGTACTATACATTTATTAAATAAATTTATATTATATTAATTATATGAATACACATAGCATAAAAAGTTATATATATATAATTATATATAATTATATTAATATATTATATATATTATATAATTATATTATATATATTATTTAATTAAATTAAATATATTATATAATTAAATTTTATAATAAATATTTTATAATATATCAATTTATACATATTTTATAATTAAAATATATATATTTTGGTATACCATATCACATGTAAATTAATTTTGTAAATATATATATAGTACTTAATTATATTAAAAATTAAAAATTATATGAGTATATTAATGTTTTCATGTGTATATATGTGTGTATAAATGAAATAATATAAATTTATATAATTCAAAAAATAAATATACAATACGAATATATTTATTAGGATATATTTATAATAAAAGTCATAAAATAATTGAATTGTATTTATTAAACCAACATATAATTTTTATATCTTAAAGATTAGTTGTAATAATAATAATAATTTGTAGTAATATTATCACAACACACAAAAATATATAAGTATACATAAATAATATGAATATATATAATTATATTATATATATTAATATGATATAAAAAGTTTAATATACACATGTATATACATTAAATAAATTTGTACTTATAAATATATGTATTAATATATATTTACAAATATAATATATAAATAGATATATATTTGAATTTTTTATATATATGGGTTTTACAAGTATTTTTTTATGGAAAAGGGATAGGGTTTGAAATATTTTTAAAAATGGGTCTTTAGATGCCTGAACCCTGTTCACGCATATTCGGAACAGAGAGATATGTGAACGAGGTTCACGCATCCCACACAGTCGGGATAAAAGATGTGTGAAGTTTGTTCACGCATCTACCCTCACCAGAGACCATGAATGGGGTTCACGAATCCTTCTTAAACATTATAAAGGATGTGTGAACCCCGTTCACGCATCCTACAGAATGCTCTATTTTTTATTTTATTTTTGTATGTTAAAATTTTTTAAATTTTTGTTTTGTTTTGTTTATATATATATATATTACAAAATTGTCACCAGAATTTATCTGTTATTTAATATCCAGTAGTTCTGCGGTTAAAACAGTCTGGACACTAACAGACACCCTCACCCAGGCTCTCTTATAAAAGAGGGCTATCCTTGAAAATCGTTCTGTATTTTTGATGTGGGACTCAGCTTATCTCTTTCCTATGCAGAACATTCTGCATTTCTGATGTGGGAATCTGTTTCAAGTACTTCACTTTGAAAGTCTATAAAATTCAAACTACAAGACTAATATAAATGAAACCTAAAAAATAGATTAAACATATATGAAATTTTTTAATATAAAAAAAATTCGTAAAAAATGTTGATAAATAATAATTTATAAGCTTTCAAACCATCAACATGAAGCATAAAAATGTTTCAAATACGTGACATTGAAATACTAGAAAATAAAAACTATGAGACAAATATTAATGAAACATAAAACATGGATTAAATATATAAGTAAAAGTTGAAAATAAAAATAATTTTCTAAAAAATGTTGATGAAAAATAATTTATAAGCTTTCAAAACTACCAAATGGAAACTGAAAAACATTTCACGTATGTGGTTTAGAAAACCTATAAAATAAAAACTATAAGACCAATATAAAGAATAATTAAAACATGGATTAAACATATAAGAAATAGTTAATTATTATTTAGTTAATTAGTAATATAAATATTAAATATTTTTTAATAATATAAAATAATTAATTATTTAATAAGTAATATAATAATATAATAATTAATTAGTTAATTAGTAATATAATTATTTATTGTTAATAAGTTTTTAATTAGTAATATAAATATTTATTATAATTATAAAATATAATAATTAATTATTAATAAAATAATAATTAATTAGTTAATTTTTAAAATAATTCTTATTTATTACTATTAATTATTTATTATATAATAATTATTTAGTAATTTTTTAATATAATTATTAATTTTAAATAATTAACTAATTCATTATTATATAATTACTAATTATAATTATAAATTATAATTATTAGTTATTAATTATTAACTATATAATAATGAATTAGTCAATTAGTAATATAAGTATTAATTATACAATAATTAATTAATAATATAATTATTAATTATTAATTATTAATTATAATTATTTTTTATTTATTATATAATAATTAAGTTGTTAATTATTAATATAATTATTAATTATAATAACTAATATAATTATTAAATATAATTTTTAATTATTAATTATATAATAATTAATTAGTTAATTAGTAATATAAATATTCATTATAATTCTTCATTATAATCTTTAATTTTTAATATTTAATTGTTAATTATATAATAATTTATTGGTTAATTATTAATATAATTTTTAATTAAATAATTAAGAGTTATTTAATTAGTAATGTAATTATTATTTATAATTAGTAATATAATTATGAATTATAGTTACTAATATGATTATTAATTATAGTTATTAATTATTAATTAGTTAATTACCAATATAATTATATAATAATTATTTGTTTATTTATTATATAATTCATAAATATATATATAATTTACTAATTAATTATTATATAATTAGTTATTAATAATTAATATTTAATAATTGTAATGAATAATTATAATTATTTATTGTATTACTAATTTACTAATTAACTAATGAATTATTGTATAATTAATAATTATATTACATACTAAATAATTAATTATTGTATAATTGATAATTATATTACATACTAAATAATTAAGTATTGTATAATTTATAATTATATTACTAATTAACTAATTAATTATTATTTAATTATTAATTATATTACAAATTAACTATTTAATTATTATATAATAAATAATGATATTACTAATTAACTAATTATTAACTAACTAATAATTATATTAATAATTAACTAATTAATCATTAACTATATCTTATATGTTTAATCAATGTTTTTATTCTCATTTATATTGGTCTGGGTGTTTTTTATTTTATAAGTTTTCAAAGCCATTTACTTGAATTATTTTTATGTTTCAAGTTGGTGATTTTGAATGCTTATAAATTATTTTCCATCAACATTTTTTACAAAATTCTTTTTATTTTCAACTGTTTATTATAATTTTAATTCATGTTTTCAGTTTCATTTATATTGGTCTTATAGTTTTTATTTTATAGTCTCTCAAAGACATATATTTGAAACATTTTTAGTTCATGTTGTTATCTTTGAAAGCTTATAAATTATTAGTCATCAATTTTTTTTTTTACAAAATTCATATTATTTTCAACAATTTCTAATATGTTTAATATATGTTTTAAATTTCATTTATATTGGTCTTATAGTTTTTATTTTATAGTCTTTCGAAGACACGTACATGAAATATAATCACACATCAGAATTGCAAAATGTTCTGCGTATGAAAGAGAGAACATGAATCCTACATCGAAAATGCAGAAGGATTTCATGGGCTAGCCTTCTAATAAAAGAGATCCATGGGTGAGGGTGTCTGTGAAAATCCAGACAAATGTAATGGCAGTACTACTGGATATTAAATAGTAGATAAATTGTGATGAAATTCATGGTAATATATAAATATAAACAAAACAAAAAAAATAAAAAAAAATAAAAAAATAAAAAAAATAAAAATAAAAAATAAAACTATTTTTAGGATGTGTGAACGACATTCACGAATTCTTCCTAAAGATTACAAAGGATGTGTGAACTCTGTTCATTCTTCATAGTGAGGGTAGATTCATGAACGAGCTTCACATATCTTTTATCCCGACCGATTAGGATGTGTGAACCCTGTTCACGCATCTCTTCACGCCTAAGATGCATGAACGAGGTTCACACATCTTGAGAGCCATTTTTATAAATATCAGTGACCCAAACCTTTTTATATAAAAAAATTAAAAAACCCATTTATATAAGAAACCCTATATATTATCATATATACAAAAATATATTATACTATATTATTTTTTATACACAATTGTATATATATATATATATTAGATAATTTACTTATCAAAAAATATTAATAGATTTATATATTTTATTAAAATTTGGATTCAAATGTGTGGAAAATTTTCTACCCTTTAAAACCTTCTAATACATGTTTAAATACCAAGGGATGTGTTTTAACCACAAAAATGTTGATTTATAGTGGGTTTTCACTGTGCTTGTCGGTGGGGAGTTGCTGTCATTATTTAGGGAATGCTTGGTAGGGCCAATTGTGCCATGTGGTTTTTCCGGGGAAAGGGTGGGGTTGTTGGGGTTATTGAAGAGGGATAAGGGGGTATTTCACATGGGAACAGTTAGGCATTAGGGGGGACAATGATCTGGGGTATTAGATAGACATGTGGGTGCATTATAAGAACATGTTCAGTATCTAGTGGTGTTTGGGTTTTATGGGCTATAGGTTGTGTCACGGTGAACAATTGGTGAGCCTGGGTGCGTTTGAAGACTAGGTGGATCATATGGGTGTTTGGGGGTCCAACTAGGGCCCATGAGCTGGTTTTGAAGTTAAAATTGATATGGATTAGTAGAGGATTGGGGAGAAATTACCTTTCTACAAATCTTTAATTTAAATGAGGTTATAATTTTATGTTTTATTTTTTTAGGGATGATTTAAAAGAGGTTTAGAGTGCTACAAATGTTACCCATGTTAGAATGAAGAATATTCTACAAGTGATTCTTCAATACTACCTCAAATATGATAGAGATTCCATATTTGTGGTTGTTCCCCGTAACTACTCATAATGTGACTAGTGGGGTTTATATGATCTGGAAAAATGAATAACAACCCTCACTAATAGGGTTACGTTTTTGAATTTAATTGATATCACTATGTATATTATTTCAGTTTCATAATGACTGATATTTCCATCCTGATATTGGGTTATTCATAATGTGTTCAAAATCATTAGTATTTGGAGGAATGATCCATATCACATGTGTGTATTTGACTATGAGGACATTTATATTTAACAAAATAAATAATTTTTGAGGTTCCATATTTGAATTACCGGATATAAAAACAATGTGTCGAAATTGAATATGGTGCCACTTGTTAGGTCCTTGAAGTGAAATGGGTGGATTCTTGTGGGAAAGTGGGAGAAAATATTCGATTTTCATGTTTAATGACCTAACATATTTGACTAAGAACACTAGAAAAGCATATTGAGGATGATAATCCATTAACAATGGAGGTTCTTTTCACCCTTGGATTTAAAGCCAAAAGTATCATTCATAGGATAAATAGTGAATTTGAACTAGTTTTACATATTTAATTATATTCCATGACAAAGTTTATATTATCATCCATGGAGTATGTAGCTAAAAAATATTGACCAGTACCAATGATCTAGGTTATTATCATACATGTGGAAAGCGGCATCATCTATGGAATAATGGTTTTGATAGAGTTATTTGGATGTTCTATATATTTTTGTAATCCAGGAACTATATATGGGGGTTGTAGGATTGTGTTCTTGTCAAATCATAGAGGATATGGTGAGGTGACAACCATTTTTCCATAAATCCTTTCTACATATTTTATGATCTCATCATTGACCATAACAATGATTCATGAGTCCTTTTCACCTATGAACATTATTGAGATCATAATGTCCTTTGCACTAAATTTTATTCTAATTGTGTTTCCTTTGTGGAGTAGTTCTATGTGATATATCACTATGCATTTTATCCATGATTATAAATATATTTTAGAGGCCTAGAGATCATTACATCTCTGTATAATTTCCTCTAAAATCTTTTGAGACTCTTTTGAATATTCAAGAGAACTTTCATCCCAAAAACCATCATCATTTACCCTTGTGATGGAAGACTAACTAATATACCAGACAAACTAGATTTTCTCATGTTCTAGTCCTTTTCCATCCATTAATTTTGTTTTTTAACCCAGCCTACACCCTATATGGAGTTGTTTTCTTGGATTATGGTTAATTCTTTTAGTCTACCATAATAGATTTATGAAGTGAAATATATTCATGGATGATGAAATCTATTTGATTCAATGATAACACATAAAAATATTTCTCCATGATTCATTACCAACTCAAGAACCATCCATTTGATTGATTATCATAGAAGAATTCATATGTGATTATCATTAAATATAGAGATTATTTTTTTGTTCCATTAATATAATTTATTAGGTTATTTATAATTTACAACCCTTTTATAATAATGTTTTCTTTATTATTGATCACATGTGACGACATGTGTAACCCATCCAAACCATGTTGGAGATTTATCAACTGTGTTTGTATAGAATATGATACCCATTAATACTATTGACCACATTTTTTTGTGTTTATTGCACCCATAAATCATGAATTATTTTCTATATGTGTTCCTATGCATTCTATTAACTATTTTTGTGAATACGTGATATACAAATGTTTTCCATCTAGTTACATGTTGTTAGTGGACCATTGTGGCATGGTATAACCATAAAGGGTGAGTATATACAACAAGATATGATGAAGATGATGGAATTAGACACATGTCTGGTGGGTGATGGCCTTGGGTCCAGACCTATTTTAGTTTAGGGATACAATGGCCTTGTGTTCAGATCAAATGCATTGAAGATGTTTGAGGGACTATTGGTCTGACCCTTTATATAGATAAGGTACCATGTCTTTATAGGAGAACCAGTTTCATAGATGAGAATCAAAGGATGTATGGCTCACCCTAATAGTAGTTGGACGTGTGGAAAATTGTAGATATATATGGTGTCTTTATAGTTGAACCTTTATATAGACATATGTTATAAATTTTCATATAGAATGAAGTTGAATCATGTACGAGAACAATTCATGGGTCTTTCGTAACATTTTTTCAACTAGGAACAATATTTATTTTCTCCATTCACTTTTCCTTATTTTTGTGGAGTTATCATCTTTTTAATTTGCACCTACATTAAAAATGTAATGTCCCGGATTTATCCATATATTATTTTAATATTATATGGATATTATTATGAGACCAGGATCTGAGACGGCGTGAAGTTTCGAGGCCTAGTGATCCCAAACCAAATGTTTGATTTTAATTTAATAATTAAAATACGCGAGCATGCAGTTTTCCTAGAAAATTGGAATAACTTTGTAACGGGTTCTCGGATCAGAAATCTGAGGGCACCGTTGCATTCAAAACAACGATTTTACCTTAGGTGAGGCCTAACATCGGCCGGTGCAGGTCGGTGGTGAAATATTGTTCTTGGACGTAAGAGTAATAAAATATTTAATAAAAATATTTTATTCTACAGCGAGATTTTATTTTATCTGTTGCAAAGGATATCTTCTTTTTAGATAAACGTTTGTACAGGGTCCAGGGATAGAAACCCCATAACCCTGAAAGCCTTGGTGGCTCTAGAAGTTCTGGAAAAAACCTCCCAACGCGGTGATGAAAACGCAGAAGCCGGATCTTCGCCAATGAATGCCACGAAATCCAGGTAGGATGTTTTATTTGTGATTTCTTACCAATTTTTGATTTCCATGATGAATTTGGACTAATCCATGAAGAGATTAGCCTGCAAATCGATCGTTCTTGCGGGATGGGATAATTGCGGGAATTGTGGGATTTGATTTTTGAGATTGTTTGGGATTTCATTCAACCTTCTAACGGTGATGAACCATGATCGACACGAACATCAATTGAGGTTCATCCATCTCGATTGTTGTGTTTTTATCTCCCGATTACTACGTGTTCGTCATGTGCGTTCTATGTGTTCTTGGGGAAAATCGATGGTTGCAGATTTATTTTTTGGCACAATGGTCTGAAATAAAAGATCCAACAACGAGGCGACCTAACGGAGGTGCGATGGTGACGGCAGCAGAGGAATCGATGTGGTTCGGAAATTCCCGATCTTCGACCATTTTCGTGCAAATGGATCGGGATGCATTTTCATTTCCAATCGGAAGCCCGAAACCGACGTAATTGGTTTCTTAGGAGCAAGACGACCCCAAATCTAGAGTTTCGTAATGATCTGATGGTTGGATCAAGATCCGGAGGATCATCCGAGGTGCGCGGAGGAAGATGTCATTTCTGGAGAAATCCCGACTACACGCCATGTAGTGTGGGATACACGACATGTGTTCGTCAGCGGGATTATATGGCATGTACTCCATGAGTACAAAGACACGGGCAGGGTACATGGCCAAGATCACGCCCTGTATACCCCTCCCCGTCCAGACCAGTCCAGATAAACGGGATACCCAGTGCGCTGGTACACGGGCAGGCGACATGGACACAGACATAGGCCATGTACGGGCACATGGAAAGTATACACGGAGCGAGCCCCAGGTTCTCGGACACAACGTGTGTTTCTTCTACATGTCGTGTAGTTGCTTTCTATCCAACAAGCCGAATGACACGGGCCATTTACACGGGCAGTACCCGGGGTCAAAGAACTTGGCGAGTACTTCTTCTACACGCCGTGTATTTTGGTTTTACACGGCTTGAACGAATGACACGGGCAGTACCCAGGGTCAAGGAACATGGTGTATAAACATATTACACTCCTTGTAACTTGTCTTAAATGGATTGAGACACTTTTCTTATGTGACATGGACTAGTTTTCTTAGGGTCCGTACCCTTGATCTTTTCCACGAAGGTTCTGGTATCATTTCCTTTAAAGAGGAGTATGATCCCTTCAGCAGAACATCCTGAATAAAGTTTTTTGAATCCCCTCTGTGATACTTAGATCTAGATCCTCTATTCATTCCTGGAACCCTAGGTAGTTTTTTTGGTATCTATGTGACCAACTTTACTCGGGCGCCAATCCTCTGCTTAGTGGATTAGCTCAGACTGAGTTATCGGAATCACCGCATGACTTGGTTGTGATCCCCATCTGAGCGTCATGTTTTCAAAGTACTTGTGGATTGTTTTCTCCTAGAACTATTACTTCGTAACTCTCTCTTCAGACCTAGAAGTGTGTTCTCCCAGTTGCATGCTCAGTGGAATATTCGAGCTGGATCTTAGTGTTGGGTTTCGCGATAGTCGATCGTGTATGAGTATATCTGGATATTATTGTTATATGTTCAGTAGACATATACTGTGTGGAGGTGACTATATCATTACCCTTGTGTTATTTCCCTTGCTATTTTTTCCTTTGTGGTTTCGGGGTGTCCTACTGGTTATTGTTATACTCACCCCTGCATTGGCTTTGACCGCATGTGTCATGTCTTGGGTATACAAGCGACCCATTGATAGGATTCTAGGCAGACTAGGACCGGACGATGCTTAGTGAGATCAGGCAGGCCGAGGTGTGTTCCTACAGCTACATACTATAGTCCCACGACCTTTCATTACAGGTTAGACTTTGTTACATACTTTCTTTCTGGTGGTCTTGTACTTTTGGACTAGGTATTTACATTCATGCACTTTACTTTCCTGCCATACTCTGTGGTTGGGTTTTAGTGTATGCATGCATCTTTTCCATTTTTAGTAGAATTTACCTTTCAGCTTTGTGGGCTTGGAGATGTCTGTGAGTGTTTACAGGTTATAGGCAATGCCTCACATGTTAGTAGCATTCCTACTCGGTGCTAGTCACCAACCCCTGGCCTATTATAGGCGGGCTTGGGGAGTTGCGGATCGGGCCCCACTGGGACGGGTCATGACAGAGTCGTATCAGAGGTGGTCGGTTCTACCTTAGGACCGAGCGTCTGTGAGTTGGTTTGGGGAAACAGTGTTAAGTGTTTCGAGTTCAGCTTTCAGGCAAGGGGCCCCAGTGATGGTGCGGGCAGCCGATGTATCCATACACGAGGACTCTGATAACATTATTTTAGACTCAGAACATGAGAACAATGGTTGAAGGGGAAAAATGGTACATGCATCATATAAGAATGGGTTGTGGATTCCATGACCTTTTTAAGTCAGCTCTCCAGATATACTCAATGACTGAGATACATCTTGTTTCTTTAATAGGATGCCTCTACGAAGCGCACCCGCTAGGATCCAGTGGCTCATTAACGAGGATGACCCCCTCACTGATGAAGCCTCGATACAGGGACCGAATCCACTAGTTATACCACAAGGTGGTGTGCCAGTTATACCGCCACCATCAGAGTAGTGCGTAGTGCCTACTGTACTAGTGGAGGAGGAGCGCAGGCTGAGCGCACTCCATGAGTTTCAGATACAGCAACCCCTCATGTTTTGAGGCGAGCTCGACCCTCAGGCAGTAGAGGGATGGATTGGGGTAGTGGCCAGAATCTTCTATTTCCTCAGGACACCAGCTGACCAGATGGTGATCCTGGCAGAGAGCCATCTGTAGGGCTCGGTAGGACGATGATGGAGTTTGGTTATCCAGACCCACGACGAGGTGAAACTTTCATGGTCAGAGATTGAGCGTCACATCATAGAAGAGTTTTCATCATTTACCCTAATATTAGTACACATATAAGAGCTTCTTCAGCTTTAGTAGGGAACCATGAATGTGGATGACTATTCGTCGATTTTTATCGACCTCTCGCAGTACTCGATGTATATGGTCAGAGATCAGTCTTTCAGAGCTCAGACTTTTGAGCGGGCCTTGTTGCGAGATATATGACCTAGAAGAATCCCTATGATCATTCTTACTTATGCTGGGGTGCTCGATCGGGATTTGGTTGTTGAGATCTTCGTGGCAGAGCAGAGACAGCCGACCAATGTCAGTAGTGGGTGAGCTGGAGCAGAGACCGTAGAAGTAGAAAGCCAATGTCCGGTACCCAGGCATGGGAGACCTTTATAGAGGAGATTTCAAGGTAGGTTATCTTCCGTACAGGGTTCATAGGGCGCATCCATCTTGCCTCGAGAGAGGCGATGCTACTCATGTGATGGCAGGGGACATCTCGCTCGATATTGTCAGACCCGCCGTACTACTGAAACGGGAGCAGTGGATGGGCCACAAGGCAGAATAAACGTGTAGAGAAAGTAGATACGTGGGGTGGCAGACATGGAAGGGGAGTTGGGAGAGCAGCTAGAGTTGTTCGATGTTTTCATCTTTTACCACCACCACCCCCGGGAGATCCACCCCAGGCTTAGGAAGCTGGTGGACATAGGCAGGGACAACTATAGGCAGTAGAGGCTTATAACCAAGGTACCCCCGGAATGATTAGAGTTACAATCTGTTTCGTTTCTACTATAGTAGCCAAATTGATAGACACAGGTGCTAGTCATTCCTTTCTGGCTTCTTATCTGGTTCGAGACATTGAGATTCCAGTTGAGTCGTTGACTTGACCCTTACGCTTAGAAACAATGGCTGGAGAAGATTCAGAGATTAGACACCTTTGTAGACAGTTTCACCAGACCCTTGGATGCGAGAGTTTCAGCTGGAACCCCTTGGTGGTAGCATCGAGGTCTTGCGATGTCATTATTGGTATGGATTGGCTATCCACAGTTCATGCCATGATCGATTGTTTTAGGCAAAGGGTGTGGTGTGTCCGTAGTGATGCAATGAGGTTCTCTATTGTCGGTGAGAGGGAGACCCATGTAGCGTAGGATGGACTCATTTATAGGATGGAACAAACAATTTCACATTAGTTGGATAGCCTATCCCTTGGTGCAGCAGATGTTACAAGTTTCTAGTTTTCAGCAGTAGTGGCTGAGTATGAGGACGTCTTTTCGGAAGATGTCCCCGGGCTACCTCCCAATTGGGAGATAGATTTATGCATTGAGTTGCAACCCAGGACGACACCGATATCAACATCATCATATCGGATGGCTTCTGTAGAGCATTGAGAGTTGAGGGTGCAGTTGGATGACATGCAGAAGAAGGGCTTTGTGAGACCCAATGTTTCACCCTGGGCGGACCCAGTGTTGTTTGCCAAGAAGGCGGGCAAGAGCTTAAGGCTATGTGTGGATTACCAGCACTTAAATCAGGTGACCGTGAAGAACTGGTATCCAATACTGTGGATCGATGACCTCTTCGACCAGTTGAGAGGGAAATGATGGATCTTGAAGGATGATCTACGATCAGGCTATCACCAGTTTTGAGTACGAGAGGAGGATATACCGAAGACAACTTTCATATGTCGCTACGTTCACTATGATTACTTGGTGATGCCCATCGGCATGACGAACTCCCTGGCGGTGTTCATTTGGATCATAAGGTGGATCTTTCAGCCCTCTCTAGACCGGTTAGTAATGGTCTTCAACGATGATATCCTTTTGTACATTGCGTCCGAGGAGGAGCACGCGAGACACATAAATATGGTTCTGGACAGACTCCGAGAGAACTTTTTGAATTGGAAACTCTCGAAGTGTTAGTTCTGGTTACAGGAGGTCCACTTTCTGGGACACATTATATCGGTATATGGTGTAGAAGTGGACCCAACCATGGTGGAGGCAGTTCTAGCATGGGAGCCACTCCGGAATGTGTCGGAGGTTCGGAGTTTCTTTGGGTTGGCAGGCTAATATTGGAGATCCATCCTTGATTTCTCCAGGATTTCAGCACCCATTACAGCTTTGAACCGAATGGGGAAGCCTTTCGTGTGGACTGAGAGATGCCAGCAGGCATTCCAGCAGTTGAGACAGAGTTTAACGAGCACCCCAATCATGAGATTACCGGAGGAGGGTGTCGAGTACATAGTGTTCTGCGACGCATCATGAACCGGGCTTGGTTGTGTCTTTATGCAGAGTCAAGCAGTGATTTCCTATGGCTCACGTCAGTTGAGTCCACACGAGTAGAACTACGTGACCCATGATCTTGAGATGGCAGCGGTAGTCTTCATATTGAAGATGTGGCAGCACTACCTGATGGGAGAGCGGTTTACCATCAACTCTGATAACAAGAGTCTCAAATATATCATTTCATAGAAGGATCTGAATTTGAGATAGAGGCGATGGCTTGAGTTCCTCCAGGATTTCAATTTTGAGATCGTTTATATTCCTGGAAAGGGGAACGTAGTGGCAGATGCTCTCAGTAGGAAATCCAGTTCACAGTTTCTAGGTGAGGCGACGAGGCAATTGGCCTCCATGCAGTAATCCTTCGTGGATGGAGATGATTGAGTTTACATTCAGTTGATGGTTTTTACCCCTACACTCCTACAGCGAGTTAGGGAAGCATGACACGAGGATGCCAGCTGTGAGACTTTATGCGCTCAGATATCCACAGGTGATGCTGCTGATGGTTTTTTAGAAGGTGGGGAGCACGTTGTTATTTTCAGAGGACATACGGTAGTACCCGTGACGTTGCGAGAGGAGGTTCTAAGGGAGTTCCATAAATCCCCATTGGCGGTGCATCCAGGCGTGGAAACGATGTATCAGGACCTTCAAAGTCAGTTCTGGTGGCTTGGAATGAAGAACGGTGTGGCAGAGTTTGTCTCTCAGTGCCTTACTTGTCAGCATGTAAAGGCTGAGAACCAGGTGCCAGCAGGTTTGACTCAGCCCCTTGAGGTGCTAGTGTGGAAGTGGGATGGGATATCCATGGACATCGTGAAGGGTTTACCACATACGTCCAGGGGACACAATGCCATCTGGGTGATCGTTGATTGACTCACCAAGTCGGCCCACTTCTTATCCATAAGGGAGAAGAGTTCAGTAAAGAGCATGGGGCGCCTCTATGTGCAGGATATAGTTCGACATCATGGAGTGCCATCCACAATTGTTTCAGATCGTGATGCTCATTTCACATCCCGGTTGTGGATGGGATTGCAGGAAGCTTTTGGGACTCTGTTACGCTTGAGCACAGTGTTTCATCCCCAAACTGATGGTCAGACAGAGCAGACCATCTAACTCCTGGAGTATATGCTTCGATCTTTCATTCTTGACTTTGGTCATAGCTATGAGGATCACCTACCCCTGGAAGAATTTTCTTACAACAACAGTTATCATTCCACTATTGGTATGTCCCCAATCGAGGCTCTGTACGGGTGACCTTGCAGGTCACCACTTTACTGGACTGACCCAGGAGAGTCAGCACACATGGGCCCAGAGATGGTGAGGGCTACTATAGAGAAGGTGTAGGTCATCCATGAATGGATGAAGACTGAACAGAGTCAAAAAAAGTCATATGCTGATAGGAGGTGGATGCCCTTGGAGTTCGAGGAGGGAGACCATGTGTTCCTTTGGGTCTCACCTCGATGGGGATTGCGGAGATTTGGCCGAGGCAGCAAGCTATATCTGAAGAATGTTGGCCCTTTTCAGATTCTGAGTAGAGTGGGAAAGGTGGAGTATCACTTGGCTCTACCTCCTCAGATGGACCAGGTACACAACGTCTTCCATGTGTCGCTGCTATGGAGGTACGTGCATGATCTATCACACGTCATCGACTGGGGTGAGATGGACATCGATGATGGGGCGACCTTTGCGGAGTACCTAGTGGAGATTGAGGATCAGTAGGAGAAGATCCTTCGTGGGAAATCTATTCCATTGGTGCAGGTTCAGTGGCAGCATGAGAATCTCTAGGAGAGCACGTGGGAGCGGGAGGCTCAGATTCAAATGCAGTACCCACATCTTCATGGGTAGCCTCTAATTTGGCTTTTTGGGGACATAAAATCCCTAAGGTGGGTGTGATGTAATGTCCCGTATTTTTATATATATTATTTTAATATTATATGGGAATAATTTCAAGACCAGGCTCTAAGATGGCGTGCAGTTCCAGGGCCCGATTATCCCGGAACAAATGCTTGATTTTAATTTAATAATTACAATAACCGCACGTGTAGTTTTCCTGAAAAAGAGGAATAACTCATGAAAAGTGCTCGAATCAGAAATTTGAGGGCACTGTTGCATTTAGAACAGTGATATTACCTTATGCGAGGCCTAACATTGGCCGGCGCAGGTCGGTGGTGAAATCTAGTTCTTGGACGTAAGAGTGATAAAATATTTAATAAAAATATTTTATTCTACAGTGAAATTTTGTTAAATATGTTGCATCATATATCTTCTCATTAAATAAAGGCATGCACAGGGTCCAGGGATACAAACCACATAACCCTGAAACCCTTAGCAGCTCTGGAAAAAACCTCCCAATGTGGCGATGATAACGCGACAACCAGATCTTCACCAAAGAATGCCACAGAATCCAACTAGGATGTTTTAATTGTGATTTCTTCCCCATTTTTTTATTTCCATGATGATCTCGGACTAATCCATGAACAAATTAGCTCGTGGATCAATCATTCATGTAGGATGGGATAAATACAGGAATCGTTGGATTTGATTCTTGAGATTGTTTTGGTTTTCGTTCAACCTTCTAACGGTGAAGAACCAAGATCGATACGAACATCGATCGAGGTTCGTCCCTCTCGATTGTTGGGTTTTTCTCTCCCGATTCCTACTAATTCATTGTGTGTGTTCTACGTGTTCCTGGGGAATATAGACCGTTGCACATTCTTTTTTTGGCGCAACGGTATGAAATAAAAGATCCAACATCAAGGCGACCTAGAGGAGGTGCGACGGTGACAACGAAAGATGAATTTATGTGGTTCGGAAATTCCCTTTCATCGAGCATTTTCGTGCAGACGGATCAGGATGCATTTTCAAGGCCAATCAGAAGCCCAAAACCGATGGAACCAGTTTTGTAGGGGAAATATGGACCCAAATCCGGTGTTTTGTAATGATTTGACTGTTGGATCAAGATCCGGAGGATCAGCCGAGGCACGCGGAGGATGATGGTGTTTCTAGAGAAATTCCGACTATACGTCGTGTAGTATGGGATACACGGCGTGTGTTCGTCAGTAGGATTAAATGGCATGTACTCCTGGAGTACACAGACAGGGGTAGTGTAAATGGCCAAGGACACCCTGGGTATACCCCTCCCCGGCCAAACCCGGCCGGATAAACGGGATACACCGTGTACTGGTACATAGGCAGGTGACACGGACACTGACATAGGTCGTGTACAGGTACATGTCCAGCGTACACTGAGCAAGCCCTAGGTGCTCGGACACGGGGTGGGTTTCTTCTACATGTCATGTAGTCGATTTCTTTCCAAAAATCTGAATGACATGGGCCATTTGAACGGTTAGTACCTGGGGTCTAAGAACAATACATGTACTTCTTCTACACGCCGTGTAGTTTGGTTTTACACGGCTTGAACGAATGACACAGGCCATTTACACAGGCAGTACCTAAGGTCAAGGAATACGACATGTGACCATACTACACGCCATGTAACTTGCCTTAAATGGCTTGATGCACTTGTCTTATGTGACCTGGAATATTTTTCTTAGGGTTCGTACCCTTGATCGTTTCGCTGAAGGTTCTGGTATCATTTTCTTTACACAGGATTATGATCCCTTCAGCAGAACTTCCTGAATAGAGTAGTTGGAATCCCCTCTATGATAGATAGAGTCAGATCCTCTATTCATTCCTGGAACCCTAGGTATAGTTCTTAGTGGGCATCGATCCTCTACTTAGCAGATTAGCACATACTGAGTTGTCAGAATCACCCAATGACTTGGATGTGATCCTCATCTGAGCATCATGTTCTCAATGCACATGTGAAGTGTGTTCTCCCAGAATTAGTACTTCGTATCTCTCTCTTAAGACCTAGGAGTGTGTTCTCCCGGTTCTATGCATAGTAGAATTTATAGCTAGATCTTAGTTGTGGGTTTCACGATAGTCGATCGTGTATGAGTATATTTTGATATTCTTTTCATATGTTCTATAGACATATACTATGTGGAGCTGACTGTATCATTCCCCTTGTGGTATTTCCCTTTGCTGTTTTTCCTTTGTGGTTTTAGGGTGTCCTACTGGGTATTGTTATACTCACCCCTGCATGGGCTTTGCCTGCACGTGTCATTTCTTGTGCAGACGAGCAAGCCTTTGACAGGATTCTAGGTAGACCAGGACCAGATGGGGCTCTGTGAGATTAGGCAGGCCGAGATGTGTTCCTACGGCTATAGACTATTGTTCCAACACCTTTCTTTATAGGTTGGACTTTGTTACAGACATTCTTTTTGGTGGTCTTGAACTTTTAACCCAGGGATTTACTTTCTTGCACTTTACATTCCAATCGTACTCTGTGGTTGGGTTTTAGTCTATGCATGAATCTTTTCCATTTTTATTATTTTTTACTTTTTATCTTTATGGGATTGGAGATGTGTGTATGTGTGTACAATTTATAGGCAATGGCTCTCATGTTAGTTTCATGCCTACTCGGTGATAGTCACCATCCCCTGGCCTATTGGAGGCGGGCTTGGGGAGTTGCGGGTCGGGCCCCACTGGGATGGGTCGTGAAAAAAAATCCATCGGTCTCCCCCCCTATTGGGTATATACATTCATCATGCATGGGAATGTCATTATGCATGTAGATTTCATGATTATGGATCTATGAAAGGAATATAGTCTAATTATAAAGAAATTAGTATATTGGGAAATGTTATTATAGGTGGTACCATGATAAACTCAAGAGTTATAATACATTGTATTTATTGATTTTTGCGTTAAATTGTTATACAATGGTTTGACCATATACTTTGGGGTTCCTTGGTATTATTATGTCTGTATATTTTAGATATTTTACATGTCATATGTAACATATTTTTTATTATTTTATTTCTTTTGTTTCCATTTATATTACCTTTGATTTTTTATGATTCTAATTTATGACTTTTCATACTGAGGGTATTATGTCCCCACTGTATCATTCAGACCCTCAGTTCTAGTTAAAAGACACTTTTGTATGGGGTGAGATGCATGAGGCCGAGTACCCAACCTTCAATAGAGGTTTATTTGGTTGAAGGATTTATTAAATTTAACATCAAATTTTAAATTTTAAAATTAATAGAAATTAAATTTGTTAGGTAATTCGATATAAAAAAGTGGAAATTATAAAAACAATTTATTATAAATGTTGTCTAGAACTTATGTTTTTTATTATTTTTTTCCAATACAAAGAAAAACAAATCTATACTTTGATATGAAAAATATTCCCTAAAATCAAACTCCATGATAGGGTACTAGAAATAAATTGATTAAATACATTAATTTCTTTTTATGAAAAAAAGAATCTATGAATTATAATGTATTTAATTTATTTGAATTAGGACACAATACATGAGAAATAAAACATCAATAATTACATATATATATATATCCATTGTTTTTTGAAACATTTTTAAATGAATTATTTGTTTTGAAATATTATTAAACATATGGAACTTTTGATCCTAGTCCCATAGTAAGTGATATTTTTATATGAATCTAAATATATCAAAATAAATACATAAAAAGTACAACACAATTAAATAAATTACAAGAATCTGTAAGAATATACAAGAATATCATAATGCGTGTATAATATATAATGAAATGATTAATATATATTATAATAAAGTGAATAAATATTATCAAACATTTTAATCAAATAATTGTGTCACTATAACAAGGAAACATATATGAATTTTATGGACTCTCCATATACTATATCCAAATAGTCTCAAGTAAAAAACTGTTGAAAATTTGGGAAATATAAATTTAGGCACCCCCATTAGTTAAATAATTGAATTCATTTGATAATTTAAAAGAAGAATGTGTAAATGATTATATCATAATATTCAATAATTAGAAAATATCATGATTTGAACATATAATCTATGAATTATATTATTACATGTTTTCTCAAATTGAATAAATGGTTATAATACTGTTAAAATAGTTTTCTCTATAAGATATTTTTATATGGAAATCTATGATAATATTTCCAATTTTGAATGCAGAATTATAATGTATTTAAAAAATTTAGATTTTGGTATTCAATATTGATATAAACGGGGTCATAAATATGTATCACTACTGTAAGAATAAAAGGTGTCTCTATTATCATAGAATATGAGGATAATATCAAAGTGTTACCCTATTGAAGAGTTGATGGGATGTGCGAAAATGTTATGGAACCCCATGGAGGTTGAGTGACCCATCACATACCCAAATTTCCACATTCAAGTTACATAACCATGACATCCCTAGGTAGAAATATATAAAAATAATTATGAAAAGTATTTCTCTTAGGAATATTCTTTTATATAGGGGTATATCTATAAATTTTATAATGGATATATATTTATAATAAATAATTGAAAAGGTAGTCACTAAACAATTACCAGACATAGATTTTATTCTTATATCACCATTGATGAATACGATTGATTACAATATAGTATGAATAAATGAATTATTTAATCATATTAATGGATTATGAAAATTATTTAATAAGAGTTACTGATTAATCTATAATTTAAATCATAATAAATGGATAATTATAATAATAATATAATGTAACAATAATATATTATATAGGAATTTTACTAAAAAAATTCCAAAAAATGTAAAATATAAAAATAGAGCTGAATATGAAAGTATTATTTTATTTGAGTTTTTCAATTGACAAGATCATTTATTTAGGATTTATATATTTCATAATATTTAAGAGGATATTATAAGAGTGTGTATTTATGTGATCGATATAGTGAAAATTTGATTTCAATGTGACAAAAATTATGTATAAATAAGAGTCATTGTAGGTGATGAAAAAAAAATTATAATATTTTTTATCTTATGGAAAATTCATTATAATTTATTGACACAAGGTTATGGATCATAGTTTTTGAAAATAAATCTATGTTTTCATAAAATATAAATTTAATTTAAAAGTTTATATTTAAAATTCATCTGACAAAAAAATATTCAATATCAATAAATAAAACAAATCTATATTGAATAATATTGAAAATCTTATTCCAAACCATTTTATTAACAAAACACTACATGAAATATTATTTAATATTTTAAGTAAACTAGATATATATTTATTTGTTGTATAAAATATTATTTAACAATTATGTTTTTATTAATAGTTTCCATAAATAAATTATTTCCAAATCCATAATTTTTTTAATTTTTATATGACATTTTTTTATCACATAATTTACATTTAATTGTGTGATTTCAATGATAAATTTTTCCAAATTAACATCACAAAAATTAACCTAATTATACACATTTTAATAGTACTTACTATTCTTCCATGAAATTAGATAAATGAATATTCTATTGGTAGTATATTCTATTATACTATCCATGGTTCTAAGTATAATTTTCATTGGACGATGCATGATATTATATTTTCCACTAAAATTCCTTATTATTTTTTATTTTTATATAATTTGTTTGATAAATTTGTAATGTATATATAATTAATTATATATTTTCATTTTATAACAAAATTAATTGATAATTATTTTGGGTGTTGTGAAATTATTATATAAAATGTGTTTCTATTTCAATAGAAACATTAATTAGATAATTATTAATATAATTATAACTAAAAGAACATAAATAATATATATATAATAACATATATCATTAATAATGATCATATCAAAAACAAATTTAATAAATGTAATCATTATTTAAAATAGTTACTTGTTAAAGAAATTTTACAATCTTGACATTTTTGTTACAATGCTAATAATTAGATTACAATAACTAAAATATTATTTAAAATACAATATATAATTTTTAATTAACAAATTAAAATAATATTAATATTTAAATGATAAAAAAATTATGAAAAATAAATTTGTAAATTAATTCTGAAACACAAAAATATTCTTTATAAAACTAGTATGGAAACTAAATATTACATATATAAATATTATAAAACAATATTATTTCACATATGATAATGAACCGTGTTTTTTTATATAAAATATACTATTAACAATGAATATATTAGTGATTTCTTAAATATACAAGTATAAAAGTGTAAAAATCACAGTAAATTATAAAATCATGATTTATGTTTGGGATATTTCTTCATACCATTATGAAAATAAATTATTATTTAAACAAAAGTCCTTATTGAATCCAACATATTAATAACTTATTTTCTTAAAGAAAGAAAATTATTAATAATGGTCAACAAATGATTATAATATTTACATTATGAACAAATAACAATAATAGCATGTGTAAAGTTAGTAAATATTCAAGTAATTAAGACATTCAATATAAACATTTATGGACATTTATTCTCTCTATTATATCACTAAAATAATTTTCCCCATATGAAATATTTGGTACATATCATATTTAATTTTTTTATACCCCAATTATTTTTTTATAATGTTTTTTTGATATTTAATGTTATAGGAAACTTACATGTATTATTATTTTGTAGTATATTTTATATTAATAAATAATGTCTATAATTTTTTAATATCATCAAATAAAATTATCAGGATGATAAATAAAAAAAATTATGTTGTATAAAATATCATTCTTTATTTATATGAAAATCATCATTGTCAAAATTATTAAATAATTTTATAAGAAATTAAATTTTCATTATTAACAAATATATTTAATGTTCGAACTGTTTCTTATTATAAATATGATATTTGGAGTCAAAATAATGTATTTTATCTTTTTTAAACAAATAATAGAACTTCCATTATAAAATCTGATTTTTTAAATTATATATGTGTATAAACATGAATTTGATTCAATAATTCAAAAGAAATATAAATGAAAATAACTATGACACATATATAAGTTATGAGAAATATATAAAATGAAAATATGGGAGAAATATTGGTTTTCATGCCTATATAACCAGAATTCCATCTTCTACAAACTATTGTTGTTTTGGTATATCTCTAGACATACATAGCTTCACAACGAATCCATAAGTCCATTGTGTTAAAATATATTAATATAGACACTCTACAAGAACACCCCACACATCATAGTTATCATAATGAATCCTAATATTACAATTTTACACATCATCTACTTAATATAAATATCATTCCATCCATTAATGCAAAAATAATTTCCTAGAATCATTATAATATATATATATTAATTATATCTCTACAACCACTACTATTAACTACTATGAGTGAGGAGGTGCCTATTTTTCCTGATGATTTTTATTTTATAAAGGATAATTGGAAATTTTATTTCACATATTTGGATTATAATCATTAAATTATATAGTTATATATAATTTTTTTAATACTTTTATATTTCTTGATACATTTAATGATAATATTTTATATTATATTTATAAATGTTTTGCATCGATTGTTTTATTGTTTTTATGAATTCTATAATGATAATGCTATTACTATTTTTTTCCAATGATATATATTGTGATTTTTACAATATCGTATCATATATAGAGCTTCTTTTAGATACAATTTCCTTCTCACTATTCATGGATGTACTTTCAAGCTCACTATATCAACTTAATTTTTTAAAAACGTGTCATATATCATATTTTACATCATAATAAATTAAATACATTTTGATTTTGAATTATTATAGGTCTCATTTTTTTCTATAATAGTGCATATCCACTCTTAAGAGATTACTTTACATATGCTACAAATTTTAATAACATTTTACATCCATTTAATTACTTTACTCATATTTTAATTTAACTAAAGTGTTATAATGTCGTGATTGAAAAATATATGATTTTTTATTTCTAATATTAATTTTACATTAATTTTTTAAAAAATAATACTTTCCTCATGATTATATTGTTATATTTAGAAATTTATAGTGACTATGAGATTTAGATGGACTGTTTACTAAATGGAACAATTTATTTAAAATTTTGGTAAAGTTAATTCCATTCACTATTAATGTAATTAATATAAAATGATTAATTATTTTTTTTAATTTTTTTATTCATGAATACATCATCAAATGGTGATTAAAATTCCATTTATTTTTTAGATGATAACTATTTTTATTTATGGTATATTTAAGAGCTGGGTTTATCTAAATTGGACCTATAAAATATTTTCATGTCGCCAAGAGGAATTAGGTAATTTTTCATAACATTGAGACATTGTAAAAAATGTTGGTAAAAATTGATTATAACATTGAAAATGGGGCATTTTATTTTGAAGCAAAATACACATTGGATTAAAGAATGTAGTGTTTTTAGATGATAATTTTTTTTAGAAATAATAAAAACATTTTGACACGTTAAATGAGTTTTAAATAAAAAATTATGTTGAAAAAATATCAAAATTTTCTTGAGACACATTCCAAGATGGGGATATGTATTTTTTGAGGTTTATTTATTTATTTATTTATTTATCCTTAATGTTTTCTAGAGATGGAAAATGGGATATTTGTTTTTTGGGGAAACATTTACTGTTGATTGACCATCACAAAGTTGATTTAATAGTGTTATTCCTATCTAAAAGTGGGGTTTTGATGATGGTGGAATTATACATAGTTTGATTATGTTTTACTAAATAAATGATGTACTTAAAAAATAACATTACTTGATTTAGTGAGACATTGAAACATGAACAATTCGTCTATGATTTTTCTGACTACATTGGAAAATTGTGTGGAAATTCCATGTTAAAAACCAGGTTGGTAGTGAACATGTACACATTTTATTTTTATTTTTCACCATTATATAACCCCCACACATTTATATCCCTCTCCCCATACCATGGATATTCTCCACACTCATTCTTAATGAATTATTTTTTGGATCATTACTCCTTTATCTCGAGGTGATTTTTTAATAATTTCTCCTTTAACCCCCAATATCTCCCCATGTTCTTATATTTTTACGATAATTGAAAATTTTTCTTGATATTTGGTAAAATGTGATTCCTTATATGGTTTTTATTTTTTATTTCTCTGTGGGTTAGGTGTACAAGGTCCTATCATGATCGATTCTTATGGTTATCATGTAATATAATAAGTTTTGAATTTTTAGGTGTCCCTATTTGAGGGTTCTTTTCCATTTAATATTTTTATTCATGATTTACTTCATATTTTATTGATCAAGTATATTTAATAAATTTTAATAATGAATTTTATCTGTGTTTATTTTAATAATGTTGTATGTTATAAATTTAATGATTTAAAGAAGATTTTTTAAAGCGTGTTTGAATTGATGCACTTAATCGGCTTTTTAAAACGCTTCTACTATATTTTATTTTTTTATATTTGTTTATGAAGGGGTTTCCAAAAAACTCTTTCATGATGTTAGATTGTTGAATTGGGATTTTCTTATTGGTTTATTAAATTTATAATTTAAATTGCTTATGTGGTGGGATGTTATCGATGATTTCTGTGTTTGAAATTGAGTACCAAATTGTATATATTTGGTTTTCTATGTCTGTTACTGACAAAGGAAAAGTGTGTTAAATCCATTTGACAGTGTGATCCTTTGGGAGGAAGTACAAGGGAACATCCAAATCAGTCCTTGTAGACCAAGAGAGTAAAGGAGATTATTGGTGTTCATGGGGAAGACAAATAGTTATTTGAAAGATGTTATACATTTATCCATCTCTTAGACCCTATATTAGACTACGTGGCACTAAATGAAATTTAGAGTCCGTGGTGAATATTAATTTTGATTGGCTGATTTCAAAAGAACGTTTCTTGATTTTATGTCTTTTTTGGTTGGGATGGAATCCATTATTTTACCCATTTTATATTATTTGGACATATTATAGTGTTCATTTTTATAATCATGTTATTATATATGTGGGTTAAATTATAATTATTATTTGATGTGGATTTAATAAATATTTTTGGGCATTTTTAGCATTATTTAAAAAATATAGTTGGGTATTATGTAAAACAAAAATAATATCTAGTGGGTTTTTTTCATGTGAAATATTTTTAAAAGGTGATAATTGTTTTGTAAAATTTATTTTGAAATTAGATTTAATAGTTTTTATGGATAAATTCATGACATAGAGTAATTTTATTTTCCTAATGGTATTTGTGTCTCATGCCTTCCATATAGATTTAGTAATAGGAAAACCTTGAATTTCCACACTTCGTAAAAGTAAAGGAACCATTAATTTTTTATAACCCCTTCAAATTACTGAAATCCATGGTTGATTATGATGGTAGAGAAATGGACTCATAGTGATGGCTCAGTTTCTGTAGTATTTGTATTTTCTATCATTGGTATGTTATTTATTGTATTAATGGAAATTATTTTCTATTTTGAACATATATTTAGGATATCATGTATATATGTTGTGTTTGTACATGATGAAGTGATGATTTTTATATATGTTTTTAGTCATTGTATTATAAACACTAACATAGTTCCCTTTATCCATTGATGCCACATATTTCATTGGTGAGTCCACCTAATTAATTTATTGTGCATATAATTTTTTTGATGGATAATCCAAAAAAATGGTCATATGAGATGAACCAATTCTTATTGTCATCCTATGGTGATTTAGAAGGCGGTTCTGGCCTTATGGTGATCCAATTGGGTGATGGGTGGGTTGACCATTTCCATTTCAATAAATAATTGTACCCTATGACTAATGTTAATTTGGGGTTAGTGGAGGATGGAAGATGGTTTTTTCATACTCCGTAATTTAGTGTATAGGAGTAACAATATAGATCATTGTCATTCTAAACCACATGTTCTTATGTGTAGTAAAGAATTTTGATAATAATTTAGAACCTATAATCAGTTTTTTATATGACTTAATGTTTTTCAATGTTACATATGATTTTTATGTAGAACCCATTAAAATTTTGGATAATATTGTATGTTTTTGGGTGGAATAGGTGTGGAAAATAGGGTAACACAATTTCAGAATAGTTTAGTAGTAACAATGTGGATCTTCTGTGACCTGGTCACCAATCCAACCTATTTTTTCTATACAATTGGTGATTTTTTTTTCTCATAAAAGAACATAAGTAAGAGTTCACTAAAATGAATTACTTATACATCCATGGTAACTTAGGAACTAACTAACCTAATATATGTATTTATATTATTTAACATATCTCTAGATGTAATGAACCAACCCGAATACCCTCTCAAACTAGTACCTGAACCAATATTCCACATACTAGAATGCAGTTCTTAATACCCATAGGATGGATAATATCATCTAGTAATCAAACAATAACTAGATGGAATTATTTTTCGAAGCATGAAGTAAAAACAATTTGAAATATATATACATAAAATAAAGAACATCATATGTGATTGATATATACCCTAATAGGAAAACAAATAATGGAATCCAAACACATCAAGAGTATAAATAGTATCATAGAACTAGTCCAACCATAATAGACTACCAAAAGAGGATAAAAAAAATACCCAATGTGATAATTAGTCAGATTCCCACCAACTCACCACTAGCTACCCGTCACAGTTGATAGAAAATATCACCACCTCTGTACAGTGCTTTTTCTTTCCCTACATCGAAGGAGATAACCATTTCTATTCACTACAAAAAATGTACACATGGTTTGAGATAATAGGACCTATAGGGTTTCACCCAGGAGTTTCATATCATGTATTCAAAGAATAATCCCATCATTATTAAGTGTATAGAAACTAATGATTGAAAATAGTTCAATCATATTTATATCAATTTTATCGGAAAAAATTATAATTTCCCATTTTTATATAATTTCAAAATAAATAGAGTAAATTAGTTTCAAGGAATTTAGTATCCATATATACCAATTGATATATCAAGTCAAAAAATAGTTCAAAACATATCATATCAATATCCATAGAAGTAGAATAAAATTATACACAAAAAGTATCTCAAATCAGACAAGAAGACCATGTAACATCTCAAAAAGTATAACAATAGGTCAGGATAAATATGACCATTGTATGCAACATAAAAAATTATTTATGTATCAATCCACTTGAAATATGCATCTAATATATAGGTAAGAGGAACACCCATGAAAATGAACACTCCAAAAATTCTATCAAGTCTCTAAAATAGCATTCCTAGTGTGTAGAGCTGTACGTCATGAGAAAATATATGGAAAATAGATGATATCTATTATAAAATATTCTACATATGTACCAAATTTGTGTCATGGGAACTATTTTAAAAACAAATTAATCAATCTATTTTCATAATTTTAGGCATAAAAAATCATTTCATAAAAACATTTCACAATTCTTTGAAAACCCTTTCATATAAAAATATTAGGGAAACCCATATTTTATAAAAAAACCAGACACACAATTATAAACTATCATGTTGATCCCTTTCACGTAAAAAAAGAATTTATCAAAAAATAAAGAAATGTAGTTCTCTAAAAAATGTTAGATATGAAACTAAATAGATCAAAATGTGGGATCATACACACCCACAATGGATCTAAAAATAAGAAAAATGAAATAAAGACAATGGAGGCCCTTGAAACAACCTACATATGTTAGAAATGAATAATATTTAAAAAAAGAGATTGAAGAGAAGGTGAAATGACACAAAGATATAGAACACACACTACTTACAACACAACAAAGAATAAAATAGCTAATAAAACATGATCACACCACAAATTTAAAAGAAAACTACAAAAAAACATCACCCTAGATCAAAAGACATGATAAAGAAACACAAAAATGCTACCATAACCAATTAAATTGATAATTAGAAAGGAATATACAATCATAGATATGAAAAAAACCACTATTGTCTTGAATCTACAAACTAAAAAATCTAGACAGAATGGAGACTCCCAAAGGCATTAATGAAACAGATCTTGTTAGATAGATAATGGATCTACAAATGAATGAAGTAAAATGACTTATTATTACAACCCTAAAATAAAATACTACAACATTTACACATTTTTTTAATCCATTTACACATCGTGTAATCCATAGGGTTCAGATATATTAAGATACATGTATTATTTTTATCAACAATAGGTTTCTAATTATAACATCTCAGGTAATATTAACATGTAATGTACTCATTCCATGATGTTAAAAAAATGAAAACTTCATCCCTAGAAAACATACATGATGTGTTCTCCTATTAAATGACACGAAATTCATCTTCGTGATGTGTAAATTATTGATTCAAAAACAAAAACTCAAAACCAACATGGGTGTTCCCTATACACATGGAGAATCACGCAATGCAATTAAAATTTTATATATGTATTCAATTATTTAAAATAAATACAGATATCAAAAACGTAGGCCATTATCACAATGTATTGATATAATCCATTGGGTGTCCATGGAAACACTCATTTCCAGAGTAAAAAAGGATAATGAATCTATAGAAAATTTTGTAATCAGATGTTATAAACTCCTCACCATATGACTTTTTCGACCACAAACAGTTGTGTAGAATTATTTAATCTTGTATACTGATGAGACCCGTACTCCCACATCAATGAATCATGCTCCCATGTCTACATAGAATTTCATTTTTGTCGTAATAACACATTGAATAGAAGAATCAAATTACCATGAAATAAATTTACATAAGAGTCAAATATATCAATTAGATACACAACAATGGAAAAATATGGATCTTACTCAATCTCCACAAAACTCATAACATGCAAGGGATCACGATGACATTTAATATGCTAAGATGGGTGGAAAACATCCACAATTATTATCTGTTGAACTATAAATTCAAATAGATATGTAACCTTCCCATGATTCTCTGTGACCTTAAATGGTCCAACACATATCAGAGGAAAAATCCACTATTTTCCATGATGATGGTGACCCTAATAAGTATAATCCTTCATGAACACCAAATAACCTAGTGAAAACACCAATGGATAGCTTTGTTGATCAGTATATTATTTTTATCGACTCTAAGATGTAACCAGAAGCTATGTGTATCCTCAATCATTACAAACATCTCTTGAAACAAACTTATCCCATCAAACAAGCTTCACCAACATTTTCCCAACAAATAAGTGATCTACATGGGTTACCAAAAAAATACTCAAAAGCATCCATTCATATCAATGAATGATAATTGTAATTATATGGAAAATCAAGTAGACCCAGAAGGCTATCTCAAGACCCAACAAAATCCAACTCATAGTCATGGAGCATATTCTAAAGAATCTCGTGAGAACAATTTGTTTGTCTATATTTATGTGGATAATAATTTTTACTCAACCTGAACTTAGTCTCGAACACCTCCTATATACTACACCAAAATCGAGGTGTAATCTTAGGATCCCAATCTAAAATTTTTTATGACAGAAATACATGTGTCCTGATAGCTTCCAGCACATGGAGATTTCCCAAATCATCAAATCTTTTAGCCTATTTTATATGAACGAAATGTTATGACATTGTCAATTGATCAGTCACTATATAAAGATAATTCCTCCCTCTTATATTTTGGGGTAAACAAACTAATATTCCATGGATACCTCTTCCCATTTCTAAACTAAAATTCTAATAGGATAAATAAAAAAAGAAGCATCTAATTTTTTCCCTTAATATATTAATGATGTAATAGTGGGAAGAAAAAGATACAATGTCAAAATACATATGCTACCAAAAGAATAAATATCAAAAATAATAATATATTTTCATAGTTAACCAATTAAAGAACCATGAATAGTTATGAAAATTAAAAAAAATTAGATCCTCAATGATGATGGGGAAATAAACCAATATCCAAAACTAATAATACCATCTGATTAAAGATACTATCTAGAACTGATATTCACATAATACAGGGTGTCGTTAATTCTAAGAACTCATCAACCTATTGAATATTGTTTATAATAGACTCAAGGATAGATTTGGTAACTGGAATCTATACAAAACCATGGCTCAATCATCCACAAGAGAGTCCATATGAAACTATGAATGAATCCTAATATAGTTTCACACTTCCTTCAATTCCTTAATATATTGGGATGTAACATTCTTTTAATGACCATGTACAATTACATTTCCCTTTCATAGGGTATAAGTGATATCAATGACATATTTATGATGTTATTCCACCCACGTCCACTGTCTAAGATTAAATTATTTATAAGAAATTACATAGCTTAAAATCTTATTGTCATAAAATTTGATCAACATCTCTATAATAGGATAAAGCCAACATTTAATAAGTGCATTCATAACTGTGAAAATATCTAAATAGTGAATTTGGTAGTTCTTCTCATGCAGATGTATTGTATGAAATTGTTAATATATAACATGATCATAATACCTGAAAACACTTCCCAAAAAATATTATAATAATCAATGAAATCCAGATATCCTTTAATAGCTTCACGTAAGTTTAAAATTTGAGGCGATGTCAAAAAAAATCATATCATCAAAAGATGAATAATAGTTTTTTTCATGTTTTGTTTTTGCCACATATATAATAAGAGAATAAATTAATGAATCCGGCTATGATAAATCCATTATAAACTATCAATAGAATATCAAAATAATATGGATGATCTAAATTTCAAATACATTCATGGTTTGTATGATGAAAAAAAATTCATTAACTTATTTAGAATAACTGATAAGTAATTTCGAAAAACATCCATACCGAAGAATTTCAGTTGATGAATCTAGAAGTTTCATTTTCAAATAAATCGTAAAATATCTCCAAAACCAAACTCTTATTCTTATTCGGTTTGCTTTAGGACAAAGAATAAACCAAAAAACAATCCAATAATTCTAACACAAATGTGTAAAGATACTAGTAGAATATTTAATTCACCATAAACATAAAAAATATAGGATCATTAGTTAGACCAAAATAGATTTCTAGATATTCATTATGGACATGTCTTCTCTTGAAAGTCATTTTTGTTAAATCACAATTTTTAACTCAAATTTGATTATGATCTGAGCAATGTTCAAGTTTCAAAAACAACATTACGCACATTAGATGATCAAAAAATCATCCACATGTGTAAATGGATAATTATTCTTACCAATTACCATATTCAACTTCAGATTGTATACACACCACTAGAGTGAACTTCCTGCCTTTTAAAAAATGAGTTCTGAGGCTTCCCATGTTGAAACATATGGTTATACAACACCCTTTTCCACATGATCTTCCAATGGAATTGTGAGATCATTAATATCCATTGGTGAAATAAAATAAAAAAAGTATCGAATTTGGTTGCATAATTGGAACTAGTTCCATAAAAAATTCCACCTCCCTCTCTGGAGGATGCAGAGAGAAACTGTCTAGGAGAACTTTAAGAAACCCAAAAACTGATGTGATGATAAAAAATAAAAGAAAAATATTCAGAAAAAATGACTATAATAGACAAAAACATATGATTACTTGGCATGAATGACCTACATGTCTCGACCTCAGATACCACTCTATATAAAACACCATAGATCTCCCATCAGCTATATGAAATGAACACACTGATGGTAATAATCAGCCCAATCTAGATCTGAAACAAATGAATCCACGACGATGATCATGTTAAACACATCCATATCAATAACCAATAAAATCTTGACTCAATCAAAATTATCCTTTGAAAGTAAGAAAGAAGTAATGTGTAACATCATCACATTACATTACCCATTGAGATTCACAAACATCATAATTGAAGTCATATTTTCTATTAGATGGTTAATATTATAATAAAATTGGTAAAATATAAATGTGTGGGAAGAACCTATATCAAATAATGTTGTCTCCACATGGTGTTAATCAAATATAGTGCCTCTCAATATTGCTCCAGCAATGTCTACCTCCACCAAAAAATCAATTACTTGTCTATTGGGGCCTATTGCTATTTTCATTTAGAATTTGATGTATTTTACTACATCATATTATCTTCTTGAGTCTGTGAACCCACACCATGTTTAGGACTAGACATAACCTAACTGAAAAATGTTAAATGGCCATAACATCAACAACTATTGCACATATTTTTTACTAAATTATTAGTTATTCTTTTTTGTCTAACATTTCCACACTAATAGACAGTCACAAGAATGCTAATAACTACAATTGAAGTTAATAAATAGGATTTATTAAGAGAATCACCTCCATCACTCATGTGATGATCCTTACATTTCATTTTCTTCCATGATGTACCGCTAAAGCTCCCACTGTGTAGAAGTGAAGTGGAGGACTATCCAACCTTTCCAACAATATTTCATTCTACCATCATTTCCATGTCCATTTTCTCTACATAGGTTGAATACTTTTTCATAAATACAGGCGATCAAGAATTTGGTCAAAACCCTTATAGGTACATCCATGCCATTAAACGCTCATTCCTTTCATAATATGGTAAAAAATGAACCATTTAAGAAAACCAATTAGTGTATTAAAACACCAAATGATCTCCATTCTACTAAGAGAGGAACTCTAATGACATATCCATCATTAGTGACACTTGAAAATCATATAGAATATGCGAGTCTTAATCCCTTCCAATCCAAGCTTACATGATTATCTTTTTATACCATAGAATACCATAAATACATACTAGGACACTAAAGAATGAATTATATAGACATAACATAGATATTATTAGGAGTTTCAAGGAATTTAAATAATGAATCAATCATTTCAATATCATCCTATACCTCATTAGGTACTTTTGTAACATTAATGGATAGTGGATTCTCAAGAAAGAACAACCATGATAAATATGCCTCTCGTAAAGATCATGAATGTACATAAAAACATCATTCTAAACATGTGGTGCATTCTAGTCAACATCACAAACTACTCTCATGATATACTCAACAATGTTATGGTCCATCAGAGGATTCCCTTGAGGAGCATCAGTTTCACCATCTAGAGGAACTCACAGAAAACATATTAGATGCATACTATTGCAATCCAAACCAAAGAAAATATTTGATAATAGAATAACCTTAGTTATATTGGTAAAACACATAAGATAAAACTGATGTTAAAATCAAGAATAGAAAATTTGAGTATGACATTCCAACATACCATGGTAAACATGAGTCTCAACACAGAATGTGATGGTCATATAATTCGAGAAATATACCTCTCGAGTTCCAACAATCCTATATCTAGTCAATAAATCATCCTAATATATGTAAAAAATCAAAATCCAAGTAATTTAAAACAAAACTACAAAAAAATAGATAGTAATTGCATATCCAAATTATCCCCAACTTGATACGCCACGTAACCCAAGGGAATTCCCAATCCCCACTCCATTTCAACTAGCACCTGGGTACCTATAATATATAATAGGGAATGATATCACCCAATAGTAAGTGACATGAAGTCTAGAATATAAACACATAACATAAATACAAAACAAAAGAGATAGATATAATCCATTATAGGAAAACATACAACAGAAACCAACAAACACATGAGTAGAAATAGTCACTAAATGTAGGTCCAAACATAAAGAACAACCAAAATAGTAAAAATGACTAAACTATCTGATAACATGGGGAAAATTCCACAATTACACCCCCATCTACCCATCCTAGATTGTATAAAACCTTACTTCCTCATTGAATCACCTTTTATAATACTACATCGAATTCCAAAAGAATTCATATAAACCACTTATGTTGTATGCATGGGCTGTGCTAATAGGCTCAGTTGGGTATCAACCTCGTTTTCTAAATCATGTATCTGAAATATAGTGCAATAAATCTCAAATTTAAAAAATGACAATTCAAGATAACAATATAATAGTTTTTGGATCAAAATCATTGAAAAAATAGTTTAATTTCCCCTTTTCCACATTTCCAAATAATTCGTATAAATTTGTTTTAAATCATTTCATATGCATAGATTTCTTCCTATATATTATGTAAAAACAAATAATACATCACATATCATTTCAAAATATATGTATGTATGACAAAAAAGTACAAACCTAAAGCATCTGAATCATCTAGAAAGCATAGTTAATGTCGTCTTAAGGATCACATTATATAATGGTAGTTAGGATGAATGTACCTAACATATGAAATCATGTACGCATAAAGTCCCTAGAGATAAAAATCAATAACATATGGTAGAGGACCACCCCAATTATTAAACTCGAGAATAGGGCCAACAAGTCCCTAGAAAAAAACCATAGGGAGTAGAGATAAGCCCCATGAGAAAAATCCCACGATAGCGTATCAGACCAATTACTATACCTTCCAACTTGGAAAACATGGCTTCCCATGTTCTATATTTTCCTAACCAATTCATCAATTCAATTTTCTAATTTAATTATTTCAAAACAATTATTATAAATGGTTTTATATGGAATTGAAAACAATTTTAATTTATAAAAACTAGGGGATTCCATATTTTATAAAAAACTAATTCCAAACACACAATTTAAATCAACAGTATCATAGAATTTTATTTAATAAAAAAATTATCAAATGAATGGGAAATTAAGTTTCCCATCACATTCTATAGATGACTACACATACATCAAAACATTAGGTAACACAAGCCCCTAATGAAACCACCATCAACATGAATGAATCTTTGATAAAATTGGATTTATAATAAATATATAATTCTCATAAATTATTCAATTTAATATAATGGTTTAATGTGAATAATAAAGGTCAAATAGATCATGAACGCACACCTACTACACCACAAAATTTAGTACAATGTCACCCAGAACAATATTAGACCATTGATCTAAAATGTAATTTGAAGAAACATCCCCAAATATCAATAGATTTCATAATACAATGAAATTAAACTACCATGATAAATGTAATGGAGCTTTATAAAGACTTATTCACATAGAGAGATGAAAGCCAACCACACTAGTGATCAATCATGAAATAATCAATCCAGGCCAAATTTTGAATCCCAATGTCACCAGATAAGTGCTCTAACTAGAGAGACAATGGAGCTATATATGAATGAAATAAAATATCAACCGACCATAACCCTAAAATCAAACACAACAAAACTTACACAGAGTTTAATCCCATTAAACATCGTGTATCCATTTAGGTATTGATACACTAAAAACCCATCACCATTTAATAAAAACAAGTCATTTATTATTGTGTGGAATTTATAGATATCAATATGTTCACCAAATTAATGAAATCATCTACACAGAACATTCATGGATTTTACTCCCATTAAAACATAGGTAATTCCTTGAAATACTAGAAAAATATATATTATTGATCGAAAACCAAATACAATCATGGGAGGTCTTCAAACTCAAGGAGAATACATCTAATACATTACATGTTTATATCAAAAATATATTAATTAAAAAAACACATATATCCAAAAAAATAGGCCATTCTCTCCAAAAAACGAACTACATCATCGGGAGTACCAAGAATCACCTGATTCTTGTCAAAAAAATTACAGAGAAACAAAATAAATCAAATTGGTTAATGAGATGTTACAAAATATCCAAGATAAAACTTTTCTTCCTCAAGAAGTAATGTAGAGGAATTTAATCATGTAAAGCGGTGAGGCCTCTACTCCCTCAAAAATTAATCAAGCTCCCAATTATAATTTGAATATCATCTAATCACCCATAAAATTTTGACCAAAAAAATATACATTACATGAAAGACATTAAATTAATATTCAATTGTGTGAAAAATCCACTCAACAATGGAATAATATGGCTCTAAATAAATATCCTCCCAACTCAAGACATGAGATGGATCATAATGATATTTTGAAAGATGTGATAAATTTATCCAATCATGAATTATTATCCACTGAACTGGTAATGGAAACCGATAAGAAACCTTTGATTACAAAATACTATGTGATGAAACTTTCCAACAAAGTGAATCTATTACAACATTCCCCATCCTTGGGGTATTGAGGATATCAATGTTATATATCTAAATTTTTACAACACAACTACTTTTCAAAGATTCATGTACTTATATGAAATGATATATTTCAAACTATTATATTTATATTTTCTTTTTCAACCATTCCTTATGAAGATAATGCCCCCAAAACATAAGTGCATGGATAACTGTGGTATACTCTAAATCATGAATTTAGATTTTCTTCAAATGTAGTCAGAGATGATGAGAGATGTAATAAATCAAATGATTACGCATCCTGAGAACAAAACAGAAACTAGTATTAATATAATAACATAAAACATCACATCTTTTACTAGGGTAAGATATGATTAAAATAGTAGAAGATTTCAAAATCCTTTTTAGCTCAATGATTGTATATTAACACAAAATATCTCATTTTAATTTTACCCCTTCCAAGTAAGGGTACTAAAAGTAGATTAAAACTATAAAATTTCAATGAAAAACTATCTCTAGTATCTAAAAAGGTAGAGTAAGATCTAAATGTCAACAATTTCCATGATTTTCCTGATGAAAATAACCATTACATTCTCAGTATCAACTGATAATCCTTGGTCATAAATCATGTTCCCCAAGAAATTGACTTCATGAATCTCTATGTTTCATTTTGAAATATATCCATATATATGGTGACTCCCCATGATTTACAAAACCAAACTCATATGGTTATTATGATCACTCTTAGATCATTAATAAACCAATAATATAATCAATGTATACTACCACAATTTTGTTGAGAAAATGATTGAATATCAGATTCATCAAATATATAAAAAATATAAGAATTCTATTTAGAACAAACTATATCCCATGATATTCATAATTACCATAGATTATCTTTAAATATATCTTTGGAATATCACACTCCTAAGCTCTGAGAAATTGATAACCTGAACTAAGATCAATAAATTAAAACAACATTAATCAGTTTATTTGATTAAAAGAATCCACATGAGAACATGCATAATTTATTTTAACCATTTCTTTTATTACGTCTGATATCTTATAGAATAATTATTTAAACCATCTATCTCATTAATAATGAGAATTGAGGCTTCCAATGTTGAAATAAAAGGGTGAAAAAAACCCATCTCCACTATATCATCAAAATGAATCTTGAGAACATTTAGATCCATTGGTGACAAAAAATTAGAATGCATTGAATTCTGCTACATCCCTAGAACAAGTTCAATCATATACTTTAACTCCCACTGAGGAATAATACTAGAGAAATAATATATGAAAACATTAGGGAAACCCCAAAAAATAGTATGAATATCAAAAAGAGAAGATACATCATTGTGATAAACGAATACAGTAAACAAAAAATATTTGATATCTAGGAAGGAAGGTCCCACATTTCTAGACAATTGATCCCACTCTCCTAAAAACACCCCCAATCACTCATTAGCTATATGAAAAAAGAAATAATAATGATAAAAGTAAACCTTAGATCAATGAGAAATAAGGAAATCCATCTTGAGATCATGTAAAACACATCCAAATATGGTTAAAAATTCTATAATAAATCCTCATCAGTTATTGATAACAAGAGATAAGGAAACTGAAACAACTTCTCTTAACTATCTAGAATTGCAGTCCATAAATCAATTAAAAAATACATTAATATATTGGATAATTAATAATATATATATATATATATTAGTCAGAATCGGTAGTATCAAGACATGAAATATCTTCTAACGATGCAATAAAGATGGTATCATTCAATGTTCATTGACTTGTGTCCTCCTCCACTTAAAACTCATCTATTGCATAACAGTTCATCACTCTAGAAACCTGTTTCTAGTGTCCAAAATTATTTGATGCATTTGAATATATAGTAATATACTTTTGAGTTAGTGATATCAGACCATATCAATGAGTATATATAGATAGAAAGTTAAAAAAAGATGATAACATAAACTACACTTGTAGATATTTTCAAGTGAATGACATGAAAAATGTTTTTATCTGACCATTCCACGTTAATAAAAACTTGTAGGCACACCACTAGCTTCAACTGGAAGATTTAATGATGATTTTTTTCTAATAACTACCTCTATCACTCATATTATGTTCTGTCTAGATTAGGTTTTCCCTAGTTTTCCATTAAGACATCCACATGGTAGAGGAGTTGGGTAATAATATCAAACATTTACTTCATTATATATTTCTACAATCATTTCCTTATACACTATTTCAATATACGATGAATAAATTAGCATAAATAATCATGATCTAATATCCAGTCTCAATCTATGCAGGTACTTTTGAGCTATAATTTGGTCATTCTTCACAACCAATATTAAAAAACAATGAAGATCAGAAAAAAATAGTCTATCATAACACTAAATTATTTCCTTATACAAAGAGAGTAATTCCAATGGCTTATACATCATTACTGACTCTATAAAAAACATAAAAAATAATTGATTCCTAAAACTATTCAGGTCAAAGAAGACATGTCTTTCTACTTATACTAAGGAATAAACAAATTCATACATAGAGCCACGTTAATGAACACTACAAATGTCACCATGATATTATCAGGGAGGATTAAGAATTCAATGATCTAATCAATCGTTTCCGGACAGTCCTACTCCTATTTATCTCTACTCATACTTTTAAAGGTTGATGGATTCTCACTCATGATCCACCATGATTGATAATTTTTTTATAGATCTCCTAGTTGTAACTCTATAATAGAATTATAGACATGTGGAACATTCTATTAAATAGTAAGAAATTCACACATGATAGACTCAAAATAATTATAATCCATTATAGGATTCCCATTAAGAGCATCAACATCACCTTCTAGAGGAACTCATAGAACACATCTTAGAGGAAAACTACTTCACAATGAATCAAACCAAATCATTAGATAAGGGAACAATCTATGTTCTACGAGAATTAACATTAGTGAGAACTATGATTAACACCATAAAATCAAAAAAGGAACACACTTCCCAATATCACATTTTAAACGTGTGTCTTATCATGGAAAGAGTTATCCATGAATTTTCTGCAATCTACCTTTTATGTTCCAATAATCATGTAACACTTATATTAATCATCTCAAGATACAATCAAACCCCAAAATCTATGTCTCTGAACACAAATTATAAAAAACTGATCCAAATTCCCTATCAAACTGGTACCCTACATGATATTCCACATACCTGGAGGGAATTCTTGATCATCATTGGCCTCTAAATAGCACCCAAGCATCATTAAAATTATATTATGAATGATCTTCCTAACCTGAAGTGAAATAAACATGTCATATACAGACATAATAGAAAGAAATAATGGATGATATGGATATATTCCATAACACTAAAAAAATAATAAACTAAACAAAAAAGTATAAACAATATATAAATAGAGGTACAGCAAAAAAAAACTACAAAAATAGTAAAACCAACTACACCATGTGATAACATGTGCATAATCTGACAATCGAACCACCAACTACCCATCCGTGCTTATAGAAAACATCTCAGAATTATAACACATTTTTACCTATATCAGAAGAGATAACTAGAATGATGAGCTTTTATGTGATATGCATGGTTAGTGCTAATCGGCTCAGTTGGATCTCACCCACGTTATCCATACCATGAACCTGAACAACAATAAATTAAATATCAATATTAAATTAAAAATAGTATGAAAATAGCTTAACATGTTCTATATCAAAATAATGGGAAAAAATTCTATTTTTCCCTTTTCTTCATTTCTAACTAATTCATGTTAATCAAATTGAAATCAGTTCGAATCCATATAAATCAATAAATATATCACAATTCAAACCAAAGCATGTATCACATATCATATCCAAATATATGTAAGTATAAAAAACAACAATCCAATAGTAGAAAAATTGGCTAATAACCATAGTTAATAGAATCCCAACGATAAAACAAATTCATGATAGCTAAAAATCATGTACCTAAAATATAAGACCATGTACACACCAATAATATATAAATATACCTCATATATAGTGGGAATAAGAACACAAAAGCAAGTGTACCCCCCGATAGGTCTGTCAGATCACTAGAAATATATGTCTATAGAGTTGAGATAATCCCCATTAGAATCTTCCATTATAGTATATGAGGCCTATTACTATAAATAAAATAAAAGATTCCAATGCATCCATGTGATATATTTTCAAAACCAAATAATCCATCATTTTTCTTCATTTAATAAACTGAAAACAATTTCATAAAACCATTTAACAATAATTTTTAAACCCTTTTCAATTACAAAACTAGGGGGTAAGTTTTTTATAAAATACCAGTTCCACACACACAATTCCAATCAATAATAACATTGAATTTAAATTAACAAAAATATATATGAAAAAATGAGTTATTATGTTCACAATCACATTCTAGTGACAGGGCCACCTAAACCTAATAATGGGTTCACACAATTTCTAAAAGGGGTCTAGAAATAAAAAAATTGAATAAATGAAAATTAAGTCATGATAATCAATATGAACATCATAAAATTGATGATATTTGGAAAAATAGTTGGAGAAGAAGAGGAAATGACACTTGAATCTAGAACAGACACAAGCCACACCAAAACCAATAGTGTTATGATCCCCCAAACAAGATCAGACAACAGATCTAAAAGGAAATCAGAAGAAACATATCCACAAGTCATTATATCCAATAACACAATGAAAAAATGATACTATGATCAAATAAAATGAAATGAATAATTAATTTCTCACTTGGATAGATGAATTCCAACCACTACATATATCAATTGTAGAACGGATCAGTTTTTACTAATAATAGACACTTGAAATCACCCGAGATGGAATTTTTCTTGAGATACAATGGATCTACAGATGAATGAAAAGAATATGTGCTAAGTGGAATCGTAAAATAAAACACCACAACATTTACATTTAGTGTACTTCATTTACATGTACTATAATCATCCATATTAAGATATTTATGTAAACACATCACCATGTTATTAAAAATGATCTTTTATCATTACATGACATGTAATACTAACACAAGGTAGACTCATATCACATTGTGAAAAAATTCATGACATCGCCCTTGAAAAAATCTACACCATGTACTCCAATTATACATTGTTTAATTCTCATGAAGACTACTAAAGAAAGATTATTAAACAACAAACTGAAACAAATATGGGAATTTCTCAAACTCATATAGAACATTGGAAATACATTAAATGTTTAGTCTCGTATTCCAGTAATTCAAATAAATATTCATATCTATATTAGTTCATTCACCAAAAAAAATTATTCACATCCTCAGGATTCCCATGATGCACCATATTCAAAAGGGAAAAAGGAAAGGATATTGAATGTACATGAATTTGGGTCATGATATTTTACATACTCCCCACTATAAGACTCTCCGTAATCATGGAGACATGTGGATGAATTTAATCTAATATAGTGATAATTCCATTAGACCCCCATTAAGAACTCGAGGATCAAATCATCCTAATAATATAATATATTCGTCCACCACACCAAAAATAAATGTATTTACTTCCCATGAAAGAAATTTATATAAAATTCTACAATATAATTTTTTTTCTCAATAATGGAAACATTAGGCTCTACAATAATATACTCACAACACAGAATGTGTGAGGGACCATGATGAAATTTCATATCATCAGGGATGTTGAAAACATCATGATTTCTTATCAAATGAATGAAATTTTTCAAATAATAAAAATCCTACCCCATCATCACATTGAACTAAAATGGACCCACATATATCAGAGACAACACTCTCTTTTTACCAAAATGATGGTGACCTAATTGATGAGAAAGGTTAAATAAAACCCAGTCACGTATGGAAAACACTAAAGAATGACATTGTTGGTCTACATATGATTTCAATAATCAGTGATTAGTAAATAGATACAGAGGTATATATATAATCCTTGATGTTATATCCAAAACCAAATTTGATCCCACCAAACTCTCAAAAACAAAGAGTCAGTCAATATGGGTGACCATAAAAACTAAAAAGGGTCCATTTTAATTGAAAACTGATTACTGTTACTATAAGAAAAATAAACTACTCCTTTATGGTTATCCCATGGTACACATAAACCCATGACATATGAATGAGAGAATACTCTAATATCAGATTAGCATACTCTATATAATATTTTCTTTGTGGCTGAAAAGATCTATAAAAAACAGTTGGAGTAACTATCACCACCTAGGGAATCCTCCAGAATATGGGTGTAAACCTGGGATTCATGTATGAAACCATGGTAGAAGGATCTCAATGTAGACTCAAAAATTCCTTCACATATAGAATTCTAATATCATCAAATTTTCCATCATATCCCGTCAGAAAGAAATGTTATGACTATTTAAATTGATCAATCACCTCCTTGAGGGAATTCCTCCATCATGGAGTTCATGTAAATATTATAACAATGTCCATGGATACTGAAACTCATTTCTAAACTGGAACTATTATAGGATGAATGAAACTTGAATTCACCAATTATCTACATTCATCTATTGTAATATATTATTGTAGGATAATAAATAAATAATTTCATGTTCATTACCCATCAAACAAAATCATCTTCAAATATCACAATTCAAAACCATAGATCCTGGATGAACATCCTATGATGCAGAATGAAAATTATAAAAAATCACAACTCCTCATAGATTATTGGACGAATAAATGGCCCAATAAACTGATTATATCATCTAATGAAAGGGACCGACTAGAAAAATTGTCCACATGATACTGGTTTTCTCAAATTCCTTTGAATTCCCTAACCTGGAACATATTCTATAGTATAGTATCATGTAATGTTGATAATAACTAAACAATGGATAAAAGAATGCCTCAAACATCCTCTCATTCATCCATATAAGAAATAGAAAAAATCCTCAAATTGTTTCTCACTTAATTTGACTACTGAATATCATGCGATAACACCTTCCTTCTAAGAGTTACAACAATAAGATCCCCTTCCCCAAAGTGTGGGATATATCAATGTCACCAAACTGATGTAATTCTACCCCCCACCAATATATAATATTCATGTATTTCTAATAAATGATATAGATCAATCTCTTTTTGTTAAAAAAGATTTTGAATCTATCACAAATATGATAAATATACTAAAATAAAATTGAATTAATAAATATGTAAATCCCAAAATAATTATTAGAGTACTTCTTCTCAAGAGTACATATCTAAAAAGAGTTGACAACCACCACATGATTTTCTTGCAGGAGCATAAAACCAAAACCAGCTGTAGTAGCATTAAAGAAAACCACATAATCTTTTTTGGGTTCAGGTAAAATAAAAATAGAAAATAATATCAATTGTATTTTTATCTCATCAATATAATACTAAAACCATGTATCCTAGGATAGTTTGACCCCATTCATGGTAAAAGCAGTCAATGTTGATGCCATATACGAGAAATTATTTCAAAACCATAAATTGTATCCATCATGTCCAAGGAAGACCTAAAATTAAATAATGTTTTTTTGTTTACCCTATGATGAAACGTCCCTTCAATTCCTAGGATCAAAAAATATATCATTCATTGAAATCATGTGGCCCGTGAATTTCATTTCTCTAATTAAAATGATTCATTTGGAATTCATTTAATATGAGTAGTGAATCCTTAGGATTTCCAAAACTCAAATAAAATGGTGCCCATGATCTCACTCAAATCATGTAAAAACAAACATATCATCCACGAAAAATACTAAAAACATATATATATAGTAATGAAATTTCTTATTAATCAAATACCTAAATGAGGTAATAATAACACAATCAAAGTTCAATCATAGAAAATAAATTTTCCTCCATTAAATTATCATAAAATCCTACCACATGAGGAAATTGATATATCTTATTTACCATTAACATGTTAAACTTTTGATATTCTGCATGATTTTAGTGAATGATAAATCCCTTTGGTAAAGGGAATCACAGCTCCCCATGGTGAAACACATGGAAGAAAATAACACATCACTAATAGATATTCCAATTGAATCTTGAGATCTTTCATATCTGTTGGTTACATTTAATAAGGTGGTATCAATATTAGTTGTTTAAATGGAACCATTAAAATCATAAACTATACCTCCCTATCTAATGGATTTATGGGAAAATAATTTGGATAAATTTCCCCAAAACCCCTGATCAATTTTGGGAAGATACACAATAGAAAAAAATCATTAAGAACAACTTCTATAATATGCATAAAAACATATGATCTCAAAGAATGAATTTCCTAGATGGTCAGTCTTCTAATCCCACTCTCCGTGAATAAATTGTTAGCTCACATCAAGTGAACGAAATGATACCCAAAAATGATAAAAATCATTAATATCTCAATGAGAAGAAAACAATTACATCTCGATAATGATGTCAAACACGTCCATATCAAGATCCAAAAAAACGTAGACTTGGTCTGCATATGCTATCAATAACATGAAATATGGACATAGAGACACCATCCAATTACTCTTCTTAATAGGTTCCGATAACTCCATAACCATGAAAATGTGTTCCATTGATGGTTATGAATATCCATAAAATGTCCACATATAAATTCGTGTGAGAAACCAATATCAAATAATGAAATTAGTATTACAGATTCCATAAAGGTTGTACCACTCACTATTGCTGGACCCATGGATACATCCAAAGGAAACTCAACTACTATGTGACGGATCTGTAGTTTTGAATCTTTTTGTGGGATCCATATTTTATTTGAATCACATGACTAAAACACAAAAACAATTGGAGTTCATAATCCCTATCCACATTGAAGAGTATAAATAGTATGGAAAAAACATTCCAAATGTCCATACCATCCACAACTATTGCACATATTTTCATGTGAAGGACAATAACGACATGTGTGTCTAAGGAGGACTGTTACCAAGATCCACATCAATCGCTCTGGTGATGATCCTACAAATTCCTCTTTTTCCATGGTATTCCACTAAAGCTTTCATTAGGTGGTAAAGACTGAGATGCATATAAAACCTTTCATTCTATTTTATTTATACCATCATTATCATGTCAAATTTCACACAATTGGTAAAATGAGTCATCATAAATACAAGATATATCATATCTAGATTCAAACCAAACATTTACTTATGTGAATTAAATTAGAATTTATTCAAAATATATGGTTCCAAATAAAACATCTCTACAGACCGATTGGTGGATGCTAAAAATGAATGCACTCCCTACTATAAATAGAGGATCTCTAGTGACTTATATATCATTATTGAATTTGAAAAAAACATTTGGATTAATCTATTCAAGAAACCCTTCTAGTATAACCCAATATACATATTTAAATATGTCGTGGAATCCCACCAATGCATTATAATAACATCAATTATGAACACTGCACACATAACCTTTATATTATAAAGTGTTTCCTAGAAATCTTGATTTAATCAATCATTTTAATCTATTCCTCCAACACTTGAGTTTCATATGTACCTTAAATGAATGGTGGTTTCTCATAAAAGAATCTCCATGACAATCTCTTTCTCACACCGCTCTGGGATGTATCTAAAAAAATCATTCATATGTTTTCTAATGTTCTTCTTATCAATAAAAACTAGTCACACAAAAGCCTCCATAATGTTCTTACGCATCAAATCTTTCCCTTTAGGATAATCATATGCACCGTCTTCAGAAAATCAACTAACATGTCTTGGAAGCATAATGATGCATAGAAAAAAAATACTAGAAAATAGAACAATATCAGTTCAAACATTAATACCCAAAAGATAAAAATGAGATGAACAATGATAACTAAAAATAGGATAAGCACATCCAGAAATTCCCTGGTAACTTGTGTCTCATCTTGGAATGAGCGGGCCATAAACATCTGACAATATTCCTTTGATGTTATGACATGTCTATCCCTATTCTATAAAATGTCCCAATACAAGGAATAAACTGAACACATTGGGCTCCCAAACCAAAATATTACAAACCGAATTAAATTCCCTCTCAAATATGTACCTGAATCGATATTCCACATACCCAATATTTTTTCATAATCCTTTTGGGAGGAGATTAGTACCACTTTCATCAAACAAAAACCTTCTGGGAAAATTATCTCCCATCATTCGGTGATAATATCATGAAATATATATACATGATAGAAAGAAATAGTGGAAAAGTTAAATATATGTTATAATCAGAAAACAAACTTTGGAAACCAAAAATATCCAGAGTATAAACACTGTCCAAAAATATGACCAATAAAAATGTAATACCAAAATAGGAAGAAAACCACCCCAGGTAACAATGTGGAAAGACTTCCACCATGGCACCACCAACTACCCATCCCAACTGAACAAAAAAGGTCACTACCTCGTTGGACCACATTGGCTTTCCAAACATCAAAAATCACAACCAGCTCTATGAACTACCTAATAGGGGTGATAGTTGTTTGCAAATATGATCTATTGTTTCTCACCTACATGTTCCATATCATGATTCTGAACAATAATCCAATATTTCTAAATATTAATTAAAGTAAGGCATGATAATACATTAATAGTTTTTATATATAAATCAAGGGAAAAATATTAATTTTATTTATTCAATATTTCAAGAAAAATCATATAAATATGTTTTAAAACGTTTAATTTTCATATTTATTAGTAGATATATCAATTCAAAACAAAGGGTTCATCACATTTCATATCAAAATCAATAGAAGTACATTAAATATAAAAAAAATATTATACCAAATTATCCTAGAATCATATGTGACATCACTCCAAGGATCACATTGGGTCCGAATATCTATGCCACGTTTATATAACAAATACAATAATTTATTCAACATTACACTAGACATATGCCTCACGTATAGAGGAAAGAGGAACACCCCAGCAAGTGGACCCCCAACAGGTCTAACTAGTCTCTAGTACAACAGCCCTATGGAGCATAGATATGATCAATGAGAAAAGATACTAACAGTGGATGTGAACAATATACCATAGGTCTATGTACGAAAGGAATCACATGTGATATATATTCTGAAAATGTCAATCTATTCATCATTTTAATATAATTTCCAACACTATATCACAATGCATTGAAAAAAAATATCGTTTACCAAAATTTGGGGAAACCATATTTTTTAAATACCCACTTCTATAAAATCAAACAACAATCAATAATATCATTCCATTTCATTTAATAAAACTTTTTTTTTCAAAAAGGAGTTCCACATAGAACATAAATAAAGGATAGTGTTAATAAAACCTACTACAAAACATTGGAGGGAACCTGACTATATGGGATTCTACAATAGGACAAAAAAAACAAAAAAAAATACCTTTAAAAATCTTGAAATTTTTTAATTTATTATATTTAAAAAAATGTTAGTCATAATTGAGGAAACCCCAGATACATCATGGAAACACACTCGCCAAGCTACAACCATCAAATGAACAAACCCGAGTAGAATATATCCCCATAGAACCTGAAGGAAATTTGAAGAGGCATTGAAATGGGAAAAAAGATTTGATAACAAAATGAGAAGAAACTAAAACATTCAACCAAATGAAGAATAAAAAATTATTACTCCCCTGAAGATATTAAAAACATCATCAATTTTGATCAATGGACTAATAAATCAATCTGGACCGAATAGAGTCTCCAAAAATCTCTAAATAAGGGATATAGTTCAAGTGAATATGGACATGTGGATGAATGAAATAAAATTTCAGTAATGTGGAATCCTAAAACCCAATAGTATGACATTTTCAAGACGCATAATCCCATTACACATTATGTAATCCTCGGGGTTCAAATACACCAAAAAACCCATCATAATCCTATTAAAGATCAATATATAATTATTTTACTATGCATAATATTTACAATATTTATATTGACAACTAAATATTAACTAGATTCATGAAATATACCTAGTATAACTTAAAAATCATATAGACCCATTGCATGGATTTTATGTCTCTTATAGAATGGGAAAATACTATATTCTTACATGAAAATCTGATACCAAATTATATATTTCACAAACTCATATATATTCCCATAATACCATTACATATTTATATCCATATTCCAAAATTTCAAATGGAAATCTATATCTAAATATTACATAATTTTCGACAACAAATTTACATCGATGGGTGTCCCAAGACAAGCACAAATTAAACAAAAAAACATGTAATGAGATGGAAAATACCTAAACTAAAGTAATGATATTTTACCTTTATATTCATAATTCCAATAAAAAATAAAATATTAACTTAAAAAATAATATATTTTAATTAATAAATAATTAATGATGGGATATCCAATGGAAAGAGAGAGTTGTAGAGGATCTCAAATAAGATTTCATCAAAAAAGGATTTAAATTTGTAGTTTTATAGTAAGACACTAAAGTTGGTGAAAACTCACAGATTTGTGAAATTGAAATAAGGAGTGCATTTTACAATAAAATATGACACATCATATTTTTATTCTGTTATGTTTTCTCCTAATCTCCTCATGAGAGATTTTCAAATAGTTGTTTTTTGAGATGGACATGAAGGGAATATCAAATAGATTCTTATTATCCTTTACATACCAATATGTGATATGGTATTTTGAATAATGATATGGATGAAAAATAATTATAATGAATGAAATTTCATACTAGAGTTTTTAAGGAAGTGGGTTATGAGAAAATATTTTCCCCTATCCATAATAGGATGTAGGATGAACCACATTTGATAATTGGAATAGGTTCTCCAAAATCATCTGGTTCGTTAGTAGTGTCATGTTCAATGAAAAAGATGTTAAATTTCTATCCGTGTGGGATATTATCCCATATAATACTTAATTTTTGAGAGGATCTAGGGATGTTCTACCAGATTCTGAATCAAATTCATTATTTGTGTGTTTGTGGGTACAATCCTTAGGGGTGTGTTGTTGGTTCTTTATTTTTATGTGGTTGATTGTGTTCTTATATGCTTCTAGGGTATATTCATTCACCACTAGAATAAAGGGATATATAATATAGTTGGGAAGTCGATGGGTGTTTCATGACTTGATTCCATTAGATAGCATATGTGGTTGCTAATATTTTCACATTGGGTGGGCCACAATGAGATTTATGGTGTTTTTAGTTTCATTGATTTTTTTATCCTCTATTGATATTGGTGCATCCAATTTCTTTATATTAATAATGTTACTTTATGGAATGACCCAACAAATGATGTGGATCAAGAAAAAACTTCCAAAATATCACCATTATTTTCCATGGGTGGACACTAGCACCATAAGCATAAATAAATCTAAGTGAAATTTTCATAGAAACATAAATACACACACATAAATTAAAAAATTTAGAGGGAAAGAAGAAAAATAGGAAACACTAATTTAATGTAAAACAATCATGAATGAACCTATATATATTACAAATGTATTGTATTGTATATTGAAAAATAAAGAGAAATAATACACGTCCAACTGGAAATATTTCCCAACCTAAAAAATTGAAAATTGTAAACTACTAAAAGACATCATCTCAAGTATCCCAAGATATGACCATCGTATATGGTATAGGAAATGAGTAGAATTAATTTATTTTTATATCACTATTGACCTATCATTTATCTGAAAAAGACATGACACATATTGGTGAATCCCAAGTGGGGGTTAGTATATAGATACATTGTAGAACACCCTAAAAGGCTGAAGGGGGAGAAAAAATACGTATAGGTGAAGAGGAAAATAATTGATAGAATAAGTTATATTTAGAGAGTATAGGTCAACCCAAAAAGATAGTGTATTCATTATCATCCAAGATCATATGGAAAAAATGCTGATTAGGTGAATTACCTATAGAGCATTCTCCAAATATAGCTAGAGAGTAGACACATCCAACCACGATAAGCTAAACCTGGAAAGCATGTGGCAGGGAATCTTTACCTCTCTATGAAGGAGAGTACCAAAATACAAGGTTTGAATCCAAATGAAATAATATTTAAATTTATTTTAGATAAGATAAAGAATCATAAACAATAAATTAAATTGATCTCCATCTCAGAGCTCTTCCCATGAAGAAAAGATGCCAACAATTACAATTTTCTTTCAAAAAATCCCAGAATCCCATACATATACCATAAAAACAGAAGTCTAATGAACTAAATCACTACACTATGATACTATTTTCTTTGGGTGGTATAGACACGCTCGCATGGGTTTAGGACCCTTATTAGGAATGTTTATTTTTGGGGAAAAAATTCCCCTACATATTGATTCAACGGATATTCCAAAAAATATATCATCATTATTATGTAGAGTTCATGGGATATAATATCATGGTAAGGATATCATTCCATAGTACGATATGAGTGTACTACACTTCTAGTCACTAATGATCTCCCCCGTCCATACTCACTGGAGGATAATGCTTGGGAATGGTCATTTGGGGACTCCACTATTCATCCCTGATATAGGGTAACACCCATGAAATGTCATCAGGGGGCTCCACTCCTGAGCCATGTGGGATGGTAATTCCCAAAATGGTCATCGGGGAACTCCACATCCCAACTCTATTGGATGATAATTCTCAGATGAAGTTGTTGAGGAACTCCAGTGCCCAACGCTGGTAGATGGTAATGCTTGTAAGAATCCATATTGAAACGACACTGCCCATCCCTTCAATTGGACAATGTCATTAGGTTTTCAAATCAAATCATGGAATTTACTACTGAGGGAACGATATCATTCTAAACCAGCTACTAGTAGGAAAAAAATCCAAATTCAAAAAAAGAAGATAAGAAATATTGGAGTCACCTAAAATAAACTCAAGGGTAACATTGAATGTGAGGGATCCCACATTATGTGTGGTCCCACATAACTGCCAATCCATGTCTTGGTTATTACATGAATCTCTACCCATGTGTCATTAAACATCATTTTTATGGACATAATGGTGTGATCATTAAACACATGACTGATTCATTTCTTTGTGGATGTATCAGTGTACCCATCCCCATGTCCCGATATGGGACACTAGGACCCTCTATTCAGGAACAAAATCAAGAAAACTAGTAATAGAATTCATAGTTTGTGTGGTAAGGTTATGCACAATGTCATCATTTTCATCAATTAAACCCTAGTGTCAACATTGTGGGAGGATAGACAATGTTTATTTCATCTGGAACATACTATGTAGTCCATGTTTTCAGAGAAAATTCATATCAAGAGTTGATCCTTTAATTATGTCTAAACACCTTTCATTAAATAATGAATCTATCTAAAAAACTTGGATTTTGAAATTGGTTACACTTTCTAAAAATTGAATGTCGGGAAATGACTCCGAGTAAGATTTGGTGAACCACCATTCGTTCTAAATTCTTTTGTACCTCTGATCATCACGATCTTCTTGTTTATTCAATAGATTGGTCATCCTCTGCTCTCAAAAATATGAGATATATGATTCACATGCTAATACATTGTCCTCCAATGGCTCAAAGGCCATCATTTTTTTATTTTTTATAATCCTCCTTTCAAGGGGTGAGGTAGAACCCTTACAAGGCCCATAGGCATTTGTATTACATGGCCCGTAGGCCATAGAAGAATTCATTGCCCATAGGCATCAAACATTACATACAACCCATCATAACTACTTCGAACTACTCCACCCTAGCATCATCTTCCTGATATAAGCTCCCTACCTTCGCAAGGATGTTTTTCTGGCATTTCCATGCAAGGATAGGATTTTCTCGATGTGAGGTGCCATACCCTCTCACTATTACAATCCACATAGATTTTAATATGGTGAAATCACTTTTCTCACCCTCCTTCTTATGCATGTTTCTTGTAGTTTGTCTTGTTTGATTCAGCACTTAAGGTGGGCCGAAGGCCATGAGGTGGCCCAAAGGCCTTACTAACCCAAAGGCCTTAAAGGACTAGGGGACCAAATCGGTGGCCTTAACGCCCTAATGGAAAAATATCCCAAGCTGCTTTAGTGCCAAAAAGTGCCTGCTATAGTACTGCCACAGTACAAAAAAAATTGACCTCTTCCTGGGTTTGATCCCGAGTCTCATGGATTCACTTAAGGATTCATCACCAACTAGGCTAAGGCTCATGTCCATATGCTAATAGTTTTTCATTTATTATATCTTTCTTAGATCTGGTGTCCCGATCGAGCTTGGTGCTACACGAAAATCATCCAACTGGGAACCACAGGGATTTAACTTGCAAAAAACACCAAGCAACAAGACATAAAAGTATCAAAAATAGAGTTTTAAACATCACCAACAATGAATATTTTTCGGATGATCATGAATTAGAACTAGGATATGATAAATAATTAATAAAAAATAAAATTTAGAACATGGGCTATTGAAAAGCCAAAAAATTGTGTTGATAATATAAAAAAGAATGATATACTCAATAATCTTTTTATAAGTGTGGAGAACCACATATAATGATTCCTACCATTTATTATATTGATCATTGATGAATAATGTGTATGCCAATATAGAAGGGAAAAGTGGTAAGGAACATTTCCAAACCTTTTCATGATCTTGAACAGCCTAATGAACCTCAGGTATAACTTTCCTCCTCGATCAATCTTTTTATAATCATCATAAGGTAGCGACTCTAAAAAGGAATGTTCTCCAAATATGAAATTAAAAGTACTATTATGGTAGTATTTATAGGATTTATGTCCTCTATAGGATATCTTCATCTGTTAATTGATGACATGGTATTTTTCTACTGGCCACAACACCTATAATGGGCCCACCAGATATGACATGTTGTTCCCTATCCTGCACATAGGTGGACTTTAGTGTCTCTTATACAATTCCTCAAAAGGATACATGATAATGGTATATTTTTAGATTTTATTTTACCCAAAATCTGCAAAAAAAAGTGATCCTCCCATATCAAGAAAAATTCAAACATGTAGGACCTAAGAATAACCTCTAGCACCTGGATATTGTGACTAGACATCCCATCACTCTTGAGGAGAAAGGTTAAACGCCTCCAAAATTGTGTCTCCAAATACTATTTCAGGCCTCTCTAAAGTCATGGCATAAACCATGAATCATGATCAATGACAATATTTGAGGGTACTCTATATAGGAAAATGATCTCCCATATATGCAACATCCCCAAACTCTCCATCAATGTAACACCCCAGGCTTCTATGGTACACTTCTCTTGGAATAACGTGATAGTGTGTGTTGTACGCAATATCGAGTTCTAACACACCACAACCAATCAAATTAGCTGTTATGAATAGTAATACCTACTTTTTGAAATTATATATAATTTATATATCATAATGGACTTCATTTTTGGATTTATAATATCGAAATTCTCCTATGTTGAATTTTTTGTATTTTTCTGAGAACTTCCAATTTTTACGAATAATGAAAAATACTTAAAAACATCTTTTTTAATCAAAATATTTTATTGTGATAAATTATATTATTTAGTGGTTTGAAAGTATAATTAGAATATATTTTTACCATTTTATCCAATGGTGTTCATTAGAATTAATTTCACATTGAAATTGGACATAAACAATTGTCAATCTTTTGATATATATTGTTTACTTAAAACACTCTATTTGTTTAACAGCGGGAATTAATTATAAATTAATTAATGCAACATATATGTTTGACATTTTTTAAAATAGACATCATTTTTGAATTCGGAATATCAATTATAGCTTAGGGTGAAATTTTGGCATTGTTCTGAAAAACATCAATTTTTTATGAATAGTGAAACTACTATGTGGTAGTAAAAATACTGATTTTTTCATAAAACTTAATTTTACTGCTTCTGTGATTTGAATTTCAAAAATACGAGAGACACGGTTAATATCAAGGAGTAAAATGTGGTTCAATGAGATGAAAATAATTTTTGGTGAATAGTAACTTTTTACTTTTATTTACCACGGTTAAAAGTAAATAGGGTAATTAAGTGTAAAAATGATATTAATATTACCCTAACACATGAACTAATTCTATTAGACAAGTGTATCTCGACCAAAAAACAACCTTAGGAATAAAATATTATCATTTAGGTCCACTTGGATTAGATTAGGACATTTATTATTATTTAATTTAAAGAAGAGTTAAAAGAGTTAAAATCAAAGTTTATTTACTAAAACATTTTTAATATAGGGTTATCGAAAAGATAAATTAGATTGTAAATATTCATTAGAAAGATAAAAATATTTCCTACATAATGATATTTGATTTATAAATTTTAGACATTAAATAATGTAATTTATGTATGACACAATGATGATGCAGTAATTACCATAATAGTAAAAAATTAAAATAATTGATATTATAAATACCCAAATAAATATCATATTATACTTTTAATGAATTACACTAATTTTCAAGGATACTATGACATATTATTATTGATTTAATTGACTTTTTTAGAACTAATCATTCTGTTATGATTTTAAAAAAAATCAATTGTTGAATAGTGTCAAAATTGACATAAAAGAGTTTTTAAAACAAATATTATATTATTAATTGATATTAAATTCATAAAAATCTAAGGCTCGTCCGATAGACTTATATCATTATAGCTGTATCATTAAAGGACCACTTGGGGGGTCTCTTGGAGGAATATAGTATGTTTATTAATTATATAATATAAAAATACAAAGTGACACGGTAAGTGTCAAACTAATTAACTAAGAGTTAAAACTAAAAGATAAGGTTAATATAATGACTAAAACCTGTCTAAACTATATTGGTTGAGTGTTTTGAGACCCCTCCCCACTTTAACCATTATATAATCTACTTTGGAGCCATTAGAAACCGAATATGAATTTATTATAAAATAATATTTCCAGCTTTTCCAAAGGTGCCCCTCACCCCTCTTATAAAAGGGAACTCTCCCTTCTCATTAACTCACACCATCAAAGCCATTTGGTTCGGCCATAATCTACCCAAATACTCTCTCAACGTCCCTCAATTCATCCTAGAGGACTTCCTTTAGTCAGAAATCCATCTTATGGAGCACTTTTGATCAAATGAAAAGAAAGAACCCGAAGAAGAGGTAATGTTTTCACTACCCTTTTCAAATTCATTTCTTCTTTCACTTCTTCTTTCTTTGTAATTCCCATTCTAAAATAATTAATACAGTATATCCTATATACTTTAATATTATTATAAATATGTCACAATATTATTCAGTATTATATCCATCCTTTGAATGACATGTCACCATACGTGCGTACATATGGCTTACCGTCTCCACGTCGTGGTTTAATTATTATTAAATATATTATTATTTGGATTGGTATAATAATGATGTGTAATTAATGTAAATAATAAATATAACATGATAAGTATTATGTATATATTATATACCATCCAATTATATATTATTTTAATATCAAAATAATGATATTGTCACTCGTGGGTATTTACGGACTACCATCTCCATGAACGTGATAAGATTCATTCTCCATCGTTTCCATTCAAGTATAATTCTCATTTGATGATTAATAATAGTATATAAGTACTTGATATCATTCTGGATATGATTATGATACAACCTATCAATTGCAAACACGGCTTACGTAACAAAACATATAAAAGAAAATGAGTAAGTTAACACCCGAAACAACGATAATACTAAAATATCATTAATAAATCAATGTTAAAAGATCATATATGATATCATATTAATTTATATGATTTTTGAATAAGATAATAACAATTATTTCACCAGTATACAGGAGGTTAACCTACCCCCAACCAAGGAAATGTACAAGGTAAGGGTTTATTTCACAATCTCTTTATTATCCGAGGTTGTTTATACGTAAGAATATGTTGGGATCTCTTTATCATCCACATCCATGTTTCTTAAAAATGTATTTAAAAACATTTTTACTATTTACAAGAATATGGGTTAATTTCATTTATACCCTTGTTTGACTTTTTATATGAGGTTTATAAAGGAATCATTCCGTCATTTTCCAAATAAGGTTCTTTTTAACCTTTTCGACAGAATGAAGGTAAGAATTTTTTTAACTTATATGGTGGGTGCGGAAATTTTCTGCCATTATAATGTTGTCGAAGGTTCCCTTACATGATTATAAGAATATTTTCAAATAAAAATATTTTATTTTATTAATATATGAATCTTAAATTATTTCAAAATAGAAAGAGATATTTCTCTAAAAAAGAGTTTTTATTTCATCTATGTCAACATCCTTTGATGGATTTTATGCTTATTTAAAGTTGATTTATTATGATACAAAACTTTTGTATTGTATTGAAAGTTTTGTGATATGTTTGACTGTGGATGTGTTATTTTTATACCATTCATAGTTTATGGATTAAGTATTTACATTTCGTATGCTAGTTTTAATACGAATGTTTATGTTATGTTGAATCCTTTTCATATGGGAATGAATCTGACTTAATATGTCATGGGTGGAGCCCGCTATAGCTCCTCGATGCATCGGCAGGTCTCATGAGACAAACTATTGTCTTGGAAAAAGGCCTTGGAAGAATCTTATTTGTAGTCTTGGCATGAGGCCTTGGTTATGTGGTAATGATTGTCTGGAATTATGCATTCCATCATTATGAAAGTGGTTATTGATATTGCATGTGATTATATAATTAGTAGAGTATCCATGTGAATAAATAAATGGCATTATTTCATTTTATTTTTGCTATACTATGTTTAAGTTCATGTTTAAAAGTCTTTTGTTTTAGTTATAAATTTCCTTAAATGTTTATTCTTATTTATTAAAGTTTCTGCTATATTGTTATCCTTACTGGGCATTTGAGCTCACCCATTTCAATGTTTTATTTTTCCTAGGATGTGAAGAAGTAATTTAAAAATGACCTGTAGCGATAGTATGTGGGGATATGAGTGTGGACTATGAAGAAAAGATGTTGTTTAGTTTTCATTTTTATGATGTAAAGTAATACTTATGAATATATCTAGTGTTTCCAAGGCTACTAAACTAATCAGTCTTTCGAGAATTTATCTTTCTGGTGATCATGCCAAGGTTATGTAATAATGCACCGACTCTAGGTAACTGGGGTCGGGGTGTTACAATTGGAATCAGAGGAAGTTTAGTTTAAACCATGGAAGCTATATTTATATAAACTCTGATTAGAGCACGTAGACCTAAGATGAACTTTGAGGATTAGTATAGAAGAACATCCTAAAATTTTGGTATTTTAGAGATTTTTTGAGTTTTCCGAGCAATACATCCATGTCTGGATACAAGCAGGTAGAGGCAGCTCTGGCACAGATGTACCTAGGGATAAAACCCGAAATCACCGCTTTGAGCTAGACTCGAACGAGAACTGGTGCACAACAACGAGCCTTTCTACACTCTTGGTTACGACACTCCTGGGGGATATTCTTAAGATAACTCTAATTATCTTTACAAATAATTATGAAGGGTTTATGAGTATATACTTCCTCATAGAAAACATTATTATGATTATGGATTATATCCGTAAATAGATCAATTTATGTTAAGTTTTTTATAAGTATGGAATTATGTATTTTTATTCATAAACTACTCTAGTATATACCATTGTTTAGAAATGGTGCCTAGTAAAGAAATGGAAACTGTATCAATGCACGCAATCCATGTAGAGATTACCCTCCTGCTCAAGATAATTATAGTGGAGCTGGTGATGCAACTGGTGCCGATCAGCTAATCACCATATTGGGACAACTCACTCAGGTTATGAATAATAACCTTTCCCGTATGGAGCACCCTGATCTGTAGTGAGGAGGATCAATGTTAGATCGATTCATGAGGAAAGAACCACCAACGTCCAATGGGATTACAAATCCCTTAGTAGCTGAGCAATGGATAAATTCCCTAGAGAAAATATTTCTGGCTTTGGGGAGTAGTGAATGGGAAAAATTTATCATGGAAGTTTACTGCCTCACTGGAGATGATGATCAATGGTGGACAATGATTCCAAACACTAAGTATGATGATGAAGTATCAAATATGTAATGGAGGGAGTTCAAAGATCTGTTTTTATAAAAATACTTTCCTCGTGACCATCGAGTAGATATGGAAAGGCAATTTCTGAGTCTGAGGCAAAAGGAGGATGAGAATGTCGCAAATTATGAGGCTAACATTACAAGGTTAGCAAGATATGCTGAAGATTATATACGTAACCCAAGAAGTAAGATTGATCATTTCTTTGATGGATTAAAACCATTTCTCCGTCGAGAATTAGTCTCACATTCCTTTTCATCGTACGAAGACATAGTCTCATGTGCTATCAAGATCGAAAAGGAATTCTCTAAGTCTTATGACTTTAAAACAAAGAAATAGAAGAAGAGATCTTCTGATCAATCTAGGAATGGAAATAAGGGGATGAAAGGAAAAGTTGAATATCCATCCTGTGGTAAATGTGGGAAGAAACACCCCGGTACTTGATTAAATGTAATGGGTGTCTGTTACAAGTGTGGTGAAAAATGCCACCAAGCTCGTGAATGCAAAGGTTAGAAGGAAGCTACCAATTTTCAATGCTACAATTGCAGGGAGATGGGGCATTATAAAAATGAATGTCCTAAGCATTAGGGGAACTTACCTCAGAAAAGGCCAAGGGATCAAGGCCATGCTTTTTCTATCACTACTGCTGAGGTAGAAGCTCCAAAAGACATGATGGCAGGTAATTTATTGTTTTCCTCAAGTTTAGCAAATGCATTATTTGATTCTGGATCATCGAATTGTTTCATATCTTCCCATTTTTCTAATAAAATTAGATATTTCCAATTTGATTTATCAAGGGAGTTGTCAGTTAAAAATCTTAATGGAATTATCATTACAAAAATGTTTTGTGAATCAATCCCCATTAGATTAAATAAATGTTCTTTATCCTCTGATCTCATCGTCATACCTATGATCGAGTTTGATATAATCCCCGGTATGGATTGGATTTCAGACTATGATGCGAATATTTATTGTAAGAAGAAGGAGTTTACAATTTTTTATGATGATGATAAGGAACACCTTATCCTTGAGAAGAATCATCACCACCTAATTCTTATCTAGATCCACCACTAGTAGCTCAAATAAATTCAATTACTGGGGAGGAAGAGGATCAAATTACAGTGGGTGAGGAAAGGAATGTTCAAATAGAGGATGTACCTGTTGTGAAAGAATATGCAGATGTGTTTTCGGAAGATTTACCTAAACATCCTCCAGAGCGAGAAGTTGAGTTTTCCATTGATTTAATTCCTAGATCAAGGCCTATATCGAAGAACCCTTATAGAATGGCCACTGTAGAATTAGTTGAACTAATGAAACAACTAGAGTAATTGAGTAATAAGGGATTTATTTTCCCTAATGTTTCTCCATGGGGAGACCCTGTTCTTTTTGTTAAAAATAATGATGTATCTATGAGGTTATGTATCGACTACAGAGAGATCAATGCAATAACAATAAAGAACAAGTATCCCCTACCTCGCATTGATGATTTATTTGAAAAACTGGATGGAGCTCAATAATTTTCAATTATTGAACTTCGATATGGATACCATAAGTTGTGTGTAAAGAAGGAAGACATTCCAAAGATAGCATTTTGAACCAGGTACGGGCATTACGAGTTTACTGTAATGCCTTTTGGACTGACTAATGCACCCTCTGTATTCATGGATATGATGAATAGATTATTCAAGGAATATCTTGATGAATTTTTGGTGGTATTTATTGATGATATCCTGGTATACTCCAAAATCTACATGGATCATGAAAGTCACTTGCGCATTATCCTGATGACTCTAAGAAGACATGAATTATATGGGAAGTTTAGCAAGTGTGAATTCTGGATTTATGAGATTTCTTTTCTTGTCCATATTGTCTCTAAAGATGGAATCTCTATTGATCCTTCTAAGACCAAGGCAATTAAAGAATGGCCAAAACCTATGAGTATAACTGAGGTATGCAGTTTTATTGGTTTGGCAGGTTATTATCGACGTTTAGTCAAGAATTTTTAACAAATTGGAAAACCCATTAACGAAGATCACACGTAAAGGGGTTAAATTTATTTGGAAAAAAGAGTGTGAAGAATGTTTCGAAGAACTGAAGAGAAGATTAGTCAATGATCCTATATTGACTCTACCATCGAGGAATGATGGGTTTGTTATTTATATTGATTCATCGAAGAAAGGACTTGGTTGTGTCCTTTTGCAGAATGATAGGTTTATTGCCTATGCATCACGACAGTTGAAATTTCATGAGCAAAACTATCCTACTCATGATCTCGAGTTAGAAGCTGTGATCATTGCTTTTACGATATGGAGGCACTACCTCTATGGTGAAAAATGTGATATTTATACTGATCACAAGAGTTTGAAGTATATTTTATCACAAAAATAACTCAACATGAGGCAAAGTAGATGGCTTGAATTACTCAAGGATTATGATTTCACGATACACTACCACCCGGGGAAGGAAAACAAGGTGGAAGATGCTTTGAGCAGAAAAGATCATGGAATTTTGAACAATATGAGAATTCAAAGGGATCCAATTTTCATGGATCTAGTGAAGATGGACATGGGAATAACCAGGGAAGGCGAAACATAAATTCTTTTTTCAAATGGTTTCCAAACCATCTTTACTATAAAGGATTAATAGTTCTCAGAACGATGATGAAGAATTTAAAAAGAAGATTAAAGCTGTGAATGATGAGAGATTGAGAGACTTTGTGTATGAAGATGTAATTTTGATATTTGGGAAGAGACTTTGTGTTCCCGATATACCTGATCTAAAAAGGTAATTTCTGGATGATTCTCATAGTTCTAATTTCTCTATACACCCTGGGAGCAGTAAAATGTATAGAGATTTGAAGGAAATTTTTGGGGGACAACATGAAGAGGGAGATTATTGATTTTGTGTCAAGATTTATGGTTTTTCAACAAGTGAATGCTGTAAGGCAACAACCTAGAGGAGTCATGAACCCTCTTCCCATACCGGAGTGGAAATGGGACAATATTATGATGGACTTTTTCATGGGGCTACCAACGACTCCTAGAAGGAACAATGCAATATGGGTCATTGTTGATCGTCTTTCCAAGTCAGCACATTTTCTTGCTATAATAGATGATCTACCACTGGAACGTCTAGCAATACTATATATTAATGAAGATGTGAGACTTCATGGAGTACCCCTATCGATTTCCTCTGATCGTGATCCACGTTTTACTTCAATATTTTGGAAAAGTCTTCAGAAAGACTTGGATACTGAACTTCATTTGAGAACTGCCTACCACCCTCAAATAGATGGACAATCATAACGAACTACTCAAACCTTAGAAGACATGTTAAGATCCTGCTCACATGAGTTTCAGGGTATGTGGGATGAATATTTACCTCTGGTAGAATTTTCCTATAACAATAGTTTCCATTCGAGTATTCAGGTGGCACCATACGAAGCGTTATACAGAAAGAGATGTCGAAAACCAACCTATTGGGATGACGTTTGTGAAATAAAACATGTAGGCCCAGAACTGGTGGAGGAAATGATGGAAAAGGTGAAGGTAATACAAAACCATATCAAAGCCGCTTAAAGTAGGCAGAAGAGCTATTCTGATAATCGAATGAAGGATTTGGAATTTCAAGTCGGTGATCATGTTTTCTTGAAGGTATCTCCATGGAAGGGAGTCATACGTTCTGGTATAAAAGGTAAATTGAGTCCCAGGTACATCGGACCTTTTGAAATTCTATAATGAATTGGAGATGTAGCTTACCGATTGGAAATGCCTTCAAGTCTCTCCAAAGTTCACGATGTGTTCCACGTATCTCTATTGAGGAAATACATGCCTGACCCAATGCATGTACTCACATAAGAGGAATTAGAACTGGAACCTGATCTGTCTTATTGGGAAGAGCCCGTCAAGATTCTTGATACGAGAGAACAAGTGCTGAGAAATCGGACGATGCGTCTGGTAAAAGTCTTGTGGAGAAACCATAAGATGGAAGAGGCAACGTGGGAACCCGAGGAACTTATGATGAAGAACCACCCGAGTCATTTCATGTTGTAGTATTCTAGAAATTTCGAGGATGAAATTATTTGAAGGAGTGGAGAATGTAACACCCCAAGCTTCTACGGTGCGCTTCTCTTGGAACAATGTGATAGCGTGTGTTGTATGCAACATCGAGTTCTAACACACCACAACAAATCAAACTATCTGTTATGAATAGTAATACCTACTTTTTGAAATTATATATATTTTATATTTCAAAATGGACTTCATTTTTGGATTCATAATATCAAAATTATCCTATGTTGAATTTTTGGTATTTTTCTGAGAACTTCCAATTTTTTTGAATAGTGAAAAATACTTAAATGCAAATTTTTAAATAAAAATAATTTATAGTGATAAATTATATTATTTTTTGGTTTTAAAGTATAATTAGAATATATTTTTTATCATTTTATCTAATGGTGTTCATTAGATTTAATTTCACTTTGAAATTGGACATAAACCATTGTCAATCTTTTAATATATATTATTTCTTAAAAACACGCTATTTGTTGATACAACGGGAATTAATTATAAAATTAGTTAATGCAACTTATATGTTTGGAATTTTTTAAAATAGACATCATTTTTGAATTCAGAATATCAATTATATCTTAGGGTGAAATTTAGGCATTGTTCTGAAAAACTTCAATTTTGTGATGAATAGTGAAACTACCAAGTGGTTGTTAAAAACTGAATTTTTCATAAAACATAATTTTACCACTTCTGTGATTGGAATTTCAAATATCCGAGAGACACGGTTAATATCAAGGAGTAAAATGTGGTTCAATGAGATGAAAATAATTTTTGGTGAATAGTAGATGTTTACTTTTATTTACCATGGTTAAAAGTAAATAGGGTAATTAAGGGTAAAAATGATATTAATATTACTCTAACACATTTCCTAATTTTATTGGACAAGTGTATCTCAACCAAAAACAAACTTAGGAATAAAATATTATCATTTAGGTCTACTTGGATTAGATTAGGACATTTATTATTATTTACTTCAAAGAATAGTTAAAAGAGTTAAAATCAAAGTTTATTTACTAAACAAATTTTAATATAGGGTTATACATAAGATAAAATCTATTGTAAATATTAATTAGAAATATAAAAATATTTCTTACATAATGATATTTTATTTATAATTTTTAGACCTTAAATTGTTTAATTTATTTATGAAACAATGATGATGCAACAATTACCATAATAGTGAAAAATTAAAATAATTGATATTATAAATACCTAAATAAATATAATTTGATACTTTTAATGAATTTCACTAATTTTATAGGATAATATGACAAATTAGGATTAATTTAATTGACTTTTTTTGAACTAATCATTCTGTTATGATTTTTACCAAAATCAATTATTGAATAGTGTCAAAATTGACATAAAAGAGTTTTTAAAACAAATATTATATTATTAAATGATATTATATTCCTAAAAATCACAGGATCGTCCAAGTGACTTATATCATGATAGGTGTATCATTAATGGACCACTTGGGGGTCTCTTGGAGGTATATAGTATGTTTATTAACTATATAATATAAAAATACAATGTGACATGTTAAGTGTCAAACTAATTAACTAAGAGTTAAAACTAAAAGACAAGATTAATATAATGAACCAAACCTGTATAAATTCTATTAGTTGAGTGGTTTTCAACCCATACCAACCTTAACATTTAAATAATCCACTTTGGATCCATTATAAAGAGAATATGGATTTATAATAAAATAATATTTCTACCTTTTCCAAAGGTTCCCCTCACCCCTCTTATAAAGGGGAACTCTCCCTTCTCATTAACTCAGAACATCAAAGCATTTTGGTTCGGGCAACCTCTGCCCAAATACTCTCTCAACTTCCCTCATTTCATTATAGAGGCATTCCTTTAGTCAGAAAGCAAACTTATGGAGCCCTTTTGATCAAATCAAAAGGAAGAACCCGAAGAAGAGGTAAAGTTTTCACCACCCTTTTTCAAATTCATTTCTTCATCCACTTCTTCTTTCTTTGTTATTATCATTCTAAAATAATGAATCCAGAATCTCCTATATACTTTAATATTATTATAAATATGGAACAACCATATTCAGTATTATATCCATCCTTTGAATGACATGTCACCATACCTGTGTACGTACGGCTTACTGTCTCCACGTCGTGGTGTAATTGTTATTCAATATATTATTATTTGGATGGGTGTAATAATGTTGTGTATTTCATGTAAATAATAAATATAACATGATAATGATTCTGTATATATGATATAACATCCAATTACATAATATTTTAATATCAAAATAATGATATTGTCGCTCGTGCGTACGTACAGACTACCGTCTCCACGAACGTGATAAGATTCATTATCCATCATATCCATTGAATTATAATTCTCATTTTATGATTAATAATAGTATCTAAGGACTTGATATCATTCTGGATATAATTAAGATACATCATATCCATGAAAAACACGGCTTACGTAACAAAACATATAAAAGAAAATGAGTAAGTTAACACCCGAAATGACGATAATACTAAGATATTATTAACAAATCAATGTTAAAATATCATATATGATATCATATTAATGTATATGATTCTTGAATAATTTAATAACAATTATTTAACCATTATACTAGAGTTTATCCTAACCCCAACCAAGGAAATGTACATGGTAAGGGTTTATTTCGCAATCTCTTCATTATCCGAGGTTTTTATACATTAGAATCTATTGTGATCTCTTTATCATCCACTTTCATGTTTCTTAAAAATGTATTTCAAAACATTTTTACTATTTACATTAATATGGGTTAAATTCATTTATACCCTTGTTTGACTTTTTATAAGTGGTTTATAAAAGAATATTTCCATCGTTTTCCAAACAAGGTGCTTTATAACCTTTTCGACAAAATTAAGGTAAGAATGTTTTTTTAACATATAGGGTGGGTGCGGCTATTTTCCGCCGTTATAAAATTGTCAAAGAATCCCTTACAAGTTTATAAGAATATTTTCAAAAAAAGGTTTATTTTATAAATATATGAATCTTAAATGATTTCAAAATAGAAAGAGATATTTCTTTAAAAAAGAGTTTTGATTTCATCTATGTCAACATCCTTTGATGGATTTTACGCTTATTTGATGTTCATTTATTATGATTCAAAACTTATTTATTTTATTGAAGGTTTTGTGATATGTTTGACTATGGATGTGTTATTTTTATACCATTAATAGTTTATGGATGAAGTATTTACATTTCGTATGCTAGTTTTAATACGAATGTTTATGTCATGTTTAAACCTTTTCATATGGGAAGGCATTGAACTTAACATGTGACGTGTGGAGCCTGCTATAGCTCCACGATGCATCAGTAGGTCTCATGAGACAAACTAGTGTCTTGGCACAAGGCCTTGGAAAAATCTTGTTTGTAGTCATGGCACGATGCCTTGGCAATGTGGTTATGATTGTCTGGCATTATGCATTCCATCATTTTGAAAGTGGTTATTGATATTTCATGTGATTATTCGATTAGTAGAATATCCATGTGAATTAGTAAATGGAATTATTTCATTATATTTTTTCCATACTGTGTTTAAGTTCAAGTTTAGAAGGATTTTGTTTTAGTTATACATTGCCTTAAATGTTTATTCTTATTTATGAATGTTTCCGCTATATTGTTATCCTTACTAGGAATTTGAGATCACCCCTTTCAGTGTATTATTTTTCCTAGGATGTGAAGAAGTAATTTATAAATGACATGCCGGGATAGTATGTTGGGATATGAGTGTGGACTATGAAAACAATATTTTGTTGTAGTTTTCATTTTTATGATGTAATGTAAGACTTATTAATATATATAGTGTTTCCAAGTCTACTAAACAAATCGGTCTATTGAGATTTGATCTTTCTTGTGATCATGCCAATGTTATGTAATAATGCACCGACTCTAGGTTACTGGGGTCGGGGTGTTACAATCAAACTAAACTCCCTGATAACAAGAATCTGTTAAGACATGAGTAGTTGGTCAAATACCTCCTAGATGGTGTCATGGTCCTTCACTTCATTTGGAAGCCGCATGATTATGTTCATCGATATGTCATCCCACATCCACTCGTTGATCTCTGTAGGTTGCGACAAACCTTCTTCAACGTGGTTCTCATACATCATCGGCTGACAGGTGTGGCACCATGAGATGAGCTCATCTATGCAATGTCTCATTCCAAACCACATTAACATCATATGAAGGCCTCATAAAAACTTCCCCACTCAATGATGTACATCTTCCAGAGATGTTTGTAAATACCACATCACCATCTCCCACATCGCGACCGGAACCACTGTTCAACCCTGGAACAAGATTCCATGTTTCCCACATTCAGAGTATCCATATCATGATCCATAAATGCATATATGAGAACATAATACCTCACAACCGATTTCTCTGTAATTCATTATTTTTCCTTTTTCCCATACCACTTCATGCCTAAGCCAGCTCCTAAAAGGCCCTCTAGCTTCAAGATTCTGTCGAATGGAATCTTCTAGCTGCAGAAGGCTACTCAACTCTGAGATTCCCAATTAAAACTCAAAATATATTGAGTCCCACAAATAAAAATCTATCTATCACACATGCTCTTTCTAGTAACCCATGATTGGTGGGGTTTCAAAAGGTTACAACACTAGCTTGAATCTCTCCATAGAGTCCTTAATCAAAATTCAGTTATCTAATGTATCCATTCTTGATTTTTTTCAATATATTAGTGCATAAAGTCTATGAACCATTCTACATACTCATAAACTATTATCCATCCCTACTTGATCTCTAAATGCTCCAGGATCTAGACTGTGCTTATGTCAGTTGGGTTGTACTCTTCATGGATTAGTGGGTGGAAGTCGTCCAATGAGAGTGACAACTAATCATGAATCTATATAACTAGGATCCACCATCGCCTAGTTTCTCGATGTAAAAGGCTTGAATCTAGTTCCAAAACATTGTAAAAAGATGTTAATATAATCCTTAAGACACGGAGCACCGACTCTTTCTAATTCTCTACAGCTATGGGATTTTTCCCACGATAGACATTAACAGCCTTTGGCGCTGGAACATGTGCATTGGGAAAATCCTACACACATCCTCAAACTTATCTTATAGGAAGATGTAATATTAAGAAATTGGAGGTTATTATACCTTACCACATAGAGTGGGGTTATAATATGGTTCTTGATATAAGGCATCATCACTCATAGAATTTTCATCACGTACTAGAGTTGGTATTCTAGCTGGATAACATCCTAGAGGAATCCAGAAAGTAATGTCGGAGTTGTATGGTCAGATGAGAACACACACACACACACACAGATATATATCAACAATAAATGTGTACGTGACTCAAGAATCATATATTATGTGCATACCATTTATTTCTACAAAATATTTCTTGGCATGCTAAGTCGAAAAGCATGTATTTGAGGACATAGTTACTGAATTTTCAGTCTCCTATAACGTCACTAGACTCCCTTTACTGAGAGAAACAGTATAGAAACATTGAAATTTTTTCTCTAAACCCAACCAAATCATCATAAGCGATGATTTCTAAACAATATATGATTTGATGAACTTGCTCTGATACTAGACTCTCATGAAAAACCCCGAGATTGGACTTCAGCATCAATTACCCCAAGCCCACCTTTATATGCCAAGGGGTGGTGACTAGAACCAATGGAATAAGTATCTCGAGGAGGAATGTTCCTAAAACTATATAATCCCTCACATAAAAAAATCAATGAAAAAGTTCATAGGTAAAACATAAAAGATACAACACTTTTATAATCTTACCCAAGCATGGATGAACCTGTAGATAATAAAAATGCATGTTAGTGTATAATAAAATATCAAAGGGAAAAATAAACAACCAACCATAAATATTTCGCCACCAAATAAAATTATAAAGAATCAATAAATAATAGATATCATCTTCTATATCCCAGAAAATGAAAACCATACACATATCCAAAACCCAATATTACAAAACTCCTCTGAAGTCACAGAAAACCTATCTTTGTTCTTCAAAATACTCAACTAATGTGGCTGAATCCCTTGGAAGGGTTATTATAAACATAACTAGTATAACTCCACAAAAGGGTGATGGGAGAGGAGTATGATATACAACTAAAGAGAAAAAATGGAGATAGGAGAGGATATAATGAAAGGGTACAACTCACCCCAGCAAAAGAGTGATATAGTTCTAGTCCAAGGAAGTTGTGAAAAACATGGTGATTTAATGAACTACCCATCGAGCATTCACTACAAATAGCTTGAGATTAGAATCATCCAACCATGAGAATTTATGTTTAATAATAACATGGAATACCATTCTCATGTTTGATTATCCAGGAAAGAGTGTATCCATGTCCATGTAGTTAATCTAGAAGAAAGAATATATATATATATATATTCTCAGTACAATAATCCCAAATGAGGTAGTGAGTGGATCTCAATATCATAGTTCATCCCAAAAATAAGTGTTTCCTACAATTTGAAAAGACCATCAACAAATCCCGTCATCCCACATGTCTTACCTGCACACACAATTCTAAGGAAAGAAATCACCACACCTTGATACCATCAACATTGGGAAAAAATCACTCACCCAAATGACTTTTGGTTGTGCCATAAAAACACATCATTGAGGGAAAATAGTTCATATTTCTTATGATTCCAAGGATATTTCAAACCACACCTCATCAATATTTCAATCAATCAAGGCGCCACCATATATAGGATGGTATTGAATGACCAAATAAGAATGGAGGGTCCTAAACTGCTAGTCACTAAGGAACTCCACTTTTATGAATTTATAGAGGATAATACTAGGTAATGAAAATAGGATAAATTCATTTCCCATCCCTTCTAAAGGTTAAAACCTAGATATTTTCATCATTGAACTCCTCTACCCATCACTAATGTAGTGTAACACCTGAAAAGTTCATCAAGGAACTCCATATCCCATCCATACTGAAGGGTAATTCTGGAATGAAACTGTTGGGGAAATCCACTACCTTGTCCTTTTGGATGAAAACACATTGAAAACCCCATAAATGAACTTTTCTACTTTACTCAGCTAGATGGTGATGCCCAAAATATTCCACATAATATCTTGAATGTCGATACAATGGGAATAAAAATTTCCTACACAAAAAAAATCAATATTTGCGACTTGCTTGCAAATATCTGAGTTCAAATGATGTAGATATGAATGTTCCAAATCCTTAAAACATGATCAAGGGGTACAAAATATATGAGGGGAACCAACTGATGTGTTGTCCAGGTTCACAACCTACAAGTGTCATTGTCCTGTATGTGGCTCCCTATCCATGTGTACGTACACAACATATAGGATTAACAAATGTCGTTTCCTTGAAACAAAGGACAATGTCGGGTCTCAGGTGTCATGTCTATGTACTATTCCCAAAGAACGTGTACTAAAAATGGTGTATGTGTTTTCAGTCTCACATTCTATACATCAATGAAGAGAACACATAGTTTGTGAAAGAAGGTAACACTTTCTGTCATCCTTATCTTCCCAAAAACCCTATTTCTATTCTGTAGGATTCAAAACGTTTTGTGGTTCATCCTGAACATTATGTGTTGTCGTTATCTTCATTGAAAAATTATATTATGGGTTGTTCATTGAATCTGTTCATGATTTTATAGATTCAACCTTGAATATTTCCAAAAAGGGATCTTTTTAAAGATTGTACATGATGGCCATAACCCATTAAGAAACAACTCTTATGAGAATTTAATGAACCAAAATTAATTAATTCATGCTACCATGCCCCCATTCACCATAATCTTTATGTTCAATCTATCGATCAATGATCCTTGCCTCACAAAAATCTCAGGTCAATGATTATCTGGCTATAATTTTTTCATTTTATAGATCTTCCTTAGATTTGGGAGCTTGATTGAGCATTGAATCACCAATAAATAATTTAACTCTATACCAATAGGATTCCATGAGTGAAATAAGTGAAGTATATAAGGAGAAAATAAAAAACAATAGAGTTTTTGACATTATTGGTGTAGCATTGTTTTTTAATATTATTGAACATGCACATGGGATAGAAAAAAATACATAACAAAGAGAAATATTGTACACAGGTTCTGAGACCAACCCTAGGAAAATATCAATAACTATCTATTTTCAATAAATTTTTTAGGTTATATGATTTTTTAAAATAATTAAATAATATGATAAATTAACTTAATGCACCTTTGATGATAAAGGGGTACAAATGTCCCACTATGGTTCATTTTTTGTTGCTCCTATGGTAAAAACCACATTTCGGGAACAACTATGGTTTCAAATTTTTGATATGATCAACCATTTAAGAGTTATAATATTATCATTGAGATATCATGTTAAAGCAACATAAAATATATTTAATATATCTTTAAATTTTACTATAGACACACTAGGCCATGGAATCACTTATTGTCTTACTTCCAATATCTATAATCATATATATCAATATTTCAAATCAGACAAATAGATAATATAGTACCGACCCTTGATGTGTTGGTTATGTGAGAAGAGATGATACCATTTTTTTATAAATAATTTTCGATGGAGTCTCCAAATATAAATTAAATATCACAAGATAAATCACATAACCGTTAATAGTAAATAATTTTATTCATATGATATGTGATATATTTTATAAACATAGAGGATCATAGATGTTTTTAAAGATAAACAAGAAGTTGTGGTATTTTAGTATAGATTCCTTGTAGACGATGTTCCTAAGACAACCATTAAAAGGTGGTATAAGAACTATCATCACCTATTTATTATATTTGGATTCAAAGTATCTACGTCTATCTTTATAGAATTAATGAACATGATCTCTCATCACTTTGTTGAGTACTTCATAGTCATATTTGTTGGGATAAATATATTGTATTATAAGGCATAATAGGACTATGGAATCTATTTGAGTGTATTTTAGGATCCTTCAGAGATCATAATCGGTTTTCTTTGATGTCCATGTGCCAGTTTAGGAACAAATATGTTTAGTATTTTTCCAATTTTATGTCTGAGAATGAGTTTTTTGGACCCTATGAAGATCTATGTGGTTATGTATTGAGAGTAGCCCACGAAGAAATTCAAGATAAGGTGATTTTTATTAATGAATAACTAATATATGTGATATTTTAATAATTATCTAGGATAACATAATATGTAAAAAATAGAAATAGATGGGGTGTATTTTGTGGCTTTTGTTGTTCTGTAATTATTTTCAGAAGTTTCCATTTCCTATGACAACAACTCCATTTTTATACTTCTTATACCTAGAAAAGGGTAGGTATTGTACTGTGATTCCTCAGGTGTGTGCTTGGGTGTCTATTATGATATAATTGGATAATTTAGAGGCTTTTGGATGTCGTCATCTTGTCCAAAATGAGAGGAATTCCCAATCTCATAAGACAGAGTTCGATGTTTTGATGCATACATGTAAAACAACATGTAATTACCTCTATAGGGAGTGACTTAAATTTATTAAGATCATATGATCATTATGTATATTATTAACAAGAGGGGCTTCAACGTAATAGGACGAGTGTGAGTGATATATACTCATTAATTTTTTTACATCACTTATACACTAAAAAATTACAATTTTTTCATTGATACATTGAACTAAATGTTATCAATCTTCAATGTTATAGAATCAGTTGATGAGTGAAGTTTGATGGATTGGTTTAATAATATTAATTTAGTGTTTTTTTAGGATTTGGTGGAGGATTCTTAATGAAAGTTTTGGTTGATGTAATCTTTTGTTTACAAGGTTCATAGTTAGTAAACATCTATCTCTACCATCCATCAAATTATTGGAGTTCTAAATTGTTGGGAAACCATATGAGATTGGTCTTTGTCTTTTGGGGGTAACCTTTTAATTAGGAGTTATTTTTTAGGACATTTTATCAACATATAATAGGTGATTCCGAATAAGAACTAATCATGTGGGGTCATTCACATATTTTTATCAATATCTTTTATATACTACAGATATGGTTGTGGAGATTTGGGATGTGACAGTTAGTTATGGAATTTTTAACATGATGTTTTACCAGTTGGATGATCAAATAAGATAAAAATAATTTCTATAAATCTTTCAGTGTCTTCCCATTCTATTTATAATGTGGGAAAATATATATATATAGTATTTTATATTGCTCTAAATTTTAATCGAGGTGTAATTTGTTCTATTTTCATTATTATAGATCGATTTACAATATATTTTAATTTTTTTACAATTTGGGATTCTATAAAGGTAGTGGTTATTAGAAACCTTGAATCCTCCAATGTCATTGGTATTTATGGGGTTCCATCATTTATAAATTCTGACCAAGATTAAAATTTTACTTCTTTGCTTTTATAATAGTCACTAAGAAGAGATTGGAACATATTCGGTGTTTATTATAGTGTATCACCCAAATATAGATGACAAGGATGAGTATTCTATTAATAATATTGTGGTTATATTTCACACATTTGTTCTTGAATTCATAGTTTCATATAAATGTTGTATGTTATTTGTATAAATATCATAAAATATTTGTTATAAATGCTCAACTAAGCTGGCCCATTTTAAGGAGTTGTATGGGTGACCATGTTTTCCCTATTCATTTCTTATTGACCTCGGTGGGAATTCCTTACTGTGACTGGTCATCATTTGTTATATTAAAGAGAATTTATTGTGGATCCAAAATATATTGGTGATATTTCAGAGTCACTAAAATTATATTTCAATTTTATTCATTGCACGATGGCGATTGAGGTTGGTGATCCGGTATTCCTCAAGATAATTATTCTACTAGGAAATCATTGCACTTTGTAAAAGGCTATGATAGAGCCATATTATATCAAGCCATTGATAATTGTGGATCAAAATGTTATAAAAGATTATTATTTGTAACTCCCACCATGGAAAACTTCTTTTCATACTGGGTTCCATATATATCAGTTAAATAAATTAATTCTGTACCCATAACATATGATAAAGTGATATCATATAGAGTTTGATTCTCGGACCATAGTTGTGGAGAATCCTATTAATATATTTTCTAATTAGAACAATTTTCTCAATTAATAGTTACTTTTTTCATTAATATTAATTGACTGAATTGTGGTCATATCAAGGAGAAATGGGAGTGAGATATTTTCTCTGAAGGGCTAGTGGCTTCATCAGTTTTCATCTGAGTAGAATTAGAGATATTATCAGGGAATAAAGTGACAATGTACTCAGAATTGTGTCAACCTATGTGTAATAAGCATTAATTCTTTATGAGTTATATATTTTTATCTATTTTCTTGAGTATATTTCATGAGTTTGAGGTCATAAATGAAGGATTTAATGGAACAAAAAACTTGTAGATGATTAGTGTAAGGTTTATATATCTAATTGGATAATCATATTAGGTGGTATTTTGGGGATATGGGGAATTTAAACAATTTTAGAATGTATTCTACGAATATAAAAAATTCTTCCAAAATCCCTTTGAATTATTCTTTGGGATTCAGTGTCTCCAATATGGATGGTGCACAGTGTTCTTAACCATGCAACCAAACCATTCTGTGTGTCCATTTCATCAAATAACCATGTTTAGACTATATTCCCCATTCATTTTTATGTGCTTAAAAATGAATTATCTCCCAAATGTGATTAAAATGTCTCCCACACCTTGGAGCTTCTTCTCTCTCCCTATTTTTCAATTCCTTATAGATCATTATATTTTAATATTGATATAAAAGCTTTTTTCATGATTTCTACTTCAAACAATCTTATATCACTATATAATTTCATATTCATGGTTATTGTAAACCATATCATGTGATTTGGAGGATTTTAGGGTTGTAAATGTTGCTCTTGGATAGATTCTCTATGTTTTATGTTGTTGAAAAAAAAAATTTCTTGATACTTCTGGTTTTTAATGAGGTTGAAATGTTTTCCACCAGTTTAATTTTATTTCCTCTAATAAAATATATGTTTCAAATGATTCTTTATTTATTCCTGATAATATTGGTTTCATTGACCATATTTCTTCTAATTTTATTTATTAATAATTATTTATCGATCTTGAAGAAAATCATTCTCTCTGTTGAATTTTATTATTCAATGTATAACATAAAAGGGATAATGATTTTATTAATTTAATGTGTTTTTACAATATTTGGAGTATATTTAATGTATTAAATTGTTTTTTGAAATGGTTTTTAAATAAGTTATTTGTGGTGTTATATTCATTTAATTAAATGGAATTTTTTTTTATTATATAACCTTTTATAGTCGTTTATGTGTTGGGATATTTTGATTGTTTCAAAAGTTTTTAATTTATTAGAAAATTGGAGACCAATGGGTCATTTTGAGTGTCAATGGAATTGAAAAAGTGTATATTATACAATTTAATCATGAAGATATTAAGTATAATACCGTGGGATCTTCTAATTGGTACATTTTGATATGATGATTCCATTGAAGAATTTTTCATCTCCATTAAGTCCAATAGATGTTAAAAACATTTTATATAATCCTAGATGATTGAAAACCCTTATATTAGACATTGTCACACTATAACCCATTGGTTTCAAAACATGAAACCTATTACTTATGCCCCATATATTTTTATATGTTTTATTCTTATTGTTTGTTCCTAATACGTTTTTGATTGATGTTATACTAATAACCACTATCTTTATTTGTATATATGATTTTTTTCGTGATAATGAAATTTTTAAACCTATGGTTGAGTTAATGATATCAATTCATGGTGTATTTGTTTAAATTATTAGAGCCTTATTTTCAATTATTTTGAAATGATGGTTGTTTTTTAGAAAGGAAACAGTTATTTAAAATGTTTTGAGTTAATGTTAACGTAATTTAAATAAAAAACATGGTTTTGAATAATGATTATTAAAACAAGACAAAATGGTTTTCGTGGATTAAGTAAATACATATATTCCAGATTGTATCCAATAGGGACTTTTACCTCACACCTGAAATAGTTTTAGGTCATATATAGAAGTTATTTTATAGGTCATTGGTTTAGAGGCCCGAAGCTTGACGTACATGGACATTACATTACTTTTTCGGAATACTTAATACATAACAAAAACAGACACACAAGGATCGTAACAGTTTAGTGTCTTTGGAAACTTTGAATGTAAACTTCTAATCATGTTGAAAGATCTTCAACAACTCCCATAATGATCTTTCCCTTTTTGTTTCCTTACCCAAAACCTTTATTTATTTCCTTGGAAAAATAAAACATAAAAAGGGTGAGCTCAAATGCTCTGTAAGGGAAAACATAGAGAACATAAAACAATCTACAAACATATGAAAGAAAAAACTTGAACATGAAATTTAAACATCAAAATATTGAGAAAATACATAAATCATGAAAGTTCGTAAGGCATATATCATAATGTAACATCAACCATGATAAAATATAATGGGAATAAAACATGAAATTGTGGCAACCATTCAGCATATGTTATGATTTCCATAGTAGCCAAGGCATTGCTTCCAAGACCATCTTAGTGGACAAAGTCCCTTTGGGAATCGATTTCACTCCTCATTTCAGTCCTGTAACACTGAACCAGATTAACATACCATTCCAGCCATGTCTATCTCATGAGATATAAAATATTTAAACAATTTATTGGAGGGAGATATAGGTCCCACCCATCTCATAATGAAATCATTAATACTTGTGCCACAAAATAAACATACATCCTTCATAATAACCCAACGAATAAAATGGGTTTCCTAAACATCATCACATCATCACATAATCCATATAAATTAAATGGATAACAATTCATAATAAGAAAAGTGAAACCATGTAAATAATAATGACATTATTCTTGAAACATACACATATGAAATAATGTCAACTTAGAGGGAAAATGGGTTTGATAAAACACTTGAAATGAATTCTTGAGGAAAATATCCTTTCTTATTCAAAATCATTTTCTTTTCACAAAATGTGATGCAATTTGAAAAGAAAATTTTTTTTTTGAAAATAGTCATGAAATCCTTTGGAGGAAGCTTCAGGAAAATAAGGCTTTATAAAACTGTAAAAATCCGTTCGTGCCGTATAAGTTAAAAAAACATTCCTCTCATAATTTTGCCGGAAAAGTCAAAAAGTAACTCGTAAAAGAAATATTCCATACCTCCCATGTAGTAAAAGTCAAAAATGGGTAAAGAGGACATTAAAAATACATGAAACCATTTTTAGGAAAAATGGACATGTATGAAAACAATAACCCCTGTAAATACTTACGAATAAACAATTTCAGATAAGAACGAGATTGGAAAAGTTATCCCTTACCTTAGGTATGATATGCTTCGAACGTATCCGAACCTCCTTTATAATGATTTAAATAATATCAATGACTTAATATAGTATCATACTCATTGTTATGATATAATATATGGTTCATTTATGACTTTATATTACCCGTTCTTTTGTAAATTCCATGTTAAAGAGCGTTTTGGGTAAAATCGTTTCATTTGTCATCCGTGTTCTGACTTGTAATTATTCATATTATTAATTAGATCATGATTACTTAATTACATAATATAAAACATGATTTATATATAATATATATTCATAATATACATATATATAATAGATCGATTAATGGAAAGAAATACACCGTTCATGGGGACGGTAGGCCATACGTTCGCATGAACGTTGTTTCCGTTTCTTCATTGAATTGAATGGAATTAATTGGATGACATAAATATATATATAAATAAATAATGTATCATTATTATTTCATATATTTCATGATTAGTTAATATATATACTTTATAATCATTCATGAATGGTTAATCATTGATAATGAATCTCATCGCGTCATGGAGACGGTATTCTGTACGTACGCACAAGCGATGATATCATTCCCAGGATCGTGGAATTTTATTGAAGTGTATGTAGACTATTATAGAATCAATATCACTTTACAATAATCATATATAGTTATTATTTACACCATTATCCCCATCCAAGTAAGGTGGTGGTGGAAAATAGATTACACTACGACGTGGAGACGGTATTCAGTACGTATGCACGCGCGGTGATTTCATTTTCCGTAGGATGGATATATGTTGAAATAGGGTTGTTTCATACTTATAATAACATATAAGTATATGAGTGATACTGATTTTGTTACTTCATAATGAAAAAACTAATGAAGAAGAAGTGGAAAAAGAAATAAATTTGAAATAATCGGTAACAGACATTACCTCTTCCTTGAAGCGCCTTTTTGAGACCTCCTCGTAGGGCCCTAAAATTGGTCTTTGAAGAAGACCAGGACCTCTAGGATGTTTCTAGTGAAGTGGAGAAGAGAAATTGTCAGGGTTTGTCCGAGCTTGAAGGCTCAATGTTGTCTTAGGAAGAGAGGTAGGAGGTTCCCTTTTATAAGGGAGGAGAGGGCCACCTTTGGAAAAACTAATTTTTTTTTATATTATAAATTCATATTCGGTTTTTAATAGCTCCAAATTGATTTATTTCTAAGCTAAGGTGGGGATGGGTCGAAATAATCTCATAAAATATAATTTATACATGTTTAGGTTTCTATTTGAACCTTATCATTTAGATTTAACTTTAAGTTAAATAATTTTTCTTTTACCGTGTCTTCTTGTTTTCTTAAACTATAAGGTTAATAAACATACTATAACAATCCAAAAGAACCCCAAGTTGTTTATTATTAAAATATATTACCTTAACTAAGTCATTTGGCTGAACTGTATATTTTTAGAAATAAAATAACAATTAATAATATAATAGTTGTTTTAAAAACTATTTTATATCAATTTTGAAACTATTTGGTAATTGATTTTTGTGAAACTCATAACAGAATTATTAGTTAAAAAAAGTTAACTAAATCAATACTAACATGTCATATTAACCTATAAGATTAGTGTAATTCATGAAAAGTCTCAAATTACATTTATTAGGGTATTTATAACATCCATTATGTCAATATTTCATTAATAAGATAATTACTGCATCATCATTGTGTCATAAATAAATTAAATTATTTAATGTATAAAATTTAAAAAAATATCATTATGTATGAAATATTTTTATCTTTCTAATTAATATTTATAGTCGAATTTATCTTATGCATAACCCTATATTAAAAATGTTTTAGTTATTAAACATTGATTTTAACTATTTTAACCCTTCTTTAAATAAATTAATAATAAATGTCCTAATCTACTCCAAGTGGGCCTAAATGGTCATATTTTATTCCTAAGATTGATTTTGGTCGTATTATACTTATCCAATAGAATTAGGACATGTGTTAGGGTAATATTAATATCATATGTACCCTTAATTACCCAATTTACTTTTAACTGTGGTAAATAAAAGTAAAAAGTTACTATTCACCAAAAATTATTTTCATCTCATTGAACCACATTTTAGTCCTTGATATTAACCTTCTCTCTCAGATTTTCGAAATTCAATTCACAGAAGTGGCAAAATTTAATTTAAATGAAAAAGTCAGTTTTTTTAACTACCACTTAGTGGTTTCACTATTCATCGAAAATTGCAGTTTTTCAAAAAAATACCAAAAATTCAGCCTAAGAATTATTTGATATTCCGAATTCAAAATTGATGTCTATTTTTTCAAATTCAAAACACAGAAGTGGCATTAATTAATTTTAAAATTAATTCCTGTTATCACAACAAATAGCCTGTTTTTAAGAAACAATAACTATCAGAAGATTGGTAATTGTTTATATCCAATTTCAAAGTGAAATTATTTTCAATGACCAAAATTAGATTAAATGGTAAAAATATATTCTAATTAAAATTTAAAATCAATTAATAATATATTCTAACCATATAAATTATTGCGATGAAAAAAAAATTGTTTTTAATTAAAATATAGCGTGTTTTTACTATTCATTAAAATATGAAAGTTATCAAAATAACATGAAAAATTTATCCAAAGTGAATTTTTATATCCTGATTCCAAAAAAGAAATTTATTCTGTCAAATTGAACTTATAGACATGTCAAAACATGATATAATGTGGGTGTGCCATCAAATGGTGGAAAACTGCATTTTTTGAAAATTACTTATTTTACTCGAAAAATTGATTTTGTTCTCATACCATGTTCTAGAAAATGTGTAAGATGAATAATAATGTTATAAAATTCAAAATGTAGTTGATAATATTCATAACGGCTAGTTCATAATAATATTATAACCATATATAGTAGTTTAGCGAAACTCGGTATTGCCTATAACACACGATATCGTGGAAGGTCGCGATTGCATGTAATGCAAGCGAAGTCAGGGATGCGTGTTCTGAAAGCTCCTTATGGTGTAGTATACAAAACAAAATATTAATGAAATTAAAAAGAATATTTTTCATGAAATCTCGGGGTGTTACATTCTAACCCCGTTAAAATGAATTTCGCCCTCGAAATTCGTTGGGTTTATAAGTGGTTTTCTAATCGAAAGTTTCTTTAATAGAAACCCACATCGTAAAAAGGAATACAAAAACATGGATTTAAAAACTAATGTATGAAACGTAACAGTTACCCAAATTAACTCATCACTGGGTTTCCACATAGGAGAAAATAGGTGAAAATATGGATATGGAAGAAAAATATAACCACCATGTTCTGATGGAGAGTGGTAGAGAACATGGCTATGAAAAATCCAACAATCACAAAGACATAAATTTGTGATGATCTAGGGTACCATTTGATTCATCGGATATAAGGGCACTAGGACAACATTTTTGGTTTTCAAGATCATTTCCCTAAAGTTGATGAAATTGGAATTAGAAGAAATACTTTCGTGATTTTGGTACAGTCTCACCGTTGGTCGTTCATTGGACAATTTCTACTTCATCATTTAAAGAAATGATGTTGAATTTTTCATTCGTGAAGTGTTAGCAGATCATGTGATAGAATGATTGGTCATTCCATCTGTCTCAAACAAAAGGTTAGAAAAGTTATCAAAAAATACATAAGTCCATCCATAGTGAGATTAATCATATATGGTTCTTAAAATGGACTTATAATTCATACATCATACTTCATAATATAATAAAACTTTTTTCTAGTAAATAGGGACTTCCAGTAGGCCAGTGGTAGGCGAAAAATGCCAGTCGCACTTCGGTTGTGGGTTTGATTACCACAGCCTTGTCCGACGTGATGGGTTGTCGCCCATCCTGCAGGTTGTCCTTTTTCTAAAACTACATTCCTATAACATCCCATCAATAATATCAAAAAAAATTCTATCCTTAAACAATACTAACTTATGTCCAACATAATCCATTCCAATATTTAGGCTTATCCAAAATAATGTTGTCCAATCTCATATTAGAGTGAAAATGATTACCAAAGAGTTCATATAACAAGCATTTTAATACCATCGTTGATCCCCATATATAATAAGATATGTCTTGTTAGTCACATTCCAATCATTCGAATGCCTTAACCATGTATTCCCTTGAAAAATGAGTACCCATTGAATCTTAGTGAAAACATGAGTGCTGTCAAAAGTTAACTCTTTCCACATACCAAAACCCCAGAATTCTATATATTCAAACCATGATATAACTATTTTCTTATACTAGTCATGAGCTCATGAATACTGTCAAACATTTAATTTTCTCCTTATCCCTTCATTATGTACATGTCAAGTTTTTTCCAAAAATATCTCAATCTACTTCCATGGTAATCGGTACCATAAAATTATTGAAAACCACAATAGACCAATACATAAAAATTCCAATATTCCACGATACTATATACAACATTATTTTGGAGTCCCGTTACATAAAATATTAATCATTCTACCACATAGTTTTCATATTCAACATCGCCAATAGTGATCGCATTTGACTTCCCTTTGTCATTTTCCTTAAGTGGTTTCTCTTGTTGATCATCACTAACCCTTGTATTAGGGCATTTATTAGCATAATGCCACATTTCCTTAAAATTGAAGCATTGAAGTTTTGGTGGTGTGTTCTCTATAGTCTTTTCTTTATTCACATCATTAGAAACCCTTTTTCAATTACTTCAACACTCAGCTGCTCGAAGTCCTTATTTTACACACTTAAAACATTTTCTAGCCCCTTTAAGATAATCTCCACAATGCTTCTTTCAACACATTGATCATAAGGAAACATTAATCTTTTTTCACCATTATTATGATATTTCTCCTTTAACTCCATATTTTGTTTCTTATCAAAACCATGAGATGGATAAGTAACACTAACTATAATTTCTACCTTGATTGCACAACGCACAATTTATTCATAGCTACTAAAGTCTCTTATAGCTAATTCCCTTCTATGATTTGGTTTTAAGCCACTGAAGAATCGATCAACTTTACTTTCAGGTTGGGTGATAAAGCCAGATGCATACCTTGAAAGCCTTGTAAAATACGCTTCGGATACACCAACAGATTCATCATCCTTTTGCTTTAGTTCAAGAAACTCCTTATCCATCATTGTTTGAAGAATACGAGGGAAGTACTTATTGAAAAATAAGTTCTTGAACTCGTCCCATTCCATGGACTCAATTTCATCTATTGGATTCGTATTCTTGAAAAGATTCCACCATTGATCAGCTTCACCTTCCAAACTATATACTACTAAGATGACTTTATCATGTTATGAACATTGAAGAACTGAAAATATCTTTTCAGTGGCACTGATCCATTGTTCAGCAACAAGTAGATCAGAAGACCCACTGAAAGAAGGTGGACGTTGCCTCATGAAGGACTCAATAGAATATTTTTCCCTTCACTGCTCATTTGGAAGTCCAGAATTATTCATAGCTTTTGTAAGTATAACAATACGATTTTTCACTCCATCTCAAATAACATTTGTTTGTTTAGGAGGATAATCATTGCATTGTCCATTGCATTGATCAACATGGTTCCTTCGGGTTCCAGCCATCGTCTAAAACCCAAAACGAACAGCGTGAGAGGTAAAAATCATGCTAGGGAAAAAACATAGTAAAGGGAGAGTACCCTCAATATCTTACATCTTAGGTTAAATTCTATGATCGTTATTGTAGTTCTAGGACTATATCCTATACATATATTTATCCTTAGGGACATCCCTAGACATACCTTAGAAATATATCTAGGGATCTTAGTAACATTTTCGTATCCTAGATTCCGAAGGTTGACTAAACGTTTCCTCTGATACCAAATATAGAGGCCTGAAGCTTGATGTACATGGACATTACATTACTTTTGCATAATACATAATACATAACAAAAGTAGTGACACAAGGATTGTAACCATTTAGTGTCTTTGGAAACTTGGAATACAAACTTCTAATCATGTTGAATGATCTTCAACAACTCCCATAATGATCTTCCCCTTTTTGTTTCCTTACCTAAAACCTTTCCTCATTTCCTAGTAAAAATAAAACATAAAAAGGGTGAGCTCAAATGCTCATTAAGGGAAAACATAGGGAACATAAAACAATCTATAAACATTTGAAAGCAAAAACTTGAACATTAAATTTAAACATAATAATCTTGAGCAAAGACATAAATCATGGATGTACGTAAGGAATATATCATAATGGAACATCAACCATGATACAGTATAATGGGAATAAAACATGTAATTGTTTCAACCATTCATCACATGTTATGATTTCCATAGTAGTCAAGTCATTGCTTCCAAGACCATCTTAGTGGACAAAGTCCCTTTCTGAATTGAGTTCACTCCTCATTTCAGTCCTGTAACACTGGACCAGATTAACTTACCGTTCCAGCCATGTATATCTCATGAGATATAAAATCTTTACCCAATGCATTGGAGGGAGATATAGGTCCCGCCCATCACATAATGTATTCATTCTTACTTGTTCAACAAAATAAACATACATCCTTCATAATAACCCAACGAATAAAATGGGTTTCATAAACATCATCCCATCATCACATAATCCATATAAAAGAAATACATATCATTTCATAATAAGAAAAGTGAAACCATTTAAATCATAAAGACATTATACTTGAAACATACACATATGAAATAATGTCAACATTGATTAAAAATGGTTCTGATAAAACACTTGAAATGAATTCTTGAGGAAAATATTCGTTCTTATTCAAAATGATTTTCTTTTTACAAAATGTGATGAAATTTTAAAAGAAAAGGATTTTGTTGAAAATAGTCATGAAATACTTTGGATGAAGCTTCATGAAAATAAGTCTTTATAAAATTGTAAAAATTTGTTCGTACCGTATAAGTTAAAAAAACATTCTTCTCATACTTTTTCCGGAAAAGTCAAAAAGTACCTCGTAAAAGAAAGATTCCATACATACCATGTAGTAAAAGTAAAAAAATGGGTACAAAGGACATTAAAAATACATGAAACCATTTTTAGGAAACATGGACATAGATGAGAACAATAACCCTAGTAATTACTTATGAATAAACAATCTCGGATAAGAATGAGATTTGAAAAGTTATCCCTTACCTTAGGTCTGATATGCTTAGTACGTATCCGAACCTCCTGTATAATGATTTAAATAATGTCATTGACTTATTAAATAATCATATTCATTGTTATGATATCAGATATGGTTTATTTATGACTTTATATTACCCATTCTTTTGTAAATTCCATTTTAAAGAGCGTTTTGGGTAAAATCGTTTCATTTGTCGTCCGTGTTTTGACATGTAATTATTCATATGATTAATTAGATAATGATTACTTAATTACATAATATAAAATATGATTTATAAATAATATATATTTCGAATATATATATATATATATAATATCGATAAATGGAAAGAAATACACGGTTCGTGGAGACGGTAGGTCGTACGTACGCATGAACGTTGTTTTCGTTTCCTCATTGAATTGAATGGAATTAATTGGATGACATACATATATATATATATACACCTAAATACAGTATCATTATTATGTCATATATTTCATGATTACTTATTATATATACTTTATAATCATTCATGAATGTTTAATCATTGAGAATGAATCTCATCGCGTCTTGGAGACGGTATTCCGTACGTACGCACGAGCGATGATATCATTCCCGTGATCGTGGAATTGTATTGGAGTGTTTGTATACTATTACAGAATCAATATCACTTTACAGTAATCATATATAGTTATTATTTACACCATTATACCCATCCAAGTAAGGTGGTGCTGGAAAATAGATTACACCACAGCATGGAGACGGTATTCTGTACGTACGCACGCGGGATGATTTCGTTTTCTGTAGGATGGATATATGGTGAAATAGGGTTGTTTCATAATTATAATAACATATAATTATATGATTTATGCTGATATTACTACTTCATAATGAAAAAACTAAAGAATAATATGTTAAATAAGAAATAAAGTTGAAATAATCGGTAACAGACATTACCTCTTCTTTAAAGGGCCTCTTTGAGATCTCCTCTTAGGGCACTAAACATGTTCTTTGAAGAAGACCAGGGCCTCTAGGATTTTTCTAGGGAAGTGTACAAGAAAAATTCAGGGTTTGGACGAGCTTGAAGGCTCAAAGTTGTGTGAGGAAGAGAGGGAGTAGGTTCCCTTTTATAAGGGAGTAGAGGGGCACCATTGGAAGAACTAAAAATATTATTTTATTATAAAGTAATATTCAGTTTTAATAGCTCAAAATTGATTTATTTCGAAGCTAAGGTGGGGATGGGTCTAAATACTTTCATATAATTGAATTTAGACAAGTTTAAGTTTCTATTTTAACCTTATATTTTAGATTTAACTTTAAGATAAATAATTTTTCTTCTACCGTGTCTTCTTGTTTTCTTACACTATAAGGTTAATTAAGATTGTATAACAATTCAAAAGAACCCCAAGTTGTTTATTATTAAAATATATAACCTTATCTAAGTCATTTGGACGAACCTTATATTTTTAGGAATAAAATAACAATTAATAATATAATATTTCTTTTAAAAACTATTTTATGTCAATTTTGACACTATTTGGTAATTGAATTTTGTGAAAATCATAACAGAATTATTAGTTCTCAAAAAGTTAACTAAATAAATAATAACATGTCATATTAACCTATAAAATAAGTGGAATTCATAAAAAGTCTCAAATTACATTTATTTGGGTACTTATAACATCAATTATGTCAATATTTCATTAATAAGATAATTACGGCATCATCATTGTGTCATAAATAAATTTAATTATTTACTGTATAAAAATTACAAATAAAACATAATTATGTAGGAAATCTGTTTAAAAGATAATTAATATTTATATTCGAATTTATCTTTTGTATATCCCTATATTAAATATCATTTAGTTATTAAACATTGATTTTAACTATTTTAACCCTTCTTTAAATAAATTAATAATAATTGTCCTAATCTAATATAAGTGGGCCTAAATGGTAATATTGTATTTCTAAGGTTGTTTTTGGTCGAATTATACTTATCCAATAGAATTAGGACATGTTTTATAGTAATATTAACATCATTTGTACCCTTAATTACCCTATTTACTTTTAAGAGTGATAAATAAAAGTAAAAAGTTATTAATCAGAAAAAAATATTTTCATCTCATTAAACCAAATTTTACACCTTGATATTAAACGTGTCTCTAGGATTTTATAAATTCAATTCACAGAAGTGGTAAAATTTCATTTAAATGAAAATGTCCGTTTTTTTAACTACCACTAAGTGGTTTCACTATTCATCAAAAATTGCTGTTTTTCAGAAAAATACCAAAAATTCCACCTAAGAATTATTTGATATTATGAATTCAAAATTGATGTCTATTTTTACAAATTCAAAACCTAGAAGTGGAATTAAATAATTTTAAAATTAATTCCCGTTATCAAAACAAATAGCGTGTTTTTAAGAAACAATAACTATCAAAAGATTAATACTTGTTTATATCCAATTTCAAAGTGAAATTAATTACAATGACAAACAATGGATTAAATGATAAAAATATATTCTAATTAGTCCTTAAAATAAATTAAAAAGATAATATAACCATATAAATTATTGCGATGAAAAAAGTTGGTTGTTATTAAAATATTGCGTGTTTTTACTATTCATTAAAATATGGAAGTTATCAGAATAATATGAAAAAATTATCCAAAGTAAATTTTTATATCCTGATTCCAAAGAAGAATTTTATTTTTTAAAATTGAACTTATAGACATGTCAAAACAAGATTTAAAGTGGGTGCGCCATCAAAAGGTGGCAAAACTGCATTTTTTTAAAAATACTTATTTTACTCGAAAAATTGATTTTGTTCTCATACCATGTTCTAGAAAATGAGTAATTTGAATAATAATGTTATAAAATTCAAAATTTAGTTGATACTATTCATAAAGGCTAGTTCATAATAATATTATAACCATATATCATTGTTTAGCGAAACTCTGTATTGCGTACAACTCACGATATTGTGGAAGGTCGCGATTGCATGTAATGCAAGCCAAGTCAGATATGCATGTTGTGAAAGCTCCTTTTGGTATATCGTACAACAGAAGACATTAATGAAATCAAAGAGAATATTTTTCATGACATCTCGGGGTGTTATAATGGGTAATGGAAATGAAATAATGTAATTTTGTAGCTCCTCTAAATTACTATTTTCAATGGTTGGTTAGGATGGTAGAGACATTGTCTCATGGAGTTTACTCATGTGGAGAATTTGATGGGTTTTTAATCATTTGTATATTATGTATTTTTCGTTTGATATTTATTCCTTAAATTTATCTTTTAAAATTTATATCATCTGTATTTTTAATGTTTATATATATTGATGATATAAATTTTTAGGTATATTTTTTTCATTTTTCATATAAACTCACCTAGGTATTTATATTTGTTGATGATAATTATTTTTTGGCTGTGGTAATAAATTTAATTGATGGGATATATGAGATCTTAATAAGAGATTCCATTCCAAAATTGGTATCTATGAATCCATGGTGCATATTTCTATACTATATTAATTGTGAACATTCATTGGAGCCTATAGAGATCTATCATGGGTGGTTGGTTTTTTTTACATAGGGTAGATCATTATAACCCTCCAAATCTATCTAACACACACAAAATCTCTCTCAATGTAATCAGTTATAAAATCAAAGGTAAATCCCCATCATTAATGAATACTAGGAAAAATGAAATAAGAGGATGATCATGGGAGTTGGAATGAATAAAAATCTATCATTAATACATTAAAAAGTTATTTTTCATATCCAAATAATTATAACATACATAGGTCACATTACATTCAAAATCATATAACAATGAACTCAAGTAGCTGGACTGAGGCATCCACCCATCACTAGGAGATATCGATATGGTTTTCATGGTTAGAATGATATAGGAGTAATCATTCATTGGTTTTCATTCGAATTTATAAAAAAATTGGCCTCCTTATTCCTTTTTCATACCGTTATCACCAAATGATATCATGGGTTCCACATCCTTATCCCTCATATCCTTAAATTTTATATCAATGAATTTTAGTTTCAATTAATAATTAAAACCATTAATTCATCCAGAACCTCCAGTTGAGTATTATCTAAACACTATATCCATTTTGTGAAAATTATTTCCTACATCAATAAGTGGAAATAATGAATTACCTAATTATATGCCCATAAATCATTTTTATTCAAATCCTAGATAATAATATTAAGATGTTATATGATAAATCTAATTTCTCCTTGTGGATCCTATAATAAACCAGAAAAAATAGTCACTGTTAATATAGGATATATTTAACCAATTATTATTTTATTTTATATTACACCCAATCTTGAGTTCCTAATTCCCCAACGAAATCTATTTTTTTATTATCATGTACCTGAATTTTTGAACATACCTCATTGACACAAGATATTGGTAATAAAATCACAACATTCCCATCATATTTCTCTAATGTTTATGCCACTTGAAATTTTTACTACAAAAATTACAACAAGATACCTATATTGATTCGCAACATTATTTTTCTTGCTAACCAACATCTTCACCCATTTATGAATAGTTGTTCAGTCTTCTACTGAATGAATAATTGACACATGAAATGAATGATTTATATCTAAGGATATATGTAATGTCAATTTATTCTAATATTTATAATTCACTATGTTTTATTGACTCACATTAACATAATATTTTACATTATTTGAAAAAAAATTGAACATATTCTCTGACCGGAGAACTATAACCAAATACTATTTTTATCCTGTTCCAGGACAACTTTCTGTTTTGAATATTTTATCATTCAATGAGTCTCACCCTTAAATGATATATAATAGATATATAATATGATTTTGTACTTATAAATACATTTATAATATATATTGGTTATTTATTCACAAAAATATTTATGTATAATCTCCAAAAAAGACTAATTATTTATTATTCATCACATATTTTGAAAACAATATTTTTAGTAATCATTGAATTGCAGTCTATCTTAACAAAAATTTATGAAAATACCAATATCTATCTTGATTTATCTACATATACAATTTCATTGGGTCACCATGTATAGATTAAATGACATACAATAATTTAGGGTCCCACATGATCCAATATAATCTAGATATTTTTACACTATCATGTGGAAAATAGTTTAGATACCAAATATTTTGAAACAAATATTTCATTAGAGAATATGTATAATACCATGATGATGAGAAACCAAACTATGTCTCAATTACAATTCATGTCTTCATGAGTAGGTGAATTGAAGTATAAAAATCATCATCTAAATATTATTCGTTTCATGTTAAATTTTTGAAGAATAATACTTAAAATAATGGAAAACATAACCCATCATACCGTACTAATGATCACATCTTGCCTTGTATATTCACGGGTATGGGATAACAGTTTTAGATCCTATCCAGATTCCCTTAAAACACTATTTATATCATCATTATTAAAAATTTAGTTTATTATTTTGATTGAAATTAATCCATTATAGTTTATTAATTGATATAAATATATAATTTGACAAATAAAAGAGTTGTTTATAATATAATTTCATTATTAATTAATATAGATAGATTTTATCAGGTAAAACTGACATTCGTAATAAATTTTGAAGCCATATTGGCTGAATTTAGGGTAGCATAAAGTGCTTTTGGATTCAATGAAATGAAATACGGAAAAATTTATATTCTAATGATGAATGATGGTTTTAAGGGTTAGGTGGTGGCCAATAGAGGCACATGTGGTCACATCCTCACACTTCTTAAAATATTAAAAAAAAATGGTCCCATGAATCTCACACATCACAGATCCTGGTAGGTTGATAGGAGAACCTAGATGGGGGTTTTAGTAATTTATAAAATAAGGGTTTTATTCAATATAAACCCATTAATTGTTTTTTATGTTTCCCTTCAAAAAAATACTCTATTTTTTATATCTTGTGAATCATGAAACTCAGAAATAAACAAACAATTCTTAATAACAGGATTAAATAATATTACCATAAAATTGAAATACATTACAAGATGTATAAATAAAATATATTTTAAAATTTAAATGATGCATGAAACCACAAGATGAAAACAAAAAAATTTAAATTCCCATTATCATGATGTTTTAGAAAAATTATACAACCAATGTTAACTATATAAATAATAACATAATTTAGAAACATATAGAGATTATGGAAATAAAATTAGAGAATATGATATATAATTTCTATTGTCGATTTCAGGCTATATATTATAAAGTAATATGATTGCTTTAAATATGGACATTTGGTGTATGATTATTGGACCACTGGATGATGGATATATAACTATTTGATATAGGGCCACTAAATATAATTTTTAAGGTGACCCAAAATTTACATGTATATATATTACATATTATTATTTTAATATTGATTAAAAAACATTAAAATAAACTTTGGAACCAAAATAATATATTTTCATTCAAATAATGTTTATATAAATGATCTACATCATCTTCAACAACGATATTAACAATTTGAAACCTTCATAGACTTATCATACATAGATCATTTATTCATATCATAGTGAAATGAAAATAAAATAAAATGATAGATCATCTTATTATTAGTTTTAAAATAGGGATATATAAACCAATGATAATTTTTATGAATAACATGAGAAAAGGGGTTTTATAACACACACATAACATTTGGAAATCATAATAAAAAATTAATAGACCATAATCATGGTTCTTGACATAAAACATGGTCGCTTTAATGAAATGAATAATAATGTAATACAAGTGAATAATCTATTATGGTATATCATTATCATAAGATCGTGTTATAATATAATGCCACAGTTAGTAGAATAATCATAATAGATGTTATTTAATTTCATCTATATACACTAATACATTAATTTCTTGATAGGGTTGGTAAAATAGATAGTGTAATATATTTGGGCTCCAGATAATTGTATGGATACCCTTGTTAGACTTTTGATAACATATTGTATACCAATAATGCTCATAAAAAATTAGTATTTATTTAATTAATTGGATAGATACAATGGGACAAACAATTATATAATAAAAATTAAATCATATGTATTCCACAATAATAGAAATTCAATTATAATTTCATAAGTTCATGGACCATGTTAAAGAACACCAAAATCATCAATATTTCATCATCATAATCATAAAACATCTATAGAAATAATAATAATGCTATCAAAGAATCATTTCCATAGTGATGATTATATAACAACACGAGATGTTTTGATTGTTAAAAAATACAAATAAATGATCACATGTTTTTTTGTGGAAAATAAACATTTCATTTTGAAAAAACTTGTTTAAAAAATATGATGTTTTAAAATTATATGGAAAACAAATTATTTAAAAACCCATAAAAATATTAATTGATGATTCAAAACATTCATCACTCAATCTTGTGGGAAAAATAATTCGCATGGTATAGGTCAATCCCAAGGATCCATTTACATATTAATTAATATTTTAGAATTATATTATTTATAAAATGAAAGTAATATTATTACTAATTTTCTTATTATAATTTTAAAACATGTGAAAAAATTAATTTTAAGAATCATTAGCTAATTTTGAATGTATTATTGATCATTTAATTTTAATCATTAACTATCCAAGTAAAAATGGGAATGTTTTATAAAACCCTTATAGTTTTGGTGAATTTAGAATAAAAACACTCCTAAAAGATATAACATCAAAAAAACATCAAATATGATAATTATAAAAATATACAAGATATATAATTTCAAAATATCTATATAGACACATCATGATGGAAACATTATTCGATTATGATGTATGTCTCTCAGAAATAATATTATGATTATGAATGCTTTCCATTTTAGGAAAATTAGATTAAAATTCTCATGGATGAAATATAATTAATTTTATGATTAAATATATTGAATTATGAATGACCTATGTAATAAATATTAAATTTTTGGTATACACATTTCATAGAAATTAGTAGGTTCACAACATCAAACATGCCTCAAGAGGATAAATTTGAGAAAAAAAACTATTAAATCATCTCAGGATATAATCATTGAAGATGAAACCACTTGATTAATAACATTAAATAATTATAATTATAAACTATAAGAATATTTATTTATTAAATATCATAAATAAATTACTTATAACAATTTATTTACCATTTATGAATGATTAATTACTAAAATAACTATTACATGTGGTAACAACATCATTTCTCATCCGGGTTTTGGTTAGAGAGGACCATTAACTGTACATTGATCATGGTTCAAACAACTCAAAATCGACAATAATTTTTAAAGTCTCATTATAAATCATTATATAATTTTTTAAAATATTAATGAATTATTGTTATAAAAAATTATTAAATCACATATTTTTGATTATATTCTGTATTTTCACAGAAGTGATGTTTCTATATTATTATGAATCAAATGAATGAAGTGATAATTATAAATAAAACTAAAAACTAATTATTGTATCATATATATCATATATATTATTAAAATGTAACTATATTTCTATCAATTAATGTAAAAAATAAAAAAACAAAACACATTGTTTTATATTGTTGGTAGTCAACACATACATAGGGGTGGAATTATCATTTACAAATAGATGGGATTGTGGGATTGAATATAAGATCACATTATTTTTTAACCATTATTATCTAATAATTATTATATTTAAATAATATAACAATTATAATAAATAACCATTAGTGATAGTGACAAAAAATAAATCATATTTCTATGTGGAGGTGGCAATCCACACATACAAATGTACAATATTATCATTTCCATTTAGTAGAAAATATTTGAAATTGGTTATTACATCATCATAATAACTTATTATTATATTTTTTGTAAATTATTAATCATTTAATGATTGATACCATATGTTTAAATGGTATAGAAGATAGTATAAATTTTAAATATCATGGTGAATATTAATACCTCTTCATTGAGATACATCCTTTAGAAGACATAGTATTCCATGAAATATTTGATTAAATAGAATAGTAGGAGATATAAAATGCATTTAGTTATTCATATAATGTGCGGGATAGTCGTTGGATGATCTATAAGAATAGAAATTCTTTAATAAGGTAGGATATTAGGTTATCCTTTATATACGAGGGAGTGGACGCACATGGAATTACATAAAATATTTTGATAATATAAAGAAACTTTTTTTAAATGCGGAACGAAATAGAAATATTCTTTATGGTAAGATAAAATTGTCTGAATATAGTTAAAAATATTTTAACTACACAATTTTTTTGTAACAATATTACACTTATCATTTTTTTAGTACCCCTAGTAAACAAGTATTAACCCTAACTGTTGCAATGAATATATTTTATTTTTCCCAGTCATTCTGAAGAAAATGGATTAATTATAAATTTTTTCCATTATGATTATAAATATGGTAATAATTTTATCATATTGAATTTTATTATGTAGATGAAATTCATTTCAAAAAAAATCACAAACTGTAAAGTAAATACATTTTAAAATGAATTAGTAAGAATAAAATCACATTTTAATTCACTCATTTGATAAGACAAACTATATAATGATCATTAAAATATTTGTAAGAATACATTTTATATTTATTTCATTAAATAATTATTCGATAATTATTTATATAATTAAATAATATAAATAATTGTTTATTATATAATGAATGTATCTATATAAATAACTCCCTTTAACATTAATAGAATTTTTCTTCATACTATACCAATAGGAAAATAATGTATAGATAATTATGTATTTATTTTTAAAAATATTCATTATTATTAACTATAATTTTTTTTGTATTTCTAAAAAAATATAATCTTTATATAAAATATATAACACATATAATGTTTCATTTCATTGCAAATGGTCCTTCTAATCAATTAATGATTTTCATAAAATTAACATCCTTTAAATATATTGGAAAAAATATATATATTTATATATATTCATATTATTGAAATTCAATGTGACAATTTAGTATCCATGTTATAAATTTCATGTTAAGAAAGCTATCGATTATATTATTCATTTAATTTAAATTTTTTATGTGTTACATTGTCCACTCGTAAAAAAAATGTTTCAAAGAAAATTTTATCTCAGAAATAAATTGTTAAATTTTATAAAATAACATTTTTGGAAAATAAAATATTATAAGGGGTTAGTGAACTATCCTTTTAAAAGTTGTGCGTGAACATAAAGGTTACCTAAAATAACACATGATCTAGTTCATAGATTTGGAGAACAACAATTGGAAAATAAAATATGGGCATGGAGGAAACATATAATTTCTATATAATAATATATATTGATCGAGAAAATGGTCATGAGAAAGCTAATAAACACAAAAAAATATAATAGATAATGGTGAAAATGATATAAATTTATCTGAAATGATCCAAATATGAAAATAAATCATATTCAAGATCATAATCAATGATTTAAGGGATTATATTATCATGATATTATAGATAAAAAATACAATAGATTTAATAAAATCCATAATCATAATTTCATATTTAGTTTATTTGTCAAGAATTTTTCCTTCCATGATTCATTTTATAGAAATATTCATTAACAAATTTTTATTACTGTTATACAAGAGTCCAATTCTAATAGGTTATTATGTATAAAAATATGTGGAATGTTATTCCATTTATATATATACATTTATAATAACTAAAAAGGTTACTACATGACAAAATAAACAATATGATTACACTATTATTTAATTTATTATTCAAAATGATTTTAATAATAATTACCCATGATCAACATAATTAATTGCACAAAAATCTACATTTCCAAACTCAAAAAATCATTGTTCATGAGTATTAAAAACACCATTTTTTTCAAAATAAGGTCAATATTTTTAAAACTAATTTTAAATTGTATACCTAAACAAATAATGTACCATTAATTTAACTTTAAAAACATTAAAAATCATTATTTAGTATTTTTATAAAATATGTTAATAACCTAAATAAACATAAATCCTCAATGAATAAATATATAAATCCAAATATTAACTCTATTCTCTTTTCTCAACTTAAATCATCGAAAATATAATATTTTCTTAAATTCAAAGAATGAAATAAATGTCAACATATATAGTATAAAAAACTTTTTTATTAAGTCAATGACAAATTTTATGGCCACTAAAACATCCAATGTACATTATTAATATCGATCACCCCTTTATCAAAAATAAATGTTATTATCTCGACATATAAAAGATAATAAGATTTATATATCCCTTGATATATTTTCCCAAAAAATATCACATTATTAATATATCACTTATCCTGGTTATAATTGAATTTATTTTTTAAAAAATACATAGTATAAATATAACACTACAATTTTTATTGTATTTTTAATTTTAACTTTAATCTCTTCTATAGCTTATGTTTGACACAAAATTGAGATTGAAGGAACCACGATATACTATTAATTTAATTATTTAAAATAAAGTCGTCACTATGAATTTAGAATATGGTTTATATATAGGATAAACTTATATATAAAAATATTCAATCTATTTCTGTTGTTTCCAATTAAATATGAATAAATTTGGATGACAGTATATCATAATGGAAATGTTTTTATAAAAAAATATTTTAATTCACAGAATTGGGGTTGAAATCAACAAAGTAAAAAAATCAAATAATTTCGATTATATTAATGATATATATATGTATTAAGTCTAATGTTTAATAATTATCAAATGTTCCTTCTAAACATGATATATGAACAAATACAATTTTGTGCATAAAAGTTGTATTTTTATTAAATAATAGTTTTATCGCATTTTGATGATGATCTTGTTTTAAATATAAATTTTGACTCATTTATAAATAATATTTAATAAAATTAAACTTCGTCTTTTAAAGAGTAATATAATAATTAAAATTGGTGTAGTTTTTTGTACATTTATGAGATGTTTCATGTTTTAATTATAATATTAAAATATTGGATTTGAATTGAAAATAGAATTTTCTTATATGTAATTTACAGTGTTCAATTATAAATTAATTATTTTTTTATAATTTGATAAATCATTACAATATTATATAATTTTATTTTCACGGGAATCATTTTTATATTTAAATTTTATATAAAATTTTTTCAATATTTTGAATGTTTTATCATTAAGGGGATATTTTCTCATACCATCAGTGGACTTCATTTAAAAATAATTAATGTTACTTATGTGCTCTGAAAATTTTATTTAATATTTTGGAATTAGTGGGTCAAAATTATGTAAGAAATTAATTTTAATTTTTTACCATTATTAATAGTATCTTTAATAACATTTTATTAACAATTTTATTGATCAATTGAGTAAAATAAGGAAAAAATAATTTTATAAATATTAATAAATTACACTGAAAATTATCTTAACTTTGTTTGGATGAGTTATTGTAGACCAATTCATTATTGTACAGATTTTATGGCTTTTTGGAGAAACATGGATGACATTATTCCATTTAGTATTTTATTCTACGGAAAGTCCAATATGTTATTCACATGAAATATATATTGTTTATATTTATCATGATAATTTATTTTTTATATTTAGGGAAGAAATAATTTAATTAAATGATTTCATACTGATGGTGGAAGAATTGTTTAATAAATGGGCATAACAAATAAATGTTAATAAAGATATTATAATATTTTTTATTGTTATAATTATTTTCATCCAGAAATTTTATAGATTACTTAGACATATTAGGGATGTAAAAGAGGGTTATTCACATTATATTTAATGTTTTTATTTTTTATAAAATTCAACAAAATAATAGTGCGAAAATTAAAATTAATGAAATTTTAAAATAAATAATATTTATTAAAATAATATAAATATGATAGTAATCAGTAAATAATCCAACTTATTGGGATAGAATTAAAATATTCATACATGACTAATTTATGGTTATTGTGGCGATTTATATTAATTATAGGTACCTTAATATAGAAAAAAACCATGTTTTAATAGTAAGAGTTAATGGAATTAACTAATGGTTACAACCAAAAAAATGTAAGAATGTAACTTAACATGTCTAAACATTATTTTATAATTTTATTTTCACCCATAATAATCATATATTATAATTTTAATATTTTAAAATGGAATCATATTTATTTTTAATTTAATATTTTCAATGTTTCCAAAAGTTCCCCTCACCTCAATTATAAAAGGAAACCCCATCCCTCACTTCCTCACACAACATTGAGCATTATATCTTGACCAAAAACTACCTATTTATCCACCCAACATCCCTACAACCATCATATAAGCCTTAAGTTTGAAATAGAAGAATAAAATGAATTCATTTTGTGCAAATCAAGAAGAGATACCAAAAGAAGAGTTTTCATTACTCAAAGAAACTTTTTACTTTATTTATTCATTGAACCCATTAAATTAATTCAATTTTATGTTTATAAAATAAAATAAGTATCATAAGTATATTTTTATTTTCTTATATTATGTTTTATACTTACAATCACACACACTTCATTCAACTGGGATACACAAGAGTCATTCATGTTCATCGAGGACCACCGCCTTGCGAAACGAAATCATTCATTTTTTCATTTCCACCATTAATGGTTGGAAATAATAATGAAAATTATATTTTTATACTATATAAATAATATTTATAATTTATTTATTCTTCTATAAATAATATACAACAAACACCATCATTATTTCAATTTTGGGTAAATACAACAACTTCATTCATGCATGAGTGGACTATTGCTTTGTCAAAATGAAGTGATTCATTTACACATTACATGGAATGTATTATCAATTATTTTAATTAAAATATATGGAATATATGAAATAAATATTACATTAAAATTATTATATACTTCATTTACATTTAATTTTTTTATTGGACAACAAAATCAAATCACCATTCATGCATACTCACAACAAACAATTTCTATGAATGGTGTATTTCATTTATAATCTCCATGTTTTATGGATAATATAAATACTTATATATCGAATATATATATTATATTTAAATAATTAAATAAACAATTTTTATGATGAAATAATTATTTATACATTTGGAATAATAATTAACATGTCAAAAGATACTCGAAAACTAGGAAATTAAAACCCAAACTAGTGAAAACAATGGAAGATTATTAACAATAGGGTAATTATAAATTAAAAAAAGTTAATATATGGTATTATATAAATGAATATGTTCTATAATAGATTTATTATGATATATATTTAATATTCTATAGTTTGAGACATGTATATTGGAAATCATACCTAGGGTAAGGCTTTAATTCCCAATATCATTATTAATGGAGATTACTTCTATTTAAGTCCCTACTAGGGAATATTTCTCTTCTATGTCAATGTTATATAAAAAAATTTCAAAATTTTTTTAATATTCCACCTTTAATTTTATTTACATTATTATACACTTGTTTTAGTTTTCCCAAAATAGATTCAATGTAATCCTTTTATAATATTAAAAAGGTTGTTCTTTATGACATTTCCACAAATAAAACTTAAGAAATATTTTTTATAACTTATACAACATGAAATTTTATTCCCATTATCATGAATCCTTAATGATATTAATCTTAATTTACAATTTTAAATGTTTATTTTAGATTAAAATTTTTAAATATATAATTTAATGTAATTTTAAATAAATATTTTCAGAACAAAAAGGTTATTTCCTCAAAAAGATATCAATGATTTTATTAGATTTTTTTCGATATTTCTTAACATGATCTATTGAATAATATTCTTAATTGTGGTTGAAGTATTATAATATAATGTACCATATTTAATTGATTAGTTAATGATTCATTTTTACTTAAGATGTTCTACTTTGAAACGATTCATAAATTGTAGTTATTGTATCCACATTTTGTATGATAGTTTTTAATAGGAATTTATTGATTTATTATTTTTAACCCCTTTATGAAGTGGAATTAATTGGATGTATTAAATGTTATAAGGGGCCCGAAACATCCCTTATATGCATTGGTATGTCTAAATGAATAGTCTATTTTGGGGTTTGGCTAATGTCTTACCCGGTTATGTGTAGTGTCTTAACTGTATCCTTGACAATATATTTATGATGTCCCAAATTATACATTACAACATCATTGTATTATTTACTAAAAATACATCTGATTATTTGATATGTATAATATCCATGGTTTTGTATATTTCTAATGTGATTATTTATTTGCAGTAATTTTATCGTCTTTTAATTCTTCCATATTATATTCAATATTTATTTAATGGAAAGTGTTGTGTGTTATTAACCATGCCTTATTTTTTATGTTTATTCATGTTATATTCCACTATATGGTTATCCATACCAAGCATTTATGTCCACTCATTTCATTTGTTTTACTTGTCCCCCAGATTCCAATATGAATATTATAACAAATATACTGGGTTAATATAGTATAATATTGATTTTTTCAATATATTTTGTATGTTATATTCCATTTGAAGTTGTTATATAAACATTTTTTTATATATTTAGTTTTCCAATGATTAAAAACTATTAAGTCCATGCGGATGTTAAGAATTGTATATATTAAAAATGTTATAAAGTAACCCACAACAAATGGGATATTAGGGATGTGGTCATCAATATTAGAAACAAATAATTGTTAGTAGAGGCCTTCAATACTATATTTTGGAAAACATATATTAGGGAACAAAAATTATATACATTGCAGACAATTACAGATGAAATTCCTATTGTTTTTATTATAAACTATGATATGATATAATCTCATGTGTTTCATTATTTTTAAATGGTTCCTAGTAGAATGAATGTGAACGACAGAAAAATGCATGATATGGAGAATAAGAATGAAATTTTTTTTTGATCTTCAGACAATACATCATTGTAACTAGACACTAAAACATTCTCATCATATGAGGCAATAATTTCATAATCTAGAAAGGGAAAAAAATTGTTTATTCTGTTATTGTATGAATTCATTAAAAGAAGAGGAGGGCATAGGAAAAGAATATTAGAGGGAATAATGGAAAGGGGGATTCTCTATCATGTAATAATTGTTGAAGAAAACACACTAATATATTATTAAGGGGAAAACGAGTTTTCTTCATGTGTTTAAAAATGTTCCACCATAATGATAATTTCATAAGACAGATAGAATTTCCCAATGATCAATTCATCAACTGTAATGAAATGGGGGCACTACTCAATATAATGCCCATTGATTTAAAGGGAAATGACTCAAAATAAGTTAATGGATCATGGTCGATCATATGAACATTCCAAAAATGAATAAATAATTATTAATTAATTTTTTCATATTATTATTTTGTCAATGATGTACCGAAAATAATAATTATGGAATAAAATAGTATTTCACAAAAATATTTCATCTAAAAGAAAATAAATGCCTGAATGTTATCATTAAGGTTTTAAGATTATCAAATAATTTTGATGATATAATAATAGAAACAATATACTATTTGGGTATTATAATTTTATGTTTATTTTTTTAATTTATTATTTTTTATAATGTTTGGGATTTTTATATTTTTGAAGGGTAATATAGATAACCATATATAAAATGGATTGTGTTTATTTGTAGATAATATCTTTTGTGGATAATGTATGATTTATCTTATTGGAAAACATGTTCTAACCATTTTGGTTTGAGAAAACATTTAAAAGTATATGGAATGACTTGTGTATCTTATGATTCATTCATGTTCTTTGGGTGTATAAATCTTGAACATTTATTTATAGTTGTAAGGGCTGAAGTGAAAATTGATTGATGCCCAACCAAAGGATGATATTATTATTATTATTTCCAAATAAATTTTATTAATTGTTAGCTATATATTAAAAGAATTTATAAACTCTTGAAATTTTTTTAGAATAATAAATTTTTTCAATTAATTATCTTACGGAGATATTAATGTCCTCTTTAACCCATAAAAGATTTTAGGATTTTAATGGTAGGCATTCTGACAACCACATTCTGTATCATCCTCCATTAGAACATGATTAATGGGATTATCATCAATGAATATTTTCTCCTACGTGGAATCCCCATATATGTTATCTTATTTTGTTTTGTTACCTCCCCTTCAATATTTTAATGTGGTTTCTTTTTCGACCCTTGTTCAAATATGGGATTTCAGTAAATGTATTATGAATAGTCAAACCATTGTTAAAATTCTCCAATTAAAATTTTTTGTTGAGACAATTTATTTAAAATTGGACGAATATAACACAAAAATATTATATTCTATGTTATTTTGTAAATATAGTCTCTCTGATAGATTTTTTATCATTCAACGCTGAGTTTAGATGAACCATGATATACCATTAATAATATTAGTTAAAATGAAGTTATCTCTTAAGTGTTAAACTAGAGGTTATGGATAATAAAAAATATCTTATCATAATATATTATTGAATTAATTTCATAAAAATTAATTTTAAATAAATATAAAAACCATTTTGTATAATGAAAATGTTTTTATTAAATTTTATAAAATGTGTAAAAGTGTGTTTTATATTGATAAAATAAAAAAATCACACATTTTGGAATATATAAAGGATATATATATATATATATAATTTAATCAATATAATGTTTCAATTTTTCCCTATGCCTTTTCTAAGCATGATACATGAATGAATCCTATTTTACACATAAAAGATATAATTTTATTAAAACAAAATTTTCCACCATTTGATGTAATAATTTGTTAATATATACTATTTGATATTTTAATAAATTATTTTTGAAAAATATTATTTTAATTATATAGTATCATATAATAATTTACATATGGTATAAATTTTTTATTTATGACAAATTTCATGTTTAAATTAATAGTGATAATTTTTGCAATATAATTGAAAATTACTTTGCTGTCCAAATAATGGATTGTATCAAATAATATTTTTAATTATTTTGAAATAGAATTAAACTAATATTTTATCATATAATATAAAATAATCCTTTATAATCTTATTAACATTAAATTTGGATATAAAAATATTTCTATCTTTAGAACGTTTTTATTTTTAAAACTCATTTTTTTAAGTCAATGAGATTAATTTTATACTAATTATTGTAACATATGTGTATTGAATTTTGAGAAATGAATTCCATATTTTAAACTAGTGGTTATAAATTATGAAAATAGGTTCCTTTTAGTTTTTAACAATATTAATAGATGCATTAGTTACTATTTTGTTATATTGATTATTAGTAAATGGGGTAAATTAAGGTTAAAAATAATATTATTATTATTAAAACATTACAGTAAAACATTCCCCAATGTTATTATATTAGTTATTGCTGACCAAATTATTTCATGGGATGATATTTTTTCCTATTGGAGTCATATGGATGAATATAAGTACCTTTTAGTATTTTATTCTATGGGATGTCCAATATATCATGGTGATCATATTAATAAAAATTATATTTATAACATATGGTTATTAAGAATATCTATTCCCCCATAAATAGTAATATGAGAGATAAAATTTTGATCATAGTTAATATAATTCTTGTTTATTTTTTTGGGAAAAAATAATTAAATTACAATCATAGACATTGATGATATAATAAATATTTAATTACTAGAAATACCGAATAAACACAATAAAAAATATTACAATAAAAATTATATATAGTTTAACTCATCCAAAAATTTTATAGATTATGTAGACATATTAAGTTGTATTAATTGATTTTTATATTATCATGTTTTGTGATATTTTCTAAAAAATAATGGAATGAGTAGTGTCAAAATTGACATTAATGATATTTCAAACGAAATAATATTTTTTTAATGATATAAAATTCATTAAAATATAAACATTCGTAAAATGATTATCAGGATGTTAAAATTTTCATACATGACACATTTATGTTTCTTTTGAAATTCGATTGTAACTATATTGGCCTTCAAAATGTAAAAACTCATGTTGTCACAATAAGAGTTAAAAAGTTTAAGTAAGTGGAAATTCCAATGATGATGGTTAAAATTGGTACTAAACATGAATAAAAATTATTGGTTGATATTATTTGTACACATAAATATATTATATTCTATATAAAAAACATTGGAGACATTTATAATTGCAAATAAATTTATAAATATATATTTTTTAGTGTTTCAAAAAGTAACTCTCAACTCAATTATAAATGGGAAACTCCACAATCACTTCCTCACACAATATTGTGCCTTATAGATAAACCAAAACCTGACAAAAAATTCTCCAAAAATTCATACCAACATCTTACCAGCCTTAATTTTTGAATAAATCAAACCATGGAAGACATTTTGTGATAATTTAAAGGAGATACCTAGAGAAGAGGTTCCATTCATCAACAAATAGTTCTATTTCATTCATTCCTCAAACCAATTAACATTTTCTTATTCCAAGTTTATATATTTATATTAGTATCCTTAATATAATAATATGATTTAAAATTAAGGGTATTACCTATTCTCAAACAAACTTACATCAAATGGGATACATAGTCATTAATTGTGTGCGAAGATTGCAATATTTCGAATAGATGACATTTATTCATTAATATACATCATTCATATGTCAGAATAATGAAGGGAGTTATGTTTTTATATTATAAATATTATATTTATGATTCAGATATTATACTGTAATTATTATATAAAATTCACCTTCATGTGTTATATTTTCTATAATTATGATAACTTTCTTTGTGAACGTGTAGACCATTGCTTCTTAAATTGATGTAATTTCATTACAAGATGTACTAAATTTATAATTAAATATTTTAATAAAATTTTGTTACATATTTTAAATAAATATGATAAAATATTAATGGAATATATCATTTACATTTAATTTTTTAAAATGAAAATGTAATGGAAGAAGCGTTCAAGTGTACATACGGCTTGCAATCCCCAGGAACGATGCATTTCATTTCCTATCTAAAAATTTATAGATTATTATAAATTATGTTTTACTGAATATATATGTTATTTAAATCATGGATTATTTATTTATATTATGAAACCATGATCTAATTAATAGTAACATCAAGTAAGAAGTTAAAAATATTAGCAAAAATAGGAAATTAACACCCAAATAGTGAAAATATTGCAAAATTGTAAAGAAATGGGAAGCAAAAAATTATTAAAAGGTAATATATGTTAATATTAAAATTAACATGGTCCTATGAAAAATTTATAATAAAAATATATTTAAAATATATGATTATTATACATATATAGAGGAAATCAATCAAAAGGTAAGGGTTTAACTCCTAATCTTATCATTAATTGGGTGTCATTCAATATAAGTCACATCTATGGAATATTTATCTTTTATGTAAATGTTCTATAGGAATTGTTTTAATTTATTTAAATTTTATCAAATTATTTTTTAATATTAATATTTTACCCATACATTACTTTTTATAAAACTATTTAAAAAAATTTATTTTATAGTTTTCCAAAAGAGGGGTTTTATCAAATTTCAGAAAAAAAATTGTGGAATAAATGTTTTTTTAAGTATTACGGATTCAGTGGATTTTCCATCCGAAATGAAAATTTAATTTTTTTAATATTACTTTTTATTATTATACGGTTCATTTCAATTAAAATATCATAATTTATAATCTCATGTATTTTTAATTATAAATTTTCAATGTAAAATGGATATATCATTCAAAAAAAAATTATTCATTCATTAGAATATTTTCATATATTTCAACATCCACTGTTTAATATTATTATTAATTGAGTTTGTTCTCTTATTATATAATTTACAATATTTTATTGATTTTTTATAATACATTTTAACACTGGATATTCAATATTGATATTTTTTCATAATTTCTATTTATAATACTCACATTTAATATTATATTTTCTAATAAGAATGTTAGTGTTCATTATGTTTCAGCACATTCCTAAGAAGAATGAATTTGACATAGTAACTATCAAGCAGGGACCACTATATCCCCTTGATGCATCAATAGGTGTTATGAGACAATCTTGTATGGTTTTTTCTAATGTCATTCTTGATTATGTGTATTGTCTTGGGGGAAGCCTTGATGTTATATTTATGATTTTTTGAATTATGAATTCCCTCTTTATGAGATTAGTTACAGATAATCCATGCAATTGTTTGAAAAATAGAATATCCATGGTAATTTCCATTCAGATATTATTATTTATACGGATTTAAAATCTACTATTATTTCACCTATAAATGATCATGATTATATTATAATGACATATGTTGTTAGTTATTCACCTTTCTGAATTTCTAATGTTAATTTACATTAGATTATGTTGTATGATAATCCTTAACAAGCATATGAGATCACCCATTTATTAGGTTTTATTTTTCTATTAGATTCCTATATGTATATTATTAGGGATATGCAGGGGTAATCTAGGAGAATAGGGATGTTTCCAAATGGAGTTTCTCAATTGTATTTGATTTTATGTTGTAATATATTACATTGGGTTTTTTCATGTTTTGAAATGTTACTAAACAATTTGGTCCACTTGCATGAGATCACATGTACCTAGTACCATGAAATAAAAGTATTGCACCACCAATTAGCGATTGAAGTTAGGTTCATTACAATAAATGTACCCCTGGAATAATCCAAAGATGATTCATGTTTCATACATCTAGAATATCATTGATAGAACACTTCTACAATATAATTATCAAACCCTAATACATAAACAAATTATTCATTCCACACCAATGGTTAGAATAGAATGGGAACTTCCATAATCATGGACTTTTCACTTGGATATAGGCCTTGATATGTACAATACCCATGTTCCTTGTACATGATACACTGAATTATAATTTTAATCAGTTTATGTACTTCATATCCCTCCATTAAAATGTTAATTTGTTTAAAAAAAATGGTACTATATTACCCTATTTTCCACACATATAACATATTCAAATTCATATATTATTTTTTACTTTAGTGATTCTTCCCACGTTTATAAGATATATGATGTTGAATAATAATTCCAAAAAGGTCTTCATAAAACAATATTTTTTCTATTATATTATTTTTTATGAGACACAACTATGCTCGGGTTGATAATAATATTTTCAGATATCTTATTATAGATAATCATAAACATTCATATTATTTATCTCATTTAATTTTTATTCTCAAAATGGTATTAACTACATAATCAACCAAGTCTAGTATTAACATTATTCTTGCAAGTTCAAGCCATTAAAAATAACAGAAAAAAGTAGGTGAGAAATAATAGACAAAGTGAGGAACTGTATAATCATGATAAATCATTGATATTATCTAAAAATATAGACACATTATTTCAATCATGTAAACTATATGAATAACCAAGGTTATCCATGGTCATTATCTATAAAAATGAATCATAATGGATTATATGTAAAATGAGAATTAAACAAATAATATCCCCCCAACAGTGTCTATCCAGGTGTGTTGTTATAATGTTTGGTCCCAAATAGGGAAATTGTACCTTGAGAGTGGGGAGGAGGTATGGATATTATTTCCATACATCTTCCTACCCACACAGAATCATGACCACCTTATCACAATATACACCACATGCGATTTTTAATATTAAGGTTGAGAATATCATTTTCAATTATATCATATGAAAATGAACATAACATTAAAAAACAAACCAAGAACATAAACACAAAAAGTTTTACATGGTTCACCCTTACAGTTCTATATCTGGGGAGCATACTACGATAATGTGATGATGGAACCATATTCAGTAATTCTGACATCCAATAATGTTGTTCATGATAAATCTCCTATATTCCTAGGCTCACAAAAATTACAAGGATTAGGATCATGTTACTACTTTCTTAGAGGTCACAGAATTTGTATTTTTCTCAGGATTACTACCAGTAGAAAGGATCACTGTCTTCTTATTCATCATTTTATCACATCTATATGAAAGGATCCACTTATTAATTATGATCTTTTAGGTCACTTAATTATCACAAATTAACACATCCTCATTAATAGATAGATGCTCCATGAATGTTCCAAATTCAAATAATTGATGAATAAAACATTACCAAACATTTACTGGGAATTCCCTTTTATACACTTATTTTGCGATCCTCACATCATATAAAAAGCTCCATCATTAAAAATTATCAGATATAATTTGTTAAGAACTATTTTTTTTGAAAATCCAATGGCCTTAATGATGAACCTTCCTTTCACAAATATCGCATAGCCTTCATGAAGTACACATCTTTAGGTTTTCTATTCATAGCCTACTCAAAATCTCTTACATTCATGATGCTTAAAATTTTTGGATTCCTATCAAAAAATTCATGAACTTTCACTCTAGAAACACCTTCTCAAACAACCTTATGGAATTTAGAGCCATATGATTATTGTTATGTGTCAATTCATTTTTGAATGGTGTACATGCCTATTTATTGTATGTAAGAACCTGGTTCTTATTTTATGGTATGGATCTTTAATTTTTTATTTATAATTGTGGAAAAGGAATAAAGGAGGTCACATTATATTTCCAAACATTACATGGTTAGAATTAGTGGTTACATGACATGTATTTTCATATACATGTTGTGTAAGGATGATAGAAGTATTTTGAATAAAATGTAAATGAAGTCAGTGAAAGAAGGGAAAAAATCTATATACATGATGTGTATTTCCCATTAAACACCAAGTATTTTAGTTTATTCATTAAAAATCATTCTAGCCTAATTTTCTTTTTCTGGACGCTGGCTTTCTCTGGTTTGGTGAACTAATCAATCAATTATCATTTTTGACTCCCAAATCTATTCCTGAACTCTGATTTGATATCCTTTAGAGGACTTTGATCACAATTGGTAATATATTGATACCTTTTAAGCTATTCATTGTGGTTTTTTCTCTCAAAAAAATTATGGGACCTTGATATATTTACATATTTTTATAAATCAACCTCATTATATATTGAATTAGAAGTTGATGTTTGATAAAGAGAGTCACATGATGACAAGTTAGGTGGTCCTATGCCTTTCACTCAATGGTAAGTAGTTTATATGTGTAATATTGCAGTTGGCGAATGTTTAGGGTGTAGCCTATGATGGAAATTTACCATTTTTTTCCTAATATTCATTATGTCATGGATTAAATTAATTTAAGCATGTCTGATCATGTTTGGTTTGATTAAGGGACACCAAGTGGGTGTGTTTCTCTCAGATGACCTTTGTTTAGCTGTTTGGCATTAGACACCTATGGAAATGCCTATGTTTCCCTTTTTAGTGTTTTTTAAAATTTAATTGATCAATTGAATGTTTCCCACATGATATGAAAATTTCTTAATCCTCTTGATTGTTTAATTCATATCTTTTCTTCTTTTATATAAATAGACCATGTCATTATATTTGTTTATGACCTATATTTTTTAGATTACATTTTTGGCTTGTGATGTGGACTTCCAATGTGAAATTTTAATTATTAAATCCAATAATGGTTAAATTATATTATAAGCTTCTGAGATGATTGTTTCCCACATGTATAGTTTATTTGTTAACCCTATAATAGTGTAATTTAGATGTTTTTTCTGTTTAAATTCTTATATACTAGGCTCATACTAGATTGAAACATGATGAAATGATTATATACTAGGTTTTACCCTTACATATGATTAAATTCAAATATAATAGGATCTTCCCTATTTGAAATATAATGAAATGGTTACACATCGGGCTTGTCCCTCAGAAATATTGAAATAAAATTAATTATGATGTGTCTAGCAATCCAAATCATAAGCTTCGATCAAGTCTTCACATCATCTTGTTAAGATATCTTACTGAGACATCTGTTGTACATATTTTATAAATGGGATTTAAGGGGATAGGTTGGATCGCAAGATATATATAAATAAATTTAATTGAATTTATTATATAATAGGATATGAATGTAAAAGAATGATCGTTCTTGTAGGATTGTTTACTTCATAGTTATTGCTTTCACTATTGTACACTATTATTTCATAAACTCATTGACATACTGGAATAGATCTTGGGTGGTTGCCTACAAGTATTTATTTCTCACACCATATTTGGATCGTTTTTTGGCCCAAACAAAATATATTATAGAAGGTGTCGATAAGGGAATGTTCTATGCTATAGGTACTAGATTGTTGTTAGGTGAAAGAGAGCATCGGACTAAGTTGTGGTATGAGATGCTTCTGAGTATTATATTGTATTTATATACCTCTATATTGTGTCCTATACCTAACTACACTGTATCACATTTTGGCTACTTTCCTAGAACATGTTTCATTCTACATTAACATTTGTATGGATTGATGCCTAATAATTTATATTATTAGACTTATGATATTTATTTGAGATGTATGATGTTTACTAAATCTAATACTGTATTATTTTTTATTCCACTATTTAAAACTCTTCCAATTAGGGTATAGTATTCAATCTATATCACAGTAGGATCTCAAAACTAATCAGTAGCCTCTAGTGTTTGGGGAAAAGTGACTGAGGAAATGTGGGAAATAGGTAAGAGGCATGAGTTGAGTAGCATTATGATAAAAGATGTGGTAATATAATTACCACTGATTCCATGCATCTTTATTTCTATTGTGAGGATCCCTGAATTGCAGTTATCTAGGAAAATTACCCATTTGTAATGTTCAATGTAATCGTGTATCCATTTATCAAAACATTTAGGTTATTTTTCATTATATTTTTAATTGGAGATCCCACCATTATAACATTTAAATCAGCATGAACAAAAATTTGTGGACACCCTTCATTGTATTACTAAATAAACACTCATATTTTCATAAGGAATTTAATGAAATCGAACGTTCACAATTTGTTTGATCCTCAAAATTTTGAACACTAAAAATTTTGGAAACATAATAAAACAACGTCAAATTGTGTACTCAATTTTATATACATTTTCTTCATAATCCATTCAGTTATCATGGAACATTATCATTGTACTCTGTAAAAAAATCTCTACACTCTAATACAATCATTTAAAAACTACATTTCTGCTAAACATAGTTATCCCAAAAATACTACAACGTTTCATTGATGGATTTTTCCCAAAAATCCCCCCATTTTGGTTTTTTGAAAACTTATCAAATTTTGATACCTCATTGATGCTGAATCCTCATTCTAACAATCATTGATTCATGTGATTCAGATAAAAATATATTATTTTATCAACACATACTCAAATCCTATATGATCCATTATTTTTGTGGAAAACATGACAATTATGAAATGTTAATAAATAAATCACATCATTCCAAAACCAATCAAATGATTTAATTAAGAACCTTATATTTTGTGATTTATTTTCATTAATCGACCATTTTTTTGATTATATGATTTAATACCCCCAATCTCTTTATACCGCATAGCAGCTTCTCCATTTTGTTGATTAAGAAATGTTCTCCCCTTTTATATTCACAATTTCTTACCATTTATCAACAAACCCGATGGTTACATCATTATGCTATGAAAAGGGGTAAATAAAACATATCAACACATTAGGGAAAAACACATTATACATATTGGAGAGGGTTCCCACATGCAATCTTTTTCATGTTCCAGGAGATGACTGAACTCCCAGAGCTAATAAATGACTTTCAAATTATTTTTTAGGAAGGATTTTTTCATATTTATTTCAATATAGAGATATGTAATAACATACTCAAATTTCACAAGCCCTTGATCCACCATATCCATGATAATATTATATTTTATATCAATTAAATATTCCTTCGAGTGATGAGATAAATTTTTGTATGATTATAACACTTGAAATAACAATATATATTCTAATTAGAGACAAAACTTCAACTCCCATACCAGAAATCTGATTCTTTGTCTACAATAAGATTGTGAGTGATTGAGTAGAGACAATATATTCAGCTTCTAAAGTGCACAAAAAATGCAATCTTATTTCTTGGTAATCCAAGAAATACATGGACCAGAAACATAGAATGCACAACATGATGCTTATTTTTAATCATCCACTAATCCAGACTGCATCTGAATATCCTAATTACTATGGATGAGATTTTTTATTATACATAAAACTGAAATAAACCATTCCCTTGATATAATTTTGTATTCTATTTTACTATAAGAATGTAGATTTTAGTTCGAAAATATTGATACAGTGCACCTAGGAATGTGAAAAAAACAATATTAGATATTATCACTATTAAATATAATATACATCCAATGGTATGCCTCTATTCTTTGACATTAACCACTTTACCTTCATCATCCTATGACAGTTTCATCCCGATATCTACTTGAGTCATTGTCTCTATGTAACTATTCATTCCAAATCTTATCAAAACCACCATAGAATATTTTTCTGAGAGGTTAATGTTACATTTCATCCTCGTGTCACCTCTAAACCATATAAAAACATCATTTCACCAATCTTTGACATTTTGAACTCAATTTTATTAAATTTGGAAAAGATTCTACACTACTATTCACCTGATCACTAATTACATATTTCAATTACATCTAGCTAGATTCATCAGGTTTCATGTAGATATTGATTTTTATTACTCATTCTAATTTAAATTATCTTCTTATAAATCATACATTTCCACTTCTATTCCCCCCCTGAGATTCTTTCATCATCATTTTATCCCCGAAGGTATTTTTCACAATGAATTTAGTGAGTCATTCATTATTCAACAACAATGACTTTATTTCATTAAACTAAATTTTTATTCTCTTTCTGAAGTATTGTTGATATCGTCTAATAGGTTCTTGGTACCCAAAAGATAGTCATATGATACTGTATTGTTAGTCCAAAATAGATAATACTATAATATATGAATGTTAATCCTTATCCCCCAATAGGGATTCTTGACATAAGGGAACATAAAAATTCATTCTTTCTATACCATTACGATATTTTATAATTTATCATTTATGTACATAGAGATTATTGTGTTTCTCCTGCTTGGTCCATATGGTCATGGAATCTAATTATGAGATTGTATGATCCCCCAATAATATAAAAATCATCATGTTATTAGGATCACTATTTATGCCCTCAAACATTATTCTTCTCCTGTATCAATTCTCCACATGTAACTATATGTTTTATAATCATATTAATCTTAAAAACATTACTAGTTGTATATACATTCAATGATATTTTCATCATGTGAATTTACTATGTAGAAATGAGACATCATAAAACTATTATTCCTAATATGTTAGAACATGATGTAAGAATCAATAGATAATGATAATAACTAAAACATGGTCCGTTGAACTCAATTTCATACATATGTCTCATGAAACCATTGACCATTAAATATGTTCATGGAATTATTCTAGATTTCTTCTTCATCATTATTGCCTAATATGAATTAGTAGGCATTCTTGATAACATCAAATCACTACTATTCATATTTTGATGATATGTCTCCTTGGATCATATCTCCTCATCAACCTAATACAATTTAACATCAGTTAATAATATATAAACACATTTAGATATGGAAACATTTGGAATCCACATAGAGAGTAATTTTTTTATCCTGATAGATAAAACCTTTGATACTTTCTTGTTAACCACTCTTATATTTTTGTGCATGTAACAACATCCAATTCAACATCAATTATTCCGGCCATATAAATAAACATTTATTAACAAAAAACTTATTATTTTTCTGATATTTAGATTTTATTGGCTTGGCCTTTTCACAATTTTTATTTTAAACCCCTTTATAAAAATTATATTCATGATTCTCCCAACATATTTTATTTTTCCTGACTCTTTATTTAAAGAGGAATATACTCATTGAGCTTATTCTCTTGATTCTTCCACTATGGGAGAGAACTCTCTGTTTGCATTGCTTATCACCTTGTTCTATGTCATGAATCTATTTAATTTTAATTTTTTAATATTCTTTTAGTTTTCTGAGTCCTTCAACCCTTTCCCGATGGGGACGAGTCTTCCACTAGATTTACATTCATCTAAATCATAAATAGACATTCCCCTCCCTTTTTCTACTAAAATTGTTCAAATTCATTCCAATAGTGTTTTTGTGATTGTAACAGAAGAGGTGATTGAAACACCTTTTTATGATATCCTTTCAATTCCCATAAGGATTTAAACATATTTTTTGTTGTATGATATTGTTTTTCAGTACATGTTTTTTTATTATACATTTCTTGTGCTGCAGATCACCTTTTGGGTTCTTTTTTCATTCCCTTAATTCTACATTCTATAACGTCTATCCAAATGCACATGATCATTATATATAAACAATATTCCATTAATGTTATTCCTCTTTTAATGATATCTTGGTAGATATGTTGATGTAATTATAATTCTTCTTTTTAAATTGATCCCCTCAGTATCTTGACACATACTCATGGATTTTCCCAATCGTCCACAATTGTAATAATTCATGGACATTATATAATGAGAGAATTATTTTTAGGAATTCACAATATTATTCTTCTATTATTTATATTTATAAATATTTATATCTCCAAAGATTGAAATATATTCCAATTCCTCAAAACAAAATCATGATTTATGATCATTCATTCCATAGAAATCGAATATTCATTCATTAAATCCTTTATAAAAAACTAGGTTTGCTTCCTATATTAGTAAATTTTTAACCATTATTTGAACTACATGGTTCTCTCCTCCTTTTATGAATGGGAGGGGGCTCATCATATCCATCACCGATTTTTCCAAAACAAGGTGGTCTTTGGGATGAGAAAATCTATTCATATTTTTGTTTATAGTATTATATATTCTGTTAATTTCATTTTCACTAGACGAAAGATAATAAAATAGAATTTTAAAATAATCCTTAAATATGGGATTTCCTAAGGAATTATATTTCACACATGTTCCTTAACTAACTCTAGATCTTCTCCACAATGTTGAATATTTTTTCTCAAGAGTCGTGCTTAGCACTATGTTCTCTTATGACTACCTTCCCCCTAGATATCTCAAATTCTAATTCTTGGTTTATATTATATATAATTTTATCTTGCTCATTTATTTTAGAATTTTATGTGAAATAGATTCATTATATCATTCATTATCTTTTTATAGCCTTTGGTTCTTCTGAACAAGTCTAGAATACTATGTAGCAAGATCATCATTTCTGGCTTCCAGATAATGAATTTTATCTGATTCCAAAATCATTACCTTTAAAAAAAATTCCGTTTTCAACCATTTTTGACATGTTTTGTAGATCTTCACCTGCGAAACAATTATTCTCCCTATGATTAGTGTCCACATCAATAACAATTTTTTTAAATCTCTGGTATTATTGTCCTTGATATACTACACTTGGAATAAGATATCCTATGATTTACTTTCTTCATCAAATTATTGATCAAATTATTTTTTAATGGAAGACATCTAATTTCTTCTTTCTTGTAATTTCATTTTCATCATTTCTTCTAGTGTCGCATGGAATATCGGGTTCTTCTACCAGATCTAATGCATTATTAAATGGGTAACCACTTTGGTTATTTCATTCATCAAAACCATTCTTTAGTATATAGTTTGTTTTATTCAACTGAATAACACTCATACCATTAAAACATAGACACAGATAAATACAAATATATTTTTACTTATTCATTGATATTCTACCATTTTTTATGGAGCTCCATAATGATAGAAAATTTAAACATTAATTTCAACTATCAACTGAATGAAGTCAGAGAATATATAGCAGAGAAAATAATTTGACCCTATGATAGAAATATTTATTTTTAAAAAGGCACCTAGGTAACCAGAGAGGGGTGGTTAATTAATGCATGGATTTTATTTAATAACATATTCTTAACCAATTATATATTGACCTATTTTTTTACAAAGATTACTTATTTTTATCTCTAATTTCAATGTTTTTCATATCCTTTCTAATTTTATCTGATGATAATGCACTGAAACTAAAGAAGTAAAGCAATTATAAGAACACTGATATTTTTATTTGGTTCACCCTCATTAGGATAAATCAAAGGAGTATAAAATGATAATGTGATCATTTTAACAAATTCTATAAGGCTCACTGCCAACAATGTTGTTCGAGCTAGATCAATTCATTTTCTAGGATGAATGCCTTTACAAGGTATATGTCTAGCTTACTACTTTCAAAATTTCCACTACATTTTTCTCTTTTATTAGAATACTACCCATGGAAAGAACCATTTTCCTCCTCTAAATTTCTTCTCTAATCTGGGATGAAAACAACAAACATTTTATGGACTTGTAGGTCCCATAATTATCCCTACTAATAGATATCGTGAAGAACCCTATTTCTCAATGATCCAATATCCTTCAAAAATATCTATCCATTAATGAATCCCACATTGACAAGATGAGACACACAACATTCTATCATCATTTTATAGCCCACACAATGTTACCATACATTAAAAATTCTTGAATCATTTAGTTCGATGACATATCCTTCACAAACATTATCTCTAGAAATACTTCAGCAAACCGCATTCCAAAATCCAGAGCATCATGATTTTTATTAAGTCTTGTTACATTAATGAGGGGTATAGTGGCATATATATAAGAATTTATATGACCCGAATGGCCCGAATGCCTTCTTTTTTTATTTCTTATTATGGATAATCCCCCTTTTAAGTGTTCAAGGGGAACCCATACATGACCCGTAGGCCCAATGAACAAGGCCCGTCAAACCTGAAATACATGACCCGAAGTCCTAGAGGCATACCATGACCAATACATGACCTGTTGGCCCAACCCACTTGAACTGACCCTCCTTAAGATTTCTGTGTCATTGATCACCATGCTCCCCATCTTACATTGGTAATCGACAAGCATTTCCCTATACAAAGATACACGATGCCTGGTCTCGTTGGTGGCTGTCATACCCTCTCATTCTTCCAATATGGTTAGCTCTACATCTGGGGGCTGCTACGCCTTTTGCCCTAATCTTATTCTGAGGCATCTTTTGTGTGAACTAGGCTACTACATGGTCTATGTGACCTGAAGGCCCTGTGGCCCGAAGGCCTTTGATGACCCGAAACCCCTAGAGACTCGTAGGCCCAAACCGGTGGCCCAAAGGCCAAAATCGGGTGAATAGTTCCTATTGCTACAGTGTAGAATAGTAACTTCTATAGTGAATGAAACAGTACTGCTATAGTACCTAGAAATTCACCTCCACCCGGTTTTGAAATAGGGTCTCTTGGATGACAAGCAGGATCCATTACTAGTCAGGTACGGACTCATTGGCGTATAAGAATTTATATGGATTCTATAATCATGCACTTATGTTATCACCATTTTTGTGATGCTCAGTTATTTTTTCTATGATTGTCCCTTTCTCATGATACTCCCAGAAAATTCACCACTCGTGATGCTAGTCATAATTGTGGAGATTTATGTCAAATCCATTGAATATTTTATTATTCTGGTGATAATCATAGATATAACTAATAGAACTATCACACCTTCCCAAACAATCATTCACAAACTCCATTCCTTATGAAATTCTTTCATCTTCCATATTTTCATATGTCCTTCAAGGAAATATTATTTTTTTGATTCTATTAATCATCCAAATATTTGACATCAATTTTTTTTAAACAATGGGAAATGATGTCACCTTTTGTTTTCAATTTTTTGTACCACTTCCAAGGAATCCATTGCTTTGTACTAGATCATTACGAACATTCCATGTAACTAATCTCTCTGGACTCAAAAAATATACCATGGAAACCAAATTTTTTAACAAATCAAAATCGACAAAAAATAATAATGAAATATTACCATGAGGGATTTTTCAAGCAATTAGTAAGGTTAATTAAGCATTGATTATGATTGATTTAATATCCAATACATCCCTATTTCATTCCACACCCCTAGCTGCATCGTTTCCACATTTTCACTCACATGTCAGTATCTAGAGAGGGATATATTTTCTTAGATGACAACCAATATTTTATTACCATAGATTATGATGTTCTCTAATACAAAGACTAACCCAAAGGATTATCACTAAATATTTTTCATAATATTTTTCAACATTAAAAAATATTTCTGTAATACAATATATGGTACACCAAACATTAAATACATAAAAATAATAGATTATTTTATGATTATTCATTGAATATAATTCGTTTTCATACCATAATCCTAAAGGTTCATTGATATTGTAAATTGAACCTGACTTCTCAAACATTGTTATTATATTTTATTAAATGAATATTCATTACATTAAAAAATGTTTTGGAATATTTAGAATTTCATGACCTTTTAGTCGTGGAATAAAATCTTATTAATTCTTAAAAGATCATCACCGTATGCGATAGAGATCCTCCCCACTATTAATCCAACATAATATATTAATTTATATCCAAGATAAAGGATACATATGAAATTATAAGCTCATATTCTCAATATGGGTAAATAATGGATATATATATGAATTACTATAGCATAAGTGTATGAGAACATGATCATAACATTTGAAAAACATCCCTATAAATTAATGATCATATTCTCTTCAACGTCTCAGACCAACTAACCGATAAACCAGTACTTTTATTAGTTTTCACATTTCCCCAATTGCACCTACCCATACACTTTAGGATAAAAAAAAGTTAGTGTCTAGTGGTGGTATGATATATTATTATTTACACTTTAGTAGTCTGTGTGAATTGTTTTTCTAACAGTTAGTGCATGGTTAGGGAAAAATGCACATGATAACTGTAAATGGTAGGGTACCAAAGCAATGAGAGCCATATGGTTACTGCATGGTTTTTCCAACAGTGCATCCAAACATTGTGTCACAACCGGTCCTCGGGGCCCATGTCATGACTACCCCAAGCCCGCCTTCAATAGGCTAGGGTCATGCGACTAGCACCAAAGGCGAAAATCCTGACAAAAAAGGAAGGCATTGCCTTTATATAGTAAACAAACACAATAGAGTACACAATAGTTGTAATCACTAAGTAATACTGAATACAAAAGTATGTTATGAAAAGTAAATGGTCCATTATTCAAACAAAACTATAATGTACAGTACAAATGAAAAGATAGTACAACATCAGTAAAGTAAAATAGCAAACACTGAGTTGTCCTCTGGGAATCCCAACTGAAGGGTGGGTACAGATGGCTTCCTTAGCACCATGGGTCTGGCCGTCCTCTTAGTGTACGTCTCGCCATGTGGTCCACCTTCGGGTACCGTCCAACTCCAAAATCCCCCACCTCGATCATTGTTTTCCATCGTCTGCATCCAACATAACAAAGTGCGGGCATTACCCGTGTAGGGGTGAGTGTAACAATACTCAGTAGGGACCCCGACACCCCCAAAGGTCTCTGAGAACCCACGAAGGATAAAACACAAAGTAAATGTACAATCACGAATTATAAACCAACTCTACATAGGTATATGCCCACACATATAACTAAGTCATCAATCCTAGTTCGACTCCAACTCTCGAGCCCAATCACAACCTAGTGCACACGAGAAGTATAGTCAATCACATCAATGACAATGATTGAATGTTAAGACTGAGCTCACATAGGTATATATCTTTAGTATAGAGATAGAGATGATTAGATGTAGTCACTGAATCATCGTTGTTGTCGAACCTATGGAGGATTCTAGTACAGTTGCCATTGCTGCTGAACCCACAGATGATTCCAGTACAACTGTCGTCACTTCCCAACCCACTAAGGATTCTGGTAGAGTTGTCATATCTGCCGAACCAACGGAGGATTCTAGTATAGTTTTCATCACTGCTGAACCCACAGAGGATTCCAGTATAGTTGTCATCACTGCCGAGCCCCTGGAGGATTGCTGTACAGTTTTCATCGCTACCGAACCCACGGAGGATTCCAGTACAGTTTTCATCATTGTCGAACCCACGGAGGATTCGAGTACAATTTCTGTCACTGCCGAACCCACAGACGATTCCTGTAAAGTTTTTGTCACTACCAAACCCACGGAGGATTCCAGTAATGTTTTCATCGCGGCCAAACGAAGGGAAGATTCTAGTACAGTTCTCGTCACTACCGAACCCACGGAGGATTCCAGTACAGTTGTCGTCGCTACCACAGCCAGCTCTAGGGTTCCCGCACACAACACACTCGATTCTGGGAGGGTCCACTCCTTGATCCAATGGGTCGATAAATCAACTATCACGAAGTCCAGAGTTGATGTATCTTTAAGTTATGTCTCTTCAATAGGAACCCAACGTGATACATAGCGCCTCAATCGAATGCCCGGTCTGAGATATATTTTCTTTTCCGTTCTAGGGGCACAGTTGAAATTACCCTTGTTCCAAACCCGGCCATTTTTTATAGTCGTCCAAAACTCACTTATAGTATCGAAAAAGGAATGTCTCTTCACGAGGATCACAGTGTCATAGATGACATGTCTATCGGATGCGCGATCTTTATGTTAATCACGCTTAAGTGTAACGGGCATGGCCCGTCAAGCCTAGTGGGCTGGCGGGTCTGCCCAACCTGGTTCGGCGGGTCTGACCCGACAGAGGGTCGGAACATCACGGTGAAGTTCATGGCCTAGCCCAGTGAGGCACGGGCTTGCCCAGCCTCGCATGGCGTGTCCGGACCTGGGGGACCGCAGCTTTTCCCGGGTGGCCGAGCGACGCGGGGGGGGGGGGGGGGGGGGGGGGGGGGGTTGGCCCCACGCTCTTCCGAACCGGCAGTGCCAAGCGACGCCCCCTTCCAATCTGGTCGGCTGAAGCCGGCCGGTCTTCCTGGCATGAGCGGCCCGCATGGACGGGCCACGGTCTCCCTGGGCGGCACCCTGGGTGTCACTGCCTTCATCTGCCCTACCGGCCGATGAGCCGGACGGTTTTCCTGCCAAAGTGGCTCGCAGACTGCGTGTCGTGGTCCTCTGCAACGCAGCAGCCTTTGTGGCACCACAGTCTCTTCGGTCCGGCCGACTATGGCTGGCCGGTTCTTCCTTGGTCGAGTGGCCCGTGGTTGCGGGCCGCGGTCCTTACGCACATGGCCAGCCCACGGCCACTGCCTTTGCTCGTCGCCACCTTTCTATCATGGTCTCCATCAAAAACAAAAGTGACTACAGAGGGTTGTCGGGCCGTGTGCATTCGGCCCGTGCCCTCCGCGTTAGGTTGTAGTAGATGGCCGAATAAAAACTATGATTTTCAATGATGAAACGGGTACAAAATAATCACTTCTAATTGAACAAACCCCTACCTCGAAATAAGGTTCACAGTAGTCGGGCATCATGGAAGATTGTGTTGCGGGGAGACGGCATTAACTCGTTGACGTCAAGGAAGAATGTGCCAAGGATGGCCTGTCATCGACATTCCTTGTGGGTGGATCCTTATCCTTTTTCTTGGCCACAGATCGAAGGAGACAATCGTTTTTTTCAGCGGTTCTTCGATGGAAGGACAGTGTTCTTCAACAAAAGAGGAACTCTCCTCTTCAATTTCTTAAGAGCTCTCCCCATAATCCACTCAACACCACTAGTACCCAAAATAAAAGAATATGTAAGGATATTATTTTTTAAAAACATGTAATTTAAAATTCAAACCACTTTAATTAATTAATTGTAGTTCAATTCATTAATTAGATGTGTTGTCATAGAATTTAAGGGAGAGGGGAAGGTAGAGAGATCACAATAAATTAGGGGGAGTTTTCAAAAATTAATGAAGGGGAGTGTTAATGGGGGGGGGGGGGGTTTAAGGGGAGTTATGGGGAGAGGGTTTAAGGGGAGTTATGGGGAGATGAAAGGTTTAGGGAATGTGTGGGTCCCACCACACTAAATCCTCTCATGGGAGGTTATGTGGGCGTGGGCCCCACTTCTAACTCCCCTTTGGAGGAAATAACTAACAGATATAAAATAAAATTGTGTTCCACAATTTTATTTATTTTATTCTAAATCTCCAAAATTAATATTCAACCCACATAAAAGGAAACTATGGTAAAGGTCACCTTAAGCGAATAATGGCGCAATGAGTTCATCCGTGCCCTTATATTTCAATTTCAAGCATTGGTTCGAAAGATAGAAAAACCTGCTCGTATGTTCACTAAATGTACCCAAACAAAACTTCCTAAATTAATTCCGGGCACACCTGGCCTTGGAATCAAGTGCCAATAGAAACCGCAGACCTATAAAATTCCAATGTATTTAAGGGAAAAATTCCTTGAAATTTACGAGTTTTTATATTACTCCCACCTCAGGGCTTTACGTCCCCATGAAGCTACAACACACACTATGGAAAAAAATGAGGGTACTGCACATGTATCTGAGCCTCCCGCTCCCAAGTTCTCTCCTGGAGGTTTCCATGCTGCCAGCGAATGCGCACCAGAGGAATCGACCGCCATCATAGGACCTGATCATTTCGATCCTCGATCTCCATAGGGGCCTCCGTAAATGTTTCCCCATCATCGATGTCCAGCTTCCCGTGATTGATGATCTGGGATGGGTCATGCATGTATCTCCTCAGCTGAGATACGTGGTAGACGTCGTGCACCCGGTTCAACTGAGGTGGAAGGGCCAGGTGGTAAGCCACCACGCCCACTCTACTTAGGACCTGGAAAGGCCAGATGAAGCGTGGAGAAAACTTGCCTCCCCGACCAAATCTCTATAGACCTCGTCGAGGTGTGACCCATAAGAAAACATGGTCGCCATCCTCAAACTCCAATGGTCTCCGTCTCCTATCAGCATAGGACTTCTTTCTACTCTGTGCAGTCTTCATCTGATCCTGGATGATTTGCACGTTCTCTATCGTAGCATGAACCATATCTAGTCCTATAAGTTCTGAATCCCCAAGGTCTGTGTCGCACATAGGTGATCTGCAAGGTCGTCCATATAGTGCCTCATATGGTGACATAAATATGCTGGAATGGAAGATGTTGTTGTACGCAAATTCATCCAAGGTTAAATGATCCTCCCAAATGCGACCAAAGTCGAGGACACATGCATAGAGCATGTCTTCAAGAGTCTAAATGGTTCTCTCAGTCTGGTCGTCTGTCTGAGGATGGAAGGTGATGCTTAGATGTAGCTGCATCCCAAATGCCTCCTACAACGACTTCCATAACCGGGAAGTGAAACGTGCATCACGATCTGAAACGATAGACTATGACACACCATGAAGGCGTACGATCTCCTAAACGTAGAGGCGTCCCAAACTCTATACGGAGCCCTGGTCTCTGATAAGTAAGATGTGGCCCGACTTGGTGAGTCGGTCTACGATCACCCAGATAGAGGCATGTCCACTAAATGTACATGGAAGCCTTATCATGAAATCTATGGATATCCCATCCCACTTCCACTCTGGGACCTCTAAGGGATGTACTAATCCTGGAGGTACCCGATGCTCCTCCTTCACTTACAGACAAGTGGGGCATCCTGAAATGAACTCTGCTACAACCTTCTTCATACCTGGACACCAGTGTTGTCGTCTGAGTTACTAATACTTCTTCACCACTCCTAGATGTACCGGTAGATGGGATGTGTGAAACTCGCTCAGCACTTCCTCATGTAGTGAAATAGGTACCATGGTTTAGCCCCTGAAGCGGATGACGCACTCCCCTTCATCATAAAATCCATCAGGTGCCCGCCCTGAGGATATCTGAGTATTTCACATCTCATAGTCAACATCCTAAAGCTATTCCTCCCTGACATGCTAATGAAGTAGAGGAGTGACTATGAGATACTAAAGAAAGGCTACACCATCAATATCCACAATGTATATCTGCAACGCGACTAGCTACTTTGTCGCCTCTCCTAGCAGATGAATGCCCAATCTCCTACTGAGAGAATCTGCTACAACGTTCCCCTTCCCAGGAGTGTTGACTTTCTCAAAGTCGTAGTCCTGGAAGAAATCGAGACATCACCGCAGTCTCAGGTATAGGTCCTTCTACGAGAAGACACACCTGAGACTTTTAGATTAGAGTAAACCGTAAACTGTTTTCTCAACAAACCATTGGTGTGATTAGCCATTTGTAAAGTACTCAATGACAACCTTTTCCGCTTACATCCTACAAGAGCTGCTAAGATTTCTCCTTTTCCAAAATGAGAAATCCAGTCTCATCCCCTTGATGAACCATGATATTTCCCTAATACAGTCAATCCTGACCTGAACGATACTATTTCATGCCATGGACTTCATTGTAAGGCCTCGACGCCACAACCAAGAGATCCAACTGTTACTCTCACATCTAAGGGTTTTGTCACACTATCAGCTGTAGTGTGTGGTCACTGGGTCTCCTATAGTATGAATCTTGTATATGAAGGTCAATTCAACAGTTTGAATCAGAACCTCTTAGTATCAACCATACGAAATGGTAGGGAAGCAAACATCACATGGAAAAGTGTCCTTCACTACTGCAGCTCATATTATATAGACAAAAAACAACAAAGAACAACGAAAACAACAAATCTAGATTCCTCATGAACAAAGGCCTCTATGCCTGGAGCTAGTTTTTCTCTTTTCCACCTATTACCAGAGCTCGAGGAGAACCGTCTAAGGGTGGTGGTAGTACTAGTTCTCAGTGACTCTGATCACCGTCTGCTGAAGGACATGATCCATTGCCTTGTCCACCGCTTGACTGTTTCTCTAGATCCAACTGTTGCCTCTATCTTGGTGGCGCATCCAATGCCTTCTGATCAACTATGCGGGGAGTCGGACATTCATGTGCTATGTGACCTCATTCCCTGCAGAAAAAACAAACCCTCCTTTGTTCTAAGCTCCCTTGGCCTCAGGTGCCCCACAACCTAAATTCCACCTCTTGGGGTCATCTAACTTTTGATCTAACCAACTTGTGCCCCCCATGTCATCTACCTACTTCCTGTTGCTGATGTCTCCACTACTATTGGAAATCCCCATGGAAAGAGTAGGAGCTCCTGACCATGAAAAGAGCGTAGAGTCACTGGTACGAACTCTACCCTGAAAAGACCCTCAATGCCACCCTAGGTGAGAATCACCTAATCGTAAAACTGGAGAATTAGGTTCCACCACCTCTCAGCTGCCACATGAAAGTGACTAACAGTTAGGTACACCATTAAGTCAGCGGGTGTCCCAAATGTGTGGAAAACTCATGCTACAACCTCTAGCCAGCACCAGACCATCTGAAAATATGTCTCACCTCGAAACCTTAGAGGCCTCTGTCACTGGAACTCATGCAACACAATCAGGTGGTGTGCACTCTCTGCTACTAAGGCTTATGGTATTGGTGGCCCAGTGGGTAGTGGTACCACTGGTACCTCTTCTATGATGGGACTCTACACCGAGGCCTCGTCACTCGGTGGGCTACCATCTCGCACGCGACTCGAAAACTTAGTCGGCTACCATTGTGGGGTTATCCTGAAAAGAAACAGTTCTTCCACGGTCAAAACAGTATTCCTGGCGATCTGACTCAATGTAATCACAAATTGAACTTTTGAAACACACATGAAATTAGTGTTTTCGTGCACTGAGTTGGAAAGCAGGGGTCAGGGTCCTGGTGTATAGATACGTCATCAGGCGCACCAACATTGGACTCCCTAGACTAAAACACACACTCAATACTCTTAAAACGATTTCTTCACAGAAAGGAATGATCAGAGTCATGAGTAATGCGGTATAAATAACTCCTATGATACCAATTTGTCATGACCATTCCTCGGGGCTTGTGCCATGACTACCCCAAGCCTTCCTTCCATAGGCATGGGGCTGGAGACTAGCACCAAAGGCATAAATCCCGATAAAAAGGGAAGTCATTGCCTTTATATAGTAAACAAACACAATAGAGTAGGTAACAGATGAAATCACTAATTAATATAGAATACAAAAGTATGTGATTAAAAGTAAATGGGAAATTATAGAAACCCAACTATAAATTACAGTAAATCTGAAAATCTAAAACAACTATAGTAATGTAAAACAACAACCACTGAGTCATCTTCCAGGAATCCCACTGAAGAGTGGGTATTGATGGTTTCCACAGCACCTCGGGTCTAGTCTTCCTCTCCGTGTACGTCTCGCCAAGTGGTCCACCTCCGGGTATCGTCCAACTCCACAAGCCTCCACCTCGATCCGTGATATCTCTCATCTTCATCCAACACAACATAGTGCGGGCATAGCCCGTGCAGGGGTGAGTATAACAATACTTAGTAGGGACCTCGAGACCCATGAAGGTCTCCCAGAACCCATGAAGGATAACCCACAAAGGAATGGTATAATCACGAAGTATCAACCAACTCTAATTAGGAATATTACCATTCATATACATAAGTCATCAATCCCAGTTCGGCTCCAACTCTTAAGCCCAATCACAATCTAGTACACACAGAATGTATAGTCAATTACATCGATGATAATGACTGAAAGTCAAGACTCAGCTCACACAGTTATACATTATTTGAATAGAGATAGATATGATCATCTGTATTCACTGATTCATCATTCCTATCAAAACTATAGAGGATTATATTGTAGTTGTCGTCGCTGCCAAACCCAGAGAAGATTTCAGTATTGTTGTCGTCGCTGCCGAACCCATGGAGGATTCCAGTATAGTTTTCCTTGCTGCCAACCCCATTGAGGATTCCAGTACAGTTGTCGTCGCTGCCAAACCCATGGAGGACTCTAGTACAATTGTCGTTTCTACCGAATCCACGGAGGATTATATTACAATTGTCATCTCTGCCGAACCCATGGAGGATTCGAGTAGAGTTTACATCGATGCCAAACCCATGGAGGATTCCAGTACATTTATCTTCACTGCCAAACCCATGGAGGATTCTTGTATAGTTGTCGTCACTTCCGGACCCACGGAGGATTCCAGTATTGTTTTTGTTGTTGCCACAGCCAGCTCTAGGGTTCCCACACACAATATGCTCGATTTCGGGAGGGTCCGCTCCTCGAGCAAATGGTTCGACACATCAACTATCATGAATTCAAGATCTGATGTATCCTGACATTCCATCTCATCAATCCAAACCAAAGGCAATGGACGACGCGTCAATCAGACGCCCGATCTGGGAGATATTGGTTTTTCCGTTCCAGGGGCCCGGTTGGAATTACGCTCATTCAAAACCTGGATGTTTCCCAATGTCATCCAAAACTCACTTAGAGTATCGCAAAAGGACTGTCTCGTCACGAGGATCCAAGTTTCGTAGATGATGTATCAATCGGATGCAGAGTCTATATGTTAATCGCAGTTAAGCGTAATGGGCCCGACCTGTAAAGCCTAGTGGGATGGCGGGGTAGCCCGACCGGGTTTGGTGGGTTCGTCCTAGTAGAGGGTCAGAACAGCTCGGTGAAGTTCATGGCCCGGCCTAGCCTAGCACGACCCGGCATGGCCCGACACTGCGCGGCCCGGCCCGGAATGGCGCGGCCCGACCCGGCACGGTGTGGCCCGGCCCGGCTGAGCACTGCAGGGGGTGCAGCCCCACGGTCTCCCGAAACGGCGGCGCTACCCATCTGATCCGGCCGGTCTTCATTGTGCGAGCGGCCCGCATGGGCGGGCTGTGGTCTCCCTACTCGGCATAACGGGTGATGTGGGCTTCTTCTGCCTGGCCGGCCGACGAGCCGGTTGGTTCACCCGCCGAAGTGGCCCGCGGGGCTTGGGCCGTGGTCCTCTGCAGTACGGAACCCCTTGTGGTGCCGCTCTCTTTTCGGTTCGGCCGGCTATGGCCGGCTGGTTCTTCCTTGTCCGAGCAGCCCACGGTTGCGGGTCCGGTCCTTCCGCACACGGCCGACATGCGGCCACCGCCTTCGCTCATCGCCACCTTTCTATCATGGTCTCCATCACAAACAAAAAATACTACTGACGGTTGTCGGGCCGTGTGCATTCGGCTCGCGCCCTCCACGTCAGGTGGTAGCAGTTGGCTGAATGCAAATTATGATTTTCAACGAAGATCGAAGGAGACGATCACCGTTTTTCAGTGTTTCATTGATGGAAGGACGGTGCTCTTCAACAAAAGAGGAACTCTCCTCTTCAATTTCTCAAGAGTTCTCCTAAATATCCTCTCAACACAACAAGTGCCCAAATTAAAATAATAGCTAAGGATATTATTTTATTAACAAATGTAAATCAAAATTCGAACCACTTTAATTAAATAATTGTAGTTCAATTCATTAATTAGATGTGTTGTCATTGAATTTAAGGGAGAGGGGAAGGTGGATATATCACAATAAATTAGGGGGAGTTGTCAAAAATTAATGAAAGGGAGTGTTAATGTGGGGGTTTAAGGGGAGTTATGGGGAGATGATAGGTTTAGGGCACATGTGGGTCCCACCACACTAAATCCTCTCATGGGAGGATAAGTGGGTGTGGGCCCACTCTCTAACTCACCTTGGGAGGAAATAACTACCAGATATAAAATAATATTGTGATCCACAATTTTATTTATTTTATTCTAAATCCCCAAAATTAACTTTCAACCCACATAAAACGCAAGTACGGTAAAGGTCCCCATAAGAAAATATCGGTGTTGCGAGTTCATCGGTGCCCTCGGATTTCAATTCTGAGCACTGGATCAAAATATAGAAAAACTTGCTCGTACCTTCATTGAACATTACTGAACAAAACTTCCAAATTTTAATTCTGGTCACATCGGGCCTCAGAATCAAGTGCCGTTAAAAACGATAGAGTGGTAAAATTCCAACGTATTTAAGAAGAAAATTTTCCTTGAAATTTATAGGTCTTTACACTATCTGACCTCATTTTTTGATAAGAAAAATGTTTTTACCTTATTGATCTTTTTATCAACTTTTTTACTTCCCCTATTAATAATTTCTAGTTATCTCATCCTCCCTCCATGCATGGAAATATGCTCCCTATCGACCTAGGAATTAAGACAAATCTCTCATTTCTCCTCGGTTCCACTCACCATCAAATGAAAAATAAATATCATTGTATGGTCTATCATTACATCCCTTTTTTATTGAGTTTATTCCATCAACTTTTAAAAAAAATTGGGGTGACACTTTTTTCCCAAATTATAAGGCGGATATTAGTTTCATCAATTTCTCTTGAACCATACCAAATAAAGAATCAATATTTGATGAGAAGGTCATAAAAAATGAGTTAGGTGTAATATTTATTTTCTCTTATTTTTTTTCTCATTTATAAAAAAATCACATATTCCACACTACATAATAATCTAGTATCACATCAAAATAGTAACTTTTATTGAAATAAATTTCATAGAGTGCCCTGTGTTGTGTTTAAACACCCTTGGTAAGGTAGATTGTAATGATATCCTCCAGAACCAGCACTATTGGTTGGGTATATATAGAAACACATTCTATTTTTTATCTTCCATTGTTTGAGACACCACTTTTGGTGTGCTTTAATTCATAAAATAATTAGTGATAGTTGTTTTTAAAAAAAATCATGTTGCTAAATTCTTGAATCCTTGTTATAAAGATGATTTCTTTAAATGTCTTGTTTAATGGAAAAGTCATGTTTTATAATAAAACCCATATGTTAAGGATTACTATATTATAAATCAAAATGCTATGTGTATGGGTTCATTTTGTTTAATGGTGACATCATTAGTATATGCACATTGTTGTTTAGTTATTTAAATGATTAATGGGATTTTCCCTCTCTATTAATATGCCTAACATGTAGTCCGGATTTCACATATGCATAACCACATACATTAACCAAGTATAACATAAGGCATGTCTATATATATCATGTATTTAGTATTTAAATAATATGTGTATTGAAAGAACTACATAGGAATCAAAAGACACATTGATTTAACTTTATGGAATGATGGGGATAAGAATCAGAGTGAATGTGGCTTCATATGCTCAGGGATATAACTAATATATCTTAGACAGCCTCACCGTGTATGTTTCGTAAAACCATATGAGTGATCTTGGTTCCCTGGGTAGCACCCATGGATAAGATCAGTTAATAAATTGGTTACACTCGGCCATGAGAGATACACAGACCCCCTTTTCGATTTACCAGTTAAATGCATAGAGGGTATTTTTTACTCAAGTAAGGAGTGACACATGTGATTCATTTTAAGTATTTTATTGGATAGAGTCCATCCATCTTTAATAAAATTCTAATCATCTTCTGTGAAACTTGCTTTCCTTTTTATGATTCACCTTGGATAGGAACCAAATACTATTTAAAAGAATCTTATGTAAGCCTCCTTATAAAAAATGAATGATGATATGTAATTATATAAAAATTGTGTGACTTCCAATAAAAAAAATATGCATATGTTTAGTCATTTTATGTATTTTATTATTATTTCCCATTATTATTTTATGTTTATATACACACTGGTTACCTATGTGTCCAAGCATAAAACATAGGCTAAAGGATGTATAATCATATGGGTGTCATGGAGGGAATAGAGGTCGACCTATTCCTTTATTAGTTTTTCATTGTTAATTTATTTTAATGTACATGAACACGACTTCTTTTATATGAAAAAACTGGATTATGGTTTAAACAAAGTTGGTAGTGGCCTACTAAGTATATCTCACTCCCAACTCAAGCCAACATTGCACTATAGTACCCAATCCGATCATCTTATTTATAGGTCCTAGATATTTTTCCTTTATTGTGAATTTTATCTCGGAATTAGGATAATGAGACTAATATATTACATAGGATTATAAAGGAGATCTCCCACATGGAACTTTTTTCTTTTCTTCATTCATGTATCATGTTATATTATCCTCTGTATTTTTCTTACATTACTGGATAACATAACATAGACATGTAGGAATGGTTGTATTTAGTGTTTCCCAATCATTCTTATTTAGTTGCTAAATTTATTCTTCTACATCATAGACTTAGTTATTTATAATTTTTCCATTGAGGATGTTTTTACATCGATTACACCAATTTTATACTCTAATCATGATGGTATACAATCTCTATCATAACACTATTAGATCATAACTTCTAGTAGACAAACCTTGTCATATAGGGAGGGAAATTTGAGTCCATTTTGTGACCATTCTGGCTACCAGTTTTCTGTTCAGGTTAGATATTACATTTCAATCATGATTAATGGCTTCAAGATTTTCAGTTCATAAGACATAAATCTTATTCAAATGTAAGAACATGATCCATGAGAGAATAATGTAGGTATAATTCATTGAATTGTGGTATACACATATTAATTGAGATTATTATATCAAGGCTATCTTCTAAGAAAATCATAACATGTTATGAATTATAAAATCATTCTTGTACCTACTTCATGTTTTGGATAACCTATCTTGTAGAATATTATTTTTGGATTTAGATGAAATTCTATTTACACTATTATTTCATGACTGTGATGTCCTCCCAGGTACCATAATATTTTGATATTAATGTAACCTTTCATATACCTTCTTGTTTTGTTCTTGGTGTGACCACCCATGTACCCATTGATCTCAAATAATAGTAGACATTACCCAAATCATTAAATGGAGATATGTATCCCCCATGTCACATAATATAAATCATACACATGTGTGAGTCATGATCATATATTATTTATCATATCATAACCCACTAAATGAGTTTTGTCTCATTAACAATTCATCATATCATAACATAAGGAAAATATACAGGTTTTATTATAATTTCATAATTTCATATTAGAATAACCCCTAAAATAATAAACGGGTTTCATAAGAATTTTCTAATTGTACAACCCATGGAATATAAATGTTATTCTTATCATCTTGTCACAATATTATTTTTATTAAATGAATATAAATTTTATCCCTATATTTTATCCCAACGAAAGAATAACATTCATTAATGTGTGTCACATTCTTTGGAATTTTACAAGAATGCAGTTTCTGACGGCACATGATTCTGAGGCCTGGTGTGCCCGGAATTTCTATCCGAAGATTAGCTTGGGTACGTTCAGTGAACGAACGAGCATGATTTCCTAACTTTTTAACCAGTGCTCGGAATCAAAATCCGAGGGCACCGATGAAACCGCAACGCCGATAATTGCTTAGGAAGACCTTTACTGGAGTTGCGTTTGCTCGGGAGGATTTGTTAAAAATTAGGGAATTAAATGTTAGGTAAAATAAATTGTGTGAAAATTTATTTTATCGATGGTAGTTTAATTCTCTCATGGGAAGTTGTTGGTGGGTCCCACAACCACCCAACTTCCCATGTGAGGTTATGAGGGCGGTGGGGCCCACACGATCCCACATCTTCTCATATTCCCTAACTCCAATAATCCCCATCTTAAGTGTGTAACCCTTAAAACTTTCCATTTAATAAGTAACCTTTCCTCTCCCCACTTTTATTCAATGCCAACTCTTTAATTTAATTAAGTGAGTTATGTATTTGAAATTTGTAATTTTGAAAGGCATGACATAAGATAATAAAATGAGAGGGATCCTATTTTATTAGGTTGGCCTATGGTGTAAGGGGATTAGGGAGAAGAAAACTCTATGTCTTGAAGTTCATCTTCTTCCTCATTGAAGAACGCGAAGAAGGCCGAGCCTTCGATGAAGAACTCTGTCACCACAAAGGAGAGTTTGTCATACCGTCTTCTTCCCTCTCCGCAGCCGGTGAGAGACTCCATCCTCAGAGATCAACGATGTGACGTCGTGTACCGCCACGCCGATGACTCTCTTCCCCGTGACGCTGATGATGCTTACAGAGTCTTCTTCTGCGATGATCTTTTCCGCGATGAACCATCGTTCATCTCGTTATAAAGGTAGGGGATTTATTTATTTTGATCGTGATTACTAACTTGACGTTCTTCTTGGAATATGACCAATTTCTATCAATTAACGAGAGGGGGGTCGGACCGCACAAACACGGCCGATCCTCCTCCCTTATCTATGTTGTTTATTCTAATGTGGATTGGAATGAGAATGGCGCGGTGTTGTCACACAGTGCGGAATTGTGTGGCAAGGAATGTGTGGCGCCGTCGTGCCGCACCGTGAAATCGAACAAGGACGCGACGCCGTCGCGCCGCGTTGGAGAAACCCGAAGACACCGCGGTCGGAGCGGGGCCGCGGCGGAGGGGCGCGGCGCCATCGCGCCGCACCGGACGAACCAAGGCTGCTGACGGTTCCGGGCCGCGGTGGAGCAGGGTGACATGCGGCCAGTTCCGGGCCACCGGCATCGGAGCAGGGGGGACCGGCCGTCGCCGGTCCGTGGCGGAAGAAGCCGACCGGCCAGAGAGGGCCGGCCGGACAAGGGAAAGCCAGGGGTTTCGAACCCCTGACAGCAAGCTCAACGACCCCCCTTAATGGGGGCCACGGTTACAACCCCCCCCCCCCCCCTCTTCAAACGGCTCGGCCGTTTGGACGAGCGCCTGGCCAGCGCGCCGCGCCCCGGCCGGGCCGGCTGCCTGGCAGGTCCGCCAGGCCACGACCCACCGGCCAGGACAGGCCGCACCAGCTAGGCCGGGCTGGGCCGAAGCGGTCTGGAACCGGACCTGGTTCGGTTCGCCCCGGTTCGGGCCGACCCTGAGGGTATCAGGTCGGGTAGGACCGGGCCCGAACCCCTTAATACCGATTCTCTTCCGGTCGGACACCCATAACTTGTGCTACAAGCCTTTGATCGACGCACCATCTGATGCGATGCGATCCTTGGATCGAGACGGTCGTTTTGGTATATTTCACTCAAGGTTTCGGAATACTTTGGGTTCGGCCGAGTCGGTTCGTACACAAAACCAACCGGGCCCTCGGAGCGGAAACGCTCGTATCGTGAGCTCCGGACGTCCGATTGACGTACCGTCGACTTTGATGGATTCCTCTATGTGAGACAGATCTTTTGGATTACTCCATCCAAGGTTTTTACACATGAGGAGTATGGTCGGGTTGGTTTGGACTTAAAAACCAACGGGGCCCCTGGGATTAAAAAGACAATAACTTTCAGACCGGGCGTGCGATTGACGCGCCGTCTGCGATGTTGAGTTCCTATTGATGATACAGAACTTTGGGATACATCAACTCTATACTATGTGTCATTTTATGTATCAGCCTCTCGGCTCGTGGAGCGGACCCTCCCGAACGTGCTTGCTGTGTGTGAGAACCCTTGTGCTGGCTGCGTTTGCGACTGTAACGACGACGATGACTGTACAGAGATCCTAAGTGGATTTTACGGCGACGACTTCAACACACAGCGATCCTCTAGGGATCAGTGCTACAGATCATGTGTGGGTCCGAACCTGTGTGGGTCAGCGCTCAGTGGTTCTTTGTGAGCCAGCGCCTACAGATCATGTGTGGGTCCGATCTTATGTGGGTCTTTTCGAGGGTTAGTTACCTATCGATCCTTTGTGGGTCAGATACTTTGTGGGTCATTGCGTGGGTTAGTACCTATCAATCCTTTGTGGTTACGACGACTTAGATGAATCAGTGGAAATATCTGATCATCTCTATCGTCATACGAAGAAATATACCTGTGTGAGATGAATACTGTTTTTCTTTCCTTTGTGGATTGTGTTGTGCTATCCTGTGTGGATTACATTTTGCTTTCCTGTGTGGACTGGGTTGTACTTGGTCTCGGATGTTAGAGCATACTGGATTTTATGACTTAGGTATATGTATGGGTATATACCTAAGAAGTGTCGGATGTTACTTCGTGATTGCATCATTTCTTTGTGGATTACCCTTTGTGGATTTGGGAGACCTTCGGGGGTCTTGGGGTCCCTACTAAGTAGCTTATACTCACCCATGCACGGGATATGCCCGCACTACGTTGTTTTGGTTGCAGACAACGGTCAGCGTTGATCATGGTTGAGGATTGCGGATCAGGACAATACCTGGAGGTGGACCACTAGGCGGGACGTAATCGGAGCGGTCGGATGGACCCGAGGAGTAGTGGAGGCTATCTGTACCCACCATTCTGGTGGGATTTCTAGTGGACGGCTCGAAACTATGGATCTACTTTAATGTTTTTGTTTTCCCTTTCCAATTGTACTTTACTTTCAGTTTGGGTTTGTATACTGGCCCACTTACTTTTCCACACTTACTGTTGTACTCAGTTTTTACTTAGTGTTTACTTCTACTGCTTGCTTTCTCTATGGTGTTTGTTTACTTCCCAAAGGCAATTCCTTCCCTTTTTACTAGGAATTACGCCTTGGTGCTAGTTGCCAGCCCCTGGCCTATGGAAGGCGGGCTTGGGGTAGTCACGGCACGGGCCCCGAGGACGACTCGTGATAAATTGGTATCAAAGGAGTTCGGTTCTACCGCAGAACTCAGGACTCTAATATTTTTCTATGTGATGCAATAGTGTTAAGAGTATAGGGTGTGGTTATCAGTCCTGGGAGTCTAGTGTTTGTGCGGCGGAAAACGTATCTGTACACCAGGACCCTGACTTCTGATTTCCGACTTAATGTACGGAATCATTGATTGCATGTGTGTTTCAAGTTTTCTTTGAGATTAATTTATGTCAGCTCACCAGGTATACTGTTTGACCATGGCGCACCTGTTTCTTTTTAGGATGACCCCATGACGGAAGCCAGCTAGGGTTCAGAGTGTTGTGCGTGATGACAGCCCACCGAGCGACGAGGCCTCGGTGCAGGGCCCTTTGACAGCAGAGGCACCGGCGGTACCTCTACCCACCGAGAAACCGATGCTACCAGCCCCAGCCGTTGACGATGCATGTCGCCTTAGAGCACTGCACGTGTTTCAACGCCAGAGACTGCCCAGGTTCCACGGGGAGGCAGACCCCCAGGCAACCGAGGACTGGATGGAGGCCGTGGTACGGGTTTTCAGGTTAGCGAGGACACCATCAGACCTCATGGTGATCCTCCCAGCGAGCCTACTACACGCGGCTGCAGGCAGATGGTGGAGCTTGATGCTCCAGGTGCATGACGAGGCATCTGTTCTCTGGACAGACTTTGAGAGCCTCTTCTTCTCAGAGTTCATCACATCCACCCTCCGTACGGTGCGCATCCAGGAGCTTCTTCAGCTACGACATGGCAGCTTGACGGTCGCCCTGTACTCGGTGAGATTTAACGATCTCTCGCGCTACTCGACAGACATGGTACGGGACCCATTCTTCCGGGCCCAGTCCTTTGAGCAGGGATTGAGGCATGAGATCAGGGCATCACTGATCTCCCTCAGCATTCTGACCTAGGAAGTATTACTGGAGCGAGCCCTTTTGATCGAGAGCTTTCTTGCTGAGCCTTCAGCAGCACCAATACCCACCGCGGGGCGGCACATATCAGAGTCTTCTGGAGCAGGCAGTCGACAGATGACTCATGGGTCCTGGAAGACCAGAACCTCGGGCGAGCGACCACAGGATACTGGCTCGGAGGTGCAGGGGACACGCAGCAGAACCAATATTATGAGTGGAAGACAATGCTATGCATGCGGCGGGTAGGGCCACATGGCTCGTGACTGCATGACCCGCCATGCAGAGGAGCAGCAGACGGTTGAGGAACCACCTAGGCAGAGGCAGAGGTTCGACCGTGGCGGTCCGCAGGGAGCAGGCGGACGAGGTAGAGGAGCTGCCCGAGCAGCAGGCGGTGGGCGACGCTTTGAGGCTCTACCACCACCACTACCAGGAGGTCCACCTAGACCTCAGGGGAGAGAACAGCTTCAGTCAGCTGAAGCCTACGATCATGGAGCTCCGGAAGCGGGTGGACAAGTGCGGGACTAGCTCCAGGCATAGAGGCCCTTGACCATAATGCCTCTAGATTCTTTGTTTGTGTAGCCTTGTGTCCTTGTACACTGAGATGAGGTAATAAATTAGTCTTTCAATAGTGGCGTCTTCTTTCTTGTCTTATGTTTTTTAATACTATGAGGTGCCGGTTAAAAAACTGTTGACTTGACCCTCACATACGATATTCTTACTGGATGAGACCCAGTGACCACACACTAATGCCGACTGTGTGACTCAACCCTAGGAGGAAAGAGTAACGGTTGGATCTCTTGGTAGTAGCGTCGAGGACATACTACGTCATCAATGCCATGAATTAACTAATCATTATGGGATTGACTGTATTAGTCAAGGAACATGGTTCATCCAGGGGATGAGACAGGATTTCCCTTTTTGGCAAAGGAGAAATCTTTACAGCATTGCAGAAAATTTATGAGGAAGGTGAAACCGTTTCTGTGGTTAGACAAATGTCAGCAAGGCTTCCAAGAGCTAAGAAATATATTGACCAACGCACCGAGAGGCGTGGATAGAGATGGAGAAGCCCTCCTTCAGTCTCTCATAGTCACCCCTCCACTACTGTAGCAGGTCAGAGAGGCACAGCATGGGGACGCTGACTGTGAGACGCCGAGTGCACAGATATCCTCAGGACAGACACCTGATGGTTTCTCCTTTGGAGTAGAGCACAAATTCTTGTTCAGAGGACATACCTTGGTAGCAGTTTCCTTATAGGAGGAGGTAATGAGAGAGTATCACACATCTCTTTTGGTGGTACATCCTGGAGTGGCGAAGATGTACCAGGATCTCAGACGACAGCACTAGTGGCTGGGAATGAAGAAGGTTGTGGCGGAGTTCATTTTCGATGCCTCACCTGCCAGCAGGTGAAGGCAGAGCACCAGGAACCAACAGGCTTGGTACAACCTTTGGAGGTCCCGGAGTGGAAGTGGGACGGGATATATATGGACTTAGTGATTGGACTTCCATGCACTTCCAGAGGTCACGATTCCATTTGGGTGATTGACGACCAACTCACCAAGTTGACACACTTCTTACCCTTTAGAGAGAAGGTCTTAGTGGAGAGCTTGGGGCGTCTGTACATTCAGGAGATTATATGGCTTCACAGAGTGCCATCATCTATCGTCTCCGATCGAGATTCTTGCTTTACTTACCGGCTTTGGAAGGGGTTTCCGGGGGCGTTTGGGACGCAGATACATCTGTGCACTGCCTTTCACCCTCATACGGATGGTCAGACGGAGAGAACCATTCAGACTCTCGAGGAAATGCTACGCGCTTGTGTCCTCGACTTTGGTCGCAGCTGGGAGGACCACCTACCCTTGGTGGAGTTTGCGTACAACAACAGCTACCACTCCACCATCGGGATGGCACCATATGAGGCGTTGTACGACCAACCTTGCAGATCCACTTTGTGCTGGATAGACCCTGGGGAGTCTGCACTTGTGGGACTGGAGATAGTCCAGGCCACGATAGAGAAGGTCCAAATCATCCAGGAGTGGATGAGTACAGCTCAGAGCCGACAGAAGTCTTATGATGACAGGAGGCGGAGGCCCCTAGAGTTCAAGGATGGTGACCATGTCTTCTTACATGTCTCACCTCGACGTGGTTTACGGAGATTAGGCCGAGGCAGAAAGTTTTCTCCATGCTTCATCGGTCCATTACAGGTTCTCAGCAGGATTGGTGAGGTAGCTTATCGCCTGGCTCTACCACTACAGTTGCGCCGCCTGCACGACGTTTTCCACGTATCTCAGCTGAGGAGATACGTGCATGACCTGACGCATATCATTGACCATGGGGAGCTAGATGTTGATGATGGGGCGACTTTTGCAGAGGTCCCAGTCGAGATCGAGGATCAACAGGAGCGGGTCCTACGTGGATGGTCAATTCCTCTAGTGCGCATCAGATGGAAGCACATGAATCTCCATTAGAGCACTTGGGAGCGGGAGGCTCAGATGCGTGCTCAGTACCTACATTTGTTTCCTAAGTTTATGATGTATCTTTACGGGGACGTATAGCCCTGAGGTGGTAGTAATGTAAAGACCCGTAAAATTCAAGGGAAATTTTTTCTTAATTTTATTTGGGATTTTACTAGAACGCAGTTTCTAACGGAACATGATTCCGAGGCCCGGTGTGCCCGGAATTTCTATCCCAAGATTAGCTCGGGTACATTTAGTGAACGAACGAGCGAGATTTCCTAACTTTTGAACCGGTGCTCAAAATCGAAATCCGAGGGTACCAATGAAACTGCAGCGCCGGTAATTTCTTAGGAAGACCTTTACTGGAGTTGCATTTTCACGGGAAGATTTGTTAAAAATTAGGGAATTAAATGTTAGGTAAAATAAATTGTGTGCAAATTTATTTTATCCATGGTAGTTTAATTCTCTCATGGGAAGTTGTTGGTGGGTCCCACAACCACCCAACTTCCCATGTGAGATTATGAGGGTGGTGGGGCCCACACGAGCCCCCATATTCTCATATTCCCTAACTCCTGTAATCCCCCTCTTAAGTGTGTAACCCTTAAAACATCCCATTTAATTTGTAACCTTTCCTCTCCCCTCTTTTATTCAATGCCACCTCTTTAATTTAATTAAGTGAGTTATGTATTTGAAATTTTTAATTTTGAAAGGCATGACTTAAGATAATAAAATGAGAGGGATCCTATTTTATTAGGTTAGCATGTGGTGTAAGGGGATTGGGGAGAAGAAAACTCTAAGTCTTGAAGTTCATCTTCTTCCTCGTCGAAGAATGCGAAGAACGCCGAGCCTTCGACGAAGAACTCCGGCACAACAAAGGGGAGTTTTTCGTACCGTATTCTTCCCTCTCCACAGATGGTGAGAGACGCCATCCTCAGAGATCGACGGCGTGATGTCGTGTACCGTGACGCTGATGACTCTCTTCTCCGTGACACCGATGAGGCTTATGGATTCTTCTTTTGCGACAATCTTTTCTGCGACGAACCTTTTTTTATCTCATTATCATGGTAGGGGATTTATTTATTTTGTTCGTGATTACTACCTTGACGTTCTTCGTGGAATATGAACAATTGCTATCGATTAATGAGAGGGAGGCCGGACCTCATAAACAAGGACGATCCTCCTCCCATATCTATGTTGTTGATTCTAATGTGGATTGGAACAAGAATGGCGCAGTGCCGTCACACCGCGCGGAATCGTGCGGCAAGGAATGCGCGGCGCTGTCGTGCCATGCCATGAAATTGAACAAGGAGGTGAAGCCGTCGTGCCACGTTGGAGAAACTCGAAGACACCATGGCCGGAGCGGGTCCGCGGCAGAGGGGCGCAGTGCCGTTGTGCCATGCCGGACGAACCAAGGTCGCGGCCGGTTCTGGGCCGTGGCGGAGCAGGGTGACCGGAGGCGGGTTCTGGGCCGCCAGCGTCGGAGAAGGGGACCCAGCCGTCGCCGGTCCGTGGCAGCAGAAGCCGGCCGGCCAGAGCGGGTCGGCCGGACAATGGAAGGTCGGGGGTTTCTAACCCCTGGCGGCCAGCTCAACGGCCCCCCTTAATGGGGGTCGCGGTTACAAGCCAGGGGGCAAGCGCCCCCCCCCCCCCTCTTCAAACGGCTCGGCCATTTGGCCGAGCGCCTGGCCTGCACCCCCTGTCCGGGCCGGGCCACTTCCAAGTGGGCCGGACCCGGACCCGGTTCGAGTCAACCCGGTTCGGGCCGACCCTGGGGGTATCGGGCCTGGTCGGACTGGTCCCGAACCCCTTAATACTGATTCTCTTCCGTTCAGATGCCCATAACTTGTGCTACGGGCCTCCGATCGACGCACCATCAGATGTGATGCGATCCTTGGATCCATACAGTCATTTCGGTATATCATACACAAGGTTTCAGAATACTTTGGGTTCAGCCGAGATGGTTCGTACACGAAACCAACCGGGCCCTCGGAGCGGAAACGCTCGTATCATGAGCTCCGGACGTTCGATTGATGTATCGTCGACTTTGATGGATTCCACTAAGTGAGACCCATATTTTGTCTTACTCTGCCCGAGGTTTTGACACAGGTGGAGTACGGTCGGGTTGGTTTTGACTTAAAAACTAATCGGGCCCCTAGGACGAAAAAGCCAATAACTCTCAGACCGGGTGTCTGATTGACGCGCCGTCTGCGATGTTGAGTTCCTGTTGACGATACGGAACTTTTGGATACATAAACTCTGGACTATGTGTCAGTTTATGTATCGGCCTATCGGCTCATGGAGCGGACCCTCCCGAACGAGCTTGCAGTGTGCGGGAACCCTTGTGCTGGCTACATTTTCGACTGTGACGACGATGACTATATAGAGATCCTCAGTGGATTCGACGACGGCGACTTCAGCACTCATTGATCCTCCATTGATCTGTTCTACAGATCCTGTGTGGGTCCGATCCTGTGTGGGTCAGCCCTCAGCGGTTCTGTGTGAGCCAACGCCTACAGATCCTGTGTGGGTCCAATCTTGTGTGGGTCTTTGCGAGGGTTAGTTACCTATCGATCCTCTGTGGGTCAGATCCTTTGTGGGTCATTGCGGGGGCCAGTACCTATCGATTTATTGTGGGTCCGATGGCTTAGATGAATCAGTGGAAATATCTAATCATCTCTATCAACATACGAAGAAGTATACCTTTGTGAGCTGAATCTTTTTTTTCTTTCCATTGTGGATTGTGTTGTGCTATCCTGTGTGGATTACGTTTTTCTTTCCTTTGTAGACTGGGTTGTACTAGGGCTCGGATGTTGTAGCATACTAGATTTAATGACTTAGGAATATGTATGGGCATATACCTAAGCAGTGTCGGATGTTACTTCGTGATCACATCCTTCCTTTGTGGATTATCCTTTGTGGATTTTGGGAGACCATCGGGGGTCTCGGTGTCCCTAATGAGTAGATTATGCTCACCCCTACACTGGCTATGCCCACACTACGTTGTGTTGTTTGCAGACAACGGTCAGCGTTGATCATGGTTGAGGCTTGCAGAGCAGGATGGTACCTGGAGGTGGACCACTGGGCGAGACGTACTTAGAGCGGTCGGCTGGACCCGAGGAGCAGTGGAGGCTATCTGTACCCACCCTTCCTGTGGGATTTCTATTTGACTGCTCGACATGGTGGCTCTACTTTATAGTTGTTGTTTTCCCTATCCTGTTGTACTTTACTTTCAGTTTGGGTTTGTATACTGGCCCACTTATTTTTCCGCACTTACTGTTGTACTCAGTTTTTACTTAGTGTTTACTTCTACTGCTATCTTTCTCTGTGGGGTTTGTTTACATCACAAAGGCAATGCCTTACCTTTTTATCGGGAATTACGCCTTGGTTCTAGTCACCAGCCCCAGGCCTATGGAAGGCGGGCTTGGGGTAGTCACGACACGAGCCCCGAGGATGGGTCGTGATAATACGTACGCATGCGCGATGATTTTGTTTTCAATAGGATGGATATATGGTGAAATAGGGTTGTTCCATACTTATAATAACATATTAGTATATGAGTGATACAGATGTTATTACATCATAACGAAACAACTAAAGAAGAAGAAGTGGAAGAAGAAATAAAGTTGAAAGAATCAGTAACAGACATTATCTCTTCTTTGAAGCGCCTCTTTGAAACCTCCATTTAGGGAACTAAAATTGGTCATTGAAGAAAACCAGGACCTCTAGAATGCTTCTAGGGAAGTGGAGAAGATAATTTGGCAGGGTTTGGCCGAGCTGGAAGGCTCAAAGTGGTGTGAGAAAGTGAGGGAGGATGTGCCCTTTTATATGGGAGGAGAGGGGGACCTTTGGAAATATAAGAAATATTAGTTTATATTAAATCCAAACCCCACTTAAAAACTTCTCAAATGACTCATATCCGAAGCTAAGATGAGATAGGGTTGTAATATCATCAACAAATAAAATTTAGTCATGTTAGGAATCTATTTTAAACATTATCAACTTTATTTATCCTTATTTATCAATTTAATTTTATTTGTTGTAATAATATTCTAAATTTTAAATTATTATAAATAATTACATATGTGTTTTGAATTTTCCATAATTTTTCACTTAATGAAATTTTAGACCATATAAATTTAAATTTATAATTTTTAAATATTTTTGTGATGTTTAAACAATTTTATAATATGTTATTTTTGTTAAATAACAATAGTGTAAATTTTGATACTATTCATTTATTTGAATTTAAATAAACAATATACAGCAGATATGTTCGAAATAAAAGCCTTAATAGATTTATAACATGTCATATTTATCATAAAAATTAGTGGATCACATTAAATATTTCATATAAAATATATTTTTATATTTTTAAAACCATTTATTTGATATTTCTCTTAATAAAATAATTTCAAAATCACTATTGTGTCATACTTAATGATAATTATTTAATCCCTAAAATTTCTAAATAAATTTCTATGATGTCGATAATTGTATTAGCTTCCTGGAGACTATTCATGTTCTAAGTTTCATTAAGTTTATCACTAAATTAAAATTATTATACTTATAAGATTTAATAAAGTGACATGTTGTCACTTTCTTTGGTTTTAATAATTATTAAATTCTTTTTAGGGACAAAAGTCCATTAAATGAATCTAATATGACCCTTAGGTGATATGGGTCTACTTTTAGTCATCAAATACGATTTTTGTAGGTGTCAGGGTAATATTATAATCTTATATTTACCCTTAATTACCCGATTTCAGTTTAACTATGGTAAATAAAATATACCGTAGGTACTATTCATAATGCCCAAAAATAAAAAGTAGCTTATTAAAATAATTTGAGCACACTGATTCCAAATATGGAATTAATTTTTCCAAATTCAATTCACAAAAGTTGCAGAAATTTAATTAAAATTAATCCTGTTGTCCAAAGAAAACGGGTTTTTGGTTAAAACATTGCAAAAGATTGAATTGATTTAACCTAAGAAATCAATGTAAAATCAATTCAAATGACATAAATAATATTAAATGGTAAAAATATATTCTATTTATACTTTAAAACCATTCAATATTATAATTTAACCACATAAGTTATTTCGATGAAAAATGTTGTTTTAAATTAAAATATAGCGTGTTTTTACTATTCATTAAAATATGAAAGTTATCAGAATAATATGAAAAATTTATCCACAGTAAAATTTTATATCCTGATTCGAAATAATAATTTTATTTTTTAAAATTGAACTTATAAACATGTCAAAAACTAGATTTAAAGTGGGTGTGCCATTAAAAGGTGGCAAAACTGCATTTTTTTAAAAATACTTATTTTACCCGAAAACATTATTTTGTTCTTATACCATGTTCTAGAAAATGTGTAAGATGAATAATAATGTTATAAAATTTATAATTTAGTTAATACTATCCATAAAGTCTAGTTCATAACAATATTCTAATAATATATCATTGTTTAGTAAAACACGGTATTGCGTACAACACACGCTATCGAGGAAGGCCGTGATTGTGTGTAATGCAAGTCAAGTCAGGGTTGCGTGTTGTGCAAGAATCATTTATTATTTCATATAATAGAATCCAACCATATTTCATTTATACATATATATATATATACATTCAATGTTGCGTAGAATGAATATTATAAAACGAACTTGAAATTGTGTGTAACACAATCTAAGAATAGTGTTGCTTATACTTCAATCTAATACAGTGTGGCATATAGCACATGATAATCTTTTTGTAGCATAAAACACATGACATTAAATAAATTAAAAGGAATAATTATCATAAAATATTGGGTTGTTACATTCTACCCCCTTAAAATGAATTTCTCCCTCGAAATTCGTCGGTGGTATAAATGGTTTAATACTTAAAAGTTTCATTAGTAGAAACCCACATCGTAAAAATGGAATAACAAAAACATAATTTTTAAAACTAATGTATGAAATGTAACTATTACCCAAAGAAACTCATCACTGGGTTTCCATATATGAGAACATAGAAGAAAATATGGATATGTATGAGAAATCTAACCATCAATTTTTGATGGAGAGTGGTAGAGAACATGGCTATGAAAAAGCCATCAATCACAAAGCCATAGATTTGTGATGATCTAAGTTAGCATCAAATTCATCGGATATAAGGGCACTAAGACAACATTTTTGGTTTTCAATATCATTTCCTTAAAGTTGAAAATTTTGAATTAGAAGAAATACTTGCTTGATTTTGGAACAATCTCACTATTATTCGTGTTTTGAACAATTTTCCACTTCATATCTTAATGAAATGAAGTTGAATTTGTTGTTTGTGAAGTGTTAATAGAGCATGTGATAGAATGATGGGACCTTCCATCTGTTTCAAACAAAAGGTTATCAAAAGTTATCAAATATACATAAGTCCATCTATGACGAGGTTAATCATATACAATTCCAAAAATGAACTTTTACTTCATATATCATACCTCTTAATAGAAAAAACTAGTTTATACTAACCAGGGACTTCTTGTAGGCCAGTGGTATGCGATAAAGGCCAGTCGCACTATAGTTGTGGGTTTGATTCCCAAATCCTTGTCCAATGCGATGGGTTGTCACCCGTCCTACAGGTTTTCTTTTTCTAAAACTAAATTACTATAACATCCCATCAATAATATCAAAAAATGTTATATCCTAAAACAATACTAATTTATGTCCAACATAATCCATTTCAATCTTTAGGCTTATCTAAAATACTTTGGTCCAAGCTCATAGTATAAATAAAATGATTACTTGAAATGTCACATAACAATCACATGAATGCCATCATTTATCCCCAATATATCATAAGATATATATTGTTGGTCAAATTACAAACATGTGAATTACTTAATCATGTATTCTATTGAAGAATGAATACCCATTGAACCTTAGTGAAAACATGAATGTTGTTAAATTTTAACACATTCTACATACCAAAATCCCAAAAAATCTATACACTCAAACCATAATATAACTTAGTCCTTATTGCAGTCATGAGCTCATGAATACTATCAATCATTTAATTTTCTCCTTATCCCTTCATTATGCGAATATCATCTACTTTCCAAAAATATCTGAATAACCTTTCATGGTCACTGGTACCATTCATCATATACTTTCAAAACATAAGGAAATACAATAGTGTAACAATCCTTAGATGTCTCTTTATTCCATAGTACCATGAGATTACTTATACATCATTACACTTGATAAACATGTAATCATTCCACTACCTTCTTAAACCATTGATCAACCTTCAACAATTCTTTCATCTCACATATCATATGTAGTCTCTTCATCATCATAAACATAAATAATACCCATATGACCATACTGATTCTATTCATGAGACTTTCCCTTAGGTTATTGGTTTTCATAATTACCATACATTCCCCATTTAAAACATCTAATAATTGTAGATGTTCTAGAAATACCATTATCCTTAGCCATGGTGTTAACTGAACCATTTCCTTTGCACTTACTGGCTTTGGGTCCTTCTTTTCCACACCCAAATCATCTTCCAGTTCCTTTGAAACATTTTCCTTGATGCCTCTTCCCACATGATTTACATGAGGGAAATTGAACTTTTTTTCCTCTATGATCATCATGAAAATCCATCATTGTCTTATTATCTGAGTCGGGAATGTTACCAAAGTTGAGATTATTTATCATATTATGAAATTTCTGATTAGTTGTAATAACTATGTTTTGATTTCCAAATCCCATTTCATTTGGATGCTCATGAAGATTATCATTCCATTGTCCGTCATATCTTCCATTATCATGAATCTTCCTGTTTCCAGCCATTTTCTAAAACCCAAAAAGAGTAGTGTGAGAGGAAAAAATCATTCTAGTGAAAAAACATAGTAAAGGGGGAGGACCCTCAATATCTAACATCTTATGTTAAATTATAAGATCGTTACCGTAGTTCTAGGACTATATCCTATACGTATACGTATCCTTAAGGACATCCCTAGACATACCTTAGAAATATCTCTAGGGATCTCACTAACGTTTTCGTATCCTAGTTTCCAAAGTTTAACTAAACCTTTACTCTAATACCAACTGTAGAGACCAAAATCTTGATGTACATGGACAATAATTTACTTTTGCGGAATACTTAATACATAACAAAAACCTAAACTCAAGGACCGTAATAGTTTAGTGTCTTTGGAAACCTGGAACGTAATTTTCTTATCGTAGTGAAAGATCTTCAACATCTCCCATAAAGATCTTCCACTTTTTGTTTCCTTACCTAAAACCGTTCTTCTAATCCTGGGGGAAAGTAAAACATAAAAAGGGTGAGATCAAACGCTCAGTAAGGGTAAGAATGTATAAAATAAAACATACCATATACTTAAAATACATGAACATAATGTTTAAATATCAAAATCTTGAGAAACGACATAAAACATGGAAGTACATAAGGCATAGATCACAATGGAACATAAATAATGATAAAATAGCATGGTAATAAAAAATTTAATTGTGGAATCCATTAATAACTTGTAATTATTTACATAGTAGCCAATGAATTGCTGCGAAGACCATCTTAGTGGACAAAGTCCTTTTCTGAATCAAGTTCACTTCTCGTTCCAGTCCTGTAATACTGAATTGGATTACCATACCGTTCCAGCCATGTCTATCTCATGAGATATAAATCATTATCCAATTCATTGGAGGGAGATATAGGTCCCACAAATCTCATATTGAAATCATTCTTTCGTGTGACACAATATAAACATAAATCATTTATCATATCCCAAGAATAAAACGGGTTTCATAAATATCATTCCATCATAACGTAATCCTTTAAAAAAATTGGATATCATTTCATCATTAGAAAATTGAAACCATGTAAATCATAGAGACATGATACTTGAAACATATACATCTGAAATAATGTCATCTTAGATGAAAATGGTTTTGATAAAACACTTGAAATGAATTCTTGAAGAAAATATCCGTTTTTCTTCAAAATCATTTTCTTTTAACTAAATGTCATGAAATTTTAAAAGAAAAGGATTTTGTTAAAAAGAGTAATGAAATATTTTGGAGGAAGCTTCATGAAAATAAGGCTTTATAAAACCATAAAAATCTTTCCATTCCATATACGTTAAAAAACATTATTCTCGTACTTTTGTCGGAAAAGTCAAAAAGTACCTTGTAGGGTAAATAAAAGAAATATCTCTTCCATACCATGGGGTAAAAGTCAAAATGCGTAAAAAGGACTTTAAACATACATGAATACAATTTTATAAAACATGGATATGGATGATAGCAATAACCCCAGTAAATACTTACGAATAAGCAATTTCGGATAAAAATGAGATTTGGAAAATTATCCCTTACCTTGTGTCTGATATGCTTTGTATATATCTGAACCTCCTGTATAATGATTTAAATAGTGTCATTGAATTATTAAAGAATCATATTAATTGTTTTATATCATATATGGTTCACTTAGGTATTTATATTACCCATTCATTTGTCATTTCCATGTTAAAGTAGTGTTTTGGGTAAAACTGTTTCTTTTATCGTACGCATTTGGACTTGTTGTTCTTGATATTATTATTACTTATATAATGATTTAATTACTTAAATAATGTAAAAAATGATTTATATATCATATATATTCAGTATATATATATATAATAGATAGATAAATGAAATGGAACACACCGTTCAAGGAGAAGGTAGGCCGTACGTACGCATGAACGCTGTTTTCCATTATTTTTTTTACATGAATGGAAGTAAGTATATGACATATATATATATATACATATGTATACATAAATCCAGTAGGTTCATTATATCATATTTTTCATTATTATTCATTATATATACTTTATAATCATTTTTTAATGGTTAATCATGGAAAATGAATCTCATCGCCTTCGTGGAGACGGTAGTCCGTACGTACGCACAAGCGATGATATCATTCCCATGATCATGGAATTGTATTGAAGTGTATGTATAATATTATAGAATCAATATCACATTAAAATAACCATATATAGTTTTTTATTTGCACCATTATAAACATTCATGTAAGGTGGTGGTGGAAAACCTGATTACACCACGGCATGGAGAGAGTATTCTGTACGTACACACGCGTGGTGATTTATTTTTCCATAGGATGGATAGATGGTGAAATATTGTTGTTTCATACTTATAATAACATATCAGTATATGATTGATACTGATTTTATTACTTCATATTGAAAAACTAAAGAATAAGTGGAATAAGAAATGAAGTTGAAAGAATCGGTAACGGACGTTACCTCTTCTTTGAAACGTCTCTTTGAGACATCCTTTTAGGGCACTAAAAGTGGCCTTTGAAGAAGTCCAGTACCTGTAAGATCTTTCTAGGTAAGTGGAGAAGAGAATTAGGTAGGGGTTGGCCGATCATGAAAGCTCAATGTGGTGTGAGGAAGACAAGGAGGAGGTTCCCTTTTATAAGGGAGGAGAGGGGCACCTTTGGAAATATATGAAATATAGGTTTATATTAAATCCCAACCACACTAAAAAACTTCCAAAATAACTCATATCCGAATATTATATGATATAGGGTTGTAATTGCATCAACAAATAAAATTTATACATGTTAGGAATCTATTTTAAACATTATCAACTTGATTTATCCTTATTTATCAATTGAATTTTATTTGTGGTAATAATTTTCTAAATTTTACGTTATTATAAATAATTACATATGTGTTGTGAATTTCCAATAATTTGAAACTTTATGACATTTTAGACTATATAAATTTAAATTTATAATTTTTAAATATTTTTATGATTTTTAAACAATTTTATAATATGTTATTTTTATAAAATAGCAATAGTGTCAATTTTCACACTATTCATTTATTTTAATTTAAATAAACAATATACAAAAGATATGTTCAAAATAAAACCTTAAATAGATTTATAACATGTCATATTTAACTATAAAATTAGTGTATCACATTAAATAGTTCATATAACATTTATTTTAATATTTTTAAAACCATTTATTAGATATTTCTCGTAATAAAATAATTTCAACATCACTATTGTGTCATACTTAATGATAATTATTTAATCCATTAAATTTATAAATAAATTCCTATGATGTAGATAATTGTATTAGATTTCTGTAACCTATTCATGTTCCCAGATTCGTTAAGATTATCACTAAATTAAAATTATTATACTTATTATATTTATGAAAATGACATGTTGTCACTTTCTTTGGTTTTAATAACAATTAAATTATTTTCTTTGAAAAAAGTCCATTAAATTAATATAATCCTACCCTTAGGTGATATGTGTTGACTTTTAGTCATCAAATAGGATTTTTTCAGGTGTTAGGGTAATTTTTAATGTTATATTTACCCTTAATTACCCGATTTACCTTTAACTAAGGTAATTAAAATTTACCGTAGTTACTATTCATAATGCCCAAAAATAAAAAGTAGCTTATTAACATAATTTGGACCCACTGATTCCAAATATGGAATCCATTTTTCGGAATTCAATACACTAAAGTTGCAGAAATTATAATAAAATTAATCCTGTTGTCTAAAGAAAATGGGTTTTTGGTTAAAACATTCCAAAAGATTTAATTGATTTAACCTACGAATTTCAGGTAAAATAAATTCTAATGACATAAATTATATTAAATGGTAAAAATATATTCTATTTATACTTTAAAACCATACAATATGATAATTTAACCACAGAAGTTATTACAATGAAAAAAAATTTATTTAATTAAAATATAGCGTGTTTTTACTATTCATTAAAATATGAAATTTATCAGAATAATATGAAAAATTTATCCAAGGTAAAATTTTATATCTTGATTCCAAATAATAATTTTATTTTGTAAAATTGAACTTATAAACATGTCAAAACTAGATTTAAAGTGGGTGCGCCATCAAAAGGCGGCAAAACTACATTTTTTAAAAAATACTTATTTTACCTGAAAAAATTATTTTGTTCTAAAACCATGTTCTATAAAATGTGTACGATGAATAATAATGTTATAAAATTAAAAATTTAGTTAATACTATTCATAACGGCTAGTTCATAAAAATATTATAATAATATATTGTTGTTTAGTAAATCCTGGTATTGTGTACAACACACGCTACCGAGGAAGGTCGCGATTGCGTGTAATGAAAGCCAAGTCAGGGTTGCGTGTTGTGAAAGAATCCTTTATTATTTCTTATAACAGAATCCAACCATATTTCATTTATATATTGAATATATATATATATACTCAATGTTGTGTAGAATGACTATTATAAAACGAACTTGAAATTGTGTGTAACACAATCTAAGAATAGTGTTGCGTATACTTCAAGCTAATACAGTGTGGAATATAGCACAAGATAATCTTGTTGTATCATAAAAAACATGACATCAAATAAATTAAAAAAACATTTGTCATAAAATATCGGGTTGTTATATTAGTAGTGGTTTGTTAAATTTATTGTTGTAAAATTTGTTTCCTTATATTTAAATATATTTCCCATGAAATGTATAATTTATTTTCAAATGGTTTTTATATTCATTTTTAATTAATTGTTAAAAATATATTTTAGTCTCTATAAACATGTAAATCATACATTTTCATAATTAATTAAACCAATTCATACCCCCCAATCAAAATGCTATGTGATTACTATCATATTAAATAATAACATATTAATAATAATTAAAATTTTATTTAAACTAAATTGTTCATGTAACACATGCTAACATCTATGTCATGTGTCATGAGAATCAAAATCAGTGTTTCATGTAATGAATAATACATAGAATATCACATTTATTTTGAAAAAAACTAAAAACATCGATTTTTCCAATTCTACCCCTGTAAAAATGGATTTTGTAGGAAAAATTCATCACATTGAGAAAAAACTAAGGACGCAACTTCTACATTATTTTCACAAGTTCCCCATTAGCTTCTTCAAGTTAGTAGTTTCACCACAAAATAATGACCACTTTAGTGGTCTTATTTTGAAGAACAATCTTGGTTTTTTCCAAATTCACTATTGATTTTCCAGATATGAAATATCATGAACCACTGATAGGACCATTGATTTGAGTACATGTGATTCATTTGATTTGTAAATACACTAGTTTAATATATGTATAACATCATGAATATATTATATTATTAGTGTATGTTAAAACTAATAAGCTAAAATATGAATAAGATATTTTTTTCCAAAGGGACTGATATGCCTATGGCTTACATTTCAAAAATTCCTTCCACAAAAATATTCAAAGAAATTCATTCTCAAAATCAAAAATTATAGATCATATTTGTGACTTTCCACATAAAATTTATGCCATCTATTTATTGTTATTAGATATTATTTAATATCTTTAACCTATTCTTCAATCTAATTTTCATTCATTGTCTCAATACCTTTCTTTATGTAAAACAATTCTATTATAATGGAGTTATAAACGTCATATAATGTTCTTCATAAAGATTCATATAAATAATCGAGTGAAATATATTGTTTTTAGAATAATACACAAGAGGGTTGTGATGATAACACCCACCTTTGAAATCCATAGAATATTATCATTACAATTCATCTAAGGTTTGAATTTCATATATGACTGACAATCTCTCTGGGGATGATAAAAAGTGTTAAAACACTTCTCAATATCAAGATATTTCTAAATACATCATCAAAACAAGATTTTAAACTTCATGTTTTGATTATAAATAATTTAATTTGTTAATCCATGTATTCATACCACATTCATAACAAATATTCTATTCGGAGGACCAGTGGAGTAGTCTTCTCGAATAGTGATGAAGTGTGATGACATTGTAATGAAATAGACTCCAACCAGTAATTACATCAATCTATATGATAGGGTGTGACCAAAAGGTTATCAGTAGCTCTAATATTAAGTGAAAAAAATATTAAACGCATTCCTCCTTAAATATAATTTTCACTAAAACCCATATAGAACCTAAGGGATTTATTTCCATAGATACCTATTATAAAAATTTAACTGTGATACAATCCAATTAACTAAAACTTATAACATCATTTAAATTACCATGAACTTATGATCATCTATTAAATCATAATACCATGTTGGTATTAATATCACTTAAGTTAATATTACATAGAGACATATATGATTTCGAAAAATAAAGCACCTCTTTTTCCATCAATATGTTATTATATTTTACCAAAAACAATTCCGTGGGAAGATTGTGTTCAAAATTTTATATGTGGAATATCAAATTTGATATCATTATTCCATAATATGCTAATTTGAATAAACTAAATTCTAAAATTCACAAGAGTAGTCCATAACTGATGAACTAGAATATTTTCATTGGGATTATTAATAATAAATTAAACAAGAAATTACCAATTAGGGACTTGAGGACAATGTTTCCCTAATTAACGTGATTCACTTCATCCTTTATGATCACTTAAAATTTACATTTATCATTTTTAAGTGTTATTGTGGATTATCATTTTGATTATCCATTTAATTAGGGAATTGATTCAGATAATTCCCATAATACATACATTTAAAATAGTATTGTGTGGGTGGTTCATTTGCTGAAGTATTTTATCTACTTGAATCCTTATATGAATTTTTCGAATCATTTCATAATTATAATTCCCAACGATGTTCACTTCCACAATTAAAACATTTACTAGTCTTATGAAGGAAATTTCCTTGATCTTTTGTCCAACACATTCATCATAAAAAAATCTAATGTTATTTTCATCATGATTTTTATATTTTCCATTGAATTCCATTTTCTCTCATTTTATATAAACCGTGATATTGATATGTCACTCCCATCTAAATTCCAAAAATGTTATCACATAAAAAAAATCCTCATAGATATTGATGTATCATATGACTAACACCCATTGGATCCTTGGTTTTAATGTACATATGAATCGATTAACATTACAATCAAGTTAGATGATAATACCAGAAGTGTACCATTATAGTCTTGTAAAATTTTCTTTGTAGGTACCAATATATTAAAAAAATGTTTTTGTGATTAAACTACTTCTCAATATTTCTAAATATAATGTGATGAATTTACCTATAGAAAAATATGTCCTTAAACTAATACCATAATTTTTAGAAAATTTCATACCGCTTCCTCATATTATTTACAATAGTCTAATACTGATATCATTCACCTTCCAAAAGATATTTGTAAAAAATGACATTCTCATGATCTAAACAATAGAGGATAGAGCGTATCTTTTCTATAATGTAATCCATTTTTCAGTAACTATTGTATTAATAGAACCTCTAAAACAATGTTGGTGTTTCCACATAACATACTCAATATTATGTTATTCTCTTATTTTTTCCATTGAAATAGCATCATGATTAATATATTGATAACAATATATGGTCGGAGTAAAAATATTTTTCATTCCAACTCCTATACAATGTTGATTATCACGATGAAAATAATTTCATTTTCCATATCTCATATCATTTATATAATCATTCATGTTTTTCCCATTGACAAAAACCAAAAAAAATCTCTATGAATCTGTAATCTTAATCACGAATGATAATTTACTGGATACCAAAATCATGATTCCTTATTTATAATCTGTCACACTATAGTATTATCATAGGTCATAGATGACTATCATTTATTTAAATTATTGTGTATCATAATTTTTTTAGATTAACAAGTCATATCTCCTAGGTGTTTCAATCCTATATTACAGCATGACACATTGTCATGCACAAGGTAATGATTAATTAAATAACAATTCACCCTTTTGGAGATATTAAACCAAGGTATATATGTTACACTATATCATCCTCTATTATTATTCATATATGGATGAAATTTTTTGGAAACTACTTTCTCTAACCTCTTACTATATTCCAGGACATTTATCTATATACATAGTTATCCTTAAAATTATCCTTAGAGATATTGTTATACATATACTTAAAAATAAGCCTATAGATATCAACAATGTAATCACATTCCATTTTTCATTGGTTTAATAAAAATTTCCACGAATTCCATCTACTGTGATCCAAGATTCTATGAAATGTGTATTATATATTTTTAAATTAATTTTAAATACATTACACAACCACATGCTTGGAGGTAAAAATATTTTGGTACTTTTGAAAAAATGGAGAAAAATTTTCTTAAATCACGAATGATATTAAATGTCTCCCATATGGATATTACCCATTATTAGTCATATATAAAATAATTTTTGTATCATGATATAAGGAAACAATATAATATGTGAAATTAGATACATAGTAAATGTTAAAAAGAGAGATACATATGCATAACATGAGGGTACGAGTATTAAAACATGATCTTATAATTTGAAAACCATAGACTAAAATTAATATATAATAATATTGAGTCATCTAATAATATGTAATAGTTAATAAGACATGAAATAAAAGTTAACTAAATAATACTGTCTATGAGATAATAACATCATCATTACACATAGAATTGTGGAATACAGATAACCATATAAAATATTGTTTCATAGATATCTGCCAATAGATTTATGACATTTCAATCATGGGTTAATCACTTATGTACATGATTTTGTATTAGTATAACCTCTTTTATAAATTGTTATATCATGAATGGGATTAATTTCCCATTATATGATTGGTTCGAGCTTGGGATAACATCACATATGTATCCTCTTAATTTAGGATTAGGATAACCCATATATACCCCACATTTAGTTTAATGGTTATCTTTTCATGAGTCCTATTGTTTGAGTCTTGTGATAACCTCCCATGTAACATTTTACCACATATAAGAATAATAACAACCCTATTCCCTGGGGGTATATAGGTACCACACATATCATAATTAAAAATATAAAATTTCATACCATAAAATTGAGAAAACATTAATTTTATCATAACCCAGGTAATGAAGTGGGTTTCATAAAAATATCATAATATCATAACTTGTGGAAAATAGATAGGTTTTGTAATCATTTCAGCATTTCATCACAAAATAACACATGAAAATAGAAGCATGTTTCATATTAATTTTAGCATAGAAAATCCCAAGGAAGTGAAATGGTATTCATAAATATCTTGTCAATAAAAACCATTAATAGAAATAATAAAAATGGTATCCTTTGTTAAATTTCCCAATAACGAATAAGATACATGCTCGGATATTATATTTGTTGTATAATGACAATGAAAGATCACAAAAAACAATTTTTTAAGAAAATAAATATTCTCTGAATATTAATTCGTAAAATATAACTTCATTTTTTTAAATAATATAATTTGAATATAAATTTTTAAACTTATAAAATAATCATTAAATATAAATACATAATTTTATTGAAGAAAATAAACCTTCTATTCTGAAAATTCTATTTAAAATATAAAATATTTTTAAAATATTTTTCATTTGAACATTACTTTGAAAAATTATATTGCGATGTTAAAATAAAATAACATTCACGATGCTAGTGAATTACATTTATTCTATACACAATGATTCCTTCTATATTTATAGTAAAATGAAAACACAAATTCTTTATGAAAACAACATAATGATTCCTTTTAGAAAATTTAGAATAAATTATATCATCTGTGTAAATGAATTTAATGAATTTTCGTTTAAAAAAATAATTAAAATATATGTTACACATTTTTAGAAAATATATTTTTGGGATAGAAAGGGTTTTTTGACCAAAAAGATGATTTAAAAAATGTATTAAACATGTTATCACAAAAATTAGGGAATATAATGATAAAATTTGTCTTATTGTGACATAACCATAAGAGAAAAATATTTAGGAGTATCATGGGTGATACAAGAAATTATTTCATCTTTTGAATCAAAATCATAAACAATTGTGATAGAAGATGATATTATGAAATAAAACTCTTACCACTTTGGTAACATTAAATAATAACCCCCTTGAAAGAATACAATCAAATTAAAATAAAAATATCATGAAAATATTCTGAATCTTGATATAATATATAAAATTGAGTATTTTTTATATATAATAAAAAAATATAGGTTTATAACATAAAAATGTCACAAATTCAGGAAATATGTGATAAATCCACCTTACTACTTTGGTATATTTTACACTATAAGTCCCATGAATAATAGATACTCGAATTGAAGAGTAAATCATATAATTTTTAGTAAAATAATTATAATTTAAATTCATAAAAACTAAGTAAACAATATGAAATATATATATGGTGAATATGGAATGTGTCTCATAGAACTAAAAAAATTGATATGGAAATCCCTTACCTATTTACTAATTTTTTGATCGTAACAATAATAAAGAATAGTATAAAATGAAAATATATATTTCATGAAAATAATGAGATTATGTATATAAAATTTTTAAAGGGCAGTACATACACCACACCAAATAAAAAAATGGTGAATTTTTTTATGTATCTTGAAAATAAAAGAGATAATGGAAATCCCATACTATATGTCACAACATACATTATACTAATTTAAAACACATATATTTGATAGATATATTAAATATAAATATATTTCTAAACCAATTTTATATATATTATACTTCTATGAATAATAATTAAATATTTTTTTGATAAATTTTGTATATTTGGTCTTAGTTATGCATGACTAACGTTTCCAATTTTAAACAATCATTAGTGAAAGGAGGAATGAAATATATTTTTTATTAAAAAATTATCATAAAGTAATAAGTACCATATTATTTATTTAAATGTAATTATACATATCATTATATTTAGGGGATGAAATCTATGTTAGAACCCATCATGAAGGCAATATTCCAAACATACATGAATGACAATATCATCTTTCAATGAGTGAAAATATATAATGGAAAATGAAATATTATCCATTAATAATTATAAATATGTTATTAATATAAAAATGATTCTTATACATAACATATATTTAATAATAATATCCTTTTTATATTCTACATAAATCTTTAGTCAAATTCAATCACATCAATTCATGTGATGATAATTAACCACAAGCGAAAGAGACATTATCATATCCAATATAAAATAAAAATTAAAATATTATTTCTGATATAATGTCCCCATAGAAATATTAGTTTATAAATATTATATATATATATATATATTTATATTATCCATCATCCTACCTAATATTTAGATGTGTTATTAGAAAAATGAATTACATCACTTTGTGAATCTCTAGGCATACACTAGCATGATGATTTGGTAAACCATTTGATCGAAGTGGAGATGGTTGTAGGTAATGAAAGTAAAATTTAAATATTCTATGTCTATGTAATAAGATTATAAAATTATCAAGTAGTGTATTAATAATAAATTATTTAGGTTAAAAATGAAATAAAATAAAAATGTTTGTTGATAAAAATTACATTTTTTTGGAAAACATATTTTGGTTTGCATCAAATGACATACAACTCTGGCTATATGTCCAAATGAGGCATCTAGGATAATATTTGTAATATTTGGAAGTTGTTTTTGATGTTATATGAAAATAAATGGATATAGTTCATGAATAAGATAGGATATGGGAATAAATTTTATATGTCAGGTGAGTGGAACACTTTTAAAATTTTTTTAAAGAAAAAGGTAGAACCATGTTTCTATGATGCCCAAAGAATAAAAAATTATTAGTGACATTAATAATACAAAATAGAGGCAAAATAAGACATTATAATATATTTTATAAATGTATAGGGTTTATTTTAACCCTTAACTATTTAGTTTAATGAACCATCAAACACTATTTTAATTTAATGTACTAATTATATTTTAATTTATCACTAATAATTATGAGAAAAAATTCGGTTTACCATAATATATAATATAAATTATTATTTTTCAATACATGATATCCTTTTTTAGATATTCAATTCACATAAATTGAAAATGTAAATTTAAAATTAATCCCATATATGAGATGGGAAATAATGATTTAAAAGAGAAAATGATAAAAAGTTTATAAGGCTGATATTTCAAATGTCAAGAAGAAATAGATTAAAATGACATAAAAAGAATTAATAGATACATAAATGACATAATTACAATATAAAACCAATTAATAATGTTATGAATCGTTATATATAATTTAAATGGAAATATATTTTTGAATTAAAATTTAGTATTCTCTCTATCCACCTAAAAAATTAAACATTTCATTAAATAAATATATTACCTTAAGATAATTTGGAAATTTTTATTTTAAAAACAGAAATTTATTTTCTCAACCAAATTATAATTCATTCATGGTTTAATTTTTAAATATGTTTTAAAAAATGTGATAGAAGTGTATTTTAGAAAAATATAGTTCTTAATCGTATAATTCTATGTATTATTATCTATTTTCTATTAAGATATAAGATAAATGTAAAACCTTTTATTTTTTTTATAATATATATTTAATTTATTTAAACAATTAATTAATAGTGGTTTTCTAAATTTATTTATGTAAAACATGTTCATTTGCATAAAAATTGATGTTTATAAAAAAATCTTTATTTCCAAATAGTTTTAATTTTTTATTTTTAATGTATTGGTACCCAAAAAATTCATTCATTAAAAATGTTTAAACCATAATATTTGAAAATTTATTTGATCATATTTACAACCTCTATTAAAATGGTTATGTGATAGCTATAGTATTATTTAATTATGTTTTGATAACATATTTAATTTTGTATACCATCAGTGCTTTATAAAACACAAGATAAAACCATTAATATGTGTGAAAGAATATGAAGTCAATGATGCGGGTAATGAAATATATCGAAAATATTAAATTTATTTTATATGATAATTTCACAATATTATAGATTGTTACACTTGGGAAACATGGATACAGAAAAATTGGAATATGAAATATCATTATCGTCTCCCATTATGATCATCATAACTAGCACTACCACAAAAACAATTTATTGCAGCCCCCCCCCCTTTATCAGCGATAACGAAAAAGCACTGATAAAGGGGGGTGCCTTTATTAGCGCTCAAAAATGCGCTGATAAAGGGTGCCTTTATCAGTGCTAAAAAAAGTGCCGATAAAAGCACACCTCCATCAGCGCTTTTTTAGCACTGATAAAGGGACACTAATTTATCAATGCTTTTTTAGCGCTGATAAAGGGACCCCCTTTATCAGCACTTGTTTAGTAGGGCTGATAAAGAGGGGATCTTTATCAGTGATTTTTTTTAAAGCGCTAAAAATGGGTCGAATTCAAAAGAATAATTTAAAAAAATATATTAATATATTAATATATAAAAATCGTTATATTGATATAGAAATATAATATATAATTTTTAATTATATTTTAGATAAGTATAAATGTACATCTACACTTAATATATTTAATAAATAAGTTATTTAGTGAAAATGGCTTCTTAAATAATTAGAAAAATATTTTTATTTAATAATTTTCTAATTATTATGGAGTAATAGTCATTTAATAACAATTGGAAGACTAAAAATATTAAAAAAATAAAAAATAGATCCAAAATATGTTGAAAACGCAACTATAACTTCAAACGGATGTATCTTTTCATATGTGTGACTGTTTGACCTCTAACACATATCAAATCGAATTCTGAGATGAGATCTACGTTGCTATGATTGGGGAGGCCCCGGTTAAGGGATTTTCAAGTCCAAAAGTTGCTCAAAAGGCCTCCAAAACTGAGTTTTTAGTCGGGTTACCCCGATTTTTTAACTTTTTGTGGATTTTCATCCTCATTTAAGGGGGTATTATTGGATTTTTTTGGTGGGGTCTTAATTTATTCAAATTTATTGTATTCATATTGATATTATGTTTTTGAAATTTCATCATTTTTTTATAACGCACTGCTATTTATAATCAAATATATAACAAAATATCCATATTTTTTATATATTCACACCTAAAAATTTAATTATAAATATAAATAATAAAATATATTTATAGATAAAATAGATTAGCTATATCTAAATTATAACTAACATCGATTTTATTTAAAATAAAAATATATGAATATTTATATACCTATATATTAATCTAACTATATATATATATTAATCTAACTATATATATATATATTAATCTTACTATATATATATTAATCTGATAACTATATATATATTAATATAACTACATATATATATTAGTACTACTATAAATATATATATTAATATCACTATATATATATTAATATAACTATATATATATATATTAATATAACTATATATATATATTAACATAGCTATATATATGTTAATATAACTATATATATGTTATAATAACTATATATATATATTAATATAAATATATATTACTATACAAATAAATATAACTAAATATAAATATATATATTAATATAACTATATATATATATTAATATAACTATATATATATATATATTATAATATAACTATATATATATTATAATATAAGTATATATATATTAATATAATTATATTTTACTATAATAAATATAACTATATATATATCATGAACTCGAAGTCAAATCAAAATAGAGGCAGGGGCGCGCGCGCATGTTGGAATATAGTAGCAAGCGCTGTTAAAGGGTGGAGGGGGTGCGTGGGGCCCTGTACTAGGCCAGAAAAGCGCTGTAAAAGGTGGGGGGATCAAGTGCTATAAAATCCCCCCCCCCCCGAGTGACAATATTTTTTTAAAAAAATTTAAAATTGTTTTTAATTGTTTTTAATTTTTTTAATTTTTTTTACCTTTTATCAGCGCTTTTAAATAATCACTGATAAAAGGGGTCCTTTACCAGTGCTAAAACGAAAGCGCTGATAAAGGAAGCGCTAATATAGATGTCTTTTATCAGCACTTTTTTAGCGCTGATAAAAGGGGTCTTTATCAGCATTTTTCATAGCACTGATAAAGGGGACACCCCTTTATCTTCACTGGATTTATCAGTGCTTTTTCTAGCGCTGAAAAAGGCAATTTTTAGCACTGATAAAAACCGTAGTTATAGTTGTGTAGAAACCTTCTTGGACTTATCAATCATTAAAACATTTATTATTACCAATGGAAATGGAATCATATTTTTGGGTGACTATATATTTTTGGAAATTGAAAATAATAGATATACCAATCAATGATCATTTTTATTCATAACATTAGAATAACGTATGATAACTTTCCCTTAACATTAAAAAATCATACAAAAAAATAATATATCATAATAATTAGTCATGAAGTAATGTGCAATAGTTCATAATGCACGAATCATAAGGTTTTCAAATAACATGATTATTGATATCATATAATATTATAATTTACCCAAAATATAGTTTTGATATAATAAACCCACCCACCACATAATCATAAACCATTCATTTATAGTATACTAGATCATGAGAACATGTATAGTTTCATCAAAACTCAGTATATTGGTTGAAAATAAGGATTCATCAAAATTTAAACATCTAAATAATACAATATATAGATAAATAATAAGAAAGAAATCAAAGATTAATATCTAAATTGATTGAAAATTGAAATCTATGGATGTGATCATATATAAAATGTTCCTTTTAAAGAACATTTGAATATTTCTTTATAAAAATTAAATTATCATTTGAGAATCACTAATTTAAAATATAATTATTTCTAAAACATTATAAAAAATAATTTATTTGAAAAAGAACCATTTCTTATTGTAATATATCATTGAAAACCTTATTTGGTAGTCATGGTGGGAAAATTTGTTCATTAACAAGATGTTATAACTAAGACTCTATTAAGAAATTTAATAAAAACAACAAATTTCCGTGGTCATAAATTAAAAATAAGATTTATTTTATGTTAATTTTTAAAAAATAAAAAAATGCTAAATATTATTTTTATAAATCATTATATAAATTAATATACATTATTGTAAAAATTATAATTAATATTTGTTCATGGAAGTAAATTTTCCAAATTCGATGGTAATATAATGAATGGAATTCTTAAAAATATTTTTTAACACTTTTGTGTACATGGAGAGGAAAATCTATAAGGAAAACTGAAAAATCATAATAATAATTAGAGCATAATAAAATTCATATGATTCATGATGGATATATGATAAAATTTCATCATATAAAACATAAGGATAGACATTCATAATATAAATAAGATTATAATAAAAGTTTCATACCACTATGTCAGTTTTTCAAATCATAAGACCCATATAATAGATAAATTAAATAAAATAATTCAATTAATTATAATTAAATACATTCAATAAATATAATATAAAAGGGGTACTATATAATCCACATGATAGTAACAGATGTTGAATATGGAATATAATCATATAAACAAATGTAAGATTAAAAACTACAACAAGTATCAATATATTCTAATAAGAACCCATTGGAAGATATTATTTGGACATTAAAATGAAATTAATATAATTCAAAAGGTTCTATGAAATATCATGGAAAATTGGGGACATAAACACCTCATAAATATAAATATGTTTATAACATCAAATAAGTCTCTTCGATACATTATAGAGGTGAAGAACCCATAATTCATGTATAACTTTATTCATAAGAACTATAACCACCAATATAATATATTTATTTTTATTACATATTCATAAAATAAAAATATTAATTTAGATAATATCATATATTATTCAAATATATCATCATATTTTATAATTATTGTCATTTACTTATTAATATCTCTATTTCTTCTAATAACTATTTCATTTTTCATCTATGAATCAAATTTCTAGTTCTCTTCCTAGTACACTAATGATATTTTCATCATCTATAGAATTTTAATCTTTTCACAATTATCATATTTAGTCATTATATACACATTTAAATTTGTTTATATAATTTTATTTTGTAAAATAAATTACACCCCTTCATTGTTATAGAATTTCATATATACAGAATAATGATCATTCTACTTTTTGTCGAATGAAGAATAAAAGTGGTAAATAATAATTCACCGTTAAAAAATTTTGTTATATCATAAATATTATATAAATTTATTAAATATATCATTATTATCAACCATGTAAACAAAAATTTTAGCATATATCACATTTATTTTCTAGTGGTGGTTGTCCACAAGTATGATCAAGCGACACAACCATTTTCTAATTAATGGGAATGTTATAATGTCAAAAGGATATTATAATTATATAATCTTACATATTATCTAATTATCATATATAAATATTAATTATTTCATAATAATAAACCATGAATAATAGGGATGTAAAATTATTCATATTTCTATGTGTAGTCGATAATACTCTTGTGTGCATCACAAATATGCACATTTTTCAAATGAATGAATACTAGGGAAATAGTTAAAACATAATTATACTAAAATATCATAATAACGATCATATTGTATTCATCATTTTATAATGGATATGATTGGTCTATTGGATATGGAATATGAAATAAAACTGAACTAGATAGTTTAATATTTACACCTCTTATTTGTGATAACTCATATTTATTACACCATAATCTTGGGAATATTAGTCATGAAAGAAGAACCAAGAGATATAGGATGGAGGAAATGAAATGATTATAGTTTTTTTGAGATATCATATTATTTAGAGGGATTTAAATTAATGAATAAAAAAGGGTATGTAAATCCTTTTTAAGTGGCGAAGATAATAAAAATTGAGTTAAATATAATACATTAAAATAATAAAATAATTTTATTATAAGATTGTATCCAAATTGAATATTATTAGAATTAAATATAATAAAGTTTCTAAATTCATTAAAAAAATTAATATAAATACTTATTATGTAGAAACCTTACACTTTTCTCTAAGACTAACCCTAAAATGAATTTTTTAACCCTAAACATAGACTTTTATTACTATTTTTATGATTAATTATGAAAAAATGAAACTCAAATAATAATAAAAATATATTTTTTTCATTAAATATATAGAAATAATTTTAAACAATACTTCTAATAAGTGAAAACAAAAATCATTTTAAAATATATTTCTGAAACACAACAAAACACCTTTTTAATGGATATTTTTGTATAAAACTAGATTGGAATTCATTACATGGAGTGTAAAAATATTTAAATGAATGTTAAAACATTTTATTCAATAAATAATATATTAATTTTTTAATACAATTAATAAATAATGATTTATTGTTTTTTAGATAATAATAATTTTCACATATAAAAAAAAATTTATGAAAATTAACTCCTTTAAAACATTAAATTACTTTATACTCAATACATTCCATTTCATAAATACTTTAATAATTATTATTTATTAATTAAAATAAGCTATCAATTTATTTTATCAAAATAATTATTCAATAGAGATCAACATTATTTAGATAATAATTAAAAACATTACAAAAAAATATATTCATTTGAAATATATTTATTTAAATCATTATAAGATTTAAAATATTGAGTTCTAATTACTAGATTTTAACTATATAAACATATATTAATATTTATAATGGGGTTATTCAAATTAATTCTTCCAATTTAAAATCCAGTTCATGAAAATCACATTTGAATAACAATATATTAAATATATGTTAGTTTACATTAATCAAGGTCTTGCGTGTTATATAAGAAATCGAATATAGTAATAATTAAAAAAATATTATAATTATATTTGGAATAATGTTATAGAATAATATTAATGGTTTTATAGATGTGTATAATAATTTTTAGTGAAAATAAATATGATCATTATATTTATTAATGTTTGGTATTTGGTTATTGGACATACAGTCGATAGATATATAGACCAAGGATATATATATGATGGATGTATGTATATCCTATATATAAATTGATATGGGAAGATGTTAATAAATTTTTTCGATAATATAACTAACATATAATATATAATTCTAGTATGAAATTTAATAATAATAATAAATTATAATCTTTAATTACAAAAACAGTTATTTTTTAAATTATATATTATTAAAGAATAATTAATTTATTTTTTAATAAAATTAAAATGAATATCTTTAAAATAATGGATTGATGGAATTTAATGTTAAAAAGGTAAATAATTAATTATAATAAAATGTGATTAAAATCATTCAATGTAAAAAATGATATCCGTAAATGATTTTTTATAATTGTTTTATATATATGTACTAAAAAATTATTAATTAATATTTTGAAATGATTATTCTAATAAAATTTAATGTTTCTATGTGCAATGAATATATTATAACTCATTTAATTTAAAAATATTACGAAAAAATAAGATGAATGAATAGAATTTCAAAAAACCATTTTATAATGATTATATATATATATATATATTATTTAATTATTTAAATGTTAAATTAATCATATTTAAAAAGTGTTTTAAATAAATCATATAAAATATATTGAATCATAAGGTTGAAAATAGGTAAGATGATTAATTTAAATTTTCAGTATGGCAGTAACATTCAAGTTAACTTGATATATGAAAAATGAGGTAATAAGGATAAATTAAAGGTTTGTGGAATAATATATATATATATATACATATAACCATATGAATATATTTTTTATAATAGTAAATTGAATATTTATTCTTTATTTTTCCACACATTTCCCACATTTTTTGTAAAATTTTTGCCTTACTTGTTAGGGAATGAGTATTTGGGCAAATTCAATTGAAAATCGCCTATCAAATAACATCTCCAAGTGTAAAAAATAAAAAATAAAAAATAGTACTATATTTTATATTTTTATTCAACTTGTCACACAATAATACATCTCAACATACTATAATTTAGTTCTATTAGAGACCAGATGCATAATCAACATATTTTATGAGAGATCCTTAACATGCCCCATAATCATCTTCTCATATAATACTTTCTTATACACATTCCTCATAAATTTTTTCATTATATCCATAAATAATTTTAATCTTAATAAAGGGTGGGATCAATTTATATTTAATATTAATCATTAAAAATATCAATCAACAATCAGATGCCAACATACCCTATCAATAGGTGTACATGTTAACGATCATAACTTATAATGTTCATGCCGAATCTGTAATAAAAAAATACATCATTATTCATGGTATAAAACTTTTTTATCTCATTAGATATTATTCCTATGAGAGAGGAATAAAATTTAGTGATGAATTTTCCATGAGGGTTTGTCATTAGAATATGAAAATTTCATTTAAATTGTAACATGATCATTGGAATAGAATATTAATTATCTAATAATGTTTCACTACCACGACCATCATGCCATAGTGTAAAAATTACGATAATATATAGGTTTCACTCCACATCCTATTATCTTCCCAGTATTGGGTTCAATTCCTATTCAATTAATATTATATCATGAGATATCAAATAGTAAAAAATGAAATAGAGGGATTTAAATTACCCACCGATCATAGAATGAAAAAACACATATTTTTTCATATAATTATAGAAACATTAATATTTATCAATGTATAACATGTTGAAAACGAATTTGTTTCATAATTAATTCTAAAATATATAATCATAAACCCTCAAGTGAATGAACATATATGGTATCGTGTTGACACCTTCCAAATGAGCATCAGAAATTTAAGGTTCTGTGGAATGCCAAAAGCATAGGTACTTTTTTCTATATCAAATAATGAAATAAAAAACATGGCTATATGGAGATTAATTTTTTGTGTCATATGAACCATACAATATTCATTGATACTTGAAATAAAATAACACTATTATCATCTTTTTAATGGTTTATGAACTCCCTATCATTTGTTTATGGACACAAAAGCCCCATAAACATGTTATCGTAATCATGAAAAACCTCATCAGATACCCTGCTGGATCATGCAATGACCCTTAGATGAATATTTTGTATCATGTGACATGTTGATCAACAGAAAACTACAAATAATCAAATGTTTCCTAAAATAAAATATTTATATGTCTTATGTTTCATAAAAATCGATTTATATTAATTTATTTTGATATTGTTATTCAGTTTTCTTGGGTAGTAGAGGATCTTGTGAAATTACTGGGGACATGCCAAACACATCATCTCAATGGCACTAGACATGTCACCTCTTTCATGTAAAGGAATTATGATATTTTAGTTTGATCGTGTGATAACCAAATAATAAACCAATGAGTGAATTTCATAGGGTTTATATAATAAAATACTAAAATATAATATTTAAATTCATTGATAATTCAAAAAATCATCAAAATGGTTTTTGTGCTTCATTTTTTAAATTCACTAATCCTATGAAGGCCCTTTTTCATGCCTTGTTGATCACAAAAATTTCCACAAACATGTTATCATGGTCACAGAAAATAAATTTCATAATCCTGGGTTGACGATTTGAAATCCATTTATTTATCCATCTACTCAATAAATATAGTATTTTTTTGAGTGATCATGAAATTGTTACTTATCATCTGAATCATGAGATATACCATTGATGATACTTTGTTGGATCATGTGAAGTTAATATAAAATCCCCCCTCTATAATCTCTTAGAAATATAAGAGGATTAATAATAGTGGAATGTTATATATATTAATGATTAGTATTCGTATAATATCACTATCTATAAATATAAGAAACACACACATTGGATTGAGTTAACATATTGAAGAAAAGCATCAAGAAATTTCATGAGTCTTCTTCCAGATAAAATCATGTTCAGTAACGTAAGGGATTACCTTATATGTGAATGAACATCGTTTGATCATTTCACTAAACATGTGAAGGATATATGTCTTATCAGATAGACCATGTAAATGGCCTGCAATATAATGGGTTGATTTCATGATGCCTATGTTGGTAAATTCATTATAGATATTGAGGACTATATGTGATTATTATTGAAAATTATAAGATCTTCATGTGAAGGAGTATATGAAAATTTCATGCAATTAAATTTCATTTTTTCATCCATTCCTGGACCATGTGATGATATCATAGATATATCATAATAATCATTTAACATTCATCAGTCATGCCAAAATTCATGATGTGAAGTCCATAGACTTTTCATTGGATTCAAATACATTATCTATAATTATGAGAGGATCATGATACATCCATGAACTATGAATTATGGATCATGATAAATCCAACTAACATGTCATCTTTTTCATGAGGAATACCTTCAACATGACATCCATGTTAGGCAGACACAGTGTTTATTTCAAGATTGATCACTTGGGAGACCCTACACAAGTTATCTTCAATATTACGAAGCACCGCAGACACACCATCCTCGACTATGTGTGGAGATCTAGATGGATCAAGGTTATTAGGTAGTAACTATATGAATTGTCAACAATTATATGTATATACATTAGACATTTTAGGATAAAACACTGGACATGTCATACAGTAACTTTGGAAAAATCATGAAGACACTATTGGGAAGTTATGTATTCATGTCATACATGTCTTGTTGACAACATTTTAATCATTAATAGAAAACCCAAACATGTTGTGTAGAATCCCTAGACATGTTATGAGGATATCCGTAGAAAAGTCTGCCATTTTTTAGAAGGAATACCTAGATACATCCCCTCAAACAATCTGAACCCCCACACATGAGTCTTTTTTCGACCATTTGAGATTTATTTTGGAAGTTGTGGAAATGGTAGATAGAGATAAATAAAACAGAATTATGGGACCAACATATCATTCAAGGATGATCAATAAACTATTCATGGACCCCAATATTTATCCATCAAGGGATTATATATGGATTTCACTCAAGAGAATCTATCTTGGTGTTAGTCTGAAACATAACATAACTATGAGGAATCTAATACCAGTCCAAATAGGACATGCAAGATTCTTTCGTATGTTATGTTCCCTAATGGGAATCCACCTTACTCTATGCCCTTGTATATTACAAACACTCTATATCATATAACTAAAATTCTTTTATGAGTATATCATTATTCTTCATCTATTAGTAGAATACGAAGCATAAATGAACTATGAGGACTCTAATTCCTATTATAATTATTATATATATGACTCCACTGTATTGTTCATTCTATATATAAAACAATATATAAAGTCATATTAAGATTATAGGTCCCATAACTATATGTAGTGATACAGATCACATATTATGTCATGTTTCTAAAACTAACGATTGGTCACATGTGCTTCAGTATTTTCAGGGATGGTATCACTAGCATCATAAAATTCCCTTAATTATTGAGACATCAATGTATTTTCCTCATCTTATAATGTGGAACATATTATTCCTTAAATAAAAATCCTATTTTGTGTAGGTCATTAAGGTATTCCCATATTTATAAAATATAGGGTAACAAACCTTACAAGTAATAATTATCTTCCCAAAACTATTAATTGGTTGAAGATTAAACATACTGTAACACCCAAGATTTTTATGGGTAATATTTTGTTTTTATATCGTCAAAGGAATCTTTCACTACACACTTTCTTGGCTTACTTTACACACAATCACGACCTTCCTCGATAGCTTGCATCGTACGCAACACCGAGTTTCACTAAACAACGATATGCTATTAAAATATTATTAAAACTAGCCGTTATGAATAGTAATAACCACTTTTTGAAATTTTATAAATTTTATTTTTCAAAATGGACTTCATTTTTGGATTCGGAATACCGAAATTAGCCTAGGGTGAAATTTTGGTATTTTTCTGAAAACTTTCAATTTTTGATGAATAGTGAAACCACTAAGTGGTAGGTTAAAAACTGAATTTTGCATAAAACATAATTTTACCGCTTCTGTGAATGGAATTTCGAAAATCCGACAGACACGGTTAATATCAAGGACTAAAATGTGGTTCAATGAGATGAAAATAATTTTTGGTGAATAGTAACTTTTTACTTTTTTTTACCACGGTTAAGAGTAAATAGGGTAACTAAGGGTAAATATGATATTACTATTACCCTAACACATGTCCTAATTCTATTGGATAAGTGTAGTTCGACCAAAAACAACCTTATGAATATAATATGACCATTTAGGTCCATTTGGATTAGATTATGACATTTAATATTATTTTATTTAATGAATAGTTAAAATAGTTAAAATCAAAGTTTAATAACTAAAACATTTTTAATATGGGGTTATACATAAGATAAATTCGACTATAAATATTCATTAGAAAGATAAATAGATTTCCGACATGATGGTATTTTATTTATAATTTTTAGACATTAAATTATTTAATTTATTTATGACACAATGATGATGCAGTAATTATCTTATTAATGAAATATTGACATAATTGATGTTATAAACACCAAAATAAATGTAATTTGAGACTTTTCATGAATTACACTAATTTTCTAGGTTACTATGATATATTAGTGCTTATTTCATCAACTTGGTTTGAACATTTAATTCTGTTATGACTTTCACAAAAATCATATATCAAATAGTGTCAAAATTGACACAAAATAGTTTTTAAATCAAATATTATATTACTAATTGTTATTTTATTCCTAAAAATCTAAGGTTCGGCCAAATGACTTAGATAAGGATATATATATTAATAATAAACAATTTTTGGTTCGTTTGGCATGTTATAGTAAGTGTATTAACCATATAGTGAAAGAAAACATAAAGACACGGTAAAAGTTAAATTATTTAACTTAGAGTTAAATCTAATTGATAAGGTTAAAATAATACCCTAAACTTGTCTAAATCCTATTGGTTGATAGGATTTCGACCCATCCCCACTATATCTTCGAAATAAGACCCTTTGGAACCATTATAAACCGATTTTGACTTTAATATAAAATAATATTTTGAGATATTCCTAAGGTGCCCCTCTCCTCCCTTATAAAAGGGCACCTCCTCCCCCTCCTCCTCACACCAATTTGAGCACTCAAGCTCGGCCAACCCCTGCCATTCTCTCCTCTCCACTTACCTAGAATAATCCTAGAGGTACTGTTCTTCTTCAAAGACCAATCATAGTTCTCTAAGTGGAGAATTCAAAGAAGCGTTCCAAAGAAGAGGTAATATCCATTACCGATCTTTTCAATTTCTTTCTTCTTCAACTTCTTCTTATTTAGTTGTTTCATGATAAAGTAATAACATTAGTATTAATTACATACTGATATGTTATTATAAATATGAAACAACCCTAATTCACCTTCTATCCATCCTACGGAAAAATGAAATCACCGCGCGTGCGTACGTACGGAATACCATCTCCACGCCGTGGTGTAATCTATTTTCCACCATCACCTTACAAGGATGGGTATAATGGTGTAATGAGTAACTATTTTTGATTATTATAAAGTAATATTGATACTGAAATAATATACATATACTCCAATATAATTCCATGATCATAGGAACGATATCATCACTCGTGCGTACGTACGGAATACCGTCTCCACGATGTGATGCGACTCGTTCTACATGATCATCATTACATAGTAATTATATAAATGAATTGAATAAATAAATATGATATATGTTACACTAATACCATTCTGGATATAAGGTATCTATAACCTTAAAAGAAGAATAAGAATTTATTCGGCAAAACACGCATAAGAACAAAAGGCAATAAAGACCCGAGTAACAAGTAACAATGAAATATTACTAACAAGAAGCTAAGAATATGACCATATATGATATCATATCAATATGTATGATTCTGGAATAAGTCAATAACATTATTTAAACCATTATACAGGAGCTTAGGACACGTACAAAGCAAATCGGACCTAAGGTAAGGGAAATATCACAATCTCATTTTTATTCGAGATTGTTTATTCGTAAGTATTTACTGGTGTGTATTTTATCATCCACATCCATGATTCATCAATATGTAATATTATTTCCATCCACCTACAATTGTTTAAATCCATTTTTACCCTTCGGTGAGTTTTTAGTAATATGTATGAATGGAATCTTTTGTCTTTTTTCGTACGAGGTACTTTTTGACTTTTTCGACAAAAGTACGAGAAAAATGTTTTTTTAACTTATACGGCAAGAATGGACTTTTAAAACATTATTTCCAAGAAGCTTCCTTTACACGTTTTCAAGTTTATTTTTAATCAACTTCTTTTAGATTAAAGTTGTATGACATGTTAAGAAAAGAAAAAATGTTTTTGAAAAAGAAAGGATATTTTCCTCAAGAATGGAGTTCAAGTGTTTTATCAAAATTATTTTCCATCTAAGATAATAAAGGGTTCTGTTTTTATCCCTATTATTACAAGGATTTTATTATGTTGTGATGGAAATATTTTTATGAATTCCTTTATCTTATATGAATGGTTTTATGATGTCATGTTGTTTAAGAATTCCATTTTTATTACATGGGTTACGCTATGATGTATGGTTTATGATTATGTGGCACACATAAGAAAGGATTCATTATAAGATGGGTGGGACCTATATCTCTTTCCAATGCACTGGGTAATGATTTTATATCTCATGAGATAGACATGGCTGGAACGGTAGGTTATATCGGTTCAGTGAAACAGGACTGGAACGAGGGTGACTCGGTTCATAAAGGGACTTTGTCCACTAAGATAGTCTTGGCAATGAGTCATGACTAACAAGAAATGATTTTCCATGATTATGTGTGCATGCCAAAAAGTTTCAAGTTTCATGTTATGATTATGGGGATCTCATTTTCACTTCTATGATTTGTTCCATGTTAAGATATTATGATCTCTTTTGCAGGTTATGATTTTCAAAAAGATATGATATGATTTTTATTTCCTTTATTTTCCCTTGCTGAGCATTTGAGCTCACCCTTTTATGTTTTCTTTTCCCCAGGTCAGGAAGATGGATATTAAGTAGAATATGCTAAAAGGGACCCTAGATATGATGAAATAAATGGGAGACACTATAGAAGATTTATGAACTAGTTGTTTATGTTTCCCAGTTTCTAAAGACACTATACCTATACGGTCCTTTGTGGTTTTGTCATATGTTGTAATAAGTGTACTTCAATTTTGAAGTATTAACAATGTATGTAAAGTATGGGTCGTTATAGTTGGTATCAGAGGAAAGGTATAGTCAACCTTTGGAAACAAGGATGTGAAAGCCTTAGTAAGAACCATAAGAATAAGTCTAAGCATAGCACACAATCTTAGTGTTTTAGAAATGGCCATGAATACCCTAGGATAAGGCCTTAAGTATGAAAATTTTATTCTTGAATTATGTGGTTTTCCTATTATAATTAGTGTTGCTCAAACTATTCTTTTTGGTTTTAGTCAATGGCTGGAACCCGAAGGAACCGTGTTAATGCGGAATGCGATGGGCAATGCAATGATTGTCCCCCTGAGCAACCAAACGATATGGGAGCTGGAATGAAAATTCTTGTAGCCATACTCACACAACTTTCTCAAGCTATGAATCATGCAGGACTTCCAAATGAGCAAAGGAAGGAGCAACATTCTGTTGAATCCTTCATGAGGCAGCGTCCACCTTCTTTCAGCGGGTCTACTGATCCATTAGTTGCTGAACAATGGATTAGTACTACTGAAAAGATATTTTCAGTTCTTCAATGTTCTGATCATGATAAAGTCATCCTAGCAGTGTATCGTTTGGAAGGAGATGCTGATCAATGGTGGAATCTTATTAAGAATACGAGGCAAAGGGATGAAGTTGAGTCTATGGAATGGGACGAGTTCAAGAACTTATTTTTCAATAAGTACTTCCCTCGTATTCTCCGAACAAAGATGGAGAAAGATTTTCTTGAACTGAAGCAAAGGGATGATAAATCTATTGGTACCTATGAAGCAAATTTTACAAGACTTGAAAGGTACGCTTCTGGTATTATTATCCAACCTGAGAGTAAGATCGATCGATTCTTTAGTGGCTTAAAACCAAGTCTTCGAAGGGCGTTAGCCATAAGGGACTTCAATAGCTATGAGGAAATCGTTCGATGTGCTCTCAAAGTCGAGATGGAGATTGGAGTAACCCATCAGTCATATGGGTTTTATAAGAAGAGGAAAATGGAATTTAAAGGAAAATCTAAAGAGCACACTGAAAAGAAGATGAGCTTTCCCTTATGCTCAAAGTGTGGAAAGAAACATGGAGGGAGTTGTCTTAAAGGGACAAGTAAATGTTTCAAATGTGGAAAGGAAGGTCATCGGGCATTTGAATGTCGCGATAATGGGAAGAAGATGTCTAATGATGCAAACAAAGGAAGGGATACACAGAATGAACCTACTACACTTCAATGTTTCAAGTGCATGGAGATGGGGCATTATGCCAATCAATGCCCAAATCCAAGGGTTGATGATGATGGTCGACGTCAACAAAATCTTATGGCTAAAGACAAAGGAAAGTCAATGCAATTTCTATCAGCGATGTGGAGTACGATAACGAAGTGGTGAAAGGTACACTTACCATCCACTCTAAAGTAGCAAATGTTTTATTTGATTCTGGATCCACCCACTCTTTTATTTCTGAAGACTTTTCTAAGGGTATCACCGTATTACCTCAACAATTAGATGTTGAGTTAGCTGTGACAACACCTAATGGCACATCAATCGCATCAAAAGTTTATAATTCTTCTCCGATCGAAGTTTGTGGGAAAGTGCTTCCTGAAAATATTGTGATCCTTCCTTTAGTGGAATTTGATGTGATTCTTGGAATGGATTGGCTTTCTTTATACGGAGCTCATATCAATTGCCAAAGAAGGGAAGTCACATTTCATATTCCAGATCAATCTACGATCGTCTATCGATGCAAGGATGAATATAACCTTCCAGTGGAAATTTCTTCCATCTTATGGGTCTTGATTCCACTAAATGAAGTTTATTTATCTCAAATGGTTGGTGAGAAACTCACAATTAAGAATATGCCCATTGTAAGGGAGTTTGATGATGTCTTTACGGAGGAATTACCGGGTCTTCCACCAAATCGTGAAGTTGAGTTTTCAATAGAACTCGTACCGGGTGCTTTGCCTATTTCAAAGACACCTTATAGAATGGCCCCAATTGAGTTGCAGGAATTGAAGAAGCAACTCCAAGATAATATTGATAAGGTATTCATACGCCCTAGTGTGTCACCTTGGGGAGCACCTGTTCTATTTGTTAAGAAGAAAGATGGATCAATGAGACTCTGCATTGATTATCGAGAACATAACAAGATCACTATCAAGAACAAATATCCTCTCCCACGCATTGATGACTTATTTGACCAACTATGCGGAGCTCAATACTTTTCCAAGATTGATCTTCGTTCAGGATATCATCAATTAAGGGTCAAAAGGGAGGATATACCAAAGACGGCTTTCCGTACAAGGTATGGTCACTATGAATTTATAGTGATGCCATTTGGGCTTACTAATGCCCCTGCTATCTTCATGGATCTAATGAATAGAGTCTTTAGAGACTATTTTGATCAATTGGTGGTAGTCTTTATAGACGATATTCTTGTCTATTCAAAGAGCAAGGAAGAGCATGAAGACCACTTGAGAATTATATTGAAGACCCTGAGAAAGGAGCAGCTTTATGCCAAATTTACCAAGTGTGAATTTTGGCTTCAAAAAGTTGCATTTTTGGGTCACATAATCTCAAAAGAGGGGATATCTGTGGATCCAGCAAAAACAGAGGTTATCGAAAGATGGTCAAGACCAACAACAGTAACTGAGATCCGAAGTTTTCTTGGTTTGGCTGGATATTATCGACGTTTTGTAAAAGATTTTTCACGATTATCTAACCCACTCACCAAGTTGACTCGGAAAGGAGTTATGTTTGTTTGGATAGAGGAATGTGAAGAAAATTTCAAGGAGTTGAAAAGAAGGTTATCCAGTGCACCTGTGCTCACACTGCCTTGTAGTGGAGAAAGGTTTGTGATCTACAGTGATGCATCCAAGAAGGGATTGGGGTGTGTTCTTATGCAAAATGATATGGTGATAGCTTATGCCTCACGACAGTTGAAAATTCATGAGCAATTTTACCCAACACATGATTTGGAGTTGGCTGCGGTAATCATTGCATTAAAGATTTGGAGGCATTACCTTTATGGTGAAAGGTGTGATATTTATACTGATCATAAAAGTTTAAAGTATATTTTCACACAAAAGGAGCTGAATATTCATCAAAGAAGATGGTTGGAGCTGATTAAGGATTATGACTGCTCAATCCATTACCACCTTGGGAAAGCAAACAAGGTGGCAGATGCATTAAGTCGACAAGACCATGCTAGTTTATCCATGATGAGGATCACAAAAGATCCAATATTTATGGATTTACAAAGGATGGATCTTGGAATTATAATGGAAGGGGAAAAATCTTATCTTTCTCAAATGAATGTTCAACCATCTATACATGTGAAGATTAAAGAGGCACAGAAAGAAGATGTCGAGTTACAATAGAAGGTGAGAAATGTTTCTGAATTCAACCTTGATTGTGATGGGATAATAAAGTTCATGAATCGGGTTTGTGTTCCTCCCATCCCTGAATTAAAGAAGGAGCTGCTGGATGAGGCTCATAGTTCTTCATTCTCTATTCATCCTGGAAGCACGAAGATGTATAGGGACCTGAAAGAGTACTTCTGGTGGGATGGCATGAAAAGAGATGTTGCTGAATATGTCTCTCGATGCTTGGTTTGTCAACAAGTTAAAGCTGAGAGACAGAAGTCTAAGGGAATGTTACAACCATTACCCATACCTGAATGGAAATGGGAAAACATCACTATGGACTTTGTCACAGGACTTCCTAAAACATCCAAAGGCAATAATGCTATCTGGGTCATAGTTGATCGTCTTACAAAGTCTGCACACTTCATTGCTATTAGAGAGGATTTCTCTCTGGATCAGCTTGCCAGGATATTTGTAAAGGAAGTGGTACGATTGCATAGAGTACCACTTTCTATTATATCTGATTGGGATCCGAGATTTACCTCGAAGTTCTGGCGAAATCTTCAGCATACTCTAGATACAGAGTTGAGTTTCACCACTGCTTATCATCCTCAGACAGACGGTCAGTCTGAGAGAACAATTCAAACCCTAGAAGATATGTTGAGAGCTTGCTCTAGGGATTTAAAAGGAGGTTGGGATCAACACCTACCTTTGGTGGAATTTTCTTATAATAATAGCTTTCACTCCAGTATTCAGATGGCTCTTTATGAAGCTCTCTATGGAAAGAAATGCAGGACTCCAACTTGCTGGGATGAAGTTGGGGAAAGAAAGCTATTAGGACCCGATCTCGTAGATGAAATGGCAGAAAAGGTCAGATCTATTCAACAACACATAAGAGCAGCTCAGAGTCGACAGAAAAGTTATGCCGACAACCGAAGAAAAGACCTAGAGTTTGAAGTGGGTGATAAAGTGTTCTTACGAATATCTCCCTGGAAGAGGGTTATGAGATTTGGAAAGAAGGGGAAGTTGAGCCCTAGATATATCGGTCCTTTCGAAATACTGGATCGTGTTGGGAAGGTAGCTTACCGAATGGCGCTTCCACCGAATCTCTCTCAAGTTCACGATGTGTTCCATGTATCTCTCCTGAGAAAGTACATACCTGATCCTTCACATGTACTCAGCTCAGAAGTTGTACCGCTGGAGCAAGATCATTCTTATGAAGAACAACCGATAGAGATTCTAGATCGTAGCGAAAAAGTCCTACGAAACAAGACCACTCGATTGGTGAAAGTTTTATGGAGGAACCACCAATTAGAAGAAGCTACATGGGAGCTTGAGGATATGATGAGGGAGAAGTATCCTCATATGTTTGTTACAAAGTGACGAATTTCGAGGGAGAAATTCTTTTTAAGGGGGGTAGAATGTAACACCCGATATTTTTATGAGTAATATTTTGTTTTTATATCATCAAAGGAATCTTTCACTACACACTTTCTTGGCTTACTTTACACGCAATCACGACCTTCCTCGATAGCTTGCGTCGTACGCAACACCGAGTTTCACTAAACAACGATATGCTATTAAAATATTATTAAAACTAGCCGTTATGAATAGTAATAACCACTTTTTGAAATTTTATAAATTTTATTTTTCAAAATGGACTTCATTTTTGGATTCGGAATACCGAAATTAGCCTAGGGTGAAACTTTGGTATTTTTCTGAAAACTTTCAATTTTTGATGAATAGTGAAACCACTAAGTGGTAGGTTAAAAACTGAATTTTGCATAAAACTTAATTTTACCGCTTCTGTGAATGGAATTTCGAAAATCCGACAGACACGGTTAATATCAAGGACTAAAATGTGGTTCAATGAGATGAAAATAATTTTTGGTGAATAGTAACTTTTTACTTTTTTTTACCACGGTTAATAGTAAATAGGGTAACTAAGGGTAAATATGATATTACTATTACCCTAACACATCTTCTAATTCTATTGGATAAGTGTAGTTCGACCAAAAACAACCTTATGAATATAATATGACCATTTAGGTCCACTTGGATTAGATTATGACATTTAATATTATTTTATTTAATGAATAGTTAAAATAGTTAAAATCAAAGTTTAATAACTAAAACATTTTTAATATGGGGTTATACATAAGATAAATTCGACTATAAATATTCATTAGAAAGATAAAAAGATTTACTACATGATGGTATTTTATTTATAATTTTTAGACGTTAAATTATTTAATTTATTTATGACACAATGATGATGCAGTAATTATCTTATTAATGAAATATTGACATAATTGATGTTATAAACACCAAAATAAATGTAATTTGAGACTTTTTATGAATTACACAAATTTTCTAGGTTACTATGATATATTAGTGTTGATTTCATCATCTTGGTTCGAAAATTTAATTCTGTTATGACTTTCACAAAAATCATATATCAAATAGTGTCAAAATTGACACAAAATAGTTTTTAAATCAAATATTATATTACTAATTGTTATTTTATTCCTAAAAATCTAAGGTTCGGCCATATGACTTAGATAAGGATATATATATTAATAATAAACAATTTGTGGTTCTTTTGGCATGTTATAGTAAGTGTATTAACCATATAGTGAAAGAAAACAAAAAGACACGGTAAAAGTTAAATTATTTAACTTAGAGTTAAATCTAATTGATAAGGTTAAAATAATACCCTAAACATGTCTAAATCCTATTGGTTGATAGGATTTCGACCCATCCCCACTTTATCTTCGAAATAAGACCCTTTGGAACCATTATAAACCGATTTTGACTTTAATATAAAATAATATTTTGAGATATTCCTAAGGTGCCCCTCTTCTCCCTTAGAAAAGGGCACCTCCTCCCCCTCCTCCTCACACCAATTTGAGCTCTCAAGCTCGGCCAACCCCTGCCATTCTCTCCTCTACACTTCCCTAGAGTAATCCTAGAGGTCCGGGTCTTCTTCAAAGACCAATCTTAGTTCCCTAAGTGGAGAATTCAAAGAAGCGTTCCAAAGAAGAGGTAATATCCATTACCGATCTTTTCAATTTCTTTCTTCTTCAACTTCTTCTTCTTTAGTTGTTTCATGATAAAGTAATAACATCAGTATTAATTAAATACTGATATGTTATTATAAATATGAAACAACCCTAATTCACCTTCTATCCATCCTACGGAAAAATGAAATCACCGCGCGTGCGTACGTACGGAATACCGTCTCCACGCCGTGGTGTAATCTATTTTCCACCATCACCTTACAAGGATGGGTATAATGGTGTAATGATTAACTATTTATGATTATTATAAAGTAATATTTATACTGAAATAATATACATATACTCCAATACAATTACATGATCATAGGAACGATATCATCATTCATGTGTACGTACGGAATACCGTCTCCACGATGTGATGCGACTCGTTCTACATGATCATCATTACATAGTAATTATATAAATGAATTGAATGAATAAATATGATATATGTTACACTAATACCATTCTGGATATAAGGTATCTATAACCTTAAAAGAAGAATAAGAATTTATTCGGCAAAACACGCATAAGAACAAAAGGCAATAAAGACCCGAGTAACAAGTAACAATGAAATATTACTAACAAGAAGCTAAGAATATGACCATTTATGATATCATATCAATATGTATGATTCTGGAATAAGTCAATAACATTATTTAAACCATTATACAGGAGCTTCGGACACGTAAAAAGCAAATCGGACCTAAGGTAAGGGAAATATCACAATCTCATTTATATCCGAGATTGTTTATTCGTAAGTATTTACTGGGGTGTATTTTATCGTCCACATCCATGTTTCATCAATATGTAATATTATTTCCATCCACCTACAATTGTTTAAATCCATTTTTACCCTTCGGTGAGTTTTTAGTAATATGTATGAAATGAATCTTTTGTCGTTTTTCGTACGAGGTACTTTATGACTTTTTCGACAAAAGTACGAGAAGAATGTTTTTTTTAACTTATACGGCAAGAATGGACTTTTAAAACATTATTTCCAAGAAGCTTCCTTTACAAGTTTTCAAGTTTATTTTTAATCAAATTCTTTTAGTTTAAAGTTGTATGACATGTTAAGAAAGGAAAAAATGTTTTTGAAAAAGAAAGGATATTTTCCTCAAGAATGGAGTTCAAGTGTTTTATCAAAATTATTTTCCATCTAAGATAATAAAGGGTTCTGTTTTTATCCCTATTATTACATGGATTTGATTATGTTGTGATGGAAATATTTTTATGAATTCCTTTATCTTATATGAATGGTTTTATGATGTCATGTTGTTTAAGAATTCAATTTTTATTACATGGGTTACGCTATGATGTATGGTTTATGATTATGTGGCACACATAAGAAAGGATTCATTATAAGATGGGTGGGACCTATATCTCCCTCCAATGCATTGGGTAAAGATTTCATATCTCATGAGATAGACATGGCTGGAACGGTAGGTTATATCGGTTCAGTGAAACAGGACTGGAACGAGGGTGACTCGGTTCAGAAAGGGACTTTGTCCACTAAGATAGTCTTGGCAATGAGTCATGACTAACAAGAAATGATTTTCCATGATTATGTGTGCATGACACAAAGTTTCAAGTTTCATGTTATGATTATGGGGATCTCATTTTCACTTCTATGATTTGTTCCATGTTAAGATATTATGATCTCTTTTGCAGGTTATGATTTTCAAAAAGATATGATATGATTTTTATTTCCTTTATTTTCCCTTGATAAGCATTTGAGCTCACCCTTTTATGTTTTCTTTTCCCCAGGTCAGGAAGATTGATATTATGTAGAATATGCTAAAAGGGACCCTAGATATGATGAAATAAATGGGAGACACTGTAGAAGATTTATGAACCAGTTGTTTATGTTTCCCAGTTTCTAAAGACAGTATACCTATACGGTCCTTTGTGGTTTTGTCATATGTTGTAATAAGTGTACTTCAATTTTGATGTATTAACAATGTATGTAAAGTATGGGTCGTTATACATACGATGAGGAATTTCATTCTTGTTACAAGTATGATATATAGAGAAAATTACTATGGCCTGAGCTTTTTACTTAATGCCTTAGATTAAATATAGACTTCCTCTCCTTGCAATAATAAATTCCATAGGCTTAGACCTAAATTAATCTTCTGGGTTTTGATTCATGTTCTCACAGGATATATAGGATTCTGCATTGAGGATGAATCTAATAACATGAAATACTAATCTCCTCCTTGGACCAAAATAAACTGAAGAGTTCGCAGTCATAAGGATTCAAAATTGAAGTAATCACCCATTGATAACTAATAATTATAAACATATGGGGATTATTTTATACATATTGCAATTTTCATTAATAATCCCCTCATTTTAATATTTATGGATTCGACACCAAATAGTTTTATTGGGGTATCTATCCCTGTATCGGTATTTGGGAATGATTCATCACCAAATCGGTATTCTATACTAGAGTCTCAAAAAAGTTAATAATTCTATCCAAATCACTGTGATGAGCCCAAACATTCATTCTCTCAACCATTTTGACATTCTGTTAATCATTAGGTTTGAAAACCCAAAAAAACCACATTCCTTTTCATATAAGGTTTATAAAATTCTACAGATGTGGGAGAAATTGTGTGTTCCATTAGAATTGAAAATGGTATGGTTGAAAAGATTAATTTGGAAAACATGCTACACTCCTCCCCCATTATCAATCATCAGGAAAATAATTTCATCGAAATAAAAAATTTAAATCTCAATGTGAATTTGGGAATAATTAATGAAATAATGTTTCACATATTGTCATATTTTTATCCACCCAATTATAGAACTAATATTGATCCCATCATTAATTCATTCAATAGTAAAACATAATTTGGTATACCAAAAATCAATCCATTTTTATGTACATTCGACATAAGAAAATGGAAAAACTGACAACATGAATAAAAAATTATTTTATATTGCATAGCTAATTGAGAATTTTTAAACCTCAAATGATTTACTATTTGGTGAACTTGTTTATCACTATCTTTATGAATACGGAAAGGGTTCTCACAAATATCAACTTGACCTTAGACCATGTTAACATCATTAAAATGTTATGAAACACAAGTTATGATAATAACCTCCATGGGATTCATAACAATGTATCCCACCCCAAAACATCATAATTTTTTTATCAAATGTGATGGTATGGGAATACCACTTATGTGGAATAATCCGGACACTCAAGGCAATGAATCAATTTGTCAAATCTGTAATACCTCCAAGACCATATCATTTAAGGATATCTTTAATGAAACCAATTACTATCAATGATACTCCACACCACATTGTAAGCCTTTAATAGGAGCACATAAATTAGAAAATTAATTAGATTAGAAATGTGGAACCAGAAGTTTACCATATCATCAGACCATATCAATAGATTCCTATGAATGCTCTTATCAAACTCAATTACTCACAACATCTTTGTAGTGCCCCTCAATCAACTGATGAGGGTACATTCCAATAGGGTTCCACCCAAGACCTAATTACATGGAAACCAATGATATAACATTAGATGATGCATTATGATAATAAAATTGAGTGGGATCATATTCATTCTACATTTGACGAATCCCACTACCTTATTTCGACACTAGATAGTAAGAAAGCACATATCCATGCACACAAAGATCAGGTCTACCTACATATTCCAATATCAATCATGGGTGGCACAAATACCCTACCCCTCACATGAATCACATCACAGTATACTTTTGAAACAAGATTTAATGTAGTTATATTATATCCCCTATTCAATAGGATACATTTCCCAGTATATCTAGGAGTCCAAAAACGTGAAGACCTATATTCCATCACACAACCTGCTAAAGATCCATTTTATTTTTAAAATAGAAGATAATATCTACCAACATTTTCTAGGACTAGTATATATATAAAAAAATTAACATATCTTTATACTAATATCCAATTTAGTATATCACCCAAATTAGCCTTAACAGCTTTCTCCTTTGGGGAAATCGAAATTCATTCTCCAATCCAAAAGGATTGTCATTATATTTTTTTAAAGGATAAGGCATTGGACTAGGATCATATTATTATTACAACTAGGGATCAATAACCTATAATGGATATCACATTAGTACTAGTGAACATTATAATCAAGGAAACCCAACAGTATTTCCCAAAATAATAGAAATGTGATCATACCACCACTCCAACTATTTTAAATCAGTACACTTTTTAATGCACATAGAGACGGATTGTATCCTAAATGATCTAGCTACAAATAATTCTCTATTATCTTATGAAACCCTATATTATATCCATACTTAATTTTATGAATGAATATACATGTATCATTTATATGATATATAAGTGTAGGAACATATCCCATCTCCATTCAAATTTTCCAATATTATATTCTATTATTGAATGAATATTTGAACTTGGACCAAACAAAATCTTTAATGAGGGTTGACTTTCATATTCAAGTAACCAACCACATGAAGTATTATATCCCTAGTGAAAATATATAATCTCTTTGGCATACTCTGGTTACATATTAGAAATGGGATTATATTCAAAAATATATATACATTCAACCTCATATTCTGGAAGCTTTCATGCATCATGATCATATCCAAAATCGACCATAAATGAAGTTAATTATTTTTACCACTACATAAAATAATTCTCTTATTCTAAATTTCTAAAACCCATTGACCTTAAGGCTTTATAACATATATATTTAACACCTCAATATTCCTTAAAAACATAATTAAAACTAAAAAATTGATAACTACATTAATTTTCTACAATGTGGTAGTATAGATATGTATTATGGTTGCATTATCTTTCACATCCTATATAGAAAACCACCCCAAGGTAATATCACTCATGTACATGGAAATACTCCCCTTGTCTATAAGAATTCATATAGAGAAGATCTCAATACATTGTGGTCGGTCATATATAGTTTCCCTTAAACTATTTTTATCGCATAAATGTGATTAATAGACGACCGAAAGAAGAAGATATTGTGGATTGTCAAGGTGGGGAAATATTAACTTGAATAAAATTTGTACAACATAGATTTATTAATGGAATTCTGAAGAAAAAACCAATCAATTATTATCATTAACATCACTAATTTTATCTATGATATCTATAATGAATCATAGGATTTAATGTCTATCATATGCTAGATTATGTGTCTATCTCATGAAATGTTGAAGGCTAAACATCTACCTCGTAATGGATATGAGGGTCACATATAGATTATAAATATAACATATTTCCAAATGGGGATGAAAATTTTCAATGAGGATTGAGTATAATGATCAAAATATAATAAAAAATTGCTATGATTTTTTTCCTCTATAGCATGAAAACATTCATGTGGTTGATTTCCAGGGAAATATTATATTTTATTTTCCAATTGTGTGGAATGTAGTAGAAATATCACTTTTCATAGTCTTTGGGATAATAAAATTTCAACATACATGGAATCCTATTTTTCTATAACTGTAGGAGGGTGATGAGATAGTGTAACATGTGGGTTAGCTAATTGATACAATAATGACTCTTCCCTTTGAGGATGAGAAGTTGTTATGAATAAAGAGATAAGGAGATATACCAACAAACAACCATAATGGTACAATCAAAACAATGGAAACACAACTGAGATATGGAATATGAAATAGAAGACGGCATTAGATTTTCTTAAAGGAGTTGAATTTCATCACAAGTATACAATTCACATGGCCCGTGTTTGAATGATATTGTTTTGAAGTAGGTCGATCATATTAGAATATTCCATGAAAAACATCCTAGGGAAATACAAACACGAAGGTTTGTGGTAATTTTTTTCTCTAGCACAACTTCTGGGATTATCATACCTTAATATAATCATCATGAAATTGATGGATCTCCTTGATCAACACCATAAAAAAAGATATGGGAATTTCTATATCAATTTCTTTTCAAGGAGTCATAAAATCATCAATTATGAGACTTCAAACATCCAATTGTGTCCTTGAATTATCCTTTGTCCCCTTGAATATGGGAATTTTCAAAATAATAAGTAATATAGATGGAACAAGTCTTTTCTATTACATGGTGAAAATATCAACAGTTCATATCTCAATCTTTCCACACACCATGAGACACGCCACCTAAATTTTGGTCCCTCTTAGCAAGAACACATAGAAACTCCCTCATGTTCATGATTAACAACCCAATATAGGGGAAATGGATGAAAATGGATATCAAAACCTATAAAATAGATAATCCATTAAGGGAAAATATTTCTATGGGATTTATAAATGACCCTGATGTTTCCCATGAAGGATGACCAACAGGTATAGAACCACCCTCTTATGTGGAGTGGTATGGGGAAATTACTATCACATGTTGTTAATTAGTGAACATTGTCACATTCAATATTGAAACTGATGTATACAAAGAGTATAATATATAAGGATGAAATGATTAAACCATATCATTATTGTTAGGAGATAATGATGTACAATATGAGGATACAAATATACACTAATAGTGAATGAGTCAAAACATGGAACTTCAGATTGATTAATTTCCACCTCTTCTATGAAACTCTTATATGGATAATGATAATAGTGTGTTTACCCCCCACTCACCACCTTTAAGAGTAAAAATTCCCTCCAAAGAGTAACAAGAAAAAATATGAGAGAAAGATACAAAACCACAGACAACTAAATGTGAAACTAATTGGGAAAATATTCTCTTTGAGTATCACGTCTAAACTGAAAAACATATTCCTCCTTACAAACATCAGTAAAGTGTAATATACATGAAAGGGATGTATTTTATCATAATTATAACTTAATTTATTGGAAATCCATCAACATAAATAAATATGTTGAGGATGATTTTGATATTCATCCATTACAGTGACAATATCTTCTATATCAGGGAGATCATTTGATCTGGGAACGTATCTAAATAAGAGTGATTAAAAAAAGGGACACTACATTTGTCCTCACCTACTCCATTTATATGTTTAGTGGTATGTATATTGATACATCCATAACTCCTAATCATAAGAAAATAGCTATTTTAATGAATAGAATCCATAATGGCGTGGTGTAAAGCTACATTGTCAAAAAAGATGTTATATCCTAAGATGGTGGGTTATTCTTTTCCACCACAAAATTCTATCGACCAAGACATTATGTATAATATATTCTATAAAACCTTTGTATAGTAACAAATTCATACAATATATCATATACTAGGTTAGGAAGTCACCCATTATAAATTAAATTATCAATTTAACATCCCATTAAGAAAAAAATGATTTATTACCTCAAAACGTTAACTAAAAATTAAAATGAAAGGGCTTTTGAATTAATCCCACGATAGATAGGTTTTATACAATCACTCACTATCTCAATCACCCATGAGAAATATTTTGCCATTTTTTTATACGATTCATCAGTATGAGCCTCAAAAACCATTAACACTGATGAAATATCTAGGTAGATTCTACATGTTCACCAAAATATAGCAACATATATTTAATTACATCTAATGGAAATGGGAAAAATCATACTCCATACCAATTATTTAGGGAAATTGGTATTGAATGGTATAGAAAAATTTTATTCACCTTATATTGGTAATAGTGCTTGTCGATGATTCTTGGAAAACCTGGAATCATCTTCTAATTCCAATTGAGTGGTAGAAACAACCAAATATTTCTTGACCAGAATAAAAAAGTAGATCAGCTTCACCCACGATATGAGGAATGGATGAAAAACTTATATTCATTAAAAAATCATAAATTTCAATGGTATTTACTTATATATATGTAAAATAACATTCTAAAGATACCCTATCCAGGGAAACATAATAAGGTAAACTCCACTATGAATCCTGACTACTCAACTTTCCATATGAGAATGGGGAAAAACACCAAAGACCTAATTTTCATTGATGAAATATCCTATAGGTTAGTTGAATTAATATAGGTGATACTAGGAATGTTCCCAATATGGGTTACATGTCTTCCCATTTCCAATGTAGAAGTAGTGTGTGACTGGAAAATGATCAATATTTGGTGGGATTAGATGTTTGATCAATTTATTACATGGATGATAGTCAAATGAACTCATTCCAACCTTTTAGAGTAGCTTCACAAACAATAAAAAATTTAGAACCAATGGAGATGATATTTAATAAACCCACATGATTCATAAATTAACGCCATACAAAATAAAATAAAAAGTTAAGCATCAAATCTGACTACAACAACAAACTTTTCAATTTTAGAAAGAAATAATTCATCTTCTGTAGAACAGTAATCACCCAACCAAACAGAACCCTCATAAGATAATGGGATCATTATTTTTGTTCTGTTAAATTTTTTCCTATTCTAGATGCCTACACTGATGATGAATGTTTTCCTATAGTATGGGTTCCACTTACATAAACATGGAAATGAAGTCCAATGTCACAGAAGATGAGGGTCTACATGATGACCCTGGATTGGTTAAAATAAATATTATATTCACAAAACCAAAATAGTAATATAGATAGAAAAAATCATTAGGGAAAAGAACTTTTAATCCAAAAAAATATTGCGGATTCTTTAAATTCCCTTCATAAGCCATTGAAGACTAGTCATTTTATATGAATAATATGATGGGGTAGATTTCTTTGAATATCACAGACAAAGGGGTAATATAGAATGATCTTATCACACTGTAACGTATTCCCCCTCAATATCCTCATAAGATCATGGACCATCATACTCAAACACACTTGCTCAAAAACTGACTGATATGGGGAAACCCATCTTTTGGAAATTTTTTCCTATTTCACATAAATATTTTATTCTAAAATAGTTTTTAGTTATCAAAACAAAACTCCCAATTCACTAATCTATAAAAATTTCATAATAATATAATAAGGAACTCAATGAGTCCCTCTAGATCGAAAATGATATGGATATATAACATAGTGATTCCATGTTATTCTATGAATATAATGTAATAAAATAATGTAATACCACCATTAATTTCATAGAAAAAGTCATTGAAGAACATATCTAGGAAAAAATATAAACATTATATGTTTCTAGATAACTAAAAAATGATGACATTTAGTGGCCCATGGTTGATAATCATTTCAAGATAAACATTATCCCAGTCTATACCATCTTTTATATGGTATTTATTCATGGGAGCATTTCTTCAGCTAAAATAACCCATCAAGGTAAACACAAGGCTGAACAAAGGCGCTTCAGAATGAGTAACATTAAGTCACAATTTAGGGACATCCAAACTAATACATATTTCATTATTATTCCATATTTCATATCCTATAATGTACATCATGAAATAACATGGCTTCAAAATAACATGACATTACCTTAAATATTTCACCAATACATGAAACACCCCATCAATTGAAATTTCTACATATAATAAGATGACAAAAACCCTTAGATTCATCTAAATATTTATATGGTATTAAATGACTATATAAGAGGGATGGAAAACAACAAATGGTGGATTTTGTTACTCCAATATTCACTCTCAATGGCTAGGGAAGCACTACATTGAATATGTATATCTTGTTCGACAATGAGTATGTGCTTCCCAAAAAAATGATCGAGGTTATCATCTCTATCCTGAGAGGATCTTGTGAACAAAAAACATTGTCGAACCAACTATATGTGATAGAAATAATTTCAAAAAAAGTGGTTTTATTAAAGGGAATTTAGATTAATTATCTATTAAGATCTGATAATTCCCTATAGCCAATCATTGAAATTGAAAATCACCCCAACACATTCATTTTATTACAATATGTTTATAACTTACCTACCATAAGTATAATTACAATGTAAGGAAATAATCAACATAATTTCGTTGTGTAACCATGTAATCCTTTTGTGTCACCCGTGATGCTCAATCAAGGGATGCGATAGATAACCTAGTAGGCCACCACCATGGTCTATACATTTCTAAAATCAATATAAAAAGTACAAGAATGTGTAAATAAAATATTAATGTAAGTGAATTTTCTAATGGAATAAGTCTACTATCATACGTAAAATTTAACAGCCCATCAAGGCTACATGGAAATGAGTCTGCTCATCAAAATAAGTTAAACCAAGGTAAACATGTCACACGGCCACACCATACATCAATAAATACTAAGAAAGCCACAACCACATTGTATAAAGAAGTCAAGAGTCATGAAATGATGGAATATATTGAAAAATATAATCACAGGGCTATGACTTATAGTAAATAGTAAACCCCAAAGGCTAAATCCATGGTGCCACATACTAGGGAATCTATGTAAGGATTCAAGACCATGAAGGGAAGGTTCCATGGAGAACATTTAAGGCATCCACATCAAGTCCTATGGGAATCCTAGTGTAAAATTGTTTTAGGAACTGGTATGGGTCCTAGGAACATGGAAACAAAATTTCCTATTATAGCCGAAGCAATTTAGATCCATGGGGTAGAAAGGCCTGAGGCATCCCATGGAATCAAGACCCAAGGGGTAGAGTCCAACCAAGGCATCAACTACCACGTTTTAGATCAACGAAGAGTATTAGATGGAATCTATCAAACCATTCTATCAAATCAATAAATTTTACTATTCATTCCATATGAGTATACCCTCTCACATAAACATTCATAAAGAATGAGTGTACCCACTCTTGCGATTCACTTATCAATTACAAATAATATGGGCCTACCCTCACATGTAATCCATTTAACAGTCCATTATTCAATTTATATAGGTATTACCACCAATGTTTACTCATATCAATCAATCCAAACTATAAAAATTGGCTTGGGGTCACATTATATAAAATGGAAAGGAGTATACACATCTTTGAACCAAACTATTAATCTCGTTATGGAATTAAAAAGATTTATCTATGTATGAAAGCATAATCACACAACTTTTGGGTGGTTTAAACATGTATAAATGAGGAATTACGATGAGTCAAATGCCATTGGTGGCATTGAATCGTGAAATGGGTTTCAATTCACCTAAATGGGACCTATGGGCATCCTTACTAGGTTTGACTATTGATAATACATGGAACTGGCTCAAAAATGAGGTCTCAATATTATGTATGATGGAAAATGAAATATAATAATGCTTGAGAAGCACTCAAATATCCAAAATAAAAGTATATACTGCCAACATTGTCTTTATAGTAGGTATCTCATCCAATATCAAGTACTGATTCTTCCAAGGTTGGAGGAAATCAAAATAACAATATAAAAATTATAAATTAGGCCATATTAGCATAAATCCAAACAGAAAAATTATTGTTTTAAAGAATCAAATAAAAACAAAAATAAATTATTTACTTACTAATGCAGATCCAATGAGAAAAGCCACGCCTGAATCAGAGTCTATATGGATTATATATTTGAAAACATTTTTTTGATGTTTTTTGGATTAAAAAATGTGAAAGGTGTTCTGTTAGTAAAACATAAGAGGCTATTACCTCTATTCTTAAAAAACCCAGTGGGGAATTACGTGGCGAGTACCTCCAGTACATGACATGTACTTCTAGATTTTCTTTTTCTTATGAAAAACCCACCCACTTCTTGTAATTCCATCACATGTTGACAACTGAGAGTATGAGAAGTGTATATCTAGTATATGATGTGTATCTATCCTACTTTAATACGTCATCATTTTTACATTATTTTTAAAAAACAACCCAAATGGACAATTTCCCAACATAGGGATAAAGCGAAAAAGGAATTTAAACACATTTAACCTAACATGAAATGATATGTACCTCAAGAAAAAATGTAATCTTACAATCATGCCAACATATTGAAATTAACCACCAAATTTCTCATTGAACAGTGGTCAAGTTTCATATGAGGACAACTTCGGCCACTAAGAATGTACGTTGGCCTCTATCTCCCATGTCTCATCCTGTAAATAGATGTGCTTATATAACACCCATACTAGTGGAACTAACTGTCCTTAGATAACCATCATGCTCCTATAACTGATTCTCATTAGATGCAGATATATGGACACATCAACAAATAGCTAAACCTCCTCAGGTTAAAAATTATGTTGCAGGTCCGAGTGATAGAGGTGATGTAAAGATACAAGGAAGACATCGTGCATAGATCATTAAATATAAGGTAACTGCAACCTATTTGTAACTGACCTGACACTCTCTAGAATCTCGAATGGATAGATATATCTCTGGGAAATCAAACTCTCTAGCAATAATAGTCAAAAGATTCTTGATAAGATGTGGGCCCATCCATTCCAATGATTACATTAGACCGTGTCATCCTGAGGAAATAAAGATCCTAGATGTAGATACACCCTTATACCTCAAGGGGGCACTCCATATACTAGGTAACGTCACCCGTTCTGACTCCTCACGAGGTTTCTAGCTTCAAAAATACCTCATAAATCAAGACCATTAGCCCAAGGATTTTAACCACCCATGAAGATATAAAACTGTGCAATGTATTTATATCAAAATGTGAAGATTAAATAGTCAAATAAACCAATATTTTACACCTAATTGTAGACAGTTTGGGATCCTTCTCCTAATGTGTCTGTTGCATAGCTTAAATCTGGCTTGTACCACGACCTTATGATCCTTCCTGACTACTCAAAGTTGATCCACCCTGAAGTATTTAAAAACATACTGTATAGATACAAATACAAATACCATCATTACCCTACCTTAAATAGAAGACAGTACTCCAACACCCAACATGATGAAGATCTGATGAAACTACTCCTGAAATTGACATCAAAACTGACCCCCTAACACTCACACATGGTGGGAAGGCCCTAAAAAACAGCTCCTTATCTCCCATCCTAATGTATGTTCATCACTTGATAGGTTTATCATCAAGTTGTTTCTTCATGTTCCATAACATTCCTCATAGATGGAAATACAAAAAAATTTCTACACCCATAGCCTGACTAGGACCATCATCACAGGAAGCCTCAAAATGGTGCTTCTTACAAGAAGTCATATATCCTTGGGGGATGGGTGCAACACTACCCTATTCAACACTACCAACATCCCTCATATTCTTTTCAGTTATTACTACTGATTCACAATCTCTATGATAAAAACCAACCTGAACATGTTGAACCGATATTTTATAGCTTGTCTGAGACCTTCCTTGAATCATCTCTCACTAAAACACTCTTCAATGTAATAAATCCGTGAAAAACACTACAGCTTTGTAAAGCATGTTGATTATTGAAAAACTATTTTCTTTACATTTTCTAAAATCATAAATCCACTATCCCACTCTACTCCCAGATTTGTGGGTAAAAGTAGTCAAGGAAACTCGTTTTGAATTTATCTCACCCCTTATTTTTTAGGCAGCAAGCCTAGTGTAAAACATATTACCCGTACATCACTGATCCATGTAGCCTATAAGTCTCTAGAATTAACCTCCTCTCTAGATGCATCCTTATATGCACAAAAATAACAAGTGTGGTCTCGAGCCAATGCTCTGAAGACTTTGGTCTTCCATACATCAAAAACGTGGAAAGATTCTAATGTTGGAACACCCATGTCAGCTCAGCCACAGTCTAGTCTATATGTGGTGCTCCTTGGATATTTTTCAAATAACTAAGAAACCCCACATGAATCTATGCTCCTGGAATTATGTCAAAAATAGTTCTTGGTGCCACATCTAGCACTAATGGAGGATCAATCTGTAGCTAGTGGCACATAGTCTCCTATGTATGGTGATCTACTCTCTCATGGAACACTATTATAGTTCATATATGGTTGAAGTTTTCTACAATGAAAACATTATTTCATAGTTATGAAAAACATCAATTCACACAGATCAAATCATTGGATAGGTTAAACCCTTCCTAGAAACCAAGCCATACCCACAACAAGCTCCTAATGCCATGACTGTATAATGAACAACCATTTATCCAACAAAAACTATTCCTATCCCCCAATAGAAATATGGGTCTAGGTCAGGTCTATATACATTCATAACTTATTTTATTATATTATCATTTAAAATTATGTTTTACTAGAAATTTTACCATGGGATTGACAACTCTAAAACCTTGATGGCGCATAACACCTCAGGAATCCAGAACATGGCGCCCATTTAAACTGTATGTATATCAATATATTTCTGCACATGCATTCAATTAGTGGGTCATTTCACAATCCATACTGTCCCATATATCTTAGGAATTGGAAGATGACATCACTTATTTATCCACTCAACCAAAACTATCTAAATAACAGGAAACTATCAAATCAACAATCTCATCAACATGAAATATCTTATGCATCATTGAAGGAATGGAATAATGCACGAAATATAATTCTAACGAGTGTATTTATGATTCATGAGATGAAATATCCTCACCACATTGTGATAAAATAGAAATGGAACCCACAACTGCGTTAATGGTAAAAACATTAATAAATTGTGTCTCCCATTGGAGAAATAATAGAAACGGTAATAGTCATAATCTAGAAAAAACATATATCTAATAAAGGAAATTTTTCTTCTTCCTATACGCGGGGTAGCTACGTATATACATCATTCATTACCAAAATCAATTTCATTTTTATACATATTTATTTCCTGTATATAGTAAGGAGAACCAACAAAACTCCTTTGATACCACTTTTTAATGTCCTAGACATGGATTCCACCCAATGTTGCCCCAAGCCCGATTATCCACACGGCCTCAAGTGCATCTCCCCAAACTGTTGTGGCTGCACCCTAGTGGAGAGGTCCTTTGTGAGTCATTAGAGAGACTCTTCCCTCATTACCAATGTATCATAGTTGATTCCAATCCTAAAATAAATATAGAAATTGAAATAAACATTAGTCAACTAAATGTAAAACAAGGCATGAATCCATATCAATAACCATATGTATCTCAAATAAAAAATGCTGTAGCTGATACAAGTATCTATAAAGAATCATGACTATTACCTGGAAATGGAATACCATATATGTATCCCAAAAAGAACAAAAACCAAATAGTGTTCATTGCATCGCAAGACTCGTCATGGTCATACACTCACTGGTTCCAATGCCCAAATTATCAACCTGTACCAAGGTTCTTTCCTTTGTCATCACCTACAACCATGTAATCTATTTGGGTCACCATGGAGGCCCAAATAGGGTGTGATATAAACATCCCAATAGACATCCACCCATGTCTATACAGTTCCTGTAGTAATTTACAAATTTCACTCATGTATAAATAAACCAGTAAATTAAGTGATTATACACATGAAATAAGTTTAATATCATATGTTATAATTAACAACCACTGAAGGAAACCAGTAAAAGAGTCAACTCATAAAAAGGAAGCTATAAAAATGTAAATAAGTCACCTGGTCATTCTATATATCCATCAATATAAAAAAGGCCAGACCCACATTGGATAAAGATGTAAAGAGTCCCATGGCCATGAAGTATAGTGAAAAATAACATCACATTTCCACACCGTTTAGTGATAGGTAGATTCCCAAGGGTCAGATCCATGGTTTCATGTTCCAGGGAATCCATGTAATGATTCCAAACCATGATAGGAAGGATCAACAGACCTCATCCAAGGCATCCACATCAAGTCCCATTGGAATCCTTGTGGAAACACTATATAAGAACTGGTTGGGGTCCTTTTAGCATGAAAATGGAATGTTCTACATGAGCCCATGAAAGTCAGATTAATAAGGTATGAAGGCCTGAGTCATCCCACAGAATCAAGACCCAAGGGCCAGAGTCAACCCAATGAATCCACTACTGTATTCCAGATCCATGGAGAGCAGTCCATGGAATCTCTCGATCCATTCAATCAAATTATTCAATTTAAACAATCATTCCATATGAGTTTACCCTCTCCGATAAACATGCTAATCCATGAGTATACCCACTAATGAAATCCACTTATCAATTAAATGCATATATGTCTACCCTACCATATAATCCATTTAACATTCCATCAATCATTTTATATATGTATTCCCATGAATATTTACCCATTTTATTCAGGATAAGCTATCAAAATATCATCTAACCACGATAAGTAACAAGTTAAGGATGAATCACATCTCCATATAAAACTATTCAACTCAATTATGCATTAACAGTCTTCCTCTTACTTGGAAAGTAGAAACACACACCCCTTGGGTGCATTAAAAATTTATAAACATGTCATTTATTTAAGGACCACCAAATGGGTTACCATGAATCATGTATTGGGTGACAAAAAACCTAAATGGAACCTACACTCATCCTCAATATGTATGACTACATCTACTACATGAAAATCAATAAAAAATTTAGGCCTCAATAGAAAATCAGATGAACAATGAAAATAAAGTACAACTGAAAAGAGTCTGAAAAGATGACTGAAATTATAGGCCACCTAACTCTCCTAAATATTAGATAGACCATCCAATATCATGTCATTATTATTCATGTCTAGATTAATCTAGATTAATGGATGAAGAACAATAAATTAGAGTATATGAAACTAAATCCCAATAGTGCAGTCATTGTTCTGAAGAATCAAGAATTATTAAAAAGGATTTGATTAATTAGCAATGTGGTTAAAAAGTGACAAAAAATGCAAGAATTAGAGTCTATATGGATTTTATATCTATAGAAACTATTTTAGATTGGTTTTTCCAAAAATAAGAGAAAATTTCCCATTCTATAAAAAATAAAAGGCTAAATGATCTAAATTTAAAAAACTCAGTGGGAAAGAACCTGATGTGTATATCCCAATTTTATTTTTCTAAGGAAAACATATACGCATCATGTAATTCCATTACACATTGTGAACTAGTAGTACATGACATGTTGTTGGCCTACAACTATCCTTTGGACTCTTCCCTTTCCAAAAAATAACCCAACATGCCCATGAACCTGCATTAGGGCTATGCTAAAAAATAATGTAAACAAATTTAAATAGAAAATAAAAGTTACATACCTCATGAAAACCATGAGAACATATAGTGGTTAGGGACACCCTCATGAAAAAAATAAATGCAAGAATAATAGGATATCTCCAAGAATGATCCAACAATATTTTAGGAAGGAATATCCAAATCCATGGATGTTCTCATTATTGTGATTACTAGAATAGAAGAGAACATATTACCAATGTTTATTAGTTATTCCACCTAAAATGGATAAGATAAGATCAAAACATCATTGAAATGTTGAATTAACACATTTCATCATGAAATTATATAATGATTATCGATATGAACATTGATATTGATTCTCTACCCCATGTCATTAATAATAACCATTGTTGATTTAATAAGATAACTTGGTGAATAAACCCTTATTATTCTACTTAAAAAGAAATGGAGGGTGAAAAATTCATCAAAGGAAACATTGTGCATGTTTTTATGTACCCAAAATTACTTACTGACACTATCCACATCAGGAAAATGAATGGTCAGATCATTGTCTTTCTAGATTTCTAAGATCACAATCGACACTACCTAAAGGATGATTTTTTTTACTAATCATACAAATTTTTATTGATGAAATTGTTTTCTTGAAATCCATTCCATTTATAGATATATACACAGGGTGTAATAAGATATGTTATGAAACTGAATATGAATAATCTAATGTATTCATGACCCCCTAAGGGTCACTACTAATAGTTTATTCTGTTTATATTTAATTAAAATTATTATAATTTACATGGTTCCACGAATTACATAATGAAAAACTTCATTGGATGAAATGTATAATGTTATGTCACTGACTTGGTATTTAAAATTATGAAACAATTGTTATCAATCACTAATACCTAATTAATTTTTAGAAAATTACGACAACACAATCTGATGGTAAATCTAGTAATATGTAATTTCATAGTGATGTTAGGGAAATTATTTATCTTAATGGTATGCATTTCTGTTATAATGGTTGATCTAGAAAATACTAGTTCATTCCTAGTAATTTCAACCCCTTAGAACATTAAATAACTAAGGGTAATCCAATGGAACCATGTATATATTTTTTGTTTCATAGCCAAAATGGCCAAACAAAACTATACCATTAACATTGATATTGAATAATAGAGTTTTCTACTAATTGGATGAGGGCTTCCATTAGGCTTTTTATAATCTCATGTAGTACCCACTGCATCCCCCAGTCATTATGAACATTGAATAAGGTAATCATCTTTTCATATATGTGGATTCAATGGAATGATCAATTATGGCCCTCCCTGTGAAATAAAAACAACATGAGGAATGAAAAAATCCCCTCAAATCACCATCAAATGATGATAGAAACCGTGACATGATATTCTAAAATTAAATCAAGTTGACTATCAATAATCATTTGAGAAAAAAGAATAGGGAATTACTTGTAGTATCATGAAATACAAATGGTATTTCATAGCGACCCACTCTTTTATATACTTGCTTCCTCGATTCATACATTACATTTCACCTAATGAGTGGTTATAATATATTTATTTTTCATCCAATTCAGGTTATACAAAGTAGTAAAAGAGAAGACCATAGGTGGTTTTCATGGGGCATGTCCCACACTTTTTAGATTACCCATCAAGGATCCACACATCACTAAGATAGGGAAGAGTGAACTTGTGATATGTATTTCTTTAATTATTCATTACATATCAAACAACCATTACCTCATATTAAATATATTTAAAACATTAGTAAAAAACACCCATAGGAACATATTAATTTACAATGTTCACTAATCAAAAAATTAGATATGTACTTGATATGGTTTGAAAAACATCTAATACCTCACATTTTAATAGAGAAAATTCATTTTTTTGGAAAAAAAATAAGTAGGATATTCCATTAAACTATTATTGAACAATGTTATATATAACAGTTCATGTGCATTGATTCTCATGAAATGTTGTATAATTTTTTTTGTAATAAGTTATGATTCATATTTCTATGTTGTCTTGTGAACATTAAAAAATATAAACATAAAAAAATCACCATTTTCATACCTTTTAGAATGAGAAACATCTTCTAGAATACTTAATGATACTCATTTAAACTTCCTAGTATTATTCCCATGTCTAATTTTTGAATACAGAAATATAATTCATTCAGAATATGATTGAATTAATATTAAACTATTTCGTCCTCATTCTAGAAAACCATGCATTATTTATTTTTCCAATATGAAATCTCTAATTAGTGTCATGTCTCTTATCCTTTACTTTTTTTGTCTAGAATACCTCTTTATGAAGGCACAGTCAAAAATCATATTCTTCATTGATGTTATGAAAATATATGTGTTATTTTCTAAAATGTACATTTTTTCTCATTTATTCTTATGTAGTAAGAAACATGTGAGGCTTGTAGCTTTGGGGACTAACTCAAATTTGATTATTAACTACATTAAAGGGCTCATACCTATCCCCTGGCCCATAACATATCATATATAGAAATCTAGCGTTATTTTCAATAATGTGGTAGAAAATACCAATATATAGTGAGAGGGAAACATAGAACCTAATTATATATCCTATAAAAATACTTTGAGTAGACATTTCTCCTACTTCTTCAACATGGCATCATCTATTCCAGAGGTTAATCATATATTAACTCATGAAGGATTATTATAGACCCACATAAAATTAACGTACACTTTATATTCATTGTATAAGACTATGTTTCATTTTATTTTTAATAAATATATAAATAATCCTTTATCTTCTCTATCTATAGAAAAATCCTCTCATATTTTATTATGATTACAAAAATCATCTTGAACACGGACATAATTATTTTGGATTTATATCTTGTGAATATATTTCTTATTGAAACACATTTCCTCATCTTCTCCAATTCTAATCAACCTTGTCAGTCCTCGTATAAAACATGATTTAGGTGATCTCACACCCATTAAGTAGCACCAGAAAACATCTACATCAGCAACATCCTTCCACCACAATTTTTTTCTTGTATTATCAATTCTTATAAATGTTATATATGTTGATGATCAGTATAGAATATTCTAACTTATAATGGATGGTACTGTAACATACCATTTCATTCATCATCTTCTTTCCTTCCATCAAAACCACAATGCGTTGGTATCATCGACTCTCCCCTTTCCTTCATAAATCATACATCACCTCTTTCATATAATACATATGATTTATGAGATATATATTATTATAAATTCATCATTAGGTATATCATCTGATTTATACAAACTCTAATTCATGTCCTCATTATGATCCTCATTTAATTCTTAACATAAGGTGAGTCCGATGAACCTTTTCATACATAAAATTTATTCTCAAAATGATTGAATTTCTTTATCATTTTGAGTTTTATTTTCTAAATAGGATGTTCAATAATATTGTAAACTTTTTAAAAAGTGAATTGTTATTTATTATTTCACTACAAATGAAAAAACCTGGAAACAAACATCTTTTATCTTTAAAATACATTCTATAGAAAAAATGAATCCAAAAATACCCCCTTTGGATTTTTTAGGAAACAAATATTAATAAATCACTAAAATTTGTAACTTTATTCTATGGATTACTTATCAACAATTATAAGCATGTGGGAGATAACACAACAAAAGAAACAATAATTATTGATAGTAGATAAATGTTATACAAAAGTACTGACCATGAAACTTCTTCATATATTCATCCAAATATTCATCACTTCATTATCATTTGACGCAAAAAATTCCCCACAACAACTCTAGAGAACTGTTTTAATATTTCTCACACATTCATGTAGAAATCACATCTTACCCACAAATCCTTCAACATAAATTATACCAAAAAAGGATTATAAAATATTCAAGGGATAGATTTATGAAACATTTCTTTATCATAAATACACTATTATATGAAAAGATGAGTGTGGGGGAAAAATAATTCATCTATATTGTAGAGAAGTTTGTTGTATGCCTATGTTAAACATCAGTTTTTGAAATGGTTCATTCATTAAATTTTTTTTACTAAAAATGGAATTAACATATTCAAATGAAGGAACAAACTATCACCTCAATACATTCACCTCCTCATTATCTGTGATGAAATAATACTTATGTCAATATGTTTTAAACAAGATTATTATACTATATTCATGGTATTATTGATTTATATATGACTAAAAAAACCAATAAGAAAGGGTAACAATACATCAACAAGTATGTATTCTAACAGATTATTAATACAGATTAGTTGGGAAGCAACTTGAGTTGCAGTAACATAATAAACATAATCAATGATAACAGTTACTAAAATCAGGTTCTTTCTATTCCAACTAATAAATATTTTCACCAGTTTTAAAAGTCCACCAAATGTGGACCTCTTATTATCATTATTTCCTTTACAATATGTATATTAATACCCAAAAAATTCAATACATTCAGATGAATCATACATAAATATGAAAATTTTTTAGTCTTTGATAAATATGATAATTCTTTTTCTATCCAATTAATATAATTCTTTTCAAGCTCTCAAAAATATTTCTGTTAAGATAAATTCATAAATTTTTTTGGGTCATTCAGATTTAAAATATAATAAAAATGAAATATTATTTCAAAACTCCTTAGGAAAAAATTAATTGAATTCTCAATCATTAGAAAGCTTTGTTCCCACAAAAATCACCGTGGAAACATGTTTAAAAAAGATTATGTTGAACACCTTAGGAATTTCATTAGCATAATTTTCATGAGGATGAAAAATGTTTTTTTTCTTTTGTGGTATTTGTATCCCAATAAATTAATTCATTTCCCAAAGCATAGAAATATCAAAAATCTTCTTCATCTCTTTAGAAAATCATCCACATGTTTTTTCATCATTCCAAAGAAAATATAATATCATCAACATAAATAATTATGATGACGTAAAATAACAGACATTCATAAATATAATGATTAATATCAACAAATAATTCCCTAAAACTCATATTCCCCATTCTATATCTAATTTGTAATTCCATCCCTTTTGTTCTTTTTAAGCCTGTATACGGATTTCTTCATCCTGCACACATAATGTTCATCCACACAAATAAAAAATCTCGATTGTTTTTCAATATTAAAATCCTCATCAAGATTACTATTCCCAAAGATGTAATTCACATCCATTTGAAATATTTTTTAACTTCATTGGAAAAAAATATAAATAAGATTATTATTTTTTCTAATCATTCCCCCATTTATAAATATTCATAAAAGAATGCCTCCTGTATTTGAATAACATTTACATACTAATAATTATTTTTTGTTCCTTATCACTTATGGTTATTCATTTATTTTATTATGGATAACCCATTTTTTACCAATAATTTTTTTTATCTGGAATATGTATAAGTTCCCATGTATCATTATTTTCCATGTGATCTAACTCTCCATTCATATCATGAACCCATTCAGGATTCTCAAAATATTTGTTCACATATTTGGGCTCAATATCTAAATACAATGAAGTATATATACATGTTCCTCAAGTTTGAATATTATAATTTTTTTTCACCAATTATGTTTTTCTTTTCCAACTTATTCCTTAGCCTCAGATGATATTTTCTAGATTCCTCCACATTAATAGAAATATCCATGTTTGATACATTTTATTCAGTAGGATTACATTTTTCATCCATTTCTGAACCATTATCTACTACTCCTTCATTCTATTTATCTTTATAATATTTGTGAGTTTGTTTAACTTTTTTATTTCTTTGGAAATGTATCACATCAATAGAGTTGACTAATCTTAATGAATCATGGTTGAAAATTATGTAACATATTCTATTCCATCCATAGACAAGAATAATTCCATCATCACCTCTCTATTAAAACATTAAAAGGATTACACCATTTCTCATTATTATTTATGGAATCCTAAAATGTATTAGTTGTTTTAGGAATTTATATTTCTCATAAAATTTTTATATGGAGTGAAATATAAACATGGTAGGTAGAAAAATTGGTTTTGAATATACTGAATTTTTTTCATTGATATCCTCCAAAAGTAATGAGTGAAACAATGTAAACCTAATATTGTTCGACCCATTTCAACCAGATTCATAATCATCAATTCAGTGAAACAGTTTTTTATGGATCGTAAGGTGTTTTGAACTCCTGAAAAATTTTATGCTTGTCAACATTACATTTATATTCATCAATTTGTTAACCACCGCCATTTTTTAGTCTCAAGTTCATATCTGAATACTCTGATTATTTCTCAACTTTCTACCTTACTCTTTTTAATTTTTTCATAGAATATGACTTATTTTTCATATAAATGACACTTTAAACAAAATTAATGTTATTAATGAATTTATTGAAGTACATATCTCCACAATTTTATTGTTTTCCCATTGGACTATATACATCATTATAGATATGTTCTAGGGTTTGTTTTAAATAGATCTAAACTTTTTTTAACTGATTTTAAATTTTTCATTTTAGAAAAATAATACAACAATGATATAATGTTCAAAACATATCTGTAATTCCATAGACACTATCTCACATTAACAATTGGATCATGTTTCCCAGAATATGATCACAATCCTTTAATGTAAGAAATGATTATATTCTATAATGACTTTATAACATGTTTTTTAACCTCACCTATATAGAATATGTTTCATTTTTTTATATTGGAATCTTGTGAATATCTATCCATAATAATCTATTTTAACAAAAAACCCTTTTTAAAAAAGCAATCGTTCTTTTTAGAGAGTGTAATGAAATAATTTACATGTTGTGTTTAATCCCATAAAAAATTAGGGCTTTTAACATATCTTCCATAATGAAGGATGATCCAATGGCTTTGATTTAATATATTTTTCATCACCAAATGTCACTATTCCTTATTTGATGTAGTTCACATTCATCAATGATTTTATGTATCCAGTCATATAAGAAGAAAATATATTATCCAAGACCCATGGTTGTTCCTCCTTTTTAGTATTGTGGGAGATTTCAAAAACAAGATCATTCTCTTTACCATTTTCTTTATGTCACATCTGGATTCAAATAAATGTTTAAAATTTTTTTCTTACTATAAAAAGTATAATAAAACTACTTTTCAGATAACCTCGTTGTTCACATCTCTCAAAAATAGTTTCATTATGTTGTCATAAATTTTTAATTTCTCACACCACCTATCTTTTGTGACATTAAAACATCCTTCTATGACATCTTTCATTAAGGGGATCGACTACACCTCAAACTTTTCTTTATAAAATTCATGGAATAGTAAACAAATTCATTATAGAATGACATATTTATAATGTTTTGGAGTCCACCACAATAAATTTTGTATCAATATGAATATTGATATCCTATTATATTTACATATAATAGATAACATTCCACATGTTTCTCAACAATATTCTTATATTTCTCATAATAACATTGTTTACAAGAAACCATTCTATTATAAATTGAAAAATTTTATTGAGCTCAGTTGTTTTTAAGACTTATTCAATCTATAATTAATAGTAACTATTTTTCACTTAGAATTTTTAGAAACATGTAACACTACAATTTTTTTGATCTTCAACACATGTATAAATTTATCGTATTATTTTAATAAACTGCTTCATCATTCTTCTCAACCATTGGAGGTAACTATTTATCCTTTCAAGGATTACCATTTCTACATATTTACACAAAATTAGATATTGAATTTTTAAAACTTGTTACAATATATTCCATATTATAATTTTTTCTTGGTTACGTTCCAGCAGTTTTTCTTTTGACTTCAAATATACATGAAGATGTTTTTAATTATTTATTTCTTCCACAACAGGTTTCCTTAAATTATTAGTCTCTTACAGTTTCTTGATTTTATGTTCAAGTAATAATTCTAGAGTTTTTGGTGAATAATTTTAATTTTTTGACTTAATGATTCCATTCACATTATTCCCAATATTTCTAATGAATTATTTCAATTCAACATTTAGATTAAATTATAATTGATTTTATCCTTCATGAGAAATAATACATTAAAATCTTTAAATGTAAATTATTGAAAAAAATATTTTCTCAATCATTATCAAAATACTTTTCATATTCAGCATCAATATCTACTTATTCATAATCATTCTTTTGTATTTAAATTTATTTTTATCATTCCCATTAGGATATGGTTTACCCTTACACCCTAGTTTTTGAAAAAGCTTATATTCCTTTTATCATCTTCAATGAAATCCTATTAATTATTTATTCAATAAAAATTAGAAACAATGATTCCAATGACTCCAAATTTAGAGCAATTTAAGAGTTTTTCCATTAAATTTTCAATTATCTCAGTTAACATTTTTAGGAAACAAGGGAAAAAATTCATCATTATTTTACATACCTCATTTTCATAATCAATTTCACTTGCTTCTTCTTTATGTTCTATAATATTCTTCATGTTTTATTTATTTATAGCCTTGATATACATTTCACATTCTAATTTTTATACACCATTCAAATATTTTATCATTCTCATTTCCTATATAATAAGCGTTCTATGAAAATAATCCATAAATAATGTTTCTCGATACGAGTCTTCAAACGAAGAAACATTGGCATCAAAATTGTCAGGAAAATTCTCCATATCATTTAAACAATAACACTATCTTCAATGTTTTCAAAAAGATAACAGATATATCTAAAATTTACATTACTCCATGTAATGAAATTACAGATATATTTATATTATCCCTTATTCATATCTTTATACTTCGTCATCCTGATTTCAAATGTTACCTTCTTTAATTTTTTATTTCCTTCCAAAATGTTTTTAATTTTATTCTTGATAACTTTTAATATGGAAATGTAACATCCTAGGTAAATATAGAAAATGGAATTTTCATATTTATTAATATTTGTGAATAAAATATTAATATTACTTTAAATGTAATGCTATGTTTAATGGCTTACCCAATACGCAACAATGAGTTTATTTGAAATCTTACATTGCACACTAATAATATAATAATATTATTTTAAATAGTTAATTCCTAGCTGTTGTAATGGTGGGAATGAACAGAACTACCAAAAAATTATTAAATATGTTTGTTAAATATTTTTTCATTTATCCAATAACTGTTTGAGGCTTAAAATGAAAATGAATCCAATTTTATGAATAAATACTCTAAGATTTTTAAAATATTGTTTTACCGCATTTTGTTGGCGAACCTTTTTTTAAATAAAACATTTGACAATTTTATAAGCTCTATTTGTCAAAATAAACTGATTCTTTAGAATTGGGATATTGAAATTTACAATGGATAAATTTTTTTTATATTTTTGAAAAATGTTGATTTTTAATGAATAGTGAAAAATAATGCATTTTACTTCAAAACTTATTTTTCATCTAATTTAATTATATCGAGAGATTATCTTTTTTAATTTTTTTAAAGTTTAATTAGAATAAATTGTTGCCATTAAATTAAATGGTGGTCATTAGAATTAATTTCCCATTGAAAAAGGACATAAACAAGTGTCAATCATTTGATAGATATTGTTTCTTAAAAACAGGCTATTTGTTTTGATAGCGAGAATTAACTATATGATTTATTAATGAAATATCTATGTTGTGAATTTGGTAAAATAGACATCATTTCTGAGTTCGGAATATCAAATATATCTTAGGGTTAATTTTTGGTATTTTTCTAATAATGTCTTTTTTTTAATGAATAGTGAAAAATTCAGCTTTTTAAATCAAAACTGCATTTTCATCTAATTTATTTATATATTTAGATTGTCATTTTAATTGTTTCTAAAGAATAATTGAATTATTTTTTTATCACTTAATAAAATGTTGTTCATTGAAATTAATTTCACTTTTCAATTGGATGTAAAAACAAGTCAATTCTTTGATAAATTTTACTTCTGAAAAACTCGTCATTTGTTTTGACAACGGGATTTACTTTTAAATTAATTACTTCAATTTTTGTGTTTTCAATTTGATAAAGTATCATTTATTTACATTCCACGAGTGCCCCTCCTCCCTCTTATAAGAGGACCCCACCTCTACCTCCTTAACCACACCTCAGAGGCCATTGGCTCGGCCAAAATCTGATCATTTTAACTCTCCACATATCTCTATTCATCCTAGAAGCCTTCCCTTTGGCAGAAAGCCTTCAAAAAAACTCTTTTGGTTCAAACCAAGGGGATTTACCCGATTTTAAGGTAAAGTATTCCCTAATTTTATTTTGTTTTATTTCATTCTCCAACCTCTTAAAATCCATTTATTCCTTTCTTTTGTAACAACACCAGTATCTTCAACATACTAGGATGTTGTTATGAGATGTATTCCAGCTACACTTACACACACCGTCCTTCTAATGGTTAATGAACATACTGTTTCCGTGGATGGCAAATTATTGCCTCACGCAACGATGATTGATCTATCTTCTCCTACCACCTCTCATGGTGGTCATTATGATGGAAATATTTTTATATATGATATATATTATATTTATGTCCTATTTATGCATATGTATTTTATATTTCAACTATACCTTTATGTTTTTCATGTTGTGAAAATGCGATAATTTTATACGAGGAAGTGTGGACTACTTCCCCCTCAAGTGATGTGACTCGTTCATGCAATACATGGAATGTATAAAGAATAAAATTAATGAACATATGTGAACTATATAACATATATATTATATTTTAATTATAATATATATCTCTCTCATTTTTTTAATTCCATTAATATGACAATGAAATGAATGTAGCGTTCATGCGTACGTACGACCTACCATCTCCATGAACGGTGCATTTCATTTATTTTTTTCTCCAAATGTAATGGAATAGTGTAAAACGAATATATACTGGATATATATGATATTTAAATCATTAATACTATTCTGGATATGATGTACTTACAACTACATTGAAAATGTATTTCAATGAAAATCATTTTTTACTCACGTACCGAACAACGACAAAACGTATGATATGAACCCAGAAAAATATATAATTATTACAAAATTATAATATGTTATATGAATTGAATAATAATATTTAAATTAGTTACTTATGAAATTATAAATTTACCAAAGGTTATTATTCAAGAATATAATGAAACGAACAAAACAAGTCGGACTTGAGGTAAAGGATCCTACCTCTCTCTTTCTTTTTAAGTACTCTCCTTTATGTCATTTCTTTTAATCTCATATTGCTAATGTTTGGGTATGTTCTTTTTTACATTCCTCATTCTTTAATTTTTATGTTCATCTTATGAGATACCCTATTTTTTCCCATAAATCCATTTTTGAATGTTTTATGTGGCGCTGTTAGGCTGCCGAGTTTTCGTAAGGGATTTTTCATCTCACTTTTATTCCCGTGAGATTTATTCTACATTTACCACCATTTCCTTTGAGTGGGGTATGTAATTCCCATTATTCTAATATTTGTGTATTTTACATTCATTTATGGATATTTACATCAATTTTTTATAGTCCTTCTTTCATGGGGTGTACATTTCGAATATTACCCAAGTCGGTAATGTAACCTTTCACCCTCCTATTTTTAAAAGACTGCTTTTTGTTTTTTCTTTTAAATTACAACTTCTTATGTTGGGATATGTTATTATATATCCTTATTGCTGTAAATTTTATTCCCATGTGGTGAGATACCCTTTATCTATCTCATTAAATCCTTTTCTAAAATTTGATGTGACGCCGTTAGGCTATCAATTTTTTGCAAGGGAACTTCTTAACCTAATTCCAATTCTTTGGGTTAAACCTCTACTTCTTGATCATGTCATGCTATGAATATCAGTGTATGAAATCTGATTGTTTTACAATGTGAATCCACTTATATTTAGTGTATCTATATTTTTCACACATAATTATTTCATTTCTTTATCATTGCTCCAATGGCATGATCATTGATTGGGATTACATCTCAATTTCTTCTCATTAAGACATTTCTTAATGATATTCACTTTTATTCATTAATAAAGTGTATATACAATCCCTTTAACTTTTTATATCCATATTATGTCTATACTAAAGTCATTTAAATGTCTTTGAAAATGGCCTATATTCATGTGTCTTATAATTTAAATGTTCAAAATGTAAAAGGACTCTTTTATTAAATAATTATTTTAATTAGTTTAAAAGATGTATTCTTTTAAAAATTTATCATCCATGAACATGTTTTAAAAAATGTTTTTATGTAAATATTTTTATGGACATGAATGTTTTATAACCCTTTCAAAAGTTTCAAAGTGGTATGGGACACTTTGATTCTAAAATATCTTTTAAATGTCTTCTTTTAATATTTTCATATTATAAAGGGATATTTCTCTCATAGAGTCTTAATGATTTTAGTAGATTTTTTTATTTATATCATGATTTGATCTATTGTTATTGATATGTGGAAATTTTATGTTTCATTTATGCATGTTTTAAGTATTATGATTATGTTATGGTTCTTGGGAAATGTTTATGAAATCGGGTGGTTCCGTGATAAACTAAGGGTGGGTGAGCCTGAGATAGCTCTCCAATGTATTCGGTAATGCGAAGGAGTTAAACGATAAGGTTTCTCTGAAGTGATTTAGGGAATATACTGTGGTGGGTATTCTAAATGTAACCAAGAGGGTTACTTCCTTCGTAAGAATGTTATGAATGCCTCAGGTTAACTTTGCATCTTATGATTTCTATGAGTTATTCATAAATCTTAGGATTTCATGAGGAATGTCAATGTGATTATGTTTTAAGAGTAAAGTATGATTTCATTGATTCATATGTATAAATGTACTAATGTTTTCCTTCCATATTTTTTTATATCCCTTACTGAGGTTTTTATGCTCATCTAAAGTTTTCTTGATATGTTTTCCACAAGACTTAAAGATGAATAGGATCAAGGATGGGATCAAGGAAAGAGAAGTTATCTAAAACATTGAACTAGACATGTTTCTTTTAAGAGTTTTTGTTTTATGATGGAAACTGAGTAGAAGTGTCTACTTTTTTATCTTTTGAGATGTAATAGTTATGTCCTAATTCTCCAAAACTCTAAACCTGAAAAGATCCTCAGTATGATTTATTCATTTAATTCAAGATTATGTAATGTTTTAATGATGGGTCCTTATAGTTGGTATTAGAGGATGGTATAGAAAACTGTAGGGATTATGAGTTTTCATTAAACACATGATTATTCACAATGTTTATTATCTTAGATAAATCCTTATTTTATAACTTTTTCAGATCAAGGAAATGGAAGGAGGTTGATCTCAAATTACATTCTTATCTCTTCCTGATGACTTTCTTGCAATAATTATTGCAAAATCATGTTCCAATGATTGTAAAAAATTTAGCATTTAACTCACTAGCAAGAAGCTGTTTAAGATATAAAACACCTCCAGTATACCTCATTATCATCGTAGATCATGGGTTGTTTTTAGACAAATCCTATTTTCACAATATTCTCATATTTTCAAGAAAGGTAGATATTATCAAGGAATTTTCCAATATTTTACCTTATCACATGATTTTTAATCATATTTTGATTTTAAAGAAGGTGATGAAGTAGGAGACCCTTGTGCAACCTATTTATATTTTCTTTTAAAATATACTCTATCAGAACATACCTATGGTATTTTAAAAGGACCTTTAATTGAAAGTTTCGACTCAAATTCGGTTAGACTATTTTATAGAAATAATGTCTTATAAGATGTTTTGAAATTATATGTCATACATGATTATTTTCCAAATTTTTTTTTCTGTGAACACCCATATGACCCATGTGGTACAAGGTTTATTTGGATGGAGGAAGAAAATGATTTTTAAGGATCTCTAAGTCATTGTTGTGATTCATCGACCTTCTATCTACGTGAACAAGATGATGATGAAACTAAATGGACACCATGATCAAGGTATGATGTTCTTCTTTATTGGAGATCGTTTTATTTTATCTTATGATGGTGAAATAAGACTTCCAGAATTAAGATGTTGAGATCATAATGAATTTGGATAAAAATGAGAGGTATAAGGAAACCATTGAGGTTAAAACATGTTAGGGTTATTTTTGAGATTTATAAAAAGGACAACCCGTAAGATGGGTGACAACTCGTCGCGTCCGGAAAGGCCACATGAATTGAACCCATAACCGAATAGCGACAAGGGAGCATGGCCTACCACTAGCCTACGTGATGTCCCTGGTCAGTATGACTTATAATTTTTAGTTAAATTATTTTATTGATCAAGAATAAGTTTATTTCGGGAACTTATATTTTATTAAATTGATATCCTTAACGTATGAAAATGATTTGGTGATTGAGTAATAAAGGTTATTTTGGAATATATTCTCTCTTTCATGGAAACAATATATTCCAATATAAAATAGAATACTTTGGGATTTTGATTGAGGAGAAATGGTGGAATTTTATTTTAAAAGAATCTATGTTTTTATTGTGGACATATGATTTTTCGGTTTATTTATGAAAATTATTAACCTATCATAGAGGATATGTGATTAGGTTAAATAATTTTCAATATGTTACTTTAAGAGAAACTAATGTTATTTGGAGATAAATTCTAAGATTTACCTTGGAAGACTATGTGATTAAATCCTTTGGAGATTTGGGTTTCAATATTAGTTTGGTTTATCTTTGAAGAATTTTATAGGTAGCTTTTTATTGAATGGTATTTGTTGAAATTTGGATAATTTTTGACAAATTTTGGAGACTAAGAGTAGTATTTCGTTTTATAAAGGATTATCCTTTTTGGATATTATCTGATCTGGTACAAAAAATTTTGGTTTTGGTTTTGGTCTAATGACATTAGATGTATGTAGTTATCTTTTATGGATTAGGTGATTCTATAGAAGTCGAATATATTGCTCTTAATGTGAACAATTTATCTTAAATACTCGTCTTTTGGAGAAAATATGAGTTTGTGTAAGAAATCTAAAAAAAGTTGAAAGTCAACATGACAAGAAAGAATGATTCCTTATGTTTTCGTTAATCACATAAATACATTTCTCAATGAAAAGTAATTTAAAACAAAAATGTTGTCTGTTAATTTTTCCCACTAGGGAATCAAATACCGTTTAACCCGTCACAAGTTTGTGATTTTCTGGTGGTTAACGTTCTCCTAAACATGTTTTCTATCACTATCCCTCAGAACATGACCGTTTGTTATTTTTATTCCATATCCATGTTTTCCAACATGGAATACTAGTATGGGTTAACTTGGGTGACCCTTTTAATTAAATTTCATTCTTTTAATGTGAAAGTTAAATTTACTCTTTTTCTGATGTGGGGATTTCAATGATGTTTTCAAGCCCAATTTTAAAATTGTGAGGATGCAATTCCCAAATGGGGGGAAGGATGTAACATCCCAGGTAAATAAAGAATATAAAATTTTCATATTTATTAATATTTGTGAATAAAATATTAATATTAATTTAAAGAGAATTCTATGTTCAATGGCGTACCCAATACACAACAACGAGTTTCTTTAAAATCTTACGTTTCACACTAATAATATTATAATATTATTTTAAATAGTTAATGCCCCATCGTTGTAATGGCAGGAATGAACATAACAAACAAAAAAATTATTACATATGTTTGTTAAATATTTTTACATTTATCCAATAAATGTTAGAGGCTTAAAATGAAAATGAATCCAATTTTTAGAATTAATACTCTAATATTTTTAAAAGATTGTTTTACCGCCTTTTGATAGAAAACATTTTTTAAATACAATCTTTGACAATTTTATATGATCTCTTTGTCAATATAACATTATTATTTAGAATTGGGATATTGAAATTTAAATTGGGTAAAATTTTGGTATATTTCTGACAAATGTTGATTTTTTTAATGAATAGTGAAAAGTACTACATTTTACTTCAAAAATTCTTTTTCATCTAATTTAATTATATGGATTGATTATCTTTTTTAATTGTTTTAAAGTTTAATTGTAATAAAATTTTACCATTTATTTATATTGTGGTGATTAGAATTAATTTCACTTTGAAAATGGACGTAAACAAGTGTCAATCTTTTGATAGATATTGTTTCTTAAAACACACTATTTGTTTTGACAGCGGGAATTAACTATATGATTAATTAATGAAACATCGATGTTTTGAATTTGTTAAAATGGTCATCATTTCATAATTTGGAATATAAAATATAGCATAGGGTTAATTTTCGGTATTTTTCTAATAATGTCCTTTTTTAATGAAAAGTGAAACATACAGCTTTTTAATTCAAAACTGCATTTTCATCCAATTTATTTATATATTTAGACATCCATTTAAATTGAATTTATATTATAATTGAATTATGTTTTTATCACTTAATAAAATTTTGTTCATTAAATGTAATTTCACTTTTCAATTGGATGTTAAAACAAGCCAATCTTTTGATAAATTTTAGTTCTTAAAAACTCGTCTTGTGTTTTGACAATGGAATTTACTTTTAAATTAATTACTACAATTTAGGTGTTTTGAATATGATAAAATGGATTCCATATTTGGAATCAAAATGTCCAAATTATTTAATTAAGACTCTTTTATTTTTGGACATTATGAATAATAACGATGGTAATTATCTTTAATTATCGTGATTAATTTGTAATCGGGTAGTTAAGGGTAATAAAATAATATCATAATAATAAAAAATGACCCCAACATGTGCCCTAATTCTACTGGTTATGTAATGGACTACCATGGGATTCCTTGTGTCAAACTTTGGGACCCCATGGAATCACTTTTGTGGTGATAGTGACAATTTTTTATTTTATGTTTTTAATAGGAATGTATAACCAAAGTATGTATCACCCAAGTAAAACAATTTTAGATTTGTTTGTGTAAATGATATCTTGGAATATAAATAGTCATTGGAAAGATAAAAATATTTCCTAAATAATAGTATTTTTTAATATAATTTTTAGACATTAAATAAATTTATTTATTTATTACACCATGATGATGTAGTGATTATCTCATTAATGACCTATTTAAATAAAAAGAAAAGATAATGTAAAATAAAAGACTTACACTTGTATATAACCTATTTTATGAGTATATATCGAATCCTTACCACCTTATACTCGAAATATATCAATTTGGAACTTTCAAAATCCGAAACACATTTTAATATAAAGTAACATTTCTTTACTTTCCAAGAGTGCCCCTCCTCCCTCTTATAAAAGGCCCCCACCTCTACCTCTTTACCCACACCTCACAATCCATTGGATCGGCCAAACTATGATAATTTTATCTGTCCGCATATCTATATTCATCCTAGAAGCCTTCCCTTAGGTAGAAAGCTCTTCAAGAAACCCTTTTGTTTCAAACCAAGGGGAGTTACCCGATTTAAAGGTAAAGTCTTCCCTAATGTTATTTTGTTTTAGTTTGGTTATCCAACCACCTAAACTCTTTTTATTCCATTATTTTGTAACTAAACCAGTATATTCAACATACTATGATTTTGTTATTATAATTATTTGATCTACACATACACACACCTCCGTATAAGGGTTAATGAACATACTGTTTCCGTGGATGGCGAATTACTGCCTCATGAAACGATGGTTGTTCTATCTTCACCTACCACCTCTCATGGTGGCCATTATGATGGTACTATTTATATATATGATATATATTATATTTATGTTTTCTATTTGCTTCTGTATTTTACATTTAAAACACACCTTTATGCATTTCATGTTGTGAAAATGCGATAATTTCATACGAGGAAGTGTGGACTACCTCCCCCTCAAGTGATGTGATTCGTTCATGCAATACATGGAATGTATAAAGAATAAAATTAATGAAAATATGTGAACTATATAACATATATACTATACTATAATTAATATATATATATATATATCTCAAATATTTTTAATTCCATTATTATGACAATGAAATGAAAGTAGCATTCATGCGTGCCTACGACCTATCGTCTCCATGAAAGGTGCATTTCATTTCTTTTTATCTCCAAATGTTATGGAATAGTTTAAAACGAATATATACTGTAAATATATGATATATAAATCATTAAAACTATTTTTTATAAGATGTACTTACAACTACATTGACAATGCTTTTCAAACATGATCATTTTTTACTCATGTACGGAACATTGACAAAACGTATGATATGAACTCACATAATTAACTAATTATTATAAAATTATAATAAGTGATATTAATTGAATAATTAAATTTAAATTAGGTCCATAGGTAATTATAAATTGACCAATGGTTATTATTCATGAATATAAAGAAATGATCAAGACAAGTCGGACTTGAGGTAAGGGATCATACCTCTCTCTTTCTTTTTGTGTACTCTTCTTTATGTCATTTCCTTTCAGATCATATTTATTATGTTTGGGGATGTTCTATTATGTTAATCATTATTTACTTTTTATTTTCATATTATTAGAGACTCTATTTGATCTCATAAATCCATTTTTTGAAGTTTTAAGTGGTGTCGTTAGGCTGTCGAGTTTTCGTAAGGGATTTTTCATCTCACTTTTATTCCTGTGAGATTTATGCTACATTTTCCACCATTTCCTTTGAGAGGTGTATGTAATTACCATTATTCTACTATTTGTGTATTATAATTTATTTTATGGGTATTTACATTAATGTGGTATATTTCTTCTTTCATGGGTTGTATGTTTTGAAAGTTACCCAAGTCGGTAAGGGAACCATTCACCCTCTTATTTTTAAAAGACTTGTTTTTTTTGTCTTTTAAATTACATCTTCTTATTTTGGGATATATTCTTATATATCGTTATTGTTGTAAATTTTAGAAACCCGAAGCTTGACGTACGTGGACATTACATTACTTTGGCAGAATACTTAGTACATAACAAAAACACACACATAAGGACCGTAATAGTTTAGTGTCTTTGGAAACTCAGAATATAATCTTCTAATCGTGGTGAAAGATCTTCAACATATCCCAAAAAGATCATATTTTTTTATAAACCTAAATCCATTATTTATGTCCTGGGGAAAAGAAAACATAAAAGGGTGAGCTCAAATGATCATTAAGGGTATTCAAAAGAAATATCAATCACGTCATATTCATAAGAACATAACATTTTGGAAATCTTAACCTGCAAAAAGGAGCATAATTTCATAACATGGGATAAATCATATTAGTGAAATGAAATCACAATAATCATAAACTAAAACATGAAACTTTGTGGCATACACACATAATCATAGAGAATCATATCTTATTATTCAAGACTCATTTCCAAGACTATCTTAGTGGACAAATTCCATTTCTGAACTGAGTCACCCTCGTTTCAGTCCTGTTTCACTGAACCGGTGTAACCTACCGTTCCAGCCATGTCTAGCTCATGAGATATAAAATATTTACCCAATTCATTGGAGGGAGATATAGGTCCCACCCTTCTCATAATGATACCATTCTTATGTGTGCCACCAAATATTAAATCATACATCAATTCATAACCCATGTAATAAAAATGGGATTCTTAAACAACATGACATCATAAAACAATTCATATAAGATAAAGGAATTCATCAAAATAATTCAATCACAACATAATCAAATCAATTTAATAATAGGGATAGAAACTGAATCCTATATTAGCTTATATGGAAAATAATTTTGATAAAACACTTGAACTCCATTCTTGAGGAAAATATCCTTTCTAATTCAAAAACATTTTCCTTTCTTAACATGTCATACAATTTTAAACTAAAAGAAGTTGATTAAAAATAAACATGAAAACTTTTAAAGTAATCTTCTTAGAAATAATGTTTTAAAAATCCATTCATGTTGTATAAGTTAAAATAAATATTCTTCTCCCACTTTTGTCGGAAAAGTCAAAAAGTAACTCGTATGAAAAACGACAAAAGATTCTTTTCATATCATTTACTAAAAACTCACAGAAGGGTAAAATTGGATTTAAAAAAAATTGTAGTTTGATGGAAATAATATTACATATTGAGGAAACATGGATGTGGATGATAAAATACACCCCAGTATATACCAAAGTATAAACAATCTCGGATAAAAGTGAGATTGTGATATTTTCCCTTACCTTAGGTCTGATTTGCTTCGTAAGTGTCCGAACCTACTATATAATAATTTAAATAATGTCATTGACTTATTACAAAATCATATTAACTGTTATTATATCATATATGGTTCACTTATGACTTTATATTACCCGTTCTTTTGTAAATTCGTGTTAAAGTAGCGTTTTGGGTAAAATAGTCTCATTTGTCGTTCGTGTTTTAACTTGTAATTACTCATATGATTACATAGATCATGATTACTTAATTCCAGAATATAAAACATGATTTATATATAATATATATTCAGAATATACATATATAAAATGGATCAATATATGGAAAGAAATACACCGTTCATGGAGACGGTAGGTCGTACATACGCATGAACGCTGTTTTCTTTTCCTTATTGAGTTGAATGGAATTAAGTAAATGACATACATATATATACACATAAATACAGTATCATTATTATGTCATATATTTCATGATTACTTATTATATATACTTTATAATCATTCATGAATGGTTAAAGTGGAGAATGAATCTCATCGCGTCGTGGAGACGGTAGTCCGTACGTACGCACGAGCGATGATATCGTTCTCATGATCGTGGGACTATATTGGAGTGTATTTATAATAGTTCATAATCAATATCAATTTACGGTAATCATATATAGTTATAATTTATACCATTATACCCATCCAATTAAGGTGGTGGTGGAAAATGGATTACACCACGGCGTGGAGACAGTATTCCGTACGTACGCACGCGCGGTGATTTTGTTTTCCGTAGGATGGATAGATGGTGAAATAGGGTTGTTTCATACATATAATAACATATAAGTATATGAGTGATACTTATGTTATTACTTAATAATGAAACAACTAAAGAAGAATAAGTGGAAGAAGAAATAAAGATGAAAGAATCGGTAACAGACATTACCTCTTCTTTGAAGTGCTTCTTTAAGACCTCCTTTTAGGCCACTAAAATTGGTCTTTGAGGAAGACCAGAAACTCTAGTATGTTTCTAGGGAAGTGGAGAATAGAATTTGGCAGGGTTTGGTGGTGCACGAAGGCTCAAAGTATTGTGAGGAAGAGGGAGGGGGTGCCCTTTTATAAGGGAGGAGAGGGGAACCTTTGGAATAACTAAAAATATTATTTTATTATAAAGCCAAATTAGTTTTTAAATAGATAAAAATTGATTTATTTCGTAGCTAAGGTAGGGATGGGTCGGAATCCTCTCATCCAATATAATTTAGACAAGTTTAGGTTCCTATTTTAACCTTATCATTTATATTTAACTTTAAGTTAGATGATTTTACTTTTACCGTGTCTTCTTATTTTCCTACAATATAAGGTTAATAAACTTCCTATATCAAGCCAAACGAACCCCAAGTTTTTTATTATTAATATATATAATCTTATCTAAGTCATTTGGCAGAACCTTATATTTTTAGGAATAAAATAACAATTAATAATATAATATTTGTTTTAAAAAACTATTTTATGTCAATTTTGACACTATTTAGTAATTGATTTTTGTGAAACTCATAACAGATTGATTAGTTAGAAAAAAGATTAATTAAATCAATAATAACATGTCATATTAACATATAAAATTAGTTAAATTTATAAAAAGTCTTAAATTACATTTATTTTGGTATTTATAACATCAATTATGTCAAGATTTCATTAATAAGACAATTTCCGCATCATCTTTGTGTCATAATAAATGATAATTATTTAATCCCTAAAAATACTAAATAAATTTCTATGATGTAGATAATTGTATTAGATTTCTGGAGACTATTCATGTTCGAAGTTTCATGAAGTGTATCACTAATGTAAAATTATTATACTTATAAGATTTAAGAAAGTGACATGTTTTCACATTCATTGGTTTTAATAATAATTAACTTATTTTCATGGAAAGAAGTCCATTAAATGAATCTAATCCGACCCTTAGGTGATATGGGTCGACTTTTAGTCATCCAGTAGGATTTTTACAAGTGTTTGGGTAATTTTATAATATTATATTTACCCTTAATTACCCGATTTACCTTTAACTGTGGTAAATAAAATTTACCGTAGTTACTATTCATAATTCTCAAAAATAAAAAGTAGCTTATTAACATAATTTGGACCCACTGATTCTAAATATGTAATCCATTTTTCCAAATTCAATACACAAAATTTGCAGAAATTAAATTAAAATTAATCCCTTTGTCGAAAGAAAACAGGTTTTTCTTTAAAACATTGCAAAAGATTGAATTGATTTAACCTACGAATTCAAGGTAAAATCAATGCTAATGACATACATTATATAAAATGGTAAAAATATATTATATTTATACTTTAAAACCATTTAATATTATAATTTAACCACATAAGATATTACGATGAAAAAAGTTGTTTTTAATTAAAATATAGCGTTTTTTACTACTCATTAAAATATGAAAGTCATCAGAATAAAATGAAAAATTTATCCAAAGTAAATTTTTATTTGTTGATTCCAAAGAATAATTTAATTTTGTAAAATTGAACTTAAAAACATGTCAAAAACTAGATTTAAGGTGGGTGCTCCATCAAAATGTGGAAAAACTGCATTTTTTTGAAAATACTTATTTTACTCGAAAAAATTATTTTGTTCTTATACCATATTTTAGAAAATGTGTAAGATGAATAATAATGTTATAAGATTCAAAAATTTTTTAATACTATTCATAACAGCTAGTTCATAATAATAATATTATAATAATATATCATTGTTTAGTAAAACTCGGTATTGCGTATAACACACGCTATCGAGGAAGGTCGCGATTGCGTGTAATGCAAGCCATGTTAGGGTTGTGTGCTGTGCAAGAATCCTTAATTGTTTCGTATAACATATTCCAACCATATTTCATTTATACATTGAATATATATATATACTCAATGTTCCGTAGAATAACTATTATCAAAATTGTGTGTAACACGATCCAAGAATAGTGTTGTGTATACTGCAAGCTAATACGGTGTTGTGTATAGCGCAAGGTAATATTGGTGTAGCATACAACACAAGACATTAATTAAATTAAAAGAATATTTTTTCATAAAATCTCGGGGTGTTACATTCTACCCCCCTTAAAATGAATTTCTCCCTCGAAATTCATCGGGGTTATAAATGGTTTACTATTCGAAAGTTTCTTTAATAGAAACCCACATCGGAAAAAGGAATAACAAAACCAATATTTTAAAAAAAAAGTATGAAACGTAACGGTTACCCAAATAAACTAATCACTCGGTTTCTACATAGGTGAAAATATGGATATGGAAGAGAAATCTAACCATCTTTTTCTGATGGAGAGTGGTAGAGAACATGGCTATGGAAAAGCCACCAATCACAAAGCCATAAATTTGTGATGATCTAAGGTACCATCTGATTCATCAGATATAAGAGTACTAGGACAACATTTTTGGTTTTCAAGATCATTTCCCTAAAGTTGATGAAATTGGAATTAGAAGAAATACTTTCTTGATTTTGGTATAGTCTCACCATTTGTCGTTCTTTGGACAATTTCCACTTCATCTCTTAAAGAAATGAAGTTGAATTTGTCATTCGTGATGTGTTAGCAGATCATGTGATAGAATGGTGGGTCATTCCATTTGTCTCAAACAAAAGGTTAGAAAAGTTATCAAAAAATACATAAGTCCATCTATAGTGAGATTAATCATATATGGTTCCTAAAATGAACTTATACTTCATATATCATACCGCTTAATAAAATAAAACTAGTTTCTACTAACCAGGGACTTCCTGTAGGCCAGTGGTAGGTGATAAAGGCCTGTCGCACTTTGGTTGTGGGTTCGATTCCTACGACCTTGTCGGACACGATGAGGTGTCGCTCGTCCTGCAGGTTGTTATTTTTATAAAACTATATTACTATAACATCCCATCAAAAATATCGAAAAAACTTCTATCCTTAATCAATACTAACTTATGTCAAACATAATCCATTCCAATCTTTAGGCTTAGCCATAATACTGCATTCCATTCTCATAATATAGTGAAAATGATTACCATAGATTTAATACCATCGTTGATCCCCATATATCATAAGATATGTCTTGTTGGTCACATTCCAAACATTCAAAGGCCTTAATCATGTATTCTCTTGAATACCCATTGAACCTTAGTGAAAACATGAATGTAGTTAAACGTTAACACTTTACACATACCAAAATCCTAAAAATTCTATATACTCAAACCATGATATCACTTAGTCCTTATATCAATCATGATCTCATGAATACTATCAGACATATTAGATTCTCTTTATCCCTTCATTATGTGCATATCATTTGCTTTCCAAAAATATTTCAATCACTTTTCATGGTTACCGATGCCATAAAATTATTGAAAACCACAATAGACCAAAACATAAATATTCCAATATTCAACGATACTATATACAACATTATTCTGTAATCCCATTACATAAACACTTAATCATTCCACCACATCGTTGTCATATTCAACATTGCCAATGGTGATCGCATGTGATTTACCTTTGTCCTTTGCCTTAAGTGGTTGCTCACGTCGATCATCACTATCCCTTGGATTAGGACATTTATTAGCATAATTCCCCATTTCCTTGCACATGAAGCATTGAAGTGTTGTTGGTGCGTTATCTGCTGTCTTTTCTTTATTCACATCATTAGAAACCCTTTTTCATTACTTCGACACTCAGCTGCTCGATGACCTTCTTTTCCACACTTAAAACATTTTCTAGTCCCTTTAAGACAATCTCTACCACGCTTCTTTCCACACTTTGAGCATAAGGAAACATTCATATTATTTTCACTATTATTTTGAGATTTCTCCTTGAACTCCATCTTTCATTTCTTTTCAAAACTATGAGATGGATAAGTAACACCAACTTCCACTTCTACCTTGATAGCACAACACAAAATTTCTTCATAGCTACTGAAGTCTCTTATAGCTAATGCCCTTCGAAGATTTGGCTTTAAGCCACTGAAGAATCGATCAACTTTACTTTCAGGTTGGATGATAAATCCAGATGCATACCTTGCAAGACTTGTAAAATTCGCTTCGTATATACCAACGGATTCATCATACTTTTTCTTTAGTTCAAGAAACTCTTTCCCCATCTTTGTTCGAAGAATACGAGGGAAGTACTTATTAAAAAATAAGTTCTTGAACTCGTCCCATTCCATGGACTCAATTTCATCTCTTTGCCTCATATTCATGATAAGATTCCACCATTGATCAGCTTCACCATCCAAACGATATATTGCTAAGATGACTTTATCTTGTTCAGAACATTGAAGAACTGAAAATATCTTTTCAGTAGTACTGATCCATTGTTCAGCGACAAGTGGATAAGAAGACCCACTGAAAGAAGGTGGACATTGCCTCATGAAGGACTCAATAGAATATTGTTCCCTTCTCTGCTCATTTGGAAGTCCAGAATGATTCATATCTTTTGTAAGTATAGCAATAAGATTTTGCACTCCATCACCCATAACATTTGTTTGTTCAGGAGGAAAATCATTGCATTGTCCTTTTCATTGATCAACACGGTTCCTTTGAATTCCATCCATCGTCTAAAACCCAAAAAGAATAGTGTGATAGGAAAAAATCATGTTATGGAAAACAACATAATAAACGGGGAGTATCCTCAATATCTAACATCTTAGGATAAATTCTATGATCGTTACCATAGTTCTAGGACTATATCTTATACGCATACTTATCCATAGGGACACCCCTAGACATACCATAGAAATATCTCTAAGGATGTTACTAACGTTTTCGCATCCTAGTTTCCAAAGGTTGACTAACCCTTTCCTCTGATACCAACTATAGAAACCCGAATCAAGACATACATGGACACTACATTACTTTTGCGGAATACTTAGTACATAACAAAAACACACACACAAGGACCGTAATAGTTTAGTGTCTTTGGGAATTCGGAATATAATTTTCTTAATCGTGGTGAAAGATCTTCAACATCTCCCAAAAAGATCATCTTTTTTTCTAAACCTAAATCCATTATTTATGTCCTGGGGAAATGAAAACATAAAAGGGTGAGCTCAAATGCTCAGTAAGGGTAAACAAAAGAAATATCAATCACGTCATATTCATAAGAACATATCATTTTGGAAATCTTAACCTTCAAAACGGTGCATAATTTCATAACATGGGATAAATCATAGTAGTGAAATGAAATCCCAATAATCATAACATAAAACATGAAAATTTGTGGCATACACACATAATCATATATAATCATATCTTGTTAGTCAAGACTCATTGCCATGACTATCTTAGTAGAGAAATTCCATTTCTGAACCGAGTCACCCACGTTTCTGTCCTGTTTCACTGAACCGGTATAACCTACCGTTCTATCCTTATCTATCTCATGAGATATAAAATCTTTACCCAATGCATTGGAGGGAGATATAGGTCCCACCCTTATCATAATGATACCATTCTTATGTGTGCCTCAAAATCATAAATCATACATTATTTCATAACCCATGTAATAAAAATGGGATTCTTAAACAACATGACATCATAAAACAATTCATATAAGATAATGGAATTAATAAAAATAAATCCATCACAACATAATCAAATCAATGTAATAATAGGGATAGAAACTGAACCCTATATTTATCTTATATGGAAAATAATTTTGATAAAACAGTTGAACTCCATTCTTGAGGAAAATATCCTTTCCACTTCAAAAACATTTTCCTTTCTTAACATGTCATACAATTTTAAACTAAAAGAAGTTGATTAAAAATAAACATGAAAACTTGTAAAGTAAGCTTCTTGGAAATAATTTTTTAAAAATCCATTCATGTCGTATAAGTTAAAAAAACATTCTTCTCGTACTTTTGTCGGAAAAGTCAAAAAGTACCTCGTACGAAAAACGACAAAAGATTCCTTTCATATATTTTACTAAAAACTCACAGAAGGGTAAAATTGGATTTAAAAAAAATTAGGTGGATGGAAATAATATTACATATTGAGGAAACATGGATGTTGATGATAAAATACACCCCAATAAATACCAATGTAGAAACAATCTCGGATAAAAGTGAGATTGTGATATTTTCCCTTACCTTAGTTCCGATTTGCTTCGTAAGTGTCTGAACCTCCTGTATAATGATTTAAATAATGTCATTTACTTATTTAAGCATTATATTCACTGTTATTATATCATATATGGTTCACTTATGACTTTATATTACCCATTCTTTTGTAAATTCATGTTAAAATAGTGTTTTGGGTAAAATCGTCTCATTTGTCGTTTGTGTTTTAACTTGTAATTATTCATATGATTACATAGACCATGATTAATTAATTCCAAAATATAAAACATGATTTATATATATTATATATTCAGAATATACATATATATAATGGATCGATAAATGGAAATAAATACACCGTTCATGGAGACAGTAGGCCGTACGTACCCATGAACGCTGTTTTATTTTCCTTATTGAGTTGAATGGAATTAAGTAGATGAAATACATATATATACACATAAATATAGTATCATTATTATGTCATATATTTCATTATTACTTATTATATATACTTTATAATCATTCATGAATGGTTAAAGTGGAGAATGAATCTCATCACGTCATGGAGACTGTAGTCCGTACGTACGCACGAGCGATGATATCGTTCTCATGATCGCAGGACTATATTGGAGTGTATTTATACTATTTCAGAATCAATATCACTTTAATGTAATCATATATAGTTATTATTTATACCATTATACCCATCCATGTAAGTTGGTGGTGGAAAATAGATTACACCACGGCGTGGAGACGGTATTCCGTACGTACGCACGAGCGGTGATTTCATTTTCCGTAGGATGGATAGATGGTGAAATAGGGTTGTTTCATACTTATAATAACATATCAGTATATGAGTGATACTTATGTTATTAATTCATAATTAAACAAAAAAATAAGAAGAAGTGGAAGAAGAAATAAAGATGAAAGAATCGGTAACGGACATTACCTCTTCTTTGAAGTGCTTCTTTAAGACCTCCTTTTAGGGCACTAAAATTGGGCTTTGAGGAAGGCGAGAAACTCTATTATGTTTCTAGGGAAGTGGAGAAGAAAATTTGGTAGGGGTTTTCCGAGCTTGAAGGCTCAATGTGTTGTGAGGAAGAGAGGTAGGGGGTGCCCTTTTATAAGGGAGGAGAGGGGCACCTTTGGAATAACTAAAAATATTATTTTATTATAAAGCCATATTTAGTTTTAAATAGATCCAAATTGATTTATTTCGAATCGAAGGTAGGGATGGGTCGTAATCCTCTCATCCAAGAGAATTTTTACAAGTTTAGGTACCTACATTAACCTTATCATTTATATTTAACTTTAAGTTAGATAATTTTACTTTTACCGTGTCTTCTTGTTTTCTTAAACTATAAGTTTAATAAACATACTATATCAAGCCAAAAAAACCCCAAGTTGTTTATTATTAATATATATAACCTTATCTAAGTCATTAGGAAGAACCTTAGATTTTTAAGAATAAAATAAAAATTAATAATATAATATTTGTTTTAAAAAACTATTTTATGTCAATTTTGACACTATTTAGTAATTGATTTTTGTGAAACTCATAAAAGATTGATTAGTTAGAAAAAATTTTAATTAAATCAATAATAACATGTCATATTAACATATAAAATTAGTTATATTCATAAAAAGTCTTAAATTACATTTATTTGGGTATTTATAACATCAATTATCTCAATATTTCATTAATAAGACAATTTCTGCATCATCTTTGTGTCAAAATAAATGCTAATTATTTAATCCCTAAAAATTCTAAATAAATTTCTATGATGTAGATAATTGTGTTAGCTTTCTGGAGACTATTCATGTTCTAAGTTTCATGAAGTCTATCACTAATGTAAAATTATTTTACTTATAAGATTTAAGAAAGTGACATGTTGTCACATTCTTTAGTTTTAATAATATTTAACTTATTATCATGGAAAAAAGTCCATTAAATAAATATAATTTGACCCTTAGGTGATATGGGTCGGCTTTTAGTCATCCAATAAGATTTTTCCAAGTGTTAGGGTAATTTTATAATATTATATTTACCCTTAATTACCCGATTTACCTTTAACTATGGTAAATAAAATTTACCGTAGTTACTATTCATAATTCCCAAAAATATAAAGTATCTTATTAACATAATCTGGACCCACTAATTCTCAATATGGAATAAATTTTTCCAAATTCAATACACAAAAGTTGCATAAATTAAATTAAAAATAATCCCGTTGTCGAAAAAAAAACGAGTTTTTCTTTAAAACATTGCAAAAGATTGAATTGATTTAACCTACGAATTCAAGGTAAAATTAATGCTAATGACATACATTATATTAAATGGTAAAAATATATGGTATTTATACTTTAAAACCATTCAATATTATAATTTAACCACATAAGATATTACGATGAAAAAAGTTGTTTTTAATTAAAATATAGCGTGTTTTTAATATTCATTAAAATATGAAAGTCATCAGAATAAAATGAAAATTTTATCCAAAGTTAATTTTTATTTCTTGATTCCAAAGAATAATTTTATTTTGTCAATTTGAACTTATGAACATGTCAAAAACTATATTTAATGTGGGTGCGCCATCAAAAGGTTGCAAAACTGCATTTTTTTAAAAATAATTATTTTACTCGAAAAATTTATTTTGTTCCTATACCATGTTTTAGAAAATGTGTAAGACGAATAATAATGTTATAAGATTCAAAATTTAGTTAATACTATTCATAACGTCTAGTTCATAATAATAATATTATAATAATATATCGTTGTTTAGTAATACCCGATATTGCGTACAACACACGCTATCGAGGAAGGTCACGATTGCGTGTAATGCAAGCCAAGTTAGGGTTGCGTGTTGTGAAAGAATCCTTCATTGTTTCATGTAACATAATCCAACCATATTTCATTTATACATTGAATATATATATATATACACTCAATGTTGCATAGAATAACTATTATCAAAATTGTGTGTAACACGATCGAAGAATAGTGTTGTGTATACTGCAAGCTAATACGGTGTTGCGTATAGCGCAAGGTAATCTTGGTGTAGCATACAACACAAAACATTAATGAAATTAAAATAATATTTTTCATAAAATCCCGGGGTGTTACATAAATTGTATTTCCAAGTGATGAGATACCATTTATCTCTTCCACGCAGTCTTTTTCTAAAATTTGATTTGATGTCGTTAGGCTATCAAATTTTTGCAAGGGAACTTCTTAACCCAATTCCAATTCTTTGGGTTAAACCTATACTTCTTCATCATGTCATCCTATGAATATGTGTGGATGAAATATGATTGATTTAAAATTAGTATCCACTAATGTTTAGTGTATTTATATTTGTCACACATAATTATGTTATTTCTTTATCCTTTCCCTAATGGCATGATCCTTGGTTGGGATTACTTCTCAATTTAATCTCATTGAGACATTTCATAATGATAGACACTTTTATTCTTTTATAAAGTGTATATACAACCCCTTTGACTTTACATATCCATATTATGTCTATACTAAAGTCATTTAAATGTCTTTGAAAATGGTCTACATTCCTGTGGCTTATAATTTAAATGTTCAAAATGGAAAAGGAATCTTTTATTGAAACATTATTTTAAGTGGTTTAAATGATTTATTATTTTCATGTCCATGTTTTAAAAAATGGTTTTAAGGATTTATTTATATAGACATGAATGTTTTAAAAACCTTTCAAAAGTTTCGATGTGGTATGGACACTTTGATTCTAAAATCTCTTTTAAATGTCTTATTTTAATTTTTTCAAAGTATAAAGGGATATTTATCTCATAGAGTCTTAATGATTTTAGTAGATGTTTTTACTTATATCATGATTTTATCTCTTATGATTGAAATGTGGAAATTTTATGTTTCTTTTATACTTGTTTTAATTGTTTTTATTATGTTAAGGTTCTTGGGAAATGTTTATGAAATTGGGTGGTTTCGTGATAAACTAAGGGTGGGTGAGCCCGGGATAGATCTCCAATGTATTGGGTAACGCGAAGGAGTTAAACAATAAGGTTTCTCCGAATAGATTTAGGGAATATGTTGTGGTGGGTATTCTAAACATAACCAAGAGGGTTACTCCCTATGTAAGAATGTTATGAATTCTTCAAGTTACCTTTACGTCTTATGATTTCTATGAGTTATTCATAAATATTATGATTTCACGAGGTATGTTAAAATGATTATGTTTTAAGAGTAAAGTATGATTTCATTGATTCTTATGTATACATGGAAAAATGTTTTCATTCAATATTTTTTTTATTCCTTACTGAGCTTTTTAGGCTCATCCAATGTTTTTTTGAAATGTTTTCCATAGGACTTAAAGATGAATATGGTCAAGAATGGGATCAAGCAAAGACAAGATATCTAAAACATGGAACAAGACATGTTTCTTTTAAGAGTTTTTGTATTCGGATGGAAACTGAGTAGAATTTTCTACTTTTTTGTCTTGTGAGATGTAATAGTTATGTCCTAATTATATAAAACTCTAAACCTAAAAAGATCATCAATGTGAATTATTCATTTAATTCAAGATTAAGTTATGTTTTAAGGCTGGGTCCTTATAAGAAAAACCCTTCACACATAAAAATAAAAATTATAAATTAATGAAGGTAAATAATTATTTTCTATATCAACATTACAATGATTCTACGTTTCAATAAATTTTATAAGAACTTTATCATCAGTAACAGGAAATTCCATTTGTTACAGCTTCAAGAAAATCATACTTAATAGACCTTATATATGGAAACCTTATAAATTTCAACATATGATAGTTCTTACTTTTGATGAATTGATTCCTTTTAGTATTCAGTGAATTAAAATATTCTATTATGACTACGCTTTCAAAAAATCATCAAAGAGTAAAGGAAATGAATCATTAACTCTAATAACAATTGATATTTCCCAGCCCTGATCCACGTATCCCTGATAAGAGGAGGGGGTGAATGCATGATATATTTTTCTTTAATGTTTCATTCCTTTTGAAATAAAATTAACCTCATATTAATGTGTCTTAATTCATGTTGAAAACAAAAAAAATGCATCCATAAGAAAATTACAATTTAAAAGGTTCACTACTCAATAAGGGTAGACTATTTCATTAGAATTCACTAGATACAGTCCAATAGCATATAATCCACTAGAAACCAATCCTTCTATGTTGGATATGGTGATCAAAATACTAATTTATATTCATAAATCCCAATGTTCGATATAATTGTCCATTTCATTCGTGTAGTAAGAAATGATAAAATAAAATTTTGGGAACATGTTCTGAAAAATGTTACAATTATACCTTTCCAAAATTCAAAAAAATAAACATCAAAAGAATTCTACACATTCATACCCACATGTTGGGAAAATATTCTTTAGCACTTCATTATGATTCTACGTCCAATTTCTAAGTTTGACTTTGAAGTCTAAGCACTCAATATAGAAATATAATTCATTCAAAATGTGATTGAAACATCATTGAACTTATTTTTCCATAATTTAGAAAGCCAATCCATATTTCTTATTTTGAATCCAAAACAATAATTATGGTCCTATATCTTCTTCCTTCTTCTATCATGGAAAAATATTCCTGAAATCATTATTTGTAGTCTATTTCTCCAATGAACATCATATCTTCTCTTTCTTCCGTTATGAATAGTACTAGTTTTGGGAAATTATAATATACATACCCTATTAACTGGTGACTAAAAAGTGGTTTTGGATGGGTTTTGAAAATCATTTACACTCAATCAAATTCCCAGAACATACATTTTCCAAAAAATTTAAATGATTAATTAACCCCTTTAATTATTATAAACTCTTCTCAAGTCTTCTAAAATATTCTCTAATCTAATCACTAATTAATATTTCATAAATCTTTCATTACAAACATCAGCTCAATTTTGATGTGATCATTATGATCTTCCACATTATGATGATGAAAAATGTAAAACAATAGGTTATTCTTTATGTTTCTCCACACAAAATGATAATTATGTAAATACAAAATATCTTATCATTATGAGGATCCATAATAAATGTTGAAAATAATATCTCTCCTGAGAAAAAAATTTAACTAAACTATTCAAATATTATGCCCCCATAGAAAACACTTTGAAATAGCTTGAAAAATTTCTACCATTAATCATTAATTCAGACTAATGATCTTCTTTCCTTGGTTTTTTAACTGTGTCAGTTCTCACCTAATTTATTGGTTTCTCCATCATAATGATTTATCAATCTTATATTCATGACCCAAATGAAAAACCATTCACAATTTTCCTGATGAAAATGGTTGACTGCATTGTTTATGTCAATCAATATGATATTTCTAAGACATTTAGGAATTGGACCAAAAAACATAAACATTCCCATTATTTTTAATAAGTTCAAACATCTCCCCAATGAAAACTATTATTCCATTGATTATCAGTTGCACAACATGTATGGTGGTAAGTTTCCAAATTATTCAACTTTAGAAACTCCTTTTCATTTATTATTACTATACCAAAAGATTTTTGATACTTGACTTCTTTATTTTAAGACATACTTTTTTTGAATTATTGGTCTATCTAAAAAACTGTATCTTCAACTTCTCCCATTCTGATCAACCATACAAAAACTCATTTAAAACCTGAGTCTAGTGATCTCACACTAATGAAATTACACCAGAAAATATTGGCTTCAACATCATTATTATCATACAATCATCAATTTGTATCATGACATCCCATTGTATTCTAAAAGGTTAAATATTTTCATAAAATCATCTAAATTATATTTGAATGTATTTTAACTTCAAATTCCTTTCATCAACTACATTCCTTCAAACCAATCCTCATTACTATTATAAACACAAATTCTCCCACATTGGGTTATAATGCATACATCACAAGTTTCAAAAAAATAATGAATTATGGAAAAACTAATACTATAAAATAATCATCATACATTCATGGGTTTCATACACACTGATATTCGTCATCACATTATGATCTCCCTTTTATTCCAGACCCATGGTGACTTTGATGAAAATTTTAATCCATAAAACATATTCTAAAAAATATGGACATTATTAATCATTGTGTCTACAATTTATTGAATACTATGGTAAATATTATTTTAAACATTTTATAGTATGATTTTATTTTTCTTCATTGAAAATAAAAAACAAAACATCAATAAAATTTTTGTCCAACATGACCCCAACACCTATAATGAAAACTCATGGACATCGAACATCTGGGGGATGAATTTATCTATAATCATTACATTCCTCTGATGTGGGTGGTGTTTTGTGACAGTTCCTCTTGAATGCATCTTGGAAGAATAATAAATGAACAAAATCTCTTGTGGGCAGTCATGGGTAAATATTTTTCATCCCAAACAAAGGAGTGATTCTATATTTTTTTAAATTTATAAAGGATGAGGTAATAATGAGTTATATAATCAATACCTAGACACCAACATGTAGTTATCCCTATAACTACAGATATCAAAATTGAATATTATTTGGGAGATAGATTATGAAATTAAATTGATCAAAAAATAGTATGTTATGAAGAAGAAATAATTTCTACATATCATTAGACACATCAGAATATTGATGGAAGAATTAGCTTTTGAGACAATACTATACCACATCCCCCATCACAAAATGCTCTTATTGGATACATAGAAAATATTTCTATAGACTTGGTTGATCTCGAACAATATGATTTGTTATTAATCATTATGAAACTAATAGATGTATCACTGGTCATCATAAGTGGCATCGAGTAAATAAATATGTTCATCACTACCCCAATGAATAATGAGACAATGTACACCCATTTATATATGTATCCCATAATATATTACATCTAAAATGGTAAACTCCCTTCAAATTAAGCTAGAGGGAAGCATATTCCACACCAAGTAATAAACATGACCATTTGGGATAGTAAAAAAAGTATAAATCCCTCTATAAATGAGTTCATGGTGGATTCATTAGTTATAGTGTAGAGTGAGAGACTAAAACTATTTTAGATGGATTACGTATATTTTATTTTAGTTATCACTCCTGTGGAACCATCAACTGCAACTAAAATAAAGGGTTTGGTTACTACTCGAAAAAATGATGCATGACCAGATGTAATTCACAATTAAGTGGAACACATGTAAAATTAATAAAAATTGCATCCACTATCCCAGAGTATTGATAATTAAAACCATTTAATACTATATATTTATTGAACTGTTAATGGATTTCAGGGGTCCAAATCCCCAACGATCGGAAATATAATTTATATACATAATTTTTGCTCTTAATTTTATTAGTTGACATGGTTTCCCTCACCCAATATTGATGGATAATGGCACTAAATTCTATTATTTGAGGTTGAATATATTGTATTTATACAATTAAATTGAGTCCAAATGTAAAAATTTCTATCATACATATAAAAATGAATAGCTACACACCATAAATTAGTCCCTATCAAATATAATCTAGGAAATTGTGCGCATGGATAGGATATCTTTCCTGAACTCTCCCTTTTATGTATTATGGGACTAGTATACCATAATTTACAATACTAGAAATTTAAAACCATATTCATGTTTTTATGTGATAAAGGAAATTTTTTCAAACAAATTCTAGTTCCATCACTCTGGGTGTCCATCAGTAGACAAGTATTAGCTGAAAAACAATCATGGGTGTGGCTGGATGAGTTAGATAAATTATATGAGAAAATGTTGAGTACGATGCAAAACATCAAGTTATATTATAATCATATCACAAATGAATAAAATAAAAACAAATGCCTCCACTATATTATCAATGGAGAATTAGTATTTTTCTCATAAAATAGGTGATTTAATGGAATAGACCTCCAAATATTGATCCCTAATTGATGTGAATTACCTCATACAAATGCTTCATTCCAATGTATCTTACACATTATCCAAGATGGCGAGGAATGTTTTTCACCCCTATAATTAATGCATCCACGGATGTAATTATCATAGAATCTATGGTGAAATCCTTTTCATAGAGGAAAAACGTTAAGCTAAACTACATTTCCCATCCTTACAATATGATGTTAAGTTATTCAGAAAAAAGCATTTCAAAATTATGCTAAAATTCACGGATGAGGTCTTTATCACATGACACTAAACATCATGGAGTATGTCCCCACAACATCACAGTAAATTACATGGATTATGGTGCAAGTCATATGAGTCAAAATCTTTGCGACCTATGGACACCATGAAAATCCAACCTTGTTTTCATTGTCCAGAGACATATCTGTGTAAAATAATTCTACATTACAGGCCTAAAATTTAATGTGATGTGCCCTAAAATAAACATTCACAATAAAAATCGGCCTTTCAAGGTTTTTTGAAGTTAATCATCATTCGCGATTGGTTTCCACCACCCATGAACATAGAATCAAATTCATTACAAATTTTATATGCATCATATGAATATATGGAGAAGAAATAATTATAACTTCCCCCGTACCTATGTGTTATTTAGATCAACATATTGAATTATCATATTTATGAACTGCATTTTTCTTGATTTCGATTAGCAAATGATAGGTAGTGACATCAAGATCCCAAATTTTGTGTCCAATATCAATATAAACAGAAGAATTTCTCATCCCTATGAATGGGTCCAGCCATCCTAGGAAATTATCCATAAAAGAATTATACGTGACTATATTCATGGTATAATGGTATACATAGTGATTCCCATGGATCTAATCCTAGGTATAGCCTTAATATGAAAAATTATAAATTAACTCCTTCAATTATAGGTGTTTGACCTATACAGTTTATCATTATATGATAGTAATACATATATATTGATTACAATAATCATAGGATACATAGTAATAGTAACATATAATAAATGTGGCCCATTATTTATAATGATAAAAGAAATTTCCATTCCATGTGTATGAGTTAGACCAATATATGGAATTTCCTATTTTAATAACTACATGTGTATTGATTGTTACTTATACCGGATAATTTGGGAAATCCATATCACAAATCATGGGGCCATTTGAATTATATATATAAATTCACCCTCTATACTTATGAGTCATTCCTATGTGAAGAACCGTTCTTTGGATGTATGTATGAATTGATTTCAATTTCCACTTGATACACAGTGATAATTGGATCTTAAATCATTTTTCTGCCCACAATATAAATATAATCCGAACCCTGTATATAGATTAGTCATTAATATGGACTTTTACATTTCAATAAAAATATATGTGGATTTATTTATATTTCTATCAGATACATACTAGCACCCAGATATGAAATCTTTGTCAATGGGTAATATAAATGAAAAATCCAAATATTTCCTATGTCTCAACCCAAATAGTGAAATTTACATATATATATTATGTGTGTATTGATTCTTGTAATTTAATTACTTGTAGTGACTCCCAAAACTCCAAATCATTCCAATAGGCACCATATGTTTGTTATTTCATGCCCAATCAATTTTTTTGACAAATATGGATGATTTTCCAAGTCAAAGGTATGAATATATAGGTTATTGTAATAAAAGGATATATAGTGGCACATGGATAACTTTTCTTGGTACATACATGGATACAAAACAATCCAAATAACAATCTTCCATATGAATAATATACGCATAGAGGCTCTAATCTACATTAAATTGTAAACCCCCCACATATTCCCTATCAAAAACTCCCACACATCTAAATTGACTCATTATTTATCCCCTCCTTCTCATTTATATAGTTACTCATGAGAGCTTGGGTAATATAGAAATATATTTTTATTGGGATAATATAGGATTATTATTGAAATGAAACTATTTTTTAGTCACATGATGTTATTTTTCATGACATTTTCATAGTCACATAATGTTACACTGTATGAAAACATTCAAATAATATATTGATAATCTCCATGAAATTTTTTTAATTCTAAACATGTCATCCCATTGATGATTGTGGGCCCATGGAATTCATAATTTATCCCATTGAATGGAAAATGTGTTCAATACACATTTTCAGGGGCTTTATGTTTGTTGAACCCTTCCTAAATCTTATATTATCCATTTACCACCTTTACATCATCTCTATCTATGACGATACCATCAAATAAATCAGACTGATAAAAATCTCTTATAACCGTATAGAACATGATCTCTAATTATCTAGGTTCATACATAAAACAAACTTGTAACAAGGGATGGTTAATCCAAGGGGACCCCTCATATATTTTCTTGTGATTAACGCAATGCCTCATACCTTGTATAGAGTGGATGTATTTCTCATAGAGGATAGTTAACCACTTAAATCATAGATTTATCATCCTAAAAATATATGTTATGGGTTTCCCCCATTATTAACTATTATCCTATACCACCAATACCCATATCATGTATACTTATATATTCTCAGGTTTTGATTTACACGACACATAACAGAAATATTCAAGATGAATCTGTTACCCTCAATTATAATCATTTTTTCATAGTTAAAATTTTCAAATATTGATAATGAAATCAAATTTTTGAACACTTTAATTGTAGGTTATATATTCCATATGAATTACAAACATCAAATAGCTTAAAAATATCTTTAGACGCCACTTTTCAACCAAACTAACATCTTGATTACTTTTTCTTTATAAATATACTAATATCATTATATTATATTCTCCAAGAATTTCATAGACACAGACCCCAGATCATCCTATTTCTTAATTGAGGAATATTATTAAAAATACTGATCAATCATAATGGAATCCCACTAGGATTATTTACTGACAACACGGTTCTTATGAACATATGACTAGGGGATTATTTTTTACTCATGTGACCTCTTCTAGGATTCATTGGTGAATAACATAATGCCTTATATCATTTTCGCAAAGGATTTTTCAGTCCTTGAACAATGTTACATCATAATCCAATTAAATATTCCTCTAATGATGTGTCTATTTGTATACCATTCATTGAATAATCATTATTATTGTTGGAATTTAATGATATTATTTAATTCACCCAATTTACTATGTCTAATAGGGGTCACGAATGAATATGTGGTTTATTCTATCATACCATAGTCTTGGTGGAATGTCTCTATGCTACATATAATATATATTATAGGTATGTGTGCCTTGATTCAATTTACCTTAGAATATATAGTAACACCCATGTCTCCAATCAGGGGTCTATCTATATTATATTGATAAAAGGATTAACCTTGTATATGGGTTAGTTCAATATAGGGAATTTTACATCCATGAACTATATGTCGACTTATTATAATGTACATGATATATATAATGACTCAGGGATAACAAATTTAAGTTCATACATGAACTATTCTCTTTATTAGATAATGGTCCATGCATATGACTTCAAAACATGAGAAGTTCATGCCTGGAAGTAATAGTCCCCCTTCCCTATAAATGATACTGAACTCTATTAGGATCCCAAAAATAAGGTCAATGTGTGTCTTAAATATCATGCAATGAGGTATATAGGTATTTATAAGTCCTCTATTTTAGATATATCTATTAATTAACAATGATTCTAGTTAATTCATATGAAAAGAAACAAATTTTTGTATAGATTATCATTCATACCACAATTGGGTTCCCTAATATATTCCAAATTATGGACACTTTAATGGATTGATCAGCCACCTAATTGTATCTTATTTATCTTTTTGAGAATGACCCTTGTGATATTAAATAACCAATGATGCCACTCTAACAAATTTATTCATCGATTTATCTATATAGAGGTAGGTAACAATATTTATGTCTCATGAAAATAAATATCCTAATAACATCATTGTCTAATGACATTAAAATTCCCGAGAAGAGGTATTTACAAGAAAAGGATCCTCCCATTTGATTATATTTCACTCAATAGTCACATAAAATGATGATTTATGATGAAAATTTGTTTTATACATAATGGTGTTGCTTCTAGGGTTTTCAAACCCTTCAGGAATCTCATATTATCCATAGTCCACCTTCATACTTTTTATATATGAGTTCATAGCGAACAATTCATCGTGTTGATACCTTTATATTGGAACATTATTGGCCATGGGTGATCATTATGTATGTTTGTAGAGATATGAAACTTCAAATAGTTATTTTTTACTAAAAATAGACCCCGCGTGGATTTCATATAGAATAACACAACACCTAAATGTTTACACATAGTTTATGTTTTAGTCCCAAGGAGAGCACCCTATCAAATCTAGGATCTATTGTCCTATTTACACGGAATATTAATTTCCCATGTTATTAATGGCCGACATCTACCCATTGTTCTATATATTCCATTGAATTACATATTATGGGGTTTTTATTTACACTTCCCATAACCCACCTATTCAAGTGGTTTCAGATAATGTCAGTGGTACACAACCATGAATCATGCTCGTTTTCATGAAAAATTATAATATCCTATTATTTTACCCCACAATCATGGGCTATGAATTTTATATGAAGTAATAATGGACCTAATATATTTTTTCATCATAGCTAAGAGTTTTGGTTTTATGATTTTGAACCACACAAAAATGTCCAAGTGTCTAGAAATTAAACTAAATGAAATATGACCCATCCTTTAAGGCCTAAAAGTTATTAGAAGAAAGTTATACTATCCTTCTATCTATGTTATAAGTGACTATTTTATCTTTAAAATAGATTGAAATATATAAAAGAATATTCCCTACATATGATATATATCTACATAGATGATCCCACATCATTCAATGATAGTGTGGATCACTAAGGATAGAGTTTGAAAACATCCCATCCCTACATATGATCTTGATATTTGTAGGAAGTATTTTTTTTAAGAATAATAGTTTGATTAATTTTTAACCTATTGGTATTTTTATTGACATCAGTGTATTGCTTCATGGGCCCAGCTATAAGTTTACAACAATCAGAAAACTCCTAATGGATTTATCTAAATTTAAAGCTATCGAACTCCATTTTTCATGATCCAATAAAAATTACCATTAATAGTTTGAATTTCCCTAAAAACTACTTCAAGAATTTTATTTATTGTCTTTATGTCCTCAAAACATGAAATTAATATAAAATATAGAAATCCTCATTGAATGATTTTATTCTACATGATAGATGTGTCCCATGTGCATGTAATTAATATATATAGAATATATATCATCATCCCTCCTTCACTATGAAAAATATGTCCATGATCTTGATCATCCAATATATTAGGATCTTATAGCATCTTTCTAGGATCCTAAATCTATAAATAAAAAATCATGGCATGACTCTCTCTAATTTTCAAAAAAACATTCATGGACCATAGAAATGGACATCCAGATTTAGTGGACACTTTCTTTTCTTGTGGATGTATTCACCAGTATCCTCTATACGATCTCATGAATTGTCTACCAGATTTCTCTTTCATGGAAAAGATCATATGATATTTGTGATCTCTAACCTTATCTATGTGAAGCTATTCACCATATTATTATTCATAATCATACTTAGTATTACTATTACATAAAATCGTTAAAGGTATAATAGTCATGATCGGTGTTTACTACATTTATATATCATAATTTGGAAGGCATTAGAAAAATTATATCCATGGGAATCTGAATTAGGTTGATGTCTATCACATCCTTATATCAGGTCCTTGTGTATCATAACCTTAAACCCAATGCACATTATTCTAAGATGTATAAACCAAATAATTATCCATTGATGGTCATAATGGAATGAACTGATACTGAAATTATAAGTGATATAAAACAATTCAGACTAAAACTCTATAAATGTTGGTCTGTTCATATTTCAACCCTTATATAACTAAACTCTTTATATTTGGAATTTAGAAAAATGGTTTCAAAAAATAAAAAAGTAATAAGTCACATAAGAAATATCTTGTGACATTATTAAAAGCCAATCAATGATCATTAAACACCTATATTCTTGGAAAAAGTTATAACAATGAATCATTACATCATATCACTATGATACTTTGTTACCTAATTTGTATAGAAACATTTTGTGTTCCAAAACCCATCTTGAGTAAAAATTTTCCACAAACCACCTTCATGTCATTGTATGTTGAGCTAAAACAACATATTCCTGGAGTGGATGAGCATATCTTAGAACACAATATCCTTGTGTTATTTGTCTTCGTCCATCCCTGTAGTGTATTTGTAACAGAAATTATCATCTCTAAAGATACACCACTAGTATTATTTATTGAATAATTCATTTCTCCAGAGATTTGAATTAGTGGATGGCTTGATAATAGAGAATATTTATCACATATATTAATGTGTTATTATCATAGCTACATATGATATTGGTTTCCTTTATTTTTAATGGTTGACTAACATCCACTACTAATAGATTTATATTGACTTGTATATTCCTATAAAATTGTTTACACGTGAAATAATAAGACTACTAAATAGAAGTAAACATACATGATGTTATGTCAATATGATATAGACAAATTCTCAAATAAGTAATTCCACATTCTATTCTAAAAAATTTGTAGAGACCTCACAACAAGTCATGAATTATTGTGACATAGGGCCCAAGAATTATGTCCATAAGCCTAACTACACCGAGATTTCCAGAAACATAATAGGATAATATTTTAACCCTACACTAAATTACTATATCACTGTATTAATCATTATAAATACCCCAAACTATCTTACCATTATGATCTTAACTAGTACAATCTCTATGAGATTTGATTTAAACAATACATATTATATCTATCCATGTTGTTTTGGAACAACAAAAATTACACCAACATACACAAAATAAAATTATTATTTGTATGCACATTCCATAACCAATCATAAATAACTATCATTAAAAATTATTGATAGGATGTTGGGCGTTTTAACTCTCCATGAATACCCATTATTCATTATCTCAAAAGGATGTTGTTTATCAAAAAAAACATCATTAATATCAACCATTTATAGCCAATTAAACTGTATAGGGTACTCGAACCGTTCATCAATATCCATACATGATTCATTATATATATTAGTCATACAATGAAACAATAGGTTCAAGTTATAAGCCCTTAAACAATAATAACATTTTATCTTATCTAGATGACAGTATACAACAACAAAAATGGTGTATTCTAGATGTTCCTGATATGAAAATTAGAACATCTGAGATAAATGTAACTAAAATATATTAACATATGGTTTGAGGTAGAACACCCCAAAGTACAGAAACTGGACCTCTTCTATAAAAAAAACCTTTAATATATAAACTCTACTCTCATTATTGCATGTCCATAAAAATACAATTAAAAGAAAAATAATGAATCTGAATAAAAAACCTATAATGCTAATATAAGGAAAATGGGGAGTCTAATATCACTAGAAACAAACTTTTTGATATTTATGAATTTTTTTTTTTAAAAAAATGAAGAAAGTACAAATTTTTCAGGGATAAATCATTTAAAGAGAATCCTGAGTAAAAAATATATAAAAATTCCAAATAAAATTTCCCTATTTGAATATTATGAAAAAATTAGGGCAATATCCAAATGTATAAATATATTTTTGGGTTCATTATTTGTCCCTATAAAAACTAAATCTCTCTAAATAAGTCCACTAACATTGTGAAAATTTATTACACATTCCCTGTGTCACCTATTTAATTAAATTATAAATTTGAACTAGAATAACATAGATTTACTTGAATAGATAAATAAATTTTTATTATTATTCCATAAATCATTTATGTTAATTTCTCGTGGAAATTACATTAATATTTGATCATTTTAATTAATGTTTGGTGTTGTTTTGTGAAAGAAAATTAATTTCTATCATTGAAAATTTACATGATATCAAGTAGATATATTAATAAATATAATAAAAATATAAAAATTTTATTTGTCTCTAAGGATGTTCATACCATTATTCATAGACCCCCCCATATGGGAAAAAATAGTAAATGAAACTAAAATTATCATATTCAAAAAGATCATATTCCCACATAGTTTTGAATTGGGAAATTAATGATGAATTAGTGTAGGGAACAATGTATGACTATTTAGAAAACTAGATTTCTTCCACTAGTAGATGGATGTGGAATACTTTTTATTCATCTACTAGAGTTGATAATGTCCCATAGGGATACTCAAGAACATATGTCTATTTCTCCACTCAGGCATTATGGGCACATAACAATTGAAAAAAAATAGCTACAAAAAAAGATTAAAAAGATGAATTAAAATGTAAAAAATTCTATTGTATTCTAGGTGAAAACATCTTAGGTCCTATATCTATTTATTTAATATTTATTCCTTAAAGAAGGATCTATATAAGTGGTCGATGAGGAAGGAATATAAGATCGTACCGATGGAGATGTATAATGTGATCCATCAGGGACAAGATCAATATCACTAATTTTCTCATATGAATTTGACATACCCTTCCCTTACAATCCATAATATTAATAGGGGAAACTCTAGTGATTATACCCTCAGTGTAATACATTAGATATTTGAGGGGTGTTCGGGATGTTCATCTCCCTTACATACTCAAGGAGATAAGAAATTCAAAATGTATTTGATAGTAATGTAGTCATTTGAGGGTTATCATAAAATAAATTTTAAATCTTATAGAGAAATAAACCGGCTTCCCTCTTATGCGTCAACCACTATGTTTCAATGAACCATAATATATTATAGAAGTGGTGAACTGTGGACTTCAAAATTCATACATTCCATCATTTCATCATTTCCATAATCGAAGGCCCTAACCTCTATAGGATTTTCATTAAATACAATAACCATAGTTGCAATGATATGTAAAAATTCTTCAAAATATTCTTTCAATTGATATAACGAACCGCAAATTTCTCATTTTATTACCCTGTGCTCCAAAATTTTCATCCCTGATACGAAAAGGGAAATGATAGCCTAGTCGAGATACTATATATGAACAACATTCTCATTGTAGCTACTCCAAAGAGAACCTTTGATAGTAAAAAAATTGATTTCAGACTTCTCACTTCCTTATGATGCATATATGTAATAATGGTCTAACAAGAGGAATCCTACATTGAAGGTCATAGATTGGTCATGATCATGGTGTAAAGATCTATGGCCTTAGGTATCAAGGTTGATAACATTCCAATCTAGTTTAAGTAGCTCCAAATATCAAAATTGTACTTTGGAAAAAAAATCATAGTGATAGAGGGAGCATCTTATTCTAGAGTTATAGTATAATTTGTATTAGAGATAAAATAAAAGTAGAGATCCACCATCGAGAGACATTTAGATAAAAAGTGGTGTGTATGGGGAAACATCATTGGAATGCATTGAAACATACACCCAATGTGACAGGGAACATACAAATAATATGGAATTATATCACTGATCTAGGTGTTGTGTAGTACCTCAAAAATTTCAAAAAACAATCATGAGTCTCATCGGCTCCCAATTTATTTTCATTTACAATTGTAGTGTGTGCCTCATAAGTCATGAAAAATAAGAATTTGTTGTTACTAGGGTGGCCCTTGATTTTCTATCACTTCAACATGATGGGTATCACTACAATAATTTAAGAAAATATTTGATTAATCATATTTATAAGAATAGTCTGGGATCTCATATACATTTATCCAACCATGCGAGGCCATTTCCAAACTCCCGAAACTTGTATGTGTTAGAAAACATTTTTTTGGAACATCCCCAATAATTAGGTTTTTAAAATAAGTCAAATTCAAACCAATAGTATAATGGAAAAAATTACTTACATACCAATGGATATGGACAATTCCATCATAATAGTGAAAACCAAAACTCTACATACATGTCCACCTTTTCATGTAGGAATATGTGGTCGCATACCATCAAACCATCTAAACCACCACCCATGAGTCTTTGGTTGAGAATTCTTCTTTTATATGGCATGTATCCATAATGGCATATAGGTATACACACATTCAACTAATGTGACCCCCATTTAAATCAATTATACTCAATCAACTATTTAATCTCCCCACTAATTAATCAAAAGAGGATATTCTCGAGATAAATATCATGGGAATACATCTTGGTATATGACCTTAACATAACTAAACTATGTGGTCATTGATTCATATCAAATTAAGATAAATACGATTCCTACCTAATGTCTGAACACTAAGGGGAATATTCCTTTCTGTATGGTCATATATATAACATATTAGTTTAATTTAATTCATTGGAATTATTTTAAAATAAAATTATATGTATAAAATTTTATTGAACTTTTTAACGTCTTTTAACCAACTTCTAGGCACATTTTCATATTTTCATAAAATGTAATTTTACCTCTTCTACGAATTTAATTTAAAAAATACAAGACACATTCTTAACATTAGTATATAAAATTTGGTTCAATATGTTGAAAATAATTTTTGGTGAATAGTAACATTTGATTTTTATTTACCACGATTAAAAGTAAATAGGGTAACAGAAGGTAAAAAAGATTATATAATTACTCCAAAACATTTTCAAATCATATTTCATATGTTTTTTTCAACAAAAATGAACCATAGAAATAAAATATGATCCACTTTTATCCACTTGGATTAGATTAGGACATTTATTACCATTTTATTTAAAGAAGAGTTAAAATTGTTACATTCAAATTTTCATAAGTAAAAAAATATTAATATAGGGTTATATATTTGATAAACTCGTCTATAAATATTCATTAGAAATGTAATATTACTTCAAACAAAAATTATTTTATTTATAATTTTTAAACATTATATATCTAACTTTATTTTTGACACAATGATGATACAGTAATTACCATATTAATGAATGATTAGAATAATTGATATTATAAATATTCCAATAAATGTAAATAAATAATTTTGATGCATACCAATAATTTTATTGGTTAATATGACATGTTAGGGTATATTAAATAATTTTTTTTTTCTAAGTGATAATGTTGATATGGCTTTCAAAAAAACAAAAAACACAATATTATGAAAATTGACATAAATGAGTTTTTAGAACAAATACTATATTAATAAATGGTAAAATTTTCTTAAAAATAGAAGGTTATGCCAAATGTCCTATATAAGTTTATATATGTCAATAATTAACCACATGGGGTTCTCTTGTCTTTTTGTAATATGTTTATTTTCCATTAATTATAATAACACAAGAATACATGGTAAAAGTATAAATATTTAACTATGAGTTAAATTTAAACAATAAGGTTAATATGGTGACCCAAACCGATCTAAATCCTATTGGTTGAGAGTTTTTAGACCCATTCCCACCTTATCCTTGAAATAAATCTTTTTGGGGCCATCATAAACTGAATATGATTGAATAATAAATTAATATTTCAAGATTTTCCTAATCTTACCCTCACCTCTCTTATAAAACGGTACTTCCCCTTCATTTAATATCACACCTCCTAATCCATTTGTCTCAGATATCACCTTCTGAAATATCCTCAAAAATACCAACATTCTAACCTAGAAGCCTTAATTATATCATAATCCAATCTAAGGACCCCTTTTAATCAAACCAAATGGAAGCAGCCGAAGAAGATGTAATAATTTTATCACATCTTTCAATGTTCTCTTCTTCTTCCACATACTCTTTATTTGTTGTTTCCATAAAAAAATTATAATTCTAGTTCCTTATACATATTGTGATTCTATTAAAAATATGATACAACAATATTCATTATTTTATCCAACCTATAAATGACAAAGTCACCATACGTGTGTATGTACGGCTTACCATCTCCACGTCATGGGGAAGTTTGTAATTCAACACTTCATTATTTGGATGGATATAATAATGAATATACATGATATAAAAAATAAATAGAACATGATAATTATTCTGTATATATGATAAAACATCCAATTAATTATGATTTCACGATCAATAAAATGATATTTTCACTCGTGCGTACGTATTGATCACCATCTCCACGAACACGATGAGATTCTATCCCCGTCATAACCATTCAAGAATAAATTTCATTTTATAACTAAAAAATATTATTTATGAACATAATATCATTTTTATATGAATCATATACATCATATCCTTAATAAACACGACATACGTAACAAAATATATAATGGAAATTGAATCAATTAACACATGAAACAATGATTTTAATGAAATATTTTTAACAATGAAATGATAGAAGATCATATATAAAATCATATTTATGTATGTGGTTCTAATATAATTTAATAAAAATTATTTAACTATTATACAAGAGATTAACGTGCCCTCGACCAAGTAATATTACAAGGTAATTGTTAATTTTACAATCTCTTTACTTATCTGAGGATGTTTATAGGTAAGTATCTAATGGGACCTTGTTATCATCAACATCATTGTTTTTATAAATTGAATGTCAGAACATTTTTACCTTTTCCTGTAATATGTGTTAAATTCCTTTATACCCTTTATGGACTTTTTATAAAAAATTTGGAATGGAATATTTTTATCATTTTCCATACAAGTTATATTTTGACCTTTTTGACAAATTAAGGTAAGAATGTTTTTTAATGAATACGGAAGGTGTGGATATTTTCAACCATTATAACATCTATTAAACATACCTTAAAAAATTATATAAATTATTTAAAATAAATGTTTTCCTTTATAATTACATGTCTTCTAAATTATTTTAAAATATAACAAGATATTTCTGTCAAATAGTTTGGTTTTCACCAATGTCAACATCCTTTGTTGTATTTTAATCTTCCTGGAAGTTGATTTATTATGATACACTCATCTATATTGTATTGAATGTCTTATGATATGTTTGACTCTGGATGTGTTATTTTAATACCATTCATGTTTTAAGGTTAAGTATTAACATTTTATTTCCATGTTTTAATACGAATGTTTATGTTATGTTTCATCCTTTCAATATTAGTAATGCATTGGACTTAGTATGTTCTAGGGTGGAGCCTGATATAGATTTTCGATGCATCGGTTGGTCTCATGAGACAAACTACTGTCTTGGCATTAGTCCATGAAAAAATATTTTTTTAGTCTAAGAATGAGGCCTTCACTATGTGTTTATGATGTCTGGGATTATGCATTAAATCATTATAAAATTAGCTATTGATATTACATGTGATTTTTAGAGTAGTAAAATATCAATGTGAAAAAGTAAATCAAATTATTTGATATTACATTTCCATATTATGCACAAATTTTTTTTAATGGATTTTGTTTTATTATTATTCATTTTCTTTAATGTTTATTTTTAATTATGAATGTTTCTTCTATATTTTTATCCCTACTGATCATCTGTGCTCACCCCTTTCATATTTTTATTTTTTCCAAGATGCGATGAAGTATATTACGAACAACCTGAATGAATAGGCTAAGGTATATGAGTGCATTCAAAGGGGAAACACATTTTTTTGATTTCTTATTTCATAATGCGATTTAAAACTTATGTATATATATAGTAATACCAAGGATACTAAATTAGATGGTCTTTCTAGAAACGATTTTTTGTGATCATTCCAATGTAATGTAATAATGCACCGACTCTAGATATCTAGGGTCTAGGTGTTACAGTGATTATTATTAAATCATACACATAATTATGATATAGGGTTTCTAGAAAAAGAAATGAACATGAAAAGTACATATAAGCCACATTCCATGTGGACCCTCTTAGTGTTAGATATTGTTTCGTGATGAATACAGGAATCACATGGTGTTATACTTTGTCACATGGAATGTGACCCCTCTGCGAAGACTCAATGTGTGCCTTAGGGGGTTCAAAAACACGATCTAGAGTACTTGGACATGATCATCTCATGTAATGATATCGAGACATGGATAGCTTTGATTTACATGGGATTAGAAATTTACTAGTGAATGGGAACATATACACAAGATATAGCATTCCATGTACTATGACATGGACATAGACATAGACTATTTACATAGTCAGGACCCTAGATGAAGGGACTTGAATTGTCAAAAAACTACACACTATGTTGTCCCATAATGATATCATGGAGCATGTTTCCTATATATATTGGAAATTTTTAATTAGGTTAGATTCCAAAAATCCATTTCTTGAGGGTTAATATTGAATCACATCCTATACATCAGACAACAGTCCCTTTAGATGGAACTCTATGATTGTATTGTTGGAATCCATCCTCAGGGAATGGGTTGAGATATTATATCATCGTCTTACCCTATTTGGTGTTCTTCATATTATTGTGACCACCACTCCATGGATTCCAATCATCTACTAAGAAGGTTTTCTATATTGGCTTTTTGGTATAATTTAATAAATTATATGATACTATGATTGTAACACTATTTGAATATTGTTATGATACTCATAATAAAAATAATAATGTTATGATATTACCTTTGGTTACATGATCATATAATGGATCCGACTAGATGTTATGAATGTGGTATAAACATATCACTAATGTTCCCTATTTAATAGTCCATTTATAACATCATCATTATTCAATTGCTATCATTAGTATTTAATCAAAGGAGAAAAGGGAAAACATTGAGGGTTTAATGACATCTTGTGGTGATGAGGTGGAATAAATAACTAACAATGTTATGATGTCACTACTAGAATAATTTAAAACATAATAATTAACATATATTGAGTTATATATATCTCTATCATATTCTGGATGGTGGGAATATTATATTAATGGTATAGAATCACTAAACTATTATACATGATGTATTATGTGATTAAAGAAATAATATTTGATTTTTATAGATTTAAAAAATATTTTTATGAATTTTCTTGAGATATCACATTGTTGACGCCAGTGGATATTAATATATATTAGATACTATAGTTCATCACATTTTTTCACATCCTTAAAAAATGAATTAAGTTATTTATATTTTATTGTATGTTTCTATCACATAGATCATTGGAGATATAGGTGGTGAGATATGTTTATATCTCCCCAATCATAATCATTTATCATTGATCTGATAGATCTGATATCTTAATAAACTTATTAGAATGTTCATTTCTCTATGATATTTGATTTTGAAAATGTGGATATATGTAATTTCATTAACCACTATGTAATAAAAATGAATTAGTGGGGTAATTAAATAATGTGGGGAAATTAATTTCCTTCCACATGACATAGATTGAGGTGGAGGTATATGAACTTGATACTCACTATTCTCTTACACATTTATATGTAATTCTTAGGGAGTATATATATATATATACAAAATATGATATGTTTACTTTATTAAATCTGTTGATATAAAAAAAATTCGCTAGAATATTTTATTTCTTCTAGTATTTGAAATTTTATGTTACTACTATGATTAGTTATGATTATTTTTTAAAATCTATCATATATTCATTTAGAAGGGGATTTAATACAACACATTATAATTATTTCATATAGTTAGAAAAATATAACATAAAATCGATGATAGGAATGTGAGATTTAGTTTAAATTATTTTTTTATAAAACAACCTGATTTGGTGACAATGATAACGTGGCTTGAGGCCGCTAAATATAGTTTTATCATGGATATTGTTATGTGTTTTGATGATGTTAGATGACATTGGGTTTTCATAAAATTATTATTTATTGATTTATATATGAACTATATGATTATGGCTTCATCTTACTAGTTAGGATACACATAATAGTTATGTTAATGCTCTCTGATGAATGAGAACATGGAAATTTTCCAAAGACTGTCCATGAATATGAGATAATTCAAAGGATAAATGTTTATAATGTTTCAAGTTGAAGGACCAATATAGATACTTGTTGCAGTGGAGATACAATAATTTTTTTAAGGAGAAATATTTCCTTAAATCCTTTTATATGTCTATATGTTTTTGATTATGGAGATTTTAGGGAAATTTTGATTACCAAGAATGTTGAGGTTTAGTATTCTATATTTTCTACATTGGTAGCATTAGCTAGATGCATGATCCTTCATCCAATTGATATACCATTAAATTAGAATCAATTTGAAAAGATTAATCATATATAAATCATGGAATTAAAATTATGAATTCATATATTAGATATAATGTTAATTAATATGTTTTACTCTATTATTAACTGAAACAATATTGAATTTTTGTCTTTATTTTCATATATAAAACAATTCAATGTGATAAAAATAGAGTTAAAATGACACATGTATAGACATCTCATGAACCCATACCCATTTTCATCTTCCCCATTTATACTCAAGGTTTTATTATATGATAAAGAAATATATGATCCCACACAAATATTGAGGGATTAAGATCATCCTTTGGATACTTTATGGAGGTGGAGTCATTTTCATTTCAATTTTCTTATCTTAATCAAAATAATAAAATAAAATAATACATCATTAGTGAATTGTAATTTTTTATAGTATTTCATTATTTATATATATATATATACAGTTTCCTATATTGTGCATTTGACATCCACATATTTGATTTCAAATACCTTTTTCATGATCTGCTTATAACCACTAGACACATTTTAAACCTAGAAATGGTATGATATGGTCCCATGATTTAGATTTATTAAATGTTTAATAATATAATTATGAAATTCAATAAATGATGATAATTTTTTAATTATTGAATTATATTTTAAAAAAATTCATTCCTCTCATATAGAAAAGAATAGTAATGTTAATTGTGGGATTAGATTTACACTGATGGTCTGTGTAAATTTAAATAATTCATTACCCATATTCAGATGAATAAAATTTGGGTGGCCAGGGCTTAAAATATATTTTATTAGTCACATAACGTGAACCCATGCAATAACATTACATGTAGTGTTTCACATAGGGGTAAAAACAATTTATTACTGGTATGAAAAGGCACTCTATAAATTAACCTTATATAAAGTAGTTTCAATATGGGTAATGTTGTGTTACTTTTATAAATAATATTTTGTGTAAAGGTCATGGTAATCCAAAATTATATATATAATCTATCTAAGGGGAGAATAAAGACAATAATACAAAGAATAAGATTATTTTTAAGGGTAATCATTAATTTTTAATAATTCTTATACAATGATTACATTTTAAAATATCATAATAGACTTTAATACAATTATAAATCATTATAATATGTTTTTTAAAATATAAAAGTTATATATATTTTATGACTTATATAAATCATTATATATAATTTATAATTAATTAAATAAATGTCGGTAAAAATTTTATTTTTCTGAAATTATAAATGTTACTAATTGATATATAATAGTATATGGCATGAACTATGATCTAGAAATGAAAAATTGGATTATTTTGCTGCAATTTGAAATAATTTATCACGGGGTATGAATTATTAAATAATGAAAATATATATACTATTTATATTAAAATTATTTATTACAAATAGTAAATTTTTTATAATTCTCAAAATAAAAGGGGGATTAGTTTGATTTTATTTAATCTATGTCAATATGTGTTTCGAGATTCATTCATAATATGATATTTAGATTACCTAAAATGAATAAAAAATAATATTTTAATATAAATAGTCTTTAATTCATATATTATAATACAATAAAAATTCAAATATCATATAATGATAAATATGAAAGAGTACATATTGAATGGAATAGAAAGAGTTATAGTAAATATTATGGACTGATCCTAATTACTTATAATTATATTATAGAGTAATTAATAATTAGATTTCATTTTTGAATTATTCATAATTGGTTACATTATGTTTTATAAATTGAATTTAAAAAATTTTAATGGTTTATTCCCTAAAATATTCATGATTAGAATATTGTTTATCAAATGTTAATATTTTTATTAATCTATTTAAATTGATAAAATAATTATAGAATATTGATCTCTTTATTACTTTTTAAAATAACACTATAATGATTGTAGGTTTTCATCTTCCATGGACAAGGTTTTTAATTAATGGTTTCATCTTGATTATATTTATTGAATATAGTTTGTGTTTTTATGTATTAAAGTAATTATGTATATGATTTTCTATTGAATAAGGTATCCCTGGGTTGAGCTAATTTGTGTCTGGCTATAAATATAATTAGTGGATCATACCTTGATTAGGAATGTGAATGGGGCTTACTTTTCTCATTTCAAGATTACACATGTGGATATAATTTCTATAATTAGAGTCCTTTACATGAAGTATTCATGTATTTTATTCCTATAATGAATTTGGATATTTATAAATATACCTCACATCTAATTTTTAGTTATTAAGAAAATCTAGTGTATTGTATAAATAGGTACACCAAAATATGGTACTAAAATATGGGTTTGGTAAATACAATATGATCCCAGTTTAAAATTCTAGAAAATTAATATAGAAAAAGGGATAACCAAATATAAGATGTTGAATTTAAAATCCACTTAAAATATTAATTTTCAGATTCTATGTAATGTGTAACTGGTTTGGACATTGATTGTCCAATCAAGTAGGTCATTATAATGTTGGGATCCCATGTATTATTATGTATATAGAATTAATGTAATAAATGACTATGGATTATCATGTTGGGAATGTCATTATAAAGAGGGTGTACCAAGATTTTTCAATTTTATATTGTTTTTCACATTCCCATTAGGTTTCACTATGGCTTAAGACCCTAATGTATTAGGTAACCATCACAATATTGTTGAGTTTCTATTTGATATATTAAACAATAATATTTACATAGAACTAAACTATAGATATTTTTTTTGAATGAGTTGATTTCATACCTTTGTCTATATGTTATGGGAAAAACAATAAAGTGACACATAACATAATGAAAATTGTTCATGGAAGACTAATTGATTTTATGGATTAGTTTTAGACATTTTGAAAAAATTCTTTACTAAATGGTTATAAATCACGATACACTTCTATTAAAATAATTTTTTATAGATAAATGGAATCACCATCAAACATGACCATAAGAAATGTCTGTGAAAAAACATTATGTTTGAGACATCCTTGATTGGTATATATGTTTTAGTATATGTCTCAGACTAGAATAATATTTTAAGATCAAATTCTTATGATACCATATACTGAATCGATTCCTGAAAAATAATTATATAAGTTCTATAAACATAATAATTGTTTACATTAAGTCTGAAAACTCATGTCAGTAATTATAGAGTAATAATTTCAAAACAACATAAGACAAATAATTCCTTTATAGTGATAGATGACCTAAAAAAGTATTTATCAAGAGATAATAAATAATTAATGGTAAGTGTTAAAAAATCCCTTTTCCATGTAAAGTAATAGAAGGAACCTTTTTCATTATTCGCACACATAGTATGATTTGATACACCAATGACATAGAGAGGCTAGGATCACACCTACATCGTATGATGGTAATGTATTTAATTATATATCCCAAACATGTAATTTTCTAATAGTTTTTTAAATTAAAATTTCAATAAACTCCTGAAATAATTATCTAATATCCTAAAACTGATTGAAGAGTATTAAAAATTACCTGGAAGGTTTAAATTCAAATAATATTCTGAATGTTTAGAATTAAATGGTTATAGTTTCTATCCCATAATGGAAAAATAAGTCATTGAAATTCTCCACTACCACTCAAAATTAAATCTAAAATAATATGAAGATGTAATAATTATGGAAAAGTTTACCACAAGAGAAAAAAATTTCTACATCAGTGGAATGGCTATAGGAGTCCACAAGGACATTTCAGTTTTTGAATAATACTATAGAATTAATTTCTTTCTAAATGGTATATGATTCAATTTTATATTTTATAAGTGTTTTAAATATTCAACACCAAAAAAATAAAAAAATAAATAAATGGATGATAAATCATTATGCTAATGTCTAAATGATAATGAAAATTTGATTCTACTTTTAATATATTAGTACGTAATGATCTTATTAATTTTTATAAGATATTTATTTTATTATCATTTTTCTTCAGATTATCTAGTAAAAAATTCATGGTTCATTTATGTGAGGTTGACTTTGATTAAAATCATTAGGATTTTTTTATTTCTGAAAAATTCTTTAAAAAAGACTTATAATGGGATAATCTAGTTATGTAATATATCATGTTTCCATTTATGTGAATTTTATAACATTAAGAATCAATTTATGTATCTTTTACTTTATATTATCAATGATTTGTGAATAATATAATTAAGAAAATGATTTTTAGTTAATAAAGTATTATATAAAAAGTATTAAGGGGTAAAATAGTAATGATGAAGAAGAAAAATAGATTTAAAAGTGAAATAACGAAACATAAAAAATCGATGTCATGTTCCTAGAAATAAAAGTTTTTCAGGAGGGTGGATTAATAAGTCAGTGTGATGGGATAGTTTTGGGCACTTTAAGGAGTTTATAAAACTCTATTTAATGCCCTAGTCTGATATGAGTCTCGATAAGGTTATTTATTTCATTTTGTAGTGCACATGATCAGTTATTTTTATTTTACATGTGTTATAAATTTAATGATGTAAAACGTTAAATGAGAAATTAATCATGTTTGTAGTTTCATTCATGAGGAAAGGTGTTTCTATAAAACTGATTCAATTTTAATAAATTTATCATGCTCAGATGAATCTTTATAAAAATGATATTTATCATTCTATTATTTCTATTATATTATAATATATTTTATTTTATAACAAATCAGTTTTGTTAATTATTATAAAATGATTACTTATATAAATATGGTTTAGAATTCATCAATTTATATGATATTTTTTTGAATAAGATATGGATAAATATTTATTATTCTAGATAAAATGATTATTTAAATATCTAAAAAAATATTATGGAATGTGTTCCTACAAAAGATCAATGGTATATTTTAATAAATTATTCATTTTAATTATAATTTTATAAAATACTCGAAATACAATATATTAATGTGGAACAATGTTTTTTTTATTAAATGATAAAATTAAAAGGATGTTAGTTTTTTTTCTCTAAACAAAAAAATTATTGTTTGGAATCATAAAAAAATTCTTTAAATAATATATTTTATTTATAGTTTCTGAGAATATAGCATTTCAAAGATAATTTCAATTTTAAAAAATAATATAATATACTAGTCTATATTTGAGAAAATTTTAGTTTATATTATAATGGAGAATAATATGTACTAGGAAAAAATTATATGTGTAGGTATAATGTAATTATTATTAATTTTGGATTTTTGTTCAATGAAAGATTATGATGATCATTGAAAGGGTTATTATTAGACATCATAAGTTGAAGTCATAATATTTGAGGTTTTAGAGAAAATTTGATTTAAAATGGCCGTGTAGCAGAATAATTAATAAAATGATTTGATATTTTACCAATTTTTTAAACTAAGTAACATTATAAATGTTCCTCAATAAGTAATTTAGTGGGTGAGACTAATCAATTGGTCTTATTGAGATGTGATATGGTTAAATGATTTGTAATTTTTTTTAAAAAACCTCAAAATTGTTTCTACATAATCAAAATAAACAAGGAGGGGTATCTTCTCAGTGAGGGGATACATGGTCAAGGTGTTATTTATGATAGGGAGGTGTCCATCTAAGCTACTTTTATTTCCTGTTACGGAAGCAGATATGTTTTGCATGTGGATTCCCTGGTTATAGCCACAGGGCTAGTGTTATGTGAGAAAAGACACATTAGCTTTATGGTGGTAGAGACTAACTCTCGGATTCTCTAAAATGAACTTTCAGGTGGGGATAATTATCCCTGGAACATTGCGTATATTATCTAGAAGTGTAAATAGCACATGGGAGCCTGCACTAAGAACACTCACACATGGATGGAGGTGAACATGGTAGCAGACATCTAGGAGTCCACAGCCCCCTTGAACCAAAGTATTTTCTATTTCCTTAACATGGGTTTTATTACGAGTGAGGGAATCAATTTAGTGGTTAATGATGTTGTGGGCCTCCAATAGTTTAGTCCCTTGTGATGTATCTCTTGTGGCTCGTGTTTGAAAAAATCAATAAAAATGACAGTGTTTTGTCAGTTAGAAAAGGAAAATAAGATATTTTATCATATATTATATGATAAACAATATTTTCTATTCACTTATTAAAATATTTATATACATTTTATGAATATTATAATTTATCAAAATAGAGGAAAAATCAATTTTATAATTAATTGATGGGGAAAAAATAATTGTATATGTATATAAATTCTAAAAGGGGAAATAATAATTTACCTCTCAAATAATGAATATGACTATATACAAAATCAGTCTTCTTTATATAGTATTAAGATTATGATCATATGATAAGTTTAACATCAACAGGAATCTTGAATAGTGTAATTGAACATACTCTCGAGGAAAAATAAATAGATCATGATTCCTTCTGTAGATTAGAATACATACTAAGTATACTACTTGGAGTTTTATACATATGTTTTCGTTATAATAGATCTATATAAAACATATTTTAGTCCTCATTACCTAAAGATGGAAGCATAACAAGCATGAAATCGTTAATACATTGATATAGTTCATATATATGTCCGCATTGACTAAAAAATATCATGGGTTTTTTCGTATGTTGTTCGATAACTCATTAGTTGGATATTATCCAAGATGGCAGTTTTCTTCTCATATGACACTAATGACATCGGTGACCTTGATTGAGATCATCCATGTGAGTGTGGTTCCATACTTAGATAATGTATATATAGCTAAATAAGGGACATCTGAAGTGATTATAAATAAGGATTTAAGACATATGATGTATTCGTCAATCATAACAGTATATAATATTTGATCAGGGAATAGATGAGTCTGCTATATGGGAGGGACAAGTTCCATGTTCAATTGTCACTCATTCTGTTGAGGAAAATAAAAATACTGGAATGTAGGATTTCATAGGACGTAGACTAGTTCATATAGGTATACAAATACACATGTCTAATGGATATCACACTGCATACCTTTATATCATAACATACAGTAATTATTTTATAGAAGGAACATTTTATACCTATAAATTCTTAATAAGGTGAAATGACACAATGTTTATTAGGATTTACTACATGTGAGAGGTTGAAAGAGGTATATTTCATAAATACATATACATGTATATATATATATATATATATGTTTTTTATATTGGGTATTGCACATAAATTTTTATATAAATAGATTTTGAGATTAATTATTCAATATTATAAACAAAATAACATATGAATAAATGAAAAAAATAATGAAGGAGTGTCCTTGATGTCTTATATACACCGATACCATGCTGTATCATAAAACTAAACATTGATAGTTTTCCAAACTTATCTTGAATCCAATACACTTTTTATCTTCCCCCTATACACCTGATGCTCTAGAAGGTCATGGAGGAAGAAAAAATCATTTCCAAAGGATAAGTAATTCCAATAAGCTTGTGAATATAATATAGAGGCGGGAACCATTTTTTAAATATTTTGTTGATTTAGGTTAAATCATTTCATCTCAAGACATATTAAGTAAAAAATTACGATTTTAAATCATTTCTGTATTTCATTTTTATATGTAGATTCATGTATTTGTTTGTGGGAGATGCACATAATAGGTTAGAAATTGCATCCTCAAAACATGGTGAATGTTATTAGACTCGTTTAATATCATTCATGTGACCTCCCTCGCACCATCAGTATTTAAGATCACATATATTTTTCATGTAATTGTTCTGATGTGTAATTAATATATAAAAATATAAACAACAATTAAAATTGAATCATCATGTAATATATATATATATATATGTTTTAATTTATTACATAAATGAACTTATATTTCTGGAATATCAAGTTGGATTCTAATGATTGATAGAAGGTGAAATGTTTCATATACGTTATATATCATTTGATTATGTAGATATCTCATCCCTCATCACTTTACCATAGACCAATGGTGTATTAATTGACGATTTAACCCACCAATAGGCTAGAATGTTAAATTTTCCTATAGTTTCTCTGTCAATACTTTGTAAATCATATACATATTTCTTCATATTCACAAACATATTTACATATGTCACTACATGTTATATAATTATTAAAATTATATGTTATAATTTGGACACATTAACACATTCCGAATAAAAAAAATCTTTTTCAAATGTGTTTTTATAACATCATACTATGAAGATAATATATTACATTATTTCAATACATTTTTCCTTTTCATACCATACTATAATTTGATAGGTTTATTATGATCTATTTCTATGATATATTTATAAGAATATTATTTACATCATCAAAGACTCTATTTATCAAATAATGAAACTGATTTATCATTTGTAAAATATTATACAACATACCCAAGATCTCCCTATTTTAATTGTAGATAAGTGTTTTTTTATTCTCAATGATTTAAAAAAAATCATCACTAACACTCTGAAATAACATACATAATACATATATAAATAGGAACATTCATTTATACATATATGTACACACATATATATACAAATATATACATATATATATATATATGTAATCATGTATACACACACACACACACACATTGATCCCAAATTTAATATGTGGTTCATTATATTATCATTATTCATAACATTTTTAAAAAATATCTATTATAGAGTAATAAAACCCCGAAAATAAGAAAATATAAACATAATTTTATTATTAATTATAGAAAATTAAAAACTCTATGATATTAGTTCACCATGAGAATTTAAAATTGATCAACATATATAAATAAATTTCAATATTATGAGTATAAAATACCACTTCTAATAAAATCCCATAATAAAAATTTCTAAAATAATCATTTTAGGAATAAAAAAATACTATCATTGGGACATATTTCATGTTGAAAATACATATATCTATGATGGAATACTATAGAAGATATAATAATATATTTAGGGGTTAAAATTAATAAAAATTATTGTAAGTTTATTTTGTATGTTGATTATTACATGACCACTAAATTGGGTTAATATTTGAATTAAAGGATATTATTGAATAGTTGGTGACAATTAACATTAACAAATATATATCCATTAGAAAACATGATAACCACAAAATTTCCATTATAATATAAGTCAATAAGAATGTTTGATTTTTAATGAAATTATTATTTTTATTTGAAATATATATTTATTATTCCATCCATGATTATATTTTTAGGTGTTCGGTTTGTTATCAATTTTTCAAAAAAATATATTTAGTTTTGGGTAAAAAATCACATTCCTATATGTTTTTTTCTTATATGAACATGTAATACTCATCCACCAGATTATGCTAATGATTTTGAAGACAATGCGGTGGATTTCCATTAATTATAACTTATTTAATGAGTAATATTCTTGGGCAATGAAGCCATGGAAAATCAAACTGTATGATTAAAATCATAAATACCTTATTTTTATGAATTTTTTAGGGTGAATTAGCATGTGTTTCTACCACATTAACTTCTATATATTTATATCCAAATCAAACATATTGACCACATTTATTTCATATAATTACTATATAATTTTATATATAAAATACATATATATTTTTAAGAAACTATAATATAATTGAAAACTCTTATGTTCTTCCATTGTAATCCCTTATCATCTCCTCATTTTTATCTTCCCATCACCATGGTAAAAATGAGTCCATGTTTTAAAATATTGATTTAGAATAATTTCCTTCATATTATTTTTAATCATAAATCAAGGATTTTTATTCCTCTACTATTAAAGATAAATATCCATTTAAAATTGTTTCTTCATTTCAGATTGGTAACTCTATTCTTCATCCTTTAATTATAATGCTAAAAATATATCTTTTTTAGAAATATTTTTTGGAAATGAAATATATGTGGTATGAGTTTTTTTTATATTTTTTGGACTGAGTTATCATTTTATTATTGTATGTTGAATCATAATAATTAGGACATATCCAATTAATTATCTGTGATTTTACTACTTTAATTTCATGCAGAATTTGTGTTTATAGAAAATTTCACATTGATTTTTCTTGGAATAATAAAACTTTATTTTGTGTATTGAAACCCTAGGATTTATAATGGTTTATGAGATCTTTTTAATGAAACCTTAATTTGATATGATATCATTTTAGTTTATTTTAATAGATTTTTTCAATAATTATATAATATTATAATAAAAACAATAAATAATCCATACTTTTGAAAACATGTATAAATGTAGTTTTTAGATTTTTAAGATATAATTGAATAAAATTTAGACATCTTGGATTATATTAATATCATTGAATATTGTTTTATATTTTTTCTTAATAATTAAGGGGATTGTGATTTATTAAACTATATCATTTTTTCAATAATATAATTCCTATAATCTTTTCGTTGAATTTCCATTCATTCATTTCATTGAAATTTATTATAATTACTAATTGGAATGATTAATAACGTGTCATAATAATTTATAATTCGGGTTACATGAGGATAACCCAAGAGTTGAAGATGTATTTTATAAGTATGTAGTTTGATGATATATGTTATATTGGGGATATATAAAAATTAAATGAGATTAAAAGAGTTCTTTTTATTAACAGCAAGAACTAATAATATATATTAATTGACTCATATAATGTTCTTAAATATTAAATAATATTTATTTTAATATTCATCATGGGATTCCACTATAATTTAGTTGAGTCTATTGAGTAATTAATATGTTGTATGAAAAATATATATTTATGGAATAATTATTTTGAACCAAACATTTTACACATATTATTAAATGATTTTTAACATAAATATCTATTAATTACATCACAATGATCAGGATTCCAAGTGTATTTGGAATAATGGGGCCATAATAAATAAAACTAACAAGTTAGATAATTAATTTCTTCTATTAAGTTATCCTAAATCAATTTTTTGATCATATAATTGCATGAGATAACTGATTGAATAAATGATATAAATTGGTGAGATATAAATCTCTGTAAATCATTAAACACGATAAGGAATAATAACATTTGAGTCATATTTATATAATGATTTCATAAAAAAGAATATACAATTGAAATAATGCTAAAGAATACAATATAGAGAATGGTATCATTAGATCATGGAACCATAGAACCCTAAAAATGACATTAAACATGACATTATCATAATTAAATAATAGAATCCCAGAATTTTTTACATGGTTGATAGAGTCCAATAATAAATTAGCTTCACTCCTTAATCCCATACTTGACGTCTCATGAGTCTAAAACGTTACTAAATGCATTTGAGGGAGATACAATTCCAATAGAACCAATAAATTCTAATTCATGACCATAAATATTCATTTAACATAAGGATATAAATCAAATCAAATTAATATAAGAATTACCCATGGAATGTTATGAGTTTAGTATTCTTGTCTCATAGAATAATCAAAAGAGATTCCTTATAGAAGGGATTGGATAGATGTTTATAATTAAGGAATTAATCTATCAATGGATTGGATAAAAATATATGTATATATTTTAGAATAATATATTAATAAATTTTATGTATCCCCAAATAGTAAATTAAGTTAATTTTATTCAGAGTGATAATGTACATAACCCTATGAAAATAATGGTTTGGAAATATCTCTTTCCTTGTTTCACATGAATTATTTGTATCACATAAAATTTATTAATGATATACATCTCATATGTCCAAAAATACATTGTATTTCTCACTAAGTATGGAGATATTATTACGTCATTATCTTAAAAATGGTAACCATTAAATACATCAACTTTTTATACATAAATTATTCTCTTTAAAACATCAATGATATATAGTTATGAAATAAAAAACTATGTTACAATCACAGAGATGGTAATCTATACATATACATGAGGGATGATTCAAATTTTAAAATATCATGATGGAAATATGATTTAAATAATTTTATCATTAGTGGATGTTAAATATATTACAGTATGCTCAGGTAGGAGGAAAAATAATGAAATTGATTATGTGAAGGTTTGAAACAAGAAAATCCTTATCTCACTACTATACATATAGTTGGGAAGGAACCACTAAATTGTGTCCCATGTAAAAGAGGATGATAATTATATGATAAATATAATACTATTCATTTAAATTATCTTACACTTACCATTCATGTAATTTGGTAAAAAAATATTAAACTGCATCGCTTCAAGAGGCCGTAGTCCAGTGTACACATGAACTACGTTACCTTTTAATCAATTAATGATATAGTATGAAAGTAAATGATATTTTATTAAATAATATTTTATATTTCCATAATAAAATATATAAAAATAAAACTAATACTTATTACCAACAAATTAATGATTATGTGAAAAAATCACATTGCTCCATGAAACAATCCTCTTCATTACACATTAGCGCTATTATCAGAATCATTATGGGATGGAATGTAAGAAAATATATCTAATATTATAATTTAAAAAATACAGATATTTCATTATAAGAATATATAATAATTATATACTTCATTATATATTGTCTTTAGAATCATTTATGGGAAAATAATTATGTATTTTCACATGTCGGGAATCCTCCCCACAGTTGATCAATTTTGTTATATCCCTTTTGTGGGGGTGGATATTGTTTAAGGTCATTAAAATAGCATAAAAACATCATTGTATATATAATACAAATGGGTCATTATATTCTTCTACTTGAATATAATTTTATGGAGATGGTGGAAGACATAAATTAAAACAATTATATATGTATGATTCCTTCTCTCCATACAACATCGCCATGTTTTCACCAAAAGACTTCGAAGGATGGCTTCATGGACAATAACAAATCCTATAACGAGGTTTTTGGAAATTAATAGTATTATATTGGTAGGTAACGACCAAAAATATGGTTTTTTGATGTTTTGTTATGAATGGAGAGTTAGTCTACTTTTATAAGTGTGGGGGATGACAAATGTGTAATATTGGGAATGAAATATTTCTACCCATGATTTTATCATGAAAAAAGGGATAAAACATTAACCATTTTTGAACCTAAGAAGTGATATAGTGTATGTATGAGCATAAAAATGATTAATACATTTTTCGTTTCATTTTAACCCTTTCCTTCTTATATTAACCCCAGGGTAAAGTTGGTTTTAACATAACTGCAGTAAATAATTGTTAATGTTTTGAAAATTAATTCTCATAAATAATTAATTTAACATTATTATGAAATATAAAATATTAAAATTCCAAATACTTATTAAATATTTTTAAATTAAATTCATATAATTTTTATACTTCAATATTAAATTAATCATACAGACAAGTTGAAATAACTATAATTTTCAATAAATATATATTTTATGAAAAATATGACCACATATATATTATAAAAAAAGTAAAAATAATTAGTTATTTTAAATTAATATCTATATCCTTAAAATATATAAATTTAAATTATATTATTTTTTATTATGGTATATTATAATAAATTTAAATGGATAAACATTATACATGTTAAAAAAATCAATAAAAAGATGTCTTAATGCATAAAAATAAAAAAATACCAAAGTATAAAATAAAGATGAATTATATTTAATTAATTAGACTTATTATAAATTATTAATAATTATGATAAATTTAAATCAACTAAAATTAATAATGGGAATAATTTATTTATATGAAATTGTAATTTTTTAAATATTATTGTTTCCACAATTCATGTGAAAAGTAATATTTTTGGGAAATTTTTTTACCATTAGATAATATTGATATGATGAATTAAGAATTATATTTAATTGAGAAAAATTATCGGCATAAAATATTATTTTCTTTTTCAATTTTATGTTGACATTGTGACTAAACCTCCTTTTGTGAAAAATAATTTTTTTTAGAAAATATTTTTTTCATGGGTAAATTATATTATTTCTAATTATTTCATAACTATTGAATATATCTTCTACATGTCTAAAACATGAAATTTCAAAAATCTTATTGGTATTTTTCAAAATTTACCTCTTAACATATAGTTTATAATGGCCACGTTTAAATAATAATTTTTCAATTGAATTATGTGTTTCTTTTGAGCCTCGTGTTTCTTGCATCAGATTCTATCAAAGGAATTAAATTTATTCAAATCAAAAATATTATGTAACATATCAGTGTGTTACATTATTTCACCCTTTCAAAAAAATTTCCTCAAGAGTTCTTATTACATTATAATGTGAAAATATTGGAGGCAACTTCGGCTTCAATGCCTCTTATAGTACCTGAGTTACTTTCTCAGACCTATGGTTTATCCATAACACATTGACGAGGTGAGTTTTTTATAACATTTTCTCTATGATCCATGATCACAATAGACACAATTTTTGTAAATTATTTATCTAAAGGTACCAACATTATATTTAGTACATGTGAATTTCTTGTATGTAATTCCCCAATAGAGATACATGGAACACATCAAGTACATGATATTGTTTGGGTGGTATTTATTGTCTTTAGGCCACTAACCTAATTATATCATTTATCTAAAAGGGGATGATTTATCTAGGATTTTATTTTTCTTCTTTTTATACCTCATGAAATTCTTTCATAGTGAAACATCGATGATTACATTATCTTTTACCATAAACTCCATGTCTCATAAATTTTTTCCTGCATAAGTTTTCAATCAAATTTATTTGAATTTCATATAATACTGAATTGTTATGAACATATTTATAATCTCATGGAAATTATTTTGTCCAATTAATTTCCTATCTCCAAAATCATCCCATATTGTCCAATTTCAACACTACATACATTACAAAGCCTCATAAGGGTCCATTTCAAATCTTGTATGACCACTTTTGTTTAAAAAACAATACAAGGGGAAGGTGATGATCCCAACGACTTTGAAAATTTGTAGAAAAATACCTTATTTAATCATATAGAGTAGGGATATTTTTATTAGACTAAACATAAAATTGAGAGTGATATAGAGTATTTGAAAGTTTTTTATATTCAATTATTATAAATGATTCTCTATATCCTCTAAGAAAACATCAAATCTCGATAAAAAAAAGAGTGTTGAAATCCCTAAAATTTTACCACATACATTATCCATATATTCATGACTTGGTCATGATATAAATTTTCCATGATTGAAATGATATCTATAAACTTAGAAATATAATAAACTACCACCCATATGGTGTTACATTCACTACATTTACTAGGGATTCAATTGATGAAATCTATTGTTTTATTTTCCAAGTTTTATAGTGGGTTGGGTAGTTGTTTCAACATTCCCTTATAATTCGATCATTCATCCTTGAATTGTTAGCATACAGATCATTAAGATAAAAATTAAAAATACCCCCTTCCTGTTATCCCCTCTATTTTTTTTGAATATCTCTTAATATCTTATTGATTCATTTATTAATAGATACAGATGTTCTATGTACATAATCAATAATCTCTCACAATAGTACTATTATTAATGTGACACATATATTGGTTAAAAAATTATAAACACATTTTTAGGAATTTTCAAATCTTAAATAATTCCATATTATTTTTTCTAGCACATCATGCTCTTTGTAGGCCTCTATTATCATCCCATAAATGAACATTTGATAAATTATATTATAATGGTATAATGTAGATCATTTAGTTAATCCCATATCTATAATTTTCATATCTCAGAATATTCGATTATTTTCAATTATAATCATTTATAATATCATAATATCCTACGAAATGGGAGTATCTTCCAGTTTTTTCAGTCATAGGGTGTTAATTGATTGGAAAGACATAGTATTTAATCTTATATAACCAAATTATCTTAAAAAGGCTATTCCAAATATTTTTGAATCAATGTATTGGGACCTTGTGATCCATATTTATTTATGACCTATCACAAAGGGGATAATTTCAGCATATAATTAATGAAAATATCAATACATATAACTCAAGATCATGTGTTAAAATGTTATTCTAATGAAATATCCACTTCCTTTAGTATTAAGATATCTCATCATCATTATGAATTATTAAATAGTCCCAACCATTCTTTGAAGTGTCACTGTATAACTGAAAATGTACCCCACATGTGTGTAGAAAATGTAATGGTGTAGTGTTAAGATCGTTTTTGTCTTTATAAATAAATCTTCAATTAAATCGGTATAGAAAACCATTATTACCTTCCATTTTATCTTGGTTAGTGTTTTGGACAATCATGCATTTTTTGAAAAAAAAAATTGTTAATTACACCCAACTATTTTAAAAAACTATGGATCCATTATTACTATACCAGTTTAGGTAGTTTCATGAATGTATTTACCATTTAAGGGAGCTCATATTTCCGTTTATGGTGAAAATATGCCCCAATAATTATTCTTCCTCAATCCCAAAAAAGTAATTGTTGTACATTTCATGGTACTTCTACATTCCAAATTCTATTTTCATAATTTTCAAATTCTCTACATTTTCTTAATTTATCATAGATTATATAAGTACATCATCTAAAAATTATATGGAATTTTTATGTTTTCCTTATATAATCTTCTCATTATTTCTCTATTTATTGGTGGATAATTAGTGTGTCTGAAAGGCAACAATATGAACTCATAGTCTTCATAAATTTTGTTAAAATGTGGTTTTTTAAATACATTCCTTCTATAACATTAACAGGTGAAATACAGACTGATGGATCACCATATGGAAATATTGATCCATACATAGTAGATTGAAAATTTCATATTAATATTTATAATTACAATACCCTTTCTTTTTATAATGACACTAAAGGAGTTTCATTATTTCCTTTGAACATTTATATAATCCTATGGAGATTCATGATTCATAGTTTTTTTATCTTTATCTCATCATTTTATGTTTAAACATTATGAACAAATACATTGCATGGTGATAATTGCATCAAATTTAAATAAAAGATAACATTATAGGTTTATCTAGGAATTTTAACCCTCAAAGTTGGACACCAGATGACTTATATGACTGGGACGTAATAATTTATCAATTTTCCATCAGCACAGATAACTAATCTTAAAGATTATTAGTTTATGGTTGAATAATTAGACTAATCATGTGTGATATGAAAATATTTATATAACTATTATCAAAATTTATGTTTACTATTCTTGATTGAATTAATAAATAACTATCCCAACTTCATCATTTGGATCCACCTAAGTAGTTTTGATTGAATATCCTCACCCATTCCCTCAAAGCCTTATAGTTTTTTCCATCAGTTATCATCAATAACCTTTATTTTTTTTAATTTCTCCACATAGTGTTCATTTTACAATGATTGTTATCATTAAAAACTATGTTAATAGTTGGTCAGTGAATTCCATTCATCCATAATATTAGAGGGTTACCTCCAACATAATTACTAAATAATTATACGTATTTTGTTTACCATTAATACATCATTTTCTCCTTTATAAAATTTTCAAGATTCTTCATCCAACACATTTAAGTATTGGGTTGTTATAGTTTCTTAACCCCATTACATTTCACAATGATATCACTAGTGTAAAACTTTATCTTCAACTTATATTCCCTATAAGATCCTTCATATTCACTAATCCCTATCTCAAATCGGAGGGCACATTATGATATGTATTAATAGTTATAAAATTATTGAATTTCGATGTCTTTTAAAAAATATGAATTTATCCTACTATAGAAGTGATGAAATAAAATTTAGGGGATATGAAATTACTCAGGATGTATTGTGTAGGTTTTGTTAAAATTTTATTTATATTCTTAATCGATTCATCAGAGATTTTGATGAGGCTATTGAAACACTTCTTTATTTTATGATATATATTGAGAAGGTTTTTTTTCTAACCTAACAATCAAAACATCCTTGAACTCCCTCTCTATGATATCTCCATCACTAATCATATTATTGGATTCTACATATTAAAAATAAACATCCAAATCAATAATCTATTTCTCAAAGCAATAAATGATTAAGAATATGTTTTCAAAACAATAGATCAATTGTTTAAAAATTAAGTGATTAGAATATCAACTATATGTGTTAATCCTCCATCCTATAAAGGATTCAAATGCATCTATATATTTTATTTGGGGGATTTAGGTGTGACTATTGATTAATGTTTACGATCACAACATGATTTTTTTGAGATTTTATTGTAACTAAATTATTGATTTCTTCTTTAATGTTGTTGGGATTTCATCATATTTAACCTCACAATTATTTTTGACATTATTCCTCAGATTTCAATTCATTTTACATAAATAATATGAGACATATGGATGATTTTTTATAAATAGTGAAATAGATACATGAGAAACTAACATCATTGAAGGGAATACTCATAAACAATATATATTCATTACCATATGGATTTATAGGATTCAACAGTCGTTATTTATGAAATATTTTCAAATATAAAATTATGTGTCCATTCTTGATTCCTTCATAAATGTTTGTATATATTTTGTGAATTTCCATGCATTTCTCCATGGAGTGTGAATCCTTGTGCATAGAATGCCTTGTTTTCATATTCTAGGTAATGCATGAGTCAAGACTGTAATTATTTATTTAGAGTTTTTACACTAGGTACTTATATTAAAAAACAAAATATAGATATAGAATCCATACATGTATGTACGTTTTATAAAACCATGGGCTTTATACATCACCAATATTCAAATATATCATCCTATTTTTAGTTTTATACATCATGTTATCCCTTAATTATGCATAGGGATATAATTAAGGCCATTTAATCCTAGTTTTTAAAGGATTACTAAAATATTTAACAAATACTAACAATATATTCATATACATTTTAAACATTTTATTACATTATTTTTATCTTAGTGATAAATTAATTGCAACTAAAAGATCATTATCTCCAATTTCATCAAAATAATATAATAATACTACCCCAAAAAACTAAAAAAAGTATCATTATTTTATTTTATATTATTTTATCCTAAAACAAATTAGATAAAAAAATAGTATATGATAAACTAGAGAGTATATGAAATACATTTATGAATAAAAAATCCCAATAAGGTAATAAATATGATAATGAGGCATAACATGTGATTCAAAGTTATGACATATACTAATAAAATAGAAGAAACCATAGAAATCTAGTCAGAGAATAAAAATAGTGCATGGAATCATAATATAAATGGAACATGAGAAATTTTCAAGGATATATACCATTAAATAAATATAATTGAACTATTATTTCTATGAAAACATTACATGGTAGATAAGGTCCCATAATGTATATTGTTCCCCTCCCCTAATTCCATACATTATGTCTCATGTGACTAAAAATTAAAAAATGGAATTGATGAATATATAATTTTTGGAACGCCCAAAAATACCACTATATGTACATGAATTTATGTTTCAAATAAAGATATAAATCATAAGATATAATAATATTAATTACATATTGAAAGAAGTTGGTTTCATAATCTTATCTCATAACGAAATCAAAATAGATTCCTTAAATAATGAATTTGAGAGATGGTCGCAAGGAATATTTTACCTCATCAAAGTAACGGTGAATAAGATACATATACATGTGATATATATATATATATATATTAGTCAAATAATGTTATCATTAAGAGTGAAAATGTCCTTTATTGAGAGAATGGTAACAGCATGAAGAAAATTGTAGGTTAGAAAGACCCATTACCTTATAATTAATTCTTCTCATCAATTAGTTACCTATGTAAATAAAAAATATTATTTAATTATTTACATTTATAATACATCTTTCAAATATCACTATTACTTTTTTTATACATTACAATGTTATATTAAATTAAATAATGAAATAATTTAATGTCAGATGTTTGAACAATAAACGACTCATATATCCAAAATAAATTCAGAATGTTGACTAAAGTTTTTTATATTATTATATAATCATCAAAAAATGGTAAAAATGAAATTATTATCATTTTTATTGTAATATAATACTTTTTATGATATTCCGGATGTATGATTATGAAAATTGAACTGTGTTACAATCATGGATATGGTAGTTCGTACATATACATGAGTTACATTTCCATTTTTCAATGATTATGATTGAAATATAGAAAGTGTTATTTTGTTATTATATAAGTATAATGATATCCTCAATATCTTATTATTTCACTTAATTGTATTACAAATAGTATTTATCTGATTTAGTAATAAAAACAAATGACCTCGATTCGAAGGTGGTAGATTTTCATACACACGAACAACATTATAATTTATTAAATCAATGATAATATAATTAATTATGTTAAAATTTTAAGCTATATAATGTTTAATATTTATATTATGACATATATGAACAATAAATTTATCCTTATTAACTTTAATTTCATCTTTCTTTGAAAAACGAATGACATCCCATCATGAGGCAGCAGTCCGTCACACACATGATAGAAATTATCATATTCACTACTAAACTGAATGTAAGAATTCAAATATCATATTATATTTATATAATTATAATTATATCGTAAATATAATATATAAAAAATACATACATCATTATATATATCCTTGAGATGTTCTGGGGGAAATATGAATTACGTTGGTTCGTGAGGAATTTTTCCATTGTACATAGAGAAAGATTTTATGTTCCCCATTTGATTGATGGGGAGAATTATATATCTTACCTACAAAACATAAAAATAATATTATAAGGAATGTTATAAATATATATCTAAACATTTTTATATATTATTTGAAGCAGTTTTATGATGAAATAAAATAAAATACTAAGTTTAGAATGATACATATTCATTAGAATCTTTTTTTGGTCTTCAACAAAATAATACATTGGTTGGATAAATCTAGAAAAAGGATTTTAAGATGATGAAATGGAATTATAGATGATATTTGGGTATGGATTTACTATTAAAATGGGTTTTGTATGTGTGTAAATGAGAGGTTATGGTGTGAACTTTTAAACATATGGGATATGAAACACATGTAATTTTTAGGAATAATGAATGAAACCAATGTTTTACTCATAAAAAAGTCTCAAAAAAATCAGAACTATCAGATTTATAATTTAAATATATTATCAGAAAATAGGACCCATAAATTTTGTGGGTCTTTTTTAATCTTTTTCATTATATTATAACCCCCAATAAACTATTTTTTACCTCAACTGTAGTAAATAATTTTTATGATCTAAAATATTCATTAATTTCAAAAAATTTATTTCACAACATTAGATAATATTTTTTTATGTTCCCATGTATGATATACATATTTCATTATTCAACTTTTGAAGATGAAATAATTCAATTTTAATGCATAAATTAGGGATTTTTAAAAAAATGATTTATCATGAAATAGATTTTTTAAGGAAAAAGAAAATCGCATATTAACTATATGAAATGTTAACATAATTATATGAATTTAAATTCGTATTTACAATTACATGATCAATGAATTTCATGTAAATAAATAATTATTATGTATTATTTTAATTAATGAAAATGGAAAAGTATTATACACATTATAACTAACATCAGAAAATAATACTATTAAATCATAAAAATAGACATCTACTAATATTTATAATAATTATTACATACTATAAATACTTTTATCTCACATAAATAAATAATAATTATCATAATTATTAGTTAAATTATGTAATGTAATAAATTTTTTTGGCATTTTATGCTTTTTATAAAATTTTATCAAACCCTCATTGAGTATTCTATCGAGCTTAGACAATGGTGACCGGGACCTTAGCACATTCATTTAGCCTATAAAGAAATGATAGAAGGAGTGATGTAGCCTATCTATTGCCCCAAAAAATTTGACCAAGTAAATACATGGCATATAACAAATACATGTTGTCTATTATTATGGATAGACTACATTCATGACATCTATAAGATTTATTGTGTATTAAAACCCAATTATTATGTGACGTGAAATGAATTATAGAATCATGTAAATATAAGGTTTTGTATTTAAAAACTTGCATTGAACTGATTTCTGATTGTTGTCCAATAATCATCTACAACACAGAGGTGTCGTATGATAGAAAATCATCTATTACTGAAACATGGTTTCACTAGTTCTCCTCCATCCAAACTCATATTTAATAACTATCAAGTGTGTAGGATTTACAACTATGAGATCTCTATTCCACTTCTATCCTTATATTCTCTATCTTCCCTTATTGTTAACATTTTTTTATTAGGTCATATTCCCTTTATTCAGGTCATTTGATGATTCTTATGATTTATCACAAGCTAGATTGATTCAACAAGTGCCACAAGATGGGGAAATTGTTATGGGGCTATAGTTGGAAGTCATTCAATTTTACCAAAATACTTGATTAATATTTATTATGAAACATATTTACACACCAGATATTCATGGGATTCTACTATAATGTATAATACATTAATATAATTTTTTTTTCTCATGTGTAGTGGGATCCAATCTAACTAAAAAACTATGATGTTGGAGTTTTCCTTGATATGATCAACCCATTTGGTTGTTCCCCTTCTATGAGGGAAAAAGTGCCAATTTTCATAAATTTTTTATATAGCTTTTGAGGTGGGGTGTTTCCCATGTAATAAATATTACCACTGGAATGAAAATAGAACTATGTAAAAATATTTTTCCATGAATTAGTAATTTATATATATGTTATAGTTTAATTACATAAATAAATTAATTTCCAAAATTTAATAACGTATTTTGTAATTAACATTGTGTTAAGTGATATGAGTTGTCGATATCTAGAGATACCATCATATTATTCCTAAAACCATAAAAGAGTCACAAATTAAGATTTCCTTTTATGGGTTCATCATTGTTATTAATTATAATTGAAAATTAAATATATATATATATATATATATACATTGGAAGAGATACCTGGGCTTCCTTACACATGTTTGTTGTGTAGATTCTCAATCTTTGTGCGTCTCATTCTGGTTTCTTAGGGGAGACCACCTGTATTGGCTCAATGGTGATATGGTTATTCCATTAAATGAGTAATAGTCATACCCCTATCTGAGATGCCATTTTAGGGCTCGAAATAGTTTATTTTCATGACACCATGGCATGTGTGATTATTGAGAATTCATTTATGGGTCATCATAGACACTGTCTTATAGTGTCTTGATGTTATAGTTTCACATGAGTTATAATTGGGATTTCTATTTATACAATATTAAATTATATTAGGGTTCCTATTATTAAATTATAATGAGGAATTTTATAACAAAAACAATGATTCCACAATTGTTATCCATATATGTGTCTGAAAATACAAATCGCATTCTTAGGCTCAGCTCATCTTGTGATACATATTTTATGAAATATTCTTATTATTAAACACTATAACACACATGTAAATGTCACATCGGTTTGGATATATTTATCTTAGCCTGGTGAAGGTATTGTTGGTCATATATCCCATAAGGAACCCAGTCCAATTTATTTATTTGTTTATTTCCTAAAAATTATTTTCTTGAAAACTAATCACTTGATTTTCAAAGGGTTGACTATTCTAGATAACATTGGTAGTGTCCCAATATGTCTATCTCAGACCATTCTCAATCCTCCCATCGTGTCCAATCAAAATTCATCATTAACAACATAGATAAAAGGAAGCACTCTACATATGAATTTTGAATTCCATTACTTAGATTGAGTAAGGGATTAGAGGACCGAGCCTTTGTTCATGATATTAGTAGAGGGATGTCTTGGTATTTTATGATTGTATATCATGTGATATATTAATATCTCACATGTATCCCATGTAATTGTATTTTTTATGACTACATGACATGATCATCCTCATTTTGTGTCTATATATGATTTTATTTTAACATATATATTTATAATTTCTTTAATTATTATTCAATTCTAGATTTTTTAAAACTTCTACCAAATTTTTCCATTAATTATTCAAATCTTTGCATCACTGTGACACATGAATGAATAATATCCCCATTGAATCACACTACTAACTCACTTCTAGTTGGAAGCCTCTGGTGTACTTGGAGGCACTATAGGGTTTATTATTACAAACATCTAGGGTAACAATATAGTGACTTCTGGGATGAGATTCTAATGATTTGTATCAATGAAACTATTTTCTATTTTTATTACTATTTAGGATTCATATAGGTTACTATGATGTATTAAAAAAAATTAATGACACTATTCATGGGTATAACTATCCCAGATATTGGGGAATCCAAAATTACTTGGGATGGGATATTATTATTTTGTTTTGTGCCTGTAATAGTGGTACTGATTTCATCAATGGGGTGACCGAAATGTCTTATGACATTATTATTATTAGTGTTGATATTATTATTATGGGATACTTATCATGGAATTCTATATTAAGGAGGTAACATCTCATGCGTCATTATATGGACACTATGAATTATATTCCATTCTTTGTTTTAATACACCTTTACATTATAGATTCATTACCTCTTTAATATAGTGAATACATTGATTTTTATATATTTAAATGTGCTAATTTTCACTATAGGGATAGCATAATTGGATTAATTAGTGTTACTGCATCAATCCAGATGGTGTTTTCAAGAATATTATTGTAGTGAAACATTAATTAACCAATTATTCAATGATTAAACCATGAACCACTAGATTTATTGGATATGATATTATATTATTTAAATATTGTGTGGAAACATTTATTTATGAATAATGTGATTCAATAATTTTGGAAGGGTAGTTCATTAAATAAAATCAATATAAATGAATTATTACATCATGATACATAACATAATGGTTTGTTCGTTGTTACATGGGGTACCAATTTCATCATATAAAATGTAGTGGGATTTGTAACGTTTTTATGGTGACACAAAAAAATATGATGATGAAATATATTTGTGTAAAAATAAGAATAAAATTCAGTAAAATAAATCTTAAAAATGTAATGGTTACCACTAAATTTTGATGTTAATTGTCATGTAATTGTTGTTCTCAACTATACCTTACAATTAAAACTCTATATACCATAACCTATTTTGTATTACGAGTCCTTGACCAAAACCTTACCATAATAATGATAATTATGTACTATGTGATTTGATACTCTATTATTCTTCTTATCACATAGGCCTATATTTATGAGCAAGAATGGATATGTTAATAATTTATTGAAATGCATTAAAAATACCATGTCTTATATTTTTTTCCTATCTATTAATTAATCTTATATGAGGTGTGCACATAGAAATTTTATTTCTATGCCATAGAGAATTCATTAATATATACACTAGGAAAGTGGAGATGACTATGATGAGGAGTTCAAGGGACTTGTGGCACAAGTATTAACTCATCTAGTGTAACCTGTGGCACCTCCTATTGATCATCCAATTGGATCAAACACTCAGTTATGAGACACGTTCATACTTATTATGTATTTTATTTTGGAATCTTCGAAACATACCCGTACTATGGTAGAGTTAATTTGGGGATTATGGATAAATTATCCCCCCACAATATTTTGTGATGGAAGTCATTAGTCTATTGAATCATGGATAGATTCTATGTTTTCAATCATTGAGAACATGTAGATTCATCTAGTGCAGATTGAAATGTCCAGTACACATATTCTTAATGAATCAGTTAAACGTTGTTCCGATGTCTTCATCAAGGTAAGAAATCCTCATTTTATGGTTCGTACAGGCTATAAAACATCCATTTATGATATCATTTTCCTCTAGAAATTGGGATAATAACACAACTAAGATATTATGAAACTATATAAGGGTGTTTTGATAATGATGTAATATTTGGTTTTCATTTCCAAGCATCATCGTTTTATGTCGACACTGACTGGTAATTATTTGGTGACTATGAGGCATTTTGAAGATGGGATTGAATTCTCCATCAAATCATAGTTTATTTCATTCATTCTATAAAATTGTTCATTGATAATGAATCATGGCTTCATACTATTGAATAACATTTTGGATAATGTTAATTTGATCCATGTTGTTTCAACTTCGAAATAGGTAGATGGGTTTTCCAACTATAGGAAACCTAATTTTGGGAGTTTATGTGGGGGAAGTCCTATCTTGATGAAATTTATTGACCACTACGGGGTATGTCCTCAATGTGGTAGATTTTCCTATAAGATTTCACAATTTATGAAGAAACTAATCAAGTGTTGATCATGATGAATGGTGGGTCACCCTTAGTGTTTCTATTGATGGTTTTCCATGTTAAGGTGTCACAAGGGATATGTATCGACACATATTTTCAGTATGGGATATGAAGATCTATGTGATGATAGAAGTTTGTCTTCATTTAGTCTATCATGGTGAGGTAGTGGTCATAATGATGGTAGTCAAAAATTAGAGGTTCAACACCAGTAGAGTGGACCATTAAATGTTAGTAAGGTTGCATATTAGTGTCACAAATAAATATATATCAGTACAGAGTTTCCTAATCCTAATCCTGAACATTCCTAAATATTAGCTACTATTGTATCATAATATATATTTTTTTCATATTTAATAGAGGTCCAACTCACACTATTATATCTAGGTAAATTATGGATTTGTTTCCATTATTTGGAGTACTTATGGAGCATAATGACTCTCAAAACACCATTATGAGACATATCTAAGAGTAGACACCAATATAAGGTGCGCCCCTTAACAGGGGAAGGTTCCGCATCCTTTAGAATTTATTTTTACTCGTGGTTATATGCATCAACATCATACTTAAAATTTAATGACTAGTGCATTAGCATGTACATGTCGTTTTTATCAATGGATGGTATATTTTACTTCACCTGAAGGATTGTAATGATTTATAATAGAATATGGGATGTACAAGAAAATCAAGATGGAACCCAACATTGTGGTTTTGGTGAGTGACAACCCATATAGATAATATAGTTTTGAGTTATCTAGGAATGAGGTTTGTTGAATTCCCTCTTGTAGTGGAACGAATATGGGATGTTGTCCAAGATGAATTCCTGATTTTTACTCAATAGAGAGAGGAGGAGTTTATCGTTGATCAAGTGGAAGATGTTGTGCTAGTGTCTATTCCACCATTTAGAATGGAATCTATTGAGATCCAATAACTCATAATGATTTCAGAGTATGTCAACATGAATTATTTCATTATACCCGGTAATTTGACTAGGGTTTCATAATAGGTTTTCTCCTTGAAAGTGGAAAATAAAATGATGTTGTGTATAGATTAACATCATGTGAACTAGCTTCTATTTAATAACTGGTTACCACATCTACATATAGATGATCTCCTTGACCATATACAATGGGTGGATGTTTTCTCTATGATTTGTATGAGGTATATTTACCATCATGCGAATGTTATACTATCCAACAAACCATGAAAAAGTTTTTGGATAAGATATAGTATGTAAAAGTACATGTTAATGGTGTTCCTTCGTGAAAACACATGATATTGTTTTATGTTTTTGATGATTTAGTTGTCCCATCACTATATTGATTTTGTTTTGGTGGTATTTTTGGATCATATTTACGTATATTTTTATACACTATTTGACCATGCCAATTATCTTGAGATCACACTGAATACACTAAAAGTGCATTATCAACATGTGGAGATCACAAAATGTGAATTCTAGATTGATAAGGTTTTCTTCATGTGTCATATCAACTCAGAGTCAAGATTTACAATTCACCCAGATGAGGGGAACTGTATATTTTTCTATAAAAATTCCAATAATGTATTTGATATATGCATTTTTTCAGTTATCTGGCTATTATTGGTTATTCATCATGCGCTTATCATACAATTAATTACCTCTTATAGGGTAGAATAAATATGGTGTGATTTTATTTTGTTCAAAAGATTATGAGAAATACTTTAAAAAGTTAAAGGATTGATAGAAATCACCACTTATCACGATTATTCTAGTTATAGTAAGAGCCTATTTTATTTATTTTGAATAATTAGGAATTTGTCATGGATAAGTTATATTATATGGGTATGTATTCGGTGAATAAATTTCATTACAGTAGTGACAACATGAGATGAATTACCATATGCACGACCATAACAAATAATATGTGGTTCATGAAATATAGTTTTAGAGGAATTATATATTGGATGAGATTTTTGTGGTTTATTTAGAATAAAAAATTCTCTAAAACTTTTTGACACATTGTGAGAAGAATCTGCATTATTTCATGTGGGTAGAGTAAACAATACTTATTAAATTTAGAATTCATATTCACCCATAAAAGGAAATACAGTTTCTGACACACTTTTATATAAGACTCAGACACATGTTGTACAGGATTCCATTGTTGAGTGTCAGTTTATGGTTTTTATTTTTATGATACAACTTGCGGATCTATATTTTTATAGGCATCCAATTTGAATAGATATTTTGGTGACATCCTCTGTTTGGAATTGGATAGGATGAGATAGATTTCATATCTTGAGGGCCTCATCTCGATGGGAATTTTACCAGGTGAGAACTGATAATGTATAAGTTTCATTGTTGAAAATGACAACCAACAATTCAATGGGAGTGTAGGGGTCCACCAAGAGTAATGTATGAGTTTATGTGGGAATATCATGTCATTATTGGGAATTATACCTTGTGATTAACATTTTTTATCTTGAAATACGTCATAAATACTAGTGGTCATGTATGTAGAGGAAGATTGTTGGTTTTATCACTTGATGCTCTACTTGTTAGCATGTGACGGCAGACCACACGTATCATGATATAAATTTATATCCATTGTCCATTACTTTTTTGAAAATAGAATTATTTCTCTATATATTGTTTAATCAGTTTATGAGATCTTCTCATGAATGTGATGTGGTATAGGTGATCATTAATTGGTTGACCAAGCCCACACACTTATACCTATCTGAGAGACCTTCTCAGTTGATGAGATTAGAAGGTATAATATTTGAGAAATTCAATACCTTCATGGTATTTCCCACCCTATCTTCTCATATTTAGATTCCTATTTTACATATTGGTCTTGGAAGGGGTTACATGAATCACAAGGTTCATAGGTTTTCTTGTGTATAGCATATCACCCCCAGACCAATGAGTAGTCATAGTGGAAAATGTAAGTGATATAGGACATGATCCAAGTATGGGTCCTTCATTTTGGAGGTTCTTGTGAAACATGTATGCCTCTGAGGTATATTTCCATTAATAATTGTTTTTATGGAAAAATTTAGATTTCCCCTATCACGACCCGTCCTCGGGGCTCGTGCCGTGACTACCCCAAGCCCGCCTTCCATAGGCCAGGGGCTGGCGACTAGCACCAAGGCGTAATTCCAGGTAAAAAGGGAAGGCATTTCCTTTGTAATGTAAATAAACACCATAGAGAAAGAAAGAAGAAGTAAACACTGAGAAAAAACTGGGTACAACAGTAAGTGCAGAAAAATAAGTGGGCCAGAATACAAACCCAAACTGAAAGTAAAGTACAACTGGAAAGGGAAAACAACAACTGAAAGTAAAGCCGCATCCTCGAGCCGTCCACTAGAAGTCCCACCTGAAGGGTGGGTACATATAGCCTCCACAGCTCCTCCGGTACAACCATCCGCTCCAAGTACGCCCCGCCCAGTGATCCACCTCCGGGTACCGACCTGCTCCTCGTGCCTCAACCACGATCAGCGTTGTCCGTCATCTGCAACTAGCACAACGTAGTGCAGGAATAGCTCGTGTAGGGGTGAGTGTAAGCTACTCAGTCGGGACCTCGAGACCCCCAAAGGTCTCCCGGAATCCACAAAGGATAATCCACAATGGAACGATACAAACACGGAGTAACATCTCACACTACTTAGGTATATGCCCATACATATACCTAAGTCATCAATTCTCATTCAGCTCCAACATCCGAGCTCATGTACAACCCAGTCCACACAGTAAACCACAACCCAATACACATAGTAAAGCATAATGTAATCCACAGAGGAAAGAAAGTCAAGATTCAACTCACACAGGTATACTCCTTCGTATGACGACAGTGATGATCAGACATAGCCACTGATTAATCTAAGCTGTCAGACCCACACAGGATCGATAGGTACTAACCCCCGCAATGACCCACACATGATCTGACTCACACAGGATTGATAGGTAACTAACCACTGCAATGACCCACACAGGATCGGACCCACATAGGATCTGTAGGCGCTATCCCACATAGGACCCCTGAGCGCTAACCCACACAGGATCGGTAGCACTGATCCACATAGGATCTCTAAGTGCTGATGTCTTCACCTTCGAATCCATGAAAGATTTCTGTATATTCGTCATCGTCATTGTAGTCACAGCCAGTTCTAGGGTTCTCGCACACAGTAAGCTCATTCAGGAGGGTATGATCTACGAGCCGAAGGGCTGATACATCAACTGACACAAATTCCAGAGTTGATGTATCCTAAAGTTCTGTATCGTCAACAAGAACTCAACGTCACAGACGGCGCCTCAACCGGACGCCCGGTCTGAGAGTTATTGGCTTTTTCTTTCCAAGGGCCCGGTTGGTTTTTAAGTCAAAACCAACCTGACCTTACTCCAACTATGTCTAAACCTCGATCAGAGTAAGACAAAAGGTCCGTCTCACTTAGAGGAATCCCTCAAAGTCGATGGCACGTCAATCAGACGTCTGGATCATAAGTTATAAGTGTTTCAACTCCGAGGGCCCGGTTGGTTTGGTGTACGAACCAACCCGGCCGAACCCAAAGTCATACGAAACATTGAGCATAATAAACCGAAATGACTGCCTCGATCAAAGTATCGCGACGCAACTGACAGTGCATCGATCGGAGACCTGTAGCTCATGTTATAGGCAACAGACGGAAAAGTCCGGTATGAGTGGATTCGGGTCTGGTCCGACCCGGCCCGGTACCCCCTGGTTCGCCCGAACCGGGTCAGCCTGACCCGGTTCCGGTCCAATTGGGCATGGCCTGGCCTGGGCGCGACACGGCTTGGTGGTCCGGTCTGGCCGAGCGGCGCGCGGGCACGCCGTCCAGGAGGCTCACCCGAAATGGCTGAGCATTGAGACGCGGGGGGGGGGGGGCTACCCCTGATTGTTTTACTAACCAAGGCCCCTTGAGGGGCCGTTCCTTTCCAACGGACGCGGCCAAGTGCCGCGTCCTGCGTCCTCCGGTCCCACATAGTCATGGAACTAGCGGCGGCTCTTCCTGTTGGCGCGCCAGGCGCTGCAGTGTCCTGGCGGCCGATCGGTGCCAGCCGCCGACAGAGTGCTCAATGGACTACCGAACGAGCTCTGGTGGTCGGATTTTCCATCCACCTTCGCCAACGGCCCTCCCGGGACCGGTTCTTCACTTCGAAGACTTCACAATGCCCATGAGGCCTATTTCATCATCGCCCACCGATCTGCACACCAAGAACGAAGGGACGGTGGGTTCAGACTTGTTCGTTGGTCCGCAGCCACCACGTTAGCTGTTTAAAAAGGCTTCCGACAAATTTTAAACATATTCCATGGGTATAAATCACAATGATTTATTTGAATCAAAACCCCTACTTCAAGCGTCATCGAGAGAGGGTTCATCGATGAAAAGCATGTCGCAGATGAAGGTGTCGCGGAAGGGGGATCGTCGCGTCGCGGAAGAAGCGTTGCCAGAGGAGCGTCGCGGAAGAAGCTTCGCCGAAGAAGCATCATTGATTTCTGAGGATCTATCGTTCTGCGCGTTCTTTGCATTCTTTGCGAGGAAGAAAAGATCTTCAAGAGCATGAGTGAAATCTCCCTAGCCTCTCAACACCACCAGCCTAATAAAAATAAGAGTTGTCTTATTTTTATTTCCCAAGCCTTGGATTTTAAAAATTCAAAAATGAATGAAACAATTAAGTGAATTAATAGCAATGCTTAAAGAGCCACATTAATGAGGCATTTCTTAACCAGAATAAACGCAAGGGTTGAATTCATTAATAGGAGGTGTGGGTGTGTTACTTAATTAAAGGAGGCGGGTTTATGAAGAAAATAGACGGTCTGGCTCATGTGGGCCCCACCTCACAAATATCCTATAAAGTGGGTAGGATATTGTGGGTCCCATAACATCCACTTAACATAAGTTAAGAAAAATAAATTAAAAATTTCATTGCACCACTTTTATTTTATTTCTTAACATAACCTAAAAAAATTAAAAACCACACTCAAGAAAACACAACTCCGGAAAAGGTGTTTCTAAGCAAATACTAGCGATGTGATTCCATCGATACCCTCAAAATTTGATTCTGAGTACCGGTTCAAAAGTTAGAAAAACCTGCTCGTTCGTTCACTGAACGTACCCGAGCTAGAATTCAGAAAAAGATTCTGGGCACACTGGGCCTCGGAATTAGGTGTCGTCAGAAGCTTCGTTCTTGTAAAATTCCCCAGAAAAATAACAAAAAAAATTCCTTGAATTTTTCGGGTCTTTACATCACTCCCACCTCAGGGCTTTTCGTCCCCGTAAATATTCATCATAAACTAGGGAAACAAATGTGGGTACTGAGCATTCTTCTGAGCCTCCCGCTCCCAAGTGCTCTCCTGTAGATTCTAATGCTGCCATCTGATGCGCACTAGAGGAATCGACATTCCACATAGGACCCGCTCCTGTCGATCCTCGATCTCCACCGGGACCTCCGCAAAAGTTTCCCCATCATCAATGTCCAGCTCCCCATGGTCAATGATATGCGTCGGGTCGTGCACGTATATCCTCATCTGAGATACGTGGAAGACATCATGCACCTGGTGCAACTGAGGAGGTAGAGCCGGGCGATAACCACCTTGCTAATCCTGCTGAGGACCTGGAATGGTCCGATGAAGCGTGGAGAAAACGTTCTGCCTCGGCCAAATCTATGTAATCCACATCGAGGTGAGACCCGCAAGAAGATGTGGTCACCATCCTCGAAATCCAGTGGACTCTGCCTCCTATCAGCATAAGACTTATTCTGGCTCTGAGCTGTCCTCATCCGCTCTTGGATGACCTCAACCTTCTCTTTCGTGGTATGGACCATCTCCAGTCCCACAAGTGCTTACTCCCCAGGGTCTGTCCAACACAACGGTGATCTGAAAGGTCGGTCGTACAACGCCTTGTAAGGTATCATCTCGATGGTGGATTGATAGCTGTTTTTCTACGTGAACTCCACCATGGGTAGGTGGTCCTCCAAGCTGTGACCAAAGTCGAGGACACACGCGCGAAGCATGTCCTCGAGAGTCTGAATGTTCCTTTCCATCTGACCATCCATCTGAGGATGAAAGGCGGTGCTCAGACATAGCTTCATCCCGAATGCCTCCTACAACCCCATCTAATGCTAGGAAGTAAAGTGAGCATTTCGATCGGAGACGATAGATGATGGCACACCGTGAAGCCATACAATCTCTTGAACGTAGAGACGTCCCAATATCTCCACTGAGCCCTGCTCTCTGATGGGTAAGAAGTGAGCCGACTTAGTGAGTCGGTCGACAATCACCCAAATGGAGTCGTGACCTCTGGAAGTGTGTGGAAGTCCAGTCATGAAGTCCATAGATATGCCATCCCACATCCACTCTGGGACCTCCAAGGGATGTACCAAGCCAGCTGGTACCTTATGCTCTGCCTTCACCTACTGGCAGGTGAGGCATCGAGAAACGAACTCTGCTATAGCCTTCTTCATACCCAGCCACAAGTGTTGCCGTCTGAGATCCTGGTACATCTTCGCCACTCCAGGATGTACTGCCAAAGGGGAAGTGTGAAACTCTCTCAGCACCTCTTCTTGTAAAGCAACTGGAACCAGGGTACGTCCTCTGAAAAAGACGTCATTCTCTCCTCAAAATGAGAAACCATCAGGTTCTTTTCCCAAGGATATCAGCGCACGCCACGTCTCATAGTCGGCGTCCCCACGTTGTGCCTCTCTGACACGCTGCAGCAGTGGAGTAGTGATTGTGAGTGACGAAAGAAAGGCTGCTACATCTCTATCTACGAAGGATATCTGCAAAGTGGCTAGCTTCTCTGTCGCCTCCCCAAGTATCTGAATGCCCGTCCTCTTGTTGAGAGCATCAACTACTATGTTCCCCTTCCAAGGAGTATAAAATATCTCAAAGTCATAGTCCTAGAGGAACTCGAGCCATCAACGATATCTCAGGATCAGGTCCTTCTGGGAGAAGATGTACCTGAGACTCTGATGGTCAGAATACACTGTAAATCGCTCGCCCATTAGATATTGTCACCACATCTTCAGAGAAAAGACCACTGCTTCAAACTCTAGGTCATGGGTAGAATAGTTCTGCTCATGCGGCCTCAACTGGAATGATCCATAGGCGATCACTTCCCTCTCATGCATCATAACACATCCGAGTCCAGTCCCTGATGTGTCGCATTAGACTATGTACCCAACTCCCTCCTCTGGTAGCCTCAAGATAGGGCCGCTGGTAAATCTCTGTCTCAGCTCCTGGAAGCTATGCTGAAATCTTTCTAACCAAAATAAGGGTTTCCCCTTCTTCAACAAAGCTAAGAGTGGTTCCGCAACTCTGGAGAAGTCTGGCACAAGTCTCCGGTAGTACCCAGCTAGTCCCAAGAAACTCTGCACCTCCGTCATTCTCCTGGGTGGCTGCCATGCTAGCACTGCCTCGATCTTCACCGGATCAACCGAAACTCCCGCCATAGAGATGACGTTCCCATGAAGTGGGCCTCGCGTATCCAGAACTGACACTTCGAGAGCTTATCATAAAGCTGGTTCCCTCGGAGTGTGTCCAGTACAACACGCAAGTGGTAGGTGTGCTCCTCCTAAGTCGTCGAGTATATAAAAATGTCGTTGATGAATACCATGACAAATCGATCAAGGTATGGATGAAATATCATGTTCATGAGGCATGTGAACACTATGGGAGCATTTGTTATGCCGAATGGCATAACCAAGAACTCATAGTGGCCATACCGACATCTGAGGGCCATCTTCTGCACGTCCTTATCCCGAACATTGAGCTGATGATAGCATGACCTAAGGTCTATTTTTGAGAACCGCCTTGCTCCATGGATCTGATCAAAGAGGTCATCAATCCTTGGTAGTTGATACTTTTTCATCACTATCAACTGGTTCAGGAGACGATAGTCGACACAATGTCGCAAGCTCCCGTCCGCCTTCTTGGCGAACAATATCAGGAAAGCCCAAGGTGAAACATTGAGTCAGATGAATCCCTTGCCCTACAAGTCTTCCAACTGTACCCATAGATCTCGAAGCTCGGTGGGAGCCATCCGATATGATGGGGGGGATATCGCGGTTGTCCCGGTGTACATATCAATATAAAAATCTACCTCTCTGTGAGGAGGTAGTCCTGGAACATCGGTGGGGAAAACGTCTGCATACTGATCCATCACTGCAGGAAAACTGGGACTCCGCACGTCAACTGCTCCTAGGATGAGGCTAGACAACTGATGAGAGATGGACTGTCCTCTCCTCTGCGTGAGTCCATCATGTGCTGCGAAGGCTCCCTTATTGCCGGTGAATGTGAACCTACTCCCGTCGGCGCGTACACATCGCACCATGTGCCTAAAATAGTAAATCTGAGCGTGGACTGTAGATAACCAATACATTCCCATGATGACGTCGTAAGGGCTCTACGCCGCTACAAGAAGATCCCAGACGAGACTCTCACATCCTATAGAAAGCTCCCACTACCGGCACTAGTGCATAATCGTCGATTCTCCTCTTGTAGGAGTCTCTAGCTGTAAGGATTGAGCCAACGGATCTGTCAGAATCTCCGAGCTCCGTACAAGGGAAGCGGCTATGAATGAATGACTCGCTCCCTTGTCTATAAGAACTGCACCAAGGGTGGAATAGACACAGATAGTACCTCGAACCATCTCGTACGCGCCGCGGACCTAGGCCTCCGCAGCCTGGAGCTGTGTATGTCTCTGCCTGCCAGCTCCATGTGGTCAGGGTGGACATCTTGGTGGTGGTGGTGGTAGAGCCTCAAAGCATCTCCCACCACCTGCTGCTCGTCCAGCTCCTCTTCCTCGTCCCCCTGCTCCCTGCGGAGCACCACGGTCGACCCTTTGCCTCTGCATGGGTGGTCCCTCAACCATCTTCTACTCCTCAGTATGGTGGATCAGGCAGTCACGAGCCATGTGGCCCTGCCCGCCGCATGCATAGCACTGTCTGACTCTCGAAAGACTGGCTCCACACTGTGGGCCCCGCACTGCTGAGCCAGTGTCCTAAGGTAGTTTGCCTGAGGGTCTGGTCTTCTAGGACCAATGAGTCATCCTTCGACTTCATGCTACAGAAGACTCTACTACATGCCATCCCGCGGCAGGTCACGCTGCTGATGAAAGCTCATCAAGGAAGCTCTTGATCAAAAGGGCTCGTTCCAGTACTCCTGCATGAGTCAGAATGATGAGGGAGATTAGCGATGCCCTGATCTCATGCCTCTATCTCTGCTGAAATGTCTGGTCTCGGAAGAATGGGTCCCATACCATGTCTGTCGAGTAGCGTGAGAGATTGGTAAATATCGCCAAGTACTGGGCGACCATCAAGATGCCCTGCCACAGCTGTAGTTGCTCCTGTTTGCGCACCGCACTGAGGGTGGCTGGGATGAACTACGAGCGAAAGAGGCCCTCATAGTCCTTCTAGATGAGATACACCTCGTCATGCACCTGGAGCATCATGCTCCACCATCTTCCTGTTGTTGCGTGCAGTATGCTCACTGCGAGGATCACCATGAGGTCTGCTGGTGTCCTCACTAACGTGAAAACTCGTACAACTACCTCCTGCCAATCCTCGGCTGCCTGAGGGTCCGTCTCCCCATAGAACCATGGCGGTCGCTGGCACTGAAACTCGTGAAGTGAACTAAGGTGACGTGCATATTCAACGGCTGGGGATGGTAGCAACAGTGGCTCGGCAGGTAGAGGTACAACCGGTGCCTCTGCTTTCAAAGGGCCCTGTACCGATGCCTCGTCGCTCGGTGGGCTGTCGTCACGCACAATGCTCAGAACCCTAGATGGCTGCCATCGTGGGGCCATCCTGAAAAGAGACAGGTGCACCACAGTCAGAATAGTATACCTAGTGAGCTGACACAAAGTAATCACAATGAAAAAAAGAAACACACATGAAATCAATGTTTTCGTGCATTAAGTCGGAAATCAGAAGTCATGGTCCTTGTGTACGGATACGAGCCCATCACACCAACACTAGACTCCTTGTACATATAACCACACTCAATACTCTTAACAATATTGCTTCACATAGAAAAATATCAGAGTCCTGAGTTCTTTGGAAGAACCGAACTCCTCTAATACCAATTTGTCACGACCCATCCTTGGGGCTCGTGCCGTGACTACCCCAAGCCCGTATTCCGTAGGCCAGGGGCTGGAGACAAGCACTAAGGCGTAATTACTTGTAAAAAGGGAAGGCATTTCCTTTATAAAGTAAAAAAACACCATATAGAAAGCAAGCAGAAGTACACAAAAAGTAAAAACTAGGTACAACAGTAAGTGCGGAAAAGTAAGTGGTCTAGTATAAAAACCCAAACTGAAATTAAGGTACAACTGGAAAGGGAAAACATCAACTGAAAGTAAACTTGTAGCCTCGAGCCATCCACTGGAAGTCCCACCTGATGGGTGGGTATAGATATCCTCCATAGCTCCTCGGGTCCAGCCGTCCGCTCCGAGTACGCCCCACCTAGTGATCCACCTCTGGGTACTGACCTGCACCTCGTTCCTCAACCACGATTAGCGATGTCCATCGTCTGCAACCAACACAACGTAGTGCTGGCATAGCATGTGAAGAGGTGAGTATAAGATACTCATTAGGGACCCTGAGACCCCAGAAGGTCTCCCAGAATCCATAAAAGATAATTCACAAAGGAAAGATACAAACACGAAGTAACATCCGGGACTACTTAGGTATATGCCCATACATATACCTAAGTCATCAATTCTCATTTGGCTTCAACATTCGATCACAAGTACAACCCAGTCCACACAGGAAACCACAACCCAATCCACACAGGAAAGCATAACGTAATCCACATAAAAAACAAGTCAAGATTCAGCTCATATAGGTATACTCATTCGTATGACGATAGAGATGATCAGATATAGCCACTGATTCATCTAAGCCATCAGAACCACACAGGATTGATAGGTACTAACCCCTGTAATGATCCACACAGGATATGACCCACACTGGATCGATAGGTAACTAACCCCCGCAAAGACCCACACAGGATCAGACCCACATAGGATCTATAGGCGCTGGCTCACACAAGACCATAGAGCGCTGACCCACAGAAGATCGGTAGAACTGATCCACGTAGGATTGCTGAGTGCTGTAGTCGTCATCGTCGAATCCACGAAGGATTTCTGTACACTCTTCATTGTCGTCGCAGTCGCAGCCAGCTCTATGGTTCCCGCACACAGCAAGCTCGTTCGGGAGGGTCTGCTCCACGAGCCGAAGGGATGATACCTCAACTGACACAATGTACGGATATGATGTATCCAAAAGTTCTGTATCGTCAATAGTAACTCAACGTCATAGATGGTGCGTGAACCGGACGCCTGGTCTGAGAGTTATTGGCTTTTTCGTCCCAGGGGCCCTATTGGTTTTTAAGTCAAAAACAACCCAACCGTACTCCAACTGCATCCAAACCTTGAGCGGACTAAGCCAAAATTTCTGTATCACCATGTGGAATCCATCAAAGTCAATGGAATGTCAATTAGACGTCCGGAGCTTATGTTATAAGCGTTTCTGCTCCGAGGCCCCAGTTGGTTTCGTGTACGAACCAACCCGACCGAACCCAAAGTCCCCCGAAACCTTGAGTATAATATACAAAAACGACCGTCTCGATCCAAGGACCACTACGCAACTGACGGTGCGTCAATCAGAGGCATGTAGCTCATGTTATGGGCAACATGCCGAAAAGTCCGGTATTAGGGGGTTCGGGCCCAGTCCGACCCGGCCCGATACCCCCTGGTTCGGCCCGAACCGGGTCGACCTGACCCGGGATCAGGTCCGGCCCACTTGGGCACGGCGCGACCCTACTGGCGCGGCCTAGCCCGGCGGTCCGTTATGGCCACGTGGCGCGCCGGCCAGGACGCTCGGCCGAAATGGCTGAGCATTGAGACGCGAGGGGGGGGGGGGCTGCCCCCCCGCTTGTTTTGCTATCCGCAGCCCCACGAGGGGCTGATCCTTGCCAACAGATGAGGTTGAGTGTCGCGTCCTGCCTCCTCCGGTCCCGCGTAGTCGCGGAACTAGCGGCCTGCCGCCGCAGCTTCAGGCGAGGCGGTTCTTCCAGGCGGTGCGCCGGGTGCCGCCGTCTCCAGGCGGCCGGCCTGTGCCAGCAGCCACCTCCGGCCGCCGGCACCGTCGTTCCGGCAAAGAGTTCCGCGGACCACCGAACGAGATCTGGTGGTCGGATTTTTCTGTCATCATCGCCAACGGCCCTCTCGGGACCGGTTCTTCACTGCAAAGACCTCACAATGCCCGTGAGGCCAGTTTCATCGTCGCCCGCCGATCCGCACACCAAAAATGAAGCGATGGTGGGTTCAGACTTGTTCGTTGGTCCGCACCCACCACGTTAGCGGTTTAAAAAGTCTTCCGACAAATTTTAACCATATGTCATGGGTATAAATCACAGAGATTTAATTAAATAAAAACCCCTACCTCAAAGGACGTCGAACGAGGGTTCGTCGCGGAAAATCACGTCGCGGAAGAAGGCATCGCAGAAGGGGGATCGTCACGTCACGGAATAAGTATTGCAGAAGGAGCGTCATGGAAGAAGCATCGTGGAAGAAGCATCGTTGATTTCTGAGGATCCGGCGTTCTTCGCGTTCTTCGCATTCTTCACGGGGAAGAGAAGATCTTCAAGAGCCTGAGTGAAATCTCCCTAGCCTATCAACACCACCAGCCTAATAAAAATAAGAGTTGTCATATTTTTATTTCACAAGACTTGCATTTTTGAAATTCAAAAACTAAAGAAACAATTTAGTGAATTATTTTCAATTCATAAACCACCACATTAATGAGGCATTTATTAACCAGAATAAACGCAAGGGTTGACTTCATTAATAGGGGGTGCAGGTGCGTTACATAATTAAAGGAGGGGGTTTATGAATAAAAGAAATAGTGGGGCTCATGTGGGCCCCACCTCACAAATATCCTACCTAGATGGTATGATATTGTGGGTCCCACTACATCCACTTAACTTAAGTAAATCAAAATAAAATAAAAAATTTGTTGTACCACTTTTATTTTATTTCTTAACTTGACCACAAAATTTAAAAACCACACCCGAACAAACACAACACCGGAAAAGGTGATTCTAAGAAAAATACTGGCACTACGATTCCATCGGTGCCCTCAGAATTTGATTCCGAGCACTGGTTCAAAAGTTAGAAAAACCCGCTCGTTCGTTCACTGAACATACCTAAGCTAAACTTCGAAAAATGATTCCAGCCATACCAGACCTCAGAATTAGGTGCCGTCAGAAACTGTGTTCTTGTAAAATTCCCAAGAAAAATATGATAAAAATATCCTTGAATTTTTTGGGTCTTTACAGCCCCATATTATTTTCATTATGGTAGGCAATGTCATTCACCCATACTCTAGATAGAGGCAAGTGAGGCAGCACTACTGAGTCCTCATTTCATACAATATATTTAGGGAAAGTAAAAAATATTCAAAAATGAATTTATTCTATTTAGTTTATGCATAAATATTGTACCAATCATCATTTTAAGACAGTGTATTCTGAAGTGGGACAATATGACTTTTGGGGGTATCTGATATATTAGTTCATGGAATGACTAATTGATTTGCAATTAACTCACCACATTACTTTAGTCTATTTTGGAATATGGGTATAGATATGTTAATAGCCTATCAGTGGGCCTCACCTCATAGGTATCATGGAATGAACGACATACTCCATCTATCCCATATTTGTAGGAATCATTTTGACTCATATCAATCAATTAATCATTAAGAAATTGAACAAGATGGTGATTCATTCATTTACGAGATTTTGATGCAAACGATTGATCAGATCATGAATGTTTTCTATGGAAGGACATGTCCTCTTGTATGGGATCAATGTTGTCATAGTTAGGTATTAGAATATACGTGGAAGAGAGATGATTATGTACATGTTAAAGGAAGAAACTTTTTCTTGAAAATACAATACTACCATTGGATGGAAAATTCATCTATGAGTTGTTTTAATAGGGAGATTATGTAACATTATGTGATTTTAGGAAGGTACATTTTTATATAAATTTTATCATGCCTAATTCAGTTTTCTTTTTTGTGTTAGAACTTGGTGACTAGGCCATTTGGCATGTCGGCTTTCATAATGGGATATGGTGTTCATAGGAATAGAATATCTCAATATACAAAATACACAACATTTATTAAAATTCATAATATATATTAAATTCATGAGGTGTATTTGGCTGTCCAGACCCCATTCACAATATGCAGAGGCAGTTCCCCTAGGGTGAATTCCTATCAATTTCACAACGTTTAATGCATTTACATGTTGTTTAAATACCATGGTTATATTAAAAAAATATCTAATATTAACATTTTGAAAGATTTCCAATACTCTTCTCCCACATAGTGAAAGCAAGCAAGATAGATCCATCTAAATCTAATCCTAGTTTCCACAAGATCTCCTCCATCCATGCTCTCTTTTTTAGACGTTGGGTGTGTTATATCCACAATGTTTATATCTTGACTCTTCATCCTTCATTGACATAATTATCTTCCCATAATTTGTGATATTTTTTTTTCCAAAATCATATTCATAATTTTGATGGGAATTAATAATTAATCAAATGAATCCCATGGTAGCTTGATTCAGGGGCCAACACCAGATGAGTATTGTGATTTGAGCATATTATAATTGGCCAGTATCTTTTATATAAATCCATCTATCAGTTTAATCATGTTCCATGTTCTTATTGATAAACCAACCAACACTAGATCCTTTATTTCTTATAAATAAATGTAATTTTTGTTATCATGCATAGTGGGACCCCATAGTAAAGTCAATCTATGATATTAGGAATTTTCCATGATATTATTTTCCTCAAGAGGTGTGCCCAATCTTCGACAGCTAGAGTTTTACTTTTCATAAACTATTGAACTATCTTTTATGGTGTGGGTTCTTCCATTATAATAAATTATACCATTGAAATGTGAATTGATATAATTAAAATTTGTGATCATGTATTGGTCCTTTATTGTAACGCCCCGACCCCAATTACCCAGAGTCTGTGCATTATTTTAATACATTGGCATGATTACAAGGAATCATGTCCCAAAGGACCGATTAGTTTAGCAATCTTGGAAAATAGATTACATACATGAATGTTACCTTACACTTCATAACATACAAAACAACATAAATAATCCTTTATGAATGACATTATTCCCTTGTCTTAACCCTTATTATCAATCACGATATACTTCTTGGAATCCTGGGAAAAATAAAAGATAGCAAAGGGGTGAGATCAAATGCTCCGTAAGGGTTAGCAATACAGTGGAAACTTTCATAAATAAGTATAAACATTTAAGGCAATGTATAACTAAAACAAAAGCCTTTTAAACTTGAACTTCAACAAAATATGGCAAAGATAAAATGAAATAATGTCAATTACTTATTCACATGGATGTTCTACTAGGCGAACAATCACATACAATATCAATAACCACTTTAATAATAATGGAATGCATAATGCCAGACAATCATAACCAAAGATCCAAGGCCTCCTGCCAAGACTACAAATAAGATTTTTCCAAGGCCTTGTTCCAAGACACTAGTTTGTCTCATGAGACCTATCGATGCATCGAGGAGCTATAGCGGGCTCCACCCATCACATATTAAGTCCAATTCATTCCCATATGAAAATTTTTAAACAAAACATAAACATTCGTATTAAAAATAGCATACGAAATGTCAATACATTCACCATAAACCATGAATGGTATAAAAATAGCACATCCACAGTCAAACATATCGCAAATCCTTCAATTCAATATAGATGTTTTGTATCACAATAAATCAACATAAAATAAGCTTAAAATTCATCAATGGATGTTGACATAGATGAAATCAAAACTATTTGAGAGAAATATCTATTTTCTCGAAATCATTGAAAAGTCACACATTTATAAAGGAATTAATTTAAAAGAGATTTTTGAATCAATGTTTCCCACACCACATTAAAACTTTTGAAAATAAATATCATTTCAAAACATTCATGTCCACCTAAAAAGTCCATAAAATCATTTTGAAAACATGGACATTAATTAAAAAAATTTAGAATGATATATCTTTAAAACATTTAAAATTATGATCTTGATAAAGAGCACCTTTCCAAAAATCATAAAATATTCATTTTTAAATCATTTAAAAGTCACATAATTATAAAATAAAACATTTACTTAGAAAATATTCTTATAATCTTGTAAGGGAAGCTTTGATGATTTTATAACGGTGGAAAATAGCCGCACCCTCCGTATAAGTTAAAAAAACATTCTTACCTTAAATTTGTTGAAAGGTAAAAAGTGCCTTGTTTAGAAAACGACGGAAATATTTCTTTAAAAACACATAAGGGTATAAATGAATTTAACCCATATTCTTTGTAAATAGTAAAAATGTTATGAAATACATTTCAAAGAAACAAGGATGTGGATGATAAAGAAATCCTAGTAGATTATTACGTAGAAACAACCTCGGATAATGAAGAGATTGCGAAATAAACCCATACCAATTTGGTAGCTTATGAAACATAAAACCCGTGAAAGAGGTATCATACACTGAATAAGTAAATACAAATAAATTAAAGTGTATTACACAAAGAATACAATTATGGGCAATACATACACCACACAAAAGGCAATTGTGGAAATATGGCATGAATCTCACGGGAATAAACAGTGAGATGAAAACCCCTTACCTTGTTCTTTTCCTTGGTTGGGGGTAGGTTAACCTCCTGTATAATGGTGAAATAATTGTTATTAAATTATTCAATAATATTATACATTAATATGATATTATATATGATCTTTTAACATTTCTTTGTTAATAATATTTAAGAATTATCGTCATTTCGGGTGTTAACTTACTTATTTTATTTTTTATGTTTTGTTACGTAAGCCATGTTTTTCATGGATAGGTTGTATCTTATTCATATCCAAAATTATATCAAGTCCATAAACATTATTTTTAAATCATCAAATTATAATTATACTTGAATTGATATGATAGAGAATGAATCTCATCACGTTCGTGGGGACGGTAGTCCGTTCGTACGCACGAGCGACAATATCATTGGTTTGATATTGATATAATATATAATTGGATGGTATATCATATATACAGAATAATTATCATGTTATATTTATTATCTACAAGAATTAAACATCATTATTACACCCATCCAGATAATAATTTATTGAATAACAATTACACCACGACGTGGAGACGGTAAGTCGTACGTACGCACGTATGGTGACATGTTATTCAAAGGGTGGATAGAATACTGAATATGGTTTTACCATGTTTATAATAACATAAAAGTATATATAATATACTGGATTTATTATTTTAAAATTGTAATAACAAAGAATGAATAAGTGGAAGATGAAAAGAACTTGAAAATGGGTGGTGAAATCATTACCTCTTCTTCGGGTTCTTCCTTTTGATTTGATCAAAATGGATCCTTAGGTTGGATTTCTGATCAAAATAAATCTTCTAGGTTGTAGTGAGGAAAGTTGAGAGAGTATTTGGGCAGGTTCTGTCCAAAAAAGGCTTTGAATATGTGAATGAATGAGAAGGGGGAGTGCCCTTTTATAAGAGGGGTAAGGGGCACCTTTGTAAAATCAAGAAATATTAATTTATAACAAATTCATATTCGGTTTATAATGGTTCAAAAGTTGATTATTTAAAGGTTAAGGTGGGGATGGGTCGAAAACCATTCAAATAATAGAATTTAGACAGGGTTGGGTTACTATATTAACCTTATCTTTAAGTATTAACTTTAAGTTAATTAGTTTCACTTTTACAATGTCTCTTTGTATTTTTATATTATATGGTTAATAGACATACTATATAAATCCAAGAAACTGCCAAGTGGTCCATTAATGATAAACCATCATTAAATAAGTCTCTTGGATGATCCTTAGTTTTATAGAAATTTAATATCAATTAATAATAAAATATTTTTCTTAAAAACTCTTTTATGTCCATTTTGACACTATTCAATAATTTATTTTTGTGAAACTCATAACAGAATTATTACTTCGAAAAAAGTAAATTAAATAAATCCTAATATGTAATATTACCCTATAAATTTAGTTTAATTCAATAAAAGTCTCAAATTATATTTATTGGGGTATTTATAATATCAATTATTTTACTTTTTCTCTATTATGGTAATTACTGCATCATCATTGTGTCATTAATAAATTAAATTATTTAATGGATAAAAATTGTAAATAAAATATCATTATGTATGAAATAATTTTAGATTTCTAATTAATATTTATAGTAGAAAATCAAACATATATAACCCTATGTAAAATTTTTTTTTCTAAAAGATATATGCTTATATCATTTTTGTTCTTATTTTAACTTAATTAAAATAAAGTGTCCCTATCACCTACAAGTGGCTCCATGGGGTCCCAAAATTGACCCAAAGATGCCCATGGTCTGACATGTATCCACCAATAATATTAGGACACGTTTTAGGGTAATTAAATATTATTATAATATTATTTTTCACCTCTTATTTACCGAATTTACCCTTAACCATGGTAAATAAAATATTTACCACAGTAATTATTAAAAAATTTAAAAATAAAAGTTACTTATTTACAAAATATTAACATCATTATTCAAAATATGGAATCCATTTTTCCAAATTCAAAACAAAGAAGTGGAGGAAATTAATTTAAATTAATTCCCGATGTTAAAACAAAAAGCGTGTTTTTAAGAGATAATAACTATCATAAGATTGACACTTGTTTATGTCCGGTTTAATTGTAAAATTATGTACAATGACAAAAATTATATTAAATCGTAAAAATATATTCTAAATATACTTTAAAACCACTAAAATTCATTATTTATCAATATAAATTATTTCGATAAAAAAAGTAGTATTTAATTAAAATTTTGTAATTGTCACTATTCATCAAAATATAAGTGTTATCCGAAAAGTTCCAAAATTTCACCCTAGGCTAAATTAGATATTCCGAATCCAAAAATGAAGTCCATTTTGCAATATAAAATATATATAATTTCAAAAAGTAGGTATTTATATTCATAACAGCTAGTTTGATTGGTTGTGGTGTGTTTTAGAACTCGAAGTTGCGTACAACACACGCTACTATATTATTCAAAGGAAAGCGTACCGTGGAAGCTTGGGATGTTTCATTTTATATTTTTGATGTCCCCATTTAGTCAAAAAGTTTATAATATTGTATTTAAAAAGGGTTCACTATTAAAAGTTGGTAAAAGTGCAATACTGAAAATGAATTTGTTCATACATTATGTCTAAGACTCTCATAATATGGATTCTAAAATTATAAGTATTATATAATGTTTAAAATTTAGTTAATACTATTCATAACCTCTTTTGAACGGCTTGTTTGATAAGTCATAGTGCGCTTGAACTCAGTGTTGCGTGTAGTGTAAGTTATTGAATTATTTTGAAGAAATAACACACTATGAATTCTTGGGGTGTTACATTCTCACCTCCTTCAATAAATTGCATCCTCACAATTTGAAATTTTTCTTCAAAAATAAAAGGTTGAAAATAGAAAATATCTTTGTGGGAAAACCCACATAGGAAATTGGGTTACTAAAATTTAGTCTTAATATGAGGAAAAGAGAAATGAAAGGGTCACCACCAAATTATGATCTCGATTAGGAGAACATTGGTGGCAATTAGAGACATATAATTGGAGGAAAAACGTAAATATTTATAGGTAGTGATTGAGGTCATCAATCACAAACAAGTGTAAAATTGAGGTCCTTAAATTCATCAATCTATGATGATTTGAAATACCATTGGTTCAACAAAACATAGGGTATTAGGATAACACATTTTTGTATTTAAGATTTCTTAAATTAAGTATAAGAATAAATTTCTTCATAGAATAAGAGAAGAAGAAAAAATATATTCTTGACAAGTAGAGTTCCATCCTTTAACAAATTTCTACCACACACTCATCTTTCAATCTATAAGATAATAGAACGTAAAATGATATTCTAATTATCCTATTCATATAGGGTTCCAAAAAAATGAATTAATAATTAATCTACTAGATCATTTAAAAAACTACATTATTTAATCCCGGACATCACGTGGGTCAGTGGTAGGTGATACACCCTTGTCGCCCTTCGGTTGTGGGTTCAAGTCTCGCGGCCTTGCCGGACGCGACAGGTTGCCTCCCGACCTCCGGGTTGTCCTTTTATAGAAATCCAAAATAATCCAAACTAGAACCATCCAAAATAATTCAGTCCAAAATTTATAAGGAAGGTAAACACAATAAAGATCATTTTTCCATGTAATAACATGTGAACACCTTCATCATGTATTCTTTTAAAACACTGCAACATCCGTAATTACCATAAAACCTGATTGATTACATTCATGATCCCTTATTCCTTATAGAATAATAGATATACTCCATCAATCCAGAAATGTTTTAAACCCCAACAATGATGGAATATACAAATCATTAATCAGTTTCAAGGTAGTCAAGAATATCCAATATAATTTATCCAAATCAATCATGTATTATTACAAAATCACAACCTCAGTATCAGAATTATATTATGGTTTATCATTCTATCAACCATATATTTTCCAAAACATTATCCTGCTATTGAGTCACTTTTCTTTGTTCCACAGAATATCAAGTCCTTAATGAAATAGTACTGCAATACAATCCTTATATACTCAATAATTATTATAACAAGTAAATTGTTGATACAATACTCAAATGAAATAATCAACACAAGAACTCTAATCATTCCCCTTTATCTGTGGTAGTATCATAACATGATTATTATCTAATAGCATCATTTGCGGAACAGTCTGATGACTGGGACATAGGTTCGCGTAGTGTCCAAACTCCTTGAAAATGAAGCATTGTACATTTGAAACCATTTTATTACCCTTGTAGTCACATACTTTGTGCCCTTTTCCTCCACACTTAAAACAAACTCCCATTCCTTTCAGGAAAGTTCCAGGGTGTTTCTTCCCACAATTATCACATATGGGAAAATTCTTCTTTTCCCTCTTACCTTTATCCATCTTTCTCTCTTCCATCCTTTTCTTCTCTTGCTTCCTTTCAAATCCATAGGACTCATTAAAATCATTACTTATCTTATCAACACATGATATTATTTCTTAATATGATGATAATACATGGGAGACTATTTCTCTTATAAATTCTGGCTTAAGACAATGACAGATATGATCCTTCTTTCTCTTTGGGTCATGTGCATTGCTGGAGTACTCATTCCTTATAATGGGTGCCATTTCTAAACAATGGAATACACTTGATTTGTTTATAAATAACAATACATAATCCCAAACTTGTAAGTCACATAACAAAAATTAAATATTTTATGGATATAATCCATAATCATAAAAATTTCTCTTTTGAGGAAGTATATACTCATACACCCTTCATAATGGTTTGTAAAGAAAATGAGAATTATCCTAAGCATATCCCATGGGAGTGTCATAACCAAGAGTGCAGCAAGGCTTGTTGTCGTGCACTAGTTCCCATCCGAGTCCATCTCAAAGAGGTGTTTTCGGGTTTTACCCCTAGGTACATATGTACCAGAGCTACCTCAACCTGCTCGTATCCAGACAGGGATGTATTGCTCAGAAAACTCACAAAATCTCTACAATACCAAAATTCTAGGAAGTTCTTCTATACTAAACCTCAATGTCCATCTTAAATCTATGTGCACGAATCAGAGTTTATATAAATCTAGCTTACAAAGTTATTTCTAAAATTCCTCTGATACCAAGTGTAATGCCCTGACCCCAGTTACCCAGATTCGGTGTATTATTTTAATACATTGGCATGATTAAAAGGAATCAAGTCCCAAAGGACCGATTAGTTTAGCAGTCTTGGAAAATAGATTACATACATGAACATTACATTACACTTCATAACATACAAAACAACATAAATAATCCTTTATGAATGACATTATTCCCTTGTCTTAACCCTTCTTATCAATCACAATATACTTCTTATAATCCTGGGAAAAATAAAACATAGCAAAGGGGTGAGCTCAAACGCTCTGTAAGGGTAAGAAATACAGCTGAAACTTTCATAAATAAGCATAAACATTTAAGGCAATGTATGACTAAAACAAAATCCTTTAAAACTTGAACTTCAACATAATATGGAAAATATAAAATGAAATAATGATATTTACTTATTCACATGGATGTTCTACTAGTCGAACTATCACATGCAATATCAATAACCACTTTCATAATAATGGAATGCATAATGCCAGACTATCATAACCACATAGCCAAGCCCTCGTGCCAAGACTACAAAAAAGATTTTCCCAAGGCCTTGTGCCAAGACACTAGTTTGTCTCATGAGACCTACCGATGCATCAAGAAGTTATAGCGGGCTCCACTCGTCACATATTAAGTCCAATGCATTCCCATATGAAAAGGTTTAAACATAACATAAACATTCGTATTAAAACTAGCAAACGAAATTTCAATACTTTCACCATAAACCATGAATGGTATAAAAATAGCACATCCACAGTCAAACATATCAAAAAAAATTCAATACAATATAGAAGTTTTTTATCATAATAAATCAACTTCAAATAAGCTTAAAATCCATCAAAAGATGTTGACATAGATGAAATAAAAAATATTTGAGAGAAATATCTCTTTTCTTGAAATCATTGAAAATTCACACATTTATAAAGGAAGTAATTTAAAAGAGATTTTTGAATCAAAGTGTCCCATACCACTTTGAAACTATTGAAAATAAATATCATTTAAAAACCTTCATGTCCATATAAATATGGCCTTATAATCATTTTGAAAACATGGACATTAATTAAAAATATTTAGAAAGAAAAATTATTACAACATTTAAAATTATGATCTTGATAAAGTGTACCTTTAAAAAATTCTTAAAATATTCATTTTGAAATCATTTAAAAGTCACATAATTATAAAATAAAACATTTACTTTGAAAATATTATTATAAGCTTGTAAGGGAAGCTTTGACGATTTTATAACGGTGCTAAATAGCAGCACCCGCCGTATAAGTTAAAAAACATTCTTACCTTAAATTTGTCGAAAGGTAAAAAGTGCCTTGTTTGGAAAATGACGAAAAGATTCCTTTTAAAAACATATAAGGGTATAAATTAATTTAACCCATATTCTTTGTAAATAGTAAAAATGTTTTGAAATACATTTCATAGAAACATAGATGTGGATGATAAAAAAATCCCAATAGATTATTACATATAAACAACCTCGGATAATGAAGAGATTGCGAAATAAACCCTTACCAATTTGGTAGCATACGAAACATACAACCCATGAAAGAGGTATCATACACTTAATATGTAAATACAAATAAATTAAAGTGTATTACACAAAGAATACAATTATGGGCAATACATACACCACAAAAAAGGTAATAGTGGCAATATGGCATGAATCTCACGCGAATAAAGAGTGAGATGAAAATCCCTTACCTTGTACTTTTCCTTGGTTGGGGGTAGGTTAACCTCCAATATAATGGTGAAATATTTGTTATTAAATTATTAAATAATAATATACATTAATATGATATCATATATGATCTTTTAACACTGCTTTGATAATAATATCTTAGAATTATCGTCGTTTTGGGTGTTAACTTAATTGTTTTCTTTTATATGTTTTGTTACATAATCCATGTTTTTCCTGGATAGGTTGTATATTTTTCATATCCAGAATGATATCAAGTCCTTAGACATTATTTTTAAATCATCAAATGATATTTATACTTGAATGGATACGATAGAGAATGAATCTCATCGCGTTCGTGGAGACGGTAGTCCGTTCGTACGCACGAGCGACAATATCATTCGTTTGATATTAAAATAATATATAATTGGATGGTATATCATATATAAAGAATAATTATCATGTTATATTTATTATTTACACGAATCACACATCATTATTATACCCATCCAGATAATAATTAATTGAATAACAATTACACCACGACGTGGAGACGGTAAGCCGTACGTAGGCACGTATGGTGACATGTCATTCAAAGGGTGGATATAATACTGAATATGGTTGTACCATGTTTATAATAACATCAAATTATATATAATATACTGGATTTATTATTTTATAATGGTAATAACAATGATAGAATAAGTGGAAGACGAAAAGAACATGAAATTGGGTGGTGAAATCATTACCTCTTCTTCGGGTTCTTCCTTTTTATTCGATCAAAAGGGATCCTTAGGTTGGATTTCTGATCAAAATAATGCTTCTAGGTTGTAGTGAGAGAAGTTGAGAGAGTATTTGGGCAGGGTTTGGCCGATAACGGCTTTGAAGGTGTGATGTAATGAGAAGGGGGAGTGCCCTTTTATAAGAGGGGTGAGGGGAACCTTTGGAAAAGTTAGAAATATTAATTTATAAAAAATTAATATTCGGTTTATAATGGCTCCAAAGTTTATTATTTAAAAGTTAAGGTGTGGATGGGTCTAAAACCATTCAACCAATATAATCTAGACAGATTTGGGTTACTATATTAACCTTATCTTTAAGTATTAACTCTAAGTTAATTAGTTTCACTTTTACAATGTCTCTTTGTATTTTTATATTATATGGTTAATAAACATACTATATAAATCCAAGAGTCCCCCAAGTGGTCCATTAATGATACACCTACCATCATATATGTCACTTGGCTGATACTCAGATTTTTATGAATTTAATATCAGTTAATAATATAATATTTGTTTTAAAAACTCTTTTATATCAATTTTGACACTATTCAATAATTGATTTTTCTGAAACTCATAACATAATTATTTCTTCGAAATAAGTCAATTAAACAAATCCTAATATGTCATATTAACCTAGAAAATTATTTTAATTCAATAAAAGTCTAAAATTAAATTTATTTGGGTATTTATAATATCAATTATTTTAATTTTTCACTGTTATGGTAATTACTGCATCATCATTATGTCATAAATAAATTAACTTAATTAATGTCTAAAAATTATAAATAAAACATAGTTATGTATTAAATCTTTTTAGCTTTATAATTAATATTTATAGTCTAAAATCCAACATATATAACCCTATGTAAAATTTGTTTTTCTAAAAGATATATGCTTATATCATTTTTGTACGTATTTTAACTTAATTAAAATAAAGTGTCCCTATCACCTACAAGTGGCTCCATGGGGTCCCAAAATCGGCCCAAATATGACCATGGTCGGATATGTATCCACCAATAAGGTTAGGAAATGTTTTAGGGTAATTTATATTATTATAATATTTTTTTTACCCTTATTTACCGGATTTACCCTTAACCATGGTAAATAAAATATTTACAGTAGTAATTATTCAAAATGTCTAAAAATAAAAGTTACCTATTTACAAAATATGAACATCCTGATTAAAAATATGGAATCCATTTTTCCAAATTCAAAACACAGAAGTGGCAGAAATTAATTTAAATTAATTCCCGTTGTTAAAACAAAAAGCGTCTTTTTAAGAGATAATAACTATCAAAAGATTGACACTTGTTTATGTCCGGTTTAATTTTAAAATTGTGTACAATGACAAAAATTATTTTAAACGGTAAAAATATATTGTAAATATACTTTAAAACCACTCAAATTCATAATTTATCAATATAAATTATTTCTATTAAAAAAGTTGTTTTTAATTAAAATTTAGTAATATTCACTATTCATCAAAATATAAGTGTTATCCGAAAAGTTCCAAAATTTCACCCTAGGCTAAATTTGATATTCCGAATCCAAAAATGAAGTCCATTTTGCAATATAAAATGTATATAATTTCAAAAAGTAGGTATTACTATTCATAACGGCTAGTTTGATTGGTTGTGGTGTGTATTAGAACTCGAAGTTGCGTACAACACACGCTAATGTATTATTCAAAGGAAAGTGTACCGTGGAAGATTGGGATGTTTCAATTTAATTTTTTGATGTCCAAATTTAGTCAAAAAGTTTTAAATTTTGTATTTAAAAAGGGTTCACTGTTAAAAGTTGGTAAAAGTGCAATACAGAAAATGAATTTGTTCTTACATTATGTCTAAGACTCTCATAATATGGATTCTAAAATTATAAATATTATATAAAGTTTAAAATTTAGTTAATACTATTCATAACCTCTTTTGAAGGGCTTGTTTGTTATGTAAAGGTGCACTTGAACTTTGTGTTGCGTGTAGTGCATGTTATTGAATTATTTTGAAGAAATAACACACTATGAAATCTTGGGGTGTTACATTTATACTGAAGATATATTTTAATTACATAAAAAATGAATTGTACATCTTAGATAATGATATTTGGTATTTGTTCCTTATTAAATGATAAGATATATTGACAGATAATCATACCATCATATATTTCCAAGGGAGGTGAAAGCGCACTAACGTGAGGATGTCATGGATGGGCTCATCGTGATAATTAATTAGAACTATAAATAGTTTATGTATATACTTGGAGAGATATATGGAATTACTTTTATGGGACCAAAATATGAATTATCTATATCTTTATGAGTAATACTGATTACCTATAGGTGACTCCATGGATAGTCTCACTGGAAAGATGTTTTCACCATGAAATTATCAATAGTCGGACCCTTATTTGAGATATTGGGGGTGGGATAAGAGATTTTTCTTATCTTCATACCATGCTACTTTTGATAAATTGGATTCCATTCATTTGTATCCTTGGATGAAATCATACTCTGTTGTGTATTTATAATTTCCCTTGATAGATAATTGGTATTCCATTTCTGATCACCTTGGATTGGAATAATGTAATGAACCGATCATTTATGAATAAAAATATCATTATTTAATGAATTATAGAAAACGAATGAAATAATTTTTTATTATTGGGATTAAATTACCATTAAATATCATTACCATTGATAATATATCCAGTGAACAATGATCACATGATAGATATAAATTTACTGTTTTTAAAAAGAACACTTTTGACATAGACGAATGAAAGGATGTACTCATCCACTAGACTAGGGACATATTAAGCTTAGTTTTTGGAGATTTGAAAGGAGGTAGCATCATTGGTATTTTATCTTGAAAAAAACCAAGATGAGCTTCAACACGTTAAGCCTGAACAGAATTGTCGATTGGGAGAAGATCATGTTAATAATGATTACTACTTGAGCTATGTTATCCGAGCTGCCCCAACAGTCAGTCACCATCCCACACCAAACCCTTAGGTATTATATGGTTTTTATAAGGGTTTACCTAATAAGGTATTAGTTACTTATTGTGTAATCTACCTTAATAAATAAAATTTTTATTGCATCATTTCTTTATGAGAATTTTTTTCATAAAAATACAATGAATTAGATAAATTGTTTTTTTGGGTGAAATTGTACATTTCCCAAATATGTAAATTATTATATTAAACTAAGGGGTTTTTAATAATGTTTTTATAATAGTGTTATAAGAATAGTCCTTTTAATTATAAATGATGATTATATTTTTTCATTATTATTTTTACTATAAAAATAATTATTTATTCAGTTTGATAATAATTATATTTCTATATGATAAAACAAAATTTTATATTTTTTTCAAATAAGAATATAATATTATGAATTACTAAACCTCTACTACCTATATTGAGGGGAGATCATCAAGAACACATGGTCCCTATCCCATAACTCTGATAACATCCTCCTATAATCGACATAAGGCTTATGCTGATCATTTGTTGTTTGATCCACTCACAAAAAAGGTAATCATTCTTCAGCATGCTCTGCACTACCTCAGGACCAAGAATAGTTTTCTCCCAAATTGATGTCTAGCACAAAAGTTATTGAAACAATCTTCTATATGATAATTCATATAGATCCATTCAATTTGAAGATTCATTGAAATTATTACAAGGTAACTCCACCAAAGTCAGGTGTCGTACCATAGATCTACCAATATCCAAGACGCATACTCTCTATATATCTTCTAGAGTCATGTATTCCACTATGTATTCACATCCATATGTGAGTGGAATGTAGTTCAAAAGCATAATTTGGGGAAAAAAGAATACAAAAATACACTCAAGAATCATGAGGTAAAATTCATGTCATGATCCAAGACATAGGAACATGGATCTCCATGAAACTGCCCAACCACAACCACATACCTCTTTTCCAAGGAATTCACTATGAAAAACTCCTTGATCACTATGAACTGAGGTGATTTGATCATTCAATACACCAATACTTAGATAGCATCATAGACATCATGAGATATAGGTACCCCTTTGAAAAAGTCCATCAAGATATCATCCCAATTCAACTCGTGAACATCAAGGACTACAACAATCCTCCGAGAACATGGTGGTCGGCCTTTACCAATAAGAAACATTCTAGAAAATGAACAACTTCTAGCTTCATATCATGAGATGAAAACTACAACCTTCCAGGATACATCCTTGAAACTATTGTATGTACCTCTAAATGTAAGTTATGAAACTCATGAAGGTCCCCATCACACATCTTCACTGAAACACCATCATGTTCCTACCATACCCCAACCATCCATCTAGAGCATCACCATGGCCAATATGATCGCATAATAACTTTTTTTATATGTCTCCCCACTGATATTCCTCCACATAATGCATCATATAATACTACATGGTCTAATGAAACAGACATCAAACCCATCCTCCACTATTTCATCTTTGTGAAGGGTTGTTAACTCCACCATTCTTCTCTTAGCATCCACAGATTCAAGAACAACATGCTTTTATGACTCCATACACAAATAATAGGTAATGGAATTCAAATTTCATAAGGTGTAGGAGATATCAAAATAATATTTCTAAAAAAACACAATCCACCTCTGCTTTCAAATGTTCATATATCTATGAAAAAATAAATTCTTCACATTCATGTAAACATTGATGACCACATAGTGCAAACCCAAGAGGTAATGATGAGACATATTCGTCCTCAAAACGACCAATACTAGCTACAGATCATGGGTGGAATAGTTACACTCACGGGGATGTAACTGTGATGACCTATAAGAGATTACTACATGATGCTACAGAAAGATGCATCCCAATCCAACAAGGGATGTATCATAGAATACCTAAAATGTAAATCCTTCCATGGGTAACCGGAGCACTATATAACTAACCGAAATCACTTTCATATCATCTAAAATTGAATAACACATATGAATCTAAAAAATTTCATGATCCTTTCTATTCAAAGCATTCAACTAGGCTGCAACTCGAGAGAAATTGGGTAAAATCCAATTATATTAGCATACGAGACCAAGAGAACTGGGGTCATCTACCACATTATTGGGTTCCTCCTAAGAAATATCTACTTCAACCTTCAACGGGTCTACTACTACACCCTACTAAGACACAACATGCCTATGGAAATGTCCCTATAATTTCCAGAATTTTCACTCGGAAAAATTTCTATATAACTAGTGGCAATCAATAACATGAATGATAGTTATGAGATACCTGACATGATCTACCTATAACATCAAGTAGATCAATATATCATTGATGAATATGATAAAACTATCAAACAAATCATGGAACATGGTTTTCATATTTACCACAGACATTGAAATTACATTCGTAACTCTGAATATCATGATCATGAACTCAAGGAACTCATACCAACATCTAAAGGAATTCACAGGGATTCCACCCTTCATCACCCTCAACTGGTGATATCAACATTAAAAATTGTTTATAGAACACCACATATCCCCACTCAACTGGTAAAAAATATAGTATATTCATGGAAAGGGTAATGGTTCTTGACGGTCACTTAGTTCAACCACAATTAGTCTATTCATCACCTCATACCATCGTTCTCCTTATTACCAAAGAACACTAGAGAACCCCATGATGACAAATTAGGCCAGATAAAACCTTTATATATCATATCGTCTATCTGAATCCTTAACTCCCATAACTCAAAAGGTTTTATCTGATAAGAAACCATCGAAATCAGAGAAGCACTTGGTTGTAGGTATATCCCTAACACAACATCAAGTCGTGGGGGTTGTGCCCAAACCACTTTGTGGAAAACATCCGAGAACCCTCAAATGACTTTGAAATCCTCAACCATTTTAACATCCCTTGATTCTATTTATATCATTAGAAAAAAAGATAAGGGTCTCCATATGTTGACTTCCCCACTGACAAACCCACTCACCAACAAAAACAACTTGTTATCCATCAACATTAGAAAACATGACTCTATTCTGAAAGTAGTCGATGAAAACACATAATGAATACATTATGTTGATTATGATGATGGAATTTTATGGATACATATTTTTTAACAAGAGATACTCATGTTGTTAATGTGGTCACATCATTAGTATACACCACAAGCACACATCAAACAAGCTGGTTTGGCCTCTGAATGGGGTAATAAACACTAAGGGCTTGGGAATCCTCTCTATTAATAGTTCGCAATAATGGGATAGAGAGGGTGAAAAAAATGAGTATAAAGATCCTAAATAGAAAAAACCACAGGCATGTGCACTAAACGAATTAACCGTAACTCCAAGGATCTCTTGGCCTACTAGAACTACTTCGTCCACTATGTGAAACTAACCACACCAAACTCCTCAACCTCTATCCTTAAAACCACCTCCACAACCACAACATGTTCATGGTTCCTATACACAAGGGACATTATAAGGTTTTACTATACCTAATACATCTCCCCTTTGGTGGAACATTTACTTCCATCCCCTGCTACCAAAACGACCTGACTTAAAATTGTTACTAAGGTTTTCATCGAACCTATCCTCCTCCACCAAATCAATCTTGAATAGCTGATGGGTACTAATTATAAAGTTATACACATACTACATAAAATAAAAACATTTACCTCGTGTTCAATGGAAATTCAAGAGGGAAATAAAGTCAATATAAATTCATTTGAGGTCGAATGCCTACTTGTCAGAATCCTGAATGTCCTAGCACCTAAGACATACCACGTTTAACCCTAGCTCATGATGAACCCAACTATCTCCCCTCAAGCATCTAACCCTCATGCGAGTGCATCAGCTCGATTTCCTATGACTTATTATAATCCTCTATGATAGTTTGAAATGTAAGTTGAGAGACTAGTTACATGATATCGGGGTGAATATCCTCCTAATGATGTATCACATGATCCACCTCATCTAGAATGTTATATGAAGAAATAAGAAGTAGATCCTTGAACATGATCCCCATATCATGCACATACAAAATCCCCTACTGAATAGAGTGTTTCTCAAGCCTCCCCTCATCCTTTATTGTCGACAAATGGAAATATGCTCATAATTTATTCTAAATGTCGAAAGATAAAATGAAAGAATCTCTGTATTTTCCAAGATTCAGAGTCCCCACTCACATAAATCCTAAAATCCGGCTGATAGCCAAAGAAAATGAATACTCAACTAGGTCATGGATTAGAGAGGAGGTGATCTCAATATCCTTGAACCAACTCTCTATTTCAATATATAAAACACATCCATCATACTTCTCCAAATCACGGCTCTATAAATCATGCAACATACTCTGCAACTGGTCCTCCAATTCAATGGAATTAACCATCTTCCGATAAGTCATATCAGCATATTGAACCTATACTACCTAATCCAAACATGGAAAATGACCATGATCCATAGTTGAAATTGTATACAAATATTTACTAGGCCCGAGTATTATGTATCCTATATTAATATTTATTTTAAAACAATTAATACATAGTTAATTATGTATTCCAACCTTTTCAACCCAACCTCATTCAAACAAGAAACCAAGTCCTTAATATGCATGTTCCATTCATTGGGTATCTAACTAAAAATTGGAGTAGCCTCACTTCATTGTTTGGTAGGTTCAGATTCCTTCCATCAAGTCAAGGGGCCCTAAAATTTTGTGTCCTATATACTCTTCCCTTGCCTATGTCATGAAATAAAATCACTTTGATGTTGTTTCCCTAATGATCCATGAAATCATCATTATGAATAACTTCAAACTACAACCTATCTCCTTATTAATCTGGTTCTAATACCATTCTGTTATGAACCCATCCCCCAATGACACCCTCCCCATGCTGTAAATCGAGAAAGTGAGATAATTACCCCCTTAGTCTCACCTCTAGTAGTCCCATAGTTGGTGACTGTCATCATGGTTAGACAAATAACCCAATAGGGAAGGAATTTACATTTTTAGTGAAATAATATTTAGAGATATGATGGATCTTCTATAAAACAACTCCAAGAAATATATGAAATAAATTCAAAAACCATCACATATGAATTCATAAAAGGGAACTATTACAAATATAATAAATCTCTGAAGTAAAGTATGAAAAGTAAAGATAAATTAGAAACAACAAAATTGTACCAAATATCAATCTAGTAACATCTATCATGGTCTAATAAATCCAATAATAAATACAAAATACATGTAGTATACATAGGGTGATACTACAAGTATACTTTGTAGAAAAACTAATATTTCTCATTAACAAGTGAGAGAACCTCACTAATGAATCTGTGAGAAAAAAACTGAACCAAAAAGCACCTATCATATATACTAACCATCCCAGGTTTACTGTCGAATACTGAACAAATAATGCATGTCATGTAATGTAATAAAATTAACATCAATTATAGGGCACCCTACACCACTTCCCATATATTATCTACTCTTACCCAATGGAAAACATCCACACTCTACCACCTCTTCTAAATGTACCATGTCACAACCCACCATTAAACACATGGGCCTCACAAACCACTCCACATCACACCCATACATTCTGGGAACACAAACCATATCACATACCACCCTCAAAAAAATGGGACACAAACCACACAACATCCTGCATGTAGACACCTAGTCGACAATCCACATCATATCTCACTCATAGACACATGGGACACACCACAAATACCATCCCTCCGATATACACATGGTAAAAAAACCACATCTTATCTCAAAGACACCTAGTAATGTATAACACATCTCATCCTGAAGACACATGGGAAAGAAAAAATCGTCTACTCACACCAAGGACTCCAAAACCCCAAAATATCAGATGAATATTGGGCTATGTCACAACATCAATGAAGGACTAGGGAAGAGTTGGTGTCCGTCCCCTAATCCTTATATCAAGATGTTTAGGATAGAAACCTTCCCCTATTAAAATGGGGGTGTTCATCACATAGTTCTCAACTAGGTTGCGGTTCTTATAGATATCACATTGAAAAAATATCTATATACATATATGATACCAAACAATCAAGACCAATTTATTTTTTCTAAGAATGAAAATCAACAGGCAATACAACAAAAATTGCTACTACCAATAAATTCATAACACCACAAAACAAGAAACCACCTCATTATAATTCCCAAAAAAAATCATTTAACCACCCCATTCATTTTATGTTTCAACATAACCACATTTAACCACCCATCCCATAATTTATTCATCCATTAACTGTTTCAATTCTGTTATCCAATAACACCCAGTTCATTAAAATTTTTATTAATCAAATATTTTTTTCATTCAAACACTCCATGAGAAACCACTAAAAACACACCATAAACAACTCAAAATAGTTATTTTAGAAGTCTAAGATCATGATAAATTATTGTGGTTCCACATTAAATATTCCTTGTTCCATGATCACAAAATTTTACACCAATCCTACATATATCTTATATTAATCTCTATATATGGTGTAAATCTTTATAAAGATTATTAAATGATAAGAACCCATACCAAAAACTACCATCATTCTTAAAACTCATCCCGTTGTGATCACATATCCACGAAACCACCCCCCAACTCAAAACCCCATCTGGTAACACATCACCATAGAACTAGTTCACCAACCATTTACCATCACTACTCATCCATTCCATAATAATTCAGTCTCTAAACCTTAAATTCAATTATATTGCTAGGTTTATGTATTTTCTACAAGTTCCATCATAAAACCACCCATGCCAACCAACATCACAAAACTGTGCTCACATACCTACCAGATCCAAAACCAATGAAAACCCACACATCATAACATAACCACTTCACATTACATCAGCCCCACCAATAAATACTCAATAATATTTCACATCACATCATAGAACAAAACAAAACAAATTTTAAGATTTATCAATGTGATAACATATCCAATTCTATTTAATCATTTATGGGCATTATCAAAAAAACCAAATACTGGGGTGTCTATTCATGAGATGGATATTTGTGAGTGACATGTTTCTATATGTTATTTTTCAATATGAACCAAACAATATGGTACCCATTTAGTTCACAAATTAGGTCCCTCGACATCCCTGAATTTCTTGGAGGAATTATGACCTTATAATTCATAAACACAATGATAATATCAAAACAACAATGGAATGAAAATCGAATCCCTCTACCCCATTCAATTTTATATACCCGAATCTTATATTTATTAGAATATAAAATAAATGATCCAAAGGTGATCAAAAGTATATCCCACCAATATGTTGAACTTGTTAATAGTAACAAATGATATCTTACCTCAAAAGGGTTTTAACGATCTTCTCACAAGAACGAGACACACAACAGATATCTGATCACCTCTTCAGTGTTATATGCATCCATACAAAGATGTCACACACAAAAAAACCAACAAAAACCAAAGATAATTCCATTAGAACAATGTGAGATTATATGAAATTCCATGGAAATATAAAATGCGAGGAAAAATAGACCAAATTTAAAGAAACAAACACAACAACGAAAGAAAAAACATTAGATCAAATATGGGTAACTATGGATCGAAGGAGGTAAGGAAATAATCAATACATGGAGTAGGAATCCTCACAACACTGAAGAAGGTTAATAGGGTCATCTAGGGTCAAGGAATGGTTGCGGAAACCATAGGTTTTGAAAACTTGACTCACTAAAAAAGAAAGAAGAAACAACAGTGGGGGCTACCCGATGTGAAACCCTATTTTACGTCATGTAATCCCATGAATATTGTTTTCTCTATAAATATATCATCTATGGATGCATTTTTATTTTTATAACATAACGAACTAAATGATTTTAATCACACCAAACCACACACATTACCAATATTCACACTATGTAATCCACTTACACTACATGTAACTCCTATTGTATCCTTGTTTACCCCAATTCTATCGAAAACACCCAGAACCTTCTCTAAACAACTTCAAAACACAATAGTAAAAAAGTAACAAACAGAGAGGACATATATTAGTAGAAAATATCAGGACATCCCATCTAGGGATTTTTCATTACATTTCAATAATGTTTTTGGCTCGTCCAATGCACATTTTTTATTTCATACATGCCATGTCTTTAAAATAAATTCCATGTATTTTCCCTGTATCTGACCATCATCCCCCAAATTTATTCAATCAAAAAACAACAAAATATTTATACTATACTTAATATTAATTTTAATCCAAAAATATAACTTATAAATCGTTCAACCAATAATTATTTTCTTTTTACATCATAAAAATATCGGTTCTTATAATATTCACCAATTTGTAAAATTCTTCATGAAATTCCAATTCTACGAATGGTCTGTTTCATCTGAGAATATCTATATTCTTAGATAATGTATTATTTCCCCTTATTCCCCATGTCCCATCTTTTAAATGGTATTGTAGTATTTTAACCATAATTAGAAGAAATAACTGACCTAGGAGAGATATCATGTTATGATAAATAATACATATAATATTATCCTTAGTGGATGTATCTAACTATTGCTCAACCACATATAGATGAAGAGTTTGAGATTGGTATGATTGATTGGAACATATATGTGATATATGTGAGATGTCGTTCATGGCATGGTTCTGATGAGATTATAACAATTGATCTGATTTCAGACCGACTCTCTCCAGAATCTCAAAAGGCAAAACATTTCACGGTTAAAGATTACCCTCTATATGAATATGATTATTCTCTAGATTTGGCGAGATATAAAAAAATACTAAATACTAATCCTCAAACTCAAAACTATATCCATAAAAATTGGTATAATATTTTTTTCAAGACTGTGCGGTGGCAACTGAATTTTCGATCAACTAGATACTCTCTGAAGTACTCATCATGAGATTCAGCTACAACAATATGTCTCTCCTAACTCCAACATGAATTGAGGTGATCAGTATGTCTTAGAATATAATTCATTAATATTTTTCAAATGTATAGTCTCATAATATTTTTTAATCTATACGAACCGAACTAAGGTTATATGCCTCCACTAAGAACACCTGAAATAAAGGATGCATACTTTAAGCTTGTCCTCTAGAAGTTAAATTGTGTGCTCGAAAAGGCCACCAGTCTGAGGGTGGTATGACATGCTCTGAAGAAAATGTGTACCCAATGCACCATGTATGTCTTTCAAAAACCTGATATGTAAATCGGGCCTCCATATTAGATACAATTGTATGAGGAACCCCATGAAGGTAGAAAATACCAAAGACATAATGTCCCCAAATAACATATATTGGGATGTTCACACAAATCATAAGTAAATGGGTGAACTTCCTCATCCTATCCCCAAAACCCACATTAAGTCACTACCTTATGGTGACCTTTGAAACTTGATCCTAAAATCCGTCTCAATAACACACCACTTTTACTAAGGTATGGGAAACTATTGTATTAACATAAATGGTCATTGTTGTTTTAACGTCACCTACTAACATGGTAATACCTACTGACTAAACCAACATCCTCTCACTTCCATCTTCGTCACCATTAATAGTGTTGTAAAACCTAACACATCTCAGTCACACTGGGATGTACTTCCCATGATTAGACCTAAAAATTTCATATAATCTTCCCACATGTATCACCCCTATTTTTACCATATTTTTTTAATATGAATTAAATTAAACTATTGTATTGCCTTTTAGATACCCCACATTATGATTATGTTACATGCAACACCATATTTTATATCATTACATGCGATAATGAGTTTTTTAAAAAATGATATATATTTAATATAATCATCTAAAGGTGATCATTATAACATTGTAGAAAAACACAGTAATATTAACAAACAATTTATCAATTTTCCAGATAATGGTTTAAAAACAAATTCTAATAAAATTCATATTGATCATCAGTGTCATAATATGTTTGGAAAATAATATTTTTTCTTAAAAATGTATTTTATTTATTTTGGTGAAAAATAATAAAATTAATTATTGAATCTATAGAAAATGAATTTGATAAAATACAATGAATTTTTGAATTCATAATATCAAAATTATCTTATGGTAAATTTTGTGTATTTTTATAAAATGTTATTTTTAACAAAAAGTAAAAGACAATGAATTTCAATTGAAAACATTCCTTTCATCTAATTTATTTATATAGTTAAATTAAATTTTTTTCACTCCTATGAATTTAATTTTCAAAAAACTATTTCAATTTTATAATCAGAAAAAATTATAATTTTCATTAACATTAACAGAGTTTTATAACAAAAATGATTACTGAAACACTGAGAATTAATCATAGCGAATAAGAGAAAAATTATTTTACTAAAGGACTTAAATTTAAACTTAAGGGGAAAATAACAAAAAAATCATGTCCAAAAAACATTTTATGGCCATATTCTGACCTTATCACATCATATATAGATATATTTTCATTATTTTGGCCCCATTACATCGAAAAAACATGGATCAATATAACACATTCCATGAAATTACAAGAGTACCATTGACCTCCATTATTATATCCCCCCCACAACTCCCTCTCTCTTCAAACATTAAAAACTAATTTTTTTGGGCCGAAACAATCCCAATTTACTTATACACATCCCTCATACAATATGAGAACCCTTTATTTGGGAATAAGTAAAACCAAAGAGTTCATTTCTTGAAATCCAAAAAGAGATACCTGAAGAAGAGGTAATGTTTTTTAGTGAATGTTTTTGATTAATTTCTTACTCAAAACACATAAATTTTTTAATATTATACATATATAATAATATTATAATCTCCCATATACTAAGATTTTTTTATTCAACATATAATACATAAGACTATAATCACATCCCTTAAATGTGTTATGATATCATCATTTGAGTGTATGGTGGACTAAAACCTTACAAACTGATGTCATTTAATTTTCCATTTCCCCAACTCAATGTTGGTAATAAAGATGGAAAAAATATTTATATAAAATATTTGTAATATTTATTATATTATTAATCATATATATATATATATATTATATAACACATAATTCCATGGTTTCCATTTTGTGGGAATATGTTAACATCATCCAGCTATACGAAGTACTGCCGCCTCACGAAGTGATATGATTTGTTCACGTATTAAATGGAATTAAGTAAATATTAGTTTAATAAATATATGTTATATATATATAAAATAAAAATAATTCTAGAATGATAATATATAATTTTATATTATTTCCTTCAAATTGATAAGAAAATGAAATATACTGTATATGTTTATGTACGACCAATCGTCTTAAAGAAAAGTGAAATAAATTTTCTATCACTAAATTTTATAGATTACAATAAATAAATATATAATGGATATATATGATATTTATATAATGGATTAAATTATTGATATTATGAAATAATGATCTATGAAATATGACAAATAATACCAAGTTAAAAAACGAATGAAAAACAAAGGGGTTTTTACCCACAAATAAAATATAAATGAAGTTATTCAAGAATTGTTAATATAATTGCCTAAGAATATAATATAACGTATTATATATAAATATATTGATTTAATATATTTATAAAAAACATATATATATATATATTATACATAAATATTAAATAAGTATAGTACATTTTAAGACACAAGGTAAGCTAATTTTTTTATAAATTATCATTCTTTTAGATATATGTTATGTTATGAAACTATATTACTTTACGATGTTTAAATATATAAAACTTTAAAGATAATATAAATAATTTATTTTTAAAAATGATATTTTATATTCCATTTTATGTCATTCATTAATGGGGAATATGATTTAATTTTACAGAAGTGGAAAATATCTAATGTTACAATAATTATATTTATCTGGTTTTTATGATTTTGTCTCCAATGAAGAAATCTCATATTATACCTCTAAATAATTAAAACAAAATATATTTCCTTATAGGTATTTATGATATCTTCTATGTAATTTTTCTATCTTTCCCAACTTTATTACATAATATAATTAAGAATTTTTTGAATAAAATTGGATTAATTTCAATGTTGAACCCAGAATATAATTTATTCAAAACGATTTATTATTAAAAAATTTTTTTTGTTACACTCTATTTTTTTAAATACATTATTACCCATGTTTGTCTTTTTTTTAAAAAAATTAATGGAATCATCAAATCATATTCCATAATAATGTTTGATTCTTTTTTAAAAAATATATTAAAGGAAATATCAGTTTTATGTGCATAGAAAAAATTAAATTTACTGATTTCATGAAAAATAATTTAATTAAAGAATAATTTATATGTTTTAATGAAATTTTAAACCTAAAATTTTCTCACAATGATTTATTTTTAAAAAATATTTTTTTATATTGAATGATATATCCATCATGGAACATATTCATATATCCTTCAAAATTATTTTCTATCTATGAAAAAATATATTGGTGTTACATATTCCATAATCGGGATGTAATACAAGAATATAATTATGGTTATTTATCTAAATGTTTATATTTTTATAGTATTATTTCCATGAAACATGATGCTCTTACAATAGTTTTACCATGAGAAACTTCTTATGAAACCTACATCTTTTCATTGGTTTTTCAATGATTAAAATATTATGAAATGTATCACTGTTCCATAAGTTATGATTTGATGAATTTTTTATAATACACATTTCATTTTATCGGTTAAAATACAATGAATATTTATGATCATATTGAAAACATATTTGTGATTTCATTATGTGATAGTTGGTACATATATCTCCCTCTTATGTATTGGGTATCAATTTATATCTCCTTATATTAATAAGAAAATAATTAGAAGTGGATGTAGTTTAGTTTTAGAGGGATGGAATGGAAAGAGAACCATGTTCTATAATTCAATGGCATAATAGAGACTCATCCTATATTAGTAAAATAATTTTTCCACTATTATGGTCTTGTATGTTAGCATTTAATAATATAGAAACTCTTTCTAATGTTTATGTGTATAACAAAAATTCTAGATCATATTCACTTATTGTTCATGTTCTTTTATTCCCTTATGAATTATGTATTATAAATATACAATATTCATTCCATGACACCTGATTATGATATTTTATATGTAGGTCATGGTTTTCATATGTCGCGATCATGTTCACATACCCTTATGTTACTATTATTATGACATATCTCTATTATTTTTCCTTATTAATTATCTAAGATCATACATAATTATGATTCATTTCCCCTGGTTTTGATGAAATAGAGTATTTAATATATTTCTTTCTAGTGATTAATAACATGGTGAGAGATTGTGTAGCTCACTTATACACTAGTGTTTATGATTCTCAAGTTTACAAAGGCACTAAAATATTACGTTTAGTTGTAGTGCAGTTATGTAATGAAATAAATATTCTTCTTAAAATATTGTATTGTATATATATGAAACACCTAGTTTGATATAGTTGTTATTATTAAAAATATATTAGTTATTTTTTGGAATATATAATGATAAAACCATATTGATATCCCTAAGAACATGTATAATAAATATATATGGTTGATTAAAAATATATATATAATTTCATGTAATTTTTATTAGGATAGAGCTAGTGGATACATTGAAATATATTATTGTATGAATACATCAAGTGGATGTGGCTCTGGCATAGATGTACCTAAGTTTAAAAACTATGAAAATGTTTTATTCATATAGAATCAATCTAGAAATAGTGCAAATAACCAACCATCATTCACATAGGGTTTGACACCCTAGGGGGATACATTTTGGAAATTCAGAAACTCATTACAAACCATCAAGTAAGATTTAAATAGGATATAGATATAAATAAACCATAATAATCTTAATGTGTCTTAAACTATGCATCCTCTAAGTGATTTTCAATATTATGTGGTTTCCAATTATGATTATTATTTCTTACTCTTTTTCTTTATTGTTCTATTTCATTTATGTAACTTAATAGAACCATGTTACTGTTGAATTTTAAGGAAAATTTGATGATTATAATCTTAAGTATGAAAATGTTATGGGATATTGAATAAAAAATATCATTACTATAATGACACAACTACATCAAGAATAAAAATCATTTTGGAATTCCAAAACTACAAAAAAGGAAACATTATTATATTTAGTCATTTATATTGTAATTTCAACCTTCTATTAGTTTTTCTACCAATAAACTAGTTTCAAAAAAGTGAATCATTTCCAATTAAAATATACATACCATTATCTAGGGATCAACACATGTAAAGTTGTTTTTTGATATATATCATTTAAATGGTGAAGAAAATCAAGGTGAATTCTTATCAATAATATGAAGCATCATGATGAAATTGACTATATGGATTGGGAAGAGATCATGAAAAGATTTTTCCATATCTACATTCCTTGTATTTTAATTAAAAAAATGGAAAAATTTAACCTTGATCTATGGAAAATGGATGTTGAATCTGTTGGTAAATATAGGAAAACTTTTTGATGACTTGAGAGGTATGCTTATAGTATTATCATCAAATTTAAAATTAAGGTCTATCAATTATTTAGTGAGAATAAATTTTGACTCTAATTGGAGTTATAAAAAACAGAATTAAGTAAATATTAATTTATTTTTTTAATGTGCAATCAAATTGTAAATGCATGATTGAATTAAGTTTCACGCATTTATCAAAAAAATTAAGAATATGTTCAAAGGAACATATAAGAACCATAGAGAGAAGAATATTAAATTTTTATTCTGATATAAGGGTGGGTTGAATCATGTAGTAAATTTCATTAAGGGGAAATAAAAATGATTTTTGTGTCAATGGTGAGGTCATTAGGCTATCGATTTTTGATGTTATGGGATGATGTCTGATAGCGATGTGAATAGCGAATGATAGAGTGTCACAGAATAGACCTCTCATACATTGTTGTTTAATGTGTAAATGAATTGGAATTATTCAAACCAATTACCAAACCATAAGGTCAATGATTATCATTGTTAGAAGCCTCTTATTTTTGGTGACTAGAAGAAATCACACGAAATATTTTTTTTCTGCAAATGTGTGAGATAACAATGTATTGAAAAGTACACACACCAACTAGTCCATAACTGTTAATGTCTTATTGGACTATGGACCTACAAATTATTTCATATCTAATGAATTTTATTAGGGTTTAAATATTCCCCTAATATTATTAGATGTGGAACTATAAATAAAAACCCCTAACGATATGATTATTTCATATCAATTCTATGTTTCTTCTCTATATGAGGTTGGTGGGAATGTAGAGACCCGAAGAATGATGTACATGTTCATTACATTACATTTGCGGAATACTTAGTATATAACAAAAACACACACACAAGGACCATAATAGTTTAGTGTCTTTGGAAACTCAGAATATAATCTTCTAATCATGGTGAAAGATCTTCAACATCTCCCATAAAGATCATCGTTTTTTAACCTAAAACATTTCTTTATATCTGGGGGAAAAGAAAACATAAAAGGGTGAGCTCAAATGCTCAGTAAGGGTAAACAAAAGAAATATCAATCACATCAAATACATAAGAGCATAAATTTTGGAAATCTTAACCTGAAAAAGAAATCAAAATTTTATAACATGGGATAAATCATAGTAGTGAAATGTAATCCAAATAATCATAACATAAAAAATGAAACTTTATGGCATACACACATAATCATAGAGAATCATTTCTTATTAGTCAAGACTCAATGCCAAGACTATCTTAGTGGACAAAGTCCATTTCTGAACCGAGTTCATTCCTCGTTTCAGAACTGTTTGACTGAACCGGTTTAACCTTCCGTTCTAGCCATGTCTATCTCATGAGATATAAAATCTTTACCCAATGCATTGGAGGGATATATAGGTCCCACCCATCTCATAATTATACAATTCTTATGTGTGAAACAAAATCATAAACCATACATCATAGCATAACCCATGTAATAAAAATGGGATTCTTAAACATCGTGACATCATAAAACAATTCATATTAGATAAATGAATTCATTAAAATAATTTCATCACAAAATAATAAAATCAATTTAATAATAGGGATAAAAATAGAACACTAGATTATCTTAGATGGAAAATAATTTTGATAAAACACTTGAACTCCATTCTTGAGGAAAATATCTGTTCTACTTCAAAAACATTTTTCTTTTCTTAACATGTCATACAATTAAAAAAAATAAGTTGATTAAAAATAAACTTGAAAACTTATAAACGAAGCTTCTTGGAAGTAATTTTTTAAATATCCATTCATGCCGTATAAGTTAAAAAACATTCTTCTTGTACTTTTGTCCGAAAATTCAAAAAAGTACCTCGTACAAAAAACGACAAAAGATTCCTTTCATATCTTTTACTAAAAACTCACCGAAGGTTAAATTGGATATAAAATATTGTAGAATGATGTATATATTACATATTGTGGATGATAAAATGCATCCCAGTAAATTCCAATGTATAAACAATCTCTGATAAAAATGAGATTGTGATATTTCCCTTACCTTAGGTCTGATTTGCTTCGTAAGTGTCCGAACCTCCTGTATATTGATTTAAATAATGTCATTGACTTATTACAGAATAATAATCTCTGTTATGATATCATATATGGTTCACTTATGACTTTATATTACCCATTCTTTTGTAAATTCATGTTAAAGAGCGTTTTGGCTAAAATCGTTTCATTTGTCATCCATGTTTTGACTTTTAATTATACATATGATTACTCAGATCATTATTACTTAATTCCAGAATATAAAACATGATTTCTATATAATATATATTCACAATATACATATATATATAATAGATCAGAAAATGGGAAGAAATACACCCTTCATGGAGACGGTAGGTCGTACGTACGCATGAACGCTGTTTTCGTTTCCTTATTGAGTTGAATGGAATTAAGTAGATGACATATATATATATATACACATAAATCCAGTGTCATTATTATGTAATATATTTCATGATTACTTATAATATATACTTTATAATCAATCATGAATGGTTAACGTGGAGAATGAATATCATCGCGTCGTGGAGAGGGTATTCCGTACGTACGCACAAGCGATGATATCGTTCTCATGATCGTGGAATTGTATGGGAGTGTATGTATAATATTTCAGAATCAATATCACTTTACAATAATGATATATATTTATTATGTACACCATTATACCCATCCATGTAAGGTGGTGGTGGAAAATAGATTACACCACGGCATGGAGACGGTATTCCGTACGTACGCACGCGCGGTGATTTCGTTTTCCGTAGGATGGATAAGAGGTGAAATAGGGTTGTTTCATATTTATAATAACATATCAGTATATGAGAGATATTGATGTTATTACCTCATATTGAAACAACCTAAGAATAAGAAGTGGAAGAAGAAATAAAGTTGAATGAATTGGTAACGGACATTACCTCTTCTTTGAAGCGCCTCTTTGAGTCCTCCTCTTAGGGCACTAAAATTTGGTCTTTAAAGAAGACCAAAACCTCTAGGATTCTTTTAGGGAAGTGGAGAAGATAATTTGGAAGGGTTTGGCCGAGCTTGAAGGCTCAAATTGGTGTGAATAAGAGAGGGAGGAGGTGCCCTTTTATAAGGGAGGAGAGGGGCTCCTTTGGAAAAACTAAAAATATTATTTTATTATAAAGCCAAATTCGGTTTTAAATAGCTCCAAATTGAGTTATTTAGAAGCTAAGGTGGGGATGGGTCGCAATCCTCTCATCCAATAGAATTTAGACAAGTTTAGGTTCCTATATTAACCTTATCATTTATATTTAAATTTAAGTTAGATAATTTTACTTTTACTATGTCTTTTTGTGTTCTTACACTATAAGGTTAATATACATACTATATATATCCAAAGAACCACAAGTTTTTTATTATTAATATATATATCCTTATCTAAGTCATTTTGCCAAAAATTATATTTTTAGTAATAAAATAACAATTAATAATAAAATATTTGTTTTAAAAACTATTTTATGTCAATTTTGACACTATTTTGTAATTGATTATTGTAAAAATCATAACAGAATGATTAGTTCTAAAAAAGATAATTAAATCAATAATAAAATTTCATATTAACCTAGAATTTTTTTATTTCATAAAAAGTCTTAAATCACATTTATTTGGGTATTTATAACATCAATTATGTCAATATTTCACTAATATGATAATTACTGTATCATCTTTGTGTCATAACTAAAATAACTTTTTTAATGTCTAAAAATTACTAATAAAATTTCATTATGTAGGAAATCTTTTTAGATTTCTAATGAATATTTATAGTCTAATTTATCTTATGTATAACCCTAAATTAAAAATGATATAGTTATTAAACTTTGATTTTAACTATTTTGACCCTTCTTTAAATAAATTAATAATAAATGTCCTAATCTAATACAAGTGGGCCTAAATCATCATATTTTATTTCTAAGGTGGTTTTTTGGTCGAATCCCACTTATCCAATTGAGTTAGGACATGTGTTAGGGTAATAATTATATCAATTTACCCTTAATTACCCTATTTACTTTTAACCGTGGTAAAAAAAAGTAAAAAGTTATTATTCACCAAAAATTATTTTCATCTCATTGAATCACATTTTATATACTGACATCAATCATGTCTCTCGGATTATTCAAATTCCACTCACAGTAGTGGTAAAATTATGTTTTATGAAAAATTCATTTTTTTAACTACCACTTAGTGGTTTCACTATTCATCAAAAAATAAAAGTTTCCAGAAAAATACCAAAAATTAGGCCTAAGCTATATTTGATATTATGAACTCAAAAATGATGTATATTTTACCAAATTAAAAACATATCAGTTGCATTAATTAATTTAAAAATTAATTCCCTTCGTCAAAACAAATAGCGTGTTCTTAAGAGATATTAACTATCAAAAGATTGACACATGTTTATGTCTGGTTTAAATGTGAAATTACATCCAATGACCAACATTGTATTAAATTGTAAAAATATATTCTAAATATACTTTAAATCCACTCAAATTAATAATTTATCACTATTAATTATTTCGATTAAAAAGGTTGTTTTTAATTAAAATTTAGTAATTCTGACTATTCATCAGAAAATTAAAGTTATTCGAAAAGTACCAAAATTTCACCCTAAGCTAATTTCGATATTCCGAATCCAAAAATGAAGTCCATTTTGAAAGATAAAATTTATAAAATTTCAAAAAGTGGGTATTACTATTCAAAATGGCTAGTTCATAATAATATTATAATAATATCTCGTTTAGTGAAACTCGGTATTGCGTACTACACACGCTATCAAGGAAGGTAGTGATTGCGTGTAATGCACGGAAAGTCAGGGATTCATGTTGTGCAAGCTCCTTTTGGGGTAGCGTACAAAACAAGACATTAATGAAATTAAAAAAATATTTTTCCTAAAATCTCGGGGTGTTACATTCTACCCCCCTTAAAATGAATTTCGCCATCGAAATTTGTCAGGGTTATAAATGGTTTACTACTCGAAACTTTCTTTAATAGAAACCCACATCGTAAAAAGGAATAACAAAACATGGCTTTAAAAACTAAAATATGAAGCGTAAAGGTTACCTAAATTAACTCATCACCGGGTTTCCACGTAAGAGAACATAGGTGAAAATATGGATATGGAAGAAAAATCTAACCATCATGTTCTGATGGAGAGTGGTAGAGAACATGGCTATAGAAAAGCCATTAATCACAAAGCCATAAATTTTTGATGATCTAAGGTACCATCTGATTCATCAGATATAAGAGCACTAAGACAAACATTTTTGTTTTTCAAGATCATTTCCCTAAAGTTGAATAATTTGAATTAGAATAAATACTTACTTTATTTTGGTACAATCTCACTGTTTTTTGTGCCTTGAACAATTTCCACTTCATCTCTTAAAGAAATGAAGTTGAATTTGTTATTCGTAAAGTGTTAGCAGATCATGTGATAGAATGATGGGTCATTCAATCTGTCTCAAACAAAAGGTTAGCAAAAGTTATTAAATATACATAAGTCGATCTATAGTGAGATTAATCATATACGGTTCCTAAAATGGACTTATACTTATTATATCATACAGCATAATATAATAAAACTAGTTTCTACTAAACAGGGACTTCCTGTAGGCCAGTGGTAGGCGATAAAGGCCAGTCACACTTCAGTTGTGGGTTCTATTCCCACAGCCTTGTCCGACGCGATGGGCTGTCACCAATCCTACAGGTTGTCCTTTTTCTAATACTACATTACTATAACATCACATAAATAATATCAAAAAAAAAATTTCTATCCTTAAAAAATACTAACATATGTCCAACATAATCCATTCCAATCTTTAGGCTTATCCAAAATAATGTTGTCTAATCTCATATTATAGTGAAAACGTTTACCAATGAGTTCATAAAACTAGCATGTTAATACCAATATTGATCCCTTTATATCATGAGATATGTCTTGTTGGTCACATTCCAAACATTCGAAGGCCTTAATCATGTATTCTCTTGAAAAAAAAAATGAATACCTATTGATCCTTATTGAAAACATGAATGTTGTTAAAAGTTAACTCTTTCCACATACCAAAATCCTCAAAATTCTATATACTCAAACCATGATATCACTTAGTCCTTATATCAATCATGAGCTCATGAATATGGTCAAACATTTCAATTTCTTGTTTTCCCTTCATTATGCGCATATCATCTTTTTTTTTCAAAAATATCTCAATCACATTCCATGGTTACCAGTACCATTGAAAACAACAATAGACCAATACATAAATATTCCAAAATTCCTCGATACTATATACAACATTATTTTGGAATCCCATTACATAAACACTTAATCATTCCACCACATTGTGGTAAAATTCAACATCGCCAATAGTGATCGCATATGACTTCCCTTTGTCCTTTGCCTTAAGTTGTTGCTCATGTCGATCATCACTAACCCTTATATTAGGGCATTTATTAGCATAATTACCCATTTCCTTGCACTTGAAGCATTGAAGTGTTGGTGGTGCGTTCTCTGCAGTCTTTTCTTTATTCACATCATTAGAAACCCTTTTTCCATTACTTCGACACCCAGCTGCTCTATGTCCTTCTTTTCCACACATAAAACATTTTCTAGTTCCTTTATGACAATCTCCACTATGCTTCTTTCCACACTTTGAGCATAAGGAAACATTCATCTTCTTTTCACCATTATTTTGAGATTTCTTCTTGAACTCCATCTTTCGTTTCTTGTCAAAACCATGAGATGGATATGTAACACCAACTTCCATTTCTACCTTAATAGCACAACACACAATTTATTCATAGCTACTAAATTATCTTATAGCTAATGCCCTTCGATGATTTGGTTTTAAGCCACTGAAGAATCGATCAACATTACTTTCAGGTTGGATGATAAAGCCAGATGCATACCTTGAATGCCTTGTAAAATTCTCTTCGTATACACCAACAGATTCATCATCCTTTTTCTTTAGTTCAAGAAACTCCTTCTCCATATTTGTTCGAAGAATACGAGGGATGTACTTATTGAAAAATATGTTCTTGAACTCGTCCCATTCCATGGACTCAATTTCATCTCTTGGCCTCGTATTCTTGATAAGATTCTACAATTTATCAGCTTCACCTTCCAAACGATATACTGATAAGATGATTTTATCATGTTCAGAACATTGAAGAACTGACAATATATTTTCAGTGGTACCGATCCATTGTTCAGAAACAAGTGGATCAGAAAACCCACTGAAAGAAGGTGGACGTTGCCTCATGAAAGACTCAATAAAATATTGTTCCCTTCTCTGCTCATTTGGATGTCCAGAATGATTCATAGCTTGTGTAATTAAAGCAATTAGATTTTTCACTCCATCTCCCATAACATTTGTTTGTTCAGAAGGACAACCATTCTTTTGTACATTACATTGATCAACACGGTTCCTTCGGGTTCCAGCCATCTTATAAAACCCAAAAAGAATAGTGTGAAAGGTAAAAAACATGCTAGGGAAAACAATATAATAAAGTGGGAGTACCTTCAATATCTAACAACTCAGGTTTAATTCTAATATGGTTAGCACAATTCTAGGACTATAACATATACTAAACCATAGGGACATCCCTAGACATACCATAGAAATATCTCTAGGGATCTCACTAATGTTCTCGCATCCTAGTTTTCCAAGGATAACTAAACCTTTCCTCTGATACCAACTGTAGAGACCCAAATCTTTACGTACATGTACATTACATTACTTTTGCAGAATACTTAGTACATAACAAAAACACACACACAAAGACCGTAATAGTTTATTTTCTTTGGAAACTCGGAATATAATATTCTAATCATGGTGAACGATCTTCAACATCTCCCAAAAAGATCTTCCTTTTTTACCTAAAACCTTTCTTTATATCCTTGGGAAAAGAAAACATAAAAGGGTGAGCTCAAATGCTCAGTAAGGGTAAACAAAAGAGATATCAATCACATCATATACATAAGAGCATAACTTTTGGAAATCATAACCTGCAAAAGAAATCAAAATTTCATAAAATGGGATAAATCATAGTAGTGAAATGTAATCCCAATAATCATAACATAAAACATTAAACTTTGTGGCATACACACATAATCATAGAGAATCAATTCTTATTATTCAAGACTCAACTCCAAGACTATCTTAGTGGACAAAGTCCATTTCTGAACCGAGTTCATTCCTCGTTTCAGTCCTGTTTTACTGAACCAGTTTAACCTGTCGTTCCAGCCATTTCTATCTCATGAGATAAAAAATCTTTACCCAATGCATTGGAGGGAGATATAGGTCCCACCCATCTCATAAGGATACCATTCTCATGTGTGCCACAAAATCATAAACTATACATCATAGCATAACCCATGTAATAAAAATGGGATTCTTAAACATCGTGACATCATAAAACAGTTCATATAAGATAAATGAATTCATTAAAATAATTACATCACAACATAATCAAAACAATGTAATAATAGGGATAAAAACAGAACCCTATATTATCTTAGATGGAAAATAATTTTGATAAAACACTTGAACTCTATTCGTGAGGAAAGTATGATTTTTTTACTTCAAAAACATTTTTCCTTTCTTAACATGTCATACAATTATAAACTAAAAGAAGTTGATTAAAAATAAACTTGAAAACTTGTAAAGGAATCTTCTTGGAAACAATGTTTTAAAAATCCATTCATTCTGTATAAGTTAAAAAAAACATTCCTCTCGTAATTTTGTCGGAAAAGTCAAAAAAGTACCACGTACAAAAAACGACAAAAGATTCCTTTCATATATTTTACTAAAAACTCACCGAAGGGTAAAATTGGATATAAACTATTGTAGAATGATGTAAATATTACATATTGTGGATGATAAAATGCATCCCAGTAATTTCCAATGTATAAACAATCTCAAATAAAAATGAGATTGTGATATTTCCCTTACCTTAGGTTTGATTTGCTTCGTAAGTGACCGAACCTCCTGTATAATGATGTAAATAATGTCATTGACTTATTCCAAAATCATAATAATTGTTATGATATCATATATGGTTCACTTATGTCTTTATATTACCCGTTCTTTTGTAAATTCCATGTTAAAGAGCGTTTTGGGTAAAATCGTTTCATTTGTCGTCCGTGTTTTGACTTGTAATTATTTATATGATTACTTAGATCATTATTACTTAATTCCAGAATATAAAACATGATTTATATATAATATATATTCACAATATACATATATATAATAGATCAATAAATGGAATGAAATACACAGTTAATGGAGACGGTAGGCCGTACGTACGCATGAATGTTGTTTTCGTTTCCTTATTGAGTTGAATGGAATTTAGTAGATGACATAAGTATATATACACATAAATCCAGTATCATTATTATTTCATATATTTCATGATTACTTATTATATATACTTTATAATCAATCATGAATGGTTAACGTGGAGAATGAATCTCATTGTGTCGTAGAGATGGTAGTCCGTACGTACGCACGAGCGATGATATCGTTCTCATGATCGTGGAATTGTATTGGAGTGTATGTATACTATTTCATAATCAATATCAATTTAAAATAATCATATATAGTTATTATGTACACCATCATACCAATCCAAGTAAGGTGGTGGTGGAAAACAGATTACACCACGGCGTGGAGACGTTATTCCGTACGTACGCACGCGCGGTGATTTCATTATCCATAGGATGAATAAGAGGTGAAATAGGGTTGTTTCAGATTTATAATAACATATCAGTATATGAGGGATACTAATGTTATTAACTCATAATTAAACAACCTAAGAAGAACAAGTGGAAGAAAAATAAAGTTGAAAGAATTGGTAAAAGACATTACCTCTTCTTTGAAACGCCTCTTTGAGACCTCCTCTTAGGGCACTAAAATTGGTCATTGAATAAGACCATAACCTCTAGGATGTTTCTAGGTATGTGGAGAAGAGAATTTTTCAGGGTTTGGCCGAGCTTGAAGGCTCAAAGGGGTGTGAGTAAGAGAGGGAGGAGGTTCCCTTTTATAAGGGAGGAGAGGGGATCCTTCGGAAAAACTGAAAATATTATTTTATTATAAAGCCAAATTCGGTTTTAAATAGCTCCAAATTGATTTATTTAGAAACTAAGGTGGGGATGGGTCTAAATCCTCTCATAAAATATAATTTATACAAGTTTAGGTTCCTATATTAACCTTATCATTTATATTTAACTTTAAGTTAGATAATTTTACTTTTACCGTGTCTTTTTGTGTTCTTACACTATAAGGATAATAAACATACTATAACAAGCCAAACGAACCCCAAGTTGTTTATTATTAATATATATATCCTTATCTATGTCATTTGGCCGAACCTTAGATTTTTAGGAATAAAGTAACAATTAATAATATAATATTTGTTTTAAAAACTATTTTATGTCAATTTTGACATTATTTTGTAATTGTTATTTGTGAAAATCATAACAGGATGATTAGTTCGAAAAAAGTTAATTAAATCAATAATAATATGTAATATAAACCTAAAAAGTTTGTTTATTTAATAAAAAGTCTTATATTAAATTTATTTGGGTATTTATAACATCAATTATGTCAATATTTCATTAATAAGATAATTACTGCATCATCATTGTGTCTTAAATAAAGTAATTTTTTTAATGTATAAAAATTACAAATAAAATATAATTATGTAGGAAATATTTTTAGATTTATAATTAATATTTATTGTCGAATTTATATAATGTATAACCCTATATTAAAAATGATTTAGTTATTAAACGTTGATTTTAACTATTTTAACCCTTCTTTAAATAAATTAATAATAAATGTCATAATCTAATCCATGTGGGCCTAAATGGTCATATTTTATTTGTAAGGTTGTTTTTGGTCGAATTAAACTTATCCAATAGAATTATAACATTTGTTAGGGTAATAATAATATCATTTTTACCCTTAATTACCCTATTTACTTTTAACCGTGGTAAAAAAGTAAAAAGTTATTATTCACCAAAAATTATTTTCATCTCATTGAACCACATTTTACTTACTGGCATCAACCGTGTCTCTCGGATTTTTGAAATTCCACTCACAGAAGTGGTAAAATTAAGTTTTATGAAAGATTCATTTTTTAACTACCACTTACTGGTTTCACTATTCATCAAAAAAATGAAAGTTTCCAGAAAAATACCAAAAATTAGGCCTAAGCTATACTTGATATTATGAACTCAAAAATGACATATATTTTACCAAATTCAAAACATATCAGTTTCATTAATTAATTTAAAAATTACATCCCGTCGTCAAAACAAATAGTGTGTTCTTAAGAGATAATAACTATCAAATGATTGACACATGTTTATGTCTGGTCAAAATGTGAAATTACATCCAATGACCAAAATTGAATTAAATTGTAAAAATATATTATAAATATACTTTAAAACCACTCAAATTAATAATTTATCAATATTAATTATTTTGATTAAAAAGGTTGTTTTTAATTAAAATTTAGTAATTTTCACTATTCATCAGAAAATTAAAGTTATCAGAAAAGTACCAAAATTTCACCCTAAGATAATTTAGATATTCCGAATCCAAAATGAAGTCCATTTTTAATGACAAAATTTATAAAATTTCAAAAGGTGGGTATTACTATTCATAATGGCTCGTTCATAATAATATTATAATAACATCTCGTTTAGTGAAACTCGGTATTGCGTACTACACACTCTATCGAGGAAGGTCCTGATTGCGTGTAATGCAAGGCATATCAGGGATGCATGTTGTGCAAGCTCCTTCTAGGGTAGCATAAAACACAAGAAATTAATGAAATTAAAATGAATATTTTTCATAAAATCTCGGGGTGTTACAGGGAATATGGTCTCTATAAATCATTGCATTCCTATTCTTGTTGAATATTATTTAATCCATGGTATAGATTGGATATCAATATATAATTCCCACAACTATTATCAATAATAGATAGTGACTTTTTCAATTTCAAACTATTTTTATCATCTATGGATGTGAGGATATGTATGATCTTTCATTGGTGATCATACCCATTGTGTGGATTTAAATTGCAATTTAGAAGGGGTTTTATCTCAAAGGGTTGGGATTAAAATCAAAATTGATGTTAAACCTATATTGTAGTAATTTGATTCTATTTTATATAATATTTTAATATCATTTCACCATAGACTCATTCTATGTTCTCAAAATAACTCATGCATGGTGCCATTCCAATTTCAAAGACTTTTTAAAATGGAAATTATTGAGTTGCATGGATTTAAAAATCAAAAAAAAGAAATACTTGAAATGGGATTTATTCATCCATGTGTGTCACATTATAGGGGACCTATTTTAAATGTAATACTGAGACCTTTCTTAGAAAAGCAATATCCCTTTATTATGAGAAAAAAATTATGATGAATTAATTTTTCTCTACATTGATTACCAAGAGCTAAAACATATCATTGTTAAGAAAAATTATCCTCCTCCTCATATTGATGACATTATTGACAAAAATATTAATAAATTTCCATTGTTATAATTTTTAATATATCACCAAATTTAGTGTCAAAAAGTATGATATACACCATATGGTGTTCCAAACAAGGTATGTAAACTATGAATATGCAGTGATATGTTTTATTATTAATAATTCACCTACTATTTTAATTGATGAAATTAATAGAGTCTTTAGATATTTAATAGATTTTTTTGTTATAGTCTTTATTGATGATATTATTATATATTCAATGATAAGGTAATAGCATAATGACCACATGAGAATTTTACTAATGAAAATAAGGAAATAAAAACAAAATGAACAAATTAATAATGTGTGAAATATTTCTGGAAAGATGTATCAGTATTGGGTCCCAAAATATGAAAATAGGGTATAACTATATTTCAATAAATTATATAGGATATTAAATTTTTTCCCTGACAAATGATTTTAATTGAGTTCTATTGTTTTCATAGATTAGCTAAATATTATATATGGGATATTGATAAATTATAAAGAGATATTTAATTCTATGACCATGTTAACATGGAATGGATTCATGTTCATATACAAATATTGATTTGGGGATAATATCAAAGAATTAAAGAGAATATTAGTCAACACACCTCTTCTTACATAACCCTATAGTGGATAATGGTTTCAAATCTATAATGAATAATATAATAAGGGATAGGGACTTGTTATTATATAAAATTACAAGGTGGTATCTTATGTCTCATGATTATAAAATATTCATGGAAAAAATTACCCAACTCATGATTATGAATAAACAACTACAATATTTGAAATAAAGATAAGGATGCATTATCTTTATAGAGAAAAGGTTGATATATATAATAATCATAAATGTTTGAGGAATATTTTCAAAAGGAAATAGTTGAAATTGGGATAGAGAATATTTCCAGAGCTAATAAAGGACTATGAATTCTCAATTATTTACCACCTTGGGAATGAAAATAATGTGGCCAATGCTTTGAGATGAAATCATCATAATAGATTACCTATGATGAGGATCACAAAAGATTTAGTATTTATAGATTTGTAAAGGATGAGACATAAAATACTTAAGAAATGGGAATATCAACCACATATAATAATTAAAGAGTAATTAAAGGTATATGTATTGCTAGAAATGAGGGTGAAAAATGTTCTTAAGTTTAAAATAATAAATGATGGAATGATAAGGTACATGAACTATGCATGTGTTCCTTTCATACCAAAAATGATGATTGAGTTGTTAGTGGATGATAATATTTTTTAAATATCTATTCATCCTAGAAATACCATGACATATAGATATTTTAAATAATACTTCTTGAGGAATGGAATAAAGAATGATATCTCCATGTTTGTGTATGATTTATTTGTATGTAAACTACTTATTCATAAAAGAGAACTGACTATAGGGTTATTGCGTTCATTACACATAATAGAATGGGAAAGGGTGAAAATCAGTAGGGATCATGTAATTGGACTCTGAAAAACATATAGTGGTAATAATGTTTTATGGCTTGTAGTCAATCACCTTACTAAGTTAGCATACTTCATCTCTATCTGAGATGAAATAACTCTGTATCAGAATTCAATATGTACATTTAAGAATTTGTATCTATGATGGGTGTACCCCAATCCACTATATCTAATCAAGATCTAGGGTAAAATCAATGATCTAGTGAATTTATTAGCATGATCATGATAAACAATTGTGTTTCCACACTTTGTATCATTATCAAATAGATAGATAATATAAAATAAAAAATAAAATCCTATAAGATATATTGAGATCTTCTTTTTTGGATTTAAAATGTGTTTGGGATAAACACCATCCCATAGTTCAGTTTTGTTAAAAAAAATATAGTTTTCAATGATGGATTTTGGAGTCACCTTATGATGCCCTATTTGGAAATAAAAGTAGTTCTCCACTGTGTTGGAATGAAGTTAGAGAAAAAAACTCTATTAGAACCAGGGATTATTAATGAAATTGTATATAAGGTTATATCCATTCGACAATATATCATGGAAATAATAATTTTCTAGAAAAATTATGCTCATATTCCTTGATTTGATAAAGAATAAATAGTTAGGGATCATATATTTATAAGAATTTATCTATAGAAAAATGATGTGAGATTAGAAAAGATAGGGATACTATGACCCTGTTATATTTGTCCCTTTTAAATTCCAGATCATACTAGGATTTTATCCTACCTCTTGGCTCTTCCAAAAAATGTCTCTCATGTCTATTATGTGTTCCACATATATATCATGAGTATGTATATAAAAGACTTCTCATTTTAGGTGTTAGAATGTGAGACCCTATGGTTTTTATATCTTTATTTGGAATGAATTAAATTTCATTGATGGATTGAATTTTACATAACATCATTATCTACTTTCACTACAAAAAAAATTATCTTAATATAGGTTACATACTATAAGGATTAATAAGAAAATTATGATATATAATCAATATTGTTATTCAGCAGTTACCATTATAACCTAGTTGTTAAAAATATTAAAATTAATATTAATAAATTCTTTTTAAATATATTGTTTATATATAAATAAAATATATTAATTTTATGATATTTATTTTTTTTGTAGCTTCATATTTTTGTTTTGAAAATTCAATTTTCCCAAAGAATCATTTTTAGCTGTTTTTGTGTAAAATAATAAGATTAAATTTTTTTAATTTTAGAAAATGATTTTGATAATATAATATGAATGTTTGAATTATGAATTGTAAAATTATATTAGAGTGATATTTTTGTATATTTCTAAACAGATTCATTTTTTGATGAATATGGAATAATACAGAATGTTAATTGATAAAAAAATTCATTTAATTTTATTATATAGAAAAAAATAATTTTTATTTTATAAATGTATATTTATTTAAATTTTATATAAATTAATACAATTTTGATACATTTAATTGTTTTCATATTAATATTAAATATATAAGACATCGTAATCATTTTATATTTTCATTTTAAAACCCCACTTTATCTTCATGTATGTGAAGTTAATTATAAATTAATTTCCACCACTCATGATGACTAGATTTGGAAAATTAGATTCCATAATTTTTTATCCAAAAATTTTATAAATCTTAATAATATGAACTTATTTTTTTACAAAATATTAGTACTGAAAATATTAGAAATTACCAACGAAAATTAATGGAAAACGAGTTTACTAATGAACAAAAAAACAAGTTTGAGTGGAAATTTACATAAATACTTGTCCAAAAACATTTTTATATAATTATATATACTATATAACTAATATTATATATTTTTATTCAGTATTTGATCCACATTACATATTTATTACCAGTATATAATTCACTCTTTCAAAAAAAATACAGGTGTTCCACCTACCTCCCTTATAAAAGACCACCCACATTTCTCTTCTCTTCATAGAGTATAAACATATTCTTCAGTAAAAAAATATGTTAATAACTTCTCCACTTCCATAATCTCATCCTAGAGGAATTAATTTGGGAAAAATTATAAACTCTAAAGCCAAATGGTGAATACCGAAAAAGAGATAAATGATGAAGTGGTAATATTCATCAATGAACCTTTTTGTTTTATTTCATAATAAAACACATTAATTTTTTATATAAATATTTTATAATACCCAAATCATATTGAATATACTATAATTTGGTTATGTTAATGATATGGACAATAACCAAAAACACATTTTTCAAATGGGTTGCGAAATCACCATTCTTGTGTACGGAGGACTACCTCCTCACAATATGTTGGAAATATTTTATCCATTACCACTTATAATGTATGATAAAATTGATTGAAATAATATTTATATATGATATTTAGGATATTCAAAATATTTTTATGCCTTTATTCTTATTATATCAAAAATACCTTCATGATTTCTATTTTTATAGGTTCATGATTATGTGATTTGTGTGTACGGTGGACTACCACCTCGTGATGTAATGTGATTCATTCACACATTACAATGAATGAATTAAGCATGTGTTTAATAAAAAATGATGATTTATATAACATAAATTTGATTCTATATTCATAATATATCATCTAGGTTTTCTTTTATTCAAACTAACATAGAAATGAATAAAAACATTTTTCTGTCTGTACTGCCTACTGTCTATATGAACAATGCATTTCATTTCCTATAAGTAAATTTTAGGGATTAACATAAATAAAAATATAAATAATATATATGATATTTAAATCATGGTTTAAAAATAGAAATTTTTAAATCATTATCTATGTATTATAATAATGAATAACATGTCAAAACATATACGAAAAACAATGCAGTTATTACACAAAAGATAACAGTAACATGGATTTGATAATAAATGGGTAATATAATTCCATAATAAAATAATATATGGTTTTATATATGTGAATATGGCTATATGATAAATGTATAATTAATATATATATATATATATTACACAGGAGGTTTGAATGAGTTTGATGGAAGTCAAGACATGTGGAATTGTAATTTTTTTTTGGGTTTTCCTTTGTTGAGATGAACATAATATGCACATTTATTTCTTCTGGAGATTTATATATATTCCATTTGACATATAATATCACGAAATTTATTCCACATAATGTTTTTTGTTGTATTTTATTTTATTTCATTGTGTGGATTATGATAAAATGTTACCTAAGTGGTAAAGATCATATATTCCAATCTCATAATTTACCAATAAGGTTTATGATTAAGTCTCCATTGGTGAAATAATTTTTTATACATCTAAATAATTATAATTATTTTAATATACATATTTGTTCCTGATATCATAATGTAATGGTTTTATTTTTCTTGTCTTAACATATTATGAGCATTAAGAAAAGGTTTTTAGGAAAATTCGACTTTATTTCTCCATATGGTCAGAACTATTTCTTCCCTAAAAACCATGTTTTCTAAAAATATTACTCAAAAGTATTCTATTACCATCTTATGATTATTAAATAAAAATTTTGCAATTTTTTTATTATTTAAAAAAATATATAAATGAATCTTTATTTTATTTTCTAAAATAGTCCTCATTTGTATAATACCACAATTTTTAAAGGATCCATTGTTTTTTTATACCGAATAGTTGAAATATTCTAACATCAATACTAATCATTAAATTTAATATTCTATTATATTGTATTGCTATATTTTAAAATTAAATGTCTTAAAAAATTACATCATAAAAATCATAGATCAATGGGACAAGAATATTTTCCCAAATATATACTATAAATGACCATTCAAATATTATTTTCCATCTAATATGAAATAAATAAGTGTTACCTATTCCATATTGGGGATGCGATATAAGAATAATAGTTATAATTTTACTCTAAATGGTTTATTTTTTAATTCCATGAAATTTATGATACATGTATCTCTTTTATAGATTATACGAGGATAAAATGATTATGAAACCCGCTTATTTTCAATGGTTATACTATGAAGAAATGGTTACAAAACACTATATTAAATGAATTTTTTGATACTATTATGTATTTATGATTCATATTTTATTTCAGGGGTTATGGTATATGAATTTTTATGATTTAGTAAAAAAATTATGTATGAATTCATTATATGATAGGTGGGACTAAAAGATACATCAAATGAATAGGGTAACGAATTAAATATTATGTGATAGAATGGACTAAATGGGGATTGAAAATCATTCTATAATATATGGATAGAATGAGAGGTGAACCCAGTATGATAACACATATCTAGAATTGGGAATGATCCCAATTTATTAATGGACATTAAATATAATGATGGTCTTGGTAGTGATCCTTTATTAATGTGGATATAATTTTTCATGATTATTTATAGGACATAACTTCCGTTTTATATCTCATGTGTCATCTCATTTGATTAAATTTATACTCATGTCTTATAAAATTCAATTCATGGTTACATGAATCATGATTATGTTATTCTATCTGTAGGTTATAGTTTTGTAATGTTATGTACATGTTATAAAACACTTATATTTAAGTCATAATAATAGATCTCCCATGTTCTCCTTTACATATAATATGAGGTCACCCTTTCTCATGTTTCCTTGCAACTTGTTATGTGGATATGTATTATGTTTGAAATTTCTATGATGGGGTCTAGTTATTTAAATCATAGTTTGAGGTGACCTAGTTCACTTATGTACCAATGTTTATGTTAATAACTTTTCTACTTAAATACACTATAATTGTTCTCAAGTGTTTATTTATGTAATGAAATGAATATTCAGTAAAATATGATTTAATTTCTATGAAGGAAACTTATTTATTGTCAAATCATGTATGTAAAATAGGACACAAAAATGTCTATATATCTAAAAAATTTCACCACCAATGATCATACCATGATATATGTCCGCACCTGTGACAATCCACCATTGGGAGAGGCCCACCAAATCTACCAACATTCACATCCTAGCCATATTTATAAGAGTATAATTCACTACTACTAGTGATATACAGTTCTCCCCATGACTATCACGAACCCCCAAGTACATATCCTAAAATAATTCTGCAATGTTCCACTCAATAGTAGCCTACTTTACTACATGTATATGAGTACTCTTACTAAGTTCATTGGAAACAAAATTCCCCTTTCTTGAAATATATGAAGCCTCAGTGATAAAATACTATATATATTGAACCGACTATTGATTCAAATGATTCAATTCATACTGCATAAATATTTATGTGAGAATATTGTGGTTCATGTACACGTAAAAATGACATCCCAGTAAGTAATTTCTCCAGCAATGCAAGGCATTAACTACAAGTGACAACTAGAGATTATGGGTCAGTTAATTCTACTCATTCAGCCACAACTAATGAAACATGTATTCCATTGTTCAGTCTGTCTTCAACAAAACATATCCAATTATGATGCATATTTCATCACAATATAACATAGTGATTTTTACATGCTCTATAATAATTAGTACCGACATATAACTTAGAGACCATTTCTACTCCTAAATAGAAGTATAATAGGTATCCAACCACATAAAATTCACAGCATTCTTAGTAAACCTATAATAGGATCCTCTAAGAGTGAGAATGATTATATAAAAAATTTCTAATTAAAATAATCCACAAGAAACTCTGTATGACCAAGATGTTATTGGGATACTCTCTAGTAACTATATATCTCACCTTCTCAACACCAGATAATGCTCCAATATTTGAGATAATATGACCTCGAAGTGAATATGATTCATCTAGAAGTGGTAATCTAATATTTTATCATATAACTAATGGTTCATTAGTGTATCTTATATTATATAAAGATAAATGTTATTTTATGCCAATTATGAAAATAAAACTAGATATAATCCCAAAATACCACCACAAATGAATCCATATGTGTATGTAAAAATTAGTTCATCTGGGCCATTAAAATAGTTGGAACATTCATAAAAGCAAACAACATCGCAAGATACTCATATTGAGTATAAAATCTATGAAAGGATGTGTGAGGTATATCTATAGTTCGAACATACACATGTTGGTAACCTAATCTCATATCAATCGTTAAGAAAACATTAAATCTACAATGTTTATTGAAGATATAATCATTTGAGGAAAATGATACATATTATAAATATACAATTAGTTCAATTTCTTATAATCCACACATATCATAAAGATTACATTTTCCATCATGGGGAAAAGTACTGGAGAACCCCATGGATATGTGCTAGGCCACATAAAATATTTCTCTTCCACATCCTCTAGCTACCTCTTGACCTCCAACAACTTAGTAATTTATATCCAATTAAGAGGAGGGAATACATGTGCATGCCTTGGAATTATTTCCATAGGAAACACTACTTATCACTCTAGAGGTGATTCAGAATGTCATCTAAGAAAACATCCGTAAATGATTAACCACTGAAAGAAAGTATCTCTGACTTGAAACCTAAATATCAATATATAAACTATACATAATTGATATCATTCCTCTCATCCCAATATTCACTACTGTAACTCATATTTTCTGGACTTCTAATTCATCCTTGGGGACAAAAACTCTTACCTTTTTTGACGTGAGGTTTTCCCTATGGTGATATCAATCGACATGGGTAGATAAGAAACAAGCTAGTCAATCCCATGTATGGATTCAATCCATTCCATCTCAATGAAAATAATATCCCATGATTAGTGATACCCACCTATATTAAGGGGGATCTCTACAATATTATAAACACTCATATCTGATTCACACTGGGGTTTCGAATTTCATAATTCTATCTTAAAACTAATCAACAAGTATAAGGATATATAAAATAGTAATGTATATGCATCATCAAGAAGAAACTGTATCAAAATGTTTTGATACCATTATAGGGGGGAATAAGATTTTACATCTAACTATTTATTGCCCAATGATAGTATTCTCTAGAGAAGGATATATTGAATATATCTAGCCTGAATCATGGACCTAATAAATATATTGAAAACACTATGTTTGACCCTCAGCTGTGACGGTGTTGTTTTAATCTAGATCCCCTATCCACAACCAACTCCTCTGACTAAATGAAAAATAGTACTCTAGACCCATGTAAGAGGAAGAGTTATTATAATTTCACCTGAACCATGAGTTGGTGTTGACCCCTCCCAGTAACAACTAGGGGATATATCCTATAGATAATCTATATAAAAACCATCATCTCACAAACTTAGATCATGGTAGGGTCCCTATAAAAATGGAATATCATGTTTTATCACCTTAGACTCTAATGATAGAAGGAAAAACTATCAGTAATCACACAAATTGTAGTTATCACCTTACATGAAGCCTCAAAACACTTCTTCATTACAACTATTGTTGGAACACTTGGTCATGAAGTTCTACTACTCTACTCTAGTCAAGTAGCATCCCTCAAATTAATTTTTAATAATCAATTCCTCGTACAGTATCTAAAATATAAATGGTAACTAAAACACATTGATCTATGATTGAAGGTCATTCTTGTGACCTTCCAAGAAGTTTCTCACCCTCGAATGCTCATTAGAAAGGGAATATACTAAAAATCACTGAAACTCTATAAAAATAATTATACTTCAAAATGGTCATATCAACAAACTCAACACGAATAAACTCACTCTCCCAATCATCCTATAAGTCTTATGAATGAAGTAGTAAAAACATGGATAGAAAGTCCCCCCAAACAATGTATAAAATCTCATTTTTCTAGATGAAGACACCAAAGAAAAAAAAATATTCTCCATGAATCATATATGTTGTGAGATTCGGTGTCATCTTAGTAAGTGTCTCCAGATTCAAAAAAATTTATAATTTTGTCTCCATCTATAGTTCAACATCTTGTGGAACACCATCCCTCAAAAATATGGTTAAATCCTACTACTAAAACAAATGTTCATGTTATACCATTAATTTGATAGGATATGAGTCTCCTTGGAGAGTTTACCTAAAGAATACAAAACCCTAACGAAATTGGAAGTTAACAGAAATATCTAGTATAATAGGTGGGATATAAGATGGACTAATCAAGTTTATTATGGTGACCTAGGTCCCACCACCTTTGGAGCATCAACATTTCCACTTTTTCAATGCATGACTAGATGCCTTTTTGGTGGAATATCTCTATAAATTCCAAGAACACAACATAGAAATTATTCAGTATCAATTTGATCATATATATAAATATATAACAAAAAGATGGATTCCAATAAAAAACAACATGCCTATACCAACTCCTAAATCCAAGAGTATGTTATAATAATTATTTTATTGGTCACCAAAGACACTATATTCTACGCACTGTATAGTTAGATCTAGTTCAAGCAATCTCCTTTGTAGCACATGTCTCAAAATTTGGACATTCTAATAATTCATACAATTCAATTTTTGAGAAACCAATCAATCAGATAATTTCAATTTCATTTAAATTACTTTTTATATATTTTCATTAAAATGTAAAACTAAATATATCACCTGATCCAATGAATACGGTCTAATACTTATTTTAAACTAATGTATAGAATACATTTAATCCAAGCCATAATAAGTTTTTTTATTCAAACAATGGTCCATGACTTAATGTTTGATAAATAACTATTTATGGTGTTTTCAGTATCCCTTGAAGAAAAAACAGTTTACGTTATAGAAAACAGTCTAAATACTAATCATTTCTCTTAACCTACTACATGAATTTTTTTTTGATAATAATTCTATAAAAAACCACACATAATAATTTTCATTCACTAAAAAAATTAATACTATATGGTATGGTATAAGCATTTGTTGTCAATCCCGATGGTTCTGAGATGGATGAATGATCAATTTTTGCATTATATATTGTACCAAGAATAAAAAAAATTCTTTAATAATAGAAATAATAATACAAAATGGGATTATCATCAACCAATATTGAAATCAAAACAACTATAATAGAAAAAATATAGATCAATAGTTCTTTATTCCATCAAATTTTTATTTTCCCTCAATGTCGGTTAGCTACTACAAGGAAAATATCATTTCCATATTTGAAATGATCGTAGATATAATTTATATTAAAAAAATAGTAAGAAATGATAAGGATATTATTTGATACCACTATGTATAATCCTGACCTAGGAACCACTAAACAGCTCCCCGAGCTAGTGGGTAATATGGCCTCAAAAATGCCTCCTCGTATTCCATAGGCTGTGACTAGACATAAGGGTATAATGTTGCACTATTTATAGACTATACCACCATGTTCATAGAAAAAAATAGTATCACCAGAAAATAAATATTTAGAATCATATCAATTAATAAATGGTAGTTAGAAAATCAGCCACCATAATATGACGGTAAAAGTAACACACCCATAAGATATGTCATATACATTTTGAGTATGTCTTATATCTATAAAATAGATGTCAATACACCACAATAGACATCAACACAATACCTGAATCAAATGAAAAAATGAACAAAATATTACTATCCCTAGATAGAATCATAATCCACTTCTTGATCTTATTCATACTTGCTCCAAAACACAACTTATCATGAACCATAACATCTGTATTTTCTCACTCCCACCTTGATTACATTAAGTCTTTGTGGGAACCCACCAATGACCAAAAAATAGTGTCAGATAACACTCAGTAGGAACCCACACATATATTCTATAACAGGTATAGTCTATTTAATATAAGATGATATAAATTTTAATATATAATAGTAATATAAATGAATTTTTGCATTTGATACTATCTGTCCAACAAGGCTCACTATGATCCAGCAAAAATAAAAATAGGGACACTATAAACCATGAGAATGTAGGTGTTATGTTTACCATTATAGAAGCTCTAGTAATACATTCTCCATATGGTTATCTTCAATGAATTATATACACCCAGTATGACCATTCTGAGTATTTCAGTTCCAAACCCCACATACTAGATCGAGGGAATAATGAAAAAGCCATACTCAATGGCCTATTACATGAAATCAACTATCAGATCCATGTCAAGATCCAAAGAGTAGTGTCATCTAAGGAATCCCATGTAATCTGAATCCATAGAGTTAAAATATCCATGGAATCTTATATAATCCTCAATCCCTGGAGTAAAAATGCTTATGGAAATCAATGCACTTCAAAATCAATTAATTAAAATTTATATAGAATTCAAAGTCATTAATTAACATTATTAATGCCATATACCATTAAAATCCCATGGGTTCACCTGAATCATTCAAAATTTCAAATTTTAAAAACAAAATAAATCAAATCCTTTATTTGCATAAAAATGAATATTTAAAAAAAGGTGCTCACAACATTCAACCATTCATTTGATAGTTTTAAAACATGTAAAAGTCTAACAATGTGGTGTAAATCATTTAATGTTATGTCATTTATTTTAGTAAGGATTCCAATATACTATAAATCTTACACACATATCCAATGGAATGGAAAATCATGGGGATGATAAACAAACACACCTTGTGTGTGGTCCTGGAAGATTTTGAGAATCTCCCACCATCACATGGTACTAAATGGGAAACCTAAACTGGTTCCAACATTTTAAGGAGGAATTAAATTATTTTTAAGGGAAACTAGATAATTTATGGTTTGTGGGACAAAATATTATAGAAATAAAACATGATACATTAGAAAAAAATTATATACACCACCTATATTTTGACTATGGTAGAACACTCATATAGTGTCAGGATCTAAATCAGTTTGGATCTGGTAAAAAAATATTAATGGATGAATACACTGAAATATGAAAAAATATTTTTCACTAAAAATAACAATATAGATGATAATGGATGAAAAAGGTGAAAAATAAAAATAGTACTCATCAACACATCCAAATAGAAGAATCAGAGTCTAAATTATGAAACAGAACCAAATCCTATGTTTAGGCTTAAAGCGATACTCATGCGTGAGTGGGAGGGGAGGGGTGAGCCTTGGTCTAAATTGAGACCTCATTACTATTATTTTAAAATATTATCCTGGAATTTAAATATCCTATATACGTAGTAAATTTCATATAAATATTTGGCTTTCCATTCATTGGAATGTGTAATACATATCATGAGTTGTTCTACCTAGACCAATAAACAACATGTTTTTCATACATGTGTTTATTTTAAATACAAGTTTCATATTTTTTCAAAATCCAACTTTCATCCCCGTTGTTTATTCCTTATAATAAAACCTAATTGGCTTGTGGGTTTTAATATAGGGTCAATGAACAAGCAAATAAAATAAAATTGGTTGAAATGGAAATAAAAGGGTATGCACATCATTCAAAAAACTATGATCACATAGACTCTAAAGAATATACATAGTATAGGGTAATATTATAATGCTTTCATTAAGAATATTGTTTATATTTTCTTTATCAAATACATTTGTGGCATGGTCCTATAATGTAAACACAGATACAACACAAATTCAGTAAGTAGTGACACCTCTAAATGATGAGGATTGGGTATCCACTCAATCATCAATAGGGTAAAATGTGTGGTCCTCAGAGTAAACAACTAGTTCTACACTATGGGAGGATATTATACTGTCGAATAATATTATATATATCAATTATTTTATAATATTTTATAATATTTTAATTATTTGAGGTTATATCTAAAGAAACTATTTTTTAAATTCTGATTTTACATATGAATAATTTTTCAATTTATGTGTTGTGTTACAATGGATTTATAAAATAAATACTACAATTTAAATTTCATAATATGATGAAATATTTCTGTATATTTCAACATTAAGTGATGGATTTAGTAATAATAAATGGTATCAATACTCATGCATATCGTAGATATATCACTATTCAAGAATCCAATAGGATTGGTGTTGGATCTGAGATGCTGATTACGATATTTAGGTAGTAGAACTACGTTATGATTAACAAGATGTTTATATTTAAATCAATGTTGATCCATAAAATATAACACCTATATTTTATCTTTTCAATCAATAAAATCCTCCATATTATAATTTAAATACTTATCCACTTTTATCTAAAAAATGTATTATGTTCCTTGAAAAGAATTTTTTTTGACATGAAATGCATTGAATGGGAAATTATTTTACTTTTAATGAGTTATTTTAATAGAAATATTGATCCATAGAGGTCATTTATCGAGATAATATGTATGATGAAGCTATAAAACATATATAATTGAGATATATTAAAGAAACATTATTTCAAAAATTGTTATATCTAGAAAAAATGAACATAAATGAATTGAAAATTACTCCAATTAAATAAATAATAATAATTGTTTGTTATAGTGTGTGAGGAAAACTTCAGAAGTATTTATATATATTCTATGGATTTAAAATAAAATATTTCATGAATGATTAACCATTTCATTGAATGTTTTTATTCATGCCCCTGATGAGTATTTGTTTTTAAATGTTTTTCACAGTATGATAAAATATATTTATTTGAAATCAAAGTAGACAAATAAATTTTTAGATTCTATATTATCATGTGAATCAATGAGGATTATAATGTAGATGAGATACAATAAAAAAGATATCATATCAATTAAAAAGTTAATAAATCAATTTTTATCTTATGAACATTGGTAAATAATCCTGTAAAATTACTAAAATAAATAACATTTGTTTAAAACTGTGGATATAAGATTCATGTTGTCAATGAATAAAATAAATATAAATAATCCACTAAAATCTTCTGCTTCTACATTTGGGAAAGGGGGGATTATTCAAACACATGTTTGATGCATCAATGGATCCTACTAGAGAAAATAAAAAGGTGATAAAAAATATTTCGTGGTCTTTATTGATGAGGTTCATATTCCTATAAACACAGTGGAAGTTACTCTAATAAAAAAATAGTTGTATTTTTCATAATTTTATAATCGATTATCATACCCAAAGATATCTTACACGATATCATAGAAATTGAAATACTCCGCTAGAACCATAAATAAGGGACTTACCAATTAATACTCCATGGGTAAATTTTACAATAATAAATAGATGTCATTTTGTTCCTACTATGAGACATCAACATTCCATATTTAGAGAAATGATTTTTATACCTATGGTTGTCATTGGTAAATCCATTGTTATGGGTTGTAATTTAAAATCTAAAACAATTTTTTTTACATGAATAAAGAAATTATTATTCGTGAGGAAGATGATGAATTCCAAATATTTATGGGGGTGAATTAATTATCTTTGTTATTTCTACATACACCTAGAATATCTCTCTCTAATTTATAATCTAATAGAATAATAATATACTTATTTTCTACATGGGAATGTTAATATTCAAATTTAACATATTGATATTATACAAAAATAAATTGATTTATTTCCAAGTGAGTCATCTAGAATAAACCAAAGTGTGAATTTTATTTTCCGATGATTTAATGGTGGAGGAAAATCCAATATCAAAGAATCCTTATATAACAAACATAATGGAATTAGTCAATTGAAAAAATTATAGGATTTTTTTACAATAATTTGTATACACTTTTTTCCCCTTAGGGATCCCTAGTTCAATTCATTCATATTAATGATAGATATATAATGCATTGAATTTAATAAATAAAAATAAATAATATTACTATAATGAATAAATATAAACTTTCATGAATTAATGACATGTTTGGACAACTTAAAGAGTTTGAATATTATTCTAGGATTGAACTCCGTTGTATGAATATGAAATTTCAACTAAGGAATAAAGATATTCCATAAAAAAATTCATATATTGAATGTAAAATGTGATTCTACAATAATTCTATTTAGATGGACTAACAAACCCTCTATTTTTATTCTTCTAATAAATTTGGTGTTTAATTAATAGCGTGGAATTTTTTTGAATATTTATGATATCATAATTCACTCTAAATTATATAAAGACAGTGATATTGAATTGGGAATATTTCATGAAACTCATATAAAGATAGATTTATATAATGAAAATTAATTATTATAGATGAATCATTTAGTAGTTATATTGTATCTAAGGATGTCATATGAATTTAATTTTTTATGAAATAGGAATTTTAAGAATTTACTATATCAACAATTATATTTCTATGATGTGGATTCCTTGGTTTTCTAAGTTACTATCAGAAATTTGGTTCAAATTCTCTTGATTTTCAAATACATTAGAAAACACTATTATAAATTTATTGAAGAGAATATGGAATAAATATTTATAATATTTGTTTGAATTATTAAACATGATATTTTTCAATTCTTTGGAATTGAATCTATCCTTAGGAAATCATTTATTTGTAATATATATTGATTTATCAAAGAAAAAATGTTTTTCTATACATATATAGAATGATAATTTTTTTTTCATTACATTAAGGAATTTAAATACTCATTATCATAACTATCCAACCGTTTAAATTGATTATAAATTAGTGATATTTTCATTGAATATATAGGGAAATTATCAATATAGTGAATGATATCAGATACCTCTTTATCCTAATATATTGGAATAAATATTTTCATAGAAAACACATAACATGTGGAAAATGGTATGTGATATGAGACTAAAATGTTATGATTTCTCATTAAAATACACTCCATGGATGGAAAATGATTTAGAAATTACAATAATAATTAAAGATCATAGAGTCTTGAACAAAAAAGATTGGTAGGAATTATATATTATATGATTTTGTAATGATGGATTTGGGAATTATTAGAGAAGTTAAAAAATACCTCATTTTTTAAAATATTACTAAATAATATTTATTATATAAGATAAATAGTAATTATCTCAGTTATGGGAATTTTAAAAGGAATATTAAAGATGTGAATGATGAGAAATTCACTGAAATCATTTATGAATATTGTTTTCTAAAATTTGGAATGATTTTATTTGTTTCATATATTCCTTAGATTAAAAGGGTCTTATTAGATGAATCTCATATAAAAAATTTATTTATACACACGTAGAAGAATGATGTATAGGGATATAAAAAACTAAGGGGGTAAAAAAAACATAATGTTTTCTGATTATGTATATGATGGTTCATATTCTAAATGTTAAAGGTCGATAGAAAACACCCTATAGAAATATTTCTATGTATATCTATTCCTATGTCGAATTTGGATGATATCACTATGTTCTGAATATCAAGATTACAAAATACTCCAACAAAGAATGAGAACCTTATAATACTCTATAATAGTAATGTTGTAAGAGTGTATGTTGAACATATAAATATTATATCTAACCATGACCAATTATTTATATTGAGACTCTAGAAAATACTTCACATGGATCTTGATACCAAACATCATTTTAGAATCATTAATTATCTTCAAACTGATGGGAATTATGAAATGAATAGTCTAATATTAGAAAAATATTGAGTTCATGGTCCCATGTTATTTAATTCATGTGGTATAACTATTAACAATTTAGGGTGAGTTTCCATATAATAATATCTTGCCTTAAAGTATTAAAATGTTGTTTTATGAAAAATTATATTGAAATAGTTGTCATATTGAAACACATTGTGATGAAATTGGTAAAAGTAATATTGTGGGATGAGAACATATTGAGAAGAAAATGATAATGTTAAATACAATTACAACATCTATTATTTAATCCTATTGTATGAAAATTATACATAATGATAACTGATAGAACTATTTTTAATTTCTAGTGGTAGTTAACATTTTTTTGAAATTATCTCTATCAAATGATGTTTTACGGTTCAGTAAAAAACGAAAAATGAGTCCCATGTACATTATACATTATGATATTTTTTAAAACATTAGAGATATGAAATACAATTTAAAAATACCACAAATCCTATATAATATTTTTGATGTGTTTCATATGACATTGTTAAGTATTAATATTGTACACCCAATATATTCACTCACCATGAAGAAATTTTTTTTAACATAATCTCTCATTCTATGAAAAGTCTATCCAAACTATTGACATTAGAGAACAACTATTGTGTAATTAGATGAATCAACTAGAAATGGTGACATAGAAAAATAATAAAATAGAGGATCTAATATGGGATACTAATGAGGTTATGAAAAAACTCCTCTTTTTATAGAAGGTAATATTAATGAATATCATGAGTGTGTATTTTTTAATAGAGGGAATAATGTAAAACCTATTCATAAATTATATTATATTAATATTCTATTTTCATGAAACAATAATAAAATGATCTTTTAAATACTTAATGGAAGAAATATTATAATTTAAAAGGATGAATATAATCATAGAACAAACTATGTTAAAATCAGTTGGAAGGAAATTAAGAAATTTTCCCATTAAAAGAAGATGTTAAGAATAATAGTCACTCTGTTATTTATTTAGTACACATTTTTTTATAATAATTTTTTGAAATAATTATTATTATAGAAATGTTTATTAATAATTTAATAAAAATGTGTATATTATTATTTAGATGTAAGAAGTTATATTTTTCATAAAACTATTATTATGTCAATAAGATTATTTCATTTTAGATATTTGAATAAATTGATAATGGTTATTGATTTAAAAGATATATAATGATTTTTTATCTAACTACATGCATTTAAATTTTTATAATAATCAATTATTTTCAATGAGATAATTCAATACCATATAATCCTTGAAAAATTCATTTTCATGAAAAACTATATTCCATTAGATACAGTTTCATTATTTTTAAATTAATATTTTCTATATATAAGAATATAATATTAAAAAAATCGATATTTTGAGTAAAAAATTATTAAATTATTCAATTAATTGAAAAAAATTTCTGGTCATAACGAATATTAATAATAGTAAAATTTGATACAATGGTTATGAAAAAACTGATGACTTGTGGTTAACAATGAGATAATTTTTGGTCTACAACATTAACATGAAAATATTTTTTGTAAGGGGATATTTGAAGCCTTATAACCTAATTCTTGTTATCAAATTATTATGGGACATTATTTGTGACACCCCAATCATTTATCATAACAATATGTATGATATCATATTCATTACGCAACAATAAGGTTAAACAAAGAATGACATATTATTAAATAATATAATTTAAATTTGATAATTTTATCCATGTATTGAAATTGATAGGTATTCATGATATTAAGTAATTTATTAGATGTATATAATTTATTGATAAAAATAAATTTATTTATAATTTATCAATAATTATTCACTTGATTTTTTGGGAATTTATTTCGTTCATTGACATAACGATTTTATAAAAATTTGATTTTTACTACATACCATTGGAAAATAATATGATTTATTTTGTTCAAAATATTGAAAATTTAAATTATAAAATTAGTTTTATTTTTTAATTCATAAAATATCTATTAACTTTGGGTGATATTTTTATATATTTTTTATAAACCCATACTTTTCCTATGATTAGTGTAAAATTACTATTTTTATAAAATTTTATTCAATTAATAATAAAAAAAATAAATTTAAATGTATAAATAGGATATTAATTTGATTTAATCTTAAAAAAATTATTATTTACATTTACTGATTTAAATTAATTGTACATTAAGAAACATAATATTATATATTACTATAAATTTATTATTATTCTTTAATATACATTTTTTTATAATGATTTTAAAGTGAATAATGTTTCTCCAATTCAGTTATATAAAAGAACTCCTATTATAAATGAAATAAAAAGATATGGATTATATATGAATAAATGTAAATTTAAATTCATCTAAATTTATTTATTTATCATATATTAATTAAAATATTATATTCTTTATAAGAAAATTTAATTTCATAAAAAATCATTTTTCTACAACATGGTAGGTTTAATTTAAAATTAAATTATTCCACTTGTATAAATATAATATTAGACTAATTAATCAATATACGAAATAAGAATAATTTTCTTTTCCATTATGGACATCCTAAAATTTTACCATATGAAATGATGAAATCATTAAAAATTATTTATCGCAATTATTGTTAAAAAAGGTTTACCTAGGGGATAAAATAAAACAATAAGATATAAAAATTCCATAAAACATGTACTGTTCTTATTTTATGGACATATATCGAACAACACGCCTATAATGATCATGTATTTTCCATTTTTGAGACTTTTTGTATGTAAGAAATGGGGTTGTAATATTTTTTTCATATAATCCAAATGTGACCTCTCCACCACTTAAAAACGGCCAGAAACTATCCCCTTAATTCATGAATTAGATATCACTATGGATCAGACAATACCAACCAAAATATATTAATTATTTTCATAAAAACATCCTATATGTAATTTTATATTTAAAATCCAACAGAATAATACTTTTGGTGAAAACCTGACGAAGTTTTCTGGTGAAGAGATATTGTTAACAACTGAGTGTTTAGATTTATTTGTTATTCGTCCTCTTTAAAATATTATTAAAGTATGATGATATAATAATATTTGTTTATATATTTTAATTAGATGTTTTTATTTTTGGGAAATCAATTAAATCCCTCAGCACGTCCCTCCAATGGGAAATAAAATCATTGATCATGTATATGAAGGACAATCGCCAAACAAACATAAATAATTTTTTTTCCATCGCCAATTATACTATTTTAATATAATTATTTATTTATTTTTTTGTGTTATATGTATGATATATTATGTGTTTGGTAATATAATATCACATATAGTTTCAAAAGATACATTTCGTAGGAAAAACGATAACATCACTCATGTAACTGACTACTGTAGCCTCACGAAGTGATGTGATTCATTTTCCACATACGCATTACATGGAATGTAATAAATACTTATTTTATATTTAATATTTTAATAAATTATATATTAATCATTAATAAAAAATAAATCACATAATTTCTAACCTTACAATATATTGAATAAATTACAACATCGTTCATGCAAACGGTGGACTACCACTTCTTGAAGAGATGTAATTAATATTAATTACCTAATCACATAGATGATATATGAAAATATATTCAGTGAAATAATATGATCATTATTATATAATTATAATTATCAAAAATAAAAATTAGGCCTACCTTATTTGCATCATTATCATTGAAATAAGGGAATGTTATTTGTGACTGTGTATGGCCTATAATTGCCGTGATTGTAATATAGTTCATTTTTCATATTCATCCATTATTTTTTAAAATTTATAAAATATTTTATAAAAATATAATTACATCATGATTATTATTTTTGATATTATGGAACATTTACCCCTTTTACAAAATTCAAAACATTGATGTCATTTTATTATTATTAACCAACCGTCCTCAAAACACCTGACATGGACATAACAGAGTCAGTAATTAATCATTTCATTAAAATAAAAATAGTAAATTTGTTAAGTAAAAGATATTAATGATTTATTATGTTATTATTAATACATATAATTGATATATATATTTATTATATATAACATAGGATGCCTACGCAACAAATCCTGGAGTTGATGTACATGATTTCATCTCAAAACATCCTTATTTGAGATAGATGTTATTTTGTATATATAATATTTTTTATATGTTTTATATACCTACCCCGTAAATTTTATTTCATGAATATGAAATAAATCAAATTAATTTAATTTTCTATTTACTATATTTATTCAACATGGTTATAAATAATTTTTTACTCAATCGCTAAGGGTTTATGATTTAAAATCAATTTAATTATGATTATTTATACTTGAATTTTCATTATAGAAAAGTATTTATTCATTGTATAATAAAACCTATTCAATTAGTTAACTTATAATTATTTAAAAATATTTTAATAGTTCAATTTTCCTCTCTTAAGTAATTAAACAGACTAAAAATGATATTAAAGAAATCTCACATTATTTATCTTTTCATTAAAAAATATATTTACATTAAAATATATTTGTATGGTATATGTTTTTATTTTTTTTTTAAATTTAACTCTAACTTATTATAAAAATTTCTTCCCATGTTTTACTTTATATATGGTTTAATATATATATTCCCATCATTTTTGGAAAAAGACACTGTTATTATTATCTTATTAATTGGGAAAGGAATATATTTTCACTTATATGAAAGGTAAATAATTTATAAAAAACATTTTATTTGTAGAAATTTATATTGGTTTCCATAGTTATTTTCCTTGATATGTATTTACCAGATTAGTTTTGTAATTTTATTTTTTCAAATTTGATTTTCAATGTGGAAATGTTATTTTCATCCAGAGTATTTTTTTAATTTTTTATTATTTTAATAAACATGAACATATACAGAGCTATGTTATTGGTAATGTTCTTGTTTAAACCATTTTATGTTGGACAATTAAATATATCTAGAGTGTATGAGGTGTCTCATTGGTGTTCTATGGGTACATGATACGAATGAAAAGTAATATTGAGAATAAAATTCATGTCTCATGGTTGGACAAAAGTTAGTAGTAATTGTACTTGCTTAGAGGTGTGGAAGATGGTGAATAAAACCATTCTTGGGATTGGGGTATCAATGAATATATGTAAACATAAAATATTAATAATTTCCACCTGTTTTTTGAAAAATTTTGTGATCAATAGGATACTATGCAACCTATCCCCCTCTTGGGAAGAAGCCGATGCACGATTGGAATTTGGTTTAGATAAATGGACCACCAAACTACCTACTTTATTAATGTAGTGGAACATGAACATTTTTTCATCTACCTTATTGATGAACCCTTACCCCATTTTCTTCATCATTCATATCCCATCATGAGGAGGGAAAACCCAAACTCCCCTAAATACCCAATGATTTATCTCCTTCATTTATAAGATGTTTGGAGATCCATTAGATACACATCAAAGATCTATGTGGTTATAACACTACTCTTAATTCTATTTTCATGGTTTATGGAATTTGTACATGTTTTTCATCTTCTGAATCACAAATAACCACTTTTTTGAGTAGTTTCTAGTATAGGTATTTAAATTTTATTTTTTTTGTGAAACAAATGTTATGGTTGAATGTGAAGTTGTCTACAGAATGGATCTAGGTGGTCTACAGTAATATACCATGGTCTTGAATATTGTTTTAAATCTATGTGGTTCTATTGTTGGATACTTTTTATTGTGTTTTTGATTACCTTAGTGATAAGTTATAAATTTTTTGTTTAAATGATCAATTAAACCCGTCTTGATCCCTATAGGATGCATTTATTTTAACTAAATTGGGATAGAATCCAACCATTGGGGATTTCAATATTCACTCACATGGGTTTGGGTAAGGGAATGTGAAATTTAATGTTCTATGAGATAAAACCTATTAGATTTGTGTTTATGATGTTAACAGAGCTTTATAAAATAAAATTATTGGGATATGTGATGTATTAGTTACCATAAATTATGAAATTAAATTGATATTAATTTTATATTATTAATAACATCGAATAACTATGAATTTTAGTCATGAATTGTATATGGAAAATGATTTAAAGGGATAATGCATAAATATGAAATATTTGTTGAACAAACTATGATTTGTAAATGGTTTTCTAATGGGTTTTGTATTGGAATCGGTACATGTGGAAAAAGATTAAAATGAACTTTCATATCTCTTGGTGTTATATGTGGGGTATTGGAATTCAGAAACTATTCCTTTAGGTTTATTTATACTAAGGGTTTAAAACATACCCATTTAATTCATGGGTGAGGGAGTTTTAATAAGGCTCTATTCCCATAATGGTTGAATATTATAAGACTACCTAGACTAAGTATCTGAGGTATGTCTTATGTATTGTTTTCATACAATGTATTTCCTACATATAGAGGGAACATGAATACTTCCCTTATGCCTTTTATATGTTATCAGCAATAGATGATGCATATTTAATCAAAATTCCCAACCCATAGAATGAATTATGAATTTTTATAAAGTGATTCTTGTTAAATAATGGCACTTATATTATCTATTGTTAATCTCATTTTTCAATTACACTAAATACACTATATTTTTATATTGGATATTTTGTAGACACCATTACTGGTGGACTAATATATTTCACTCCCACCCTCCTCATTGCAGCATTGGGTACTGAGGATGACTTCATGGACGTAAGTCCAGACCTAGGAAATGGCCCTCTATAATATTGATTAATTGGGATTAGGGTGTGCGTGGATGGGGGGGGGGGGTTCAAAAATGGACATGTGACCATGTTTTTCATATTTCACATTATTCCATATTTTGTGTTTATTTTTACATGGAACTGTATGAAATGGCATAATATATTTATTGTAGGGTTTTGGTTTGTACCCATTTTTTCGTAATAGGAAAAAATTAATGATTTTTTTTAGTGTTTCCATTATGTCTAACTATTATCTGATGTAGATTAATCTAATAAATAGGGTATAGTCACTCCATGTATTGAATTTGACACTATCAAATAGTTAACCACCTTTTCATTTGTGGAGGCATTCCTTAGGTCATGATGTGACCCAGCTTGGGACCCTAGTTAGTGGCCACATGGTAAGATATTTTATAATGTTTTATCAGAGAAGATATTATTATATATTTTCATAGTATTTAGAAATTGAATATGTGAGATAAAGAGGTGTTGGGCCTTGGAAATGAGATCATGCATTAGAGTATCTAACCAATGTATGTGTAGACCCCAATGATAAAGGATGAGATTATTAATCTTGATTTTATCTATTACGGTTGAATGTTCTTTCACCAATGGCTGAAGCACATATTTTTTATTGTGACTACATTATGTTATTTTTGTATGGATGAAATGGTATGAGGTTGTGGATAAATGCATAATCTTAGGGAATAAGGGATATATGTATAATGTATCAGAGTAGGAACACATGGGAAAGACATGTGGGTGTTAGGGAAATATTGTATTTTATTTTCCTTAAAATATGGAAAAGTGGACTCTAATAAAGATTATAAAAATGTGTAATTGGAAATAACATCAAATAATGGGTAAGTATTATTTCATAATGAAGTGTTATAAATTTGTTGAATATTTTTTTGATGAGTTGTAAAGATTTAATGATTTATAAAATATAAGGATTTGTTTACTAAATTTCAAAATGGAAAAAATGATGTCAGGTAAAAATATTTTTGTTTATATAAATTTTGTTACCCATGTTTACTATGACACATGTTAGGGATAGATGAGGGTAGTAATAGATATGTTTATATATATTTTTGGATATTATATGTAGAATGGGTTGTTGTGGCTAGTATATACACTTCTTTTATGATTCTTTGGATGATTTATATTCTGTGTTTTAAATTTTTTTTTTAATTGAAGAATACATCCACCATGATTTCATGTTCCGGCTATGTGACATGAGGATATACCTTTTAACCCTACCGCATATTAGAGAAGGAATCCAAATTTGATCCTGTTTAATCGAGGGGAGGATAAAATCTGTGAGAAAATTTTTCATTTTATGTGGATGATGGAACGTGACCCAGGGTAGCATGTTCTGAGTATGTTTGAGATAACTAGAGTGTTTTAGCAGAAACACATTATGAAATTATTTGGAAATAATGGTCCCATGGACATTGAGATCTGGATATTGTCCATCCAAAAAATCTTTGACCACTAAGGGACTCTAAAAGATAATTGTGTCAAGTTTTCTGCTTACATATTTTGAGGACTGTTAATGAGCTCCTGGAATAACCTTGTTTAGACTGACCATGAAAAAGGTATATTTTGTAATTATTTAATTAAATGGTTTATAGACCATTTAAATATTATGACATTGAGATAGGATAAGGTTGTGGAATATATGGGGGACACCTAGAGCAGTTTCAGTGATAGATTATGTTGGATGCTTCAATAAATTGTAACACTTTGTTATAGTGATTGAAGTGGATGAGCAGGCTATGTAAAAATATTTTCAAAATTTATTATACATGATATCAAGACCCAAGTTAATATATTCTATTAAATAGGTTTGCCGAGCTGGTCTATTAGACCCTTACATCTGATGTGAACTTATAGGAGTCTTGTAGTGGTAGAAATCTTGTATAAATTGGGTAACACAATGGTGTAACTTTTTATGGAAAAAACATTCTCATTGATATTTTTCGCTACGTAAATGATAGTAATATTTCATAGGGAAGTATTTTATCCTCTCCTGGTGATGACCAAGAGTATTTTTCTTATTGTGGAAGGATATAAAAGATGATCAATGAGTGCCTTGAACAGTAGTTGAGTGTCAAGCATGTGATATGATGTGGAATGTATAGATTTTTTTAGTAAAACTCAATATATGGATAGTGATAGAGGATAAATAAATATGAAGAGTGATGGTAGGGGTTCAGTTACCGTATATAAGGCTTGTATATTGTGTTCTACTGGATGACCCAGTTGGGATGACAGACATGGTACTCCTAGATGAGGGTGTACTTATCAGTAGGGTAAAATAGCATAAATGACTCATTTTGGTTCCCAATATAGAGGGACATGTAAGATTCATGAATTTTAGCTTACACATAGAGGTTATGAGGTTGGAAAATCAACGATTCGAGGTACATTTCTTTTATCTTTCACACATTCAATCTCTTTATTTTTAAAAGGATCCACAAAAACTTTTATATTTACATTGTTTTTGAATTTCATGGGTCCATGGATGGAATATATGTATAGTAATGTCGATGGATACACTGTTATGTGTTTGAGAAAATGGTATTTAGTAATTTTGGCAATTTCCCATTCATTTTGGTGGGTATCATCTCATATGGGTTTCACATGTGCTCTATATTTTGGGTTTTGACTGAATATTGGAGATAGATTTGTTGTTGTTGATTCCCGCCCATATGGATTGTTTCATTCATTGGGAAATATTCATATCTCTTGAAGAAGAAACTAATGTACACTATGTGGAATGGTATATCTAAAATGAAATGCATGAAATGTTTTTTGACAATTGTGTTAGCACACTACCCAAATAGTGTGCCTCATGATTGATGACGGTAGAGTGGATAAACATTTCATTCCTCTGGTGGTAGAAAAGTTTAAGGATGTGCTTCATAGTGAATTTGTAGGGATTTCACAGGAGAGAGGTTTGGGGTTTATGAATAAGTTTTATCCTAGACTAGAGTGATTTTCCATTCGACCATATAAAATGGAACCAGTATACCATTGCAATATTAAAACATAGATTGTGGAATATGATAAAAATTGGTTTATTTGTTCTTATTGTTCAAAATGGAATTCTCTAGTTTTTTTTCTATGATGGAATGAGGGGTTTCAAGATGTGTATCACTTATAATAATTTGAATTATATGCTGTTAAAGAATTTATACCCTCTTCCATGGATCAAGGATATTTTTAACTAACTAAGAGGTGTTTTAGTGTTCTCCAGAAGTTATTTTAGATCAAGGTATTACCAGATGAGGTTGATTCCATCTGAAATAGCATAGTCTTACATCATGAGTAGGTATGGGTTATATGACTTTATTGTGTTGTTGATTGGGTTAATGAAGGTTTCAGTATTGTTTGTGTAACTAATGAACCAAATATTTCTCCTATACATGGATCATTTTGTAGTTGTCTTTGTGGATGACATATTAGTGTACTCTATAACACTTGATGATCATTCCAATAATATTTATATCATCTAAAGTACATGAATAGATAACTGGGTATAAGTCAGGATATGTATGATTAATTTGTCGATATACAAAGTACATTTCATTGGTTGTATCCTCTTTGAGTAAGGTCTGATAGTGGACTCGAACAAAGTATAAGTAGCCTTTTCTTGAGAGTATAAATAAATTATTGATATCCAAATATTATTTGCTGTGGTAGGATATTATTAATGGTTCCAAAAAAAATCCCCATTTGGGACTACCAATATCATTATTAAACATGAAGGGAATCATTTTGTTATAGTATTGGGCATTCTGGAATTCATTCTAGGAGTTAATGAAATGGTTTACCACAAAAACAATTATGATCCAACACATGTTGGGTAAAGATTATACATTTTTTAGTAATACGCATGACATTAGTCTTGGAGATGTAATAAAGCTGGATCAATGGGTTATAGAATATGTTTCACGATAGCTGAGGTATCATAAATGAAATTACAATATTCATGATCTTGTGTTGGTCACAGAGGTTTATTGTTTAATGTGATGGTGGAATCAAATGTTTTAGGAAAACATAATTGTTTAAAAATATCATAAAACACTAAAGTAAATCATATCCCAATGGGGATAATATACTTATCCATAGAAATGGGTTAGTACTTATGTTCATTTGATATTGTGTTGGTCTAAATTCTAGTATAGTGGAATATTTTTCTAGATTCTTGGATTCAAAAAACAAAATGATAGGCGGTTCTTGAATTAATTTCTACTTGTAGGATAATTGATTTGTCAATTGGGATGCATGTAGATGTTTTGGATGGACAATGGAAAATGACCCTTGCATCTTTGGAAGTTCATTCCACATTTTAGATCTAGATCAAATAAAGGATGCATAAGGATTTAGAATGTTTGGATATGAGGAAAATCCATGGATGTAGGGAGTCACCTTACTATTGTACTATTTGTGATGATGACACCACTAATGTTTGTATTCGAGTTATTTCTCCTACTTGTTTGTGTAAAATTTTGATGCTATAGTTTCATTCCCCCAAGTGGGTAGTGCACCCTATATTGATCAAAAAATATTGTGAATATTATAGAAAATTTTCGTAGCCTTGTATGAAGAAAAAGGTTCCATGTTTCAGGATATGACGTTACACTGGTCAGCAGGTCAAAGATAAACATCATCAACCATATGGTTTGCTGTAACAATTTCCTATTCAAAAATGGAAGAGGGGTGACCTGATGATGGGCATTGTGGTGGTTCTTATGAGGATTCATAGTATGAATGATGTGATATGGGTAGGTTTGGATCTGTTGACCATGGTGGACAATTTTTTACAGACTCGAGAGATTTCATTATTGACCAATTAGTCATGTTATATGTTCTAGATATATTATTGTATCATGGGGTGTGATGGAATAAAGTTTTTTATAATGATCCATGTTTTAATTCTTGATTTACGAAATGATATAACAAAAAACATGGTTCCCATGTTTTTATTGAGTATTTTATTCCCCCCAAAGATAGATGGGATGTTAGATCATTCAATTTATGTATGAGGTCTGTTGGGGAAATGCTTCCAATAACTTAGTGGATCTTGTGAGAAGCACATGGACCTTGTTTGTTATTCAAATAAAAATATTTACTGTGTAATAATTCATATGGAACCATATACAGTGCTCTATTATAACCCATGGGGACTTATTTTATGTTGGATGGAGGTAGAATAATTAGGGTTGTTGGGGTCGAGTCTCATGCATGAGATGACATAGAAGGTTCAGTTGATTCAGAAACATATGTCTATGTATCATATTATGAAGATGTAGTATTATGATATATGTTTTTAATATCTTGAGTTTATTGTTGGTGATCATGTGTTACTTTCTAAGTCTCCATGTTTACGTCACCCTTAGATTTGGAAACAAGGTATGTTTCCATCGATGTATATAGGGTCATTTTAGATTAGGTAGAGGATCAGACTACTGGCATACTAATTTTATTTTCCATAGTTATATAGTGGAATGGAAAATACTTTTCATGATTCATGGAATCAATAGTATCATCCTGAAAAATTTCATATTATTAAATTTGATGATGTATAACATGTGGCTGGTTATTACTTGAGGACCATCCAATTTTTATAGTAGATCATAGTGAGAATGACAATCAAGGAACTATTTTTCCATTGGTATTAATGTTTTGGGAGCATAGAAATTTTTTTGAAGATTATTGGTAGAGGGAGAGAGAAATGAACGCTGAGTGGCTTAATATCATTACCATGAATGAATTGTGATTCTTGGAATGTTTGGGTTAGGGATGAGCCATTATAACAAGTATAGGTTGTAACATATTAGAATTATAGTGAGGAATATTCTTGTTTATTTTTTTAAAATCCTTCTATATTAGAAAATGAAAAGATTTCCAAGATTATGTAGAGTATTTGGGGTATAATAGTGGTTCATTACAAGAATGTAGAGGAAAACCATACATCCTATATAGGATGTATGGTTTGAAATTTTTTAGTTATAATGTAGCTCCCAAAAAACCCTTCCATGGAGTATTGGTTCATTATAGACAAAACCATGCTAGTGGATGGGGAAAACATCTAGTGGTGGATAGAGCCAATCATTATGGTTATCACATAATTATTCAGACTATACAGGATCCCTTGATGATTGACTGACTTGGTCTCCATTATGACATTGGGTGGTGCACGATTGGAACACGGTGTGGCTATCTGTGTACCCACACTATGCACCTTATTAATATGGGCAAATTTTTCCGATTTACCACCTCATGAATTATTTAACGATACACACTTTCTTCCTCACTCTTCCTCTATCAATAAGTGGAATGAACCAGACTCGACTAAACATTCCAAGGTTTTATCTCCACCATTTCTAAGCCATTTGGAATGCATTGGTGTGAAGATCATAGATTTATATGATTTGAAGAATCATATCACATTTATTTTCTAGTACAGGTATTGTGTTCTGATTAGTTTTCTCTTGAAGACCATAAACTCCCATTTTAGTGGTATCTAGGATTGGGCTTTAATATTGGGTTATTTCTGAGTCAATTTCTATATTTGGGTATGAAGCTATCTACATAATCATGGTTGGTGGTCTACACATTTTATAACATAGTATTGATGATTATTTAATGGTTTATTGGTTGTGTTATAGGTTACCTTTTTTATTAATTTCCATATTTAAAATTGATAAATGGATTTGTTAAATGATTAATTTAACTCCATATCATCTATGTAGTGGTGAATTAAAGATGAATATATCACGAATGTGCTCACTCATGCGGTGTTCGATTTTCATGAAAATGGGTTTGTGTAAGTAATTTTAAATTTCAACGGTATTTGAGATCAACCCCTGAAAGTTATGTTTATAAAGTTATCATTGGTTAATTAAATAAAATATATGATATTTAAGTTTAGTTTTTTACCAATAATTGTGTATGTAAATTGATGATAATTATATTGAATTTATAACATCGACTAAGGTGGATTTTTTATAAAATTAATGTATTAATCTTTCATGAATTGTAAATGGTATATTTATTAATTTGTTGGGTAATGATGTATATTTATGTTCTAAATGATATATTAATTTTATATGGTATGTGTGTTCAGTGTGTATGATTTTTGAATTGATATATGTTGTAAATAATTAAATAATAATGTACAAATAGATTGGTCATATGTTTTTGGTATTACACATGAGTATATATTCCCATGGGTCGAGTTATAGTATGTATCTTGACCCATGTACTACAATACATGGGAATGGGAGTCGATTTGAGGCTCTTTGCACCTAATGGAAGTATGTGTTTATACAATCTGAACCATGGCTCTGGGGAAAGTATTTGTTATTTTATTGGGTAGTAGTTTTTGTAGTGATGTAGGGAACTTGATTAACCCCTTTATGTATTATTTATGAGATAGGATATTGCCCAAGTATATTTTAAGGAAATTCCTATCCCATAATGTTAATAATGAAAGTGGCTAAAGTTAACCTTGTTAACTAATGTATCCATTTTAATCTTTTTTATCTTATTTTTTCAGCTTCACAACATACACAATATGTTTAGAATTAATATATTGTAGACACTATTGTGTGTCACCTACTACTTATTACTCAATACCTACTCAGGTTTCCATTGGGTATGTGAGAATACTTCTTGGTGGAAGGTGAGGATATGGGAAAGGGCCCTCATCTAGTTGGTATTCTTGAGATTTGTCTATTTAGGGATTATAGATCCTAACACAGAGTTGAGACACATTTTGGGGACTCTTAAATTTTTCTTATATTGGGTTTACTTTCACATAAAATGGTATTACAAGAAATATCGTATTTATTTTTGGGTTGTGGTTTTGTACCTATTATTTGGAAATAGAGTTAAATACAAGGTAACTTATTATTTTTCCCTTATTTTTTTTCTATCCATTGCGGATTAGTCTAATACATAGGGAATAGTAAACACATGTATTACATTAGACCCACACATCTAGTATGTTTCCACTAGCGCATATGGAGGATCACTTTTGTTCATGTGGAGACCCATCAATGGGAACTGTTTTAGTGTCCATCAGGTCAGAGATGGTACAAAAGTATTTATATTCATCAATGAAAATAACCCATAAAATAAATGAATCCTTATTAATTATATATATATATATATATAAATGAAATACTATAATTTCTCACCATGCATTACATTAATAGGGTAATACATTCCTTATGATCAATTATCAAATGACTTCATTATGAAATTTCATTCGATTATAATATAGGGAAATATAATGTCACCCACATTGTTTCCATAGATAATACATATATATATTCAATATGATTGATTTCATTATGTGTAACACATATGTAATTACATGGAATGCATTTGACGAGTGTCCTAGATTTATATATTCCTTTAATAAGTTAGATAACATTTTATTTTTCTGAGACATCATGTAAGGGATTATCGAGTGATCCAAATCATTAATGAATCTTTTTCAACCATGAAACATTGTCTTAATAATTATCTTGTATATATTCTCATAAGATTTTTGTATTCTTCCACATATAAATATGTTATATGGGCTTATGATTCCATGTTATTTATTTTATTCTTCCATGTGATTACTCAACCTAATTCTTTTTTATACCATGTTTTACCATTGAATCGGATGTTATGCTCCATTATCTTGTTTGTTTTCTTAATGATAATTTTTAAAACCCTCATCATTTTATATATTCTTCATGTTATGAAAAGAATTTTTATAATATTTAATGATTTTAATAATCATTATGGTGAATATATTAATGAAGTTCTATTTCATGATCACTTTTATTAATTATGAACCTAGTCACTCAAACACAAATGAACACACGATCCTTGGGTTGTAATTAATGGATTTTTATGTAAACAAGATCATGTAATGATATGTGTGAATGTAATGGGTGGATATATTTTTTATTATAGAAAAAAATTAAATAAATGTTTTAATATATGATGAGAGTACATTAGTGGGAAATCAAGGGATAGGTATAAGGAATATTAAATTTATATGAATAAATACTAGAATATATTTTGATGAAATAGAGAGTAGTTTGAGATTAATAACATCTCATTCTTGATTATACAGGTGGGCATGGTTCTTGAGAAGATGTTCCTAAGAGTAATAACTCAAAAAATGTTCAATGGTCATGACATGAGATTTTACAAGAATATGCCAATGATCCTAAATATGAATCAATTTTGAAACACCAAGGGGTTATGTATTGGAAATTCACAACCTATTTATGAACAATTATGAAATTGATGAATATTTGAAAAGGTTTGAAAAACAATATGTATCATTACTATGGATTACTAAGATAGAAACCAAGAGACACAAAAGTTAGAATATACTTATAATTTATTTGTTACTCCTCCAATGTTTTTATTACATTATTTATTGTAATTTGTTAATTTTTCCTCACTATGTTACAATTTTTTTGTTATTGGTTGGAGATATGATAATGTTAGTTCACATCGACTATGATCAGAAATTTTACAAATTTTCCAAAAATTCCTAATTGAAATAATAATATAGTTAGATATGTTGTCATCATAACAAATGTTCTATCTAGAATTATTATTATCAACATGAACATATTTTAATTTCTAAAAACATAAAAGAAGATAAGGATTTTTTATCATGGAAATTTATTTTCTAATGATAAAATAGAACAAAATATTCAATTCTTATATGTCAAAAATTTGGTAAGATGCACCATAAAAAATGTCATAAAGGAACATGAAAATGATTTATGGGTGGAAATTGAGGGAACAAAGTAGAAAATACCATAATAAATATGATGTTTCTGGTTTACAAGACACAGGGAAATAAATTTTTTTCTAAGGAACCACTAATTTTTCAATGTCTTAAATGGGCCGAACATTATGATTATTTTGGTAAATTATTTAATAAAATGATTATTTTTTATGGGATATGTTATGAAAATCATTGAAGTGATATGAATGATATTTTTCAACATTGAAACTAAAGAATCATATTGTTGAATCAATTTTGTTAAATGTTATTCTAGATACAATAATCATGAGAATTCTAGATATTTTCTACACTAGTATTTATTAGGTATTTAAAAAAATATTTTTAACACTACTAATGAGCTCGAAATATGTTCTAATAGTAAGGTGACACTCTATAGAAACACATAATATTAATGAAATTGTAAATTTTAATATTTTCTTGATGTTTAGGAAATTATAGTAAGATTAAATTAGTTGATTTCATGTAAATTATTGATCAATGAAAATAACCATACTTGTTAATAAATTGTTATTTGATGAAAAAAATTAATTTTTAAGATGATCATAATGTTCCTCATAATGTTATAGGAAAAAAAAGATTATTTAATATTACGATAACATATTAATTTCACAGTTTTAGATAATGGACAATACTCACGACATGTGATCAACGATCACATCCATCAAGGTCATTAATCTTAATCCCAAAACTAAAGGATGATATGGGTTCAACTCCTACCATAGCTATACATAACGTAATGGATAGTATTCAATTATTTTTTTATTTTATTTAGTGTATAAATATTATATGTTTTTGGAAAATAATTTTGTGGATAAAATATTTTTTTTTTATTTAATTATGTTTTTTTCAGATATATTTTATTCAGATTATATATATAACCTTTTGTTTTTATGTAAATGATTAATTTTTAAGAATGATGTTATATTTTTAGAGATATAAATAGAAGGGTATATGATAATAATTGAGGATAGAACATATTTTTTGTTGAGGTTATTATGTTTATTTAATATATAGTGCTATATACGTATAGTATTATCTATGTAAACATGTTGGTTATATTGTAGAATTTTGGATATTAATATATTCATATATATTTTTTATATAATCATAATTTGTGATAGCCATTTTTAATTATTTGAAATTAGAATAATATCTTGTTACTAATTTATGAATCTTTTGATATGTTAAGAGTTAATTTTATCACATAAGATATAATGAAATATATTGGATATTCATTCTTTAGATAACATTTTAAAGTGGAAACTGATCAAAGCACAACCCAATTTTGAAATAGTTCTTATGAAATAAAAAGATGTTGTGAATGTTTTTTTATGTGTTATATATAATAATAGAATATTTATCTCTCAACTCTATTGAAAGGATCATGAAATAATTATAATATTACTTCCATATTTGATAAATCAATATCCTTTTAATTCATCTTGGATATATGGTTTTTGGATTCTAACATTCTCTTAACAGTTATCATTCTTATGATCAATGATCGCTACCACTCAACATAAATATTGTTCCATTTTTTAGGTTTTTATCTTCAAATGACACAAATATTATCTTATGTTCTGACATTGTTATATGAATAATTTCATATTGTATTTCCCCTATTTTTAAGAGTTTTTTATTAACAATTTTAACAATGTGGTCTTTTCCACAAATATATTTTCAAATGTCAATCTTTAGACAACTAATAAATAGATTAAATTACACTAATTAAATTTAACTAAGAATATTAGAATATATTACACAAGGATTTTAAAAGGACATATGATTGACAATCCATAGTGAGTGATAACAATCCAAAAATTATTTTTAAAAAATTATTATTTAAATATCGTCATTTTAACCTATCTATTTAATTAAATATTATTAATATGAATAACTAAACTATTAAATATACATATTTTTCTTGCACAATATATATTTATTTGTAAATTTCAATTAACTAGTAACTTTATTTTAGGATAAGTCATTTAATTCATTAAAAAACATTTTCATTGAAAAATATATTTGACACCTATCTATAAAAATATAATAAATTTAACCCCAATTTTAAGAAATTTATTTGGTAAAATTAAATTAAATTTTAAATTAAGTATATAGGTATTAGCGTTTCTTATAGTTTTTGTAAAATTCAAAAAACAATACCTTATCAGTGAATAATGAAAAAGATAGTTTTTAAAATTTGCCCATAATTTTTAATAAATAAATTAATATATTTGTCAAAGAAATATTTTAAAAAATAATAATATATGTAATAAATTGGTATACTAATTCAATTTTATTTCATTTAAATAATATTTAGTATTATTTTACCATTATTATTCAAAAATGATTTTTCTGAAAAATATTGTAATGTGAAATATGTTTACCCATTTTAATAGATTATAATACCCCATATGAGGAATTATTTAATTTAAATATATATTTAATATATTTATTTGTATTTATTTATTAATTTAAAATAATTTATTTATTTTTATTTTTCATTTAGTTATTATAAACTCATATGATGCTTCAAAAAAATGCTTTTCTTTAAAAAAACTATTTTTCTAACACATCTACCATTTTAATTTTAAATAATATTATTCCACATATGCGAGTTGAATTTAAAAATATTCATTAAAATGTTAGAATATTAATTATTTATTTAATTTATTATGTTAGATTTCAATTTTCTTTAAAATGAATTGTAAAGGTATAAAAATTAATTAATATGATTAAGGTGAAAATGGGTTTCTAGGGGGTTTAAACTAAATTGATATGGTTTTAATATAAAAAACATTTTCAATTTAATTTGTTTCACATATTTATTTTATATGTCTTATGTGAATCTAAAATGGTATATTTTGAAGATATTTTAAATGTCAAAAATGAGGTCGTCACTCGTTCTTCTCAATATGTTCAAATGTTCCCACTCCCATTCTAATAAAATTCCACACAATACCCACCAAATTAAAAAGAAAATTAAATACCAATTTATTATATATTATATTATAATATAACTTTTATAATTCCATCCTCACATCCTAGAGTCCCTTTTTACGTGAAAATGAACCTATGAAGGCCTTTGGTAATGAAGTTTTCTAGAGAAGATATATCATTCTTAACCTGAATTTTTTTTAATTTACTCATCCAATACAATAATATAACATAATAAAATTAATTTATAGTATTATTTTTATCTAAAATATAATAATATGTTTCTATCTATGGACATGGTATAAATCAGACTCCTCATCCATGAAATGGGAAATAAATCCACTGATCGTGTTTACGGTGGACTACCGCCTCATGAACCAATGTAATTAGTTTTTCATTATCACATATCCTAAATGGATATAATGATTTATTTCATGTTTTAATATTAAGAATTCAATATAAAAACAATTCTATTTATATTATATAATATATAAATTCTTCCATTCCATTCCATAGAGAATACCGTAACATCGCTTGTGTGTACGACAGACTACCACAATACAGAGTGATGTGATTCATTTTTCACTTACACAAAATATGGATAGTGATATGGATAAATTATTTTTTTATATCATATAAATTAAATATTAATTATTATGTAAGATATATATATCATATAATATCATACCTTACCATTAATTAATTACATGACAATGTTGTTCATGTGTACAAAGGGCTACCGAATCAGAAATAAATTTGAATGATTATTATTACACCATCACATGGATCATATATAAATAATAATATATAGAAATAATATTATATCAACAATAAAATTATAATTATATAAATTTAAAATAATAACTACATTCTTTCCATCATTATAAATGAAAAATATAATTGTTTCTCATGCTTACAAAGGTCATATCATCTCAACGATTGTAACATAGTTCATTTTTCATATTCATACATAATTATTGAAATTAAAATTAATATTAATGTATAGAAATTTTATTATTTTATTATTATTATTATTAATATTATGTAACAATAACCCCTTTGACCATGGTAAACACATAGATGTTGTTTTGTACTTATGAAAATTGCATCCACAAATCATCAGACATGGACATAACTGGATTTGTCATTAACAAAATAATTAACATAAATCTCATAAATTGTCTAAATCATCATGAACAGACCTAAAAAAGTTTCCCCTATAAAATATATTTCATATATATTGAGTGCACTATAGACAAAATACATATAGGACAAAACATGGACTCGAGATAAGGGTTTTCATATCTAAACATCCCTCTCTAAGACACATGATATTTTAAACATTGTGATTTTTTATTTTACAATTATCTAACATCATTATTGGGGGTTCTAATTCTAAAGATACCAATGTTGTAGGGGTTAATGATTCAATATAATTTTAATATGGATTATTTGTGATTGAATTTCCATTGAAGTAAATTTTTATAATTATATATATATATATATTTATTTATTTTATTATCTTTTTGTTATATTTTAATTATTCATGAAATTTAACCATTCTTCACTCATTGGTACATAAAATTATTAAGAAAATGTGTTTACAGAATTCCAACATCATTTCTCTCTTCGATCAAAAATATATTTGATTCCAAATCCATGTTATTTAAATAAGATAAATATTATATTAAACATTATCCAATGATTTATTAAATAATTTTTGGCCCATTTATAATTTGTTTAATCTGTTTGAACATAATATTTCTTTCATGTTTTGACAAAGGAACATTTTTACTTTTTTTCACAAAATGTGAAATAAATGTTTCTTAACATCTGAAGAAGGTATAAAATTTCCCTCTATAATTTAATTTGAATACTAAATTATATATTTTCAAGTATTGTTTCCAAGATAATAATTTCCCATAATATATGGTTAATTTGAATTTTTTTTAAAATTGATATTTAAATTGGAATGTTTATTTTCAACAGGAATTTTTTAACCTCTTTAAAAGTATTTATATTCATCGATGTCAACATCCTTCAATGTTATTTATTATTCAATAATTTATTTATATTTATCTTAAATATATAACTTTCTCAAACTCTCTTATATTGAAGGTATAATATATTCATTATGCCCATTTCTCAAATTTCGTAATAATGAAATTTCTTATAGTTAAAATATTTGGATTGATTATGTAACCCCCATTATTTATATTGTTAATAAATATGATTATTAATAATTATAAATTTACATGTCTGGAACATATTTGAATGAATATTAAGTTAATTTGATGGGTTGGATCTTAATTATACAGGTATCCAATGCATTGGTTGATCTATTAGAAACAATATATGTCATGTATGGGATTAAAGAGTGAACCTAATCCATTATGAGATATTTTCCACCATGAGATGTTGCATTGGCTGTTATAATTTTTTATTTGTATTAAATTTTTTATTTTTCTTCTAGATTTTTAAAGTTTCCATGGTCTTATGATACTATGTTTTATTCAATATGTTTATATTTGGATACTTGTATGCCTTCTCCTTAATGATATCATGTTATAATGTTGACACATATTAGAAGATTACATATCAAATATATTTATAGACAATGATTTTTATATCACCCATTTCATATATGTATTCCCATGGTTTTCATATGTTGTTTACGAAATCAAAATTATTTAGAGTTTCAATATGTAGAATAAGATAAATAATTTTATCTTCACTTTGATGTGTTATTAAATTATTTTTCTTAAGACACTAAGAATTATGGTATTCAGATTATTATTGATTGAAATGCATGTTAAAAATATCATGTTAGTATATATGTAAAATGATTGGGTCTCAATTCTATAATTCAAATATTAATTAATTATATTTTTAACCTTTAAAAATGTCAAGGTGTGTCACACATCACTCATATAAAAGGACAACCACCTCTCTCTTATTTACCTCACATTAGGCTACCATGAGTGAAGAAAAATCTATTTTTTATATTATAAAATCACAAAAACAATATGTAGGGGTTGTATTATTATTAATATATCATTAAAGAGTTCATAATAAGGGATAAATGGGAGGCCTGCTACAAGGGAGATAATCATCCAACTAGAACACTTTCAAATTATCTCTTCTTATACATGCAATAATAATATGTTATTTATAAAAAAATGAAAATTTCATTATCCTAAATTTTCTTTAAAATAATTATGATTATGGGAACACTATTTTACACCCAAGTTTCTATAAAATATTATGTGTATATGCCTTTCATGTGTATATTTCGACTAAAATCTCTAAAAAAATTTGTAATTCAATTTTACTCTGCATAATTCTGGGCTAATTATTATATTATATTTATTGTTCATATATAATATTTACGAAATAATTATTGATATATAATGATGAAATATTATTTATCATTCCTTAATTATTTTTCTTAGAAGATAAAAAAATTGGTCATGCATATGTATGACCGACTGTTACCTTGGATAATGTCATTAACTTTTCTATCACTACCATTTATGAATGATTATAAATATATACATACAAAATATTAATGATATATATAATTAATAACATGTTTATGTGGTGTTATTATGATAAAAGTACAATGAATATAACAGTGAAAATAAATGTTACATGAAAAAATCATTTAATTCCATAAAATGATGTTTTTTGGTAATTATTAATAAATTTTTGTTGAAATATAGTTATTAGATAATATATGAAATTATAAATATTTAAATTAATCTTTTATTGATTTATAACAAAATAAAATTTATTTTAATATGTATTTATGCTTGTTAAACTAAGTTTAATCAAGAGGGAAAACATTTCATCCCAATTTCAACACAATCCTGACATATTATGAATTACACACCTATTTTCATTAATATGGTTTATATATAAAACTATTAATGTATTGAACATGAATAAATATTTAATATTGGTCTCTTTACTTTCGATTAATGTTTACACATTCAACTGGTTACAATTTTATAGTTACCATATTTGTGAGGATGTATATTACAATATCATTTGTTGGGATTCTTTATATTTTACACGAAATGAATATTATAATATATTCATCATAAAACCCATCTAGTTTCCCATCCAATAGTTTTATATGGATAATAGTATTATCTTAAAATTTTTCCTCTCTTTGTCACAAAAATAACAAAAATAATTATTTTGATAAAAATAAAATATTATATTACTTTTTTCATCTGGTATATTTCTCTTCCAAGTCCATATTCTATGAAATTATATTACCAATGATCATTACAACAATTAATTATTTTATAATGGACATATTATTTTTTAAATGAATTTGTATTTGGAATTAATGATTCCAATATAATGTTTTCTAAAAGGTTAATTTTAATTATATTTTAAAAAATTCAGAAGGAGTTACTCATTTTAAATTATATGGTGTTAATATAATTTCCAACAAAAATATCTATTTTATTCTATTTACCTCAATCTATATGTTTTCAATGGTTTTAAAGGGAATATTATTTATCAAAATTAATTTTTAAATTATTATCTTCATTTTTATAGTATTCACCATAAGACATGATTTAAATACATAATCTACTTGACTGATGAATTGATAGTAATCCTTCAACACATTATTGATTTTTTGGTAATTAAATTTATCTTGAAAATTAATAATTTTTTTGATAATATTTCAGTTTATAATACTATCATCTTTCATATTTGAATTCAATTTATCATTGTTAAATTAATTACCAATAGAATATAAATTTTTTATATGTGGTGTTTTACAGTTACAGATATTTTATTAGTAAGGGAAATTTAAATATTTTTGTGTCTATGAATAAAAAATTTATTAATTTATAAGGGATATGGTTTATTATTTAAACAGTTTAATCAATATATGTAGAATACATTGGACATGAATTGATCGGTTGGGAAAATTATATATCCCTCCAATGAATCGATAGTTATACTGATACAAATTAGTTGACAAACCATATTAATTTTGTTTTAGTGTATTCCACCACATATTTAAATTGATCTTTATATAAGGGTGGGATGGTTATGATATCATGATGTATGAGATAATTAAAACAATCCTTATTAATTTTCATTAACAAAAAATCATTTAATTTTATTTATTTTATTACTACATTTTTATATCCATGAATGAATTTCATGATCATATTATTTATTAAATGAAAAAAAATTGTTATCTACATATCAATTATGACAACAAATTTTTTACACATGATTGGTTTTGATGTATCTAATATGAAATATCTATTTCATCTCACCATTAATTTTATTTTAATTCTAAACGATGTGAAGAAAATATTGTTGAATAAGTTTAAGGATGTAAAACATTTACATTCACTCTAATTGATTTTTAATTTCCAATGTAATATTTAAAGAATATATGAATCTAGATCATTAATTCTAAAGCACTGATCATTACATTGAGATGATATACCTTTTAACATATGAAAATGTAATAATGTATACACTTACGCATGGATATTATAATTGGGGTTGTTATAAGATGTCTCAGATGTATTAATTTCTGAAATGAAAAAAAAAATTTAGAATCCAAAAAATAAGTTTCTTACTAGGGAATCCCATGAAGTTATAAGGTATAGTTAAGGGAAATCTATATTGATTCCCATCAACTAAACTATCCAATGTTATACATTCACCAACGTTAAAACCAGCCATGTTCTATCCAAGGTACAATACAATTCCTCCACTTGGACTTTTTAGTCATTAATATATATATATATATATATATATCGAAATTTCATTCCCATGATCAATTGAATAAATCATATATTATATATCACAACCACGTAGATAAATAATATTTCTCAATTGTTATCACAATACAAGAAATAAATTAAATAATCACCACAAATTAGAAAAAGAAGAACTAAATCAGACATGTCATCCAATATTTATACACATGATTAATTAACAATAACAAATACCCCATAAAATAATAACATTAATCATATCAATGGAATCTCAATGTTGCAGTGGTTATGGGTAGTAGAGTAACATGTTTACTCTACTTCCAATGTTCTACACAACGTATCACATTTCAAATGTAACACCAAATTAAAATAATAGATACTAGTGTCAGCTGAATCTATTATCTAATTCTAAAACTAGGATTTCCACAATAGTAAAAAAAGTTGTGACAATACATCGCCTCTAGTGAAACTCCCAATGGAATATTTGTTCTTGATTAGTGTAGAGGGTCTAATATACTATGTAGAGTATATAAAATCTCTAATCATAGACAACATCATTAATATAAAATAACAATAAATTCAAAATATAAATCATTGTAGATGGTAACTTGATAATTCTTGAATAGATGGTATATTGATCATATAATGATTATCTTCCATACTCATATTGAGGAGGGTCAAAAAAATTATGATCAATCAAAAACATAGATAAATGAAATCATAATAGTTTAGAATATGTCCTGAAATTTCACATAACTCTAATTATTTATCTCCAAATCTCCTTACATTTTTGCACATACCCTTCACAGGATCCCTGGTCATTAAATATGAATGCACATCGTGATTCCATTATAGGGTATGAGTAAAAACTGGTATGACACAACCAATGCATCATTAACATAAGTTCAAATTAATATACTGGTTCATGTAATTAGAATAAGCTGAATTCACACACAGGTATGAAACACCATATTTAGAATCTTTACCATCACCATGACAACACGCACCATGATCATACAAGAATCATCTGTATACCAAAATATAATCATAATGGTCAAGAAATTTCACAAGTTGATGAGAAATCTATATGATGTCGCAGTATTAGGGAATGTGTGTACCCCCATTAGGAGACAACATCATGCCATTATTCATCATCTCTACCTCTCTAGTTTGATCTCATAATACAATCATTCCCAACTATCACACCTTGGGTAAGATCACACATCACTATAATTCCATAGGTTACGAAACAAAAGGCCCTCTATCAATATCATCCAAATTATTCCTATCATAATGTAACATGTATCTTTTTAAGACACTCCTCCACTATGGATACTATGACACGGAAGGGACCCTATATCTTTGTTATGATGAATATTAAATGAATAATATATAATTTTTAAAATTCATGCAATTGAAATATTTTAATTTTATAATTCACATATATAAGGAGTAATATCATACCAACCAGTGGTGTTACAAGCTACACTCGCCTACATAGTTATACTATATAACACAATTCTTCACAATGTTATTTTTATACATGACCAAAAAAAATTCTCGCACAAGGTACCTATGGATATGAATTTACATAAAAAATCACATGGATTCCCACTCATGATTAAGGACATATATGGAATTAACATCCAACAAAACTTATATTGATTTTAATGTCATGATTCATCAATAGTTTCATCACCTATACCACATTAAACACTAATTGGAACAATCTCATACAACCAGAGTTTTCTAAACTAATTCTAATAAGAACATGGGTTTTATAGATATATTAGTATATAAAAACCCATAAAATGATATAATTAATAGTTACCCAATTTTCCACACCAACAATGGAATTATTCATGTTCATTTAAAGGTAAGATTATTTGTCTCTTGAGGAATAGTGAAATGTGAATACATGTAAGATTATCAAAACATTTCATAAAAAAATAAGCCCCCATATTCTGATACATCATTTTACATAATATTTATAAATGTCGGTTTAATGTTTTGATGATATGTAATGAAGGAACCTCAACATTGTAAACCAAACCCAGCCTTACTGTAGGTTCATCAAAATGACATCTATAAATCATATAGAAGTAGTCTTTAAATGGAATAATAAAAAGGATGATGATTATTCTACTAATAAAGGGTAACAAAATTTAAAAAAAATCATTTAGGAACCCTCAATATGACTTCTTATGTATTTCCATTTTAAATATCAATATGAACACTGTTTGGTGGTAATTTCATTTGTTAGTATTTTTTCGGGATTGAAAATATTTCCTTTTCCATGATCTCTTCCATTACATTGTGTATTTGAATACCAAAACCCAATGAGTCCACACATAATGTTATGTTTTTTAAGATTTTACCAATTCTCCCTCAACATGTTCTCCACTACAAACATGTTGTGGTAACTCTGGTCATGGCCCATATGAGGTGCCTAGAGCTCAAGGACCATGGCCACACCCTCTCTTTGCTTATTTTTCTTCCTAGTGTTTTTTAGGGTCTCCCAAGTGAAATAAATATTTCCAAAACATTATAGTTTAGCGCTTATTGAAATAAAAATTCTAAAAAATAGTTTCCATTCATTTAAAAAAATCCCATCATTCCACCCCATCATGGCTCAACCAAAAAACATAATGGAGAATTTGGAAACAAGTCTTAACATATTATATACCAAATACTAAGGCTTTAAAATACTCATTAATTTTTCATTGATTGAATTAATATATGACCAATATCATTGTTTATTGTTTTAAATATACATTTTAGACATTGAAGAACATTTCCATTATTTTTAGGAATATTCATAAAATTGGGTTATAATGACGACAATATAATAATTTAATTCCAATACAAAAATTCAATAAAACATAGGTTTTCTAATTATATATAAACTATATAGGAAATAATAATTAATTTATATCATATTACTTTTACTGCATTTAAAATTAGTTAAATTTTTATACCATTTACACAAGCGCTCCATTGTTATTTATTAAATGCTCTAGGTAACTATAACATCACTAAAAAACAAAAATAAATTACAATCATAGTTATTTATAATATTAATAAATTTTATCATCTATATGAGAATATCTATAAATTTTATCTGTATATTTATACTGGAAACGAAACATGTTAGAGAGAATGAAATTTTATAATTATTGTTTACATTAAATATTATAAATATGATAATAAAAAACTATTATTTTGTGTTTATAATGATTTTTTTAAATGTAAACATGCTACAAGAATAATGAATGTGTTTTATAGATTTTTTATCCTTACCCAACAAATTCAGTCTTAATTAACAAATTTTACCCTTTACTGTAGTGACAAACTTTCATAGTGTTTAAAAATAAAAATGAAAAAAATAAAATATAACAAATTAAATAATTTTAATGTAAATACCCAAAAATTTCAAGGTAAATTTTTTCATAAATACATTGTAATTTTAAGATTATGTTGTTTCTAATGGCACATGATTCCGAGGCCTGGTATTACTGAATCAATTTATAAAGTTTTGTTTGGTTACATTCAGTAAACGTACATTCGGGTTTTTCTATCATTTGAACCGGTGCTCGGAATTGAAATCTAAGATCATCGATGAACTCATAGCACTGATATTCTCTTAAAGGGACCATTACCACAGATGCGTTTTATGCGGGTTGGAAGTTAATTTTTCTGATTTATAATAAATTAAATAAAATTGAGGAACACAATTTTATTTTATATCTGGTAGTTATATTCTTCAAGGGGGAGGTTTTGGTGGGGCCCGCACCCACATAACCTCCCATGAGAGGATATTTGTGAGGTGGGGCCCACAAACCCTAATTCCTCTCCTTCCCTCACCTCCCCAATTAATTCCCCTTGCATTTATTATGACAACTCCTCTTTTAATTGTGACTCTCCACTTTCTCCTCTCTCACCCATTAATTAGTGCCAACTCTTTTAATTAAAGACATCCTTAATTAATTATTATAGGTTTGAATTATTTTGAATTGGTTGGGATTTATTTATAGTGGGAGATATCTAATTTTATATTTTCATAAAAAATATTATTTTTGGGGGAACCTCTAGATAAATAGAAGAGGTCCCTCCTTCCACGAAGGAAGACACCTTCTTGGATGAAGAACGCCGATTCCACGAAGAATGACAGCGTGCCTTCCTTTTTCATCTCTTCAACAAGTGAGGAGACACCGCTTCCTCCCCGGACAGCCAACGTCGTCTACAAATCCTTTTTCTGCGACCCCGCTCTTGAAACCGAGGTAAGGGGAATTAGGTACAATTTTAATTGTTTAAAATTGTACTTATTCATCGTTGAAAATCATTGTCTATGTTTGTTTTTTGATACCGCTTGACGTGGAGGGTGCGGGTCAAACAAACACGGTCTGATGACCATCCGATTTTTCTTGGATTCTTTGGTGGCGGCAATGAGAGGCGATGGAGATGAACAGAAGTGGCGACCGTATGCCGATCGTGAGCAGATGAACCGCGGATCACTACCGTAGGCCGGTCATCCAACAAAGAACTGGCCGGCTAATGCCGGCCATGCCAAAAGAGAACCGCAGCGCTGCACTGCGGAAGACCGCAGCCCACGTTCTGCGGGCCGCTCGGCGGGTGAACTGGCCACGCCAAGAAAAACCAGGGCGCTAGAAGGGTGCCACGCTGGATGAACTAGGGCCCGCCCGAGCAGGCCTCTTGCACCGGGAAGGTCGTCCGACTAGTTTGGGGGGATGGAACCACTTGCGCCGCCGGTTTGGGCGGCCCGGCCCCCCCCCCCCCCCCCTCACGATGAGCCGCTGTCGGCCGGGTCGCGCTGCGCTGCGCCGGTTTGGGCCGTACCGGTCCGGGTCTCACCCTTCAGGACGGACCGCACCCCTCGGGTCGGGCCGCTCAATTCGCATGGCTGTTCTGACCCTCTTTCGGGTCGAACCCCCCAAAACTGGGTGGACCCGACCCGCCAACCCATTGGGCTTAACGGGCTGGCCCCGTTTTCACTTAAAGGTGAATAACATGAAGAAAGCGCATCCGATCGACGTGTCGTCTGTGGAACTGGGACCCTCATGACATGGCGGTCCCTTTTATATACTCTAGGATAGTTTGTGATAACATTGGAAAATGGATGGGTTTGGAACGAGCGTATTTCCAACCGGGCTCCCTGAACAAAAAAACTAATAACTCTCAGCCTGGGCGTCTGATTGACGCGCCGTCTGTCGCGTTGGGTTCTTTTTGACAAGACAGAACTTTTAGATACATCATCTTTGGACTTAGTGACAGTTGGTGTATCGACCCCCTTGGCTCGAGGAGCGGACCCTCCTGGAATCGATCAAGTAGTGTGCGGGAACCCTAGAACTGGCTGCGAATGCGATGACAACTGTACTGGAATCCTCTGTGGGTTCGGCAGTAATGCCAACAATAATAGAATCCTCCATGGGTTCGGAAGCGACAACAACTGTATTGGAATCTTTCGTGGGTTCGACAACAATGAGACTGGCCAGAATCCTCTGTGGGTTCCACAGTAAAGAGACTTGACTGAATCCTCTGTGGGTTCGACAGCAACGAGAATGTACTGAATCCTCCGTGGTTTTGAAAGCAACAATACTAGACTGAATCCCTTGTGGGTTCTACATCAACAAGACTGGACTGAATCCTTTGTTTTTTTGACAGTAGCGAGACTGGACTGAATCCTCCGTGGGTTCGATAGTAGTGAGACTTGACTGAATCCTCAGTTTGTTCGATTGCAACGAGACTGGACTGAATCCTCCGTGTTGTTTGACAATAACGATACTTGATTGAATCCTCTGTGGGTTCGACATCAGCGAGATACTACTGTTATAGGTTTCTTCAAGTATCTCCCATTCGATTGAAAAAGATGATTCAGTGGCTACAACTAATCATCTCTTACTCTCTTTATGTTTTGTATAACTAGTGTGTGCTAAGTCTTGACTTTCAATCATTACCATTTGTGTTATTGACTTCTTTCCTGTGTGGATTGGGTTGTGATTGGGCTCGAGAGTTGGAGATGAACTGATATTGATGACATAGGTATATGTATGGGCATATACCTATGTAGAGTTTATTGATACTTCATGAGTGTGTCTTTCCATTGTGTTTTATCCATCGTGGATTATGGGATACCTTCGGTGGTCTCGGGGTCCCTACTGAGTATCATTATACTCACCCCTACATGGGAAATTCTCGCACTACGTTGTGTTGGATGCATACGATGGACAGTGCTAATCGTGGTAGAGGCTTGTAAAGTTGGATGGTACCCAGAGGTGGACCACATGGTGCGAGGTACACGGAAAAGACGGATGGAACTGTGGTGCTAGGGAGACTATCTGTACCCACCCTTCCGGTGGGATTCCTAGAGGATGACTCGGTGGTTGCTGCTTTACTTTATGGCTATTGTATTAGACTTTCAGTTGTACTATACTTTTCCGTTGTGTTTTTATTCTGGTCATTTACCTTTCAGCACTTACATTGTATTCAGTGTAACTTTTTCTTACTTCATCTTGCATACTCTGTTGTGTTTTTTTACAATCATAATGGCAATGCCTTCCCTTTTATCAAGATTTACGCCTTTGGTTCTAGTCGCCGGCCCCTGTCCTATGGAAGGTGGGCCTGGGGTAGTCATGGAACGGTCCCCGAGGACGGGTCGTGACGAATTGGTATCAAAGGAGTTGGTTCTACAGCCGAACTCTGGACTCTGATCATTCTTTTATGTGAAGCAATAGTGTTAAGAGTACTGAGTGTGGTTTTCAGTCCACAGAGTCACGTGTTTGTACGACGACCGACATATCCATACACAAGGACCCTGACCTCTAATTTCCGACTCAGTGCATGAAAACTCTGATTGTGTGTGTGTTTCAAGTGTTTCCTTTGTGGTCTATTTGATTCATCTCACTAGGTATAACTTATTGACCATGGTGCACCTATTCCTCATCAAAATGTTGTTGTGAAGAAAGCCAGCTAGGGTTCCCAAGAGGGTACACGATGACGGCCCACTATGCGACGAGGCTCCGGTGTAGGGCACTCTTACAATGTTGGAACCTTCGTGTTGTGTTCCAGCAGCACCATCACCTATTAGGCAGTAGATTCCACAAGCCATACTAGCAGACGGTGCACGCTGACAGAGCACATTGCACAAGTTCTAGCAGTAGAGGCCTCTGTGGTTATGAGGTGAGACAGATTCCAAGGTAGCAGAGGACTGGCTGGAGGCGATTGCTAGAGTTTTCCACCTAGTTGAGACACTAGTATAGTGGATGGTGGACTTAGATACTAGTGATTTTCATTGAGTGACCATGAGTTTGTGCTGCATACTGATGAGGCATCCATACAAGGACTGTTGCCCAAGTTGTATCTTTTGGTACTGTGTCAGCTATATCACTGCATGTTGGTCAGCTGTTACAACCGGCGGTACCGGTAGATGACACATATAGGCTTTGTGCCTTTTATGTGTTTTAGCATCAGATACCCCTCAGGTTCCGAGGAAAGCCTGACTCACAGGAAACTGAGGACTGGCTTGGGGAGGTGGCTGAGAGTTCTCTAGAACATAAACAGCTTCATCAGGACAACATGTCTGTAACTGAGTATTCATCGAGACTTACCGATCGTTCCAGTTACTCTCTGAATATCATAAGATCAGTTCTTTGGGGCTCGTACTACCCAAAGAGGTGTGTTTAAATGAAATCTGAGCCAAATCTTTTAATCTATGAATTCCTATTTATGCTAGAGTTCTAGAGAGAACCTTTGTCGTTGAATGTTCATTGGCTGAACGCATACTACTGGTGAATGCTAGCAGTGGGAAAGCAGAGAACTGGCGCAAGTTTCAAAGACTTGGGCATGTAATATCTTTCGAAAAGTGGATGTGACATGGACAGATAAATCTTCAGGGCAGCGAATGTGGAAACAGAGCTAGGATAGTAGCATGAGGTGGGGTACATTTCGACGTGTCACAACTGTCAGCCATTGTAGTCCCCACCAGTATCAAGGAGCAGGGGTCAGGGGAAGAGATTAGTTGCATGCGGTCAAGGAGTGTGATCCAAGGGCTCTAAGAATTATTCGATGTATGGTCTGTTACTACTACTAGCTTCCATATCAATAAACATAGGTACCGATCATTCCTTCCTTCCACGAATCTTGTCCCAGACCCAGAGTTCTCGTTTAAGCCATTGACTTGACCATCACTTATGGAGATACCTTTGGCAGGAGACTCGATAATCACACATTCACCAATGGTGTGATCTGACCCTTGTGGTGAGAGTTTCTATTGGAACCTCTTAGTGGAAGCGTCGAGGACTTACGACGTTAGTTTGGGTATGGACTGGGTAACCAATGTTCATACAAAGATTAACTGTATTTGGAAAAAAGGTTTTGGTTTATCTAAAACATTTGGATGTGGTTTTCCTTGGTCAGCAAATCGGGAAACCCATGCAGCACAGGATAAACTCATGCTTAGGAGGGTGAAACTGACCACTAATGAGTCTACCATCCTTACCCTCGTGGCAGCAGGATTTTTGAGTTTTGAGTTCCTCCAAGACTGTGATTTCGAGATAGTCTATTCTCCCGGGAAGGGGAAAGTAGTGGTAGATTCTCTCAATAGGAGATCTGGCATTCAGATTCTAGGAGTGGAGACAGAGTAGTTGGTCGCGTTGCAGATATCCTTTGTGGATAGAGATGGAGCATCCTCTCTTCAGTCTCTCACAGTCACTCCTCCACTCCTTTAGCAAGTCAGAGAGACACAGTGTGGGGATGTTGACTATGAGACATGACATGCTCAGATAACCATAGGGTAAGCGCCTAATGTATCTTATGAAGGAGGGAAGCACGCCATCCTCTTCAGAGGACGCACCTTGGTACCCATTTCACTACAGGAGGAAGTGCTGAGGGAGTGTCACACTTCCCCTTTAGCGATAAATCCAGTAGTGACAAAGATGTACCAAGACCTTAGATGATAGCACTAGTGGCCGGATATGAAGATGGTTGTAGAATAATTTGTTTCATGATACCTCAATTGTCAGAAAATGAAGGCGGAGCACTAGGTACCAGCAGGCATGGTACAACCCTTAGAGGTTCCGGAGTGGAAGTGGTACAGGATATCCATGGATATCGTCATAGGGATACCACGTACATCTAGAGGACACGACTTTATCTAGGTATTTTTCAACTGTCTCACCAAGTCGGCCAACTTCCTACCGATCATAGTAGAGAGAAGTCATGTGCTTATAGGATATAGAGATCACTGGAGTTCGAGGATGGGGACCACGTTTTCTTATGAGTCTCACCTCGATGAGGTCTATGGAGATTTGGCCGTGGGGGAAAGTTATCGCTGTGTTTCATCGGACCTTTACAGGTCCTTAATAGAGTAGGTTAGGTGGCTTACCGCATAGCCCTTCCACCTCAGTTGCATCTGGTGCATGACGTCATCCACATATCTCAGATAAGGAGATACGTACATGACCCATGCCACATCATGGACAATAGGGAGTTGGACATAGATGACAGGACAACGATTGTGGAGGTCCCAGTGGAGATCGATGATCGACAGGAGTGGGTCCTACGTGGACGGTCGATACCTCTGGTGCGCATTTGCTGGAAGCACGAGAACCTCCAGGAGAGAACATGGGAGTGAGAGTCTCAGATGCGAGCTCAATATCCCCATTTGTTTTCCTAGTGTGTGTTGTATCTTTACAGTTTTGTTAATCCCCGAGGTGGGAGTATGTAAAGACCTAGAAATTTCAAATAAATTTTTTTCTTACATACTTTGGAATTTAACAAGTCTGTGGTTTCTGACTGCACTTGATTCTGAGGCCCGGTGTGCCCAGAATCAATTTCTAATGTTTTGATCGGGTACGTTCAGTAAACGTACATGCGGGTTTTTCTATCTTTTGAACGAGTGCTCGGAATTGAAATCTGAGAACACCGATGAACTCGTAGCGCCGTTATTCGCTTATGGGGACTTTTACCACAGTTGCGTTTTATGCGGGTTGGATGTTAATTTTGGGGATTTAAAATAAAATAAATAAAATTGTGGAGTTAAATTTTATTTTATTTCCTATTGTTATACCATAAAAGGGGGAGGTTTGTGGTGGGTCCCACACCCACATAATCTCCAATGAGAGGATATTTATGAGGTGGGACCCACAACACCTAACTCTTCACCTTCATTCAACTCCCCAATTAATTCCCCCTGCATTAATTATGACAACTCACCTTTTAATTGTGACTCTTCACTTCCTCCCCTCTCACCCATTAATTTGTGCCAACTCTTTAAATTAAAAACATATTTAATTAATTAATCTAGTTTTTAATTATTTTGATTTTTTTGGCATTTCATTAAAGTGGGAGAAATATAATTTTATATTTGCGTAGCAAATATTATTTGTGGGGGAACCTCTGTAGAAATTGAAGAGATCCCTCCTTCCTCAAAGAATGACACCCTCTTCAATGATGAATGCTGATTCCGTGAAGAACGACGATGTGCCTTCCTTTCTATTCTCCGCAACAAGTGAGGAGACACCGCTTCCTCCTCAGACGCACCCCGATGTCGTCTATAAATCCACTTTTCGTCACTCCGCTCTTGAAACCGAGGTTGGGGGAATTATGTTAAATTTTAGTTGATTAAATTGCTCGTATTCATTGTAGAAAATCATTGTCTATATTGGCCTTTTGATACCACCTAACACAGAGGGCGCCGGTCATACGAACACGGCCTGACGACCCTCCGATTGTTCTAGGATTATTTGGCGGTGGCAACAAGAGGCGGTGGCGGCGAACGGAAGTGGAGGCCATACACCAGCCGCGTGCGGATGTACCGTGGCCCGCAACCACAGGCCCCTCAGCCGACGAAAAAATGGTCGGCCAATGCCGGTCAGGCCGAAGGAGAACTGCGGTGCCATAAGGGGAGCCTCACAATGGAAGACCACGACCCACATCCGACGGCCACTTGGTGGGTAAACCGGCCTGATGTATGCTAGCCGGGCTGAAAAGAACTAATTCACTAGAAGGGCACCGCACTGGATGAACCACTGCCCGCCCGAGCAGGCCGCTTGCTCCGGGAAGGTTGTCTAGATTTGGTCGGGTGGTTTGGGAGGGCGGCACCGCTTGGCACCTCCGGTTCGGGAAGCAGTCCCCCACCCCCCCCCCCCCCCCCCCACCCCCACCCCTCAGACCGCTCGGCCCCTTCGGGCCGGCCGCGGCTGGCCGGGCCGCGCCGAGCCGCACCAGCCTGGTCCGACCCTCTGCTGGGCCGGACCTGCCAAAACTGGGTTGACCCGAACCGCCTTCCCAATGGGCTTAACTGGCCAGACCTGTTTTCACATAAAGGTGAATAACGTGAAGACCGTGCATCCGATCGACGTGCTGTCTGTGGCACTGGGACCGTCGTTACATGGAGGTCCTTTTGCGATACTCTATGTGACTTTGGGATGACATTTTAAAATTTCCATGTTTGGAATCATGTGTATTTCCAACTGGGCCCCCAAAGAAAAAATGTTAATAACTCTCAGACTGGGTGTCTGATTGACGCGTCGTCTGTCGCATTGGGTTCCTTTTGACGAGGCGGAATTTCATGATACATCAAAACTAGACATCATGATAGTTGATGTATTGACCCCCTTGGCTCAAGGAGCGGACCCTCCCAAAATCGAGCGTGTTGTGTGTGGGAACCCTACAGCTTGCTGTGACTACAACAACAATTGTACTGGAATCCTCTGTGGCTTTAGCAGCGACGACAACTATATTGGAATCCTCCTTGGGTTCAACAAGGAAGAAAAATGTACTTTAATTCTCCATGGATTTGATTGCAATGAGACTGTACTGAATGCTCTGTGGGTTCGATAGCAAAGAGACAGGACTGAATCCTACGCGGATTCAAGAGCAACGAGACTGGACTGAATCTTTCGTGGGATGGAAATCAGTGAGACTGAATTGAATCCTCCATGGGTTCGACAGTAACGATACTAGACTGAATCCTATGTGGGTTTGACAGAAACAGGAATGGACTGAATCCTACATGGGTTCGACAGCAACGAGACTGAACTAAATCCTCTGTGGGTTCGACAACAACGATACTGGACTGAATCCTCTATGGGTTCGACAGTAATGAGACTGGACTGATTCATCTATGGGATCGACAGCAACGAGACTAGATAGAATCCTCCCTGGGTTCGACAGCAATGAGACTGGACTGAATCCTCTAGGGGTTCGACAGCAATGAGATACTACTGTTTTAGGTTCCTGCGGGTATCTGCCATTCAACAGTAAAAGATGATTCAGTGGCTACAACTAATCATCTATTACTCGTTTTAAGTTGTCTATAACTAGTGCGAGATAAGTCTTGACATTCAATCATTACCATAGGTGTGATTTACTTCTTTATTGTGCGGACTGGTTTGTGATTGGGCAAGATAGTTGGAGACGAACTGAGATTGAGGACTTGGGTATATGTATGAGCATATACCTAAGTAGATTTGGTTGATACTTTGTGATTGTATCTTTCCTTTATGGCTTATCCTTCTTGGATTCTGGGAGACCTTCTGGGGTCTTGGGGTCCCTACTGAGTATGGTTATACTCACCACTTCACGAGTAATGCCCGCACTACATTGTGTTGGATGTAGACAACGGACATCGCCGATCATGGTAGAGTCCTGTAGAACTGGACGGTACTCGGAGGTGGACTACTTGGTGAGACGTACACTGAGCAGACGGATGGACCCGTGGTGATGGGGAGACTATCTGTACCCACCCTTCAGGAGGGATTCCAGGAGGATGACTCGGTGGTTGCTTCTTTACTTTACTGTTATTATACTAGACTTTCAGTTGTATTGTAATTTTAAGTTGGGTTTGTATTCTGGCCATTTACCTTTTAGCACATACTTTGTATTCAGTGTTAATTTGTGCTTACTTCATCTTGCGTACTCTATTGTGTTTGTTTACTATCATAATGGAAATGTATTTTCTTTTTTATTGGGATTTACACCTTTGGTGCTAGTCGCCAGCCCCAGGCATATGGAAGGTGGGCTTGGGGTAGTAACGGCATGGGCCCCAAGGATGGATCGTGACATTTAATATTATAATAAAAAATATATAATCTATTTTCTATGTATTAATTTCTAAATGTTTTAAATTTAATTTTTATATAATTTAGTGAAACACAATGACAAATTGTATTTATAAAAATTATCAGTTTTTGAAAAACAATTACATGAAAACTACGATTAATGTTTTTTATCATATAATTTATTTGATTACTTATTATAAAATAAAAATTATATTCCTTTTAAAAATCCAAAATATAAATGTCGTTTAAGTTAATTAATTTAAGGAAATTAAGGCAAGGTTTTTTTAAAATTGTTGTTTTTTTCTATTCACCCAAAGAATTAATATTAAAAAAATTCCAGAAACATATTGTTTTACTATTTTATCATTGAAGATTTTAAATATAAAAAAATGTATAGAAAATAAAATTTTCTGAAAGTGACATATACTAACAAATTTTTTCACAATCAAATATAAATGAAACCCGCATTTGGAGAAAATATGTTATTGAATTATGAAACCAATGTATACTCATTCCTTATCTATTAATTACATATATGAGGTCAATTTATTTTATTAAATATATATTATATTATTATAATAAAATAATTCATCAATAGTGGTTATTTTAATTTATTTCAATAAAAATAAATTTTCCATATAAATAAGACTTTTGAAAACTACCCCCTTAAATAAAATATGATTTAATATGCTATTGAGTTAATATTTAGAAGTAATTAATTATTTAATTTTTATTTAGGAATAATTTTATACATACATTTTTAGTTCGATACTCATATTCATACTGACTAAATACATAACCTGGTTATAACATTTATATTATAAACATAACATTTAAAATTATATAACATGCCATTTTAAACTATTTATTACATGTTTCATATGTAATTAAACATTAAATTATTTTTAAAATAAAATATCATGATGTTACATATTTCATTTTGAGTCAAATTATCACTATAATTTATTTTATGAACCTAATTTACTGGTTTTCATTAGAATTAGTAATGTGTTATACTATAATGATTAAATATATGTTATTATAATTTATAAAATTTGATTCATTAGGAAAATAAATTAACTAATTCTTTGGTTTTTAATGAATTTTTTTTGATAAAATATATTAGAATATAAATATTATATGTTAATCCAATCATTTTTAAATTTTTGTAATTTTCAGGCTGAATTATTAATATCAGATGAATTTCTATTTTAGCATTATATTATTATTAATACTATTTATTTTTAATATGTCTCATGGGAATCTTCAATAGTAGAGTTGGGAAATAAGAATAGATAACCATTTTTTGATAAATTATATTCAAGTGGACTAGACATTACCTAATAAATCAACTCATATAGACATGATGATCTTATGGGCTTGGTGGATTTTGGGACATGACCCCCTCCCCCCCATGGACTAACTCTCCCTTAGACACTCACATCCGTTTTATATTGTTGACATACTAAGGATATGTGTCCCCCTAAATTATTCCATATATTCCCTCTCACAAATCATTGGAATATTCCCATTATTGTTTTTTTATTTGATGTTTTTGGTTTAGGATGTTGTTACTTCTTACAAAAATATATATAATTGATTGATTCTACACTAAATCAAATCAAATGAAATTATATAAATTTCAAATTCCTTCTATATAGTTTTGATTTCAATTTTTTTATAGTCACTTGAATCATGAAATTAATACACCTTTTAATGGTTTTAAAAAAATTATCTTATTTTCTTTTTCCTCCAACTTGATATAGTAAATTACTTTATTGGTTTCACCATTGATGAAATGTTTAATTTTAAATAGATTTCATAATTCTAATTCTAGATCATTTTTCTCTTTTTAATATTTATATCATTATCCGTTTCATAGATGAAAAATGTGTATGATACTAATTTTATATCATATTCAACGTAATTACATATAACTTATTTTAATTAAAAATGAATGTTTTAATTCATTATTTTTATTTTTGGAATTCAGAACATGGATTCATTTCAAATTATTATTCCAAGAGTTTAGAGAGGATATGTAAATTCATAAATTTCACACATCCTATATACATGCCCAATGTTTACATAATCAAGGTTTAGAATATGATTCTTATATAGTAAAAGTATCACTTGTATAAGTCAGATGATCCCCCACATGGATTTGGGTGACGTGGTGGTGGAATGTGATGTTACCTCATAAGTAAGGATGATATGTTGATAGTTTTTAATTTATTAGTATCAGTAATTAGTAGGATGTATCTTATGATTCCAGCCACATCAACTATATAAAATCATTTTCCTTCTATTTTGGGTCTTTGGAATTTTTGCAATATGTGAATGTATATCATTTCGGGTGGGATTAATTATGATTAATTTTGATGATTATAGGTAATTGAGTGGTATTATTTATTCATATTACTTATTTGGTTGGGATTATATCTAAACTATTTAATTTATATTGATGAATAATCTTACATGGAAAATAGTTCTGTTGTACTATTTGATTCAATCCATCCATTAGTTATATTTTTAGCATAGATTGATTCCAATTTAGTATATTGATTTCATTGGAACATGTTTCATGCACAAGGAAAATTTAAATTTTACCCGATTCTATTATAGAATAAACAAATCATGTCATATAGTTTATACAAAAGACAAGACTAAACAAAAATAAAAAAAATGAATTATTATTATATAAATATTACAATTATAACTGTAATAATAATTTAATGTTTATGAATAATAACAAACAATGATATAAAATATATAAAAACATCATACTCAATATTTTTTTTTAATATTCGTAAAAAACAATTCAATTTTTAGAAACTAATTTTAAGCTTAAATTTTATATTTCATTAAAAAATGATTTCTATTACATTTTTTAGTAAAATAATTTACTCAATGATTTTGATTCATTTTAAAAAACAAATAAAATTATAATATATTCCAAATTTTTATATAAAAATTATCATAGGAGTATTTATTATGAATTCTCTAAAAAGATTGATTTTCTAGTGAGTACTAAAGAATAATTTTTATAGTGAAACTACTATTTTCTATTCCACTAATGTAAATATTTATTTTTAATTTTACATTTTTTCAAATTTAATTGTTTTATCTTATATTATAAATGAAACATTTTTGTTCTTTGGAATAAATTTAATGAATAAATTTATTATAAGTACAATTTACATGTAAAAATGGCATTTTATTAAAAAACTAATTTTATGCATGTAATGTGTTTTTAGAATGATAAATTAAATTCATCAATAATGGAAAATAATTATACATAATTTTATATTTCTAATATTCAATAAAAAAAGTACACTAACATGTTATTTTTCTAAGAATGTCATAAAAATAATACATGTTTTATGCTTAAATTAGTGTGTTCTTATAAAAAGGGGCTTCCATAACGTATATAAAAATTAATTTATAGAAAATATACGTATTTAATTTGATTGTATAAATACCAGATTCTGAATTAGGAGGATAAAATTTTGAACGTATTATCCTTTTAGTTTTGGCTAATATGAATAGTAATAATGGTAAACATTATCACCATGGTGAAGGTTAAATCAGGTTATTATATGTAAAAAATAAGTAAAAAGGAACAATTTTTTATCTTATTTGTTATTGTGTGATGTTAATTCAACCCTTATCTCCTTAGGTTCTAACTGTATTTGGATAATATACACATTTCTTTTAAATTTACCTACTAAAAATTCTATGGAAATAATGTTGCAAAATGTCACTCTCATAGTTTTAAATATCAGAAATATGTCCACATCATAAGAAAAATAACATTAAGAAGGAATATAAATGTCTATTGGTGGATAGTGGAATTATTTTAATGATAAAATATTTTATTTTATATTATATATTTACCTTAAATTCATATAAAATGTTGAGGTATTATCTACTTAATAAATATAAAAATATCTTAAATGGTATTAAAATTTGTACAAATAATATAATTTTATTGATTTATAGTGTTCCATGAATTTCGTAAAACAATAAATTATTATAGTGATATGTAAATGTGTATTAATTGAATTAAAAATTATTATTTATGTTTTTTTATTCAAATTAAATAATAGTAGTGAAATCGATATTAATAATATTTCTCAAAATAATATTTTACTAAATCATTTAAAATAATAAAAACCAAGAAATAAAATGTTTTCCAAATTATATTATATAAATTTTATCAAATGGACATTTATGATACATTTTTCATATTTTATGAAAAATTAAAACTTCCTAAGCATGATAAATTAGCAAACATGATTAATGATAAAATATGATAACAAATTTATAAAACAAAAAGATAAGGTCTAAAACGTAACATAAACTCATCCATATTATACTATTTCATGGTATTTGAACCCTATAAACCTAATCCTCTAACATATTTCCATTTGAAATAATTTTGGATAAAGTATGTCCTTATTTTAATTTAATTATTTATGAAATATCAAATGTTTCCCTCACCTAAATTACAAAAGGGTGCCTCTCTTTTTTTACTTTTCCTCACCATATTTAGACTTATACCTTGAAAAAATACTACAAAAATACCTTATCAACACCCATTTAAATATTTTAGTGGTTCTTTTATTCCCATAATTATATCTCCATGTTCCGTAAAAGAATAAATGAAGGACTTGTTTAAAATAATATTTAATCTCCTTAATCAATCACATTCTTATTAAAACATTATTTTAACCATCAACATAAGTTTAATTTTACTAAAATAAAAAATTTAGTATTCTCTTTCAGGACAATGAGATATTTATTATAAAAAAATATTTATTCACCCTAATTCTATAAATTAGGATGTGCATTTATTGCTTGTGAGTATGTACATATTACTATCTCTACATAATGATACAAATAATTTCTCATCAATAATTTTTTTGGGATTTTTATTTTTATTATTTTAATATATATAAATAAAGGATAAAAATTAAATAATTATAATTTTTATTATGATAATATAATATATACTTTCTTATCTTCCAGACTATGGAAATATTATTAAAATAATCATGTATACAAGTGGACTTCCACCTTCATGATGCGATGTGATTCTAAATTCATTTATGTATTTCAAATATGGTAATAAAGATTAATTTAAGGAATATATATGATATATATGATGTAATTATTATTCATTAAATTTCATTTTTATCCACCTTTATTTCATTCAATCTATTCAAAAATGAATAAATAATGTCTTCATGTGTATGTACGACCATCCGTCTTTAGGAACGGTGTAATTCATTTTTTTAATATATACTTTTATTGATGACAAATGAAATGTATATAATTAATATATATTTTATTTAAATAGTGTTTATAATTATAATAATTATGTGGAAATGATTAAATTAAATTTACAAAGACTATAATACTAATCCTTAAGTGAAAAACAAACAAAATAACACCTATAATATGGATTTTAAAAATGAATTGTAAATAAATGGTTGATAATAGGATTAAATAAATCATATTTTGTATGATGTATAAGATTATGGTTCTTAATTATTTATATATATATATACATTTATTATAAAGGAATTAAAAACAAGTATGAATGATGTATGACTTGAGGTAAGACATTTTGGTCTCGCATTTATTTTAGTAAGAAACATTATATATTAACAACTTGCTTCATATATGTTGGGTATATAATACCCAAATAGGAAGCTGAGTATTTATACTATCAGTTTTACAAAGATTTTATATAAATAAATTTTTTAATGTTCATTATAATTCAACTGTTACCAAAGACATAATTTTTTTATGTTAAAATCTCAATATTTTTTCAGAATTTTTTTGACTTTGTTTCTAATGACGAAATATTATAATTTAACTCTAATGAAAGTATGTAATTTGATTTTACTAGCTTTATTTCATGAAACTCTTTTTTCCCTTTCATTTTCTTAGCATTATGTACTAAATATATTGAAAATTTTGATTTATGGATAATATAATTTCCTTCTTAATTTAGTAAAAAAACAGTTTCTTCCATATCCATGTTTTTAAAAAAAATTTGAAACATGTTTTTTAAAATTTGAAAATTACTTTTTTTTGTCATGTGTACATATGATTGGTTAATTAAATTTTAATAAAATAATATTCATACCATTTTCTGAATGAATAAATTATTCATGTTTTTACAAAATAATTAAATTACTTCTTATTAGTAATTATACGGAAAAAAAATTGTATACCATCATGCCATTAAATAAATATAATTTTCTATTACTTATTTTCATTGTTATTTTTATGGAATTTGTCTTCAATACTATTTTCATAATTCTAATATATTAAATAAGTGATTTCAAAATCGAAATGATATTTTCGTAAATAATGTAATTGTGTTATTTTAAATAAATTTATATTCAACAACAATAAGAAAACTTTATATAACATTTTTATTAATGATTTTATCCATATACGGCATTTTATTATTGCTCAAAATAGTTTTTTATTATGTTGAAAAGTTGTTTATGGAACCTATTCATTTTCAATTGGATATAATGTCATGAAATGATAAAACATTTACTAAACCCATTTTTTCCAGGGGTTATACTATGTTTAAATTAATACATATTAATGAAATCTCTATATTTTATATGTTTTATGTTACATAAAAATGATTATGAGTTCCATTTCTATTTTTGGTTTCTAATATAAGGAATGTTAATGATTTTGTTGTGCACATATGTATGATTTTAATTATGTGATGAGTGTGACCTATATATTCCTCCAATTCATTAGGTAAATATAGATAACTAGTAAAGGAAAAATGTTATTCATGAACCTGATTTAAATCTCACAATTTTTATATGGACCTAGATTTCAGGTCCAAAAAATTAATTGTGGCCCTATAATTCATGTTAATAATATTGTTGGTGGACATAGTATTCAAGTCCATAGCATTATGTGTGAAACTATATTTAATTTCCATAACATTACATATGGACTTCATTTTCATGTTCTTATGTTTGATCATGGACTATAGTTTCATGGCCACAATATTATACACAAACCTACTTCAATGTCCATATGTTTTTTCAAGGACCGGAATTCATGTTTGAAAATTTGATAAGTGAACCCATCTCAATATATACATGTTTACAATGTTATAAACATATGTATATTCTATTAAATGAAGCCTTATTATAATATTATGCTCTCATGGATGATTTTATTTTATTCCATAAGGATTCAGGTCTTATGAAATACCACACATTATTCTATGAATCTTGATTATGATATATGATACTCAGTCATTGAAATTTAGTTTTAATAATTGGGTCTTCATACCCATGTGAAAATTTTATAATCATGTCATCATTAATATCTCCCTCGCTTACACTTACTCAGCATTTAATTTCACCATTTCATTTGTTTCATTTTCCCTAGGCTATGAAGAATTGAGTTGGGGATGATGTGTATAAGCAGGGTTCTAGTTATGAAGAACATAAAGTGAGAATACAATGAACCATTTGATTATCTTTCTTTGTTTCTAAAGGAATAATACCTATATGACTCTAGTATTGGTAGATATATTAGGCAATTAATATTCATATAAAAATGTGTCATAACTATGTATGAAAAATATGTTTCACTATAGTTTTCATCAGAGCCATGTTTGGTCACCCATTGGAATATACTATGGGTAAACATTAGTGAGAAACCTAGTGTTAGGTCTATGAATAAGATATCATATTATTCTATTGGGAATGATCATGGATGAAATAGGTAAAGCATATGACATCAAAGGATAAAAGGAAGGTGTATTGTATGAGATAACCAATGAATTATTTTTGTGAGTATATGTTTTTCCACTATGATTACAATTACTAACACGATCATTTTTCTTTTAGGAATTCAATTGAATCTGAAGAAATTTTATGAAAATAAAATGTGTTTGATAATGAAGTGACGACCCTCATGAGAAACAGAATGGATTAACTTCAAGGAGGTTATATCATGTACCTATGATCAATACACACTTTCAAACTATATGTGGTTATTAATATTATTCTAAACATTTCAATTCATAGAGAGAGAACGATAATATTGAATATATTATGAAAAATAGTCCACCATCCTTCAATAGTACTTTTTCTAAACTAGTTTGGGAAAAATATATCTATTCAGTGGAAAATATATCTGTAATTCTGGAGTGTTATGTCTAGGAAAAAGTTATCAAAGAAATTATTAATTTCAACATTGATGTTGATTAGTGGTGGTATATTATTATGATTTCATGAAACGATGAATAAATTACCTTTATATAGTCTGATGATTTTAAGGTAATGTATTTCATAATGTATTTCCATTATATGTTAGGTATAAAATGGCAGAGAAATTAATTTACCTTAATATGGAGTATTATGAATTCATTGGTTCCTAGGAGGAAAATTTTATAAGTCATATATGGTATGATTTAGGTTTAATCATCATCCCTAAAAAAATATCGACCCATTAATTGATTGATATCAAACTCTTTGAAATAAATTATCCATAATGAATATTGGATGCTATGAAGATATATTTTGATATGCACAAAAATGGAAATAGAAAATGGACACCCTAAAATTTTCTTGTTATAAGAAATTGAATATAGTGATTTATGGAATACAAATTCTGTTCACATGGATGCTCAAAAAAGCTTCAATAACCTAAATTCCAAAAATATAGGAATGTTAACTCATGTAAATTCCTAAAATGGAAAAGAGGCAACTTTAATTTTGGGATTCTTAATCATCAATCAAAATAAGGTTGAGGTGAAGTGAGTAGGGTTGTCCATGAAATGAATATAATGAGTTATCAATATAATTATCCACCCAAACATTAGTGATATAAATGGAAATTGTCTATTAATTTTTAAAATAAATTCCATAATCAAATGTCTAATGAAGACAATAAGACAAAATAATATTTTCATGTCATTGGAAATGAGGAATTCATTTTTAGTTACGACTATTGATGTGAATTATGATAGTAAGGGAACACTTATACTAGACTATAAAATTATGGATTCAATGTTGATGTTTTTATGAATTATCAATTTTAATATCTTGTCCTTTAGTGAAATTTGATGCGATTCTGAGATTTTTTATATCCCCATTCAAAGATTCCATATAATTTTATGGAATAAGGAAATTATATTTGATATTATTAACATGCCTATGATTTTCTATCAGTGAATAAATGAATTTGAACATCAATTATAAATATTTCAGGTTAAGATATGAGATTATTTATGGAATAAGGGGTGAATCATCTTCAATAATAATGTATCATTTTATAGTGACATTATTTTTAAAAATGATTAAGATATATAATCATGGTATTCAAACATGTATGCCTTTTTATGAGGGATTAAAATTATTATTTAGCAGATTAGGGGAAGATGTGAGTTTAAATTCTTAAAGGGTTCATATCTTAGTTAGGAACATTTTGGAAGAGTCTTATTATTAATTATTAATTGAATTTCTTATATTGAAATTGTGTTCCATTATTTGAGGTAAAAGATTGAAATAACATAACGGATAAACTGTATAATTCAATTTTGTTTCGGTAAACAGATAGATATATGAAATGAATTATCTATATTTTAGGGATATTATTATTTTTTAATAGTCAGTTTTAGTGCAATATTCCTAAATATATTAACATTTATTAATCATTTTTTAGATTAAAATATAATGGTATGTTTAGGAATGATTAATCAAATGATGAATATGTGCGTATGATATATAAAGAAATTGGATATGTATATTTTCTCTCATTCTCTATGTTAAAATTTAAATGATCCTTTAACTTTTTTAAAAGGATATGTAACTAAAATGAAATACCTCTAACATCAATTCCAGCAAATTGATAATGATTCCAATCGATATAGATTTACGGTTTTTGGTTATTATAATTATCTTGACCATGTTCTATATCAATTTGAATCAATCCTTTGGTGTTATTATTCCCTTCTTTTTCCATATATTCACATTCCCCTAATGTTCGCCTATTAAAAACCATATATGGCCTTTTTATTTTTGTTCTATTTTTAATAGAAAATTTTACTAATTATTTTTATATTTTGGGTTTCCAAAAAGGAAAATCAAATATCAATCCACTAATTATCAAGATCATGTTCAAGTTAATATGATGAAATTTATTAATGTATGGGAGAATATAATACCTTGATATTTTAAGAGAATAAAATTAAGTTCTATATTGTAAAAAACATTCAACACTAAACATCAATGAACAATTATGTATTAATTTTAAATATGACCATAAAACCTAGATATTAAATTAGTTGGTATGTGTAGAATTAAATAAATTATGAGGTATATAATCAAATCCTACTCGATATAAAAATATTGATTAAGGGTTAGGAAATATGATTTTAATTTCACGAAATGATATATTATGGTTACAAATTAGATTCAGTTCCAAAATGAAATTTAACAATTTTTGTGATAATATATCATGCCTAATTTTTTACACTTTAAAAAAATAATAAAATTAACCATATTATTTTATAATAATTTCAATTATATCTAATTTTTATTTTTTTACAATTTTTTTAATAGATTCATTATCTAATAAATAATGAAAATATTGATTTTTATTGAAACCTATATGTTTTTTAAAATAATGTAATATGATAAAATATTTTTCAACAGACAAAATATAAAATTAGATCAATTATATTTTATTTCAGAAAACTATGTTCATAAAAATAAATAATATGTTTTAATTTTGTATAACGAAATTATTAATAAAAATGAATATTCATGAAAAATGTTTTTGAAACATTCAATTTGTTTTATGTTAATAAATTATATTTAACACCAATATTGAATTTTAATTAAATTTAAAAATTATATATTAATAAATTTTAAAAATTCTTTTAATATTTTTCTAAGAGTGGGATATGAGTAATTTTTTAAAAAAAAAATATTTTTAAATAAATATAGATTTCATTGGGATTTTTAATATTAATTTATGTAAATTATATGTATTAAATTCGGAAATTTATTTTTCATATTTTGAGTCAAGAGGCTAAAATTTAATAAATACGGAAATTTTTTTAATATGAATAGTTGTCGTGTTAAAATGTACCACTATGGTATATTTTAAAATGGGATAGTTTTTGTCATGGATAAGTGATAATGCTATAATTTTACTTTTTAATACAAATATTGTTATTTCCATTATACCCTTATCACATTAGACTTTTTTAATGGAAAAATTTACATGAAAGTGACCAATATAGTTTTATTAAAAAGAATGTTACCATATGTGACACTCATTGTTATTTATATCTCTTAATGATTAAATAGTTTATAAATAATTTTATGAAGGAATATGAATTTATATATTAATATTTATGAAATGTAATTAAATAAAAAATATATTTATTAATTTTATAAATTTTATATTTTCCGTTAATAAATATACAATACAATTACTATTTATAATTAATCTATAAAAATACGAAATAAATGAATTTTAACAAATTAAAATGTATATATTTTGAGTTATTAACAGTGTTCTAAAAAATTATTTGATAAATAAAACAATATAGTGATGTGTAAAATGATTTCAATACAATTATATATATTTTTGATCCTTTATGAAAAAATTAATAAAATGTGTTACAAGAATTATTAATGATTTTATAATAAAACAATATTTTACTAAATTAGTTAAATATCAAAAAAATAATTATATATGAAATTATGGAAAAAAATAAGGTCAAAACTATTATCACTTGGATATTTATGGGCTATTTTATCGTTTATATATAAAATTATAACCTTTTAATTTTTAAATACATGTTACTATGGTTAATGTCAAAAGAGGTTTACTAAGGGGTTAAAATAAATGATATAGTTAAAAGACACATAAATTTTTCATGATATTATTTTGTCTATTGATTTAATTTCACCCCCATAATACCATATCCTCAAATCTATGTATATTTTGAATAATTTTATCATAATAATGACTATATAATATTTATTTATTTTATGAAATTACAATGCCACCCCTTTCCTCAATTATATTATTGAACTACTCATTTCTCTTATTAACACATCATTATACCATAAATAATAGAAAAAAAAAAGAAAAACCCCTTCTAAACACCATTATTAATTTTATAAATATTTCGGTATTCCCAAAAAAGAATCCCTAGGTTACTCGAGTAGAGAACATTTGTAACAGTTTCAGTTAATAATAAATATATTTAACTAATCTGTTTCATTCAAATTATCAATTTATATCCTCTAAATCTATTATATTTTAAATAAATAAATAATTTAGTGTCCCATATATACTAAAATGTTATTATGAAAATGAAAAAACAATTATTCATTATGTTTCCATAAAATTGTACGTGAATGTATCATGTGCAAATATGTAGGGATTACCATCTACACATTGTGATGCAATTACTTTCTCATCACTATCATATTTTGGATCTGTATTTTTATTTGTTTAATGTTTATTACTGATACCTAAAATGTGTTTACATTTATTCAATGAAAAAATATTATATTCATTTTACCTTCAAAACCAATGAGAAGTGATAACATTTATCATTTCAACAGAATGATGTGATTTACTTTTTCATTTTAATTTATCTTTAATAGTAATTAGTGCTGATTTAAATAATATATATGTTATATGTGATGTAATAATTATTTTTTAATACTGATTTATTATTTATTATTCTTTCATTCCATCATTAAAGAATGAAAATAACGTTCACCTATATGTATGCCCTACCATATCTATGTACTATTAAAATAATTTTTTCTATATTTAATTTCATTGATGACTCTAAACAAGTATTTTAAAAACCAGAAATTAATATCCTCAAAATGGTACACAACCCGACCTATCAGATATCTTAATGATGTTTTTAATCCCCATGTGCTGGCAACTAGCACTTGAGAATCAAACAATAATTAGAGGGAATGATTTATCCCAACCTGACATGACAACATGAAACATATATACAACCCTGGAAAAGATAAATATATTCCATAGATAAAAAAACACTACAAAATAAAATATCAATAATATAAAAAATCACCAAGTAGTGTTCTAACCCCAATGGACTACCAAAATAGGGAAATAATTATTCCACATGATAGCATTGGCATACACCTACCTTCTCACAACCAGCTACTCAACTCAGCTAGAAAAAAACTCTCTTTGCAAATGTAGCACATAGACATTCCCTACATCGAATAAAAAAACATGGTCTATGTATCACAAATGGGGAACATAGGGTGTGACCTAACTAACTTATTTGGTTATCACCAATGTTTTTCATATCATGTCTAGGTCCAGAAATACCAGAATGATAAATTTTAATGAAATCCTATCATGTTAATAATATATCATAATATATTTAAAAGCCATGGAAAATATTTAATTTCAACTTTTTCTGAAATTTTTAAATAATGAAAGTAAATATTTTTAACGTAATTACATATCCATATATCACTATAGATATATGGTATCAGAAAACCCTAACATCATGCATCACATATGATATCATATGAATTTTAGCACATCAAAATTGTACAATCCAAAATCATTATCATAGGTTACATTTCCCCAAGTATCAAACTTTGTACAGATTTATAGGGCACTCATAACTAATATATATAATTAAGTAGGCATCAATCCAGTAGACATATTCATCAAGTCTAAATGTTAGAATTACATGCCACCATGTGAACCACCAAAAAGACCCAACATGTCCCTAGAACAATGGGATGTGGGATAATATGAATGAATCCTGAGAAAACCCAAAAATAATAGTTGGGACCCATTACTGTACATTCAAATTAAAAACCCAAGGCTTCCCTGGTGGTCTGTTTTACAATACAATTTAGTAAACCATTTAGATCATACCATTCTTAGAAAACTATTTAAAAATTCTTTGAAAACCTTTTTTCATTTAACATGCCAATGGTAGAAACCATCTTTTATACAAACATAGTTCCATTCAATGAAAAAAAATCATATCATGACTTTTCAGTTCATAAAACAATTTTACAATAATAGGAGAAATGTAGTTTACCATCATTGGCTGGAGACCGAACCACCTATTCCAAAATTCAGGTTCCACACAACCACTATATAATCCACTATAAATAAAAAATCAACAACAACAACAATAGAGTCCATAAAAATTATACAGTTATTAGAATTGATACAATTCTATATAAGGACTGATATAGAAAAGGAAATGACATATACATACAAAATAAACTCCCACCACAGCATAAAAATGAGGATTTGACCCCAAAGTCATATTGCACAATGGATCTATAAGGAAATAGGAATAAAACCCACTAGGGATAAACAAATCCAATCTGGCATCACAATAGAAGTACTGTAATACATGGTAATGAAAAAGAAGAATGTATTACACTCTCTAAGAGATGGAGCCCAACCAAAATATTGATCAATCACACAACCAGTCAATCTAAATTAAAAGGGGGTTCCTAAAATCATTGAAGAATGGCTCTTGGATTATATCAAAGTGATCCATCGAAGAATGAAATAACATTGAAAGAATAATTCAACTAAAACTCCATATTCAAACATTTTCATAGAACTCAAATCCAGTACACCTCTTGTAATCCATGTAACTATGATATGATGAAAAACTCATAAAATTATTTTTAAAACTAGACCATTTACATTAAATGACCTGTTTCATTTAGATGTTTTGTACTCACTTCATGTTGTTTACTAGGTTCTTATCATCTCCCAAACAACATTCGTATATTGTCTAGACCCATTACATGAAATAAATCCTAGAGACTACAAAAATAATAAATTATTTAAAAAGTATATAAATCAGATCTAGAATTCTCCATACTCAAGGTGAACTATGCAAGGGAATTAACTCATTTATTCCTTGAATACATTAATTCAAAAAAAACACATCTCCCCAAACATTAATTCAATGTTTTCAAGGAATGTTATATATAATCAATAGTCCCTAAATGAACAAGATAAATGTAGAAAATAATAAAATAGAGTGGAAATAGATGATTGTGGGTAATAGGATGTTACGAACTCCCCACCCTATGAATTGACGTCCTCAAAAATTCATGTGGATGAATAAACTGAGAGAAATATATGAATCCACATAGCCCTCATAAACAAATAATGTATCCATGTCTCATGTGAATATGGTTTATGCCTCCATTACACTCTAAAAAATTAAATAGACTTCACAGGTAAGACCTTAACCATAGTGTCAAGGATCTCAACTATTTAATCAATGAACGAAATATCTATATCTTACTCAATATCATCTCAACATATAACATGATAGGCATTACAATGGTATTTCATGTTTTTAGATATATGGAAGACAAAATCAATTTGTATCAACTAATATAGTAGTTCCCACCAAAAAGAAACCTTCCCATGACTCTCAATGATCACAAATGGTCCAACCTATTATAGAGAGATATTTCCTTATTTACCAAGAATATAGTGACCAAATAGAGGAGAAAATTTCATGAAAACTATGTCTCATATGGAAAAGTAAAAAGTATGGAACCTTTCATATGAAAAATAATTCTACCCAGTTTTCATTGTTACTAGATGTGGATGTATCTCTAAAATAATTTCACATATCTTCTAATCCATACACGGCCCGACAAATGATTCTTCACCCACAAATTTCCAACAATGTGTTGATCTTCAAGGGTAACCATACAAAAAACTAAAATTATCCATCCTAATTGATGATTGATGATTGATATCGATTGTTATAAAAAACTCTTGATATCCAAGATATCTATCTCAAGGTTCTCCACAGTCCAACACAAAATCATGATGCATATCCCCAATATCAATAAATAATTCCTCATCTATCTATCATAATTTTTATGATAAGTTAAACTCAATCTAAACAAAGTACCAAATACATAATAGAGACTCCAAAAAAATTAATGTAAACTAGAGATCCCTGTTTGAATCCATATCACTTAGAACACCAGTTATACTAAAAATCTCAGGAAGATTTATCTTACCTAGATATTCCACTTTTATAGTGTCTTTGATCAGAAAAAAATGACATGAGTTTATCAATTGATCAATAAAAAACCAAATATAATTTCTCCCATGAACTATCCCTGCTAATCTAAAAATAATTCCACAAGATCATCATCCAATTTCCAAACCATAACTAGTAGTGGAATTATAAAACTATGTCATTTAAAATGCTCCCATTTATCAGTTAGAAGACATAACTATAAGACACAAAAACAGTAGTGGCACACTTGATACCTAGCAAACAGAAGGACCATCTCATGTCATAATAATACATTACAGACCATGTATTAATGGAACCAGAGAAAATATAAAAACGAAACCAAAAAAACTCCTCACTAAATAAAGGATGAAAAAAATAATTAAAAATGAGAATAACATATGAAGAGAGAGACCAACTAGACATAGTCTCACCACCATATACACTTCCTCAAATTACGAAAAATAGTATATCCGACAGCTGGTTCTATAGACTACACTAAAAGATAGTTTATGATAATTAAGTAGTCGTTAAACCCCTTTTGGATACATCATATTACGAATCATGAAACAACTATGTATAAAATACACATAATCATCCACTCTTCCTTAAATACCAAAATAGTATGTGATGGAACATTCCTAATAAGATAATCTACATCGATATTGAATTTCATTTGGGATTTGGTGATATCAAAGTAAAACATCAAATTTTATTCCACCCATAACCTCTATCTAAGGTATAATTACATATATGATAATATATAGATCAAACACTTTTTGATTGAAATGATAGTGAATGTTTCCCCAAAAATTTATTTCCACCAAATACATAAATGCATTCATAACTATAGAAAGATCAAAATCATGAGTGGGGAAATTAATCTCTAGTGGTCGATGATGAAGAGAGCTATAAGATACAACATGATCATATATCATGATCATAAAACCTAATCTACTGCTAGAAGCATCATTGAAAATAACAAACCCCTTGCTTGGTTTATGTGTGATCAGAATAGAATTTTATGTTTTATGTCTCCTAAAAATGTAATAATTAAAAAACATTTAACATCCCATGTGAATAATATCCTTTTCCTGGTCATATTATTCAATGGTTATTAAACTTTAATGAAATACATTATTAACTATTGATACTATCAAATATGACCATGAATTCTCCCAATTTTAATTACATTACATAGATCTCCCATAGAAAAAACAGAATTTACCATATCAGTATCAATTTATATTCCATGATTACAAACAATATCCCCAAATATTTTCATTTATTTAATAAAGATGTTGAATTTCAAAATCATACATTATAAATAGTGATTTCTCCGGATTTCCAAAATCAAAAACAAATAGTTTTTATTGGCTCTCAGATCTCATGTAAATCAAAATATAACAAATAATCATGAACACAATTTGTTGAGATAATTATTAACATCTAAATCTCAAAGAGATAAAAAAATTATTTGTAATATTCAATCCAAAAACATCACAATATATTTATTATGGTCATACATGGTCTAGATATTTTTATTTTTATTTAATACCCATGATCACTGAGTTGATAATAACCTGAACAAATATCATTCTTAAAAACCCAATTTCTCCACTTTAAATGATCTAATAGATCATCAAAATGATAAAAGGGTTACTTTTTATGAATTTTTACTCAGTTAAATAACAGATAGTCCATTCAAATTCATAGTGAGACCTCTTCATTCATGGAAAATAGCATCAAAACTTCCCAAGGTGAAACACTTGGGTTAACAAAACCATTCCCCACAATATCTTCCAACAGAATCATGGGATATTTCAACTCTATTGGTTCCATTTTAATTGTTGGTATTTAAATGGGATGTGTACCCAGAACATTTTTAATCAAAATATTTATCTCCCACTCTAGAGTATGCCTAGGTAAATCATCTAGGGGAAAAATTTGAAAACCTAGAAAAACAAAGCGATCATCAACAACATAGGACAAGACATTTAGAAAAATGACTATATAAAATGAAAAAATCATGAGCTCTAAGGGCCAATGATTTGTATAACCAAACCTCATATCTAATTCTACATAATGAATTCGTGAGGTCTCTTTAGCCGTGGGAAATGAGACTTGAAAATGAAAAAAAATCAACCATGTCTCACACAATTTTTTTTTAAATTTTCAATGTTTTTCTTGTGAATTTTTAAATATGCCTCTAATATTTAAATTTTGATATATTTGTTGAACAAATATGATAATTTATTTATCTTCTAAAAATATTTAATATATTTATGTTTCATAAAAATACCATTATTCTCGTGATGTTTTATGAAAAAAATGATAATTTTTTCATGTTTCTAGAAAACCTCGATATATATGTGTTATTTTGGGGAAAATGTTACTATTATACCAATGTTTCATGGAAACCAATGCTAATTTAGTGATATTTCATGATAAAATGTCATTAAAGTCTAATCATTTTTATAAATGTCTCTAATTTAGGAATTTTATTAAGTAAATCTCACTAATATATCTATTTTTTTTGAAAAAATCGCTAAAAATATGTATATTTGTATAGATTTTTACCTTGAATCGAATTAAATATATATTTAGAAGTATATATATATAAATATATATATAAAAATATAAAATTATATGTAAACATATATATTTATATATCTAACCACAAACAAAGTCACACAGAAATATATATATATATATATATAACACACACATATTAAATTTTTTCAATATTTTAAAAAACATGGATATATTAGTAACATTTTTACAGATGTTTTAAAATAAAGATATTATATATATATATATATACACATATCTATTTACACACACACAAACATATATATATATATATATATTGAAACACACACACACACATATATATACATATTAAAACATATATATATATCTGTGTGAATATTAATATAAACAAATGATATAAAAAATCTAAAAAAATAATATATAATATATATATATATATCTAATATAATAAAATATAAACATATATTATTTATAGTATAAACATATATTATATATAATACCAATTTTAGTGACATTTCTACGTGTGTATTTAAATGGGAATAAATATATATATATATATATATATATTTATATCTATATATACATACACATAAATATTTATACATACACATAGATAGACACAAAAACACACACATATATAAACACATATATAATAATATAAAATATATATATTGTAATATAAGAATACATATAATCATAAAATATAATCATATATATATATTATAAACATATATATAGTATAAACATATATATAATTTAAAATATAAGCATATATTTAATAAATTAACACACACACATATATATATAACACAATAGGAACTTATATGTTAATAATAATAAATTAAAAATATATAAACATATCATAATATATATTAATCCTTGAATATAATGATTTTAAATTATTTGTATAAATATAAAATTAAATATATAAATACTAAAATCAACCTATATATAAAATAGTCATATATTATAATAATTATTTAAATAGTAGTGTCAGTTAAGTCACAAGGTATAATCATCCAACATGGTTGTTCAAATTATTGTGAGACATATTTGTTTCTTCTTTCGTGTAAGATGTGTAGTATGGCCTGGATGCATGGGATGGTGTGGGCATCAGCTGTGAATCGCAGTACATGTGTATGTGTTGGAGTGGTTATGCAGTGAGGGTGGGGTTGTAGGAATGTGTAAATTGTTTCTATGAAGGCTCGGTCGGTGGTTAGGTTTTCTAGAGCCATTTGTGAAGTATGGACGGTGGGTGGTGGGGAATGGAGGTGTGTAAAAATGAAAATTATATTTTTTTCGTGTAATTTTTTCTTTTAAAAATTTCCAATGATTCTAGAAAATCACATTAATTTTTTTATTATATATATTTTTAAAATATATAAATGTTTTAAATTTAAAAAATTATAACACTTTTTCAACAACTAAGTAAATGAAACCTCATTAACCGATGTCTCCAAAAAATCCAGTAAATGAGGATTCCCTAAATAGTAATATTTATAATAATATATAAATTAGAAAATTTTATTTATTAATATGATTTAAAAAATGTAGTTAAATGAGGTGTTTCTAAATATATACATTTAGGAATACCACTAAATTAGCGATGTTTATTTACCAATGTTTCTAAAAAACATTGGTAAATGAATTTGTAATGTTATAACGAATATATAATGAAAAAAATACAATATCTTGTATATTTTATTAGGGTTGATGATGAATAAGGAAGTAAATCCTGATTATAATATCAAATAGATCAAAATAGATAACAATAATGTTTCAGACTAACTCACCACCGACTATCGATAGTGAACAAGAAGGACACATAAACCCCTGCTCTTTATATTTCTTAATATGTGTCCCTAAATACATAATAAGTCTAATATTATCCATTTCTACGTTATTAAAATAAAAAATGGCTAGATATAATTTTGTGGGACGAACTGGTATCAAATTAAGTAATCACTTCTAAGTATGTAATATATATGATACCTCTATTTGTCACAGGACTGGTATCAACCTCTATTATAAATACATATTCTTCCTGACAGTGCATCACTCATGAGTAATTTGGATGGAGGCCAATTTTCATTAAAGTATCTTACATCAATATTGTAGCCATTAGATACATTTATCACTTTCATCATAAATGTGTAGACATATCCCTACAAAAACGTCGTAGATGACCATAACATCAACAACTGTTACACAAATTTTTCAATTATGGAAAATAATGTCATCTGTGTATGGCCTTGAATCTCTAATACAAAAATGTAATGAAAACACATGAATATCATGAAATTATTACCCAGAATGACATACCACACACCTAAAGGGTGTTCTGGATCCCTGTGGGCCTATGACTATCATCGTTAATCACACAATAATATGAGGGAAGTATTTCTCCCAACATGAAGCATCAACATCGCACATATATATAATAGTGGAGAAGATAAATATATTCCATAATGAAAATCAAGGAGGAAAGCAAAAAAATCAAGATTAAATATAATATCCATTTAAATGTAAATCAAATATGGACTTCCAATAAAATAAAATCCAAATATTTTATGTGACAGCATGGGAAGGCACCAAAAACCTCACAAAAAACTACTAAACATTGCTAATAGAAATCATAACCACCTCACACTTATGCCTTGTTTTTCCCTATATTGAAAGAACTAACCAAGTCTACCCACCCTCAAAGGGGTGCTTATTTTGTGATCTCATTGGCTCAGTTGTGTCTCACCCATGTGTTCTAAAACAAGCCTATGAACAATAATCCATGCATGTTCATCGTTAATGGAAATAAGTCATTGTATCATTTTAATAGTTTTTACAATAAATTCATGGACAATAAGTCTAATTCACCCACTTTCGATTTTCAAAAAAATACACATAAACCTGTTTCAACGAATTTCATATCCATATATCATAGCTAAAATATCTTCTCATGGAAAAATAAACCAAGCATCACATATCATAATTAATATGTGGAAGTGAAACCAAAAAGTACAATCCAAAAGCATAATGAAATATAATATAATGATACTGATCACACAAAGAAAGTGTATCTACGAAACACATAACAATCTTATATAATCAGGTACATATCAATATAATAGACATATGCATTGCTTATAGAGGTAATATTATCTCTCCAATAAGTGACCCCCCCATAGGTCAAATAAGTCCCTATGAAAATTAGAAAATGATAGAAGAGAAAATACCAATGAGAATTACACTACCTATTAATGAGACGTAATGTGATACCTTCAACAAAAATACCCAAGGATGACCATGTTATTCACATTCCTCGAATGTTCATCAACCAATTAATATAAAACAATTATCAATATCCAATTTCAAAATATAATTCCCCTATTCATGAAACCCATTTTCGATTTACAAAACTAGGGGAAACCACATTTCATAAAAACCCATTTACACACACACATAGAAAATATTAGTCATATCATTCCATTTAATTTAATTACTTCTTTGATCAAAAAAAGAAACAATGATGTTTACCTTCAAATGATAGAGACATAATGACATACCTCAAAACTCGGATCACACACACCCATAAAGTAATACAACTCAATGATGAATGTAAAAAATTATAATAGATTACCTATAAATGAAATAAATTCCATAAAATTTATCTAATTGAATAAAAGGATCAACTGAGAAGAGGAATTGACACATACCTCATGATCACACAACCAATGCGAAAAATGATCATGAATAAGTCCTTAGATCTAGATCACAAAATAGATATATAGAGAAATAGTGAGAAACATCACTATAGATCAACAAACCTAATATATCACAGAAATTCACCTACCATGACCATGTCCAATAGAGAATATTAATGTCTTACCCACTTGGAGAGATGAAACCCAACATCAATAGGGATTAATTTCCAAAATAATAAATTACGATCAAATGGAGACTCATAAATTTTCTACATAAAGGATATATATTATCATAGATGAAGGATGTGGATGAATGATATATGATTCAACAGAAGCATCACCATAAAACCCATGATCAAACATTTACACTATATATAAACCCATTATACGAATTGTAACTTTGGGGAAAGTTTCACCAAAAAAACAATTTAATTTTTATTGAAACCCATTATTTTAATATTACATGTCATGTATTATTTATATTGAGTTTACTCACTTCTCTCTATGTTCCATAATTGTGGAATCTTTCATATAGAAATTAAATATCATGTATACCCATTACAAGTTCAAATAGACTGTACTCTCATATTATTCAGCTCGAGGAGTACTCAAGGATGTCACTAACATATTTATACCCATATTAAATTATTTCTAAAAAATATATACCAAAATAAAATAGTTTTTTATCTTTAAATTTTATCCATCATCTTGAGTCCCCAACCACACACTATTAAAGTGGAAAACACAAAAAGACATTGAAATAATTGAATGAGGGTAACATGATATTACGTGTATAAAATATGTTTATATGATATATTCATCATTACAAACGTTTCATAAATTAGTGATCCATGATCCATTTACAATGACCAAAACTGCTGATCAAAAACATACCTGAAAAATGATACAGATACCACTAGGTAGACAGATTTTAATAAGAGGTTTTCAATACATAAGAGATAAAAGGTCCTAAAAATTATATATTGTTCCAAATATATTATCATGGTTGTATAATATATTTTTAATAAAAATATTTATTATAAAGGAGTTCCCAATATGTACAAAGGATTTATGTCCTGAAGTAAAGATTTTTTATCTCACTTTTATTTTTTTGAGACATATGTCATATTGAAAAATTATTTATTTCATATATTGTATATATTTCCAATGAATGTATCATATGATGATTAATATAAAATTTATGAAGATTTATATATCAAAATAATGTAACATAGTTCAGTAGTATTTTTATTCAAATGGAATGAAATAAATAACAATTTAATTTTTTAATCTCATTGTTTATCAGGAATAATTTCTCACTATATTTATGATGATTAAATATTATGACACATCATTAATTAAGATCATTAATTTCATTTTATTATGGTTATTTAATGGAAATTAATTTTTCCCTTTTATTTTCCTCAACATAAGTACATAATATACTGAAAATAACTTGTTTTTGGAAAATTGATTTTCATCCTCTATTTAGTTGAAAAAACATTTTATTCCATACACATGTTTTCTAAAAATATTTTAAAGAATCTTTTTTTGATCCAATATTAAATTTTAAATTAATTTTTACACATATTTTATTTTTAAGAAAAATTAAATGTATTATTCTTGTTATTTTAAGGAATAGGTACAATTTAAAATTTTAATAATGTTTAAAATATTTTTTTTCATAACATTCATTATAAATGTCATTTTCCAATGTTATAACTACTTAATTCATTGAATCTTCCTTTTCATGTTTCCATGGTTATTTTGCTGGAAATGTATTTCATAATTTTTTCTAAAATTTATACACATTCAATAATTTATCTCAAAATGTAAATGATATTTTACCTAAGAATGTTTCGATGAGCTTCTAATTATATTTCCACTAATAAATGAATAAATACCTAAATATAACTTATTTTTTACTAGGTATATGAACCAAAGATACCATATTTAATATTTATTCATATGTTTTATGTATATGATGACATTTTTTATGAATGCCTATCCATTAATAAGAATCATGATATAAGGAAATGATTAAACGTGTAAGAAAATCATTCCTATTACATGGTTTACTCTGCGATTAAATGTTGGAAATTTCATGACCCAATCCCCACATGTTGTAGCCCTCATAGGCCAGCAATGATAGAATGGAGATAGTAACCCCCGAGTCCTGCCTCCAGTAGGCCCCAGGTTTGGCGACTAGCACCGAGGGTATATTAAACACACAGATGGGCGTAATTACTCTCTATGAGAAGAAAATGAATGAGAGGGATAAGATATACACCAAAAAAAACTCCATCGTAGACTGATATATAAATGAAAATCCAAGTGTACATATGAAATGTCATTCAAAACTACTACAACTGGTAGAGGAAAACTACAAGTACCCAAAAGAATGTAAAAATAACAGCATCCACAAGCACAAACAGCTCTTGCAATCCCAGTCTACTAGAAACAAGCTTGACATCGAACCTACTCCATGTGACCTGAAAAATAGTTTATATATACATTGGGTGTGTATAACAATATACTCAGTAGGATCCTCCCTGGTGCCTCTTGTGAAAAAATAATTAAATCATACTAATGCATAGTGAACAAAAAGTGAAAATAACTCGTTACCTAAATGGGTATACTATGTTCCCAGCCTCATCATGGCTACTCTCACCATGTATCTCATACCAGAATATATAATATAATAATTAATATCAAGGGTACCCCACTTATACTTCCCCATTAGTTTTCCGCTTTTCCCCAATGTCGCACTTCCTAAGAATCTCTCTCTAAAAATGCTTTCTCATAGACCCCTGGGCGAAGCACCACAACATGCACCTCATGCAACAAAACCACCATATCCATGGAAGAAAACTAAAAAAGTAGTTTATAAGAGCCACCACAGCTCACATAATATGTATCATACATCATGTATTATACTTCAATCCATTATAGCCCACACACCTATTATGAATCCTCAATCCATCACAACATATACATGTTACACCTATATCAATCCATATGATACTAGGTCCATAATATATTTCTGGGAATAAACACAAGCCATTACATCCCTCTACAAACATATATGGGGGAAAATAACCATGGTGTCTACCAACACAAGAAACTATCAGGAGAAGAGAGTGGGGACATAGGGGGTAGTCATCCATCCATACTCCCTCCAGAATGTTGGGGAAAGCACCCCCCCCCCCCCAACAGGGCTCAGAATATTTTGGGTGTCACTTTCCCAAACTGACAGGATGGAAAATCATTTAGAAACAAAAAAATTACAGAATATACTAAATTTAACAACCACATGATTGGAATAACCTAGTCTTATACTCAACAGCATCTATCATCTCTCAGACTCCCATCTGCAACTTCGAAGACTAGGTATCTTCTAAGAAAAAAACAATTTAAATATTTTTATTACATTTTCATTCCCTTTTTGTCAGTTCCACTTTACCTTAATTACTTCATTAAATATTAATTAACAATTAAAAATTTACACATTTTATTTGATTAGCATCACACCCAATGTACGATGTCCTCAATATTGAAACCCAGCGAGTTCCAACCCCATGGGTTAACATCATTTATTCAATTATTTATTTTCATAATTACATTCCCATTTTCACAGGCATTCTAGAAACACAATCAATGCTACTAAACATAAGGGGGATAAACATAGTGACTAGATGAACTACCCGTCAAGTGATTGTTGCCTATATAATGACCATAGACACATCCTCCCTTGAGAATCTAGACATGGAAAGCATGTTGCATACCTCGTGCATCTTCTCCCCTTTTAGAAGAATGGAAAGCAAGATCAAGTAACTTGGGAAGTGTGTAATGTAATGTAGACAACCATTCAAAGAAACATCAAGAGTCCAAACATTCACATCCAAACCGTTCCACCATCCCTGTTGTCCACACTGACACCCCATGAATAAACCGATGCATATCACCACTCTAGGTGTCATATGTTGTCACAAACAATCCACCTCTCTTCCCCAACATATCACAACAGCCTTCCAGGCTCACATCAGAACACAGGAAGTAGGAAAACAACCATCATATCAATTGGGATCTTGTCCCTTAAACAAGCAAGATGGTAACTCAGAACCCTACAATGAATTATCATTTATCAAAAACCAGTTATTTAATCCATCTTGGATTAACGGATTTGTTATTAATAGGTTCCAAATTCAGGAAACTCAATAAGTATGATATCAAAAATAATTAAACATTCTTAATGCATCAATTTTATTAACATACAATTTCAACTAGAGGAACTGGATTCATTTACATAAATATTTATCTTTAGCCAAACAATTATCAATTAATTCTAGATTTATGTTATATACCAATTTCCATCGAGAAAGAAAAAGATAAGAAAGAAAGAATAGATATTTCACTATATAGAAATACAAAATTCAATAACATATGATCGATCTCAATTTATTTATCCAGTTGAAATATTTATTTTGCCGGTTTCATTGTGATCTAGTGGGATAAAACATGCTAACTCTACAGTTGCATGTAACAGAAAATAGAAGCAATGAATCCCCCACCTCAACTAGTTCATGACATTCTTTATAGAAGAATGACCCACAAAATGGGTTACAATCTCCCCATTGTGAAAAATGTATCCACCAGAGGATGTAGAGACACCCCCGCATTGGCAATCACCCAAGAAAAGACCATTAGGACCATGGGTGTAAAATTACATAAAAAGGGAAATGATAAAAGAAGGAGATGCACCCAAAATAATGAAGATAGATCATATATTATATCGAAGAGTGATCAATATTTCTTGGTTTCATCGAAAAAAAGCTGAAAAATACATGGAGGATGTTTGACTACACAACTCCTACAGAAATGAATGGGATGCTCGAGTGTCTCACACTTGAGTAGGTAGAGCAGTGGTTTAAGATATTATGGGTTTTCTATTAAATGTGGATTTCATTAAACCAAAAGGTTTGAAAAAGTAAAAACATCATGAGCCTTAGGAGAAATTAATATAGGAGTAATGTCCTTCGAAAAAGCCATAGAGTCCTTAAAACAAGGCTTTAAATGCATATTTGAAAAATGAAACATTAATGGGGTGAACTATAGAAATCTTGAAACACATTTCACACACGCAAAATTTTGAAAAAGGAAAAACATTATTCATGAACCTCAGTGTTGGAACCATAACTTTGGAACCTCACGATTTTGGATCACTATTCCCAAACTTCACCTTTGGAACCTCACCATTGGAACCTCACCATTCTGTAATAACAATTCATGAACCACATCGTTGGAACTTCACTATTCATGAAACACTATTCATGTACTCAAAACATGACAAAGGAAAAAGGTCACCATCAGAACCTCAACATTCTAGAAAAACCATTCATCAACTCAAAATTTAACAAAGGAAGAGGGTCATTGTTAAAATCTTTCTATTGGAACCTCACCATTGAACTATCCACATAAGGTTACCAATGAAACTATTCAGAGAAGATCACCGATGAATCTGTTCAAATAAGGTCACTGATGTCACTATTCACATAAGGTCACTGTTGCACTGTTCAAAAAATGATACCGATGACACCGTTCATAGAAGGTCACCCATTACATTGTTCACATAAGGTAATTGATGTCATTGTTCACATAGGGACATAATTTCATTGTCCACATAAGGTTTCTGATGGCAATGTTCATAGAATGTTACCGATGAAACTATTCACATATGGTCACTAATGTCACGATTCACATAAAGACACCATTGCACTGTTCATAGAAGGTTACTAAAGCAATTTTCACAATGGTCTACCATTGGAACTTTTCACAGATAAAACTATTCACAAAAATGAAAATTTGGAAAAGTGTGGAGGATAAGTCACCTTGACCTCCAAAAACACTTCATGCACATGATTTTCACAGAGGAATAATCTTGAGAGGTTTTATATCTTACCACAGATACCTCTCAAAACAAACATGTCCCCTATTATTCAAACCCACCTGAATGGAAAACAAAACAGGGTCCAAACAACCAACCTTGGAGATACCTATCAAAAGGGAGAAAGCCATAAGAAGAAAAAAAAGAATTGTATATTATAAAAATGAATGGTCTATATCCACAAAGGCTACATCGATACATTAAAGAGTTAAAAATTAAACAACTATGGCTACTGAGCATGTATCTGTGACTCACATTCACATGTACTCTTCTCCATGCCACCGTGTCATCAAATGAAACGAACCAAGGCGGTAGAGTGCCTACAAAACACCTCTTCTTGGTTGTAAAGACCCGTAAAATTCAAGGGAAATTTTTTCTTAATTTTCTTTGGATTTTTACAAGAACGCGGTTTCTGACGGAACCTGATTCCGAGGCCCGGAGTGCCCGGAATTTATTTCCGATGTTCGGCTCGGGTACATTCAGTGAACGAACGAGCAGGAATTTCTAACTTTTGATCCGGTGCTCGGAATTGAAATCTGAGGACACCGATGAACTCGCAGCGCCGATATTCGCTTAACGAGACCTTTTCCGAGGTTGCCTTTATTTCGGGTTGAGAGTTAGATTATGGGAGTTTAGAATAAGTTAAATAAAAATTTTGGAATACAAATTTTTATTTTAACTTATTGGTTAACTTCTCCCAAAGGGAGTTAGTGGTGGGACCCACATCCACATAACCTCCCTTGGGAGGATTAAGTGTGGTGGGGCCCACCCGAAGCATAACTCTTCTTATTCACTTTTAAAACTCCCTTAACCTTCTCTTTTTATTAACATGACAAGTTGGGTTATTAAATGGGTTGAGTTATCTTAATTCAAACCTTTTAATTTAAAATGGTTTGGTTGAGTAAATAAAATAAGCCCTTAGCTTATTTTATTTGGTTAGAATTCTCTAGCCTCCTTGTGAGTTTTTGAAGCCTTCTATTTCTTCTTCTTCTTCAAGCATTGGCGAAGAACGCGAAGAACCTTCGATCTTCGACGAAGAACACCACGTTCTTGGGAACCGTCTTCCGCGATGCCATACCCGCGACACCGGCGATGTCTTCTTCCGCGACGATTTTCCGCGACGAAATCGTCGTCAAAGAACTTCGAATCCTCGCTCACGACATCGACATCCTTCTTCCATGACGCCGACCACCGCGACGCGTCTTCCGCGGGTCATTGACGATCATCGATCTTGAAACCGAGGTAGGGGTTAGTTGTTGTATATTTATTTACTCTCGTTCTTGGTTCTAGAATGATAATCTTGTGGATAAACATTTATGGGTTATCATCTAACGAGAGGGGGGTCGGACAGCACAAACACGGCCGAATTCCCCCCTCCTTTGTTCTCGTTTATTATTATTTTTCTTGTGATGAACGAGATGGCGTGGTGCCGTCGCACCACGCGGGAATCATTGGACAATTATAGTGTGGGGCCGTCGCGCCGTGCCGTGGAAAGATTATCTTGAACGTGATGCCGTCGTGCCGCATCGAAGGAAACCAAAGGCAACGCGGCCGGAGCGGGGTCGCGGCGGAGGGGCGTGATGCCGTCACACCGCGCCGGACGACGAAGACCGCGGCCGGTTCCGGGCCGCGGCGGAAACGGGAAGACCGGCGGCCAGCCGGGCCACCGGTGTCGGAAGCCGGAAAGGGGACCGGCCTTGCCGGTCCCGTTGGGGAAGGACCGGCCGGCCATGTCGGGCCGGCCGGAAGGGAGACAAACCGAGGGAATTAATTCCCCCGGCTGGCCAAAACCGGCCCCCCATAAAGGGGGGGCCACGGTTACACCAAGGGGGGGCAGTGCCCCCCCATTTTTGTCAAAGGGAGGCCCCCACGAGGGGGGCCGGTTTCTCCAAAGGCGCGGCTTTCAGCCCCGCCGCCAGCTAAGAGGGGCGGGGGCCTTGCCCCCCGCACGTGGCACCCGAGCGGTGCCCAGGCCGCGCCGCCGCGCCCGACCGCGCCGCCGGTCGGGCCGGGTCGGACCCAGGACGGGTCGACCCGGTTCGGGCCGACCCAGGGGGGTCGGGCCGGGTCGGCCCGGACCCGGACCCCCCGTTTTCGAATTGACATCAGTCTTTTGCTCATAACTTGAGCTTCGGACCTCCGATTGATGAACCGTCAGGGGCGATGCGATCCTTGGATCGAGACGGTCAATTCGGTATATCGCACTCAAAGTTTCAGAATACTTTGAGTTCGGCCAGGTTGGTTCGTACACGAAACCAACCGGGCCCTCGGAGCGGAAACGCTCATATCTTGAGCTACGGACGTCCGATTGACGTGCCGTCAGCTTTGTTGTGTTCCTCTTAGTGAGACGGATCTTTTGGAATACTCCGCCCGAGGTTTGGATGCAGGTGGAGTATGGTCGGGTTGGTTTTGCCTTAAAACCCAACCGGGCCCCTAGAACGAAAAAGCCAATAACTCTCAGACCGGGCGTCCGATCGACGCGCCGTCTGTTGCGTTGAGTTGCTGTTGACGATACGGAACTTTTGGATACATCAACTCGGGGCTTTGTGATAGTTGATATATCTGCCTCTCGGCTCGTGGAGCGGACCATCCCGAACGAGCTTGCTGTGTGCGGGAACCCTAGTGCGGGCTGCGACTGTGACTGCTACTGCTACTGCTACTGCTACTGTGACTACGACGACGACACTACAGAGATGCTATGTGGATTCGACGATGACTACAACACTCATCGATCCTACGCGGATCAGTGCTATAGGTCCTTTGTGGGCCCGATCCTGTGTGGGTTTGATCCTGTGTGGGTCTTTGCGCTCAGCGGTCCTGTGTGAACCAGCGCCTACAGGTCCTATGTGGGCCCGATCCTTTGTGGGTCTTTGCAGGGGTTAGTTACCTATCGATCCTTCGTGGGTCCGACGACTTAGATGGATCAGAGATCATCTTTGTCGTCCTTCGAAAAAGTATACCTGTGTGAGATGAATCCTGTTGCTATCCTGTGTGGATTGTGTTGTGCTATCCTGTGTGGATTTCGTTTTGCTTTCCTGTGTGGAATACGTATACTTTCCTTTGTGGACTGAGTTGTACATGGGCTCGGAGGGTGGAGCGTATTGGAATTGATGACTTAGGTATATGTATGGGCATATACCTAAGCAGTGTCAGTTGTTACTTCATGTTTGTATCTCAACTTTGTGGTTTATCCTTTGTGGATTTTGGGAGACCTTCAGGGGTCTCGGGGTCCCTACTGATTAGCTTATACTCACCCCTGCACGGGCTATGCCCGCACTACGTTGTGTTGGTTGCAGACGACGGACAGCGTTGATCGTGGTTGAGGCTTGCAGAGCAGGACGGTACCTGGAGGTGGACCACTGGGCGGGACGTACTCGGAGCGGACGGTGGGACCCGTGGAGCAGTGGAGCTATCTGTACCCACCCTTCAGGTGGGATTTCCAGTGGACAGCTCGGTGTAGCGGCTTTTACTTTACAGTTGTTTTTTTCCCTTTTGAGTTGTACTTTACTTTCAGTTTGGGCATGTATACTGGCCCATTTACTTTTCCTCACTTTCAGTTGTACTCTGTTTTTACTTAGTTTTTACTTTCCGCTTGCTTACTCTGTGGTGCTTGTTTAATTTACAAAGGCAATGTCTTCCCTTTTTACCGGGATTTACGCCTTGGTGCTAGTCGCCAGCCCCTGGCCTATGGAAGGCGGGCTTGGGGTAGTCACGGCACGGGCCCCGAGGACGGGTCGTGACAAATTGGTATCAGAGGAGTTTGGTTCTACCGCGAACTCTGATTTTTTCTATGTGAAGAAATAATGTTTAGCTTATTGAGTGTGGTTATCAGTCTAGAGTGTCCAGTGTTGGTGCAGCGGCCGACGTATCCGTACACCAGGACCCTGACTTCTGATTTCCGACTTAATGCACGAAAACATTGATTGTTTGTGTTTCAATGTTTTCTTTGTGATTACTTTATATCACCTCACCAGGTATATTGTTCTGACCGTGGCGCACCTGTTTCCTTTTCAGGATGGCCCCACGACGGCAGCCAGCTAGGGTTCCAAGAGTTGAGTGTGACGACAGCCCACCGAGCGATGAGGCCTCGGTGCAGGGCCCTTTGTCAGCAATGGCACCAGCGGTAGCTCTACCTGTCGAGCCACCGATGCTTCCAGCACCAGCCGCTGACGATGCACGTCGCCTCAACGCACTGCATGAGTTTCAGCGCCAGCGACCGCCCAGGTTTCGTGGGGAGACGAACCCCCAGGCAGCCGAGGACTGGCTGGAGGCAGTGGTATGAGTTTTTAGGCTAGTGAGGACACCTGCAGACCTCATGGTGATCCTCGCTGCGAGCCTACTGCACGCAGCAGTGGGCCGATGGTGGAACTTGATGCTCCAGGTGCACGATGAGGCATCTCTACTATGGATGGACTTTGAGAGCCTCTTCCGCTCGGAGTTCTTCCCAGCCACCCTTCGCGCGGTGCGTATCCAGGAGCTTCTCCAGCTACGGCATGGCAGCATGACGGCCTCTCAGTACTCGGCGAGATTTACTGATCTCTTGCGCTACTCGAACGACATGGTACGGGACCCATTCTTTCGGGCTCGGACCTTCAAGCAGGGTTTGAGACACGAGATCAGGGCATCGCTGATCTCCCTCAGCATACCGACTCAGACATGAGTACTAGAGCAGGCCCTTTTGATCGAGAGCTTCCTTGCTGAGTCTACACCAGCTCCGAGACCCACCGCAGGGCGGCACGTGGAAGAGTCTTATGCGGCTGGCTGTCGACGGATGAATCAGGGGTCTAGGCAGACCAGACCTTCAGACAGACAACCTCAGGACACTGGCTCAGCAGTGTGGGGCACACAATGCGGAGCCAGTCTTTCGAGAGGAAGGCAGTGCTACTCGTGCGGCGGGCAGGGCCACATGGCTCGTGACTGCCCGACCCGCCGTGCCGAGGAGCAGCAAACGGTTGAGGAACCACCTAGGTAGAGGCAGAGGTTTGACCGTGGCGGTCCGCAGGGAGCAGGAGGACGAGGCAGAGGAGCTGGCCGAGCAGCAGGTGGTGGGAGACGCTTTGAGGCTCTACCACCACCACCACCAGGAGGTCCACCCCGACCTTAGGGGAGAGCATAGCTTCAGGCAGTTGAAGCTTACGATCATGGAGCTCCTGAAGCAGGTGGACTAGTGCGGGACTAGCTCCAGGCATAGAGGCCTTTGCCCATAATGCCTCTGGCTTCGTAGTTTGTGTTGCCTTGTGTCCTTGTACTTTGAGTTGAAGTATTAAATGACACTTGCTTTGCTGACTTTTGCTTTCTTGTCTTTTGGTTATTTTTACTAAGAGGTGCCGGTTAAAAACTATTGACTTGACCCTCACTTGCGAGATTCTTACTGGAGGAGACCCAGTGACCACACACTAATTCTAACAGTGTGACTCAACCCTTGGAGGTGAGAGTAATGGTTGGATCTCTTGGTAGCAGAGTTGAGGCCTTACGACGTCATCCATGCCATGAATTAACTAATCATGACGGGATTGACTGTATTAGGCAAGGAACGTGGTTCATCTCGGGGATGAGACCGGATTTTACTTTTCAGAAAAGGAGAAATCTTTGCAGCTTTGCCGTACGTTAAGGAGGAAGGGGAAACCCTTCGTGTGGTCAGACAGTTGTCAGCAGAGCTTCCAGGAGCTGAGACAGAGATTGACCAGCGCACCTATCTTGAGGTTGCCTGAGGAGGGAGTAGGGTACGTAGTATACTGCGATGCATCAGGGACCGGTCTCGGATGTGTTCTGATGCAGGAGCGGGCAGTGATCGCCTATGGATCACGTCAGTTGAGGCCTCATGAGCAGAACTACGCTACCCATGACCTGGTGTTAGCAGCAGTGGTCTTCGCTCTGAAGACATGGCGACATTACCTGATGGGCGAGCGCTTTATAGTCTTTTCTGATCATCAGAGTCTCAGGTATATCTTCTCACAGAAGGACCTGAACCTGAGACAGCGACGATGGCTCAAGTTCTTCCAGGACTATGACTTTGAGATAGTCAATACTCCTGGAAAGGGGAACGTAGTAGCCGATGCCCTCAGCAGGAGGACGGGCATTCAGCTACTTGAGGAGGCGACAGAGCAGCTAGCCTCTATGAAGATATCCTTCGTGGATAGAGATGGAGTAGCCTTCCTCCAGTCTCTCACAGTCACCCCTCCACTACTACAGCGTGTCAGAGAGGCACAGCGTGAGGACGCTGACTATGAGACACGGCGTGCACAGATATCCTCGGGACAGGCACCTGATGGTTTCTCCTTTGGAGCAGAGCACAACATCCTTTTCAGAGGACGTACCATGGTACCATTCACTTTGCGAGAGGAGGTGATGAGAGAGTTTCACACTTCTCCTTTGGCGGTATATCCTGGAGTGGCTAAGATGTACCAGGATCTCAGACGACATCAGTGGTGGTCGGGCATAAAGAAGGCAGTAGCAGAGTTCGTTTCTCGATGCCTCATCTGCCAGCAGGTGAAGGCAGAGCATCAGGTACCCGCAGGCTTGGTACAGCCCTTGGAGGTCCCTGAGTGGAAGTGGGACGGCATATCTATGGACTTCGTGACTGGACTTCCACGCTTTTCCAGAGGTCACGACTCCATTTGGGTGATTGTTGACCGACTCACCAAGTCTGCACACTTCTTACCCATCAGAGACCAGGGCTCAGTGGAGAGCTTGGGACGTCTCTACGTTCAAGAGATTGTGAGGCTCCAAGGCGTGCCATCATCTATCGTCTCCGATCGAGATGCTCGCTTTACTTCCCGGCTTTGGAAGGGGTTACAGGAGGCGTTCGGGACGCAGCTACGTCTGAGCATAGCCTTTCACCCTCAGACGGATGGTCAGATGGAGAGGACCATTCAGACTCTTGAGGACATGCTCCGCGCATGTGTCCTCGACTTTGGTCGTAGCTGGGAGGACCACCTACCCTTGGTGGAGTTTGCGTACAACAACAGCTACCACTCCACCATCGGGATGGCACCGTACGAGGCGTTTTACGGCCGACCTTGTAGATCTCCTTTGTGCTGGACAGACCCTGGTGAGTCAGCACTTGTGGGACCGGAGATGTTCCAGGCCACGACAGAGAAGGTCCTGGTCATCCAGCAGTGGATGAGGACAACTCAGAGCTGGATGAAGTCATACGCTGATAGGAGGCAGAGTCCACTAGTGTTCGAGGATGGCGGCCACATTTTCTTGTGGGTCTCACCTCGACGTGGTATACGGAGATTTGGCCGAGGCGGTAAGTTATCTATGTGCTTCATCGTACCCTTCCAGGTCCTCAGTAGGATTGGCGACGTGGCTTATCGCCTGGCTCTACCACCTCAGTTACACCGGGTGCACGACGTCTTCCACGTATCTCAGCTGAGGAGATACGTGCACGACCCGATGCACATCATTGACCAAGGGGAGCTTGATGTTGACGATGGGGTGACTTTTACGGAGGTCCCAGTGGAGATAGAGGATCGACAGGAGAAGTTACATGGGCGATTGATTCCTCTTGTGCGAATCAGATGGCAGCACGGGAACCTCCAGGAGAGCACATGAGAGCGGGAGGCTCAGATGCGTGCTCAGTACCCTCATTTTTTTCCCTAGTTTTTAATGTATCTTTACGGGGACATAAAGCCCTGAGGTGTGAGTAATGTAAAGACCCATAAAATTCAAGGTAAATTTTTTCTTAATTTTTTTTGGAATTTTAAAAGAACGCTGTTTCTGACGGCACCTGATTCCGAGGCCCGGAGTGCCCGAAATTAATTTTCGAAGTTCCGCTCGGGTACGTTCAGTGAATGAACGAGCGGGAATTTCTAACTTTTGATCCGGTGCTCGGAATTGAAATCTGAGGACACCGATGAACTCGCAGAACCGATATTCGTTTAAGGAGACCTTTTCCGAGGTTCCGTTTATTTCGGGTTGAGAGTTAGTTTTTGGGAGTTTAGAATAAGTTAAATAAAAATTGTGGAATACAAATTTTTATTTAAACATATTGGTTAACTTCTCCCAAAGGTAGTTAGTGGTGGGACCCACATCCACTTAACCTCCCTTGGGAGGATTAAGTGTGGTGGGGCCCACCCGAAGCATAACTCTTCTTCTTTACTTTTAAAACTCCCTTAACCTTCTCTTTTAATTAACATGACAAGTTGGGTTATTAAATGGGTTGAGTTGTCTTAATTCAAACCTTTGAATTTAAAATGGTTTGGTTGAGTAAATAAAATAAGCCCTTAGCTTATTTTATTTGGTTAGAATTCTCTAGCCTCCTTGTGAGTTTTTGAAACCTTCTTCTTCTTCTTCTTCTTCAAGCTTTGACGAAGAACGCAAAGAACCTTCGAGCTTCGACGAAGAACGCCACGTTCTTAGGAACCGTCTTCCGCGACGCCATACCCGTGACACCGGAGACATCTTCTTCCGCGTCAACTCTTCCGTGATGATTTTCTGTGACGAAATCGTCCTCAAAGAACTTGGAATCCTCGCTCACGACATCAACGTCCTTCTTCCGTGACGCCGACCATAGGCGGGAATGGCGTGGTGTCGTCGCACCAGGCGGGAATCATTCGACGATTATTGCGCGGCGCCGTCGCGCCGCGCCGTGGAAAGATTATCTTGAACGTGATGCCATCGCGCCGCGTCAAAGGAAACCAAAGGTGCCGCGGCCGGAGCGGGGCCGCGGCGGAGGGTTGCGATGCCGTTGCACCGCACCGGACGACGAAGACCGTGGCTGGTTCCGGGCCGCGGCGGAAACGGGAAGACCGGCGGCCAGCCGGGCCGCCGGTGTCGGAAGCCGGAAAGGGGACCGGCCTTGCTGGTCCCGTTGAGGAAGGACCAGCGGGCCATGTCGGGCCGGCCGGAAGGGAGAAAAACCGGGGGAATTAATTCCCCCGGCTGGCCAAAACTGGCCCCCCATAAAGGGGGGGCCGCGATTACACCAAGGGGGGGCAGCGCCCCCCTGTTTTTCTCAAAAGCAGGCCCCCACGAGGGGGTCGGTTTCTCCAAAGGCACGGCTTTCAGCCGCGCCGCCAGCTAAGAGGGGTGGGGGCCTTGCCCCCCGCACGTGGAACCCGAGCGGCGCCCAGGCCACGCCACCGCGCCGGACCGCGCCGCTGGCCGGACCGGGTCGGACCCGGGGTCGGGTCGACCCAGGGGGGGTCGGGCCGGGTCGGGCCGGACCCGGACCCCCTGTTTTCGAATCGACATCAGTATTTTGCTCATAACATGAGCTACTAACCTCCTATTGATGAACTGTCAGTGGAGATGCGATCCTTGGATCGAGATGGTCGATTCGGTATATCGCACTCAAAGTTTCGGAATACTTTGAGTTCGACCGGGTTGGTTCGTACACGAAACCAACCGGGCTCTCAGAGCGGAAATGCTCATATCTTGAGCTATGGACGTCCGATTGATGTGACGTCAGCTTTTTTGTGTTCCTATTAGTGAGACGGATATTTTGGCATACTCTGCCCGAGGTTTGGACGCAGGTGGAGTACGTTCGGGTTGGTTTTGCCTTAAAATCTACCGGGCCCCTAGGACGAAAAGGCCAATAACTCTCAGACCGGGCGTCCGATCGATGCGCCGTATGTTGCGTTGAGTTCCTATTGACGATACGGAACTTTTGGATACATCAACTCTGGGCTTTGTGACAGTTGATGTATCAGACTCTCGGCTCATGGAGCGGACCCTCCCGAACGAGCTTGCTGTGTGCAGGAACCCTAGTGCTGGCTGCGACTGTGACTGCTACTGCTACTGCTACTGCTACTGTGACTGCGATGACGACAGTACAGAGATCCTGTGTGGATTCGACGACGACTACAACACTCAGCGATCCTACGTGGATCAGTGCTACAGGTCCTGTGTGGGCCCGATCCTGTGTGGGTCCGATCCTGTGTGGGTCTTTGCGCTCAGCGGTCCTGTGTGAACCAGCGCCTACAGGTCCTATGTGGGCCCGATCCTGTGTGGGTCTTTGCAGGGGTTATTTACCTATCGATCCTTAGTGGGTCCGACGACTTAGATGGATCAGAGATTATCTTTATCGTCCTTCAAAGAAGTATACCTGTGTGAGCTGAATCCTGTTTTTATCCTGTGTGGATTGTGTTGTGCTATCCTGTGTGGATTTCGTTTTGATTTCCTATGTGGAATACGTATACTTTCCTATGTGGACTGAGTTGTAATTGGGCTCGGAGGTTGGAGCGTATTGGAATTGATGACTTAGGTATATGTATGGGCATATACCTAAGCAGTGTCGGTTGTTACTTCATGTTTGTATCTCAACATTGTGGTTTATCCTTTGTGGATTTTGGGAGACCTTCAGGGGTCTCAAGGTCCCTACTGAGTAGCTTATACTCACCCCTGCACGGGCTATGCCCGCACTACGTTGTGTTGGTTGCAGACGACAGACAGCGTTGATCGTGGTTGAGGCTTGCAGAGCAGGACGGTACCTGGAGGTGGACCACTGGGCGGGACGTACTCGGAGCGGACGGTGGGACCCGTGGAGCAGTGGATCTATTTGTACCCACCATTCTGGTGGGATTTCCAGTGGACAGCTTGGTGTAGCGGATTTTACTTTACAGTTGTTGTTTTCCCTTTCGAGTTGTACTTTACTTTCAGTTTGGGCTTGTATACTGGCCCATTTACTTTTCCACACTTTCAGTTGTACTCTGTTTTTACTTAGTGTTTACTTTCCGCTTTCTTACTCTGTGGTGCTTGTTTACATTACAAAGGCAACACCTTCCCTTTTTACCGGGATTTACGCCTTGGTGCTAGTCGCCAGCCCCTGGCCTGTGGAAGGCGGGCTTGGGGTAGTCACAGCACGGGCCCCAAGGACGGGTCATGACATTAGTGGTCTTGGATCTACATAGGTCACTCTTCAATGTTCTCATCATCATCAACATCGATCTCTCCCCAATAGATGAAATTATTGTCATTATGAACATAGAGATTTAGCTATGAAGTGGGGAAAACATCATTCATCTGACTCATCTGTGGGGGAAGTGAAACATGATATTCCACATATCCAACATGAGATAACAACTCAAAAGGCCCAACAAACTGAGGAGAAAGCTTACTCTCATGACCAAACCTTTGCTTCCCATGAGGTGGAGTCACCTTCAGAAACAAGTTATCCACAACATCAAACTCTATGGGTCTCCTCATTTGATCATCATATAATATCTGACTATATTGCCCTGTCTTCATCCTCTCAAAAATCACATGAACAAACTTTGTTTTATTCCGCACTAGTTCTGGTCCGAGAATTGCTGACTCTCCGACCCCAGTCTAGCACAATAGAGAACGGAATGGTCGGCCATCAATGAATTCAAAGAGCATCATACCGATGGTGGAGTGAAAACAATTATTGTAAGAAAACTCTACCAAGGGTAAGTGTCTCATCCAAGAACCTCCAAAACCTAGGACAAATGATTTTCACTTGTCTTCAACAGTATGGATGATTTTTTTGTCTTACTATTTGTTTGAGGATGAAAAGCAGGGATAAGAAATAACTGAGAACCAAAATAATTCTAGAGACCTATCTACAACTAGAGGTAAAATGAGGATCCCAATCAGAAATGATCATCCTTGAGAGTCCATGGAGTCTCAACTCCACCTCCATATACTACCTTGACCAAACATCCAATAAGCATGACTCTCTAGATGTTATGATTTGGGCCAATTTTGTTAAATGATCAACTACGAACAAAATAGCATCATGTACTCCATAAGGAAATGGTAAACCAGTAATAATGTCCATTGAGATGTCCTCCCACTTCCACTGAGGAAAATTTAACGACTGAAGTAGACGACCTGGAACACAGTGTTTAGCCTTCACCTTCTGGAAGACCAAACATCGAGATACAAACTCTGCAACCGCATGCATCATCCCAGGCCACCAATACTTTCTCCTAAAGGCTCGGAACATCTTTTTCATGGTAGGATTCACCGCTAAAGTAGAACTATAGTACTCTCTAATAATCGTCTCACACATCATAAAAAACAAATATCCTTCCATGGTATAAAACTCTGTGTTGTTCATCCTCAAACCAACCATCAGGGGCCTCGCCACAAACAACTCGGACTCTCCAGACCTTCACCTCTAGATCCCCCCATGTGTGAATCTTCCACCTTGAGCACCATAGAAGTCTACAACGTCATCTAAAAAAGACATCATATGCCCCCCAATTTCTCCCATATCCAGATGTAATGATGAATTTTCTTCCATTACTCTCCAGGAGTCACTAGATGCACACACTGCATCCCTACGTTACTTTGGAATCAGCAAATCAGCTTCAACATTTTCCTTTACAGGAGTATACAATATTTCAAAATTTTATTCCTATAAGAACTTGATCCCCCGACGTTGTCATAAATTCAAGTCACACTAGGAGAAAACATACGTCCGGATCTTATGATCAGTGAAAACCACAAAGTGCTCACCAATGAGGTAATGAAACCACAAATTCAGAGCAAACAGTCCAGATTCCAACTCAAGATCATGGGTGGCATAGTTATGTTCATGAGGACTTAACTGTTGAGACCCATAAGAAGCAATAGATCTCTACCGCATCAGAACACAACCTAACCTTATATGTGAAGCATCATAGAAAACATCAAACTGAACTCCCCAAGCTAGAAGACCAAGAACTAGAGCACTTAATAACTTCTCCTTTAGATACTCGAAAGCTTCCGGACACTGATCTATCCATATGAAAACCTGACCCTTCTAGTTCAAAGTTGTTATAGGAGTCACAAATTGAGAGAAATCGGCTACGAACCTCCTATAGTAGCTTGCACGACCACGGAAACTTTGCATCTCTAACAGAGTCTTGGTGGCTTCCCAAGACACAACTGCTTTTATCTTCAATGGATTCATAGCTACCCCTACTGGGAGACCACATGCCATAAGAAACGTAATTCTCTATCCCAGAACTCACACTTCAACAAAATCCTGAATAGATGATGTTGATGAAGAACTCCGTAAACATCATGTATATGCTCTGCATGAACTTCTTCAGATGTAGAGTACACAAGGATGTTGTCGATGAAAAATACAATGAACATGTCCAGGAACTCACGGAAAACAGAATTCATAAATCCCATGAACACATCAAGTGCATTTGTCATGCCTAATGGTATTTCAACGAACTCATAATTCCCATGATGACAACGAAAAGCAGTCTTCAGGATATCCTCATCCATCAGACGCATCTGATGATATCCTGATTGCCAGCCGATCTTTGAAAACCAAATTGTAGCCTTTGGTTGATCGAATAAATCATCAATATATTGAAGAGGATAGTGATTAATTGTTTTCACTTTGTTAAAGTGATGATAATAAACACACAACCGCAAATAGTCGTCAGCCTTCTTCGTGAACAAAACTAGTGCACCCCACTGTGACACACTTCGCCGAACAAAAAAACACTTCATCAAACCATCAAGAAGTATACATTTCTCTCGTAAGTCAGATGTTACAATCCTAAATAGAGACAAAGAGATAAGAGATACTCCTGGTTGTAGCTTAATCCCAAACATGATCTCTCATCGAGGGGGTAATATTACAACCTCTTCTGGAAAGACATCAGGGTAATCTTCTATGACCCTAAAAAATTCCATCTACTGAACCTCTAATGAACTAAAAATTATCCTATCCATCTTAGATATTAAGGACGGAACATGCCTTTCACCTATCTAAGGATCTCTCTTGCCAACAAACACCACCGAAACTCCATCCACATCAACGAAAATGACCTTCTTCATTAATCAATCCACTATAGCCTGCACCTAATACAACCAATCCATGCGTAGGATGACATCATATGGTTGTATTCATAAATATAGGATATATCTTCATGAGTGGTCCACCCCCAGAACAAGAACACAGTCTCTATATACTTTAAACATGTCAGCTCGACCTCCAACTATTGTAGTCAATGTCAAGGGCACTAGAGGTCTCTCTACCTTAAGTCCCAAAGCATAGAAAAGCGTAGGTGATATGGAGTGTGTCACTCCTGTATCAAAAAAGTCATACACCATGTTATAAATCTTTCAAAGGGTTCCTCTAATGACAGTTGGCTCTCCTGGCACTGGCAATGCTAAAGCATGAAGTTGACCATGATATCCTCCATGACCTATCTGACTTTGATGATCACCACCACAACGGACACAATCTGCTCTCTTGGGATGGGGAGCATCACATGGTTTTCCTATGCCTGCCCCATATACCCTCTTCTAATCTAAATATGGTTCAACCTACTGCTTCTTCCTCTGCTGTAACTACCACTACGGAGGAACTAGGAGCGGAACACCTAGTTCACGATGACTACTCTGAATGGTCGGGCACTCTCTCAGATGAAGAACTCGACCACCACAAGAAAAAATGGTATGTGCCCTTGGCATAGGCCTATGAGATACTTCCCCTAGATACATGAGTTGGTGAGGGATGGGCCCTACCCCTAGCTGAACAGAAACTCTTCTACCTTGAAAACTGGGAACCTCGGACCATAGCCTAACTACATGAGGAATAATGATGACTACCCTCTCATAGTGATCTGGTTATGTCAAAAGTTATCTCAATGACCTATGCCCTTTCCAGCACCTCAAGTTATATCATTTGCATAAATCAGGTGACCTGGCACAAGATCTCTGGATGAAAATCCTCCTAGAAATGCCTCTCCATGGGTTACGCATCTGAAAAAAGGTCTGAAGCATATCGTAAAAGGTTCCTGAAATGGATTCCAAACTCTCGCACACTGGAGCACCCTGGTCGAAGGCTAAAATGCTCCTGAAGTCTGGAATCCATTGCAGCTGAAGAATGAAAATCTACTCTTAACTTCTTTTGGGACTCCTCCAATTAAATCGTTGAGTTCTCACAATCCCCGAGGAACTAGAACCACCACGGCCTCGCTTCTCCATGAAACATAATCACAACCATAGACAACCAATTATCCTTCCAAGCATGGATCGAACTGAATCTTATCTCAGCCTCCTCTAGCTAATCTTCTATGACTACATCTGAATTGGATCCCTCGTACTTATGTTGACTCTGGTGCTGAAACTCTCAGAGTGTCCACTATTTTTCATCGTCGTTATGCTCTACCCAGTGTTCATCTATTGGGACATCCTGCTGAACATATTATATGCGATCAATATAAAGACATCGGCCATGATCCATACATGTAAAATAACAAATAGTTAGAGCTCCTAAACCTAGAATATGGAAGACGCGGAAAAAATTAATTAGTTGTTTTATTTTATTCATGTTAAGTTAACCTATCCCAAATTCTACCCATTCAATCACATTCACAATGAAGAGTGATGTATGATCATTTCCTTGGCCTCTACCCTGAAACCAGTATCACCTCGTTTAGTAGCCATTGAAAACATAAAGGTCCATTAATATGATCACAGGGGGCCCTAAAGGACTATGTCTTAGACATTCTCTCGTAGGCCCTAGGATGGTGACTAACACCAAGGGTATAGTAATCACACAGATGGAAGGCACTCTGTCATGACCCCCTCCTCACAAGGTGTACCCCTCTTTGGTAGTCATTGTGAGATGGGAGATAGTGACCCCCGAGTCCCGCCTTCAGTTGGCCCCGGGTTTGCGAATAGCACCGAGGGTATAGTAAACTCATAGATGGAAGGCATTACCCTATAAGATTGCACATGTGAAAGAGAGTGACAAGATATACACCTACCAAATCCAACCCAGATGAAAATATAAATGAAAAGCCAAGTGGACATATGTAATTTCCTGAAAAACTACTAAAACTGGAAGGAGAGAACTGTAAGTACCTAAATGAAAGTAAAAACAACATGAACCACAAGCCCGAATATCTCTTGGAACCCCATGCTAGTAGAAAATAGCTTGATCTCAATCCTTCTCCAAGTGACCTGAAAACATTTTATATAGGCATTGGGTGCATATAACTGTATACTCAGTAGGATCCTCCTTGGAGCCTCTTGTGCAAATGTAAAGAATGTATACTAAAGAATATTGAACAAAAATTGAAACAAACTCATTAGATAAACAAGTATACTACGTTCCCTGCCTGACCATGGATACTCGTACCAAGTAACACAAACAACAGTATATAATAAAATAAATAATATCTAGGGTATCCTGCAACTACTTCCCCACTTTTTTTCCAATTTTCCCCAACATCACATGTCCTAAGCATCTCTCTCCAAAAAGTTTTGCATGTAAACACAAGGGCTAAGCACCACAACATGCACCTCATGTAACAAAACCACCATGTCAATGTAAGGAAAGTAACCAGGTAGTTTCTGGGAGCCATCACAGCTCAAATAACATGTATCATATGTTGAGTATTATTCATCAAGCCATTACAGCCCACACACCGAGTAAGAATACTCAATCCATCACATCATATACATGTTACACCTATAGTAGTCCATAGGATACTGTATCCAGAATATATGTGTCTGAATAACCCCCATCACTACAACCCTATACACACATATATGGGGAAAACTAACCATTGTGCCTACCAGAACATGTAACTACCAAGAGAAGAGAGCGGGGTAAAAGGGGGTACCCATCCATCCATACTCCCACTAGAATGTTGGGGAATATACTACCATGGGTCAGAATCCTTAGGTTTCAGTTACCCTAACAGACATGGTGGAGTAGAATATAGAAACGCAAAAAGTATAGTATATATTATATCTCACAACCACACTATGGGTATAAACTATTATTATAATCAATGCAGATAATGTATTTAGGACTCCATACTACCATGTCTAACAATGGCTTCCTTTATGCACACAACCATTTATAGAGATTTATTACATTAATTCATTCCCTTTTTGTCTGTACTACTTCATGTTAATTAATTCTTCAAATATTAATTAACCATTAACAACTACCAAATTATATTTCATTAGCATCACACCCAATGTAAATTGTCCTCAAAATTGTGTCCCAGCAAGATCTAACACCAAGTGTTAACTTAATTTAATTAATTATTTATTTATAGCATCATTTTCCCATATTCCCAGGAATTCTAGATAAACTTTTTATGAAACTAAACACAAGGGAGCTCAACCTGGTGAGTAGATGAACTACATGTCCTGTATATTCTCCCTATATCAAGAGAGTAGACCCATCCTAGCATGAGAATCTATATAGGGAAAACATGTGGCATACCTCACGTGTCTACACCCCTTTTTAAAGATGGGTAAGCAAGACCAGATGCCTTGAGAGGTGGGGAAAGTAATGCCGATAACCAATCAATGAAACATCATGGATTGGAACATTCACATCCAACATGTTACATCATCCTTGGTGTACTCTATGACACCCACATGCATAAAACGATGCATCTCGCCACTATAGGCATCATATTTTTCCACACCCAGTCAGCCTCCATGCCCACACATATCACAATGGCCTTCCAGGCTGAAATCAGAACACAGGCAGCAGGAAAACAACCATCATGTCAATTGTGCTCTTAGCCCTTAAACAAGAAATATGGTAACTCATAACCCTAAATTGATTTATCTTTTATCACACAACCAGATATTTAATCCATTTGTATTAACTGATTTATTATCCATAGGTTCAAAATATGGAAAACCTATTCAATAAGCTATCACAAATAATTAATCATTCTTACTGCACAAATTTAAATAACCTCAAATTAAAAAAATGGGAACCAGATTCATTTACATGCCTCTTTATCTTTACCCAAACAATTATTAATAAATTCCGGATTTATGTTCGTTACCAAATGCAATCGAGAATGAAAAATCTAATCAAGAAAGCATAGATATCACACTATCTAGATAAACAACAGGCAGTAACATACCATTGATCTCAATTTATTTATCTGATTCAAATTTTTATTATGCCAATTTCATTGTGATCTAGTTGGATAATACATGAAAACGCTACATGTAATGCACCGACCCCATTTTCCCAGTTTTGGTGCCTTATTACATAACCTTAGAATGATCAAAAGGGATCAAAACCTGAAAAACTGATCAGTTTAGTATCCTTGGAAGTAAATGATACATTCATAAGATTTACATTACATCATGAAATAAAAACATCGACAATAGTTGGTCCCCATTGACCACACTTGTATTCTTATCCTATCCCTACAGGTCAACCATAAAATATTTCTTCACATCCAAGGAAAAAATAAACATAGTAAGGGGTGAGGTGAGATGATTAATATGGATAACAATATAGTGGACTCTTTCATAAATAAGCATAAAAAATTAACGCAATTTATATGACTCAAACATAATCCTTTTAAACACATAATTCAGTTTATTATAGCTAATATAAATCAAATAATTCCATTTACTTATTCACATGGATATTATACTGGTCGAATAATCACCTGAAATATCAATAACCAATTTTATAATGATAGAATGAATAATGGAAGACATCATAACCACAGAGTCAAGGCCTTGTACCAAGACTACAAATACTATTTTTTCAAGGCCTTGTGTCAAGACACTAGTTTGTCTCATGAGACCTACCAATGCATCAAGGATCTATAGTGGGATCCACCTATAACTTACAATGTCCAATGCATTCCTAATATGATTAGGTTTATACATAACATAGTCATTAGTATTAAAACTAGAATATGAAATGTCAGTACATTGACAAAAAACCATGAATGGTTTAAAAATAACACATCCAAATTTAAACATATCTCTAAAACTTTCATACAATATGGAAGATTTGTATCATAATAAATCATCCTCAGTCAACAATAATATCCCATAAAGGATGTTGACATAGTGGAAAATGATCATTAAAAATCATTGATAAAATATCCCTTTTTAATGAAATCATTTAAAAGTCATATAAAGGAAGTCATTTAAAAGATTATTTTTAGTTAATGTTTTCTATACCACTTTAAAACTTTTGAACATAATTAACATTTTAAAACATTCAGGTCCATATAAATAAATTGCTAAAACCATTTTAAAAACATGGACATTAATGAGAAAGGATTAAAAGAATAAATCTTTAAAACATTTAAAATGATGTTCTAGTAAAATTTCCCTTATAATTATCCATTTGAAAACACTTTTATGTAACATAGACATGGATAATAAATATTTCCCAGTAGATACTTACATAAAAACATCCTTAGATAATAAAGAGAATGTGAAATTAACAATTACCTTGTACTTCTCCTTAGTCAATGTTATGTTAACCTCCTGTATAATTTTTAAATAATTTTTATTAACTTATAGAACAATCATATACATAAATATTATATCATTTAGTATCTTATAATATTTATTTGTTAATAATATTTTAATAGTATCATCGTTTCAGGTGCTAACTGATTCGTTTAACATTATATGCTTGGTTACATAAGCCATGTTTGTTATGGGTAGGATGTATTTTATTCATATACTGAATGATATTATTTTCATAAACATAATTTTTTATCATAAAATGAAAATTATTATTGAATGATTATGATGGGTAATGAATATCATCACGTTCGTGGAGACGATAATCGGTACGTACATACGAGGGAAAATATCATTATATTGATGGTGAAATTAAATGTAATTTAATGGTATAACATACATACAGAATAATTAACATGTTATATATATTATTTAAATCATTTATACTCATTATTATACCCATCCAAGTAATGAAGTGTTTGAATAACAAACTACACCACAACGTGGAGACGGTAAGCCGTACGTAGGAAAGTATAGTGATTTTCTCATTTATAAGATAGATAGAATAACGAATATGGTTGTACCATATTTATAAAATCATCAAAATATTTATAATATAATGGATTTATTATTTTGTTATGCAAACAACAACTAAAGGAGAAGTTGAAGTAGAAAAGAACTTGAAAGAGGGTGGTGAAATTATTATCTCTTCTTCGAGGGTTTCCTTTTGAGTTGATCAAAAGCGATCCATTATATGGATTTTATGATAAAATTAAAGCCTCTAGGTAAAAATTAGGATATTTGATAGGATATTTGGGTAGGTATTCTTCGAGAAAAATGGATTTGGAGATGTGAATTTAAGATTAGGGGAAGTACCCTTTTATAAGAGAGGTGAGGGTTACATTAGGAAAAGCTTGAAATATTATATTATAATAAAATCATTTTCGGATTCTAATGGATCCAAAATAATTTATTTAGAAGATAAGGTGGTTATGGGTGAAAAAACTCTCAACCAATAGGTTTTAGACAGGTTTAGGTCACCATATTAACCTTATATTTTAGATTCAACTATTATTTAAAAAGTTTGACATTTACCATGTCTCTTTGTAATTTTATATTATATGGTTAATAAATTAACTATAACAAGCCAAGAGAACACCAAGTGATTTATTATTAATATATATAAACTTTTCTAAGTCATTTTGTTGATTCTTATATTTTTATAAATATTATATCAATAAATTATATAGTATTTGATTTAAATACTCAATTATGTCAAATTTGACACTATTTATTATATAGATTTTCTAAAAATAATAACAGCATGATTACATTGGAAAATAATTTTATCAACCCTAAAATGACATATTAACCTATAAAATTAGGGGAATTCACCAGATGTCTCAATTTACATTTATTTGGATATTTATAATATAAATTATTTTAATATTTCATTGTTAATATCATTACTACATAATCATTGTTTCATTAATAAATTTAATTATTCGATGTCTAAAAATTATAAATAAAATACCATTATGTAGGAAATTGTTTTATCTTTCTAATGAATATTTATAGACTATTTTATGTTTTTTTAGCTCTATATTAAAAAAGTTTTAGTTATTAATCCTTGGATTTAACACTTTTAACTCTTCTTTAAATAAAATAAAAATAAATGTACTAATCTAATCCAAGTGTACCAAAAGGATAATATTTTATTCAAAATGTCGTTTTTGGTCAAATTACACTTTTCAAATAGAATAAGGACATGTTTTTGGGTAATTATAATATCATATTTACTATTAATTACCCTATTTACTTTTAACCATGGTAAATAAAAGTCAAAAGATAGTATTCACCAAAAAAATTCCATCTTATTAAACCACATTTTATGTACTGATGTAAAAACTTTCTCTAGGATTTTTGAAATTCAACTCATAGAAGAGGTAAAATTACGTTTTATGCAAATTTGTAAATGCTCCTAGAGGGTGGGTAAAAGACGGTGAAAAGATCAATAAAATTTAATATATCTAAACATATTATAAAATGACTCCAATGAATTTAATTAAAAATATATATGTATTATATATCTATTTTGATCTAAAAAAATTAATATAAAATAACTAACTATTTAAATAAAAAGGCGGTTTTAAACAATAACGCAGTGTTTTTCAATATTTTTCAAAATATGAAAGTTCCCAGAAAAATAGAAACAACTCGCCCTAAGCTTGTTTTGATATTCCGAATCCAAAAATGAGGTCCATTTTGAAAATTAAAATTTATTAAATTTCATAAAGTTGGTATTACTATTCATAATAGTGAGTTTCATTGGTCGTGGTGTGTTAAAACACCATGTTGTGTACAACAGAAACTACTGTATTATTCAATGGAAAAAATACCATGGAATCATGGGGTGTTACACTAATGTTTCACATAACAAAAAATATAAGAAATGAATAAACTAACTCAAATAGTTCTTGATGTTCTTTATACAAGAACGATTCACACAACGAGTTACGATCTTCTCCCCTATAACAAATGTATCTATCATAGGATGCAGAAACACCACCACATCGGCAAACACCCATGGAAAGTCCATTAAGAACATGTGGGTAAAATTACATAACTTGGAAAAGAGAATGAAAGAGATAAACCAAAAATAATGGAGATAGATCAATCCTTATATCAAAGACTGATCGATGTTTCTTGGTTGCATCAAAATAGAGCAGAACAAAACCTAAGAGAAAAGTTAGATTTCATAACTCCTAAAAATGAAATGAGATGTTTCATCATATAAATCCTGAGAACAAGGAGGAAGGACTATAGAGGAAGACATATCATACCTTTAGAAGATTTAGAAGATCAGTGGTTTAAGATTTGATAGGTCTTCCATTAAATGTTTATCGCATGAAACCAAGCGGTTTGAAAAAGTAAAAACATTCTGATCCTTGGAAGAAATTAATATAGAAGTTACGGTCTTTGAATCATCCTTACTGTCCATAAAAAAGGATTTAAATGCATTTTATATCAAAGGAAATGTTAATGTGGTGAAATTGTAGGAAGTTGGAAACACTGTTCATGAACTCGAAATTTGGAAAAGGAAAATTATGATTTATGAACCTCACCATTGGAACCTCACCATTTTGGAAGCATTGTTCATGAATGTCACCGTTGGAACATCCCCGTTGGAACCTCACCATTCTGGGTAAACTATTCACGAACCTCACCGTTGGAATACCACCGTTCTGGAGAAAGTATACATGAACTCGAAATTTGGCAATGGAAAAAGTCACCATTGGAACCTCACTGTTCTTGAAACACTATTCATGAACTCAAAATATTTCAATGGTAAAAGGTCACTGTTAGAACCACACCATTCTGGAAACACTATTCATGAACTCAAAATTTGGAAAAAGAAGACTGTTACAGCTGGAACCTAAACGTTGGAACCTAACCGTTGAACTGCTCAAATAATCATACCAATGACACTATCCACAGAAGTTCAACGATGTCACTATTCACAGAAGGTCACTATTGCACTATTCAGATAAGTTTACCTATGACACTATTCATATAAGGTCACTAATGAAATTTTTGACATACGGTCACCGATGTCACTGTTCATATAAGGTCACCATTGCACTGTTCAAAAAATGATACCGATGAAACTGTTCATAGAAGGTCATCGATGAAACAATTCACATAAGGTCACCGATGTCACTATTCACATATGGTCACCCTTTCACTATTCACATAAGGTTACTGATGCACTTTTCAAAACAGTCTACCATTGGATCTATTCACCGATGGAATTGTTCACTAAAATGGAATTTTGGAAAAGTGTGGGTGATAAGTCCCCTTGACCTCCCAAAACACCTCATACACCTAATTTTCACAATGGAATGGTCCAGAGAGTTCCAGACCACTACATGCATATTCCAAAAACCTATTTCTTATCCACCTGTAATTTTATAATGAAGTTTTTATGATTCATATTTCCCTCCATTGAATATGATATGATAAATGTTTTCTGATCATGTGGAAAACATATGTTAGAATTTTATTATGCTGAAGGAATAATCTATATCTTTCATAAATTCATTGATTTAAACAGGATAAATAATGAGGTAAATATAATTTTTTGAAACTAATTTTTGGTTCAAAATTTCATACACGAACATTAATTTGATGACTATTAGAATAATAATTTACCTTGATTTCATTTTTGTATTATTATCATGAACTTGGTTATCATGTCTATAAATTTTTTCATGGAACTAGAATTCATGCCCCTACGTTTATTCATGGACCTTATTGACATATATATACATTTATGAATTGACCAATCATTCATGTCCAAATGATTATTCATGTTCCTTGTTCCATGTCAATAAGGGTATGTGAGTGCCTGATTTAAGGTCCATAACATTATCAATGAACCTTTTTATTTTGATATTTTTTCTCAATGTTATAAAATTATGTTTATTACAGGACTCGGGTAATAAAAAATGTTATTCTCTCATTTATAATGTTATTTGATACCATTATGATTTATGTCTTTTGAACTACCATGATTTATGGCATGACAAGAAGATTATGATCTATGATATTCCGGGTGTGAAATTTGAATTTTATGATCATTTTCTCATAACTTAATTCTCAGGTTTAAATATACTATTCATTAATTTCTACCATATATACCCATGTTGATAATCAGATATCACCATTTATTATGTTTCCTTCTCCTCCGGTTATGTTGAATAGCTTTGGTGATGATTTGTCTACAAATGGATCTATCTAAGAAGAACATAATGAGAGCCTCTTATGATTGAATTCTGTATGCATCCACTTTTCAAAAGGTACTACTCAAATAAAATTTTAGAATTTATAGTTTTATTATATAAGGAGTAATCATATAAATCTGTTGTGTATCATAAAATGTGTTTTCATATGGACTGTTCTTTGGCCCCTATGGGGGTCTGACATGGGTAAAAGAATAGAGAAATATAGGTTAGTTTATTTTATTTCTCATGGTTAATGATCAAATTTTAATAAGATATATTAATGATTTGGTATCATGATATATATATATATATATATTATAGATGAATTTTAGAAACTTTTCATTAATTGGAATGACAATGATTAATAATAGAGTACTGTACGATGAAAAACACAGAAATGTATGGAAAAATAATATATCATATAATAATTATATCAATTTCAGAAATATTTTTATATATTATTATATTGTGTTGGTTTTACTAGTAATGTGATTATATGTCATATATTTTATTTTACTGAAATTTTTAATAAAATTTATTTGATTTTTAAAAAATATATAACCCAGTCATTCTTTAAATACCCACGTGTAATCCTCATTAATATTTCATAAAAATATTTATATATTAAAATTATATCAATATACATATCATTATTTGAATATGATAATATTGTAAGTTTTTATTCGGAAGGTAAAATGTAAAATAACCTATTGTTCCACTCTTTTATCACCTTAATATTTTTTAAAAATATGTTTCCTTATATAGATAGCTCCTTTAAAATTTTTATGATGAGATTCACTCTATTATTTTGTAATCTCATAAAAATATCTTATAAATAAGGTTTTCCAGATATGAATTTTTTAGGATAATTAGTTCAGAATAAGATGTGAAGTATACACGATTCATCCCTTGTGAAAACAATATGGGGTAATATTGGAATAGAGAATGAAATGACCCATTGGAATGGAAATAGCTTGGAAAAGAATTTCAACTACAATGTGTTTCTTTTTATATTACAGTATTAGATATATACAACATAAACTTAATTTGTTTAAGGAATTAATTTTTTATTACCCTGATATCCCTTTATATATTTCTTTATTATGAGTTTATTTTAAAATAAATACCTTTTTAAATTACCATGGATTCATTATAACTTATTATCTATTAAATCTATGTCATTTATAGTTTTTTATTATAGATATTTTGATATTAAATATTTCTAACTTCCAATCCACATTCTTTACTCATATGGTGACCTTAACTATTGATCTCATTTAATTAATTTTTTATTTATTTTACTCATTTTAATTGATCGATGATTTAAATTTAGATTATTGATAATTAATATCATTGGTGGGAAAAAAATTAAATATACTTCTATGAATTTTATTAATGAGAACTTTATTAATATTATATTTATGAAATACTCAATTATTTCCCAACCTATTATGATACAATGGAATAGAGGGAAGTCAATTAATTAATTATCTTAATGGAAAACACAAAATAATATTAATATTTAATAAAATTATGAATTACTTAAATTGTATAATGATTTTTTATAGATATAATTTTTAGTGATTACAAAATGATATATTCTATTTTATATGGAAGAATATTTTTTAATACACTTTCTTACATTTATAAAAATCTTTATTTGGAATTACATCCCCCATTCACTAACTATTTAAAAAATAGAAAAAAAATAATTATTATGAAAAATATATAGAATTTTAATCATTTATAGTGTTCAGAGAAACCTAAACGTTTAATTTGAGATATATTTTTATATATTATTATTTAGTTTTAAATGATATTGTATATTTTATTAATTCAATAAAAAAGATGTATTGGGATTTATAATATCTATTAAAATTATAATTAATATGTAATAATATAATAGTGTGTTCTTCTGGGGAATTATTACTTTTAAAATTTCATGGATTTATCTATATTTTTAATTATGATAAAACCTTATTAGAAATGAATGAGTTATAAGTGACTAGATCAAGTAGAATTTTTTAACCAATAGGGTTAACACAAAAATTATATTTCTATTTATGTTGACTCCTATGATATAAGATAATTGGACACTATTTTTTAAAATATATATTGTTTTTAGAGGGAATATATTATAAAATATAAACATAACATGGTGTGTATAAAACGGTCAATATATTGATTGTCATAATTTTAATCCATTTATAATGTGTTTTCTGTAGGACCCTGGGACACCCTAATAGGTGAGGGGGGAATCCGGGTGAAAAATTTTTCTTTTAAAGTGATGGATCATGTTCCCACGTTGGTAGGAACCTGTTAAACCTGTAAGATGAAAAATATCAGAAATCAAACATTCACATGCAGAGAGATGACACAACACTTTTTACTTGGTTCACCACTAAGGGCTATGTCCAAGGAGAATACGGCGACAAGTTTTTGGTCATATCAAATTCCACTAGACATCACTAGATGTGGATTACAATGGTTATGGCACAGTCACTCTATTCCATGCTCACTGCCTTTACAAAAGTTTAGGGATAGCTCACTGCGTCCCTCGGGTCACTCCAATTGACTCCCCCTGGCTCAATTCCTTTGGTGAAGTCCCACGTAGATTATAGACATGAAGGTCTCTTTATCTTCGCTAATGAATACATCCTCTGTTGTATTTAGATGCTCTATTGAAGTCCAACTTTCACCCGTAGACTGATCTCACTTTGCACCGAAGGTATCATGCCATCTTTCAGCTTTCGTGTAGCTCCAAAAAGACCAATGTGCATCAAATACACCTAGCATGCTTCTCCAATAACAGTGCACATGTTTAAAGATGGAGCGCAGGTCTCGGCGCACATGTCCAAACTGGCGTGCATGTTCACCTCAACCACTTGAGCGACACTCAATTCTTCAACTTCAAACTTGCGCGACTCACATCCTTTTACGCCTAAACTAATTTTTGCGCGCAACTATGAACTGTCGTTATTATTCAAATCCTGGCATGCAAGTATCACAAACCCCCTGCGTGACACCTCTTTAACCAACTCCAATATTGGGAGACTCAACCCATTTCTCACCCAAAACACCTCAGACGCACATCTAACAACTGTCGGGCAACGTCTACCTGCGTGACCCACCACCACTTGCGCGACCACAACACCTGCGCCACAGTAGCTCTGATTTTCCGTAATTCTAATCTTCGTGTGGAATTAGGTGGGGTCAACCTATATTTATAGGCATTTGGACACCCTACGCAACGACACGCAAGTCTCCCCTCGGCGCACAAGTTTTGGCACGCAAGTCTCTGCCCTCGCAAATCAATTGCGCGACCAACTTCAAAACATGGGTGCCCCTTTTCCCTTTTCCATATTTTGATGTTATAATATTGAAATACAATAGGCATGCATGTTTTCTCTCCTTCAAGTACATGGTGTACAAGTATCTTTTCCAAAAACACTTTTATCTATTTGTCAATTTTGAGGTCCAAAAATTTGGCAAACATTGGAAAACGGTGCCACCTTCAATAATGTTATATACATGAACTGTTAGATCACTTTGCTAGCATATATTCTGAACATCCAATGTAGATTGACAACAAACACAAAAAAATAATCCAATTCATCAAAATATAACCATGTTCTCAACATTTTCTTGTAGAATATATAATAAACAAAACACTCATATAAATGAATTTGATCTTGATTGTGACTTTTTAGGTTTATTTTGATATATTTTTTACCGAGAAGATTATATATGATGTTTGATATTCAAATCCATGTAAATGGTTAAGGTGGAATAAAACAACAATATGTAAACATTTCAAAAATATTATTATTAGGATGACATATGAAATATTTCATACTAGAAGTTATTTCAACCCTTCTAACAAGATGTCTGTTTGAATGCATTGGGACACTATAATCCTACCAAAAATTATTTTATGCTCATTGAAGTATAGATAGGACCATGAACCCATGTTTTTAGTAGGTTTTTATTCTCCCTTTCACCCACTTATTCCATTTTATATTTAAATTTTTCCCAATATATAAAGTAATATATACAAAATATTCTATCTTATATGGACATAATTGTATCTCTCTCATTAAATCATAGAAATAATCATGTTTTATGGGTAAAATTTGATCACTATAGACAATTTTGACTCTCATAATCCATTTATATTTTGAATCTCTATGTGTTCCACTACCCTTGATTATAGAATCAATTATCGATATTTTATGATGACATTTTAAAAAAAAATTTCTAATTTTTATTGAATCATAAAAAGATATTCAATACTACTGGTTCTGTATAAATAATGTAGGTGGTATTTTAGGATCTATTTCCATTTTATATGAGTATCACATGTCATATAATAGTCAAGGATATGTAGGATTAAACATTCCACTAGATAATCATAAAATATAGTTTCCTCATTTATTGAGTGATTGTTATAGAATACATGAACCATGATTAGTCTAACAAACCAATCATATTAAACACATTGTTCTTAGTTATAATTTAATTTTGGGAATGCATATATACACATAGGTAATGTAATATGTGATGATATTGTTGTCTATAATATATATGTGGTATGATTTTAAGTTATAATCTAATATTTATTGATTATAGAAAACTCATATATATTTTATTCAAGTTATAAATCCTCCATAATATAGAACCTAGTGTAATGAGTTCCCAATACAATAATACACATATATGATGATTTATTGTTTGGTTTTATATGACTTCCATGTAAAGGATGGGATTATGATGTGTATTGAATATTTTTTTCTTGCGGTTTCGTCGGGGCACGCGTGTCCATCTTTCTAGAGGATGACAGCACTGTTTGTTGCCCCACATTCCCACTTTCCAAAGGCAGGAGACATTCACCCCTTGTTCAGGGAAGTTTTCTCCTTGATAAAAATGGGATGATGGGATGTCAGTTCTTCATTTCTTGGATTCATCCACGAAACTCGTTACTTTGTCTGGGTATTCCTTAAAGATTTATGACGTTGTTCGTGAAACTCATCCTATTGTCATATCTTCATGGACACTAGTTAATTACATTGCATTAGTTGGGACATTCCAAAGGGTCTGGTAAGGACAGAAAACTTACTTCAGGAGAGTAGTCACGTTGGACATCACTGGCGTGTCTGGACGCTGAAACACTGGCACGTCTGGGTTTCTTTCCCCTATTATAGGGATTCTATAGGGTGCGGAAGCCTGAGGCATCACACTTCAGATGCGGGGAATCATATTCCATATGCATGTATCAAAGGTTTTCCTCATCGTCCCAAGTTTAACCCAGGTTATGCTAGGAGTTTAACGTCTAGTAGATATGGATTAGACTGATTAGAACACTGGTTAGAGTGGATCAGATGGGTGAATCCCCTAGAGGGAACACTAGTGTTGGGGAAAACGTGTGGTTAGTTCCTTGTAGTTTTTAAGAGGAATGGGGAATGAGGTTACGTGATCCCCCTGTTATTTTGTCAACATGGTATGAATCATGATGGATGATGGAGGGGTTAATGATGTAGGTGGAGAATGAGATGGAGTCAACCCGAGGACAAAGATTATGTTGGGCTTGAGTCTCAAAGCGACCTCCAACATATCCCCATGACAGGGAATCAAAGTCCTTGTAGTTCATATGATGACATCTTACTGTCGATTGGGGGTCTAAATGGGTTACCACCAGATGGTGGATCGCAATGGCTTACCACTAGATGGGATCAAACAGCTAACCACTGGATGGGGTCGCAATTGCTTACCACTGGACGGGGTCACAACGGCTCACCGCTGGACGAGATCGAACCTAACAGAGGCTTTCTACACACCTTATCTACGATACAAGGATCAAACACATGTAGTTCTAGTGGGATGGGGGTCAGTTGACCGATGTTGAGGAGGAAATGGGGTCCAATGATTGTTGGGATTGATCATAAGTGAGGTTTCCTATATACCTTTTCGTGATAAGGATCAATGTACACGTACTTCGGGAGGGTGAGACAACTTACCGTTTACTGGTGGAACAACGACTTTATGCTGATTTATGTCCATATTTTAACGTCATGCAAGATGAGGGTTAAATGATGTGAAGGAGGAAATGGGTCCCAGATTGGTGGTGAGATTGAACCACTTAAAGGATTCTTAAATACCCTTCCTTGGCAGGGATAAAAGTTCACGTAGTTCACGTGGCATGGAAGAACCGATGTGAAAGTGGTCGAAGAGACCATGTATTGGGCATGATCCTCAGGGTGGATTCCTATGTACATTTCCTTGGAAATAATCATAGACCACGTAGTTCTGAAGGGGTTTTTTGTAAACCAATGTGAGGATGGTTGGTACCGATGTATTGTGGGCTTGAACCTATGGGAGGCTTCCTACGTACCCTTCCTAGGCAAGGTTCAATGTCCTTATAGATCAGATGGAGATTTGGTGAGCTGGTGTGAATATTGTCAGGACCAATGGGTGTTGGGATTGAACCTTAGGGAGGCTTCCTATGTACCCTACCTTAGAAAGGATCATTGACCTTGTAGTTCAGCTGGGGTTGCGTGATTACACTATAGGCTGCCCGGAGAGGATGTCAAGGCTGATGCTTACTCTAATCCCATGTGATTCATGCTCGGTGTGAGAAACAAGAGGCAATAATGACATAATGATCACATCACGAAATATGTGTCCATGGAGCGTAGACTGGGGATACACGTAGCTGGCGGGCCAAATAGGAAACATGGGATTCTATGTTGTTTTCAGCCCAATGAGATAGAGATTGGGACTTACTCTAGGGTGGAAGCCCATGTTGTGACAAAGCCTAGAGGGAGACGGATTTGGCATCCAGGAAGAGAGGAGGAGCAGGGGTACTGCCTCCTGCATGGAAAGCTAGGGGATTACACCAGGGTGGTTTCCCTTTTCGTGTTGATAAATTGCATTCTGTTAAAGATGATGTCATTCCATGTGAGGAATGATTTCAATTCCATGTAAACCAGTTGGCGTAGAGAATGTCCGAGAAGGGGCACCCCACGTGCATGGAATAGGGTGAGGCCACATTTTAATGTCATGTGCTAAGGATTATGGGGCTTTGCAGTTTAACATCCTATAGCTTGGATGAGGTGGGTTTTCTATGCACACCTATGTATTTCATAACCAATATTCGCCCATGCGTGAGGAAAATTAGGTATTGGTAAATCCATGGTTAGGGGTGTTGAAAGGTGATCCCATTAGGGGTCCATGTTAGTGTGGAAATTTAAAAAAGAAATAGTAGTTAGTGTTCCCATGAGAAGAAGAATGGGGTGAATAAATGCAACAGGAATTAACATCCAAGGGACATTGAAATCATTTCGTGCAAACCTGGTGGGTCACACTGGGAAAAAAATTTCAAATAAAAGTATTTCATAGGTTGAATCCTTGTGAATCTCTGGTGCTTCAGGAATTGGAGGGGATTCGTTAAGTGATGTGCTTCACGATGTGAATACAACTAGTCTAGGAATAGGGAATAGATAAATATTGTAGGATCTTCGTGAAGTGGAAATGAATTTGCAAAGAAATGCCTCATCATGAAAATGTGCCTCACGAAGCAAGGTGTTGGGAAGCAATCTGCTTTGTGAAGCACAGTGACCCTGCCTTAGCATGTGGATCACTTGTGTATGGAGGGCCTTTCATGAAGCATAAATGTTTTTGTGATGACCCAAGTCCCCATTGGGATCTCCTTCCTTCACGAAGTCCCATGGGATTCACAAAAGGTATACCTCTTATAAGAGTGGTTCAATTAAAGTAATGGAGGAGGAACATCACACAGAAATAGTACCTTGAAGAGCTCATGGTTTGCAGGGAAAGAAGTGATTTGTGATATGAGGGCCAGGAAAGTTAATGTTTGAATTATATATCATTTGGGCTTGAGGGGAGCCCTGTATTTATAGGCAATATGCGCAATGAAGAAGATCTCACTCAGCGAGAAGACAAAGTTTTTTCCACGGTGGGTCGCAAGAAGCAAAGGGGTTCACAGACCCGCCTCCTTTTTCTATGGTGGGGTTGGGAACGTCAAAGGGGTTTACAGAGCCTCCCACCTCCTTGATTTGCGGCAGGCATGGGGCCATGGTGCTCTACGAAAGGACTTCATGAGGTAGCCTCTAAGACTTCCATCTTCTTCTTCTTCTTCCTATCTTTTGGCACCAACAAATTCACACCCTCGGACTTGGAGCCCATGAGAAATAAAGCGTAAAAGTATGAGGGTCAATTGAAAAAATCCCTCAACCCTCTGTGATGATGTTTCTCAATGTGGGATCACAAGGAAGATAAGGGATGTTTAGGCTGAGCGCGTCGTGAAGCTCAGTGCGGTATGGATTTTCCACGATGCTTCGAAGGTCATCTCTTATGAATAGTGGAGATTACCTCTATTTTTTCCTTTCTATCCTCTATGGATTTTCCTTGTATCACTCTCTATTCGTGAAGCTCCCTGTACTCTACAATTGCTCTCTGCGACTCGGGACTTATGCTTCGTGAAGCACAACAGGTATACAACTTGGCGATAGTGCTTAGTGAATTTCTTTTGAAGGTCGTGGCAGGTCTCTGTGAACATTATTTGGGAACGAGCTCTATGACATTGCTCCGTGAAAGGTCTTCGCGAACCGAACATTGGAAACACCCAAACATAAAAATGAATGGCTCATTAGGAGGTTTCCAGGTGGGTCCTCACAGATACTTCTCGAAGGGAGGATATAGAGAATATATTGGTCTTATGGGAGTTAATACAGAGCCATTATGACCATAGTTCATTTGTGGAGCTGCTATCAGAGATCTAGAGGAATTATCCACTGTGCAAGAGGCTGCCATTGTATGGCTTCAGGCTGAGGGATGACGTCTTCATTCTTCAATCATGTAGGGACGATCTAGCTTATTGGTTCAAGAGGAAACCATGATAGAGCCAATGGATCAGGGTAGCAGATTTCCATTCTTCAGAAGACTCCACGACCGTCGATGTTGAATGCATGTACAACCACCTACAAAACGTGGATGGGAAGGTATTGTATCCAGAGACATCCCACCTCTATACAAAAAAATCTTAATGGTACCCTTGAGGATCTCGGGGAAGGGATGATATGAGGAGTGCAACCTACACCAGGGTGGAAACTTCATAGATGATTGGGCATGTACCTACTAGGTAGGTGCCTCGTGTGAAGAGTTTGGGGGTGAGCTTAGGAGAGTGGGCCTAAATGAGATGTCATGGGTCTCCCAGTTTCATATATATTAGTCGAAGCTGTTGATGCCATAATTGCTAAGTACGTGGTCATCAAGGACCAATACCTTCCACCCACACCACAGGGAAGTTGGTATCAGCTTGTGGGATGTGCAGTAGATCTCAGGGGACCCGATATTGGGGTGACGCATGATGAATTCCTCCCCATCATGGGTTCATGGGAGGATCCAAAGAAAATGTCATGGATGGAGATGGAATTGATCGACCTACTTCCAAGTGAGGAAAAAGAAGTCTTAAGGGATGTATATTTAAGGTAGTGGTTCAATATGTTTCTGAACATACCAGAAGATAGGTAGTTTCTAGTGGGGCCTCAGACTTTCCCGATGGGGTCTCAACAAGGCAAGGAGCAATCGTTCTGGTGGCTCTTGGAGGACAGCCAGTGGAAAACCTGAGGATTTAGAATCAGCACCAAGAAGAAGCCAATAATCAGGCTGGGGGCATTCATCGTAGCTCTCATTTGTGGTTCGATCCTATCGGTGTGGGACACAAACATGGGTGTGTGACCCAGCACATTCATCATGGAGTCCATGCTGGTGACATGAAGGACAATCAACCTCGGGATCCCGATTCTCACCAATCTATACCAGATGTAGTGGCACATCAATGAGGGGAAGAGGACGTAAAGGATATTCGGGCCATTACAACTCTTGTATGGGTTGATAGCAGCACATGTTAGGGGGTTTATGAGTACACGAAATCCATATCTCCTATTGGGTTGATCTTCTTCCCCTCCATTCTGAACGTTGTGGGATTCATTCCGGCAAATCTGACCCCTCCGGTGGTACTGAACTGGGTGTGGAAGATGGAGGAATTAAACATTCACCACATTACATTCCCAACATGTGCTCTTACCGATGACGACCAAGGAAAAGAGGAGCACCCATCCTATCTTCTGACCATTCGACATGGAGTCCTGGTGGCATGGGTAGACCGCGAGCCCCGTTGTGAGCCCAATACCCCTACCGATTTTCCCAGAAATTTCGGTGTATGAAGCGACTAACCCCATCTGTCTATCTAGGGGTGTGCCAAGAGGACCACTAATGTGTGTTGATGTAGAGGTGGATCTTGTTCACACCGAAAGACAAATAAGATGTGGAATGAGATGACTCAGCCTACTGATGTCTTATGGTTGGTAACGGAATACACCCAAAGCTATGAGGTGGCCTACTCGGGGGAGATGCTGAAGTAGCCAACCATTTAGATCAGTGATAGTGAGCCTCCCCAACCTCGTGGTTGGGGCCAGAAGGTTTCAAGGGAATCTCGTGGTGGTGGGGCTCCCATAGTGGTGAGACCCGCACCAGTTGATGGTGAGGTAGCAGTGATTGATCCAACATCGGTAGCGGACTCAGAGGTTCAAGAAGAACAGATTCATCCAAAGGGGAGGCCACCGAGGTGATTCTATAGGATACCCAACCAAGATCCATGTAAGCGGATCCACCATATACACATTCCAGAGAATTGTGTACTCCCATAGGCCTATGACATCTGGGAAGTATACCGGAAATTCCTCATCCTGTCTGAGATGTGGTAGCACTTGAACCATACCTGGATGGATTTGCTGGGGATAGGCCCTATTAGAGTTGGATATGCAGTATCTTGGGCGGAGGAGGAGAGATACCTGGCAGAGCTGGAGAATTTTGTGCATTCCTGGGGTGCCCCATACCCAATGAAAGACCATGTAAAGGTGTTGTTGGAACATACGGTCCCTCTGAAATTGTTGGCCACGAAACTAAGAGAGAGCTTCCCTCTGTCGGATGAATTGGAAAAGTCCTCCTGTGGGGTCGATGCCGGTAGAGGGAGTCCGTTGGAGGAGGGAGAAGTTAGTGATATTGCCTCGGACATTGAATAGTTTTTCAAGGCCATTGTGATAAAATATAGATCCCCTTTGATAAAGAATGATTCTAGGTCATTCTGGACTCCATACTAATAGCTGAACTATGCAGGAGGACCTCATATACTAAACCCATTCTCGTTCCTCAGTGGATGAAGATGTGGGGCCTTCTGAATCCTCATCCATGTTTGCATCAATTTCTATGTCCAGAAGGGCTAGGTCAGCTAAGGTGACCCCTATGGAGCTTTCAGATCTTCCAATAATATACAGGGGACCACGCCTCAGGGTCCTAATAACATCAACCCAATAACAAGACCAAGAATTCAATATAAGTATGTTTCTTCTACTAAATCCATATATCTCACAAATTGATCATGTCAACTAATGTTCATGCTCTATATTGGTGTGTAAAGTTCTTCGATTGGCATGGGATGTTGTGGAGAGGTTAGTTGGAACATCTGGCGGCGCCTTTCCCAGGGTAATGCTGACGATCGTGAAAGTGGATATCCAGACTGGCTGAACTGTGGCACTCCCAATCGCTGGTGGGACCACCAGCGGGGATGTGCGTGATTTTATTGAAGTTGGATCTGATGATGAGGATCGATTAGATATCCCGGGTCATGTCATGACTGATCAAATGCCAGTTGAGAACCCTACTGATGAGTTATTGAGGGCGTTCTAGACATATGAACCTACCAACCGCGTCGACTGGGACGAGACGACCTCTGATGAAGAGGAAAAAATTGTCTGTTGCTGATCATTGAAGCTGATCAAGTGCTTCATTGATGAACCACCCCCCAAGCACTATGGTTGGATGAGATGGACAGACTTTGCATGCAACTGCGTGAACTGGGTGTTGGGGGAGTGGATGCCAAGCGTCCACACATGCTCATTTGAGATAATATGGGGTAGAAGATTCAGGAGTATGACCGTGGCCTTGGTGTGGGATAATAGTAGAGAAAAGCGGTGAATATCAAGAACATTTGGGAGGCTAAAAATGAATTTTAGCAACTACAGGTCTGATCGGATGAGCACTCATCCACCCTTAACACGCATTCGGAGCTGATATTACGATTGAAGGCCCATCAGTTATAGGTCGAAGAGGGCATGAAGTGAGCCTCTGAGGATATGAACGCCATCCAGAACAACGTAGAGAGGTCCCATATTTCGTCCAATGAATTTCACCCCATCGCTACTGAGGATGAGAGGGAACTGCATAGGCGGCATCAAGTCATGGATGCCACAACCGAGAGGGTGGCAGAGCTCTAAATTTCTTTTGATGGGATTAACCCATCCATGGGAGTGATAGACCCTCGGGTGCTATATAGATCCAAAACCTTGTAACATAATTTCATTATTTGACTATTTCATTACATATCATGCAATAGTCTCATTATTAGTGAGGTTTTTACATGCATATTTATATTCATGAAACGCCCTGTGATAAATCTCTATGCTCACACGGGTTGACCCAACGTGAGAAATAGGGATGATCACTATGTTATTCTATATGAAAACAAGAGTTCTAACCAAGTTTCTGGAATTCTAGGATTGATCTACTAACCCATATTTCAGGTAAGAGAAGGGGGATACCTGACTAGAGAATGAATCCCTCAGAACAGTTGAGTTAACTTTTTCCTGGCGTGCTCTCATGCACGAACTGGGTAACGCCAGGGGTGCTGGAATAAATCTGAACAGGGGTGAATGGAAGGTGTGAATCACAATACCCAAGATTTGAAACACTATAGTGAGGGCATGATAATTAAAAATGACTATTGACCATGTTCAAAATTGGGTATCCAAATTGTGTTAGCCTGAAATGGGGATAACAAATGAGGGATGATCGCTGACTACGTTCGAAACTCAGGGCTTGACTCGAAATGTCATCGATTATTCTTATAGAACGTTAGCCCAAGATAGTAGGCAAGCCATAGGCCATGAATCCGTACTATTAGAGGGTTCCTCTAGATGTAAAAGAGGAAGAGCATATGAATAAAGGGCATGAAAAGCGTCGAGTGTGGAGTGATGGGTTGTTCGACTGGAGTCCAACACTCTTGAAATTGTTCCACCATCGTGGAAACACACTAGGTGGGTACATATATTTGATCATGGATCATAATTACTGCTGAACATGATCTCTATAGTGAGGACCTGGAAGGACCTATTATTTTACATCATATGGTAAAGACGGTGCACATAGTTTAATGGTCATACTGCCTGGAACATGGTTAACAGTTTAAATTAATCTTACATGGACTATAGACTCATAGTTTAAGGTCATAGAGAGTGGATCATGATCGGGGAAGAGGGTCCCAAAGATTTAATGACCCTAGGGGTGGGCCCAAGGTGAAATGCATGGGCATTGCTATGTACTCCATAAAGAAGAAAATCAAGGAAAACGTAGCTCTTGGGGAACAGTGTGGTCAAAGGCCAACATTGGTAGTGAGAATCCTGTCTAGAGAAGAAAATGACGCATCCCATGATTAACATAGGGAATCATGAACTTGTTCAGGGTAAACCCATAGTTTAGTGACATGTGTTGAGGAAATATGGACTCGTGTAGTTTAACATAATATGATAGGATGAATAGTGGAAGGGGAGATCCCAGGGAGGGAGTATGTGGTGCGGTGGATATAAACCCGACGTCTATGAGGACATGGAATACTGATCACACCACACATCCATAGAGGATGCTCTTCATGTCATAGGACCAAAAGTGAAAATTAGGCTGGGCAAAAGGCAAGTTTCCTGGACATTCCTACAAACCCCATCAAGATGGGAATCAAGACCCACATAGTTCTAAGAGTGTAATTTAACATTATTCGGGACAATGTATAGAATGCATGGCATGGATAAACTAGTACACATCCTACCAAATCTAATAATCCCATGTGAGTCCTTCCCAATGTGGGAAACAACAAGTAGTGGTGGGACATTTCCGACACAGTAACGAACACATTAGGGGTGAGGGGATGATCGGTGAACATCATCCCAATTGTAACGCCCCGACCCCAGTTACCCAGAATCGGTGCATTATTTTAATACGTTGGCATGATTATAAGGAATCACGTCCTGAAGGACCGATCATCTTAGATGTCTTGTAAAATAGATTACATACATGAATGTTACACTACACATCATAACATACAAAACAACATAAATAATCCTTCACGAACATCATTATTCCCTTGTCTTAACCTTGCATATCAATAACAATACACTTCTTAGAATCCTGGAAAAAATAAAACATTGAAAGGGGTGAGCTCAGATTCTCAGTAAGGATAACAATACAGCAGAAACGTTCATAAATAAGCATAACCATTTAAGGCAATGTATAAATAAAACAAAAGCCTTTTAAACATAAACTTCAGCAAAATATGGCAAAAATTAAATGAAGTAATTCCATTTTCTTGTTCACATGGATATTCTACTAGTCGAATAATCACATGAAATATCACTAACCACTTTCATAATGATGGAATTAATAATGTAGAACATTAATTTCTATGTCAAGGCCCCATGCCAAGACCTAAGGGCTAATTGTAACCGGAACCCAACCCAGAGATCCTTTGTAACCGGACTCCAACCCGGAGTGCCTCTAATAACCGGACACCAACCTGGAGTGCCTCTAATAACTGGACACCAACCCTGATGCCTCTAATTACTAGAAACCAACCTGGAGTGCCTTTAATAACCGAACACCAACCCATAGGGCCTGCTGTAACCAGACCCCAACCCGGAACATACTAGTCAAACACATCCATCTTAATAAAATATTGATATATAACATAAACATTCATATTAAAACTAACTTATGAAATGTCAATACATTAACCATAAACCATGAATGACATAAAAATAACTAATCCACAGTCAAACATATCAAAAACCCTTCAATAAAATATGGTATTTTTGTATCATAATTAATCAACTTCAAATAAGCTTAAAATCCATCAAAGGATGTTGACATAGATGAAATCAAAACTATTTGAGAGAAATATCTCTTTTTTTGAAATAATTTAAAAGTAATATAATTATATAGAAAACCTTTATTTTGATAATATACTTATAAGATTATAATAGAAGATTCAAAGGTTTAGTAACATCGGATAATATCCGCATCCACCGTATAGGTTAAAAAACCATTTTTACCTTAATTTTGTTGAAAAGGTTTTAATGTTCCTTATTTGGAAAATGACAGAAAGATTCCTTTCAAAACATTTTATAAAAAGTCAAAAAATTGTATAAATGACTTTAACCCATTATCTAGTAAATAGGAATTTTTTTTAAATACATTTTTAATAAACATGGATGTTGATGATAAAGAGTTCCTAGTAGATACGTAGGTAAAAACAACCTCGGATAATAAAGAGATTGTGAAACTAACCCTTACTGATTTGGTAACATACGAAACATATACCCCATGAAAGAGGAATCATAAAATTAATATGTAATTGAAAATAAATTAAATTGTATTACACAACGAATACAATTATGGGAAATACATACACCACACAAAAGGTAATAGTGGCAATATGGCATGAATCTCATGGGAATTAGGAGTGAGATGAAAACCCCTTACCTTGCACTTTCCTTTAGTTGAGGGTACGTTTGACCTTATGTATGAGGACTATAGTATGTCATTAAATTATACCATAATGATATTAATATTTATAATATCATACATTATTCATTTATGACTTTATACTACCCATTTAATAAAAATTTCCATGTTATTTTAATATTTCTGGTAATAATCACTTTCTTTATTGTACGTGTTTTAACTTGTTACTCTTGATTGTATCACTAAGATCATGATTGAAATACTTCCATAATATCAAACATGATGTATATATCATATATATTTAGAATATAAATATGTATAATAGACGTATATATGAAATGGAAAACACCGTTTATGGAGACGGTAGTCCGTACATATGCATAAATGTTGTTTCTATTTTCATATAGTATTGAACAGAAGTAAGTGAATAAGATATATGTAAGTACATAAATACATAAATACATATATATATATATATATATATATATATCATCAGTAGCATTATTATTTAATATATTACATACTTATTAATAATATATATTTTTATAATCGTCGATGAATGATGAACTTGGAAATGAATCTAATCACGTCGTGGAGACGGTAATCCGTACATACGCACGAGAGAAAATATCATTCTTTTGATATTAATATAATATATAACTGGATTTTATATAATATATATAGAATCATTATCATGTTATATTTATTATTTACATTAAATACACATCATTATTATACCCATCCAAATAATAATGTATTGAATCACAATTACACCACGACGTGGAGACGGTAAGCCGTACGTACGCACGTATGGTGACATGTCATTAAAAGGGAGGATAGAATAATGAATTTGGTTGTACCATAATTATAATAACATCACAATATATATAATATACTTGAGTTATTATTTTATAGTGGAAACAACAAATAAAAAGGAAGTGGAAGAAGAAAGGAACTTGAAAGAGGGTGGTGAAATCATTATCTCTTATTCGGGTTCTTCCTTTTTATTTGATCAAAATGTCTCCATAGGATGGCTTTCTGATCAAACTATGGACTCTAGGATTATGGGAGGATAGTTGAGAGGGTACTTGGGTGGGGTTTGGACGAGCCAAATGGCTTAGAAGGTGTGAATTAGAGAGAAGGGGGAGTTCCCTTTTATAAGAGGGGTGAGGGGAACCTTAGAAAAAACATAAAATATTATTTTATAAAAAATTCATATTCGGTTTATAATGGCTAAAAAGTTGATTATTTAAAGTATAATATGGGGATAGGTATAAAAAAACTCAACCAATAGGTTTTAGACAAGTTTAGGTTACCATTTTAACCTTATCATTTAGATTTAACTCTAAGTTAAATAATTTTACTTTTACTGTGTCTTCTTGTATTCTTACTCTATATGGTTCATAAACATACTATATACTGTCAATAAAAAAAATTGGTTAATTAATGTCATATATATTATTATATAAGTCTTTTGGCCTATCCTTAGATTTTTAGGTCCATTATATCAACTAATAATATAATATTTGTTTTAAACATTATTTTATGTCTATTTTCACACTATTTGGTATTTTTTTTGTTAAAATAATAACAACATTATTACATTAAAAAATGCCTTGAATCAATCCTAACATGTCATATTCACCTAGAAAATTCGTGGATTTCATAGGAACTTTGAAATTATTTTTATTGTAATATTTATAATACCATTTATTTGATTTTTTCATGAATAAGGTAATTAGTGAATCATTATTGTGTCATAAATAAATTTATATAAATAATGTATAAAAATTATAATTAAAATTCCATGATGTAGAAATATTTTTATCTTTCTAATGAATATTTATAATTGAATTTATCTTATGTAAAACCATATATTAAATATGTTTTAGTTATTAAACATTAATTTTAACTCATTTAACTCTTCTTTGAATTAAATAATAATAAATGCCCTAATCTAGTCCAAGTGGACCTAAATGATAATATTTTCTTCCTAAGGTTGTTTTTTGTCGAAATACACTTGTCCAATTGAATTAGTAAATGTTTTAGGGTAATATTAATATCATTTGTACCCTTAATTACCTTATTTACTTTTAACCGTGGTAAATAAAAGTAAAAAGTTACTATTAACCGAAAATTGTTTTTATCAAATTGAACCACATTTTACTCCTTGATATTAACCGTCTGTCTCGAATTTTCAAAAATCCACTCACAGAAGAGGTAAAATTACATTTTATGTACATTTCCAAATTCTCCTAGGAGGTGGGTAAAAGACTGTGAAAAGTTCAATAAAATTTTTATATATCTAAAATTATTCTAAAATAACATCAATGAATTACATTGAACTTATATAGGTATTATTTATCTATTTTGACCTTAAATAAATTTAAATAAAATAAATAATTATTTAAATAAAAATTCGGTTTTAAACTATAACTCAGTATTTTTCACTTTTAATCAAAAATTGAAAGTTTTCAGAAAAATACCCAAAATTAGGCCTAAGATATATTTGATATTATGAATGAAAAAATGATGACTATTTTACCAAACTAAAAAAAATTAAAAGTTTCATTAATTAATTTAAAAATTAATTCCCGTTGTCAAAACAAATAGCGTGTTTTTAATAAATAATAACTATCAAAATATTGACACTTGTTTATGTCTGGTTTAAATGTGAAATTACGTCCAATTATCAAAATTGTACTAATTGGTAAAAATAAATTATAAATATACATTAAAACCACAAAAATTCATAATTTATGACAATTAATTATTTTGATTAAAAAAGATGTTTTTAATTAAAATTTAGTAATTCTCACTATTCATCAAAATATGAAAGTTAACCGAAAAGCACAAAAATTTCACCCTAAGCTTATATCGATATTCTGAATCCAAAAATGAAGTCCATTTTGAAAGATAAAATTTATAAAATTTCAAAAATTGGGTATTACTATTCATAACAGCTTGTTTTATTGGTTGTGGTGTGTTATAACTTGAAGTTGTGTACAACACATGCTACTGTATTATTCAATGTGAAGCATACCGTGGAATATTTGGGTTTTACATTCTACCCTACATCAATAAATTCCATTCTCGCAATTTGAATTTTTTCTTCAAAAATAAAAGTTTGATAATAGAAAATATCTTTGTGGGAAAACCCACATCGGAAATTGGGTTAATAAAATTTAGTCTTAATAAGAGGAAAAGAGAAATGAAAGGGTCACCACAAAATTATGATCTCGATTAGGAGAACATTGGTGGAAATTAGAGACACGTAATTAGTGGAGAAACCTAAATATTAATAGGTAGTGATTGAGGTCATCAATCACAAACAATTGTAGAGTTGTGGGCCTCAAAGCCACCAATTTATGATGATTAAAAATACCATCAGTTCAACAAAATGTAAGGTATTAGGATGACTCATATTTGGTTTTAAGATACCTTATCTAATGTTTAATAAATAATTTATCCATAAAATAAGATAAAACATATATATATATATATATATATATATACTTGACAAGTAGAGTTTCATCCTTCAACTAATTGTTACTACAAATTCATCTTCCACACTAAAAGATTTAATATATATATATATATATATTCTATTTATCCAAATCATATAATGTCCCAAAAATAATGAATTTCTAATTCACATGTCAGACCCTTCAAAAAAAACTACATTATTCAGTCCAGGACATCACTTGGGCTAGTGGTAGGTGATACACCCTTGTCACCCTCCGGCTGTGGGTTCGAGTTTTGCGACCTTGCCGGAAGCGATGGGTTGCCTCCCAACCTATGGGTTGTCCTTCTAATGGAAATCCAAAAATAATATCAAACTAGACTTATCCAAAATACTTCTGCCCAAACTCACAGTAAAAAATTTATAAGCTAGTTAAACATAATACAGATCCTTTTTACCCCATAATAGCTTGTGAAGACATTCATCATGTATTATTTTAAAACATTGTAACATCCTGAATTACCATAAACCATATTGATTACATTCATGCTCCCTTATTCCATATATAATCCATCCAAAAATGTTGTAAACTCCAACAGTGATGGAATATATAAATCATTAATCAGTTTCAAGGCAGTCAAGAATATCCAATTTAATTTACCCAAATCAACCATATCTTTTTCCAAAATCAGTAACTCAATATTAGGACCATATTAAGGTTTATCATTCCTTAAACCATGTAATTTCCAAAAATGTTTAACTCACTATAGAGTCACTTTTCATAGTACCATAAAATCTCAAATCCTCAATGAAATATTACTGCAGTACAATCCTTATTTATTTCCAGAAAATCATTGATAAAACACATAAATGAAATAATTCTTAAATAACAACATAAGAACACTAGTCATTCCTCTTCATATGTGGTAGTATCATAACTTGATTATTAACCAATAGCATCATTTGCGACATAGTCTAATGATTGGGACATTGGTTCGCGTAGTGTCCAAACTCTTTACAGATGAAGCATTTTACATTTGAAACCATTTTATTACACTTGCATTCACGTACATAGTGTCCTTTTTCTCCACACTTATAACATACTCACATTCCCCTCAATAATTTCCCAATGTCATTCTTTCCACAGTTATCAAATATGGGAAACCCCTTCTTTTCCTTCTTCCCTTCATCTGTCCTTCTCTCTACAATCCTTTTCTTCTCTGGCTTCCCTTCAAAGCCATAGGACTCCGAGAATTCTTTACTTATCTTATCAACACATTATATTATTTCATCATATGATGATAATAAGTGGGAGACTATTTCCCTTCTAAATACTATCTTAGGACCATGAAAGATATGATCCTTCTTACTCTTTGGATCATGTGTATTGTTGGATTTCTCATTCTATCTATTGGGCGCAATTTCTAAACAATGGCATACACTAGATTAGTTTATATATAACTATACCTAATTCCTAGCATGTAAAACAATTAACATAAATTAAACAGTTTATGGATATAATCCATAATCATAAAAATGTTTTCCTTGAGTACATATATACTCAGAAGCCCTTCATAATGGTTTGTAAAGAAAATGAGAATTATCCTAAGCATATCCCCTGGGAGTGTCATAACCCAGAGTGCAGCAAGGCCCGTTGTCGTGCACCAGTTCCCGTTCGAGTCTAACTCAAAGTGGTGTTTTTTAGTTTTACCCCTAGGTACATCTGTGCCAAAGCCACCTTTACATGCTCGTATCCAGACAGAGATGTATTTCTTGGAAAACTCAAAAAATATCTACAATACCAAAATTCTAGGAAGTTCTTCTATACTAATTCTGGAATTCTATCTTAGGTCTATGTGCTCTAATCTGAGTTTATCTAAATCTATCTTCCAAGGTTATTCCTAAACTTCCACTGATAACAACTGTAACGCCCCGACCTCAGTTACCCAGAGTCGGTGCATTATTTTAATACATTGGCATGATTACAAGGAATCAAGTCTCAAAGGAACGATCCATTTATCAGTCTTGGAAAATATATTACATACATGAATGTTACATTACACTTCATTACATACAAAACCACAAAAATAATACTTCACGAATGTCATTATTCTCTTGGCTTAACCCTGCATATCAATTACAATACACTTCTTGGAATCCTAGGAAAAATAAAACATAGAAAGGGGTAAGATCAGATTATCAGTAAGGATAAAAATATAGCAGAAACCTTCATAGATAAGAATAAACATTTAAGGAAATGTATAACTAAAACAAAAGCCTTTTAAACTTGAACTTCTGAAAAATATGGCAAAAATAAAATGAAGTAATTCCATTTACTTGTTCACATAGATATTCTACTAGAAGAATAATCACATGAAATATCACTAACCACTTTAATAATGATGGAATGCATAATGTTGAACCTTAATTTCTATGTCAAGGCCTCGTTCCAAGACCTTAGGGTAACTGTAACCGGAACCCAACCCGGATAACCTCTGTAACTGGACTCCAACCCGGAGTGCCTCTATTAACAAGACACCAACCCAGAGTGACTCTAATAACTAGACGCCAAATCGGAGTGCCTCTAATAACCAGACACCAACCCGGAGTGCCTCTAATAACCGGACACAAACCTGGAGGGTCGGTTGTAACCGGACCCCAACCCGGAACGTACTTTCCCAACACATTCATCTTAAGAAAACATTGAAATATAACATAAACATTCGTATTAAAACTAAATTACAAAATGTCAATAATTTAACCACAAACCATGAAGGACTTAAAAATAACTCATCCATAGTAAAACATATCAAAAATTCTTCAATACAATGTGTATGTTTTGTATCATAATTAATCAACTTCAAATAAGCTTAAAATACATCAAAGGATGTTGACATAGATGAAATCAAAACTAGGAGAGAAATATCTCTTTTTTTAAATCATTTAATATTCATATAATAATATATAAAACCTTTATTATAAAAATATCATTATAAGCTTGTAAGGGAAGATTCAACTGTGTAATAACAGCGGAGAATATATGCACCCGTCGTATAAGTTAAAAAAACATTTTTACCTTAATTTTGTCGAAAATGTTATAAAGTACCTTGTTTGGAAAACGACAGAAAGATTCCTTTCAAAAGATTTTATAAAAAGTCAAACAAGGGTATAAATGAATTTGACCCATTGTTTAGTAAATAGTAAAAAATGTTTTGAAATACATTTTTAAGAAACTTGGATGTGGATGATAAAGAGGTCCTCATAGATACTTACGAAAAAACTACGTCGGATAATAAAGAGATTGTGAATTTATCCCTTACCTATTTGGTAAATTATGAAACATACACCCCTTGAAAGAGGTATCATTCAATTAATATTTAATTACAAATAAATTAAAGTGTATGACACAAATAATACTATTATGGGCAGTACATACACCACACAAAAGGTAATAGAGGCAATATGGCATGAATCTCACGGGAATATGAAATGAGATGAAAACCCCTTACCTTGCACATTCTTTTAGTCGAGGGTACATTTATCCTCTTGTAAGAAGACTACAATATGTTTTTAAATTATACCAGAAACTTATTAATATTTATGATATCATACATTATTCATTTATGACTTTATACTACCCATTTAATAATAATTTCCATGTTATATTAATATTTCATGTAATAATCAATTTCTTTATCGTACATCTTTTAACTTGTTACTCTTGATTGTATCACATAGATCATGATTTAAATACTTCCCAAATATAGAACATTATTTATATATCATATATATTTTGATTATAAATATGTATAATAGATGTATATATGAAATTGAAAACATTGTGTATGGAGATGGTAGTCTGTACGTACACATAAACGTTGTTTTCGTTTTCATATAGTATTGAATGGAAGTAAGTGAATAAGATATATGTAAGTACATAAACACTTAAATATAAAAATATATATATCTTCAATAGAATTATTATTTCATATATTAAATACTTATTTGTAATATCTATTTTTATAATCTTCGATGAATGGTGAATTTGCAAATGAATCTCATCGCGTCGTGGAGACAGAAATCCGTACGTACGCACGAGTGAAAATATCATTATTTTGATATTAATATAATATAGAATTGGATGGTATATATTATATAAAGAATAATTATCATGTTATATTTATTATTTAGATTAAATACACATCATTATTATACCCATCCAAATAATAATGTATTGAATAACAATTACACCACGACGTGGAGACGGTTAGCCGTACCTACGCACCTATGGTGACATGTCATTCAGATGGTGGATAGAATAATGAAGTAGGTTGTACTATAATTATAATAACATCACAGTATATAGAATATACTGGAGTTATTATTTTATAATGGGAACAACAAATAAAAAGGAAGTGGAAGAAAAAAGGAACTTGAAAGAGGGTGGTGAAATCATTACCTCTTCTTCGGGTTCTTCCTTTTGATTTCATCAAAAGGGCTCCATAGGATGGCTTTCTGATCAATATAAGGCCTCTAGGATTAAGGGAGGATAGTTTAGAAGGTATTTGGGAAGGTTTTGGCCGAGCCAAATGGCTTAGATGGTGTGAATTAGAGAGAAGGTGGAGTGCCCTTTTATAAGAGGGGTGAGGGGCACCTTAGGAAAAACATAAAATATTATTTTATAATAAATTCATATTCGTTTTCTAATGGCTAAAAAGATTATTGTTTGATGACTATGGTGGGGATATGTCGCAAGAAAACTCAACCAATAGGTTTTAGACATGTTTAGGGTACCATTTTAACCTTATCATTTAGATTTAACTCTATGTTAAATAATTTAACTTTTACCGTGTCTTCTTGTATCCTTACACTATATATTTAATAAACATACTATATACTGACAATAGAACCCCAATTGGTTCATTAATGTCATATATATTTTTATATAAGACTTTTGGACAACCCTTAGATTTTTAGGACCATTATAACAATTAATAATATAATATTTTTTTAAAAAATGATTTTATGTCAATTTTCACACTATTTGGTATTTGTTTTTTTTTTAAATAATAACTACATTATTACTCCAAAAAATACATTGAATCAATCCTAACATGTCATATTCTCCTAGAAAATTATTTTTTTCCTAAAAACATTGAAATTATATTTATTTTAATATTTATTATACAATTTATTTGATTCTTTCATGAATAAGGTAATTACTGAATCATTATTGTGTCATAAATAAATTTATTTATATATTGTCTAAAAATTATGAATAAAATACCATGATGTAGGAAATTGTTTTAGCTTTCTAATGAATATTTATAATTGAATTTATCTTATGTAAAACTATATATTAAATATGTTTTAGTTATTTAACATTGATATTAACTCTTTTAACTCTTCTTTGAATTAAATAATAATAAATGTCATAATCTAATCCAAATGGACCTAAATGATAATATTTTATTCCTAAGGTTTCTTTTGGTCGAGATACCCTTTTCCAATAGAATTAGGACACATGTTAGGGTAATATTAAAATCATTTTTACCCTTAATTACCCTATTTACTTTTAACCATGGTAAATATAAGTAAAAAGATACTATTCACAAAAAATTATTTTTAACTTCTTCAACCACATTTTACTCCTTCATATTTACCATGTCTCTCAAATTTTCCATATTCCACACACAGAAGCGGTAAAATTAACTTTTATGTACATTTCCAAATTCTCCTAGGAGGTGTGTAAAAGACAGTGAAAAGATCAGTAAAATTTTTATATATCGATAATTATTCTAAACTAACATCAATGAATAACATTGAACTTATATAGGTATTATTTATCAATTTTGACCTTAATTAAATTTAACTAAAATAAATAATTATTTAAATAAAAATTCTTTTTTAAACTATAACTTAGTATTTTTCGCCATTTATCAAAAATTGAATGTTTTCAGAAAAATACAAAAAATTAGGCCTAAACTATATTAGGTATTATGAATTAAAAAATGAGGTCTATTTAACTAAATTCAAAACATATAAGTTTCATTAATTAATTTAAAAATTAATTATTTTTGTCAAAACAAATAGCGTGTTTTTAAGAAATAATAACTATCAAAAGATTGACACTTGTTTATATCTGGTTTAAATGTGAAATTATGTCCAATGAATTTTTTTTACTAAATGATAAAAATATATTCTAAATATAATTTAAAACCACTAAAATTCATAATTTATCAGTATTAATTATTTCAAATAAAAAAGTTGTTTTTAATTATAATTTAGTAATTTTCATTATTCATCAAAATATGAATGTTATCCGATAGCACCAAAAGTTAACCCTATGCTAATTTCGATATCGCGAATCCAAAAATGAATTCCATTTTGAAAGTTAAATTTTATAAAATTTTGAAAAGTGGGTATTACAATTCATAATGGCTAGTTTGATTGGTTGTGGTGTGTTAGAACTCGAAGTTGCGTACAACACACGCTACTGTATTATTCAAAGTGAAGCATACTGTGGAAGCTTGGGGTGTTACACCAATGATGTTGACCCGTCCTTGTGACACAGCTTGGTTCCGGATGATGTAAATCCCATTATGTTGGAATTCAACTTGAACATAAGGAAGTGAAAAATATATGAATCATGATCCTCGAGATCTATACCAAAATGACAGTGGCGTGACTATGGGGGATGGTTGTTGACTGTCTTTGAAATATAGCATCCATATTGCATTATCCTTGCATGGGGACAGATAGATGAGGGTCGACCGCTAACCTTGTTCGAAACATAGGACCTGTCGCAAATGTCATATGGGGTCTTTAGGGATGTTTTCCCGTGATGGTAGGTTAGTCGAGGTTGCATGAGACCTGGTCGTGAAGGAAGGTCCCTTCGAATGTGGAATAGGATGGGGATCCAAATAACATGCTTATGAAGATTGGACATGGAATGAGGCGAATGTCCCCATGAAAATTCTACACTTCGGGCTCTTTTTCAAAATGCATCTGAGTACGAAAATGAGACATATCGTATAGAGGAAGTCAACTCCCTTCCCAAGGAAAATGGTCCTGGGGTCGCATGCTTTCGACTTAAGGTCCTAGGGTGGACCATTAAGGGAGGATTTATTTGATGTATTGTGCATAGTGTGGCGACATAGACAAATGTGACGTGTACTTCCCATGGAGAGATCATAGTTTATGGTCATAGAACATAGACCATGCTAGGAAAGATATGGGAAGCACATGGTGCAGCTATTGAAAAACCAATCGTGAATGAGAACCCAAGAGATACTCACCACACCACATGTTCCCAAATAAGTTCAGGCCAAGGGGCAGAAAAAGAATGGACAAGATTTGTAAATTCATGGGGCTGGACCTGGAGTCAAAAATTCTTGGACGTTCTTAAGTATCCAATGAGGATAAGAATCAATCCATATATACTTCTAGAAGATGTCATATAGTTTAACTTTTGGGGGAACGGACATGGACTATTCTTAGTTTATTGTCATAGAGCTTGAACCATGTATGGTGGACACACGATGTTGTAATTACAAAACCCGACATGGTGAGTACCTAGTCTATGTCACCATGCGCTTCTTGGGGAAGGTTTCAGGTCAAGGGACAGAAAATGAAAGATAGGTTGAGCCTGAGAGAAGGTGCACAAACAATCCTACGTACCCCATGAGGATGGCGATCAAGCTTCATGTAGATATAAGGATGGCACTGTAGGATACCAGTGCTAGGAATAATGAGGTTGTGCGGGTCTGGCCCTTACACCAAAACAAGCGGTATTTGATATATTTTGATTGTCCTTTAGGATGAATGGGTTTTTTGTGAAGTGACGTTCCAAGGATATAAGGTCTGGGCATCGCCACAAGACACAAGTCATATGCAGTCATTGACAAATGGTATGGCACGTGGCTGATACAAACATGATGACCCCTCGAGTAAGGACACCATGATGCAATTTCGTTTTTTCTATGCGTCCTGGATGATAATGTCACAGTTTAGGGTCATGTGATGGGACCATGGCATTCACATTTAACGTCATACAGGATAGACGCAATAGTTTAAGGTCATGTTGTACTAAGCATCATAGTTTAATGTAATATGAAACAGATGTATTCAAGAGATATGAGGTTCAAGAGAAAATGTTCACAGTGCGATCAAGTGTACCCGACGTGAATGAGGATGATGTCCACATCACACTCCGTGCGATTCCATGAGTCACACCTCATACCAAGTGGCCAGAAAATGATGGAGGATATGGGACAAGAGAAACTAGCTCCCAAATGAGCTGGACACAAAGATGAGATGGCTGGTTGTTATTACATATCCCATAAGGAATGGTAATCAAGTCATACATAGTTCTTGAAGTTGCCTTTTATGATCATGTGGGCAACATATAGTTTAATGTCATGTGGGTCATGAAGTAGGGGGCTAACTCAAAGAAATTGTCATACATGGTGAAGATAATGCAAACCTGACATGAAGGAGGACATAATCTCATACCATGCCATGCAGTCTCGTAAGAGATAAATCCCCAAAGACAGAATAGAAGGGATAAATTAGTGGAACTCAAGCTGGACCCAAAGAGAATATGTATAAGCCTTTCTACGTATCCAATGGGAATGGGAATCATGATTTATGTAGTTCTAAAAGAGATCATTGTTAATGGTCAAGATCTTAGACCGGAGAAAATAAAAACATATCAAAATATGTGAAAACCATGATCTAATCCCTTATCCCACGTGAGTCGAGCACGGTGTGGGAAACTATAGTGTAAGAGGTCTTGGAAATAGCTGGAATGTATGTTGGGGATAAATTGATGTGGAGACCTGAAGAACTCCTTACCACGGTTTTTCCCTCTTATAGAGCAAATCGGCACTGAGGGATTGTATCAAGATTGTCGTATTTCTACCAAAGACATGATGAGGTTGAAAATTATGTGAATCATGCAACCAATATTTTGGGCTTAATGGGGTTGGTGTGATGTTGGAGGATAGTTGTTGACCATGTTCGAAACACATCATCCATATCTGTTATCCTGAAATAGGGACAAACAAATGAGCATCAACTGCTGCCATATTCACAACACATGACTTCTATCAATTGTTGTTCTAAAACCCTCGAGGACTATAGCCAGTAATTCTAAGAGAGCCCTTAGGACAAGAATCTATTCCATTTGGGGTCCCTTCGGTGTGAAAGATCATGGTAGCCCAAATGAAGCGGAACACAAAGCCTGAATAATGGGTGAAAATATATCCATGTAGAATCTTACACTCCAGGTTCTAGACCAGAGTACTCATGGTCCAATTGGTGAATTGTCACAGCGATTTTTTGGGCTCAACATGAGAGTAGCCAATTTGTAATGATGAATATAGAACAAAGGGACAATGAACTCTCAGGAGAATGAGGTACATGGCGTGGTTGTTACAAACCCATCATGAATGAGGAAATAAGCACATACCACATCATATATCCCCCTCATAGAAGAATTCAGGCCATGGGGCCTAGATAACATAATTATATCTATGAGATTGGTCTAGAAATGAATTCTAGATGTTCGAGATATCATATGTATCCCAATAAGATGGGAATCAAGCCACGCTTAGTTCAAGAAAAGGGAAGATGCAAATATGGGCCAGATACCCCCATGAGGGGAATGTACTGCATGATGAGTAACCTGTCAATAATGATAATGTGAGTCCATACTATACAACCCTAAGTGATAACATGGGTCAGGGCCTGAAAATGCCAAGGGACCTGTGGCGGGGCCTCAGATGGAAAGTCCGACCAGTTTGCAGTCTAACGTCATGTAGTGAGGATGAAGGTATGGGTAAGGTATCTCATCTAGGAATGTGTATAGAATAGTGAGTCTCCCGACATGAATGAGGACATAATCTCACACCACACTGTACAACCATAAGTGAGTACTGAAGCCAGGGGACCAAAAAGTTTGAGGGGCCTCATTATGGGCCTTAGATGGAAGGCCTCGTCTAGTTTTTAGTTTAACACCTTCCAGAGAGGAAAAAGGTGATCTTTTTTTAGGGTCATAGTACTCGGACCATATATGCCTACATTAATTTCATATCCGTGGGAAAAAATGTGTGAATCATCGTGCTTATGGAAGACCACATAGCAGCAATAAAGATAGAGGACAATTGTCGACCAGGATTACAACACAGTATCCAGCCATGTGTGATGATGAGAGGTAAAACAATTGAGCATCAACTTCTAGTCGTATTCGCATCACGGGACTTGTATCACCTTGTCGCTCGAAATATTCAAGGGCGTTATCTTGTAACGGTAAGAGAGACCTTGGGACAATCATCCACGTCATTCGAGGGCCCTTCGGGATATAGAGGGTGATGGAAACCAAAATGATGGGTATTTCCGAGCATGGTACGTCAGGTTTTTGCGGAACAAATGATATATGAAGGATGGGTTATCTCAAGGGGATATATGTGGCATAATTAAATAGTCCGGCATGAATATGGACATGAGTCTGCGACGGACCACAAAATCTTAAATAAGATTGTGGGTCAGGGGCCTGAAGGCTTTGAAGTTCATGAGGTTGGGCATCCCAGCCAACTGTAGCCATATGACCAATCATGCAGTTACTACCTCATCAAGCTCCTAGGCCCACATGAGTAGTGCTCGGTGGGGGATACAAGGAGTCAGAGTCAGCTTTTCCTATAAAATAAGGGTCTGATATCTGGCATTACCCGATGGGAATCACAACTTGAAGATACAGTGGGCCGGATGAACCACCGCACTCATTGTTTGGGACATATGGGGATGGTGAAAACAAGAAAGGATATCCATTGACCATGTTTAATACATAGCATCCTTATAGTCTGACCTACAATGAAAACACAAATGAACATCTACCACTGACCATATCCGAAACGTGGGACTCGTATCAATTTATTGCAAAACATTCTCAGGGGAATTGGCCCGTAGTGTTAAGAGAGCCCTTAGGCCTAGCATCCATGCGAGTCAGGGTTCCTTTTGGATGTAAAAGATGATGGAGTCCCAATCAAAGGAGTGGGTGAAGCATAGTTGTTCCCATGCATTTAAACATAACGCAGGATTCTGAGCGTGATGTAAATCACCATAAATCCGGACATATGGTGGGATTGAGATGAGTTCTATGTGAATTGGGGGGAAACCATGCACCATACCATCTGACCCAACCAGAGGGGGAAATTTGAAGTCTGGGTTGGGCCAAAATACAAAATGTCGGGGTGTTCCTACGTATCCCATGAAGATGGGAATCAAGAGGTACGTAGTTCTTAAAGGTCAAATAGTCTATTTTCGTGTGATGAGGACATGGTAGACTTGAAGAACGAGGATGGGGCACAGGGTGCGATCTTTATAATCCTGACACGAGCAGGGCCAAAGAAGCCTCCACTACATCGTGTAAGGATCCTCCAAGAGGTCTACCCCAATGGGGGGGGGGGATAGTAAAAGAAAATAGTTTGGGGACATGAATCAAGAATAAATGTTTGAGGATTAGTACATATCCAATTTGGATGGTAACCAATCCACAGGTAGTTCTAAGGGGGAATTTTATGATCTTGCCGGAAAAATACTATTTAACGTCATGTGGGGAATTTTACAATTTGATGTCATGTAGGACCAAGAAGTATAGGGTTGTGTGGGACCAAATAGTTTAGGGTCATGCCAGATCTGCTGGATTAGGAATAGTATTACGTTAGGTACTTGTAATTTGTGGGAGGAGTTATACTCTCACCATCCATTATTAATATTGTATATGCACAATTGAGTTAAACGTTTTGAACGACAAAAGGTCCTTCTATTTTTGGATCCAGCATGGGTGGTTTTCTGCCAGGTATCATTGGCATCCAAAGGGACAATATCGAATCACCTTCCAAGAAAGAGCTGAGGAAAACATTCTTATTGAAGGCTCTATCTATCTTATTTTGATGCCTTTCCAGTTTGTGCAGGGCATGAATCCAATTCTTTTCAAGTGCTTCCAATTCATCCAGAATGATTTCTGCTACCTTATCTAGCTACTATGGTCATAGACCCTAGTTCATATTGAAGGCAACTTAATCTCGATGGGTAGGATGGTCTCATTTCTATACACCAGAGAATATGGGGTCTCTTGGGTGGAATTACGAGTCCTTGTCCAATAATCCCAAAGGGCGTTGGGGAGCTTGTCCAGCAAACCCTTCTTATTATGAGAAACCATTTTCTTACAAAATTTTAGAGAGGGTTTTGTTGAATTCATATATCTATTAATTTTCTTGCACATTTTAACACCCCAAGATTTCATAGTATGTTATTTATTCAATGTAATTCAATAACTTGAACTACATGCTACATGAAGTACAAGCACACCACGACTTACCTAACAAGTTGTTCAAAAGTGGTTATGAATTGTATTAACAGAATTTTGAACTTTATATAATCCTTGTAATTTTTGAATCCATATTATGAGTCTAATAGATATAATGTAAGAACAGATTCATTTTTTTCAGATAAACAAAGAATTTAAAAAAAAAATCAATTTTACCTTCTTTTAATGGAAAAACTTTTTTAAATCCAATATTTGAACATTTTATATATTAAAATTGAAAAAATAACCTTCTTCATTAGAATCGGGAAATAATAAATTAGTTTCAATATATTTTTCATGTTTTCCTGATAACATTTATATTTGGGTGAATAGTTCAAAATACTATATTTTAATTGAAAGCAACTTTTTTAATCAAAATATGTTATATGTTGAATAATAAATTTTAATGGTTTGTAAGTATAATTAGATTATATTTTCACTATTTAATCCAATGATGGTCATTGAATGTAATTACACTTTGAAATTGGACATAACCAAGTGTCAATCTTTTGATAGTTATTATTTCTTAAAAATATGCCTTTTGGTTTTGACAGCAGTAATTAATTTTAAATTAATTAATGAAAATTATATGTTTTTAAAATTATAAAATATAATTCATTTTTGAATTCATAATATCAAAATTACCTTAGGGTAAATTTTTGGTGTTTTTCTGAAAACATTCAATTTTTGATGAATAGTGAAAAACACTAATTTATTGTTTAAAATTGACTTTTTATTTCAATAATTATTTATTTTATTTAAGTTTTTTAGTTCTTAATAGATACATAATACCTATATATGTTCATGGTAATTCATTGGAGTTGAATTATAATAATTATATATATATATAATTTATCGAAATTTTTATTGTCTTCTACCCACCTCCGATGAGCATTTGCAAATTTGCATTAAATGTAATTTTACCGATTCATTGAATTGAATTCCAAAAATCAGAGATACATGGTCAATATCAGTATGTAAAATGTTGTTCAATATGATGAAAATAATTTTTGGTGAATACTAACTCTTGACATTTATTTACCACGGTTAAAGATAAATAGGGTAATACAAGGTAAAAAGAATATTATAATAATAAAAAATCACATTAATAGTTGGATGAGTCATGGACAACCATGGGCATACTTCGGTCAATTTTGGGACCCCAGGGAGCCACTTATGAATGATAATGACACTTTATTTTAATTAACTTAATGTAAAGGCAAAAATGTAATAAACAAATATCTTTTAGTAAATCAATTTTTACATTAGGTTGTATAATTCATTTTTTCAGCTATGAATATTCTATCGAAAGATAAAAATATTTACTACATAATCTTATTTTATTCATATTTTATAGACATTTAATATTTTAATATATTTATGACACAATGATGATGCATTAATTGCCTTATTAATGAAATATTAATATAGTTGATATTATAAATATCCAAATAAATGTAATTTTAGACATTTTATGAATTACAATAATTTTATTTGTAAATATAAAATGTTAGGGTTGATTAAATCAAATTTTTATTGAATTAATAATGCGGTTATGAATTCAACAAAAACAAAATAGCAAATAGTGTGAAAATTTATATAAAAGATTTTTTAGGCCTAGCCTAGACTGCTTCCATATTCACAACAAATGACATGTATCAATTTTTTGTCTAAAACCCTCGAGGACTATAGCCCGTAATTAATTGAGAGCCCTTAGGCCGAGCATCTATGCCATTTGGGGTCCCATCGCTTGTGAAAGATTATGTAATCCCAAATGAAGGGGATCACAAAGACTGAATAATGGGTGAAAATAGGTCCATGTAAAATCTTGCACTCCAGGTTCTTGACCAGAGTACTCATGGGCCAATTGGTGATTTTCCGTAGTGGGTTGTTGGGATCAACATGAGAGTATCCAATTTGGAAATATGAGTATATAACAAAGAGATAGAGAACTCTCAAGAGAATGAGGTACATGGCGTGGTTGTTATAAACCAAATGTGAATGAGGAAATAAGCCCATATGACATCCTATATCCCCCACATAGAAGAATTCTAGCCAAGGGGCCTAGATAACATAATGATCTCTAAGTGATAGTGCTGGACACAATGTCTAGATGTTCGAGTGGTCCTATGTATCCCATTATGATGGGAATCAAGCCACACGTAGTTCATGAAAAGGGATGATGCGAACATGAGTGAGATACCCTAATGAGGGGAATGTACCACACGATGAGTAACTTGACATGAATGATAACGTGAGTCTACACTATACAACCATATGTGAGAACTTGGGTCAGGGCCCGAAAAGGCCAAGGGACCTGTGGATGGGCCTCGGACGGAATGTCCTGACTAGTTTGCAGTCTAATGTCATGTAGTGAGGATGAAGGTATGGGTAAGGTATCTCATCTAGGGATGTGTATAGAACAACGAGTCTCCCAACCTGAATGAGGAAATAATCCTTCACCACACCATACAACTATAAGTGATAACTTGATCCAGGGGCCCAAAAAGGATGAGGGGCCTACGGTAGGGCCTCAGATGGAATGTATCGGCTAGTTTGTAGTTTAACGTCTTGCAGAGAGGACGAAGGTGATATTTTTTTACGGTCGCAGTACTTGGACCATATATGCCTAGTTTAATATCATATGCATGGACAAATATGGAGAATCATCATGCTTATGGAAGACCACATAACAAAAACAAAGATAGAGGACAACTGTCGACCAGGATTACAACACAGTATCCAACAATGGGTGTTGAGAAGAGGGCAAACAATTGAGCATCAACTTCTAGTGATATTCTCAACACGGGACTTGTATCACCTTGTCACTTCAAATCATTGAGGGCGTTATCTTGTAATGGTAAGAGAGCCCTTGGGCCGAGCATTCACGCCATTCGAGGGCCCTTCTAGATATAGAGGGTGATGGAAACCCAAATGATGGGTATTTACGAGCATGGTAGGGCATGTGCTTGCAGAACAAATTATATATGAAGGAAGGTTTATCTGAAGGGGATATATGTGCCATGACGAAATTGCCCGACATGAATGTGGGCATGAGTCCGCGCTGAACCACACAATCCTAAATGAGAACATGGGCCGGGGGCCCAAAGGGATCATGGTCCCCGAGGTTGGGCATCCCTTCCAACTATAGCCATATGACCACTCGTGTAGTTACGGCCTCATCACAGCTCCCAGTCCCACATGAGTAGTGCTCGGTGTGGGAAATAAGGAGTCAGATTCTGATTTTCCTATCAAATAAGGGTCTAAAATCTATTATTGCCCGAAGGGAATCACAACTCGAAGATATAGTGGGACGGATGAACCACCACACTAATTGTTTTGGACATATAGGGATGGTGATAAAAATAATGGATAGCCAATGACCATGTTTAAAACACAGTGTCCTTATAGTCTTACCTAAAATGGGAACACAAATGAGCATATACAACTGAGCATATCCAAAACATGGGACTCGTATCAATTTGTTTCTTAACATCCTCAGGGGCATTGGCCCATAGTGGTAAGAGAGCCCTTATGCCGAGCATGCATTCCAGCCAGCGGTTCTTTTTGATGTAAAAGATGATGGAGTCCCAATCAATGGAGTGGGTGAAGCATAGTTGTGCCCATGCATTTAAACTTCAAGAAGGCTGGTGAACTTGATGGACATCACCAGGGAGAAGGAATTATCGTGGGATTGATATGAGTTCGACATGAATTGGGGAAAATCCTACACCATACCATCTGACCCATCCCGATGGAGAATTTTGACGTTTGGGTTGGGCCAACAGAAAAAATGTCTAGGCGTTCCTACGTATACCATGAAGATGAGAATCAAGAGGTAAGTAGTTCATAAAGGTCAAATAGTTTATTTTCGTGCGATGAGGACGTGGGAGACTAGAAGAACAAAGAGGGGGCACATGGTGGATCATTATAATCCTGACATGATCAGTGCCAAATAAGCCTCCACTGCGTCGTGTAAAGATCATCCAAGAGGTCTACCCCAAGGGGGGGGGGAATAGTCAAAGAATAGAGTTTGGGGGTAGGACTCAAGTCGAAATATTTTATTATTCCTACATATCCAATACAGATAGAAATCATGCCATAGGTAGTTCTAAGTGTACAGTTTAACATCTTGTAGGAAAAAATACCGTTTAACATCATACGGGGCGTTTTACAGTTTAAAGTGTCACGAACCAACCCGGGTCGACCCTGAACCGGTCACCCGAGCCGGTCCGCGACATGGCCCGAGAGGCGTTCCTGATCCTCCCGGGCTGGCGACAAGCGCCAGGGCATCAAAAGAAGCTATGGGAACGATTTCTCCCAATATAAATAAATAAGACAGTGAAAATAATACAGAGCAGCGCAGAAAAGATAACCAAATAAAGTGACTAAACAAGAACAAACAAGAATCAAACTAACCAAACACGACGTGCGAACAAACTCCGTGCGACCTCGCGGGTCGCTCTCCGACTCAACGATCAAGCGTCGCCCTAGGCGAGCGCACTCAAGCTATATCCTGCACAAACACTAAAAACAGAAAAGAACTATAGGCGTGAGTATTAAAACTCAGTAGGCTGGCCCGATATCTATTCCCAATGCACTACCTTTAAACTAAAAGAAACATCATTTCATGTTTGAACTACAATTTATAAAAGTATGATTTTCTAAGAATTTTACTTAAAAACAAAGTACGAACCATTGCCCTTAGCCATTTCAAAATTCGGGTTCATTTCATTAGTGCCAATGACATTTCAGAAAAAGGGAAAGTGATGTTTATGTTTTCAAATTTGTACAAAGGGGGTTAAATACTTTTATTTGAAAACAATTTTTAGAAACCGAATCAAGAGAAATTAACCATTTTCCAAAGAAAACAACACACTAGAATGCACAAATTAAAACACACAGTAAGGGAAATGTAGGTATACACGTGAGCATCATAATCATTACTGCAAGCTACAAAAGCTGAATAGACATGGGTGAACCTAGGAGATCTAGAATAAACCAGAAGACACCAATACATGAGAAATCATCCTTATCGACATGTCACGATGAAATCAAAACGCACAATACGCTCGACCATCCACTCACGGGCAGGTCGAGGGCAAATCCCATAGCAATAAACCCAATATATCCACCTACTATGGGCCACTGGTCAGTACCATAACCTACCAGTGCAGCAATCGTTCTTAGAATATTCTCTCCATATGCCAGATTCCCATGTCTCAAGTGTTTGAAAAAGGGGTGAGCCAACTAATTCCAACCGAGCATCCAATCACATATATATATATATATATATATATAAAGCACAACAGGCACCACCCGAGCCACTCCGTGGGACAACCTCATGCCTTTTTCTACTCAAGTACCCGGGAGGCTATAAGCGCGGCCTCCCAAACAAACAATCGCAACCAAGGCATGAGAGTCGCCCTAAGAGGGTTTTTATCAAAACATTTTTATCGCTTTCCATAAAGTTCCAAACGGGCATTTAATACATTTCACAAACACTACTCAAAGACAGGTACAACTTCTTTATGAGACAAAACCCAGTTTAAAACCGTTTAAAGAACCCCAAAACACTACGTCACAGGCTAACAATATTTTTATAAACCAAACCAGACCATTTTTTTTTCCAAATAATCTTTAAGAGCCAACCGGGCAATTTCTCAAACGAACCAAAGTATTTGTTCATACTTCAAAAGAAATCATTTCTCAATAAACCAGAACTCTGTTTTACATTTCGTGAATTATGTTTAAAATCCAAACGGGCATTCTTTCATTATTGGGTGTCCGCTCGTCAAAAGGATGTTTCATGTGTCGTGTATAAAATAAACGGCTCCATTTGACATTAAATAACCATTTAAAAATTAACCATCTTATATTAAAAATTAATTATCATATATTATCTCATATTTATTACAATTAATAAAATATTGATTTTTGAACAATTAGGGTGCGCAAACAGCATGAAATAATATAACTTAAATTTTAAAAGCAGTGCAAAGGGGACCTACCTCAAAACCAAGCGCGTCGACAGAACAACCTCGGATCCAAGTCGCGATGACACGACGTGTGTCCGAAACCATGTGACAAGGTCTAACACTCTGCATAGTCAGCACTAAGGACTCAGACACATCCAAAAACTCACCAGAGCATGCCAAACCAAGCGTCAGAAAGAAACGCTCACCTCGGAACTGAAGCGCGACAACAACGGAACCTCGGAGACAAGGCACGACGACGGCGCTCACTCGGAAACACCCTGCGTGGGTCCTAAAAGTCCTAAGCCAACAAATAAAAACCCACCATCAACAAGAGTACGATGATAATAATAAAAATAAAGATAATAATAATAATAATACTAATAATAATAATAATATTAGTAATAATAATAACAATAAAAATAGTAATAATAACAATAGTAATAATAATAATAATAATTGCAAAATAATAATAATAATAATAGTAATAGTAATAAGATTAATAGTAATAATAATTATAACAATAATAATAATAAAACAACAATAATAATAATAAAAATGTTAATAAGAATAAAAAGAATTATAATAAGAATAATAATAATAATAATAATAATAATAATAATAGTAATACTAATACTAATAATAATAAGAAAAATTATAATAATAATAATAATAATAACAAAATAATATTAATATTATTAATATTGATAATAATGATATTAATAATAATAATAATAATAGTATGAAAAACCGTAATAATTATAATAATAATAATATTAACATTAATAATCATAATATTAATAAGATAAAACAAAATAAATAAATAAAAGGGAAAAAGAAAGAGACCTGGCCGGGAGGGGAGGCGCACGGCGGACAGGAGGTAGGAGAAAGAAAAAGAAGAAGAAGAAGAAGAGGATGAAGGAGAGAAGAAGAAGAAGAAGGGAAGGAGAAGAAGAGAAGAAGAAGAGGAGGAAGAAGAAGAGAAGGAGAAGAAGAAGGGAAGGAGAAGAAGAGAAGAAGAGGAGGAAGAAAAGGAAGGCCGAGCGGCGGGGGTGCCGTGCGGCGGACAGGGGAAAGAAGAAGAAGAAGAAGAAGAGAAGAAGAGGAAGAAGGAGAGAAGAAGAAAAGAAGAAGAGGAAGGAGGAGAGAAGAATAAAGGAAGAAGAAGAAGGGGTTCGTGCGGGTCTGTCGTGGGTGCAGCAGGGGGTGCGGCTCATGCGGGAGGACGCCGGAGGGCTGGGGCGGCTGGGTCGCATAGGAGAAAACAGGGGAGGCGCCGGGTGCTGCTGCGGACAGGACAGGTGAGACGGACATGGTGTGGGGTGCTGGAGGTCGCGTGGGAGAAGAGGGTGGCGAGGGGGTGCCGGCAGCTGGAGGTTGCAGCACAAAAAGGGGAGCCGAGGCAGCGGACAGGGGGTCGGTTGGTGCTGCAGGGGAAGGCGTTGTGCAGTGTGCTGAAGGAGGAGACGCGCTGGTGGGAAGCCGGAAGCTGGAGGGTGGCTCACCGGAGGGAGAAGAGGAGGCGCGCTGGGAGGCCTCGGCCGGTGGGGGTCTTACGACATGGACCGATTAGGGGGAGCTAGGTTGTGCGAAATGGTAAGGGAAGGGGGGTAAGCTGGTCGCGCAAGGAGGAGGAATCAGTGGGGATGTGCGTCTAACGATGGGGGTGCCGAGATGAGATGGAGGCACACTGTGGTGTCCGGACAACCAACTACTCTTCGGAGAGAGGTGAAAGATGCTGGTATGGTGAAGTCCGTAACAGACATATGGTGAAGACCTGAGATGCGGCAGGAGGGAAATCTGAGATGCGGGATGCCGGGAGAGGCGGGTTGATTTGCTCGGCCAGAAGGAAATGTTAGAGCAGAGATGTTAGGGCTTTGGAGGGAGGCAAGGTGATGCCTCCGATGGAAGGGAAGAGGTGGGCTTCACTAGCTCGCTCGCAGTTGGACGGAGGGAAAGGAGCGCAACGCATGGGAGGGAGATGAGGGCTGCAAGGGAGTGGGGAGAAGAAGGAAGAAAAATGTGGGTGGCGGCGCTCATGGGGGCTACAGGAGACGAAAAGAAACGAGAATGGGGATCTAGGGTTAGAGAGAAGGGAAAGAGAAATAATGAAAAGAAAAGAGATAAGAAAAAGAAATAAATAAATGAAACAAAAATAGTGATAATAATAAAAGAATGACAATAATAAAAATAATAATAACTTTAATCTCTAATAACAATAATTTCATTTCATAATAATTATTTTATTGAATAGCGCAACTGCGCGGTCCGCACATGCCTCTAGCGACTGTGCGCGAACTAAGCGTGAGCTTTTGTCTGATCCAGAAGTTGTCAGACCGGTGTCCAGGCTGTCCGCACAGTCTCTGCCAAACATGTAGTTCATGCGCACTAGTCTAAAACTCACCCCAACTCTCGAAAAGAGAAAATAAATTAATAAATAACCATAATAATTAATAACATCTTTATTAAGATCAATAATAATAATAATTATTATTATTATAATTATAATAATAATCATGATGATAAAAATACAAATGATAAAAATACTCATTTCGTCTTAAATAATAAAAACAACTATGAACTGAAAACAATAGATGTGAGCGTTAAATATAAAGACTCTATTTAAAATTTTCCAAAGACAACGGGATGCGAAAATACACCGGGCAGGGACGAGCGGGGTTTCCAGAACAGGCTCCGCTCACGCGCCCGACGACGTCGCGTCAGAAAGCGCACATTTTAACAAAAACTCAAAAACCTGGTCCGATACTGAACACGAACCACAGCAATATAATTTAAAGTCAAAGAAATCATAAAATAAAATAAATGCGTGTGTCGGGGTGTGACAATTCTCCTCACCATAACGCTTTCCACCCCCGGAAAGCCACCACACCAACCAGTCGATTGATCAACACCTAAGGATTTCACATAACACGATCCAACCTCTTAACCAAGGATGTCACAACGACTACCAGCGGGACTGAACCTCATTTCCCAAAGTAAATCACCAATAGAGGGAAGGCCTGAACGGGCTCCCCACCATAAGAACTCAACTAGAATTAAATAACGATTTAAGAGAAAACCCAAAGAGACTCATGGTGGTTCTCCCCACCATAAAAGGACTGACCTCTTAGCGATCAACCAGAAATCCAGCTTTGGCCAGAACCGGGCCTTACTCAAGCTATAAAAGCACAGCAAAAACATTTAAACCACTCACTCCCATCCGAAAGGGATAGAAGCTTAAATGGATACTTTGCGCAACTAAAACCCTAACCCCATGGGCGGGGAGGGTGGGCCCAAGGATCAAATCACTAAAACTATGATGTATGACTACTCATGACCCATCACTTCGGGGTGGTCGCAAACCAGGGCCGCAACTGATTTACATCAGTGGCCCACGTAAGGTCACTGATCAGCAGCTTACGTCCAAGAGGCACGATTCCTGACACTACGTGAGGGATAAGTCCATCGCGCGCTTTGCGACAAGAGGAAAACTACAACGACAGAGAAACCAGAGCAACAACACCAAAACTATCTCACCACGACGATAGAGGCGCGACTTTAACCGGACTCTTTAAAATTTCCCCCCGAGGGTTCCTGAATACGCGCTGGCTTCACTCCGAGACCTTTTGGTTGGAGCTCTGATGGATGAAGCATCTCCTGCCTCGCAGTCAGGTTCTGATAATCACAACAAGAAACATGCGTCTTTTGATTTGACAAAAGAAAGGACAAGAGTTTAAAATTAAAAACACACCAGCATTGAAAGCCGAGGTTCGTCAAAAGACCCATGAAGTTCTCATACATTTTAAACCCAAAACAACACCCATACATAGGCCACGATAATAGATCACTTACACAGAAAGGAAACTTACACTGGAAACTTTGAACAAAAACCCACCAACACACTACTTCTGAGAGCTTCCTCTGCGACGCTTCCTTGCTACGCCCCGACAAAATCGTCGCAAGTGACCCAGGCATCCACATGCCTGGCAGGGCTTCGGAGTGCTTGGGCACGATGACTTCTTGTGACCCCGCTTGCCACACTGATAACACACCATAACCTCTCGCTCTGAAGAGGTTGATGAAAAATCCCGAGGCCTCTTGATTGCGTGACCTAATCCATCCACTTCCATTTGCTTACTCATTTCCTTTCCAGAATCTTCACCAGTTCTCATAGGGATCGAAGGAGGGAGAACTACTTCGAGCACTCCTGCCATCGCAGCTTCGACATGAAAGGCTTGTCTCGCCACATCAACAAAAGAAGTTAGGTTGGACTCTGACACCTTCGACTGCAGATCAGGGCGGAGACCCGCCTCGAAGCGTCGAGCCTTCACGAGGTCATTTGTGGCATACTCTGAATCATAAGGTACTAGCTCCGCAAAGCGATGGAAATATTCTAACACGGATCCATCGCCCTGCTGAAGACAACACATTTTCATCCCCTTCCTCACCATATCTTCCTCAGAGAAATACTGGCGAATGAACGAGGCCTTGAAAAACTCCCAAGTAACCTCTTGACGGGGCTTGTTCTGAGACACTGACTTCCACCACATCCACAGTGAACCTTCAAGCATGAAGGTCGCAAACTTGACCTTCAACGACTCGGGCAACTCAATGAGGTTAAAGTCCCTTTCAATCTTCCACATCCACTCCTCTGCCACGAATGTTTCTGCTTGACCATAGAAGAGAGGTGGATCGAGCTTTCGAAACTCAAGCATAAAATCCTTAGGTTGATCAACTGTACTACGATCACCCATCGAAGCTTCAAAGGGATAACCGCTGGACAAGGAAAGGTCAAAAACCCAATCAAGGCCAACTCAACGAATGAATAACAACCTCAAAATCAAACACTGCATAGGTGACAAGCTCGAAATCCGAGAAAACAAGTTATCATAACATCAAAACTTTCTCTTTGAAAACATCTTTAATTTAGAACAAGCTTAGTGGGTTAAACCTTCACCATTGGTATCCTTTAGAGCCTCACTCACATGCATGTATCCGTGCCACCCAGGGCATCCATCCACCATACCAGATATCCATCCATATTTCCAACATACCAAAATGCCTGTGAGTACTCATCAGAACACCAAGTCCAAAACAAAGCAACTTCATTTTCCAAAAACAATTTATTCATACCACTTATTTTAAAACGATATCCAAATTAAACATGTTATTTCAAAGAACCATTTTTTTCAAAACCAACTTTTCTAATTCAAACCACTTTCAAAAATCAAGGGGAACCCAAAACAACTCAAACAGGGGACTAGTGTCAGTGGGTGGCTTGACCATATGGTTGGCGGCCATATGCCAAACACGCCACTGACACAGAGAGCCCTCTTGGACCATGCCCCTAGATCAACATGGCTTGCCAGGCCGCGCGGGTTAGGAGAACTAATGGCCCAACTCCCTTTGTCGTATCCCAATCGCAAAACATTTCCATAAAAACCCAAACAAACAAATTAAACCGGACTTCCCATGGAAACATGAGGATCAGTACGGGCAAGAGTTCGCGACGCTCTTCTCGCACCTACCCCTCAAGTCCCGACAATCCTACTCCATCTACCTTGACATCCCAAATAACAAGGGGCACTCTGAATAGTGAGGTCTGCTAAGAGAAAACCTCCCTCTGATACCATTTTGTCACGAACCAACCCGGGTCGACCCTGAACCGGTCACCCGAGCCGGTCCGCGACATGGCTCGAGAGGCGTTCCTGATCCTCCCGGGCTGGCGACAAGCGCCAGGGCATCAACAGAAGCTATGGGAACGATTTCGCCCAATATAAATAAATACGACAGTGAAAATAATACATAGCAGCGCAGAAAAGATAACCAAATAAAGTGACTAAACAAGAACAAACAAGAATCAAACTAACCAAACACGACGTGCGAACAAACTCCATGCGACCTCGCGGGTCGCTCTCCGACTCAACGATCAAGCGTCGCCCTAGGCGAGCGCACTCAAGCTATATCCTGCACAAACACTAAAAACCGAAAAGAACTTTAGGCGTGAGTATTAAAACTCAGTAGGCTAGCCCGATATCTATTCCCAATGCACTACTTTTAAACTAAAAGAAACATCATTTCAAGTTTGAACTACAATTTATAAAAGTATGATTTTCTAGGCATTTTACATAAAAACAAAGTACGAACCATTGCCCTTAGCCATTTCAAAATTCGGGTTCATTTCCTTAGTGCCAATGACATTTCAGAAAAAGGGAAAGTGATGTTTATGTTTTCAAATTTGTACAAAGGGGGTTAAATACTTTTATTTGAAAACAATTTTTAGAAACCGAATCAAGAGCAATTAACCATTTTCCAAAGAAAACAACACACCAGAATGCACAAAGTAAAACACACAGTAAGGGAAATGTAGGTATACACGTGAGCATCATAATCATTACTACAAGCTACAAAAGCTGAATAGACATGGGTGAACCTAGGAGATCGAGAATAAACCAGAAGACACCAATACATGAGCAATCATCCTTATTGACATGTCACGATGAAATCAAAACGCACAATACGCTCGACCATCCACTCACGGGCAGGTCGAGGGAAAATCCCATAGCAATAAACCCAATATATCCACCTACTATGGGCCACTGGTCAGTACCATAACCTACCAGTGCAGCAATCGTTCTTAGAATATTCTCTCAATATGCCAGATTCCCATGTCTCAAGTGTTTGAAAAAGGGGTGAGCCAACTAATGCCAACCGAGCATCCAATCACATACATATATATATATATATAAATCACAACAGGCATCACCCGAGACACTCCGTGGGACAACCTCATGCCTTTTTTTACTCAAGTACCCGGGAGCCTCTAAGCGCGGCCTCCCAAACAAACAATCGCAACCAAGGCATGAGAGTCGCCCTAAGAGGGTTTTTATCAAAACATTTTTATCGCTTTCCATAAAGTGCGAAACGGGCATTTAATACATTTCACAAACACTACTCAAAGACAGGTACAACTTCTTTATGAGACAAAACCCAGTTTAAAACCGTTTAAAGAACCCCAAAACACTACGTCACAGGCTAACAATATTTTTATAAACCAAACCAGACCATTTTCTTTTTCTAAATAATCTTTAAGAGCCAACCGGGCAATTTCTCAAATGAACCAAAGTATTTGTTCATACTTCAAAAGAAATCATTTCTCATTAAACCAGAACTCTGTTTTACATTTCGTGAATTATGTTTAAAAGCCAAACGGGCATTCTTTCATTATTGGGTGTCCGCTCGTCAAAAGGATGTTTCATGTGTCGTGTATAAAATAAACGGTTCCTTTTGACATTAAATAACCATTTAAAAATTAACCATCTTATATTAAAAATTAATTATCATATATTATCTCATATTTATTACAATTAATAAAATATTGATTTTTGAACAATTAGGGTGCGCAAACAGCATGAAATAATATAACTTAAATTTTAAAAGCAGTGCAAAGGGGACCTGCCTCAAAACCATGCGCGTCGACACAACAACCTCAGATCCATGTCGCGATGACACGACGTGTGTCCGAAACCACATGACAAGGTCTAACACTCTGCATAGTCAGCACCAAGGACTCAGACACATCCAAAAACTCACCAGAGCATGCCAAACCAAGCGTCGGAAAGAAACGCTCACCTCGGAACTGAAGCGCGACAACAACGGAACCTCGGAGACAAGGCACGGCGATGGCGCTCACTCGAAAACACCCTGTGCGGGTCCTAAAAGTCCTAAGCCAACAAATAAATACCCACCATCAACAAGAGTACGATAGTAATAATAAAAATAAAGATAATAATAATAATAATACTAATAATAATAATAAGATTAGTAATAATAATAATAATAAAAAAATAGTAATAATAACAATAGTAATAATAATAATAATAATAGCAAAATAATAATAATAATAATAGTAATAATAATAAGATTAATAGTAATAATAATAATAACAATAATAATAATAAAACAGCAATAATAATAATAAAAATGTTAATAAGAATAAAAATAATTATAATAAGAATAATAATAATAATAATAATAATAATAATAGTAATACTAATACTAATAATAATAAGAAAAATGATAATAATAATAATAATAATAAAAAAATAATATTAATATTATTAATAATGATAATAATGATATTAATAATAATAATAATAATAATAGTATGAAAAACAGTAATAATTATAATAATAATAATATTAACATTAACAATCATAATATTAATAAGATAAAACAAAATAAATAAATAAAAGGGAAAAAGAAAGAGACCTGGCCGGGAGGGGAGGCGTGCGGCGGACAGGAGGAAGGAGAAAGAAAAAGAAGAAGTAGAAGAAGAAGAGGAAGAAGGAGAGAAGAAGAAGAAGAAGGGAAGGAGAAGAAGAGAAGAAGAAGAGGAAGAAGAAGAGAAGAAGAAGAAGAAGGGAAGGAGAAGAAGAGAAGAAGAGGAGGAAGAAGAGGAAGGTCGAGCGGTGGGGGTGCCGTGCGGCGGACAGGGGAAAGAAAAAGAAGAATAAGAAGAAGAGAAGAAGAGGAAGAAGGAGAGAAGAAGAAAAGAAGAAGAGGAAGGAGGAGAGAAGAAGAAAGGAAGAAGAAGAAGGGGTTCGTGCGGGTCTGCCGTGGGTGCAGCAGGGGGTGCGGCTCATGCGGGAGGACGCCGGAGGGCTGGGGCGGCTGGGTCGCACAGGAGAAAACAGGGGAGGCGCCGGGTGCTGCTGCGGACAGGACAGGTGAGACGGACAGGGTGTGGGGTGCTGGAGGTCGCGCGGGAGAAGAGGGTGGCGAGGGGGTGCCGGCAGCTGGAAGTTGCAGCGCAAAAAGGGGAGTCGAGGCAGCGGACAGGGGGTCGGTTGGTGCTGTAGGGGAAGGCGTCGTGCGGTGTGCTGAAGGAGGAGACAAGCTGGGGGGAAGCCGGAAGCTGGAGGGTGGAGCACCGGAGGGAGAAGAGGAGGCGCGCTGGGAGGCCTCGGCCGGTGGGGGTCTTACGACATGGACCGATTAGGGGGAGCTAGGTTGTGCGAAATGGTAAGGGAACGGGGGTAAGCTGGTCGCGCAAGGAGGAGGAATCAGTGGGGATGTGCGTCGAACGATGGGGGTGCCGAGATGAGATGGAGGCACGCTGTGGTGGCCGGACAACCAACTACTCTTCGGAGAGAGGTGAAAGATGCTGGTATGGTGAAGTCCGTAACAGACATATGGTGAAGACCTGAGATGCGGCAGGAGGGAAATCTGAGTTGCGGGATGCCGGGAGAGGCGGGTTGATTTGCTCGGCCAGAAGGAAATGTTAGAGCAGAGATGTTAGGGCTTTGGAGGGAGGCAAGGTGATGCCTCCGATGGAAGGGAAGAGGTGGGCTTCACTAGCTCGCTCACAGTTGGACGGAGGGAAAGGAGCGCAATGCATGGGAGGGAGATGAGGGCTGCAGGGGAGTGGGGAGAAGAAGGAAGAAAAATGTGGGTGGCGGCGCTCATGGGGGCTACGGGAGACGATAAGAAATGAGAATGGGGATCTAGGGTTAGAGAGAAGGGAAAGAGAAATAAAGAAAAGAAAAGAGATAAGAAAAAGAAATAAATAAATGAAACAAAAATAGTGATAATAATAAAAGAATGATAATAATAAAAATAATAATAACTTTAATCTCTAATAACAATAATTTCATTTCATAATAATTATTTTATTGAATAGCGCAACTGCGCGGTCCGCACATGCCTCTAGCGACTGTGCGCGAACTAAGCGTGAGCTTTTGTCTGATCCAGAAGTTGTCAGACCGGTGTCCAGGCTGTCCGCATAGTCTCTGCCAAACATGTAGTGCATGGGCACTAGTCTAAAACTCACCCCAACTCTCGAAAAGAGAAAATAAATAAATAAATAACCATAATAATTAATAACATCTTTATTAAGATCAATTATAATAATAATAATAATAATAATAATAATTATAATAATAATCATGATGATAAAAATACCAATGATAAAAATACTCATTTCGTCTTAAATAATAAAAACAACTATGAACTGATAACAATAGATGTGCGCGTTAAATATAAAGACTCTATTTAAAATTTTCCAAAGACAACGGGATGAGAAAATACACCGGGCAGGGACGAGCGGGGTTTCCAGAACAGGCTCCGCTAACGCGCCCGACGACGTCACGTCAGAAAGCGCACATTTTAACAAAAACTCAAAAACCTGGTCCGATACTGAACACGAACCGCATCAATATAATTTAAAGTCAAAGAAATCATAAAATAAAATAAATGCACGTGTCGGGGTGTGACATAAAGTCATGTAGGACCAAGCAGTTTAGGGTTGTGTGGGACCAAATAGTTTAGGGTCATTCTAGACCTGCTGGCTCAGGAAAATTATTTCTTTAGGTACTTGGAAATGGTGGTAGGAGTTATAATCTCCCCGTCCATTGTTACTAGTGCGTACACACAATTGAGTTAATCCTTGTGAACGAAGAAATGTCCTTCCCATTTTGGCTCGAACGTGGGTGGTTTTCTGACAGGTATCATTGGCATCCTAACGGCCAATATCAAATCACTTTCCATGAAATAACGGAGGCAAACCTTCTTCTTGAAGGCTCTCGCTATCTTATTTTGATACCTTTTCAGTTTGTACAGGACATGAAGCAAATTATTGTCAAGAGCTTCCAATTCATCCAAACGGATTTCAGCTGTCTTATCTGGCGACTGTGGTCATAGACCCTAGTGCATAACGAAGGCTACTAAATCTCTATGGGTAGGATGGTCTCAGTTACATACACAATGGAGTATGGGGTCACTTGGGTGGAATTATGAGTCATTGTCCAATAATCCCAATAGGCGTTGGGGAGCTTGTCCAGCCAACTCTTCTTATTATGAACAACCATTTTCATGAAAAATATTAGAGATGGTATTGATGAATGCTTATATCTGTCCATTTTCTTGCACATTATAACACCCCAATATTTCATAGTACGTTATTTTTTCAATGTAATTCAATAAAATGAACTATACGCAACACGGAGTTCAAGCACACCACGACTTACAAAACTAGTCATTCAAAAGTGGTTATGAACAGTATTAATAGAATTTTGAACTTTATAAAATCCTTATAATTTTACAATCCATATTATGAGTTTATTAGAAATAATTTAAGAAGAAATAAATTTTTATTTCAGATCAAAAAATTATTTTTTTAAAAAAAACTTACCCTCTTTTAATGGTGAACAATTTTTAAATCCAATATTTGATCCTTTTATATATTAAATTTGACAAAATAAACTTGTTCTTTAGAATCTAGAAATTATTATTTAGTTTCAATAAATTTTTGGTGTTTTTATGACAACTTTCATATTTGGGTGAATAGTGAAAAATACATTATTTTAATTGAAAGCAACTTTTTTAATCAAAATAATTTATAGTGTTGAATAATAAATTTTAACAGTTTAGAAGTATAATTAGATTATATTTTTAATATTATATCCAATTATGGTCATTGTAAGTAATTACACATTGAAATTGGACATAACCAAGTGTCAATCTTTTCATAGTTATTATTTCTTCAAAATAAGATTTTTAGTTTTGGAAACAAGAATTAATTTTAAATTAATTAACCAAACTTTTATTTTTTTAAAACTTCAAAATAGAATTAATTTTTTAATTAATACTATCAAAATTATATTAGTGTTAATTTTTGGTATTTTTCTGAAAACATTCAATTTTGGATGAATAGTGAAAAGCACAGAGTTATTGTTTAAAATCAACTTTTTATTTAAATAATTATTTAATTTATTTAATTTTTTAGGTAATTATAGATACCTAATACCTATATATATTCAATTTAATTCATTGGAGACGATTTTTAAGAATTATATATATATATAATTTGTCAAACTTTTTACTGTCTTTTTCCCACCTCCTAGGAGCATTTGCAAATTTGCATAAAATATAATTTTACTGCTTCATTGAATTGAATTCAAAAAATTAGAGAGAAATGGTTGATATCACTAAGTAAAATGTTGTTCAATAAGATGAAAATAATTTTTGATGAATTGTAACTATTGACTTTTATTTACCGCGGTTAAAGGTAAATAGGGTAATACAAGGTAAAAAGAATATTATAACAATAAAAAATTACATTAATAGTTGTATGAGTCATGGATGACCATGGGCATCCTTGGGTCAATTTTGGGTCCCCATAGAGCCACTTATGAATGATAATGACACTTTATTTTAATTTAATTAATGTAATGGGAAAAACGTAATAAACAAATATCATTTAGTAAATCAATTTTTACATGGGGTTATATAAGTCATTTTTTTGGATATGATTTTTCTATGGAAAGACAAAAATGCTTCCTACATAATAGTATTTTATTTTTATTTTATATAAATTTAATAATTTAATATATTTATGACACAATGATGACGCATTAATTACCTTATTGACGAAATATTAAAATAATTGATATTATAAATATCCAAATAAATGTAAATTGAGACTTTTTATGAATTACACTAATATTATTGGTAAATAAGACGTGTTAGGGTTTATTAAATTAATTTTTTTGATGTAATAATGCGGTTACGAATTAAGAAAACAAAATAGAAAATATTGTCAAAATTGACATAAAAGAGTTTTTAAAACAAATATTATATTATTAATTGATATTCTATTCATAAAAATCTATGTTTTGGACAAAAGTCATAAATAATATTATATATTTCATTAATGGACCACTTGATGTTCTCTTGGAAGTTCATAGTATGTTTATTTGCCATATAATATAAAAATACAAAGATACATGGTAAATGTCAAACTAATTAACTAAGAATTAAATCTAAAAGAAGAGGTTAATATAGTTACCCAAACCTGTCTAAAACCTATTGGTTGAGTATTTTTCGACCTATTCCCACATTATCCTCGAAATAAATCATTTTGGAGCCATTATAAACTGATAATTATTTTACTATAAAATAAATTTTAAATATTTTCCCATGGTTCCCCTCACCCCTCTTATAATTGGGCACTCCACTTCTCTCAACTTCACACCTTCAAAGCCATTTGGCTCAGCCAACCCTTTCCCAAATATCCTCTCAATTGTCCTACCTTTATCCTAGTGGAATTTCTATAGACATAAAGCCAACCTAAAAATCCATTTTGATCAAATCAAAAGGAATAACTCAAAGAAGTTGTGGTTAACATACCCTCGACCAAGGAAAAGTGCATGGTATGGGTTAATTATTCAATCTATTCATTATCCGAGGTTGTTTATATGTATTTATCTATTGGGATAACTTTATCATCCACATACATGTTTCTTAAAATGTATTTCAAAACATTTTTACAATTTACTAGACAGTGTGTTAAAGTCATTTATACCCTTATTTGACGTTATATTTTTTTTTGAAAGGAATCATTATGTCGTTTTCCAAACAAGTTACTTTATAACCTTTTCGTCAAAATTAAGGTAATAATATTTTTTAACTTATACGGCGGGTTTGGCTATTTTCACTAATTATAACATCATCGAAGCTTCCCTTACAAGATTATAAAAATATTATCAAAATAAATTTTTACTTTATAATTATGTGACTCTTAAATGATTTCAAAATATAATGAGATATTTCTCTGAAATAGTTTTGATTTCATCTGTGTCAATATCCCTTGATAAATTGTACACTAGTTTTAAGTTGATTTATTATGATACAAATCTTACATATTGTATTTATGGTTTTGTGATATGTTTTACTGTGGATGAATTATCTTTATACCAGTCATGGTTTATGGTTAATGTATTTACATTTTGTAAGCTAGTTTTTATATGAATTTTTATGTTATATTTCAACCTCTTCTTATGATTAATGTGTTGGAATTGTATTTTTCGGGTTTGGGACTAGTAAATGTTAGACCTCTGGGTTGGGGTCCAGTTACCGCAGACCCTCTGGGTTGGAGTTTGGTTACTGAGGCTCTCCGGGTTGGAATTAGGTTACAGAGGCTCTCCGGGTTGGAGTCTGGTTACCGAGGCTCTCCACAGTTGGGTTCAGTTACAGTTACCCCATAGGTCCTGGCACGAGGCCTTGACATAGAAAATAAATTCCAGTATTATACATTCACTCATTATGAAATTAGTTATTACATGTGATTATTTGACTAGTATAATAACAATGTCCATGTTGATATGGTAATTTTTGATAAATTTTTTCTATATTATCTTCTTGTTTATGTCTAAAAGGCTGTTGTTTTTTTACTCATCTTGCCTTAAAATTTTATAGCTTCCACTAAATTATTTACCATTACTAAGCATCTGAGCTCACCCCTTTCATGATTTAGATAAACTCTTATTAGATCACATTACCCTAAGATATACTTTGAGGATTAGTATAGAATAACATTCTAGAATTTTGGTAATGTAGAGATATTATGAGTTTCCCCAATAATACATCCCTCTATAGATATGACCAGGTAGTGGCGGCTCTGGCATAGATCTACCTAGGTGTAAAACCTGAAAACACCACTTTGAACTAGACTCTAATGGGAACTGGTTCACGACAACGTGCCTTGCTTCACTCTTGGTTACAACACTCCCTGAGGAATATGATTTGGATAATTATCATTTTTTACAAATCATTATAAAGGTTTTTTGAGAATTTACCTCCTCAATGAAAATATTTTTATGATTATGGATTATATATATAAACTATTAAATTTATGTTAGTTATTTAACGAGTTTGGAAATATTCATTGAAATTCATAAACTGACACAGTGTATTCCATTGTATAGAAATGGTGCCCAGTAGAAGGAATATGAACTCTAGTAATACATATAATCCAAAAAGTAAGAATGATCATATCATTCATGGTATTAAGCCAAAATTTATAAGGGAAATAATCTCCCATGTATTATCAACAAATGAAGAAATAGTATCATGTGTTAATAAGATAATTAAATAGTTATATGATTCCTATGGATTTGAAGGGAATCAAGAGAAGAAAAGGATGGGAGAGAAATATGGATAAAGGGAAGAGGGAAATGTAGTATTTTTCCATATGTGATAACTGTGGAATGAATCATCTTGGTAAATTCGTGAAGGGAATGTGAGTTTGTTATAAGTGTGGAGAAAAAGGACCTCATGTACATGATTGCAAGGGTAAGAAAAAAGTTACACAAGTACAATGGTTAATATGCATGGAGTTGGGACACTACGCGAATCAATGTCCAAATCATCAGATTATACCCCAAATGCTGCTATTGGATAATAATAATGTTATGATACTACTGAAGATGAAGAGGAATGATTAGATTTCTTACGTTGTAATTAATGTATTGTGTCATTTGTGTATTATATTAATGAGGTACAAATTATAATAATTATAGAGTATATAATGATTACACTGCAGTATTATTTCATTATGGACTTGAGATTGTGTGGAACCAAGAAAAGTGACTCAATAGCCGGTTATATTTTGGAAAAATATATGGTTGATAGAAAGATAAAACATAATATGGTTCTGATAACGAGGTAGTGATTTTGGAATAATACATGATTGATTTGGATAAATTATATTGGATATTAATGACTATCGTGAAACTGATTAATGATCTGTATATTCCATCATTGTTGGAGTTTACAACATATTTGGATAGAATGGGTATATCCAGTATTCTATAAGGAACAAGGAAACATGAATGTAATCAATAATGTTTTATTGTAATTAAGGAAGTTGTAGTGTTTTAAAAGAATACATGATGAAGGTGTTCACATGTTATTACATGGAAAAAATTATATTCATTGTGTTTTTCTTTCATATAAATTTTGGACTGTGATTTTGGATAGAAGTATTTTGGATAATTCTAGTTTGAGATTTTTTTTGGATTTCCATAAAAAGGACAACCCTGAGGTCGGGCGGTAACCCGTCGCGTGCTGCAAGGCCACGAGACTTGAACCTGCAACCGAAGGGAGAAAAGGGTGTATCAACTATCACTATCTCACGTGATGTCCTGGATTGAATAATGTAGTCTTTTAAATGGTCTTGTAGATGAATTATAAATTCATTTTTAGAACCCTATATGAATAGTAATAATAGAATATATTTTTTATGTTCTATTATCTTTTAGATTGAAAGATGAGTTTATGGTAGAAATTAGATAAAGGATGGAACTATAATTTTCAAGTATATTTTTTTCATCTCTTATTCTATGAAGAAATTAACTCTTAAACATTAGGTAAGTGATCTTAAAACTAAAAATGTTTTATCGTAATTTCTTATGTTTTGTTGAACTGATGATATTTTAAATAATCATAGATTGTTGGCATTGAGGCTCTCAATTCTACAATTGTTTGTGACTGATGGCCTCAATCACCCCTATAAATATTTATGTTTTTCCACCAATTATGTGTCTCATATTTACACCAGTGTAATATTAATTGAGATCATAATTTGGTGGTGACCTTTTCATTCCACTTTTCCTCTTATGAAGACTAAATTTTATTAACCCAATTTCTGATGTTGGCTTTCCCACAAAGGTATTTTCAATTTTCTTCCTTTTATTTTTGAATTTTTTTTTCAAATTATGAGGATGAAATTGATTGAATAATGGAATAATTCAATACCCCAATATTTCATAGTATGTTATTTCTTCAATGTAATTCAATAACATTCACTACATGCAACATTGAGTTCAAGCGCACCACGACTTACCAAACTAGCCGTTCAAAAGAGGTTATGAATAGTATTAACTAATAATTGAACATTATATAATCCTTAAAATTTTAGAATCCATATTATGAGTTTATTAGACATAATTTAAGAACAAATTCATTTTTTTAAAAATAAAAGAAGTATTTTTCCAAATATTCAATTTTATCGCCTTTTAATGGAGAACCCCTTCAAAATACAATATTTGAAACTTGTATATATTAAATTTGGAAAAATAAACTTTTTCATTAGAATCAGTAAATAATAATTTAGTTTCGATAAATTTTTGGTGTTTTTCTGATTACATTCATATTTGGGTTAATAGTGAAAAATAATATATTTTAACTGAAAATAACTTTTTTAATCGAAATAATTTATATTGTTTAATTATAAATTTTAATGATTTGGAAGTATAATTAGATTATATTTTTACCATTTAATCAAATTATGGTCATTGTATGTAATTTCACTTTGAAATCTGACATAAACAATTTTCAATCATTTGATAGTTATTATTTCATAAAAATAGGTTATTTAGTTTTGACAACTGAAATTAATTATAAATTAATTAATGATACTTTTATGTTTGGAAATTGATGAAATAGAATTACTTTTTTAATTTTTAATATCAGTATTATCTTAGGGTGATTTTTTTGTATTTTTCTGAAAACATTCAATTTTCGATGAATAGTGAAAAACACTTAGTTATTGTTTAAAACCAAATTATTATTTTAATAATTATTTATTTTATTTAAATTTATTTTAGGTCAAAATAGAAACATAATAACTATATAAGTTCTATTTAATTCATTTGAATGAGTTTACAATAATTTTAGATATATAAATAATTTATCGAACTTTTTACCGTCTTTTACCCACCTCATAGGAGCATTTGCAAATTTGCATAAAACATAATTTTATCACTTCTATGAATTGAAGTACAAAAATAAGAGAGACAAGGTTCATATCTGAAAGTAAAATTTGGTTCAATAAGATGAAAATTATTTTTGGTGAATAGTAACATTTGACTTTTATTTACCCCAGTTAAAGGTAAATAGGGTAATTCAATGCTAAAATAATATTATAAAAATATAAAATTACCATAATAGTTGGATGAGTCATTGACGACCCTGGGAATCCTTGGGTAGATTTTGGGACCCCATAAAGCCACTTATGAATGATAATGACACATTATTTTAATTATCTTAATGTAAATGCAAAAATAACATAAACAAATATCTTTTAGTAAATCAATTTTTACATGGGGTAATATAAGTCATAATTTATACAATAAATATTATTTGGAAAGATAAAATGATTTCCTATATAATGGTATTTTATTTATATTTTTTATACATTAAATAATTTCATTTATTTATGACACAATGATGATGTTGTAATTACCTTGTTAACGAAATATTAAAATAATTGATATTATAAATATCTAAATAAATGTAATTAAATAATTTTTATAAATTACACTAATTTTATAGGATAATATGAAGTTTTAGGTATGAATAAATTAATTCTAGTCTATGTAATAATTCTGTTATGAATTGACAAAAAAATAGCAAATAGTTTCAAAATTGACATTAAAGAGTTTTTAAGCAAATAATATATTATTAATTGATATTCTATTCTTAAAAATATTATGTTTTTCCAATGATCATAAATAATATTATATATGTCATTAATGAAAAACATTAGGTTTTTTTGGAAGATTATTGTATGTTTATTAACCATATAATATAAAAATAAAACGAGACATGGTAAATGTCAAACTAATTATCTAAAAGTTATGTCTAAAAGATGAAGCTAATATAGTGACACAAACTGGTCCAAACATACTGGTTGAGTAGTAATCAACCCATCCCCACCTTAGCCTAAAAATAAATCATTTTGGAGCCATTTGAAACTGAAAATGATTTTATTATAATATAATATTTTAATCTTTTCCTATGGTGCCCCTCACCACTCTAATAAAAGGGTACTCCCCCTTCTGTCAAATTTACACCCTCAAAGACATTTGGCTCGACCAAACCCTACCCAAATATCCTCTCAACTATCCTATATTTATCCTAGAGGTCATACATTAGTGATAAATTCGTCCTATGTAGCCATTTTGATCAAATAAAAAGGAAGAACCCTGAGAAAAGGAGGTTAACGTGCCCTCGACCAAGAAAAGTGCAAGATAAGGGTTAATTATACAATATCTTCATTATCCGAGGCTGTTTATACGTAATTATCTACTCTGAAATCTTTATCATCTATATCCATGTTTCCTAAAATGTATTTCAAATAATTTTTACAATTTACTAGACTGTGGGTTAAAGTCATTTATACCGTTATTTGACATTATTTGTTTTTGAAAGGAATAATTATATCCTTTTCCAAACAAGTTACTTTATAACCGTTTTGAAAAAATTAAAGTAAGAGTGTTTTTTAACATATACAATGGGTGAGGATATTTTCCTTCCATTATAACATCATCGAATCATCCCTTACAAGCATATAAAAATATTTTCAAAATAAATGTTTTCTTAATAATTAGGTGACTCTTAAATTATTTCTAAATAGAAAGAGATATTCCTCTCAAATTGTTTTGATTTCATCAATATAAACATCTTTTTAAAAATTTTACACTGGTTTGAAGTTGATTTATTTTGATACAAATATTCCATAATGTATTTATTGTTTTGTGATATGTTTTATTGTGGATGAGTTATTACTATACCATTCATGGTTTATGGTTAATGTATTGACATTTCGTATGATAGTTTTAATATGAATGTTTATGTTATATTTGAAACTCATTTTATGATTAATGTGTTGGACTGTTATGTTTCGGGTTGGGGACCCGTAAATGTAAGCCCTCCGAGTTGGGGTCCGGTTACAGCAGACCCTTTGGGTTGGAGTCCGGTTATAGAGGCTCTCTAGGATGGAGTCTGGTTACAGAGACTCTCCGGGTTGGAGTCCAGCTAAAGAGGCTCTCCGAGTTTGGGTCCAGTTACAGTCAGCCCATAGGTTCTTGCCTGAGGCCTTGACACAGAAATTAAAGTCAGGTATTATACATCCCCTCATTATAAAATTAGTTATTACATGTGATTATTTGACTCGTAGAATATCCAATTGCATGTTAGTATGGTAATTTTTTTTTCATATTATGTTCATTTTTATGTTTAAAAGGATGTTGTTTTTATTACAAATCGTGCATTAATAGTTTACAGCTTACACTAAATTATTTACCCTTCCTGAGCATCTGAGCTCACCCATTTCATATGTGTTATTTTCCCAGGATCCCAAGAAGTGTTTTATGTTCAAGATGAAGACTAAGATAAAGGAACAATGGAATTCGCAAAATATTATTATTTTTGTGTCGTATGTCAGAAACTGTATTGTAATGTTCATATATGTAATCTATCTTCCAAGACTACTAAACTGATCAGTATTTTGGGACATGATATCTTGTAAACATTCCAATGTATTAAACTAATTCAACAACTCGGGGAATTTAAAGTTGTGGCATTACACACATGATAGTTGAAGGTATGGTTAGAACATATGTTGTACATAGAGTAAAACATCTTCATATATTTTTTTCATATGTTCATGCCATTATCAGTGAGGACATCATGAGTAACTTCTAATCGGTAGATGTTGTTGGGACTCACATTGTCAACGATGGAATGAGCCTTGATCTCCTTCTGTGGAACTGCCTCTACCCACTTGGAGAAGAAATCTGTTGTTGTATGGATGAATTTTTACTGGTTAGCTATTGCTGGTGGATAAGGTACAACATCCTTGAGTCCCCATACTGCAAATGGCTATGAGTACATGGTGGAGTTGAGTGTCTCTAGCGGCCGATGCATAAATTTATCATGAATCTGGAATGCATGGCATCTCTTGGTGAACTTGATGTAATCGTGGATCATGGTGGGCCAAAAGTACCCCAGTCTCTAGATCATTTTTGATTTCATCGACCTAGTCCAATGGGTGTCTCAAGAACTAGAATGAAGCACCTACAAGACCTGAGAAATCCCGACTCCTTGGATGCAATGGAGGATAATACCATAAAAAACGCACTGGTAGAGGATCTACTCCTGAGCAGAGCTATCCTGAAGGGTGAACTGTAACGTGAGACGTTGGATTTTCTTGCACTCAGCTCGATCTGTCGGGAGATATCCGTTTTGGAGATAATCGAAAAAGGAGTTCCTCCAATGAAAAGTTAGTACAATCATTGCATCTTGGGGAACTGTGGGTCCTGATGTAGAGGCACCGGTAGTAACATGCCTTACCTGCGGGTTGTTATTGTCATATGGGGTGATGGGCACAATAACTATTCAGTGTGCCATGTGCATAATCAGATAATCCTACTTAGGTTCTTCAAGCGACATGGTTAGGACTACCAAGGCATCTGCTCTACCATTCTATATCCTAGGGACATTGGTAACCTCTAACCGATATGTTTTCTAGGCCATTTGACGAAGAGTTCATTCCAACAATGGTATGAGCTCTGGCTTTTTGACGATGTAATCACTGTTGATTTTAATGATTATTAATTTGGAGTCCCCTTCCACTTGCAAATGCGGCATGTAAATCTCGAGGGCCAACTCGAGGATAGTAATGGGGGCCTGATACTCTACCTCATTGTTGGTGGAGGCTTCTGAGAGTAGGAATGAGTATGGAAGAATGGCTTGTGTCGGGGTGGTGGAGATGATGCCCAGGCCTACCCTATTGATCTTGGGATCATTGAGCCTCCTGCCGATGGGGCATCTGGAAGCACCATCGATGTGCATCTACAAGCACACCATGTCTTGGTCCACTGAGAAGGTCACCCTCATCAGGGAAATCGAGATCCAAGGGCTGGTCAGTAGGGGTCGGATGGGTAACAAAGAAGTCTGTCAATGCATGCCCCTTAATAGCTTTCTGAGGGGCAAAGCTAATATCAAACTGTTGTAGAATCACTGTCCACCAAGCGATATGACCATTCAACCTATGGAAGTTCAGAATATACTTAAGTGGGTCTACTAGAGATACCAACTGCACCTTGTGGTGCTACATGTAATGTTGCAATTTCTATAATGCGAATACCAGGGCATGGTAGTTCTATTCTGTGGGGGTATCTATTCTCCGTATCAAGGAGCATACGTTTGAGGTATTAAAGGATTTTCTCCATCCCCTCATTGTTCTTCTCAGCGAGAAGGGTGTCGAGATATCATTACATGGCTATCACCTAAAAGACTAATGGATTTCAGGAGATGGGTGGCATTAAGACTAGAGGTTGGAGCAGATACTTCTTGATCTCCTCAAAAGAAATATGACAATCTTCGTCACATTAATAAGTGTTGCCTTTGTTCATGTCCTATGAAAAGGGCATACACTTTATAGCTAGGTTCACAATGAATCGGCGTTTCTAGACTATGTGGCCTTGGAAACCTCAATATTCTTAAATGTTGATCGGAGGAGACATCTACTAAATGGCCTAGATCTTATATGGGTCGATCTCAATGCCCATGTATCTAACAACGAAGCCGAGAAGCATTCCATAGGTGACCCTGAACGCACATTTCAATGGGTTCATCTTCAAGTGACATGAACGGAGGAAGCTCGACACTTTATCATGGTCTTTGAGATGGTCCTGACACTGGAGATATTTGACCACAAGATTTTCCACATAGAATTCCACCAATGTTCCAATAATCAACTTAAATATGCGATGCATAACCCACTGGAATGTGTAACCCACATTCACTAAAATGAAGGGAAATATATGGTAACATAAAGTACCTTGTTGTTCCATGAAGGTTGTAAACTCCTCATCCTAAGGGGACATTTTGATCTGGTTGTACCCAAAGCACCCATCCATGAAGGATAGATCATGGAATCTAGCTATAGCTTCAATCAACAACTCTGTCACAGGAAGGGGAAAATCATCCTTCAGGTACTTATGCTTGAGATATCTGATGTTGATGCAGACTCTGATCTGTCTGTTATTATTCATGATTGGCACAATATTGGATAGTCATTTGTAGTGCAGGACATCCTTAATGAAATTGGCTCTTATGAGCTTATCAACATCTGCCTCTACTATGGCACATTAAGAAGGGTGTACCTTTCCGAGAGGCTGCTTAAACCCGCGATGATTTGCTGGGAGACTCAGGCGGTGGATAGCTACCTAAGGATCTAGTCCAAACATCTAGTCATAACTCTAGGAGGACACATCAGAATGTTGTTTCAATAAGTCCATGTAGCGTTGTTTCTCCTCGAGGGGCATGGAGACACTGATAAATGTGGGTCTCGGGTCTGCCTCACTACCGATGTTAACTTGTACCCACTCATCGACTGTGGAAGAGGCGCCCTCTTCAAAGGTAGTGGACATCCTCTAAATCTTCTACTTCACTTGTGGAGGGAGAATCCTCAGTGGGAGGAGTCTCTTATGTGTTGGCAGATCCCGACGGGAAGCTGGTACCCACTTGAGCGGCAAAGGACACTGAATCAGAAGACTCATGTGCCACCACCACCATAGAGATGAAGGATATCGATTTCATACCATTTGGAATTCATCCATTGGGGCTAGGATTGATGATATCAAAGCAATAAAGACGTGTTGTCTTGATCCGGTTAATTCAAGACTTGAGGAACAAGCACGTATGATGTATTTCCATTACCATGGGGCGGACATCCTAATACCATATAGGAGTTGGAGGCTCCGGGATCACCTGAGCCTGATTTGAATAAGAGTACGAGGTCATTTTCCACCGTCACATAGACCTAGGAATGTGTTCCCCCCTTGTCCCAAACATGGAGAAGCATTGTCCCATGTCTAGGTTTGTGACTTCTAATAGGTGGAATGTAAGGATGTAGGCATCATCTAGATCTATCAAGAGGTCGGTCACAACCGTGGAATGCTCGACCTCGTTGGTCTGGATCTTCTATTCCTTGATCTTGTAGTAGTCGGCATCTAGATAGTGGGCCTCAAAAGAATAAAAGGGTGATTCTTCTAGTTGAAGCACACCAACTCGACCATTAATGGAGTAATTGAGGCATTGGGGATATGATTAGGGAACCGTTTCATGCAGGTGGAGCCAGGTCCTTCCCATTAACACATTATAGGCGGTGTCCAGGGGGACTACATTAAATTCAGTGCAGGAAACTAGGCCACCAAAAATGTGTCTTCAAATGAATCTTGTCAACTGGGGTCTGTTCTATCCAGTCATAACATTTGATTCTTAGGTCATAGGGACTTATATCATCTTTAGGAAATCCCAACATTCGTAGAGTTCTATTTGGGATTTGGTAAATTCTAGTGCCCATGTCGACAAAACAGCGATGAACCTCCACGCCATTGAAATGAAAAGTGATGTACAATGGGAGAATATTCCCATATATGGGGGAGCCTTCACCTTCCCCATAGAATGAGATAATGGCCCGAAATTCAGTATTCTCAAACAGTTCATCATGAAAGGCTTCTACATCAGCTACTTTCGTCTCAAACTAGAGAGGGCTTCTAAAAGCCTCATCAAGGGACTCACACATATCTGACAACAGGAGAAGGGCCTCAAGGATGGAGAGATTTTCTGGGATGATGGAAAGATGGTTAATAACATCATACTTCCACGGCAGGTGTAAACTTCTGTTTTCCGGAGGTTTCTCTATGATAGGAGGTGTGGTGGGCCTTAACGAATGGACCGGTGGTTGACTGGTGTTGGGAATGTCCCGCTTTTCCCTATTTCATGAATGTGAAGTACATGTCGTACTGAGGCTAGATGACTGGGACCAGTCTTGGGTGGAGCATGCTTGATCACGGCGAGGCCGAGGTGGCTCTTCTTGGTACAATAGCACAAACGGTGGGGGAGGCAGGCCTGATGACACCAGATGAGAAGGCTGTGCATTCTAAGATCTATGTTGGGCATGTTGTCTATTCTTAGTGGTGTGCATGGCCTAGTTGGATGTGCTAACTGATGTGCCTCTATGGCCCATATGGTCATGGATCCACCGACAATGACGTCGTCTAGGGAAATTGGGGGGTTCTGTCTGGCGCTCCCCATTGTTGGGAGTCATGTAGGGGTTCACCAAATCTACAGTGATAATAGAAGCGCTTCCTTGACCATTACATGAAGAGGCATCCACTACTGGATGAATTACCTAGGGATCTCCATCTTCGCAGGCATGAAGTCGTCGATAGTGCGGGATGATGATGGCATCTATGGGGGGATTTACTTTCCCATGCACCGCCAATGTTTTCAATTATAGGAAGAGGACGGTTGAGACTGTGATGCAGAAGTGGTGGATGCAGCTTCTGATGGATATGGCTGATTTAGGCATGCCCGGAAGTCACCATGGGCACGTACTGTTGTTTTTCAATCCATCCAATCATCATACATCTTAGATTAGTGACTTGAAACCTAATGCCACTCGCCCTCACTGTCGCTGCTACCATCTGGCCTCACAAAGACGCTTGCTACCTATATCTGGGATGGTCCCATCCTGACTATATTGTTATTGACCTGGCCTTAGTGCCATTTTTTTTATCACAAATCAATTCTTGAATGTCTTCCCCATGATCCTATGATAGGGGAACTAATTAGTGTGTTCAGTAAGGTTTTCCTCTTCCGGTCTTCTACACGTAGGAAAATGATCAATAACCTATTCCAAGGCACTGTGGAAGTATCCAGGGACCTATGTATCGTTGAATGATTAGGTCATGTTTCGCCGTTCTTAGAAGGGGGGCCTTGGATCCTGACAAGGGGTTGGAGGATCCATTCGAGTATGGGGATCCTAATTCACCCACCTAGGTGGTGGTTGTGCGTTGCGCGGGGGAACTGACTGATTTTGAGGCGGATTCTTCAAGGTTGGAGGTTGTACCTATAGTGTCAGGCCTCTGCGAGGCTATAGAGCTGGTACCACTAGTAGCAATTCAAGTATCTTGGGGACCTCTATTTGGGCCATTGTGGTAGGATCGTCTAAAGAGGTCCTTCTCATAAGAATTATAGGAGGCAACAGACGTGCCTTGCTAGTCTAATGCAGGGCTTTCTCTAGGTGTTGGGCCTTATCAGAGAAGTCTTAGAATCCTCTAGGGATGTTCTTGGTGATCTAAGAGGGAACCAGTTCTAACTAAACATTTCTTAGACACATCGTCAGTAATTGTTCTTGAGTTTGTGGAATTTCAAAAGAGTATGTGAGACCTTTCCACTGGGCGATGAATTCTGCAACATGCTCATTAGGCCTCTATTATCACTTGAACATGTCTTTGATACTCATCTTCTGAGTGGTGGAGCTGAATTGGTAGAGGAACTGTAAGGGTTGGAGTCCTGAGAACCAACTATTTTGTACTTTGATTACATGAATGTTAACATATTATATATTGTTCATTGTTCTTCATAACTATAATATAATAATGTCCCGGAATATTTTTTGCATTGATATGGTCATGGAAGATCCCCGCTATGATGAAAACCTTGAAATTCTCTAACAATATTCTTAAATAATGTTCTACTGTGGGATGAAATACAATGATAGGACACATAGTATACATACCATCATGTGCGAGTACTTGTAAGAAGATGAGACTCTCTTTCTTGGAGTTCTCACTTGGTAATCTCCAAGATGGGAGATTATGAGAACAGACCCGCCAATAGTAATTCTGCATGTCTTGGTGTCATCAGACATTGCTATCTACGTGCGGGTGTAATGGTACTTAGACTGGAAGATTATCATTAACTCATGTCATGACTCGCGCACTTAGATTTACTGATGAAAACCGTCACGCAGACAGTTGGCGGGATGTAGGGTACGTTGGGTGCGTCACGAGTGACATGTTGTTAATGGATAAGTCAAGGAAATATTAGTCTCTTCCATTTATGGATGTTGATATATAGGCTCTTTGATTGAAATAGAACTGTCGCATTAAATTCAATGGTCATGGTGCGAACAACGAGTTTAATTCAGGTAGTCAAAAAATGACGGATCAAGCATATTGGTTTATAACACTGCCATGAAACTTGCTTGATGAGATATCGAGACAATGAGATTAAATTACACATTAAGAGTTCGTATGAGGTGATACGTCAATGCATCATCATCTTCTTTCTCTTGGGTGCCTTGACCCATTGCTAGACAGTAATCTTGGACATTAGGAAGGCTCGCCTAATGCCAACGAGAAAGAGGCCTAGAGGGTCACACACTAAGTGTATTCAAGTATCTCAAGTAGAATAGAGATTATTCCCGTACGTGGTTTAATAATTATTCAAGGAAGCCTAAATCGTTTTAATGATGGAGGATGAAGGAAATGAAAAACAATATATACACGTCATGTAATAAAGATTACACACCGTGTAGTTTTTCATGGAAAACAAGTACATGACGTATATTAATAATTACACGCCAGGTATTTTTATTTATGGAAAGGAAATGAATAAATGAAAACAGGATATACACGCCGTGTAAATTTAATGTACACGCCGTGTAGTTTTCAATGAAAAACAAGTACATGCTGTGTATTTATTAATACACGCCGTGTAGATTTTCCAGTCGGGATGTTGAGGATATAATATTGTTTTAAATGATATTTATTATAATTAGTGTGGGTGCATCTCAAGGAATTAATTATTCGACATGGGGGTTTTAAATAAAATTCAATGAAATAAATAAAATCCGTAACTCGTTTATTTATTGTCATAACTCTACAACCTCAAACCTAATTATAAATATCCTCACAAACCCAACTCTTTTCCTACCCTGTGTGAGACACAACAATTCTAGAGAATTTTTATCAAGGCCAAAATAACCTCTTCCTCCAAGAACGCTCTCAAGACCGAGATAGATCCACTTCCATCGGATCAAGATGATCTAAGGCAGACAACGCAAGTAAAGGCTTCTCTACGCTAGCACCTGGAGAATCCTTTGACGACGTCCAGAGATACGAGGTGCATGTGTGGATCACCTCTAGGGGGATTCTACACTTGTCTTCTGCGACGCAACGGCGGATCACATCGACAACATGATCAAGAAAATCAATGAAGAAAGAACACCCAAAAGGAATTTCTTTATAATTAATTAAATTAATTATAATCAACTTGTTACGATCCTTGTTTGTGGTTTCGGGAAAAACCTTCTTCTTTATCTTTTTATGTGATTCGATCCATGGAGACTGGCGTTTATCGTGGTATTGATCACAAATTGATCACTGCTAATGACAAAAAGACAAGTGGGCACATCCACCCATGTGCTTCCGCTGTGCCCGGAACCATCAAATGGTATCAAAGGGAGGTTACAACGTTGATTATAGTTATTTAATTTTCATTGATAATTTACACATTTATATTTGATTCAATTCGAAAAAAATCTTTCTATAAATCTGAATAAATGAGATATGTTATTCCTCCTTCGTTTCACAATTCATATCACAGAAAAATAATTTTAATTTTAATTTTGACTAAAATAAAAACGAGGAACTCATCCGGAGGAGAATATATTTATGTCTGTACAACATGGGATTACACGGCGTGTACTTAAAACTACACGTCGTGTACTTAGGTTCAATGAACTGGCACTGGTCCACCAAACCATGCCATGTGAATTGATTATGCCTATGTTTTAATCATGCCGTGTTGACCCGAATTGAACATCATGTGGAAACCGGAATACATGACGTGTATGTTGGAGCAACACGCCGTTTAGTCCATTCCGACCCAGGTGAGACCGTGTACAAAGATAAGTCACGTACCGCGTACACAGGATCGCCAGGCCGGTTACCACGTAACAAGGAAGTACACGCCGTGTATGATTCATCTACACGTTGTGTACTCCAAAATATCCCAAGTACAGAAAACACGCCAAAGCCCCAGCGTGTACTTTTGATAAAGGGTGAAAAGAAAAATACACACCATGTAATTATAATCTACACGCCATGTACTTTCCAGAAATGGAATTTCACCAGGTTTCCTCCAATGTACAAAGAACCGTACAAGGAATATGGAGGATAAGAATCTCAAGGAAATTCTGAAAGAAATTTAAGATAAAGAATTGATTTATTATAAGATCATAATTAACTGAATTTGAGCGCCTTATCATAAATAAAAGAATTATTAAAAGAATTTTAATTATAAATATGTGTAAATGTGGTTGCATACTATGGATGTTAATGAGCTAGACCAAAGACCCTTTGTATGTGTATGGTTTCATTTAACATTATTTCATTTAAATTTTTTGGCCTACGAGCGTTCTTCCAATAAAATGTAGGGCCTATGTGACCATGGTTTTTTAATGTAAACCCATGTAATGGAGGATCTCCCAAGATAGAGGAGACAGTTCAAATCCCGAAACCGAGGTGAAACTGACGCAATAAGAAACAAATTTGGATAGGTGGGAGCTATAAAACATGAAACAACAAGTTCAAGGTGTTTTCCCTAGGTCGGGGTTAGATTATCAAAACCGCTAGATAAGATAACCAATAAAATCTCATGATCATGCCATCTTATATTATTTTTGTATGATTTCATGGTTTATTTATTATGTATGTGTTGTCGCGATCACATAATTAATAAATTGAACAAGCATGGAAAGATGGAATAAAATAAAAACTGGACTATGCTTAAACATTATCAGAACATGGTTAATCACATAATAAAGAATCACTTAATATTAACAAGCATGTGATAATGCAAAACTACTCATAAATACTAAAATCCCTCAATACCATATTAAGTCAGACCATGACTTCCATTACCTGATTAAGGGAAAGACTCAATAAAACTATGTGTTTGACCAACCCTTGTTGGGACACATACTTTTATAATGGAAGACCTTATGAAAGGTTTCGTGTTGATTTTACCATATTACATCAACAGAAGTGTCCCTTGCTAGACTTGATGTAATATTGGAGGCAAGAGTTGAGGAAATCCAAGTCAAGATTTCAGGATTGGGGAGTCCACTCAACAGATGAAGGAACTTTATGCTCACAGTTAGCAAAGACCTGCCTACCTAAATACCTTCAAATAGCTTGACCAACCCTCGTAGGGGTTATGCGAATGGAAATATGGATCCTTGCCTCTAGAAAGTTAAAAAACTGGACATTCCGAGTTCAATGGTGAGGGCCATTGGGACTTCATAAAATAGTGGGAGAATTAATTAATTAATTCATTATTTATCATAAATTGTAATCAAGAAAGTACTAATAAATCATCTCTTTTAAATTGTAGAATCAAGATGACAATCTCATCAACCACATTTTCTCTCCGATCAATACTGGATAAAGACAATATCCTCACCGGAAATAACTTTCAGGAATGTTTTAGGTTCCTTCGGGTTATCCTACGCCATGAACGAAATTTTACGTGCTGGAGTCCTCACTTCCTGATTCTCCTTCCCTAGGGGCGAGTGGTGAAGATTTCTTGGTCTATGATCAAAATTTTAATGATGCTCTTGAGGTTCAATGTTTGATGCTATAATCGATGTCTAGTGAGCTCATGAAGTCTCGTGAAGACATGGATTCCTATAGCATGCTCGAGAACCTACGTGGTCTATTCCAGGAGAGAGAAAGACAGGAAAGGTTTGAGATCTCTAAGGCTCTATTTTAGAGCAATATTGGAGAGGGTTCCCCATCTGGGCCTCATGTAGTCATGCTCATTGGCTACATTGAGTGCTTGGGGGTTCATGGGTTTAAACTCCCCGAAGAACTGGGCAATAATCTCATTCTTGCATCACTCCCCCAGAGCTTCTCGAACATTGTTGTTAATTTCATCATGAACAACATTGAGAAGTCTCTATATGATCTTCTTATCCTTATTCGCCATGTAGATAATGACATGCAGCGTGAAAAGACTTCTGTCCTTATGGTGAATAAAAGGAAAGGTAAGGTGAAGAGCTTTAAGTCCAAAGATTTTTCAAGGCCTTCCATGAAAAGGAAGATCAAATGGGAGGCAAAGGAACAGGATGTTGTTTGTTTTGCATGTGTCATGAAGGGCCACTAGAATAAAAACGGAACCCATCAAAGGAATCAAGGGGAAGCTTTAGGTTCGTTTGTTATCGAATGCAATCTATATATTTCTACTAATTGGGTATTAGATACTTCTTGTGGTGCTCACATCTGTATCCAAATACAGGAACCAAGTAGATTGAAAAACATTGATTGAGCTGAGGTGGATTTATGAGTAGCCAACAGATCTAGAATCACTGTTGTAGCTATCGGAGACTACCGCCTCACATTGCCTACTAGGATGATCTTGGTTTTGAAAGGTTGTTATTATGTTCGTTTTGTTACTAAAAACATTATTTCAGTATCCAGATTAGATACTGATGGATTCATATTCATGCTTAAAAATGAATGTTTCTACATTTTTAAACATAACATTTGTTTTGGTAGGTCACATTTATATAACGACCTTTATGTGTTAGACTACATAAACCAAGTAATGGAAATCGATAACAATGTTAAATCACATGACTCATACCACACCCAACATTGGCATCACCGACTAGGTCATTTCAATGAGAATAATTTGTCAAAATTACATTAAGATGGGTATTTAGATTCTTTCGAACTAAATCCTCTTTGTGTATGTCATGAGTGTCTACAAGGAAAAATGACCAAAGCCCCATTTTAGTGGGAAAGGTGAAAGAGCTAAAGAGCTTCTAGAATTAGTTCACACAGATGTGTGTGGACCATTTACAGTTGAAGAAAGGGGTGGATTCTCGTACTTCATAACTTTAACTATTGATTTTAGTAGATATGGATATATCTACTTAATGAGGTATAAGTCAGATTTTTTTGATCGGTTCAAATAATACAATAATGAAGTTGAGAACCATCTTGGTAAGAAGGTTAAAAAAATCTACTCAGATAGAGGAGGAGAATATCTTAATCAGGACTTCATTGATTTATTACTGGAGTTTGGGATTCTATCTAAACTCACTTCTCCTTACACGCCACAATGGAATAGTGTATGTGAAAGGAGGAACTGCACCCTGTTCGACATGGTGAGATAAATGATGAGTCATGCAAGTCGTCCATTATCCTTTTGGGGATATGCATTACAAACAGCGGCGCACATACTAAACCAAGTACCAACTAAATTGATAAATGGTATTCCATACGAGTTATGGAGTGGACTCAAAGACATGTTATCGATTTTACATGTGTGGGGTAGTGAAGCATTCATTAAGGCCTCTTCAGGTAACAAACTTACACCCCGAGGCACAAAGAGTATCTTTATAGGATATCCTAAGGAAACAAGGGGATATTACCTATTCAGCCCCTCATACAAAAAGGTTACAGTGGCTAGACACACCATATTCCTTGAGAGGGAGCACATATCCAAAATAGATAGTGGGAGCGAGATAGACATCGACGAAGTTGAGGCTCAAGATACACATGAAGTGGTACAAGAACAGATTCCACAAAGCCCTGTGGAAGAACAATCTGTTCTAGAGACACAAGAACTGCGTAGGAGCACGAGAGAGGTGAGAGAACCATAACGATATGGTTTTCTTGTCACTGAGGATGGTGACTCATTATTGGTTTACAATGGTGATCCTCTTACCTACAAGGAAGCAGTTGAAGGCATAGATGTTTCCAAGTGGAAAGAAGCCATGAATTCTGAAATGGATTCCATGTACCAAAACCAAGTCGGGATTTTTATAGATCCTCCAATTGATGTAAATCCTGTTGGTAATAAATGGGTATTCAAGAAGAAACTTGACATGGAGGGGAAAGTCAGCACCTACATGGAACGACTGGTGGAAAAAGGTTTTAGACAGTGTCAAGGAATTGACTATGATGAAAACTTTTTCAATGGTTTCAATGAGGAAATCCATCAGAATCCTATTGGACATTGCTGCTTACCATGACTATGAAATTTGGAAAATGGATGTCAAAACAGCTTTCCTTAAAGGGAACCTCTGGGGAGATGTCTAAATGACAAAACCTGAAAGGGTTTTTGACACCAGAGGATTCCAACAAGGTATGCAAGTTGCAGAAATCCATTTATGGATAAAGAAAGCATCAATATCATGGAAGATTCGTTTTGATAAAGCTATAATAAAATTCGGATTTTTTAAGAACGAATGTGATCCTTGTGTCTACAAGAGGTTTAGTGGGAGTGTAGTCGTTTTCCTAATTGTATATATTGATGACATATTACTAATTGGAAAGGAAGTACCTGTCTTACATTCAGTTAAGGCATGGTTGCATAAATGCTTCTCCATGAAAGACTTGGGCGAGGGAGCATATATTCTTGGGATCAACATCCATCGTTATAAATCCAAGAGAATGTTGGGCATGAGTCAAATTACATACATTGAAAAGATACTGAAGAGATTCAGTATGGAACAATCCAAGAGGGGATTGTTTCCAGTCTGACATGGCATTCATATTTCCAAGAAAATGTGTCCTCAGACACACGAGGAAAGAAAGAGAATGGTAAGGATCCCTTATGCATCTGTGATTGGGTCAGTCATGTATGTTATGCTATGTACGAGGCTCGATGTTTCTTATGCATTAAGTACGGTAGGAAGATATCATGATGATCCAGGAGACCGCCATTGGATGAATGTCAAGACTATCCTTAAGTATCTGAGGCATACTAAGGATATGTTCCTGGTTTATGGAGGAGATGAGGAACTAGTCATCAGAGGACATGTAGATGCATCTTTCTAGACTATTAAAGATGACATGAAGTCGCAGGCTGGATACATCTTCAGTTTTAATGGAGGTGTAGTGAGCTGGAAGAGCTCAAAAAAAGTGTGGTGGCATATTCGATCGCAGAGTCTGAGTATATCATAGATTCTGAGGCAGCTAAAGAAGTAGTATGGATGCGAAGCTTCATCCAAGAGCTGGATGTAGTACTGAGCGGTAAAGATCCTATCACACTCTATTTTGATATTACTACAACAGTGGCACTTGCAAAAGATCCAAGGTCACATCAGAGGACAAATCACATACTTTGGAAGTATCATCTCTTGAGGGATTTTTCTCAGAGAGGTGAAGTTTCAGTGAGCATTATTTCCACATAATACAACATGGCTGACCCCTTGACTAACGCCTTGACTAAGCAGAAACATGATATTCATGTGAGGTCTAGCAGACTAAAAGTCATAGGAAGTTGGATGTAGTCCAAGTGGGAATTTGTAACGTTTGTTGTTCTGAGAACCAACTGTTTTGTACTTTGATTACATGAATTTTCACTTATTATATATTGTTCATTGTTCTGCATATCTATAATATAATAAGGTCGCAGAATATTTATTACATTGATAAGGTCATGGTAGATCCCCTCTATGATGAGAACCATGAAATTCTATAACAATATTCATAAATAAAGTTCTACGGTTGGATGACATTCTATGATAGGACACATAGTATACATACCATCATGTGCGAGTACTCGTAAGAAGAGGAGACTCTCAATCATGGAGTTCACACTTGGTGATCTCCAAGATGGGAGATTATAAGAACAGACCCGCCAATAGTAATTCTGCATGTCTTGGTGTCATAATACATTTCTATCTACGAGCGTGTGTAATGGTCCTTAGACTGGAAGATTATCATTAACTCGTGTCATGAATCGCGCACTTAGATTTACTGATGAAAACCTTCATGCAGACAGTTGGCAGGAAGTAGGGTATGTTGGGTGAGTCATGAGTGACATGTTGTTAATGGATAAGTCGAGGAAGGATTTATACCTTCCATTTATGGAAGTTGATATTCATCACTTTTATTGAAATAGAACTGTCGCATTAAATTCCATGTCCATGGTGTGAACGATGAGTTTATTTCAGGTACTCAAAAAAAGACGGATCAAGCAAATAGGTTTATGACACTGCCATGAAACTTGCTTGATCAGATATCGAGACAAAGGTATTAAATAATATAGTAAGCATTTGAATGAGGTGATGCGTCAATGCATCGTCAACTTCTTTCTCTTGGGTGCCTTGACCTGTTGCTAGACAGTAATCTAGGACTTTAGGAAAGATCGCATAATGCCAACAAGAAAGAGGCCTAGAGGGTCACACACTATGTGTATTCAAGTATGTCAAGTAGAATAAAGATTATTCACTTACGTGGTTTAATAATTATTCAAGCAAGCCTAAATAGTTTTAATGATAGAGGAAGAAGGAAATGAAAAACAAGATATACATGCCGTGTATTAAAGATTACACATCGTGTTGTTTTTCATGGAAAACAAGTACACGCCGTGTATTAATAATTACAGGCCGTGTAGTTTTATTTATGGAAAGGAAATGAATAAATGAAAACAAGATATACACAGCGTGTAAATTGAATGTACACGCCATGTAGTTTTCAATGAATGACAAGTACACACCGTGTATTTATTAATACACGCCGTGTAGTTTTTCCAGTCGGGATTTTGAGGATATAATATTGGTTTAAATGATATTTATTATAATCAGTGTGGGAGCATGTCAAGGAATTAATTATTCTACATGGGGTTTTTAAAAAAGAGTCAATGAAATAAATAAAACTTGTAACGAGTTTATTTATATTCATAACTCTACAACCTCAAACCTGATTATAAATATCCTCACCAACCTAACTCTTGTCCTACCCCGTGTGAGGCACAACAATTATAGAGAATTCTTTCAAGGATGAAAGAACCTCTTCCTCCACGAACGCTCTCAAGACCATGAGAGATCCTCTTCTATCGGATCAAGACGATCTAATGAAGGAAACGCAAGCAATGGCTTCTCCATGCTAGCACCCAGAGAATCCTTTGGTGACGTCCAGAGATACGAGGTACACATGTGGATCACCGCTAGATTGAGTCTACACATGGCTTCTGTGATGCAATGACGGATCCCATTGACAATGTGATAAAGAAACTCAACGAATAAATAACACCCAAAAGTTATTTCTTTATAATTAATTAAATTAATTATAATCAACCTGTAACAATCCTTGTTTGTGGTTCTGGGAAAAACCTTCTTGTTTGTCTTTTTCTATGATTCGATCTGTGGAGACTGGAGTTTATCGTCATATTGATCCCGGATTGATCATTTCTAATGACAAAAAGACAAGTGGGAACATCCACCCACGCTCATCCATAGCGCCTGGAACCTTTGGGAACTACCTACAGAGGTCCTCCCAGCTAGTTACTGATCTGATGGGGAGCTGGCGTTACTAGACAAACATTATTCCTTCTTGCGTCTACACAAAACACTAGATTCTGGAAGCTTCCTATTGTGCTGGGGAACCCAACATGGGTGAACACCTTGAGATGAAGTGGGCCAAGTGTTGTTGTGTGCCCATTGTCCCGTTGAAGGGGAAAAGGCGGGATTCCTAAAATTTATGGGTACTGACATATCATTCACCCATGAAGGATACATCAAGCCATCAGGTTGGAGTGCCGCCTGTCATGTTTTTTATGCCTTGAGACGGGAAATTAGTGCTGCCATTGGATTATCTGGGCGGGGGTGCCTATCTTAACAGGGATCCTTGACCACTAGTCTATTTCCTAGCTCTTTAACATAGTAAGTAAGCTGAGTGGCTCATGGAGCTGGTGGTGGAATGACTTGTGGAGAAGTTGGGGGATCCCGAGATGGGTCTCAATGATTGTTATGCCGCTTTGGAGGATTCGGCGAGACATATCATGCCATCTTTTCCTATGATCCAGCTTCAACCCAGTATGTGTAAGCAGGATGGTCGGGGTCAACATTAGAAAATTCGTCGAAGGGAATTTGTGCCTACCCCTGCTTCGACGGCCTGGGATCATCGTAGTGTAGTCGTCGCTCCGCGGCACGTTTAGCCATGAGGTCGTCGACCAACTTCTTATGTTCGGAAATTTGCTGATGCAACGCGTATTTTTCGGTGTCTTCCTCCGTCTTCTACACTGAGTCAGACAGGTTGGTGGGTTTTGCGGCTCTGAGGTACTTCTTACCCTTACCGAGATTCCCGCTGAGGACTAATGCCTCAGTGGGAGTAGGGAGACCGAACAAATTCTTCTTATGGAGAGTAACCCTTCCCGATGGATCCAATAGTGGGGGTACTTACTAGGGGGAAGGACACCAACAAGGAGCTCAAGATCATTTTCCTCTTCCGCTAGACTGGCCATGTTGACCATGACTCTACATGGGGGAATTACTTTGATATCATGTGGATGGTCAGGATTCCACTGGATAGGAATGAAGAGGAGTGTAGCATACTACCCTCAACCATGGATCTGCATGTGGGGGAAGCCTCCTTAATAATATTGTAGAGCACCTTGAAACTCAGGACACATCTTTTCTAGAGGGCCTCATGGCGACCCAGGGACATTGTGAGTTGGGCCACAGGTAGTGCTTCCAAATCAACTAGACGACATTTGTCACCAATGTCATCAAAATGTGATTGGATCCTAGGGTAATCCACTCGATGATAACGAAGGAAAAAGTGGATCGCCCAGAGGGTTTTATGGAACCACTCAATATTCCATGGGATAAAGCATTCCAGTTTGAAAATATTCAGTGCTGCCACAAGCCAAAACATCTCATGGATGTGGTACGCTGTGAAGATATTCTAGAAGCTCCTTGTCTTGGATTCATGGGCTGGCACTTCATTACCCAAATCGTCAACCGAAGGCGGCTGAGGAAGCAGTAGAGGTTCCAAAGAAAACCGATGGGATTGTAGGCTGGTTGGTGGAGAGTAAGGAATGTGAGCTAACAAACCACCACATCTTAGGGTATCCTCCAAAGAGTTTAGTGAATTAGACACTACATCTCAATAGGATGGGCTGATGGCTACAGTTCCTGGCACATAGACAAAGGCTACGGGCAATGGAATGCGTTGTGGCTCATCCACCATTGGTTCTCAGAATAGCTCTCTGTGATCTCTATTCGAGGTAGAGAGTTCTTCTGGTGTCTTCGGTGGTGATTTGACGACCGTAACCTACGGGGTTTTTAAATTCCCTTCCACCTGGATATAAATGAGGAGGGAGGCAGGAATCTAATGGAACTCACATTCTAGGAGTACTACGCTGATGCGCCACATTCCTCCCGATCCCTTGATTCAGATGTGTGAGGGGAGGGTTCCCACATTGAGTCATACTCTGATTTAGATTCTGAGAATGAGATCGGTTTGATCTCTATCTGGGCCTTCATAAAATTATTCTTATGGCGGTGAAGACCATCCTTCCTGCCCCTTGATGCCTCTTCGGGACATGGTATATTTCTGACATGAGAGGTCCTTCAATTTTACTAGTACTGGGGCAGAGAGGGTTTTTTTCTGATAATTCCTGGTTTCGAGGAGCACCAGAGCATATATCAAAGGGGAAATGTATAGGACCTCCGTGGGTAGTGCTAGAGTGGGTAAGACTTTCGTTGGAACTTGTAGGATCCTGGGGGGGACCTTCATTCTTGTTTCCCCTGGTGAAATCAGTATAATGAGGGTCCTCGAACTGGTCAAGCTGAACACTAGTAGGACCTCCATGCTGGGCACTGGTGAAGTGAAGTCGGCCCATTCTCCTCTGATTTCTAGGTTGAGGAGGACCTTCTCCAGCTTCTACGGGGAAACATGTAAGGTCCCCACATTGGAGGTTGACAAGATATGCAACGTCCATATACCAAGGGTCGGTGGCTCGATGAATGACTCCATATCTAATGTAGTGGTTTCGAGAGAGACTTATTGTACTGAGTGTCACCACTGCTAGGAGGACCCTCATTTGGATTGAAGGTGGCATGGGGTATACCTCCATGCCGAGCCTGTAAGTGGGGATGCCCCGTGTTCTCCTTTGTAGTGGTACTGGGAGGACTTCCGTACTGGGTGACATTGCTGTGGGTTAGTCTACAGCGGCCACTACCGATGATGGCAACCAAGAGAGTCGACCCAGCTTGCCCGTGGGGCAGTTGGGGACTAGATCCTGGTCAGGCATATGAATTTCCCTAATCAGCGTACACATGGAGTTGATTATATTCATCAGCGGTGGATCAAGCCATAGTATCCGCAGACATTGACGCCCCTTGTCAGAAATCCTCTTCGTCTTGTTCCCGACATTGTCATCAGGTTAGACGGACCAGAGTTGGTGGTGGAGGTACATGTCTTACCTACTTCTCAGCCAATAAGATTGGGTGGTGGCGCTGAAGAGGCCTGGTCGGAGCCCTTGTTGGGAGCCCTAGGGATGGGATCCTAGCTGGGCTGACCCGGATATCACCTACCTTATCGGTATAAGGCAGGGTGTCTTTGAGACGTTCTGGTGAGATGCTCCTAAAATGGTTATATTATGGAGTTGGGAGCAGTGGCTCCCTGCGTGGCCCTCGGGGGCGACATTCACGATGAGGTACAGATGCCTCTAAATCCAGGCTGGCAATATCCCGAGTTGGGATAATACCCTCCTCCTCGTACCGGCATACGAGTTCATTGATCATCTTTTGTTGTATGAACTCTGAGAGAGTGATAGGATAGTGGTGCCTAGTGGTCGTGGCCAATGAGACCATCATATAAGAGGCAAAACCGCAGGGGATTTCCTCGCTGGTACTGCCCATTACCTGCATCGGTGTACAGGCAGTGATTGAGTTCTAGGTGTAGCAACTTGGTTTTTGAATGCAGGGAGATTAACTCATCAGTGATGAATGAAAATGGGAAACGACGACCAGTGCCCTAGAACCATCCCATATTCCACAACCTGTAGGAGGGGTCCACAATGACAACGTTCCAGATCTTGATGTTCGACTTTCTACTAACCCATCTTCTCCTGGGTTTCACACTAGTCCCCTTATTTTCATGGGGGGACCCAGTGCCAGATAACTAGATCCGGTGACATGCCAATCCACTGATTTCTTGAATTCTACTAATCCTTATATTTAGGAGAATAAATTCACCTAGATTTCACCATTTCTATTTTCGACACTTTTGTCGGGACGCATTCATATGTCTTGTTGGAGGATGGGGGGTTGCTGTTTGTTGCCCTGCATTCCCGCTTTCCAAAGGTGGGCGGAATCCACTCCTTCTTCCTGGAAATTTTCTCCATGATCTAAACTGGATGATCATATCTTGGTTCTTCCTTTAGTGGATTCCACCTCAGAGCTCGTTACCTAGTTCGGGTCTCCCTTATAGATATAAGATGTTGTTCTTGAAACTCTTCCTAGTGCCATATCTTCAAGGAAACCAAGTAATTACACTCCTTATGTCAGGACATTAAATAGGGTCCGATCGGGGAAGGAACCTTCGGTCAGGGGAGTAGTCACGTTGAACATCTCTGGCATGTCTAGTTGTTGTAACACTGGACCTTCTGGGTTTCATTCCCTTCTTATACGGCTTCTCGAGGGTGCAGAAGCACGAGGAATCCCACATTGGATATGGGGAATCATATGCCATAGGAATATATATGAGGTTTTCCTCAGATTCCAATGTTTAACACATGGTTTGCTGTGAGTTTAACGTCTACGGTGATGGATCAAACTGTTTATAACATTGGTTAGAGTGGATCAGATGGGTACAACCCCTAGAGATAACACTAATGTTGGGGAAAATGTGTGTTTAGCTTCCCAGTTGTTGTTATGGGGAATAGGGAATGAGGTGGCATGGTTCCAATGGGATTTTGTGGCCCGGGTAAAAATTAGGAAGGATGTTTGAGGCTTTAATGAAGTATATGGAGAATGAGATGGAATTGACCTGAGGACGATGGTGATGATGGGATTGAGTCTCGTAGAGACCTCCTACATATCTCGTGGTATGGAATCAAAGTCCACATAGTTCATCTGATGACGAATTACTTCCAATTGGGGATCTCAACAACTTACTGCCATATGGTGGATCGCAATGGCTAACCGCTAGATGGGGTCATAATGGCTTACCGATGGATGGGGACGCAATAGCTTACTGCTGGACGGGGTCACAACGGCTCGTCGTAGGACGGGATGGAACCTCAGGGAGGCTTCTTACATACCTTTTATAGGAGAAAATGATCAAACCAATGTAGTTCTAATGGGATGGGGGTTGATGGACCGATGTGGAGGAGGACATGTGGTCTAATGGATGATGGGATTGAAACTTAGGAAGGTGTCCTACAAAACTTTCCATGGAAAGGATCAAAGTCCACGTAGTTCCAAAGGGTGAAACAACTTAACGCTAACTGAGAGAAGAATTATTTACTGCTGATTGTGGTCAACAGTTTAACGTCATGCAGAACAGGGGTGAACTGACGTGAAGGAGGACCTGGGGCCCAGATAGGTGGTGTGCATGAACCTTGTGGATGCTTTTTATGTACCATACCTTGGTAGGGATCAATGTTCACGTATTTCAACTTGAGTGGGCGAACCGACGTGATAGAGGTTGGAGCGACCAGGTAGTGGGCTTGATCCTTAGGGACACTTTCTACGTACATTGCCTTGGCAAGGATCAAAGACCACATAGTTCTGAAGGGTTGTTTGGAGAACCGATGTGAGGATGGCTGGGATCGATGGATGGTGGGATTGAACTTCAGGGAGGCTTTCTAAGTAACATGCCTTGGCACAGATCAAAGTCCTCATTGTTCAGATGGGGTTTTAGTGACCCGACGTGAAGATGGTCAGAACCAATGTGTATTGGGATTGATACTGGGGAAGGATTCATATGTACCCTTCCTTGGAAAAGATCAAATTCCTAGTAGATCAGATAAGGTTTGGGGATTACACTCTAGGCTACCCAAAGAGGATGTCATGGCCGATTCTTACTATAAGCCCACGTGAGTCATGCTCGGTGTGAGAAACAAGAGGCAGTAAAGACCTAAAGATCATGTCGCAAGAGGTGTGTTCATGGGAATTAGACTAGGGCTACATGTAGTTGGTGGCTCAAAGAGAAAACAAGGGCTTACACGTGGTTAGTAGTCCAAAGGGATAGAGATTTTGAGTTACTCCAGGGTGGAGGGACATGAGGTGAAAAAGCACAACCAGAGAGGGATTTGGCACCCCAGAAGAGAGGAGAAGGGGTACTGCCTCCTGCACGGAATGATAGGAGCATACACCAGGGTGGTTTACCATTCCCCACAGATGAATACCACTCCGATGAAGAGGCTTTCATTCCCTGTGAGGAATTATTTCACTCCCAAGGAGACTAGTGGTCATATAGAATATTTTAGATAGTGCACCCTGTGTTCACGACACATGGAGATGCCACAAGTTAACCTCATGTGTAGAGGATGATGGTTCTTGGTAGTTTAATGTCCTACAACTGAGATGAGGTGGGTTTGCTCCGCACCCCTAGGACATATAGAATTGATACCAGCTCGACCATAAGGATTGGATGACATTGGGAATGCCGTAGTTAGGGTTGTCCAGTGGTGATCCCATTGAGGGTCCATGTTTGCGTGGCTATTCGAAGAATCAATAATCGTTATCATGTCTATAGAAGAAGCATGTGGAGAAGAAACTCAATAGGAAGTAATGTACAAGGGACATTGAAATAGATTCATGCAAACCTGGAGGGTTGCACGGGAAAAGGAGTTGCAAATCAAAGGAGTTCATGGATAGAAGCGTTTTGAAGCTATCGTGCTCCAAGAAAGTGGAGGATCTTCATGAAGAAAAGTACTTAGTGAAGTGAAGTTTCATAGTCTAGGCATAGGGTATATTTGAAAATGAGAGTATCTTTAAGATGTTCAAAGGAATTTGAAGAGAAAAGTCTCCTGGAATAGCAAGGTATTTTGGTGCAATGTGCTTCGTGAAGCACAATGAATCTGACTTAGAATGTGGGTCACGTGTTTATGGAGGGTGTTTTGCGAAGCATAAACGTTTCGCGACAACATGTGTCCCTATGGGGATCTCATTCTTTCATGAAGTCATGTGGGCTTCGCAAAAGGCATCCCTCTTGGAAGAGGGGATCAATTAAAGCATAAGGGGAGGCCATTCGCAGAGAAAAATTACGTTGAGGAGCTCATGGTTCATAGAGAAAGAAGTGCTTCGCAATATAATAGCTGAGAAGGTGAAAGGTTGGAACATCCATCCATTGGGCTCGAGGAGAGGATTTCATTTATTGGCAAGAGGCATTGTGATGCAGAGCTCGCTTGATGTGAAGATAGAGTTATCTCATCGGTGGGTCACAGATGAGAAAGGGGTTCGCGGAGCCTACCACCTTCATGTTCCACGGAGTGGTCGTGAACACAAAATGGATTCGCAGAGCCTCCTGCCTCCATGCTCCCTAGCGGGGTCGCGAACGTCAATGTGGTTCGTAGATCATCCCACCTTCTTGCATCGTTGTGGGGTCTTGAATGTCAAAGGTGTTGGTGGAGCCTCCAGACTCATTACTCCACGGCGGGGTTGCGAGCAGCAATGGGGTTCATGGAGCCTCCAGCCGCCTTACTCCGAGGCGGGCGTGGGGTCCTGAGGCACTACAAAAGGTCTTCACGAGGTAGCCTTAGAGACTTCCCTATTGTTCTTTTTCTTCCCAAATTTTGGATACGACAAATATGGAATTAATCATAAGAATATTTAGACTAGTTATTTTATTGGGAATATTGAAATAAAGTCCAATAGTGATATCCCATTCACCATGTTTATGATCACGTTTTCAATTTTAATAATTTTATGGAATTTTTAATAAATGATAACTCATTTAAAAAATAATATATAAAATGGCATTGAATGATTAAAAATTTTGGTAATATTGAGGATATGTCATTTTCAATAATTATTTCAGAGTGATGATAAATTGTTTACCTATAATTATGTGATGGTAGTGATGACCCGTTCACCATGACTGTTATTATACCAGTATATCATTTTCCATATAATATAATTTTCAATGACATAATCCAATAACTTTATTAATACTAATTAAAATGATAACATTATTCACCATTTTATGTTAAAGTGATTTTTCATTTAATATTGTAAATTTTTATTGTGATAACATATTGAACCATAAATTAAATTGATTAGAATACTTCATTCAGCAATATTATTATTATTTGAGATGATAACTCATTCATCTTTTTGGGTAAATTTATGGTGTCACTCATACCATTCAAGAATTATTTTAATCATTCATAATCATAAAATAAGATATCAATGTATAATATTATGATTAAATTTTTATAAGTTAATTATTTTTTACATTTATATCATAATGTAAATGAACCTACACTCATTAGTGTATCCAATTAGGTGTCTTATTTATACCCATAATATTAGGATGTTGATTATAAATTTACATATTCTAGGGTTTAAAATCAAGAATTTAATTTATCCCATTACTGGAAAACTTTTTTGGTTATCTGTTTTATATAATTTATTACTAAACCATACATAAAAACAAAAAAAATCAATGTGTAAACTTCTACCCTGTAACAATTCATCCATTAACAAGATACATTTAAAATTAAAAATAATTCTTGAACAAACATCCTGATTTTCATCATTATATAATCAATTTTACCAATAATCATTAAAAATGGAAAACACATGAAAATGTTGAATGAAAGAAAAATCATAGTTAGTGAAATAAACTAAATAAGAAAAAAAACATGTTATACTATTATAAAACCGTGATATGATATAATATAGTTTCTCTATAAAATAGTAAACATTTAGAACAAACAATAATTTCCATAAACATGAAATAAGAATTAATTAAAAATATATTTAATATAACATGTATAAGAAAATGTTATGGTAACATAATAGTCATGGAAGTTTCTTAGAAACTCTGAGAACCCATGTAAAACATTAAACAAAGAATTCTTTTTACTTATAAAGGGAAGAAGGATTCTATTTAAAAAAGATAAACATAATATCTTATGAAATAAATTAATTATTTTAAATCTCATTTTAATGATTCAATAAGTTATGTGGGCTCATTTAGGCATCAAAATTTTATAATCATCTAAAAAATCTATAAAAATGGAGTAACATATATAATTTATTCCAAAAAAATTATCAAGATTACATAATTATTACCAAACAGATTAGATAGATATATCATTCTCACACATTATCATAATTAATGTAAAAGGATAACAATGCACATGAAACATATAAAATAGCTCTTTTTCATTACCATATTTAAAAAAATATACTTTTATCCAATAAGTAAAAAAATTGGTTATTAATACTGCCTTATCCACTAGAAACCAAAATTTTAAATTTAAATAGATAAAAAATGGATATAATGTATTCATTTGAAAACACAGTTTGGAAAATTATAATTGTATGAGAATGTGAAATAAAATGGTTTTAGTAGTATAAAAATATTTTTAAGTTATACTCGATAAAATAGAACATTCAATTTTCTTCTTTTGTAGAAGGTGATATGGTTTTATATAAATTACATAAAAAATCTATTTTTGAAACATTAAAATAAATACCCAAGTGACATAATAATTCCATTTTAATTTGTATAAATAAATATGAAAATATATCTAAAATAATTTTATAAATATTTACCAAGATAAAAATGATTTAGTAAATAAACATTTAAATTATTTTAAATGAGGTTTTTGGTAATGTGTCCCTTAACTTGTGTCTAACAATCCATGTAAATTATATATATTATGGAATAATAAATTTTTGTACATTTTTCTTTATTAATATCAGTTTACTTGATTGATATTAATTATATATGAAATATATCTTTATTATTCATTATTACATAATCGACTATGTTCATGTCGAATGTTTTAAAAAAATCCGTATATATGTTGGAAATGGATTTCGAATTGTGAATGTGGTTAAATGGAAATTTATTATATTATTTGTAAAATATTAATACTATTATAATTATCAATATTATAAATTATTTATACATTTATAACCATCAAATTAATTCGGATATGAAAAATGAATTATGTAACAACATAGATATGGTAGTCCATATGTATACATTAGTAACATTCCCATTATTAAACTAAAATGAGGGAAATATTGTAAATTTTTTCTCATTATATAATAATATTTTTATTAAAAATTTCATATAGTTTATATAAATAAAATTCATCATCAAACCATCTTCGGTGGTGATGAAAAAAATACATTACACTATGAGGCGATAATTAGTATTTTCACATTAGCGAGGTGTTTATTTTTCATTGGATAAAAAGTAATGAAGTATATAATTTAGATAAAATTTAACTATAATATATATATCATGTATACCATTTAATTTCATTTTGATCCATTTTTATTAAAATGTATATGATTAAACAGTAAAAATTTGATACATTGTATCGCGAGGTAGTAGTTAGCATGTGTGCATCGATGATATTTTTATATATCGTCATTTGGGTAACTATTATAAAATGATACATTTGATAATAACCAAATAATATAATTTATGTATCATCTTAAATAAATTCAATTGATTTGAAATATTACATTTTATCCAATAATGATCTTAAACAAACTATGATATACTATTAAATATTAACATGACCATTGTAATAGTAATGTGAAGATTAGTAATCGTAATGTTTTTATTATAATAATGACATCAAATATGAATGTATGATTAAAATTTATGTACATAATAAATAGAAATATTTTACTTTTATATCATATAATAATTAAATACTTTTAATAAATTATCAATTAGGTGTTGGTAGCTTTGTGAAACGTAAATGTTTATTAACAACTTTAAAATTAATAAAATTAATAAAAAAATATTTATTTTAATAAAATATATTCCTGAATTAATATTTTTTCATTATAATTATAATAAAATTTGATGAGAGCATTGTTTATTTTTCAATGTGTCATAAATTTTGTTATAATATTAAAATGGGCATTTTTAAAATAAATATTAGTTTTAATTAAGAAATATAGAAATATTATAAAAATAATTATTATCAAAAAATGGATTACATTTTTGAAATATAATGTAAAAAAATGGTTATATTTAATCTTTGTAAATTTTATAAAATAGTTGAATTTTTTGTGTATAACGAAATATTGCAATTTTTGGTATTTAACATTATAAGTAAAAAATGATTTATTTAAAAATGGATGATGTATGTATGAGGTAATAACACAATATTTTGAGCTCAAATTATATATTTACTTTATTTAGTCACAATAATCATGACTATCGATATCCTTGTGAAAATATAATAATCATATGAATAAAATGATCAAAAAACACCGCTTCTATTCCTTTAAAAACCTCCCCTCACAACCCATTTTCATCAAAATTTATAACACCTAAAGCCTATATAGATTCTTCTCAACAACATTCCTACTTTATTTACCATTTCCATGACCTTTTTGTTTTAAAAAATGAACCAATACACGTGTCTTAAGGTGTTTTCCATGGGAAGGATATTCAAGAGGTAAAATGCTCATTCATTCCCATTTAATTGCATTTCGTTTCTTTTACTCGCCTCACATCCCATTATCCGAAGTGGGATGATAAATCTAGTGTCATATATATACTATAATTTTTTTATTTTAATGGAATATACTTTATCAAATATATTCTCTCATCATTTATTCTAAAAATGAAAACATATTCTTTAAAGATTTGATTCCCTGCCTTTAGGGGTGGTGAGTTTTCATTTACCATAAAAATTATCAAGGCCATTGAAAAATAATTATTATGGTTAAATAAGATTTTAATATACACATAATAAGTTATATAATGTTTTGTAACAATTATATTATCATTATATTTAATAATGTTACACAAGGTCATGATGGTCATAAAATCCTATAATATATGTTAAAACATTTTTATCAACATTTTATCTAATGATTCATCCTCAGGAAATATAAACAAATGATACAATAAAAAATTTCTACATAATTAATTTCATTAATACAAAATAATTTCTCTTATGTACCTTCAACCATATATAAACAACCCCAATAATTATATTCCTGGGAACTGACCATAAAACCATGAAATGAACGCTCCTGAAACAATGAAATTAAACATTATGACTTCTAAGAATAGCTATAATATAACTTAGTAAAATTTAAATAGATCAAATTTATGTTCAATAGGTTATCAATTTTTGAATGTAATTAATCTAATCTGATTATTGAGAACATTATTTATACATGCACATAATGCATTCATACATAAGGTAATGGTTTCTCATTTCTATATTACATCTATGAGATATATTACTTAATCAATCCTTATTTATGTGTGTTGTGTACATACATTCCTTCAATTTATCATATCATGAAACTATTAAACTTAATGTTATTAAATGTCTCATTTTATGAAATTTAATTTAATGGGGCATACGATTCGATCAATTTCTACATAGTAAGGGATTTTGTACCTCAAATTTATTTATTTTGATTAAATATATATTTCAATGATTATATAATTGTATGGTTAAAAGTAAAATGATTATTTATCATCTTTTATTGGATTTATACTTTTATTATGTTCATTTATGGTTATTACACATAATATATTCATTTGATAAATTATTTCATCTTTGTAATGGTTTCTCTTCTAAATTTTTATTTATGTTGGATAATCCATATTCAACCGTGATTTCTATTATATTATGTATAGAAAAACCATTAATATATCATATAACTAATCAAAATATCTTCATGTTATTTATTAATTCATTTTATAATCATAAACTTTTTGGGGAATTTGGTATGACTGATTACAAAGTGGTATGGTTTTTTTCTTCATAATTTTAAATCTATGAGACATATTCCATATTTAAAACCTTTTTCTTGAGTGTGGTGTAATGAATTCCTTATGACAAATCAAATCATGAATATAATTATCAATATTTTATCCAATGTTTCATTTTATGATCATTAGATTTATCAGGATTATAACATGGGAAATTAAAAATTGGTATTTTATTTCTTAACTAAATTTTCATTCAATGGGATAAACATATGTTTCATTGATAATGTTATTCTAAGGTTATGTGTTAATTTTTTATTAGTATATTATTTTCTATTTAATCTCTTTATTGTGGAAATTTATTTAATACACATAATACATTAATTTAATTAATGATATGATCCGTGTCTATGAGATCATCTAAATTTTCTATCATTGGGACATATTTTGAATGTCATGCGCTTATTTTAATTTAGATTGTGTATACACTAATTGTTTATTTAAGATCATAAATAATTTAAGACATGATTTAATATATATATTTAATATATCATGGTAACAATTTTTTTCTAATCTATATACCATTTATTCATACAGTGTTTCATTGAAAGTTATTTTAACTTGGAAAGTGTTGATAAATCTGTATCATCCTCTGAAAAGTTATTTCATGATAAGTCATATTGTTCATGAATTAAATAATTGTATAAATAATTCTTTTCAAATGTATTAATGGGGGGGTATAATAATATTTATCCCCTCGATGCCTCTATATGTCTCATGTGACAAAAAAGATGGTGAAAACCCCTCCTTTTTTGATCCCAAGATGAATTAGATAGGATTATTACCACAATCATAACCCATACTGTGAAATGTCATGATATAATTGGTTCATGTTCTACATAAATGATGTTGAATAATTAATATTTCTTTCCATTTTGTATTCATTCACTATAATACATTAAATTTTACTATTCAAAAATATATGTATGCATACCAATCTATTGTAATTGATTAAATGAAACATGTTCTTAGTTATTTACCTTTTCATATTGATTAAAAATTATTGATTATGATTCTGCTATTTTTGACTCATGTCAATATTGTATGAAAACCTTAATGATAATTTCAGTTCACCCTTTTATTTATTTTCCATCCCTATTTAATAAAGAAAAAGGGTGATGTATGCTTTCATTTAATTTCCGGGATAATAAAAGGATAAATTATGTAATAAAGAAATAATGAGTATCATATTCTTTTAATTAATGAATAAATTGGCTAGTTGAAAGTTGTTGAATATTTATACATGATTGACCTAGAATTATGGGATCACATACTATTGGCGAGGAAGAATAAAACACAACTTATTTCATTAAAGAGAATACACGAGATGTATGGGTTTCTTATAATGTACTGTATTTTGACCAAAGAAAACGTAGTGTTTTAAGACCCTTAAAACATATCTTTAAATCAAAATTTTGATTTTTTTTGTAATATTTTACTTTTAAAATCATGTTTGTCCCCATAAATAAATGTTTAATGGTTTAAACTTATAGATTTTATTGTGTACATTGTGCGATCATTAACATAACTCTATAATCTCAAAGTGTAATTTTATGACCTACGAGTTATGTTTTATATGGAACATGATAACAAATATGGGAATATTATTGAGACATGAAAAATTCAATATAGTTATTTCCCAAGGGTATCCCAAGAACATTTTTCTTAACATTTATCTTATATGGATTTTAAGATTAACATCTGAGGTTCATTCAAATGTTTTTATATTAGATGTTTCAATGACTATAACAACTATAAAGGATGTGAAGTATATGTGATGTGATCCTTCTAATGGATAATTCCAAAATATAAATGGATATTGGTTATTTAGGTTCATTATGAACTTACTCGTGTAAGTTAATGATAAATAATCAAATTATGATTTATTATGTCTTGTTATCTAGAAAGTCTTAACATTTAATGGGAGATTCATAGATCACGCACATAGGATTGAAAGGGAAAAAATACAAGAACTTTTCTAGAAAATTTGGGACAAATATATTATATCAAGGAATTAAATTTCATAGTATACTCATCATGGGATGTGAGTAAAAATTATCTCACTTATAGCCAACCTCACAATACTATTTAAATGCGATGAGATGAATCCGAAAATATAAAAACTATAACCCTTTTTTTGATAGATCATGGATGCAATAAACGGTTTTCGTAAAGGTTACAAGGTATGTTTCAATGTGTTGAGTTCATGATACTATATTAATATCAATATATCATGTGGCCATTGAATAATGTTTGAAGGAGGTGTAATATGTGATATTAGGGTCTCTATTTTTTGGATTTTTTCAATATATATATATATATATTGTGATTTTCTCATTACGAAACATAGATATATTATGAGTGGATTACTATTAAGAAATATATCATATTGTATATTAATATAGGTCAAAACTGACTCTGAACTAGTTGTTAGGTTGTTTCATGGGTGCCTACATTATCGTTAGTCCATTACCTATGTTATAAAATCATGTATTAGTATGATTGAGATATATGTGTTGATTAGTGAAACATATCATTATGGGAACATGATGGAACATAATTACTCTTAGAAATTTCTATAATTACGAGACAAAGAGAATTTATTAAATCTCTAGTTCCATTCGCAATAAATGTATTGTCTATTTTCTTGGGGATTCCCTCAGGAATAAAAAATTTTAGGCCTTGTATAACATGATTTTTATTTTTTTTATTATCACCCTTTAATTAAAATTTTTATTATTATTGAATGATCTTTATTTGTTAGTGGTCTTTAATTCATTAACTTATTAATATCATTGATGGGTGCTTGATATATTTTTTCATAAATGTACCATTTGATATATGAATCCATATTTTTGAAGAAAAATATATTCCATCAATAGATCATGTGGGTTGAGTAACATAATTATTTTTTCATGTACTACCAAATAATAGGAACTTATCACTAGGGTAGTTATTGGAAAGTATTATTATTAAGTTTTACATGAGTTTAGTAGACCCTTTTCATTATTGTGAATATTTAATAAAATTCAATTTATTTTCTTGTCTTATTAGGGATGGAATACCTTGATAGATAGATGTATGACCTAATAAATAATATATAGGGTGAAGTAGTTTCCTTATACTCATATTACAGTGTGATGTCAGACGATGTTTATGGTGGGGAAATATAAAAATCTATACCAAAGAAACTATATGTTATTATATTTTTTATATTGAGTTTTGTTTATAATAAGTATGTATGTAGGTTCATATGGTATTCTACATCACTATGATAGGGGGATTAACATGGTATTGTTCAAAATGAACCATGGTAATTTTTATACTATTTAAAAACTATGATATATAATAATTTATTAGGGGTTTTACCATATGTCCTCACAAATTAACATGTTAAGGCTGATCACAAGAAAATACCAAGTATTCATTTGATACATTACATTATTGTGTGGGAATTGGATGAAATAAATTTGAGTTTGATTACGGGAATTCTATTCCCAACATTGCGATATGACACTGTATGAGTTATAGATGATATGATAAAAAATTGGCTTATTTTTAATAGATTATGTATATGCAATTGATTGATATGATATGTATATTATATATAAAATAGGTTCCATGCATGCATAATGTTTCATGTAGAATTTTAACATATTCAAATATTTTATTACGACACATTTTATGAAGGTATTGTAGAAATAACTAAATACTGAGATGAATTTGAGCTAATTATACCATCTTCAGATAAACACTTATTGTAATTAAACAATTTGAGTGATAGAGGTTATATTGTGAGAAAGAGACATGTATTTTAGGGTATCATAGGAGTTATATATAGAAATTATAAATATTTACTATGACTATATTTATCAAAAATTTATTCCAATGTCATAGTATGAGGAGCATCTTGAAGGATCATGTCAATCACCTCTATACTGGTTAGAGGATTTACTGTCATCTATTATTACACTAGGATTCATTATGTAAAACATAGTGTATATTTGATTGATTTTTTTGTATTTTTAAAAATAACCCAGTTGGAATAAATCTTATAAAAATTAAAATGGATTACTTATAGAGTTCAGTATAAGATACCATGTATTCATAATGGTGTATCCATGGTTGGGACCCTTTATTATTAAATGTTGATTGATATTCATGTATCTGGTCCTTATATAATTTGTTAGTTTATAGATAATTGATATAGTGTCATAGTAAATATAAATTCCTTATTTATATAATGACACACATGATTTATTCCATATACCACACCATTATATATATCAACCAATTTCCTCCCATGTGACCAGTACTACTGATGTTGGTATTGTGGTTGACCGATCATTTAATAAGTGGCTGATATTAAAATTAGATCAATGTGAGATGATACAATATTTGAAGAAAAAAACTTAGGTACATGATTAGTGGTATCATTAAGATATTGTGGTGGTGAAATGGTAGGAAGGGGCTTAAATTTAGGTTTGGTAGCTATATATTTTCACCAATTATGCATGTCGCCTTATATAATGTTTGAGAATTATTATAGCGGGGAGTGTGAATTAAATCATAAAAGGAATACATATTAATTAAATCATTTCCTATCATGTGTATGTTGACCTACATTTGATGTATAAATCGGCCAATGACTAACATGAATGGAAATAAATGAACACATATTGATGGAAAATTCTTACCATGTAAGATATTACCATTGGGATATTGGTCAACAAGATAGTGGATTTCACCCCCACTATTGTGGGTTTGGTGGGTTTTTAAAGGACCCAAATTGAACATAATTGTTTTTTGTGATAATCAACGATCTGGAGTTGATAATTTCTTATGGAAGTCAATATTATAAATTTATATTTTTCATAAACTACACAGCCAAAAAAGTTTTTGGATTATAGTAGTATCAGGTCTATTCCACAGAGAGAAGGGAAAAAACAATAAATTTAGTCTAAAATTTGGGTCTTCCTATTTAAATTGAATAGTTTTATTTTAGTTTTAAATTAAAAAATTAAATAAATGAAAATAGAATGAATATATAGATGGTAAATCCATTTTAATGGGATGTTTTTCTACAAATAAAATATAACTATGTTTATAAGAAATTATTTTATAGTTTTTCATTTACGTAAATTTATTGATATAAGAAATGTTCAATAAATATCATTCGATCCTATAATCCAAATTCATCATGAAAAAATCAGTTAAAATAAAACATACGCATTCTAAGTATATTGAAATTTTAAAAGAAAAATAAAATTTATTATTCATAAAATAGTAACCTTTTGGTAATGGGGTTCTTATTATAAACAATTCAAATGATATGTAATTTTAAAAAATGGGAAATCATGATGTTCAATGAAATAAACATGGAACAAATCATCAGACATGTGAATAAGGAAATAAATAAATTTAGTATGAAACCATATAAACTATTTCATATTTCCCCTATAGATTTCATCAATCATCATTGGGTGATCTTCAATAAAAACTAAATAAAAATTTGTAGCAATCAAGTTATATGAAAGTGTATGAAGTCAATATAAATGAATGAGAATTAGAATTATCCAAAATTACACCAAAATATGAAGTATGAATGAATAATATATATATATATAATTAATATTTTTTGGCATTGTAGCTATAGCCTCTGTGTGGTCAAATCCCAATGGGTATCTCTGTTTTTTAGGGATGAATCCCCCCTAAAATAATCCCTAGAGTAATTGAATTGTACAAATCCAATAATAGTTAATTCATGAAGATACAAATAATTTTTATAATAAAAACATCTATAATCTATTGATAAATGACTTTAATGCATTAAATACAATTTAAATATTGAGGATCCTGTCTTAAAATGTTATGTCCAAAAAAACATAAACCAATAATTAAATTCCCCATGTATATGTTGTACATATGGTATGGAATTATTTTATATGTATTAATATACATCTTAAATACTTTTTGAAGCTTCAGTATCTTATTTGAAAATTCATAAAATGAACAAATTGATCTTTTTTGAATACATTTTTCTCATGAAATAAAAAAAAATACATGATTCAGTAATTAGAATCCAATTGAGTATATATTCAATATAAAATTTTAATTTAATCCAAAATCGTTGATAAATTTTTATTTTCTTGGTTTTATGTCAGGCTACTTCAAGACTCAAAATGAAGTGTTCACGTCTTCATATGACTCCATGATTTAGATTATATATGCCTATATTTCACCACAATTATAGGGCTCTAGTTAAAATTAATAAATAACAACATCATGGTGAAACGAAATATTTAATCTATAAATACTCAATGAAAACAAATTATTAAAACCATGAAAATATAATTTAAAATTTGAGATATCAGCTGGGAAACCATGGTTTTGGAAGGTCCACAACCATTATATTTTTAATCTTTCCATTTATTATTTTTAGTACCAAATCATCCCCCACAATAGCACATACTAGATTAAACACCCACCCATGTTTTTAAAAAAAATTATCTATCTTCGTCAATCCTTGAATGGATGAAATTTCATCAGTTTCATAAGATTGATACTTTCACAGATAACACTCCCATTGATGTTATAGATATTATATCCCATCTATTCACTCCATTAAATAATTAATTCCAAATATTCAGGTTTAAATAAAATATAGGGACATTATATAACTAAGACTAAGTATCTAGTGATTAATTGTTTTATATAATCTATAAATATAATGTTTTTATCTTCAATATTCACTATTTTTTTATTGTTTTCATTTGTCATGTGATATATGTGTGTAATTGTAATTATCCAATAAACTAATGTCGTATAAAAATATGATTTCAAATCATCTTGAGTAAAAAATTTAGACTATTTATTCTATGATTCATTAAAAAAGTCTTATAATATACAAACATTGTTTTGAATTGGTTTTTTGTCCTGATAAATGTATGATACACATAAAGTGTATAATCAATAAGGGTTATCGTTACCTATTATTCAAATTTAGAATAATTTAAAGGATTATTCTGTGTTTTTTATGAATATGGGAAACTCATGTTTTGATTCGGATAGTGGTAAATGATCCATAATATGGGACTCAGTGTAAATAGTTCCAATTATAACATGACCATTGTGACAAGGGAGATTATTTTCATTTATAAGTATTTCCAAGTGACATAATAATATTTATATTAGTTCTAGTTATACTATGTTATTTTTAAGGGTTTCCCATTTGTTATATTATGTTCCATGGAAACAATTAATTTGGTGAAAACCAGTTAATCATTATTGTGATTATGTTATGATATATCTTATTTTTATTGTCTTGTGTTATTGGTGATATTTTATACACTCATGCAATTTATTTCATAGATACAACTGATTCACCTCTATTTTTATATTGGTGATTATTCATTACTATAATTATTTATGAATAGAGATTGAAAATTCACTAATACTTATGTGATAGTAGTGATGAACCATTCACCGATTAGTTTATATTATACAAGTATAACATTTAACACGATTATTATAATATTTTGATAACAAATTTAAAAACATAATTCCAAAATGATAACCCAATCACCTCACAATAATTTATTATTAATATAACTAGATCTCCCAATTATTATTTTCCCTGAGAACAACCCATTTTAATAATTTTAGTTTTTCATTGTTATAACCAATTCAATAATAATAAATATTGATTGGTAGTTCACCTATGGTATAATTGATAGAGATAATAACCCGTTTATGCTCTTTTTTGGTAATATATTATAATATTACCCATCCATTTTTGGAACTAGTCTAAAAATGTATACATATTAATTGGGTTTCTTATTTAGTATCCCATTATTTAATGGTATTATGTTTATTATTGTTTATTTTCATATAATATAATACATATCCCACTGTAATAATGGAATTATTTAGATGTTCTTTGGTGGTGTCTTTTATAGTATATTACTCATTCCCATCACATGATCCTTTTTGGGTTGATAATATATATGACATGGGATGCAAGAAATGGAATGATTATTATAAATTATTTTTGAGTGGGATGAATGAAATATTTTATAAATAGGGTTCGGTTGAGTCATAGATATAAATTTTATAGATATTAGTATTATTTTATAAATTATTATAATATGTTTAATATATGATTGGAATATCAAAAACTACTACACTAGATGAATACCTTGTATGACATGTTAGTGAATTAGTATTCTTAATTAAAAAATGATTTTTTATGTTTTAGTAATACTTATTTTGAATCATCAATTTGATACCATTTATTATTTATTAATAGTTAATTATTACATCCACTATTATTTATGAATATGTTTTAGAAGGTATAGTCTCCCAAAATTATTGTTCAACCATCTCTTATAGTTAGATGTCTCCGGTATTTACAAAGGCATGCTTACAATCATGTGGAACACTTGATTGTGCACTAATTGGGATGATTGGGAAATAGATTATACATAACTAAATTAGAACTATAATTATAGATAATGAATTATATAGATAGTAATGCCTAACAAATTAAGTGACTATTTCATCCCTAAATTAACATTAATCAGTTAAAAAATTCCAAAAATTGTGTGAACCAACATTTGGGCTTTCTATGGACCCACCTATGGATATATTATTGATATCCTATTTGGGGAAAATATTTTCTATAATAGAATCCATATTGAAGAATAAAAATGAAAAATGTTTTTTTCAAAATTGTTGAAGAAGGAAACTACACATCCCTAAAAATATATGTCGATGAGAAATAATATATATAATAGAGGGATTCATAAAAATTACCATGGAAAAATATTTCACATTCATATAATACTCTTTGATAGTTTTAAAATACCCTATTTAAAGTAGGTGGTCAAAACAATTACATAGCATAAGATGAAAACATTATATTTCTAAAAGTGAAAACATAACGATATTTCATTATCCATAAAGTAAATTCATCATATTTTTAATTGATTAGTGCCAGTCTTTGTAAGAACATTTTGATACATAATTTATAATTCTATGTATAAATTTATTGATGTTCTTTTAAAATTTATTTGGGCTAATTAAATTTTCAGGAAATAACCACACTAAAACTTCACCTATGATGACAATGGTTATAAATTATGATCACCTAAATCCCTCATTCAAAAGCTTAGTAATTTTTAACAGGTTATATAGTAATATAATTACCCACATCAAGAATTCATTACCCTTATTAATGAAAAATTCCATATCTCACGAATAATATCATTTAATAAATGACCCCGCAATACAAGAAGTCTTTATACCATTATCAGGTCATTTCATTGAAATATAATAATAAGGATAAAAAATAACCATAGAAAACAAAATTTAATTTTTTCTACTATAATGATATAATAAAAAACAAAAACTCTAAATATTCTATTATATATAAGGATAATGTTTCTATACACAATTTAAAACTCATAGTAGATAACCTAAAAACAATATATAATATAGGCCTGGAAAATAGAAATTCTAAGAAGGTTTTACAGTGGAACTATCATGAGTCATTATAAATGAACCATACTAATGATTTTAGCGAATTAAACTAATAAAAAACTATTAAAAAAATTCTCAAGATCAACCAAAAATGGCCTCTCTGGAGAGTTTCATATCTATCACATATTCTAAATTACAACACATTCCCATTACACCACCCCACAAAACTAATATATAGAATTAGTTCCTATAATATTCAAACATCCATCTTACCTGTAAAACATATTTTACATTAATAGTGCATGACAAAAGTATATCCAAGAATTAATCCCCCAAAAGGTATTTTAATATATTATATAACGGTTGGGATATTCCACCTATAAGGATTCCTGGTATTGTATATGATTATAACATATAACATTTTCCTAAAACCACCATTATTTATGAAGATACACATAACATATGGAATACATACTTCATTATACTAGAATTATATCATTATTTATATGGATATATAAAATTATGAAAACTATTATTTATTTCTAATAATATTATTATGACCTTGTTTAATTTAACATAATAAGATAGAATTTCTAATTTACTGTAGTTGTGGCTCCCCATTACCTAGATTATATCATATATCTATATGGGACAATGGGGAGGTAGTTTGATGATAAAAACATTTTATGTTAGGTAAAACAATAATATTACATTAGTGGATGTAGATAAACATGTTTTAACTAAAATTTGGAATTTACTTATTATTTTCCATATAATAATTGTAAATTCCATGTATTTATTGACTATTATTATCATTGTTTTGTTTTTAGAAAATTTCAAGCGAAATTTTGAGACCAGACACTAAGGCGACATGCGATTATGAGGCCCGGTGTTCCCGGAATTCTCCATCGAAAATTGTAATGTTTTAAATATTTTACCATTGATGTTTTCTGAAAAAAGTTGATGAATTAATAAATGGGTTCCCAAATCAGAAAACAGAGGGCACATTTTTATTCATCTTGGTAGTTTTATGCTCGGAACAACTTCTATTTAGTCGAAGTAGGCCTCTAGTGAGAGAACACAAAATGTCATAATCGAAAATATAATTACTAAATAAAAATTATTTTAATTTTAAAATCCTTATATCTCAAGAATGGAGACTCAGATTGAAAATATGATACAAGAGTTGAGTTCATATTGGGATTTTTTTTCTTAGGTGTAGCCTAACGTTGGTCATCATGGGTCAAATATGGAATGTAGTTTGTGACTGTAAAAAAATAATTAAATAAATATTATTTTATTTTTAAATACTATAACTTATAAATGGTAACACTAATTGGAAATTCGAGAGTACCATTGACCTCGTGAGGTTGTGCCTTCCTTAATAGTGTCCTAACCATGACTGGTGAGGGTCGAGGGTACATGTTAATTTTTTGGGTCATTTTAAAGAAAATTAAAATAATCATAAGAAAGTATATTTTATTCAAAAATATTTTGATGTAATGAAACATTGAGAAAACTGTTTGATTTAAAAAATGAAACAACATAATTATGATGCAATACAAGCGTAACAATGCAATGAATTAACTTAACTGAAACATTGAAATGTGCTTCCTCCATTAATTGGATTAATAGAGAAAAATGATTATGATAGAATACTAGATTTTTCTCTAAATCCATAGAGAAATTTCATTAGAAAACGATGGGAAGAGACGAATGATGAATGATGGCAGAAGAATGAACAGATTCGGATCATACGTCAGTAGAATGATGAATGATGAACTCATGATTCACCCTTTGAAAATAATTGATACAAACCGATGTAGGGGTCTATTTATATTTGATTACCCATCCCCCATTCATTATATTTAAATAATGAATGTTTGCCAATTCACAACCAAATTGACCCATTGATCTATCATACATATAGGAATGAGATTTTGACATGTTTCATTTAAGGAGGATCATATCATGGACATTATTTGAATTTCAATCCTTTCTATTCTAATGCAATGAAAAAATTACAAACAAAAAAGGCCAATGTTTGTCGCCTTGGGTGTTCATTGTGACCCCTCTTCCTCATCATGTTCTTCATATACGGACACATGTGTTCATGTAAGATTATTTTTAGAAGGAACCAATCATGTTCAGATCCTTAGATCTATGGGAAGAAGTCGTGGAGCACATGGCAGTGGAGGCATCATCCAAAGGATTGAATTAAGACACGTAGATCTGAAAACGTAACATTTGATAATGTCAGGTGGCCCGTGGAATCACCGTCCAGCTCTATAGACGGGCCGCAGGTGGTGATCAGAGGTCACCAATTGGGGCCAGTAGAGGTCCAAAAAAAACATCACATGCCACATCTAGGGTGGAGAATAGTGGTCCACACTAGCAGGCCAGACCCAAGACCTCGGATCGGGCCGACACAATGGGCAGTGCCACCGTAGTCGGCCAAGACGACCCATACAAGCTGGGTCAGGCCCACCTGGCTTGGTCGGGTCAGACCCAGAGGGTAATTTCAGACCTGATTTGGGTCATTGGACCCCGAATGGGTCGGGTAGGGTCTTTCCTACCGTGTCGGGTCCATTCGAGCCAGTCAGACCGGTCGTGACCGACCCCTTTCTAAAAAAATCTTCTAATTTCAAAACTGCTTATCCGATTGACAATATGTTTTCCCTGTTGGAAACCTTCCAACACGGATTTCCTTTTGATATAATTTTAGTGGGGTTTTGTGTACATTGATATATGACCTATGGAATGATAATTAGATTCTCCTTGATTCAAACTCACTATGAGCAGGAATCTACGAGCTGGATGTGATGAGAATACTATGAAGAGATGGTCTAGATTACCCAGTAGGCCAATGTGATGAGCACATTTAGGAACCCCAATAAGACTATGTGAATTGTTGGTTTAGGTTCTCCAACTGGCCTATGTTATCTATGGTTCAAGGTTCCCCCACATGCCTATGTACCGAGTAGGTCTAGGTGCCCTAGAGGGAAAAAGTGACTCGTCAGGGATGAGTGTCTCGACAGTACAAGGTTCTCATCATTTACAAATAATAATAATTACATTCAAAAAGTAGATTTATACCTTGGTTATCTGACTATAATGATTCTCTAGGCTTTAATTTTTTTAGGATACACTTTCTGTACCTCACTGGTAGTCTTTTTTGTGGTATACCATTGTGGGTTGGGTCCCTATTGAGTGTTGTTTTAGTAGCCCCCACACAGGATTTTCCTAAACATGTCATTCCTTCTGTAAACGATCGATGCTTTCATGCAGTCCTTGGAGGACCAGGGCTTTGTGATTCTTAGAATGACCCAATAAACCATATGTGCCTCTGTGGCTTCAGATTGTTGTTTATGTACCTGTACATCAAGATGGGTTTTTTTGTAAGAGTTATAGAGACTTGTAGTTTTACTTTTATGTTTAAGTTGACGATGTATTCAGGGCCCATTTACCTTTAGTTTTCTAATATCATACCTGGTTTTTTTTTGCATAGTGTTTTCACCTTCCAGTATATATGATTTGAAGTTGTGTGTGTGTACAGGTAATTATGAATAAGCCTACCAATTTTTTGGGATATTCCTTATTGGTTCTAGTCACCATCCCCTGGCCTATGGATGGTGGGATTGGGGAAGTTACAAAATGGGACATGGGTGACGGGTCATGATAGAGTGGTATTGGAGGATATTGGTTCTACATTAATATCCTAGAGTTAATGAATTTTATTAGGGAAAATATTGTTATGTGTTTCGAGTTCGTCTTTCAGGTTAGGGAATCCAGTGTTGGTTCGGCGGCGGACATGTCCATATAGTAGGACCATAAACTCTCCTTGTTGACTCGATACATGAAAGGACTAGTTTCTATAAAAAAATGGCACAAGCATAATATAGGAATGGGTTGAGTTTTCCATGTCCTTTATGTGTCATCTCATGATGTATACTCAATTGATTGTGGTATATCTTGTTTTGTTCAAGATGATTCCACATAGACAACCAGCTGGGATTCCACTACGTGATCTTGAGGATGATACATGTGGAGATGAGATTGGTAAAAGGGTTCTACCAGAGACAAAACCTTGTTTTTGTGTACTAGATATACCTCCACATATGAAGTATCACTTGGTAATCATAGTAGTACAGATGAGATGTGTGGAAAAAGAACAACTCATATGTATTAGTGACATAGACCAATTAAGTTCCAAGGTGAGCCCAAATCACAGGTGTCAATAGACTACCTTAAGGTAGTGACTATGTTTTTTGTCTACTCAGGACTCCATTAAATTAGATGGTGGTCTTAGTAGTGATTCTTCTATGTGGCTTAACAGGGTGATGGTATGGATTAGATTACCCAATCATATGATGACGGGACAATTCCATGGATAGAGATTGATAACATTTCTCATATAAGGGGTTATCACCATAAATAATAATGGATATTTTTTCCTAAAAGATTCTGCAACATTAGTAGGATGACATGTAGATAGATGAGTATTTATAGAGGCATCTTAATATTTCCAAGTACTCAATGAATAAAATTTAACCAATGATTTAGGGCTCAAAACTCTAAGAGATGTGTGTTTAGGGACATCTAAGCCATCTCTAATAATCTGTACAATCTTACAAATTTGAGGGGGCTAGAGAAGACCTATGTGGTGGAATTTACCATGGCAGAGTGGATACAACCAGTGGTTGCCAGTAGTTGGAAAATAGAAGAAGAGACCATGGAATCAAGAATATGATTTCAGTCTTAGAGACATAGATGTGTGAGGCATTCTGAGAGAGGGGGTCTTGTGATAGAGGATCTATTGCTCAGGAATCATAGGGTTAGTCCAATATTCGTAGTTGAAGGAAATGTTTTTCATGAGATGGATGAGGGAATATCACTAGATATCGCCCAGCCCTTCGTGGTGCTGATAGGAAAATGGAGGATGTGCCATTATTTTGGAGATAGTGATAGAAAAAAAATGTATTTGCAGGGAAGAAGACATGGAAGAGAATCTTGGGGATCAGTAGTCGGTGGTATACATTTCAACATGTTACAACCACCACCCCAATTTGGTCAACAGAAAACTAAGGGAGCTGGAGGACAGTGGAAGGGGGTAACTGCAAGTAGACAAGGAATATTACCCACATGTCCAAAAATGATTTGTGGTCTCACGACCTGTCCCCCAGGGGTGGTGTCGTGACTACCCCAAGCCCACCTTTCACAGGCCAGGGGCTGTCGACTAGCCTCGAAAAGAGTATTCCCTAAAACCGGGAAGGCATTGCCTGTATAACCAGTAAACACACATAGCCAATAACACAGCAAGATACAAACACTAGTAAACTGTACAGTAAAAGAGTGTTTACAATATAAAAAAGGGCTAGAATACAAGCCCAACTGGAATGTACAAGAAAACTGAAAAGTACAAGTAGACTGAAACAACTCCTATGAACACATGTTAAGGATCCTACCTAAAGGGTTGGTACAAATCTTGAAATATCATCTATGCGGTATGCCTCATCTAATGTCCACCTCCTAGATACCTTCAGTCTGGTTACCCTCATCCCAAATCAGCAATGTCTCCCATCTTCACCAAACATAACAACATACGGGCATAGCCAATGTAGGGGTGAGTATAACAATACTCAGTAGGAACCCTGTGACCCTCAAAGGTCACACAAAATACACAAAGGATAAACCACAAAGCATGAAAACAATTTTCATCCCTACATAGGTATATTCCCATACATATACCTATGTTATGATGTATACCCATCTCATTCATGAGGAAACACAAGGACCAAATCCATATCCCAAGGTTCAACTGTTCCCCAAAGGAAGGAATACCATGAAGGTAACACCACAAAGGTATGTACCAAAAAGGAAACACCACATGTAATAATACCACAAAGGTATAACAACAATGGAAAGTACCACCCAGGTACGCCACATAGAATAATACCACAAAGTTATCACCACGAGGGTAAGTACCACACAGGAACACCACACAGATTAATACAACCATGGTATCACCATGATGGAAAGTACCACATAGGTAAGCTAGATAAAATTATACCAAAATGTTATCACCACAAGTTACGTACCACGTAGGTATGCCACACCAAAGAATACCACCAAGGTATCTCCATGGAAAAAAGTAACACACAGGTACACCACACAGAAGAATAACACAAAGGTTCCACCACGAAGGTAAGTACCACACATGTACACCACATAGAAGAATACCAACAAGGTATCACCATGAAGGAAAGTACCACACATGTACGCCATACAGAAGAATACCACAATGGTATCACCCCAAATGTAAGGAATCAACTCAGACCAGGTATAACATACGTATAGTAGTATAGATGAGTAGATGTAACTACTGAATAATTTAACTCTTTTAAGAGGATGAACCACGTCGGATCCTAAATCATCAAACCCACATAGGATACTAGTAAATCATCATTCCCACACAAGATCCTAGTATATGAAACCCACACAGGTTCCCAGTACATCATCAGACCCTCATAGGATCCCAGTATAGATGACCTACACAAGATCCTAGTACATCATCAGACCCACACCAGATCCCAGTACAACAGAACCACCCAGGATCATAGAGGATTCCCACATGGATTCCTAGAGTGTATCCATGTGGTATCCTCAATCATAGACCCACGAAGTATCCCTTTATCATGTTATAGCCAGCTACATGGTTCCCGCACTAAGCTCGCTTGATTCTAGGAGGTTCCGCTACTCAATACATAGGTCAATATTCCAACTAACATGATGTCCCATGAAGAAGTATCCCAATGTTTATTCACGTCAGAAGGTACCGAATGCAACTGACGACATGTCAATCAGTCGCCCGGTCTGTATGTTATTGGCCTTTTAGCCCCTCGGGCCCTGTTGGATTCATGTTCGATCCAACCCAGCCATATCCTAACATTATATAAAACTCATGTGTGGTATAACAAATGGTCTATCTCACTACAAGGATTATGGCACTACTGACGGTTTGTCAAATGGACGCCCGTAACTCAAGATATGGCCAATGAGCAAAAGTGGGTCAAAGTTGGTTCGGGTCATTTCAGACCCGGTCGGACAGACCCGACTCGGCCCGCTAGGTCCGGCCATACCTCTTGTATGTCATCCTTCAATGGCTGGATTTCTGGACAGCTACCATCCCCACACATTGTGTCATGTGTCGTTCCTTGGCCGGCAGCAGGCCCAGCCTACCACCCTACTTTCACCACCGCAGCACAATGTCGCGTCTCTCGCTAGTCGGGCGGCACGAACGCCCTCCACTGGCCGCAACACTTTCTCCGCTGCAGCCGACGAGCTGTGGCCTTTCTATGGTGGTGTGGTTGTGTTGCGGCCTTCTTATGGGCTGGTCGTGGTGCTGGATGCCATTCCCGAGGCCTGCCAGTGTCTGTCGCCATCCTCATCCTTTGTGAAGAACTCATCAAGAATCACAATAAATTTCGGAGAGCTCGGGCCATGTTCGTTTGGCCCGCACCCTCCTAGATAGGGTGGTATCAAGAGGATCAATAATTCATGATTCATGAAGAACATCAAGAATGGTTAAGTGGGGTATAAATCAACAAAAAACACTATAAGATACCCTGCAACAACGTCCCATAGATACGGATGAATTGTAGGATAACCCGTTTGTCAGTTGACTCATGTTCTTTGTATAAATCCAGGAATGGGGAAGTGGAAATAAAAACACTCAAATCAAATAACCCCTACCTTGAACATTGGAGAATCATCTGCACTTGTCGAAGGACCATCTTCTTAGTTCTCGTGACTGGCTCCCAAAGACGCCACTCGCACGTCGCCTCCTGCTAGGTCAGCTTCGTCTTCTAAGTCTCGGGGGTCGCAGCACATTACCAGAGCATCGTCGCTTGGTGAAGACGTGACAAATCCTCCCCCCAAGATAAATATAAATATTAGAGAGGGAGGGTAAGTGACAATCTTTTAATTTATCAATGTTCATTTAATAGGATCCTTCCTATAATCCAACAACGCTGTTACACAGTATTTGAAAGTCGGGCCATTTAATTTACATTGGAACAATTAAATTGGTGTTTTCCAAAGGGACTTCCCCTTATTAAAAAGGGTTTTAGGTGGTCCCCAGCACCATGAATTTACAAATGGGTGATTTCTAGCTTTGTATGTCCCCACCTCCAAGCATTCAATTTGGAGGTTAAAAATAAAGTAAAATTTTGTTCTCTATTTTATTTTTATTTCCACAGAAAACACAAAAACTAACGTTCACCCTTGACAAACTATGGCCGAGGTGACAGTATACTTAAGAGAATACTAGTGCTAAGAGTTCAATGGTGTCCTCATATTTCAATTCCGAGCACTAGTTCAAATGTTACAATACACCGCTTGAACGTTTACTGAACATAACTGAAAAACAGTTCGGAAAATTTTTAACAGTCACCCTCGACCCACACCTGTCAAGGTTAGGCTCTTCCCAAGTGAAAAACACCCCAACGATCCCATTAGTACTATAGAATGTTTACACTGAGTTATAGTTTAAAATATATGGATTTTACAATAAAACAATTTCCACTTAATTATTTTATTTACGGCCAAAAACTAACTTTCATTGGTGGCTCGCATCGGCCAAAGTTATTATCTTCGTTAATAAAGCATGTCCTCGCAATTTTAGGAGTGGTCTTGGAATTTTAACTGGAGCTACTTTTTCTGAGTTATAAGTATTTAAAAAATAAAATATTTTTTTAATTATTTTATTTTATGGTTATTCCATTTCTGGGTTTTCTCACAGGAGGCCTGCGCCGACTAAACTTAAGTAGCGCCTAGGGTAAACCCCCCATGTTGAGCACAACGGTGCCCTCATATTTCTAATCTGAGTAACTATTTATGTGTTATTCCACTTTTTCAGTAAAACTGCTTACACATACTAATTTAATCTTAAAAAACATCGACTGATCCATCTGGGAACTCCAAGTCTCGGAGTCACATGCCATCAGATTTCATAGTCATGAAAAATTCCCATAGAATTAAAAAAATATTTACATGGAATTTATGGATCTTTACATTCTCCCCACCTCCAGGCTGTGGGTCCCCAAATGCCACATTACAAAAATTAGGAAAACATGTGGGGTATATAGCACGAATATGTGCCTCTCACTCCCATGATCTTTCTTGGAGGGTCCCATGATAACAATGCACAAGCACGAGAGGCATCGATCACCCATGAAGTACTCTCTCCGGTCGATCTTCAATCTCCACTGGAACCTCCAAAAATGTCGCCCCATCCTTAATGTCCAGCTCGCTGTGGTCGATGACGTGAGATGTGTTGTACACGTATCTCCCCAGCTAGAATACAAGAAAGACGTCTTGAATCCAAGGAAACTAAGGGGGATGTGCTACGTTGTAATCCACCTCTCCAACTCTGATGAGGACTTGGAAGTGTCCAATGAACCTCAGAGATAACTGGCCGCCCCGACCAAATCTCTGCAAACCACGTCGAGGTGAGACCCTTAGAAAAATGTGGCAACCATCCATTAACTCCAAATTTCTCCATCTTCTGTCAACATAAGACTTCGGTTGGCTCCGAGAAGTTTTCACTTTCTAAAAATTGAGGCATTGTGATACAAAATCTAATACTGCATTCTTCATATCTAGTCACCAATATTGATGCTGAAGGACTTGGTACCATGGTACATTTTCTGAAGACATCGACGTGCTCCCCACTATCAGAAAATATATCAGGTGCTTACCTTTAGGATATCTAAACATATTGAGCCTCACAGTTGGTATCCCCACACTCCACCTCCCTGACTCGATGAGGAAGTGGGGGAGTGATTGGGAGAGACTGAAGAAAAAATGCTCCATCTTGGTCGACAACAGATATCCATAAAGCACCCATCTTCTCCTTCTCCTCACCAAGTAGTTTTATACCAGATCCCATTCATGGTGTATCTTCTCCAATGTTCCCCTTCCCATATGTATAGACTTCATCGAAGTCATAGTTTTGGAGAAACTCGAGCCCACATCTTTGTCTCAGGTTCAGGTCCTACTAAGAGAAGATATACATGAGACTCTTGTGGTCCGAGTAGAATGTAAAATGTTTTCACATAAAGTAATGCCACTATACCTTTAGTGCATAGACCACTGTTACTAACTCCAGGTCATGGGTAGTGTAGTTTAACTTGTTAGTCTCTGTTTCATCTCTTGAAAGCTCTACTGACACTTCTCCATCCATAGGAAAGGCTCCCCCTATTTTGTAAAAGTTGACAAGGGTGTCGCTACCCTGGGGATGTCATGTAAAAATATCCGGTATTACATAGCCAAAGCTGACATCCCTCTTCGATTGGAGAGGTAATCCTGGAAAAATCTTTTGAAATGATATCTCCATGATCTACAACTCCTGTTTGGAAGTGAAAACTCAAAACTCTTACTACCAAAATGGTATGTCTAGCCAACTCATGAATGATCAGCCACACCCTCTTATGCATGAGTCCATCTTGTGCTGCCTGAGTTTCCTTTTCGCTGACCAAGGAAAACCCCATTCCAATGTTATAGAGAAACCACAAACTTTCTTCCTAATATAGTCAATCTGAATATGAACTGTGGATGACCAGTCCATACACAAAAAAATGTCATAAGACCTCGACGCTGCCACCAAGTGGTTCCAACTGAAACTCTCACCTCAATGGTATGAACACACCATCAGCATAAGTGTGATTATCGAGTCTCATCCCAATGTTATCTCCATACATGTGGGTTAAGTCAACAATTTAACTGGAAACTCTAGATCTTGGACTAGATTCATGGAAAGAAAGAATGATCGGCACCTACATTTATTGATAAGACAACTAGTAGTAGACAAATAATGTCCCTATATTCATTCATTAAGTCCTTGGGCCACACTCTTTGACCACATGTAGCTACTCCCTTCCCTTTCCCTCAAGATCCCTAAGCCTGGTGGGGGCTACAAAGGGGGCTGGTTGTAATATGTCGAAAAGTACACCACCTCATGTAGCTTTGTTAGCTTTTCATCCACATCTACAACACTGTAAATTCATATATACATAATACTTATTCTTCTTGAAAGATCATTACATGCCAAAGTCTCAATGAATTGCGCTGGTTTCCTATTTTCCTTCTTCCAGCCTTCACTAGTTGTATCCGCTCTTCCAAAGAACATTCAACCACAAAGGTACTCTCTAGAACCCTAACATAAGTAGGAATGCAAAGAGGAATTGTGCTGGCTCAGACTTCCTTAAACGCACTATGCTTGAAAGTCCAATACCTGAAGCCCTGAACGTATTGTATTCATCGAATACTAGGAATGATCGGTATGCCTTGATAAATACTATGTTGCCGACATGTCATCCTACCGAGATGTAGAAGCTATAGAGACCTCTCAGTCACCTCCTCAAGACAGTCCTCATCCACTTGTGACTCGGGATCACCTTGGAACCTAAGGGTATTTAATGACGAATCACACATTAGGCACTAAGGCAATATGTTTCCTCTACTGGTACCACCAGTTGTAACTGCTGACCAATGAGCAATCATATAGCTAACACACTACCTGAATGTACTATCTCTAGTAATGGTCCACATATCGAAGCCTCATCACTATGAAGAACATCCTCATGGTCACTCATTGAAAAATTCTAGTATCTATGATCACCATCTACTCTACTGGTGTCTCAGCTAGCCAGAAAAATCTAGATACCGCCTCTAGAAACCCCTCAGTTGCGTGGGAAACTTTCACTCCTCGATACCTCAGAGGCATATGCTGTAAGAACTCGTGAAATGTGCTCAGTGGTTGTGCACCATCCCCCAGTGCAGCTGGTGGTATCTACTTCCCAGTGGGTGGTGGTATTTCTGGTACACCACACGAAGGTTCCAACATAGAAAGAGGGCCCTGCACCGGAGGCTCGTCACTCAGTGGGCCGTCATCGTATAATATCTCGAGAATCCTAGATGGTTGTCTATGAAACAACATCTTGATAAAAAATACATACTACATGATCATTTAGTTATACCTGGGGATCTGACTCAAGAAAACAGAAGAAAAAGATTCATATCACACATGCAATCAATGTTTTCGTGTACTGAGTCAGAAATAAGAAGACATGGTTATGGTGTATGGATACGTCAGTCGCTACAACAACACTGGATTCCCTAAAATGATAACCATAGTCACTAAAATTATCATTATTTCCATTTGTAGGGTCTTGAAAATTCCTCAAAGGGGAAATCAAATTACCCCAAAACATGGAAAAGGACAGAATTGGTCTGCGTACTGGCTCCCAGCAATAGTACGCGGCCGGTTCAGTGAACCGTCCTCCAGAAGACGCTGTCGTTCATGAAATGGGGGTGGAGCGCCTACGCGGGCACGAACGAGGAAGACCGTCGATGAAGCCAACCCATTCCACCGTTTCATACCTCATTGCATGTGGAATAGGGGCAGAGAGGTATGCGACCACTGATAAATCCCACAAATCTCGATTCTAAAAATCCATTGTTGACCGAGTCATCCACATGTGGGGATTCCTTCATGGGATTCCACAGAATGTGTTGTGTTCCCATCAATACAACCTCTTCATGACTCTATAAATAGTCATCGAGGGGCACCAGAAATGCATAGAGGAAAGGACGGGAGAAACCCCATGCGGAAACGCTAGAGAAATCGCTCCCAGTGGTAAATATCCACGACAATATGCAGACCCCATATCGTATGTTGATGCACTCTTCCTCGTAGAGGGGAAACCAAATCGCAAACCACATGCGGCCAGCTCCTCTGCGGCCAGCCCTTAGTGGCCATTTTCTTCGCAGAAATCCAAGGGGGCTAGCTTCTACGCAGCCTGCCTCCTCCACAGTCAGCCCTTAGCGGCCATTTCCTTCGCGGACATCCTAGGTGGCCAACTTCTATGCGTCTTGCCTCCTCCGTGGCCATCTCATCCGCTGACACCCTTCACTGACAATATCTCAGAGGTAGATCCTATGCGGCCAGCCCCTCTGCGACCATCTCCTATACGGCCAGCTCATACGCAGCTCACTCATCCGTGGACACCCTACTCGGCAACCTCCATCGCGGCCAGTCCCCCGAAGCCAGCTCCTACGTGGCCTGCCCCATGCGTAAAACCCCATGCACTCGCTAGTCCATATTGCGGACGTTGCCCCCGCGCACCCCCGCTCGAGTTTAGTGCAGGTTTGTGGTCCTGGCCCTCCGGCTCGGTCCCTTCACTACCATCACTGACCCCCATGAAAAATACATAGTCGCACCGCGATCTTTTCGGGTCGGGTCAACAATATTTTCAATTGCACCCTTATGCCACTCTAACATACATCCTATACATGCCATGATTCGAGCTACTCCCCATGACAATCCTATAACCCCATTACCTAGCTCTTTTTTCATGGTTCATCCTGAAAGGGCCACCCTTTCGTAAGTCCCACACAAACCATTTCTAGGTATCTCCTACCTAGGCGTCCTAAACACAATACAATAAACTGTATGGCCCTCATTCTATCAATATGATGTTTAACTGTATGGAAATAGTCCCTGCAACATGAAATTAAATTTTGATGTCTTTAGACCTCTCTACATGACTATAAACTGTAGTATGCCCTATGTTACTAACATAGGATGCCTTTTACTTCTATCAAGTGATGCCTTATGCTCCAACCATGAGATTCCAGCTTTCCTCTCTACATGACTATAAACTGTAGTGTACCTTATGTTCCAATATAGGATGCCACTTGATGAAAACAATATATTCCTTATACTACAACATAATACACATAATTCCATGATTATAGTGGGATAATTCAAGAGTGGTGAATTTTGTTCAAACATTCCATCATTCCACCTCATGCTTTAAGTGTCTTTCATTCGGATCATCATCCACTTCTGTGTAGGAAGGGACCCCCTAACAGTCTGGTCCCATGCCACATCGGCTCACCTACCGCCCTGGGCCAATGTCCCGAAATACGTTGGATGACACTTTGATCCAGGGCCTATTTTTGGAATATTGTCAACATTTAACCCTCATTTGTTTGTACACATTTCATTCTAGCGTGATATGGATGTTGTGTTTTGAACACGGTCAATAGTTTTCCTCCATCATCATGCCACCTGCATTGCATTCCAAATATTGGGCATGTAATACACATTTTTCACCTTCCCTTGTTCGGAAATATTCCAACCCCCCTTGGAATTATCCCTCTTGTGCACTATCCCATTGGTGAAGCCCCAACCCACTAGTGGGTTGGGATGCCCTCATGGCCAGACATGAGGAAGTCACATGGACAACTTCATTATGTAATCCCCATCCACCGTTTTCACTCCCCAGGGGAACACGGGCATTCTTCTCGGAGTAAGACCCGACTTTCTGGGCCTCTCCATTCGTAAGCCCCACTCTGATTCCCACAGATGCACCTTTCATGATGTGATTGTCAGTTCTATGCTGCCTCTTGTTTCTCACACCGAGCATGACTCACATGGGCTTAGAGTAAGCACCGACCCTGACCCCAACCTCTTGTAAACTACGAGTACTTTGATCAATGTCAAGGCATGGTACGTAGGAAGCCTCTCTGAGGTTCAAGCCCACCACCTAGTCGTTCCAACCTCCTTCGTGTCGGTTAACCCCTGTCCTACATGACATTAAACTATATCCCCAATCCATCTCGAACTATGCATACATTGATCCATGTCAAGGCATGGTATGTTGGAAGCCTCCATGAAGTTCAATCCCAACAAACCATTGGCCCAGACCATCACCATGTCGGTGTTCCAAGCCCCACCATCTTGGGCCACCTCAGAGTGTATGCCCCATCCTACATCCCATATGACGTTAAAATTCACGAAAGAACTATGTGGATTAAGATTCTTCTGACGAGGATATGTAGGAAGCCCATATTATGGGTTCGATCCAAATGCTCAAGTCATTATCTATCCCCCCTAGAAGATAATAAACTCTAGAGCGCCCAGTTATGAGGCTTCAAACCAGTGCCGTCTTTGTGAGTCAAAAGTACTCAGAGTCATTAATCCAATTAGGGATGGTAAACCTCATGCCTAAATGATTCCAAATCACTGTGTTCAGCTGACCATTTCCAACCAGTAGTAATCTGTGGATATTATTATTAAGTATAAACCAAATATTTGCAAACATGTGAACACGTCTTAAATCTATAAAAGATTCCCAAAACATGCAACAATACCCCCCCTAAAATGGTGCGATGATCCCTACTTCCCATCCTCTCAGCTAATGTGAGTTCTTAAGCATTGCTGGCCAAATCACCCGACGAACACCTGGATTTGGAAAGAAGGTCCACATATTGTTGGATATGGAACCATTGGGCGCTTTGAAACGAAGATTGATATACCCAACCTTAGTGATTGAGCGGAGCTGAGCCCTCACTGAGATCGACCATCGGGCGCATCGGTCCTCTCCATTTGATTCGTTGCAAAACAAAAAATAGAGAACCCAACATGAATCTTTAACCAAGTGTGATGAATTTATCTGAATCTCACTATGTGCCACCATATACTCACAAGGATGTCTAAGAAAGTTCATTAATTAAGAATGGGATCATGAGATGCTACTTTGAAGGGTTTGATATTTGAATTTGTTAAAATATTTTACAGGTACCAACCAGAACTCCCTTCGATCCAATGGAATCGCGGAGGAACCCACATACTCGTACTTCGAACAATGCAATGACCGGACATCCTAAAGAGTGAAGGACCCCGTCACCTACCCAGTGTCTTCAACACTGGGTCTCGGATGCGTTGATCTGAGAGTACCACTTGAACAACACTCTCCTGACGGGGGAGGTGGCCATGCACACCCTCCAATCCACCATGACTCACCGATCCCCTGCCCAGCTATGACTACGAAAGAAGATCCAGAGGGATCCTGTTGCTGTCTCAAACCGTTTTGGAAGTCTATCCCTTGAATGAGACAACACACACCTCCCTTATGTTAGGGAGGCGGATTAGTACAACACTGAGGACATCATCCCCAATGAACGGGGGTTCTGCTCCAAGGCCCCCTCCAGAAGACGTTTTCGTGGTTATGCTACAACTCAATATCCTCACACCAAGGAGGACATCACCCCAAGGATCCAGGCCCACACTCCCCGAGCTCTGCCCCCTCGGACCACCCGATGAGGGTGGAAAATGTAAAACTAGGGACTGGTCATCACCCTTGTCCCTGAAGAGGAACTCCACTACCCAGTCACAGAGACGCATTGAGAGCAAGCACATACACCTGTCCGCTCCTCTAGAGTCCTCCATCCAGACATGGCAGCATTATATGGGCAAGCGTGCATCCCCGTCGAGCTCCATCCAGCACTTTACTCACACATGAAGACACCTACCTGGAAGGTACTTCTCCCTACCCAGGGTCGTGAATCCCACCAAATAGACATGGTGTGACCCAGTGCCTATAAGACCATCTCCTTGCAGATGATCCTGATGCTTACCATCCCGATATGGTGGCGATCAACAAAGCCCACCATCTAGATATGGCGACAATTAATAGGTGGGCACAGATCCCTGCCTACAACGGCCATTGTGTCGATACAGCGGGAAACCAACATATGATGGGCCAGATCCTTGCAGATGAAAGTAAAGTCCTCCATCCCGATGTGGTGGCAAACAGAGAGATAAACCGGCATTTCTCGGTATAGTGGCAGATTCGTTCACCTACCCTGACATAGGAGAATTTTCAGTACCCACTAACCACCAGAGGACTAGAGCATGATATTCCTTTTCCAATACTGTAATGGTCATTCATACCCATTCCATACAAATATGTCTCTATGCATATCCTAGAAATGATGGAGGAGCAGGTATCGATCTCAGATCATATCTCACAGACTTTCCAGAATGTAATTGCAATAGTGGTAACTGCAAGGACTCAGGCCCGTGATCCCGTCTCCCCAAATGGAGGTGACTCATCCAAGGGACGATATAGCCACCTCAAAGTATATCTACATCCCTACTTCTACCCAAGAGGGTCATCGGACATATTCCACAACAAAAGGGAAACCAGATCGAGTAGCTTCACTCGTTCCAACTGGGGGACACCCGTCCATCACAGTGGATTCTCCAGATTAGGCATATATCCCTGCTAAAATTCTAGATGATCGTTGGAATATCTCGACAGCATCACATGACCCAATTAGACAGGGAACCAAAGGTGAATGTCATTGTTAACCGCAGACGGTCCCCGCTGCCCACAAGAAAGCGCCCCGAACACAGCGAAGGTAGCCGGAAAATAATGTGGGGGTTCCTGACTCTGCTCTAATGGAAGCTGGGGTTCCCAATTCCGCTATGCACATAATGAAGGCTCAAAACACTACCAACCCATTACCATATTATGGGAGTGTAATTAGCAGTAGTGATTGTCATCCCCACAGTATTGCTACTACTAGCTCTGATGGTCCTCCCTAGAGCACCCACAGGGGCCTCCCTCACGGGTATATAACAATCGATCATGAGAGCTTCTCTTTTGATTTGAGTCATGAAAGGCCTCGGTGTGACCATAAGATCGTGTAGCAAAATGTCCCTCCACTTTCTGCGGTACACCCTGAAGGTCCTCCCTGGGGTATACACTGCAAACACTCTCCCTGTAGTGGGACCACAGATTATGATAGTAGTCCTCACTATAATAGTCCCAAATACGAAGGGCCTCCCCTCAGTGATGTATCATCATGACAAAAAGGTCCTCCCCATGTCGTGTCATGCCCTGAAGGTCCTTTCCAAGGGTTAAGTTGCAACGAAACTTCACGCGGCCATGCATTAGATCATGGTGGTAGTCCTCACCACTTTTATAATGGAGGCACGCCCCTAGAGACGTAAAGCAACAATAAGTCCCTCCCATAATTTTGGTACATTCTAAAGGCCCTCCCCAGGGTGTACCCTGCAGATATTCTCCATGTGGAAGCTTTGATGGTTCTCCTTACCATTGTGGCAGCTGTAATGGTAGTCCTCACCATTGAGGTCGCCATTGCGAAGGTCCTCCCCACGATGGCACCATGAAACAAGAAGGTCCTCCCCTTATCACAGTGTATCTTGATGGTCCTCCCTAGGATACACATCGAACGTCAAACCATGATGGTCATCCTCACCATGATGGCAGTTGTTGTGGAGGCCCTCCCCATAACAATGCAACGCAGCCAGAAGGTCCTCCCCTTGCTGCGACATGCCTTCGAGGTCCTCCCCTGGGTATACACTGCAAAAGTCCTCTACGCAGTGAGCCATCAAACTGTAATGGTAGCCCCCACCGTTATGACACGGATATCAGAGTCCCTCCCAGCCTAGACGGCATTCAATGAGAAGGCCCTCCCCAAGTTGTGGAACATTGTGATGGCCCTCCCCAGGGTTTACCACGTAGGTTCTCTCCCTACGACAGATGTGATGGTAGTCTTCACCATTACGGTCGCCATTTGGAAGGTCCTCCCTTCAATGACATATCATATCAACAGGAAGGTCCTCCCCCTGCCAAATCAAGCACAGAAAAAACCTCATATGCCGAGGCACTCAGAAGGATGGGATCGAGCATGTCAGATTCTCAACTAGTCGCTAACGAAACCCTTCTTCGATCAGGTGACGGTCCATGGCTGCGTTCATCTTCCGAACCGCCTCAGAATCTCCCACATGATAATTCAACACCTACCGACACCACTAACTCCGACTACACTATCGGTGAGCACCTCAGTTGGGCTGACCAGGTAGAGGAATCACTAGAAGAGGAGTATGCCAACATGATGCACCTAAGAAAATGACTAGCCAGAGATGATATCCCTGTTATGTTTTGGACCACGGCCACCACTCAATTCAACATACCCAGAAAGAATTCATAAGAATGTGCGCACGACATCCGATCCAATATACGGACAACCCTCCACCGGCTGAATTGATATTCCTTCGCTACGATTGGTATGTAGACCATGTCAAGATAATAGGAGACCTCCTCCGTCACATCGACCTAGAATCTCTTCCTCCATCACAACAACCGCGACTTGGGAGGTGTAAAGGAAACATGGTGTTAGCCTGCCTTCATGCACTACACCAACTATGATGCCTCATTGGTGATGCTCCGACGGTGGTCCATATTCGGGGACATGGAGAACATGGAGCTCTGCATTTCACTCCGTTCCCCACCCAGATGAACTCGTTCGATATAGTATCATGCAACGTCATCACGGTAAGAACGCGATCGAGTGGTCTCGCTGTTTAGGAAAGGCGACACACACGGCAGAGACATTCCTTTAGTATGTCCCAGAAGCATCAAGCGTGACGGGAACAAGCGGAGACCACTCGAAGAATCAGTATTTTCTCGCCTTGAGAGGACAATAATAAGAGGAGGTTCCTACCCTATCCCATCATTTGAATCCTCATCCCCTTCAAGAGGGAGGCACATTGTAAGGTAACATAAAGGAACTCTCCGTGTCACCCTTCGTCAAGGAGTCCAAAAGCAATCTAGGGATTGGAAAGGGAAGACCAGTAAAAGGCGCGGGAGATACTCTTCCTATTTGGAAGAAGACATCTCCTCCCCCCACGATATGCATCCATCAACACCATAGAGGCTATCCCCATGGATGGCACCGGGGATTATGCAAATCCGGATGGATCAGGAGACGATGGTTCCAGTATGGCTGTGACTCAAAATGGGCAATCTGGCGTGCACACCCGGAACTAGAGGGCCAACCTAAATATGGCCGCCCTTCCAGCTAACCCTCCTCTGTTTACCCTGCAAGCTTCCAAAAAGGATAAGAATAAAAGAATGGTTACTCTTAACCTGCCTCCTTCTCTCGATAAAAATGAGCCACTTACGCTTGAATTGAGATTCACTCGACAGGAGGAGGAAATGAAAGAATTGAGGTGGATTAATGTTGAGATACTCCAGAGGAACCATATTATTGAAAGAAAATCCCAGGAATAGACAAACCTTGTGCTCCCAGCAAGTGCACCTCAAGGACCAAGGATTGCCCCGACAGATGAAGCACTGTCAGCCCCCCCCCCCATGAGGCACCCGGTCCGTCCAACATCCTGGACATGGATTCGAGTCAGTACCAAGACTTCCCTCCACTCAGGAAGAAACCGGAGCGAGTACGTTTGAACCCTCTGAAGCTGTCACAAACAGCATATGCACCCTTGGATCCGGCCAAGCCGGGTCCTCATGAAATGCCTCGGGCTACACCTGCCCAAGACAGAGCCCAATAAGATGTAAACCAGGGACTCACCCACACCATTGAGGCACTTACTGCTCGATTGGAAGCAATGGAAGGTCAACATTCTCCGATACAGCCAGAGTGAAATCCATACCCAGATTGGGTGAGTAAAATGCCTTCTCCACCAAATTTTGGGAGAATTATATTCTCTATTTTTAATGGATCAGGCGATCCGTAACAGCATTTGATGCACTACGCGGCATATTACGACCCTATGATGGGAACTCCAGAACAAAAATAAGCAGTGAAACTCAGATGCTTCGTAAGGACCTTTCAAGGAACTGCCTTCATTTGGTATATGAATCTTCTAGCTCAGTCAACAAAAATCTGGGAAGACCATCGACATTAGTTCTTGTTCCACTACATCTCTACACTATCGAAGACAATGGTCAGTGACCTCATGAATTGAAAATAGAGGGAGAATAAGAGGGTCTCGGATTTCATCGCCAAATAGAAGGGTATGACATACTCTATGAACAGTCCAATGCCCAAGATGAGATCCTGTACATATGCATCGTTAACCTTCGATATGAGCTACGAACACCACTCATACCAGTGGAGTGCACCAATGGCTTCCACAATCCTTCTTCTATTTCTCAGAGAATTGAAAACTCCATGAAGCTAACCATTATAAAGTCCCTAATAGCCTCATAGGCTCCTACAAAGAGAATAGTTAGAGCTGATGCATCCTCTGTCATGCTCAAGCCAGCCCCAGTGCATGCTCCACTACCTTGGCCTCCACCAAATTGTCAAGGGACCCCTGTATATCAGTGGCCACATTCGCCAATGTGGAACGATCAGATAGGATCGATGAGGAACCAGTTCAACGAATGAAGACACAATATATACTCGTTCGGAGAGGACCAAGTCCATGGATACTTCATCACTGTCATGAATTGAAACTTTCTCCACCTCCCAGAAACAAGGAAGCCTGATGAAATCGGCCACAATGACAGGCCATATTGCTATCCCTACCAACGAATATTAGGGAACAATATAGAGGAATGATTCTTCTTCAAAGGCCTCCTGCAAAGGATGGTAGACTCCTAGAAGGTCGAGCTGGGACCATCCCCAACACTTGGGACATATATTTCTACCACCAACTCCAACAATGAGGCGGAGTGGTTGGAAGTCACCAGAAAGAAGAGGCATAAATTTGATGACTAGATGACTAGGAAAACTATCAACCGAGATCAGGGCATACTCTGAGATCAACTACGACATCTAGTGTTGCCGCCAACATCCCCTAATTCTGCACATCTGACAATAACGGCTTCACAAACCTCTAATAGTCGGGCATCCAGGCGTAATCGAAATGGTAGGAGACCAGCGCAAGAAGAGCTGTCCGCAATGAGGTCGAGGTTAGCCCCGAAACTGTTGGATTTTATGTCATCAAACAAGTCGCCATGGGGACCGACCCACCAAATGACACCATCAGGTACAACAAACCAGTTTTACCTGTCTCAGGATGAGGAGCTAATATTATTTTCCATCAACGTCATCCATCTAATGGAATCGTTCCCTAATGAAGGGTACAGTTACGAACCTATGTTATCGATGCAAGGGGCAGGGAGGAGTAATCACAGAAGTAGGGGATACCAGGGGAGACACAGTTGCGGCCGAAACCTATCCTATGGTTTTACCCCAGCCCAAACCGTTAATATCGTGGAGACCCGTGGGAGAGCCCTTCAACAGACATAATATGAAGATGAATATCCCCCACCTCCACAAGCAGCCACTCTATCCCTGTCATTCTACGGTACCCGTCAAGGGAGGAACAAGTATCTATCCACCTAGTGTGCACAAACAGACCGGCCAGGCCGAGTCCCTATAAAGTGGGAACACCATAAACCTCCATCACTGCATTCGGTCTTTCCTTGTAACATACTCCAACTCCCATGATGCCTTCTAAAACTCTCCCACCAACAGATAAGAGTCGGCCATTAGAGAAAAAATACAATATCCTTATGTAGCTGGCATCAGTACTAGCTATGCTGTCAATCCTGGATGCCCTGATATTTTCAGCAGATCTTAGGGAGGCGCTTATTGAAGCATTTCTCAGCCCCTAGGAGTTTCAAGCTAAGGTAGCTTCTGCCGAGGTTTACCGGACAGAGACTGGCCTAGTTGAATGTAATGCGCTGATTTCCTTCACCGATCGGGATGAATATTCCATCATGTAAGGACATATGAAACCACAATATATGACTGAAACACTAAATTATGTTGAGATCTGCAAATTCTTAATTGAAATGGCTCTATAGTTTACCTCATTCCCCTACGAACACTTCGCATGTTGGGCTACAATGAGAACCACCTAATTCCCTCAGCCACATCTCTGTTGGGTTACAAAAAGAGTGAACAGAAGCCAATGGGACAAATCAAGCTAAAAACCGATTTTGGAAACCTTGTGGCCTACACAGAATTCATGGTGGTCCTGAAGAACACAACATTCAATGACCTGCTTGGAAGGCCATGGCTCCATAAGCACATGGTCATTCCTTTATCCTACAAAAAGTGTATCAAGTATTGCGTCAATGGACAAAGTGGGACATTGTACACTTAAAAGGCCCCTTTCGAGATCTCTGAGTCGCACTACATTGATGGCGTGTTTTATGGGAAAATGAAAAAGAATCCTTAACATGAAGGTTTTGATGGGATATCTTCACCAAATAGTCTGGAAATGGTTCATGACGACACCCTTAGGAAGCTTGGCAGAGAATACGTACTACCCATCAACCATGTTGAGAGAAGGGGTTCAATCTCGGACACAGACTCAGCTATCCTCATGACTTCTGCTATAATGTCCGAGTGTGACAAGGTGGAAAAGACAGCTGACGCTCAATTTGAGGTAATATACATGAGCAAGGACACCCACAATGCCTCGCCTCCATACTCCCATGATCCTGGGCTGAGAACTCTCCCCATGTTGGATCAATATAATGAGAATGTAAGGGAAGAGGAGGAGGAAGATTTCAGGGATACGCCTCATACATTTGAGGAAGGTATATCCCCCACTATGGATGAGCTCAGGGAAATAAACATGGGTACTGAGGAAGACCTGAGGCCCACCCTCATTAGTAAAACCATGTCTCCTGAATAGAATGAGGTATAAACCTCTTTCCTGAAGCAACAATGGGATGTTTTTCCCTAGAATTACACGGAAATTCCGGGACTCGATCCCAAAGTGGCGATCCACCACTTATGTCTACCAGAAGACCACTGGGGATATAAACAAGCCACCAAAAGAACACACCCCTAACATGCTGCCAAAATGGAGGCTGAAGTCGATGATCTTATTAAAGAAGGCTTCATTCAGGAGGTCCAGTACCCTATATGGTTGGCCAACAATGTCCCCGTCAAGAAAAAGAATGGAAAATTCCACATCTTCATCGATTTCAAAGAACTCAATAGGCATTTTCCGAATGTTGATTTCCCAATCCCGATTACGAAGTTATTAGTCGACACAACGGCCAGGTATGATTCTCTCTCCTTCATGGACAGTTATTCTGGGTATAATCAAATCAGGATGGCCTGAGAAGACGAAGAATCCACTACCTTCAGAGCCCCTCAAGGAATATTCTATTACAGGGTCATTCCCTTTGGTCTCAAGAACACTAGGGCCACATATCAACGTCCATGCATCGTATCTCTAAACCATTCCAAGGGAGATTCATCGAATACTACATGGATGACTTGGTGGTCAAATCAACACAGCGCTCAGATCACTTGTCAGACCATGAAACCATCTTCAACAAAAATCAACAACATATCCGGAAGATGAATCCCTTGAAATTCACCATCGGGGTTACTTCAGGGAAATTACCTGGCTTCATCTTACGCCACTGTGGCAACGAAGTCCACCCTGAAAAGACAAAGGCTATCCTTGGCCTCCCACCTCCCCGCAATATCACTATGTTTAGAGGATTACAAGGACATCTAGCCTACATTAGGCGGTTCATAGCCAACATGGTGGTAATATGTCTTCCCTTTACTAGGTTGATGAAAAAGGGGTTACGTACCAATTGACAGATTATTGTCAAGAGGTGTTTGACAGCATAAAGAAGTACCCCTTGAGCCTGTGAGTACTCATGCCCCCTGTTAAAGTAAGACCAATCATCCTATACGTGACGACCCTAGAGAGGTCATCGAGAGCCTTCCTCGTGTATAAAAATGACGTCAGCAGTGAAAAAAGTCTTATTTACATCACCCGAACCATGATCGATGCTAAAACTCGATACTCAACATCAAGAAGATTTGTTTGGCCTTGGTATTCGCAGTTCAAAAATTGTGACATTATCTACAGCATCATGAATTATATTTGGTCTCACGTAGTAACCCACTCAATTACATCCTCAACCGCCCAATGCTGACAGGGCGCCTATCCTGATGGGAGGTCATCCTGAAACAGTTTGACATACGGTTTGTTCCTTAGAAAGCCATCAAAAGCCAGGAGTTAGCAGATTTTATGGCAGAGCACCCCTCAACAGGGACCACCATATCGGACATAGAATTACCTGATGAAGACATATTCTTGGTTCAATAGGACCTCCCAACATGGGCAATGTACTTCGACGACACATCCCGAAGCCCGACAAGGAAAATGATGGAGGATCCCAAATTTAACAAGGTGGGTTTGGGGCTAATACTCATGTCCCCAGAAAAGGTGTTCTTTCCATATTCCTTCCTCCTTTAAGAAGGATGTATGAACAATGAGGCAGAGTATCAATCCCTCATTGCAAGCCAGGAACTCGCACTCCAGGTACATGTACAACACGTTAAGGTAAAAGGTGAATGGGAACTGGTTATCAAGAATGTCAATGGTGAATATGCTATCAAAAAAGAAGAGATGATTCCCCTATTTGACCATGTCATAGGGTTAATGGAGGAGTTATCCACTGAACTAACATTGATCTGTATTCCCCGGTCTCAGAATGCCCAGGCTGATGCATTAGCTAATGCGGACACCGACCTAGTTGACCCAGACCGGGATGAAACAGTTATCAATATTTCTCATCGTCGATTGGTCTTGATATTTTTTTAATAAGACAGATAAAATCAACGAAGTCAGTCCTATCCTAGAGACATATTATAATTCCACCATCTAGATGACCTCCATAGAAAACTACCTTCAAAGGGGAGAACTCTCATCAGACAAGGCTGAATGAGAGCAAATACAGAGAAGGGTGATCAACATTGTCCTATACAGCAGCACAGGTCAGCAAGAGGTCTTCTACAAATGAGGACTCGACAGAGTCCTCCTCAGATGCATTGATGGAGAATAAACCGATGTTGTCATGACTGATGTGAATGTCGGAGTATGTGGATCACATCAGTCGGGTTCTAAGATTTCCCATCAGGTTCTAAGGCTTGGGTCCTATTGTCCAATCGTGGCACGATATTGAGAGCACTTCACTGCAAAATTCCACTCATGAAAAATTCATGCCAACTTCACACACCATACCCTAGAGTTACATCATCAGGATAAGTATTCCTGGCCATTTTCCATATGGGGAATGAACGTCGTTGGACCATATCCTCCCGCCCTGTCCAAACAACTGAAGTATATCCTCACAGCAACTGACTTCATTTCCAAATGGGTAGAAGTTGTACCCCTAATGGAAGTCAGGTCAATGAACATTGTTAGCTTTTTAAAAACCAATATCATCACCAGATTTGGCATCCCTCATACCATAATGACAGATAATGACACCATTTTCTGCTCTGCTGAATTGGAGAAACTATACCAAGAATATGGTGTCAAGGATAATAACTCATCCCACTACCATGCAGTAGCCAACGGATAGATAGAGGCTTTCAACAAGTCCATGTCTAAAATTATCCATAAAATTGTGGACAAAGACTATAAATCTTGTCTATATAAACTTTTTCATGCATTTTGGACTTATCAAACCACAATCTACACCACTTCTCGGGTTACTCTGTACTCATTAGTATACATAACAGAAGCGGTCCTGCCCATTGAGCTCCAATTTCCCTCGCTCCGTGTAGCTATTTTTAATCAGCTATCTAATGATGAGAAATTGGAAAAATGGCTAGGTAGATTGGAACAGGTGTATGATATGTGGATGCACACTTTGAACCATTTGGATGTATATCAAAATCGGATCACACGAGCCTTCAATAAAAAGTTTTGTCTTCGGTCTTTCTTGGAAGGAGAATTGGTGTTGCTCCTCCGGGCACCAATGATACCCAGAAAGAAGCCTCCAAAGCTGGAGCCCAAGTGGGAGGGACCATATGTTATACACAAGGTCTACTCCAATGGATCATATGCCCTGATCTCCATGGATGGGCAGTTCACTACCGCTCCTACAAATGCGAATTTCTGATGAATTATTTGAATAAATATAAAGTAGTTTTCATCCGAGCTGTAGGACGTTAAACTGCCAAGCACCAACGGTCCAAAAACTATGACCCTAAACTAAGAGTACTTCGTCCTTACCACACAACATTAAACTACACCAATTTTCAGATAACTATGTACGGCTTGATTCCTGCCCTTGCAGGATACGTAGTGACGCCAGGGTCCCCCATCCTAGCCCAGCCATCCTCAAATATAGTTTAAAATGCCCTTTCCCCCCATGTATGGACCAACCCTACATGGGGAATATTACTTGTTCTTAACGCATGATGTTAATCAACATGGATATGAAGGATTAAATATTCCCTCTCTCCCTGTGTACATGCCAACCCTGCACGGGGTGTACCCATTTCAGAGAACTACGTACGGCTTGATTCCTGCCCCTGCAGGATATGTAGTGACTCCAGGATCCCCCATCCTAGCCTAGTCATCCCCAAATGAAGCTAAATATACCCCTCTTTTCCCCCCGTGTAAGGAGCAGACCTGCACGAGGTGTGTTCCTCGTCCTTGCCGCATGAGATTAAACTACATGGATAAGAAAAATAAATATGCCCCATACCCCCGTGTAAGGACTAGACCTGCACTGGGTGTACTCCAAAAAAGAACTATGTGTGGCTTGATTCCAGCCCTCGCAGGATACATTGTGATGCATGGATCTTATATCCTATCCCAAACACTGATAAAAGAAAAAAAAGGTATATATACCTCTCATCCTTACCGCATGACGTTAAACTGCACGGAATCCCCTTTTCACGTTAGTTCACCTTCGTCCTCACCGCATGACGTTAATCTACACGGACTACGTCCTCACCGCACGACGTTAAACTGTAAGGACTTCCTCGCGACCCACCCATGATATATGGAGAAACGAGATGGGAATAATCCTTGCGTATTTGGATGTATCCACTCCATACATCATACTCCAGGACCCGGATAATTGTGGATCTTCATAACCATTCATGACCATCAGATGTATAAAGTTATAGACCCATGGAAACCTTTGCATGACTATGCATACCATGCCCTCAGCGGCCCTACATATTGATAGCCGATGGCCCATCTACCAAAGGAATGATTTCCTCAGGCGATACTATTTCCATATTCATATGCTTATCGGCCTCAGATCCCCAATATCATATCTCCTGATCCAAAAATTTATGGAGCAGTGTTTTACAAGTTCATTCCCCTATCATATCCAAATGTTACCAGGGTATCCCTACCTGGTTAGCCTATGTATCCGCCTATGGTTCACATGACGATCTATGTTTACAAACATCAAGCCAGGGCTGGGAAACTTTGAATCGACATTTAATTGTTGTAAAGTAGTTTCGTGTATGCTTGGACACCATTATCTTAATATTCTGAACTCTATAATGTGAGGAATATACAGATTGTCATAATCATCCATGGCCATCGGAAGTGGAATGTTATCGACCCATGTACACCTTTTCATGACTATGCATACCATGCCCCCATCAGCTCTACAAATTGATATCCCCTGGCTCATCTAACAATGGAATGATTTCATCAGCCTGTACTCTTCCTAGCCCCGTACACATACCGGCCTTAGAGCCCCCATGCCATAACACCAGATCTGGGAAACCACAAAGTTACAGTTTACACCCTCATTCCCTCACACTTGTTCAAAGTATACCAGAGCCTCCTAACACAGTTTCCTTCTGGGTAATTGTAACAATGGTCACCCAATGGTATGAACTCTACGACCTTTAAACTAAGAATATTTTGTCCTTACCGCACGGTGTTAAACTACATGGAGTGAAGGTATTCCCCATGCACCAGATTAATCATCTTGGTAAAATATTTGTGGTTTAACAGCAAGACATGTCCAATTATTTCCTTAACAAAAGACAGACTTTGTGGATCAGACAATCGTGGATCATCATAATACTTCATTTTCATTGGAAGTGGAATGTTATCGATCCGGGGACACATTTTCATGACTATTCATACCATTCCCTTAGCGTCTCTACATATTGATAGCCCCTGGCTCATCAACCAAAGCCAATATTTCCCCCAGCGATACTCTTCCTAGCCATGTATGCTTACCGACCTCAGAGCCCCCATATCATCTATCATAATCCAAGATTCCCCGGAACCACATTTTACACCATCATCCACTCTCCACGTCCTATACATGCCAATATGTTCAAGACCAGTTACATTTTAATCAAGAGTGGCCTTTGCAACTACGTCCTTACTGCATGACGATTGAAACTACATGGAGCATTTCTTTTCCAACCAGCGTGAAGCTGCAAATACCAAGAATTAAACATCCATGGAAATGCCTCCATCTACAAGCATTTTCAAATATTTAAAAGTGTCCCCACGTCCTTGCTGCATGACTTTAAATTGCACAGTGTCTTTAATAATGCTCCTCGTCTTTACCGCATGATGTAAAACTAGACGGTAGTCGTCCTTACTGCACGATGATAAACTACACGGAATTTAAAATTCCCTCCGTCCTAGCTACATGACGTTAATCTCCATGGTCGAAACCTGTCATGGTTTCAATAAAAAATGGAGGCTTTCCTCTCTCCCTTAGTGCACGGGCCAGACCCGCACAACCCACCATCTCACACCATCTTGAGAAGGGAAGACTTCAACCATTCCCATGAAATTTAGCACAAATGGTTCTCCCGTATTCAGACACCCTATTATCTTAAACAATACTATGTACTAAGAAAAAAATCCAAACTCTCGTAAGCCATCCCTGGTGGTCCCGAATCTCAACTTCCTAGAAGTTTCTCGGCTATCGGGAGAATACAATCATAGACCTATGGACACCTTTAAATGACTATGCAAATAATGCCCTCAGTGGCTCTCCTTATTGATCGCCCCATGGCCCATCTACCAAAGGAAATATTTCCTTAGGAAATGCTTCTCTCCATACATCTCTTGTCCTCTGATCCCCCATATCCACCCAGGGATTCGGAAACCCTCTGAGCTGAAGTTTACCAACATGTTTCACAACACTGCATGAATACGCTGGAATGTCTCTGAAGAGATTTACAAGAACCAGGAGAATATGTTCCATTCTAAATAATGTCCCAACTACATGACTTTAAACTGGGCCAAGCTCCATCAATCGTTTATTCTAGCTAAATGCATTGAAAAGGGACCCTGTGTCCAAAATCCTGATTAATATAGATGTTCCAAAACCCTTTCATATGTCAGACACCCTTTTTGTTCCACCTCTGGTGGTTTTCATAATTCTCTAAGCCACCCATGGTGGTTTCCATATGCTGGACTTCCATGAAGTCCTAAGGTCATCAGAAATGGGCAGTCATTAACTTAAGGACACATTTTCACGACTATGCCTACCAAGCCAACAGCGGCATTGCATATTGATAACCCCTAGCCCATATATTAATGGAAAGTCAAACTTAGGTAATGATTTCCTACTTTTTAACACTGATAAGGCTCCCATGCCTTGAGACATGACCTGCATGTTGTTCAAATCTAAACATGTCCCCCCCACGTGCATCTGAAAGGTATTGAGACGTCTTTTAATCATCCAAACCTCATCGGGGCCCTCACCCCACCATATCTGGTAAATGATGTTTGACCGAAAACACTAGAAATGATAGTCTTGTCTGAGGTACTTTAAACTACTCACAAAAAAAAGAGAGGAGCAAATCCCGTTAGGCCGAAAACCAAAAAAGGGTGACCTAAGAAAAAGCCAAGCCATACCCCCTAGGTCCACACCAATTGGGCCCAATAAAAAATTAGTGTATTAACGGAAAATACAAACCGTTTATAAGGTTTTTCTACAAAACCCTAAAAATAGTCAAACTATGCTCACTGAGTCCCTTCGCTTAGGTAAAATTTAGAGCATTGTCCAATCACTCATCAATTTTCAGGACCACTCTACATTGGAATAGCATTCTCTTCATTCCGATTGGACGCCATTCTGATGGGGGGAATTTATATGGTCTTGAAAATTCCACAAAGGGGAAATACAATAACCCCAAAACTTGGAAAAGGATAGAACCGGTCCACATAATGGCTCCCAACAACAGTACGCAGCCGGTTCGGCAAACTACCCTCCCGCAGACGCTGTCGTTCGCGAAATGGGGGTGGAGCGCCTATGCGGGTGCGAACAAGGAAGACCGTCGATAAAGCCAACTCGTTCCACCGTCATGGACCTTGTTTCCCATAGAATAGGGGAGGAGAGGTATGCGACCATAGATAAATCCTATGAATATCAGTTTCAAAAATCCCCGGTTGATTGAGTCATCCACAAGTGGGGATTCCTTCATGGTATTCCACAAAAAGTGCCATGTTCCCATCAATAAAGTCTCTTAGAGACTCTATAAATAGTCACCAACAGGCACAAAAAATTCATCGGGGAATGGGCGGGTGAAAACCCATGGGTAGACTCTAGAGAAATCACCCTCAGCGGTAAAGTTCCACGACCATCCGCAGACCCCATATCATCCGCGGATGCACTCTTCTATGTGGAGGAGATACCAAACCACAAATCACATGTGGTCAGCTCCTCCGCAGCTAGCCCTAACGGGCCATTTACTTCGCGGACATCCTAGGTGGCCAGCTTCTAGGTAGCTCCCCTCATCCATAGCCAGCTCCTCCATAGCCACCCCTTAGAGACCATTTCTTTCGCGGACGTCCTAGGTGGCCAGCTTCTATGCAGCCCGCCTCCTCCATGTCCATCTTTTTCTGCGGACAACCTTTGTGGACAACCTCTCTGTGGAAGCTCCTATGCGTCCAGCCCCTTCCGCGGACATATCTTATGTGGTCATCTCCTACATGGCTCGCTCCTCTGTGGACACCCTACGTGGCCAGCTCCGCCGCGGCCAGTCCCTCACGGCCAGATCCTATGCGGACCGCCCCATGCGGAAAACCCCATGCACTCGCTGGTCCATACCGTGGTGCATGCACCCTCGCACCCCCGCTCGGGTTTAATGCATGGATGTCATCCCGACCGTCCAGGTCAGTCCCTTCGCTACCATCACTGACCCCCATGAAAAATGGAGAGTTGCACCATGAACGTTTCAGGCCGGGTCAATAATATTTTATATTACACCCTTATGCCGCTCCAACATCCGTCCTATACATGCCATGAGTCGAGCTACTCCTCATGACTCTCCTATAACCCCATTACCTAGCTTCTTTTACTACATTAATCTAGAATGGGCCTCCCTTGCATAAGTCCGACACTAACCATTGCTAGGTATCTCTTACCTAGTTGTCATTGCCCCATGACTTTAAACTGTATTCCCCTCGTCCTATTCATATCACATTAAACTATATGGAAATAGTCTCTGTAACATGACATTAAACTATGATGTGTTTATTCCTCTCTACATGACTATAAACATTAGTATGACCTATGTTCCTAACATAGGATGCCTCTTGCTTCAAAAAAGAGATGCCTTATGCTCCAAGAATGAGATGCCAGCTGTCCTCTCTGCATAAATATAAACCGTACTTTACCCTATGTTTCAATTTCTGATGCCTCTTGATGAAAACAAAAGATTCCTTATGCTACAAGCATAATAAACCTAATGTCATTATTACGGTGGAAAAAATCCAATAGCATTGGAATCTGTTCAAACATTCCATCACTAACCCTCACGCTTTATGTGTCTTTCATTCGGATCATCATCCACTTTCATGTTTGAAGGGACCCCCTAACGGCCTAGTCCCATGACGCATCGGCTCACCTACCATCCTGGGCCAATGCCCCAGAAGAAATTTTATTACACTTAGAGCCAGGTCATATATTGCGAACACGGTCAACAGTCGACCCTCATTTTTTGTCCCCATTTCAGGCTAGCGCAATATGGATGCTGTGTTTCGAATACAGTAAATATTTTTCCGCCATCGTCACGCCACTCACATTACGTTACTAATTTTGGGCGTGTAATTTACATTTTTCACCTTCCCATGTTCGAACAGATTCCAACCCCCTTGGAATTATCCCTCTTGTGCATGAGCGCATAGGTGAAGGCCTCAACTCGCCAGTGGGATGGGATGCACTCATGGCCAGACATGAGGAAGTCACATAGAAAGCTTCATTGAATAAGACCCATACACAATTTCCACTCCATAGCGGCACATGGGAATTCATCTTGGAGTAATCCCCAACATTCTGGGATACTCCATGCGTAAGCCCCACTGTACTTCCCACAGACGCACCTTTCACAACGTGATGGTCAGGTCTCTGCTGCCTCTTCCTTCTCACACCGAGAATGACCCACATGGCCTTATAGTAAGCATCAATCCTGACCCCAACCCCCTGTGAACAACAAGGACTTTGATCCATGTTAAGGCATGGTACGTAGGAAGCCTCCCTCAGGTTCAAGCCCACCACCATGTCATTCCGACCTCTTTCACGTCAGTTCACCCCCGTCCTGCATGACATTAAACTGCACCCCCAATCCATCATGAACTATGAAGACTTTGATCTATGTAAAGGAATGGTAATTAGGAAGCCTCCACGAGGTTCAAACCCAACAAACCATTTTCCCCGACCGTCACCGTGTCAGTGTGCCAAGCCCCACCATCTTGGGCCACCTTAGAGTGTAATCCCCATCCATCGTCCCACATGAAGTTAAACATCACTACCGAACTACATGGATTCGGATTCCTCTCCCTAGATACGTAGAAAGCCCATATTACGGGTTCGATCTAAACAATAATCAAGTCATTATATATCCCACCTGGATGACAATAAACTCATGAGTGCCCAGTTATGAGGCTTCAAACCAGTGTCGTCTCAGTGAGTCCAAAGTCCTCGGAGTCATTAATCCAATGAGGGATGGTAAAACTCAGGCCTAAATGATTCTGAATCCCTGCGTTCAGCTAACCATTTACAACTAGGAGTAATCTGTGGATACTATTCTTGGGTATAAACCAGATATTCGAGAACATATGAACATGTCTTAAATCAATAAGAGAGTCCTGAAACAGGCAATAATGCCCACCTAAAAGGGTGTGACGAGCCCGATATCCCATCCACTCGACCAATGTGAGTTCTTAAGCATCGCTGGCTAAATCACCTAGAGAACGCCTACCGTTGGAATGTAGATCCATATATTGTTGGATATGGATCCGTTGGTTGTTTCAAAAAGAAGACTGATATACCTGACCTTAGCGATTGAGCGGAGCTTAGCCCTCTGTGAGATTGACTGTCGGGTGCTTCGTTCCACTCCATCTGAATCATTGTGAAACACCATTAAAAAATCAGAGTCCTATGTTATAAGGTATAACTGACTCCTCTGATACTAATTTGTCACAACCCGTCCCCTGTGGCCCGTTTCGTGACTTCCCCAAGACCTCCTTCCATAGGCTAGGGGTTGATGACTAGCACGGAAAGGCGTATTCCCTAAAACATGGAAGGCATTGCCTTAATAACCATTAAACACACACAACCAAGCACACATCAAGATATGAACACAAGTAAATTCTATAATAAAGGAGTGTGTACACTAGAAGGGGACCAGATTACTAGCCTTACTGGAATGTTCTTGAAAACTAAAAAGTACAAGTAGACTGAAACAACTCCTGTGAACACCCGCCAAGGATCCTACCAGAAGGGTAGGTACAACTGTTGAACAATTGTCTATATGGTACGCCTCGTCTACTATCCACTTCTGAGCAACCTATGGTCATAGTACCCTCATCCTTAGTTAGCTATGCCCATCGTCTACACCAAACACAACAAGGTCCGGGCGTTGCCTATGTAGGGGTGAGTATAACAATACTCAGTAGGGACCTCAAGACCCTCAATGGTCTCACAAAAATAATAATGGATAAACCACTATACATGAAAAAAATGTCAACTCAACTTAGGTATATGCCTATACATTTACCTATTTAATCAAGTATACCCATCTCATTCATGAGGAAACACAAGGCCCAAATCGATAACCCAAGGGTCAATTGTTCTAGAAAGGAAGAAATACCACGAAGGTAACACCACAATGGTATGTACCACAATGGTAAGTACAAAAATGGTAACGCCACATAGAATTATACCACAAAGGTATCACCAGAAAGGAAAGAACCACCCAGGTATTCCACATAGAAGAATACCACATTGTTATCACCACGAGGGTATGTCCCGCACTGGTATGCCACACAGAAGAATACCCTCAAGGTATCACCACGAAGGAAATTACCACACAAGTACACCACATTGAATAATACAACAAATGTATCAACACGAATGTAAGTACGACATTGGTATGCCACAAAAAGGAATACCACCAAGGTATCACCACCATGGAAAGTACCCTACAGGTACGCCACATAGAAGAATACCACAAATTTATCACCATGAAGGTAAGTACCACATTGGTACGACACACAGAAAAATACCACCAAGTTATCACCATAAAGTAAAGTACCACATAGGTATTCCAAACTTTAGAATACCGCAAAGGTATCACTATGAAGGTAGGGGCAGATCTCACACTATGTATAACTTAGGTACAGTAGTAGAGGTGATTAGACGTAACTACTAAACTCTCTTACTCTGTTAAAAGGCAGTCCCATGTAAGATCCTAAATCATCAGACCCACACATGATCCTAGTACATCATCAGACCCACACAGAATCATAGTACAAGAGACCGACATAGGATCCTAGTACATCATCAGACCCATATAGGATCCTAGTACAGCAGATCCATATAGGATCCTAGTACATCATTAGACACACAAAGTATCCAAGTATAGCACACCCACACAAGATCCTAGAGTAGTAAAATATTGATTCATAGAGTGTATCCATGTGGGATCCTCGAGACCATACCCAAAAAGGATCCCTTTCTCATGTTATAGACAACTACTGGGTTCCCGCACTAAGCTCGCTTGATTCAGAGAGGATCCATTCCTCAAACCACATGTCGATAGTTCAACTAAAATTAAGTCCCATGAAGAAGTATCCATATGGTCCGTTAGTTTGAATGGGACCCAATGCAACTGACGGTGCGTCAATCGGACTCTCAGTATGTATTTTATTGGTCTTTCAGTCCCAAGGGCCCGAATAGATTCGTGTTCGTTCCAACTCGGTTGTATCCCAACATTACCCAAAATTCATGTTGGGTATACCAAAAGGTAGATCTCGCTTCAGGGTTTCCAGCTTCGTTGATGGTTCATAAAATGGATGCCCGTAGCTCAAAATATGGCCAAAGAGGGAAAATAGGTCGAAGATGCTCCGAGTCTAGTATGACCTGGTCAGAACGACCCGACCCAGCCTGCCGGCGCTGCCCACGGTTTGGCGGTCCCCGGTGCGGTGTCCTCTGTGGCGGCGCAGCCCGAGGTGTGGCATTCCTTGTGGTGCGGCGGCCCATGGTGCGGCGGCCCATGGTGCGGCGGCCCGCTGCGGCTGACCAAACGACCGCCTTCCCCACGCGGTGCGTCCCGCACCGCGCCTTCATCGGCGGCCGGCTCAGCCAGCCACCCTCCTTTTTCCACCACGACACAAAGCTGTAGTTATCGCTCTCCGTGATGCATGGACAAGTGCGGTCGTCCCCTTCATGTGGTCAGCCTCCTCTGGCCGCCGCCCTTGCTCCGCTGTCGTCTTCCTCTCGGTTGGCTGTGGCACCAACCACCATTCCCGATCCCCAATGATGTCGGTCTCTATCCTCCTCCATCGTGAAAAACACATCAAGGATCAAAAATAATTTTAGAGAGGTCAGGCCATGTTTGTTTGGCCCACACCATTCGAGTTTGGGTGTTAGCAAGCAGCTTAATAATTCTTGCATAATGAAGAACATCAAAATGGGTAAGGGGGTATAAATCAACAACAAACCCTAAAATGTACCCCACAATGATCTCCTTCAATGACTAAAGAATCGCAGGATAAACCGTTAGTCGATTGACCTACGTTCTTCGTATAAATACAAGAATGGGGAAGAGGAAATAAAAAATGCTCAAATGAAATCACCCCCTAGACTGAATGATGAAAAATAATCTGTGCTTTCCAGTGGACCATGTTCTTAGGTCCCATGACAATCTCCCAAAGACTCCACTTGCACATTACCCAATGGTGGATCGATGTCGTCTGTCACCTCCAACTAGGTCAGCTTCTTCTACTAAGTGTCGGGTGTCCCAACACATTACCAGATCATCGTAGCCTGGTGAAGTCTCACCAAATCCTCCCCCCAATTTCCATATAAATAATAAAGGGGGATTGTATGTAACAATTGTGGAATTTATGAAGGTTCATTTAATATGATCCTACCAAAATTCCAACGACCATGTTACAATGTATTTGAATGTCAAGCCATTTAATTTATGTTGGCATAGTTAAATGGGAGGTTTCCCAAGGGACATCCCCATATTAAAGAGGGGTTTTGGTGGTTCCCACAACCATGAATTCACAAATGGTAGTTTTCTAGGTCGGGAGGTCCCTACCTCCAAACATTCAATTTGGATGTTAAAAATAAAATAAAAAGATTTTCTTTATTTTAATTTTATTTCCACAAAAATATCAAAAAATATCATTTATTCTCAACCAAATGAGGTCGAGGTAATGTCTCCTTAAGTGAATATTAGTGTTGTGAGTTCAATGGTGTCCTCAGATTTCAATTCTGAGCACCGGTTCAAAAGTTACAAAATACAGCTTGCACGTTTACTGTACGTACTCAAAAAAAAGTTCAGAAACTTATTAACAGTCACCCTCGACCTGTTCCGATTGAGGATAGGCTCTACCCAAGTGAAACATGTCCCAAAAAACCCAACGGTACTCTCAGATTTCCAATCGGAGTTACCTTTTAAATGTTATGGAATTTACAATAAAATAATTCTCACTTTATAATTTTATTTACATCCAAGAACAAACATTCACCGGTGGCCTGGTCCGGACAAAGATAGTATCTTCTTAAATAAAGCATTCACTCATGATTTCATCAGTGGTCCTATATTTTCAATCCAAACTACCATTTGTGAGTTATATGTATTTGAAAAATAAAATAATGTTTTTAATTTTCTTATTTACGGTAATTCCATTTTTGGGTTTTCTCATAGGATTCCTGCACCGACTAAACTGAAGCCATTCCTAGGGTAAACCCGCCATCGTGAGCACAATGGTGCCCTTGGATATTTGTTCCTTGTAACTGTTTAAGAGTTATTCTACTTTTTCAGGAAAATTTCTCATCCGTGCTAATTAAAACTTAACAAAACTTCGAAGGATCATTCAGGGAACTATGGGCCTCAACAATCGTGCGCCGTCATATTTCTCAATCTCAAAAAATATCCATATAATTTAAAAAAATTACCTGGAATTTCCAGGTCTTCACATGTGGTACAATATATCTCTACTCATAGTTTTTTTCTTAATAGAAATAAGTGAAAATCATTCCTTCTTTTCACAAATCTTGTTCAAGACTTATAGAATCCAGTTAAGCTATTGAATTGACCCTTACATCTGGAGATACCTATGGGGGGAGGCTCAATAATAACACCTATTTCGATGGTGCGATTGGACCCTTGAATAGAGAGTTTAAGTTCATACATCTTGGTGGTAGTGTCGAGTCCTTACAATGCTTGTTTGGGTATAGAATAGTCATCCACATTACATGCTCATATTGATTGTTTTAGGAAAAAGGATGTGGAATATCATCATTAGGGGAATTAGGTTTCTATTGTCAGTGAAAAAAGAAAACCCAGGCATCAAGTGATAGACTCATGGATAAAAGAGTGCAGCAGACCACTCTTGATTCATCTAGCCATACCCTTAGGTTATTGGATGTTATGAGTAGTAGTACCTAGAAGTAGTGGTGGTGTACGAGAAAATATTTCTAAGAGATGTTTTATGGTTTACCTCTACACATGGAGATAGATTTCTGCTTTTTTATACACACTAATTTTCCACCTATATCAGCATTATTATATCAGATAGCTTTAACAGAGCTTCATGATATGAGGATGCATGTGAAGGTCCTGCAAAGGAAGGGATTAGTAAGAACCGATGTTCAAGGATATGTGTGGATTACTGACACTTCAATGAAGCAACCATGTATTATGAGTATCCACTACCAAAGGGTAAATGAAAAAAAATCAATCGATTGAAAGGGAAAACCTTTCATGTTGATATAAAGGTGCCAAATCGAATTTCAGTAGTTATGATAGTGTTGGATGATTACCACAATCTTGAAATTTCTAAAGGAGGGAGTGTATTACATAGTTGTTAGTGATGTATTAGTGACTAGAGATGGTTGTGTAATGTTGGGGAGTAAGAAGGTGATTTCATAAGGATCACGTTAGTTGAGACCACATGTGTAGAACTACGCAACCCACAATATTCTGTTTCCAATGGTAGTGTTCATGTTGAGGATGTGTCGATACTACCTGATGGGACTACAATTTATCATTTACTCAGACCCAACTATTCTCACCTATATCTTCCCTCATATGGTCCTATATTTGAGATAGAGGAGTTGGATAATAGTTATTCCCAGACTATGACATTGAGAGAGTCTATACTCCTTGTAAGTGAAACATTGACATTGACTCTCTCATCAATATATATAGTTCATAGTAGATTAAATGAGGCAACAAAGTAGTTGTCCTTGTTAAAGATATCTTATGTTATTAAATTTGATACAGCCCACCTCCAAATGGTGGTTGTTACCCCTCCACTCTTAAAGTGAGTCAGGGAGGCACAAATTGATTATTCATATTATGACACATTATGAGCTCAGTTTTCCATGCAGAATGCCCATAATGGATATTTGAATGGTGGGGAACACGTCATTTTTTAGAGGGAACAAAGTGGAACTAATGGATGCATAGATTAACGATATTAATTGAGATATGTATGTGGGTATCAAGACGGACACTCAGAATGCCAGAACATCAAAACATTGGATTTCCTATTTATATAAAAGCTGAGTTCTTGTTTAAATAGTTCATTTCCTTTAAACTCACTTGGAAATCCCATATTCATTGAAGGTGTTGTTATTTTCATCCATGGGGTGACAATAAGGGAGTTTGAAATTATAACGACTCACTTTGTGATTGGTTTATCATGTATGCCCAGGGGACATTGTACAATCTGGATGATTGTTAACCAACTCTCCATTTTAGTCACTTCTTATATTTTTGGGAATAGAGTCCCATAGAGTACCTGGGACACATATACATGCATGATATAATTTGAATCCATGAAGTTCCATCAACGGTTGTCTTTCATATAGGTGCATGATTTGCGTCCTTGTTGTTGAATTGATTGGAGGGGCATTTGGTACCCAACTATGCATGGAGACAACTTTTCACCCATAGAAAGATGGCCAGAAAGGACAAACCATTTTGGTCCTAAAGCACATGTTATGTGCATACCTCCTTGAATTTTTTTACAGCTAATAGGACCACCTACATGTGGTGTAGTTTCATACAAAATAAATAAGATACCACTCCACCATTGGTATGGAACTATTTGAGGAATTTTATGGGAAACCATACAGGTCTCCAGATTGCTAGTATAACCCCAGAGAATCAGTGCTCATGGTCTTAATGTTAGTACATGATACTCCAGAATTTCTGGAGTTCTTCCATGAGAAGATAAAGACTTCAAAAAGCCATCAATAGTCCTCAGCTAATAGGTTATAATGATCCTTGGTGTTTTAGGAGGGAGACCATGTGTATCATTAGGTATCTCCTCAACTTGGGATGCAGATATTTTGTTGGGGCTGTATGTTATCTCCATCGTTCATTAGAGATTTTCTGATACTACATAGTGGGGGTGAGGTGGCATATCTCATGGCTCTACCTCTGTAGTTAGATTGGGTGAATGTCATCTTCCATGTATCCCATCTGAGGAGATATGTACATGTCTCATCAAACGTCATTGATTGGGAAAAGTTGGATGTAGATTAAGGGGTGACATTTGTGGGGTTTCTAGTGGGGATCAAGAATCTATACAGGAGGTCACTCCATGGGTGATCGATTCCTCTAGTGTGTTTTCTGTGCCATCACAGTAATCTATAAGATTGCACATGATTGTGGGAGGCCTAGTTTTGTGCTCATACCCTCATATTTTTGGGAATCAAATGGTTTGGATTTCGGGGACATAAATACTTAATGTTTGGAAAATTTAATGAATTGGATTTTCTTGGTTATATTTTTATAAAATTTATGGGAAAATTATAAGACCGGTCACTGATAAAATGTGTGATTATGAGACTCATTGTTCCTGGAATGGTTCATTGAAAAATGTTATGTTTTTAAATAGTGTGTGAGAGACTTTTCAAGGAAAGTGGAATAACTCTTAAATTGGCGCCCAGATCAGAAACCTAAGGGCACCACTGCATTCAAGAAGGTTAGTTTAACCTATGCATGACATAACATTAGTCAGTGTGGGCCTCATGTGAGAAAAAATAAATATAACATAATCATTAATAAAATAATTAAATAATTTTTTTTTCAAATCCATATATTTAATGAACAATGACTCCGATTGAATATCTAAAACCTCTTTTGAGATTATTATGGGGTGTTTTCCTTAGGTGGATCCTAATATTTACCATCATGGGTTAACTATTGAAAGTATATTTCAAGATGTGATCATAAATCAACTCATTAAATAATGATTATTTTATTTTAAGATCATGTATGTCAAAACTGATAACTCAGTTTTCATATTTGAGATTACTATTGTGCTCGTGAGACCGTACTTTCTTTAAGCGGGGCCTAACATCGACCGATGGGGTTCGATGTCAAATGACAATTTTTGAGAGATTTAAGGGAAAATATAATAAAGTTATGAATGTTTATTTTATTAAAAAAAATTCAATACAATGCAACATCGAGCCAAATATTTCATTTTATAAATGAAATGGTGTATCTATGCTACAACTCAACCATGACGATGTAGAGACTCAACATAATAGAAATGCAGAAACACATTACCTTCATTATGTTGATAACATATATATGATATCAAGAAAGCGTCCTAGAGTTTTCCCTAATGCCTTGGAATAAATTCATTCGAGAACGATGAGTTGTGTCGAAAGGTGACAGATCAATGAAATAATTCAGATCAAACATCGGGGGATTGACGAATTATGAATGCAAGATTCACCATTCATTAGTGATCGAACCAAACCTGATGTTCTCTTAAAAATATGGGCCCGTAACGGGTATCTCTCATCGCTCTCCCCTCTCCAGGGTTTTCGCTACCTCCTCCACAGTGATGAACCCCTCCTTCTTCCCGTGTTCCATCTGGTTTTCAGCTTCATCTTCTTGGCTACCATGAAGTCTGGGACATCTCTGATGGCGGTTTCCTTGCTTGGTCTTTTTTATGATGGCGGATTCTACAACGTCGCGATTGAAGGATGGTGGTTTGATGACAAGGAGAAAGATGGTGGACCACGTCCACTTTAACCCTGATTTCCAGATCCACTTCATTGGAGGTTATGCATACTTCGTTGAATGTGGGATTTGGAAGACGATCTTAGATCTGCTCATGGTTAACCTGAATCTAGTATTGTTTCAGCCCCTCATCTCTTGTTTTGATGAGGTGTAATATGTTGGCGTTGTTTTGGGTCTATGGGGGCCTGTTATTACTGTTGTTTTGGTTATTTTTGATTTGCGTAGACATTTTGTTGTCGTGGTTTTGGTTGATTTTGGTTCTCGAAGGAATGTCATTTTTGTTTCTTTGGTTATTTTGGGTTCTCAAAGGCATGTTTTCACTATCTTCTCTGATGTTATGTTTTTGATGGTGGTGGATTCTAGATTTTCTTCTTTGTTAATCCATGGCATGTCTCCGAAAACATCAACGGAGGCACTTATGGTGTGGATTCATGAGGTGATTCTGTTTGAGGTGTGGATGATTCAGAAGGTCGGCGAAGACGGTGGCAGGGCTGGCTTGTCTCATAGGGTACCTGATCGGAGGCGATGTCAGGGTTACGCGATGACATGCAATGCGAGCTGGTGGTGCGGCTCAAGGAGGACACATGGTTCGCTTGAATTTTGAATTTGAAATTTTGAATTAAAATTGTATGTGGAATGTTTGGGGTTTCACTTGACCCGCGGTTGATGTATTTTGGTGTTTTGTTGTACGGTTACCGGTTACCCTAAACCGGATTTTTGAAAATTAAAAAATGATTTCCAGTAGTGATCGAACCAAACCTAGGTTGGGGTTTATTTATTACTCATTACCTTTCACCCATTCTTCCTTTCTAAATGAAGAACATGGGTTAATTCAACAAAAAAATGACCCATAGATCAATTGTCCATGCAGGAATGGGATTTCATCATATGGGGATTTAATAGCGGACCATATGATGAAAATTATTTAATTGTATCCCCTATATTTTCTAATGCAATGAATATTGTCCAAATGAACAAGGTCTACATTAATGGAATTGGGTGTTCATTGTGATCTCTCTACATCCTCACATTCTTCACCAATAGACCCACATGGTCACGTTGGATTCATATAGAGATGTTTTGATCATTTTTGGACCACCAGATTTATTGTAAGATGACTTGAAGCACATGGTAGTGGAGGAAGTGACCCAAGGATCACAATGGGTCTTGAATATTAGAAAACAGACCCCAGAGTGAGTTTGGTGGCCCGCAAAAGCACCGCTTGGGGGCGCACTGTAGTGGAAAAGGTGGCCTATAGCATCTACCATGGGTTGTGATCACATGCCCCAGGTAGGCGGCCACCAATTATTCTATAGAAGCTGCTAGATGTCGCTGTCCAATTGGACTATGTTGGCAAACTGCCGTAACGGTCTTGAGTGGGACGTCGTGCTCACTACGTCCTAGGTTGAGAAGATAGACCCACTTTTTCGGCCTGGCCCTTGGTCGGGCCACTAAAGAAGGCCGAGATAGGACTGACCTAGGTTGGTTCAGTAGACCCAGGTTGGGTAATTGGACCATATGATGAGTCAGGTTGGGTCCGTATGGCTGTGTCATACCAGACAGGGAACCAACCATCCCCTTTTTACAAAAAGTCTCATAACATTTAGAGCACACATCCAATTGATGAGTCCTTTGTGGCACTGGGACCCTTGTAACATGGAGGTATTTTTTATATAATATATGTTAAATTTCAAGGAATTTGACATATATCCAATGGATTTAGTAGTAGATTATCATGGAATCAAGTGTGCTGTGAGAGGGAATCCTAATACTGGCTATGACGAGAAGACTATGATGAGTGGGTCTAGGTTCCTCAATAAGACTACGTGATGAGCAGGTCTAGTATCCCCTGCCAGCCTAAGAAACGACCCTGTCTAGGTGCACCATCATGCCTACGTGGTGAGCGGTTCTTGGTTCCCTAGCGTGCATAAGTGGAAAGCGTGTCTAAGTGCCACCGAATTCCTAAGTAACGAGCGGGTCTAGGAACCCCAAAATTCCTAAATAACCTATAAAGGATGAGTTTCTTAACAGTAAATGGTGTTCAGTGTTTACGACTGATAGTTTTTATTTTCATACATTAGATTTATACCTTTGTGAGATGACCCTAGTGAATCTCTCGATTGTTCTTCATAGAGGTTACACATTGTGTACTGATTTGGTAGTCTTATTTGTGTATTTCTTGGTGGAATACCTTTGTGGGTTGGAGTTCCAATTGATAATTGTTTTACTCACACAAGCACGGTCATCAAAATCACATGTTAAGTCTTGTATAGATGATTCACACATTGATGGAGTCCTTGGTGGACCAATGCTAGATGGTTCTAAGAGGGAACCGAAAGATGATATTTTCTTTTATGACATTAGACATCTATTTCTGTACAAAACATTCAGGTAGGGTTTTCTGTGAATGATTTCAAGAGACATGTACATTTACATCTCAATTTCAGTTGGTCATTTTATGTGACATTGTTTACCTTTATTTTTCAATTTTATAATTTGTGTTTGTTTGCTTAGTGTTTTCACCTTCCAGTAGCTATGGCATTGAGTTGTGTGTGTCTGTATAGGTACATATTAAAATACATAACATCTGTTTGGGATATTCCTATTTTGTGCAAGTTTCTATCCCCTGGCCTATGGAAGGCGGGTATGGGTATCTCGACATGGGCACCGGTGGATAGGTCCTGACAATGTCTCAAATAAAATAATCAATATACCCCTTTTAGGCTGATCAGATAGGTAGAGGAATAAAAGAAATTTAATTTCAACTAATCTATTATTGGTCAATTTGCTAGAATAATTGTAAAAATAATGAATTCTTTCCCACACACCATCCATAATATTATCTTTACTAGGGTCTAGATAAAAACCTCTTACCCATACCAATTCCATGAACTATATTTTCTACATGCATCTTCTAGGGCTCTTTAATGGTATATATATTATCTATGTAGGACACTGCCAATGGTGTCCCTATGCATCATTCATTCATATATCAATGTTTTATATATGTAGCAAATATTATGTTAACAACACACCCGACCTACAAATCACATGCATGAAATAAAATGGGTGATTATTAATATACATTATCTAGTACTGGTGTGGAATGATTTATCCATAATATATTATACTTGATGTCCTTTCATTATTATGACCAATTCCTAATAAAGAAACATCACAATTGACCCATAAATATGGAAACCATGTCGATTCAACCATGATCCTGATATCACATCCACATATCAAATCATGAGTCCCATGATTATATAAAAAATTAAAATTTTCAATCTCATTAGACTGAATATACCAGGTACAACATCACATATCCATTATCATTCTTATATTTTTATCCCGAAAAAAATTTATAAATGGTGAGTATCAGGCTCAAACCATGCGAACTCACACACTGCAAAAATATTATTTCTCACTATGGTATATCCACTAAAAATTGACAGTCTACACCATAAAACCTTTATTTTTTTACATCAATAGCGTGTACATACACCAACTAGTTGTCAAAACCACTTCCTGGGCCTTAACATGTACATATATGACCCTAATGTACTATTCCCTATTGATTGTTTAAATCATGAATATCTTATAACCAAAACATGGTTATCATTCATCAAAACCCACGAAAATGTTCAATATTTTCTCCATAAAAACGTTAAAAATTTATACCCATTTTTGTGGATGAACAAAAACCATAAACACATTGGATATAACCATGGTATTAAAAAGGGGCGTTATTAATCAAAACATCCTAAGAAGTCTTATCTGTAACACATTCCATCAAAAAAAAATATCTAGAAACAAAAAATATTATAACCAAGATATTTATTGCGAAAAATATCATTTTCCATGTTGAAATATCTTCATATATGTATTATAAACAATAGAATGCAAAAAAGTTACTTTTTAGTCACTAATACAAAACCGGACCCTCACATATTTTTCACATGAAATATATCATTTGTATATCATAGAACATAACCCAATATAACCTATATGTTTTTAGTAGGTCTCTATTATCTTTGAAACTATAAACAATCAAGAAATGATTCTAAAAAATGTGTAATCTAGAAAAATCTTTAATTTGGGGCAGAACAAAGAGGGAATATTAAAATGGTGAGAAAACCATAATTGAATTCCCTATGGTAGCTAGTGTTACCCATGGAAACTCACCGAAATATATGTAATGAATAATATAATTTTTTTGAATATCTCAAATGGGGTTGGTGAAGGTAATGAGAATGAAATTTAGGGCAAAACCAATGTATTATAGAATAATGACCTAAATACTCATCTTATTTATTTAATCTAATTAATTTAATGTTTTGAATAAAATTTTACATCAATTGTCTTGTAATGACACTATTATTTCGTGATGATATCCAAATATTATGGAAAAACTCTATGGAATTTTCTCCCCTCATGAAAATGTGAAAAATATCCACTAATGTTAGGAGGAACCCCAACAACTGATCGTACCACGATTCACTGTTTTATTCCACCCTTACACAGCTGTTTTAAACTAGTTTTGTAATGAATAATCCAAATATAATAATAAATTTCAATTTATGTTTTAATAATATAATTAATGTTAATAAATATTAAAATGTGCAATGTTACTTGTTTTTATTATTTCAATGTATGTGGATGTGATTTGGAGGGCCCTTGATGAAGTGGAAGAAAAATGGGCCAAAATTGCATGGATCCATGGACATATGTCCAATCTTTTGCATAGTACACGAAATCAGTGCATCCAAATGGGATGAATTTTGGGGGCCTGTCCAAAATTTAATAGTCTACATTTCATATAAAGCAACCCAATCCTGATTCGGCTTCTATGGGGCCCATTCGAACTGTTCTGTCCAAGCCACCGAATTTGGACCTAGTCAAATGCAGTGTTCTGTATTTTATCAATATCATGAGATGTAGTTGTCCAAATGGTTTCAAGCATTCGTTTGAGTCATTCAAGAGGTGGGGCTAAAACTTTTCTATTTTCTCTAAAGTGAGATAAGGCTGTCTGATGTCCGAAACGCGTGGTACAAGTGGATTTAAGAAATATGGGTGCCTAAAACCACCTTCCAATTTTCCTATAAAATGGAACCTTGGGATTCCCATTAGGAAGTTCAAACCAGAATCTATACTCGGCCATTTTGGATTCCTAGAGAAGTATCCTAATCACCATGGAGGATCTGGAGGCCCCTATCCTCATAGGGGAATCACAGATGAAGAAGTAGTTCCACTCGAGCTTCCTCCTCCTCTAGATGTCGAGCTAAAAGTTGGTTGTTCGTTGTGAGGGAGCTACACACATGTCAAGGGTGTTCCGATGCATACACTAGCTACTGGTTTGGATTAATTTGGGTCTTTAAAAATTTCATTCCATGTATCTTCTTTTATTTTATATTTGAATGATTGATTTGATGCATATGAGTGTTATGCTCTTAATTTCTAACCGATCGATGTGAGGTTTTGAGTGTGTTACTTGTGTTGTTATGATTGGACAACACATGAATAATTTTCTTCCCCACATTATTGAGATTTCAATATTCTTTGGAAGATCTTATTCCATGCATAAGTTCTAGACCTTGTCAATACGAATGTTATGTCAAGGTTTGGTTCTTCAAGCATTGAAATATGAGCTTAGGAATTAATCGTGATTCCAATTAATTCCAACCAAAGAATTACTCTAAACCTAAAATAAATATCTATAGACAATGAACTTGATATGTGTGTAGTAAAATCACATAATCTCATTTATCTAATATTTTTCAAAATCTACTTGGTTTTTCATCTTTTAAACTATTTGTATTAAGTTACTTTCTTTAAGTGGTTTTCAAAAACACCCCCTTTTTTAGTAGACTTAATTAAAAATACACACTCTAAACCTATAAATGCTCCACGAGAGACAACCTAAGGTCTTCCCTAGACTAAAAATCAACCTGAAAAGCAAATTCAATTTGACATGTCATGATAACGCGGTCAAATTTAGGCGCTGTTTCCAGAGAGCGCTTTGGTTTTTTGGGCGTGTTTTTGATAATTTTTTTTCAATTTTTGTGAATATTTGTTTGTTTTTTCTTCTACCACTGCATTTATTTTTGTGTTCTAATTTATTTGTTGTGTAGGTTTTGTGTTTGACGTTTCCAACTCTAGGAGACCTAAAAACCTTTGAACCTGAACCGGAGAGGATCCTACATCAACGAAACCGAGACACACAAGACAACACTTTGAAGGGGGAGACATCACATCTTAAAATTCTTCTTGATCCTTCTTCTTATTCTGAAACCAAAGTTAAAACTGAACATAACATGTATAACATGGATGAAAATAATAGAACACTAAAATAACTATCCTCGACTGATGTTTATATCCAACCCACTTATATTCAATTACAAGGCGAGGCACCCAATTTTGAACTGAAATCTGGTTTAATTCATTTGTTACCAAGATTTCATGGACTGCCTGGAGAAGATCCACATAAGAATTTAAAAGAATTTCATATTGTGTGTTCAACATTAAAACCCACTAATGTGGATGAAGAACAAGTAAAACATAGGGAATTTCCATTTTCATTAGAAGACATGGAAAAAGATTGGATGTATTATGTTAATTCACCTATTAGAGGTTGGGCGTACATGAAATGACTTTTTCTTGAAAAATACTTCCTAGCCTCTCGAACTGCAACAATAAGGAAAGAAATATGCGGGATAAGACAATATCAAGGAGAAACCCTTCAGGAATATTGGGAACACTTTAAATGATTATGTTCAGGTATTCCACACCACTGAATAAGTGATTAACTTTTAATACAATATTTTTAAAAAGGTATAATTACAATAGATCGTAACATGATTGATGCTGCCGCAAGTGGTGCAATAGTGGATAAAACCCCAATCTCTAAAAGGACTCTAATTGAGACCACAACATAGAACACTCAACAATTCAGTTCAAGGTCAAGTGTACCCATTCGAGGTGTCCATGAGGTGAAAAGTACTGAATTCAAGAAGAAGGTGGACACAGAGTTTGAAGAGGTAAGTACCCTTCTACGAAAACTTGCTCTTTCCCAAGGGAAATTCCAATATCGTCTTCCAATACATTATGTTATATGCTATTCTGATACCCACTATTCTGACCAATTCCCCCAATTGAGAGAAATTTCTGAGAGTTGTGAGTAAATATTCTCAGGATGCCCCTATAACCAACCCATTAGGCAAGAACCTTACTATCCATCCAACCCTGGGTGGAAAGACAACCAAGCCTATAGGCAAGTGGGGTATTCAAACCGGCCTCATCAACCATGGAACCAATCAGGGAAAAGTAGTCATCAACCACCACCCCACAGAAATTTTCAACCACCCCAAAGGCCTTTCCAACACCCCCTCCAAAACCCGAGCCTAGCATAGAAGATATGATGAAACAAATGGCTGCCAACAATCTCCAGTTCCAACAAACCTCCCAAGCAGCCATACGAGGCCTCAAAACCCAATTAGGTCAACTAGGTAACTCAATGGGTGAAATCCAATGCCATGGGTCTAGTAAACTACCATATCAACCACTTGTCAACCCTAGGGATAAGGGAAATGTTAGTGACATCATCTTTAGTAGTGGAAGTCAACTTAAAAGCCAAATGAACCCCCCATTAGAGTCATCCTCTCCTAAGGAAACCACCATCCCAACCACTGAAAAAGGATCAAATGTGGTGGAACCTTGTCTTGAGAGAAGTTCTACCAATGGAAAGAGTGTTCCAATTGATGAGATACCAATCCCAAGCATTCCCCTTCGATTTCCCAAAATAGCCACCCAACCAGGGAAACAAATGGAAACTGATATTGATAAAGAAATATTGGAGACTTTCAAAAACCCACCGGTTAACATTCCATTGATTGATGTCGTGATGAAAATTCCACGTTATGCTACGTTTTTAAAAGGAGTTGCGTACAAATTGAAGGAGACTTCGTGGTAATGAGATGGTATGTTTGGGGAGGAATGTTTGGGGAGGAATCTCTCAGCATTAATACAACCATCGCTTCCCACCAAGTGCAATGATCCTGGAACATTCTCAATTCCATTTACCATAGGGGAGTATTCTTTTTTTAATGATATTATTGATTTGCGTGCCTCTATTAATGTGATTCCTTACTCTATTTACTCTTCATTGCAGGTCGGTGAACTAAAGCCAATAGGAATAGTTGTTCAGCTAGCAAATCGGAGTACGGCACACCCTTCTGGTGTGTTAGAGGATGTTCTAGTGAGGGTTCAAAATTTAATATTTCCAGCTGATTTTTATGTTCTAAAAATGGAAGATGATAGGATGAATGCACATGCCCCAATTATATTGGGGTGACCTTTCATGAAAACCGCCAAAGCGATAATTAGTTTCCATAATGATACATTATCTATGGAATTTGGTGGTGATATAGTCCATTTCAACATCCTTGATGCCATGAAGAACCCCTTAGAAGAACATTCCTCTATCTTAGTAAATTCAATTGATGTACTCCCTTCCCCTAAAATCACTTCATTTGTTTCCCCTGATCCCCTTTCTTAATTTTCCTCTTTGATTGAAATTCTTGGTAATGAATCATGTGTCGATTATTTCAGTGGTCTATAAATGTGTCATGCGTGTTTATTAATTGATAATTTCTTGAACACGGAGGATCACATGACCATCGATGATACTGCTACACTTGTAAAAGCTAATTGCTCATCTGAGGATGATACCATTGAGCAGTTAGATGAGATTAGTGACCTCTCACTTTCACACACACTCCCATAAATCCAAAATCCACCTAAACTAGAACTAAAGCAGCTGCCTCAAGATTTAAAATATTCATATCTAGAGAGTGGAAACAAGTTTCCCAACATCATTTCTCGTTCACTCCCTCCCGAGCATGAATTGGGACTGATTGAACTTTTAAGGGAGTATAAAAAAGCCTTGGGATGGACACTTGTGGACATTCCTAGTGTTAGCACATAAATTTGTACACATCATATTTTATTAACTAATAAGGATAAACCAGTGAGGTAGGCACAACATCGACTTAACCCAAACCTCATAGAAGTAGTCAAAAATGAATTAACAAAACTATTGCCTACTGGAATCATTTACCCCATCGCGGAGAGACAATGGGTTAGTCCTGTTCAAGTAGTTCCTAAAAAAACTGGCCTAACGGTAATTAAAAATGAAAACAATGAGTTGGTTTCAACTCGTGTGCAGAATAGTTGGCGTGTCTGTATAGATTATCGCCGGCTAAACCGACACAATAAGAAGTACCATTTTCCATTCCCTTTCATTGACGAAATTCTAGAGGGCCTAGAGGGGAAGTCCCATTACTGTTTTCTTGATGGGTATTCTAGATACTTTAAGATCCATATTTCCCCCGAGGATCAAGAAAAGACATCCTTCACTTGCCCCTTTTTCACATTTGCCTATAGAAGGATGCCATTTGGCATGTGCAATGCTCCGGGTACATTCCAGTGATGTATGGTTAGTATTTTTTTCGGATTACCTAGAGAATTGCATGGATGTTTTCATGGATTATTTTACTGTTTATGGATCCTCTTTTGATGAATGTTTAAGTAGTCTAGGTTCCGTCCTATGTCACTGTATTGAAAAGAATCTTGTATTAAATTATGAAAAATTCAATTTCATGGTGAGACAAGGTATAGTTTTGGGACATTTCATTTCTAGGGATGGTATCCAAGTAGATAAATCGAATGTGGATTTCATTTCTTCCCTACCATTCCCTAAAAATGTACATGATGTGCGGTATTTCCTAGGTCATGCTGGATTTTACCGTCGTTTCATTTGGGATTTCAGTAATATTTCATTTCCCCTCTCCCGCTTACTCCAAAAAGAAAAGGAATTTGTTTTTAACAATGAATGTGAAGAAGCTTTTAATATGTTAAAATGGAGTCTCACATCACCCTCGGTAATCCAACCACCTCAGTGGGATTTACCATTTGAGCTCATGTGTGATGACTCTAGCTATGCATTTGGGGCCGTCTTATCAAACAGGGTTGATCGAGTTCCACATGTAATTGCATGTGCCTCACATACTTTGGACCCTGCCCAAGAAAACTACACCACTACTGAAAAATAATTTCTTTTCTTTGTGTTTGCCTTGGATAAATTCAGGTCGTATCTTCTAGGGTCCAAAGTCATCGTGTTTTCAGACCATGCATCCCTACTGTATCTCCTAAAGAAACAGGAATCCAAACCACATCTCATTCGTTGGATGCTCCTCATTCAGGAATTCAATCAAGAAATTAGAGATAAAAATGGAGCAGTGAATGTGGTGGCGTACCATATCAGTAGGATCCCTCCATCCTCGGACATTTTCTCAACCCCCTTTATTCCCATTAATGACATTTTTCCTAATGAGCAATTGTACAATGTCCAAGATTCTATTCCTTGGTGTGCTGAAATTGTAAATTATTTGGTAGAATCATGCATTCCTTCTGATTTCAACAAAATCCAAGCTAGTCCTATAAAAAATGAGTCTCATTAGTACATTTGGGATGACCCCTACCTTTGGAGAACATGTAGCAATCAGATCCTTAGGCGTTGTGTTCCCGATAGCGAGTTTCAGTCTGTCATTAGATTCTGCCACACTCTTGCATGTGGGGGCCACTTTGGCCTCCAACTGACTTCTTGTAATGTTCTTGATTCTGGTCTATTTTGGACAAAACTTTTTCGGGATGCCCATGAATTTTGTAAATCCAGTCCTCATTTTCATAGAATGGGGAATGTCTGTAAAAGGAATTAAATTCCACAACAACCATTTATCTTTCATGACATCTTTGATGTTTGGGGTATTGACCATATGGGGCCATTTCCCAATTATTTTGGAAACTTGTACATTATTTTGGCCGTTGATTACATATCAAAATTGGTAGAGGCACGGGACACAAGGACAGATGATTCCAAAAAAATTGTGGAATTTTTGAGAACTCAGATATTTTTTACGTTTGGATTACCTAGGTTCTTCATCAGTGACCAGGTTTTTCATTTCTGCAACCGAACAATCCAATCAATTTTGTGTCAGTATGGGGATGGTCATCGTGTATCTACATCGTCTCACCCATAGACTAATGGTCAAGCTGAGGTGTCAAATAGAGAAGGTGAAACAAATTTTTGAAAAAACGGTCCAACCCAACATGAAATATTAGAGTCTTAGACTCGATGATTCATTATGGGATTACCGTACTGCTATTAAAACTCCCAATGGAATGTCACCTTATAGGCTTGTTTTTGGAAAGAGTTGTCACCTCCCTATTGAGATTGAGCACCAGGCCTACTGGGCCATTTAAAAATGAAAATATAACCTTTCTAGTACAGGTTCTCAAAGGAAGTTACAGATACATGAGTTGGAAGAAATGTGTAAAGATTATTATGAGATCTCCAGGATTTATAAGGAGCGGACCAAGGCTTCCCATGACTATCTTATCCTTCATCGAGAGTTCCAAATTGGGGAAAAGGTCCTCCTCTACAATGAAAGGTTGAAATTGCATCCTAGTAAGCATCGTTCCCACTAGTTTGTCCCATATATTGTTACTAATGTCTCTCCATTTGGTGTTGTTCAAGTTCAAAATGAAGAAACCAAGAAAACCTTCACTATCGATGGGCAGCTGTTGAACCACTTTCAGGAAGCCGTTCTAGGGTCTCCAATGGAGGAACTCCAAGTTCAAGATGAAAACTATGAATGACATCCACCATGTTTTATCCTTCCTTCCCATGTTCTCTTTTTCTACATTTAGGACACTGTATACTCTAGGTGTGGGGGGTGGATACATTCCTGGGATAGTAACGAATTTTTATCATTTTCTCCCTTTGTTTTCCGTTTTTGGCCTTCTTTATGGTATTTTCATTTTTCACCATCAAAAATTTTGAAGTTCCATTATTTGGAGAGCATAAAGGGTGGAATGTAAAAATACCATAACGAAGAATAAAAATAATATGTGTATGAATTTACCATCAAGGAGTGATTTTTTTAGTGAATTGGTTTAATGTCAATGATATAAATTGTTGTATCCATGTGAATCCTTTGAGATGATTGATGATCCTTGTGTGGGTAGTTTTTGGGAAAACTGTGTCACTAATATCTCCACACAGTTTTGCACCAAACCACAATGTGTGAATATTTCTTACTTAATATAAGGTAAATATATGTTGGGTTAATATTTTTCATCTTTAAATGATATTTCCATACATTTGTTCCTTATCCGATATGTTTCATTACTATACCAGATTGACCTATGTGTGTGTACCTAATGTGTGACTATTGAACACCCTAAGAAAAAAAATGGTTCTGTCTTGGGCATGTCAAAAACCACTCCTCCTCATCCTTTGATCTTGTTATAATTATTGAAATTTGTGTCGTGAGGAGATCAAACAAGGGTTGAGATATGAGTGTGAGATTTTTTCCAAATAAAAAAATATAATAAATGAGGGGAGTGATGAAATGTGCAACATATTGTGATATCTAGGTCGGGAGCTTATGGTTTGACTTCTGGTAATGCTTAAATGAGTGGGTCTTGAAATATGATTGGAAAAGATGTAGGACAGGTTTGGTGAAAAATCATTTAAAGCTGAATAATGTTAAAATAACCTATATTTATTTGATAGAATGTGGAAATAATACCATGGAATGGGTTTTAAAAAAACACATGGAGAGTTAGTGTAATGGTTGACTTTTGACATCCTTTCTCAAGTTGGTGTCCTAAATCCGTTTTAATTTTTTGGTGATATGATTTATGAGACATCTTTTTCCATTTTCACTGGGAGGAACTCCTCGGTGCGGTTCGTGCATTGATCTAATTACTTTAGTGAATTAAAATTTCCTCAAATTAAAAATCTTCATGATGTTTGAAATATTTATATATGCAATATTTTATTGGGATATGTGACTTTTCCCAGGAGTGCAAATGTTTAGGTGTGGGGGTGTGATCGTACCACGATTCACAATTTTATTCCACCCTTACACCACTGTTTTAAACTAGTTTTGTAATGAATAATCCAAATATAATAATTAATTTCACTTTATTTTTTAATAAATTAATTAATTTTAATCAATATTATAATCGTCAATGTTACTTGTTTTTATTATTTCAATGTAGGTGGAGGTGATTTGGAGGGCCCTTGATGAAGTGGAAGAAAAATGGGCCAAAATTGCATGGATCCATGGACATCTGTCCACTCTTTTTCATAGTACATGAAATCTGTGAATCCAAATGGGCTGAATTTTATGGGACTGTCCAAAATTTAATATTCTAAATTTCATATTAAGGAACCCAATCCCGATTCAGCTTCTATGGGGCCCATCCGAACTGATCTATCCAAGCCACTGAATATGGACTGAGTCAAATGCGGTGTTCTGTATTTTATCAATATCCCGAGCTGTAGCTGTCCAAATGTTTTCAAACATTCATTAGAGTCAGTCAAGAGGTGGGGATACAACTTTTCTATTTTCTCCAAAGTGAGATAAGGCTGTCAGAAGTCCGAAGCGTGTGGTACAACTGGATTTAAGAAATATGTGTGCCTAAAACCACCATCCAATTTTCCTATAAAATGGAACCTTGGGCTCCACATTTGGATGATCGAACAAGAAGCTATAATCTACCATTTTGGAGTCCTATAGGAGTCTCCTAATCACCTAGGAAGTTCTGGAGGCCCCTATCCTCATAGGGGAATCAAGGATGAAGAAGGATTTCCACCCGAGCTTCTTCTCCTTCAGATGTCGAGCTAAAAGATGGGTGTTCGTTGTGAGGGAGATACACACATGTAAAGGGAGTTTAAATGATTACACTAGCTATTGGTTTGGAGTAATTTGAGTCTTTAATCATTTAATTCCATCTATCTTAATTTATTTGATATTTTACTGCTTTATTTGATGTATGTGAATGTTATGCTCTTAATTTGTAACCGATCGGTGTGAGGTTTTGAGTGTGTGACTTGTGTTGTTCTGATTGGACAAAAAACGGTTCATTTTCTTCCCCACATTATTCAGATTTCGATATGCATTGGAAGCTCTTATTCCATGCATAAGTTCTGGACCATGGCAATATGACTGTTATGTCAAGATTTGGTTCTTCAGGCATTGAAATATGATCTTAATAATTAATCGGGATTCCAATTAATTCCAACCAAAGAATTACTCTAAACCTAAAATAAATCTCTATGAACAATGAACTTGATATGTGTATAGTGAAATCACATCGACCCTTTTATCTCATATATTTCAAAATCCACTTGGTCTTTCATCTTTTAAACTATTTTGATTATGTTACTTTCATTAAGAGGGTTTCAAAATTACCCCCTTTTTAGTAGACTTAATTAAAAATAGACACTCTAAACCTATAAACACTCCTCGAGAGACGACCTATGGTATTGCCTAGACTACAAATCAAACTTAAAAGCATAATCAATTTGATGTGTCATGACAACACGGTAAACAACCCTACCAGGTGTTCTTTCATAACACGACCTCCTTGCTCACAATGTGAATTCCCTCTATGACCATTTTTTCAATAATGTGTAAAACATTATGTATCAACATTATGTGACCCCCAAAAAAATCATAACTTCCATAAATCCAATAATAAATTATAAAAACCTACCACTAATCATGGTGTGTTCTTCAATCCCACATTATGATTTTCCACTTTAATTTTTCATATTTACAAAAAACCATATGTACCATAATTAAACCTAAATTGATATGTACATAGCCATTTTTAGTCTTATGGAGTTACCCATCATGGCATGTACCTCTTTTCCATAAAATTATCCGCGATTAGCCTCATAAACAATAATTATGCTTTATCACTCAACATCCTAGAACCACCTTGGCCTTAACATGGACATTATGACAACCTCCATCACCACACCATTATCCATTATGATATAAAATAGTATTTTATATGACATAAAATTGAATCCTTCAGTTCAAAGCGTTAGGAGGCCCTAAATTGCCAACCACTTTTGACATCTAAACACTACAATTTGTTCTAATGAAACTTGTTCAAATAAATATTTTACCTAATTAAAACCCTTGAAAACCCAGACCATTACAACCTAACCACTATATAATATCTCAACCATAAAAAAAACTGAGAATGACATTGACCGACCTATAAAAAACCTGAGAGTACCTCTCTCTATATTTTAAAAAATAAATGATTTTAAGAACATATATATAATCAAAAATATCCCAAAAAACAACTCAATAGATTAATACAATCAATTTGATCTATACACCATAAACATTTTGTATCTATAAATATGAGAATGAAATTAACTTATATGATAAGTACATCAAAACTACCCATCATCCTAAAACAGAAATGTTCCACTCATTATGTACCATGAGACCACAACATAAAAATTATAATTATAAACCTCAAATAATCAAATCTAATATTTTTTTCCAATTCTAAATCATCCCAAACTTATCATAAAACAAATCTAAGCTCTATCCCTTAACCAATATTCAATTTATTAATTTATCATCTACAAACATGTTCACCATTAGTCATCATAAAAACCCATAATCAATTTTTAGGAAAATAATTTTTCTATCAATGTTTCACCAATCTACTGTGAGTATATTAGATCGATCATATGATACTGACCTGAAACACGACTACCCAATACATGTTCGTTATAAGGATTCTAACTCACTATTATCCACTCTTAAAACTACGAGCTATCCCATCTACAAACTTATCTCTTATGCATAGATTAATATCAACTACAAAATTTCAATAATGACACTAGTACAATATCATATTTTGTAGCCTTATTGTTTTGGAAACCACATTCAAAATATAACCCTCCTAAACTTATAATAATGAATGTGTGATAATGATATCCCCGGAATCACACCTCTAGTAGTCCACATGTTGTCAACCAACACCGAGGGTTTAATAAATACACAAAAGGGAGTAATTAACCTCTAAGAGAACATTCTAAAGAGGGAGATAAGATAGATACACCAATTAATTCCACCATTGATAAATAATTGAACTACCGTGTATATATATATATAAATCCGTAAATGAATAAAAAAATCCATCAAAACATTATGTACAAAATCATAAACACACCACTGACCATTTAGACCAAATTGATCCTTAAAAAAATAGGAAAATAATTACTAGTAGATTATTTATACTGCTATTTGTAACCCAAAAATTAATTTACATATATTTATGGTAGGATTAATAGTACACTAAGTATCATTCTTCCTAAATCCCCCAATAAATATAATTAAATCATACTAAAAATGAGTGTAACAAAATTGACACTAAATCATCACAAAAATAGGTATACAATGTTTGAAACCACACTATTGATATATATCAACTTGTATATCATATAATAGATCCTATATTGTAATAATAACATAAAAATGGCATTGTGCTATTTCTTTCCCACTGGATTTCTATGCTATCCCAACATCATTTTTCCTAATCCATCTCTCCTAGAAATAGGACAACCTGAGGATACCTATGAAGGTATCACAAAATGATTCTCATGCATCACATAATCAAATAATTCCATTCCAAATCTCCATTTAGTATAAATTTATTTTATTAAAGCCACTATAGCATGTATTTCTTATAATATTAATATGGTATTTGTACCACAAACCATTATAACTGATACACCATGTAATGTACCTTATGAAATCATAGCCAATACCTGTCATATAGACAATAATACACTAGATACAACAAATTGATATACATGTTTGTATAATATCCATAAGAAATTACTAATCTCTACACACAATTATGAGGAATTAAATAACTATAAAAAATAATACATTATAATATCACGCGATATAGAAGATCCAGAGGGTTTAGTTTGAAATCCTTCCCACACTAACAAATATGTTTGGGAAAAAACCCTCCTAGAGTCCATTGGGAGTCAATATCCTTAACTGAAATGGGTGGGGTAGCATATAAAATCACAAACTATGTAGTTTATAATATAGATAACTGCGACACAATGTGAATTAACCATGGCCTAGTGTCAACTGATTCTACCCTCATATCGAGACCTAATATCTTGTGTTGGGAACAAATATCCTATAAACACAGAAGAAATTAAGGAAATTAAATTTATCTATTTTGATGTTTTATAGATAAATTAATGTTAATTAAATCATTTCCAATTGATTAAAATCATCCAAACTACACATTATTAACAATCATTTATCATTTATTAAAATGTAACTTCATTATCCTTATGTGATTCACATTCCCTCTAGGTATAATCCTACCTAGACCAATGTACTTCTAGAGTAACATTTAACGATTCATTTAAATAATAAATACCCCCTTGGTTAACCATTTTATTAATCATAATTAAAATTCTGTAATTCATTGAACCCTATAAAAACATCGTATAAAAATACAAAATGGGTGAGGAAACCAATCACATCCAGCTTCCTCAGCCTGTTCTTAAATGAATTTAAATAAACAAAAAAATAATCCATCCAAAACATTCAATAGATTCAATGAAAAAAATCACATCTTTTATCAACACAATTGTTAATCCTATCTTAAAAAAATTCCATCATCCTAGATCTGTCCCCAACAACATCATATATATGACCATTCTTCTCACCAATAGATGCATAAATTAATGAAATAACATAATTTTTTCCAACCCATATCTCATGCACCCTCCTAGGATCACATCACATATAAAAATAAATCCTCATATATAGATCACACAAAAGGAATAATAACACCCAGTTTGGAAAATACATATACTCGGCCTTAAAATAAGTTATTTGGACTTTACATGCAATTGGGAACTCTTAACCCCAAATAGAAGGCACATTAACATCAAAAGAAAAAAATTGATGTTATACCCAAATAATTATCATTATCAAACAAATAGATATTATACCATAATTAATTTACTAATTCATATATGAAATGTTCAAAATATTGGAATATTAAGGTAACTTATATAATAATATATAAAAATAAAAAAATATGGTTCTAAAAAATGACATGATTTAACAACATTTAATGAAAAAAATCTCATTCTCATGCATCCAATCATTAATATATTCAATAACAGTTTTAGTTTAATGTTAACAATTCCATTGCATTAACTCATTGAAACACATATCTAGTTAATCATGCATTTGAAATAAATTTTATTAAAGTTAAATTTCCTGAAATCCCAAATTTATTCAGTATGCCTCCGGTAATTGTTTAGTGAACAAAAATTTTATTACCAAATTTAAATTTGGGAAAAAAAATTTGGATATAAATTTATTATACATGGTTAATAACATGATTAAAAAAAAGAAATAGATAGGACACAATTTTTTAAACCAATATTCAAAATATTTTCATTGTAAAAAGAAACAACATGAGATCACTAAAAATAAAAAATTTCATTAATAATGTTTGAATATATAATCAGTAAGTACCACTACCATAAAATGTCATTAACCATAGAAAATTTAATATTTCCCAAAAATATGTGGTATTAAAAATTATTACTCTATGTTAATCATATGAAGTCCTTCGTGAAAAAATACATTTCCAAGATAGATCTCTAAGAACATCTATTAATATAAAACTACATGTTGAGATTATAAGGGTTCCTTATTAATTTACCATTAATCTATGTTTTGAAAATCACAAACACTCTATCTTAATGAAAAATATATTTTCCTTAAGAATTATCTTAATAAGAAAAATTTTTATTCACTCAGAATAGTTTATTCTTAACTATGATTTCCTTGTTCATTTAATTGTCTCAGTAAATCTATCTCATTTTATTCCTATGTATAAAATTACATTTCACATATAAAACGTTGGAATCCATTAAATAAATTTTTATAGAGTATTCTAGTTTTGGGATCCAAATTCTCTGAAATCTAGAGTCTGATTTTTTAAAAATTCAAACTCAAAATTTCTTGAAATTCAGACTCCGGATTATTTGAAATTTAGGCTTCGAATTCTTGATAATTCAGGCTTCAAATTCATAATAATTTGGACTCCGAATTCCTCAGAATATTGATTCCTAATTCCAAATATTTCAGACTTTGAATTCCTTAGTATTCTTACTCCTAATTAGATAAATTTCAGACACATAATTCTACAATACTCAGATTCGGAATTCATTGTTTCTTAGACTCTGAAATATATAAAATTGGGATTTTTAATTCCATGACAAACAGAATCTAAATATCCATTAGTTATATTATATAAATGTTTATTTGGTTATAATTTGAATATTATTTTTCATCAAACACCTAAAACTATATTTCATTAAGAAACATTATTGTTCTTACAATTTTTATAGATATGAAAAAATTTCATGAAATCCGTTTCTAAATATCCATTGTGTGATTGACACAAGCACAAGTCCCTTTGAGGATGCCAGGAAAATTATGACCGTTAGGGGAGGGAGCAGACTGTTGGAGACTGCCTATGAATAAATGCTCATATGCCAGATATTAACAAAGGGAATCATCTGTTGATAACTTTAGAGTTTACATGATGCAGATTTGATTTTTTGAGAGAGAGACTCTCATGCCTTGTGCGTACTCAATATCGTTTTTAGATTTCTTCATGTGACTCTGATTGTTGTTGTGATTAATCGAGGACTTTTGGGGATAGGAAGACAGACGTACCTGCAACATTAAATATTGAGGGCTTGCAGGGATAGCAAGGAAGATTATAATATTCCAATCAAGGCCTTACCCTATTGTGGGTAAGAAATACTATCTTGAAAGTATAAATAAAGGGACCTTTTTCCATTGATATTGGATACCCTAAACATTAGGATAAAAAATTTTGAACTTTTTACATGATTTGTTTCATGTTTATTTCCAGTTTATTTTTATAAAGGAAGAATGTCTAATTTTATTATACATTATTGTACTTTTTTATACTCTCATTAGTATGATTCTATACTATTTAAGGAAGTATAGTTTCCTTGTAATCTTTCTTTATGTATCATTTCTGGAACAATATTTCAAGAACCTAGCAAGTTTGTTTTCTAGAACCATATTTCCAAAAACTAGAAAGATTGTTTAGTAGAACTAAAACATGTCTTGTGAATTTACCTTGTTTAACATTGTTAGACATAGTTTTCCTTAAGGGTAAATGAATTTTTTTTAATCTTACAGTTCACCCCTATTATAAATTGAGTATCTACATCATTATTTCAACCTAATAATTGTTATAATAAGAGGTTTTCAGAAATACTTATATTTACATATATGTTATCTTTCCCAATTTTTCATTGTTAGAAATGTTTCCTTGATTAGGTATTTTTAATCATTTTTACAAACTTTTACTATTAACATGATTCTATGGAATGATATTTTCTTCTAGAGAGGTTGGAATAAATGATGGTTAGATTGAAAATATAAATCCAACTATAAAATCTATTTTTGATGGGAATGATTACGAATATTAGTGAGATCATATAAATACATTATTATTTATACTAGAGTGGAAAAAAATTTCTTTTTTACTAGAGACTACAAGATTCTTGAAAAGGAAGTTAGAAACATCACCAATCAAGAAAAGTCAGAATATCAACTAAAATACAAGGTACAAAATATATAGTTGTTTTCCGAGACCAAGAATATATATAGTCAGATTCCTTATTGTGAATATACTAACTGTATCAAGAAGAAATTGGAGGTAACTCATATTTTTACATCCAATGTTATAGAAACTAGAAGATCTATACTTATAGCATAATATCATGGATTTTAATTTCCTTATAGAGAAACATTTATCAAAGTGAAATAAAGGTTTATGAGAATTGGTTACAATTTACAATATATTGGTGAGAATGGTCTAGATGATGATGCTCTTGTGGAAATGATTATAGATATAATGCCTAATGAAAGGGAATCTAAAAGAATAATTATTAATGAGAAAAGTAAAGTATCTCAAATTACTCTTGATGATCCTTTTGGAACTCTTATTCAACATGAGATAATATTGAAAAGATATTCTGATATGAATAATAAGAAAAATGTAAATGGAATTTTAGCTTTTAATACTACTAAATAAATAAATCTTGAAAGGGTAACATGATCCAAGTACAAGAAAGTAATTTTTTTATCTGAATCTTGTGAAAGTGAACATTCTATGTATAAAATATCTAATCATGATCGAAGGATGAAAAAGAAAGTATAAAATAATTTCTTTGATTATAGATATAGGAAGAAATAAAGAGAAGACAAGAAAGATTCCTTAAGATAATTACTATGAATGCAAATAAGCAGGGTATATCAGGCCGAATTGTTCTATGATTAAGAAAAAATGATAGAATTGAAAAGAATTATGAGTGGAATAGAAAGAAACACTAAAAGGCTATATCTACGAACATTTTGAAAGATAATAACACCTAGAGTTCCAGTGGCGGAGATTCTTCAGATGATTCCTTATAGAATGCATCTTCTTTTCATAAATGTTTTGAAATACTGACCAAATTACCCATTTAAAAACATTTTGAAATGGCCATGGTACGCAATTTTTAATATATCAATAATCTATCATTAAATGAAAACAGTACTGATAATAAATATTATATGTCTGTACATGAGGAATCTTTTTTGTTTAAGAAAATACCTTACATTCTTATGAAGTAGTGTCTAGGTTTCCTAAAATTCTTGAGAAAAATAATTCAAATATCAAGTGAAAGATTGATAAGGAAAATTCAATAATTTCTACTCATATTAAAGATGAATGAGATATATCTAATGACCTTGATAAAAATACTTTTTCACATTGAATGTGTTTCCAAAAATCTTGAGGAAGTTAATTCTAATAAGTATAAACATTCTAAGGATCTTGAAAATGTTATTTTGAAGAAAAATATTTTTCTAGACTAACTATTGTACTAAAAATAATTTTCTTGAGGATAAAAAATTGGTTATAAAACTAATGTTAGAAATATTTTCCTTCAGGAAGTGTTTTCCAAACATTACCTTGGATAATGAATATTTTTACAAGATATATTCCAAAATTTGACCTCAAGGGAATATTTCTACATTTTGTTATACTCATTCTTAACCAATTTTTAGTATCAACTATTTTGTTTCTCAATGTGATACTTTTTTCACTAAATGTATGTTTGGTAGAAATTGGTTAAAAAATTGTTCTTTAAAAGAAACCCAATCTTTTGGTTTTCATAAATCTTATTTTTCTAAGAAAATGTGGATTCGTAAAATCATGCTTTCTAAAATTTATGTATCCAAGATGGTTTGGGTTCCGAAAGACTACCACTCTTATTTTTATGAAAATAAAGATAGTACCAACAAAAATACATGGTACATAGATAGCAGATGCTACCATCATATGACTGGAAACGATTTTTTTTGAAAATATTAACAAGACGAATGGATGAAAAGTAACATTCGGAAATAACACATAGGGAGAGATTATTAGTATAGGTAACATTGTTTTTTGTGGAAAAACATTGGTTACAACTGTCTTATTTGTTAATGGAATTAAAAAAAAACCTCATTAGAATAATCCAATTATGTGAGGAAGGTTGCCTTATCAATTTTAGGAATGATATGTTCTTAGTATATAATTCCAAGAATGATTTTCTTCTTTCTTCTCATATGAAATAAAATATATACACACTAAACATAGAAGACCATAGGATCCAAAATCAACCTTTACATAGTGCAATGGAAGATCAATCATGGTTATTTCATAGTATATCATGACACTGAAACCATATGATCTGATGAAAACACTCAAAGAAAATACATGTGAAGGATCTACCAGAACATAGATTTGATTATTAAAACGTTTAGGATCCATGCCAATATGTCATCAAACATAAATGAATTTTAAAAAATAATTGAAGACTAAAGAACTGATAAATTATGATTAGTTCATATGGACCTTTCTTTACCAAAACAAGTTATAATCACTAGAGGAAAATATTATTTATTTGTCTTAGTTGACGATTACACAAGATTCACAAGGGACTAATTTCTAAAAAAATAAATATGAAGCTTTTTATTATTTTAAAATTTTAAGAGGCAAATTTAAAAATGAGAAAACCCTTCTATTGATTACTAGTCAAGGTGATCAAGGGGATGAATTTCAAAGATTCATATTTTGAATCTTTTAGTAGTAAAAAAGGAATTAAACATAACATATTAGCAACAAGACCTCCTCAACAAAATGGTGTTATTGGAAGTAGAAAATTAATTATTCAAGAGAAAACTAGAATCGTGGTGGACATTTGATATCTAAAAACATTTGGGATGAAGCTATATGTATTTATTGTTATAATATAAATTGGGTTTTTATTAGACCTTTTCGTAATAAAACCCCATATGATATATGGAATGGTAGAAAATCACGACTTTCGTACTTCAGGGTATTTGGTTGTAAAGAATTAATTATGAATACTTAATATAATTTACATAAATTCTCACCCAAATATGATGAATGAATTTTCATAGGATACTCCACAACATCAATGGCATATAGAGCTTTCAATAAAAACACTTGTACTATTTATGAAATATTGCATGTTAAATTCGTTGAAAATGAACAATTTAATTTTAAACAACCTAAATCTACATATTCAAGTGTTTTTTCAAAAAATTATTATCATACCTTAATATAAGATACTTCAAACAAGGAAAATGTTTAAGGAAATGTTTCTGAATAAATTACCTAGTATATTTTCTAAGATATGTTCATGAATAAGCTATACAAAACCCAAATAAGTTATTTCTTATGAATCATCCTAGTGATAGTACCATTGGTGATGTAAATCAACCACTAAAGACTAAAAGCTACATAGGAAATAAAGTAGAATATCTTGCATTCCATTCCCATTTAGAAAAAAGCACTGATGAAGCTTTAGGTGATAATGATTGGATTAAATCCATTCAAGATGATCTAAATGAATTAAAAAGGAAAAATTCATGAACATGGTTGAAAGACATAGGAAACTTTTGGTATTGGAGTAAAATTTGTTTTCAGGAATAAGTGTGATGAAAATGGAATCATTGTAAGAAAAAAGGATACATTAGTTACTAATGTCTATAATAAACCAGAAGTAATAAACTATGAAGAAACCTTTTATATAGTTGCTAGACTTGAATCTTTTATTATTTTACATTCCATTATATCATTATTAAACTTTAATATTTTTGAAATTTTATTTAAAATGTTATTCCCCTAATGGATATGTTCAAGAGGATGTTATTTTGAACAAATTGTTTGTTTTGAAGACATAAAAAAATCTTGAATATGTTTTCAAACATACCAATGTTTGATATGGACTTATACAAGCTCATTGAGCCTGCTGTGATATAATTACATAATTTTTTTTACAAAAATAATATTATAAGGGAAATGATGATCCAAAACATTTTATAAATAAAGAGAAGAAAAATATTTTTACTGTTCAAATTTATGTTGATGACATTATATTTAGTTTATCTTAGAAATTTTTAACTGATTCCTTTGCAAACCATATGAAATTTGAGATTGAAAGTTGTATGATGGGTGAGTAAACATTTTTCTAGGTTTTCAAATTTCTAAAAACCATAAGGATATTATATATCTCTACATAAATATATTAATGATCTTTATAAAAAGTATGGATTTGACAACACAATGTGTATTTGTACTCTTATTGGTACCTCAAATTCACTTGATCTTGATGAATCCGTGTAACCAGTAGATCAAATATCATTTAGAGGTGTGATATGAAGTAGAATATACTTGACATCTAGCCATTCATACTTACGAATTTTAGTATGATTATATGTAAGATATCAATCCAATCCTATGGAATCTCATTTAAATTAAGTGAAGAGAATTTTTCGCTATTTTAAAGGAACCATAGATTTAGGACTTTTAATAGAACTGGAATTGATTTGGTTTTAAAAAGTTTTTCGGATGCAGACATTGGAGGATGTTGAATGGATAAGAAAAGTACTAATGGAACTTTCCATTTTTTAGGATAGTCATTTGTTTATTTGTCAAGGAAAACACATCACATGGTAGCACTTTCCACTACTGAAGCTCAATATGTAGCAGCTAGATGTTTCTTTACCCAAGTGTTGTGGATTCAACACAAACTCAAAGACTATGGTATGAGTTTTACCAAAACAATAATTTATTTTGATAATACTATTGCTATTTCCCAAAGTAAAATCATTTCACATCACTCTCATGCAAAACAGATAGATAATAGGAATCACTTTCTTAGGGATCACACACAAAAAAATATATATTATTCTTCAAATTATCGAAACATAAGATCAAAAAGGTAATATTTTCACAAAATCATAACCCTGCGATATATTTTTATACATTAAACAAAATTTAGGAGTGATAACTGTATGGTAATCTTCAATATTAACTTCTTGCTGAAATCTATCTTCTTACGGTATGTAAATATTTTTCATAGGGGGGGGGGGTGGGTAAATTTTCTTTACAAGTCAAAATATTCATAGTGAAAATTTTCTTTATCACAATTTTAATAATCAATATTTTTTTATTATATATTTTGGTAATCCAAATTTTCATAATCAATATTGTAGTAATAAAAATTTTCTTAGTCCAATTATTGTAAAACAAATTTTCTTAGTCAAATTTTCAAAGTAAAAATTTTCTTAATCAATATTTTATATGTTGGTATTTTCATCATGTTTAAGATAATTTTTCGGATTCAATTTTTCCTAAATTCAGATTTTTTAAAAAACGTTATATGATCAGAACCTAACAAATTCATTATTCGTATATCATCTCAACCGTCAGATCTGATCAATAGTGTTTATACTGTGGGATTTTTTTGGGAAGATGAACTGTCACCTCAAACACCTATATATAATTGATGCTGGAAAACCATTGGGGGAATTTATGCATTGGAACTTCTGTTGAATCTCAAAAAGATTAATTTGGTAAATTATGTCTTACATAAATTCATGAATATCATGAATGGGAGTCTTAAATTGAAAATAATCATATATGTAGATATTATCTCAAGTATTATAGTAATTTCACTAAAATAATTTAATATACCTCATAGTTCTAAGCCATGGAATTGAAAGGTCAGGTTGCTTAGTGATGAAACCCTCAAAAAGATAAATTTCGGTTTCAATAGAGAATTCAGTGATTTTAATGATTTATCTAAAGCTGAAATGGAAGCCCTATCAAATAATCTGGATGTGGATATGACATCCATGAAGGGTGGTAAGACGAAGAGGTTGAAGGAATCAGAGAATATTGAAAAATCTTATGATGTTAATAAAAATTAATCAGCACCACCTAATCCAAATAATCAAAAGACTTATCTGGAGTGATTTGTTGCCAAGTGGAGACAAGACATAAATAATTTGAATGATGGAGAGCATAGTTTTTTCATGGACTCTACTAAGGAAAATCATTAATGTTGAAGGCTATTAAGGATCTTCAGAATCATGAAAAATTAAATAAGAAAAAAAAATGTTGAAAGCCATGATTGTTTAATCTCTTATCAAGGCTGCTGGAAAGGCTTTTGAATAATTGTAGGTTCCAGAATCATTTTTACCAGAATAACTTCTAGTGAATCGAGGAAAAAAATGATAGTGATTCTAAAACTAGAAGAATAAGAAGAAATATTTTAGGAGGAAGAATTAAAATAATAAGAATAAGAATAATGTGGTGAAACAAATGATATGATAAGTCATGTAGAAGAATTTCATGACAAGGAGAGTCTCTATGAAAATTTTTTATTCTGAACATCTGAATATGAATCTACAAAATTATTTCAAAAGGAAAAGAGGATACATAGAATGAATAAGTGAATAAACTATTTGATGATTAATTAATCAACTGTGACTTCATTCTACAAGAGGATCTAGTGGAAGATGCAGAAAAATAAAAAGATGTGGACGATAAGATAGTTCAACAATCAGATAGTGAACATGAATCCCCAAAAGCAGCAGAGAGAATTCAAAAAGCTAATAAGGGGAAATAGGCGTTGGTTGATACACCTAGAAAATTAGTAGTGTCCATGAAAGATATTGGTAGTTCATCTAAGAGAAAATATGAGTAGATAGAAAATGAATCCTCAGCATCCAAACAATCTAATTCGTAATTGTCTTCTATTGGACATGAAATTTTAGTCCCTTCATTGAGGAAGTTAGTTGATACCATTACCATATATCCTAGTATAGAATAAATGTTCTAGATGCTTCAACAATCATTTAATCGGAAGCCAGATTTAGTTACAAAGCTTATGGATAAGTTTTCCAGGCTTGAGGCAGATTTCAAATCTCTCGTTACTGGTTATTAAGCTCACAAAAGAGCATGGAATGAAATCACAAAGTGGTCATGGAAAACAATCGAATAGATAATGAACCTTCGTGATTTTCAAGAAATCATGAAGGTTGATTTTGACACCGAAGATGGAAATTTAAAAGATATTACTAAAAGTTTTGGAAAAAATCTAATCCTCGAATAGACAACCCAAAAACACGAAGTCAGTGATCTGAATGGGAAGAATAATTTAGTCACATGAATTGTAATTGGTAAATATATATTATCATTGAGTTCAAAGAAAAACTCAATAAGAAAGATGATCTATTGAAAGCTTAGGTAGAAATTATTAAGGCCTAGGAAGAAAAGATCAACGCCTTGGAGAAGAAAAATGAAAATCAGGATCAACTACTCAAGCTTGTTGGGGAGTATCATAAGGAATTTAAGAAGATGAAAACCATAGTGAAGAAGTTAATGTCGAAGGATAATGATAAATAGTATGTATTAATCTGATCATTTGATTAATATTATTTTTTGAACAAATCACTTCAATCGTAATAAAATTTTTGGTTGTTCTTCGTATATTTTGTTGTATATTACTAATATTTTAGGTACCATATTTGTTTCAATTCCATTTAATCCTTTTTGAAAATAAAAAATTGGAAGAAAGGAATGTTAAAAAGATTTCGATGAAAATAAGAGAATTCCCTATGTAAGGGGGAGTCAATCAATTGGGGTGTTTTATCTAAGAAGACTTTCTTATACTAGAAAAGGAGTTTTATCAAAGAATATTTCCTTATACAGGAAAAAATAAAAATCCCTTTAATGAAGTCAAGAATACGATCCTTAGGGATTTCAAATCCTAAGGGGGAGTTAGTCATATTCACCATAATCCATATGTAATGGGATATAAGTTTTTATATTATGTCCATAAAAAAAATCTAAGTCCATAAATTCTTTTTCATAATGTTGTTTGTGCATTCCAAAAAGGGTCAGATTATAGAGTCAATAAGGTATCCTTATGAATTTTACATTCATTTATGATTTGAAAATAAAAAACACTCTATTTTAAGCCAAATTATATTTTCCCTAAGAATTATCTAAATAAGAAAAAATATCATTCTGCAATAAAATTTTATCCTTAACTATATTTTAATTAGTCATTTTAATGTCTCTAAAAATATAACTCATTTTATTCCTATGTATAAAATTATATTTCACATATAAAACCACAGAATCCTATAAATCCTTAGTTATAGTGTACTATCTATTCATGATCTGAATTCTCTAAAATTTATATTCTGAATTTTCTGAAATTCAGACTCTAAATTCCCTAAAAATCAGATTCCAGATTCTCTTAAATTTAGATTCCAAATTCTTTAGAATTCAGACTCTGAATTTCATAGAATTTAGACATAGAATTTCTCAAAATACATATTTCAAATTCCTCAGAATTAAGAAAGAATTTTTTTTCAGAATTCAGAAACTGAATTCTTTAGAATTCAGACTCCAAATTCATCAGAATATAGATTCCGAATTCAGTAGAATTCAGACTCTAAAATCTATAGAATTCAAGTTCCGAATTCCTAGAAAGACAGAATCCAAATATCAATGAGTTATAGTCTCCAAATATTCATTTTGTTAGACTCCTATCATTATTTTTACTTATACACCTAAAATTAGAATGCATTAAAAACCTCATTATTCTTACACTTATTATAGGTATGAAATGATTTCATGCACATTGTTTATATCTTACTGTTGTTTGAGTGACACGTGTACATGTCCCTTCTAGATTCAAGGAAAATATGATTTTTGGAGGAGTAAGCTGACTATTGGCTATGTGCCTATAAATATGAGCTTATTTGAATGATCTCAGCACTGAGAATAATATGTTGATCACTCTAGAGTAAACATACTATTGATGTGATTTCTAGAGACAGGGACTCGTATTCCTTGGGAGTACTTAACATATTGTTCAGATTGCTTCATGTTACTTTGATTGTTTCAAAGATCAATCGAGGATGTTCGGGGATAGGAAGATAGAGATACCGAATACCTTAATGTTTGTGGGCTTGCAGGGATATCAAGACAGATTCCGATATTCTTATCTAGGGCTTACCCAAGGTTGGGTGAGACAGACTTTTTGAAAGTATAAATCAGAGGACCTTTATCCAAGGTTTTTGGATACCATTCTCTTTGGGTTAAAATATTTCATACTTTTTACTTTTTTTGTTTCAAGGTTATTTCAGATGGATTCAAATAAAGGAAGAAAGTATAATATTATTATACATTCTTGTAATATTGAATTCTATGATAAATAAGATTATATATGCCTTAAGTTATAATAATTTTTCCTTGTAAACATTCCTTATGTATCATTTCTGGAACCATATATCTAGAACCTAGCAATTTTTTTCCAGAACCCTATTTCCAGAACCTAGAATGTTTTCATTGTAGAACTAAAATATGTCTAGTGAATTTACCTTGTTTAACGTTGTCAAACATTATTTTCCTTAAGGGTTAAAATTATAGTTTTTAAACATACAATTCACCCCCTCTTGTAAATTGGGAATATAAATCATTATTTCGATCCTACACTACATTAATCCATGGAAGTCTTGCAATGAACACAATGAATATTAAAATTAATACTCCATTAGAATAATATAGATAAATGTAAAATGAATGGAAATAATAATATGAGTCAAACAAGAACTAATTGGTTAGAAACAACCAAAATAGATGAATTTACAACATCGGATCACAACAAGTTGATATCTATATGTCATGGATTTATTGTGAAGTATTGGGGCTTAAAAATACATCTAAAAGCACTTTGGGGAGCTTATGATTCAAGATAATTGAGTAGTATAAAAGTGAAATTGAGTTACTCATGGGAATTTATATTAATATTGAATTTAAAATGACCATGAGACATTCCCATGGATCATGCTACCAATCTACCTAGAATAGTTTGTATGACTGTGTATCCCAAGGGACCATGTCGCAACACTTTTGGAAATAGTATATGTCATATTAATTGCTTTTCGATAAAAATATATAATATTTACCAATGGAGAAAGAATAAAACAAAACCTACATCCCACTTGGTATCCACTCGATGATTTGGTTGAACTGAACAAAACCACTACACCACAACTTCCTCCATCCACGTCACATAAATCAAAAAAGGGAAAGCCTACACCACAACCAAACAATAAGGAAAAACTTCTCCCAAAAATTGGGTAGATTCAACAACCCACATATTAGACCATAAGATATAACTTATCTTTTATTTCATATCTTCCATCACAATAAGATAATGTACTCATCTATGAAATAAAATCCTAAGCTATGATAAATATCCAATTTAACTCCATATATATCACTATGAAACACATCAAAATTTATTTGAACATTTTTCAAGAGCCTCCTACATCCATAATTAAAAATTTAAATGTAGAATGATATCTATGACCTTCCATTATAGAATTATTTAAGAAATCTTACCCTAATGAACTCAACACCACGTCCAAAGAGAATCTAATGAAATGGGTTATCCAAACAAGAACGACATGGAATAACAAACAAGAATCTCTATATAAATTTATCTAAACCACCGCATTTAGTGGATCCTAGAACAAAACCATACAATAATATAATTATAACATAAATACATTTCTGGTATAATACCACTATAATGAGAGTAATTCCACAGTAATAAAAAAGATAGAACACAATGTCACAAACATAGAAGGTCTGTCATTCACAACATGAAAAAAATAAAATATTATAGTGGAAATAAATAATATCGGCGTATTGAGTGTCCAATTGTGACTCATATTCCTTAGTAAACATCTCTATAAAATAGTTGAGAATAATACACGAACTGAGAGAATTGAAATCCCACAAAAAACCTTCTCTATGTGTTCCAGTGTCACCATTGGCCTCACCTCAATAGTCACATCACAATCATCATCATTATCTCCTCATTCAATTACATTAATGTTATTAGGAATGAAACAACAAATCTGGGACATGTTAAATAAATAATGTATCTAGATCATAGGTGGGGATGTTTTATCTCATATTACAAATCTCATATTCAATCTAAAAAATCTATAGTCCCAACAAACTAGGTATAAAACATAATCCCCTGGCCAAACCATTACTTCCCATGATGAGGATACACTATTTGGAAAACATGACATCAAATGAAAAACAACATAGGTATCATTACAATATAAGTATAATAATTTAAATAATCTAGTACTAATTTAATTCTATCATTAGTTACCCAAAACATCTCAACCATACCCGACCCTAATTCCAGCCTATGAATTCTGGAATCTCTTACCCTTTTCTAAATCTATGAAGAATTGAATGTTTGTCTCTAAAAATATTCAAACCGCAAAATACCATTACTGGACTGAAATGAAATTTTATAAGAAAAAGAAACCAAGGATGGGGCCCTCATAAATGATCCTATGAAATCTAGGACATGAGTACACAACTAATACTGAATAGTATGAATAGACCCCTATATTTTACCATCTATATATGGTAGGAATGTAATTATAATTGATAATAATGAGAAAAATTAATTCTGGAGACCTCTCCACACACTTCAGGTAAAATGGGAAACATTATTTGATATGATCATTCTATAGTCACCATAGATTCAAAGATCCTCCCCATGATATTCAATTGAAAAAATCTACAAATAGTATGAATAACTAATATATATAAAGTTTGATGGATTCATAAAACAATATATTAAAACAAATATTGTGTTATAGAAACCCGAATCACGTTGTAAAATGGTAAGGATGACCATAAATATTTTAACCCATGACCACTAAAAAACTTATAATGACATGAACAAATTAATGGTAACATGGTTCTCATCCTACACCTTTTTTAGACCTAACATCGAGACACAAACTATGCAGATTCATGGTTTAAACTATGACACTATAACTGACCTGAAAGAAATCTATAAATCTTTGGCTTATTAGAATGTACTTCCAAGTGTGTGGTATTTATTTCATGGTGAATGACCTCATGAATCAATAAAGGAATGTAAAAATTTCCCTCGAACATGACCTGGTGTCATTCATCATTACACCAAAAATATGGGACGTTAATAAAAACTAATCAATATTTCGGGACCCCACCCAATAATCCCCTATTTAGGAATCTTCAACATCCATATGAAGGATAACTATAAAGTAATCTAAAAACGATAACATATGTTTCGAACATTTCACATATTGAGAAGAGACACTGAGATATCTTACACAAATCTCATGAAATTTCAAGATTCATTGTCTGAATATCCATGTGGATTAATATTCAGTCAATCAGCCACAATATTTCCCTTTATATGTGTAAATAGAGTCTTAATATTATAATCCTAAAATAATTAAATATGTTTCAATTGCCTAATGTTCAAGTCAAAATGGTATAAGACATAACTATGGTTCTTATGATTGGTAAAAAGTTAACTAAAAATTTAAAAACCCGGAATATTATCAATGGATCTCCCTTCTAATAATTCTTCGATATTTTATAAATAACATAAAAACACAAGGATAAAAAAATAAAATAATTATAAATAAAAAATTATTAAAAAAGGATATATTTCTATATGTTAAGGAACGAATACCATTGAAATAGAAACATGACCTTTAGAATAGTAATGTGACCAATATTTATAATAATTTTCCGATTAAAATAGAACCTCAACCATTAAATTATAAATAAAATTTAGCTATGTTATGAATTAAAATATTACATATTTATATCATTGTATATGAAAATAAATGTTTTAAAAATTATTATTTATGTGTTGTAATTTTTCACAGTCATAATTATTTAAATAAAATATAATAATTAATATAATGAATAAAAATAATTTTTTTTGCAAAATATTTTTATAAATTTTCATTATTTCCTTTCATGATTATAATAAAATTTAATGAGACCTTATGTAATTTTTGAATGTGTCACAAAATCTATTTTAAATTTAAAATAACTATTTTTAGAATAAATGATTATTTTATTGGAAATCTTAATTGATGATATATAGAAAGTTATTTTCATAAAACGGAGTACCTTTTTGAATTTTACACATTGAGAAATGGTCTGGGTGAATATTTGGGATTTTTATAAAATATTTTCAATCTTGTTGAATAGTAAAATATGAAAATTTATGAAAAAAAACTACATATATGATTTTTTGAGATATTATTGATGTAAGGATGATATAATCCAAAATTCATGAACTCTATAAATTTATTTTAATATATTTATTGATATGGTTCAAACAGTTCATATCCAAGAGAGATAATAATAAACTATTGAATACAATAATGAGAAGACACCCTACTCTTCCCCTATTAATACTACCCCTCACAAGTTTTACTACTAAAACATTAAATTAATTTATTTTTTCCATGTTATTTTCAATATTTTCCCTAATTCCCTCATACACATCCATGATTTCATGGACTCATCCAAAGACAAAATCCTTTTCCCCGATGAGGTTCTCAAGGAGGAGGAATTCAAAAGGGAAAATTTGCTTTCCATTTCTGTTTCGATATCCTAACCTCCACCAATCAAAGATGAATTATAAATCAAATATATTTTATATAATTTAATTTTAGTATGGCAATGGAATAATTCATCTTCTTTATCTCTTCCCTTTTCCTTTTATTCTGTAAAAGAAAATATTTTACATGGAGTTGATTTACAGCCACTATGGAAGATGCATTTTTATTTCTCACTATCACCATCAAGTATTGTCATAAAACAAATAATTAGTTAAATAATATTTCTTATGTTCGTTATAAATTATATAATGTTCTGGAATTAATATAATAAAACAATATTATAAAAAATGATATGAGTTCGGGATGGATGTATAATATTCCAATTATATAAAATCATTTTCATTAACTTTATATATGATGATTAATTCTAATACCAAATAACCAAATGGAATGTAATAACTTTTAATATTTTGATTTCTATATAATATAATATAATCACTATTTTTGGTAATTATCCAAATTTTACGGAATCATCCACTTATGTAAACAAGAGAACTAATCATGAAAACGAAGAAACAAACACCCCCGAACAATGAAATTAAACATTATAACACATCATAATGGTCATAAATGAACTTAATAAACATATAATAAATAAAATACATGTAGAAGAGGTTATAAATTTTAAAAGTATTGAGTCTCATTAAATTTTAATGTATATTAATGTGAATTATGTATTCATATATAAGATAAGAGGAATTATCAAACCTAATTTCCTTTATTTTCTTTATTCGTCTTTAATGCCAAATTTTAGTGTGGATTTTTTTATATTATTACAATATAATTTTTCATTGTATTTTTTCCTATATATACAAATATCATATCCTATTTTATGATATATTAAATGATTTTTCAATAAGAATACTTCCTTATAAAATGACATCTTTTAATTCTCTTGATATTTTTTCTTATTCACACCTGATTTTTGAATCATAGTAGAAGTATTTTTATTCACTATTTATTTTGGGATCCCATATGATTAATCATGAATGTATTATTTAGTATATTCTAATGTAACCCTTTTTCTATATAATAAATATTTTTGGAATATGTTATTATATGTTCTACGTGACATGAATGATTATGTGAATGTTATAACCTAACAGGTGTGATTGAAATTATATAGATCTATAATGAATTGAGTGATGTGATGTATCTCATGAGATAATATGAAATATCCAAGAACATTATTCCTTATTTTCTTAGAATAATGGTGTTATGGTTATGAAAATATGTTATGTATGAACATGATGCTACCTTTGTTAACAAATTTCCGAGGTAGTTGACCACTAAGACATGATGTATTATTTTTTATTCATTTATACAAAATTTGGATTTCTATAATTATTTATACCATTATTATTATTTTGATTAATTTATTCTTCTTTGATGAATATTTTTAGTCTCACCCATGTTTCATGTCAATTATTCATCCTTCTACTAGGTTTCTAGCTCACACCTTCTATTGATATATATATCCTCATGAGACAGCTTATAATGAGTATGACATGATGCATAACAATAATCTATAAAATAATTAATTAAATTATTTTTGTTGTTTTATAATGTAAATGATAAGTACGGTCCTAATATTTTGGTGACACTAACCCTTTGGATCCTAGTATTGTAACACTATTATATTGTTAGTCATTAATGTGATGTAATAGTAATGGTTGAAAAAGTAGGCTTTATATAGTTGGTATCAGATCAAGGATTAGTTAATTTGGGAATTAAGAATAGATAATGTTATTGAAAACCATTATTTATGAGGCTATGTTTATGTAATAACCAAAGATCCATTTTTAGGGAAATCATAAACATAGGGAACCCACAATATATGCCTTCATAGTTAATTTAATAATGCAATAAATTGTTTATTCAGGAATTTTTGATATATATTTGGTTCAATCATTTTATTTTTAAGAAAATGGTTAGAATAAGGAGAAAATACTCTAGGAATATATTTGAGGGATATTGTATTGATTTATATGATGACATCCCCAATGCCTTCTGAGGTGGAGTTCAAAATTTCATGGAGATTCATACATAGTTGTCTCAGGATTGGAACAATAACATAGATAATGTGGAACTTCCGCCATCCCCTCATATGTATGTTTTCTATTATTTTCAATGATTACTAACATGTAGAGGATAATCTTACCCACTAGTTATGTAACTGGGGGTAAAATAAATGGATAATTTATTTTTTGTGCTTCACTATTCTAAAATATATATTGTGACTCTGGATGTTTATAATTCAGATATAGTGGTTAATCAATAACGGAAATAGAACATGAACACTATTTTTAAATATTAATTTGATGATATTGAGTGGGAACACAATAGGAAAATATTTATTAACAAGTATTTCCCTCAAACAGTTCATAAGAACATGTAGAGAGAATACATATATCTGAAAAAAAGGATGTTGAATCTATCATGGATTACAATGATAATTTGAAAATTCATGTAGGTTATTCCTAATGGCTGTATTATAAAAAAAGAGAACAAAATTGACTAATTAATTAGTTTTTAAAACCCACAAATTAAAATACTATAATAGTTATAGACTATGGTAGTGAAGAATATGTTTTTCAATATTCTATCACTGTGAATATAGAGTTTGGAAAATAGTCCCACGACTAGGGATATAATAAAATAATGATTTTGTTGACTGATAGGGGATCCAAAGTCAAAGTAAAAAAAAATATAAACCACCAACATGTAAAAGTTTTGGAAGAAGCATCCTGGTAATTAAATCAAAGGGATGAAAAAATGTCTCAACTATGGGTTAGATGGGCACCATGATCAATAATTATGAAGAGAAGATAGAAATATAGAACATGTGTTAGTCAAAAGGAGAGAAAAACCCCACGTTTCAATGATTAAAATATTTGGTGTAAGGGAACTATGAGATATAGTGAACTAAACCTCAATTCCTTAAGGGTAATCATCATTAACAACAACCAGAGAAAACATGGAATGTGAATGATTTTTCCCTAACTACTGCTAAGGTAGATCTTGAAAATTATGTTGTGATATGTACATCGTTAATAAATTCTATAATAGAGAATGAAAAATTTGATTTTTATTCTACACATTCATTCAAATCTATCATGTTTAGTAGAACAATTCAAACTCCACCTCAATATATGGGGGATTATTTATCTGTGAGAACAATAAATTTAGAAATTATTAAATCCAAACTATATAACTCATACCTATTTGATTTTTATAGACTGCACATCCAAGACAATACTTTCCCAATTCATCTAGCGGAGTTTGATTATATTTTGGTAATATACTAGATATCATAACTCAAATGGAATATCAATTATCAAGAAAGGTTGATCACTATTACTATCCTGAAGTATCCTCTAATTCGGTAAAAGTTCAAGGAGGAGGATGAATCTCCATGTGAATCATTGTATCAGTTTTGGATATTATTTTTGTATGAGAAATAATATCTAGAATAAATAATTTAGACAATAGGGAGAATCATGATCAATCACATTCCCATTATGAGGGACTACACTAATGTGATCCCTAAATTATTTCTTGGTCTTCCTACATTCTAAGAGGATGATTTCTCAATTGAACTTATTCCTAGATCTCTGGAAATTTTGTAGTCTCCTTATAGAATATACATTTTTGAAATAGATGAACTAAAATTGTTGTTTAAGAGAATCTATAAAAAGGTTTTTTATGCCCGAGTGATTCTCCAAAGGGTGCAGCAGTCTTATTTCTCAAGAAGAATGATGTATTAATGTTTCTCTACATTGACTATCGTGAGTTCAAAAAAATCATGAAAACGAAAAAGTATCCCCTACCATTGGTAAGTTATATGTTTTATCAATTTAATATGGCCAAAAATTTCTCTAATAATATCACCTTGTTAAGATATCACCAAATAAAGGTGGGGAAGAAAGATATTCCCACAAAAATTCCAAATTATTTATAGACACTATGAGTTCATAATTATTCATTTCATATTCACTAATTCTACCAAAATATTAATAAAACTATTGAATAGATTCATTTGATATTACCTAGAATTTTTTTGCTATTCTCTTGTGATTATATTTGAATATATACTAAGGGAATGTGGATATGGGGAAAATTTCATTACTATGATCAATACATTTTTAAGGGTGAAATATTATGAAAAGTATTGTATACGTGAGTTTTGGATGGAAGAAGTATTATTCGTAGGGCATGTTATCACCAACAGTGCAATAAATCTAATCCTTATATTTCAAAGGGAATTAATGAGTGGCCCCTGAAAACATTTTTCATGGAGAAATAAACTTTCATTTTCTTATTTAGGTATTAATAGAAAATTTTCAATAACATAATATGATTTTAAAAACCACTAAATAATCTGAATCGGAAGGGAGATGAATATTTCTGGACTAGTGAATGTGAAGACAACTTCAAACAGTTAAAAAGAGGCTTATCACCACTATATTACTCAGCCTTCTGACAAGTGGGGAACTCTTTTTGTTATATACTCATGCTTCAACGAAGGTCATATGATGTGTGTTGATAAAACATGATAAATTGATAGAATGTGCCTTAATGAAGATGAAAAATCAGTACAAAAACTATCCCATACATGATTTTGAATTCTTAACTATATTCTTCACATTAAAATTAAAAAATCATTAACTATATGAAACGATGTGTGAAATATATACAAATACTAAGATCCTCAAATATATATTCACATAGAATTATCATAATATGGTCATGATAACATGGTTAGATATCATAAGGGATTACGACTGCTTAATCCACTTTCATCTTTGTAATGTGAATATAGTGGAAGATGATCTATGTCGATAGGAAACTACAAATTTATTAATGATGATAATTAAGAATGATCCAATCCATTTTATTTAGAAAGAATTGAAATTTGAATCCTTAAATAGGGAACATCATGAATCCTTTAAGAAATGATTTATGAACCATCCCTTATGGAGAAAATAATGGATGCTCGAAGAAATGATATAGATATTCAGAAGGAGGAAGATCTCAGAATATATAAACCCTCATAGATAATAATAGTTGAGGAATGAGTTATATGATTTGGGTGTCAAATATGTGTACCATAAAACTTATACATTAAGAATGTTCTTCTAAGTTACACACATAACTCAAATGTATCTATTCACCCATGGAGAACAAAGATATATCTGGATATTCAAGAGAGCTAATAGTGGGAAATTATAAAAAATAAAATCACAGAATATGCATGAATGTGCATGTTATATCAGTTTGTGAAGGATGTCAGGAAACAATGTATAAGGGGATGATGCAAACATTACCCATACAAACATGGAATTGGAAAAATCCCCATATACATTGTAACCAGACATATGAAGGCATAATGAAGAAACAAAGATATATGGGTTATTGTGGGTTGTATAACAATGATATGTCACCTAATAACAGTTATTTAGGAAATTTAAATGATTCAACTAAACATATATAATTCATGGAAGTGGTAAGGCTTCATGGAGTACCCCTACCAATTGTATGTGATCAGGATTCGAGATTGACCTCCACATTCGAGAAAAGTCTCTAAAATTTTCAAAAAAATAGTATGAAATTAACTATGTATTATCATCCTCAAATTTATTTTCAATCAATGTGGACTACTTAGAATATATAAAACATGTTCTGGGAATGTTCTAAAGACATAAATAGAGGATGGGACCAATATCTTCCTCTAGTTGAGTTCCCTTTGAACAAAAGATTCCACTGAAGCATCCAAATGGACCCATATGTATCCCATTATAGGAAAAAAAATGTAGAAAATCATTATTCTAGGAAGAATTTGGTGAATGTAAGCTGCTAGGACCAAAAATGGCTTAAATAATTATAGAAAAAGGGGAAAATAATCTAACTGCACATCAAAACAGCAAAAGTCAACATAAACATTCTACTAAAAATAGTATAAATGACCTATAGTTTAAATAAGGATTCATTATTTTCATAAACATATCTATATGGAATAGGATCATGAGATTTTGGAATAAAGGAACGATGATTCATTAGTATATTGTCCCCTTAGGATTCTTGATCGTGTTGGAGTTCTGGCCTATCGACTAACACTTCCACCAAAAATTTCTCAAGTATACAATATATTCCATATATCCAACTTGAGGAAGTACATAATGAATCCATAATATGTTCTAAATCCAATGGTGGTATAGTTTTAAAATGAGCTTTCTTATGAGGAGAATTTAGTGAAGATTGTAGATCGTAGAGAAAAATTTTTATATAACAACACTACTCAGCTGGTCAATGTACTATGGAAAACCCACAAGTAAAAATAGGCAACATGGTAAATATAGGACACCATTAAGAATAATTATCCTCAATTTTTTCACCATATTTAAAAAAAAATTGAATGACATTTCATAAGTGGGAAGAATGAAACAACCCAAAATTATTTCAATGGAAACTCCATTCTTATAACTATTCCTTTTGTTATAAATTTGAAAACATCACGCCGAGAACAAAATACAAGCCTTATAAATTAACATTTAATATAATTAGTGGTATATCAAAAAGATAAAGCACCTATAATAATCTAATAATAAAAATACATTTGGAATAGTAATGTGACCATCAGAAATAGTAATTAGTCCAATAGAATAGTAAATCATCTATTAAATTATATAAAAATTTAGGTATCTTATGAATGAAACTCTGATATATTTATATCATAGTATAAGTAGTAAAATGATTCATAGATTTTTAATTATGTGTTCTTATTCTTATACATTATAAATATTTAATTACAGTTTTATTTAAAATTTTAAAAAATATAAGTAGTTATTTTTCATGATATAAATTTAAAAATTAGTTAAAATTTTTCTTGTGATTATAATATAATTTTGTCATTCCATTTGTAATTTTTCATTGTTATGAAAATCAGTTATTTCTTTAAAAATAGTTTATTTAGAATACATGGTGATTTTATTTAAAAAATGAATTTATAACATTAAAAAAATATGTTCACAAAATTGAATATTTTCCTCAGTGCTACGCATCAAAAAATTTGTTATGGTGAGTTTTTTAGATTTTTCTAAAACATTTGAATTATGGGTAAATAGTAACATTTGATAATTTACGATAAAAAATACATTAATTTTTGAGTCATTGTTAATATAATGATGATGTAAGACCAAACCAAAGAAATATATTTCATTATTTTAATATATTTAGTGAAAATGATAAAATTATTCCTAGTCTTGAGAAAATATAATTAATGGATGAAAATAATAACAAGAAAACACCCCTCCCATCCTCTATAAATACAACCGTCACTACCTTTTCTCCCCACACCTTCCATGCAAGGAATTTTGAAAATGTTCTACTAAATAATCTTACCATGTTCCTTTATGACATCTAGGATCCCTTATTCTCATCCAAATACTAAACCCTTTTTCTTTAAGGAGGTTATCAAGAGGGTAAAATTGAAGACGTAAAATCCCCTTTACAATTATTTTATGTTATTTTGAATTTCTTTTGTTTTGTTATTCTTTACTCACCTCAAAATATCAAGGAGGCATGATAACTGGAGTAAATTTGTTATACTGAATTTTATTGTGTTAATAGAATAATTCATCTTCTAATCACTAATATTTTAATTTTATTCTAAAAATGAAAATATCTTCCTTAGTGTCATGATTTACTATGGTCGTGGATGATGTGTTTTCAATTTTCACTAATATCTTCACGACTATTCATAAAATAGTAATGATAGTTAAATAATATAATATAATACATATTATTTTATTTATAATTTTTTTGAACAAATTTATAATCATCATTATAAATATAATGATACGAGTTCATGATGTTCGGATAATCAGCCCAATACATTAAATCAATTTAATTTACTTATTATCTAAGGATTCATACTCATTGCATAAAAAATGTTATATAACATAATTTAATACATTTTATGTTAATTAATAACATATAATAATAATTATAGATAATTAACTATATTTTAGACAATATATCATGCTTGTATATAAGTGAATCATTCATGAAAACTAAGAAAATGAACACTCTTGAATGATAAAATAGAAAACTATAACAACTCATGATTGTATTAAATGAATAATATAATATTATAATAAAAAACTAAATGTAAAATAATATATTTGTCTTGTAATTAAATAATCTAATTTTATTATCATGGATAGTAAAGAAAATAATTCATTCAGACATAATTTAAGAGGGAATCTAGAACCCAATTTCCATTCTTCGGTACTTCCTCATTCATGAATTTTTTTGTATGGATGTTCTATCAAAATTATTAAAATATAATTTCATAGTATTTAATATTTAATTTATGGATTATCATTTTTCTAATTTTATTTTATTTCAAATGCAATTTTTTTTTAAAAAAACTATTCCTTCCAAAAGTAGTTATTTTACTTCTGTTGAGATGATTTATTCTTCACAAGAGATTGATGATTCATATACCAAGTTTCTTTTATATTTTTATTTTGGAAACACCAATGTTTTATACTAAGTGTATGTTATATTAAATTATCATGAGACAAATTTTTTTTATATGGGTTTTCTATGGAGAATATTATCATACGTTCTATGTGGCATCCACGATTATAGAAATGTTATGATCTGACCAGTGCACCCAAAATTATATTCTAATAAAATTAATTGGGTAATGTGATATATATGATGAGATAATGTGAAATACGAATAAACATGATTCTATATTTCTTAACAGTGATAATTTTATCCTTATGAACATATGTTATTAGTGGTGATGATGTGATTTTTGTTAAAAAAAATTCAGGGTAATTTACCATAATTATATTATATTTAATTTTTTTGAATTTCATATTCCATGATTTTATCTAATTGTTTATTTCATGATAATGATGATGAATTTTTTTTATGTTATGATTATGATGTTTAATCTCACCTATGTTTCCTGTATCTTAATCATCATCTTACTATGCATTATTCTCACCCCTTACTTCGATGTATCTCCCCAAGTGTCAAATTATACTAATGAAAACATGGAGGCCATTAATAATCTATAAAAAATAGAAAATAAATTAATATTATTGTTTTATTTTGTAAATTTTATGTACGGTCCTTATTTTACCCTGACACTAAACCTCTGGATCATAGGTTTTTACCACTATTATATTGTTTATATTAAAATTGATTTTTTAATATGCAAGAAGAAATATGTTTTTCAAAAAAAGTAAATATTATATCCAATTTTAAAAAAAAATATTTACAACATGTGATTTATTGTTAAATAGTTATGAAAATGAGGATATAACTATAGATAAACATAAGAATCAACTTATCACTCTTGTAGTATAACACAACCCAACCCATGTTGTGAAATATCTAAGGAAGCCTCAAACCAAAAAACTCTCTACCGAAGAATAAAGGACTAGAGAGCTGAAGCTTTTCCTATTCATGTAATGGAATGGTTCATAACACTGTCAAATCCACATTAATTACAATTCCATTTATGTCAAAGTACTTTGGGTAGTCACAACCTGAGATTAACCAGTTAAGAACCTCCTATATTATCCATGAATACCAAGAAAACCATTCACAATGACTATAGTCTTCAAGAATACCAACAAATTCACTTCTTCAATATTAGATGGATGATTATATACCCATCATTGTTACATCACATTACCTATGAAATTAACTTCACAAGCCAAAAAAACACACACTTTTATAACAACCTAAATAGGTACTGCGAATAACGAACTAAAAAAATATAACGCATATTATGGGTATGATCCTCCTCATATTTTGAATACACAATGATGTCATTAATAAAGGAAACAATGAATTGATCCAAAAATTTTCTAAACAATACATTCATCAAACACATTAACAGTATAGAATCATTTATCATAGTAAATAGAATCTAAATATACTCATAATAAAATTTAATCCAACAAAAGTATTTCTTTGGAATATCCACTACTTTCAACCATATACAATAGTATTTTAATAATATATCAAATTCTAAGAACATCCAATATCCATTAATCTAACCAAATAAATCATCAATTCATAGAATATGAGAGTGGTTCTTCAGATGTAGTTCATTTGTTTTTGATTTTAATCATTATAACGGCTAAATTTTCATTTCACATTTTCACAAACTAAACTAGTTAATCGAATGATGAAACCATATATTGAATCATACCTAACATCAATAGATAAAATTCATGTGCTACAAATGCTCATAAATCAAAATGTGGAATCGTATTCTAACACATTTTGAAATTATGAACACATGGTGGACTCGTTATCCCTGCCACGATTCCTCTTTGAGGGGGTAACAATATATCCTCCTCAAAAAACATCATTGTACTCTTCCATATCCCATGGGAATACCATTGGTGGATCATTTGATGAATTCATAATTTTATCATCCATCAAGTAAGATAATGATTAGACTCACAATTAACCCATATAATTGTCTTCTACTTAAATAAATGCTTCTCGACCATATTCGAAATCATATAAAAAACTCCAAATGAAATACATTATTTAATACAGTGAATACATCCACTCCATACAGTTGTTGAATTCCCAAGGATTTATTTAAAAAAATAGGAAGTATATAATTTTTGTGGATATTATGGTATATGATAATATTATCTACATACCACATACATGCCAACTACCTCTAAATATGTTGCTAATTCAAAGGGAGTAGGAATCCATTATTCTTAATTTCCCAATGCCTGGAAGAGGTCAAGTGATATGATGGAGAGAATACCTACTGAATGAAAAACAATTTCACAAAAATAGAAAACAAATAAATTCACCTTGAAAAAAATTTGAATCTCATTGTGCTATAAATTATAGAGAATAACAATAACCACAACATACCCCAAGGCCTCTCTAACATTAATGATTACTAAATACATGGATTCACTATACTCTCTATGGAAAATGGGCATCTCATTGCATTCTTATTCTTCAACTTTCTCCTCTATTATGATCCCATTATAGAGAATTTAGTAGCTGCAACCTAAGTTGAAAATTCCTCAACAAAGGAACCTAATGTTGAATACATATTGTATACTTTTTACTAATAATTATAAGACAATCTAACTACACATAACCTCATCATCTACAATAAAGACAGATATATGATCCTTATGAAGTGATTAAGATCCTCCACCCTCATAGAAATGAGATGTTGAGGGATATATCCTACCCCTTCTATTTGAAATCCATTATATACTAGAAATGATTATCCTTACGCCACAACGCTACTTCAGGAGGAGTCATGATGGCTCTCCACTCATTGTTAGGTCATTCTGTCCATCATACTCTCTTAATGACGTCTTATCTCACAAACACCTCAAGGTATATAGACAATAAGAATGGGTTGAGATGAATCTACATATACTGATGAAAAACATACTAACAATAAATTTTCTCATAATCTTGATCTCTATATACCTCCAATTAATATAATATAAGTGTCCCAAAATGTATCCCAAACCCCAATACACTATAAATTTCTTTTTCGAATGGTATACATCTCCATGTGACTTTTCTCCTTCATGGTTGAAGAATGATACTCCCCTTGAAACATATCTTGTAACTTATCCCATGAGAGTACTGAATGTTAAATATATATGAGGTACATTATCAGCCATTACTTTATGACTCAACACATTATATTCAAGCCCATGACTTCCAGTTCCCCTTCTGAGCACAACCCTAACTAAAATCTATATCAATATCCTATGACTATTCTTTTATCACATAGTCTCAAATAGAGCCCTAAACTTTTTGTAACATCCCATGTAAATAAAGAATATTAATTTTTTAAATTTATTAATATTTGTGAAATAAAATATTAATATTACTTTAAAGGGAACGCTATGCTCGATGGCGTACCCAATACGCAACAACGAGTTTCTTTGAAATCTTACGTTGCACTCTAATAATAAAATAATATTATTTTAAATGGTATTTAATGCCTAGTCATTATAATGGCGGGAATGAAGAGAACTAACTACAAAATTTTTATGTATATTTGTCAAATATTTTTACTTTTATCTAATAAATGTTAGTGGATTAAAATGCGAATGAATCCGATTTTAAGTGTAAATATTTGATTATTCATTAAAATACCGATTAACCACCTTTTGAGGGAGAAAATTTTTTTAATCCACTTTTTGACATTTTTTTATTATATATTGGAACATATAAAATCCTTCTTTATAATATGTACATCAAAATTTAATTTCTGTAAATTTTTGTTATTTTTCCAATACAGATAATTTTTTAGGAAAATGTTGTATTTTAATTCAAACCCACCTTTTAATCTGATTTATTTATATGGATATATTATCTGTTTAATTGGGTTTAAAGTGTAGTTATAATATATTTTTACAATTTATTCCAATGGTGGTCATTTTAATTAATTTCACATTGAAATTGTACTTAAACGAGTGTTAATCTCTGGATATATTTTGTTTCTTGAAAACACGCTCTTTGTTTTGACAATGAGAATTAATTATTAAATTTACTAATTAAACTTATATGTTTTTAATTTTTTAAAATAGACATAATTTTTGAATTCGGAATGTCAAATATAGAATAGGCTGAATTTTGGTTTTTTTCTGAAAAACATCAATTTTTTATGAAAAGTGAAACCACTAAGTGGTAGTTAAAAAAGCTGGTTTTTAATTAAAATTAAATTTTACCACCTCTGTGATTTGAATTTCAAAAATCTGACATACATGGTTGTCATTAGGATGTAAAATGTGGTTCAATGGGATGAAAGTAATTTTTGGTGAATAGTAACTTTTATGTTTTATAAATCAGGTTAAAGGTAATTAGTGTAATTTACGGTAATGATAATGTTATAATAATAAGAAATGACCTTGACACATGTCCTACCCTTATTTGATGAGTCATTATGACCAAGACAATCCATGGGTCAACTTGTGGATCCCATGGAGACACTTGGGTAAGAAAATGACACTAATAACTTTTTATTTAAAGTTAAAATATAAATGTCACAAACATGTATTCTTTTACTAAAACAATTTTAACATGGGTTTATACAAGTCATATTTTTTAATATAAATATTAATTGGAAAGGTAAAAATATTTTCTACATCATAGTATTTTTTCATAATTTTAATAAATTAAAAAAATTTATTTATTTATGACCCCATGATGATGAATCGATTACCTAATTAATGAACGATTAAAATAAAATGAAAAGATAATGTAAAATTTAGGACTTACACTTGTCTAAAACCTATTGTATGGGTGGATTTAGAACCCTTATAACCTTAGCCTATAAATATATAATTTTGGGACCTTTAATATCTGAAAATCATTTTATAATAAAGTTACTATTCAAGACATTCCAAGAGTGCCCCTCCTCCCTCTTATAAAAGGCCCCCACCTCTACCTCCTTACCCACACCTCTCTCGCCCTTGGATCATCCAAACTCTACTCATATTGTCTCTAAACATCCCTTTAATACTTCTAGAAGCGAAAATTTTGGTACAAGTCTTTCCAAAGAAGCCTTTGCGCTAAATAAAAAAGAGTTATCTGATTTGAAGTTAATGTCTTCTCTTATGTTATTTTGTTTTATTTTGTTTTTCCAACCCCATAAACTCTTTTTATTACTTACTTTTGTAAAAAAAAGTATCTTAAATATACTAGGATTCTTTTATGAGGAGGATTCAAGCTACACTCATACAGACCTCCATCAAATGGTTAAAGAACATACTATTTCGGTGGGTGGCGAATTACTGTCTCACGAAACGATGATTGTTCAATATACATTTAACATCTATCATGGTGGCCATTAAGATTTCATTGTATTTATATATGATATATAAATTTTTTTTATGTATTCCTTATGATTATTTATTCTTCATTTATTCCATACCTTTATTGTTTCCATAATGGGTAAACGTGATAATTTAATTTTAGGAAGTGCGGACTACCGCCCCCTCAAAGTGATTTGAATCGTTAATACCATATGTGGGATGTATAAAGGATGTATTTAATGATGATGTAAATTATATTATACTTTAATTATAATATACCAATGTATCATTATTTTTTTAATTCCATTAAAGTATGAAATAGAAATGAAAGTAGCGTTTATGCGTACGTATGGCTTACCATCTCCATGAACAGTACATTTCATTTCTTATCTCCAAATGTTATGTACTATTATAATTACATATATATAATAGATATATATGTCATATATTACATCTAAATGATGTATATCATTATGTAATTATTATATATATCACTCATGTAGTTTTAATTCCTTTAATATGACAATGAAATGAAAGTAGCATTCATGCGTACGTACGACCTACCATCTCAATGAATGGTGCATTTCATTTTTTATCTCCAAATATTATGGAATAGTATAAAATGAATATATACAGGATATATATGATATTTAAATCCTTAATACTATTTTGGAGATTATGTACCTATAACTACATGGAAAATTCTTTTCCAACAAGTTCATTTTTGACTCATGTATCGAACATCAACAAAAACGTCTGATATGAACTCACAATATTAACTGATTATTATAACATTATAATATGTGATATGAAATGAATAATAATATTTAAATCAGTTACTTATGCAATTATAAATTGACCAATGTTTATTATTCAGGAATATAAATAAATGAACAAGGCAAGTCAGACATGAGGTAAGGGTTCCTATCACTCTCTTTCTTTTTAAGCACACTATTTTAAGTCACTTTTAAGATCCTATTTCTTATGTTGTGGGATGTTATTTTATATTTCTCTCAATATAATTTTTATGTTAATATAATGAATGAACCTATTTTATCTCATCAATATATTTTGGTTGTTTTAAGTGGCGTCGTTCGGGTGCCGAAATTTCGTAAGGGACTTTTTATCTCACTTTGTGTTCCTATGAGATTCATGCTACATTTTCCAATATTTCTTTTTGTGTGGTGTATGTACATCCCACGATTGTATTCTTTGTGTAATATACTTTATTTTATGGTTATTTACATCTTCATTGTATGATCCTCCTTTCAGGGGGTGTATGTGTCGAATGTTATCCATATCGATAAGAGAGCCATTCACCCTCCTCTTTTTAAAAGACTTATTTATGTTAGGTCTTTTAATTTACATATTCATATGTTAGGATATGTTATTATATATCATTATTTCTATAAATGTTATTACCATGTAATGAGATACCTTCTACATCACTCATCAACTCATTTTATGAATTTTAATGTGACGTCGTTAGGCTGTCAAATTTCCGTATGGGAACTTATTAACCCAATTTCAATTCTTTGGGTTAAACCTCTACTTATTGATTATTTAGTGCTATGAATTTGTGGGTATGACCTCTGATTGTTCTACACATCATATCATATTATATTGGGTGTATTTATATATTTCACACATAATTATGTAATGGAATTATCCTTGATCTAAGGATATCGACTTTTAATGGACTTCATCTCAATCTCTTTTCATTGAGGCATATTTTGTTATAATACAAGATTTTATTTTATACTATATATAAAAACCATTGATTTTCATTTCATTCAAAGTGAATATTTTTCTACGAAGCATTTTACTAAAAAAAGGAATGTATCTTTTATTGTACGCGGTGACAACGACCTTTTCCACCGCCCTGAGTACTATTTGACCTTTGGCTTCCTTTACAAGCCGTAATGTTTTTAAAAGAAACTAAATACCATATACTCTTTTATGTATTTTGGTACTGAAAAAGGTTTTGATAGTGGATTTTTTCTGTCTATATATTTAAATGATATATTTTGATAGAAATGGGGAAATGTTTTCTTTCCATTATATTTGTTTTATATACTATGATTTTGTAATGGTACTTGGAAATTTGATGGGTGGTTACATGATAAACCATATGACGGGTGGTGGCGTGAATACCAGGATGGGTAGTTATGTTATAACCTCCAATGCATTGGGTATGGAAGTCAGGTGTATGGTTATTCCATGTAGTGATATGTATGGAAGTAAACTGTATGGTTATTCCATTTAAGTATGTTTATATCCCAAGTTACCTTTATATGTTATGTGTTCATTATATGGGATTATGGTAATGTTTTGGTTACAAATGATAAGTAGTGATCTTTTATTCAGTGAAGTGTATTTACTACTTCACAAAGTTAAAAATTATTACTTTGATTAAGTATTCATGGTTTACTTGGTGTTTTGAAAAACTAACAGTTTTCTTTCTTTGTGTATCCTTTACTGGGATTTTTATGATCATCCCAAGTTTTTGAAATGTTCTCCACAGGACAGAAAGATGAATAGGGTCATGGATGAGATCAAGGAAAGACATGCTATCTAAAACATGGAACAAGACATGTTTCTTTTTAAGAGTTTTTATTTTATGGAAACCTAGTAGAAGTTTTTACTTTGTAATCTTTGAGATGTAATAGTTATGTCCTAATTATATAAAACTCTAAACCTGAAAAGATCCCCTATGTGAATTATTCATTTAATTCATGATTATGTAATGTTTTAAGGCTGGGAACTTACAGTTCGCATCAAAGGTCAGTTTAGATAACTTTAGAGGTTAGAGTGTTTTTTAAGCATAAATGACAAGTTGTGTATAACCACAATGGGTATTATATTAGATGGAGTCATTGTTTTTTTGAAAGTTATAATTATTTTGAGATAACATTGATAACTATATATTAGTGTTTATCTTCCTCAATATTATATGATGATTTTACTGATATGCTCACACTGACATTTTTGGTTTTAGTAAATGGCTGGAACTTCTAGGCTCCAATGTAATAGTGGATGTGAAGGAAACTGTGACAGTTTTCTGAGCGAGCAACTGAATGATATAGGAGTTGCAATGCGGACTCTTGTGTTTATCTGCAACAAACTGTCTGTAGTCATTATTGACCACCTAAACCTTAGTGATTTTTATAAGGCATCATATATATGAGAAAAAAATCCCTACGAATGTTTAGGTAATAATCATAAAGGTAAGTGTGTTAAAAAACCTATGTGTCAAAAATGTGGAAATAAACACCTAGGAAAATGTTTCAACGGGGCAGAAAGATGATATAGATGTGGAAATAAAGGTCATAAAGCATGAACCTTCCTTGTAAAAATGAATCATCCAGTTAGCTTGCGTAAAGGGAAAGAAGTTCTTTCTGAGGGATCAATTGAATGTTTTAAATGTGGTGTGCATGGTAATTATGCAAACACATTTCCTAAGAAGATGTTTCGGGAATGAGATCACCAAGATCGTATACATATTCATTTACCAATACCTAATGCCATTCCAATTGAGGATGAAGAAACTAACTATGACCAATCAAAGGTATGGATTATTTCTTAACATATGTTTTCTTATTTTGGAATCATTGGATATGATTCATGATTTTTTTGTAGGAAATAAGTATTTCAGAATATGTTGGAAAGGAATGTTTAATAGATCACAAAGAATGTTTAATGAGTAATAAGTCATTATATAAAGGATTCAGGAGTTATGGTGAAATTATTAAAAGTATTAAGTCTGTTTTGATGATGGGGTTACATTAGAAGACTTATTATAGTATGTGTAACCCTGATGTTTGATATATGAAAATTTAATTCAAGGAATATTTAGCTGTTCTTTTGTGGACATAGTTACAAAGAACCATTAGGGTTTATATGATCCTTAATTTTGAGGTAATTATGGGTTACTAGATGTTATGATGGAAAATTAAAGGCATGAGATAAAATTGAGGCTAAATTATATTATGGTTATTTTTTATGATTTTATACCGTTTTGGGTAATTTTTTTGAGAATTTTATAGTTTTGGAAAAAAGAAAACATGCAGACCGTGTGACAACAAGTCGCGTCGGACAAAGCTGTGGGAATCGAACCCACAACCAAAGTGCGACTGGTATTTATTGCCTACCACTGGACTACGTGAAGTCCCTGGTTAGAATGAAAAATTATTTTTAGTTATATTATTTTATGAATCAAGAATAATTTGATTTTTGGTTATCTAGGAAAATATTGACCTCTCATGAAGGATATATGACTATGATAATTACTTTTCAATATGATACTTTAAGAGCAACTGATCTTATTTGGAGATAAATGTTAATTTTTACCTTGGAATTCTATGTGATTAAATCCTTCAAATATTTGGGTCTCAATCATGGTTTGGTTTACATTGAATAATTTTATGGAAAATTTTTTAATCTAATGGTCTTCGTTGAACTTTGGGTTTTGTTGGAAAATTTTTGGAGATTAAGAATAGATTTTCTTTTTATAAAGGATTATCTTTTTGTGGTTTATCTATTCTTGTTCTAACAATTTTTGTTTTGATTAAGGTATAAAGACATGGGGAATATGTAGTTTTATTTTGTGGATTAGGTGATTATCTAGAAGTATATTATAGTTCTATTAATGTGAACAAGTCATCCGAAATACTCGCCTTTGGAGGAAAACACGATTTTTTGTAAGAAATCCAGTCAGAGATGAATGTATAAACGACAAGAAAGCATGTTTCCTTGAAATTTAGTTAAGCGCATAAATAAATTCCTCTATGAAACGTAACTTAAAACTAAAATGTTTTCTGTTAACGTTTCATACTGGGGAATCAAATACCGTTTAACCCATCACAATTTTGTGATTTTATGGTGGTTAACATTCTTATAACCATGTTTCTATCACTCTCCATCAGAACATAACCCTTTTTTTCTTCCATATCCATGTTTTCATGGAATCCTAGTACTTTTTTTCTTCGGTGACCTTGGCACTTTTCATTCTTTCTTTTAAAGTGATAGTTTAATATACCCGTTTTCCGATTTGGGGATTTCAATGAAGTTTCCAAGCCCAATTTTAAAATTGCGAGGATGGAATTTCCAAATGGGGGGTAGGATGTAACATCCCAGGTAAATAAAGAATATTAATTTTTCATATTTATTAATTTTTTTAAAATACTATATTAATATTACTTTAAAGGGAATTCTATTCTTGATGGTGTACGCAATACGCGACAACGAGTTTTTTTGAAATCTTACGTTGCACTCTAATAATAAAATAATATTATTATAAATGGTAGTTAACGCCTAGCTGTTATAATGGTAGGAATGAAAATAACTAACTACAAAATTATTATATATGTTTGTCAAATATTTTTACTCTTATCCAATAAATGTTAGAGGCTTAAAAGGCGAATGAATCCAATTTTAAGCGTAAATATTCGAATATTCTTGAAAAGGTCGATTAACTGCCTTTTGATGGAAAACCCTTTTTAAATCCAATTTTTGAAAATTTTATATGTTATATTAGACCAAATAAAATACTTCTTTAAAATCTAGACATCAAAATTTACTTTGGGTATTTTTTTTATTTTTTCGATAAAGATCATTTTTAGTTAAAATGTTGTATTTTAATTCAAAACCTCATTTTAATCTAATTTATTTATATGGATAGATTATCCTTTTAATTGGATTTAAATTGTTGTTAGAATATATTTTTACCATTTAATCCAATAGTGGTCATTGGAATTAATTTCCCTTTAAAATTGGACTTAAACTAGTGTCAGCCGTTTGATATATATTGTTTCTTAAAAACACGCTATTTGTTTTGATAACGAGAATTAATTATTAAATTTATTAATGAAACTTATATGATTTTAATTTTGTAAAATAGACATTATTTTTTAATTTTTAATATCAAATATAGCTTAGGGGGATTTGTTGTTTTTTTTCTAAAAAACGTCAATTTTTTATCAATAGTGAAACCACTAAGTGGTAGTTAAAAAAACTGATTTTTCGTTTAAATGAAATTTTACAACCTTTGTGATTTGAATTTCAAAACTATGACATACATGTTTTTCATAAATATGTAAAATGTGGTTCAGTGGGATGAAAATAATTTTTTGGAGAATAGTAACTTTTATGTTTTATTAGTCACGTTTAAAGGAAATTATTGTAAATTAAGGTAAAGATAATGTTATAATAATGTGAAATGACCTTGAAACATGTCATATCCTTATTGGATGAGTCATGGAAGACCAAGAAAATCCATGGGACAGCTTGGGGACCCCATGGAGCCACTTCAGTAAGAAAATTACATTAATAACTTTTTATTTAATGTTAAAATAAAAATGTCACAAACATGTATAGTTTTTTTAAAATAATTTTTAAATGGGGTTATACAAGTCATATTTTTTACTATAAATATTCATTGAAAAGATAAAAAGATTTCCTAAATCATAGTATTTGTTTTATAATTTTTAGACATTAAATAAATTAATTTATTTATGACACCATGATGATGCAACAATTACCTCATTAATGAATGATATAAATAAAATGAAATGATAATCTAAAATCTAAGACTTAAACATTTCTAAAACCAATTGGATGGGTGGATATCAAACCCTTATCACCGTATCATTGAACTATATTTTTTTGGGACCTTTTATATCCGAAAAACATTTTATAATAATGTAACTTTTCAAGACATTCCATGAGTGCCCCTCCTCCCTCTTATAAAAGGACCCCACCTCTACCACCTTACCCACACCTCTCATGCCCTTGGATCATCAAAACACTACTAATATTGCCTATCAAAATCCTTCTATTACTTCTAGAAGCATCACATTGGGCAGAAACCCTTCCATGGTTGCCTTTGCATTCAAATCAAAAATAGTTATCCGATTTGAAGGTAATGTATTCTCTTATGTTCTTTTACTTTATTTTGCTTCTCCAACCCCCTAACCAGTTTTTATTCTTTTATTTGGTAACAAACCGAGTATATTTAATACACATGGATGTTTTTATGAGGAGGATTAGAGCTAAACTCATACACACATCCATCTAATGATTAAAGAACACACTGTTTCTATGGGTGACGAATTACTGCCTCACGAAACGATGATTGTTCAAACATCTTTTAACACCACTCATGATGGACATTAAGATGTAACTGTATATATATATATATGTGATATATACATTAGGTTTATGTATTCTTTATGATTCTGTATTTTTCATTTGTTCTATACCTTTATAGTTTTTATAATGGGTAAACGTGATATTTTTATTTTAGGAAATGCGGACTACCGCCCCCTTATAGTGATTTGAATCGTTAATACCATATGTGGGATGTATAAAGGATGGATTTAATGATTTTATATATTATATTATACTATAATTATAATATACCTATGTATCATTATTTTTTTCATTTCATTAATATATAAAATAGAAATGAATGTAGCGTTCATTCGTACGTACAACTTCCCGTCTCTATAAACGGTACATTTCATTTATTATCTCCAAATGTTATGCACTATTATAAGTACATATATATAACTGATATATATATAATATATTAAATCTAAATGATGGATATCATTCTATAATTATAATATATATCTCTCTCATTTATCTTTAATTCCATTAATATGACAAAGAAATTAAAGTAGCATTCATGCGTATGTACGACCTACCGTCTCCATGAATGGTGAATTTCATTTTTTATCTCCAAATGTTATGGAATAGTATGAAATGAACATACACTGGATATATATGATATTAAAATCATTAATACTATTCTGGAGATGATTTAACTATAACTACATGGAAAATTCTTTTCCAACAAGTTCAATTTTGACTCATGTACCGAGCATCGACAAAAACGACTGATATGAACTCACATTATTAACCAATTATTATAACATTATAATATGTGATATTAATTGAATTATAATATTTAGAGGAGATCCTTAAGCAATTATAAATTGACCAAAGTTTATTATTCAGGAATATAATGAAATGAATACGGCAAGTCGGACTTGAGGTAAGGGATCATATCACTCTATTTTCAAGGACTCTATTTTATGTAACTTCTTTCAATCTCATCTTTTTCATATTGGGGGATCTTATTTTAAATTCATATTACTATAATTTTTATGTTAATATGATTATAGACCCTATTTGATCTCATCAATCCATTTTTGGATGTTTTAAGTGGCGTTGTTAGGCTGCTAGAATTTCGTAAGGGACTTTTTATCTCACTTTGTGTTCCTGTGAGATTCATGCTACATTTGCCACTATTTGCTTTTGTGTGGTGTATGTACATCCATTTATTGTATTAATTGTGTAATATACATTAATTAATGGTTATTTACATCTTAATTGTATGATCCATCTTTCAGGGGGTGTACGGGTTGAAAGTTACCCATATCGGTAAGGGAACCTTTCACCCTCCTCTTTTTAAAAGACTTCTTTTTGGTAGATCTTTTAATTTACATATTCTTATGTTGGGATATGTATTTATATATCCTTATTAAAGTAATGGTTATGTCCAAGTGATTAGACACCGTTTTTATCTCTCATCATCTCATTTTATGAATTTAATGTGGCGTCATTAGGCTGTCAAATTTCTGTAAGGGGACTTAGTAACCCAATTTCAATTCTTTGGTTTAAACCTCTACTTCTTGATTATGTCATGCTATGAATTTGTGTGGATTACCTCTGATTGTTTTACACTTAATATCATCTTATATTGGGTGTATTTATATTTTTCACACATAATTATGTAATGGATTTATCCTTAATCTAAGGATACCGACTTTGTATGGGACCTCATCTCAATCTCCTTTCATTGAGGCATATATTGTTATAATACAATAATTTATTTCATACTAGATATAAAACCCTTTTAAATTTCATATCATTCAAAGGGTATATTATTATATGAAGCGTTTTACTGAACGATAAAAAAGAATTTTTCTTTTAACGTACGTGGTGACAACGACCTTTTCCACTACTGTGAGTACTATTTGACCTTTGGCTTCCTTAACAAGCCGTAATGTTTTAAAAAGAAACTAAATACCATACACTATTTATGTATTTTGGTATTGAAAATGGTTTTGAAAATGGAGTTCTTATGTAAAAATATTTATATGATATATTGTGAATGAAATGTGGAAATTTTTTCTTCCCATTATATTTGTTTTATGTACTATGATTTTGTAATGGTACTTGGACATTTGACGGGTGGTCACATGATAAACCATATGATGGGTGGGGCCGTGAATACCAGGATGGGTGGTTACATTATAACCTCCAATGAATTGGGTATAGAAGTTGACCGTGTGGCTATTCTATATAGTGATATGAGTGGAAGTCAATCGTATAGTTATTCCATTTAAGTATGTTTATGTCCCATGTTACCTTTATATGTTATTTGTTCTTTATATGGGTTTATGGTAATCTTTTGGTTACAAATGATATGTAGTGATAATTTATTCAGTGAAGATTATTTAATACATAAATGTAAAAAGTATTACTTTGATAAATTATTCATGGTTTACTTTTTGTTTTGATAAACTAACTGTTTTCCTTCTTTGTGTATCCTTTACTAGGCGTTTTATGCTCATCCCATGTTTTTGAAATGTTCTCCACAGGACTTAAAGATGAAAAGGGTCAATTATGGGATCAAGGAAAGACATGATATCTAAAACATGGAACTAGACATGTTTCTTTTTATGAGTTTTTATTTTATGGAAACATAGTAGAAGTGTGTACTTTGTTATTTTTCGAGATGTAATAGTAATGTCCTAATTCTCTAAAAATCATAACCTGAAAAGATTCTCTACATGAATTATTTATTTAATTCATAATTATGTAATATTATAAGCCAGGTCCTTACAATTTCATCCAATTATGTAACTAAAAATTTGGTTGTGTCATCATCTAGTCTTCATCATCAACAACCTCTGCACTATAGTGATCTTATATTATATCATGTTGATGGTATTTTGCTTGAATCTGATGTGGAAATTGACATAGAGACATTACTAAAAAAGAAAAATGTTATTGATCTACTAAACCAATAATATTTCATATTTCACAAAATTAATTAAATTAATTTTGTAATTTATGATTTAATTTAATGCCATAGTCTACAACAACATCCAGAGTTTTTAAAAAGTGAAAACTATATACAATATCATGTGTGACACACCAGACCAAACACAATAAAAAGTTTTTTAAAAAAATTGACCACATTAACATTCCCATTAAATTTTTGGATATGTTTATGTTTATATATATTATAAAAATATATATATTTCTTAAATATATTGATAATTACTAATCAATCAAATTTTGTTAAATAAATTATCTGCTTCGAAATATGCTTTCATCAAAATTGGTTTCCTATAAAAATTATTTATAAATATTTTATACATAATTTATAAAATTTATTTTATAAAAAAACCTGAATTTTATATGTCTTCATACAATAATTTAATTTTAGTGATAATTTTTGATTTAACAAAAAAATTGTTTTTTCTCAGTGGAAAGTGAAAAATACAGTTTTTATTTAAAATTACCACTTCTAATTTTAACTAAGTGATATGAAAGTTTAAATTAATAATTAAAATTTATTCAAGGTTAAAATAATTAATTTTAGTTAATAATTAATTCAATTAATTACATTAATATAATTCTTCTTAAATATTTTAATTCAATTATATTTTTATGATTAAAAAAACATTTTTTTGAAAATTATTAAAAAATACATAATGATTTTCAATTATAATTAAATTATAATAACACAGTATGATAAATTATGTATATTCATTTTTTAGATTATATATAATTCTTTATAAATTTAAATTCCTTTAATAATGTTTACTAGTTATATATTTTATGTAAAATCATATATTCCATTAAAAAATGTATTTTTCAGAAAACCACTTTCTATCACGATTAAGGGTTATATATTAAATTTAATTATTCCCGCTCCCAAAATTTATAATGATTAAATAGATTCCAATATTGGAGTAAAATAATATTAAATAATAATGTAAATATAATTGCTTAACAATATAAATAGTAACTTTAGTTTATATTTATTACCATGGATAAAGGAAATTAGGTTATATAAAATTTAATAAAATAATTTGACAATGTATAGAAATAATATAACACAAATAATAAGAATATTTATTTTTAATTATCAATGAAATTATGATTATATTTTTTCCTTATTTATTTTAATTTATATGTTTCTAAATAATAAGTTAGATATAAATTATATTTTGATACTCAAAAAATTTATTTTTATGTATTATGAAATTTTAATTAAAAGATTCCATGTGATAAATTAATTTAATATTCAAAAAATGTTTATTTTAAAAAAATATAACTGTCAAATTATGATTCATAAATTTAATTGATAATATAATTTTATTGATTGCAAATTTAATTTCTATAGTGTTTTATAAAATATTATTGTAAAACATGTGGAATCTATCAATAAATTTCAATTATATATTATATGTGAAATATTATATAATAAGAAAATTATTTTCATAAAATAATGTTTATTTTTGGGATCATATATTCCAAATCCAATGGTGCATTTTTTATACATTTCTGAGACAGAAAAATTATCAGTTAAATATTAAATATTGTATAAATATACTGTGCATATTATGGAGTAAAAATGAAGAAAATGTTATGTAATAAATGAAATAATGTTTACTTAAGAGAAAATATTTGTTTCCACTTTAATATAATGTGATTTTATATTTCGTAGAATAATTTGATAAATCCTTTTTGAATTATCCATACATATAATATATTTTAATGTTTTCAAATCATTTTATTAATGAAATGACTCACTTAAACAACAGTAAGGGTACTATATTAATATTTTTGGACCATAGAGACAGAAAATAATGAAAATAATCACTCTTTGTAAAAAAAATTGTAGAATATATGGGAAGGATTTTGGTTTCAGTAATTTTGTTATATATTGTCCAAATCCTTTGTATGTGAATTAAGAACAATCCCCACTCATTACCTATATAAACACACAAAAAATCTAATTTCTAATATCTATATAACCTTATAGTTCGTCTTTACACTTCCCTACACACTCCATTGCCCTCCCAATGATCCACAACATCACAAGTATCTCTTCGTATGCTTCTTAAATCACGATCTCAATGTAAGGGATTAACACTCTTTTTTTTCAAATAACACTTTTTATGTTATGCTATTTATTTTCTATTTGTGGATATTCTGGTATGTTTACATATAAACTTATTAATATAATTTTTATTACAATAAAATTTGAGATCTATTTGACTCTGATTAATTCATCCCATGATCCATTGTGAACACCTAATAAAATGCTGAATTTTATTACGATATTTCTCTATCCATTATTATCAAGAAACTATTTTATTTTCTGAAAATTAATATCCATTTCATAATGTTGGAATATATTAATACACATCCCCCTTACTATCCATTTTATTTATTAATGACTATATACCCTTTCAATTTTTCAATTACTCCCATGAACATTATGTACACCTATAACATTTCCTTCCATTATAAAGTGATATTCGACACTCTTTTTTATTAAAGCACATATTCTATGTTATTCATTGTAATATCATTTTTTAATTATTTTTATCTGTTATTATATATCTCCCTTACAATAAATTATATGTGTAAATGATGATAAATAGATTTCACCCTAATTAATCTATCTTGTGAACATTTACAAACACTAGTTACCATGTGGAAATTTTGTAAGGGTTCATTATCTCTGTTTTTATTAAATAAACTCTATTATGATATACCTATTAATTTCCATTAGTTAATGTTTTTTAATTATTTAATAAAACCCCCATAATTCCCAATTTACTTCTATTTTATAGGATACCCCATTTACATGAATTTAAGACAAATTATAACCTTTATGGACACCTGTTACCATGACAATTGTTTTAAGGGGCCACTTTCACCTCTTTTCTATTAAACTAGTTTCTTCATTTTATGAATTTTATTTCTAAATAATAATGTTTGGATCTTGTTTCCACATTAATATTGTAGTTATTTTCATATATAATTGATATTATATCAATTTCACTCCCATTAAGACCTTCCATGAACATTTATGTTCCCCTGTTATGTAGCCAAAATTTCACTGCAAATTTTGTATGCGAAACAAATGTGTGGGAAATAGTCATTCCCATTTCTTACCAAGGGTGTTAAACATTATTAATATATACTTCTTTGATAGAGAAATTAAAAATTTTAATTCCACAATCATTGATCATCAAACAATATGTGATGATAAATGGTTCAATGTGGTTCAATCTATGTGGAACACTTATTCATGTGAATGAAATGATATTGACATGTGAACATAGAATTATATAGTGCCCAAAATGATATAGAACGCCAATACATTATGTAATGATTTAGTTTCATGAGATTTCAGGAAATAGATTAGGGATTGGACCTAATCAGTCATTAGAAATTATCCATCATGATCTCTTGTAGTTGGCCTTGATCTATGTTTATTAATCCATTATTTATGTTATTCCCACATTTCCCAGGTTTTATTTATGTTATAATTCTATATCAACATTAATTATTAATTTTTATGATTCTCAACCATTATTCCCACTTATATTATTATTGTATAACATTCAATACCTGATTTATGTTATTCTATGTCTTTTCCCTTATTGGTATTTATATATCACCAAATTCTTATGTATGTCCATGAATTATACAATTTAGTTTAAAGGAATATGGAAAAACATTAGAATTTTATGTACTTTTTAATTATGTGTGATGTATTCCTTATTTTAATTTGTTATGTATTGTACCTAATTCCCAAATACACAATACTTATAGACCTATCAAGGTTTATGATGTGTAATCATATGTAATAAATCATGAATTAATTTAGAATAAAAACCAATGTCGTCATAATTGGTGTCAAAAGAAATTTTAGTTATTTTTTGGATAAGGATTATAAAAAAATAGAAAACCCAATTGGGATAATAATAAACATAAGAACACATCCCTATATTTTGAATATAATAGAGTATAAACTTTCCATTTCTAACAAACCCATTTTTGATACAACAAGTGGATGTGGATTTGTAACATGCACTCCTATGGGTAAGACCCAACAACATAAAATTGAGCTAGAAAAGATCTAGAATTGTTGAAAGAAAATGAGCCTTATAAAACATCTGGTATGAAATTACCTTGGGATATGCATTGGTAAATTCAAAATCAACATAAGTATCATTATTATTGGAAAATAATTCCCATATGGGTCAATATTATGGAATATATAATAGATAAATTTTATTAAATCCTCAAAATCCTCAATGTTAAGGAAATACATGTCATTTTAAAGATATACCATTAATTTTAATTGATTATAATTTTTTTGGGTAAATAGATTAAAATTACCAATACATAATTTTCGCTATATTAAAGTCAGTTGATGAAAATTATGAGATCCCAGTCAATATCCATTATGATGGGAAATGTTATTACCACCCAAAAAAGATGCCTAACATGAAAAGATCTCATGAATTAAATAATATGATTTTCCAAACCAACTATCAAAAAACTCAATTGTCAATATGCTCATATTTTAACTTCCAAGGATACTAATTATATGGAGGAGGATGTCTCAATCATGCACATCAGATAAAGGTGACGAAATAAAGAAGATTCAATTACCATGGGTCAAAATTATGTAAATGGACATCAAAGAGAATTACCCAATAAGGAATTAATGGGGTTTTATTATGGTAAAATTGGATAAAAAGTAGCTAATTTCCCAAAATAATAATGTTATGGAAGGTATTATATTATATTTAATAGCATCAGTTATTTTTAATGACGTTTTTGTAGAGAATATGGGAAATTTCCGAGTCAATTCTATAATCAAATTGTAAAATCCTAGAATAAGAAAGAACCTACGATATCGAAATTATAGAGGTGTAATTATTAAAGTTTTTATGTACTAGTATTTTATAGTAATTTTAATGAAGTATTATATCAATGATATTATAGAATAAATAATCATGAATCATATATAGATTATTCCATACCATTTCTTCTAAAAGGACTTGAATTTTTTATTGAAATTACATTATACCATAAAATGTGATTTAGTTATAATGTAGAATTTTTTAAAACCCATGATTGGGGGATTGATAACTCTTAATTAGTTTTTAATTATTGGAAAATATTTCATATTATTGGGATGATATGAAAATATTTAATCATTAAAATCATTTTGATTATTAGTGTGATATAAGATTACTATTATATTTGGGAAAACATTGGACTAGATACACTTTTTTTTTATTTTGAAGTAATTAATAATATTTCAGAATGTTTTTTATTTTTTAATGGTATATATACCCATTATGATTATTAGAGATGGATTATATTTTGTTTTTTAAAGGTGTACGATTAAGCGTTTATAATAATAATTTAAGATAGAACATTCTTTATAGTTTTGGTTCTTAGTTTCATATATCAGTATATATTTAATGAATGTTCTATGATAAACCATCGGGTTTTTTCTATGAATTTTTTATATTAATGAATTATGGTATTATCTTATATTATTATTTCCATTTTTAATTTATAAATAATATGATTAATAAATTTTTATAATTTAGTTTATTATGTGACACGTTTGGAGTTTATTCTACTACACCAATAATAATAAAAAGTTTATCTATGGTTTTCAATGTTTGGAGAGAAAAGATGAGACGATAATGGAAATTTATTAATGGTTGAAATTATACTTTTCAAGAAACCATATTTCAGTTTTTCCTTGTCAATGTGATAATGTAAATCCATAACTTTTGTAAAAATATTATTTATTCAAATTTTATTCCTAATAATATTATTTATATAGAAGTGGATGTCATATTTATCATAAATGTTTTACGGTTTTGTGATCCTTGTCATTATTCTTAAAATATTCTATATCATACAAATTTTTCTTGTGTGTTAGTTTTTACTTACATGATTATATTTAAACCTCACACTAATATTCTCCTAAATGGAATCCTAATGATTTAAAAACCATTATACTTCCCTTTCTATCATTTTAAGAGGTGTTTGTATTAACCCTTTTATGATGTAGGATATAAATACATATATTTTCAAGGGTCAGAATATTTTTTACAAGGCTTATGATTAAAATTTTAGGATTCCATTTATTAATGAGGGAATAATGTCTGACACTGAGTTTTTAAAAAGAGAATAAAATGTTCGATAGTGTTTGTGATAAATAACACTGATCCCAAAACATTAATCATTATTTAAATATGAAAGAATCAACCTAAAAATTAAATTTGTGGATTCGAGAAGGATTAAATAAATTAAGTAATATATATATTTTTAAAAAATCTGTTGATAATTATTAATTAATCAATCTTTGGCAATTTATTTTGGTTCTTCAAAATATATATTAATCAAAAAAATTTATATAAATATATATTAAAATTATTTCCTTAAAAATTTAGAAAATTTATATTATAAAAAAACAAATTTTTCATATCATAATATCAAAATATACATTGGGTGAATATTAATGTTTTTTAGATACCATTTTTTCCCAATGAATTATAATAATAAAATTTTATATAAAATTTCAACTTTATTATATAAATTATGTAATTTAAAAGATCCAATAATTATTTTAGTATATTTTCACAGTGAAATATTTATTCTTTAGTTATATTTAATTCAATTAATTACATTCTAATAATTCTTACAGTTTATTTTAATAAAAAAATTTCTAGGATTAAAAAGTCAAATTCCTGAAAAATATTTTAAATTTTCTAATATTTTTTCATTATAATTATTTACAGTAACCCCTAATGATAGAAGATGTAAATTTTTGGATTATATTATATATCCGTATCTATGAATATAAAATCATATAATAATAATTAATAGTTATAAAGTCAATAAAAAATCATTTTTCTTTAAGAATGTAATTTTTATAGAAAACAACATTCCATAATGATTGATTGGATTATCTTAAATTAAATTCTCTGAACAGATTGAATTGATTATTAATAAATTTAGATATTATTTTGAATTATAATAGTAAATAATATGTATTAATATCTACTTAATTTTCAAACAATATAAATAGTAATTATAGTAAGTATTTATTACAATGGTAAAAGATATAATTGTTAATGAAGGAAAAAAATAAGAATTTAACTCAAACTAGAATCAGAGTAACCATAATAGTATAATTATTTATATTTATTCTTTGTTGAAATTATTGATATACTTGTTATTTATTTTATATTTTATAAATTATAACTAATCAGTTCGATAAAAATTATATTTTGATAAGATAAAACACAAATTATATTTTTATGTATCATGAAATTTTATTTCAGTCATTATATTTGATAGATTAATATATTTTTATAAAAAAAGTAATTTTAATTATATATTATATTTTAATTATTATTACTATATTTACTTCATAATATAATTTTTATGACAGGAAATGTAATTTCTATAATGGTTGGAAAGTTGACATTGTTGAAAAACCCCTATTTATCAATAAATATCAATTCTATAATAAAAAATGAAAAAAAATATCTTGAAAATTATTACCATAAACGAAATTTTATTTTTGGAATCATAATAAAAAAATTATTCAATATTGATGTTTCCATACTTTTTCAAATATAGTCATATTTTCGGGTAAAAATTAAATACAATATAAATATTGCGCAACAAATTATGATATAATAATGATGAAAAAATGATGTATTAATTACTGAAATGATTATTAATAACCAAATATATGTTTCCCATTGAAAATAATTTAATTTTTAAGTTAATTTTTTAATTTTATACACAATTTATAATCCTCGAAGACTATAATATATTTTAATGAACAAAAATTATTATTTTAGTGACATTAGTAAGTTACACATAAAAAAGGTAGTTGTTTAAAAATATTATTCCCTTTATAAATATAATTAAAATTACAACTAATTGGTGGAAACCATAGTAAAAATCATATAATGCATTTTGGTTTATTTATTTTATTTTATAGAGTCCAAAATCTATTTTCAAGGTATAATAATGAATTCCCCTCTCATGTATTGAATAAACCTACAAAATATCCAATTTCTAGTCACTCAAAAACCTTATAGCATGTCCTTACTATTACATCTTTTCAATATAGTCCTCCCATTGTTCCCAATCTCTCAAAAAGTTCACCCGGTGATTTTGAAATGACCCACTAATCGAAAGGTATTTTTATCTTTTCATTTTTTCTTCAAGCAAGTATTTTATGTCATGATTTTCTATTTTGATTTATGGTTGTTTGGGTAATTTTCCGTATATAATTCATAATTAGATTTTTATTAAAAATTGATGATAGAAATTTTTTTATCAAAATTTTCCCTCCCATGAAACATTATGAACAACCATTTCAAAGAAGGAATTTAGTAAAGTAGTTCTCTTCTTATCATAGTCATGCTCTAATTATTAGTTGTATATATTCATATATATTTGTGCATGTTGTAATATACTATTTCATATAGCTATACCATCCATAATATTTATAAATTAGTATATACTCCTTTATCTGTCATTAATCCCTCCCATGATTCCTTATGTAAACATCTTACAATGCCTAAATTTTATAAGGGATCTTTCAAACTCATTTTTATTCCAGAACCTTTTTTTATATTCATCCTAATATCCATTTTTCATGTTGAGATATATTCATCCATATCCAGTATATATCCTATCTAATGTGTACATTATGAGATACCCATTTCACTCTCATTAATCTCTCCAATTAACCTTTATGTACACTTGATACCATGTTGAAATTATGTATGGGGTCTTCTGCTCTATATTTTGTATTCTAGAACATCATTTATGTTGTGCCTCTTCATTTTAATTTATTTATGTTTTGGTAATTTTTCCTTTTTCACTCCAAAATCCCATTTTATTTCCATGTTTTTATATACCCATTTCACTCTCATTTTTTTTCCTCCCTTGAAATTTATGTACAACTATAACCATTCCAAAATATAGTAAGAGAAATCTTCCTCGACTTTTCAATTAATAAATTTCATTCATTTATGACAATTATTTCCAAACAATATTGATTCTATATTCATTTCCACATTATCCATAATATCCATTTTATTTCAAAAAGATGAAAGACCCCTTTCAATAATTTTAATACCATCTATGAACAATTATACACAACATATATGTTTCCAAAATGTTTTTGGGATATTTCAATGAAAAAAAATTTCTATTTAATATCTGTACCAATTTACTATCATGAATGTTAAAAATTATTCAGATTTAATTGTTTTATTTTTAAAATTTTATATATTTATTAAGAAGTCCATGACTATGGAATAAAATGTGATAATAAATGATACCCGGTTGTATGATATATGTGTCACCCTAATGCATGTAAATGAAATGTATGTGAAATGTGTCCCCATAGATATTTAGAGTTACAAAGAATTTGTTATTATATTAATTTCAAAATTCATAATTTATCGTATTATGGAGTTAACCAAATCAATCACATCATATTTCCAATGATGTTGTCTGGGTAGTTTTTCATAACCATTGTTTTTTAATCCATGTTTTACATTTTCTCCATATTTTTAATATTTTCTTTTATGTTACAATATTATATATTTCCTCAGAGTTCATGATTATGAATCTCAACCCATTTATGTTCCACTTATATTCCTACAATCTAACAATTAATACACTCTTCATGTTATTCTATGTTAATTTCGTTATTGTAGATTTTAGACAAGCCCATTCTTATGTTTGTCCCAAGGTTATCCCATGCAATTTTAATTATGATAGAATTATATGAGCATGTAAAGGAAGTTTACAGTAATAGAATTTTTTTTAATATTTTATGTTATAATGAAATATAAGTAATTACCAAATGCAATAGAATTTATAATATTTTGGGTTGTATTATGTATTCTCTTTTATAATAAATCATTATATAATGTGTAATAAAGACTATGGATAAAATATTTACTGACTAAGAGAAAATAAGAATCAGATATATAAGATAGATACACTGATAAACTATTTTGAAGATATATATAGTAGATCCCTTTTAAATATATGAAATTACATAGAAGACTAAGAAAAGAATAAAAGAAAACTAAAATTAATAAAATATAAATATGGTAGAGACCATAAACCCAGAATAGATCTTACAAAACCAAGCGCTTGTTATACATAGTCAAATCTCAAACATACTCATGTTTACCAGATATTTAGTATGTATATACATTTGGTGAGATGAAATATATACTCAAAATGATCCTCCATGAATACTCTCACAAAATGAATAATAAACTCATAAATAATTCTTAGTGAATGGAATCTTAAACAAACCCCACATGTAAACAAGTATATTAAATTCCAAGCTTCATTTTAGCTCTATAGAGCCATGTATCATATACAATTGATCATATATTTCAATAATAGAAAAATTTTACCCCACTAATACTTCCACTATAAGAACCCAACCCCCGAGTGCCCAGGGCCGGTTCCCATGAGGCATGATGTAGCATAACCAAAAATATTACATCACATTCATTTACAAATCACATCATGTCCCATGCTATAGAGGTAGTGAGATTCAGGTTCTGGGAAAACCAACTACATTCTGAAACATCATTGAAGACATGACTGATACCTGAAAAAAAATTATTTAAAAGGTAGGGTGAGCATACGAATTCCCAATAAGGGGTTTTAAAATAAAACCAAACAACTCTTGGAAACCATATTTAAATCCATTTAAAAAATAATCATTTTAAATAAAATTTGTATCATATATACACATCGTAAGAGTGTTCAAACAAAACATGTTGTTTGAAATAAAAGGATAAATGATTCAAATATAAGCATGCAGAATAAAAGAAAGTCTAAACATGTATGTAATGAGATTATGTAAGGACAAATTTAATAGCTAAGAGTAATGAATAATCAGAGTTACACATAAAATAATAACTTAAATTTAATACACTGAATACTAAAATCACTGAGTTCTAATCATGTGTCATGGAATAATTATACAAGATATTCTGGAACATATAGTCAAGGCCTTGGCCAAGACGTATAATGATTTAAGGCCTCAGCTGAAAATCCATAAGCTCTTTTAACCAAATTTTATAATAGTTGAATATTTTTCATGTTAATTAAATTACATAGTCCTAACGAGGGATGTGCATATGCCAGACTATGTCAAGGCCTCGTGCCAAGAACTAGGGGCTAAATATAAGCAAACCCTAACCCAGAGAGTCTCTATAAACAGACATAAACCCGGAGTGCCTATGTAACCGGACACCTACCTGGAGTGCCTCTGTAACCGGACACTAACCCGAAGACTCTGCTATAACAGGACCCCAACCAAGATGGATTACTTTTACCAGTCCCCAACCTGAAACATACTAGGTCCAAAAGCATTCCTAAAATCTCTAAATCAAAGTTTACAATCCACTTTGATTTTTTAGATTACATATCACATATCAAACCAAGTGTACACTATACTTGGTAACTTATTTCCACATTCATTTTATCCAAGGTGTCCCACACCACCTTGAACAATTAAATCTATAAATTCAGAATAAGTTTAATATTGAAATCATCTACCATTTAAGAATAGGTAGTGTGTCTAGAAAAAAACAAATGAATTATGTGTTTAAGCCATTAATTGGTACTTAGGATAAAGGTACTTGTGACGACAAACATTATATAAGTAATAACTCAATCAAATAAAATGACAAAGTCTAGAATTATATTATTCAATATCACTCAGAATTTAGTGATGAGGTGAACTTTAAGATAATAAATAATAAAATATCCTAACCCTTCATACATGGTACCAAACTCATATTAACCCCAAACATTACACATTAAAGCTTATAAGTACCACACAAAACCTTAAAATTATCATTTAACATCAAGTGTAAAGGGTAATTAGAACATGTTCATGTGAAGTTACAAGATTTCAATATCTATACAAATGAAATAATCATATTAAAAGGAATAATTTGGAAAACCATGATTAGGGTATCATGTGGTGTAATACATTTAGTCAACAGGACGTTCATAACAGTAGTGATTAGTCAAGAAAAAAACATTTATACTCCGTAATTTCTTTTAAAAAGAAACATAGGGTTTTAATAAATAAAAAGAAAATAAAAGTTGGCATACATATATCCATATGTATGGATATATTAAGAATGAATATGTAACACCCTTAAATTATTTAAATATTATATATCATCTTTAATATCATAAAATAGATTTAGATTGAATTATGTATGTATGTCCGGTTATACCCTATGTGTACAACGGAAACTATAATTATAAATTAAATAATTCTCATCTCATGTACACATAATAAGACATATTTATATATCATAATGTGTCCAAATTCACCCTTATGTATACATGTACTGAAAATTATGGTTATACTATATCTACATATTTGAGAACATTCATAATCATGTATTCAATGACTCCATGCATTTTGGATTTTCATTAAATCTCCCTTGGAAAATCATTATCTTGAGCATATAATGTATATTCAAAACTGAGGATTGTGTATATTACATTTATATAAGTTCAAATATATATATATATATATGTATGTATGTATGTGTATATAACCTTATATTCGTTTAAGGCAAAAGAAACAAAATAAATTCATTTTCATTGGATGTTCATGCTTAGGGATTATTAATACCCTATAACTCAAGATCCTATGACACTTAATTAAGTGGAGAATTAACCTTAAGCCACCGGATTATATGTATGTATTTTAAAATAATATAAGTATACATATTCATATATCTAAACAATAAGAAACCAAGACAAATAAATCCCCTACAAAACATTATTTATACTACTTATCAATTATTATAAGGACATAGATGATTAGATATAAAATCTTTCCTTCACAAGTATATATTTCTATAAAGATTTGATATAGCATTAATCCGAATGTAAGAAAATGCTAATCCCTTACGTAGCTTGAGGGGAAGGAGGAGCTCGGGATGGCACTAGAGAACTAGGAGGAAGAGTCGAGGTCCACTGAAAGCTTTGTTCAAGGAGCCGAGAGGTCCTTTGAGTGCCTCAGATGAGGTTTTATAAATTATACCTATAATGACAATTTTAATGAATAAAGGATGGTATCCAAGGACAACATGCCTAATAAGAAAAGGGTGAAAGGTCTCTTTGGAAAACCTGTGAGCGTAGAGGGTCCAACAGCTAAAGGAATGAAACAAATGGTTATAAAATATAGTGCATGGTATCTGTTTTAGGGAACACCACAGGGAATAAGATAGCACAGCTAGAAGAATAGCAGGTGTAGAAATTATGGCCCAGATCATGACTGCCTTTGATCCAAGGGCTGGGCACGCCCGTGGATTATAATGGAAATGACGACATAGATTTAATCTGATCCTGATTGAATGGCTCACAAAAACGTGGTGAAATGCCATGATTGCCAAAAGCCGGACGCGCGATCGAGATCAGCGGCTCATATCATGCGCGACACAAACTGACGGCCATGATCACATTTCGGCCAAAAAATGGGTTCCCACATCGAAATGAGAAGTTTATTTCACCTCCCTTATAATTTTCGGCCTCTCGCAATGCTGGCAATAACACAACACACACACAAGAGGCCTTATACATGGTCCTCTACAACCCCCGCATGCATCAGCCTACCCAAGATTACATAGCCTTACTTCCCATGTTGCGTGCACACAAGTTCTCATTCGTGCTCCCATGCACACCGCAACATTACGACCACACTCTGCACACACATACACTCTTCTAGAGACCCATTCCCGATCACGGGCTGTCCCAAGCTTGGGCTGAGGGCCAGGCTTGGCCACCATGATTGAGCTGCCTCCCTTGGCCCAACCAATATGGGATGACCCTAGTGGGTCAAAACTTTTTATAGAAACTAACTTAATAGCATATAGTCTCAAGGGTAGTAATACTATATAGAAACTTTACTTATTAAACAAGGATTTTATTAATTATTAGTAGGTAAAATTGCACACATAATGGACTCTTGTTTTCTAGTAAACAATTGTGTATAAACATTTAATTTTTAATATTAGAATTATAAGTAGATATTTACTAACCTATAAGATAAATATTATATAGAAAACATGGTTTTAATCAAAAACATAATATAATTAGAAGATATAAAACATAATTTGTAATAATGTTTTTGAAATAAAACTCTTTAAATTTAGAACGAAATATTTATAAAACTGTTTTGAAATTACTTATTATTTTTCCCAAAACATAAATGCAACTCAATGTATCGTATAATAGTTGAGGTTTTATCGTATAATTTTAAAATCATATCGTGTAGTTGTACTTAATTGTTCTGTAGATAAAACATCAAAAGACTAAAAACTATAATTATAGCCGTTAGGTTCCCAACAGTTACTTGAGGTAACGGTCGAATTACTGCCATATAAAACCTTGACTCAGGGTTTCTTATGAATAAGGTGATTGAAGAAGAAGAAGAAGTATTGTGTCATAACCTTGGTCATTGGTGTGGTTGTGGTGGCTTCATCCATTCTCAAGTTCATTCTGACAGATACAAAGGAACCATATTACCTTCTAGGGGTTCTAACTGTTTTATGTTATCTCTCTGTAATTATGATAGGGTTTTTAAGAGTTATATTTGGTTAGTTTTATTTCCCTCTTAATCTCAGTTTATTGTAACCACTACAGTGTTCTTATTTAAAAAAAAACCTTGCGTCTATTTTTTGTTCTTATTCCGTTGCATCATAATATTATTTTTCTATAAGAGATAAGTTTTGTTCGGGTAAAAGATTGAAATAAAACATAGATATTACCATTAAAAGAAACACAAGTTCTTGGTGTGTTATATTATTACACCTATAAAGGATTGCGTCCTTGCAATTCTTGTAAAAAACTGGAAAATAAAATTCCCAGATGATTATCATCACCAAAACAGAAGATTCGGCTTGGTCAATGGAATACCCAGGTTGGTATTTAGTTCCTCTTATTCTTGGACATAGATACACCTTGAGAAGTACATTATGAACTCCATCTCATGCATTCAACACTCAGGCTTCCATAGGGAGGCCAGAGCAGTACAAAGTTAGGAGATGTCAGAATGGACATATTCTTTGATGCCCCGCCAGACTACATCTCGCTCGAGATATTCTATTGGAAGGATGTGGTTAAACAGACTGAGGTTTAGGTTTTGTAACATAAAGGCTTCTCTGAGGTTCCCATCTTGGGAAGCTACTAGGAAACATGCTCTAGAAGGAAAATTCTATGCCAGAGTGAAACAATGAAAAAGACCCTCAAAGTATCTCCCTCTTTGCCTATAACAGAGGAGTTGGGTAAAGGAAATGGAGTGGCAGAAATCAGCATTCTTTTAATAGGAACGAAGGATCTCAGTGCTGTTAGACAATCCCAACATGTGTTGACATGGTCCTCACTAGTTGATGAAACAAGGATAGTCCATGGAACAAGTTATGATTAAGATATCCTCCAATATCTCATTGGTAGATATGAGATATTTTTTTGTCTAGCCATCTGAAAAAAGATTCATGAGAATTCACTTTAAAAGTTCATATATAGTAAATACAGGAATGGAAAAGATAATATTTCAAAACAACAAGAGTTTATTACTAAACATTAGTGTCTGAGTTTCCTTAATGACCCACTACACAAACATCACATAGAGAAGAAATACTCTCTATCTCCTCCAACCAAACATATGCTGAACATTCAGGGTTAAATTCATGGGTACACCTGTAATATCTCATGAGTGTATCATGAGGGGTATGAAGTTGGGAGATGTCAAAATACAATTTTTTCCTACAAGACAGTCTGGTGGACCCATCATGAAACATTTTGATGTCTAACAATTGGCCCAGGAGCCATAGTTCAAGATTTGACAATGAATAGATGCTTGGAGGTCATCGGCAGTAGAAGCTTCTGGAAAAGTGTCAAAGGCCATAAAGTTAAAGTCCTCACCTACTGTGAGCACTTGAAAAATTCCCTCATAGTACCTTCCCCTACGTACATAGGAGGGGAATTGGGTCATCATCATAAGAAGGTAGTCAAATCCTAACCCCCCGGTGTAGTTGATGTACCTGAGGTGAGTTTGACACATCATATAGGTGTTTGCACGTCATGAAGATATAAGCATAGTTAAGAAAATTCTCTCAGCTAACTAAAAACACAATGGTCTCTAGGGCCTCAGGGGGAGGGATATGAGATAAAATGAACATTTTCATCTGCCATCTAAATGTTATAATAAAATCACTTAGTAAGGTTCAGTCATAGCTATACATTTTTTTATTACCCGGTTTTCCATAATTGTATGAACCTAGCCTCTGATACCAACTGTAATAACCCAGCCCCCGAGTTCCCTTGGGCCAGTGCCCATGAGACATGATGTACCATAACCCAAACTATTACATCACATTCATTTACAAATCACATCATGTCCCATGATACAGGGGATTGTGAGTTTCATGTACTGGGAAAACCAGCTGCATTCTGAATCACCATTGATGTCATTACTGATACCTGAAAAAAATTTAATTTACAACATAGGGTGAGCATACGAATGCCAGGTAAGGGGTTTTAAAAAAAAAATTGAAACCATATTTAAATCCATATCTTAAATAATCATTTTCAATAAATGTTTTATCATATGTACACATCGTAAGAGTGTTCGTAGAAAACTTGATATTGGAAATACAAGGATACGTGATTCAAATATAGGAATTCTGAATAAAAGAAACTCTAAACACTTATGTCATGATATTATATAAGAAAACATTTAACAGCTAAGAGTAATGAATAATCAGAGTTACACATAAAACAATAACTTCAATTTCATACATTGAATACTAAAATCACTGAGTGTTAAACATGTGTCATTCCATAAATATACAAGATATTCTGAAACATATAGTCAAGGCCTTGGACAAGATGTCTAATGATTTAAGGCCTCGGCTGAAAATCCATAAGCTCTTTTAACCAAATATTCTACTAGTTGAATATTTTCCAGGTTAATTAAATTATATAGTAATAACAAGGGAAGTGCATATGCCAAACCGTGTCAAGGATTCGTGCCAAGACCTGGGGTCTAACAGTAACTGGACCCCAACCCGGAGAGTCTCTGTAACCGGACTCAAACCCGGAGTGCCTCTGTAACTGGACACCAATCCAGAGTTCCTCTATAACTGGACACCAACCTGGATAGTCTGCTGTAAATAGACCCCAACCCGAAGGGCATACTTTTACCATTCCCCAACCCAGAACATACTAGGTCCAAAAGCATTCCACAAATCTCTAAATCAAAGTTCACAATCGACATTGATTTATTAGATTACATATCACATATCAAACCTAGTGTAAAATTTACCTGGTTACTTAATTTCTCTATCATTTTATCCAAGGTGTCCCACACAACCTTGAAAAATTAAATATATAAATTCAGAATAAGTTTAATATTACAATCATCCAATTTTTAAGCACATGTAGTGAGTATGGCACAAAACAAATGACTTGTGTGGTTAAGCCATTAATTGGTACATATGCTATAGGAACTTGTGACAGAAAACATAAAATAAGTACTAACTTGGTCACATAAAATGACAATGTCTAGAATTGCATTATTCAATATCACACATAATTAAGTGATGAGTTGAACTTTAACATAAAAAATAATGGAATAACTTAACCCTTCATATGGGGTTCCAAACTCACATTAACCCCAAACATTACAGATTAAAGCTTATAAGTACAACACAAAACCTTAATCATTGTCATTTAACATCAAGAGTAAAGGGTAATTAGAACACATGTTTGTGAAGTTACAAGCTTTCAATATCTATACTCATGAAAGAATCATATTAAAAGGAAACATTTGGAAAACCATGATTAGGGTTTCATGTGGTATAAAACATTCATTCAATGAGGCATGCATAATATTAGTGATTAGTCAAGCTGGAAAAATTTATGCTTAGTAATTTCCTTTAAAAAGAAACTTATGGTTTTTATAAATAAAATCAGTATCCAAGTTGGCATACATATGTCCTTATGTATGGATATATTTAGTATGCACATGTCACACCCATACATTATTTAAAGATTATATATCATCTTTAATATCATAAAATAGATTTATATTTAATTATCTATGTATGTATGGTTATACCCTAAGTGTACAACGGAAACTATAATTATTAATTAAAAAAATATCATCTCATGTACACATAATAAGAAATATTTTTATACCATAATGTGGCCAAATTCACCCATATGTATACATGTACTGAAGATTATGGTTATACTATATCTACATATTTAATAACAATAATAATCAAGTATTAAATGACTCCATGCATTTTTAATTTTCATTAACTCACCATTAGAAAATTGTTATCCTGGACATATGATGTTTATTCAAAACCCGGGATTTTGTATATTACATTTATATATTTTCATATATATATATATATATATATATACGTATGTGTATATAACCATATATTCTTTTATGGCAAAAGAAACAAAATAAATTCATTTTCATGGGATGTTCATGCTTTGGGTTTATTAATACCCTATAACTCAAGATCCTATAACACTTAATTAAGGAGAGAATTAACATCTACCCACCGAATGATATGTATTTATTTTACAAGAGTATTACTATACATATTCATACAACATAACAATAAGCAACTAAGTCAAATAAATCCACTACAAAACATCATGTATAATATGTATCCATTTTCATAAGGACATAGATGATTAGATCTAAAATCATACCTCAAATGTATATATGTCTATACAGATTTTATTTAGATTTAAACCGAAATCAAGACAAAGATAATACCTTACCTAGCTTGAGGGGAAAGGGGAGCTCGAGATGGCACTGGGGAACTAGGTGGAAGAGTCGGGGTTCGCTGAAAGCATGGTACAAGGAGTCGGGAGGTCCTATGAATTCCTAGGATGAGGTTTTATAAATTTTACCTATAATGACTATTTTAATGCATGAAGGAAGGGATATGAGGCCAAATTGCCTTATAAAAAAGGGTGAATGGTCTCCTTGGAAACCGTGTGAGAGTGGAGGGTCCGGTGGCTAATTGAACGAAGAAAATGACAATCTAATAGGGTGTATGTCTACTGTTTCAGTGCACACCATGTGGAAGAAGGCAATGACATTTGAAGAAAACCAGGAGGAAAAACAACGGACCAAATTGAGACTGTCTTCGATCCAAGGGTTGGGCACGACCATTGTTTAAAAGTTAAGGATGTATTAGATTTAATCTGAGCTTGATTTAATGGCTCACATAAACACGATGATATGAAGTGATTTCTGAAAGCCAGACGTGGGATCGAGATCAGTGACTCAGATCACGCGTGAAACAATCTGACAGCCAGGATCTCATTTCTCCTGAAAATTTGGTTCCCACATCGAAACGGGAAGTCGATTTCACCACCCATATAATCCTCAGCCTCCCATAATGCGCGAAATAACACAACACACACATAGGAAGCCTTATACACGGTCCTCTGCCTCCCATACAGGCCTCGGCTAACACAAGCATACACGGCCTTGCGCCCGCACTGCGCGCACACAAGATCTCTTGCATACTCCCTTGCACACCACATAATTACACCTGCACTGTGTACACACATGCGCTCCTCGAGTGAACCATGCTTGATCTCGAGCTGGCCTAGGCTTGGAATGAGGGTTAGGCTAGGCCACCATGTGTGAGCTGCCTCCCTTGGCCTGGTCAATAAGGGCTAGTCCTAGTGGGACAAAAAATTTATATAAACTAACATAATATAATGTAGTCTCAATGGTAGTAATACTATATAGAATGTTTTCTTCTAAAACATGGATTTTATTAAGTATTAGTTGGTAAATGTGCATACATCATAGACTCGTGTTTTTTAGTAAACAATTGTGTATAAACATTAAATCTTTAACATGAGAATTATAAATTGAGATTTACTAACCTATAATATAACTCTTATATAGAATAATTTGTCTTAATCAAAAACATAATTTGATTAGAAGATATAAATCATAATTTTGAATAATGTTTAGGAATGAAACTATTTATATTAAAAAAGAAATATTTGAAAAACTGTTTTTGAATTACTTATTATTTTTCCAAAAACATAAATGCAACTAAAAGTATCATATTGAAGTTAGGGTTTTAACTAATAATTTTCAAATCAAATCGTGATGTTGTACATAATTTTTCATTAGTTAAAACTTTATAAGACTAACCACTACAATTATGGCCGTTAGGTTCCCAATGGTTACTCGAGGTATCAGTCAGATTAGTGCCATATAAAAACTTTCCTCGGGGTGTCTTAAGATTAAGGTGATTGAATAAGAAGAAGATGGTCTGTGTCATACCCTTGGTGCTTAGTGTGGCCATGGTGGCGTAGTCCATTCTCAGGTAATTATGATGGATACAAAGGACTATTTTTACCTTCTCAGGGTTCTCGTTGTTTTTATGTTTTCTCCCTGTAGTTTTGATAGGTTTTTTAATAGTTATATTTATTTAGTTTTATTGCCCTCTTAATATCGGTTTATTGCAACCACTTCTGTGTTCTTATTTGAAAAAATCATTGCATCTATTTCGTGTCATTACTTCATTGCAATGTATTATTATTTTTCTATAAGAGATGAGTCTTTTTCAGGTAAAAGATAACAATAAATCATAGAAATTACCATTACATGAAACACAAGTTACTTGGGGTGTTAAATCCACACTATCATTATACACTTCCCTGACATCATACATCATAAAACCACCCTATCGAAAAGAAGCTATCTTGAAAATACCTATCCTCTGTTTAAAATTATTCACCTTATGCATCACATAATCCAATAATCTCATGCCACATCCTTATATACTAACCCATCACCCTCAGGGAGATTCTATACCCAATATTTCATGTATCATATATCTTGTATTTTCCATAAATCCATTACCACCAATTCACTATGTAAAATACCCCAATTCTTCTCATCTAATAATATATTTTCTAATCCTTTTTGTACAATATATATATATATCATTGTGAAAGAATCTCAAGCCTTCATCACCCATTAGATACAAATATTGGCAAAATTTCTATAATGTATAAGAGAACATATTACTAATAAGTGAAAAATGTTCACCTAGTATTGTAGTGAACAATCAATCCCTCACCAACCAAATTGTTAGGGAAATAACCCTCCCAGATTCAATTGGGTTTCAATATTCCTAACATACATGGATGAGTTTTCATTATAAATAACATAAAATACCATATTTAATATATCTAACATCCAAACTATGGTAATTTAACTAAGCCTAGTCTCATATATAGTTATCTTCACTCGATCACCCTTAAACCTATACTATAGACTATTTATATTATAATCATATAATATATTAAGGGAGATACATTACACACTATCCTTTATTATTAAATTTTACATTATGTTAATTAATTCATTATCAATTAATTATCAAAATCCAATCTACAATTTTTAAGTCAAAATTTAACATTGATATAAACCACACATTATTATCATCATGTGTTTCTCATTCACATCATTTATAATTAATCCGTGTCCATAATTTCTCATGACTAAAATTAATATTTTTTTCCATAAATAACAATCCCCACAGGTTAAATATGAATTAAACATTATTATCATTCTATAGTTATTAATACTCTAATAAAACATTTAAGGCTAAAATATAATAGAGCTGAAACCAAGAAAATTTAGCTTCCATGAGTAGTGGAGAAAAAAAACAGATAAATAAGAACTCTGATCATCTAGACCATTAAATATATTCAATGAACAAGCATCCCACCATTTATCACCACAAAGATTTAACCTAGATGTATCTCATTCCATCATTATGGTTCCATTATAAACATTATCATTCATATAAACATGAATCTATTCGAACAATGCATCAAACATTAAAACATACTCCCGCCACCCTTTCCATATATCAATCACCATCCAAGAAACATTTAAAATTTCAATTAAAGGATCAAATATATTATAGGAAAAAGGTATAAAACCCATAGAAAATTTTAATATGGAAACCATTCCATAAAAAGGAATTTATCTTTTACATATAATTGGGATCTCTACACCCTAAACTAAAGGTACTCATCCTTAAAAAAATGAGATCCCTCAGTCGCAAATGATTATATTTATCAAATCCATGTTTTTGTTCCATATTGAATTTTCCAATTCAATTTTGAGAGGTTTTAACTATTGTATACCTCATATATTTTCTGTAAAAATTTATTAAATTAATTATAAATATTGTAAATTTTTTACAAATTAATAATCATTATAGAAAATATTACAATTATCATTCCTTCGAAGGGTTTTTTAATAAACAATCATTTTTTGATCATGTTAGTTATACAATACTATTATCACATAATATGAAAAAAAAATTAAAAATTCATATCACTTAAATTTTATATCCATATTTTTATAAGAAATATTAGATTTATTATACTTTTCTATTCTTTAATTATGTATCCAAACAATAAATTATTAACAAAATTATGTTACAAACAAATTTAATTAAACAAAAATTTCTTATACAAGCATAACAACATGATAAAAATAATGAAATAGACATTATTGAATATAGTTAATCAAGAGAAAACTATTTATGATAGTAAAATGTGACAACCCATAGGGATCAAATTTTTGGCGTTGTTTCTAAGGATTTTTGGCACTATGTTTATGTTAATTAGGTGGTTTTAGAAATGGTGTTATTTTAAATAAGTTTTTTTTAATTACTTGTGAAATTATATTGATTCATGTTCAAATTCATTTTAAGAAAACTCTAATACTAGGTAGGATAAAATTGATTATCTAATATTAGACCTTGAGGTGGAGATGACTTAACCCTTCATAAAAATTAATAATATGTGGTAGGGAAAGAACAATAAATAATGAGTAGAGACATTACATTCCCACCGATCAAGATGAAGATAATTATGTATTATGGAATAACCTCAAAGATAGTTTCTCTTCCATGAATTCATGGTCCCCTGGTTATCTTATCAGATATCAAGATACTGTTTTCTTTTATCAAGTTGATATAAAATTTAATCCAATTTTCTAGACACCCACATGAGGATATGAAAACACAAATTTTGTGATTTCACAAACTCTATAATATTTTTCAATTTAATTAGGTTTCCGCCATTATAGTTAGGTTCACCGTATTTATATTTTCACTAAAACAAAAAAAATGTATTCAAATAGTCTTTTCTAATTCCATAACTATATATGGTGTGTTAGTGATACGTTTTTGGACGATTTCCACCAAACTAAATCAATGAACATTATTATAGAGATTTTAAATTTTTAAAAATTATTGATTATTATTTTGATATAAGATAAAATATTTTGAAATAAATAACTCTAAAATGTCCCCTTAATGGTATTGAGAGATGATTTTTTATAAAACAAATTCTATAATTGTATCTCTCATGATAATGAGTCCATTTTAGATGTTTCATATAGAGTATATCTATTGAGATATTCACTGGAGGAGATGTAAAATGTATTGGATAATATTGCATAAAATATCCTATAGTGGTATTCTAATAGAATTCAGAAATATGTGCAGAACATGGAGAATAACAACTGGAGGGCTTATCAAATGGAATCTATGACTAAAAAAATGCGTGCGATGATATATTTTCATAGTACCTAAATAATGTATTATGATGATGGAAATAATATTGATTATAATAAAAATATATATTTCAGGGGTACATGTAGAAATATCTACATGTCAAATTGTATCAATAAGGATGATGTAGACTCCAACAATATGCAACACAAATTCCCTCAATTTCAAATTAGATAAATTCCATATAAAAAATGATATCTACTTTAATAAACACTATTGGGTATGTCCTCATCAAGATAAAAGAATAATAAAAACATAAAAATGGTAGATTGAAGAATATGGAGCAAGAAGTTTTCCAAATTACTGAACAAATCAGAGAAATGACTTGAGGAATACATCTCATATTCCCAAACAATTATTCCCATACATATCTAATTGTTGTACTACATAAATGAAAGAATCAGAAATAAAGAAGTTATATTGACATTATATGAAAAAATAATGAAACCCTGGTGGAATAATATAATGAAAATGAGAGAAAAATAGAGGAATGAAAGGAAGAAGAAGAACCGACATCATGAAATAAACTTCTACCATTTTCATAATAGATGAATAAAAAATTTATATGAAAATAGATACATTTATGAAATAATTGTTAAAATTATAAATTAATATTCTTTATTTGTCCCTTTATAATAAATTTTATTAATCTATGTTCATGAAATAGCTATTACCGAAAAAATAACGGTAGATAGTAGAATAATATCACAATAAAATATAATGGTTTATTGTGTTATCAATAGATTTACAAATGAATTCATGAGATCACTCATTTTTTCAATTCTTTTATTTATTAAAGTTAATAAATTTGGATCATATTTATGTGAATATGAATCAAGTAATAATATTATAATCTAAACAACTTATAATATCCTATGAATGGAGAAACCCAATCCCACTAGACTACATCTTTAGTTAGTGGCCTAAATAGTGAAACCCATAAGAGGATTAATCAAATACATTTTGATCAATGATGAAAAGGTATTAATTCTTAGGGACATTTCATTTATTGATATTTAAAAAATCATTAAAACAATAATTCTTAGTATACCATTTTAAAATCCAAAATAGAGATGGTCTACTTGAAATGTAGTGAGAAAGGTATGTTATTTAGTTGTGAAGATTTAATTTTCAACATCAAACGAGAAACAAAGAACTATGGTGTGAGAAGGGATAATATTCTTGGGGAATACAAGATTCCCAAGGTTGTTGTTCTAATTTATATATAGTAATTAAAAGAGATATATAATATTCTACAGGAGAATTTTTCAAATTGAACTACTATTAAATGGAATGAGAAGAAAATGACTGAGACAACTATCATTGGATGATTTACCGAATCCACCGAGTATGAAAAAAGAAATTATGTATGGATGGTACATGATATTCAATTTCATTCACCTTTATTAAGGAATAATTGGTGGATTTACGTTATTGTAATAATGAAGGATCTTCTATTACGGAGAGTTCTATTGTTTAGTGAAAAAGAACATGGACTGACCAATATTGACATAACACAACTAGGTCTATTCATGGATCCCTACATAAAACCATATTTTCAATATTATTTCACATTTCATGATTTAAAGGGGGAATGATTCAGTGAATGATTTTAAATAAATGGTGTTCCTAGAGGAAACCCGTGTTTTTAGTATTTTTCATTATCTATTTTCTATTTCTGGGGGCATGGACTATTCCATAATTATTTTAAATTCCATGATATGGATTTTACATTAAATTTTGTATTATTATTTTTATAGGATCATTAAGATATGTTAATATATATTATTTGGAATGAAATAATTTATTCTTAAAAGGGGAGTAATAATTTCAATTATTTAATTTTCTACGGTATTATGCTCATTGAAATAGTTTACTGCTTAAATTTACAACAGCATGACTACAATAGAATCATGGCTCACCGAATGAACAAGGACACATGAAACTACTTATTATAATTTTTATTCCTTGAATTTACATTTCAATTCCAATAAAATTTAATGATAAAAATGAGAGAAAATATGTATAAAGATACGAATATGGGTTTTAATTTAGTAACTCCATATTTTTGGAAACATATTGATTTGTGATTTTTTTCATATTTTTACATACTTGAATATATGTTATTTTTAAAATTTGATTTGGTTATTTGTATATATTTTCATGATTAATTATACCAACCCTTCACTCTCTTTTGTGAGACATAATCGAAACGTAATTTTTAACATAGTTTATGTCATATATTTCATTGGAGACTCAATAGTCTTCACTTATGGAACATTATTTTAATCTTATTGAAGATATGACTAAACATGATCAATTTTAAAGTGATGGAGGAATTATTTTTTAAGAACTCTTTACCCTTGGAACCATAATTTATTATTTCTTTTATATTTCTTCAAAATCCAAAAATATAATAGTTATGAAATAAGTTATGTTAAAATCATATGATATCAATTCCTACCATAATGTAAATGTTTTGCTAAATATTTATAAAAAAATATGAAGGGGAGGGGGGATTTCGAGGGCACATCTGGGTAAATTTATAACGAGTTGAAATGTAAAAATGTATAAATAAAAGGAATTGGTAATTTCAAAGAATAATATTGAAATACGTGGTTTATTTGTTTTATAAAAAACAAAAATATGGGGTATATTATGGTTTTATTATCAAAAATTTAATTTAATTTTTATAAGAAAATAAATTTAAAATGAATTTAAATTATTTGTATATTGATCTTACATTGTTGTATGTTTAGATTCCATCCTTACAGATAATTTTGAAATCATTTATTTGTTTATTTCATATGTTTTTTCATGATAAAATTTTAGGATGTTATAATATGTTTATTATACATTTTAATGATTAATTAGGCCAAATATTGGACTATTTGACTTTTTTGACATAATTCAGTAGATATTTAGAAAACTAGTGAAATATATGAACATTGGAGTAAAATGACACTTCTCCCCATGATATTCGCTCATAGAGACACACCAGAATTTTAAAGCCTGAGGCTAATTTCATATGGTGATAAGATGTACTATAAAACTTATAATAGTATGTCTTCCATGACATGTATATAGTATACAATGTTAGTTATTTATGATAGAATTCATCACAATAACTTATTTCAAGTCATGAGAATATTCATGTCATGAGAATTCATTACACATCACGATCTCAATATGCAAGATGTAATTTTTGGTAATGAAGCATATTCATCAAATATTATTAATACCCCTCTTAAATTATATGTAATAATTATATGATATGATCATGTTAGAAATCTAGAATCTTTAAATTATTGATAATATTAATTTAATGAAAAACCACATTCATATAGATCTAATGTCACGCCATGGGATCATTTGGGATGGCTGGGTGTTAGACAATTTCCAAACATGAATGAACAATATTTACCCATGTTCCACCATAGATCATTGATAATTTTACTTCATGGGTTTCAATTATTCTCTTTCTAATCATTTCTATAATCATTGGGTAGTCATCTATATAATGGTTATAGTTTTTAAGGGTATGTGATGCTTATGTTTTAGTTATATAATACTTTCATGTTTTGGATTTCAAAAAATCGATTTATTAATTCCAATTCAGGTTCATTTTGTATTGTAGGACCATTATCATTAGTATTATGATTATTAATTTTTTTCCTAGTTTTTATGAGTCAATTTTAATATTATTTCAATTATGATAAAAATGGTTTAGAATTCCAATTTTTGAAATTTCACCCAGTAGATGATCTCTACAATGGTGAAATAACAATATTATTCTAGCACACCCAGGTAAAGGTTAACTACTAAACCAATTCATACACAAAAATTTAATGAAATAAAAATCAATTTAATAACTATTGAATGAACATGAAAATCCCATAACATGGCATGCCACTTCACCAAACATCAAACCTTGTTTTTTCTAATCTATTTCTCTTTGTAAAAAAAATCAACGAATTTAAATTTAAATATCATTAATAGATTTATAAAAAATGGATCGTCTATATGGGTTCAAACAATATTATTTCCATGTAATATAATCTTAATTTTGTTATAAGAGTTTTATTATTTATTAATTTTGTGTAGCATAGTAGGAATTTAACAATGCTCTATGATAGGTCATATTTCTCTAAAACAAGAGGTCACTAAATATTATGAAAATATTTTAGTATAGTAAGAATAATTATTATCTTAATTCCAATTCTGTATAAAGGGAAAAACCATAGATAATTTATTATAGAACATAAATAAGAAACATAACCAATTAATACCCTACCTCAATCATCCAAAATTCCCGATGAATAAATAGAACACCAACATGGATATCTGGTCATATTTCCCTTTAGTAAACTTAGATCTCCGTTAGACGTCACCCCAAAAAAACACCATAAAAAAATAAAACAAGGGTATAATTATGAATAAAAAATTTCAAATCCTAGAAATAATTATAGGTGGAAGAATATGTCGAATGGTCAAGAAATCATTATAAAGGATGAAGGACCTTCCATAGATCACCCAATCTTTATTTCTAGATGTTTGGGATTAGTTATGATGAAAAGGGGATATATACCCATTTGAAAATAACTTCAGGGAACCAATTTCATGAGAGAACTGAGGAGAAGTAATATTGGATTGGGGGAATCAAACCAATTTATAGGAAAAATAATTTTATAAAACCATGATGTGACCCCAAGAGCTATTCTACAGAACCACCTTAAAAAGTTTGTAATATAACATAGACCAATGGTCCATTCTTTAGTCCCTTTAATAAAAGTGTGTTTATAAGGAAGAAAGTGAATATTTAGGTATACTGTATTTATCCAGGGAGATGGATTGTTTCATAGACTACAAACAATGATTTAGGAAACCATAAATTGGAGGAACATCCCAGAACCCTTATGTCACAAACACTATAATCCAAACTGTAGAGCAAAACACTAGGGAAGGCCCTAAACTGCATCCAAACATCATAGAAATACTAGAAATAAAATGAAGTTTGCTTCATAATTCTTATTATTGGGACCCTACACATTATACCATCCTTACACATTACTACCACAAGACCAATATTATAGCTCTTCCCTTGATGGAAATTCATCATCAGTTAAGCTAATATTTATGCTAAAATGCATGTACATTAATCGAAAACACCAAATAGATCCTTCGAACCTTCTTTAAGCACCATCATCACCAAAACATCTCAATATAAATGTTGACTAAGATTCGAACCATTATACTACACCATTCCATGGATGCCATATGATAATGATGTTATTCAAGAAAACCACACTAGTTGTCTAATTTTGACAAATGATTGACACACTCTGGGATTGATCACAGTAGGATAAAACTGTTACATTCTATCTATACTAGAATCACATCACAAACAACCAACTTCATTGTTGAATCCATGATCATCCACTCTAACGACCCTGATGGGACTCCTCATATGATGACTTCCATATACCTAGGGACCCACTATCTATCTATCATGAAACCAAAATATAACTCTGTATACCCACATCATCTTTGTTCCACTCCACCATCAATGCATTTTTTCACAACATCCAAAAATGTAACCCATTTCATAATTATTACCCAAACTCATATAGGGTGTTGTAAACCATGGTAGAACCACCACATCTTATAGAACAAATCCCTTTCTGGAATTTATGATAACATCAAAAATTATTTTATTGTCACATTATATTCTTTCCATGCCTCCTCTCCACACACTAGGATCATGAACACATAGGATTTATCCTCCATTAATGTATCATGAAATCATTTTTCTAGTAACACTCCCATAAATATTTTTACTTCATCCGCACATATCAAAATCTATATACCTATGTGTACCCTCAATGTTTTAATGAAACTATATTAATATATTGACAACAAAAATCATGCTATACCACACTAGAATCTCAATTTAATGAAATTTCATCTATACTTAATGATTATAGTACTTATATTTCATAGTTCCACCCTCAAAAAACACCACATAATGATGTCTCTAATTTAATTACCATGTATGAAATTCAATAGATATTTAACCTCCCGATGTTCATAGATCATTGCTCTATATAACACCCATAATGTTCCCATTGTGATGATAATCGGACTATTTCCCTTACATCCATAGCCATTGTGGATGAACCTCCAATATCAAAATGTTTATTTTGGGTCATGATCACCTTTACCCTCAATAGACTTATCCAGTGCACTGAATAATGTAACCATGTCTATACACACATAATTCTCCAATGGAATACATCATTGAGTTATTCATCTAAAATCCAAATACTATACTCAATAATGATATAATTGTTAAGATATCACAAATAGGGAAAGTAATAATAGGTACTGAAACCCACTTACCCTTACACCACCCTACCGTACTATAGTACCAAACCACCAGACCCCATCACCATATATACATATTCTAGGGTTATATTCCATAATATATATATATATATATATTATTTATATCCAACCAACAGACCCCATGGCCCAATATACATATTACAGTCTTCTACAAGGCATCCAAAATACAAAGGATCAAATCAGGGAAAGGGAAAAATTTCAATACTATTATAGTAATGCCTCACGTATTGTAGCAGTACTGTAGAGGTGGTAAAAATATATTGATTTTGGTACTGTAGAGGAAGAGGCATTGTAGCATGAAATGTAGCAGTGATGATACTGTATTAGGGAATGTAGTAGTGGGGGTACATTATTAGCACTGTTAACCTGGGATTCCTTTGTGTCAAAAATGGGCTTTCAAGACTTGTATTCAGTCCACGTGGTCATGGGCCTTTAGGGTATATAATGGTCTCCCTTGACCGTGAATAAAATTATCTCTTATTTAATATTGAATTGATGCTACAACCCTAACCTTTTAAAAAAACCTATATTTGAAATCACTATACTAAATATATATTTTAAAATTTAACCATTAAACCCCTTTTCATGACAAACCCACATTAAAAACCACAAGTAGGAACACACATTTCAATTGAGGCGATGTACCTAAAAGGATTCTTACGTACTGGCTCAATATAAATTTAATCAAGAATATGAATAATCTAACAATTACATATAATATAAATTTATCGAAATCAGATAATTTAACTATAACCACAAATAAAATGAATTTCCACTGCAATGTTTAATATCATTCCATACATGTGATTGAACATAACACCACATCAAATCAATATTATATTAAATTCATATATGTGTTGGAACACATTCCAAATTCATAAAATCTACCCCATGCTAAATGGAAAACAACCATCACTCTAAAATAGATTTGTAACAAAATAAATTTATTCATTATACGGTAATTGGATAACATATCCACTATACTATTTGTTCATCACATCATATTAAAAGGCCTTATGACAAGAATCACCCGTCTTTGGGGTGGTAGTATGTACACTATTACCTATTTACAACAATATAAACAATAACAGGATCTCAAAAGAGGAAACTAAAAATAACATTCAACAAAAAATTAAAAGATATATATGATAAATAATGTAATCATAGAACATGGAATTTAAATCATATAATACCAAGTGGATCACCTATATCCCATCAATTATGTACAATAATAAAATTAACAATAAATATATTCGAACATGGAATTGAGGAACCACCCATCCCACCAAAAAAATCAAGTCATTCAATTCTACCACTATCAATACCTCTTTCACTACTAGAATCTTGACAATGATCACTTACTCAAACTTTTTCATGAACCATAATGCATCCACATATCACGTAGTGCCTATGTAGGGTGTGAATATGATCTCAGTAGGCCAAAAACAACAATTTTTTTAGATAATATTCATATTAATAATGGTGGTTGTAATGTGAACTAAATAGTAACCAAAGCAAACAACCAAAAACCCACCACTTGTTCACAACATTATTTGAGATATTTGTTACATAAATATTCTATTTCAAAAGTGTAATGTTTCCATCAAATTTTTTATTAATGGTATTTCCCTCAACCATTTAAACAATTTGAAAGTCACATAATCATATACTGACCATATCTAATATAAACAACTTGAGAAAACCACAACATGAAAAGGAACATACGAGAATCATAAAACATGACACATGGACATTTGAAACCACTAACCTATCACGTGTTGAAATATATGATAAAATCCATGTCAAAGTAACACTCATCTTCTACTAATCCAATATCATCAGACCCAACATATATTTAATAAATAGTATGCCTTTTTATCTTTTCTAATGATCTCATCACCCAACAAAATTGAATATCCAACTATGTTGTATCTATCCTCAATAATTGTAGCCAACCCCATAACACCAATTTTACTAAATATATTGATTATATCAAAAAAAATCATAAAAACTACTTTATAGTCTTCATAAAATTCCAAATCGACTCTAGAAGCATCATCCTTATATTGAAAAGGATTAACCAATGACCTATGGTGATGACTCAGAGAACTCTGGTCTCCAACCATGACAACATTCAATACCATTTGTATTACACTGATACAATACATTCCCCCAATCATAGTGATCAACCTCATACATAGTAATATAAATTACCCCCAATAATTATACGAGTACCATATTAATCACCAAATCCAAATCAACCTTATAAAAAACAATACATCCTTCCCCATAACTCCATGTTATACACACACAAAAAAAACAAATCCATACAAGTATTTACCAATAATTTTCCACATAGAACTAATTCAGAACCATGTATTTCATATGGTTTTATTTTTTCCCTATATTATGTCATTATGTTATCGAATTACATATGGGAATGTTTGAACAAATTTGAGAATGGTTAGTGTCAAGTGGTATCTCGGATACTATTGTTTTTAATTAAAGAGTTTCTTAATCATTCACTCATTGTTGGGTTGAAATTAACATTCCATTGGTTTAGTGTTGACGTGTTTTATGTGGATTTTCAACATGATAACCACCCAATAAATTTTATATTTTTCATTCATGGTTATATGGAAAACAATTACGGTCATTTTATTTTCAATGTTTCACCACCATAAGATGTTTCATAATTTTTAGGCATGGTTAATTGCAAATTAGGGTATGGTTAGTTTATTTTCAATTTTTTGTTTGTCTAAAACTATGTAAAATTTTCACGAATGGTCAGTTGGAACTCATCATGTAGTCATTGTATTTTAATTTCTTGTATAATTGGAATTAAATATATAAAAATTTCCAGACTTAAACTACATTTTTCATAGCCATACAGATTAATTATTTTTGGACATCATTAATATATAACAAGAGAAAATGACTTGAATTTCTGAATAAATTTATGTAGAAAAATTTAAAATGGATGTGTGTTTTAATTTTTAAGATAATAAAAATCCCCGAAAGTATATAATATGATTTTAGCACGTGACATATATGGTGATAAAAAAAATGATAAACACGCCAGTATTAATATTTTTTATGAACATATGTTTTTATATAATCCTTCTATAAATCTATAAAATATGATATTAAAATTAATTCATAATTTATGGATATGTCTTTGACATTATAAGATGGAGGTTTGAATGGGAAAAACACATGATTTCATACATGTGATGATCTAGATACTTTCAGATGCATGGAATGTGTTATCGAATTAGAGGTACAATGAATCCTATTAATGAGGATGACATAAATATCCTTTACATGAGAGAAAAAATTAATGACTAAAATAACTATTTAAACCAAAAATACCATCTAGATTAGATAAAGGGATTATGACATTGATGTAATGAATGTTTTTAAATTGATTTTCTGGATCTGTTTCATAGAGGTATTCTTGAAGGATTTAAGAAAGGTTTGTTTGATGATGATTTTTATGGAAAATTCATTGATATAAATTATTATAATTGTAGAGTAATTATTGAAGTAGTTTTATTTTTAACAACACAACAGGGAAACCTAATTAACAGTGAGGTGAATAGATTGAAAAATTATGATAACTAAAAAATATTCATGATGATAAGTAGAATTAAATTAGTTTGTTGAGGTAGTTGTAGAAAATGTATGAGGATTTCTAGATAATTAAGAACATTATTTTGAAGTTATGGTTTTTCAAATTGAAGGAGTAGGGGAGACAAGTGGAGTTGTACAAAAAATATATAATTTTATTTATTAAGGTAATTTTTTACAAAAACTAACATATCGAATAACATTTGTAATTACTTTGATTGAATATCAATAGAGATCATAAAAAGTTTAATTTTACTTAATATTGACAAATCTACCATATAAATTCTTTTTAACAACCCTATGTATGAGTGTTACAATCCTTGAACATCAAGATAATATTGATGTGTTCTCCATAGATAAATCCTTTTGGGTGAACCAATTTAAAATATATATGTCCCGATTTTATCTTCCTAATATTAAACAATAATTTTGTTTATGAGTTAAAAAATGTTCAATAATCTTTTTTAACCCTTCAGTAAGAACCAAAAAGTAAAAACATATTCGTACCCTAATTCACCACTTCCCAATTATTGTATATCAGGGCATGGTTCCACTATATTATATAATAGGGTATATGTTTGGTTTATGAATATTCCACTAAGTATTAGGATCCTTATATACATCTATAAAAACTCTAGAAATTTCTAATTTTGATGTTTTAAATTTTCATACATGGAAAAAAAATATAAGATTTTATTATAGATTTCTTGGTTTAGAAGATTCCACTAATATAATTGATGTTTTGAAGGTCAGGGATACTTCTGGATTATCTATGAATGAATGAAAACAATTATACTTCATGTTGATGAAAAGTTAAAGAACTATTTGAATTTTATTTATTATATAATTTAGATACAAAGGTGATGGGTTATATTATTGAAACTTTTAATTTTAATAAATTTTCTACTGTATATAATATGGAAATGTGGTGGATGAAAAAACTAATGTAATGCACTAGATGATTAATTACCTGAAAATGTGTACTGATGAAAGATTTTTTGATATCATCAATCATATCATATATATATTAGGAGACATTAAGGGTATTTAAGATGTTTCAAAGGATAGAATAATGGTGAACAAAATATCATGAACACATAATCCTATAATAAACTCAATGTTGTCTTCCTTAGAAGAAAGGAATATATCTAAAAATTCTATTAATGATCCATACAGTAGCAGTCTGGAATATGTGATTGAAATAAAACCCATGGTAACTAGTATAGATTCTAGTAATAAGATACATTTAAATTAAATTATAATAAATAAAACATCAACTATGATGTATATTAATGAAAAGATATTGATTATTTATTAAACACTCTCATTTAAAAAATTATAACAAAGAAAATTTTGATTTGAAGAAAAACATCTCTTTTATTTATTTTGATGTGGATGTGTTAGAAAAATTACAGTTATGTTTCAAAAATGAAGGGATAGTGTGGATGAAGAATGGTAAGATATTAAAATTTCAAGAAAAGGTTTCACATGTCTATGTGATAACTTATAAGGAAGATATTAAACAAATATGGTCCAATGAAGGAGACCAGTATACATAAAGAATATAGTGAGGAGGATCATATTTAAGGTGTATAATAGAATTTATATTGGATTAATATGATGTTATTATAACAATAGATGAAAAAATTAAAGTTAATGAGTTGAAATATGAATAACCAATTGGTGTTTCTAGACTACATGAATGAGTTAGGAAGAGATATTTTGAGCATGGTATTTAAAAATAATTATTATTGATGAATGAGACACCAGTAAATTAATTATTATAAATATGTATATTATATTGAGGATGAAATCAATTGATTTTAATAATTTATAGATTCTTAGATAATAGATTATACAAATATTGTGCAATTTGTTGATCAAAAAATAAATATACTATAAAAATTATAATAATTTGAATATATGAACATGTTCTATAAGGACCCAGCCTGAAAACAATACATAATCATGAATTAAATGAATAATTCACATATATTATCTTTTCATGTTTAGATTTATAGAGAATTAGGACATAACTATTACATCTCAAAATATTACAATGTAGAAACTTCCACTAAGTTTCCATAAAATAAAAACTCTTCAAAAGAAACATGTCTAGTTCCATGAGTTAGATAGAATATATATCCTTGATCCCATACTTGAACCTATTCATCTTTAAGTCCTGTGGACTACTTTTCAAAGACCTGGGATGAGTAATAAAAGCCCACTAAAAGATACACAAAGAAGGAAAACTGTTAGTTTTTCAAAACAACATTAAAACCTTGAATAATTTATCAAAGTAATACATTTTACATATATGAAGTAGTAAATACTCTTCACTAAATAAAAGATCACTACTTTTCCTTTTTAACCAAAAGATTACCATAAACCCATATAAAGAACACAAAACATATAAATGTATCTTGGGACATAATCATACTAAAATGGAGTAACCATACGGTCGACTTCCACAAATATCAAAACATGGAATAGCCATACGGACAACTTCCACACCCAATTCATTATAGGTTATAACTTAAACACCCGTCCTAGTATTCAGGGAACTACCCATCATATGGTTTATCATGTAACCACCCATCAAATGTCCAAGTACCATTATAAAATCATAACACATAAAGCAATTATAAAGGAACGAAAACATTTCCCCATTTTGATCACAATATATCACATAAATATATTGACATAAAAAATACATTATCAAAAGAATTTTCAATACCAAAATATATAAAAGAGTATATGGTATTTATATAATTTTATAAACATTACGTCTTGTTGTGGAATCCAAAGATCAAATAATACTTGCGGCAGAGGAAAGTTCGTTGTCACCACGTACATTAAAAAGAAACATACTTTTTGTCATTTAGTAAAACACTTCTGATAGAAAAGATTCCTTTTGAATAAAAGTAAAATTAAAAGTGGTTTATACACCGTATAAAAGAAAGTTGTGTATAAAACAAAATATACCTCAATGAAAGGAGATTGAGATGAAGTTACGTTCAAAGACGATATCCTTAGATTAAGGATAAATCAACTATGTAATTATGTTTGAAAAATATAAAATCACCCAATATAAGTGGATATTATGTTTAAAAAAATCATATGTATTTCACAAATATTCATATCATTAAATTATCTAGAATTATAGATTTAACCCAATTAATTGAAATAGGGTTAAGAAGTTCTGTTAAAAATATTTGATAGCCTAACAACGTCACATTAAAATTCAGAAAAAGAGTTGATTACTAAGAAAATGGTATCTCATCACTTTTACAAAAACATTTACATCAATAAGGATATATAAGAACATATCCCAACATTATAATATTTAAATTAAAAGTAATAACAAAAAGGAGTCTTTTAAAAAAGACGTGGGTGAAAGGTTCCCTTACCGATTTGGTAACATAAAAAACATAAGCCACATGAAAGAAGGATCATAAAATGAAGATGTAAATAATCATAAATTAATTTATTTTACATAATTAATATAATAATTTTCAGTATATACACCACACAAAAGAAAATAGTGGCAAATGCAGCATGAATCTCACGGGAATAAAAGTGAGATGAAAAATCCCTTACGAAAACTCAGTAGCCTAACAGCGCCACTTAAAACATCCAAAAATGGATTGATGAGATCCAATAGGGTCTCTCATCATATTAACATATGATGTATAGTAATAGGAATATAAAAAAATATCCCCCATAAAAATAAATATGAGCTTAAATGAAATGACATAAAAGAGAGTACTTAAAACGAAAGAGAGAGGTAGGATCCCTTACCTCAAGTCCGACTTGTCTTGTTCGTTTTTTTATATTACTGAATAATAAACTTTGTTGAATTTATAATTTCCTAAGTAACTCCTTTAAATATTATTATTCTGTTCATATCACATATTATAATGTTATAATAATTGATTAATAATGTGAGTTCATATCAGCGTTTTTGTCGATGTTTGGTACATGAGTAAAAATTGAACTTGTTGGAAATGAATTTTATATGTAGTTATATGTACATCATCTCCAGTATATTATTACTGATTTAACTATAATATATATCCAGTATATATTCATTTTATACAATTCCATAACATTTGGTGATAAAAAATGAAATGCACAATTCATGGAGACAGTAGGTCGTACGTGCGCATGGACGATACTTTCATTTCTTTGTCATATTAGTGGAATTAAAACTAAATGCGATATATATATATATATATATATATATTAATTTCAGAATGATATCCATAATTTATATGTAATATATGACATATATATCCATTATATATAAGTACATATAATAGTACATCACATTTGGAGATAAGAATTGAAATGTATTGTTCATGGAGACGGTAAGTCCTACGTACGCATGAACGCTACATTCATTTCTAGTTAATAATTTAATGGAATGAAAAAAATAATGATACATAGGAATATTATAATTACAGTATTATATAATATATAACATCATTAAATACATCCTTTATACATCCCACATATGGTATTAACGATTCAAATCACTTTGAGGTGGCGGTAGTCCGCACTTCCTTAAATGAAATTATCACGTCTAACCGTTATGGAATCCATAAAGGTATGGAATAAATGAAAAATAAAAAAGAATAATGAATAAATAAGCATACATTATATATCATTTATAAATACAGTTACATATTAATGGCAACCATGAAAGGTGTTAATAAATATTGAACAATCATCGTTTCGTGAGACAACAATTCACCAACCACAGAAACAGTATGTTCTTTAACCATTAGATGGAGGTGTGTATGACTGTATCTAGAATACTCCTCATAACAGAATCATAGTATATTTAATATACTGGTTTTTTACAAAATAAATAAATAAAAAGAGTTTATGGGGTTGGAGAAACAAAATAAATCAAAAGAACATAAGAGAAGACCTTACCTTCAAATCAGATAACAATTTTTGATTTCAGATCAAAGGCTTCCCTGGAAATACATATTCTCAAATGTGAGGATTCTATGAGTAATATAGGGATGTGGAGAGACATTATGTGTAGAGGTTTGTTGAGCCAAGGGCTTGAGAGGTGTGGGTAAGTAGGTAGAGGTGGGGGCCTTTTATAAGAGGGAGGAGGGGCACTCTTGGAAAGTCTTGAAAACATACTTTATTATAAAATGATTTTCAGATATCAAAGGTCAGAAAATTATTTATTTCTAGGATAATGTGCTAAGGGTTCTAAATACACCCATCTAATAGGTTTTTTACAGGTGTATGTCTTAGATTTTACATTATCTTTTCATGTTATTTAAATCGTTCATTAATGTGTTAATCGCTGCATCATCATGTTGTCATAAATAAATTAATTTAATTAGTGTCTAAAAATTATAAAAAATTACGATAATATAGGTAATCATTTTATCTTACCATAGAATATTTATTGTAAAAAATATGACATTTATAACCCCATGTAATAATTGTTTTAGTAAAACAATACATGTTTGTGACTTTTGTATTTTAACTTTAAATAAAAAGTTATTAAGGTCATTTTCTTACCCAAGTGGCTCCATGGGGTCCCTAAGTTGAACCATGGATTTTCTTGGTCGGAAATGACTCATCCAATAATGGTAGGACATGTGTCAAGGTCATTTCATATTATTATAACATTATTTTTACCTTAAATTACACTAATTACATTTAATCGTGATTAATAAAACATAAATGTTACTATTCACCAAAAAATTATTTTCATCCCATTAGACCAAATTTGAAATCCTAATGACCAAAACGTATGTTTTATTTTTGAAATTCAAATCACAGAGGTGGTAAAATTTTATTTTAAGGAAAACTCAATTTTTTTAACTACCACTTAGTTGTTTCACTATTCATCCAAAATTGATGTTTTCAGAAAAATACCAAAAATTCCCCCTAAGATATATTTGATATTATGAATTCAAAATTTATTTCTATTTTACAAAATTAAAAACATATGATTTGAATTAATCAATTTAATTTTTAATTCTCGTTTTCAAAACTAATAGCATTTTTTAAGAAATAATATATATCTAAGGATTGACAGTAGTTTAAGTCCAATTTCAAAGTGAAATTAATTTCAATGACCACCATTGGATTAAACGGTAAAAATATATTGAATATATACTTTAACCCCAATTAAAAATACAATCTATTGATATAAATAAATCATATTAAAAGGAGGTTTTCAATTAAAATACAATATTTTCACTAAAAATGATCTGTATAAGAAAAATAACAAAAAATTTCACAAAGTAAAATTTGATGTCCAGATTCTAAAGAAGGATTTTTTTGGTCCAATATAACATATAAAATTTTCAAAAAGTTTATTTAAAAATGGTTTTCCATCAAAAGGTTGTTAATCGACCTTTTAATGAATATTCGAATATTTACACTTAAAATTGGATTCATTCGCATTTTAAGACAATAAATTTATTGGATAAAAGTAAAAATATTTTACAATCATATATAATCACTTTTTAGTTAGTTTTGTTCATTCATGACATTACAAATACTAGGTGTTAAAAATAATATTATGATATTATTATTGTGCAACATAAGATTTCAAAGAAACTCATTGTTGCATATTAGGTATGCCATCGAACATAGCATCCCCTTTAAAGTTATATTAATATTTTATTCACAAATATTAATAAATATGAAAATGTAATATTCTTTATTTACCTTGGATGTTACATCCTTCCCACCTTTCTGGAATTGAGTCCTCGCAATTTGAAAATTGGGCTTGGAATCTCCATTGAAAGCCCCACATAGGAAAATGAGTCAATTAAACCGTCACTTTAAAAGAATGAAAGGGAAGTAAAAAGGTCAACCAAGTTAACCCATACTAGGATTCCATGTAGGAAAAAATGGACATGGAAGAGAAAACTAAGTGTCATGTTCTGATGGAGAGTGATAGAAAACATGTTCAAGAGAAAGTTAACCACCAGAAAATCACAAACTTGTGATGGGTTAAACGATATTTCATTCGCCAGTAGGAAAAGTTAACAAACAACATTTTTGTTTTTAAGTTACTATTCATTGAGGAATTCATTTATGATCTTAACTAAATCATAAGGAAACATACTTAATTTTCGTGTGTACTTTCATCTCATACTATATTTCTTAAACAAACTCATATTTTCTCCAAAAGACGAGTATTTAGGATGACTTGTTCACATTAAGAGCGCTATAATCAACATCTAGAGAATCAACTAATCTACAAAACAGAACTATATATTTCTTGTGTCATTAGACCAAAACCAAATCCAAAATTTTTAGTATGAGATCAGATAATACCCAAAAGGATAATTCCTTATAAAAAGAAATATAACTCTTAATCTCCAAAATTTATAAAAATTTATCCAAAGTTCAACAAAGACCATTCAATAAACAGTTGTCCATAAAATTCTTCAATGTAATCCAAACTATGAATTAAACCCAAATATCTGAAGGAATTAATCACATAGTATTCCATGATAAATCATAACATTAATCTCAAAATAACATCAGTTACTCTTAAAGTATCATTCTAAAAAGAAATTAACCTAATCCCATATCGTCGATGATAGTCTAATCATTTCCATAGATAACCCAAATCAACTTATTCATTATTCATAAGAACATATAACTAAAAAAATTAGTTATAATAACTAGGGACTTCACGTAGTCCAGTGGTAGGTGATAAATAGCAGTTGCACTTTGGTTGTGGGTTCGATTCCCTAAGCTTCGTCCGACATGACGGGTTGTCACACGGTCTATGTGTTTTCCTTTTTCCAAAACTATATAATTTTTAAAATATTCCTCCAAAAGAGATAAAATCATCAATAATAACCATATCATAATTTAACCTCATTTTTATCTCCTGCTTTTCATTTTCCATCATAACATATAGTAACCCATAATTACTTCAAAAGTAAGGATCATATAATCTCAAATGGTTCTTTATAACATTGTCCACAAAATAACAGATAACTATTCCTTGAATAAAATTTTCATATATCAAACATTAGGGTTACACATACTATAAAAATTCTTCTAATGTAACCCATCATCAAAAGAGACTTAATACTTTTAAGAATTTCACCATCCTAAAAAATATCCTAACTCTTGAATCCCATATATATTGACTTCTTACTCATTCAACATTCATCATAAACCATTAACCATTTCTTTCCAAATTATTCTAAAATACTGCTTTCATACAAACAAAATCATGAATCATATCCTATGATTCAAAAAAATATGAAAACATATGTTAGGAAATAATCCATACCATTCATTGGTCATTGTCAGTTTCATCATCCACAATTGTAATGGAATTAGTTATTGGTAAATGAATATTTGTACGATCTTGGTGATCCCATTCCCAAATATTCTTCAAAGGACATGTGTTTTCATAATGGCCATGCACACCACATTTAAAACATTCAATTGATCCATCAGAAAGAACATCTTTCCCTTTCCTTGAGTCAACTGGATTATTCCTTTTTCCATGGAAGGTTCTTGATTTATGACCTTCATTTCCACATCTAAAGCTTCTTTCTATCCCTTTAAAACATTTTCCTAGGTGTTTGTTTCCACATCTTTGACACATAGGTTTTTTAACACACTTTCCTTTATGATTATTACCTGAACATCCGTAAGGATTGGTTTCTCGCATATATGATTCCTTATAAAAATCACCAAGGTTTTAGGTTGTCAATCATGACTCCAGATAGTTGGTTGAGGATAAACACAAGATTTCTCATTACAACTCCCATAACATTCATTTGCTCACTCAGAAAACTGTCCCAATTTCATTCACATCCACTTTTACTTTGGTTCCTGCTAGATCCATCCATTTAATAAAAACCAAAAAGGACAGTGTGAGTATGTAATTAGAATCATCATATAATACTACGATATAATTATTCATATTATCATAAACTCATTCACTTTATCTAAAACTATGTCTATTTCTGAAATCATAATCATTATTGTAATGTCACTTATGCTTAAAGAATACACTAACCTCTAAAGTTATATTAACCAACCTCTGATACCAACTATAAGGACCCAGCCTTAAAACTTTAAAAAATCATGAATTAAATGAATAATTCACATATAGGATCATTTCCGGTTTAGTGTTTTAGGGAATTACGATATAACTATTACATCTCAAAAAATTACAAAGTAGACACTTCCACTAAGTTTCCCTAAAATAAAAACTCTTAAAAAGAAACATGTCTAGTTACATGATTTAGATAGCATGTCATTCTATGTTACCATATGTGACCCTATTCATCTTTATGTTATGTGGAGAACATTTCCAAAACTTTTTATGAGCATAAAAATCCCATCAAAGGATACACAAAGAAGGAAAACTGTTATTTATTCTAAAACAACAAGTATACCATGAATACTTTTTCAAAGTAATACTTTTTACATTTTTGAAGTAGTATCTTCACTGAATAAAATATCACTTCATATCCTTTGTATCCAAAAGATTACCATAAACCCATATAAAGAACACATAACATATAAAGGTAGCTTGGGACAAAAACAAACTTAAATGGAATAACCATACAGTCGAAATCCACACATATCACTACATGGAATAATCATACGACCGACATCCATACACAATGCATTGGAGGTTATAATGTAACCACCCATCCTGGTATTCACGGCACCACCCGTCAAATTGTTTATCATGTAACCACCAATCAAATGTCCAAGTACCATTATAAAATCATTACACATAAAACAATTATAAAGGAAAGAGAACATTTCCACATTTCAATCACATTGTATCAGTTAAATATATTGACATAAAAAATCCATTATCAAAAATATTTTCAATACCAAAATACATAAAAAGATTATATGGAATTTATTTTGTTCTAAAAACAATATGTCTTGTTGAGGAAGCCAAATATCAAATAATACTAGCGGCGGTGGAAAGGTCGTTGTCACCGTGTATGTTAAAAAGAAACATACTTTTTAACGTTTAGTAAAACACTTCATATAGAAAATATTCCTTTTAATAAAAGAAAAATTAAAAGGGGTTTATACACCTTATAAAAGAATGTTGTTTATAAAACAAAATATACCTCAATGAAAGGAGATTGATACAAAGTCCCGTTCAAAGTTGGTATCCTTAGATTAAGGATACATCAATTATGTAATTATGTGTGACATATATAAAGACACCCAATATAAGTGGATATTATGTTTAAACCAATAATAGGTCATTCACACATATTCATATCATGAAATGATCAAGAATTAGAGTTTTAACCCAATGAATTGAAATTGGGTCAAGATGTTCCTTTACAAATATTCGATAGCCTAACGACGTCACATTAAAATTCAAAAAAAGAGTTGATGAGAGAGAATATGGTATCCCATCCCCAGTAAAAAAATTTACACAAATAAAGATATATAACAACATATCCCATCATAATAATATGTAAATTATAATATATAACAAAATGGGGTCTTTTAAAAAAGAGGCGGATGAAAGGTTCCCTTACCGATTTGGTAACTTACAAAACATAAGCCACGTGAATGAAGGATCATAAAATAAAGATGTAAATACCCATAAATTGAAGTATATTAAAAAATTAATACACTCATTGGAAGTATATTAATCACAAAAAGGAAATAGTGGAAAATTTAGCATGAATCTCATGGGAAAAAAAGTGAGATGAAAATTCCCTTTCGAAAACTTGGCGGCCAAAAGACGCCACATAAAACTTCCCAAAATGGATTGACGAGATCAAATAGGGTATCTCATCATATGAAAATAAATTTTATAGTAATAGGAATATAATATAACATCCCCCAACATATGAAAGATGATATTAAATGAAATGACATAAAAGAGAGTACTTAAAAAAAAGAGAGAGAGGTAGGATCCCTTACCTCAAGTATGACTTGTCTTGTTTGTTTCATTTTATTCCTGAATAATAAACTTTGGTCAATTTATAATTACATAAGGAAATCATTTAAATATTATTATTAAGTTCATATCACATATTATAATATTATAATAATTGATTAACAATGTTAGTTCATATCAGACGTTTCTGTCGATGTTCGGTACATGAATAAAATTGCACTTGTTGGAAAAGAATTTTCCATGTAGTTATAGGTACATCATCACCAGAATAGTATTAATGATTTAAATACCATGTATATCCAGTATATATTCATTTTATACAATTCTATAACATTTGAGATAAAAAATTAAATGCACCATTCATGGAGACGGTAGGCTGTACGTACGCATGAACGCTACTTTAATTTCATTGTCATATTAATGGAATTAAAACAAAATGAGATATATATATATATATATATATTATAATTATATAATGATATACATAATTTATATGTAATATAATACATATATATCCATTATATATATGTACTTATAATAGTACATAACATTTGGAGATAACTAATGAAATTTACCGTTCATGGTGACAGAAAGCCGTACGTACACATGAACGCTATTTTCATTTCTATTTCATACTTTACTGGAATGAAAAAAAATTAATCCTAGGAATATTATAATTACAATATAATATAATATATAAAATCATTAAATCCATCCTTTATACATCCCACATATGGTATTAATGATTCAAATCACTTTGAGAGGGCGGTAATCCGCACTTCCTAAAATGAAGTTATCACGTTTACCCATTATGGAAACCATAATGGTATGAAATAAATCAAAAATACATAATCATAAGGAATACATAAACATTATTTTTATATCATACATAAATACAGTGATATCTTAATGGAAACCCAAAGATGTGTTAAAAGATGATTGAACAATCATCGTTTGGTGAGGCAGTAATTTGCCACCCACAGAACCAGTATGTTATTTAACCATTAAATGGCGTTTTGTATGAGTGTAGCTATTATCCTACTCATAAAATAATCCTAGTATATTTAGGATACTGGTTTTGTTAAAAACATAGAGGAATAAAAAGAGTTTAGGGGGTCGGAGAAGCATAATATAACAAAAGAACATAAGAGAATACATTACATTCAAATCAGATAACTTTTTTTTATTTGAGCTCAAAGGCTTCCCTGGAAAGACTTCTTCCCAAAGTGATGCTTCTAGGAGTAATATATTGATGTGGAGAGATAATATGAGCAGAATTTGGACGAGCCAAGGGCTTGAGAGTGGTGGGTAATGAGGTAGAGGTGGGGGCCCTTTATAAGAGTGAGGAGGGGAACTCTTTAAAAGTCATGAAAAGTTACTTTATTATAAAATGATTTTCTGATATCAAAGGTACCAAAATTATATATTTCTAGATAAGGTGATAAGGGTTCGAAATCCACCCATCCAATAGGTTTTTGACAAGTGTATGTCTTAGATTTTACATTATATTTTCATTTTATTTAAATCGTTCATTAATGAGGTAATCACTTCATCATCATGGTGTCATAAATAAATAAATTAATTTATTTTCTAAATATTACAAAACAAATACTATGATGTAGGAAATCGTTTTATCTTTCTAATAAATATTTATAGTCAAAAATATGATTTTTATAACCCCATGTAAAAATTGATTAGAAAAACAATACATGTTTGTGACATTTTTATTTTAACATTAAATAAAAAGTTATTAATGAAATTTTCTTACCCAAGTGGCTCCATGGGGTCCCCAAGTTGACCCATTGATTGTATTGGTCGGACATGACACATACAATAAGGTTAGGACATGTTTCAAGGTCATTTCCTATTATTATCACATTACTTATAACTTAAATTACACTAATTACATTTAATCACGATTAATAAAAATTAAATGTTACTATTAACCAAAAATTATATTCATCCCATTAAACCACATTTTACATCATAATGACATCCATGTAAGTTTTATTTTTTAAATTCAAATCACATAGGTGGTAAAATTTCATTTAAATGAAAACTCGGTGTTTTAACTACCGCTTAGTGGTTTCACTATTCATCGAAAATTGAAGTTTTTCAGAAAAATACCAAAAATTCCCCTTAAGATATATTTGATATTCTGAATTAGAAAATGATGTCTATTGTACAATATTAAAAGCATATAATTTGAATAAATCAATTTAATAATTAATTCCCGTTGTCAAAACAAATAGCGTGTTTTTATAAAACAAAATATATCAGAAGATTGACACTAGTTTAAGTCCAATTTCAAAGTGAAATTAATTCCAATGACCACGATTAGATTTAATGGTAAAAATATATTCTAAGTACACTTTAAACCGAATTAAAAAGATAATATATCCATATAAATAAATCATATTGAAAGGAGGTTTTGAATTTAAATACAACATTTTCACAAAAAATGATCTTTATTGGAAAAATAACAAAAATTTACACAAAGTAAATTTTGATGTCCTGATTCAAAAGAAAGATTTTTTGGTCCAATATAACATACAAAATTGTGAAAAAGTGGATTTAAAAAGGGTTCTCCATCAAATGGTGGTTAATCGACCTTTTAAAGAATATTCAAATATTTAGGCTTAAAATTGGTTTCATTCGAATTTTAAGCCTGTATCATTTATTGGATAAAAATAAAAATATTTCACAAACATATATAAACCATTTGTAGTAAGTTCTGTTCAATCCTACCATTACAATGGATAGGTGTTAAAAATAATATTATTATATTATATGTGTGCAACGTAAGATTTCAAAGAAACTCGTTGTTGCGTATTGGGTACACCATTGAACATAGCATCCCCTTTAAAGTAATATTAATATTTTATTCACAAATATTAATAAATTTGAAAATGTAATATTATTTATTTACCTGGGATGTTACATGTTCTTTAGGGGAAGGGATAGTATAGTCAAATATATAGAGGAAGAAGTTATTACATTAAATTGAAAGATTGATATCTAAGTAAATAGACATTAACTAATGAATAAATTATATTCATTTTGACTCTAGGATTCAGAATTCATGAAATGTGTTATGTATTTATATGATAGAATTTAAAATATTCTAAAAGACCAATGATATGGTTTCATTGGTAAAGGGGTATTGGATATAATTAAAATTAAAATTATTTTGATTTAAAAAATGTGTCATACATTGAAATAGAAAAGGAAAAGAGATGATATAAATATATGAGTATGCTAAAAGAATACTCCAGGTTTGTAATGGACCAACCTAGGAAGAAAAGACTTGTCTATTGATTCGGCCAACCATAATGACAAATAAAGGTTCTCAATTTTCTTTATGTGGAAATGAGAATATTGGGGATCAATAAAAGAAGTAATGGGTTTAATTTAATAGTCATCATCACCAATACATGTTTCCTGCACCATATGATATTTATATGATTATTTTTGTCACGACCCGTCCTCGGGGCCCGTGCCGTGGCTACCCCAAGCCCGCCTTCCATAATCCAGGGGCTGGCGACTAGCACCAAGGCCTAAATCCCGATAACTGGGAAGGCATTTCCTTTATAAAAGTAAACAAAACACCACAGAGTACAAGCGGAAGTAAAACACTAAGTACAAAGAAAGGTGCTGAAAGGTAAATGGGCCAGAATACAAACCCAAATGAAAGTACAACTACAACAAAAAAAAAGACAACAACTGTAAGAACAGAAGAGTCTCCTGGGTCGTCCTCCTCAGATCCTACCTGAAGGGTAGGTACAGATGGTGCAGCTCCTGGATCGTCCACCACGGATCCTACCTGAAGGGTAGGTACATATATCCTCCACAATGCTCTCTCCCATCAACCTCCTCCATGTGTCGTGTCATCACGGAGTCCACCTCTGGATAATGACTCGTTGTGTGGTCCACCTCTGGGTACTGACTCGTCGTGTCGTCCACCTCCGGGTACTGTCCAGTCCTCGAACACTCGGCCTCCGTCAGCACTGCCCGTTGTCTGCAACCATCACAACGAGGTGCGGGCATAGCCCGTGCAGGGGTGAGTATAATGATACTCATTAGGGACCCCGAGAACCTCAATGTCTCACTAAAACCAACATGGGTAACCACAAAGAAGATCTCAAAAGATAACCTCTACTTAAGTATATACCCATACATATACCTAAGTTATCAAGTAACCCATCTCAATCATGAGGAAAACACCACGATCATGAAATCTACGGATAACCACCACCCAGGTATATGCTCATACATATACCTAAGTTATCAAGTGACCCATATCAATAAATATGTAAACAAAAAGGTCATAGACTCAGATCAAACCAAGATTTTCATTATAGAAACCGTAACTGGTGAAGAGATCCGTATCTGGAGTGTACAGTGGTCCTATCACGACTCTGAGGTACTGCTCACTAACCTAAGACTACTGAGGTACTCCTCCTGTCGAGTACCATGGGTCAGCCACCCAAACACAGTATTGCTTCCCGCCAGAGTATGCCACCCAAACACAGTAGTGCACACCCCCTAGTATGCTGCAGAGGTACTCTCCGGATGCGTACTGCGGGTCTGCACTGTCACACAGGAAGTGGTCCGTCCGCCATGGGTCTGCACCTCACAAAGTAGTGCTCCGTCCATTGGGCTAGTCGACTCACTCCATGTAGAGTCGGTCAAGTAGTCGTCAGGTCTCAGTCGGCTACACGGTCTTCGTACTCTGCACGCTCATCTCTAGGAGGGTCCGCTCCACGAGCTACAGGTTGACACTCCAAGTATCACAAGTCCCATGAAGAAGTATCTCAAAGGACCACATCATCATCATCCGTTGATCCGCACTTCGAAAACAAAACACGGGGTCTTTAAAACACCTCCTCGGCCCCGACTCCGCCCGTGGTTTCGTTCGGCCCCAACGGCGCCGCGTGACAGCGCCGCACTTCTTCGTCGCGTTCTTTCTTCTCGTTTCCGCGCGGTGCAACGGCACCACACTAACTTTCACGTGCCGTAACAAACTCAAAAAACAAGGGGGATAGAGGGTCAGCCGTGTTCGTGCATTCCGACCTCCCCCCATTAGTATGATAACAGGTGGCCCAAAAAAATGAAAATTAGAAAGGCGACAGATGAGATCACGATCAATAATAAAATAAGCCCTCCGATCATCCCGCAAAAAAAATCCCAACCCGCAAGGAAAACATGCACAGATCAACTAGATAACAAGTTGATCTGTGTTTCCTTGTTTTCTATAGAATGAATGAAACGAGGGAATTAATTCATTCTCAAAATTAATTCCCTACCTCAAGCGTTGTCGTCGAACGTGAGTTCGTCGTGGAATTAACTGTCGCAGAAGAATAGGATCGCCGTGGAAGAGAAGGATCGTCGCAGAAGAAACGTCACGGAAGGAGCGTCACAGGAGAAGCGTTGTTGACGTCGTGGTACACGACATCGCATCGTCGATCTCCGAGGGTTTGGAGTTCTTCATCGTAGGTCGGAGCGTTCTTCGCGTTCTTCGCGTTCTTCGTGTTCTTCGTCGAAGAAGAATGCTTTCCTCCAAATTCTATCCTCACAACAAGTTCCAACAGAAATAAAATAAGAGTTATCATATTTTATTAACGCACATGGCACGTTTAAATTTCAAAAGAAAAGAAATGAACAATTAATTCAATGAAATAATTGTAACAATTTAACTTCCCAATTAATGAGGCATTTCTTAACCAGAAAAATGCACGGTTGACTTTCATTAAAGAGGGGGGGGGGGTTGCGGGTGCATTACATAGAAGGAAAAAAATGGTGGGGCTCATGTGGGCCCCACCTCACAAATATCCTACATAGTGGGTATGATATTTTAGGGTTCCACCCTATCCTCTTAACTTAGCTTAAGTGGATTTTAAGTGGCTTTAAGTGAAATAAAATAAAGTTGTCGCATCACTTTATTTTATTTCATAAATTAACCCCAAAAATTAAAAACCACACTCGAGCAAACGCAACTCTGGAAAATGCATTTCTAATCAAATATCGGTGCTGCGATTCCATCAGTGCCCTCGAAATACGATTCCGAGCATCGGTTCAATAGTTAGAAAAACCCGCTCGTTCGTTCACTGAATGTACCCGAGCTAAACTTCGGAAATAAATTCCAGGCACAGCGGGCCTCGGAATCAGGCAACGTTAGAAACTGTGTTCTTGTAAATTCTCAAAGAAAATTTAAGAAAATAAATTTCTTTGAAATTTCTGGGTCTTGACATTACTCCCACCTCAGGGCTTTACGTCACCGTAAAGCTTCAACACAAACTAGGGTCACAAAAGTGGTATTGAGTACGCATCTGAGTCTTCCTCTTCCATGTGCTTACCAGGAGATTCTCGTACTGCCAAAGAATGCATTCCCGAGGAATCGACCGTCCTCGTAGGATCCGCTCCTATCGATCCTCGATCCCCACTGGAACCTCCGTGGAAGTAACCCCATCACCATCATCCTGCTCATGGTCGATGATATGCGAAGGGTCGGGCACGTATCTACTTAGTTGAGATACGTGGAATTCTTCATGCACCTGGTGCAACTGAGGTGGATAGGTCAAGTGGTAAACCACCCCGCCTACCCAGATGAGGACCTAAGAAGGTCCGCTGAACCTCAGAGATAACATGCCGCCTTGGCCACATCTCCGTAAACCTCGTCGAGGTGAGACCCGTATAAGGACGTGATCATCATCCTCGAACTCCAGAGGTCTCCAATTACTGTTAGAACTGGAACTCAAAACGACTGCTGCCACGAGGGTAAGGTTGACGAACTCAAGAGTGATCAGTCAAGCCCCCCTGTGCATGAGTTACCCTGTGCTGCCTGGGGTTTCCATTTTCACCGACCAAGGAAAACCCATTCCGACGTCGTAGTTAAACCACAAAATTTTTGCCTAATACCATCAATTTGTGTATGAACTGTGATTTCCCATTCCATACTCAAACCAACATCGTAAGGCCTTGAGGCTGCCACCAATAGATTCCAACCGAAACTCTCGCCTCGATGGTCTGACCACACTGTCGACATAAGTGTTATTATCGAGTCTTCTCCCAAGGTATCTCCAGACGTGAGGGTCAAGTCTACGGATTACCAGAATCTCTAGGTCTGGGACAAGATTCGTTGAAGGAAGGAATGATTCGTATCAACATCTATTACTACAGTAGCTAATAGTGAACACAGACTGTACCTTGAATCATTTTTAGAGCTATTGGGTCACTCTCCATGACCGCATGCAGCTACTCTCTTCTTCTACCATCCAGCTCCCTGAGCCTGGTGGGGATAACTAAGGAGGGTGGTTGTAGCATGTTAAGATGTACACCACCTCATGCTTCTCTCCTAGCTCTTCCTCCATGTATACTGCTTCTTAGACTCATCTCTCCTTAAAGCATCCACTTCTTGAAACATTTAACATGCCCGAGTCTCTAAGACTGGTGCCAGTTTCCTGTTTCTTACTGCACTGTGTAGTCTTCATCCGCTCCGGGATGATCTGCTCTTTCTTTGCCTACGATCTGAAAGTGCTTCTAAAATTTCTCCTTTGCTGAAAAGAGAAACTCGGTCTCATCCCATGGATGAACCACGCCCATTGCCTAATACAGTCAATCCCAACATGAATGATGCATTCATGCTATGGATGGCATCATAAGGCCTCGATGTAACTACCAAGATATCCAACCGTCACTCTCGCCTCCAAGGGTCGAGTCACACTGTCGGCATCAGTGTGAGGTTACTAGGTCTCCTCCAGTAGAAATCTCAAATGTGAGGGTTAAGTCAACAGTTTTAACCGGGACCACTCAGTATCAACCAAACAAAAGGACATGAAAGCAAAAATCACAAAGATATGTGTCTTTTTATTATTACAGCTCATTGTACAATGAGACGAATACAACAGCAACATGGAACTAGAAGTACAATGGACGTATCCACTAGTTCCTCTCCTGTGCACCTGCTCCCGGAGCTCTACTACCTTGTCCACTGCTCGGCTGTTTCTCAAGCACCAGTCGCTGCTTCTATCTCGCTGGCTCCTCCAACACCTGTGGATCAACTGTACGGGGGGGGGGGGGGGGGTCGTATAGTCACATTCTCGGTGACCCTTCCTACCGCAGGAGCAACACTGTCCGTTTCTGGCACGCCTAGCTCTGACCCCACCCTAGGTTCCCCGCACCACCGATCCTATAACCTGAGATCGCCAAACTACTGGTCTGGTCCTCCTGGACCTCTGCATCATCTGTCTACTGCCCACAGATGACTCGGCTACTAATCGAAAACCCTGCGGCAATGGCAGAAGCTCCTGTACACGCTCGAGGTTTAGAGCTACTGGCACAAACTCCACCCTGAAGAATGTATCGAATTCTTCCCATGTGAAGGTCATCCCATCGCAATACTGGAACAAGTTGCTCCACCACCTATCTGCTGCTCCCTGAAGAAGGATGGCTGAAAAGATTACCATGAATTATGCTCGCGTCCCCACTAGCCTGAAGACTCTCACCACAACCTCCAGTCAATCCTCAGCCGCCTTCGGGTCCTTCTCTACCCAGAACCCGGGTGGCCTCTGGCGCTAGAACTTGTGCAGTGCACTAAAGTGGCATTCATCGCCTACTGCTGGGGCTGGTGGCATCGGGGGCCCAACGTCAAGTAGTACCCCTGGTGCCTCTGCTGGTACCACTACTGCAAGAGGTCCTTGTACCAAAGCCTCGTCACTTGACATGCTGTCAGTACGCACATCCCTCTGGGCTCTATCTATTAGTCTGAGAAAAGGAATCTTGAAAGAAACAATGTGACACGGTCAAACGATTATACCTGGTGAGCGGACCTGGTTTGAGATGACATTTAAAAACATCTAGAAACACACACGCAATCAGTGTTTTCGTGCACAATGTTGAAAATCAGTTGTCAAGGTCCTGGTGTATGGATACGTCGGCCGCCCGCACAAACATTGGACTCCCTGAACTGAAAACCACACTCGGTACTCTTAACACTCTTGCTTCACAGAAAGATAATATTAGAGTTATAAGTTATGCGGTAGAACCGACTCCTCTGATACCAATTTGTCACGACCCATCCTCGGGGCTCGTGCCGTGACTACCCCAAGCCCGCCTTCCATAGGACAGGGGCTAGCGACTAGCACCAAGGTGAAAATCCCAATAACTGGGAAGGAATTGCCTTTATAAAAGTAAACAAAACACCACAGATTAAAAGCGGATGTAAAACACTAATTACAAAGAAAGGTGCTGAAAGGTAAATGGGCCAGAATACAAACCCAAATGAAAGTACAACTACAACTGAACAAAGTACAACAGAAAAAGACAAGAATTGGATGAACGGATGCAGCTCTTAGGTCATCCTCCTCAGATCCTTCCTGAAGGGTTGGTACAGATGGTGCAGCTCCTGGATCGTCCACCACGGATCCTACCTGAAGTGTAGGTACAGATAGCCTCCACAATGCTCTCGCCCGTCAAACTCCTCCGTGTGTCGTCTCGCCCCGAACTCCACCTCCGGATTCTGACTCGTCGTGTGGTCCACCTCTAGGTACTGACTCGTCATGTAGTCCACCTCCGGGTACCATCCAGTCCTCGAACACTCAGCCTCTGTCAGCACTTCCCGTCGTCTGCAACCAACACAACGAGGTGCGGGCATAGCCCGTGTAGGGGTGAGTATAACGATACTCAGTAGGGACACCGAGACCATCATGGTCTCACTAAAACCAACATGGATAACCACAACTAATATCTCAACAGATAACCTCTACTTAGGTATATTCCCATGCATATACCTAAGTTATCATGTAACCCATCTCAATTATGAGGAATACCCCAAGATCATGAAATAAATGGATAACCACCACCCAGGGATATGCCCATACATATACCTAAGTTATCAAGTGACCCATCTCAATAAAGAGGTAACCAAAAAGGTCATAGACTCAGCTCAAACCAGGATTTTCATTATCGAAACTCTAACTGCTGAAGAGCTCCGTCTCTGGAGTGTACAGTGGTCCAGTCACGACTCTGAGGTACTTCTCACTAACCTAAGACTGCTAGGGTACTCTCCTGTTGAGTACCACAGGTCAGCCACCCAAACACAGTAGTTCTTCCCGCCGGGGTATGCCACCCAAACACAGTAGTGCACACACCCTAGTACCCTGTAGAGGTACTCTCCGGACGAGTACCGCGGGTCTGCACTGTCACACAGGTAGTGCTCCTTCCGCCATGGGTCTTCACCTCACAATGTAGTGCTCCGTCCACTGGGCTAGTTGACTCACTCCAAGTCGAGTCGGTCAAGCAGTCGTCACGTCTCAGTCGGCTACATGGTCTCTGTACTCCACACACTCGTCTTTGGGAGGGTCCGCTCCACGAGCTACAGGTCGATACTCCAAGTATCACAAGTCCCACTAAGAAGTATCTCAAAGGACCCACTCATCATCGTTTGTCGATACGCACTTTGACAACAAAACGTGGGGTCTTTAAATCGCCTCCTCGGCCCCAACTCCACCCGCGGTATCGTTCGGCCCCAACGGCACGGCGCGACGGCACCACACTTCTTCGCCGCGTTCTTTGTTCTCATTACTGCACGGTGCAATGGCACCGCGCTGCCTTTCACGTGCCGCAACAAACTCAAACAACAAGGGGGGAAAGAGGGTCGGCCATGTTCATGTGTTCCGACCTCCCCCCGTTATTATGATAACAGGCGGCCCAAAAAAAATGAAACCAAGTATGGTGACAGATGAGATCACGATCAATAATAAAATAAGCCCTCAGAACTTCTCGCAACAAAAATTCCCAACCTGCAATGAAAACATGAGCGGACCAACTAGATAACAAGTAGATATGTGTTTCCTTGTTTTCTTTAGAATGAATGAAACATGGGAATAAATTCATTCTCCAAATTAATTCCCTACCTCAAGCGTTGTCGTCAAACGTGAGTTCGTCGCCGAATTAACCATCGTGGAAGATGAAGATCATCGTGGAAGAGGATCGTCGCAGAAGAAACGTTGCGGAAGGAGCATCGTGGAAGAAGCGTCGTTGACGTCACAGTACACGGCGTCGTGTCATTGATCTCTGAGGGTTTGGCGTTCTTTGTCGGAAGTCAGTGCGTTCTCCGCGTTCTTCGTGTTCTTCGCGTTCTTCGCATTCTTCGTCGAAGAAGAATTCTTTCCTCGAAATTCTATCCACGCCACAAGTTCCAACATAAATAAAATTAGAGTTATCTTATTTTATTAACGCAGGTGACTCGTTTGAATTTCAAAAGAAATGAAACGAAAAATTAATTCAATGAATTAATTGTAACGATTTAACTGCCCAATTAATGAGGCGATTCATAACCAGAAAAACGCACGGTTGACTTTCATTAAAGAGGGGGGGGGGGGGGTTGCAGGTGCTGTACTTAGAAGGAGAGTAACGGTGGGGCTCATGTGGGCCCCACCTCACAAATATCATACCAAGTGGGTAGGATATTTTAGGGTTCCACCCTATCCGCTTTACTTAGCTTAAGTGGCTTTTAAGTGGCTTTAAGTGAATTAAAATAAAGTTGTCACACCACTTTATTTTATTTCTTAACTTAACCCCCAAAAATTAAAAACCACACCCGAGAAAACACAACACTGGAAAAGGTGTTTCTAAGAAAATATCGGCACTGCAATTCCATCGGTGCCCTCAGAATTCGATTCTGAGCACCGGTTCAAAATTTAGAAAATCACACTCATTCGTTCACTAAACGTACCCGAGCTAAAGTTCGGAAATTAATTCCGGGCACACCGGGCCTCAGAATCAGGCGCCGCCAGAAACTGTGTTCTTGTAAATTTCCAAAGAAAATTTGTGAAAAAAAGTTTCCTTGAAATTTCCGGGTCTTTACAATTTTCATGACCTATGACCCTGGGGCCTATGTGGTTACTACCCCAAGCATGCCTCCAATATTATAGGGGTTGGAGACTAGTGACGAATAGGCATATCCCACAAGTGGGAAGAATTTCCCCATGTACCCGTACACACAATCCCATCACCACAAAAATGTTCTAAACCAAAAAGCACTGATAAAACATTCATGCATATTACAACGGAAAACCCACACAGAGTAATCAATAAAAACTAAATATAAAGGGGGTTAGTATATAATCCCATCAAAATAAAATCCTGTCATATTGATTGTAAAAGTTCTTGAATGAATCTGGAGATAACCCAACCTGAGGGGTAGGTGTCTATCATTTGTCTAAAGTCGTAGAAGATCACCTCGTCCAACAGATCAATCAATACACCACTTTTTTCTGGTCCAACTATAAATCCGACAAAACATTGTTCATCTACTCATGACAAAAAATGTGTGAGAAATAATCGTGCAAGGGGTGAGTAAAACAATACTCAATAAAGACCACAATCCACAAAGGTATACCACAACATAATAAAAAAGATGTCTACAAAAGAGGTTCATGAAGTGAATCTAATAAGAATTTTTTTTATGATAATTACTAGATTCATCTAACACCAGTATATGAATAAGACATACATATTTGAAGAATGTCTCATAAAAATAAAACAAAGTAATACACACTCTGAGTCATCAGAGAATACATAATCATCATAGGCGAAAAATACACTCTTTATAGGATAAAAACTCAGTGTAGGCGTAGGAGACACACTCTGTAGGAGTTTTAATCTTTGTAGTCATAGGAGACACACTCCGTGTATGTGTAGAAGACACACTCGGTTGGAGACATACTTCCTATAGGCATAAGATACACACTCCATGTAACCATAAGAGACACACTTTATATGGACATAAGAGACACAATCTGTGTTGGCAATGGAGACACAATCTGTGTTGGTTATAGACAACCACTAGATTATTCTCTTTGTGTAATCGTTATGGGATCACCTACTCCTTACATAAAAAAGGTGATATTCCACCCTCCCAAAAAACTCTTAAAGATTATCTCAAATAGACTTCCTTGTCACGAGGGTCCCAACACCACAATCATCTTGTCATACAGACATATGGTTTGAATGTTATAGGCCTTTTTATCAAAAGTTTTTGGTGGGGTATTGTTCTGTATTGACTTAGTCGGACCGACCTGACCTGACCCGGGCAGTCGTGTGCAGTATGAATCGGCCCATTGGCCCTGTTAGATCAGGGCCCAATGGGTCACACCATCTCTTCTGCTACATTTGTGGTTTCCCAGCTCCGCTGGACATGTTCCGAATGGTCCTACCCTACCTGGCCTACTCAGTCACCAGACTGTATGCCAACCTGGGTGTCGGTCAATGCGGTCGGTCTGTGTGACTGGCTCACTCTCACAGTTGTTCCACTTGTCCTCCATCTGAGGAATCTCAAATAAGACACATCCCAAGATCACCATGGCATCCTTCCATGAAATTCATCCTAAACCGGTAGCCACTACCACCGGCTGGAACAGCCGGCAGCCTCCTCCGCCACCACCCATTGCCCCCTGTCACGAGACACCTCACCCCTACGGTCCAACTAGACCGTGGGACGCCGCAAACACTACCATACATCCATCCTAGTCCACCTAGCCCAACCGTGCCACCGAAATAGTGTCACCACCACCACTAGACACACCACCAATAGCCTCATCTCACCACCCTCCCCCTAAAGTTGCCGGATCCATCACCTCAGTTTGCCACCTCATGCTACTATGGTCTCAGATACCGCCCTGGATCGATACTCCAAAAGAAAAATGAGAATAATATAATGGAATGGAGGCAAGGCACAAAAAACCCAAAGTTGATAGAAACTGAATTTTTAAATGATATTTATGATATTGTTGTAGTCTCAATACATCGGGGTTTTTTATATATAACCGAAAATTCTGTGTTCTATTTATGCTAAGTACTATAACATCATTTGTCATTTTTTAGGCTATAACCTCAATAAAGTGATTTGATATGATCACACCTGAAATGGAATATATTAATAATGAGTTTAATTAAAAAAATATCACAAAAAATAAATACATATTATATTCAAAAACTAATTAATTTTCTATAAATTTTATTTGAAATTTTATTTATTACCATTTCACAAACTGAAACAGTGATAATGTCATTCTTTGATGTGTGTACTATCACCTCCTCGACATGATGTTATTACTTTGTAATAATCATAATTATATATTTAAATACATATGAATAAATAATATGATATTTATGATATAATGATAATTCACAAAATATAAATGCTACTTTTATTCATTCCATAATTATCAATAAAAAATGATAATGTTACTCATGCGTACATACCGATTATTTTCTCCACGATTGTAATGGTGGTTCATTTTTCATAACCATAATTTATGATTTATTTTAAAATTATAATTTATGTAAAAATATTATAATTATTCCATGATTATTAGTCTTTATAGTTTTCATTAATGACCACGTTGACCATTTTTGACTTACCAATGTCATTATGGACCCACCAATTGATTATAGTAAAAAAAAATACAACATAAGGATTATTGATTATGTAATTTTATATAACATATTTTTATGTTAAATAATAGTAATTGTAAATGTCTAAATGTTTCTGAATAAATTTCATAATTATAATAGGAATATTTTTTAGTAAGATAGAAACCAATCCAGAAAAATCGGACTCTAGGTAGGGGATTATTATTTTGCTTTTATCCTCATATGGAATACATTATAATCACCATTTTTTTGGTGTGGAGAAATAACATATATTTTTTTATATTATATCCTGAATTCCATAAGATTAAGGGTATTTTAATGTTTAATTTAGTTATTTTTATTTCATGTGTTCCACAGTTTTAAGGTTTTGAATGCGGTAATGGGTTTTTTTACAATTATTCATCTTTATGACTTTTTATATGTTTTAAACCTATCGTTCTTTATGTGGTGCATATTTCAATACATTGAAATTATATATAATTAATCTCATTATTATCATGAAATTACAAAAATTATTTAATGAAATTTTATAATAAGTAATATTTTTTAATTTGATTTAAATTTCATAAAATTCATATAATCATCCATGTGAGTTTGATGTTTTTGAAAAAATACATCACTCTCAATTTTTTATTCATTTATAATTTATTTATTAATTAATCAAAAAAATGGTAAAACACATTGATATCATGGTAATTGTTTTAATGATTAATATGTTTTTAAAACAAAAAGTTAGAGTTGAAAATATCACTTATAATTGAAGGATGGAACTTCATTCACTCACATATAATAGGAAAACACCTCTCCTCACTTAATTAAATATTTTATGCAAAATATCATATAAAAACCTAAAAAAGTTCTAAAATACATCATCATATTATAGAGAAATTGGATTTATTATATTTCCGTCCATATAGGGGTTAATGTTAAAAGAAAAGGTGGTTGTATGTAGAATCAATTTTTCTTTTTACTAAATGGGTTAGAAATATTTATTTTTATAAATTTATTAAATATTAGGTAATGATTGTAATATAGTAAATTTAGTGTTCTCAATACAATGATATTTCATTTTTATTATATAAACTCTATTATTCAATCTCATTTTCATAAATATTGATGTTGAAGTATCACTTATTTTTAAGTGAGGACTACCATCTTTTGTGTATATGTGGACTAATATCTCTACGAAGTGATATTAATAGATTTGTCCATTAATTGTTTTCAATAATAGAAATATGGTCATATTTTATAAATATAATATATATTATTATTATAATGAATCTATATTGTTGAATTATTATTTATAGTTCATTCTTTCTTTCCATAGAAAAGAAGAAAAAATGCCTTTGTGTTTGTACGTTCTACAATCTCAATTAATTGTGTAATTTATCTTTATGTCATTGTATTTATTAGAAGATTAAAAATATATTTTTCATAAATATAGATTATATTTTTATGATTATTATAAATCTATAATTTTTGGTGCAATCTGAAAAAACGAAATGATCAAAAACACCAAATTGAAAAATCTTGGATGAATGTGCTAGTTAACATAAGAAAATGTTTATTTAAATGATTAATTATTAAGAAATAAGGTATTTAATTATATTTATAGAATAAATAAGATATTATAAGTATTTATATTATTCTATTATATTATTATAATAAAATTAAATTTATTATAATGAATATTAAAATAACATATGATGAAATTTAGTCATGAGGTAGGGCCTTTCGTAACTCAATTTACAATAATTGGGATATAAATATACTTTATTGAATATGGAATGTCTTTATTTATACTTAATTTATATATGGTTTTATAATTTTATATTTAAACCTCTTTTGGTATTAAAATTATTTACATGTAAACACTTTATTGATTTATTATCAGTTCAATGATAAAATCATTTTAAGGGTCGATTTCACAACATCATCCATACTCGAAATTGTTTCTATTCATGTTTCCATTACAAGAATTATAGAGTATTTATATATTATAACATATAAATTTTATTACCTAAAATTTCATTATATCTTATCAATTATTTTTTATAATTTTAAATTTTCGGAACTCAAAAATTCAAAAATAATTTTTTTCAAAGAAAATAAAATATATTTGTATATTCGATCATGAATAATTTTATCAATGTTCATAAATTCATTAAATATGTTAAATGAATTTTTTTATTATTTACCATTGATTTATTAAATAATTTTTACCCACATTTACTTCTATAATTTTTCAAATCGAATATTCTTTTCATATTCTGAATGAGGATCTTTTTAACATAATGTTCAAATGATATATTTGTTTTAATATACCCTGAGTTAATGGATTTTCACAATAACATGTATACTCATTACATTGAATTATAAATTAAATATTCCTTGGCTATTAAAAAATATAATTATTTTCATAAATTTATGAATATATATATATATTTTAATATAAGCTATGTAAAAAGAAAGATCATCATTTTTCATGGAAAATAATCCATTGATATTATTAATGTACTATCATATATGCTAATACTCCCTAGTAAATATTATTAATTTTTGGGGATTTAATCCATTGATACCCTCATCCATGTTACACATTATTTCATATAATCATGTTTTTTTATTATTTTTATAATATATTAACATTTCATATTTCTTTTTTCAATATTTATTTTTATACTGATTATTTATTTATTTATTTATTTATCACACCTTTTGACATGATTAATGCATTAGAAATAAGAAGTCTTGGGTGGGCCAGTTATATCTCTTTGATGCATTGACATGCCTCACAAGACAAAATAATTTGGATACGTAGCATTTGACATGCATATTTATGTGTGTTGTATTAGAAGAATGCCATGATGGTCTGTTTATGATGTGTGACATTATGAATTACATTATTATGGAATCATTTATTGACTAATAAAATAGTAATGATAGGAATTTTATATATTTTGTAATGATCTATCCCCAGTAACCTAGATCTAGTGTCTCACATTATTACATTTTCTTAAATATAAATGTTGAATCCCAGTTTACAATTAAGATTACCAGTTTGGGAGAAGCAGATAAATACATGATACCCCTTTTACATTAGGAATAGAAAATTAAAAATAAAAATCATACAAAAGAAAATGAAGTAAATTCATTAAAACAAATTAAAATATATTTTTTCATTTCTTTGGGAAAAGAAAAAAAATAATGGTGAGCCTAAATGCTTACTATAGGGTTTGTATATATGAATCTATCATGAATTAGTAATAATAATCAACCTCAATTGGAATATAAATGAACACATATTCCATTAAATAAATTGAATATCATGGAAAGATAAGTTAGATTCAATATTTAAATTTAAATAATTAAAAATACATTCCATTTAGACTATAAATATATAATTAAATGCATACTAATATATTTTCAAAGATAAAATATCTTGGATAATAATAATAAATGAATTTTAAATGATGAAAATTATAAATTATGGAACTCCATGTCTTAGTAACAAGACACATATACCTCTGAAACCATTCATAATATGGTTGACAATTACTGGTTACAGCCTGATATGTTTTTTCAAACTATACATACACTATCACAACCTTTCACAATAAATTTTAAAACTACTGGAAACAAGATCACTGGGTATTTCCAACAAATTTGAATTGTGTGGCCTACTAATGCATCAAAGAGGAATTAATAACTAAGACCCACTCATGTATTCATGTAAAAATAATTAATCATATATTTAATAATATATATAATTCATGAAAAAAGATTCATATCATAAAATATCGGTATTGATTCAATGATACATAGTTGTAAATGTTTCCCATGTTAATCAAATAACATTATAAGTCAACACCATAAGTGAAAATGGTATAAACAATTGGAAATAATCATATCCATCATATAATAATTTGGATATTTAATTTAAATTTACTACCCATTGAATAATTACCTAGATAAATTGATTGTTCCAAGATAATGTTAATAATCAAAAAATAAATTGAGATTATACAGAATCTTTTACAATGTGGTAATTCTCTACGGGAAAAGTGGTTTTTTGCGACGGGTCAATTGCGACGGAAATATATATGGTCGCAAAAGGTCCGATGAAATACCTATTTGCAACGGAAATATATATGGTCACAAAAGGTCTGATGAAATACGTATTTGTGACGGGTGTCTTTTCGCATCACAAATAGTATGTCAATTGTGACGGGAATAGGCGACCCGTCGCAATAGGTTTGGCATGGTTTGCATGCCAAAACGCGGTAAGGGATATTCTATGGGGACGCATCCCTGTCGCAAAAGCTTTGAGGCAGTAACTACCATTTGTGATGCACAAAGTCGCCCGTCGCAAATAGTATGTCGGCATGTGTGTATTTGGGACGAGACCAGTAGCAAATACCTTTTTAAACGCCGAATGTAATTAATTCGGGTGAGAGTATTTGCCACGGGGCCCGTCGCGAAAGCCTGACGGCTTTAAATAACATTTGCGAGGGGTAAAGCCATCCATCACAAATAGTATGTCGGCATGTGGTATTTGTGACGAGACCCATCACAAATATCCTTTTAACCGCCGACTGTAATTAATGCGTGCGAGGGTATTTGCATTGGGCCCCGTTGCAAATACCACCTTTTAGGAAGGGAAACCCATCACAACTAACCCCATTGCAACTAATCTAACCTATATATACCCTCGCCCGTTTTTTTTTCAAATCACTCAGATCTTCCTCTCCCTCTATCTTCATTCTCCAGTTTTAAGTGAAAAAATTTTTTAGTTAAAAATTTTTATACGAGAGCAATTGGAAGGCACAAATACAATCAGAATATCAATGTTTAAGGAATTTATATTTTATTTTGTTATATTTATTTTATTTTTTAATATTAATTTTAATTGGTGTTTATTAGTTGTAATTAATTTAGATTTAAATTGATTTTTATTTTTATTTATTATTTGTATAAAATTGATATTTTTAGTGACAATTATAAATAAATAGTGTTAATTTTCAATAACTAGAGATAATTATAGATAATTAGCGGAATTTAGTCATAATTAGATATAATTAGTGATAATTAGGGGTAATTAGTAATAATTAGATATAATTAGTAATAATTAGATATAATTAGTAACAATTAGATATAATTAGTAACAATTAGATATAATTAGTAACAATTAGATATAATTAGTAATAATTATATATAATTAGTAATAATTAGATATCATTAGTAATAATTAGATATAATTAGTCATAATTAGATATAATTCGGTATAATTAGATATAATCCGGTATAGTTAGATTTAATGAGTAATAAATAGATATACTTCGGTATAATTAGATATAATTCTGTATAATTAGTAATAATTCAGTATTATTAGTAATAATTCATTATAATTAGTAATAATTCGGTATAATTAGTAATAATTTATAATAATTAGATATAAATAGCAATATTTTGATATAATTTGTAATAATTAGATCTAATTAGTAATAATTAGATATAATTGGTAATAATTAGATATAATTAGTAATAATTAGATATAATTTGTAATAATTAGTAATAATTAGATATAATTAGTAATAATTAGTAATAATTAGTAATAATTAGATATAATTAGATATAATTAGTTATAATTAGATATAATTAGTAGTAATTAGTAATAATTAGCAATAATTAGTAATAATTAGTAATAATTAGTAATAATTAGAAATAATTAGTAATAATTAGTGATAATTAGGGATAATTTGTAATAATTACTAATAATTAGTAATAATTAAATATAATTAGTAATAATTAGTAATAATTAATAACAATTCATAATAATTAGATATAATAAGATATAAGTAGATATAAGTAGATATAATTATATATAATTATATATAATTAGATTTAATTAAATATAATTAGATATAAGTAGATATAATTAGATATAATTTGATATGCTTGGTTGATCACAATCCAAGTAGAGTTTCAATAGGACAACCCAAGTCATTCCCTTCTCATCTATAAGAATTATCTCACAAGACCATTTACATAGACCATTCTTCCATGAAAATTTAAGGGAAAGATACTGATGTCCCCTCAAATTTTTAAGGATGAATGATCTATGTAAAGGGAGAGAAATGATTCTTAGAGATGAGAATGACATAACTTTAGTCGTCCTATTGCAACACTACTTGTGTGATCATCAACTATGCAAGGACAATTATAGAGTTTACATTGGGTATGGCTGAAACAAACTTTTTATTGTGTATGACCTGACAATTTGTGATACTTTGAGATTTGAACATGTTAAGAATAGAGAAAAGCCTGTAGTGAATATTAAAAAATTTAATATTTTATAAATTTTTTATTATTTTAATAATATTAATATTATTTTTTTCATAAATATTGATAATATAATTTTTTATATGTAATAATTAGTAAACAAAAACTACATGGATAATGAAGGGAAAATTTGAAATCATCTCCACAATGAGGATTTCCAGATTTACTTTCATTATTCAAACAATTTTCATTTTGATATGTATTTCTATGTATTGCTAAATTAGTAATATATTTTAATAATTAGTAATAATTAGTAATAAATTGTAATAATTAGTATTAATTGGTAATAATTTGTTATAATTAGTAATAATTTGTAATAATTAGTAATAATTAGTAATAATTAGAAATAATTAGAAATAATTAGAAATAATTAGGAATAATTAGAAATAATTAGTAATAAATTATCAATAATTAGAAATAATTATTAATAATTTTCAATAAATTGTAATAATTATTAATAATTTGTAATAAATTGTAATATTTAGTAATAATTAGTAATAATTTTCAACAATTTGTAATAATTAGTAATAATTAGAAATAATTATTAATAATTAGAAATAATTAGTAATAATTAGTTAATAACTAGTAATAATTAGTTAGAAATAGGTAAGAATAGTTAGGATGAAATTTTAATAAAATTTAATAAATCTTAAGAACTTGGCACAATTTCCATTGGATTGACGGTACTCCTTTTACTCGATGACATTTCTCCTTTGAACTCTCACTGACTCATAAAATTATGAAAAATTTTCTGATACGTAGACATATTAAATCTCTTCTGCACGAGATTGGATATGCATTCGTAGGATCATATTTTTTTAATGTTTTCAGGTAGTGACAGTTGGAAGAAGATGATTCATCGATGAAAAGAAGGCTGTTTTGTAGGACAGATCATTTACATGCATCTTTCTCACACTGAAATCACAATGACGAATCTAGTTGGTGGTACACATATTCGTTCTTGTGCATACAAGAATGAATATGCGTACCTTGGACCAGATTCATCAAAATGATTTATGTGTGAGAATGATGTAAGTAATGAGCCGTCAGACAAAAGAGAAGCCGTCAATCTACTGGAAATTGTGTCGCCCTTTAATTAATTGTAATTATTAATAAGTAGTTTTAATTATTTATCTTCTTTTTTTAGATAGTGTTTTCATAATTTCAAATTATTCAAAAAGTGTGATGATTTTATATTTTTTGTAGAAAAATATGGAATAAAGAAGTCGACATCAGTCATTATTAGATGATCACTCTTGGATAAATTAGTGCAGAAATATAAATGGTTCTGGTTTAAATCTTTTATATATTAAGGGTGTTGAAGTTTTCATAGCATTTGCATCATCAAAAACAGAATATGTTTCAGAAGGCACAATTAGGTGTCCTTGTAGAAAATGTGCTATGAGAATGTTTGACATAGTTGACATGGTTGGGGGACATCTCTTGAGGTTTGGTTATCAGCCAGATTATGTTTTTTGGTATCAACATGGTGAATTAAGTTCTAGAGAATATCCTAATAACATGATTCCAGATCCATCAATTTCTCAATATTTAGTACAAGATGTTGCAGGTCTATCTGTGCAACAAACTAAAACTCATGATGTTATTGATTTAACTCCTGAGTTGGAAACATCCAAATTTTATGAGTTATTGTGGTCTATTGAGTAAGTATTATATCCTGGATTCAAGATAAAAAAATTAGAAGCGGTTGAAAAATTTATGGCTATTAAATAAGATAATGAAATTCCAAACAACTGTTTTGATCAGATATTTTCTTTGGATAAAACACTATTACCTAAAGGAAATGTGTTGCCTACAAATTACTATGAGATCAAGAGGCTGGTTTGTACTCTAGGTCTTAGCTAACAGAAGATTCATGAATGTCCAACTGATTTCATCTTATATTCTGGAGAAAATGAGTAATTGGATTGTTGTCCCACATGTGGACAATCGAGGTATAAAGAAGCTGAACCAGGGAAGTCTAGATCGATTCCAGCAAAACAGTTGAGATATTTCCCCCTTACACCCAGGTTAAAGAATTTATTTATGTCTCAGAGCACAGCGTCAATGATTTCATGGAAGAAATCCATGATTTCAACTGATAAAAGCTTGAATAATCCATCTGATGGTGATTCATGGAATCATTTTGACTTCCCACATCCATCATTTGCTATAGAATCCCGAAACGTGTGATTGGGTCTTTCTACTGACGATTTCTATCTGTTTGGTTCTTATAGTAGTCAGTATTCATGTTGGCATGTCATTATAACTCTATAAAATTTTCCTCCACTGATGTTGATTAAGGAGCCCTATTTCTTTTTGACTCTATTAATCCCAGGACATCTGAAAAATAATATTGATGTTTATTTGAAACCAGTGATTGATAAGTTAATTGCAATATGGAGTGATGGTATTAATACATATGATATTGTTGCGAAACAAAATTTTATATTAAAATCTCCATTTATGTGGATTATTAGTGACTTTTCGGTATATGTCATGTTATGTGGTTTTAGTACACATGGTCAGAAATCATGTCCTTAATGAATGAAAGATAAAAAAGCCTTTATGCATGTCAATTTAAAAATACTTTCTATTTTTATTGTCACCAAATATTTCGTCCAACCGATCACCCTTTTCTAAGGAACAAATCTCATTTCATAAAAGGTACCATTGTAATGGATGAACCTTCAAAGATGATATCAGGTACAGAGTTAAAATCAGTTGTATTTTCATTACCTATTATCACATTTGGACCAAAAGTAAACCAATAGAAAATTCATGGCATTAGTAAAGAACATAATTGGATAAAACAGAGAATTTTTCGGGATATTCATATTGGTTAGATTAATTGGTCAGTCACATGTTGGATGTTATGAATATTGAGAAGAAATTTTTTGATAATTTATTTCATATAGTTTCGGATACACAAGGTAAAACCAAATATACTGTAAATGCACGATTAGATCTTTCCCAAATTTGTAGGCAACAAGAATATGAACTATTTGAAAATGTCAGATCACAGAGGATAATGAAGCCAAAAGAAGCTTATACATTGTCCAAATAGAGTTGCTTATTAATTTTTCAGTGGATTGAAGATTTTAGACTTCCCGATAGATATGCTTCCAATTTGGGAAGATGTGTTATGAATGGTTATATTACTGGATTAAAATGTCATGATGGTCATGTTATAATTGAAAGAATAATGTCGATTGGATTAAAAGGATTGTTGAATTATACGATTTGTGATTCGATAACAAAAAAATCATATTTTTTTCGAGACATTTTTATAGTGATAACAGATTACGATGCCCTAAGAAAACTGGAAGAAGATCTTGCTGTAATTATATGTAAACTGGAAATAAATCTTTCCGTCAGATTTCTTTGAATCAATGGAACATATGATATTACATTTTCCACATGAAGATAAATGTGGAGGTCCAGTACAGTTTTGATGGATGTACCCATTTGAGAGATGCATGCAGAAATTGAAGAAAAAAGTACGTAACAAAGCATCAATTGAAGTCTCAATTGCTGAAGCTTATTTGTAATAGGAAATTGTTTTTTTTCTTCTCTCATTATTTTGAATCTCAATATCCCTAAAAACACAATCGCATGGGACAAAATGAGGGGAATGTTAATGACGAAATTCAAAATAAATTTGAAGTTTTTAATCAGCCAAATTTTGGTTTTGGTGGAGTTAATGAACGATGGATATCAGATAATTAACATCACAGAGCTCATATATATGTTCTTCTAAAATGTGAAGAAATGACATCATTTATCCTGTGAGTGATTATATCACATATTCTAAAATCTATGTTACAATATTTAAACTTATTTTATTTATAGGTTATATGATAATCATATAAATAAACAACTTCCACAAATTACAGTAGCTTCTTTTGAAGAACACAGACAAAAAAGTGTGTCTCAATGGTTTCAAAAACTGGTAACATAAATTATTGATGGTTTTATATCAATTTTTTTATTAATTATTATAATGATAATTGTTTTTCAAATTTTCATGTGTCTCAATATGCTAATAAAATTGATAAGTGACTGTGTATATTGAGTAACCCACCATCCAAAATGGTTAAATCTTATAATAAATATGTCATGAATTTTTTTCAATTTCATACACATGCATACGAGGAATCAAAAAAAATAATGAACGGTGGAGTTTTCTTGTGAGGATCACATAACAAGGAATCTGAAGATGACTTTTATGGATTTTTGGATGAAATTATTGAGCTATGTTATGTAGGACAGAATTACATAACAATGTTTAAATGTCGGTGGTTGGATACTGAGAGAGGATTTCATGATTATCCAACTCATGGAATCGTCGATATTAAATATAAAAGTATTTTTGTAGTAAATGAACCATTTTTACTAGCTCAACAGGAACATCAAATTTATTATGCGAAGTAATGTGCTACTTCAAAAGACTTGAGCGATTGGTGGAGTATAATAAAAATGAAATCTCAGGAAAATCTGTTTACTCAAACAGAATGTGGTTCCACTGAAGTGGAAGGAATTTAAATTTTTCACGAGACTGTTCAAAATCCATCTGATTCAAAAAGAGAAGTGAATATAGATGATGACACCCCCCAATTAAGGATCGGTGGTGATGAATATGTTAATTATTTTACAAATGAATTTGAAATTACAAGAGATGTTGAAACAGAAACTCATATGGATACTGATGATGCTGAGGAGGAAGATGAAGACATTGACATTGACAGCTATGGAGAAGAGGATGAATATGATCATTGACAGAGTTAAATTCCAGTTATAATCATAACTAATATAAATCTATATATTATAGTTATTTTCAATTATCTTCTATAAAAATCATTTTGTGTTTCAGATGGACCCTGATATATATCGTGAGTTACAGGAGGCTGACCTACCTTTGGATGAGGGATATATTGGATCATCTAACCCATAGCCTACTGGCAGTCAGGGGGAATGAAGATTGGGTGTGGTCTTACACAACTGATAATTCATGACCCTATCCCTGAGAGACATCCACATCTTGGTTTCGATCCACACACACGGAGGTATGGTAACATTTATATTTCAGTTATCTTTAATTAATTTTTTTATATATATACTAATTGTTTGATTATTTATTCCTTTTTCATAGTTTTTCACATGTATCTATTGGAAATGGGAGATCTATCTTGCACAATTATTTTTCTCATCAATGGATCACATGGAAACAGATTCCCATCGATGTGTGGTGTAACATGTTCCATCATTGGCTGGTACGTAAATAAATAATATTTATTTTTAAATTTATTTTATTAATAACATGATATTATATTTTATTTGTAGTGTTTATGGTTTCCTATCGATGATAGCATGCATGACGCTATCCACGGGGCATGGAAGGTTTCTATGTGTGACCGTTTCCGTCAGTTTTTGCACAATTTTGAGAAGGACATCTATTAAGAAAGAAGGGGTGAGAGAATATGATGAGTCATGTAGAGCTCACCAACCAGATTATATTTAATCTCAAATTTGGGATAGATTATGTTTACTATGGTTGGGTGGTGGATTTTAGGGGATATTTTCAGTGCGACAACAGAACTGGGGGAGACAGGAGGTGACACATCGAGCTGGTAGCCATATATTCAGTTCGCATAGTGGGCATCTGGTAAGTATATTTTTTAATATTTTATATAACATTAAATATAAATAGTTTATTTTATATTTCTATAGGCAGTCGAGCATCTCTATATTATAGAGTTTGAAATTTATCGGAGGATATATAGTGATCCAGCTACTTGAGAGATTGGAGGTGATCACCAACATCATATTGTGGTTAGTATTATTTTTTCAGTTTGACAATTAACTGCATATAATATTTTCACAATTTTAATTATAAATTGCATTTGAAGGACTCATATGAGGCTCTGACCTCTCAGACACAGGATGATGGTCTTGAAGAGACGATTGACCGGACCAGTGGTCACCATTTTTATGAGGTGGCATGGATGCAGGCGACTCAGTATGGATTTGAGAAAGGCTGAGTAGTTGGTATCGACTCTCATTGGACTTATGTTACTTATTACGGTACAGATGCGATGTCAGAGTCCAGCTCGAGAGGAGCTCTTGGAGAGACATCATCTTTTGGATCACAGTTTCAGGAGCAGTTGCGAACTGAGGATAAGCTTATAGGGACTTTTCCAAAGCAGTATGATGAGATGTGTCGGTGGCAGCAGCAGCAAGAGCAACATCACGAGGAGGAGCTGCGTCGATTAGAGTAGCGACAACAGCTGGAGTATCACGATCAGATGAAGTACATGCACCGTCTAACTCGTAGTTTAGGGATGGAGTTTCCTCTACCCTCTCTAGAAGACCCCCAGTGATTTTTTTTATGTTAAAAATATTTGAATTCTAGTTTTGTAATAATTTAAACTATTTACAGTTTCTGTCATTTAAATTGGTGGAAATATTACATAATTTAATTTTTTAAATATTTTATTATTTATTATTAGTATTATATTTTTTTAATATTGGTTTATTTTATTAATAATAATAAAAATATTTATATTTTTATATTTTTTTGAAAATATTGAATCTTTTAATAATATTTTATTATTTTATTATTTTAATAATATTAATATTAATTTTTTATTAATCATAATTTTATTAAATATGTTTTTTTACTATTATATATTTTAATGTTTGTGTATTTTACTAATAATAATAATATTTTATATTTTTTCATTAATTTTATAATAATAATATAATTTTTTAATTCATCAAAATATTATTATATTTTTCATTATTTCTATGATTTACGACGGGGTATTTTGCGATGGGCCCCCGTCACAAATAAGTGAAATATATATTTTTAAGATTAATATTTGCGACGAGCCCATCGCAAAAGGATTTTGGATATATAATGTATATAATCAGAAGGCTATTTGCGACGTGTACGTTCCCCATCGCAAAAACTAATTGTGACGGGCCCGCCACAAAAGGTTTTTGGGTATATAATGTATATAATCGGGATGTTTTTTCTGACAGGTAAAATTCCCATCGCAACAGATTGTTTCTTTGATGGGCCCATCATAAAAAAAATATTTATTGTGATGTCGTTTTCTGCAATGGGCTATTTGCGATGGGGGCCCGTCGCAAAAGGCAATTTTCCATTGGATCCCATCACAAATATCCCGTTGGAAAAAAATGGGAATTCTAGTAGTGAGTTTCAAGTCAAATAAATTTGTATTAAATAGTTCAAATTGAAACATTAAATACCATGACGTATTAATGATTCATAAAATAACATTTAATTGGGGTTGAATATTCACCACATAAAAATGAATTGGTGCATAATAAAAAATAATTCTCCATAGAATGTAAATAGGGAAAAAATCCCTCACATCATGGTTTATTTTGATTAAAAGTTACATTAAATCATGTATTATTATTTTATGCATGATATTAACATTATATAAAAACATATTAATATTTATAATATTATATAGGATCATTATATATCATCTTATCAGACATTCATTAAAAATGTATCATTATTTTAATTGCTTCGGTTGTTAATTGACTTGTGCTCTCATTAATTGTTTATCATTTATGGTTTACTTATTGTTCTTATTATATAGTTTAACCATATCCTGAATAAAAAATTGAAATAGATATCATATATTTTACATTATATATTCTTTTAGTACTAATCATGCTTGATGATTTTGAGAAATGATTTATGTTATGATCCTAAAGACAGTAGGTTGTAAATATGCATGAGTAACATTTGCATTATACAATGATTATTTTTGAAATATGGTAAGAAATATATTATATTTATACAATGATATTTATATAATAAATAACATATTATTTAATTAAATATACTTATATGTATCATCTATGTGGTGTGGATGTGAAAATAGTTTCACATCCATTTACTAAGGTGGTAGTCCACACATACACAAATGATGTCATCCTCTTTAATTGAGTGAAAAGTAAATGATATATTATCTTCTAAAATGGATAAATACATCATGAAAATCATAATTATATTTGGTAGATCACATATAATTATTAAATTTTCCATTATTACATTCAAATTAAATGTTAGTGAATGTTGAATCACATCACTTCATGAGTCGGTAGTACACCGTACAAAAAAGAGACGTTATCATATAAAATACAGATTGAAACATAATAATTTATCTATTATGTAAATAAAAAAAGTGCAAATATGTTATATTTTTTTATTTACATCCTTATACCCATTCATGAGTGGTGGTAACAGAAAGACGAATTCCATAGGATCACGAGGCGGTAGTCATCCGTACACAGGAATTGCGATTATGTGACCAATTTTCTAGAATTAGAATTTGATGAAGGTTGTGAACATAACATAAAAAATATTATATTGTATTAAAATTAATTATTTTACTATATCATTATATTTTAATAATAAATTTAAAATTTTTAGAATGAAATAAATCAAAAATGATCTTTTAACAGTGATACCTTTCTTTAGATATCCACATGGTTTTGAAACAATGGCCATACTTGGATGAATTTAAGGCTAAAATAAGGCTAATATAAAAATATAAGGAAATTTAAGAAATAATTTGGGCCATTATTGGATGATCAAAATAGTATATATGGTGTGAATTTGAGAGGAAATAGTATAGACTCTTATAAGTGTGGTGTGTGGACAGTTGTAATTTTTTGAAAAGATTCAGTCAAACCAAATTTATTATCATTTCAAAAGTCTCAAAATGATATGTTTTCAAAATTATATAAGCCAATCACAAAATTATTCTATCATATGGAATTTTTAAAAGTTTTAATTTTCAATTTTATACTATATATAGTTATATAAATCCCTTAGTAAATCCATTTATACCACAATCATGTTAATTATTTTTTACTATTTTCACGATTCATTTTTGATAAAAATTATGTTGACCATATTATAAATTATAATATATTTTTTATTCAAAATAATGTGTCTATTTTTCCAAATATAGTTAAAAATTTTGAAAACTTTATTTAAAAATTAATCATACAAACATAATAAGTAAGAGGGTTTCATGAGAAAAATATTTAAAAAGGATAAAAAGTTGTTATGTCAAAATTCAATATCATAATTATTTCATTTAATTAAATATTTTTTTTTGAAATAATATTTTACTAATTTTAATTTACATCCAATTAAAAATATAGTTTACAATTATAATTTATTTAAATGAAATTTAATTTTTCAAATAAAATTATATATTTTTCTAAATTAATCAAAATATGATACTTCCCCGAAAAAAATAAAAAGGTAACTTGAATGTAATACTTGTATTGTTATTTCAAAAAATTTATGTCATTTTATCATAAAATACTTATAAATTGGTAAATAACAATTTTAAATTATGTGTGCAAAGAGCAACTAATCCATCTTAATATAATTGTTTTTTATAAAATAATAATTTTCATTCATAGTGTTATAATTATTTTTGTAATAAATATATACCCTTTTTATTTATTATATTACTGAAAACCAATATAAATTCTAAATTTCATTAGTACTACTCATACACACCATATATATGGTAATGTCATAAATGTATTTTTCAAATAGTAATATTTTAATATAATATCACATTTTCATGGAACCTATTATTGTGAAAATAAAAATCTATTGAAGAGATTGAATTTGTTTAAAAATAAATATATCATTAACAATCAGGATTTTATATTCTAGGCTACACCTAGTTTTTGTGTCATATATTCAATTGGATATAATGTTAATATTTCAAATTCTTGAGTTATTACATTATCCTTGCATTAAATAAATTGATTTCTAATAATTTATTCTTGATTTTGTTAATAAATGGTCGATCATTTTATAATTAAATCAAAGAAATAAACATATTAACAATTATTAATATGATATACTCTTTAACAATTTAAATTTACGCTTGATATTCATCTATAATAACAAATACTAGGTTTCCAAAATATGAGAAAACTGGTGGGAAGTAGATATATAGACAGATAAGACACAAATAACACCAAAATACAGATGGAGGGTGATACTGAACAATGATCAAAAGATAAATTTTTTTTCTACAGAAAGGTTGTGACCAAAATACCTTAAATAAATTTTTTGTGAAAAATATCATTGATATTATTAAAAATGTTGTTAATTGGAAACCATCTTTGTTTCAAGATCCTCTTCCAATAGTTGAGGAATTATTTTCCCCTCTATGAATATAAGAACATATTTATTCTTGATATATTTTTATATCATAGATATAATTTTATTTATAGGTCTTTCATCGATCAGTTTCATATTCCTTACTTAATATATCAAATTAATGTACCATAAGGATATTTTTTATTCAATAAGCACTAAAAAATTACCAGTTCATGTCAAAATTTGCAAAAATTATTGAATAATATTTCTGTATGTCTCTAATCATTTTCCAAAATCAATATTGTTAACTATAGTAGTAAAATGTTTGTAAGTATCCATATTGTGATGTAATACAATTGAATCCAAATTTACTTATAATGTTAATTTTAAACCGTTTACTAAATAGTCAAATTCATTACCCTTGAAAAATATCAAGATACAAAAAATTAGAATGATATTCAATAAATTTTAATAATGAACATTTCATTAATATAAACAACGTGATGTGTCTTGTATTTACCACTTACCAAAAATTTCAGTACCTTCAAAATGTATTCTATTAAAACATTTTAATAAACTCAATTACTATAAAAACACTTTGAAAACATTAATGATTAATTATTCCACAAGAAATACATATATTAATATAAATATTACATAAATCCAAAAAATATTGTACTCTCCATCAATAATAGAATAAACAAAATTATATATAAATCATTAAATAGTTATAAGGTAGTTTGTACAATCCAGTATACATTTTCCATAGCAATAATCAAATTGTTCCTATATTGTTATCTCAACGTAATTAATATTTTAAATGTTATCGATAACTCGATAATTTGTTTTCTATGGTGTTCAACATTCTACGGAATCATTTTTCATTATCTTCGGTACCATTCCTTATACACATTCAAATCCATACTTTAAATTTAATGCTTTATAATCCATATCAATTTAATAATTTTTATAACCAAGTTATCATTGATAAAATACTCAATAAAAAATTACATGAATTCTAACACAAGATAATTAGTCACCCAGTATCATATATGCTAATAACATAAGATTTATCATTAACCATTTGCTACATTTTATGTATATTCCATTGATTTTTTGGGTATTCATTTTCATAGTTCCGATTATCAACACTGATAAAGAATTGATCATTGGAAAACATTTCAATTCCCTTTTAATCACATGTGTTGTGTATTTATAAACCAACACATGGATAAAACTCTTTTTTCTTTTAATAATGTATTGAGCTGTATCCATCGACAAATATCAGATGTTGTAAAATACTTCATTCCCGTCTTATAGATATCTATTATTATCACTTATATCCTATTCATATATTTCTCACTTTCATGACCTAATATATAGATAATTCTTCCACTAACATTTTAGAACATTATAGACTGTCCACATATGATGAGAATGTCTGGGAGACTATTTCCCTTCAATTATTATTTTTATCTCATTATAGAATGGTTCTTTCATAATCCTTCAATTACATGAATTGATGAAGTTCCCACTCATTCCAATAATTTCTATGTCAAAATAATGGGGTACAATAGTTTTGAACAATAATCATTAAACATTATGTTTAATCCAAAAATAATGAAATAGTAATCATAAAAGGAATTTTTTTGGATATCTAGTCTCATAGTCATAAACATGGTTTCTTTTTAGATACTATCATATTCAAATTATTTGTATTCATTTGTATAAATATTGGTTTTATCCTTATAATATACCTTAGGAGTTTCAAAAATATGTCCCCAAAAAGACCATTTTATCTACACCATTTGATAATCAGTTCTAGCTCAATGAACTATTTTTTGAGTTATTACTCCTAGGTACATTTGATTCAGAACCAAACCTACTTATATATCAAGATAGATATGTATAAATTTAAAAAAAATATCATTAATTATAGTAAATTAGGATGTTATGATATAATTATCATAAATTTTTATCATCGGGATATGTTCAGTAATATATGTTTTCATTAATATAGTTACCATGGACTCTAAAAAACATCCTCTAATTCCAATTATATTTACCTATCCCAAAAAACATAGATTTGGTGTCATACATTAATACATAGGAATATATATAAATACTCAAATCCCGGACGACCAGTCATCTTTGCTATATTGTAGTACCATATACATTCCTACTACCAAATTGAATATCAGAAAAGAAAACAATACATAATACCTAAAAAAATAAAACTAAAATAATTCTTGAAAACTCATGAAATGTTTTCTTCTTCATTTCTTAGGGATATTATACAAAAAAAAGATGATATAAAATGCTCAGTAAGGGTTATGTGATGAGGATATTATCATGATTCATAAAGAATAATCAACATGTAAATGTAATTAATATAACACACAATCCATTTATATAACATAAATATAAATTAATATTAAGGAAGAATTTATATGACATGGTAAATAACTAAAAAAAAATCAATATAATCCATTTAATAAGAATGAAATAAAATCATAAATAAAGTCATAGATAAAATATCGAAGATAATAAAAATAACTAAATTAAAAATAACAAGAATGATAACTTATAATAGATTATGTGTCTGGTAAATAAATTCTCTATGATTAATACTATTTAAAACATGTATTAACATTTCTGGGAATAAAAAGATCAAATATGGAAAACAATTCTTATAATATTAATACATTTCATGTGATAGTTTAATAGTACTAGGTAAAAACTCATAGGGTTTAGCCAATTGATTTTTCTCATTAGACCAATGAATGCATCGAGTGTCTATCTATATCTTGATCCAATAAATTTATGCAAGTCCAAATAATTCCTCACATATCAAATGATAGATGAAAATCATGGAAAAAAGTTTTATCATCAAATTTATATAATGAGTAAAGGATTAAAATTTACATATATTTCCCTTTTTATTCAAAAAAAATTATGATTAAACACCCTATATAATAATTATATGGAAATTAAGAAATTATAATTTCCATAATACAATAGTATTCATATTTAATAGATATTTAATAACAAATAAAAAATGATCATAAGAATGAAATTGATTCAAGGGAGTGTTAACAGTCTTAAAGGTAAGTGGGATTTTATAAAAAATTTATCAATAAGATAATTTTCCAGTGAAATACACCTGATAAAATAATTAAAATTGAAAAAATAAAATACACTGAAGAATGAATTACGAGGAAATTTACATGTTAAAGGGTTATTATATACACCATATTCTTTAAAAATAACAAATCAGTTTCAATGGAATGTAAACTGAGACGAAAATCATTACCTCAATTGTTTATGGGATTTATTATTCAATAACCTCATATAAAGTTATTTTAAATGTGATATTAATTTAAAATATAATTTTAATATTATTTACAATATCATATATTATCTTTTTATATATTTTATCAACCACTCGTTAATTTCCTTTCAATATTTCAAAAGGTTCTGGTGTTAGTTGAATTATTTCTAAATCATTTTTTTCAGGAATGATTCATTAAATGTAAATATTATATAATTTAATCATATAAAAATTTGTAATATGGATATAATTAGCATATTTAGTAATAAATTATTCTTATAAAACAATTAAATATACATTGTTTTGATAAATTAAGTATGCCATGATCATAGAGATGGTAGGTCATACGTATGGATGAGTATCATTTTAATTGTTCAATGATCATTATGTAATGAAGGTATGTATTAACGTATCATTATAAGATGATCATAATTTTAAAAATATCATATTATTTATTTTAATATACTTATATTTATCATCCATGTGTTGTTGGAATGAATATAGAGTCACATCGCTTCCTTATGGAAGTAGTCTACACATATAGGAAAGATGCAGTCATATTTACGTGAGTGAAGAGAAAATGCTATATTATATTTTCATAGTGATAAATATTTCATTAATATAATAATTAATTCTACATTATAAATTTAATTATTCAATTTTTCCTCATTATATTTAATCTCAAAAATTATTGAAAGGTGAATCACATCACTTTGTGAGGCTGTCGTCTGTTGTACAGATGAGCAACGTTTTAATATCTTTTATGGAATAACAATTAAAAACGTATATATAATTTAATGAATATATATATCACATATATACATTATATATATCATTATACCCAACCATGAGATGTGGTAATGGAATAACGAATGACATCAGTTAGTGAGGCGGTAGTCCCCCTCACACACTAATGAAGATATTGTAACCAATTTGAATGATTTAGAGGTGATTATAGGGAATGAATTTATTATAAAAATATCCATGTATATGTTTTATAATTAGGTAATTTTATCATCATGGTTTAATTATAATTTATCTAGGTGTATAATGATGTAAACTAAAGACACATGTTGAAGAAGATTACCACTTCTTTGGGTGTCTTTAGGTCTTCACCAAAGGACTAAATAAGTTTTCTTTTTGAAAAAAATAAGGAATCTTGGTTGAAATAGAGTAATTTTTAATATGTTTTTAGTAAGGTATATCCCTATACAAATACGATTTTATTGGTGAATATGAAATTATACAGATAGCCTTTTTTAGCGTGGTTAGTGGCATAATTTTAATGTATTGAAATGATTCAATCATACCCATGATTTTATCATTATAGAAGCCTCCAAAATGACCCTTAATTTCTCCTATATGATAAAAGTTCTATATATTGATGTAAAATTAAATTTTTAAAAAATAAGTTCATTTTGAACCCTTATTTTATTAGTTTAACCCCCCTATAATTCTATTTTATCTTAATTACGGTAATTAGTTTTTTCTGTTTTCACTATTTTTTTCGAAAAAACTAAATTTGACTATATTATATGCTATAAATTCATCTTATTGAAAATAAGGAATCAAATTTTTAAAAATTAATTAAGAGATGTGTATAATTTTAATTTAAATTTATAATAAAGACATGAGAAGAATGGTGGGTTCTAAAGAAAAATGTTTTCGATGTTTACAATGTTATTATATTAAAATTCTATAAACAAATAACCACAATGACTGGAACGAGATTAATTAGAAAAAATTAAATAATTTTACTTTAAAACTAATTCAATTTATATTTTAAAAATTTATATTTTTTAAATGAAATTTTAAATTTCAATTAAAATCCATTAATTTTCATTATTCACTAAAAGAAATTTCCAAAAAATTTTAAAACAAACCACCTTAACAAAATATTTATTTTATATTTTCAAATTTTATTTATTTTAATGAATTAAATTTTCAAAATATGGTAAAATATATTCAAAAAATGTGGGTAATGTATGAGTAAGTTATCATTTACATAAAATTCACTTTTAAGAAAAATATCCATTTTCATTTCAATGGTTCTAATTTCATCTCAAATAAATAAATATCCATTTTATTTATTTTATTAATTTGTAAACTATATAATTTCCATTATATAATAATTAATATTCATACCGAAAAATGTAACATCTAATTCATAAAGGTGATGTTTAAATATTTTTATTTATAAATATTAGAGTGATCTGTTCTAGCACGGTGTTTTGTGCATTGAAAGAAATCATTGTGATTGAACATATTATAAAATAAATATATCATAAAGTATCAGGATGTTATTTCCAAATTTTTTATTTTTGTTTTATATCATACATGATATCTGATATTTTGTTTATATTTTAAAATCTCATGTTGTATCATAATTTAACCATCAGTGCCTATTTAAATGGTAATATTTGATAATAACTTGTTCATATTATATTATTTTTTATGATAATGGTATTGATTAAATGTAATGTTTTTCTAATTATTAACCACTCCATATTGATAATTTTATAATTACCCATGATAAATTAATCTTTATGTTACTATTAATGAGAATTTAAAATCACACTTACAATGATTCCTTTCATCATAATTTGTTAAAGTAATCATTAAATTAGTAAAAATATGTAGAATACCTATATGCACTATGGTTTTGAATTTTATATCCAATATAATATGGGAAGAATTTTTTTTGGTTCTTCACTCCAAACAAATCAATTTCGTATTTGGGATGTGATCACTTATATCTTCAGCCAATGTAATAAAGTAAACAAAAAGTCCGGTCTAATAGGGTTGAGGTCTTTATAATATATCTGACAACAGATTTGGAGTATATATATTTTTGTTAATTTCTATTTTTACATCACCAACAGTACAGTAGAATGGCCCACATTACATCATATTTTTTTAAGAAGACACATCCAAGCATCACCCACTGATTATTGAATATATACAGAGATGTATATTCTATGTTATAACTTCATCAGCTATAGAATACTTTTCAATAACCATTATATAGGTTAGTGAGAAAATAAGAATAAACATCAATTAGATCTTGAGATTTTGTCCAGTATCATACCACCTATCCTTGAATTATTCTTTAGTGATATGCTCTAAAGATAAATGGACTAGCATTGTGAAACTAACTATGTAATATATCACATGTCATTATCCCTTGTCCATGGTCACAAAATCAAGAAAATTATCCATAAAGCGGTTTCATAGATTAAATTATTAATGAATTCATTCATGATGTTTTTCAATGTGATTTACTCATGTCGTTTACTAGATACAATAGGGTCCCACCACAACCTTATACTTCATTGAAGCATATAATTTTAAATTATCATTCTACTGTATTTAAGTTTATTTTAAATTTGGATGATTCCTTCAAACCATTCAATCAATTCCCCATATTCTTTGGATCTTTTATCATTGTGGATGATATATGGAATTTTATAGGTAATTTATAAAGAATTATCCAATATTTTTTCTTTATTTTCACTACTTTTCTGACATAGAAATGGGATTGTTGGGATCAATATTTTATGTTGAGTAGGATCAATTGGATGACATGGTGAAAAAAATTCAATATTTCTTATTCCCAAAAATTTTATGTTGTTCTTACAAGAGTAATTTTATTTTAGCCTCAAAGATAGCACATTATTTGGGAAAACCAACCAAATTTCCAAACAGAATCGCTAATATTATTCTCAAATTTTATTAAACAACAATTATTACTTACCCTATTTGATTCCTCTGATGAAGAATTGAAAACACATTATTTTTGTTCTTTTTCATTACATTTATGGTATTGCATAATGATTATCTGAACCATACTATAACTGGTAATGTAGAGAAATATGATAAAAAAAAACTCAAACATTTTCTTAGATAGATCCATAATGGTTTTCAGATAATTCATATAAACCATATGCTTATGTTTCCTTCTCTAAATCACCATAAAAGAATATATTTCTCCCTATGAAATCCTACAATCACCCAAAATTATCAATGAAAATATGTATACATGTTTGGTTTTGGGGAAAAATACAATAATTAAATTAACAAACATTTTAAAAATTCATAACCACCCATGGTACATTAGAGTTAGATATAAAAGTTATCTATTAAGGAACCCTTCTACCCTTACCACATGAATTAAAATAGTTATAACTCCTATATACCCTAAACTCAATACCAAACGTGAGAATATGCCATATGACTTATGAAGAGGTATTACATTTGATAAAAAATTGTAAAAAGTCACCCCATTCTGAGAAAACACGTCAACATTGTACAATTACCATAACTCTTGATGTGTTTTTTTATCACGATGTAATGTAGAGTATAAAATTGTAATTAATATAGAAATAAATTGGAATTATTAAACACTAAAAATACATAAGAACTATGGTTTTATTAAGTTTTCCTTTTAAAAATTGAAAACTGAGACCCATTTTGATGCTGGAATAAGAGGTTTACCCTATCCATTATATATGGTTTTTCAGTGTTAGGTGTTTCAATGGAGGTGACCATTGGTGAGTGAATTTTGTAAAAATAAGTAAATTATTTTATTAAATTATCTAAATAAAAAAATTATAAATACCCCATTATGTAAAATCTATCAGGTTAGACACACAACCCAAGGAGGATATGGTATGAGTATCATAAGTTATTAATTAGAATATCGTAATCTGAGGCTAGTTGGTAATCAAATCAAGGGTGGTCATTAAGAGGCACACATAAGAGATAATATTAATCACTATTCAATGTGTTAATCCCCAAAAACTAATTCTAAATTGAGTTATATATCTTTATATATATATATTATCCATTTACAATTTCATGTGAATGGATATATAATTAACTTCTTATTGATATTTTATATTTTTTCAATACATGATCCCTATAATTTATTAGTTATATTGATCCAATATAATTATTCCAGTTCAACTTATATCACCTTGTATATAATTATTTGTTTATAGTTGGAAAATAACACATGTATAATGATGGGTTCACAATTATTATGTGATTTTCTACATCTAGTCCTCACATTCACCACTATTTTCCAATTGGGTTACAGTATAACATTTTTAGGGCAGGATCAAGTGTAATTGTAAAGACCCGTAAAATTCAAAGAAAAATTTTTTATGATTAATTTTCTTTGGAATTTTACAAGAACACAGTTTCTGACGGCACCTGATTCCGAGGTCCGGTGTGCCTGGAATCTTTTTCCAAAGTTTGGGTCGGGTACGTTCAGTGAACGAACGAGCGAGTTTTTCTAACTTTTGAACCGGTGCTCGGAATTGAATTCCGAGAGCACTGATGGAATCGCAGCGCTGATATTTTCTTAGAAATGCCTTTTTCGGAGTTTCATTTGCTCGAGTGTGGTTTTTTAATTTTTGGGGTTATGTTAAGAAATAAAATAAAAGTGGTGCGACACTTTATTTTATTTCACTTAAAGCCACTTAAAGCCACTTAAGATAAGTTTAGCAGATAGGGTGGAACCCAAAATATCCTACCCACTTGGTAGGATATTTGTGAGGTGGGGCCTGCACGAGCCCCACTGTTTCTTCCCTCCTAAGTAACGCACCCGAAACCCCCTCTTAAATTAAAGTCAACCGTGCGTTTTTCTGGTTAAGAAACACCCCCTTAATTGGGAAGTTATGTCGTTACAATTAATTCATCGAATTAATGGTTCGTTTCTTAACATAGATTTTTCAAATTGTTGGCATGGAAATAAAATAAGACCAACACTAGGTTTGTTGAGGGGTTTCTTGTTTAGAGGATTTGGAGAAACTATAAGGCTTGAAGATCATCATCCTCCTTCGCGAAGAACGCGAAGAACACAAAGAATGCGAAGAACGCATCATCGCTGACAAAGAACTCTGACCTTCGACGAAGGGAGATGAATAACTCCGAACCCTCGGAGATCGACGACGCGACGCCGACGATCCTCTTCATCCGCGATAGTCAATTCTGCGACAAACTCACGTTCGACGACAACGTTGAGGTTGGGGTTTTTGTTCATTTTAATCTATGTGATTATATACGCGTTTGTTTAAAAATTTGTTGTGATACATTAAAAACCACTAACAAGGTGGGTGCGGACCAATGAACAAGTCCAAACCCACCGACTCTTCGTTCATGGTGAGCGGATTGGCGGTCAATGACAAAGTAGGACACACAGGCAATTTGAGGTCCTCGCAGTGAAGGACGGGCCCCGGGAGGGCCATTGGCGTAGACGAAACGCATTTACGACCACCGAAACTCGTCTAGTGGTTTGCGGAGTAGCCCGCTGGTGAGCCTCGTCGGCACAGCGGGGCCAGCGCCAGGTGGCGGCGGCGCCAGACGTGCTACCAGAAGGAGCCGTCGCGGCTGAAACCGGGGTAGTCGGCCGTGTCTGCTGGAAAGGGCGGCCCCACGCAGGGTCGCGACTCCTTCATGCGGGGGCAGTGCGCCCCCCGCCTCGCTCGGCTGTAATGGCCGAGCCGACCCACAGGCCACCCGGCCAGCGCCAGCCAGGTCGCGCCCAAGCCGGGCCAGGCTACGCTGGCTGGGCCGGGTCACGCCATCCTGGTCATACCCCGGACCCGGGTCGGGTCCACCCGATTCGGGCCGACCCATGGGGGGTTGGGTTGGGTCGGTCCGGGCCGAGACCCCCCGTTTTCGGACCTTTTCGGTCTATTTACCATAACATGAGATACGAGACTCTGATAGACACACCGTCAGTTGCGATGCGATCTTTGGATCGAGACAGTCGTTTCAGTATATTACACTCAAGGATTCAGAATACTTTGTGTTCGGCCGGGTTAGTTTGTACACAAAACCAACCGGGTCCTTGGAGCGAAAATGCTCATAACATAAGTTCCGGATGTCCGATTGACGTGCCGTCGACTTTGATGGATTCCTCTAAGATAGAAGGATATTTTGGCTTACTCCGCTCGAGGTTTGGACATAGGTGGAGTATGGTCGGGTTGGTTTTTACTTAAAAACCAACCGGGTCCTGGAAAAAAAATGCCAATAACTCTCAGACTGGGCGTCCGATTGAAGTACCGTATGTGACGTTGAGTTCCTTTTGATGATACGGAACTTTTGGATACATCAACTCCGGAATATGTGTCAGTTGATGTATCAGCCTCTCGGCTCGTGGAGCGGACCCTCCCGAATGAGCTTGCTGTGTGCGGGAACCCTAGAGCTGGTTGTGACTACGACGATGACGACGACTGTACAGAGATCCTCAGTGGATTCGACGGAGACGACTACTACACTCAGCGATCCTACGTGGATCAGTGCTACTGATCCTGTGTGGGTCCAATCCTATGTGGTTTAGTACTCAGCGGTCCTGTGTGGTCCAATGCCTACAGATTTTATGTGGGTCCAATCCTGTGTGGGTATTTGCGGGGGTTAGCTACCTATCGATCCTGTGTGGGTCAGATCCTTTGTGGGTCATTGCGGGGGTTAGTTACCTATTGATCCTGTGTGGGTCAGATCCTTTGTGGGTCATTGTGGGGGTTAGTTACCTATCGATCCTTTGTGGGTCAGATCCTTTGTGGGTCATTGTGGGGGTTGGTTACCTATCGATCCTTTGTGGGACAGATCCTTTGTGGGTCATTGTGGGGGTTAGTACCTATTGATCCTTTGTGGGTCTGATGGCTTAGATGAATTAGTGGCAATATCGGATCATCTCTATCGTCTTACAAAGAAGATTACATGTTTGAGATGAAATCCTGATTTTCTTTCCAATGTGGATTGTGTTGTGCCATCTTGTGTGGATTTTCATTTTTCTACCCAGTGTGGACTGGGTTGTACTTGGACTTAGATGTTGGAGCCGAACGAGAATTTATGACTTAGTTATATGTATGGAAATATACCTAAGCAGTGTCGAATGTTACTTCGTGATTGAATATTTCCTTTGTGGTTTATCCTTTGTGGATTCTGGGAGACCTTCGGGGGTCTCGGGGTCCCTAATGAGTAGCTTATACTCACCCCTCCACAGTCTATGCCCGCACTACGTTGTGTTGGATGCAGACGACAGATAGTGTTGATCATGGTTGGGGCTTGCAGAGCTGGATGATACATAGAGGTGGACCGCTGGACGGGACGTTCTCGGAGCGGACGACTAGACCCGAGGAGCTTTGGAGGTTACCTGTACTCACCCTTCAGGTCGTATTTCCAGTGGACAGCTCGACGTTGCGGATTTACGTTTCAGTTGTTTTTTTCCCTTATAGTTGTACTGTACTTTCAGTTTGGGTTTGTATACTGGCCCACTTACTTTTTCGCACATACTGTTGTACTCAGTTTTAACATAGTGTTTACTTATACTACGTGCTTTCTCTATGGTGTTTGTTTACTTTACAAAGGAAATGACTTCCCTTTTTACCGGGATTTACGACTTGGTGCCAGTCGCCAGCCCCTGGCCTATGGAAGGCGGGCTTTTGGTAGTCACGACACGGGCCCCGAGGATGAGTCGTTACAAATTGGTATCAAAGGAGTTCGGTTCTACAACAGAACTTGGGACTCTGATCGTTTTTATGTAAATAAATAGTGTTAAGAGTATTGAGTGTGGTTATCAGTCCTGGGAGTCCAGTGTTGGTGCGGCGGCCGATGTATCCGTACACTAGGACCCTGAATTCTGATTTCTGACTTAATGCACGAAAAAATTGATTTCATGTGTGTTTCAAGTTTTCTTTGTGATTACTTTATGTCAGCTCATCAGGTATACTATCTGACCATGCCACACCTGTTTCTTTTCAGGATGTCCCCTCGACGGCAGCCAGCAGGGGCTCTGGGAGTTGTGCGTGACGACAGCCCACCGAGCGACGAGGCCTCGGTACTGGGCCCTTTGATAGCAGAGGAACTCGTGGTACCTTTACCCGCCGATCCCCTGATGCTACCATCCCCAGACGCATACGATGCATGTCACCTTAGTGCACTGCACGAGTTCAAGCACCAGCGACCGCCTAGGTTCTGCAGGGAGACGGACTCCCAGGCAGCCGAGGACTGGCTGGAGGCATTGGTACGGGTTTTCCGGTTAGTGGGGACACTAGCAGACCTCATGGTGATCCTCGCAGCGAGCCTTCTGCACGCGGCAGTGGACCGATGGTGGAGTTTGATGCTCCAGGTGCACGATGAGGCATCCATTCTCTGGAAAGACTTTGAGAGCCTCTTCCGCTCAGAGTTCGTCCCAGCCACCCTCCGTGCAGTGCACATCCAGGAGCTTCTTTAGCTGTGGCAGGGCAGCTTGACCGTCGCCCAGTACTCGGCGAGATTTACCGATCTCTCGCACTACTCGACAGACATGGTACGTGACCCATTCTTCTGGGCCCAGACCTTTGAGCATGGATTGAGACATGAGATTGGGGCATCACTGATCTCCCTCAACATTCCAACTCAGGCTGGAGTACTGGAGCGGTCCCTTTCAATCGATATCTTTCTTGGTGAGCCTTCTTCAGCAGCGAGACCTACCCCGGGGCGGCACGTAGAAGAGTCTTCTGCAACAGGCAATCAATGGATGACTAATGGGTCTAGGGAGACCAGAATCTCAGGAAGACGACCTCAGAACACTGGCTCAGCAGTGCGGGGCACACAACGCGAAGCCAGTCTTTCGAGAGGCAGACAGTGCTACACATGCGGCGGGTAGGGTCACATGGCTCGTGACTGCCCGACCCACCGTGTCGAGGAGCAGCAGACGGTTGAGGGACCACCCAGGCAGAGGTAGAGGGTCGACCGTGGCGGTCCGTAGGGAGCAGGTTTACGTGGCAGAGGAGCTGGCCGAGAAACAGGTGGTGGGCGACGCTTTTAGGCTCTACCACCACCACCACCATGAGGTCCACCCCGGCCACAGGGAGCTGGCGGGTAGAGATAGGCACAGCTCCAGGCAGCGGAGTCCTACGACCACGGCGCTCCCTAGATGATTCAAGGTACTATCTGTGTCTATTCCACCCTTTCTGCAGTTCTTATAGAAACATGAGCGAGTCACTCTTTCATAGCCACTGCCCTTTTTCGGAACTCGGAGATTCCGATAGAGCCGTTGGCTCGATCCTTACGACTATAGAATCCTATGGGAGTAGACTCGACGATTACGCACTGGTGCCGACAGTGTGAGCTTCCTGTAGGAGGCGAGAGCTTCAACTGGGATCTTCTTGTAGCGGCGTTGAGGCCTTACAACGTCATCTTGGGCATGGATTGGTTATCTACAGTCCATGCTCAGATCAACTGTATAAGGCGCATGATGCGATGTGTACGCACCGACGAGAGCAGGATCACCTTCACCGGCGAGAAGAAAGACTTCACAGCACAGGATGGACTTCCGCAGAGGAGAGGACAGCCCATCACTCATCATTTGGCTAGCCTCATCCTAGGAGCAGTTGACGTGTAGAGTCCTAGTTTTCCTGCAGTGGTGGATCAGTATGCAGACGTCTTTCCCAACGACGTTCCAGGAGTACCTCCTCGTAGAGAGGTAGACTTTTATATTGATATGTAACCAGGGACAGCCCCGATATCCACTCCAGCATATCGGATGGCCCCCGATGAGCTTCGAGAGCTAAAGGTACACTTGGAGGACTTACAGGGCAAGGGTTTCATCCAACCCAGTGTTTCACCCTGGGCTTCCCCGATATTGCTCGCCAAGAAGGCGGACGGGATCTTGCGACATTGTGTTGACTATCGTCGCCTGACCCAGGAGACTGTGAGGAACAAGTATCCACTACTGAGGATTGATGACCTCTTTGATCATCTCAAGGGAGCACTGTGGTTCTCAAAGAAAGACCTCAGGTCAGGCTATCATCAGCTCAGAGTTCGGGACGAGGACGTGCAGAAGACAAACTTCAGATGTCGGTATGGCCACTATGAGTTCTTGGTTATTCCATTAGGCATATCCAATGCTCCAGAAGTGTTCATGGGCCTCATTAACATGATCTTTCAGCCATACCTTGATCGTTTTTTCATGGTCATCATCGATGACATTTTGATATACTTGACAAATGCGGATGAGCACGCCTACCACTTGTGGGTTGTACTAGACACACTCCGAGAGCACCAGCTTTATGGAAAGCTCTCGAACGTTATGTTATGGATACATGAGGTCCACTTCCTGGGCCACGTCATCTCTAAGGTAGGATTTTCAGTGGATCCTGCGATGATCGAGGCAGTGCTAGCTTGGGAGCCACCCAGGAGCGTGACGGAGGTGCATAGTTTCTTGGGACTAGTGGGATACTATCATAGATTTGTGCCAGACTTCTACAGAGTCACGACACCACTATAAGCTTTTACAAAGAAGTGTAAAACCTTTGTGTGGTTAGACGGATGTCAGCAGAGCTTCTAGGAGCTGAGACAGAGATTGATCAGCGCCCCTATCTTGAGGCTTCCTGAGGAGGGAGTTGGGTACGTAGTCTACTGTGATGCATCAGGGACCGGAATCGGATGTGTCCTGATGTAGGAGCGGGCAGTGATATCTTATGGTTCACATCAGTTGAGGCCGCATGAGAAGAACTATGCTACCCATTACCCGAAGTTAGCAGCAGTGGTCTTCTCTCTGAAGACATGGCGGCACTACATGATGGGCGAGTGCTTTACAGTCTTTTCTGTCCATCATAGTATCAGGTAAATATTCTCTCAAAAGTCCCTTAACCTGATACAGCGGCGATGGATCGAGATCCTCCAGGACTATGACTTTGAGATAGTCTATACTCTTGAGAAGGGGAACATAGTAGCCGATGCTCTCAGTAGGAGGACAGTCATTCACTACATGAGGAGGTGACAGAGAAGCTAGCATCATTGTAGATATCATTCATGGATAGAGATGGGTCAGAGAGGCATAGCATGGGGATGCTGACTGTAAGATGCGGCATCCACAGATGTCCTCAGGACAGGCACCTGAGGGTTTCTCCTTTGGAGCAGAGCATGACGTCCTTTTCAGTGGACGTACCTTGGTACCAGTTGCCTTATGGGAGGAGGTACTGAGAGATTTTCACAATTCTCCATTGGCAGTACATCATGGAGTGGAAAATATGTACCAAGACCTCAGATGACAGCACTGGTGGTCGGGCATGAAAAAGGCTATGGCAGAGTTCCTTTCTCGATGCCTCACCTGCCAGCAGGTGAAGATAGAGCATCAGGTTCCAGCAGGGTTGGTACAACCCTTGGAGGTCCCAGAGTGGATGTGGGATGGGATATCTATGGAATTCGTGACTGGACTTCCACGCACATCCAGAGGTCACGACTCCATTTGGGTGATTGTCGACTGACTCACCAAGTCGGCTCAATTCTTACCCATCAGAGAGCAGGGCTCAGTGGAGAGCTTGGGACGTCTCTACGTTCATGAGAATGTACGACTTCACGTTGTGCCATCATCTATCATCTCCGATCGAGATGATCACTTTACTTCCTGGCTTTGGAAGGGGTTCTAGGAGGCGTTCGGGACGCCGCTACGTCTAAGCACCACCTTTCACTCTCAGACAGATGGTCAGACGGAGAGGACCATACAGACTATCGAGGACATGCTCTGTGCATGTGTCCTCGTCTTTGGTCGTAGTTGGGAGAAACACCTACCCTTGGTGGAGTTTGCGTACAACAACAGCTATCACTCCACCATCGGGATGGCACCATACGAGGCGTTGTACGACCGACCTTGCAGATCTCCTTTGTGCTGGACAGACCCTGGGGAGTCAGCACTTGTGGGACTGGAGATGGTCCAGGCCACGACAGAGAAGGTCCAGGTCATCTAGGAGCAGATGAGGACAACTTAGAGCCGGTATAATTCTTATACTGACAGGAGGCGAAGGCCACTAGAGGTCAAGGATGGAAACCATGTCTTCTTGCGTGTATTACCTCGACGTGGATTATATAGATTTGGCCGAGCCGGCATGTTGTCTCCACGCTTCATCGGACTATTCCATGTCCTCATCAGGATTGGAGAGGTGGTCTATCGCCTGGCTCTACCACCTCAGTTGCACTGGATCCACGAAGTCTTCCTCGTATCTTACCTGAGGAGAAACGTGCATGACCCGACGCATATCATTGACCATGTGGAGCTGGACGTTGATGATGGGGCGACTATTTCAGAGTTCTCAGTGGAGATCGAGGATCGACAGGAGTGGGTCCTACGTGGATATTCGATTCCACTAGTGCGCATGAGATGGCAGCACGGGAACCTCCAAGAGAGCACTTGGGAGCGGGAGGATCAGATGCGTGCTCAGTACCCACATTTGTTTCCCTAGTTCATGATGTATCTTTATGGGGACGTAAATCCCTGAGGTGGGAGTGATGTAAAGACCCGTAAATTTCAAGGGAATTTTTTTTCTTAATTTTCATTGGAATTTTACAAGAACGCAGTTTCTGACGACACCAGATTCCGAGGCCCGGTGTGCCCGGAATGATTTTCTGAAGTTTGGCTCTGGTACGTTCAGTGAACAAACGAGCATGTTTTTCTAACTTTTGACCCAGTGCTCGGAATCAAATTCCGATGGCACCGATGGAATTGGAGCACCGGTATTTGCTTAGAAACGCCTTTTCCAGAGTTGCGTTTGCTCGGGTGTGGTTTTTTAATTTTTGGGGTTATGTTAAGAAATAAAATAAAAGTGGTGCGACACTTTATTTTATTTCAATTAATGCCACTTAAATCCACTTAAGCTAAGTTAAGAGGATAAGGTGGAACCAAAAATAACCTACCCACTTGGTAGGATATTTGTGAGGGGGGCCCACATGAGCCCTACTGTTTCTTCCCTCCTGCGTAACACACCTGCAACCCCCTCTTTAATGAAAGTCAACCGTGCGTTTTTCTGGTTAAGAAAATGCCCCATTAATTGGGTAGTTAATTCGTTACAATTAATTCATCGAATTAATGGTTCTTTTCTTAACATTGATTTTTCAAATTGTTGTCATGGGAATAAAATAAGACCAACACTAGGTTTGTTGAGGGGTATCTTGTTGAGAGTATTTGGAGAAACTCTAAGGCTTGAAGATATTCATCCTCCTTCATGAAGAACGTGAAGAACGCGAAGAACGCGAATAACGCATCGTCGCCGACGAAGAATGCTGACCTTCAACGAAGGGCGACGAATAACGTCGAACACTCGGAGATCGACAACGCGACGCCGTGTACCATGACGCCGACGATCCTCTTCCTCCATGACGATCAATTCCGCGACGAACTCACGTTCGACGACAACGTTGAGGTAGTGGTTTTTGTTCATTTTAATCCATGGGATTATATCCGTGGTTGTTTAAAAATTTGTTGTGATTCTTTTAAAACCACTAACACCATGGGTGCGGACCAACGAACAAGTCCGAACCCACCGACTCTTCGTTCTTGGGGAGCGGATTGGAGGGCGATGACAAAGCAGGCCGCACGGGCGATGTGAGGTCCTTGTAGTAAAGGAAGGGCCCTGGGAGGGCCATTGGCAAAGACGCCATGCATTTCCGACCACCAGAACTCATCTGATGGTCTGCGGAGCAGCCCGCCGGCGTGCCTCGCCGGCACGGCGGCGCGGGCGACAGTTGGCGGCGGCACCCGGCGTGCCACCAGAAGGAGCCGCCGCAACTGAAGCCGCGACGACAAGGAACGATCCTGCGACCGCGTGGGACTGGAGGAGGACAGGACCCAGCAGCCGGCCGCATCCGTTGTCAAGGGCGGCCCCACACGGGGCCACGACTCCTTCATGCGGGGGCAGCGTGCCCCCCGCCTCGCTCGACCGTAACGGCCGAGCCGACCCGCTGGCCACCCAGCCAGCTCAGCCGGGTCGCTCCCAGGCCGAGCCGTGCCGTGCCGGCCAGGCCGGGTCGCCCCATCCGGGTCGGACTCGGACCCGAGTAGGGTTGACCCGGTTTGGGCTGACCAAGGGGGGGTTGGTCCAGGTCGGTCCGGGCCCAGACCCCCGGTTTTCAGACCTTTTCATTCTATTTCTCATAAAATGAGATACGAGCCTCTGATCAACACACCGTCCATTGAGATGCGATCCTTGGATCGAGACGGTCGTTTCGGTATTTTACACTCAAGTTTTCGGAATGTTTTGGGTTCGTCCGGGTTGGTTCGTACAAGAAACCAATCGGGCCCTCGGAGCAGAAACACTCATAACTTATGTTTCAGACGTCTGATTGACTTGCCATCGACTTTGATGGATTCCTCTAAGTGAGACAGATCTTTTGGCTTACTCCACCCGAGATTTGAACATAGGTGGAGTATGGTCGGGTTGGTTTTTCCTTAAAACACAACTGGGCCCCTTGGACGAAAAAGCCAATAACTCTCAGACCGAGCGTCTGATTGACGCACCGTCTGCAATGTTGAGTTCCTTTTGACGATATGGAACTTTTGGATACATCAAATCTGGACTATGTATCGGTTGATGTATCAGCCTCTCGGCTCGTGGAGTGGAACCTCCCGAACGAGCTTATTGTGTGCGGGAACCCTAGGGCTAGCTGTGACTATGACGACAATGAAGACTGTAGAGAGATACTCAGTGGATTCAACGGCGATGACTACAACACTCAGCGATCCTACGTGGATCAGTGCTACTGATCCTGTGTGGGTCCGATACTGTGTGGGTCAGCGCTCAACGGTCCAGTGTGGGCCAACGCCTACAGATCTTGTGTGGGTTCGATCCTGTGTGGGTCATTGCGGGGGTTAGTTACCTATCGATCCTGTGTGGTTCAGATCCTTTTTGGGTCATTGCGGGGGTTAGTTACCTATCGATACTGTGTGGGTCAGATCCTTTGTGGTTCATTTAGGGGGTTTGTTACCTATCGATCCTTTGTGGGTCATTGCGAGAGATAGTTACCTATCGATCCTTTATGGGTAATTGCGGGGGTTAGTACCTATTGATCCTTTGTGGGTCCGACAACTTAGTTGAATCAGTGGAAATATCTGATCATCTCTATCGTCTTACGAAGAAGTTTACTTGTGTGAGCTGAAATCCTGTTTTGCTTTCCTATGTGGATTGTGTTGTGCCATCCTGTGTAGATTTAATTTTTTCTTTCCTGTGTGGACTGGGTTGTACTTGGACTCGGATGTTGGAGCCGAATGAGAATTGATGACTTAGGTATATGTATGGGAATATACCTAACTAGTGTCGAATGTTACTTCGTGATTGTATCTTTCCATTGTGTTTTATCCTTTGTGGATTCTGGGAGACCTTCGGGGGTCTCAGGGTCCCTACTCAGTAGCTTACACTCACCCCTGCACGGGCTATGCCCGCACTACGTTGTGTTGGTTGCAGACGATGGACAACACTGATCGTGGTTGAGGCTTGCGGAGTAGGACTGTACATGGAGGTGGACCACTGGACGGGACGTTCTCAGAGCAGATGGCTGGACCCGAGGATCTGTGTAGGCTACATGTTCTGACACATCAGGTGTTATTTCCAGTGGACAACTCGACGTTGCGGCATTACTTTTCAGTTTCTGTTTTCCCTTGTAGTTGAACTTTACTTTCAGTTAGGGTTTTTATAATGGCACACTTACTTTTCCGCACATAATGTTGTACTCAGTTTTTACTTAGTGTTTACTTCTACTACTTTCTTACTCTGTGGGGTTTGTTTACTTTACAAAGGCAATGCCTTACTTTTTTACCGGGATTTACGTCTTGGTGCTAGTCGCCAGCCTCTAGCCTATGGAAGGCGGGCTTGGGGTAGTCACGACATGGGCCCCAACGATAGGCCGTGACAGTAATGGAAGACCTGAATTCATGGAGTATTCATGAATAAAGTGTTTGTTGAATAATTACATGAAGATGCTGATTAGAATAATATTGATGGTGAGGCCACCATGGATCTGGGATATGGATTACAATGTGGGAATTGTAATTATGAGGGGAATATGTGTATTTTCAGGACTTATGTCGTTAGAATCTGGACCCCTGTGGTGGATCAAGCATGAATGTAACTACATACACACTCTTATTCACATTTATAGATGTAAATGGTAGTGATAGTAGTGGGTCATGAAACATGATTTCATTCATTGGGATTTTATATAACCATAAAACACGCCATGTATCATAGATAGACACACCATGTACCCCTAGCTATGGTATCTATGATTTTGGGGATGATAATTATCACATGTTATGTATGACGTATAAAAATTATGTAAGACCTTTTTTTGGAGGATCATTGGATACCCCTATAATAACTAGTGATAATCATGTTGTGGAACAGTAATGATGAATGTGTACGTGGGACAAGTAGAGTTCCACTGGCATGGTCTATAAAAACATGGCCAAGCCCATGGTGGTGAAGACATTCCATGGACTCGAATACATGTCACAGAAAATCCCATCGATTGGTAGGCTATATTCAGGTGAGGACATGGCCAGATGACTTGGTGTGGTCACACACCAAGTCACCCTTGGTACATTCCCCAAAGTTTTCTCATGATATTATTGTTCACATATCTCCACTTTTTGGACATTCATTTGGGCTTTCACGTATCCTATCCTTAATATTATTACATATAGAGTCTGATTGTAGAATTTATAACGGAATTCAAGATACGTTCTAAAAAGTAGGTTGTGTGATTTTTCTTCATGTAATTCTTAACAAAGATTGTTCACCAAGAGAGATCATCAAAGAGATTTAATGGTTTGAAAACCCTTGTCTCACTATGACATAGGTCCCCCCTGATCCCCCAAATATGATTAGTGGATACCCCCTAATGCAGTGGGTCGTGGGTACAATTTTTACTGATTTGTAGCCCCTTGACTGAATAGGGAATGGGTAATATATATTTCATGTGGAAACCCAATATTATATAATAGTTTAGTTTCTCCATTCACATAGTGTCTTCTACAATCAACTCAGGTTTGGGTCCTCTATCAATCTATCTACTAAATTATCCCCCTATAATTTCAGTGAGTGGTTTATCTAATCCCTATGTTGTACACCATTTCAAAAAAATTCATATTTTCTCTATCTATTTATTGTCACACCTATTCCTATAAATGTTTGGGTACTCTATTAGATATGAAGATCCCTCTGTTCATCGAATAGTATCATTATGGTGGACCTCAACATGGATTTCCCATATAGACACATTAGTTGATAGGCATCAGAAATGAACATTTAGAGCTATAGGTATACTCATCACCCATGGATAGTTTGTCGATAATGAGATCCATTTTCATTTTATTTCTGGGTTTATTTTGTATCATATATCTATAATATGGTATTTTTCTCCTATTATGGGTTAAGATATAATTTACTATATCATTCTACATCTTACATTGTAATTTTTGGGGCATCATAATTGTTGTGTATATACTCACCCATGAATTTTATTTTCATGCACATTTCATGTTGTATATATATAATATATAGTTTTATAGTGTAATAAATGGATTACAATGTTACCTAGGTGCATTAATCATTTATAGAACTCTGATAAAGATATCAAGAGTCAATCTCTATGGTTTTTCTTTTATTATTGTTCTTCACTGGTTAGTACTTAAAATATGATTTGGAAGGTATTTTACAATTTTTGTTCAATCTTACATTATAAATCAATAATTTATTTTCCATGAATTTATTAAAATAATGGTTTTTCTATTAACATTATAGTATTTGTAGTCTTCCTCTACACTATTTAATAGAGATTGTTGGGTGAGTGTGTGTGTGTACATGTTTATTTATAAAAGTCCTCCCATTTTAATTTTACCTTTATGGTAATGTTCACATTACCATAGACTACTAAAGGTAGGCTTGGGTATGGGACAGATCGACATGCCTTTGGTTAGGTGGGTCCTGGTGTATCCAGCAATATAGAGTGGTCTTATAGAAGTTAATTACATGGGAATGTGATTGAAATTTTTTCCATTATGAGGAATTGTTTGGGACTCACAGAAATTTTGTTGAAGTGTCTTGAATATGGATTTTAGGTCATAGAATCTAGAGTTTCAGTTGTGGTGACATATCAATACATTGAGACTCAGAAAACCACTTTTCACTTCCACAAACAAGATATTGGTTTTAGGAAGATGATTATAAATGAATCTTATAGGATTGAGTCCATTGATTATCATTTGTGAGTCATATCCCCATATATATTTTCTCATCTAGTTGAGGTATGTTTTGGTTAGATTTCAGATGAATCTACCAAGTCATCTATCATGGTTATAGATATAGGAATGCGATTAGTATCAATTGAATTATGAATAAACATTATATGGGCCATCTCATGACGTGTGTCCACCAATAATTCCTAGGACAGTTCCCCCACCTACTATGTTGTACATAGTACTAAAAATATATAAGGATGATGCACATAGGATTATTATACAATGTGAGATCTCATTCCAGATATACCTAAGGTTTCATGGAGATATGGCTTCCAATAAATATGATGACTTGATTTATTTAGTGATCCAATATATCCGGATCATTCCGATCTCATTATATTATATGGCTTTTCATGAAGCATTTACATTCCAAGTATGAGTAGGGTGTTAGTGGAGTCTAGTCACGTGAACTCATGATGATGTGATGATCTCATGGTCTATCTTCTAGTATTTATTTATTGAGATATATTACATCTTTTTCTAATGTTCATTTTCAATATAAAATATTATATAGATACATCATGGTAGTATGATAGTTTCTGAGAATAACACAATGGTCTCAAAACATACTTGATATTCCATCAAAATGGCGTGAAATGTTTACATCTGGTTTTTTTATGTTTGAATAGGGTTTCTACCTAAAAATTGATTTAATTGAGTTCCCCTTGTGCATATACACATACATTTGTGTGATAGAGTAGGATCTAGATATGGAGAGACTCATTTTAGAAGGATACTATGTTGAAAGATATTGATGTGGGTGTCAAGTGTCTTCAACTTCTATAGGATCTTGTAAATTCTAGTCATTTGTGTATTGGACTGGGATACCTTTCATGACTAGAATAAATCATGTTGTATTTTTTAATAGGGATAATATAAATGATTCAGTTAGATGAGGGTGGATGATGATATAAATTTGATTGGAGAGGAAACATGGATTGGAGTTTCCTAACCTATTTATCTATGTAGAAAAGGTATGTATGAGATGTAACACCACTAAATAGGTATTATTATGAGGAGGGATATCACATGAAAGGGAAAGGTGGCCACCAATGAGGAGTTTTAGTGATAGAATAAGGAATCAGTGCTGATTTATTTGATTTTTTAGCCAATGATACTCTGAGCTACTCTAACCACCACGTGTCCCATCTTAGGTTATCCATGTGTGTATACGGATAAACTAGTGTAGATATAAATCGTAGAAAAATCAACATCATAGGCCCTTGGAATTAGATATTTGATACTATATGTTCCTAATCGATTCTCCATGATAAGTATTGAAGATGTTTGTATTGGGAGAAAACAACTCCTCAATGTTTATTCAACCATTCATGATCTTATAGACGGTTATAGAGGTTCCATACCACATAGTAGTTTCATGTTGTTGGATAAGTTCGTGAATTCATCCATGAATCACATTTTATTAGTTATGTTCTAAATCATATGCAATATATTGGATGGGGTGAGTGTGACATCATGGAAATATCCACCGCCATGGAGTAACCAACGAAAATTGAGGATCATAAAGAAGGGATCTTATTTGGACAAACCCTTACTTTTATCCACGTGCATAGTCCATAAGGTAGTGTGTAGGTGAGATACTATGGGTGTGAGATCTAGATTATGAATTACCTTGGTCTTGAGTAGTTGAATTAACATCGAGGATAAGTTGTGTGCCTAAACAACCATTTCCAATATTTATGATGGGGAATATCTTAAGAACTCATGGTATAACAGAACTAATTCAATGGGATTGTGATGACGATTTTATTAAGATTTATATATACTCTAGGCTATCTTTATACACTAATGGATAACCTGAAATGAGACACATGGTCCTGGGAGTATCTCATAGCATCATCACCAACAAAAATATCCTACATCATGACATATTCCTTATTTAATCCCTACAAAACCTCATTGGTGTCCACATTGTCCATTCATGTGATAACCAAATTAATGATAATACCTATTTGGTGGTGTTCCATCTCATACCTACATTTCCTATATAGATCGATTGGTTGGGAAATCCCAATCCATTTGTCCTCTATCATCAAATTCATATCATCACCATCCCAAAGCTAATGTAACATTCTATGTGGAACCTATTCAACATTACCACATGATTGATTCTAGACAAGAAAAGTCTCATAGGACTCTACACAAATGACTAGAACCTACATATTACTATAGAAGTAATATACTCTTGACACCCACATCAATATCATTCAATATTGTGTACTTCTGAATGAACTCTCTCCATCTCTATATCATGTTCTACCACTCCAACAATTGTATATATGCACAAGGGGAACTCACTCGAATCAATGTCCATGAAGAGACCATATATGAACTTCTACAACTAGATGTAACCATTTCACACCATGTTGAGAGAATATCATGTATGTTTAGGGATACTTACATCATGATTAGAAACTATCATCCTACCCAGATTTATCTCTAAAATCACTTGGATTTAAAATGAACATAATAATGAGATGTATTATATCTCAAGAAAAACTACAGGAAGATATACCTTGAGAGATTCGACTCATCATGAGTCTACATGAATAGACTCCACAAACACCTTATTGATCCATGGAATGAATTTTATACCAAAAAGTATCCGAGTTGTTGGGTTTGGATTGATCTTGTAATGGTGAATCACAAAATAAATCTAGTTATCCTCTTTCTAGGAACCCATCATTCCAAGGAACCTTTGGTATATCTGACATGGGAACTCAGATAGAATAATAATCATATGAGCTTCACCATCAAATATTCTTAGTACTATGTACAATGTGTTATGTGGGGGAAATACTCCAAGAATTATTGGAGTAAACACTTCATGAGATGGCCTATATAATGATCTTTCATAATTCAATGGATATTCATTACTTTCATATATCGATAACCTTGTTGGATGTCTTACTAGATGCATCTGAAAGATGATCAAAACAAACCACATTTAGATAAGTAAATATATATATGGGGATATGAATCATGAAGGATAATCAAAGGAATCAATCATATATGATTCATTTATAATTGTCTTCCTAGAACCTATACCTTGTATGTTGAGGCGAAAAGTGGTTTTCGAAGTCCCAGTGTATTGATATGTCAGCCACCACACAAACTCTAGATTTCATGGACCAAAATCCACACTCGAGACACTTAAATAGAATTTTCATAAGCCCAACCAATTCCACATAATAGAAAACAAATATCCAAACACTTTCCCTAGATATTAACTTCTCTGATACCACACTATAATTTTAGGATCTACCTGGGCCCACTTGACCAAATACAAGTTGATCAATCACATACCCAAGCCCGCTTTTAATTGAATAGGACCATGTAACCATCAAAAAAATGGTAAAATTGAAATGGGGGGACTTTTATAAATATTCATACACACACAAACCCAACTATAACTAGTGAATATTTCCACTATTCATTGAGTGGTACCCCATGTCCCACCAAGGCATGAATCCTATATCTATTTTTTTGTACCCCGTTACGGTACAGAGGATATAATCCTCTAACTAAATGTTTGACACCTTTTACTGTAGAGAAAAATATTTTTATGGGTCCTATAAAAGTATTTCATTTATAGAAACATGTGATATTGGGAATCTTTTTTCGATATTTGGAGCTACGTGGAGGCACATTATCATGGGATGGGCTATGGAGACAGAACTTCACTCCCCCTCATGTAGTTTTATTTTGGGAATATATCAATGATGAATTTAATTTCACAATTTCAGTTGTTTGAGATGATGTTTGATATATTATTCTATTTCCCCTTGTGTTTTATGTGGAATCCTAGTGGGTATGTATGTACAAATGCAGAAATGGGATTCTACTATAAATTTAATGTCTTAGGAAGATGATTGGATTTTTGGTTCTGTCATTAGTGGATTATTGTGTTACCAAAGTTCATTTTCTACATATGGAAGTTATACATAGAGATTATGATCGATGATCCATCAGTTTTCTATTATTACAATTATTTTCCAGTAGGGAATTCATTACTAGTTGGGCATGTATTTATCCCAATTACCATTTGAAATACACTTCTGGATATGATGTATTTCCCAATAGTTTCTTACATTCATGGTATTAATATAGATTTCATAGTCTTTATGTTTTTCTTATTCACTTTTTCATGGTGATAGTTAGGTCTGTGAATATAGGTACAATAGGAAAAGTTATCCCACTTAATTTACTCCTTCATGGTTCATGTTTCCATCCCAAACCCTATTATTGACAGGCATGGTGAATTCATGCTAAGTAATTCCACTGACTAGGGTGCACAAGGTTGGTATGGTCATTACAGCCTCCTAATGGCCATTATTACGTGATCGAGTAATTTTAAAAGAAAATTAATCCAATTCAGATTAAAAATTATAATAAATTACAAACATCAATCATAACACGAAAAATTTAAAATAATCTAGAAGATATGACATACCATATGTTTGGATTCTATCTACATGAGACCATTGTTCACAAAAATCACAAAATAATAGAATATGATGTCAATTAGGAGAATCTTCCATGAAATATGATACCCATTCAATTTACTTATTTCCTAAAAACATTTTCTATGTATTTTGAATTGGATATAAATTGTGTGAGGTTACACCCAATAGTTTACCTACATGAATGTATAAAAATCCTTTTTGTGAAACCCCAAGTAAATTATAAACATTTTTTATTTATTTATTAGATTGATGTACACATAATAAAATCCCAAAATATCGAGAGTCCTAGTTTACCAATGTAATTTCAAGAATATCCCAATAACATGAAATAATTATAAAATAAAATTATTTGAAACATTATATAATTACCATATAATTCGATTTATCTACTAAAACTGAATGGGATTAACTAGATATTTACATATTAATGTTGTGAGAAATAAATCATAGTAATGGAATAATAAAATCATATTTTTTATTAATTTTGTACATGGGAGTCAATAGGAATAACATAATTATACCAGAAGGTGACATTTATAACCATGAACATCTAAGAATGTTAAATGTTGATAAAAATAAAGGTATAATATGAATTATAAAATGATATAAAATATGCAATTATAATCATATTCTATTCCTAACCAACATGACTTAATATTGTTGTGTATTTAGGATAACTTCCAATGCATGATACATGGTATCTGATGAGATAAAATCTTTTCTTAATGTATTGGGGAAAAACATTATTTTTGGCCCACCATTTATGTTTATATATTGTATGTTATGATGTGTAACATATATATTCTTATATAAAAGAACATGTAAAATCACTTTTAGTCTAACAGTTAAGGATTGTAGGTTTCATACTTGGAACTAACAGATTAATTTAAGATAAGTAAACTCTTTTTATAACATTGAGTGGAAATGAGTATTGGAATTCACTACAAAAAATGATTCCATTGAAAATCACATAATAATTTCGAAATCCTTATAATTGTATAAAAATAGTCATGGAAGGGATTAATGAGAGATAAAGGTGGACTCCCAATACTTTTGAATCACAAATAATGTAACGAGACATGTAGAAACATATTAACACAAGAATAATTGAAATTAAAATACTTAATAAAATTAATGTACTTGAATAAAAACAAGTAGAACATAATTTATTACCATGAAGGTTTAATTATTAAATCATACATATAAATACCTAATATCATGGTAACACAATTATAGAGATTAAAAAAGGGATAAGGAGTGGAAATTCATGCTCAATGAGTTTTTAGGTGGATAAATGGTAGGTTGGATGGTAATTATTAAAAAATAGAGGGGAATATTTTCATAATTTTAAAAGATAGGGGTTGGAGTCATTATTATATGATAATAAAAAATAGGAACTTCTCATTAATTTTCCAATTTTTTGTTACAACTATGATTGTAATATAAAATTTTATTAGGTTATGAATTGATTTCCATAAAATAAAATAATTCATGGTAAAATGGTGACTCATTTTTATCAAAAATTGTTTTTGAATCCCTAAACTGGAAGATATGATTTAAAGGATTCACTATAGTTTTTTAAAATAAATAAAATAATGAAAATTAAAATTTTATTAAAGATTGAATCCATTTTTCTTTATGTAATCATATCAAAAAATTTATCACTTCACTTTTGGTCTATTATGATTTCATAATACAAATTATATATTTATACCACATTTAGTTTTTAACCAAAAGATAGACTGTCATATAAAATCATGTAAATATCACCATTGGATAATTGTGATGTAATGGTTTCAAAAATAATATCTATTTTACAAAAATAATTTTCTACATATGAGAATTTATAATTTTATATAAAAATAATTATTTATTTTAAAACACTAGTATTTATGAAACTAACAACTTTAATATCATTATAAAAATTACATTGGACATAAATTAATTATATTATCATTTAAATTTTAATAAATAATATATATTATATTTAATTCATTAAAAAAATATTTCAAATTAATTATTTTATCAAAATGATATTTTAATTGAAACATTATATTTCCTAAAATTATATTTTTGGTTTCTTCTTCACCAAATATAATTTTTATCATCAAAAGTTTATAATTTTGAAAATATATAATGTAATAATGTTATGGTATATATATAATTATTATATTATCAAAAATAATTAATGTTATTGGTGTCTATATACATAACCCCTTATTACTACTTCATAATCCCAGAGGTTATGTTCTATATTTGTAGTAATTTATAGATGTGGTCCAATGAACATTGTTTGGTTCACAATCACTATAATCTTGAATCCTCCAAGAAATGATTCCTCCAGAGTAAAAAATATGGAATATCAGTTTAGGCTCAAACAAAGGAAAGTCAGAAAAATTCAATATACCTCTGAAGCACTAAAAATGTGGAAAATAAGTGTATGGTTCTGTTGGTCAAGGACATTTTTTCAGCCATTTTTGACAATTATACTTTTTATTATAACCTTTAATATTTAATAATAATTATAGGACCACTAGAATGGTTATTTTAATATTGGTTGTGATTTTTTAAATTTTTTATAGGACCATAAATAAATTATATCTATATTTAATAATAGTCCAAAAGAATAAATTTAATATGTTCCTTGTGTTTTCTATAACTACAATACTTAATAATGAATTTATTAATTTTGTGGGGAATTTAATTTATAAAATTATTTTTGATTACAGTAAACCCACCTTTATAAATATCCACTATGAAATTTTGATTCATATACATAATTTATTAATGGGACATCTATTTCATCAGTTATTATAGTCCCCACACATCCCCTCATATATGTGATTATTATCTAAAGGTTCATACACTATATTTAGAACAAGCATGGGGTCATTTTTGTAAATAACAAATTAGGATACAAGGACCAAATCATATATATAATATATTTTATTTGGGAGTTCATTTCGATAGTCCAAATCGATTATGTGATAAGGGATTTAAAGGGGGTCAATATATCTTTCACTATTCTTTCCATTCATCCATAGCCCTGTGAAATTATTCCACAATGATATATAAAGTAAAAATAAATGTCTAAACCTAAAATATATGTATTTTGGATGATTTTATTCCTATATTTTTTTAAAACTATACATATATTTTAATATGATGTTGAATAGTTTGAATTATCAATGTTATATCATGGATAAGATACTGTCCCATAATATTTTTCTCTCTGAAGTCATTTTAACATGTTGCAGTCCAAAAACACTTCCCATACAAAGAACCATTAGGATATATTTGTATGTTATAATGGATGATATTATTATACACGGACTGCAAAAAAATTAGTGCTAATTATAATAGTCATTTAAATCAATTGAATTTGTTCCAAGCAAGTACTCTAGTGTTTGAATAGTCCTCATGTACTACAAATCTGAAAAAATATTAGACGTACTAAAACTCTTCCATGTATTTAACACATTATAAAAAAATCTCCAGAACCTCGAGGTTATCATCATTTCATGATCATATATAATATATATAGGCCCTCCATGTGGTATTACCACTTCAATTGTGTATATCATCACAATTTGGTTAAGGGAGAAATGTTCCACTATAGAAATGAAATGAACCGAATTGTTTAGATGATAAGCTACCAAATAAATGGTGTTATAAATTTTAAATGTCATTGGGAGTCCGATGAGGAAATCATTGTTTATGTATTCCAATTTTAATAAAGGTATGGGAAAAGTTTAAATGATACAATTATATTTTATTCACTCATTATCTTTTTGTTAGTATACAAAGCAACATGAAATATATTATGAAATATTTATTTTCTTGTTATCCTTCCAAAAGATATATTTCAGATATATAAACATCATTGTAAATCATAAATGAATAGATATTAATTATCTAGTAACATAATCATTATGTTTCCTCTTCTATTATGGTATTTATGTGATACATATCTATGTTCCATACATTACCACTCCTTCTATATTAGTGATAAACTCTGAATTATTCACTATTTTTTCCTAAAACAACTTATAATATTTTAATTCCACCTTTATCTTCTCAATAATATATGGTTGTGGAATTGTTTATGAAATGTAAGATGAATATTGTTTAATAATTCTTATTCAAGGATTTTATTTTCTGGAAATATTGAATTCCTTCTAATCATTTTTACTTATAGGTTGTTTGGAATTTCTCTCTCTATGTATAAAACACATTATTTACCTTCTTATTTTTACAATTAATTAATCAATAATAATCCATGATCATCTATAAGAACCTTCATTTGTTTCTATATCACTGTTTTAATCTTAAAATATAGTTGAGGATTTTATGATCTAAATAATTTAACTCTTATATGTATAGATATAATATCACTAAATATTCTTTTTGGAGGATACTACTTTTTTTATAGATCATGTACTGAGTAATTATGCTAATTTTTCATTAATTTGAAAGAATTATATTCTATAATTGTATCAGTTTTCATGAGTACAAAACCCAAGAACTTTTTGAATGCATGAATTTATATCAAATAACATTCTCCATTGGTGGGTATCTTTAAAAAATTTCATTGATTATATGCATGTTAGACTCTTTATACCGCTTATCACATCACTTAGAAAAGAAAAAATTTTCCCCATTCCAAATTATATTGGTTTGTGGTTTATATAATTCTGATATGTATGTCAAAAATAGATGGAAGTACCCATATAATTATTGAAAACAATATATCACTACATTAGATCATGGTTTGAGCCATCATTAGTGTCCACTATCTTCAACGTATCCACTAAATACCAATTTTGTTGTTATATCTATTCAATAACCACATAATTTTTACTTCTATTTTGAAAAACTAAATATCTTATTATTATTTGTTTGTTTAGGTATTTTTATCGTCTACAAACCATATCAAAGGAATTCATGTATAATAATAGTTTTTTAGGTTTTTACGACATATATATAATGTAAGGGATATCAATGATGATGAGATTATATATATGGTTGGACAGAGATTGGATAAATTAGTTCCTATTGAGATTGAGTGGAATGTTAATACACATAGTCGAATTTAGAAAAGGATTAACCACATAGACATTTTAGCTATATATAAAAATTGGTATAGGGAAATCCACATTGGATTTTCATGTAGTTGTTTTTGATATATAAGGTATTAAAAAAGTTATTTTTCCTAAGGGAATCACATAACCATTTATTCCATGTCCCCTTTTATATATTTGATTGACATATAGAATTTGTGACATAGATAAATATTTAATCATAGAAGAAATATTCTAAATTGGATATTTTTTCACATAAGAGGTTTGTTCCCATAATTGAAAAAGGTCATATAGCTTACTTAAATAATTGAGTTATCAAATGTATCCTTGAATCTAATTCTAAGATTGAGATTTTTTCAGATTTTTTTCAGGAATGGATTTAGTATTTATGGATTATGAGAAATTTAACTTCTATAGAAGGTTGTGAATACCTCATTGGTATCTGGTATCAATTTTGAATTCCATGAAGGGGATTTGGTGGTTATCTGTAGTTATGGAGATGTAGATGATTTAATGTATTAGGGTATTCTCAGTACAGAAAGACATAAGGAAGCTTATGAAAGGTAGTGATTTGATAGAGAACAACCAGAAACACCTAGTGTGAGGTCAAGGTTGAAATTAATGAATATTATATGAATGAATTTGAGAAAAAAAAACTGATGCTGAAGTAATAATCTTCTGTGATCAACAACTATTAAATCAGGCATCAAAAAAAGTTGAAGGATCTTGATGATGATAAAATATATGTAGTTATTGTATTAATTAATAGTGACTAGTACATCCTATAATATTGTGGATTCTCATGGAATAACAACTACCTAATCTGTTGTCCATGAAACCTGGTATTCTGGTGATCTTAATTTTTATTACAATCATATTTTGTATAGTAGAATGAAGCATTTGTTGTGTGTGACCCCTGACATGTGATGTGGGATTCAGAAGGTTTGTTTGTAAGTGATTTTTAGTCATATAATATAGTTAAAATAATCTGTGGTTACGGTAGTAAAATCCCATTTAATGGAGTGGGACTATTCAATGGATCTAAACCATGTAAAAATTAAAATTCCCCTTATTCGTTATTTTTTCAATCATCATATAAGGTTGTTTTTTCTGTTTAGATTGGATCACAAATTACCAAGTGAGAGATTTATTTTGTATTAAAATAATACAAATACTTCACTAAAACTATTAAACATCATTATCAATTATAGAGATTCTACCTTTTCAAATCGAAACATTACATAACTGTTTTGGAATACTTAAACATTATACAAATAGCCTCCCAAAGACTGTAATTGGTATATTTCCTTTAGAAACATATAAATACAACCATTTGTATATTAATGAGTTACATATTCCCCAAATAGTTTCATCATGACTAGAACCCCTCCTAAACAGCTCAATAACATTACATATCATCAGAACCTGGGGGAAAGGAAACATAAAAATGGGTGACATTAGATGCTCATTAAGGGTAAACAAGGGAGACATGTAAGTATAAACCTGAGAGTAAGGGTATGAGAACATGATCATGAAAATAAAACATGACATCCAACATATCAAATATGCTAATATAAATAATGGAATATATATTAGAAGTTCAGAAGACATTAATCATAATGAAATAATGTGAATAATCCATGAAAGCATAATAGAAAAATAAAAAATGGATTAATGAAAGACACATAAGAAAATATTGTGATTTCTATAGAAGAGAGGGCATCACTAACAAGACTATATTTGTATTATAGGATTTCTCCCCATACCATATTGACACTCATGGTTTTCTCCCTAGGCCATCATTGTATTCAATGTTCATTGTCAACACCATCTTAGTTACTCTCATGAGATATAAATCATAATAAAATTCATTGGATGGAGGTATAGGTCCCACCCATCTCATAGTAAAATCATTCATATATATGCCACAATATCATAATAGTCATATTAAACCCCTCAAATGAAATGGGTATTATAAACAAGTAATTATGTCCTAACCTATGGGAAGATATACGTTTCATAATCATTTCATCAAAATCATAACCCGTGGAAATAAATTTGTTTCAAAAGAATAAACCATGTGAAATAGAAATGGGTTTCATAAACATCATTCCATCAAAACCTATTCCATTCATAAAATTAATATGAATAGAAAAATTAATTTTCTGCATAATGGAGTTATTAACAAATATAGTTGTTTCTTACATGGGAAATAATTTTTAGTAGCCTTTTGAAATAATATCTTGACCAAAATTTCCATTCTTCTATAAGAAAATTCTTTTTATAACATAAATCCTTTTGAAAACCCTATTTATTGAAAATAGATTTGAAAAAATATAATAGAATCTTAAAAAAAATAAAACTTTTAAAAAATACTTTTTCCTTGAAATTTATTTTCTAGTTTCTTTTGAATACATTTTTTAATTTCTTCCCAAAACATGGTTTTTTAGAACAATAGAATTCTGACTGAAGAGAGATAGACGATCATATTTTTCATAAAAAAAATTTCTTTAGTTCCAAAGAGTGGAAATATTTGTTCTAAAACATGATAATATCATGAATAAATAGAGTAGAAAAAACTAATTATTATTAATGAGATATGGATCAAAACATTTCATCAAAGGAAGAATCATCGTAAACAATATCAAAAACTGAAGAGATTGTCTCAACAAACTATTAAAAAATTTTAACCTTAGATCATATTCTCCATGTAATAAAAATAAATTACATGAATCCTAAAATATCATTAAAACAAGTATAAAAATTATATAACATGTTAAATGGTATTATATAAAACTCAAAAGAGCATTGGGGTATAACAAAACATGAGTATCAAAGAAGGAAAATTGAGGCAAAATGTTTTTGCCGATTTGGTAACAGCCGAAACACAATCCCCATGAATCAAAGATCATAAAATGGATATTTTTTCCTATAAATTTATTTTAACTATATATAAAATATAATAATGTGAAATACATACAACATGCAAATGGAAAGAGTGGTGACACTAGCATGTATCTCACGGGAATAAAAAGTGACATAAAATCTCATTACCTTCTGTATTGAATCACTTATTAATTATAAAAAATTATTTTATTATAATATAAGTTTATATATATCATTTTATGAAGAATATTCTTATACATAATATGAAATATGGTTTTATAATGAACTTATATTACCCACTTGTTAACAATCCTAGGTTACTGTTTTACTTTGGGTAATATTCGCTTTGTTCTCACATGTGTCTTAATTTGTTATGGCATATGTATTTATACACATATTATGATTCTATATTATCAATAGTGATATAAATATCATTAATATATATTGTTTTTTATTATAATAATATGTATCATAGAGAAGTATGAAATGAGATACACCGTTTCTAGAGATGAGAAGTCGTACGTACCCACAAACGTTGTTTCCCTTTTAATTGTTGCATTGAATGAAAGGAATGAAAATGACATGAAAGAGTGTATTTATAAAATATAATTACATTAAAATCTTAGTTAAATATATATGATATAATTTCATAAAACCCATTCTTAATAAATTCCATGTAGAGTATGAATGAATCACATCGCTTTGAGGGGGTGGTAGTCCACACATCTTCAAACAAAATTATCAAAATTACCAAAAATGTAAAAATAATAGTTTTGTAAAATAAATAAATAAGATTAAATAAATAATAAATATAATATATTATATATATAAACATACATTCCATCATAATGACCCTCCATGAGAGGTGGTAAATGAGAATTTAACATTCAACGTATAGTGGGGTGGTAGTATGTCATACAGTTGAATAATATGTCTGCTATACTATAGATTGAGGTGAGTTAAAGTGTATGTATAAACCATAGAAAAAAACCTATTATTTTTAGGATACAAGTTCTTTCATATCAAAATTTTATAAATATAGTGGATGGGTTGATGAAGGAAAATAATGGAATGGATCATGCGATAATTTGATAAATCTTAATTAGGTAACTCTTTTGGATTTGTGAAAAAAGGATTCCTTGAGTTGTTGTATGACCCTGATAAGGCTTATAGGAAGAAGGGATAGAATATGAGTGCTCATATATGTATATTTTAGGATTAACTATGGGATTTATAGGTTTCTAGATGTTGGTAGAGATAGTGGCCTTTTCAAGGGAAGGGAAAGGACACAATTGGATGTTTTGAAAACAAGTTAGGTGTACCCACATTGCTACAAAAAAAGACATTAAAAACCAAAAAATAACTATAATGGTAGAATCATGGTAGAGTAATTTACCTTTATTTGGTTTTGGAGTAGTTTCTAGGTCGTTTATTGTCTTATATATAAGGATTAGTACATTATTAACACAATTTTTCTCTTATCTAATGTAATAGATTTTAATCACTTTCAAAAATATTTTCGTTTAATTTTATACCATATTAGTTATTATAAATTAATTTTTTCCTAATATGTAATCGAATTTTTTAAATTCTTATCATTGATGTGTTATAAATATGTTTATAATTATTCCCATAGTCGGGTCGACAATGACTGGTTTCAAAGTAAAATCGATTAAATGTTTTTTCCGTTTATATACAAATTTTCAATTTTCAATTTGTTTCAATGACTAAAATTAGATTAATTGTTAAAAATGTTATATAATTGACCATTTAATCAATTTATAAAAAAATTATCCTTATAAAGTAATGAAATTTAAAAATATTTTTGAATTTAAATCTATTATTTTTTACTATTCATCCAAAAAATAATGTTTCACATAAAAATCCAAAAACAATTGTCCACAACATAATTTTGAAATTATAAATTAAAAAATGAAAATTATTTTATCAATTTAATTTTCAAAATTTGTGTAAAATTAAATTTATTTTTTATTGAGAAAAGTACATTAAAAGTGGTTCAATCAATAAAATGTTATTTTTAATCATATGAGGACATTACCAAAAAATAACTTCCTTTTTTATAAATATGATTTATTTGTATAAATAATTTATAAAAATAATTTAAAAGTTGTTATTACCATTCAAATAACTATTTTTAATGTGTAGATTATAATTATCTCACACAATTAATTATAAAATAAAGATGTTTTGTAGAAACTCAGGGTTGTGTGTATCATTTTCCAACATAGTGTTGTGTGTATCATATTCTATGTCAATGTTTTGTGTAATGTATAAAAAGTATGTTCAATGTAAAATAAATATTTTTACTTATTTCATTACAAGATATAAATTATTGTTTAATTTATTTTTAAAATGTTCCATAATAACTCAGGGTATTACATTCTACCACCCCCCCAAAATTAATTTCACCTATGAAATTAATAACTCAGCTAAATAGATAGGGATAATTATGATTAATAATATCCTCATATTCCCATGTTTCTTCATCTAACTGGTTATTTCTCTACAAAACATTGACCAGGTGAGTGGTCTCATATCATACGACTTTCTCTGATTGTTCCATAATTTCAACAAGTTGTTCCTCATAAGAAATATACTACTCCAGTGGTATGACCTATGAGTTGAATACATGTGAATGGTATGGTATGTAGATCATTATGAGCGACATGTGGAACACATCCTAGAATTGAGAGATATTTTCAGTAAGTTCCATGTGATAGTCTAGTCTCCCTATACGATCAGGAATCTCAATGGGACCAATATAACTAGGTCTTAGTTTCCCTTTCATCCCAAATATCATAAAATTATTATAGTTTGAGATTTGATGAAACAAATTTTCTCCAACATTAAATTAATGATCCTATCGATGGGTTTTCGCATTACTTTTCTACTCTCTTTGAGTTGCCTCGATTTGATGTTGAATGGTTCTAACCTTCTTGAACAATTCTTAAGTGATTTGAGGTCCCAATAGATTTCATTCTCCTATCTTATCCCAACACATTTGAGCTCTATATTTTTTTACCTTGAGGGATTCATACTATGCAATCTGAATTATTCACTGAAAGCTATATATGTAATAAAACTCAACTGCATGATGTTGTTGAACTAACACCTTTGACGTCTTGAAAACAAGATCACAAAAAATCCAACAAGGTTGGAATTGTTCTTTCAAACTAACCATCTGTCTGGGGGTGATATGCATTATTTAAAATCGATTCTATATCAAGTTATTGATGTATAAATCTCCAAAATTTTTATGTAATCCTTGTATTCTGATATGATTCAATAGATTTTTCTACTTCATGAAACCACCAAATACTTATCATATATCCTTACAAGAGGATCTTAAATAAATATTATATAATAGAAATGATGTGTCCTGACATAGTAAGAATATCAATGACCACTAATCAAGAATTAAACACTTTGGAGGTTTATGGTTGCTCAATGAAGAAATCCATAGTGATTTTATCCCATTTCCATTATAGTTTGGGGAATGGATTCAACATCCATTTAAAATTTTTCTATTTAAATATTAACATGCTGGAATACCAATCACTGAGAAACAGAATCTATGATATCTCTCTTAATTCCATCCCACCAAAATTATTCTATCTGGTCCCTAAACATCTTCATAATTTAGGGATTAATATTGAATAATTAATGATGAGATTCCACTAATATCTCCTTCTTCAAATATGGTGTAACACCACAGGTAAATAAAGAATATGAATTTTTTATATTTATCCCTATTTGGTGAAAAAAATATAAATATTACTTTAATGGTAACTCTATGCTCGATGGCGTACCCAAAACGTGACAATGAGTTCCTTTGAAATCTTACGTTGCACTATAATAATATAATTTTAAATGGTAGTTAATGCCCAGCCATTGTAATAGAGGGAATGAACAGAACAAACTACAAAATTATTATATATGTTTGTCAAATATTTTTACTTTTTACAATAAATGTTAGAGGATTAAAAATGTGAATGAATTCAATTTTAAACGTAAACATTCTAATATTCTTTAGAAGGTCGATTAACCACCTCTTGATGGAGAACCTCGTTTAAATCCACTTTTGACAATTTTATGTGTTATATTTGACAAAATAAAATTCTTCTTTAGAATCGAGACATCAAAATTTACTTTGTGTAAATTTTTGGTATCATTCTGATAAAGTTCATTTTTTAATGAATAGTGAAAAATGTTGTATTTTAATTCAAAAACACTTTTTAATCTAATTTATTTATAATTTTAGATTATATTTTCAATTGTTTATTATGTAAAATTAGAATATATTTTTACCATTTAATCCAATAGTGGTCATTGGAATTAATTTCACTTTGAAATCGGACTTAAACTAGTGTCAATCTTTTGATACTTATTGTTTCATAAAAACACTTTATTTGCTCTGACAGCTGGAATTAATTATTAAATTAATTAATTAAACTTATATGTTTTGAATTATTAATCTCAAATATAGCTTAGGGTGATGTTTTGATATTTTTATGAAAAACTTCAATTTTTGATGAATAGTGAAACCACTAAGGTGTACTTATAAAAACTGATTTTCCGTTTAAATGAAATTTTACAACCTCTGTGTTTTGAATTTCAAAAATCCAACATACATGGTTGTCATTAAGAAGTAAAATGTGGTTCAATGGAAATAAAATAATTTTTTTGTGAATAGTAACTTTTGAGTTTTTAATCACGATTAGAGGTAATTAATGTAGTTTAAGGTAAAAATAAAGTTTTAATAATATGAAATGACCTAGACACATGTACTAACATTATTGGATGTTTCATGGCCGACCACGAAAATCCATGGGTCAATGTGGGGACCCCATGAAACCACATTGGTAGGAAAATGACATAAATAACTTTATATTTAAAGTTAAAATAAAAATGTCACAAACATGAGATGATTTACTAAAACTATTTTTACATGGGGTTATAAAAATCATATTTTTTTACTATAAATAGTCATTGGAAAGCTAAAACGAGTTCCTACATCATAGTAGTTTTTTTTATAATTTTTAGACATTAAATAAATTAAATTATTTATGACATCATGATGATAAATCCATTACCTCATTAATGAACGATTTAAACAAAGTGAAAAGATAATGTAAAATCTAAGACTTAAGCTTATAAAAGACCTATTGGATGAGTATATTTATAACCCTTATCACATTATCTTCGAATTATATTAATGTGGGACCTTTAAAATCCGAAAAATCATTCTATAATAAAGTAAACATTTATAACATTCCAAGAGTGCCCCTCCTCTCATCATATAAAAGGCCCCCACCTCTACCTCCTTACACACACCTATCAAGCCTTTGGCTCGGCCAACCCCTGCCTATTTCATCTCTCCACGTCCCTCTCTTCATCATTGAATCCTCACTTTGGGTAGAATCCTTTCCAAGGAATCCTTTGAGCTCAAATCAAATAGAGATACCCGATTTAAAGGTAGTGTCCTCTCTTGTGTTCTTACGTTTTATTTTGCTTCTCCAACCCTATAAACTCTTTTTATTCATTTATTTTGTAACAAATACAATATCTTAAATATAATAGGATGTTGTTATAATATGAATTCGAGCTACACTTACACACACCTACATCTAATGGTTAAAGAACATACTGTTTCTGTGGATGGAGAATTTCTACCTCACGAAATGACGATTGTTCAACACTCATATAACACTTTCAAAGGTGGTCTTTAAGATGTCACTATATTTATATATGATATATAATATGATTATTTTTTACGTAAGATTCTGTATTTTTCTTTTTTGTCATACCTTTATGGTTTTCATTGTGGGTAAACACGATAATTTCAATTTAGGAAGTGCGGACTACCACCCCCTCAAAGTTATTTGATTTGTTAATTCCATATGTGAGATGTATAAAGGATGGATTTAAACTTATTATATATGATTTATGTTACATATATATGATGAATATAATTCTGGAATTAAAATATACATACCTCTCATTTAGTTTTAATTCCATTAATATGACATAGAAATGAAAGTAGTGTTCATGCGTACGTACGGCTTACCGTCTCCATGAATGGTGCATTTCGTTTCATACCTCTAAATGATTATGTAATATTATAAATACATGTATATTCTGGATATATATGATATATATGATATCCAAATCATGAATATCATTCTGTATATAAGGAACCATTGACCACACGAACAACATGTAATTGTAAGAAGTCCACGTTCGACTTAAGAACCAAATATCGACAAAACAAACATTATTAACTTAAATGATTACATAATGTTTATAACATGGAAATAAGTGATATAAAAGGAATAATGTACTTGAAAAAGGTTCTTAATCAAGTAGAAATTAACTCATGTTTATTATTCAGGATGTTAAAGAATGATCGAGTCAAGTCAGACCCGAGGTAAGGGATCTTACCCCTCTTTCTTTTTATGTACACTCTTTTGTGTAATTCCTTTTAAGCTCATCTTTATTATGATTGGAATGTTATTTTATATTAATCCTATTGTACTTTTTATGTTAATATGATTAGAGACCCTATTTTCTCTCATCAATCCATTTTGGATGTTTTGATTGGCGCCGTTAGGCTGCCGAATTTTCGTAAGGGATCCAACCTCTCTCTTTCTTTTTAAGTACTCTTTTATGTAATTTCTTTTAAGACCATATTTATTATTGTTGGGGATGATCTTTTATATTCCTCATACTTTAATTTTTATGTTCATATTATTAGCGACCCTATTTGATCTCATAAATCCATTTTTGGATGTTTTAAGTGGCGTCGTTAGGCTGCCGAGTTTTCTTAAGGGATTTTTCATCTCACTTTTATTCCTGTGACATTTATGCTATGTTTTCCACTATTTCCTTTGAGGGATGTATGTACTGCTCATTATTATACACTTTTTGTAGTATAATTTCATTTATGGGTATTTACATCTTCATTGTATGACCCTTCTTCCATGGGTTGTACTTTTTGAAGGTTACCAAACTCGGTATGGGGACCTTTCACCCTCCTCTTTTTAAAAGACTTATTTTGTTATGTATTTTAATTCACATACTATTATGTTGGGATATGTTATTATATATCCTTATTTATGTAAATTTTATGTCTATGTGATGAGATACCCTTTATCTCTCTCATCATACCTTTTTGTAAAATTTTATGTGACGTCGTTAGGCTGTCAAATTTACCAAGGGAACTTCTTAACCCAATTTCGATTTCTTTGGGTTCAACATGTAGTTATTGAATATGTCCTCCTTTGAATATGTGTGAATGACCTTTTATTGTTTTACACTTAATATCCACTTATAATGGGTGTATTTATAATTGTCACACATAATTATGAGATTGATTTATCCTTAATTTAAAGATACCTTCTTTATAATGGATTTCATCTCAATTTACATTTCTTTTGAGACTACATTGTTGTTATCCACCAATTAACTCTTATATGGTGTGTATAATGTCCTTTGGCATATTATATCATGAATCCCTTTATTCTCATGATATTATAAATTTCGTATTAAATGTTATTCCACAATTATTTGTGTTCAAGAGTCTCTAATTATGTTAAAAACTCTTTAACAAAAATATCATTTTAATTATTTTAAAGATTTATTATTCTAAATATTTATCTATAATTTCCATGTTTTCAAAATGGTTTTCAGTATTTATTTATATGGAAATTAGTGTTTTAAAATTATAATTCCAACAAAAGAGTCAAAGTGGTATGGGACACTTTGATTCCAAAATCTCTTTTAAATGATTTTTTAAAATGGATTGATTAATTCAATATCTTGGAATTACTTATTTTGATTGAAAATGAAATGATTTAGTTTAAATGTTTATATTTTCAATATTTTATGTGTAATTATGGTACATAGACATTTTACGGGTGGTTACGTGATAAACCATATGACGGGTGGTGCCGTGAATACCAGGATGGGTGGTTACGTTATAACCTCCAATACATTGGGTATGGAAGTCGGCCGTATGGCTATTCCATTTAGTATGTGTGGAAGTCAACTGTATGGTTATTCCATTTAAGAATGATTATGTCCCAAGTTACCTTTATATGTTATGTTTTCTTTATATGGGTATTATGGTAATATTTTGGTTACAAAAGTTTATGTAATGATATTTTATTCAGTGAAGAGTTTTTACTACTTCCTAAAGGTGAAAGGTATTACTTTCTTAAATTATACATGGTTTACTTGTTGCTTTGAAAAAAACTAACAGTTTTCATTCTTTGTGTATCCTTTTCTGAGCTTTTTATGCTCACCCAAAGTTTCTTTTTTTGAAATGTTTTTCACAGGACTTAATGTGGAATGGGGTCAAGGATGGGATTAAGGGAAATTCATGGTATCTAATACATGGAACTAGACATGTTTCTTTTTAAGAGTTTTTATTTTATGAAAATCTATTAGTAGTGACAACTTTGTAATATTTTGAGATGTAATAGTTATGTGCTACTTCTCTAAAACTCTAAACCTAAAAATACCATCAATGTGAATAATTCATTTAATTCAATATTAAGTAAGGTTTAAGTTCGGGGCCTTATAGTTGGTATCAAAGGTCGGTTTAGATAACTTTAGTGGTTAGGGTATTCTCTAAGCATAAGTAACATTACAATAATGGTTAGGATTTCAGAAAGAGTACTAGTTTTAGATAAAGTGAATGTTTAAGTATATCTTAGTGTTTACCTTCCTCATTAGTACATGATGGTTTTGTTGATATACTAACCCTGACATTTCTGTTCTTAGTGAATGGATGGATCTAGAAGGCACCAAAGTGACAACAGGTTTGAAGGAAACTGTGGTGGTTCTCTGATTAAGATACTAGATAAAATGGGGGATTCAATGAGGAAACTCGTGGTTGTTCTAAACCAACTATCAAGGAGTCATGATCAACCACTTGAACCTTTGTATGATCTGTAATGCATCATGTACAAGTTGAACAATCGATGTGGATGTTCAGGTAATAATTATAAATGTAACCATTAGATTTTATATGATCCTTACTTTTCTGGTAATTATGGGTTATTATATGTTATGATAGAAAATGAAAGGCATGAGATAAACTTGAGGTTAAAATATGTTATGATTATTTTTGAAGAGTTTATCTCGTTTTGGGGAATATTTTAATAATTATATAGTTTTGTAAAAAGGAAAACACACAGACCGCGTGACAACCCGTCGCGTCGGACAATGCTGCGGGAATCGAACCCACAACCAAAGTGCGACTGGTATTTATCGCCTACCACTGGACTATGTAAAGTCCCTAGTTAGTTTGACTAATTATTTTTAGTTAGATGATTTTAGGAATCAAGAGTAAGTTTATTTTGGGTTATCTATGGAAATGATTAACCTATTATCGAGGATATGTGATTAGGTTAATTACTTTTCAATATGAAAATTTAAGAGTCACTGATGTTATTTGGAGATAAGTGTTAATTTGTACCTTTGAAGACTATGTGACTAAACCCTTCAAATATTTGGGTTTCAATATTAGTTTGGTTTACATTGAAGTATTTTATGGAAAATTTGTTTATTGAATTTTCTTTGATGAACTTTTTGTTTTTTTTGATAAATTTTGGATATTGGGAATAGATTTGTTTTTATAATGGATTTTACTTTTTGGGTATTATCTGATCTTGTACTAACCTTTTTGGTTATGGTTTTGGTTACGGTCTATAGATATGGTAAGTATATAGCTCTATTTTTTGGATTAGTTGATTATCGAGAAGTTGGTTATAGTACACTTAATGTGAACAAGTCTTCCTAAATACTCATCATCTAGAGAAAGTATGAGTCTGTGTAAGAAATATAGTAAAAGTTGAAAGTAAATAATACAAGTAAGTATGTTTCCCTATTATTTAGTTAATCTAAAAAATAAATTCCTCAATGAAAAGTAACTTAAACAAAAATTTTGTCTGTTAACTTTTCCTACTGGGGAATCGAATACGGTTTAACCCATCACAAGTTTTTGATTTTCTTATGGTTAACTTTCTCCTAGACATGTTTACTGTCACTCTCCATCAGAACATGACCCTTTGTTTTTTCCTCCATGTCCATATTTTCATACATGGATTCCTAGAACGGGTTAACTCGGGTGACCTCTGTACTTCCCTTTCTTTCTTTTAAAGTGATATTTTAATTTAGTCCTTTTCTGATGTAGGAATTTCAATGGAGTTTTCATGCCCAATTTTGAAATTTTGAGGATGCAATTCCCAAAAGGGGGGAAGGATGTAACACCCCAGGAAAATAAAGAATATTTCATTTTTATATTTATACCTATTTGGTGAAAAAAAATATTAATATTACTTTAAAGGGAACTCTATTCTCAATGGCGTACCCAATACGTGACAACGAGTTCCTTTGAAATCCTACGTTGCACTATAATAATATTATTTTAAATGGTAGTAAATGCCTAACCATTGTAATGGAGGGAATGAAAAGAACTAACTACCAAATTATTATATATTTTTGTCAAATATTTTTACTTTTTACAATAAATGTTAGAGTATTAAAAATGTGAATGAATTCAATTTCAAGCGTAAACATTCTAATATTATTTAGAAGGTCGATTAACCTCCTTTTGATGGTGAACCTCTTTTAAATCCACTTTTTTACAATTTTATGTGTTATATTTGACAAAATAAAATTCTTCTTTAGAATAGAGATATCAAACATTACATTGTGTAAATTTTTGGTATCATTCAGATAAAGTTCATTTTTTTAATGAATAGTGACAAATGTAGTATTTTAATTCAAAACCTCATTTTAATGCAATTTATTTATATGATTAGATTATCTATTGAATTTTTTTAAGTAAAATTAGAATATATTTTTACCTTTTAATACAATAGTGGTCATTGAAATTATTATCACCTTGAAATCGGACTTAAACTAGTGTAAATCTTTTGATACTTATTGTTTCATAAAAACACGCTATTTTCTCTGACAGCGGGAATTAATTATTAAATTAATTAATGAAACTTATATGTTTTGAATTTTTTAAAATAGGCTTCATTTTTGAATTCAGAATATCAAATATAGCTTAGGGTGAAGTTTTGGTATTTTTCTGAAAAACTTCAATTTTTGATGAATAGTGAAACCACTAAGTGGTACTTATAAAAACTGATTTTCCGTTTAAATGAAATTATACCAACTCTGTGTTTTGAATTTCAAAAATCCAACATAAATGGTTTTCATTAAGAAGTAAAATTTTGTTCAATGGAATTAAAATAATTTTTTTGTGAATAGTAACTTTTATGTTTTTAATCACGATTAGAGGTAATTAATGTAGTTTAAGGTAAAAATGATGTTTTAATAATATGAAATGACCTAGACACATGTCCTAACCTTATTGGATGTGTCATGCCAGACCAAGAAAATCCATGGGTCTCCTTGGGAACCCCATGGAGCCACATTGGTAGGAAAATGACATAAATAACTTTATATTTAATGTTAAAATAAAAATATCACAAACATGAGTTGTTTTACGAAAAAAAAATTTACATGGGGTTATAAAAGGAATATTTTTTACTATAAATAGTCATTTGAAAGCTAAAAATATTTCATACTTCATAGTATTTTTATATAATTTTTATACATTAAATAAATTAAATTATTTATGACATCATGATGATGAAGCGATTACCTCATTAATGAACGATTTTAATAAAGTGAAAAGATAAGGTAAAATATAAGACATACACTTGTCAAAGACCTGTTGGATGAGAATAATTCGAACCCTTATCACCTTATCCTTGAATTATATCATTTTGGGACCTTTAAAATCCGAAAATCATTTTATAATAAAGTAAACATTTATAACTTTCCAAGAGTGTCCCTCCTTCCTCTTATAAAAGGCCACCACCTCTACCACCTTACACACACCTCTCAAGCCTTTGGCTCGGCCAACCCCTGCCCATTTCATCTCTCCACATCCCTCTATTCATCATTGAAGCCTCACTTTGGTCATAATCCTTTCCACGGAAGCCTTTGAGCTTAAATCAAAGAGAGTTACCTGATTTAAAGGTAGTGTCCTCTCTTTTGTTCTTATGTTTTATTTTTTCTTCTCCAACCCTCTAAACTCTTTTTATTCATTTCATTTGTAAAAACTCAAGTATATTAAATATAATATGATTTTTTATATGAATCATTTTAGATACACTTGCACACACCTACATCTAATTGTTAAAGAACATACTGTTTCAGTGGATGGTGAATTTCTGCCTCACGAAACGATGATTGTTCAACACTCATATAACACCTTCAAAGGTGGCCATTAAGATGTCACTATATTTATATATTATATATAATATGTTTATGTTTTACTTAGGATTATGAATTTTTTTTGTGGAATACCTTTATGGTTTCCATTGTGGGTAAACAAGATAATTTCATTTTAGGAAGTGCGGACTACCGCCCCCTCAAAGTGATTTGATTCGTTAATGCCATATGTGGGATGTATAAAATATGGATTTAAAGTTATTATATATGATTTATTTTACATATAAATGATGAATATAATTATGGAATTAAAATATACATAACTCTCTTTTAGTTTAAATTCCATTAATATGACATAGGAATGAAAGTAGCGTTCATGCGTACATACGTCTTACCGTCTCCATGAACGGTGCATTTCATTTCATACCTCTAAATGATTATGTTATATTATAAATACATTTATATTCGGGACATATATGATATATATGATATCAAAATCATGAATATCATTCTCTATATAATGAAACAATGACCTCATGAACAACATGTAATTGTAAGAAGTCCACTTTCGACTTAAGAACCAAATATCGACAAAACAAACATTATTAACATAAATGATTACATAATGTTTATAACATGGAAATAAGTGATATAAAAGGAATAATGAACTTGGAAAGGTTCTTAAGAAAGTATAAATTAACTCATGTTTATTATTCAGGACGTTAAAGAATGATCGAGTCAAGTCGGACCCAAGGTAAGGGATCCTACCCCTCTCTTTCTTTTTAAGTACACTCTTTTATGTCATTCCTTTTAAGTGCATCTTTCTTATGATTGGGATGTTCTTATATATTAATCCTAATGTACTTTTTAATTTCATATGATGAGAGACCCTATTTTCTCTCATCAATACATTTTGGAAGTTTTGATTGGTGCCGTTAGGCTGCCGAATTTTCGTAAGGGATCCATCCTCTCTCTTTCTTTTTAAGAGTCTCTTTTATGTCATTTCTTTTAAGCCCATCTTTCTTATGATTGAGGATGTTATTTTATATTCCTCATACTTTAATTTTTATGTTCATATTATGAGAGACCCTATTTGATCTCATAAATCAATTTTTGGAAGTTTTAAGTTGCGTCGTTAGGCTACCGAGTTTTCGTAAGGGACTTTTCATCACAATTTTATTCCTGTGACATTTATGCTACGTTTTCCACTATTTCCTTTCAGTGGTGTATGTACTTCCCATTATAATACACTTTTTGTAGTATAATTTCATATATGGTTATTTACATCTTCATTGTATGACCCTTCTTCCATGGGGTGTACTTTTCGAAAGGTACCCAACTCGGTAAGGGGACCTTTCACCCTCCTCTTTTTAAAATACTTCTTTTGTTATGTCTTTTAATTCACATACTATTATGTTCGGATATGTTCTTATATATCATTATTTATGTAAATTTGATGTCCAAGTGATTAGATACCATTTATCTCTCGCATCATCCCTTTTTGTAAAATGTTATGGGATGCCGTTAGGCTGTCGAATTTACCAAGGGAACTTCTTAACCCAATTTCGATTTCATTGGGTTCAACATTTAGTTATTGAATATGTCCTCCTTTGAATATGTGTGAATGACCTTTGATTTTTTTACACTTAATATCCACTTATTTTATGTGTATTTATATTTTTCACACATAATTATGAGATTGATTTATCCTTAATTTAATGATACCTTTTTTATAATGGATTTCATCTCATTTTACATCTCTTTTGAGACTTCATTGTTGTTATGATCCAATTCACTCTTATATGGTGTGTATACTGTCCTTTGAGATATTATATCATGAATCCCTTTATTCTCATGATATTATAAAGTTCGGATTTAATGTTATTCCGCAATTATTTGTATCCAAGAGTATCTCATTTTGTTAAAAACTCTTTAACAAAAATATCGTTTTAAATGTTCTAAAGATTTATTATTCTAAATATTTATCTTTAATGTCCATGTTTTCAAAATGGTTTTCAGTATTTATTCATATGGAAATTAATGTTTTAAAATTATAATTCCAATAAAAACTTCAAAGTGGTATGGGACACTTTGATTCAAAAATCTCTTTTAAATGATTTTTGAAAATGGATTGATTAATTCAATATCCTGGAGTTACTTATTTTGATTGAAAATAAAATGTTTTTATTGAAATGTTTATATTTTCAATATTTTATGTGTAATTATGGTACTTGGAAATTTTATGGGTGGTTACGTGATAAACCATATGACGGGTGGTTCCGTGAATACCAGGAAAGGTGGTTACGTTATAACATCCAATGCATTGGGTATGGAAGTCAGCCGTATGGATATTCCATTAAGTATGTGTGGAAGTAATCGGAATGGTTATTCAATTTAAGTATGTTTATGTCCCAAGTTACCTTTATATGTTATGTTTTCTTTATATGGGTTTTATGGTAATCTTTTGGTTACAATAGTGTAAGTAATGATATTTTATTCGGTGAAGAGTTTTTACTACTTCCTAAAGGTGAAAGTTATTACTTTGATAAAGTATACATGGTTTACTTATTGCAGTGAAAAAAACTAACAGTTTTCATTCTTTGTGTATCCCTTGCTGAGCTTTTTATGCTCACCCCGAGTTTTTTTTTGAAATGTTTTTAGAGAACTTAATGTGGAATGGGGTCAAGGTTGGGATCAAGGGAAAGTCATGCTATCTAATACATGGAACTAGACATGTTTCTTTTTAAGAGTTTTTATTCTATGGAAATTTAGTAGAAGTGACTACTTTGTAATCTTTTGAGATGTAATAGTTATGTCCTAATTCTCTAAAACTCTAAACCTAAAAAGATCCTCAATGTGAATTATTCAATTAATTCAATATTAAGTAAGGTTTATGGCCGGGGCCTTATATATGGTATGGAAGGAACACATACATTGTTCTTGAACATTACCATTCCATCATGACTATGGTTAATATCTAGAATATTTCTTAATTTTCTTATTTTTAGATTTTAATTTTCCTTGTGTTCCTCCATATTCATTACATGGATAGAGGGATGGACATTCATTTCAGAACGATATGATATTTTCACTTCCATCAGGAATTATATTTTGATTATTTTTTAATCCATAAATATTGGATTTTTGTTATCCTCATCATGTATAAGATAGCATGATCGTTCCGAACCAAAGCATCAATCACCTTATTCTAATTCCCATTTTGTTAATGTATTGAACATTTATAATTCTTAATGAACTATAATTATCTTCTCTTGCGCATGCTCAACTCCTTCATTGTGAATAAATGTATTATATTTTTATGATCAATATATATAATACACATTTATCCATAACACTAATTTCTATGTATCTTAAATTAAAATATTATCCATGGTAACTCGAAATCATGAGTTAGGTAATTTTTCTCATCAATCTTCTGCTATCATGAGGAGTAGCCTATAACATAATTATTATGCATATGAACCCATCCAAATCTCTAATATAATGCACCACTATTGATTAAAAACCCTTCTATACTAAAGGGTAATGTAATCATAGGTTTTCTGACCAACCTTCAGTTTAATTCCTTAATATTTTCCACACATTCACCTATCAATAAAAACTTGACACCCTTTCGAGTTAACAAGGTTATATGATTTTATCGTCGTGAAAAATTCAACACAAATTCTCGATAATATCCACCTAACCCAGAAATTCTATGAAACTCAGTGACCATGATTAGACAATGCCAACATTCAATTTCCTTCTCCCTTGGTTGATCTAATACTATACCATGTCTATAGATTTTATTACCAAAAAATCATAACTTTGAATACCCAATATTAACTCTTTTTTAAATTTTAAAATAGCTTCTCATTCCTTTGGGTTCTCAGTGCTATTATAAAGTGATCTACATTCTACTAAATTTAAATTTAATACCTATGAATATCATCTATAAAGACTACCACAATCCTATTAATGGAATCTCTAAAGAAACAATTTATTAAATCCATGAATTTAGAAAGGTAATTAGTACGACCAAAATGCATAACTATATATTCATAGTGTTCATAACTTGTATACAATGTATTATTTATAATATTTACATTCTTTACCATCAAGTGATGATATATATAATGAATGTTAATAATAGAAATGTATTCAAATCCATACTATTGATAAAAAAATCCATTGATACGGGGAAGAGGATTATTGTTCTTGATTATGATCTTGGTCATCTCCTGATAGTCAATGCACAATCACATTGATCTACCATTCGCTTCCACAAAATGAACCTATGCACCCCAAGGTGACAAACTCGGTTGAATTAATCCCTCATCATGTTTTTCTTGGAGTTTCTTCTTCAATTAATACAACCCAATCTTGGCCATTCTATATGGAGTATTTGAAATTAGTGTGGAACAAGGTATGATTTTTATTGAAATTCAACTTTTCATGTTGGTGGAAGGCTAGGATAATCTTTTATAAACACGTAGAGAAAATATAGACCATTTGGAATATCATATATGTCAATATTTTTTCTGACCATTTGAGATAAACAACACTTTATAATGGGAATTAATACCCACACACTAGATGTAAAATCAATAGGATGTTCATGCTTATCATCACAACGATGGATGATCATAGGAGGATTTGAAATATCAAAAATATCATTCATTATTAAAAAATTGATGTTGTATTTATGTTGAGAAATCCAATCCTTTCCTATGATGATAATAAATTCTACAAAAGGACGAATGACAATATTTTTAAGAAGCATGTTCCCACAATAATCATGAGAAGAGGAATAATAGACTTGATATTTAATCATCATTACATTGTAGGTTTTCACTATTAATTCCACATCTTATTGTTTTGGAGGAATCCTAACACCTTTCACCAATTATTTAGATATGAAAGAGTCGGTGGATCCAAAATCCAATACAAAATTAAGTGTTCTATAATTGATTTTAAGTGAACCTCTCAACACATCGTTATCACACCCCTTATTAAAAATAACAATTCTATGAAATTTTCCCTTATCCCTCATCTTATGATTTTGCTGAAGTCGATCACCATCACCATCCCTTATCTTTGGGTAGGTGTTTTCATAATGAATATTCTTCTTACACAAGTAGCATTGAATCATTGGAGGTTCATTATGTGAAGATTTTTCTCCATTAGAATTTTGAGGTAACATCTTCCCATCACTTAAAAAATCAAATGTATTGTGGAATTCCCTTCCACACAAAATTTTTTTAGGACCCTTAAGTCATTTTATCCAAGAGTTCCTATAATATGTAGAGAACTAAATAATGACCATATTCTTTTCTTCGTTGTTTTTATATTTTCTCATAAAATTCAGCTTCCTCTTCTTGTCAAAATAATGAGATTTATTTCTGACTCCAACCTCCATTTCAACCCTCATTCCACAACACACAATATCTTAATTTCTAAAAAAGTATCATATAAATAATTCCCATATTGAGATGTGGGTTTATGACACTGAGGAACCTATCAGCATTGCATTCAGGATAAATGATAATTCATAAAGTGTACCTTGTATGTTTCATTAAATTCACCTCATAGGTTCCAATAGATTCACCATCTCATTTAATCATCTCAACGAAATATTTCTCTATCTTCATAAGAATAAGTATAGGAAACTGCGTATTGAAAAATAAGTTCATGAAACCGTCCAATATATAAATTAAATCCCATATTTATACATTGTATCTGATATTAGAGTCCACCATTGAACAACATATCATTCTAACCAAAAAATTTCCATAATGACTTTATCATGGTTTGAACACTGATGTATGTATAATATATTATAATTAGTACTGATATATTATTCATCCACTAGTGTATCATAATTCCCTCTAAAAAAGGTGGACCTTGCCTCATTAAAGTATAAATTTATTATTGTTTCCTCATTTTTGCATTAGGATTTGTACCATGTTTTATACCTTGATAACGTTGTGTGTGATTAGAAATGAGATTTTTAATCTGACCCCCATATCATTCTATTTATTTGGTGGGAAACCATTTCATTTTATTTTTTAATCACTATAAACATTGTTCCATTATGTTCTATCCATTTTCTGAAACCAAAAGAATAGTTTAAGAAATATTTATTATAATGATAAACCACAAAATCATGAAATGTAACTTATAGGATGTATATCTTATGACACCTTCCATAATCTATGAAACTTTAGGAAAATTAATGGTTATTCATAAACATCATAATTTAATTCCTTCATAAGGGATCATGAAGAGTTTTTGAATTAACAATGAATATCCCCTGGGAGTGTCAAAAAAGATGTGAAACATGGTCTATTGTTGTGTACAATATTAACCTGAGTTAAGCCCAGAACATCTTTTTGGAGTTATTACACCTAGGTAGATCTTTTCTAGATCCACATCCACATGTAGTATCCAAACATGGATGTATTTCATGAAACTCATTCACTCTATCCTTCTCCAAAATTTTAGCTCATTTTCTGAAAATTCCAATTACACATAGACTTATTCAAAGATATAATCTTAGGGATCTCACTACAATTTTCTCATCCTATATTCCAATGGTTAAATATATAAATTCTTTGATACCAACTATAGTGACCCCCACTTTTAAAACAGATTCATTAAATAATTCGTTTAGAAAATATAATCCATATACAAACAGATTAACAAATACCAGAATTGGTCTAGTGCCTATGAAAACATGGAATCATAACACCTAGTACATAAATGATCTACAGAATCTGCCACTAGGTTCCTTATGACTTGAACCCTTCTTAGAAACCATTATCCTAAAAAATATCATTATATCCTGGTGGAAAGGAAACATAAATAGGGGTGTGCTCAGATGGTCAGTAAGGGTAAACATGGGATAAATGATTGAAAAAACATGAGCATAAGAGTATAATAACATGATCATAAAATAAAATTTGAAACACTTCATATCAAAGATCCTAATAGGAATCATGGAATAATGATTGGTAGATCCTTAAACGTGAATCATATTGAAATAAAGACTATAATCAATGAAATCCAAACATAGGAATAAAACATAGAATTGATGAAAACATGAAAATAAATAGTATGAATTTAAAATTATCCAGAGCATCACTGCTCAGTCTATCTTGGTTGTATATGTTCACTCCCCATATTGTATTAATAGTCATGGATTACTCCCAGGACCTTTTTAGTAGTCAAGTTTCATTCCCAATACCATATTATCTTATCTCATTATATATAAATCATTACCCAATGAATTTTTGAGTGATATAGGCCTCACACATTTCATAGAGAAATCATTCATACAAGTGACATAATATCCTAAATTATCATATCATTTCCCAGGAAATTAAATGGGTATTATAAAATTTTAATTGTATCAAAACATATAAAATGAATCATGATTCATATTCATTTCATTATAAACAAATCTCGTTGAAAGAAGCAGGTTTCAAAAGAATCATGTTTCATAAAAACCATGACATAAAATAAATAATCAATCCAGATAGATAATATTGAAGGAAAAAAAGAATAATTTCCCCATAAACAAATTATTAACATAATTATATGTTATCTTATTTGGGAAATAATTTTGAATGGTATTTTAAAAATATTTCATGAGGAAAATATCCTTTCTTCATTGAAAAAAATTATTTCTATAACCTAAAACATTTTGAAAACCAATTTATTTTTAAATATCATTGAAAACATAATAAAGATTACGTGGAAATGATTGATTTTTTTTAAATATTCTTCCTTGAAAATGATATAAAAGGACACTCTTAAAACATTTTGTATTTTTTTGGAAAACATGGTTTTTAAACACAATCGAATTATGACTGAAGAGGGAGAGAGACAATTAGATTTTGTATAAAAACATTATTTGTTATACCAATAAGTTGAAAAAATGGATCTATATTATGATTCTATCTTTAATTAATATATTACAATGAATTTCATGAGTATTCATGAGAGATGGATCAAAATATTTTATAAAAGGAATCATAAGTGTAAAAAATATTGACAAGAGATGAGACCATCTCAATATTCTATTATAACATGGAAACATGGGATCATACTCTCCAAGTGAAACGTCCTGGTTCTGAGTGCCTCCCAGTGGTTCCCAATAACTTGTTGATCACATGGCCTCATGTGCATTTCCCCAAACTCCAGAGGCTGCCGACTAGCAATGAGGGCCTTGGGTGTGATAGTGGGGAAACTATGCCCTCATTGGAAAAGTAGTGTAGTAGAAATAAATAGATAACAATATTAGAAGAAGTGATAACATGAAATTATGTACATGGTGGGAGACTAAAAGTAATAACCAACTAGAGAACATATATAATAGATGCATGATAAATATATCAATGAAAGCAACCAAAGAAGTCACAATGCTGGAATGTAGTACTAAAATAAAGTACAATGAATACAAATAAACACCCACAACATTAAAAGCCTCAACTTGTTCCCATTCACTCTAGTTCCACAGTAGTCCATTACATGACATGGACGAGAACATGTACTTATATATACCAGCAACATTATTATAATTTGGGGCCCACAAGCCTGACCCAAAAAACATGTGAGAAGAATACCAGAAGGAAACCACCCAAATTTCAATGACTAATATATATTGAATATATATGGAAGGAAATAAGAAAATTTAATTTGTAGAAAATGGAGTACTCAAAAGTAAACAATCCTACAGTTTCAATTGCATCAATTTTCATATATCAAGTAAATAGAAGTACAAAAACAAAAACCCCCCTGGGAAGTACTCATAGCCTAACCCCTCTCGTTTAACAAAAAAACACAAGAAACCATTTGGGATGTACTCATAGTCTAACAACTATAGTTCTGCTTTAGCAAAGTCTCTCTTAGAAAGCAATCACCATCAATTCCCCATGTGGGATTTTAGCAGTAATCAATAATCACATTGGGGATGAACTCAACATCCAATTACCCATGAGGTCTCAAAACGTGGAAATATAGACACTATGAGGGTGCTCTCATATCCATCTTCCCTATGGCCTCGCAATGTGAAAAGTAAATAGAAACTCTAGGGAAGCCCTATGCGTTTATTCCCCCAATGGTCTACTAGACTAGGTTCCCACAACCCTGTTTAATTCAATCATACACAATGATGTTCATTATCCTAAGTAAACCATAAGATATAATTGGCTAACATCTATAAGTATATAACAAAATAATATAATATCACTCCATCCTAACAACACTAGGCATTGAAAAAAATGTACCTTAGATAAAAAACTATACCAAAAGTCAATATCAAAACAAACATGAGGATCACATCCATAACAAGGAAAATTTCACTATTCCCAATCAAACCACCACTACTCAGACAAAAAATGCTATGCAGGCATTAACATGGCTATAATTCTTAATCATGCAATACCCCGTTCTAGGGTATTGGTCACTTTTTCATAAAATATTCATAGAATAACTATGGAAAAGAAAATATCCACTTACCATGACATTTTACGATCGATACACTCTAGCTTCGACCCTTGAATTGACCTAGAATGCATTATATCTAAAAAAATTAAAAAAACTCAACCAATTATATCTCAAAAGAGAGGAGGAATCAAGAGATGTGGATCAAGTCGAAAAAAGAACTCACCACGGGTATTCCAACACAATCGATGGCGGATGAAATAGAGAACGAATGATCTAACTAGGGATCAGAGTTGATTCATCAGCTTTGGTCTCTCCTGGATGAGATAGGCTAATAAATAGTGTTTTCTGTGAACAAGACACGATCCCAGTCCAATATGATAATTAAAAAGAAAAGTACACAATGTCACTTTTAAATGTAGATGGAATGTATATACCTTTACATGGCCCTACTTTATGTCGTCTTCAAGTGACCCATATATGTCCATGCACATGGTTGTTACACACAAAATATTATGTCACTGATAGTAACTAGGTACATGTCTTGTAATTCTAAGTATACGACTTGTACCTGTTAATTTTATTGAAACACTTCTTTTCCATAAAAACTCCTGAAATCATGATCCATAGCAGAGATGAAGATCCGGGTTCTTACAAAAATCACCCTTAAGAAAATTCTTCCTTGAATTTATCTAGAAATGCGGCGTTGAAGAAGAATACTCAAACAGATCTGGCCACTATGATTGTAGATCAACCTCCCTTTCCCATATATCATTCTGTACTCGCCTGTACTTCCATATCACCTGTACTAGAGGAACAGATCAGCCACTGAGAACCTTTGTGCTTATATCAAAAATATTGATATGATACTCCTCAAATGTGGTGTCCACCACCTACTAAACCTCCTCGGGTTATTAAACATGATACTGGTTTGAGAAGTAATGTTATAGAAGAGAGACTTGGAAGACTCCATGCATAGTCCAATACCTCTAAGGTAACTGCAACTGATAGACAATCATCCTGAATCTCTCCTTAAACTCAAATGGTCCGACATACCTTGGATAAATCTTACCATGTATCCTAATCCTCCTATGCCTCAATTGTGGTCTGAAACATAGGAAAACCTGATCTTTGACCTCGAACTCCTAAGGTCATCTCTGTCAATCAGTATATGACTTCTTTCATGACTCTGCAGTAGCCATCCTCTTCCGAATTAACTCCATTTGTTCTATGGTCGCCTGAAAAATATAAGGTCACAGAATAGCTGCCTCTTCTACCTCCAGCAAAAAAATGTTAATTAGCATATCCTACCATACGGATCCTCAAAAGGTTCCTTCTGATTAGTTGCATGAAAACTATTATCATTGGAAAACTCCAAAAAGAGCTATGTGTTTCAACAAGGAACCTCCAAATCTAGGATGCATGCTCAAAAAATCTCCTCCATCACCTGTGTCATATGATTATACTAGCCATCAGTTTGGGGATGGTATGTTGTACTCTGAATTACCTGTGTACCCAAATCCCTAGGTAATCCATTCCTGAAACGAGAAATTAAATGGGTGTCCATGTCTGAAACATTTGATTGTGGAACTCCATGTAAACATACAATATCTAGGATGTACAACCATCCTTGCACATCAACACTGAAGGAATCATTGTTTGGTAAGGAGTGTGAAACATTCATGAGCTAGTCAACGACAACCCAAACAATATCATTCCGTCGAGGCACCTCAGTAATCTTATCATGATTTCCATCATGATATCAATCCACATCCACTCGTGAAAGGGTACCTGCTGCAAAGCCCTACTGACCGTTGATGCTCTAACATCACCTGCTGATTGGAGGAACACCTTATGAAAAACCCATAAACATCTCTCTATATACAAGGCCACCAATACTGATGGTGTATATCACGATAAATCATTGTGACACCATGATGAACTTCCCAAACTAATGAATGAAAATACCACATAATCTCCTTGCATATGTCTACTGACACATATGCGTGCCCAGAAAAATGAAAGACCTCATCCATGCCTATAGTAAATATAAGAATAGGGTCTTATCCTTACACACTCACCTATAGGACTAGTCCTTCAGAATATGATTGCAACCTCATTCGCACATGATCATTTTGAGAAGAGGTAACAACTACAGAATAATGAAACGTCTACCCCTGTCTGTCGTGCATCTCCAAATTTATCATCGAGAACATAGAAATAATCATTCACTCACTACTGGCCTCCTAAACATCGTATTTTTGAGTCCTCCTAGTCAATGCATCAGCCACATCATTGTCTTTCCCATGCATGTAGGCAACCTCAAAATAAAAATACCGAAGGTACTCATCCCACCTACACAATCTTATGTTTACACCACGCTTTGTGAAGATGTACATGAGAGTTTTTTGGTTTGTGAAAACCACAAAATTATCTCCCAATAGGCAATTTATCCAACAACATAAAGAATGAAAAACTACAGCCAACTCGATTTCATGTGTCAGTTAATTCCTTTTCTGTGGCCTCAACAATCAAGAACCATAAGCAATGAATCCTTCCCCATGCATAAGCACTGCTTCCAACCTGATACTTAACTCATCTCAGTATATAATATATATCTTTCATCGATATGAAAAAACTTGTATTGATGTGATGTAAACCTCACTTTCGGCTCCTAAAAGATTGACTCACAATAATTTAACCATATGTACATCACACCTTTCCTATTGTGGCCGGTTAGTGGTTCTACTAAGCATGAAATGTCCTATATGAAACTTTTTTAGTATCAGACAGCCTTAGAAGAAATCATACCTTAAGGATTCTCTTCAGTTATTCCTAGGAAACTAATGCTCTCACTTTCTCAAGGGCTACGAATTCTTCTGTCCTTGAGATAACATGAACCATGGAGTGAATCTGGTCCATCCAAAAGTGTCATTTGTAGGGCATAACATATAATTTATTCTCTCTCATTGTAATCAAAAGGATCTCACGATTTGTGGGATAGTCGTGTTTACTTTGAGAGTACACCAAGATTTCATCCATGAATATTACCATGAAATAATCCAAGTATGGATGGAACACTCGGATCAGTAGTGCCATGAAAACTGCAGCCCTGTTCATGAGACTGAATGACATAACCTCAAACTCATATAGACAACACCTAATTCAAAATGTTGTAATATCTATATCAAATGGTCTAACGTGCAACTGATGATAACCAGATCTCAATTCAATCTTCTAGAACACACGAGATCCTTGACGATGATAAAAGATATATAAATCCATGGTATGAGATAACGGTTTAGGCCAATCAACGGGTTCAACATCTGATAATCCACAGAAATTTTGAGGTTACCATTTTCCTTCTTCGTAAAAAGGATAGGCGGACCCCATGGAGAAGTTATTGCTTGGATGAAACCCTAAGCCTCTAAAACCTCTACTTACTTCTTGAGCTCTTGTAACTTTGTTGAAGCCATCCTATAAAGAGTAATGGACACCGGTTCAACCACTAGAACATGATCAATTTAAATTTCTACCTATCGCATAAGAAGAAAGCCGAAAAAGTTCCCTGGAAATACATCAATGAAATGATCCACAACTAAAGGAATGTCCATTTGTGAAGTCCTTGGTCATATAGATATAGACTGGAAATCTGGGTTGTAACTCCTCCTAACCAATGACGCTCGAATCCTTCTCTACCAGTATGGACATTCCATTATTCCTTAAAAAGAAATGAACTTCCCGCTGGGGACGTGAAAATCACCCTATGGTGATAGTAGTCAACAACAACCTGGAAGGGAACCAACCTGTCCATTCACTGAATGACATCACATCCTTCCATCTCTAAGACATATAGTTATTATAAGAACTGACCTCTATTGACCTCAAGAGGGAACTCTTTGCTTTGATGTAAACTAGCCGTTCAAGTCCCCAACTGTGTGTCCTGTTCCAAGACATCAGTATAAGTAAAGATACAGAGTCCAAGGCTCTCCACAACAGCAAAAGATATGAAAATATAGGAATCCCTTGTATTGAAAAGTATAGAATCTAAGACTGAGGCAACTAGAATCATACATCGAACTATAGAGGGTGTGAGATCCTAGTCCTGCTGGGACTGCTCTACTAAAAATCTATAACATGTACGGTGGTCCTGAGACCCTGCCAGACCACCTTGAGTTGGTCCACCCTATTTTCACTAAATACTTGATGACTGGATACCACATCCACTAGCTCCACCTCGTCCTGAGTAGCTGGACGAACTCCAGTTCCTAGACTGAAGAGAAAATATTGGTCTTTCTTTTGAATGAGGAGTCATAGAAGAATCTCTATCACAAGATGCTGGTGATAAAAATAGAAAGAAATGATAAGGATGACCCATATTACCACAATATCGACACTCTTATAGGTCTACTGTGAAATGTGGCCTTATATTCCCACTCTTCCCTCAATGGTGGAACACCACCTGGCGACCAGAAAAAGTATTATGCCTACTTGAATCTCCACACGTAGACTCTCTATGGCGATTCATGTTGTCAGTCAGAGGGGTACTAACTCTAGATTCCTAGCCACTCTAGCTCGCAGCCCCATAATTACTCAGATTGCAGTCTATGATCAGCGCCTGGTTGAATATAATTGGGAAGTAATTCAACCTGAAGATGTTCACCATTGATCAGATGTCGTGCCTGAGACCATCCTCAATCTTCATCACCGGAAACAATCCCATCCCCTCCTAGTAAGGGCGTGAAGTGATATAGATCTATGAAGCGAGAAGAATACTCCATTACTAAAAGAGTACCCTGCCCCAGACTCAGAAACAATCAGGCTAGGTCAGACCTCAAAGGGTCCAGGTACAAATAATCATAGAGGGTATCCTGGAACTCATCCCACACCATAACCTACTAGGCGCCCCACCTATAAGATCACATCCCTCCATCTGTTGGTGGAATCTAGAAGCATATAATTTGTGGGCATTCCCCTCTTCTCTGGAGGAATATTCAGATTCTTGAAGATCGACAACATGGTTTTTAACCATGACACAATAACTTAATGTCCTCCTTCCCCAAAGAAGATTAGATGATGCTGCAGCTGAAAGACCCGCGTCAACTCTTCTATAGACGGGGCAGAAGGCGGAACTCCTCATAAGATTTACATGAACATAATAAAGACCTCTTGGCACTCATTATCAACACTTATATCAAGGATAACAGCCTATTACATGACGGGCACGATTGGAGGATCTTCTGGACATTACTGATATTCCATTTCTAGTGTCCGGTCACAACCCTGTAACTAGCGTACTGTCAAAGGATGTAATGGGGGATTGACTCTGCAAGGTCAAAAACAATCCATAAATCAATTTTAAAAAGTACTCAAACATAGATGATAAAGAAGGGAATTAGAGAAAGAAATAATTAATGATTTATAAAAGGTGGATACACGGCGTGTAAAACTCATACACAAGGTGTTCTCTTATACTTTCACATGGGAATACACTCCTTCCAACCCTGTTCATGTAACTCTCCATACACACTATGTGTCCTCCTAAGACATGGAATGTACATGAATTATTTTTCCCTACCGAGTTCTCCTATACTACTAATACTCATGGTTCACCTAGAAAAAAACTATACAGCCTGTTTTGTGCCAGAAATGGTGTGTACTAGAATGAACTCCATCGACCCGTTTTTTTAGTAACATGACCGATTACATGGATGAATTTACACGACATGTTTTTGATGGACACGACGTGTACTAACTACCCATAACCCACAAGTGTCATTAGTCACATGGCCAGACACATGGATCCTAAGGCACGATGTGCACATAGGGTACACAACATGTCCTACAAAAATGTTCGCATCTCCAGTCTCTACCCAAACAGCCATCAACACTTTCAGAAATACTGGGTGTGCACCTAATGTACATTTCATGTACTTATGGAAAGCCGTTCCTTCTCATATAGAAGGACACATGGAATGTATTAATCATTTCTCACCTTGTATTCTATGTTTTTCCAGACAGTGAGCCTGAGAAACTACTGTGGAACCCAAATTACCCTTAAATAATCATTACAGTGGAAAATTCCAATCATTGGAGGACCATACACCCTATTAATCAAATCTTGGATTAATATTCATGTCATATACAAGAAATAAAAAATCAATGATCCCCCAAATTCTGATCTTCTTGGTCCCATAACACCTCGATAAGTGAATTTTGGTTCTCATTCAAATGAAGCCTTACATTTTAGCAAAACCCTATCAAATTGTAGGTATTATATCAAGGAATCCATGAAAAAAACATGAATATATAGGATGGCATCTATCACAACAACATGAAATCAGTAATGCATCCTAAATGGCATGGAAAAAATTAATGACATTTGATATCTAGGAAGAGAATATATTATGCATGTGAAGGAATACCCTCATATCATTAGGTTGAAAGAGAAATAGAACCTCAAAAATATCAACCATAATAGCACAAAACCTGTGAATCAACCAACTGTGAAATCAAATCAAGTGTAATAATTTGTCAAACCTGAAAAAATCATATAATCGAGGTAAATTAGCTTCTCCTTATACTCGGGTTAGCTACACTATGGAACAACTTATTACCAACTACACATTCCTTCATATTTCTTTCTATAAGCTCCAAACATTAATTCAAGAAGAAATGAATTCCTCTAAAACAACATTGTAATGTCTCAATTCTAGGTGCCTCTAAGAGGTTCCCCGTACCCTGTTGGTTGCATGGCCTTAACCGCATTTCCACAAATTCTAGAGGTTGCGTAGTGGATAGGGACTTGGGTATGAATGTAGGTATATTGTTCCATCATTGGCTGAGTAATGTTGCACAAACAGAAATATAATAATAGCATATGTTGTAATAACAGGAAGTTAAGTTAACAATAGAAGACTGAAAGTAAAAAACAACTAGAGAACATATATGAGTGATGCATGATAAAAATGTCTATTGAAACAACAAATCATTTTTCAATGATGGAATAAAATACTAAAGCAAAGTACAATGAAATAAAATAAACACCAGCAGGATCGAAATCCTCAGCTTGTTCCCATGCTCTCTATCTCCACGATAGTCAAGTACCTGATATAGAAGGGCACGTTCCCTTACACATACATTCAGTAATATAATATTTTTGGGCCCAAAAGCGTGACCCAAAAAGGGTGTGAGACCAATCCTAGTAGGAAACCACCCATTGATCTGTGCATAATATTAATTAAATATATATGTTAGGCAATAAGAAAAATGATTCACTAAACAATGGGTTACTCAAAAGTAAACAAACCAATAGTTTCAATTGCATTCATTTTCATATATCAAGTTAGAAGAAAAAAACAAGTTACCCTCTAGGAAGTAATCACATCCTAACCCCTCTTCTTCAACCAACAAAACACAAGAAACACTATGGGACGTACACCCAGTTAACTCTTCTGGTTCATTTTTAGGAAAGACTCTTTCAGGAAGGACACAACGTCAATTCCCCATGTGGTATTTTATCAGTAAACTACATATAATCTGGGGAATCAATCAACGTATCATTCCCCTTGTGGTATCACACCATGGAACTACAAACACTTTGAGGGATCACTCACATTCATCCCTCCTATGGTATCTCAATGTGAAAAGTAAACACACACTCTAGGGAAGCCCTTAGCATCCACCCACCCAATGGTCAAATACATCAAGTTTCCACAACCATGTGTATGTCAATGGATCACAACGATGTTCAACAGCCAATGTAAACCTTGATAACTACTTGGCTAACATCTAAAAGCTTATAATAGCATCAAATAATATCACTCCATCCAAAAAACACTAGGAATGGGAAACAAGCTACCTAACAGGAAAAAATAGACCAAATGGTAAATGCCCAAACAACCAAGGGAAACACACCCATAGCATAGAAAATAACCGTATTCACAATCAATCAACCTCTACTCAGGAATAGAAGGAATTGCAGGAATTATCGGATCAAAAATCCATAAACATGCAATATCCCATTATTGGGTATTGGGCACTTTTTCACATAGTATTCAAAGACTAACTACTAAAAGGATCAAAGAACCTACCTCGATGTTGTACAATTGATATAATCTGGTTTTGGCACTTAAATCAACCTATAAATTTGTATATCGCCAAAAATGTCAAAAACCCTCAACCAAGGATTTGTCACCAAAGAGGACAAGTCAAGATAAGTGGTTCATGAAGAAGGAAGAACTCACTAGGGCGATTCCAACACAATCGACATGGGTTGAAATGATGAATGAGAGATCGAATGAGGACTCAGAGATGATTCATCAGCTTCAGTCACTCTATGATGATCCATTCCAATAATAATTGTTTTTTTCTGAACAAGACACAATCTCAGTAATATATAATAATTAAAAAAGAATAGTATATGACTTGTATATGACATTGTCGGGCCCCGCTTTAGGCTGTCTTCAGGTCACCCCTATATAGCCATGTAATCGGCCATTACACAGCCGGTAAACAGTTACCTATGGAAACCGGTTACACGGTGTGTACTTCTATGTTCACGGTGTGTATTCCATTAATTTACAAAAGCCATCAATTTTTTAAAAACACCAGAAATCAAGATCTATACCTGAGGTGAAGATATTGGTTCTTACACCAGGTAAGAAAATTTAATAAAATGATTCCAAAAATATCATAAAAATAAGTATATTCATGATAAGAAATAAAAAATGGGAGAACATACCCCACAAAAAAGATCACAGGATCATAAAAAAGTATGCATCTCAAAGAAGGCAAATTTTGGCACAACATTTTTAACGATTTCGTATCTTTTGAGAGATAAACACAAAGAATTAATTTTAATAAATTAGATATGTTAATACCAATAAACATAGATATAATATACATATAATAGAATAATAATCAACACCAAAACCAAAAAAAAGAAATGAGTGGGGAACATAGATTGTATCTCACGGGAATAAAAAGTGAGATAAAATCCCTTTACCATATTTCTTGACTCTCTTTGTACTCATAGAAGCATCTGGTATAATAAATTTATTTTCATTATAAGTATTTTACCTAATAATATTATTATACATAATTTAATATTTTTTATGACCTTATATTACCTGTTTGATAACAATATTATGTTACAGTTTCACTTCAGGTAGTATTTTTGTTATTTTCACATGTGTCTTAATTTGTTATATCATTGGTATTTATACATATATCACAAATTAATAGTGTAAATAATGGTATAAATATCATGAATATCCTTTATATTTAAATTATAATAATATATATCATAGTTATGTCTTAAATGGAATAAACCATTGATTGAGATGGTAAGTCATTCATTCACATGAACGTTGTTTCCGTTTTAATCATTGAATTGAATTAAAGGAAATAAATATGACCTTGATGTAAATATGTAAATAATATTATTATAGTACCATTATATTGTTATATATATCATATAGTTTCACTAAACCCATCCTTAATATATACTATGTAGTGCGTGATTGAATCACATCGCTTTGAGAGGGTGGTAGTCCATACTTCCTCAAATGAAATAATCTGAATTACACCAAACATAATGTAAAAATAAATGTATTTTAAAATCAATACAAAATATTAAATAAATAATAAATATAATATATGAAAAATATAAAGATATTTTCCCTTATTATGTCCATCATGAAAGGTGGTAAATTATAATTGAACAATAGTCATTTAGTGAGGTGGTAATTCTCCATACACTTAAACAATATGTTAGATATCTATTAGATGGAGGTGTATGTAAGTGTTGTTAAAAAACATAATCTAAAAATAGAATATTATATTGAAGTTAATTAAATTTTCAAAATTTAATGGAATAATGAGAGTGAAGGGGTGGATATGAAATGTACTGGAAAGTAACTGGAGATAAGTCATTACCTCTTAAACTAGAATTTGTTTTGGTTTATAATGAAAGGACTCCTTGAGTTTTTTTCCCAAGGAATGGCATATAAATCTAAAATGGATATTTTTGTATATTTTTTAGTAGTTTATAGGTTATCCAATCGTCTTTATAGGTTTGAGGAAGTGGATAGTGGTGGTGTCCTTTTAAAGGGAAGGTAAAGGTCACACTTAGCATTTTTAAAAAAAAGTTAGGTATACCATCGTTTTTTCAAAACAAAAAACATACCAACCCTAAAAACACTAAAAATGGAAGGTTAATGGTTGAATAATAAATAGATAATGGGTGTTGGAAAACATTCTAGGACGTTATGGGTGTTATATTTATGTTTTAGTACATTATTAACCTAAATTTTCACGTAAATGATGTCATTAATTTTGATAACATTCAATTATAATTTTGGTGAAAATCAATGTTCACCATATTATACATTATAAATTTTGATTATTATAAATATAAAATTCATTTTTATAAATCCTAATCCATGAATTTGCATAAATATATTTAAAACTAATCATGCATTCTGGCCGACATGAGGGTTTTCAATGTAAAAATTGATCAAACGTTTGCTCATTTTTTTATATCAAATTACAATGTGAAATTGGATCCAATGACCAACATTGAATTAATTTATAAAAAATTTATATAATTAAACATTTAAATAAATTTAAAATATTATTCAAATTTTTTAAAAATGAAAATAAACATAAGTTTTTTTAAAAATTCTGTATTTTTCACTATTCATTTGAAAATGGATTTGGTGAGAAAAATCCCAAAAATTCAACCTAAGTAAATTTCAACATTCTAAATTTAAAATTGATGTTTATTTTATCTAATTATAATTATATTTTTCTGTAAAATTAATTTTATTATTTTTTACATATGGAAAATCAAATTTGTGCATTCGAGCAAACGAAAATTCTAAACATATGAGGAATTTTCTAGAAATTCATATACTTTATTATCAATATTTTTTATTTATATAAAAAAATTATAAAATATATTTGAAAACCATTTATTACCATTCATATAAATATGTTTATAATCTATGTTATATTCATCTCATTTAAATAATTATCCAAAAATTATTTATAGAAACTTAGTGTTGTGTGTATGACTAATTAAATTAGTGATTCATGTATTGTGCACCACATAAGTGTTGAATTTAGTGATTTGAAACTCAGTTATAGATTAAAGTATTTAAAGAATGATTTCATTTCAATATATAAATGAAATTTTTATTTATTCAAAAAAAGGTCCATAAAAAAGGGGGGTGTTACATCAATGGAGAAAAAGGTCTTATTAAGGTATATCAATTGGAATCAATGTTGGTTCCTTATGCAATATCCAATAAAATGTCCTTTAATTCATCGATAATGTTATATTATTTAAATGTAGGTGTGAGCCCATATTTTAAAGAATTTTTTTTAATTTTTGTTACAATATAATTGTTTTGTATCTTTTCACTATGGGCATGGTTGTTCATAAAGCAGCAATATTGGGGTATCTAAATTTTGTAAAATATAGTAGTATGAAATTTTCTTATAATAGAATAATAAATGTTTTTATAAAGTCTCATAATTAATTTCTCATGTCACTATCAGTGAAATTATTAATGAAATCTATGGGTCTAAATAATGAAAAATAAATTTGGGATTATTTGGAAAGCAGTTATGATGGTAATTAATTGGTCAATGAAGAAAAGCTACACATAGAGGGAATCAAATTTTAAGACATAAAATTGGAAATATATGAATTTTTTGTTGATGTCATTAACTAAGTAAATTATTCATTGAATAATTTTTTAGGATTTGTTGAGAACATCATGACAACATGATATTTATGAAATTAATAAGAAAATTTTAGAATGGGTTTCATCACAAAATTTCACGATAAGATGACAATTAATATCATTATCAATATGATAATCATAATATTTAAAATTGATATGAAATGTGGAAAATCCCAATATTACAAATAAAGGTGAAAGAATAAATGGATTTTGTTTCCATGAGAAGCATAAAAATAACCAATGATGAAGATTTATAGACACTCATGATTCTAATAATGATGTGGAGTATAAAATAGATATTATATTTATTTATAATACATGTGAAAGAGAAAAAAAGAAACAACACATCTGGATTATATGATAGATAAGTCAAATGAAGTTTTCAAGGACATTGGCTAATAAATTTCCTAATAATAAATAATTTTACTATTAATTCAAATATATTGACAATGCTTATTGAAAATTTTAGAGAACAAAATACGTAGAAGATTCATGAGATTTTGGAATCAATAACAGAACATTCTTTACCAAAAGAAGAAATATAATGAGAAATGAAGATGATTAAGATATTGTCACCTATAGAAGCATTAAAGAGTATATAGAAAAAAAAATTAGTATTTTTCTAATATAAGTATAGATTAATTTTTATCTATCTGGCATAAATGTGGGTTATTCAAGATATTCTAATTATGAATATTTTACCAAAGATGTATTTTAGGAAAGTATTTATAAAAAATTTAATGATCGAGGAAGACAATAATGTTCTTGTTATAGAGAATAGAAAATAGTTTTATGAAAATCATAATCAATCTAAAAGGGTGAAAATTATTAAAAAAAATATCAGATTAAATACTACATAAAATGAGAAAATGGTATATTATGAGGAAAAACGAAATAATTTGAGGATGAATAATTCTCAATGGAAAAATAAAAATTTTATTATATTGAGAAATATCTATAAAAAATAATTAATATGAATAAAATATATATTTGTGTCCATGGATAATCATCCAGTGATGATGGGAATATTTTTTTGAAAATTACATAGTTGAAAATTTTGTTTCAAGAATTAATGATACTTATATTTTAATTATAAAGATGATAAAATATAGGAAAATAATAATATAGATAAATTAATAGAAAAATAAAATGAATATCTATTATCATTGAATGAATATTGATTAATAAATAGGATGTAAAATTCATCACATGATGATTAGTGAATTCCAAATTCTTGACATAATATTTCGTAATATTACCTTCGTTACTGAAGACGATTCTTATTTTATTCATATGACTGGTGTAGTGTAATTATAAAACATAATGATTATAGATGTTGGTATAACATGTCCTTTATGAGAAGAATTATATGACATAGTGGGATAAATTACAATGATATGAAAACTAATTTTAGAATAGTGTAGGATGAGAAGGCAATCATGTATACGTTAATCACAAAAAAATAATTTATTTCTTGATGAAATGTTTGGATCCTATGATCAAAATTGGAATTTAGTGGATATTTTCTGACTCGATTAACTATTTAAATACCTCTAAATGATATTGTGATATCAGTTCTAGTATTTAATATATAAATTACAGTCTTTGTAAAATGTAGATTTCATGGAAAGAATGAAAATGAAATCCTAGAAATTTGTTAGTTGGTTTTCCAAACAATTAAAAGTCAATATAAAAATTCATATAATAACTAATAGTTATTAATTGGGTTCTATAAAAATTCACACTAAATCCTATTGATATCAAAATGCATTTGAACAATGCATATTGAAAATTATTTGTTAAGATCAGCCAAATTTTTTATGTTGAGTGCCTGAAACACAATTTGTTTGTTATTTTCCAATATATTTTAAGTTGGAATAAGGTAACATTCAAAGAAAATAAATAAATTATTAAAATAAATAGTTTTCAATGATATTTTTATAGGATTTTGATCAAATGTAGACTAATTCATGATTGTAGATCCATCAAATACATGTTACTTAAGCTTGATAGATATGATCATAGTATGGTATAAAATAATTTGGAATCATGGGAAAATAATACTTAAACATTTTTAAAACATGAAGTAGGAAGATATTTTCATAATCTTAGGAGAGAAAAAATGGGTTTCATAAAACATTTTAATAAGGAAAGACACCTCATATAGATCACAATTAGGGGGATATTACATACACATGACAACATGAATTAGTCTGTAGCGACCTCTTTAGACCCATGAGATAGAAATCTACCATGTTTGATCATTAATTTATTTAATTTATTGATTAATTCACATAAATTCCACATAATATTTTCATTAACAATTAAAATATAGTTTTTACGATGTCAATATATATATATATATATATTGATGAAACAATGTTTGGATGGTTTATTAAAAAACTATTATCAAATAATTAGAATGAATAAAATGAAATGAATTTTATATTTATGATATAAATCTTGGTATAAATCATATTTATTGAAAACATAATAATCCACAATAGAAATTTATATTAGAGATAATGAATAGAAACCTTATGGAAATGGTAATTTTTTTTCTGAATATGATGTATCAATTCATTTTTATAGTGATGCTTTGTATACAACAGTATTCAATCACAATATATTGACGTTGATAGATGAAAAACAAGCAACACCATATGATCTTTAGATCCAAAGAAAACCAAATGTATAATATTTAATGTTATATAAAATTATATAAAAAATTAATATCAAATGAATAAATCTATAACTATTTCAAGAAAAGGAAAATGATTGGGTATTTATGGGATAATTAGAAAACATATATTGTTTGTGTTGTTGGATTAAATTATTTCATGAATTTTAAGACTTTTCAGATGTATGTATTGATGTAAATATGGGGAAAACTAGTTAGAATGTTCTTGGTGGTTTTTAGTAATATGTTGAAACCAGAAATAAAATTTATAATGAAATATATGGGAATGATACTGAACATAGACAAGAGAAAACAGATGAACGGATCGAATTATATAGTGATGAAGAAGAATTCACTAGTAGAAATTGATGTTTTTTCTATATATTACTAATTTCATTTTAAAATAAAACATTATTTTATATCAAAATTCACTATTTCAAAAAATAAAATGTATATGAATAGGAAAAAAAACATCTTGGTTCATCTATTGAACCAATAACATTTATTGAGGATGTTGAAAATAAAGAATGCATGGAATATATTAATGAATAACTTAGTAATAATGATAATAACTGTATGTGGGAACATATACAAATGAAAAATAAAAAACATAATAGAAATTATGTGGGTCCTCTAAAATATACAAAATTACAATGGTGCTGAATTTAGGAATAATTCTAGGCTGGAGTACAAATGAAATTCATAAAAGCAATGTTTTTAATTTAAAGAAACTACCCCACTTTTTGAAATAATAAAGACTACCAAAATATTACTGGTAGTATCAACTCTTAAAAATATTCATGTTTATTAAATGGACATGAAATCAATGTTTAAAAATTAAAATCTTAATGAAGAACTATATTTTTATGGAATTGTGGATTCCAATATAGAAGGATGGTATCATGGATTTCATATTGGATAAATCATTTTATTGTTTGAAATAGTTCCCATGATCATGTTATTTTAAATTGGATTGGTTTTTTGGTACTATAAGATTTAATAAACCTAAATTTGAGTATAATAAACATATGAGTGTTCTAAGAAAATGGTCTCTCAGTGTGATTATCTTTGTATATAATATAATTTTTATGGATAAATTGGGCGCCTCTATGAAGAAATTGCTCAGTTGATGAAAAAACACATTGATATGGACATCAATAGAGATATAACATACTTCCTGGGATTTTGAGATTGATTAGAAATTAGATTACCTTTTTTTGATCCCCTGAAATTAATATTAGTGAATTTGTGAAGAGGAATTAAATAGAAAATGAAAACGAGGATGAAACTCCACATTCTATTTGAACTACATTGTAAAAGGATGATGTATGATGCAATGAAAACCATTACGATTTTATAATATTCATCAGATATTTTGTTTATCTAAAAATATCATGACAATACATATCATATATAGTGACTCTAAGATATATATTTCAATCTGAACCTAATGTTAGTTCCACAAGGCTGAATACCCTGAGAGGGGGGGGGGTTGAATCAGTGTATGACTAATTTAAAATTAAAGCATGTTCTGATCTCGTTTTGCTGTTAATCATAACACTATTCTCTCTCTTTCTTGTTTCACAATATAAACAGAAAGTAAAGCATTCACAAGACACCACAATTTTTACTTGGTCCACCCTCACTGGTCTACATTCAAGGAGCATACACCGGCAATCTATCGATGTACCAAATCCTTTAAAAGCACACTTCTATTTACACAGTTCAGGATAGATCACTTCTATTCCCAGGATCACTGCCTTTACAATGTTTAGGGACAACTCACTGCTTTCCCATGGGTCACTCCCTGTTTCTCTCTCTCTGGCTAACTACCAGTGGAGAGGATCACCTTCTTCCTCATCCTTTTCTCACTGTTCTAGAAAAGATCCACTCACAGTTTATAGACATGTAGGTCTCTTCATTATCACTAAAAAATGCATCCAATGTTGTATGTAGATGTTCTGTGGGATTCCAACTTTCACCTGTTGATGAATATCTCTATGCACCGAAGGTATTGGGAAATATTCAAGCTTCTATGCCACACTGAATCACTGTCATGAATCAACCTTACCTAGTTCCCTTCTCTAAGGCGGCGTGCAAGTATCAGTGTGCATGTTATAACTGGCATGCAAGTCCACCTCAAACACTTGCGCGGAAAAAACTTCTTCACCTCCAAAATTGCGCGACACACCTCCTTTTATTCCCAAAATGATTTTGGCATGCAAATAACAACCGACACGCAACTTAAATCTGGTGCGCAACTTATACTTGCATGACAACACACAACTTGCACGACCACCACACCTGTGCGACGAGAGCTCTGATTTTTCTAAGTGTTGAACTCTACACCGAATAAGGAGGGATGACCATATATTTAAAGGCATTCTGATTCCCTGTGTGACGGCATGCAAGTATCCCCATGACACGCAAGTCTCGGCGTGTAAGTCTCTGCCCCTTGTCTCTGCCACGCTAGTCACTTGTGCGACCGAACCCAAAACATGTGCGACCCTTATCCCTTTGCCATATTTTGATGTTATGATCGTGAAAAACATATGGTGTGAAAGTTTCCTCTCCATGAAGAACCCGGCGTGCATATCCCTTTTCCAAATACAACTTTTCTTCCTTTGATGATTTTCAGGCCCAAATATTTGGCAAACACTTGAAAACAGCACCACCTTGTATCTGTTCTTTTTGTACCGCCTCTAGATCATCCCTTTATTTGTCAACGTTTTTGAATAAATCATGGATCATTAACGACAACCCTTGAACTCAACATACCACCATGAAATCCCCTTTTTCAACAAACACAACACAGATGTAAACTTTTTCAACAAACACAATCACCTCAAAAAAGATTCAATGATACCTTGAGGGATATTTACCCAAGAATCCCCCCCTTTGGGTTTGTTGACAACTCTTCCATAAAAAGATACATCATTAATTATTCATCCATAATTATCCTTTTGTAATTATGATAGCAATCATGTATTTACTCAAGACATACTCTAATCCCACATGAGCAATGCTTGGCGTGAGAAACAAGAGTAAATGTAATGTTCACCAATTAATCACATCATCTCTGACACCCACTATTGACGCCAAACTGATACCAATTGTAACCAAAATGATACCAATTTTTGTAAATATTCTTACCACTCTCCAACACCACTCTTCTACTTTTATCATGACCCACAGCTGTCGTGATATCTATTCTTTGATCGAACACATCTAGCATCTTCTGATTTAAAAAGCTCCCCCTATCTGCTCATAGCTATTACACTCCCTATCTGGATACTCCACCTGTCAGCTTCTCCCCATGTCTTTCATGATTTCTAAAATAGCCAAATTGTCTCCCCCTTGAACAATCACTATTTCTACCCCTTTGTCAATGATCCCAAAGGGAAATCCTTTGCAGTCTGTAACAAGGAAAAATGCATATCAACACATTAGGGAAAAATCACACAATACCTTGGGGAGATGGGGGTTTTACATCCACACTCTTTTAAGTGTGTGGAGTCGAATAAACTCACAGATCCAGTCAATGCCTCTCAAAGGCTTCTTTGGGTAAGGCATTTGTCATAATGTCTACAACATGTAGTTCTATAGGAACATAATCAAACATCAGAATTCCTTGCTCAGCGTTCTCCTTGATAAAATGATATTGGATCTCAATGTTCTTTGTCCTTGAGTGACGAACTAGATTTTTGTCAAGATTGATAGAACTTGAGTTATCACACTGGATTCCTATAGGAGACTTCACATCAACTCCCATATCCTCAAGCTGCTTCTTCATCCATAATAAATGTGTGCATGATTTAGTGGCCACAATATACTCATCTTCCACAGTGCTCAATGAAATGAAATCTTTCTTATTGCTTAGCCAAGAAATGCTCAATCATCCAAGATAAAAAGCACCCACTGACGTTGATTTCCAATCATCCGCTGAAACGGCCCAGTCAACATTAGTATATCCCAATAACTATGTCTGAGATTTGTCATTATATGTCAAGACAAAGTCAACTGTTCCCTTGATATACTAAAGTATTATTTTCACTGCAAGCATGAAGATTTCATTAGGATTTCTCGGATATCTTGCTTCTTGGAATGTGATGAAAACAATGTCAGGCCTTATCGTAATTAATTACAATAGACTTCCAATGATTTTCCTATATTCTGTAATGTTTACTTCCATTCCATCATCATTTTTGGATAATTTTATCCAAGTAGCAACCTAATTCTTCATCTCTTTTGAATTCTCCATTCCAAACCTTCTTATATCCTCCTTGGCGCATTTGGATTGAGAAATGAAGGTACCATTACTTCTCTGTGTCAACTGTAAACCAAGGAAAAATTTTAGCTCGCCAATCATTGACATTTCTAACTCAATTTGCATGAATTCAGAATACTATTTGTACTGCGCTTCATCTGATCCACCAAATATTATTTCATCGACATAAACCACCACCACCATCCACTGACTTCTACGATTGTTTCAATAGAGATTGTAATCAACTCCACCACATTGAAGGCCATGTTTCTTCAAAAACTGATCCTGCCTTGAGTACCATGCTCTTGGTGCTTGTTTCGATGCATATAGATCTTTCTTAAGCCGAAAAACTCTATTATCATCTTCATGAATTATAAAACCCTAGGGATCCTCAATATAAACCTCCTATTCCCAAAGTCCATCCAGGAATGCAGATTTTATATATATCTGGAAAACTTGGAACATTCATTGCAGCTCTATGGCTAAAAATAATCTTATCGTCTCCGGCCTATAAAACTGTTGCAAATGCCTCATCGAAATCAATACCCTCTATTTATGAGTATCCTTTACCCACTAGTCATGCTTTTTTTCAAATCACAGTGCCATCATCATTAATTTTGTTGCAAAAAATCGATTTAGTCCCGATGATGTTCTTATCTGCTGGCCTCAAAACAATCTCCCATGTCTGGTTCTTCTCAATATAATCAAGCTCTTCATTAATAGCCTAAACCTAGTTTTCATCTTCAGCTGCATCATCAATGTATTTCATCTCTACCTGATATAAGAAATATGTATGCTGTAGTGACTTTATTCTTCTTTTCTGAACTAGAGCTTTTTGATCACCAATTATATTATTCCTATCAATTTCATCTCTACTATTCGGCTTCCTAGCACATTCAGAATTTGTTTCCTCTTGCTCATCATCAGTATCTTCTTCTGATTCAGCCTCTTACACTTCTACTCCCCATGTGTTTCTTACTTCCTCATCACTTTCATCCAGAAACTGGTCACTAGATCGTTGAATATTATTTTCATTTTCAACTATAGTGACAACATTGCTATCAACAATTTTCCGACCATTTTTTTGAAGCATTTATATGCTTTTCATTTCCCTGAGTATCCAAGGAATATTCCCTAATCTCCCCATGACTAAAACTTCCTGTGATTTTCTTTGTTGAGAATGAAACACATACATCCAAAGATTCCAAAGAATTTCAACGATGGCTTCTTTCCGTACCAAATTTCATACAGATTCTTACCTTCCTTCAGAAACAACAGAGACATGTTTGAAATATAGACCGATGTCAAAACAGCTTCCTTCCAAAATTTCTCTACAAGGTCCTTTTCAATAAACATTTTTCTGGACATGTTGTTGATGATCCGATTTCTTCGTTCAATGACTCCATTCTATTGGGGGTTCTCACTGTTGAAACTTGATGCCTCATCCCGTGTTTCTCGAGATAGTCTTAAACTTCACTATTTTTGAATTCCGTAATGTTATCAGTACGAAATTTCATAATTTTCTGCCCAGGAATCATTTCTGATTCCCTCCTATATAGCTTGATACAGCTGAACACTTCTGTCTTATGGTTAATGAGAAATACCCAAGCCATTCAAGTATAATCATCAATGAAAAGGATATAGTACCTTTTCCAATTTATAGAACGTGGTGAAATAGGTCCACATACATCATAATCCACCAATTCGATCACTCTGGTTGATTTATGTTCATTAGGCATGTATGTCTTTCTGATGATCTTCCATTGTTGACAAGCATCACATGTATGAGTATGATCATGTGATAGTTTTGGAAGGTATATAACAGAAACACACATTACCAGATCATCCATGGATGGTTAGCATTGATGACCAAGTCGCTTATGCTACAGCTAGTTTTCTTCTTCTCTTGAGAAAAGGAAAATATCTTCTTTTCCACTTAAAAGATTAAGATTTCCCTGTGTCATTTTAACTTGTAGAACAACTGCTCCATCTTTTCATTTCACAACACACATATTCTTGGTAAATTGGATGGAGTACCCAGAGTCACATAGTTGACTGACGCAGAATAAGATATGACTATTTCCCTCTACTAATAAGACATCAGCACGTCTCATTTCTTTTCCTCCAAATTTGGCCATTTCAGAATAAAAATTCTTTATCCCTTCATCGTTTCAAAAATTGACAACTCCTTCTTTATCATATTTTATGCCTATAATGATATCCTTATTCCCTGTCATATGGCATGTTCATACACTATCAAGTATCCATACTCCTGAACGATCTGAATCTTTAAGGGCAATTTCTTCAACTACTGCCTTCTCATTCTTTTTATGTTTGATCCATGTCTTCGACTTCACATTCGGTGTGGTTTGAAGAACATGATATTCCTTAGAGTGTGATGGACCACCTTTATATTGCAATGCTGCAAATCCATTTTACAATTTTAACTCACCTATTGGGTTATTGATCTGCTACTTGTGAACATTTTGATTTTGATTTGGCACATTCCTTTTTATGGTCGAAGTACAGTACCTAGTCATGTGGCCAAATTCTCCAAAAAAAAACAACATCCTTCGAAATATGTTTTGGAGAACCGTTCTCTATTTGAATACCACATTTTTTCTTTTTACCTTTGATGTCTCTTGGATATTTAACACACATACTCTGATGGTACAATATTTCAACAATAATAAAAATTGATATAGGGTGCATTCCTTCATGTTACTTCAGCACTACGAGTTTTCCCTTGGGTTCTCTGAATATTCTGATTCTGCGTTGTGCCCAAATCATACTTCAATCTCAGGATGGGTGCTTGCGGTCTGATTTCAATTGCCACAGACATTTGCTTCTGATCCAGCCCTGAATCAGCCTTAATGTCTAAGCTCAATTGCTACATCATTCCTGCTGAACTACTAGGCTCCTCTTTCATCTTTCCAGTCTTCAGAATGACCTGCTTTCCGGATATCACATTGAAGGTCAAGAGTTTTTCTTGATCCTTCATGTTTTGTCATAGACTGACCACTTCTTCTTCAAGCTATTTGATATGTTTGACCTCCTCTTTTCCTATGTTAGTCAAAAAATAGATTTCATTGTTTTGTTCCTCAATTTTAAGCTCATACTCAACGATATTTTCTGAGCTCTCTGGTGTTGAGGATTTTAGTATTTAAATTTCTTCTAACAGCTCGAAGTTTTTTTCATTCTGTTTTTTCATATAGAGTTTAGCATCACAAACCACTTTATTGTCTTTTTTATGGCTCTCCAAACATCTATCTCCACAAGAGCTGCTTCCAATTTGGCTTCCATATCAACTCATCCTTCAACATCTTCTTCTTCTTTATCAGCATTGGTTTCTTCCTTTTCATGAGAACTAACTTCTACAGACACAATTTCATTTTGTCTACGATATTTACAATTTTCATACTCTTCAACCACTTCACTCTAAGACTCATCTGAACATTCTATTTCTTGTTAAAGAAGACTCTTCTTCTTGAAAAAAATTCTCTTGAACTGCTTCATCCCTTTCCCATAGGCTGAATATTTCTTCTTGGGATTTTCAACTTCATCTTCATCATTTTCTTCTTGAAACGTTTTGGTGAATCTTGTAGAAAGATGACCAATTTTTCCACATCTAAAGCAATAAAGTGGAAGTTTCCCATTGAACTTTCCTTTTCCTCTTTGATGATTTGAGGAAAGGAACGACTTAACCTCATCTGTCTCTTATTATTCCTGAGAATTCTCAATGGTGAGCTTCTTCATGGCCTTAAATGCCACCTCTTTGGATTTCCCCTTTTCCATAGACTTGTTGTCATCATTCCTCATCTCATATTCAACCAAGATACTATGAAAATTGTCCAGTGTCAGCTCTTTGGGATCTTTATCTTCTAGTATTTAATCTTTCGGATTGAACCAAGGTGGATGCTTCCTCAAGATGCGCTTTACGATCTTTATGTCTTCAATGACTTCACCAAGACCTCTTATATCTTCCACAACAATATTTACCCTATTAATGAATGCATCAACAGACTCATTTAGGTTCATCTTTACATCTTCATAATTATTCCACAACATTTGCATCTTTGCCTCTCTGACCATTGTATCTCCTTCATATATATTCAATATCTTTTCCCAAATAGCATGTGACGTTTTTCATGACATCACCTTTGTATAGATGGGATTGGAAAGGGCTCCCCCTAAGGCATCGATTGCTTTGGAATAAGAATCTAACATTCAATGCTCATCTTCTGATAATGCACCACTATTTATATCAGTTGTGATACCATGCATAGCTGCTGAAAACACATCCATTACCAATGATCAGAAATAGTGTTGCATTCGATTTTTCCTTATCTGAAAATTACATCTATCGAAGATAGGAATCCCTTTATTATTAATGAACTCTATCTAGAGAAGAACTAATATCAACCTTTCCCTCTGATACAAATTGTTATGATCACAAGGCTGATTATCTTGAGGGGGGGTTGAACCAGGGTAAGGCTAATTTAATATTAAAGCCAGTTATAGTCTTGTCTCACTATTAAGAAAAACAATCTTCTCTCTCTTTCCCATTTCACAATATAAACATATTGTAAATCAAGCACATGACACAACCATTTTTACTTAGTCACCCTCAATGGGCTACGTCTAGGGAGCATACAACAACAATGTGACGTTGTACCAAATCCACTATAAGCACACTTCTATTTACAAGGTTCGGGATAGATCACTTCTATTCCTAGGCTCACTTCCATTACAAAGTTTAGTGTTAGTTCACTTCATTCCCAAGGGTCACTTCATATTTCTCTTTCTCTTGCTCACTGCCGGTGGAGAGGATCACATTCTTTCTCTTTCATTGATTAGTACTTTACAAAAGGATCCACTCACAGTTTATAGACATGTAGGTCTATTCATTATCACTAATGAATTCTTCTTCTGTTGTATGTATATGCTCTCTTGAAGTCCAAATTTCCACCGTAGAAGAATCTATCTTTGCACAGAAGGTATCGGGCAATCTTCCAGCTTCTACACAGCACTGAATCACTGCCGTAAATCAACCTTACCTGGTTCCCTTCTCTAAGGTGGCACAAAAGTATCGGTGCACATGTTATAAATGGCGCGCAAGTCCACCTCAACCACTTGCGCGACACAAGCTTCTTCAACTACAAACTTGCGCGACTCACTTCTTTTTATGCCCAAACCAATATTAACGTGCAACCAACCACAATAGCGCTTCTTAAAAATTAGCGCGCAAGTCCACTACAACATCTTGCGCGACACATCCTTCCTCAACCCCAAACATGGACGACCCACTTCCTTCCTCTCCCAATCCACCTTAGGCGTGCAACTAACAACTATCGCACTTCTTCTACTTCCGCGACCCACCACCACTTGCGCGACCACCACACCTGCGCAATGGGAGATCCAATATTTCTATGTGTTGAACTATACAATGAATGAGGAGGGGTCGACCTCTATTTATATAAATTTGGATACCCTGTGAGATGGCACACAAGTCTCCCGTTGGCGCGCAAGTCTCGACATGCAAGTCTCTTCCCCTTGTATTTGTCGTGCTAGTCACTTGTGCGAATTAACCCAAAACATGCGCAACCCTTATCCATTTTCCATATGTTGATGTTTTGGTCTTGTAAAACATATGGCGTGCAAGTTTCCTCTCCATCATGTACATGACTCCACCTTGTATCTGTTATTTTTGTACCGCATCCTGATCATCCATTCCTTTGTCGATGTTCTTGAATCAAGCATGGATCGTTAACCACAACCTTTCTACTCAACATGCCAAAATGAAATACCCTTGGTCAACAAACACAACACATATATCCACTTTTTTCAATAAACACAATCACCTAAAAAATGATTCAATGATACCTTAAGATATTTTTACCCAACACCTAATAATTTAAACTGGTTATATTTTATGAAGATTATGAGATATTTGAAAGTAACATTGAATATTATGTTTTTTATAAATATTTATATATTTGAACCTATTAGTTTTTAAATATGAATGTTGAGTTAGCAGTTGTTAGGATAGATGTTCGACTACTGGTAGATCTGTATCCTTGTATATATTCCTATTATTTTGTAGATGATGAAGAACAATTTAGTGAAAATAATAATTGATGTGGTTGACTAGGTATTGGATACACATTCATCTACACAAATTCACTGGATTGATTTCATGTAACTATATATATTTATTTATATTGAGAGACTGCTAAATTTGTTTTATTATAATCAATGTTACATTATGTTGTTAAATAATATAATAAAAAAAATTAAATCCAATATAACAACCTGACCACAGATTCCCATAGCCGATGCATTATTTTATTACATTGGCATGATTGAGAGTCATAAAATTCCACAAAATCATTCGGTTTAGTATTATTGGAAATTATATTACACACATAAACATTACATTAAAATTAAATTATTTTAATACAACATTGATAATCCTTTGAGAACCTCATTATTGTCTTAGATTTACCCTACATATAAATCATAAAACTGTTATTGAATCCTGGGAAAATAAACCATATTAAAGGGGTGATCCCATATTCTTAGTAAGGTTAAATAATATATTAGAGGTTCCCATAAATAATCATAAACAATCAATTAAATTATAAAACTAAAATCTAATCTATATAAACATAATATTCTGTATAATATGGAATGAAAAAAATCTAATTACATTTAAACATTCACATGGATATTCTACTATTCAAATAATAATCATGTAATATTAATAAGTAATATCACCATTATGGAATGCATAATTCCAGGCATACCAACAAGTCCTCATGCGAACAACATAGGGGTAAAATTTTAGTCAAAACCCAAACTAGTCTGTCTCCTGAGAAATATCAAAGCATTTAGGGGATTTCATGAACTAGACCCCAACCCGTAGGGCTTTTATTAAATGGTCCCCAACACTTAGGGATTTTATTAACCAGTCACCAGTCTATAGGGAATGCATTATCTAGCACCAAACTCATTTCATTCTCTATATAATTAAATTCATAATCATAAATGTGTGAAACATAATAAATCGTATAAAAACTAGAATAAGAAATGTTATTACATTAACCGTAAACCGTAAATGGTATCAAATTAGTACATCCATAGTAAAACATAACATAAGATCTTAAATACAATATATAGTGTTTTATTATAATAAATCAACATCAATTGATTATAAAATCTAATATATGGTGTTGACATAGATGGAAACAATATAACAAATTAATTAATATACTTTGAGAGAAATAACCATTTTTTAATTTCCCATTATACATTGATATCATCTAAAATACAATCCTATTATAAAAGAAAACATTTCTTTAAAAATATAACAATTGAAAATTGTAAGGTAAGAAACAAAGATGGTAGAAATATTCGTTATTTCTATATAAGATAAAAAAATATTCTTTCCTTGATTTTCTGAAAACATCATAAAGCACATCATTTGGAAACAATGTCAATATTACATTAATAGTGTTTTATAAAAATTAAAGCATAAGTATAAATGACATTAAACATTTTTCAATGATATTATAAATTACACATTAAGAAACACAAACATGGATGATAAAAATAAGCCTATATATAATTATATATAAACAACCTTGAATAATAATGAAATTGTGAAATTAACCCTACCATAAAAACATTAAAAATTTTAATTTTTGAAAAATTTCATATGAACATAAAGATATTCATAAAATGTTCTTCATAATAATTTATTTACATATAAATAAATATGTATGACACTATTATGAATATTGAAATAGAAAAGGATTAATATTTTAAAAATTCTAAGTGTCCCATACAACATTGAACATTCAAATCATAATCATAATATATAAAAATGAATATTTAAATACCATAAAAATAAATGTAGTAATAATATGAAATGTAATAGATGTATTAAATAAATAATGTAAAATAAATTGGCGGTGAACAAGGCTTATATCTCATGAAAATTAAAAGTGAGATGAAATTCCAATACCTTAACTGTGATACTCTGTATACGTGTCTGAAACAGCTGTATAATCATTTTATAAATATTATTAACTTCTAAAAGAATAATAATAAAATATAGAATATCATATATGATTCATTTTTCATATTATATTCCCCATTTATTAATAATTTCCATGCTAAAACAATATTTTGTGTTATAATATCTTTCTTTAATGCACGTGTTTTGACATGTTATTCTTGATCATACTACTTTGATCAAGATATACATACTTCTATAATGTTTATAATGATTTAAATATCATATATATTCATTATATAAAAATATATAATTGATAGATATATGCAATGTTATACACTATTCATGGAGACTGTAGGCAGTACCTACACATGAAAAATGTTTCCGTTTTCTTATCATATTGAATATATGTAACTGAATGAAACATATGTACATATATATATTACTCTTCTAGAATTATTATTTCATAAATATATTTTTTATTAATAATAATTTTTTATAATCATTCTTGAATGGTGAATGTGGAAGGTGAATCTCATCGCATCATGAAGACAATAATCTGTACGCACAAACGAGTGATGGTTTCAAATCATTAATTGTTAAATGGAATGGAAATGGATGAAATATGATTTTTACAGAAACAATATCATTTTTTATTTATTATTTTCATTGTATATATTCATGTTTATACACATATAAATACTATGTACATCAAAAATATTTTACACCACGACATGTAGACTGTAAGCAGTACGCATGAACATAGTGTGATACAGTTTCTCGTATGATGTATAAAATAATGAATACAATTTTTCCATAATAATAAAAAAATATAAGAATATAGTATATTATTATTTATACATTAGTATGGAAACAATATTTTAATTGTACGTATAATCAGAAAAGTTACATTGAAGGTGGGGATAAAACAATTTCGTCTTTTTCAGGAGTTTCCTTTCGATTTTCCCAAAATGACTCCATGTGATGGATTTCTTCCCAATATATAGACTCTAGAATGTTTCTATGGAATTTTGGAGAGAAAAAATGAAATATATGGTAATGGAAAACTGGTTTGGATGTGTGAATTAAAGTGAAGGATAAGTTCTCTTTTATAATATGGGTGAATGTAACATTTGAAATATCTTAAAATATTTTTTTATAAAAAATTGATTTATGGTTTCATATATTTTAAAAGTGATTAATTCTGAGGATATAATAAAGATGGTATGATATCCACTCATCCAATGTTTTTTATACTTGTTTCAGTGATAAACATAACATTATCATTTGGATTTAACCCTTTCTTAAACAATTTAACTCTTACCACACCTTCTTATATTTTTACACTATAGTGTCAATATAGTTACTGAAAAATGCAAAAAGAAACCCAATAGGATAATTTAATATATATTGGAATTATACTTGTATTTTGTAAATCCCATATATTTCTATGACTTTTATATCATTTAATAAAATATTATTTATTTAAAATATCATTTATGTCAATTTTAATTTTATTTATTATTTTCATTTTCAAAAATATCAAACCAACATGATACCTTCGACCCATTATATCAAATATGTCAGTAATATGTTTAAATTATATATAAAATTGGTTTATGTCATTTATAAAGTCAAATTATATTTATTTTAACATTATTAATCTCATTTATATGAATATTCTTTTAATAAATCAATTATTACATCATCACTCTGTCATAATTAAATTTATATATTTCATATATAAAAATTAGAAATAAATATTCCAGATGTATACAAATATCTTATAATTATAATTAATATTTATAGTATAATATAACATATTTAATACACTATATTAAAAATGATTTTGTTTTTAAAATTTAAAGGTAACACTTTTACCTCTTTTTTGACAAAAATATAATAAATATCTTAAATTAACATAGGTGGCTTAAAAAGAATCATATTTGTAACCTATAAATGATTTTGGTTAGAAAAAAACTATCCAATGAAATTAATAAAATTTCTCGTGTAATTTTATGTTAATTTTATTTTTATATTTAATTACCCAATATACCTTTAACCATTGTAAATAAAATTCAAAAGTTACAATTCAAAAAAATTATTCTGATCCTACTTGAAAAATGTTTTCATACTTATTACAACCATGTATGTACATTTTTTAAAATTCAATTCACCATATCAATAAAATTAATTTTCATGCAAATATACAAATGTAGCTTGAAGGAGCGTAAAAAGGAGTTAAAAAGGATCAATGATTTTTTATATAATTGTATTATATAAATGATTAAAATGACATAAATTTGGTTAATATATTTATTATTTATATATTTTTAAAATAAAATAAATCTAATATAAACTATTTATTTAAATGAAAATGTCAGTATGTAACCGTAATGTAGTGTTTTTCATAATTCATAAAAAATTGAATGTTTCAAGAAAAAAAATACCCTAAGATAAATTTTATATTTATAATTCAAACAAGATTAATATTTTACCAAATTAAATTTTTAAGAGTGCATAATTTTTTTATTATTATTCACAAAAGGACATAAGATGTAGATTATTTATGAAAATTATTTTTCTATACATAAAATTATATTACTGAAACATATACATTTCATTATAAATATGTTTAATTTATGTTAAATTTTTTTATTTAATGTATAATGTATAAATATATCATTTAAATAATTTGAACACTATATTTTTGTTTTGCAGAAAATATATATTTGAGGTTACACAAGCCGTGTCAGTGTGGCATGAAACACATTCTATTGATGATAAATTATTATTTAATATTGAGATGTTAAATTCTCCCCTCCTTCCATAAATTTATTCCTTGAAATTTAAAGTCAGAATAAAAAATTATGGGTCAGAATTTTCAAAATATCTTTATTGAAATCCCACATCAAAAAAGGATTAATGAGGCCACCATTTTGAAATAAATAATGGGGATTAAGAAGGTCACCATCGATAGCACATACTAAGGATCCAAGTAGTAAAAAATGGAAATGAACAAAAATTTAACCATCATGTTATTATAAAGAGTGATGCAGAACATTATTAGGAGAAAGTTAACAATTAAAAATCTATAAATATGTGATGATCCAAGGGACCATTTGATTCATCAATAAATAAATTAATAGGAAAACATTTTTGATTTTATGATCATTTACGTATAGTTTAAGAATTAATATACATAATAGAATAATAACAAAAGGAAGCATACTTTCTTGAGAAGTAGTGTTCTATTGTTTAACTAATTACTACCACAAACACATCTATCTCTCCAAAAGATAATAATATTAACAAACATAATATATTTTTATTAATCATATACATTTCAAAAACTGAATTTAAACACCATCTATAATAAAATTTAAATAATAAATTCATTATACAAACCAGAGCATCGCGTTGGCCAATGGTAGGTGATAAATCTTTTTCTCACTTTGATTGTGGGTACGATTCCCAAAGCCTATTCTAACTCAAGGGGTTGTCTCCCAACCTTCAAGTTGTCCATTTATTAATAAAATATTATAATAAAATTATAAAAATAAACTTATGAGATGTTTTTACATTAAAAAATACTATCCAATGTACAATATTATCCATTCCCGCCATTAGACCTTTTTAATATACTTCTGTCCGAACCCAGTGTCCATAAAGTAGTAAGAAAGGAATCATTACATAATGTTGTTATTTTTTTAACATAAAAATAATGTGAATACATTTATCATGTATTCTCAAAATGATAATAATACCCTAAATTATGAGAAAACAATATTTGAATATGTCTATTCTTTCTTTTTGTTTATGTAAAACATAGAATACTTGATATACTCATTCAATACAAAAATGTTATAAAGTCCAATAATGATGGAATAAAGGGACCATTAATCTGTTTCAAGGTAGTCAATAATATCCAATAAAAATTGTCCAAGTCAATCTTATATTTATTCTAATAGAATTATCTTAGACATAGTAATGGTTATCATTCCCTCAACCATATATTTTCCAAAAAGGATAAAATTCCAACAATGTCACATTACATGGTACCATACCATCTCAAATACTTAATGAAATTGTATTAAAATAAAATATATTTTTTATTTAATTAATTATAAAACTAGTACTTCATTTATACAATACTCAAATTACATAATTCATCAAAAAAACATGGTCACATTAATTATTCCACTTCATCTAGAGAAGTATCATAACTCAATTATTATCCAGTAGCATCACATAGGGAATACTCTTATGATTGGGTCACTTATCTACATAGTTCCAGATCTCCTTGAAAATTATTCATTATACATTAGAAACATTTTTATTACCCTTGAAATAAAAAACATGGTGTCCTTTTTCGCCACACATATAACAAACTCCCATTCCCTTAATGATCATACCAGTGTGGATATTTCCATATTTATCACATGTAAGAAAATATTTCATTCCCTTAATCCATTAATAAAAAATTGTCTCTGCCATTCACTTCTTTGCGTACTGCCCTTCAAATCCGTAGGACTCAGATAATTCTTTAATTATCTTACTAACTAATGATATTTTTTTATATTATTAGAATACGTGGGAGACTATTTCACATCATAATTCATGCTTATGACCAAAAAACATATAATCCTTCTTAAACTTTGAATCAATTTTATTGGTTTAATTATCATTCCTTCTACAGGGTGCTATTTCCAAATGATGAGATATTCTAGGTTAAATAATATTGTAATATATAATCCAATAGGTAGAAAATTGTAATAATTAAATGAATATTTACACTAATCTAGTATCATTATAATATAAATGGATTATTTTGGGACAACTATGCTCATAAATTGATCATAATCTTTTTTAACGAAAATGTGAATTATCTTAAGTATACCCTTTGAAGTGTCACACTAGCTGCACATTAAGGCCCATTGTCTTGTATGATGATACCCCAAGCCAATCCAGAAACACATTGTTTGAGTTATTACTACTAGGTACATCATTCCCAGAACCACATCCTCATTTAGTATCCAGACTGGGATTTATTTTCTAGGAATACATATATAATCTCTACATTAAAAAAATAGGATTTTTCTCTACACATATCCTCAATGTCTATCTTAGGGTGATGATCCCTAATAATTGTGTTCAAAATGTAATTTAAAAAGTTGTATCTAAACATCATTTGATTGCAACTATAATTCCCCAACCCATGATTCCCTAAGATGGTGAATTAATTTAATACAATTGAATGATTACAAGGAAACAAGTTCCAAAGTACCAATCTGTTTAACAGTCTTGGAAAATAGATTACATACTTTAACATTATATTAAAATTAAAAGAATAAAAATAAAACATTGATAATACTTTTATAATTTCATTACTCTCCTAGCTTAACCTAATATATAAATCATAAAACACATATTAGAATTATGGGAAAATAAAACATAAGAATGCTGTGACACTAGATTCATAGAATGTTTAAACAATACAGTAGATGCTTTCATAAATAGTCATAAACATTCAAGGAAAGTATGAAATAGAAATAGAAGCCTTTTAAAAAATATAATCTATATATTATGGAAATAATAAATCATATAATTCCATTTAAAAATTCACATGGATATTTGACTAGTCGAATAATAACATATAATATCAAAATCTTATCTTATAATGAGGGAATTCATAATGTTGGACATACCGTCAAGGATTCATGCTAAGACCATATGGGCAGGATGTTAGTCGAAACCCAAATTAGTTTGTGTCATGAAAACTATCAATGAATTGAGGGGGCATCATTTACCGGTCACCAACCCATTGGGATTTCCCAAACAATCCCACAATCTATTTCATTCTAAGTCCAATTCCATCAACATTTAAAAATGGTGAAAATTAATCATTCTTATTAAATATAACATACAATTTATTTTACATTAACTATATACAATGAATTGTATCAAAATAAAACTTCCATATTCAAACATAACATAAAATATTCAATACAATATAGAGTGTTGTATCATAATAAATTGTCCTCAAATAAGCATAAAATAGAATAGATGATTTTCAAATAGATATAAATAATCAAAAAAATTCATTAAAACTCATCGAGATAAATATCCCTATTTTACATTACATTTTTTATTTTTATATCATTTAAAATATTATAAAATTAAAAAATAATACATTTAATTAAAAAATAACCTTACAATCCTGTCTAGGAAGCTTAAAATATTTTTGATATAGCCACTCATGACGTATAATTTAAAAACAATTCTTTCCTTAATATATTGACAAATTCATAATGTACAACATTTGGAAATGATGGAATGATTATTTTCAAAACATATTAAAAAAATTGTTAAAAAATAATTAAACATTTTTTGAAAATATTTTCAAATATACATTAAGAAACACAGACATGTTTGATTAGGATGAACTCGTATTTACTTATATAAAAATAGCCTCGGATAATAATGAGATTTTGAAATTAACCCTTTCATAAAATCATTAAAAAAATTATTTTTGAAAAAATTTGAATGAGAATAAAAATATAAATAAAATGACTTTTATAATAATATATATACATATAAATAAATATGTATTATATTATCAAGAAAATTGAAATGGTGAAAGGATTAATTGTTAAAAAATTCAAAGTGTCCTGTACCACTATGAACATTAAAATCATAATTCTAACATATTAAAATGAATATATAAATACAAGGAAAATAAATTTGTTCGTGGACTGAAATATAATAGTTTCATTACATACACCTCACATAATAAATAGGTGGTTAACAAGGCTTATATCTTGTGAAAATTAAAAGTGAGACAAAATTCTCTTACGTTAAGTCCGACACTATTTGTACGTCTCTAAAACACATGTACAATGGTTGTATTAATAGTATTAAATTCTACAAGAATAATAATAATTCTTATGATATAATATATGATACATTTTTTACATTATATTACATGTTAATTAATAATTTAAAATTTAAATCAGCATTTCATGTAATAATCGCTATCATTATCACACATGTTTTTACATGCTATTCATGATCGTATTACATAGATAATGATTTACTTCAAGAATTTATACTAAGATTTTAATAGAAAATGTACTTTGAATATAAATATATAATATATATATATATATATATATATGTGTGAAATGGAATACAATAATCATAGAGAAGGTAGGCCAATCCTATGCATGAAATATGTTTCTGTTTTCTTATTGTATTGAATGGAAGTTAGTGAATGAAACATATGTTTGTATATATATATTAAATTATAAATTTTATTCCATATATTTTATAGTTATTAGTAACATATATTTTATATAATCAATCTTGAATGGTGAATGTGGAAGACAAATCTTATCACGTCGTGTAGATGGTAAGCCGTACGTCTGCATGGGTGAAGGAATCATATCATTAATGGTTGAATTATGTGGAATTTTATAGAATATGATTTGTAAAGGTACAATATAAAGTTATATTTATTATTTACATCCTTTATATTCATCATTATTCCAATATAAATATTTTTTACATCAAAAATAGTTTACACAACGTCATGGAGATGGTAAACCGTATGCACACACGCACGATGATACTGTTTTTCTTGGGAAATGTAAAATAAAGAATATGGTTTTTCAATATTAATAAAAAATATCATTATATTTTTTATTTCCGATTTATTACATTACTTTGGAAAAAACATATTAATATAATGTAGATTAATAAAATAACATTGTAGGATGAGATAAAACAATTTCGAATTTTTCAGGGTGTCTCATACTGATTTTCCCAAAAGGACTCCTTAGAATGACTTTTTGGACAATGTATATCCTCTAGGTGGTAGTGATGGAATTTTTGTACGGAAAAGTGTTGGTTTTGGTAGAGCCAAATGGATATGTATGCGTGGATTAATGATAAGTATAAGTGCCCATTTATAAGAGAGGTGAGGGGAACTTTTAGATGAACATAAAATATTAATTTAATATAAATTTATATTCAGTTTCAAATAGATCCAAAGTAATCTAGTTCATGTATTAGATATGGATGTATTTAATTCTTCTCACCAAATGATTTTTAGACATTTTTATGTCATAATCAAAACCTTATTTGAGGGATTTAACCCTAGGTTATTCATTTTAACTCTTACCGAGTCTTCTTAAATTTTTACACTATAAGATTAATATTATTCCAAAAAAACTTCCAAAGAAACAGAATTGGTTAATTTATGTAATAATTTAAATTATAAATTGTATTTAAAATAAACATATATTAATATGACTTTTATATAATTTAATAAAATAATATTTATTTTCAAATATCATTTATGCCAATTTTTTAATATTTAGATTTTTCATTATGGAATCCAACATGATAACTTTAACCCAATATGTCCAATATGTCACTAAATTGTCTAATTTATAGATAAAATTATATTATTTCATTAATTAATTCAAATTATATTTATTTTAATATTATTTATATAATTTATTTGGTTCTTCCTTTAAATAAATTATTCCAACATCATCATTGTGTCCCAATTAATTTTATTTATTTAACATCTAAAAATTATAAATAAATTATCATGATTTAGATAAATATCTTATATTTATATTGAATATTTATAGTATAATTTATCTTCTTTATAACCATATATTAAATACTATTTTGTTATTAGAATTTTAATATCACACTTTGAAATCATTTTTAAATAAAATATAATCAATATATTAATCAAACAAAGGTGGATTAAAAAGGATCATATTTTTAACCTAAGATTAAACGTGTTTAAAGAATTTATCCAATGAAATTTGGACATGTTTTTGGGTAATTTTATGTTATTATAATATTTTTTTACCTTTAATCACCATATTTACCATAAAATACGGTAAATACAATTCAGAAGTTATTATTCATCAAAAAACTCATTTGATATTGTATGCCAAAATATTATATACTGATTACAACCATGTATGTCCATTTTTTGAAATAAGTTCAGATAATTTGTATAATTTTTTTTAATGTTAATCTACAAATGTTTCTATAAGGAGGGATAAAATGCTTTAAATAAATTCAATGAATTTTTATGTCTAATTGTAAAATAAAAATGATTAAAAATAGCTATAGTGGATATATATATATATATGTATGATTTATCTATTTTGACATTAAAATAAATATAATGAAAAATAATTTATTAAATGAAAAATTTATTGTTTGACAATAATGTAGTGTTTTTAACTATTCCGTCAATGATTGAATGTAGTTAACTAAATATAAAAAATTTATCGTAAGATAATTTTTTTATTCCAAATTAAAAAATGATTTATATTTTACAGAATAAAATTTCTAATTGTGTCTAATATTAATTTTATTGTTGTTCACAAATGGACTTAAAAAGTAACACCTTAAAAAATTGTATTTGTAAAGATATATCTATTTTACCAAAAAATATACATTTCAGTATAAATATGTTTAATTTATATGAAAAAATTATATATAACATCTAAGAATTATTTATCACTATTTATCTTTCTATATTTAATGGATAATTTATATATATATATATATCTTTTATATAATTTTAAAACTAAATTATTGTTTCGTAAAAACCCATTCTTACTAGTTACATGGGGAATGTCGGTGTTGAGTGAAACCTATGATATGGATTAAAATGTTCCACTATCTATTTGGCTGTTACAGTCTCCCTTCCTTCAATTAACTTCTTCCACACAATTTATACTCAGAATAAAAAATTGTGTGCTTAACTTTTCAAAATATATTTATTTAATTCCAACATCGTCAAAGGACTAATTAGACCACTATTTTGAAATAAATAATGGAATGTATGCATGTCACTAGAAATGACACATACTAGGATTCCTTATAGTAAAACACAGAAATTAAAGAAAGTTTATCCATCATATTCTGAGAGAGAGTGATAGAGAACATTGTTTGGAGAAAGTAATCTATTAGAAAGATATAAATATTCAATGACACAAGGGACAATTTGATTCATCACAGAAGAAAGTAATATGAATATATTTGTAGTTTTTTAATATTTCCTCTAGAGTTGAAGAATTAATTTATTTCATGTAATAATAACATAAGGAATCCTACATAGTTGATATGAAGATTTACATCTGTTGACTAATTTCTTCTACAAAAACATATTTCTTTCCAAAATACAATAAAATCATAACATATTCTATTTTTATAAATCATATTGTGGTATAAAAATAAATGTATACTTTATATGTCATATCATTTCAATAAAAAATAACTTATAAAAACTAGAACATCGTGTAGGGTAGTGGTTGCTGATAAATACTTGTCACACTTTGGTTGTGGGTTCGATTCCCACTTCCTTGTCTAATGTGATATGTATTCACCCCAACTGAAGGGTGTCTATTTCATGAAACTCTATTATTATAAAATTACAAAAATAATCTTATTAAATATTTTAACTATAAACACTACTATCCAATGTCCAACAATATCCATCCAAACAATTAGCCTTATCGAAAATACTTTTTTCCCAACATACTATCCATAACATTATATGGAAGATTACACTACAATATGCCGAACTTTTTCAACATAAAAGTTATGTGAATAACATCATCATGTATTATAAAAAACATTTTAATAATATAAATTATGATAAAGCACTATTTGAGTATGTATTTTTTCCTTATTGTTTATGTAAAACATAGAATAATGGATATATTCGTCGAATACAATTTTTTTGAATTCCATCAATTATGGAATAAATAGACCATTAATCAATTCCAAGGTATTTAATAATATCAAATTTACATTACCCAAGTCAATCATCTTTTTTAATTCCACATTGTTATCTTAGATACACTAAGTTTTATCATAAACTCAACTAAATATTTTCATAAAAAGTTCAACTCAGAATTGATTCAGTTTACTTAGTACCATCCAATATAAAATTTATAATGAATTTCTACTACAATAAAATCCTTATATAATTTAATTATTCATATAACTAGTACATATTTGATAAAATACTCAAATAAAATAATTATTCAATAATATCAAAAGCACAATAATAATTCCTATTCAACATTGGGAGTATACTAACATGATTATTACCTAATAGAATCATATGCGGTATACTATGATGATTGAGACATTGATTTTAATAGTGTCCCATATCATTGAATATGAGGAATTATGCATTAGAAAACTTTTTCTTTCATTTTCAGTCCTTAACATGGTGTCCATTTTCTCCATACATATTACATGCTACCATTACCATTATGCATTTACCATGGTGATTCATTCCGCAATTATCACATGTGGGAAAATCTTTCCTTCTCTCCATCCATTAATCTATCTATTTCTCTTATATCCTATTCTTCTCTAGCATCCGTTAAAATATATAGAACTCATATAATTCTTTATTTTTTATTATCACATTATACCATTTTCATCTGTTATAAGAATACAGGGGAGACTATTTCCCTTAAATATATTGGCTTAAGACCATAAAAATATGGTCCTTATTACTATTTAGATCATGTATATTGGTTTAGTTCTCATTCCTTCTCCTGGGTGCTTTTTTTAAATGTTATCATACACCAGGATTGATTATATCGTAATATATAATACAATAACTAGAAATATTCTAACAATTAATTGAAAATTTACATATATTTAGTCTCATATCATAGAAATGTGTTCTTTTTGGATATATGTACTCATAAGTCCTAAATAATAGTTTATAAGGAAAATGTGAATAATCATAAGAATATCCCCACATAGTTTCAAACTAGATGCGTAGTAAGGCTCATTGTCATGTTCGAGGTTACCAAAAGTCAATCCTAGATATTTTTTTGAGTTATTACCACTAGGTAAATCTGTTCCCGAACCACTTCCACATGTACTATCCAAATTGGGATGTGTTTGGTAAAAATGGCCACATAATCTCTACAATAACAAAATTTTAGGATTTTTCTCTATACATATCCTAAAAGACTAAAATATTTTTATGGTCCCTAATCTATGTTGTCTAAATCTAGTTTCCAAGTTTGTTTCTAAAAATAATTTGATACAAACTATAACACCCCAACCCCTGATGCCCAGAGATTTTGCATTAATTTAATACATTGGCATGATTACAAGGAAACAAATCTTAAAGGACTGATCGGTTTAGCAGTCTTGGAAAAATTATTACATACATGGAAATTACATTATATTTAAAAGAATTATTTTACCAAATTGATAATATAATGAGGATTATATTTCTATACAAGATTAACCAAACATATATATCATAAAACACTTCTTGGAATTCTCAGAAAATAATACATAAGAATGGAGTGAGCGGATATTCACAGTAATGTTAAAAAATAATGTAGGAGATTTCATAAACAATCATTATCATTCATGGAAAGTATAAAATGAAACACAATTCTTGTAAACATAAACATCTATATATTATGGAAACAATAAATCAATTAATTAAATTTAACCATTCACATGGATATTCTATTGAAAAATAATATAAAATATAAATAGATAATATCATAATGATGGAATTCATAATGGTAGATATACCCTCAAGGCCTCATGATAAGACCATATTATTAAGATGTTAGTAAAACCCTAAATTAATTTGTCTCATTAAAACTATCAAGGAATTAAGGGGCATTCATTAACTATTCCCCACCTCGTTTCCTTCTAGTTCAAATGCATTCCTCATTTGTAAAGGGAGTAACATTAATGAACGTATAAAAACTATCATAGGAAATTTTCCTACATTAACAATATACCATGAAATGTATCAAAATAGCATATCCAAATTCATACAAAACATAAACTGTACAATACAAAATGGATTATTTTTTCGTAATAAATCGACCTCAAATAAGTATAAAATCTAATAGAGTATGTAGATATGGATGAAAATAATCTATCAAATTCATTAGTAATATTTTAGAGAGATATCCAATTTTTACATTCCCTATTTACTATGATATCATTTAAAATGCAGCACAGTTATAAAATAAAACATTTAAATAAAAAATAATCTAGAAATCTTGTAAGGGATGAATCAATGATTGTAGACATTGCAGCTCGCACGGTACAAGTTAAAAATAAATATTTCCTTAACATGTTGAAAATGTTATAAAGTAACTCATTTGGAAAACTACCAAATGATTCAATTCAAAACCATTAAAAAATGAAAACATAGGTAAAATGAATTTATACATTTGTCAACAATAGTTTCAAATAAACTTTAAGAAACATGGACATGGATGTTAAGGATAACCTGATAGATACTTATATATAAACAACCTCAAATATTAATGAAATTATGAAGTTAGAACATACATAAAAACAGTAAAAATATTTATTTATCAAAACAATTGAATGTACATAAAAATAGTCATAAATTTTTCTTTATAACATTTAATATACAAAAATATAAATATGTAAAATATTGAAATGGAGAAAAGAATATTTAATTAAAAAACAATGTGACCCATTCCAATTTGAACATTTAAATCATAATCTCGATATCATAAAATGAATCATTAAATAAAATGAAGAAAAATGTATTCATGATATGTTATATAACAGTGGAAGTACATACATCAAACAAAATATAAAGGTGGTGAACATGGATTATATCTTGTGAAAATGAAAAGTGAGATGGAATTCTCATACCTTAGGTATGATACTCTCCATTCTTGTTTGAAACACATTTATAATTGTTTTATAAATATTATTGACTTATAAAAAATCATAATAATATTTATGATTTCATATATGATTTTTTATATTTTATATTACATCTTTATTAATAATTTCTTTATTAATGAAACATTTCGGGCAATAATCACATTAATTATCGCATGTGATTCTACTTGTTATTCAGGGTAGTATTAATTAGATAATGATTTAATAAATTACATAATGTATTAAAATATTTACATATCATATATATTCATAATAAAAATATATATAACAGATAGGAATAATAAATGGAATACACCGTTCTTGGAGATAGTACGTCGTATGTACGCATGAAAAATTTTTCTGTTACCTTATTATGTTCAGTGGAAGTAAGTGAATCAAACATATATACAAATATGTGTATATATATACATTAATCTAGTAGAATTATTATTTCTTATATATCATAATTATTTATGAAACATGTTTTTTATAATCATTCATGAATGGTGAATATGGAGGATGAATCTCATCATGTCGTTGGAGACATTAAGCCAAACGTACGCACGAGTGAAGGTATCATTACATTAATGGCTAAATGGTATGGAATTGGATGGAATATGATTTTCACACAAACAATATAATTTTTTATTTATTATATAAACCCTTTATATACATTGTTATTCCCATATAAATAATGTGTACATGAAAAATAGTTTACACGACTACATGGAGATGATAAGCCATATATACACACACATGGTGATATTATTCTTTGTAGGATGAGTAAATAAAGGAATATGGTTCTCCTATAATAATAAAAATTCATCAGATTAGTTTAAATAATTTATTTATTAAATTAGTATGAAAACAACATATGAAGAGGATGTAGAATAATTAATGAAATTTGAAAGAGGTGATAAAACAATTACCTATTTTTCAGGTGTCTCTTTTTCATTTTAAGAAATAGACTCTATCAGATGGATTTCTTTCTAATGTATGGCCACCAGGATGTATTGATGGAGGTTGGGAGAGGAAAATGGTAGGGTTTTTTCAAGCAAAAGGGATTTGTATGTGTGAATTAAATATAAGTATAGGTTCATTTTAATTAGAGTGGTGAGGTTCACATTTTGAAGATCTTAAAATATAAATTTATTTCAAATTTTTTTAAGTTTCAAGTAATTACAAAGTGATATATTTTAATGATAATATTTTAATGTTTTTAAATACTCTCAACCATTGTTTTTTAGTCTTTTTTGGGTCATAAAATTATCATTATCTTTTGGATTTATCACTTTGTTAAAGATTATAACTCGTACTGTGTTATCTTGATTTTTTCTCTATAGGGTTAATATAATTAACATAATATTACAAAAGAACAGAAATTGGATAATATATGTCATATTTGACATTATAAATGTTATTTGGATGAAAATTATATTTTTTAGACTTTATATCATTTAATAAAGTCCTATTAATATTAAAATATCATTTATGTCAATTTTTATACTATTTAGTATTTTCATTTTCTAAAATAAGAAAGAAACATGATAACATCAATCTAAGACATAAAAAATATCCGAAACATGTCTACATTGTTTATAAAATTAATTTTTGTCATTAATTATGTAAAATTATATTTATTTTAATGTTGTTACTCTCAATTATTTATTTAGTTCTTTAATAAAACAACTACTATATCATCATTGTGATAAAAATAATTAAATTTATATTACTTGTAAATATTTTATATAAATTTTAATGATGTAGACAAATATCTTATCATTATAATAAATATATATAGTAGAATTTATATTATGAATAATCGAATATGAAAATTTATGTATTTGTTAAAAGTTTAATATGAAAATTTTAATGTTTTTATAAATATAATATAATAATTGTACTAATGTTACAGAAGTGGCTTAAAATGGATCATACTTTTTTACCTAAGATTTATTTATGTCGAAAAAAATGTATCCAATGAAATTAGGTAATGTTTTAGGGTAATTTTATATTATTAAAATATTATTTTTACCTTTAATTACCATATTTACCATTAACCGTGTTAAATAAAATTCAAAAGATACTATTCAAAAAAATTATTTTTAACCTATTTGACTACATTATTCATACTAAACCAAATCATATATGTCCATTTCTAGAATTTCAATTCATAGAATAATTATAATTATCATTAATGCTAATATAAAAATGTAGCTAGAACGTGGGTAAAAAGACATTAAAATAAGTTCAATGAATTTTAATATCTATTTCAATTATAAAAATTATTATGATGAATTATAATTGATTAATATAGGTTTTTTATATATTTTGAAATTAAATTCATATTAAATTAAAATAAATTTATAAATGAAAAAAGATATATTTTTAAAAAAATGTAGTGTTTTTCACTAATGATCCAAAATTGAATATTTTCAAAAAAATACCAAAAATTTACCCTATGATAATTTTTATATTTTGATTTCAAAAATGAATTATATTTTACAAAATTAAATTTCTATTAGTTTCTAATATAAATTTTATTATTGTTCACATAAGGAAATGAAAATTTCATCCTTTAAAAAAATTGGATTTCAAAACATATAACTGTTTTACCAAAAATTATATATTTCATTATAAATTCCTTATATTTATTCGAAAAAATTATAAATAACATTAAAATATTATTTTTTGTATATATGTTACTATATTTAATGGACAAGTAATGAATATATCACTTAAATATTTTAACACTAATGTGTTGATTCAAAGAAACTCAGTCATTCATGTTACATAATCTAAGATGGTGTTTCATGAAACAAAATCTATTGAAGATAATGTATTGGGAACTTTTGGGTGTTACATTCTCTACTACTTCAATAAATTTAATCCTTCTAATTTAAACATGGAATCGAAACCCATGGGTTAGAATTTTCAAAATATCTTTTTTTGATAACCCATATTAGAAAATGATTAATGAGACCACCACTTTGAAATAAAGAATGAGAAGTAATAAGATCACAAAAGATAACCCAAACTAGGGTTAAATGTATGAAAACATGGAAATTAAAGAAAATTTAACCATAAATTATGGAAGATTATTAATAGAGAAAATTATTTGAATAATGTTAACAAATTAGAAAGCTATAAATCAACTATGATCCAAGGGAACGTCTAATTCATCGAAAAAGAATGTAGAACTATTTTTTTGGTTTTATAATCTGTCCCCATGATTTGAAGAATTAATTTACTTCATATAATAAGAACAAAAACAATAATATTTAATTGAAAAGTAGAGTTCCATCCTTTAACTAATTTTTACAACAAGCTCATCCTTCTATCCAGAAGGCAAAAAAATAAAAAACATATTATATTTATCTTAATCATATAGGGTTCCAAAAATGATTTTATTTCTCATCTGTCATAATATTTGAATAAAATAGAAATGTTATACAAATTTTAACATCGTGTAGGACAGTGGTAGGTGATAAAGGCATGTAACACATCAGTTATGGGTTTGATTCTCACAGCCTTTTCCGATGCGATGGGTTGTCACCTGGGCTTTTTACTTTTTATAAAACATTAAAATTGTATCATTCTAGAATATAATATTATGAACTATTTTTACCAAAAAAATACAATCCAAAGTCCAAATTTATCTATTCTAAACATTAGACTTATCAAAAATAATTATATCCAAACTCACTATCCAAAAAATTATAAAGAAGTTCATATAACATAAAGTAGATATTTTTGTCACATAAAAAAAGTTGAATAACATCATCTTGTATTATAAAAAAACATTATAATACAGTGATTTACCATAAAAAACTACTTTAATAGTATGTTATTCTTTATTCTTGTTTTTCAAACATAGAATATAGGATATTTTCCATAAATCTAAAAATATAGTAAACTCCAACAATGATGGAATAAATAGACCATTAATTAGTTATGAGGTAGTCTGTAATATCCAATATATATTCTCCAAATCAATCATCTCATTATTAATACATTGTTACCTAAGAAATCATATGGGTCACCATTCTCTCATCCTTATATTTTCAATAAAATATCATCATTCAGCTGCATCACATTACATGGTAACATAAAATCTCAAATTCTTAATAAAATAGTATATAAATACAATCCTTAATTATTTTCATAATTCATATAACTAGTACATAATTGACGCAACAATAAAATGACATAATTCTTCAACAAAATCCTATGAACTTTAATAATTACTTTTCATTTATAGTAGTATCAAATCATGACTATTATCCAATAGCATAATGTAGTGTATACTCCGATTATTGGAACAATGACTCACATAGTTTCCCATATCATTACTGATGAAGCATTGTACATTGGAAATTCTTTTCTTACCCTTGAAATAAGTAAGTTGGTGTCCTTTTTCTCTACACATATAACAAAATCTGATTCCCCTTATAAATTTATTAGGGTGATTCTTTCAACTGTTATCAAATGTGGGAAAATACTTCTTTCCCTTCATCCATTTATACATATTTTTCAATTCCATCCTAATCATTATCTTTCTTCCCTTAAAATTTATATGTTTCAAATAATTCATTAATTATCTTACTAACACATGATATTATTTCTTCATATTATAATAATTTGATGGAGAATATTTCCCAGTGAAATTTTGACTTATTACCATATAATATACAATCCTACTTACTCATTAGATAATGTGTATTGGTGGAGTTCTAATTTCATATAATTGGAAACGTTTCTAAATTTTTAAATACACTAGGAAAGATCATATCATAATGTGTAATTTAAAAAATAGAAAAATGATAAGAATTTATTATATATTTACACGTATCTAGTCTCATAATATTAGAAATGTTTTCTTTGGGGACATATATACTCATAAATCCTTCATAATAATTTTCAAGGAAATGTTAATTATATTAACAATATCCCCCAGGAATGTAAAACTAGGTGTGTAGTTAGGCCCATTTTCATGTATGACGTTTCACCAGGTCAAGCCCGGAACAGCTTATTATAGTCATTACACCTAGTTACAATTGTGGTATAACCACTTCCATAAGTAGTATATAGACATAGATATATATTTTTTGAAATCTAATATAATCTATAAATTTAGAATTTTTTTGGATATTCATTAATACATATCCCCCAAAAATAACATAGGGTTATGATACCTAAATGTTATTTTCTAAATCTAGTTTCCATATTTGATGTTAAACAACATTAATACCAACTGTAATGCCCTGAGCCCATATTCCTAGAGTAAGATAATTATTTTAATACATTTGTTTGATTACAGAGAAACAAATCCTAAAGCACCAATCAATTTAGTAGTCTTAGAAAATAGATTACATACACGACCTTTATATTATAATTCAAAGCATAAAATATGACATTGATAATCCTTCGAGAATGACATTATTCTTCTACCATAACCCTATTTATAAATCATAAAACACTTCTTGTCATCCAAGGAAAATAAATCATAAGAAAGGGGTGAGCTCAAATGCTCAGTAAGGTTACTAAATTCATCAAAAGATATCATAAATTATCATAAAAATTCAAGGAGAGTATAAAACTAAAACTAAATCCTTATAAACATAATTTTCATCATAATATGAAATTAATAAATCAATTAATTCATTTTAAACACTCACATGGATATTCTAAAAGTCGAATAATTGCATTTAGTATCAAAACCTTATCTCATATTGAGGGAATATATAATATAAAACATACCATCAATGCCTAAATCTGAGTCCATACTTGTAAGATGTTAGTCAAAAACCAAATTAGTTTGTCTCATTATAATTATTAATGCATCGAGGGGCTTTCAATAACTGACCCAACCCATAAGACATTCACTAACTAGTCCCCAACCAATACGTATTTCATTAACTGGTCCCCAAGCAATATGGTTTTCATTAACTGGTCCCAACCAATTTATATCTATGTTGAATTAATTCTTTAAGTCAAAATGTGGAAACCAAGAAATTTGAATTAAACTAGCGTATGATTTTTTTTAATTTAACCATAAAACATGAATGATATCAAAATTACACATCCGTAGTAAAAAATAACATAAACTCATCAATACAATATGGATAATTATATCATAATAAATCATCCTCAATTAATCATAACATATAATAGAGGATATTGACATAGAAAAAAATAATCTAACAAATTCATTAATAATCAATGTAAAAAATATCCACTTTTTACTTCCCCTTTTATCATTGATATCTTTTAATTACCTACACAATTATAAAGGAAAACATTTCATATTAAAATAAACTTGTAATATTGTAAGGGAATATTAAAAATGATAAGGCTTCATGATGGTAGAAATAAATTCTCACTCCATATAAGTTAAGAAACATTCTATCCTTAATTTTTTGAAAAAATTGTAAAGAACCTCATTTAGAAAATTAAGATATTAATTCTTTTAAAAAAATTAAAAAGAATTAATAAATAGGAACACAGGACATTATACTTTTTTGGATTATATTTTGAAATACTTTTTATTAATCATGGACATGGATGATAAAGATGGCCAATAAAATACTTATGTATAAACAATCTTGGAAAATAATGAGATTGTGAAATAAACCCGTACATAAAAACCATAATAAGATTTCATTTGGAAAACATTTTAATGAACATAAAATCAGACATAATATTTACTTTATAATAATATGTATATATATATATAAATAAATATGTATGAAAATATCAAGAATATTTAAATGGATAACGGATTAATTCTTAAAACATTCAAGGTGTACCCGACCAATTTTATAATTTAAATCATAATCCTGATATCATAAAATAAATATTAAAATACCATGAATATAAATTTAATAGTGATATGAAATTAAATATTGTAATTTAAATACACCACACATAATAAATAATTTGTGAACATGGCTTATATCTCACAAAAATTAAATGTGAGACCAACATTCCATACCATTAGTCGGATAATCTTCGTTCATATATGAAACTCTTATATAATAATTTTAATCAAATTATTAACATATAACTAAATCATAATATTAGTTTTAATAAGATATATAATTCATTTAAGACTTTATATTACTCGTTTATTAATAATTTCCATGTTATTGTAACTTTTCTGTTAATAATCACATTCTTTATCGCACGCGTTTTGACTTGTTTTCCTTGATCGTATTACATAGATCATTATTTAATTATATAAATAATGTATAACAAGATTTATATATCTTATATATTTAGAATATAAATATATATAAATTATAGATATATCAAATGGAATAATCTATTAATGGAGATGTTTGGTTGTACGTACACATGAACGTTGTTTCCATTTTCGTATCATATTGAAGGGAAGTAAGTAAATGAAACATATAAACATATATATATATTTTTATAGTAAAAATTTTATATCAAATATATCATAATTGGTAAAAATATATATTTCATTATAATATTTTATTAATTGAGTATTTGGATGATGAATCTCATCATATCGTGGAGAATATAAGTAGTACGTACAAATGAGTGAAGGTATCTTTTTTTAATGTTTAAATGGTATGGAATTCGAATAAAATGATATTTATAAAATTAATATGATGTTAAATTTATTATTTAAATCCTTTATAATCAAAATTATACCCATTTAAATAATGTGTAAATGAGAAATTGATTACCATATTTTGTTGAGATGGTAAGATGCAAGTATGCACACATGGTGGTATCGTTTTTCATAGGATGGGTAAAAGAAGGAATAATTTTTTCCCATAAAAAACAACTAATCATATTGTATATTATGTATTTATTACTTTATTGTGAAAATAACATAGAAATGGTAAGTAGAAGAATAAAATAACTTTTAACGAGGTGATAAAACAATTACATCCTTTTCAGGTGTCTCCTTTTGATTTTCTCAAGAAAACATCATATGATGTTTTTCATCCTAGAGTATGGCCTCTAGGATATATTAATATATATTTGGGGAGAAAAATAGTAGGGTTTGAAAGATATAAATAGATTTATAGGTTTGAATTAATTAGATGGAGAAGTACCATTTTATAAAAGAGGTGACATGCACATTAGGAAGATTTTCAAATATTTATTTATTATAAAGTCATTGTTAGTTTTATATTGATCTAATGTGATTTATTTAGAATATAAGATGAGGTTGGATTGTAATCTTTTAAAACACTAAATTTTAGACAATTTTAGGTAATTATAATAACCTTATCTTTTGGATTTAATCTTTAGTTACATTTTTTAATTCTTACCATGTATTATTGTATTTTAAACTATAGCGTTAATATAGTTAATATAAAATTTTGAACAAGCCAAAATTTTATTTTTTATGTCAAATTTGAAATTTTCTAAGTTTTTTTCCAGATCCTTATATTTTTACGAATTTTATATCATTTAATGAAATGGTATATATTATAAACCATCATTTATGTTAATTTTAATAGTATTTTGTATTTCTATTTTACAAAATATAAAAAAAACAACAACATAAAATCGAGAAAAATATGTCAAATATTACAATATCAAGTATAATATGTCTATCAAATTATTGGATGTCATTAATTAAGTCTAATTATATTTATTTTAATATTATTAATATCATTTATTTGATTCTTCCTTTAATAAATCAATTTCCGTATCAACATTGTGTCAAAATTAAATTTATCTATTTAATGTATAAAAACTATAAATAAATTAACTTGATGTATATAAAATTATTATATTTCTAAGGATTATTTATAGTTCAATTTATCATATTTATATCCATATATGAAAATTTATTTATTTATTTAAATTTAAATATTACACATTTAACTATTGTTTTAATAAAATATAATAAATGTCTCAATCTTACAAAAGTAGATTAAAAAGTATCTTATTTGTTGACCTAATATTGATTTTGGTTTAAAAAAATGTATCTAATGAACTTCAGAAATGTTATTGGGCAAATTTGTATTATTATAATATTATTTTTATTTTTAATTACCATATTTACCATTAATCAGGGTAAATAAAAATCAACAATTATTATTCACCAAAAATTATTTGGATCCTATTTTAACACATTTTTCATACTGATTACAACCATTCATGTCAATTTTTAAAAACTTAATTCATAGAACTGGTACAATTATGTATATTGTCAATATATAAATATAGCTATAAGACTAGTAAAAAGGGGTTAAAAAGAGAAGTTAAATTTTATATAAAATTCTATTATAAAAATGATTACAATTTAGTAGATTAGGTTAATATATATAATTTATATATTGTGAAATTAAATTGAATTTAAGATAAAATAATTATTTAAATTAAAAAGTAATTTTTAATAATAATTTATTAATTTTCAATATTCAATAAAAAATTGAATGTTTTCATAAAAATAAAAGAATAATTACCCAAAGATAATTTTGACATTATCTATTAAAAAATGAATTATATTTTACTAAATTAAAATCATAGTAGTGTCTAACATTAATTTTATTATTGTTCAGAAAATAAAATAATAAGTAGTAATGAATCGGTGACGATGAAGAAGGGGTGTTCATTCGGTGATGATGACGGGTGTACGACAACGATGATGGATGGCGATCATGACAATGACTTCAACTAACGTGAGAATATCCCGAAAGTGATCTCCTCATTTGGTGTGTCTGGATTTTGAATTTGGCTCACAGCTGTGAATCCCGCTTGATGTTTTTCTAATGTTCTGGTTACTGCTCACCTGAAAGCGGTATTTTTTTAAATAAAAAAAAGTTATTTGGCAGTGGAAAAAAATAGATATCTATTTTTACAAAACATATTCACTATATTATAAATAATATTTTTATGTGAAAACATTATAAGTAACATTTAAAACCTTTATAGTACTATTTATGATAATATATTAAATGGATACGTTATAAATATATCATTTAAATAATTTTAAGACAAAAAAGTTGTTTTAGAGAAACTAAATCATGCGAGTTATACAATCCAAGTCGATGTTTCATGCTACAGAAGATATTGAACATAATGTACCATGAAATATGGGGGCGTAACATCCTATCACATTAATATCAGATACCAACTTATCAATGAAAATGTGGCCAATTGGGGCATGTATCATAAATATAATTTTTATAAATTACCATAATTCATATATTATTTAGTAAATCTAGTCCCCAAAAAAGTTAGTGAGGAATGAAACATCATACATAGCATATGCAATGCACATGAATTTTAGTTTTTTGTGAGTCATCCATGGAACATTAGATTGAACTTCTATTGATGGAGAGAGATCCATAATGAAAAATTTTATTATAATGATAGAGTATATGTAACTGGGGGAGTTATTAATTTATATGATGATAAATATATTCTCTCAACGGTGAAAAATCAAGATAAACAGTCGTAATGAATTCTTTAATCAATGGATGGATTTCAGAGCCCATAGTAAAAATGTTCCAAGGATTTTATTTTTATATTACATTCATTTTCCATGTTAATGAAATCATGAATAAGGATATGCACATCCTTGAGGAAGGTGAGACTATAACTGTAGGTTCTAGTGGGGAACTGTTTTCTACTAATCCTATTGAGTGATTGAAGAACCTTATGAATTTATAGCCTATTTTGAAAAGATTTAATATACCATGGTTCGTTCAATGTTTTTTATTTATTGTTTATGATAAGTAATATCCTAGATTTTTTATGATAATACAAACCCTCTGTGAAAATAATTTGTAGCTGTTTTATGTAAAAAGGTCATTTTCCAATGAAAGTCACATAATATTATTTTTAAAGAATATCTTGTACTGGTAACATCCATATCAATACCATATAATTTTATTGGATAATTATTTGAGTTAGGAATTATGTTACTACTAGAATACAAGGCATTTATATACTTAGTACAGATGAAATTAAAATATTAAATATATTATACTACACAAAATTGAATTATCCAAAACAATTGAATATATCTAAAACAGTGCATCATATGAGAAATCGGAGACCACCATTAGGTCTAGGATATTTTTTCGGACTAGGAATCAGACAACATTTATCATGACGGTTTTTGGTTATATCACCTGCGAGTATTACATATTTCATTTTTTTAATAAATTCATATTTTTAACATAATTAAATATCTCAATCATGGTTTATCATATAATAAAAATGATACCACCATTAGGTATGGGATGTGTAGTTTACCCTCAGTGAGACATAATATTTTTGTGCATCTCAAGTTTTGTTAGTTCAAACATAATTTTATCTTTTTCATATATAATTATATTATTTAATTAATTAAATTAACTGAAAATAATTTTTTTACATTGGTTCTTCTTCACTAGTAAGGAAATTCTATTTTTTTAGAATTTACTTTCAAAACCCTTATATATCATCATAGATTTTATTTGTTTATATTGAAACTCTTCAATGATGTGAAATTAGAGAATATATCATCAGTTTTTGGGTGAATGAAGATTAAAACATGTGTTTCAAAATGGGGTTAGAAATGCTACTATTTTTGGTTTTTGATATACCTAAGTCAATTCGAGTTCAATGTTTATTAATTTTTTTGGGTCTTGGAGTCTCGAAACTCTCCTCCACAGGGTTGGTGAACACTTCAATCAATTTGAGCACAAGTGGGATGAACCTCCTCCCCTCAACAGTGCACTTTTCACAAGAATCAGAGTCACTTGATAACCCTTAAGAATTTAAATGTCGATGATTTTCGATAATATGTCCAGTGGGGAGGTGTTCTTGACTATAGGGGTTTCCACTCCCACAATCAAACCAATAAAAGTTGTTAATCCTTTTTCTTGATGTCGACAACTTTGAGGTATGAGTCACATTATCATTATGGTCCTTGTGTATTTATGATATTATCATATTGTGTTGTAATTATAGACTAACCCATTCTTGTTTTGAGATTCATGTTTTTCTGTAAGTGTCCATGGGAGTACTTTTTTATGTGTTACTATCCTAAGTTTGATAATAATGTTGTTTATTGTTCCTTATGACACATCATTCGGTTGGTTATTTACATAGCCTTTGTAATTGTGTTTGAGGTACCAAAATAGATAGGTAGAGCCTCGATTTTGGGATTACAAGAAATAATATCCTGATTCATTACTAAAATCATTAAATGATTGTGTATCTACCCTTGTAGCCATGATTTCATAGTGAGTAGCTGATTTTTCTATTTTTTATATATATTCATGTTCTCTAATGAGTTGATTTTGTAATTTATTGAATAAAAATTCAATGTATGGAAGGAATTGAATTGTTTTATTATTTGTTGAATTAAATAAATGATTTGTGAGAAATGAACAAAAAGGAGAGGAAATATGATCCAAACGACTCTTCACACTGCTTCACATCGCTCACGGTGTGACACCGGAATCTAGAAACAAAGAGGAGCTAGAAAATTGATGAAAAATTGACTAGACCTCTTGTAAAAATAGTAGACAATGTGACCATATCATGTGAAAAGGACCACATAGAACAAGTTGTGATGCTGAAGCACACTATGAACTTCAAGTACATGCTATGTACCACAAGTTGATGACATGACGACAGTCAAACCATCATACATTGTATCCATGGATTCGATGTTATAGAGGAAAACCCGCATCAAGAGATTATGTCTTATAGAAGATGTACATGTAATGTAGGGGGTGATGCACATAAAAATAATAACACAACATGGGCCACAGGTTTTAGATGAATTTTTATATTAAAAGATCATCTTGTGAAACCATCTAAGATACTCTGGGGTTGAAGTAGTCAATAAAAATCAATGGACGTCCACCAGACCACGAGTGATGATCTAGAGTGGTTCTTGGCCACCATTCTACCTCGGGTACCCATGACACTCACTCTCATCATGATATAGTAGTCCTTATAGTGCTGAGTGATGTGATCCATTGGGGTGATGTGTGTTTATGATTTATTTTTCAACTTTGTTTTAATTTTTTTTATTTTCAAACGATTTCTATTCAATTCGAAATTTCAATATTTTCTTATCGCATGACCATTTCAATGTTATGGATGTTATTGTTTTATTGCATCAATTATTGGTTATAATTTTTGTATTACCATTATGAAATCTGTGTCAGTTATTTTTAAACAAGGTTTCAGGTTACCGATTTTTGTGATTTTCCTATGAAGATGATCATTCCAAAAGTGATAACATATGACTAGGACAGGATACCCAAAACGTGGACCCATGTTGAACCAATTCCGACACCAAAACTAAAAAAACCAAAATAAATGAAATACATATCTAAAAACCATGAAAATTATTAAAACTGGAAGGTCTCCTATCGTGATTCAAACCCTAACCAATCCTGTTATTCTTTCCATTTTGTCTCAAACAACCAATCAATTATAATTATAATTTCTTAAGTAATTAAAACATATAGATAATCCTTGTGGGATCAAAACTTTGACTAACTAGATAATAAAACTTGAGTCAATATTCTCTGAGTTATATAAATTTTTATTTTCATAGTGTTATAGGTAAATAATGACGCCAGGTTGGGATACAAAAATAGTCCCATTTCCAAAGATTGTTTCCACAATTTTGAAATTATTTTGGAATTAAAATAGTTTTTTATTTTTATTTTTTGTTTTCCACTTTGTCATCTTGTGATAGAGTTTTATATTGAAATCAATTGCACATGTATTCTACTCGTGGGAAGAAAATGATTGAATATTTTTCTATTGACCATAATCTAGAGAAGATCTAGTGCAATCAAAGAAATTATATATTAGATCACCATTAAGAACAAGTCATCATAACTAGAAGGGGTCAATTTGAAAGAGCTGAGCATGAGCTGGGCCTGAGAGCTTAAACAATGATTCATGGAAGGAATCCATGGGTCCAAGCACTAATGAATTACATGAGAACCTCGAAAATTGTACTGAACCAATGGATTCTCATAGCCCCTGTCACGACACCACATTTTGATATGAATTTAGGGGTCATCCATATGATTACGTGTTCATTAAAATTCACTCAACTACCACATGAAGACCCAAACTCACACATAGGATTTTTTCATGAGATATGTGACACATTCCAATTGTGAAACATCACAAAAGATGTTGTGAGATTGCAGTTGTCCTGATTTTCACTCTATGACAAAGCACAATGGTGCATCGAATGTTTTCCCCCAAATTAAATTATTTCATGGGAGGGTCTAGTAAAGAAATTTTTGACATGTGTTTCCCACAATCAATGTCTATGGATTTGTGGGAAACTATTTTAAATATTGGGGAATTAAATGAAGTATAATTTTATAATTCCTGGGATCATTTTTAATGTTTCATCAGATTATGTTCTCATAATGGCATCAAGATATGGTTTCTAATTCAAACATTTTACAACATATTCACATAGGGAAATATTTCAATAGAAGATATTGTTCTAGGAGGTCCTATAATGGGAATTTATCCTAAAGAGATTTATAAACTACTTTATGAAATGTCCATCAATAGTTTCCAGTTGAATCCTAAATAAGTACGAGTATAATGAGTGCACATGGAAGACACTAGATCGATGGTTGATCAAATGGAGACTATGAAAACGAAGATTGATGTCATGGTGGACCACCAAAATCCTTAATGTATGTACTATTAAGACACAAAATACAAGGTTTTTAACCAAAACAATTATGTGCATGGATGGAGGCCACAACCACTCCACCAACATGAAAATAAAAATAAAGGTCAAGGAATTCAGCATTGGAAACAAGGTTATCAAGCTCCACAATAAATACCCCTACTTACCAGTCAAGTACATTCACTAGAAGAGACCATATAAAATTTTATAACCTCTATAAGAGATACAAATAAGGAGGTGATGACATAATCAAGAGATCATGGGACTAAAATTGGAGAACTAATAAATGAATCATGAAATCGATAATCATCATTAAGGAATTTGGAAGTACAAGTCAGTCAGATTTCCCAGACACTTAGGGTAAAAAATATGAGAGCTTAAATGATGTCTAGAATGTCACCCCCATGAAAATGTTAAAGAAATACTGCTTAGAAGTGGAATTATGACATGAGAGAGTGACATAATATTTCGAGGACAAAAAGAACCACCACTAGGTGAAGTAATTCAAGAGAAGAAAACAGAAGATGGGGATATAGATGATTGAGATAAAAAAACACCATACTGACTACCACTACCATATCCATATAGGGATATGTAGGGGAAGATTTATGAGAAAAGGAAATGTTTTTTAGAAATATAAAAGAAGATACACAACAACATCCCATTCTCTTAGGTGATTGTAAACAAACATGTGTATGAAATATTCATGGATAAGTTGGTGGTGAATAAGAAGAATCTTGAAGATTTATCTACCATTACATTAGAAGATGTGTGTTCAGTAGTTGTTTCAAGAATTATACTAAAGATGAAATGTGATCTAGGTAGTTTTTCCATCTAATTCTCATTGGTACTAATGAGTATGGTAGTGATTGTTGTGATTTAGGTTCTAGTGTAAACATAATTCCATATACTACATTCAAATGCATGTCATTGAAGGATATAAAACATACTCGAGATATGCATCATCTATATGATACAACATTGAGACGTCCTTGAGTATTACATTAATATTTCATCGTCAAAGAGGATGAGTTCTATTATCCATGATTTTTTGGGAGACTGGCATTGATGAAGATAATGTACCAATAATTTTAGTAAGACCATTACTAGCTATAAAAAGATCACTAATTGATGTTAAGAATGGAGACCTAAGTTAAGAGTATAAGGATCAGAGGTAACATTATATTTTCATATGTCTACATAGAATTCAGATCCACCAATTTATGACTTTTCAATAGATTAATTGATGAAAGAATAGGTGATGATTTCCATGGAAGGGGAGATTAAGTAGTTGTTGTGGAGATAGAAGAAATAAGTGTAAAAAAACCAAATAATTTTAATATGTCTCTGGAATAGGATGATGGCAGTATAGTAAGATGCATACAAAATTAATTCAAAGAAGTTAACCAATTTATGGAAATTAGTGAAGTTCCATTTGACTATAAAGAAAGGAAATGGGATTCTGGATTAGGTCTAAGAATAATTTACAAGGTTTTCTATAATGGTAGTGTGAATCTAAATTCAACGTAAGGAAAATAAACAATATAATATAAGGAATCAAAGAATTTTAATTTTGTAGGTCATGATAAGGTATCAACATCCCTACCATCAATATCCAGAGTAGAAGAGTTATGTTCGGGCCAACAATAATAAAAAAAGGGATTCTAGGAAGCAATCTGATTTTTAAGTATTTATCATTATTATTTTTAAGAGAAGAACTCACCTCTAAAAAAATTTTAATTTAATTTCAATGGAAATTTCATTTACTTTTGAATTTTTTATTTTTGTAGGACCAATAACTCATATAGAAAACAGAAACAAGAAGAAGGAATAAAAGCTACAGATAATTAACATGTCATGAAGATCATATACACTTCATGAAGAAGATCAAGTAAAACTTGTACAACCCACATTTTGATGCTTCAATATAATGGGAGTAAGGGTTTCAATTTTTTAAATATTATATAGTATTCCCATATTTTTAATTGAAAAGGGAAATAACTATAAATTGAACTCCCCACACTAGATTCATTCTGTACTCAAATGATATATTGGACCTGAAACTACCTAGGGTGAATATCATGCCTTGTATTCGGATTTCATTGTCAATAAATTTGAATTATAAATATGGAATAAATAATTAGAAAATATTAAAATGTAGATTAAGATTTTATATATCATGATTAAATATAGCATGTTAATCAATGTGGATAAAATATTTTTGAAATGTTTCCATGTTTTTTATTTTTGATATTTTCTTTAACTCATTTAATTATTCATATATATTTCCATAAGTTATTAACCCAACCATTAGTATCATTCCCATGACTCCCACTGAGCTATTATCTTCCATTCTATTTATAGTATATTTCTTGGAAAACTAGGGCATATATTATTCCAGAACAATCATTGCATCTTATAGAATCTATGTATGAACGAGAATCAATTTTAAAATTACAGAGGAATATTGTTGTTAGACATTATCCATGGAACCACAGAGCATTAATCCATTTTAATCCCGCAGAATCCATGAAATTCTTTTTTTGGAAATGATCCATATTATAGCGTATTTAATCCATTCCTACCGTCCTCTAAATTTTTTTCCTGATATTTAAATGAATAATTGCGGGGAGTAATATTATTGGGTGTACCAGAATATACATTATTGTAAGTATATTATTGGGGGTTGTTTATTTTGATATTGGGAGATTACATGTATCTTATCTTGAATATAATTATTCACCTCTCATGTTAAAATACATTTAAAAAAATAAAGAATATTATGTTTTGTTTTGGGGGGTAAGAAATCAACATTTTCCAGACCAACTATTTTTTTCTTACATGGTTAGGTGATGGATGTAATTTTTTTTCTAGAGAATAGATTTCAAAATATTTATATATAAAGAGAAATATATTTTGATTAATTCAATGTATTTACATGTATCAAGGGACCACATTAAGCTTTGGGGGGGATTGAGAGATGGTGTTAGTAAGGGGAGACATTCATTGACCTGTTTTTGAATATCATGAAAAATGATACAAAGTTAGACCTTCTTTCTTACCATTAAATAATATATCATTCTCTTACCTACCTAGAATCTTCAACGTCATTTTTCTTGTAATTATGAATCCCTCATGATTAATTGTGTCCTCTTCTTTTAGGTGGTATAGATGATAGTTTTCATGCAAGCCCCTATTAATTTCAATGTTTTTAGGTATGTGCATCATTGAATTTTCATTTGTATCCAAATGATGAGAAGAAAATTTTATTTTAGGTAAATTTCAAGTGGAATGTATATTAATAATGGATTGAAAAGTGTAAACGGATGAATGAATGAACTTATTTATTTCATAGGGGGAAGGTAAAATGTATTTGTGGCTAGTTTTTTTTTAAATTGAGGTGTTGATGTGATGCTCGAACATTAAATTAACCATTAAATAAATTGATTTTGTACAAATTCAATTTAAATCCTGGTAATGTGAAAGTTCATTATAGTATTATGAGATTCCATCCACGAGGAAAATACTGAATTTATATGTCAGGGGATTTGATATTTCTATTTCATGGATATATTTTAATATGTTTTAACATGTTGATTATGTAATTTATTGAATAAAATTTCTATGTTTAGAATGAATTGTGTTTTTTATTAATTGTGGAAGGAAATAAATGATTTATGAAAAATTAAAGAAAGTGGTATTAAATATTAGCAGATTGTCCCTTCACGCCTGTTCTCTTCACTTGCGGTGCGTCACAAGAATTTTGATATGAAAAGGAGTTGGAAAACTGGGGAAAAATGTCCGCATGGAGTTCTCCAGAAGTACATTTCATAACCATATAGAGTAAAAAATATAGCATAAAACAAGTGGTGATGATGGAAGAAACTGTGAACTTCATGTAGACACAATGTTCCACAAGTACACGATGTGACAAAAACCAAACTAGCATACAATGTTTCCAAAAATTTGATGAAACAGAGGAAAAACCATATCTGAAGTATAGGTCATGTGGCATAGGTACATGGCGTGTAGGGAGTGACACATAGAGGTAAATAATGTGATGTGGGAAATGGGTTTTGGATGTGTTTTCCTTTAAAAAGAGTTCTCTACCCAACCATCCAATACACTCGTGGGTGGAAGCATCCAAGGAACATCATGGGATGTCCACCAACCATGGGTGACCATTCAGATATGTTCTTCACCATTAGTATTCCTCGAGTACCCTTGAAACACACTCTCATCATGATTGAGTAGTCCTTATTATGTTGGGTGATGTGATCTATAAGGGGATGCGTGATTTGGTATTATTTTTCAACTTTATATTCATGATTTGGAATACTGAATGATATTTATTAAATTCTAAATCACTTTTCTTTCATATTGCATGACCGTTTCTTCATTCTAATATTATATATATTTTGAATCAATTAATCAGATTAGTTTCTGTATGACCATTATGTTGTATATGTCAGTTATGTTTAAACAAGGTTTCCGGTAAACTATTTCTATGATTGTGCTATGTAAATGAGCATTCTGAAAGTGAGATCATAGGAATGTGATGGGATAACCAGAACATGTACCCATGCTGACCCAATTAAGACACCAAAAATTAATAAACCCATAATTAATGAAATCCACATCACATGAATCTGAACATGATTAAACTTGGAATGCCTCCCTTCATGATTCAAACCCCAACCAATCCTTCTATTGTTCCTATTTTCCTTAAAACAACCAGTCAATTTCAATTTCAATTTCCTAATTAATTTAGAACATAATAATTGTCATTGTGCGTTAAAAACATGGACACAATAGACACTAAAACGTGAGATATGATTGTTTGAGTTTTATAATTTTGTTTTTTTTTCACAGTGCCATTTAGAATTAATGACACCCTGTGGTCCTGTAAATACCTAGAAGGTAATAAGATACACATTTGGAGAATTATGTTTGGGTTTATGATGTTACCCAACCTATCATTTTTATATCATCTATAATGTTAAGTGTGGGTAACCCTGTTCTGGAGAAAGCACTGTGGCTAGCTTATGGACACTAAGTTACATAGCTCGAGTGTTGAGGGTGGGAGTTACATGGTCCAGTGTTTGTTTAACAATCCATATTTAGTCCTAATATCATTAAAGGTGAACATGGATGTCCCTATGGAGAAGAATAATAGAATTATACTTGTAGATTCCATATAAAGATTTTTACAGAGATATATCACAGATTCATAAAGGATAAGCTAACCATGATTCACCACGATGGAACATGTGGCATTCATGTTACAACCACAAGAAGGATGGGTTATGATTTTGACATGTTCTAATGTGAGAAATTCTAATAAAAATCACCATAGTGGTGGGTTGATATTTTTCTACATTATTATAGTGATGGGACTACTCATCATCCTTACCGACAGTAAGGCCGAGCAGGTGGGTCTGAGGTTCATAGAGGAATGGTCAGTGAAAAATAACTTTGCATGTATATGTTTACAAAGCATTAAATATGTTAGGATATACATTGTTTATATTTCTTTCATTTATGGTATGTATTAATTGGTGTTTTCTTCTGAATAATGTACTCAAAATGAACATGGTAATTTCAAAGTGCTTTTATATTTTAACCTTTTATTTTATGAAGGGAAATGGTCATATGGTGGATGGTTGGGAACTCGAGCATGGAGAAAGAAGAGAATGGGTTAAAAAATAGAGGACCCCATATCTATTTATTTATTTAATTTTCATTATATATTTACATCATCTACTCCAGATAGTCATACAATGTTGGGAGGTATTTTTAAATCTATGTTACTTATTCACTTTATGATGTTTTACTCTGGTTACTTATTATTTAAATTTTTATTATTCATTATTATCCTTTTCAATAACTTGATACATATTGTAGAGTCTCTAAACAATTAAATTTGGACACTAAAATCTAGTTCATGGCCTCTTTCATATGGGGAGGTGCACATGAGGTCATGTGGAATTCCGGCACAGAGCCTACGATTCCGGTTGGGATGTTACCAATTGGTATTAGAGGATCAAGATTCAAAAAAATAATATCATTATATTGGGATGATATAGGATATATTGATGTTAGGATGACTAGGGCTCATAAATGGGAATAATGCCAGTCCCTGTCAAGCAATGTATAGTGGATTTTTGAGAAACCCTAAAATGGGAATTTATGTTTTTCTATTGTTTATTAAAATCACAATGGTTATGAACATTAGTTTATTTGTGATTTTTGTGATTTCGCATATATTAACATATCATGAGTAGGAAAATAGGATAAAATTCCACATATATCACTATTATTATGTGTCATTGTAGTTATTTAATAAAAAACCATGCTTTTTATATTTTTGGGATAGTTTCTTTTTTTGTTATATCTATTGAAATGTTGTGTGATATATAAATATTAGCACTAATTATATGGTCTGAGAATGTAATGTGTTAGTATATACATGATGAATCTTACAAACATGTAGGGATAAATGAAATGGTTAGTGTTTGGATGGGTATACCTTGGGGTATGGGTATAATCCTAGGGTATCCTTTGGGTGGTCCCATATATTTTATTGTACATGTTATGTTCAAAAATTCCAATATGATATAGAAAATATCACATCATTGATGATTCATGTGACCAAAAATACCATAGAATACACATGAGCTTGTTTTTTTACAAACCACAATCAAACTTATTGTTGGACCACTCCATCGATGAGCCCTTAAAGTAAGTTCTATGGTTAACTAGACTAGAAACTTCTAGATTTTCAATCAACTAGACATTAATGGAACTGGTGGACCACATTATGCGATATAAAAGATATGTATAATCGATTATCTTTTCAATCTCATTGAGACACTAGTTGTATTTATATTGGAACTAGAATATACCATGATACTATGACACACCAAGTGGTCAGGGGGAGTGGTGAATTAATCAAGCAGAATGAATGTTTTTTATCAGAAAATATTCAATTACAATTTTTAAACATTTAGGTAAACTAAATACATATTGTAACGATGTACTAATTGAACATTGGTAGATTTTGAATGCAGTGATTACCCCCAAATCACGACTCATAGACTCACAACAAAATAACATAATGGATATAAAAGGATACGAGAGTGTGGAGTTGTAGAACTCATTCAAATTTTCAATGTTACCCTTCCTATGATTCTTCTGGAAGATGAAATAATAAGGATGTGGTTTCATACTGGAGTGGTGGAAAGCAGCTAGGATAGAGAAAGGGCTCGACCGAACCACTTGTAAAAGAAAGTGGTTTGCAGTTCTTAAACAGTGATGAGGGTAGGAATTATCTGATGTTATCATGACTACCTAATATATAGTGTCAATAATGTGTAAATAAATAAAATATTTGGTTGTTTTTATCCATAGTTATGAGGACAAGATTCAATAATAAATTGAGGTAGGTGTGGTTAAAAGAATCATGATCCTGTCGGGGTCCACATTTACAGTACTGGATAGTGCGGACTCATTTGAGTCACTGATAGGGACATTGAGTTATGTTAGAACATTTCAATATAGTGGATAAATAACCAATAGATTTTGATATAGAATATGTTTATGTATGATGCATGTTATTTTACTTTTTATTTCGATAATTTTAATTGATTAATTATGGTAAATTTTTAATATATACAATCTATGATTATCCTTGACATACTAGTAGTATTATCATTCCCTAACTTATATTACTATAATTCATCTTTGTATAATGGAGTTAGACCCTAGTATATTAGATAATCGAGATAATTTCATCCATTAATGACAGAACATTTTCGGAATTCCACATCACTATATATGGAGGACATTAAAAAATACATGTGAAGAGTCACTCAGGATCTTGAGGGGTCACCAAATAGTTTAGGTGATTATTGACTGGCTCAAATGATTTTAGGATTTTTACCATTTGTAGATTCCTAGTTAGTGGAGGACCTGTGGATTCTCTATGTCTGAGAGATCATATTCCTACATAGTGATCCATTGATCCTTTATTAAAATTTTTATTCCAAATTTAAACTATTCTTTTGGAATGTATTACAAAGAGCCTTAGGGACTCAGATGATATTGAGCAATAGGTACTATCACCATACATATAGACACCATGAGGGGACTAGTCAAATATTAAACCATAATTTTCAATATTTCATGATAGACATCCTATGAGCACGGGATGATCACATATACTTGATTTAATTCACATTATATTATAGTTATCTAGAATAACTTTATATGGCACCATACAAGGACCTTTAAGAGAGTCCATGAAGATCACCAATTGATGGAATGTGGCACGTGTAGGAGTGGTTATGAGATAGTATTGGTTATGTTGGCCTTTGAATCAATTAATCTAATTGAGAAGAGGTATATCATCACATATAGATGAAAAAATTATTATATGACCATAGGATGAGACCTTTGGAGTTCACTTAGTGTTATCAGGCCTTCTTGAGGGACACTATAAGATCATCAAATAACTGGGGATAGTGGAATACAATTTGGACCTTCATCCACTACTATAAAATAGGATATTAACAATTCTATAATAGGAATATATATACTATATAAAGTTGATAACAACATTAGTACAATTAAAAAGTCATGTAATTTAATTGTGCTACAAAACCACTGTTAAATGGTATCTTTATCAGTGAAAATAAAAGTGCAGATTTAAAGCACTAATAAAGCATAATTTTTTTAGTTCTTTAAAAATATCTGATAAAGTAAACCATTTATGAGTTATTTTATTTAGTGCTGATAAATTGAAACATAATAAATTATTTTTGAAGCACCAATAAATATTTATTTTTTTGCGATTCATTATGATGGGATAAAGGATATCATTATCAATGATTTTGGAAGATCTAAAAATATTCCATTATTGGTGGCTGTATAACCACTAATAAAGAACATATTTATCAGATTATTTAGTATCATTGATAATTAAATTATTTCTCATTGCATTTGTTAGTGCGGAAAAAGGTTAACACTGTATTTTCATGTTACATCACACTACTACTCAAGAAATAGGTGCAGTGTGCTGTAACAACACATTGAATCACCAGAAATAGAACATAAATTAACCAAAAAAATACATATACTACATTTAAATGAAATAAAATTTATAACACCAATATAATAAAAAACCCACCATTATAGATCATTACGACTATTGTTTAGTCCAATTAGTGTAAATTTTGAATAAAAAGGTGCATTTTGAAACATACTAGTCACACTGTGAGTCGAATTGAGGTTTTACTGATTGTTTCACCTCAAAAATGATTTATGGATCATTTTCCAAATCTAAAAAAAATAATAATAACTTTTTTCCAGTTATGAATAGGTGAGTTGGATTTCTGATTATAATTAATGTTAGTTTTGAGAACATAGAGTCATACCAGTCACACCATGAGTTGGATAGATGGTTGGTTGATTATAATATGTCAAAAATGACTTATAAATCATTATACAAATGTATCAAAAAAATATAATTGCATTATATTGGTATTAAGTATGTCAAATGTATTTTTTCACTAAAATTTATGATAATTTTGAATAAAAATATACACTTGGAGTCATACTTGTCACACAGTGCATTAGAATATTGTGGGCCTTATTTTTTCATGTCTAAAATGACTCATGTATTGTTTTACTTTAGTATCCAAAAAAATATTAATGTGTTTCCTTTATTTAGAGTACACCACTTGTGTTTTATACTAAAATTTCATTTCAAACTAGAAACATGAAATTTGAGAAATATAGGAGGAATCATGTGTGGGATTGATATGATACTGATTCAAACATGTAAAAAATGAATTATGAATTAGTGTCCAAAATTATCAAGTCAATTTGATTTTGTTTTCAAAGCTTTTAATTAGAGTTTTTTTAATAAAATGTATGTTTTAAACTAAAAATATACACTATGAGTCAGACTGGTCACACCATACATCATATTGAGAGGTAGATGATTCCAACATGTCACAAAGTATTTATGAATTATTATTCTAAAGTACCAAAACAAACTGAATGCATTTTTTAGTTATGAGTATTTAAATTTATTCACAAATATTAGAATTAATTTTGAAAAAAAGATGTAATTGGAGTCATACCGGTCACACTGTGAATTATATTGAGGTGTAGGTGATTTCAACACATCCCAAAAAACTAAAGGATCAATTTCCTAAATTATCAATATAATCAGAATGCATTTCCTCGTTTTTGAATATTCCATTTTTTAATAAAATGAAATTTTAAACTAAAAATAAAAACATTGAGTTATATAGGTGCCATCGTGTGTGGGTTTGACATGAGACAAGTTCCAATACGTCATAAATAAATTGAAAATCATATTCCCAAATTAACAAGACAATCTGATCATGTTTTCTATTTTATCATTGACTTACATGTTTTTATATTAAAATGAAAATTTTAAATTGACAATGGGTACATGGTGTCATACCATTAAAATATTGAATCAGAGTGACATGAAGATGATTCTTAGTTTTAAAAAATGAATTCTGGGATTTTTTCCTAAATTACTAAAACAATATAAATGATTTTCCTTGCTTTTGAGTATGTCAGTTATTTTACTAAATTTAATGACAATTTTTATAAATGACACACTATGAGTCATACTAGCCACATCATGTGTCATATTGAGGTGAAGATGATTACACCATGTCAAAAATAACATATGGATCATTACTTAATGTGTCAAAACAATATGAATGTGTTAGATCTGTTATAAGTTTTTTATTTTTTCATTCACTAAAATTACAGTGAATTTTGAATTAAAGGTCACACATGGTATCATTCCAATCACATTGTGTGTTCAATTGTGGTTTGGCTGATTTCTAAACATCCCCAATGACTCATGGATCAGTATAATAATGTATCAAAATAACAATAATTTTTATCTTTATTTGAAGTATGTCGATTGTGTTTTTTTTTACTAAAATATCATTTTCAATATGAATCACACACTTCAACCAAATAGGTTGAATCATGTGTGGGTTTGAAATGACACTTATTCATAAATGTCAGAAATTAATTATGATTTTTGTCCAAAATTATTATCAAAATCCAATCATGTTTTCCCCATTTTATGTGAGTGACACTTTTTTATAAAAATGTCAAATTTAAATTGATAACATATACTTGGATTCATAAAAATATCACAATGTGTCTGATTAAGGTTCGACTGATTCCTACACGTCATGAATTTTGTATAAATAATTTTCCTAAAGTACCAAGAAAATATGAATGATTTTTCGTTGTGTTGAGTATGTCATTTTTTTGATTCATTAAATTAATTCCATCATTGAATAAATAAATGCACATAGAGTCATACCAGTCACACAATACATAATATTTTGGTGAGTCTAGTTTATACACATTTCCAATTAATCATGGATTCTTTTCCTATTGTTCCAACAAATTATAATGTGTTTCCTCTATTTTTGGTATGCCACATGTGTTTTCTAAAAAAATAATTTTAAACTAAGTACATTCACTTTTTTCCATACAAGTGGAATTGTGAGTGTATTTGACATGAGACTGATTCATATAAGTCATAAATAAGTTACAAATTATTTTACCAAATTATCAAGACTATCCAAGCACGTTTGTTCAGTTTTCGTTGAGTGACACATTTTTTGTATTGAATTTTAAATTGTAAACTATTAACAAACACATGGAGACATATCGGTCAAAAAATTCATTTTACTGAGGTGTGGTTGATTACTACACATGAAAAATGACATAATGATCCTTATATTAATCTATCGAAACAATTAGCATGTGTTTCCTTGTAATTGAGTATGTTTGTTGTATTATATTGTCATTTTATACTAGAATCATAGTGTTTGATACACACTGGGGGCATTGTGTGTGGGCTTGACTTGAGAATGGTTCATACACATAAAAAATAAATTATGAATAAATGTCCAAAAATATCATGGCAATCAATGTATTTTATCTATTATTTTATTTAGTGGAACTTTTTTATATTAAAATGTAAATTTTAAAATGCTAATGGACACTTGGAGTTATACCGGTCATACCGGGAATCAGATTGTGGTGAGCCTAATTCCAGCTTGTAAAAAATAACTTATGAATCATTTTCCTAAATTAACAAAAAAATCCAAATGAATTTTTTTTTTTTTGAGTATGTTAGTTTTTTTCATCAAAAATTAATGTCAATTTTGAAAAAAAAGATGCACATGAAGTCATGCCCAACACATTGTATGTCAGATTTTAGTTCAGATGATTAATACACTTCATAAATTACATGGGGATTATTTTCATAAAGTACCAAAATAATACGAATGTATTTAATCAGTTTTGAGCATGTTAGCTATTTTTTCACTAAAATTATTTTCGTTGATGAGTAAAAATATTCAATTTCAGTCATACCAGCCACATAATATATCAGATTGAGTTTTGGATGGTTTATACACATCCTAAATGACTCCTTGATTATTTTCTTAAATTATCGAAATAGTCTGAATGCAATTGTTCTCTTTTGTGTATTCCACTCGTTTTTTAGTAAAATGTCATTTTAAACTCAAAACCCACAAATTGAGCCATACATTTGGCATCATGTGTGCATATAAAATGATACTAATTCATATACTTCAAAAATTAATTAAATATAACTTTCCCAATTTATTAATACCAGCTGAGTCTGTTTGTTCATTTTTTTAGTGAGTGACACTTTTTTGTATTAAAAGATCAATTTGAAACTAATAATGGACACATTAAGTCATTATGGTCACATTGTGCAATGGAAAGAGTTGTGTTTGACTTCTACATGTCACAAATGACAAATCGATCATTTTCACAAAGATCCAAAACAATATGAATTTTTGTTTTTGAGTTTAATGTATGTTAGTTGTTTTTTCACAAATATTAATGTCATTTTTGAATAAAAAGATCCACTTCGAGTTATACTGGCCAAACCATGCAAAATATTGAGGGATATATGATTTATAGAAATCCTAAATGACACATGGATCATTTTATAAATGTATCAAATCAATAAGAATGTGTTTCATGAGTTTTTATAATTCCACATTTATTTTTTTCTAAATGTCATTTTAAAATGTAAACATGCACTTTATGCCATAGCGGTGGCATTGTGTGTCGGTATGACCTGAGAGTAATTAATACATGTCACAAATTAATAGGAAATAATTTTCCAAAATTCAAATGAAAATCCAGGTGTTTTTGATCATATTTTAGTGAGTGAAACATTTTTTATTGAAATGTCAATTTTAAACAGAAAAGGGACACTTTGAGTCATATTCGTCACACTGTGCATCGTATTAAGGTACAATTAATTCCTACTCATAATAAATTAATTATGGATCATCTTATAATATAACAAAACCATATGATATTTTATTATTTTTGACTATTTCTGTTATTTTTTATCTAAAATAAATATCAATTTTTTTTAAAAAAAGTACTTGGAGTCATACGAGTCACAACGTTCATTAGATTGAGGTGTAGACAATTTATACATGTCGAAAATTAATCATTGATCATATACATAGTATATCAAAATGATAATAATTTTTCCATCTATTTTGAGTATTTCACTTCTGTTTCATTGAAAAAATTTCATTTTAATCTCAAAACATGCACATTCAACGATACTAGAGTCAACAGGTGTGGTCTTGAAATAAGAGTGTTTCCTACATGTAAAAAATTTATTAAAAAATCATCCTCCCAAATAAAAAAAACTGGTGAAAAACATTGTATTAATAATTCACACTCCAAATATATTTCTAATGTCATAACATTTACTATATCACAAAACATAGCTGGTAGTCACCTAAATTTTTTGTCATTATACATTTTGACAAAAAGTATGTTGACCACTCATCTCGAATCATATTGATTTACTATTTTGAGTAAATCTCTTGTCAAGAAGTCTTGATAGTGCTAAAAAATATAAACAAAGAAATTATTAAGAAATATTTTTATTGAAATTTTAATTACTTATTGAAATTACTTATTGGGGTATGTTTTCCATTTCATGTTTTATGATTTCTCTCATAAATTGGAAAACATAACATCCAGAATCGATTTCATTATCATTTTTTTGATAATGTAGAAACATTGAAAAAATATGTAAATTGTTTTGGCAAGTTTTGAAAATTTATTCATTCTATATATACATTAATATCTATCCATTTGTATTAATCCACATGCATTATGCCTTTAGACACCGACTTCATGCCATGATATAGCCTGGATTGAGTGATGAACCTATCATAATACAATTACTCTTAAAACCCTATAACCATCATATGATTTATTTTATTGCTAAAAAATATTTATTTTAGTGTATTACATATTCAAAATACACATATTGTGTGGTCGATTTGTTTTATATGCATGCATTGGATCCAAAAGATAAATACTCATTGTGTCCATGTTAACTTCGATCATTATCCAATGAAACATAAAAAAACAATTATGTAATGAACAAATTAAAAATATATTTTACATCATTTGATTGTAGATATTTACCTTTTAATTGTAGGCATAAAAAAGTTTCTGTCATCTGATGATTTTTGTAAAAAACACTTTTAGTAATTTTTATATTAATTTTATTCTTATTCAATGTAATTTTTGGTGTATAGATGATACCAGGATTGATGAATCCATACCGTTCATCACATGATTATATCTTTATATAGTAGAGATATAAACGTCTATACAAAATATGAATATTTATTATATATAATAAACATATTAGATCACTATTTGGATTGACATATAATGAAAATTTACTTTATGTACGTATTAGCAACAAAGATGAACATCCATTCATGCTTGACAATCTCATTTAGAGTTTCTATATCAATTTCACCTATCAAGGAATCACCACATACTTCTTTATATTCAATATAAGTCATAGTTTTATCTTTATATTTGGTCTCTTCATGATGTTGTCAGGATTATAAATGTTTCTTTGGAATTTGCAGGGATAAGGTACACTCAGAAGGTAATTTTTTTCCTTAGCGTATTGAATATATTTTCTTGATTTAAAATTATATTTCCCTATCACCTTATTCATCAATAATATCATTCAGAACTTCATAACTTTTATATTTAATCGTTACATTCTTTTCGAAAGAAAAAATTTGTTAAAAAACTACCCCATGTATCCTTAAAAGATTATATGAGGATGATATGAAATCTCTAATATTAGCTTCGACTATTGTAATATTTGGACCATCTAGTAGAATAGGAAACAAATTTTACATATCATAATATTCCTCAATCACCACTCTCAAGTGATATATTGAGTTGTTTTGATTGTGTTGCTGTTCTCGATGGGTAGTATACACTATACCCATCACAACATGGTGGTACATGTGAGTTGATAGATACAAATAATATAAAAATATACCATGTTGAATAATAGTAATATCAAGTTATCAAAAAAGTTTGACTCACATTTACTAAAAAGGATAATAAAAAATTTATTACCCCAAAAAAAGTATGTGGATGGGGAAAATGACTAGCCTAAAATGAAGTGGGATCATTTTGTTAAGGTGCATATATTTTCTCCACTGCTGGTTCTCTTTGATCATTTATTATACATTGGTCTGCCAAACCACACCACAAAATAGTATCCTACAATGAGAATATTTTTGTATGAAAAAATTTAATCATATTAATTAAATCATCATGTAATTTTTCCTTTGCAAATTTTTTTGAGGAGAGACACCAAAACCAAATCATCTAACATGAACATATTGTTTAGGCCACATCAATGCTACTAAAAATAGATTTTCTTCTGGTATGGAAATTTTTGAATCATGTGTCTAAACCATATAAGAAAATATTAAGATAAAATATATTTTTTATGTAATATATTTATAAATCAAAACAAATTTAAATTATATCTTACTTGCACATGTTACCCATATTTTTTGTGTTTTCATCAATAAATGTACACTCTTTATTTATACGGGCCTCCATCCATAGAAAATGATATGGGATGAAGGTTGATTCTAGTTTTGATTCATAGATCATCCTATAAACAAATGAACATATGTCGTATCATATCAAATTATTATAATATTATTATTGATTTAAAATAAATATCAATTTCTTCTATAATGAAGTGTACCTAATCCTTGCTTTTGAAATAGTAAAAACCTGGTTGTGATGGGCGTTATTTATTTTTATCCCATTCTTTGTATTAATAAATTAAAAATTCTGTATAAATTTATACAACATAAATAATTTTAAATAATATAATTTATACTGAAATGCACCTAAAATAATTTCCCATTTAGATTATTGGTCAAAGTCCATGTTTCCTTTTTAAAAATGTGTGCATCACTATGTAGTGGGTGGGGCTTTATTTTCTTCTTAATATTCCAAATATGTAGCATTGTAAGTAGAATCTAGAATCCATTATGGAATTTTCCAGTGACCATTTGTGATAAATTTCTTACATAAGTATTCTAAAATAAATTGACTATGCAAGGAATAATGAAAATTTAATCAGCATTTCATTATATTATTTTACAATGATATAAAGAATCCATATTGTAACATTACCATTATATCATTCCAATGGATTTATTTTCTTATTGGTTGGATGTGGTTCCATTCATATACATAAATCATCACATTAATCACTTTTGTGACACCATGATATTATATTGGAGTCACTTGGATTTCAGCATTGATTCCAACAAACATTGAATTTTATACATTGAACTCTTTCCAATATAATTTTTTTCGGAAATTTGGTGGTACATCGTTGTTGTTTTTTCACCAACATGATGTTGATCACCTAATAATTCTGTAGTTCCATCGTCGAATGTATTTTCTTTCTTAGGATTGTAGTCATAATTGTGTGAAAACGACATTGCCTACATGAGTTATAAATCATTTAATTTTCCAGAATAAAAACAATATAATACACTCCTTGCATAAAATTACCCAATTTCATGAATCTTCCATGAAAATTTTTATTTTCTTGAATAGAGATATAATAATTATGTAATCCATAATAACGTACCTTCAAAACCATTATTTATTCCAATCATAGATTTTGATTTTCATTCATATCTTAATGATGGATTGGACTCCCACTTACAAACTATCTGTTATCCCATCATTGTTGCCCAGTGTTCCTAGAAGACTTACACCTCGAATAGTTATTATTTAATTTTTTTTATATTTATCACACATATTTTTTATACATCCATCTATGTTTCTTGAATAACTCTTACCAATATTCATCCTATGATTATTTTGGATGTCTACTACTCAGAGTAGTTAAACCAACATAGAAGAGGTGGAAAATGAGTATCAAGCAACACTATGAAAAAATTATTCTGAATATGAAATTTTAGTTTCCATTGATGTTACAAAATATCAAAATTGTAATTATTATTTTTACTTATAAAATGTTATATTAAAAATATTATGTAATGAACATTAAAATACAAATGGCTTCCACTCATAGTCATTTACTTCCACCCATAAACATTTATTGTTTTCTATATCCTCATAAATATTTATTTTTTTGGTTGGGATTAGAGGAGACAGAAACTTTTGGTGGGATTGATGTAAAGCTGTTGGTAGATCAAGAAAAATAGGAATTAATCCAGGATTCCAAGAGAAGTATTATTAAAGATAATGTGAAAAAACAATGTCAAATAGCCCTACTCTTTGTTGGAGGAATACCATCCATATTTAGATTATATGAATCAATTAGTGGTATTCTCATCCTAGTATACAAAACAAATGAGTTCTAATAGGATCCAATGCGACCACACATACTATAGAAGTAACATTTGATGGATTTTTTTAAGAAAATTAACTATGGGAGTCATATAAGAAAACCATTATCAAGAAGAAAAAAATCCTTCATTTTGATTTGACTAATTTTTCAGTGTAACTTTTGTGTTCCCAATACGTAGTAAATGGAATGGGTAAAAGGCTGATAGAGTTGAATAATGAGTTGGGAGATGTGGTTTTCAATTCCATGGATGTGGCATTGAAAATGATTACTGAATACAATTAAAGAAGGAGGTATGCCATCAAGGAGATTCGAATCCACTATGATGGGAGGAATGCTATTTTTATGGGGGAGTCCAATCCAACATCAAGAGATGAAAGACAATCTAGCCTCTCATGATGGTTTAAATAAAGGTAGTGAAGGTTATTTGAACTATAGTGTTGAAGTATAATATCAATGTTCAAGAAAATTACTAATTTCATCGATGATTCTTGAAATTATGTACTTTTATTCATGGGGTGTATTGTGTTGTATATCTATCATACAAAAAATGAACATTTATTAGAATAGCCTTATTTGTGAAACCCATTGTACATTTTTATGAATGGTTATTTCTATTTCTCATCACTATTATATGTTGTATTCTTATTTCACTATAGCAGATGAAGATGCAGTTCGCAGTGGCATCGTAAGAAGCTATATTGACTTTTCTAAGTAGGGGTGGCATTTTGTAGGTATAGGTAGGGGTAGAGAGATAGATAATATGTTAATAAATAAATTTTCAATAATTAGTCTTTTTCATGAACTTAAATATATATAATATTTTATTAATAACATTATGAATAAGTATTAATGTCAATCCCAGATTAAATATAAGATACTCCTAAATAATGAGTAGGAAGATTTGTTGACATATAACCATCAACAAGAGTATAATATACTAGGATTATACCTATCACTATGGACGATTCCTACATAGAATCATCCATAGACTACTGATGCATAAATAATAAGCCAAACAAATATAATGTCCCTTCCAAGAAGGAATATCTCAAATAAGCCCTAGGAGGTTCCCCATCTAACCACAATGATAGAAATATTTCACATCCATCTGGCAATATGGATTAATTTGTCCAAAGTACCAACACTAATAGAATCACTCAAAAAAGAACCCCAAATTTAAGAGGAATTGGAATACCACAAATATAACGGTATTTAAGAAATGAATCTAACCCCACCTAAATTCAGAATCACTTATGTGTTCTCATGGATTTATTACTTTATAATTTTTGATATTTTTTAATCCACAATAGTCCCATCAATAAGTACCATTATTTTTGTTCTGAATGCATTCAAATCTCAATACCCTATAAATTTATTTTCAACTCAATATAATGATTTGATAATAAAGTATAGGATATAACAGGTGATGTACATATTGAAGTATGTAAACCAATTATTTCTCAAATTTAAGTTGATGATATTAGACTAATGACTATTGAAATCTTGGAATAAATTATCCTAATGAAAATAGTATAACATGATTCATAGATAAATTCTATAATTTTTTTTCTATGATGGGTTCAACAATTCAACACAATAGATATCATTTCAGCATGTAATCCCATATGATCCACAACATGATAAGAAATAAAAAAGATATTTGGTGTAGTAATAAACAGTGTTTTCATGAGATTATAATTTCAGTGAATCATATCATGCACAATCAAAGGACCATAATTTTCCAATGCGAGAAACAACTCGACACTATATAGTTTTTCACTAGTTGTGAATGATAGATCTATATTACATTATTATTGATTCCATGACTGCTCCGGTATCGGTGTTACACAAGATTCACCCTAGGACACTCATTATTTTTCAGTGGCATGGAGATGAGATGTATGGTTCAACATGGTTAAGAATCGTGAAAAAACAGAAAACACGTACCGAAAAAATCATATACTGATAGAGGAAAATTAGAAAATAATATACATTGGATTATAGCTTGGATTCATCAAGGGAAAGCGACGGATTCTCACTAAAAGAAGAAGAGTTCTGTGAGAGTGTGAGAATCGTGAGTGATTGATTCACGGTATGTGTTCTTTTAAATAGATCGGAGGCACGTTTAATAATGCTTTTATAAAATCACAAATAAAGATCTCTTTTTAATTAGCACTAAAATGATAAGTACATATAATGGGATATTTATAATTTCTTATTTATAAATCCTAAAGATATTTTTATATGTTATTTTTTACCACTGATAAATAATTTATAAATGAAATTATTTAAATGAATTTTCCATAATTTTATAATTATTTAATTATATATAATTATTTATTTATAATTATATAAATACTAATTTAAAAAATTATTTTTATTTATATATAATAGTTATAAATATAAAAATATAAAAATATATATTTATAAATATATTTATTACTAAATATTTATTTACAAATATATTTTTAGCATTATTAGTCCGATATATAATCTTAAATATATGTATTTCAAAAATAGGCGAAATTGAATAATTGGAAATGAAAACAAATTAAAAATATTTAGAACATAAATATGTTTTGTTAATTAAATATAAATTGTTAATATATATATATATATATATATATTGAAAATTAAAAAATACTATATATATATATATATAAACAAATAATAAAAAATTATAAAAATAAAAAATATAAAAATATTAACAATTAATATACTAACTGTAATAGAATTAAAAATAAATAAATAAAATTGATGGATAACAAACATAATATATCATGTAATAATCAAAATTCAAAATGTATACAAAAATTTTAATAAATTACATTAATATTAGGTGTATGTGTTTCTATATGTTGCATAAATATATTTTTGTCTGTGTTTATATATAAAAATTAATTATTTATATATTTATGTGTGTGTGTGTGTTTTTGTGTATGTGAAATCAATGTAACACATGACATTTGATGTAGGTTAAATTGAAAAATAAAACACCATTTAAAATTAATAAGCCAATAATATATTTTTAATTAACATTTTATTTATTATATGTTTTTATATTTAATATATATTACCAATTACTATTTATAATTATCATAGATATATATATATATATATTATTCTTATTCAAAATTTTTAATAGTTTATTCATTTATAAATTTTTAAATAATATATTAATTAATTAATTTTTGAATTTTTTCTTTAATTTTTACAGTCTATTCATATAATATATCTATATTTATTATTTATTATTTATTATTATTTATAGTAAATATATATATATATATATATTAAATTTATACATTTATGTCAATAATGATTTCATTCATAATCTTTTTTAATATTTACTTAATTTACTTAGTTTTATTTTCTAAGTTATTACATTGTATTCACTTTACATATCGAAATACTTAATTTATATTTTTTTTTAATATTTAATATATATATATATATATTCAGTTTATTAATCTTTAACATAATTATTTAATTAATTTAATTATTAAAAAACTCTAATTTTTTATATTTCATTTTATAGTGGACCTTTATGAGCACATTATTTTTTTCATTGATAGAGTTTAAATTTTATCAGCACATTTTTTAGCATGGATAAAGATAGAGTTTTTTTGCATATTTGGTTAGTGCTACTAAATTACAGCACATTTTAAGGCATTTTTGTAGTAGTGATCCCTATTTTAGGTATACAGAATGTGTTCCATGTTTTTTAGCTTTATAGGTACATTCACTATCATTCTATTTTCATAAAATTTTAGGAAATAGTCTTGGGAACAAATTTTTAATTTTGGAACATTTGGTGTATATATTATTATATAGTAAAAATGTTCTTGTAGCGAAAATATCCCCACTTATAAAAATATAGTGGTAGATTGAATCGAACCCGGAAGAGACGTGGGAGTGCAAGTCAGGTGCTCAAGCTCAGTGGCATGAGTTGTCCGAGTAATTCTATAACAGATACTTATTAGGTACGATAAGTCGATAGAGGGGGGAGAATGGTAGTACCATTGTTTTTTATAACAATATATATAGTCATTATTATTAATTTATAAGTGTCATATGTGAATAATTGGTTTTAAAATAAATAACACTAAATAAATGTTTCAAAGGATTTTCATTAGGTTCATTGCTCAGTTAGAACATTGTAAAATTCTATGTAATATTTTCAGGGTTTGGCACTGATTTATTATGATATTCTAATGCCCATAGAGCATCAGTTTAGATGAAATATAATTATGTAAAATATTTTATCACATAAAATTTATTTATGAATAATAATTCAATATCTCACAAAAGGTGGGTCAGATACTAACTTTGAGACAACTATTATGTCTTGGATGAGATGTTTACCATAGGTACTACATAACATTTCTATTTGTCAGGTGTTTTTTCCGATCACATGTGAGGATAACATATTTAATAACATAATTATATTATTATTTAAAAAGTAAATCATTATCTCTCAATGTTGTATCATATGAGATATCTGAGACAACCTTTAGGTCTATGAGTTGGGGTTTACCAAGGGTGTAATATAAAATGTGGGTGAAATGGGAGTTTGGTATGATTGATTTTATTGTTAACTTTTATATATTAAATTATATAATTATGTTACTTAAATTAATAAAAAAATATTTTTCACATGGGTTATTCTTCCAGAGTGTGAAATTAAAACTTTTTATACCATTAATTTTAAAAAACCTTATTTTCATTACCATTTTGATCCATTTCTATTTAAATTCCTTAATGATGAAGAATTAATTAATGTGCCACCAATTTTTTAGATAAATGGATATTAAAACGTTCAGTTTAATATGGGGTTATAAATGTTTTGATTTTTGGATTTTTGATGTAGATGAATAATTTTGAGTTAAATGATTGTCGATTTTGGTGATTATGGGTGATCCCATAACTCCACCGCACGTGTTTGGTGAACATGCTAGTCAATACAGTTGTGTTCATGCTCCTCCTCCTACACATTATGGTCCTCTATGTACAAGAATACTGAACCCATGAATTGTTTTAGCATTGATGTGTTTTTCAATATGATAATAATCCTTGTGAGGTGGTGTTCATGACTGTAGAAGTACACACTCCAAATTTTAAAACACATTGAGGGGTATATTATTGTCATTGACATCAAAGACATTGAGGTAAGAGGTTACTTACCATTATGGGATTTATATATATATAATGCTATCATGGTGTGATGTTTTGTTGGACTAACCCATGATTATTATGAGATGCATATGATACTATGAGTGGTTGTCGAAATTCTCGTTTATGTGTGATTATACAAACATGGATACTAATGTGGTTGATCATTCCTTTCTATGACATGTTTTGTTTCAATGTTTCATAGAATGTGGAATTTTTTTGTTGATACCATGATACTTAAGTGGAGCAATGAGTTTTAATATATAACGCTACTGAACATGATACAGTAATAATGTTCATAAAGGCTGGAAAAGATTCCTCTATATAGGGGAAAACATAATGACTAGATGTCATATACTGGGATACTCATGGAGTGACCTAAGGGTTGGTTCACATGATTACCCTTCCATATGTGGTCCTAACAACCTTAAAGGTTGGTGTGGCTAGCCCTATAAAGGCAATTTGTAGTGGATAATTGTCAGATTATAACATGAATAGGTGGAGACTTGAGGTAGTGTGTTTCTGTTCCAGTGGCTGGTTACCCATCTTGAAATTGTCCTATCATCATTACAAGAATACATGAATCCCCATGTAGAGTGGAAATCATTGTGGCTTTCTTGGAGATATGGAGCATGGCATCCAATAGTCTTGGGGTGTCGGTGACTAAAAAGATTGTATGACCAAGTGTAAGAACCAACACATTTATAGAGATTTATCACAAATGGTTACATGTATTCTTCTTCTTTGTTTTGAGTACTTTTTTTAGTTTTATCGTGGGGGTTTTTGTGTTAAAATTGCATGTTTTTAGAGATGTTGGGTAGAACACTATTGGTGAATTGTTTTTCTAAACTGTGTATCCTGCTACAAAAAAATGGTGCAACCCCAGACAATGTGGGATTGAAAGGATAGTGCACATTTTTTTAAAATGTGCTCTATAATAGTAGTAATCGTACACCCCCATGAAGAGGCACATAGTTAAGAATCATGGGTTGGAATACCATTCACCCCAACACAATAAAATCATGAGAATTCCTTTTATTATTATGAAAACGCTTTTTTAAAATCCCAAAACCCCAATAATCACCCTAATTTGACCCGATACATACCAAACATATTCTTCTCAATTTTGAATGCTCATAGACTGATTCCAAGGCCTTTAGACATATGTTCACGACAATTTAAAGCCCATATTAAAGATCTAAACTTCTCCTAGTAAGATAATCTCGTCCAAGTTGGTTTATTTTCAATATTCCAGAATTTTTCCATCCTTTAAATGGTATTTTTTCTCTTGATTTGTTGATCTAGATCTAGGATTTGGTTAAACTAATTTGTATGATGTTGGATATAGTTTTTGGATCTATACCTCTTTCATTATAGTAATATTTTTTGTTCTACTTCAGCTCCGAAATTCCATTGGGGATCGTATTTCATCAATATTAAAGTCGGTGGATTAAATTAAATTCTAGTAGTCTTTAATTTGAATTTCATGCATTTCTTGTGAAATTTTAATTAGATAATTTGATAATTGAATCATGAATTGAATAGATATATTGATTGATTAATTTATGTAATTTTATAATTATATCAATTATTTATTTAACTAACTAATAGGATATCGAAATTTTCAAATTTGATTAATTAGATATTGAATTAATTACAGGGATATTGGGATTTTAAAATAGGATTAATTAATTAATTAATTAATTAATATGATATTTTTATTTATAAATCATATTAATTAATTATTGATGTAACTAATGGGATATTTTGATTTTATAATTAAGTAAATTAAATGATCAATTAATTATTGGGTTAATGTTTTGAATGGTTCATTGGGGAATTACTTGTTCATTTCCATGTGATTAAGGTATTGAATCATTATTTGTTTGTATATTTGTAATTGTATATCATGTATTGAAATGTAGAAAGAGGGTAAAAGTGGATTAATAAGATATGATTGATATATTTGTGTTTTGTTTTATATTAGTGTGGGACACGAAATGAGGCTCCAAATACTCATATGTGATATTGATGTGTGGTATAGGCCATTTGGATCTAAATACACATATGGGATCGTTATTGTGGGATTGAAATTGAGGCTCTGAATATCTAGGTGACATCAACTTGTGGGATAGGGACAATGTGTCTTAAAAACCATGGGGTTTTAGATTTGATGTTATATTACCATGAGTTGGCACTAGAATATAGATCTAATTATCAATAATATGATCTGAGATGATGAATGGAATCCATGTAATTCTGATATGTGATATCACTTTTTTATAGTTAAAACTCCGGCATAGGCCAAAGCATGTACTAATGGTTTGGGAAACCTATAGAACTCGAGTGGTTATGTCGATAATTAAGGAATAAATCATAATGTGATAATTGACTACATATTCGTTATACATATTATTAAATACAATTTCGTACACTCTAATTGATTTCATATATTTTTAGATTCCATTTTTGGTGGCCAACAGAGGTGTACTCTAACAGTACTCATGATTTGAGATTGGTACCTGAATATACATCATGTTCTTTGGAACTGATAATTGTAATGGTCATGTATTTGATGTTTGAGTTGGTATGGTTGTTGGATAAGTGAACCAAATGTGATTCAGGACTTGCTTGAGTGTTTTTAGTGTCATTCTTTATTACGAAGTTTTTTATATTTACAGATAGTTCATATTCGGAATTTCATATAAACTATACTGGTTTGGATATTCTATTCCTAATATATTCATCATTAGTAACTAGTTTTTAAAGTAATTTCTATTATTATTATTTTATTCTTGTTTATTTTCAATATTGAACCTATTTTATAAAGAGGGATTCTATCCCTGTGTTGATATTTCAGACCGTCACAACTAGTCGGAAACCTCTGGTGTATGAGTAGTCATTCATGGGGTCAAGTGACTTACTAGCTTAGGGTACCGATGTGTGGGACCCAGTTCCAGATGTTACAAAGTGGTATTGAATGGTTTTATAAAATTGTTATATTCTAATTTTGGAATGCTAGATAAGAGAATATGTTGAAAAAAAAATTGGTTGAGTGCTCAATCATGGGGGTAGCTAACCCATTTTACAATTTAAAATCCATGTTCTCATGGTGGGTTTATTATTTTTTATGTGTGTTGTTACAGTTCATGTTATTTCACCATGAGTGATGCACTTGTTGTGTGATGTGATTTTTGTTTTTGGGGTTATATGATATTTGACGTGTGACTCAGAATGGAACAAGGGATAAGTATGAAATAATAATTCTAGAAACAGAGGATTATTATTATGAATGATTAATTTTTTTCATGCATGGGAAATATATCTTTTAATAATTTTATTATATTGAAATAATTTTTCGATTCTTCTGTAATGGAATTGAAAAAGGTTCCTCATGTGAAATTGGGATATTTTTTTGTAATATGATGAAAAATATGTAAAATGGGTTTCATATGAGTAACTTGAATAATTTTAATGAGTTTACTAATTTTTATCCATGGCTTTGATAGAGGATGGTTAAAGGTAGTTATACTACGTTAGTTTTGACAGTGTGGTCCAAAAAATGGAAATGCCATGTTGTGGATTATTGAGAATACCTATAGTTATCGATGATAATTTTTTTAAAATATTTCATAAGATTTGTGTTTCTTATTATATAAATAATCCCTATAATAATTTTTATTTATTTTAAAATATTAACAAATTGCAGGAAAGGTTCCTCCAATAATGGATGATGTGAAACCGATAGTGTTGACGAAAGGATCTAGAGAACAATTATGTTAGAACATTTCTTGGTTTATGATGTTTATGTAGGGATACCAAAAATGGGTTGTGATGTATTTTTATATCCTGACATGGGTGATTCAGTTACCTCGCCCTCCAACTTTCAACATAGAGGGTGGACCTGGGGAGCCCAGTTACGGATTGAGTATATCTATATTGTACATGGCCATTTAGACTCTAATTGTCAAAAGTATTTCAAGTTGGATGTTATATTCTATATGGACCAACAATGTTTATGTGGTACATTAAGACTCTGAATGTATATGTTGAGGTTATGTCATAGAGGGACATTTTTCGAAAATTTCCAAGAGAAATATTTTATATATAGACACTAGTCCATGATACAATAGATGAGTTTATGTGGTTAACTAAAGAGATTAATTCTGTTATAAACTAAAATGGACTCTGTAATGACATGTATAAAAATTCTTAGGTGATGGTATTGGATGAGAGATATATGAAAAGGGATATATAGGACTGACGTGAATGTGAAATCATGTCCAAATTTAATTTCATTTGGATGAATTTTTTTTCTTATGTTGTGTATTATGATCTCATATCTAAGGGGAACCCGAAAGATACATCTAGTGGAGGACATGTTTTTTGTACTAGATTGTTAAGATGTACATATTCTGAAGTTAGTAAGAATCATTATGAGAATGTTGACCAGGTATATGAAAAGATGGGTGGACAATGGGAAGTATCAGTTACTTAGGATCTTACCAGAGTTTTTTCCACTAGTTTTGTAGACTAGGTTAGTATCAAAGACATTTTCCATGACCATTAGTAGAGGATCGATCTAGAAATAGTATGGGTCATCTAAATAGGTTATTTTGAAACCCATGATATATAGGTAGTTATGGGGTAGTTGGGAAGAACCAGAGTATGGGAATGGGATCTCCTATGTCATATTAGTCTAACAGTTGGAGTTCAATTGGTCATTGTAGTAGTGGTAGTGGATGCAATGATTTTTGACATGAAAACCCATATTATTAGAATCATGCATCTCTGGGGAATCACACATCATCACATGGTTGAGGGGAAGGAAAATTTCATGTTGTTAATCGTACATATGGGGATGGTGGTGTAGGGCCATCAACATATAGTGGTATTGTTCTTATGGCTTCAATTATTTTGTGTGCCCTATTTGATACAAGTGACCCTCCTTATGTTATATCATTAAAAATTTCGAATGTATTGGTTCTGATGGTTAAGTTATTGAGTGGGGTTAAAATGATAGATAAATATTTGGGATTGTGGCTGAGAGACATATGTTTCGGCAAGGGGTGTTTCATCATGGTTTGGGGTATCATTTTATATATGACATTTACTTCCTTAACAAGTAATACTTTAACATGATTATCGGTATGGACAGGTTAATAGCATACATTTCCCATAATTATTGTCACTAAAGAAGATTGACTTTTAATTATTCTTATGATTACGATTACATTCTCTATAGGGAGTGGGATATCAAGATGGGCATATCAAGTCCAGTTCATCAACAACTAGGGAGATTACAACCTAGGATCCAAGTATATTGTTTGATGATTTGGCTGTGAATCACGGGTATTTCCACCTATAGTGGATATATTTATCTATGTGTTTCTTGACTAAGTCTTAGGTATTCCACCTAAGATAGATGTGGAATTTAAAAATGAGCTCATGTTGGGGGTTAAACCAGTTTCTATTTCACTATAAAGAATAGATCAAATAGAGATGCAATTGTTAATGAGTTAACTAGATCAGATTCTGAATAAAGGGTTTATACATTTAATTAAGTTTCCTTGGGGTTTTATAGTTTTATTCAATGATGTATAGTGGTAGTCCTCACCTATGTGTTGATTATTGTATGTTGATCTAGATAACTATGATGAAATACAACCCTTCCCTTCATATGTATGATCTATTTGACCAGTTGAGAGGATCTTGTGTCATCTCTAATATGGAATTGAGATCTGGGTATCATCAATTGAGATTCTGACCTTTTAAAATACCAATGACCTCTTTCTAATGTAGGTATTGTATATAGGAGTTCATCATGATTCTATTTGTTCAAAATGACACACCAGTAGTATTAATTTCCTTGATGAACCAAATCATCCATATATACCCAAATCATATTGTTTTTGTAATTATGGACGACATGTTGTTGTACTCCAAAACCCTTGAATGTCATTCCCAACAACTCAATTTATTCCAAAGTAAATAGAGAGAGATTATTTTATATTCCAAGCTATCAACGAGTTAGTTTTGGATTGATCAGTTAAACTTCATGGCTCACAAACCCTCTAAGGATGGTGTGACTATAGACCTTGAGAATATTCATCTAGTTTTATATTATCACCAACCCAAGAATATTTTTCGATATCTATAGCTTTGTGGAATATAATGATATTAAATGAAGTACAATGAGAAATTATCTTTATTTGATGTACAAAAATCTGGACTCACCATTAAGGGAATAATGCTTGATTGGATGAATGTTTGTTAGAATTATTTCCCATAGTTTACAATGTGCTTGAAATCATCACTAATCTTGTTCTTACCCAGGACATGGAAAATGTATATGGTGTTTTTATAAGCTTCTAGGACATGTCGTAGATAAGTGATGATATAGGGATATTGATTATGGGCCTATGAGACTCTGTAGATGGGGCCGCATGACCAAATTTACCCTCTGTGTGACATCTAGTTAGCTATTGTGGTTTATACATTGATGTGATGGATGAATTATCTATGGGGAGAAATGGCTACATTGTATATTGGTCACCAAATTTTGTAGTATGTCATTTCACATCATTATTTCATTCTTTGATATTAGTTATGAGTAAGGTATACTATGTCAATCAACTTTGACCTAGAATATACTCATGGGTAGAAAAACAAAATTATTGATGCTTTATTCCGATATAATAATATTCATAATTATAAGGAGACCAATGTTGACTGGAATAAAATTTATTTACTAGATGAGATTCATGTTTTGGGATTGTATAGCTTAGAGTATATGTCTCTCATTTTAGTTTTAGTGGAGTTTACACGTTTTATATGGTTGTAAAATATGGTTTATTAGGATCCAAAATGTTTTTCCTTGAGGTAAAGCGTTGTATGTGGGGATACAACTTCATATTTCACCATATATGATGATGAGATCACCTATATTTGGAAAAATTTCGTTGTTCCTACAACTATGTGGGAAGAGATGAAGTGAAAATTTCATGCCCTAATATGGGTGATAGATACCGGCATGACCAAAATATATAATGGCCGATGAAGACATTATTTCTTGATAGTGGTGAAAAATGATATATTAGGGTTCATTACACAATTCTAAACGTATCAAATTATGAATTCCAATCATCAATGAACTAGTGGTTTACTATATATGCTTCCCATTTTAAAATTCTACTGGGATGAGGATATTATGGATTTTTTGTTGGTTCTTCTAGGGACTCCTTGGAGGAAAGTTGTTATTTGGGAGATTGTGGACTACTTGACAATGGTAACACAATTCTTGATTATGTGGGAGTATATAATAGTAATAAAGTTAGGAGATTTGGTCATTTTGGAGATAGTGTACCTATAAGTAATTACATGGATTATAGCTTCAAACCATGACTCATAATTCAATTCATGATTCTGGAATGGTTTATAAAAGTCATATGGTACACCTATATTACCAGGTACAAAATTTATCCCAAAAACATATGGGCAATTTTAGTTTACTATTCATGTTATTGATAATATGATACGATCATGTTTTATATAGTTTAGTGGGTCTTGGGTGAAGCAACTAGAAAATGTGAGTTCACCTAAAATAGTAGTTATCTAATAAAAATTCAGATTGAATCATATGAGGATATTTGTTGTAGGCAATGTATATCACCTATATGATGGTAGGATTAAGGTGAGTTATAGTTTTATGGGATGATTCTCCATATGAGATAATGGATACTGTTTAGATGATATAAAAATGTAATTATATGGCCTAAATAATAATGAAGTGGTATTAAAATAGACATCGACGACCCCTATAGTTTTCTATGTGTGATATTGTATTCCTTTAGATGTGACCAGGATTAGCTCACTATAGGATATATAGATAGGTCCTATTGGAACCCATGATTGTTAGACCATTTGAGGTTTTGGAGTGAATGGAGACTCTAATGTACTGATTGGGTCTTCCACAAATATAAAATGCCATGCATGACATTTTTCAAGTGTTGCATCTTTAACAGTATTACCCATCCGTTCACACATGATCAATGTGGATGATGTTGATATTGGGATGGATGCGTCCTTTTAGGAGGATCAGATACATGTGTTGGATCATAATGAGAATTTATTATAGGACAAGGTCTTACTAATTGTTCTTGTATTTTAAATCATGTAGGTGTTTAGGTGGAGACATTGAAGATAAAATAGATATATGAGATTAGTGGCTCGATATTTTCAGTTTAAATTCATAGTGATGCTTTGTAGTACAACTTGAAGATGAGCTCTAATAAGGTGGAGAGATTTTAAGATCATATCCATTTCTATAGATATAATGAGCACATTTATGGATAATTTATTTCTTTATTTTGTGTACTTTTTATATGGTTTCTATATTGGGTTCAATTTTGGGGAATATTGGAAGATTTCAAAGATATTTCGGTAATTGCATGGTTGGGGCATAGTTTTCCCAAACCGTGCACCCTTTAGTAGCTAACCATTCATCCATATACAAATAGGCATTTCCCAGATGGTGTAAATTTTTTTAAACCATGTTCTCTCTTTTCTTTAATTTTTTACCGACCCTCTCCCCCTAGAAAAGGCACACGTTTGATGTGAATGGTAAAAAAATTATGTGTCGCTCATGAGAGAACCCTATGTATATTTTTTGATATTCTAAAAATTGGATTTTAAAATAGTGAACCCCCCAAGTCTTCACAATAATTCAAACCAATTCATCCATAAATGATTTCACTTATTTATAATGCTCCCAAAATGATTCTATGGAAATATAACCTCTATTATTGATGATTCAATTGACAGATTGAAGATATGTCCCTCTCCAAATATGATAATGTCAACCTGATTGGTTTCCTAGCCTACATTCACATTATTATTTCCCTTTAATGGGATGTTTTTCTATATTTTTGAGGATATAGACCTATGTATTTGTAGATATAATCTGTTTTATCTTGATTCTATGAATCAAATATAGATACTGTTCTTCTTCAAGATCCAATATGTTATTCTTCAATTTGGTATTTCTTTTGGTGAGTGATCTTTATCCATTTTTAGGTAGGCTGTTTAAATTAAATATTCACAGATTTGATTTCTGATTTTCTCTATCTGTTGTGAAATTTAAATGGGAATTATTTATTTTGGACCTTTAATTAAATAAATTTATTGATTGAATAATTTATGGACTCATGAATTGGGATAATTATTTATTGAATTAATTAATAGTGTATTAAGAATCTGAAATTGGATTAATTAATATTATAATTAATTAATGGGATAATAGGATTGTGGAATTGAATTATTTTATTTATGAATTTATTGGTGGGATATTGGGTGTGAGAATTTTTAATAATTAATATCATAATTATTTAATGGGATATGAAGATTATGGAATCAAATTAATTATTTAACAAATTAATTAATTGGATAAAGGGTTGAATAGTCTAATGGTGAATTTATCATTTATTTCCATTTCATTGAAGTATTTAATTAGGATATATTTTTATTATATGAATTGTATATCATTATATGGAATTTTATAAGAGGGTTAACAATGATTAACCTTGTGTAATGAAATATGTGTGATATTTGTGTGTTTGATTGATATATGAGTGTGATAGACGAAATAAAGAGCCAAGTACCCATGTCTGATATTGAGGTCTAACTTAGGGAATAAGGCTCAAAATATCCATATGATATAGAACATATGGTATAGGAACTGAGGCTACAGATACCCATGTGACATCAATGTGTGGAATTGGAACAAAATCTCAAACTACCCAGTGTTGTTAGATACAATTTTCAATACCCATGAGTTGTCAATGTACTATGGTTTTATTTTCCATGATATTAACTGATGTGAGGAATGTTAACCATGGATTTATGATATGTGAAATTTATTGAGGATAGTTCAGACTCATGAAAAGGTTGAAGATGGTTTTTAGGGTTTAGGTGTCCTCAGGAACATGTGAGTTTTTGTCATTAATTAAAGAATAATTGATAATGTGATAACAGTTTTCCCAGGAAATTTTATGTTTTATTAATAAAATTTCATATAATGTTATTGAATAGATATTTATTTTGATGTCATTGGTGGTGGCCTAAAGAGTTGTATTCAAAACCTACTTGGGTTGGTTGATCGTGAGTCGAATTGAAAACATGATTGCAGGAAATGATAAGGGCACTGACCATGTATTAGATGAAAGAGTTTGGATATATAATAGATAAGGGAACCAATCATGATTCCGGAATTTCATGGGAGTTTGTAGTGTTTTATTTATTTTTGGGTTTTAAATATTGACATATAACACATATTATTCCAGTATATCTACTATTTTTGGTTTGGATACTGTATTCTAATTTTAGTCATTATATGATACATGTTTTTTTGGTTGTTTGTTATATCAAGTGGTTACTCTTGTTTATTTCTTCTATTGTGATGCTTTTGTAAAAGGGTATATTTTCTATATGTTGATTTATCTAACACTCATAGCTAATCGGCAATATCAGGATTATGAGGATACAATTTTTAGGTTATGGGGCTGATCATCTTTGGTCATCGGTGTTTTCCACATAGGTCGAGATATTACATCGAGTATCGACCTGGTGGAACAACATAATTACTATTAAATATTCTAGAAGGGTGGGGATAGATTTTGAAAAGGTCTATCATGTGGAAATCTAGCAAAACCACTTGCTAGGCCTGGGATTATTCCAGTTTAGTAAACACATGATGACTTCACACATCTATGTTTAAAAATAATTTATTATGACATGATATAAAATATTATATATATTGTACACATATGGTTAGGATATAATGGTGGTGTCATAATGAGACTTCTACTCACTCACTAACTGAAAATTTTTATGTTCTTGTATATTTTTATAATAGAGATCAGGAAAAGGGAAAGGGATATATTGTCGATGGTTTCAAAATGAAACATAGAGCATGAGTATACTAGGGTATGAACCAGAGAACTAAAATATTTTTTGGTTATTTACTTGATTTTGTATTATCTATTTCATATACTCATGACACAGTTACCAATTTTGGAGGTATTTTTTTATCAATGATGATTGTTAATTTTTTTAATTTTTACTGTGATTATTTATTAATATCATTATTATTGTTGACTACTCTCCAATTCAATTACATGATACATATGGTATAGTACCTCCACTATCAGATTTGGATTCCCACATCTAGTTATCATCATCTTACATAAAGAGAGGAATTAATGAGGTAATGTAGAATTCCATTTGGTCTCGTCTGATTAGGTTAAGATATCACACAAAATTATATGTGGAATTAAAAAGTATGACTGTGATTTATCTGTATTTAATGTTTTTAATATCATAGATGATTTTTTCATGATGCTATCAAAAAAATTTCCAAGTGTTTGAGATCAGTTGTAGATATTCCAATAGAGAGGTTTCTCAATACAAGTAGATGAATATTCAAATGGATGAGTCACATAGACCTATGACCTATATAGGAAAATTTGATGATGATAATTCACATCAATTTTACATATATCCATTTTTTCTATGTAAGGGATCAACATATCCATTTTTTATTTTAAAGGTTATCACATATCTGTTTCAATCACATTGTTGTTCAGTGATGTGATCTATGGATCCATTTTGTGATGTACTCAAATTTAGAAACATGAACGAAAATATTATTCATATTATATTTGTTCATGCAATTTATTCATCCACATAAGTGGATTTTATCATTTAGATGGTTCTTACGTATGAGTTTTGAGAATGTTATATGTAGTAGATTCTAACACTGGACCATACCAAGATACTTTTCATGTACTGTTCTCGAATTAATGTATTATTAGTCATTTAATTTTCGAAGATGGTTGCGAAATTATCTAAAATATATGTAAATTGTTTTCAAATCCATGATATAGACAATGCACTTATCTTCAATTGTAGAGATCTTGGGGATTTTTTGTTTCATGTGAATTTTAGAAGACAAATAGGTGGAGGAAGTAGATTCAAGGAGGATATTCTATAGTGGAAGAGCATTGATGTAAAAAGTGATGTATTTGGTGAACTATATAATGATTATAGTGAATCAATATTGTTAGGTGACTAATATTGATTTTTTAGTATATACTGATAAATATATATTCAATCAATCATCTCATGTGGTTTAAGGATTTAGAGTATTTGAATATCATAGCAGTGATTATATTCCTACACTTTTGTAATTATAATATGTAAAATTCAATATGTTCTAGGAAGAAGAACATAATAATATTTTAGTAATGAAACCTAGTTTTTCAGAAATTTTATATTTATAATCTACTTTAGTATAGCGGTGAAAATATATGTTGTCAGGTGTGACAAATAACATGAGTAGTGGGATGGTACATGATTTCTTTAAGGAGAAATTAACATTGATATATAGTGAATGAACCAATGGTTTTTTGGAGTAACCAAACATAAAAATGAGTATGATTCCATATTTTGAGGGAGGATAGAATAGTTCTACAAAACATTTGTGATATGATAGAATGATTGTAACTAAAAATTAATAGTATGTTCTCTATTCTTGAGTGAGTGACCAGTACACCGTTGAACACTTCTTTTTCAAGATCTACCTTATCCATTGTGAAGGAATATAATCTCCCTTCCTCACATGGAATTGGTTGTTGTTTTACTCTGTTTTCAACAAAATATTCTCTTAGTTTTTTTTTTCAAAATGTTTTCTTTCATCCTTGTACATTAAAAAATGAACAATAAGATATGTGTTTATAGGAAACATACAATCATCCATCACTTGTGTGAGTTTCTCATATCAATGTTTTCTCACATTGGGCCACTTCATACCACACTAAATACATTTCCATTTCCATTTCGTTCAATTTATGGGATGATTCTTCCCAAATATTAGACATGTGTGATGTTGGAAAATCTTGGAATAGAGAGATTTCTCTATCAGCCTTCAAAAATTTAACCCCATCCTCGAATTCATATATATTAACCCATGTTACCATTATGATTTATTAATCAATAATTCATTTTTTAGGGAGCATTAAACTATTTATTTATATGTATCAATGTTTCAACACAGAAATTATTATCATATAATTAGGTTTATCCCACTAAACGAATTGAACAATTTACATTAATCGTAAATTACACTGTGATAGGTGTATCTTGAGAGTCCTTTGATTTCAACATGATAGATTTATTATCATTTTATAGAGGCTTATGAACTCGATAAAACATTTTTTATTAGTGAGGATGAAGAAGATATTTATTGAAAATTATATTAATGATCATATTCCCCTAAAATTTGTTAGAATTTCATCATTGAGATTAATATTCTTTAGAAACACCCACCACTGACCTACTTCACACAACATGTAAAAAATAGTTAAAATGACCTCCTCCTAATTAGATAGTTGAAATGAATAGTATATATTTTCAATGGATTTCATCCATAATTCAATTATAAAGTGATGAATTTTTCCATAGTAATTCAAAGGTATTAGTTTCTTAATGGTTTCAATTAAAACATTCACTTCCTTAATGTGATTTGTGTGTTACATATTATTCATGTTTTTGATAAAAATATGTGTTAATTTTGTTATTAATTTCAAAATGTTCTTGAATTTTTCTACCATTGTGTTGGACATCTCATTTGTGTAGTCAACAAAATAGATATCACAATTATAGTTCACTTTATTGCAACATTTTTCATCCATTGACTATATTAAAGGGAAAATTAGTAATAATAATTTCCTAACTATTGAACATATTAAAGGTAAAATATGAAAATTAAATGGATATCCCATAAAGATTTTTTAAAAAGTGAATTTATACACAAAAATAAAATTTAACCGTGGTCTATTTCCCAATAATAAATTTCATGGGAATTTTCATACCATCATAATTGTTTGTAAAAATGAATATGATTAATTAAATATTATCCCTGTAGAGTTTCTGGATTATTGTGTAGGCTTATGAATCATTTTCAAGTACATGGTATATGTATAGTTAAAACAAAATGATATTATACTGAGTTATTATGAATAAATTCATTTTTTCAACAACCGAATCAATATTATAGTGTCCAAAAAATTGACATTTATTTGAAAAAATGTAAAATCTATAAATTAGAAAAATTTAGCGATTATTTCAAATGTTTTCTTCCTGATGGTTTTCCCAAAACATTTATAATCATAATCCCTTGAATAATTATATCATTCTCTAAATCAAATTATGAAAACCAATATTTTTTATACACATTATTTCATGATTTTTTACATAAAGATACAATTTATATAGTCCAAACAAAACAAGAAGCATAATGTGATTCTATAATTACATTAATATTAAAATATGAATATGTAGTAATACTATAAGATTATATAATACTTCAAAACATTCCATTTAAATTATTTTTATATTTTAAAACTGCATGTGATCACATTGGGATGTTTATAAGAATGTTTTGATATATATATATCCTTGTGAGGGAATAATAAAATCACAACATATCGTAAACCATTACTCAGAATAAAAGTTTAATAACATGATATAATAGAAATGTGAGATTCATAATCATGAAAATAAATTCATGCTAAAATATAATAATAACAACGCATTATCTGGATAACAACAAAATATAACATTATATGAATATGTCAATGATAACCATTGAGAAATCATAACATATTATTATTATTATATCATCATATACACAATACAAAATATCATATTATATAAAATAATAATATAATTTAATGGAGGGATATATAGTTCTAATCCCAACAACCAAATTTATAACATGTGCATGCATTTGTTTTCTAGAAATATAATATAAAATAAGACTATATTTTATCACATTTAATCCAAAGATTAGGGAATTTTGGTTAATAAATTGAATTACTAAATAAGTGAATTATATGTACATCTATTGTAATACATTAGAGTGGAAATAAGGATGGTCATTCACAATCTAAATGATTTTTATAGAAAATAACATAATAATTTTAGTAGTAGTAGTGGTGCACATAAATATTCATGGAAATGATTAATGATAGATAAATTAGGTCGATAGATACATGCTTATCATAATTTTGGTATGTTAATGTGTTAAAAACATTAAAACATGAACAATTGTAAACAAAATGGCTTCGTTAAAAATGTAATTGAATAAAAATGAAGAGGTGGAAAATCTTTTAACTTGATGGGATACATATAAAAGCCTAAAAAAATATTGGGAACACCATTAGAAAGACTTAAATACTGAAAGGAGAGTAAATTGCTGATAATTTTTTTTAGTGAAGTTTAATGGGATATTGGGTTGCTAATTATATGAAAAGTGAGATATTTTTTATAAAAATTTTAAAAAAATATGTTTTATCCTATGTAATAAAATAATAAAAACCACACGACAGTAAATGATTTTTATAGTTTTTTCTATAAAATAGAAGTATATTCCAATGTTATACTAGTATTTGAATTGAAAGACAAAAAATAGTACCATTAGCATAATTTAGGTTTGTCATATTTATATATAATTTTCATTAAATCCTTAAAAATAATAAATGATAAGGATATTTAATTATAGGTTTGTCAAATTAATCACAAAAAAGAAAAACAAATTATAATAAAAATAAAATCAGTTGTTTACCTCAAATTATATTTATACTAATTACTACATCACTTTTGTGCTATTATAAAGTCGTAAAAAATATGGTATATTCATTTGATATTTACCCTTTACATAAAAATTAGCTTATATAAGATATTTAAGAAAAAATCACTATTGTATAACTTTGAAATTATGATTCTAAAATTTATATTTATTTTTTATAAATAAACCTTGAAATGAGGTAAATTTTAGTTTTATATAAAAATTTATATTTACTAGAAGATATTAGTTGTTACGGCACTATAAAATTTTAAAACCTAATAAGATTTATATTTGACATAATTAAATTATTTTATCATTTATATTTATATACATATTATTTAAAAAAATTTATAAAAATAATATTTATTTCAAAATTCATTATTTTTTCAAAAAAATATGTTTTAATTGAATTTTTATATTTCATATAAATGATTTTTTAAAAGAAGAATCTAACTATTATAGAACACAATATATATATATATATATATATTATTTAAATATTAAAATAGTTAAATGTAATAATTAATTTATTGAAAATAATTCATTTTACAATTATATATATATACCCTTATTACAATAGAAAATTCCTTTAGGGGAAGGTGTGTGAAAATAGTAAATTCAAAAGGTAGTTTAGTGAATAAAAATTTAGTGCTTCCCTATATTGTTTTCAACATGTTTGATAAACAATTCATTTTGAGTGAAATTTATTAAATCTCAAATTTAACTAGATTAAGGGAAAATATTAGAGATTCCACCTATATTAGATGCTCTGATAAATGGGATTCATAGGGTACCATTCCACTAGTCAACACCATCTTATCTTTATTCTATATAAATATGATATTATTATGAAAAATCAGATATATTAATCGTAATTATCAATATAATATAGATTCATTTCCATTTTTTTAGTATTTAAATGGATTTTAATTATGATAGAAATATTGTTTTGATATTTTGAAATGGTCCAAAATAGAAAATAAAATATAGTACATGTATCTTCGATAACTACATTGCATACTAATGTTTTTATTCATTCAACAAGAAATTTAACTTATATACACATTTGTTACTATTATATCACCAAGGAACCATTAGTAATATATTTAAATTAAAATTAGTTTCAAAAAGGACTACACATGAGAACACATTCTCAGAAAAAATCCATATGGTTTTATTTTTGAAAATAATCCATATATGAAGCAATAATAAAATAGGAATTTAATTTTTGATAAATTAATCTATATAAAGGGAAACTATCTCTTATTACAAACAAATATAGAATAAACATATAAATCATACTTTTAATTTAACAAATATTAGAAAATGGGTTTCTAGATGGATTCAATGATATAAGGACATCCAAGTAATTATGGAAAACATATTGAATCATAGGTTCCTACCGAATCATATATTCCAAGTTCCTCCCCAATTGAATATGTATACCATTATATAAAATACAATCCAATCCCTATATTTTTAAATTAATATTTGGGAATTTTTATGAACAATTATTGTTCATTACAACTGTTTTTAAAGAAAACTACATTAAATAATTTCCCCTGTCAGTCAAATATCAGTTAAAAAAATGGGTTTAAATTAATCCATTATAAAAATCAAAAAAACATTTTTGTATTTAATATTAAAATTATATCATAATAAAATTAATGTATGAAATGAGAATTAATGATATAGATGATGATATCATCCTCTCTAGTAGAGGAAACATTGACTACATCAAATTCAGCAATGGAGAACAAGGAGAACTGGTCCTCACAATTCTATATCTATAAATCACATCATCAATTATTAAAACAACTAATCCCTTATTCAAACATTAAAATGATTTTGGGTTATAATTGATCAAATTTAATATATATTTATGTAATATATTGAATAAATAAGAGAAATTTAGAGTAAATTCAAACATAAATCAATCAATACATCCATGTCAATATAGAATCACCAATGAAAAAATGATAGAGTCTACTAGAGAACTGATGAGGTTCTTCTTAGGGACAATTACATAATAGGATTATATTAGGTATAAAAATGAAAACATTAATTTGGGTATTTTTAAAAGACAATGAATGAAATATAGGGTGTAGGGTTAGGCTATCTGGTTATATGAACAATATTTTGATCAGTTGGTAACTTCAATCCCCTGACAACAAAAGAAAATAGTTCAATGGGAATAGCCACAATATTAAGAAAACACAATCAAAACCATGAAAATCACTACTAGATCCAATGGATTCATATCAATGTTTACATAATAGTTACAACAAACCATCGGTAGATAGTGTGTCTGACATATTTATCTAGAATATTGATATTTTTGACCCTTGGCTATCAAAATCCATAAAAAATAAAAAATGATAATGTAGTACAAGAAATAAACTTACTTATAAAATATATGGTAGCATAAAGGGAGGTGATATGTGGAGATTGTGAAATGGAAAGATATTTACCCTATTGAAGTTATAGTTTTGTACATTGCATGGTTATTTAGAGACTTCATATATTAGAGTATTAATAAATCTAAATGGATAAGATCTCGAAAAGAAACCATGAATAATTTCTATATATTCTAGTCCTCAAAGGATAAATTGTTTTATGTTTATTTTAATAATTACAAAAAAATGGACTTAAAGAAATATTACATAGGAATTGTTTAAAACGAAATATAGATTGTAAATGACCATAAAGAATAGATAAATCACAATCATACTATAACCATATGAAAAAAGTAATCTCCTTTAAAATAAGAAGAATTAATTTTAAAAATAGGAAGATGTAAAATAGTATGTTTTATATATGTTACCACTTAATCCATAATGGAAATAGGATAGCCTGAAATAATAGACCAATATTATTGAAGTATCATTCTCAAGGAATTTAAGAAAAAATCATGTATATCCTTAATAGTTTCCAATCATCGCACATAACTGGAAATGATATATTCTAAAAAAATCTTAAAATATTTAATCGGACTAAAAGGGTTGTAAATGATACTTCCTTGAAAATAATGGAAATATTATAACCATGCATGTTGGCGATGAACTTTTGAGTGTATAAGTCCAAATTCTAATATTTTTAATGAACAATCTATTGAATGTGAGTCAAGATAATTTCTCAATACAATAAGTTACATTCTATCATAAAATATATATATTTCAAATAATAATGTACTACCATTTATGGAGGTATGGAGTAAAGAAACCCTCACATTGAAAATATTAACAATATATTATTTTTTGGAATAAATAAATAATTACACAAATGTAGGCCAAAACATTTTATTATATTAGTGCCTTTGGAAACATGGAAACATAAACACATGTACATAAGTGAGCTAAATTTTCTCATAGTAGGCCTATCATTACTATATCCCATCATAGATTCATTATACATAATACATATCCCCATATCAATAGGAAATGAAACCTAAAATGGAGTGTGATCAGATGCTCAGGTTGGGTAAATAAGGGAGTAATGAAAAAATAAACTTGATCGTAAGGGTATGATAAATTTATAATGTCATTATAATATCATAACCTACATACCAATGATGATAAAAATGAATCATGTAAACAACATTGGTAGTTCTTGAGATATTAATCATAAGAGAATCATGATCATAATCCATGATATCCTTACATATAAATAAAAAATAGAATTGTGGAATAAAAATAATCATATAAAATAATCTAAATATTATTACATAAATCAACTCAATGCCTATTATAGAAGAATGTATTCACTCCCCATAACAACTTGGAAGTCATGGTCCACTCCCATAACCATCATTGCAGACACATCCCATAACAAAATGAGTTCACTCCCCATTCTAGGCATACCTCTCTCATGATATGTAAATATATACCCAAAGGATTCTATAGAGATATAGTTCCCACACATCTCATTATGAAATAAAACATAAATGTACCACATTATTATAATAAATAATATCATAACACATAAAATAATATATGAATCATAAAAATGTAATCATATCATAACATATGAAAAATATACAGGTTTCAAAATAAAGTCATCAAATCATAACCAACGAAATAAAGTGGGTTTGTTGATCATATAACTTGTGATATATAAAACGGTTTCAAAAACATATAACCCATGAAAGTGAAATGAGTTTCATAAACTTCATTCCAACAAATCATAAATAATTCAACAAAATAACATGAATGGATGATTTGGAAATTTTTCATTGGAAGGCATGACTAACACCAATAGATGGCATCTAAAATGGAAAATAATTTACAAAGATCCATTTAAAACATTTATATAAGAAAATATCGTTTCTTCCTTGAAAATTGTTTTTAAAACATATATCATTTTGAAAAACTTTTTCATGGAAAACATAAAAAGGAAGCTTAACAACATTTGAAAAACCATTTTCATTAAATGTTATATAACAATTAGAAAGGAAGATTTGAAAAGCCTAATAAAATTCAAATCATTTTTCAGAAAAAATTATCTTTTAATATTATATTAAAATTATATTGAAAATTATTGTTAATACATGGATTTTGAAATAAACTAACTTCTGAAAAATAATATAAATGAGACCATATATTATGAGAAGCATTTTTTAATAGTATTAATTACAAAATAGTGACATAAATTGTAACAATACATAAATATATATTGAATTATAATAGTATATTATAAGTCATGAGTTTTTTCAAGGATAGATCATAATATTTTATTAATGGAATCATACAAGAACAACATTGAAATAATGATTAGATAGTTTCAATAATCTCTTACCACTAGAGTAATTTGAATCATTCTCCCCTTGTAAGAAAATGGAATAATATATATACAAAGATACAATTGGAAGGAATATATTCATGATATATCATTTAAAATGGTATTATATACACATCATAAATGAATATAGGTGTATAATAAAGAGGTTGTCTCAATTAAGGAAAATCCAGGGATGACAATCTTAACGATTTGTTATCTTTTAAACCCTAAAATTAGATGAAATAACTTACAAAAAATGGATATGTATAAACCAAAAAATTTAATTATAATAATATTATAATACATATATGATAAGTATATAAACCACACAAATTTATAAATTTTGAATAAATTATAAGTCCCAAAAATTTAATATTAAGACTAGAAATCCATGTAGCTTATGTATTAACTCTTTCTATACTCTTAAAAACATTTGGGATAGAAAATAAAAATTTATTATAAAAATAAAAAATAAAAATATTTTTATATATAATACCTTATATTATTTGAATATGAATTTTTATTTCCCATTTATTAACAATTCCAATTTCTTCTAACAGTTCAGGAAATATCTACTTTGTTTTTCATACATATTTAAACCAGTTATTCTTTATCCACTTATATTGATAATTATCGAATTATTTACATAATGAAAAAAATATATTTAGGTATCTGATATATTCAGGTCATAAGTATTTAAAATATTCTATATAATATTGAAATATAATATAAAATGCACCCATAATGGAAATGGAAGGTTGTACATAGGTATGAAATATTTTTTCAGTTTTATTATTTTATTGAAACTATGAAAGTAAATGATATAAATATGGGTATATATATTATAATTATTTTATAATTTTGTCAAATATATCACATATTTTTACTAAACCCATAATTAGTATTTTCCCTGTAATGAGTGAATGAATTACATCAATTTAAGGAGGCAGTTATCCTCACTTCCACAAACGAAGTTATTGTTCTTACAATAAAAAGATATAATAATGTAATGTTTTATATAATTTAAAAAATAATAATAAAACATCATGAAAATTATATATATCAAAATACTAGTTTCCATCATAATATCCACCCATTATAGGGAATAAAAGAAATCACACAACATCATTTCGCAAGGTTATAGTTCAATGTACACTGGAACAGTAAGATCATTTCTCATTAAATGGAAGTGTTTGTATATTTAGGTTGAAAAAATATCATAAAACATCTCAATATTTTTAGGATGATATTTTATATATAATAGTGGGATAATAAAATTTTAGGGATTATAGAATAAGAATAAAATGGTGGAGATTGAAGAAACATGTTACCTCTTCATTGGCTAACTCCTCTTGTGTTGCTACAAAGGGATTTCTTGGATGGATTTATTCCCAATGTGATGATTCATAGATAAATTGACAGATTATGGTAGGATATTTGGGTTGGTTTTGGCTGAGAAAACATGGTCTATGATGTGTGTTAATGTGAAGGGGTGAGTTCTCTTTTATAGAGGAGGAGGAGTGACATTCTTTTATATATAAAACATAAACAATATTTAGTGGTAACCCATAAATAATATTCCAAAACATTGTGTTAAAATTTAATATATTAAGTTAATTGGTATAAATATGTATATAAAATGACTTTTGGGCATGTTTCTAGTTCATTCGGCCTCTTAATATTATCGTTTAACTACTAAGTAATCTTGTTTTTACAATAATCACAATTATTATTTTTAATTACATTAATAAATATTATTATTAGTAAGAAAAATTGAAATTAATATGAATTATAAATTATTTATATTCAAAATGTGGAATATATTTTTCCAAATTATAATCACATATGTTGAATGAATTATTTTAAAATTAGTGCAACAGACATGTCCTGACAAAAGGTTATTTAAGAAGATATGTTCAAAAGTTTAAAATTATTTTTGTACTAATATCATTGTGATATTAATTCAAATGAAAAAAATTGAATTAATTGATGAATATTTTAAATAGTTAAACATAGAAACCAATTGAATATAAAAGTATACCAAAAAATCATGTAGATGAAAAAGAAGTTTTGAATAAAAATATTTTAATTTTCAATACTCATCAAAAAATGTTCTTTTTTATAGAAACATCTCAAAAATAAAATAAAATATAATTATTAAATTACAAAAAAAACTTATGTTCATTTAATCTAATTGAATTTTAAAAAAATTCACGAATTTATTATATTTCTCTTTAGATGACTTAAAAAGTAGTTCACTTGAGAAAATAGTATTTTAAAATGAATAATTACTTTACCAAAAAATAAAAGATAAATAATAAATATTTTTTACTTATATAAAACCATTAGAAATAATATTCAGAAATTATTTATTACTTATAATATTAATATGTTTATTTTCAATATATTACATTATCATTTAAATAACTATAATTATGAACTGATATTTTGTATAAAATTTGTGTTCTATGTTATTAAATACATATTTGTGTTGCATGTAGAGCATGATTATATTGTTGTAGTATATAATGAATAATTTAATTACTATAGAATGAAATTCAATGCATCCAAAAAAATTAATTTACTTGAAAAAATAGGTTCATAATAACTCGACATGTTACATTATACACAAATTAAAATGAAATTATCTCCCATAAATTCATCATTTTTATATAAAAAAAGAGCATAACATTGCCTAATCACATCCTTGAGTTCCTAAATATATTCCTCTAACATGTTCTTTCTCCACAAGACATTAACTATGTGAGGGGACTTATTCCATAGAAAATTCATTATACTATCTAATATATAAACTATGTTTTGCTCGAATGAATGCTCATTCATTAATGATGTTACCTAAGAGTAAAATACACGTGAACAATCTAGTATGTAATTCATTAAGATAGATAAATGGAAAAAATCATGGAGTTGAGAGAGATTTAGAGGATGTTCAAAAAGATATGATATTATTCGAATATAATTAATAATTTCATAGGCACTGATAACCTATGGCCTAGTTCCCATTTCATATTAAATCTCATAACCTTAATTTAGGGATATAATCATAGAAAAAACATGTCTATAAATTGAAATTATAGATCATACTGATGATTATAATCCTATCTATTCTGTCAGGTTTGAGTTGTTTTGATATATCATTGAATGCTTATAACCTTCCCTTCCAATTATTTATATATCTCAGTTCCCAATACCGTTATTTCTCTAACATCATCAAAATACATTATACCTCTACATTTACTCCCATATAGGTATTCTTAATGAGACATCATAATGCATGCGTGAATGATATCATTTGTAAAAAATAATCCAATAGGAATGTTTTGATCCCAACCACCAATAAATTACCTGAAAATCAATCTGAAATATCATCTTCAGTTTCAATTATTGTTTTAGAGAGACCCTCTTTCTTTGGATGAAATGAAATGTGTAAACACAATTTGTTATCATGTTATTTCTATTTACTTATCCATAACATTGAGGGTAACCTTGGATATCGATCAAATACTATATAATGTCGTACAGCATGCAACATTATGACATCCTAAATGTATATCTTGGATGGATAATCTAGGAAGAATACTTCTATAATATAATTTATTTGTGAAATGTAGTAAGGTGATCAACTACCACACATATTGAATTAAACCCCTTAATGGTTTTAGGGAGACTATAGTCAAAATACATAGAATGGTTATCCCATTTTCATATGTGTAATGGGTGGAATATCCCCTTTAGTTTTTCTTTTAGCCAACAAATTATGGAATACCAAGAACCGATATAAAAACACATGGATATCCTTTTGTATATCATACCACCATAAGTATTATTTCAAATATACATAAACCATCCTAATTAAAAGATGAATATAGAATGAAAAATGATGATCTTACTCCAATATCTTCTTCAGCAAATACAGTATGAACGGAACACACAAACAATTATAGAACCTTATCATTCAATCGTTGTCATGGATAACCTCAGAGAACATTAGTAACTTTTTTTTTCAGCACTGAAAATTTCTTCAATGTATCCTTGATCATCAAATGTATAGTTGTTTTAATATTCAATTGAGAATGTGAGGATTTTTCAACTTATGATTTCTAGATCCATCCTGTGTAAATATAGAAATATTGAATCTTTTGAAATCCTCATAGTGTATAATCTGGAATGATAATTTGACTCAAATAATTATTTTCCCTATTCACTTTCACATGGTGGTAATGTATATTGAATTGATAATCTTTTATCGTATATAACCATCTTCTCTAGTTAATGATCAACTCCTTATATGTTATTTTATATTGTAATATTTTTTGATCATAATATACATCAATCTTTTTTCCATAAAAATAATACCACCATACGCTTAATGATAAATTTACCACTGCCAAATCAAAATCAATAGTAGTATATATTTTCTCATGGATCTTAATTTTAGTTAGAAATTGGTTTTAACCATGTTATTCTACATAAAAACTCCCAAATCCCTTCATGGAAATATCCATATTCATTAAAAAAATATTCTCTAATACAGGGTAATGTAAGATCACGTGTGCTGACCAAACATCCCTTCAGTTCAATGAAATTGTACTAACATTTATTTTTCTAAAAAATGTTGGATCTCGTATTTGTTATCTTGATCATATGATCTGATAATCACGATAAATACATCCCGACCTGTTATCAATATCTAGCTAGGCCATGAAAACTACAGATCTCAGTTATAATGCTTCATATAAGACAACATTCAATACCTTCAATCTTAGATGGGTCTATTTTTATACACTACCTAGTGATGATATTCCCTTAAACAGAAACCTTTTTCATCCAACATTAACACTTTATAAATTTTGAATACAGCTTCTCCTTCCATAGGGTCTTTAGTAAACTTTTTATGTGGTCTTCGTGCTCTTCCTTTATCATTGAATAAATAATAAAATCATATATACAGTCTACCACAAATTGATTGAGGAAATATTTAAAGATACAATTTATCAATTCCTTGACGATGGAAGGGGAATTAGTATGTACAAAATCCATCAAAATATAATAATAGTGTCCATACCTTGTAATAAATGACATATCAGTTATGTCCTCCTTCTCAACCCTCAATTGATTATATATAGAATAAAGGACAACTATTAAAAATTATCGAGCAACTCCATGTTGATCAAAAAAATCATAAATATGTGGAAGATGATACTTTTAATATAATTATATTTTCAACTCCCAATAATCAATGTAGAGTCTTACTGATCTATATTTATTCACAAAAGTATGTTTGAACCAGAAGGTTACACATATTACCGAATGAAGCGGCAATTATGTTTTTCATGGAGCTTCTTATTCCATTAGTGTAACTCAATTTATGAAATTATATTGGGGGTAATTGAAATTGGTGTGCGGCCAGTCATGATCTCTATAGAGCACACAACATCATGTTTTTGTGGATGTCTTGGAATCTACCATGTAAAGACATCCATAAATTCTAAAACAATATGCATATAATTTTTTGGATTTTATCCCCCAACCTTTTGAGATAAACATTCCTAATAAATGGGATGTAAATCCAAAATGATGGATATAATCTACACAGTTATTTAATACTTATCACCACATTGATAGAAATCATTGTATAGTTTGAAATGTAAATTATTACATCATTCCTAGAAAATTGATGTCGAATTTATGAAGAGAAAGACAATCCATTCCATAGATGACATCAATTTAATCTACTGGATGAATAAAAATATTTTTAGAAGCACATTATAAAAAAATCAACCGTAGAGGAATCATATACTTGAGATGAAATATTTAAACTGTTATGGGTTTTCATTATTAATTCGACATATAATTGTTTTGGGGGAATATTAATTCCGTTAAAAAATTATATGTGAAGGATAGAGTAGATCTAGAATTATATAATACATTGTTGGTTATAAATTGGGTGGTGTGTGTACCTTCCACCACATCGTTATCATACCCCTATTCAAAAATAGTGATTTAATGATATTTTCCACTATCCCTCGACATATTATATTTTTCAGGTCGAACATCATCACTTTCCTCCAGGTTTTTGAACTACTTAGAATAATGCCCATTCTCTTTAAAATTATAGCACTAATTCAGGGGACGTGAATTTTTGGCATTTTCTCCCTATTCACATTAGTAGATAAATTCTAATAACTGATTCAATAATAAAATTTATAATTACCATACATTCCTCCCTTTAAATATTTATTAATACCCTACATGAAAAATCCACCATGATTCATTCAAAACATAGAGAAAAATAGAAACCTAAACTTTATATCTATATTGGTTTTGGATTTTTATTTTACCTCCATCATCCTTTTTTTGTCAAAAGCATTTGATTTAAACATAATTACAATCATCATGTCATCCTTGATGGCACGACACAAAATCACTAAGGATACTAATGTCTCTTCTGGAAAAATCTATTCATATAAATGGATTATGCCACTATTTCACCTATCATCATTTAATTCATGTTCGATGATAATACCATAAGCTTACCCCACAAGTCTTGTGAAATAAGCCTCATAAGTACAAATAAGTTCATCATACCTTTTATTTATCTCATGGAAATCATTTTAAGAATTTGTATGATAATTCCATGTAATGTACTTATTAAAAAATATGTTCATGAATATTTCCCAAATCATGGATTCAATTCCATATTAGTGGCATGTATTCAAGATTAAATTCCACCCCTAGCCTGCTTCACTTTATAATAGATAAACATCCAAATTCAAATTCTCATGTTATGGTCACTATAGGACATAAAATACCTTTTCAGCAATATCGATCCATTTTTAGAAATATCTGGATCATAATACCCACATAAAGTAGGTTTACATTACCTCATAACAAAATCACAAAAATGTTGTTCCCTCACTAACTCATTTGGAAGTGTAGATTGATGTACAGATTGAGAATAATTATTGTCCATGTCAAATTGTTATAGATTTATAGGTATTCTAGAAATTCGATGTTCCAGAGAAAAATCATTTCACTATACATCACACTCATCATTGATTATGTTCATCATGGTTCAATCCATTAACTAAAACCAAATGGAACAGGGTAAGAAACAATAATCATATTGGAGAAGCAGATAATCCCGAAAACCCCCATATAAGATTTTTAAATTGTGACATGATATTTATCTATGAAAAAATAGGAATATATTATTTTATTCATACACAATGTATATTTAAATTTTTCATGATGTTTTTTGAATTCCCAATGTATATCCCCCAAGATATTGAAAGTAGGTGTGGAAAAAGGATCATTGTTTTCAACTAGTTCCCAATGATCCTAGATTAATATGGTAATTTATGGGTTATTACCCCTATATAAATATGCTCCAGATCTAGATCCACTTGAAATCTCAAATCATGGATGTATTTCTAGGAAACCTCTAACTCCATCATTTACCAAAATTACAAATAAATTTATATACTTCACTTTATGAATAAACATATCTATAGAAGTGTCCTTAGGGTTCTCACAATGATTTCTATAAAATTATTATAAATGTTAACCAATATTGTTATTTAATACCAACAATAGTTACCCTCTATTTTCACTCATTAGCATTCCCTATTTTTTCGGAATACATAACTCATTACATAAACATACTCTTAATGACCAAATTATTATAGTTCTTTTGGAAACATGGAAATATAAACACTGTTACCTAAGGGGCCTTCACTATTTCCCAATATGTCCTTCATGACTAGCTCCATTTTTATTTACATTATACATAATAATAATATTCATAATAGGGTGAAATAAATCCCATTAATGGGTAATCTATGATTCTCAGTAAGTGTAGACATGGGGGAAATGTAAGTATAAACTCATGTACAGGGGTATGATAATTTGATCATAACAATATAATATTATACCCTTCATATAAAATATCATATACATGAATCATGACATAATAATTGGTAGCTTATAAGACACAAATAATAAGGGGATCAAGAGAATAATCCAAAAAATCATAATATAAAAATAACACAAAGTATGTTTGTAGAAAAAGAATCGTATAAAATAATTTTCACAATAGTCAAATAATCAATAAAAATTAAATATTAGTAATACATGTTCATTCCACATACCATCATGGAATCCATTTCTCACTTCCATTTTCCTATTAGTAGACAATGTCTTCTATTGAACCATGTTCAATATCCATTCATTCAATGTATAAATCATAAGATAAAAATAATTACCCAATGAATTAGAGGTATATAAAAGTCCCACCCATATCATAATTAAATCATACATAATTTTTCTATAAGATCATAAATAATAATATAATAACCTATGAAATGAATTGGGTATCAATACATGTAATCATATCACAACCTGTGAAAAATAGACAAGTCTTGTAGTCATTTAATAAAAGGAAAAACCATGTAAAGAAGTATCTTTTAGAACCATATAACTATTTAAATAGAAACATATTTTATAAACATATAACATGTGGTATGGAAAATGGTTTCATCAATATTATTCACTAAATTCCTAAACTATTAATAGAATGACAATGAATAGATCCTTTGGAAGATTTTACCTAAAAAGCATGAGTAACACCAATGAATGTCGTTATAGATGGTAAATAATTTTTGATGATCCATTTTAAACATTTATAGAGTAAAATATTCATTATTATTTCAAAAAATATTTTTTAAAAAATATTTAAAAAACAATTTTATTGAAGGTATACAGTTGAATCTTGATAACAAGTTAAAAAACAAAATTTTTTAAAATAAATTGTAATTACTAAAATGGATGCTTCAAAAAACAAAAAACATTTTTAAAATTAATCTTATTTAAAAATTATATTTTCAAATTATTTATAATAACATTTTTTAAAAATATGGTTTTTAAAATAAACATATAACTGATTGAAAAGTGAAATGAAATCATAATTTCATAAAAATACATTAATAATTATCATAAGTAATAGAGTTTAAAATAAAAAATACATAAATATATCATGTTTTACTATAGGAGTTTAAAATTATTTATATTTCATGATATATGGATCATATAATTTTATAAATGGATCAATAACCATAAACAATAATGAAAACAATGAGATTATTTCAAACAACACTTAACGGTTGGAAACTTCAAATCATACTCCCCATGTTAGAAAATAGAAATTAATAAATCATAAAATATAATGAAAAGAGTCATATTCGTGATATTTAATTTCAAATGAATGTATCTACTCCACTTAGAAAATATAGGTTCATAACAAAACATCTACATCAAAGAAGGAAAATTGAGAGAATACGATCTTAAAATTTTTTGTATCTTTGGAATTGTTTAACCCCAAGAAGTATATATCATAAAATGGAAATTAATCTACCAAAAAATTTAGGTATTGTAATAATAAAATACATTCATGGGAATTTTATACTCCACACAAAATAATCAATGGTGAATAATGAATATGTCTCACAGAAATAAAAGTGACACTAGAAATCCACTTACCTAATCTATTAAATCTCAACAGACTAAAAAACTAATGTAAGACAAATATATGTATATTATTCAAATATTATAAAACTATGATTTATATATATTTCCATATATATATTTATGCTGATATTATATTACACATTCACTAATAATTCTATTTTATTGATATGATTTTTGTAATATCTGCTTCGATTTTAAGACATGTTTTAAATTGATATTCGTTAACATATAACATATATATTTATTTTAATATTTAATGAATTTAAATCATTATTCAAATATAATATATATTTATTATAAAGATATTTATAATAATCTATAAAATATAGAAATATGAAATGAAAGACACTGTTCATTGAGAAGGTAGGCTATTCGTACGAAAGAACATTGTCTCTAAATTATTATAGTGTTTAAGGTAAAAAACATCAATGAAATAGATATATTATAATTAATGATGAATTATTTTATAATATATCTCATATATTTTCACTAGATCCATCCATAATACATTCAATTAAAAGTGTGAATGAATCACATCTCATTGAGCAGGTGATATTCCAGACTTGCATAAACAATGTTATCTAATTTACAAAAAATGGAAGGAATGAATTGATGGATTATATAATAATAAAATAAGAATAATGAAATCATAATTATCATAAATACAATTATAAAATATATTTTTTATCGAATTTTCCACCCACGTGAGGTAGAAAAGAAAAAAAACATTTTTTCACGAGGAAAAACTCTATCTTACACACGAATGGTACGTTCGTTTCCCATTTCACGCAAGAGTGTTTAAGAATATATTGAAACCATATAATAACAGAAATAAGTATATTTAGGATAATTAGGATGTTATATAATCATGAAATAATATGACTTGATGTGGTGGATACTGAAAATTAATCTAAGGAGATTGAGAAAGGATGTTACCTCTTCAATGGGTAACACATCTTGGTTTCACTAATGATTTTCCATGGATGAATTTATTCTGAAAGGAAGGATTATAATATGATGGAATGGAATTAAGGAGAATATTTTTTATATATATTTTCAACTAAATATGGCATGAGTGGTGTAATGAGGTTATAGTGGCGAGTTTCCTATCATAGAGGAGGAGTGGAAAACATGTGAATTTAAAAAGGTATACAACATTGAGAGTACTCTCATACATCCCGTTATTTCAATAATATATAATATTAGATAATAGTGAAGAATTTTAAGAAATGTGTCTATCTAATGGTTTTTTAACATGGGTCTAGGTCATTTTTCCACTTATGAAAAATGATTATCCATTAAGTAATCGTATTTTCACCTTAGGAGTTGTAATTTATTTTAATTACATTAAATATTTTATTTGGTCAAAAAATAAGTTTATCTTATTAAAAATAATAAATTATTTTTATTCCAAACATGGAAACAATTAAACTAATTCTAATAACATAAGTGGAAAAAATAATTTAAAATTAATCTCGTTGAAGTGTCATGACTAGAGGTTTTTAATGTATGAATTTTCAATGGTTATATATATTTTAATATATAATTTCAATGAAAAATAGTTTCTAATGACATTATTTTTTTATTAATTTTGGAAAAATTCATCTAGTTCAACTCAAAAACCTATTAAAAATATTATTTATCCCTAAAAATATTTTACATGGAAAAGATGTTATGATTTAAAAATCATTATTTTTCACTATTAATCTAAAAGTGATGCTTATTCAAAAAATCCAAATAAATCACCGTAATCTAATTTTGAAACTATAACATCAAAAAGAATGTTTATTTTACATTATTATTTAATACAAAATTTTTTAAATTAATTTCATTATTAGTCATAGAAGGACATAAAAAGCAGGTCATTTGAGAAAATAATATTTTCAGACATATAAACTAATTGCAAAAAATTACATGGTTTATTATCAATATGATTTATTTGTATAAAATATTTAAATAATAATCATTAATATTTTATAAATATAAAAATTAAATATTTTATTTATAGGTTGTAAATATTTTATTTTAATAACGGTTACAATAAATTAAATGTTTCTTACAAACTCAATTTTTTCTTTAACGCAAGACATGTCAATGTTGAATTTAGGTGATATTTATCATGGTGTATCATATATTTAATGTTTCATTTAGTTTACAATTTATTGATATGTGTCAATGAAAATTAATTTATTCCAAAAAATAGTCATTAAAACTCGCGGTGTTACAAAGAGAATTAGAGGAAATCTCAAAAAAGTTGACATATTCAAATATAGAAGCTTTCCCATAGTGGATAGATTAAATTATTTTAGGAATCATAGGCTAGTATAGATATATCAACAGTAAATGTAGAATCTCTCATCTCTAAAGGAAATAATAATTATGCATATCCTAAATTATTATTGCCAACACCCATGTGAAGAATGAATGAGAATAAAAATTATATAAAATCTTTCTATATAAAGAATGTAAAAGGGAATATAATTTTTTAAAATGGTATACATATATATGGATGGTCCCATGACAATTTTAGTTACATATGGTAAAATATATTTTATAATATTCATTAATTACTACTATCTTATGGTATATGTTATTTTTATGCAATGAAAATAAGAAATTTTAAATTTAATGATGCGGTAAATGCATAAAGCATAGAATTTTACTGGTTGAACCATTAATACATTGAAATTTGATAATAAAACTTTTTTACCTCTTTTTAATTTTTTTTAATATCATAGAAATATGGAATCATGAATGGGGGATCCTCAGTAAGAAATCAATGAAAAAATGTAGAATTTGAACATACAAATATAATGAAAAATAATATTGAAAAGATATAATTTATTGAAAGAAATTCTACACAATTCTTCTGCATTGATTCCATATATTGGTTTTAGTATATAGTATAATATAATATTTGTTTTATCCCTATATAACAAAAGACATCATATAATATGTGGTATAGGAGAAATACACCTCTGAATAATTTTTATGTGTTTGATAAAACGTGATTTATAACGAATAATGAATTAAAACAAAGGAAATGTGGTGATTCTATAGATTAATGTTATATTATATACTATTAAATAATGATAACCCCTATAATTCATTTAATAAAATATTTGATAAGACATTTGAGATTAATTATATCAGTCTCATTGAATAAAAAGAGAATAAAAATGTTGGAGAGAAATTATTGAATCATATATATGATGATAAAAAGGGGAAGGTATAAAATTTGTTAAAGTCCTACTAAGAAATTAAATTTCAAAATAAAAAATATGAGGATGTTTATATACTTCAAAAACTCAAGCCTACAATATAGAGAATAAAAGGAAAAAATGCTCCGAATGCCTTCAATTTTTTATTATTTTTGGAAAATCATCATTTCAATGGGTGTGGTGGAGCCCTTATAAGGCCCAAAGGCATAGAGAAAATTACATGACACTAAGTTCATAGAGGGAATCACCCAGACATGAAAACATGGAACTGATCCTCCCCAGCATATGTCATGATTTCAGAACTCCACCTTTTCCTGGTTGGTTGGGTAGTTTCCCTATGCAAAGCTACACAGTACTGGTACAAAGGTCAATGACATACCCTTTCCTTGTTCGAATTCTAGTTAGCTCTTCTGTATTTAATGCACATGCCTTGAACACTCATCTAAAGCCATTTCCCATATAGTCTAATTGGTATATATTCATCATCATGTGGCTCAAAGTCCTTGGGGGAGACCTATGGCCTTATGGTGGCCCGAAGGCTGTGAGAGACAACTGGCTCGAAGCCCTTTGGGCGCCCGAAAGCTTTGCAGGACCCGTGTACAAAAGGGGGGCCAAGAGGCCCATATTGGATGAAAATCACAATACTATAGGAAAAATGGTATTTTCAAAATAATCTGAGTAAATAATGTACTATAATATCAAAAAAAATACAAATTGGGTTTCATGTGATATGATCATATCTAATAATGGAAAGTATAACAAGCCTTTGGTAACAATAAATGATCTAAATATATCACATAGTTTTTTGAAATAGTAGGGAAAATGTATAAAAATTATTTTAGATAAAAATGGAATCATTTTTTCTAAATGTAATCCTAAAAGAGGAACAAAAAATTAATTATCATATGTTGTTCTTGATTAGCGATAATAAAACTAGAAAATATATATTTAATAATTTTTTTGTCAATTAAAACAACCACATTGTTCTTGATATTATTGAATTGATACTTCTTTGAAGATACATGAGCTTCAAATAGGTTCAATGGATCATAATATATATGTGAAAAAATACAATAAAGAAATTTTGATGGTATTAGTATTTATAGATGATATTATTTTTTGTCAAAAAATCTTTCATTCATTTTGGGATTATGGAAACATAATGAAATATGAATTTTAGATGTCTTTGATTGATGAGCTCATAAAATTTCATTGATTATAAGTGTTTCAAAATTAATATTTGGTCTTTACTTCCTAGTTTTTGTATTAATGTTAACATAATCAATGAATTTGAATGTATGACTCTAATATTGTATAAAAACAATATAATTTCAATCTAATTTCATATATTTAATTATGGTAAATAAATATTGATAATTGTAAATAAAATATTTGTTTGGATCCTTGTATATTTGATTATTATTCAACTTAACATATCATATTACCCTAGTATTGTAGAAATTTTTCAGAGCTACCCAAAATTAGAAAATATAGTGAATATGTTAATAATAATGAGATAATTTAGGGGAAACCATAATTTTGGGTTTCAATTTATTGTTGAGTATGTTCATAAGAATTTATATTCCTATGATGTGGAAGGGTGATGTGATATTGTAGATATAAAATACACTAGTAAAGGTGATTTCATAATTGTGAAAAAATTCTAGATAGATAAGAATGGAAACTAATTATATATGAACAACTAGGAAAAAATATGTATTAGTTACAAATATATTCACTTAGTTAATATGAATTTGATAACAATAGGACAACGTTGAGAAAATAGTATGTCAACCAATGGTTACCTATTAAGATAACACAGTTCTATTCAGCTAAAAAATATTCTAATATTGTAATAATGGACTATAACCATTTTAATTCTATATCAACATATCAATTAAAATGTGGAGAAAGTATTTATTCGAATGGAATTTGTTTCCCCTGATATCCAAATATCCTACATTCTAATCAAACCATTGGTTCTAAATGAATTTTAGATGTGTAGAATTAATATATATTTTCAACCAATCCTTTATATTAACAAGGTTTCATAATAAACCATCTCACATGATTTATATTTTTCTTTTCGAATAGTTCTTTTTTTACATGTACAATATATCATATCAGAATATGGGTAGATGTACAATATGTGGTTGATATTAAATATAATATGTATTTAATGTGAATATTTTATATTTTAGTGTATTCAATAATATATTATAATGTTTTAGTACTATTACAAGGCATCTATAGGCTTATAATATCTATTGATGCTTGTATTACATATGTTTCACTGAAACTGATTAATTTTATCTTCAAAAGTGAAAATTATATCAAACATGTCCTATTTCACAAGTGAATGTCTAAATAATAATTATATTCGAATTCATGGGGATCATAGATTCTATAATGAGTTATTTATATTTCCATAATAATCTAGAGGGTATGATTTTTGAAAACATCGATTTAAATACGTTATATTTGATTTCATTTTGAGTACATATATTATAGAATAATATAAATGGATATTAGGTAAAATTTTAGCATGTTTTATGATGCATAATATTCTGGATACTCATGTGTTCAGTTAATTATTTTTTAAAATATTCACTTATAATATATTACATATAAACAAGCTGTTTTTTATTTTCTTTGTGTTTTTATTTTAATAATTTTTGGAATTTTCATGAATGGTATGTTACATACCAATGTACTATCACTTAATTTTCAACATACGTGCAGTTAAATAAATTTTGGATTATTATGGTTTGATCAAATTGAACTTATTGTGAAGATAGTATATTTTCAATGTGTAGTTTCTAAAAACCATTTAGATTTTATAGGCATGATGGTTTATAACGTAATGTCTATCCTATTGATCCAGTTCATGATTTTTTTGCACAACCTTTTTGAATTCAAAATGTGGAGATTTTATTTTTAACATGAGGTCAATTGGATATTAATAAATTATAAGTTCTAGATTTATTCAAAAGTGATTTTGATCACAAGTCTTCCTAATCATAATATATCTTTTGTGTTTGACTTTTGAGTATGACTTGATCGTATGACATCACAGCTATGGAAAACTAGAAAATGAATGTGTGAAATCCTTTGATATATGGTTGTAATAATTTTAACATGAACATCTTACATGATCGTATTAATTCATTTTGGCTTGAAATTTTTTAAAGTATGTAGAATAATCCATTAATGTAACATCCTCTAGTTCAAGGCCTCTAATCAATTATTAGAAAAATTTTCACCACAATACATGTAGCATCCCAGATAAATAAATAATATGAAATTTCCATAATAATAATTATTTTTTAATTAAATATTAATTTTACGTTAATGAGGATTTTATTTTTGATGGCATAACCAACACGCAACAACGTGTTTCTCTGAAAACTCTTGTTTCACAGTAGTTAGGTCTTACTGAAAAAAATTATAATAATATCATTATTAAATCGTATTTAATGCCTAGGAATTTTGTTGGAAGAAATTAATCGAACTAACTATATTATGATTAAATGTGTTTATTAAATATTTATAAATTTATCCAATAATTGTTAGAGTCTCAAAATGAGAATGAATCCAATTTTAATCATAAATACACTAATATTTTTAAAATGTAGTTTTATAACATTTTTATGGTTAACCCATTTTAAATATAATTTGTTTCTCTTTTATATGTTATATTTGAAAAAATATACTTCTTTTATATTTTTGTATATAAAAATTTACTTGGGATGAAATTTTTGTATTTTTCTGATAAAATTCATATTTTTATGAATAGTGATAAATGCTACATTTATATTCAAAACTGCATTTTATTGCAATTTATTTATATAGTTATATTTTAATTTTAATTGGTTTTAAATTTAAATTGTATTAAATTGTTATAATTATATCCATTTACTGTCACTAGAAGTAAATTTACAAAGAAATTTAAAATAAACACATTTCAATATTTTGATAGTTTGTACTTCTTAAAAACCTTTTTTTGGGTTTTGGAAATGGGAACTAATTTTAAATAAATTTATTCCACATCAATGTTTTGAAATTAAAAAAATTGATTCAATATTTAGAATCAGTATATTCGAATTTTATAAATAGGTAACTTTTATTTTTAGACATTATGAACTGTAGCTTCAGTAATTAGTTTATTTTCCATGGTTAAAGGGAAAATCTATTAAATAAGTGTAAAAAATAATATTATAAAAATATAAAACTACCCTAAAACGTTCCTTACAGTGATTGGAATCTTTTGGTCTATTTTGGGACTCAATGGTGCCAAATTTATTTGAATATGACATTTTATAAGAATTAATTTAAAGTAAAGAAAAATGTACCATAAACTTGTATTTATTAGTAAATCAATTATTATATGGAATAATATAATTGTTTATTTCAAATATAAATAATAATCAGAAATCTAGAAATATTTCCAACATCATGGTATTTTACTTATAATTTTTAGACATCAAATAAAAAAAAGTATTTATGAAACAATTTTGATGTAGTAATTACCTTGTTAATGAATGATTTAAATAAATGAAATTAGAAATAATAAAATTTTATTATATTGAATATGTTTATTCAATGCATGAATATTAGGGATGTATGATACTTTTTTTATTTTAATTAATTTTTTTTGAATAATCATGTTGTTATGAAAATTTGAAAAATCCATGATTTTAATGTTATATAAATGGACATAAATAATTATTTAAAAAAACTATTTTATTAAATAATATAATATTCAAAACAATATAAGGTTCGATAAAATGAATTAGATAATATTATCATTTAATTAATGAACTACATATGGTTTTATTGGCATTTTATGGTAACAATATTAACCATATAGTATGAATAAAAAAGAAGACATTGTAAGAGTTAAATTAGTTATCTAAGTGTTAATGCTAAATGTTAAGTTTATATTTGAAAGAAAAACCTCTCTAAAAGGTATTTTTTTAGATTATTCCAACAATTCTCATCTTATCATCAAATTAAATGAGTTTTGGAATTTTTGAAATCGATGATCAGTTTATAATAAAATAATCTTCCCAGACATTCCCAAAGTACCCCTCCTCTCTCTTTTAAAAGGTCTCCACACCTAACCCGTTATTCAACCCTCCAATAACCCTTGGCTCTTCCAAAATATGCCAAAATAAGATACCAAAATCCATATGTTCTTCTTAAAATCCTTACCCTAGGTATAATGCAATTCAAGAAATCCTTTGTGCTCACATCAATAGAGGTTACTGAATTTAGAGTTAACATCTTCTCTCAAGTTGATTTCTTTTATTTTCTCCCTCCAATACCTATGTTCTTATTATTAATTGATATCATAACATCACAAATATAATCAATACTCTAGGATTTTGATTCACTAACGACACTTATGGACACATCCATCTAATGAATACGAACATATTGTTTCTATGTTAGGCGAACTACTACCTCATGAAATGATGGTTGTTCGATTTCCCCCTACCACCTTTCATGGTGAAAATTATGATGGAAATGTATTTATATGTGATATATATAGTGTTATTATTTTTTCTATGCTTCATTAATTTTTATTAACAACATACCTTGATTCTTTTCATGATGTGTAAACGCTATAATATAATTTGATGAAGTGCGGACTACCACCCCCTAAATGTGATATGACTCATTAATTCCATACATGGAAGATATAAAATATGTCATTATTGAAAATATGTAATGTATATAAAATATTTTATTATATTCTAATTATAATATACCTATGTATCATTTAGTTTTAATTCCATTAAATAAGAAAAAAAGTAGTGTTCATCCGTACGTATGGCTTACCATCTCTATGAATGGCTCATATCATTTCTTATATCCAAATGTTATGTACTATTATTAATACATATATTGTAGATATAAATAAATATATAATGGATATATATGATATTTAAATCAGGAATACGATTATAGAGATAATTGAATTTTGAGGACATGAACAATTTTTAATTATAACAAGTTCATTTTTGACTCAGGTTCCTACTATCGACAAGAAGAACAATATTAACATAAATAATTGTGTAATTTTTATAACAGGTTTATATGTGATATAAAAGAAATAATAAATATAAAAACCCTTTTGAGTCATGTAGATATTTACTTATGATTATTATTCAGGATGAACAATGTACATATGTGAAGAATCAGAGTCGAGGTAAGGGACTCTATCTCAATATCATTTCATTGAGAAATATTTTGATAATATACACATCCATATTTTATTAGGTTTATAATAAAAAACTTTTACTTTTAATATAATTTGAATGGAGTATTTTTTCTATGAATCTTTTTATTAAATGTCATAAATGATGTTTTTAAAGTACGCAGAGACAATGACCTCTATACCGTCATAATAGTTATTTGATATTTGGAAGCCTCTAAAAGGCTTAACTTTTATATAAGAAAAATAAATCCCTTATTCAATTTTTTATTATATGGTATTTAATATTGGTTTTGAAATGGAATGTGTATTTTTATATCTTGAAATTATTTCGTGTGATTGAAAATGAAATGTTATTAATGAAATGATTTTATTTTCAATATTTATGTGTTCTAATTATAAAATGGTACATGGAAATTTTACAGGTGGTTACGTGATAAACCATTAATAAGATGATATGTGATAAACCAAATGACATGATGTTCAATGATAAACCAAGGACGTGTGGTTAGGTTATAACCTCCAATGCATTAGGTATGGAATTTGGTCATATAAATTTTCCATTTAGTGATATGATTGTAAGTAAACTATTTGGTTATTCTATTTAAGTATTTTTTTCCTCATGATACCTCATATAACATATATTGGTTTCTATTGGATATGCGGTAATCTATTAGTTACGAAAAACAGGAATGAAATGAGATTATATTCATTGATGTGTTTTTTATTCTTCATTAAGGTGAAAAGTATTACAATAGGATAATGTATTCATGGTTTACACATTTTTTTAAAACTAATAGTTTTCCTTCATTATGTATCCCATACTCAGATTTTTATTCTCATCCCATTTTTTTTTTAAAAATTCAAACTAGTTAAGATGAATATGTCAAGGTATGAGATGAAGAATAATTTAAGGTGTCTATAACATGGAAATGAACAAGTTTCTTTTTATAGAGTTTTTTTTAATAAAAGAAAAATTGTTATTGAGTAGAAGTTTGTAATTTTAATATTGATGTTGTTATATATAACTTATGACCTAATTCTCTAAAGCTCTAAACCTGGAAAGATACTCAATGAGTGTTATTAAATTAATTTAATATTATGTAATGTTTATGTATTTGGCCTTATAGTTGGTATCATAGGTCAGTTTAGATGACATTAAGAGTTATGATTTGGTTAATAGTATATCCATTAATGAGTTTTTACATTCTGATGATATTGAAAGGATATATCAGGTTACTATTAACATGTTTCTTCATCTATGATATGTTTTTTCAGATTGGTCTTCTATATATGAAATAAGGAAACTATGTTTTGAAGTCATATAGAAGAGAATATCCTTCTAAATTAGAATCCAAAGATGGTAAGAATAAAAATTGAACAGCTTGTTACAGTGATGGCTATGTTGACTCAGGTGATAAATGGTTGAGGTGTCCATGCATGAGATCAACCAGATCAACCATAGAGGAACATGTCTGTAGTAAAGCATTTCATAAGGATGCATCCCCTATCATTCATAGGATCATCTGACCTTATGAAAGATTAAATGTGGATCGTTGCATTGTAAAATATTTTCAATTTCATGGTGTGTATAGACAATCCAAAGGGTAGTCTTGCTGTTTAACTTTTGGAAGGAGAAACTGATCATTGGTGGCTGATGGTTAAATATATTAGGGACAATGAGAATATTGATGAACATGGTTGTGATGAATTCAAAGGTATGTTTATGATAAATATTTTACAAAGGCGGTTCAACTTAGGATGGAAATAATTTCTTTGAATTGAGGCAGGAGGATGACTTAGTGGAAGATTACGAAGCATTGTTCACTCGACTGGTAAGGTATGCTCTAAATTTCTTCCAAGATTGTGATAGTAAGATAAATTTTATTTACTCGATATTGAATCCATTATATCAAAAAAATATCATATCACTAATTCAAAATATATGTGAAATATTTCAGTAGATATGAGAATGTAGAAATAGAGTTTTATTTATGATCAAGTGTTCCATGAGAGAAACCAAAAGAAGAGGTCATATTGTCAGAAAAAGGAATGTATTCATCAAATAAGTCTGGAGGTATGAGAATTAAATTTCTATTATGTGAGATGTGTTGTAAAAAGGATCGTGGATAATGTATCTCAAAATATGGAACATGCTTCTTCTCTAGTAAGACTGGTCATATAACCCCTAACTGTAAATAATATGATCATGAAGGCAATGAAAAGCCAATGGTAATATGTTTTATTTGAAATCAGTTTGGGCATTATGATGATGTGTATCCAATGTTGATTATGCAAATTGGAAACCATATAGATCAAAACAATAAGGGTGTGGAAAACACTTTTACTACTACTACAATTGATGTGGGAACTTCTAATGATGTGGTATCAGGTACATTGTTTTTTTTCAGATTATTCCAATGTGTTATTGGATTCGGGATCTACACATTTATTTATTTATGAGAATTTTTTAGGTAAATTTGGAAGTCCACCTCAGGAAATGAATCCAAAACTTATAGTAAAACACATGGGGGAATGTGGATGATAATTAATTATAGGAATAATTTTATCTATATATGTGGAACGAAATTACCTGAAAACCATGTTGTATTTTCTCTAGTAGAGTTTGATGATATTTGGGGAACGTATTTGTTTTCTTTTTTACTATGATAAGATTTAATGTAGATATAAGATGATTCTTCTCAGAAATACATTCAATTTGTGTACAAGAAATAATGCTTAACTCTGATAACATATTAGGAAGCCAAGAAACAAGTGAATGATGGAAATGAATTTTACCTTGAACATATTTCTGATGATAGAGGAACTGTTAATATTAATTATTTCATAGTAGTAAATGAGTATCTTGATGTTTTTATTGATGAGTTTCCTGGTATTATACCTGATTGGGAAGTTTAATTTACATTTGACTTAGTCTTTGATGCTATGACAATTTCAAAACCCCCTTAATGAATTGATGAATCTAAAGATTTAGCAATAAACATACAATTGAAGGAGTTGTTAGTTAAAAGGTTTCATTCAACCTTTCACTTCACCGTGGGCTACTCTAGTCTTTTTTTAAATAAAGATGGTTCAATGAGACTTCCCATTGATTACAGTGCCTTAAATAATATCAATGTTAATAACATTTATCCTTTGCCTCATATTGATGTTTTTTTGATTTGCTCTACAGATCTCATTATTTTTTGAATATTGATTTGATGTTTGGGCACCATCTGTTGAAAGTAAATGATGAAGAAATTTTTAAGACCACATTTCATACTATATATGGCCAATATGAATTTGTAGTTATGCATTTTGGGTTAACCAATGCAGCTACTGTATTCATGGATCTTGTGAAAATAATTTTCCATGAGTTCCTGGATTAGTTTGTGGTGGTCTTTATTGCTGATAATATTATATATTCCAAAATTAAAGAGGAACATGATAGTCATTTATGGGTTTTCATACAAACTATAATGGAAAATAAATTGTATTTTCAATTGAAAAAGTGTGAATTTTGGTTTCAGAAAATTTCATTCTCTATTCATTTTTCATCTAAAGATGGCATTCATGTTTACCCTTCTAAAAAAAGTTGTTGATGAGTCACCGATATCTACCAATATAATAGAGATCCATAGTTTTCTTGGATCTGAATGATATTACTAATGGTTTATGGAAAATTTTTACATGGTTATCTATCCCACTGACAATGTTAACTACAAGATGAATTATGTTCATCTCGACAAAAGAGTGTGATGAATGTTTTTAGAAATTGAAAATAAAAGTAGTGAATGATCTAATATTTCAATTACCTTCCAGAACTGGTGAGTTTTTTTCTATACTGATTCTTCAATGAAATTACATGGTTGTTTCCTAATGTAGAATAATCAGGAAATCACTTATGCTTCACCACATTTGAAAAATCGCAAGTTAAATTACCCCATATATGATTTGGAATTATCTTCTATAGTGTTCTCTTTAAAAATTTGGATGAATATTTTTTATGATTTAAAGTGTGAAAAATATACTTATCACAAAATTTTAAATTATATATTCACTCAAAAATAATTTAACATTAGACATAAAAGATAAATATACAAATTCAAGGATTATGATATCACTATTAATTACCATCTAGGAAAAGAAAATAACGTGGATGGTGCTTTGAGTCAAAATATTAATGCTACATAAAACATGTTACATTTGGAACATGATCCTTTGATTTATGATTTGAGAACTTTATAATTGAACTTAATGGTGAATGAGATTCCTCTGGTATGTTTTTGGTGTGACTGGATCATTTCTTTCAGACCAAATTAAGATAACAGATAAGGAAGACAATTAATTGTAAAAAAAGGTAGAATTGGTTTAGAAGGGTATTTTTCTTGAATTTAACATTGATAAATATTGTGTTTTGTTATTTGGGAAGATATTATGTGTTCTTTGTGATTTCATGTTACTAAAAGAGTTCTTATGTGAAGCTAATATTTATCTATTTTCAGTTTATACTGGATGTACTACGTTGTATAGAGGTCATCGGAAGTATTATTGTTGGGGTGGAGTGAAAAGAGATATTGATAACTTTAATAGGATGTTTTTGACTATTCAATAATTTAATAAATATTTTTAGTTACCCAAAGGTATTTTTTACCTTTTACCGATGCCATCTTGGATATGGGAAAATATATTGATGGACTTTATTGTGGGATTACCAAATACATCTCTAGGTAATAATGAAATCTGGGTTATTGTTGATCGATTGACTAAATCTTATCATTTCCTTCCTATTCAAGATACTTTTTTCTAGTTTATCATTCTCATATTTATGTTAAAGAGATAGTCAGGTTGCATGGAGTTCTCTTCTGCATTATATCTAATCAGGATCTGAGATTCACTTCTCACTTTTTGAAAGTTCTTTGGAATTATTTGGGTACAAAATTAAAATTTAGAACAACTCTTCATCCTCAATCATATGGGAAGATAAGATGAATAATTTTGAAATTTGAAGATATTCCACCTACTTGTTCAATGGATTACCAGGGATTTTGTGACCAACTACATTTTTTGGTAGATTTTTCTTATAGTAAAATCTTTCATTCTAGTATACATATGGCTTCATTTGAGAAATTATATTGAAAGAGGTGTCGAAATACAGCTTTATGCGATGATGTAGTTTAAAGAATGTTTATGGGAACAAAATTGGTGGATGAGATGGCATAGAACAGTCTATTTATTCAAAATCACATGATAACAGCTCAGAGCATTAAGAAATTTTATGCAGATAATAGGAGGAATGACATTTCTTTCACTGTAGGTGATTATGTCTTTCTCAATGTTTCACTATGCAAAAGAGTGATGTGTTTTGGTAAGAAGGGAAAGAGGAGTCTGAGGTTTATTGGACCATATGAAATCATGGGGAAAGTTGGATCAGTATCCTAAATAGTGGATTGACCCCCAATTTTATCCTAACAACACAATGATTTCCAATTTTCAATGTTGAAGAAGTATATGTTGGATCCGTCTCATGTTTTCAATCTGATGATAGTTGTGTTGGATTATAAACTTTTTTATGAGGAACATCATGTCTATATTTTTGACCAAATAGAGAAAAGGTTGCAGAATAAGGTAATTTATAAAATAATGTAATTTTCGAAAACCCATATGGTTTAAGAGGAAACATGGGAATCTGAAAATACTATGAGGTATAAATACCCCAACTTATTTGATAAGTAAATAAAATTATGAGAACACAATTTTCAAAATAGTGGAAGGATGTAATATCCCAGGTAATTAAAGAATATTAAATTTTCATAATTATTAATATCTGTGAATTAAATATTATTTTAATATTCAAATGGATGCTATGTCGATGGCGTACTCAACAAGAATTAATAGGTTTTTACGTAATATTATGTTGCACACAAGCAGAGTCTAACTAAAAAAATAATAATATTATTATATTATCATATTATTCAATTGGTAGTTATCAACTAGTCATTTAATTAGTTGGATTGAACAAAACTGACCATATTATGATTCAACATGATTGTATATATATTTTTCATTTATCCAATAAATTTTATACCCTTAAATTGATAATGTATCCAATTTTATGCATTAAAACTATAATATTTGGAAAATTTTGTTTTACCTCGTTTTGATGGAGAATCATTTTTAAATATAGTTATTATAACATTGGTACGTTCTATTTGAAAAAAATAAACTTCTTTTATTGAAGAGGACATAAAAATTTACTTTTGACGTAATCAGTGTATTTTTCTCGTAAAAATTATATTTTTATGAATAGTGAAAAATACTAAATTTTAATTCAGAACTGCCTTTTAATCTAATTTATATATATAGCTAAATTGAACATTTTAATTATTTATAACTTCTAATTATATTATATTATTATAATTTAATCCAATATTGTTAATTATAATTAAATTTACTTTGAAATTGGACTTAAACACACGCCAATATTTTGATAGTTATTACTTCTTAAAACCCCACTTTTTAAATTTGACAACCAGAAATAATTTTAAATTAATTTCATCCACTTATATGTTTTAAATTTTGAAAAATTGTTTCCATATTTGGAATCTAGAGGTCTAAATAGTTCAAATAGGTACCTTTTTTATTTAGACATTCTGAATGGTATAATCAATAATTATCTTATTTACTATGTTTAAAGGGTAAATCTAGTAAATATGGTTAGAAATATTATTATAATAATATTCAACTACTCTAAAATGTACCCTGCTCTTATTGGATGATATATGTCCAACTGTGGTTATCCTTAGGTCTATTTTGGGACCCCATGGAGCCATATTGATGTGAAAATGACTTTTAATGGGAATTAATTTAACAGAATGAAAAATGTAACCTAAACATGTATCTCTTAGTAAAACAATTTTTATAAGAGGTTATATAAGTAATATTTTCAACTATAAATAGTATTTATAAATATTATAATATTTCCTACCTCATGGTATGTTATTTAGAATTTTTATGCATCAAATAAATTAATTTATTAATGACACAATGATGATGTAGTGATTACCTTATTCATGAAATATTTAATTAAATGAGATTATAAATATTATAAAAAACATATTTTAAAAAGAAATTATTCCATACATTAATTTTAATTATCATTATGAGTTTTTATCTTATAATTAATGAAGTCTATTCGAAATAACCAAGTTGTTAGAATTTTTTTTAAAAAGTTATAATATGAATAGTATAAAAATTGACGTAAATAAGTTTAAAAAAATACTAGTTTATTAAATAATATAATAGTAATAAAAATATAAAATTAGGATAAATGAGTTAGATAATGGTTGATGTTTAATTAATAAACCACTTGGTATTTTAGCGGCATTTTATGGTAACTATATTAACCATATTGTATGAATACACAAGAGGACATGATAATAGTTACATTAGATAACTAGGTGTTAAACCTAAATTATATTGTTAAATTTGAAACCAAAATATGTCTAAAACATATTGGTTGAGAAAATTTTGAAAAATAAAAATATTCTAATTTAATTAAATGAGTTTTGGTTGAAATCGAAATTAAATTTATTAAAAAAAATTCATTCCAGAAATTCCTTAAGTACCCCTCCTTCCTCTTATAAAAGGCCACCAACCCTAACCCCTTACGCAAGACACTAAAGACCCTTGGTACATCCAAAATCTCACTAAATTATCTACCACCATCCATATATTACTTAAATAATCCATATCTTGGGTAGATGGTAGTTAAATAAATTCATTATTCTCAAATGAAAAGAGGTTACCCAATTTAGAGGTAATGCCTTCTCGAAAGTTTTTTTCATTTTATTTAAAATATCAACTCCCTATGTTCTTCTTATTCATTTATTTCATAAAAAACACCAATAAATTCAATATAATTGGTTTTTTAATCTAACTTCAATTAAACACACCTCTATCTAATGCACACGAACATATTGTGTGTGTTTATGACAAACTACTGCCTCACGAAACGATGAATGTTTATTTTTACCATACCACCTCTCTTAGTGAACATTATGATGACACATTATTTCTATGTGATGTATATTATGTTTTTATTGTCTCCATGTTTCTTTTTTATTTATTTACAACATACAATTATGTTTTCCATGATGTTTAAACATGATAATTTAATTTTAGGAAGCGTGAACTAACGATCCCTCAAAGTGATATGACTCGTTAGTTCCAAACATAGAACATATAATGGATGGAGTAAATGAACATGTGCATCATATAAAAATTAAGATATGATATTGGAATTAAAATAAAATTATATATCATTTAGTTTTATTTCCATTAGAAATTAATATGAAATGAAAGTAGCATTCATGTTTACGTACGGCTTATCGTCTCCATGAATGATACATTTTATTTCTTATCTCCAAATGTAACAGACTATTATAGATAAAAATATACTGTATATAAATAGTTATATACCATATATATATATGATATTTAAATCATTAATACATTTCTATAGATAATGGACTTTTGACCACAGACACAATTAGTTATTATAACATGGTCTTTTTTGACTAAGTTACCAAATATCGACAAATCGACCGATATGAAGATTAATAATTATTTAATTTTTATAACTTGGTTATAATTGATATTAAATAAATAATGAACTTGTAAATGTTTCTGAATAAAGTAGAAATTAGTTTATGTTATTTATTTAGGAAGAACATGGAACATACGTGATGAATCAGAATCAAGGTTAGGGACTTCTTCTAGATCTACATTCCTTGAGGAATATTTTAATAATATTCATCTCTTTCTTATATATAGTGTATACTAAAACCGTTTGACTTTTAATTTATTTCAAATAGAATCTTATTTCTAAGAATGTTTTTATTAAACAACAAAAGCAATGTTTTTATGGTATGTGGCTAAAACGAACTCTCCACTACCATAATATTTATTTGATATTTGGGTTAATAACACCCCATGATTTAATAGTATGTTTTTTTATTCTATGTAACTTAATTGCAAGTCCTATACGCAACACTGAGTTCGAGCACACCACGGCATACCAAACTTGCCCTTCACAAAGAGGTTATGAATAGTAATAATCTCATTTTGTATTTTATATATGACATATAATTTTAACATCCATATTATGTGTCTCTTAGACATAATATAAGAACAAATTCAAAATTTTAGATAAAAGAAGTAATTTTCAAAAAAAAGTAATTTTACCGCCTTTTAATGGAGAACCATATTTTAAATAAAATATTTGGAACATTTATATTTTAATTTTTATGAAATAAGCTTCTTCTTTAGAAGTGGGGCATAAAAAATTTAGTTTGGATAAATTTTTGGTGCTTTCATGATAACATACATATTTTGATGAATAGTGAAAAATAGCAAATTTTAATTAAAAAAACATTTTTAATAAAAATAAGTTATACTGATAAATTATATATTTGAATGGTTTGAGGTATAATTAAATTAAATTATTATCATTTAATTGGATTTTGGTCATTGAATGTAATTTAACTTGTAAATTGGATATAGACACATATCAATCTTTTGAGAGTTTTTACTTCTCAAAAACCCACTTTTTAGATTTGACAACGGGAATATTTTTTTAAAAATAATAAAAAAAACATATATGTCTTTAATTTGGTTAAATAGAAAACATTATTGAATATAAAATATCCAAATTATAATTGAGTGAATTTTGTGTATTTTTTTGAAAAACATTCGATTTTTTGATGAATAGTGAAAAACAATGTATTATTGTTTAAAACTGATTTTTTAATTAAATAATTATTTATTTTATTTAAATTAATTTCATGTCGAAATAGGAAAATAATCCATATTTAAATTTAATGTAAATCATTGATGTCATTTTATAAAAACATAATATGTATAATGTTTTATCGAACTTTTTACCGTCTTTTACCCACCTTCTATGGACATTTGGAAATTTTCATAAAACATAATTTTACTAGTTTTGTGAATTTAATTTCAAAAATCTCAGGGACAAAATTGACATCAATATGTATAATTTTTTTCAATATGATGAAAGTAATTTTTTTTGAGTACAAACTATTGAATTTTATTTACCACTTTTAAAAGTAAATACGGTAATTAATGCTAAAAATGATATTATAATTACCCTAACACATGTCCTAATTAAATTGGATAAGTGTATTTCAACCAGAATCAACATTAAAAATAAAAGATGATCCTTTTGGTCAACCTAGATTAGATTAGAACATTTATTATTATTTTATTTAAAAAGACTTAAATGAGTTAAATTCAATTTTTAATAACTTAATCATTTTTAATATAGGGTAACATATAAGATAAATTAGACTATAAAAATTCATTATAAAAATTATTTTTTTTCTACATAATTTTATTTTATTTATAATTTTAATATTTTATATAATTCAATTTATTTATGAAACAATGATGGTGAAGTAATTACCTTATTAATGAAATATTAAAATAATTGATTTTATAAATTTTGAAAGAATTGTAAATTGAGACTTTAGATGAATTACACTAATTTTATAGATTAATATGGAATGTATGGTATTATTAAATAATTTATTTCATGGTGATAATGTTTTAATGACTTTCAAAAAAACAAAATACCAAATAGTGTCAAAATTGACATAAATGAGTATTTAATACAAATACTATATTATTAATTGATATAATATTCCTCAAAATATAAGGATCGACCAAAGGACTTATATAAGGGCATCTATATCAATGATGAACCTATTGGTGTTCTATTGTATTTTTATAGTACGATTATTAGCAATTTATTATAATAATATGTGAATACATGGTAAAAAATATACTATTTAACTAAGAGTTAAATCTAAATGATAAGGTTAATATGGTGACCTAAAACTCTCAAAAACCTATTGGTTTAGAGTTTTTAGACACATACCATTCATATCCTAGAAATAAATCCAATTTGATCCATTAAAATCCAAAAATGAATTTATAATAAAATAATATTTTAAGCTTTTCCTAAAGTGACCCTCACCTCTCTTATAAAAGGTCACTTCCCCTTCTATAAATTTCACACCTCCAAAGAAATTTTGATTGGACAACTTCAACCAAAATATCATCCCAAATGTTGTCACTACACCCTATAGGTCTTCCATTGATCATAAATCCATCTTATAGAGTCCTTTTGGTCAAATCAAAAGGAAGCACCCGAAGAAGAGGTAATAATTTCATCACCTCGTTCAATGGTATCTTCTCCATCCACTAACTCTCTCTTTGTTGTTTCCATAAAAAAATAATATATCCAATAACTTCTAAATACTATGATTTTGTTATAAATATGGTACAACCATAATAATTGTTTTATCCATCTTATGAATGACAATGTCACCATACGTGAAAACGTACAGCTTACCATATCCACGTCGTGGTGTAGTTGTTATTCAACACTTCATTATTTGAATGGGTATAATAATGAAGTATAATTGATCTAAATAATAAATATAACATATTAATTATTCTTTATATTTGATGTAAATTCCAATTATATACTATATCGCATTCAATTGAATGATATTGTCGCTCGTATATACGTAGGGATTACCGTCTCCATGAACGCAATGAGATTCATTCCCCATCCTAACCATTTAAGAAAAATTTTCATTTTATGATTAAAAATAATTTTTAAGAACATAATATAAATCTTTATAAGAATAAAATACATCATATACATAAAAAACATGACTTACGTAACAAAACCTATAATGGAAAACGGGTCAGTTAACTCCCAAAACAATGATACTACTTAAATATTATTAACAAATAAATATTAGATGATCATATATGATATCATATTTTTGTATTTGGTTATTCCATAATTTAATATCAATTATTTAACTATTATACAAATAGTTTAATGTACTATCGACTAAGGAAACGTACAAGGTAAGGGGGTTCTTATCTAACATTTAATTACATGATATTTCCATTGTTCGCCACTTATTTATTTAATGTTTTGTATCTTGTAAATCCATTTGATATATATTATCATGATTAAATTTATATTCAGGGAATTATGTGATTCATTTTGTGGTTATTAACTTTTGGTCTATCGACTCGATTGATTACAATGTGGTAGGGTGTTTTCATCTCACTTCTTATTCACATGATATTCATTCTGTATTTCGACTATTTATTTTTTTGTGGTGTATGTATTGCCCATTATATTATTCCTTATTTAATATACATTAATTTATGGGTATTTAAATCATTATTGTAATCTCCTTAATTCATGGGGTTTATATTTCTTATGTTACCAAATCGGTGTCGGAACATCTAATTTCAATTTCTACTCATTGGGTTTTACGAAAACTTCATTAATTATTTTACTACAAGATTATGTGTGAAATCACTATTTATTTAATTATTTAGGTAATTTTAACTCCCCTTTGTGTGGATATACTTTTGATACACATAATCACTCCATTGATAAATTCTCAAGACATCTATATAAACATGATAAGAGTAATATTAACTCTTTTTTCATTCATTGAGTAAAACATCCAAGTAATTGGTGTTGTTTTTACAAGAATATGCGTGAATGTACATTGATAGCTTTACCTTTAATATCCAATAATATTGAGTGAGATTATATTTTTTACACATAATTATGTGTATAATTATTTTTAACCTAATGATACAGTCTTTATACAGGATTTCATCTCAATTTAAATTCAATTGAAACCTATTTGTTGTTATGCGCCAATTAACTTTTATATGGTGTACATTTTATACCTTGACATAGTATGTATTGAATTTATTTATTCTCATGATATTATAATGTTTTAATTACCACAATTATTTGAATTCAATATTATCTCATTTGGTTAGGAACTCTAAAAAAATATCATTTTAAATGATTTAAAGACTTATTCTTCTAAATCCTTCTCAGTAATGTACATGTTTTAAAAATGGAGTTAATGATTTATTTATGTGGACATGAATGTTTTAAAATTAAAATTAATTTTAAATGTTTAAATGTATTATGGGAATTTATGATTCAAAAATCTATTTTTAACATCTTCTTGATAAATAGTGTGACTTTTAAATGTTTTCAAGAAAAAAGTGGATATTTCTCAAAACTAGTTTTACTGGTTATTTTCATCTATTTCAATTACCTTAATTATTCTTGAATGAGATTGATAAAATCATACATATTGTATTTAATGAGTTATGATTGACTATGGATGTGTTATTTTTATACTATTAATGGTCTGTCGTTAATGTATTAACAATTCATATTCTAGTTTTAATATGAACGATTATGTTACATTTCAACCTTTTCAAATGAGGAATGCATTGAACATAGTACGTGATGGGTGGAGCCCGTTATAGCTCCTCGATGCAACGGTTTGTCTCATGAGACAAACTGGTGTCTTGACAGAAGGCCTTAACAAAATCTTATTTGTAGTCTTGGTATGGGCCTTAACTATATGGTCATGATGACCTGCATTATGTATTCCATAATTATGAAATTATATATTTTTATTACATGTGATTATTCGAGATTAGAATATCCCTACAAATAAGTAAATGGAATTATTAGATTTATATTTTCTATATTTTTATGAAGTTTATGTTTAAAAGGCCTGTGTTTTGTCCTTATACATTCCCATAAATGTTTATGATTATTTATGATAGTTTCCGCGATATTGATATCCATAGTGTGCATCTTAGATCAACCATTTATTATGATATATTTTTACAAGGACGTGATTAAGTATATTATGACTGACCTACAAGAATAAGAGAATGGATATAAGTGTGTTCAAATGAGACAAAATATTGTTTTTCTTCACTGGATAATGTAATGTAATACTTTTGTATGTATCTAGTACATCAAAGGCTACTAAACAGATAAGTTTTTCGAGACATCATCTATTACGATCATGAAAATGTTATGTAATAATGACTTGGATATGGGTAACTAGGGTCGAAGTGTTACAGTTGGTATCAGAAGAAGTTTAGTACAAACCATGGAGGCTAGATTTAGAAAAAATCTGATTAGAAAATACTACCAAAAAATAGACATTAAGGATTAGTATAGAAGAACATATAAAAACATCATAATGTAAATATTTTGAGGGGTTTCCAAGAAATACATCCATGTCTGGATATGATTAGGTATTGGCGGCTCTAGAACATATGCACCTAGGAATGAAAACTATGAAAACGTTTTTTGGGATTCACCCGAAGCATCCTCGTACACAACAATGAGCCTTACTGCACTCTCAGTTACAACACTCCCGGGAGATATTCTAAGGATAATTCACATTTTCATTACAAATTGATTTTAATTATTTTAATATAATATGAGAATAAATAACCTTGGTTAATCCAAATATGTTTTATATTAAACATAAGGTGACATGATATTCTCTAAATTATTTTATGACTCACACATTTCATTCTTGTTATAGTCAATGGTTATATTCCATGTAATTCATAATAACATTGAACATGATTTATAATGTGGGAATAATGATAGAAATGAGAAACTAAATGGAATGTAGATAGGTGTAAAAGATATCATGTTCATGATGGGGAAGGGTTCAAAAAAATGATAAAAAATATATACATTAACCAAATCCAAAACTCAATAATGAAGAGAAAGGGAGAGAAAGATAAGAGCTCTTATTGTGGAAACTATGGATAAATTAAAGCTCAATTTTTATCATCCCAGAAATGTGGAATGAGACACACAAGATGGTGTCTTAATGGAAAAATGAAATGATTTATATGTGGGAAATAAGGAAATAATCTAAATAATTGTTGAGGAAAAATGAAGAGTACTATGGATGAAAATAAAAATGATCATAATATTCCAATTACAATCATTTCCCATAAATGTAAGGGACCTTGGAATTACCCGAGTCAATGCCCTATTCTATATGATAACATCTATGTTAAGGAAGAACCTACTTGGAATTAATGGATGGAGAAATTTGTAAAATTATGGGATTACTTTAGAAGGCTATTCTCTTGTATGTGTACACAAGCAGCTTGTTATGTGAAAATTATATTTGTGGAAGAATTATCTTATATTTTTTGTAAATAGTTATAATGAACTATTTGGGTTTATATGATCCTTGAATTTGATGAATTTTATGGATATTACTTTTTGGGATGAAAATGCGAGGTATGAGATAGCATTTTTGGTTAAATTATGGAATGTTTATTTTGATAATTTTATATCATTTTGGGATTGTTATATATTATATTTTTTGAAAAAGGACATCACCCAGACCATGTAAAACCCCATCACGTGAGACAAAGCTCTGGGAATAGAACCAACAACCAATGTGCAAATGGTATTTGTCATCTACCACTAGACAACGTGAAGTCCCTAATTAGGGTGACTAAATATATTTAGTTAAATGCTTTTTTTATCAATAATAAGTTGATTTGAGATATTATGTCTTATAAAATGAATATACTTATTTTAGGAAAATGATTTAGTGATTATGTTATAAATGTTTTTTCGAAAGATGTACTCTTTGTTGGGAACACTATTTTCATGATGAAAATATAACACTGTGGAATTTCATTTGAGGAGTAATGATAGATTTTTTTATTTTTGATGAATATATGTTTTTATAGATATTCTGGTTATTAATGGATATGATTAACCTTTCATAAGGAATATGTGATTTGGTTAATTACACTTCTATGTGATATTTTAAGAGTAGTTGATATTATTAGAAAATTAATGTTAATATTTAATATGAATGAATATGTGAATAAATTTTTATGAGTATTTTGTAATGACCTAGAAATCTTATGGAAATGTTTTTTCTTAAATACATGGGAATTTTATGAGTCTGCAGTTTCTGACAGCACCTGATTCCGAGGCCCGGTATGTCCCAAATCAATTTCTGAAGTTTTTTTTCAGGTACGTTTAGTAAACGTATGTGTGAGATTTTTTATCTTTTGATCCGCTGCTCAGAATTGAATTTAGAGGACACCGATGAACTCGCAGTGTCGATATTCACTTAAGGAGAGCTTTACCATAGTTGTGTTTTTTTGAGAGAGGATGTTAATTTGGGGGGTTTTCTAAATAAATTTAATATAAATATGACTAATATATTTTTATGTAAGTGGTGGTTTATTCCTCCAAGGGGAAGATGAAGGTGGGTCCCACCCCCACATATCATCCCATGAGAGGATATTATGTGGTGGGGGCCCACACAAGCTCAACCCCCTTAAACCACCTTTACAATCTTTAACCCTTGGAATTCCCATAACTTGTGGGAACTCTTCACTTTCCACCTTCCCTCTAAATGTGCCAACTCAAAGTCTCAATTAATAAACTAATCTTGCAATTGATTAATTGCCTCTTCCATTTTGAATTAATTTGAATTCATTATGTGAGAATAATAATATGTGTTATATTATTATGGTTGGGGTTGGCATATTTTTCCTTTTGTTGGGAGAATTGGTGGAGCATTGGGAGAACTCTTAGAGGAACGATATCCTCTCGATGAAGAATGCCCATCTCCACCGAATAATGATGGCCTCGTCTCCTTCTTTTCCAACAGGGGAAAGAATGGGAAGTTTCCGCCCATGAAGAATGTTACAAACGAAAATTTCATTCCCTCCTGATGTCAACAGAACGACGTAGTCTTCCCGCGACACCGTCAAGCAATCACCAATTTTAATCTTGGGAAAATTGGATTATTTTTATGTATGAGTTATATTATTCTTTACTCATCAGGTGTTCTGCCCTCGATGCCAAATGTTAACAATGTAACGAGGAGGGTTTGGACCGAACAATCATAGTCTGACCCTTCCCCCATTCTGTTGTTGTTCTCATTGTGTTGACGACGGAGGTGGATCTTCTAGGGAACAGTGTCGTTGCACCGCGCCAGAGGAAATGGGCCACGTCCAAGCGGGCCATGGTTGATGGAAGAGGCAGTGATGCCGGAAATCAGAAGAAGTGGTGGGCACACGCCATCCATGTGGAGGGACTGGGGGCCGCTCGGGCCGCCCGGTCCGCGGAACGACCAACTGTCCGATTCGGCCGCCCTGCTGGAAGAACGCGATGCACAATGCACCGTGTGGAGGATGATGAGTCCTGCATCTGCAGGCCACACGGTTGGGCGAACCAGCCAGCCACATGCCGGATGGGCTGGAGAACTGCGGTTCCTGCAGGTTCCACGTGGGAAGATCCACGGGCTGCAGCATGGGCCGAGGGTGCAGGGCCGAACCTGCCGGCTACGGCCGGCCGGGCAGAGGAGGAGGTGGTGCCACATGGTGCCACTGTGCGAACTGGACCAGCCCACAGGGTGGGTCAGGTCTATAGGTGGGCCGTGTCCCACAAGGACTGGCCAGACCCTAGCTGGGTCAGACCCGCCGAGCCGGGTCAGGGCGACCCGCCAGCCCACTGGGCTTGACGGGCCATGCCCATCTTCGCTTAAATATGAATAATTCATAGACCGCGCATCTGATCAACCCGTCGTCTTCTGCACTAGGACCCTTTCAATGAGTAGGTCCTTTTGGGATTCTCCAGGTCAATTTTTGACAAATAATGGAAAACGGATGGGTTCAGATCAAGCGTAAATCCAGTCGGACCCCTAGTACGGAAATGCCAATAACACTCAGACCGGTCGTCCGATTGATGAACTGTCTGTCACGTTGGGTTCCTTATGATGAGAAGGAACACCGAGATACATAAACTCAGGACTTCATGATATTTGATGTATCGACACTTGGCTCGAGGAGCGGACCCTCTTAGAATTGGGCATGTTGTGTGCGGGAACCCTAGGGCCGACTGCGAATACAACGACTACTATACTGGAATCCTCCGAAGGTTAAAAAGTGATGAATATTGTACTGGAATCCTCCGTGGGTTCGACATTGTTGATTAATATATCAGAATCTTCTGTGGGTTTGACATCAATGAATAATGAACTGGGATCGTCTGTGGGTCCGACTGTTCTGACTTATGTTCCTCTATTATGTGTGGGTCCGACAGAATAGCCGGTCATGTATCCTGTGTGGGTCTGACAGCTTAGCTGGTCATGTATCCGGTGTGGGGCTGATAGGTTAGATGAATTAGTGACTACATCATATCATCCCTATCAGTCTACAAAATATATATACCTGTGTGATATTATTCATGTCTTTCAACCATTATCATCGTGGTGATTTACTTTACATCCTTTGTTGAATGGTCTGTGTTTGGGATCGAGAGATGGTGTCGGGCTGTGATTGATAAAATCGGTATAATTATGGGAATATATCTAATTAGGGTTGGTTGATACTTCATGATTGTATTTTTCTTCTTTGGTTTATCCATTGTGAGTTCTGGGAGACTGTCGGGGGTTTCGGGGTCCTATACTGAGTATTTTTATACTCACCCCTACACGGGCTTCACCCGTACCTTGTTGTGTTCTGTTTAGATGACAGGCAACAGTGATCAAGGATGAGGGTGACGGATGAAAGGCTGCTCAGAGCTGGACTAGATGGGACATACAGCAAGGACGAGTTGTTCGAGTTCTGTACCTACCCTTCAGGTAGGATGACCTGGTGGACGATCTAGGATTTTTTCCCTTTTTACTTGTACTTGTAGTTCTGTTGGGTTTGTATACTGGACCACTTACTTTCAGCACACCTTACTTTTCTATTTTAGTACGTGTTGCCTCTACTGCTTGTGTATAGACTATGTGTGTTACAGGTTAAAAGGAAATGACTTCCCTTTTTATCGAGATTATGTTTTTGGTGCTAGTCTCCATCCCATGTCTTATGGAAGGTGGGATTGGGATAGTCATGGCACAGAACGTGAGGATGGGTCGTGAGAAATTGGTATCAGAGGACTCGGTTCTACCGCAAAACATGGACCCTGATTCTTTTAACGGAAATAGTGTTAATTGTTTTGGGTGAGGTTATCAGTTAAAGGAAACTGGTGTTGGTGTGGTGTGAGACGTATCCATACACTAGGATTCTAACTTCTGATTTATGACCTAGAGCACAGAAAAAAATGATTGTGTGCGTGATTCCTTTGAAATAGTTGTATTCATGATAACCTTGTGTTAGATCACCAAGTATACTATTTTAATCGTGGAGCACCTGTTTATTTTCAGGATGGCCCCACGAAGTCAACCAACTAGGGTTCCGAGTTACATATGAGATGGTAGCCCATCGAGCGACGAGGACTTAGTGCATGGCCCCCTCACAGTGGCAGTACCAAGGATACAACTACCCGCTGGGCCACCGATACCACCAGATCCAGCTGTAGAGAGTGCACCCCCCCTGAGTGTGTTGCACAAGTTTCAGTGCCAGAGGACACCCAGGTTCTGGGAATAGATGGAACCACAGGCATTAGATGATTGGATAGAGTCAATCGTTAGAGTTTTCAGATTGGTAGGGAAACCAACCGATCTCATGGTGATCCTTGTAATGAGTCTCCTTCATGCAAAAGTAGGAAGATGGTGGAGCCTGATACTCCGGGTGCATGCTGAGGCATCATTACTCTGGACAGACATCGAGAGTCTAATTTTCTTGGAGTTTGGTCCATCCAGCCTTCGTGCAGTGCGGATTTAGGAGTTAATTCATCTGTAGTAGAGCATCATGACAGTAGCTCAGTACTCCGCCAGGTTCACTGACCTCTCGCGCTATTCAAGAGATATGGTATAGGACATGTTCCTCAGGTCCTTGACCTTCGATAAGGAACTCAGGAATGACATTAGAGCTTCAATGATTCCCCTCAGCCTCCCGACGAAGGTGGGGGTGCTGGAGAGAGCCCTTCTAGTGGAGATTTTTCTTGCTTAGTAGTCACCAGTAGCGAGACCCACCACAGAGCGACACGTAGCAGTGTCTTCTATAGCCAGCAGTAGACAATTGTTTCAAAGGTCCATGAAGACCAGTAAATCAGGTGGGAGCCCCAGGATACAGGTTCGGTTGTGCAGGGCACACAAGACAGATCCAACTATATGAGCAGCAGGCAGTCCTATGCATGTGGCGGGCAAGGCCACATGGCTCATGACCACCTGACCCGCCATGTAGATAAGTAATAGACAGTGCAGGGACAAACTAGGTAGAGGTAGATGTTTGACCATGGTGGTCTACCAGGAGTAGGCGGACGTGTCATAGGAGCTAGCCGAGCAGAGGGTGGTGGATGTTGTTTAAAGGCTCTACCACCACCACCAGCTATAGGACTGCCCCGACCACAGGGAGCTGGTGGAAATAGGGGGGCTTAGCTCTAGGCAGTTGATGCCTATGATCATGGAGCAGCTGAGATGATTCAAGGTACTATCTATTTCTACTCCACCCTTGCTGCATTAATCAAAGACACAGGTGCGAGTCATTATTTTATTGCACAACCCTTGTTCAAAACTCAGAGATTCCAACAGAGTTATTGGCTCGATCTTTATGGATAGAGGCTTCTACAAGAGAAAACATGATGATTACGCACTGGTTTCGGCTGTGTGAGCATACTCTAGGAGGCGAGAGCTTCAACTAGGATCTCCTCGTAGCGTCATCAAGGCCTTACGATGTCATCTTGGGTATGTACTAGATATCCACAGTTCATTCTCAGATAGACCATATTAGGCGCAACATGCAGTGTATCCGTACAAATGGGCCGAAGTTCACCTTCACAGTTGGGAAGGGATCCTTTGCAGCATAGGATGGACTTACACAGAATTGGGGACAACCGATCACATATTATTTGTCTAGTCTCATCATCAGTACAGTTGATGTGAGGAATATGAGTTTTCTTGTTGGGGTGCATCAGTACGCGGATGTTGTCACTGATGATGTTCCAGGACTACCTCCTCGTAGATATGTTGACTTCTACATTGACCTGTACCCAGGGACGGCACAAATATCTATTCCAGCATATCGGTTGGCTCCCATCATGCTTTTTGAGCTGTGGGTACAGCTGGAGGAATTATAGTGAAGGGATTTATCCAACCAAGTGTTTCACCATTGGAATCTCCGATTTTTTTCACCAAAAAGGCAGATGGGAGCTTGCAACTGTGTGTTAACTACCGTTTCCTGAACCAGGTGACCGTGAAGAACAAGTACCCACTCTCAAGGATTGATAACCTCTTTGATCAGATCAAGGAAGAACGATGGTTCTTGAAGATAGACCTTAGGTCAGGCTATCACCATCTCAGAGTATGAGACAAGGATGTGCAGAAGAAAGTTTTCAGGTGTCGGTATGGCCTCTACGAGTCCTTGGTTATTCCTTTTAGTGTAACCTATGCTCAAGCTGTGTTCATGAGTCTCATGAATAGGATCTTCCAGCCTTACCTCAATCTCTTTTTTACTGTCTTCATCGACAACATAATGATCTAAACGAATACTAAGGGGGATCAAGAATACCAATTGAGGGTAGTACTGAACACACTCTGAGAGCACCAGCTGTATAGTAAGCATTCAATGTGCCAATTTTGGATTCGAGAGGTTCACTTTCTAGGACATGTCATCTTAGAGGATTGAGTTGCTGTGGATCCAGCGAAGATTAAGGAAATACTTGCTTGGGATCCACCCAGGAGTGTGACGGAGGTACGAAGTTTTCTAGGATAGGCTGGGTACTATTAGAGATTTGTGCCAGAATTCTCTAGTGTTTCAGCACTGCTTTAATAATTGACGAAGAAGGGGAAACCCTTTGTGTAGTCAGATAAATGCCAGCAGAGCTTTCAGGAGCTAAGGTAGAGATTTACTAGTGTGCCCATCTTGAGGCTACCGGAGGAGGGCGTCGGGTACGTAGTTTATTGTGATGCATTAGGGACTGGACTATGGTGTGTCCTGATGTAGGAGCAAGAACCGATAGCTTATGGTTATCATCAGCTGAGATAGCATGAGCAGAACTATGCTACACATGACCTAGAGTGAGCAGCAGTGGTCTTATCATTGAAGATGTGGTGACATAATCTTATGGGTGAACTTTTTACAATCTAATCCGACCACCAGAGTCTCAGGTAAATATTCTCTCAGAAGGACATGAACCTAAGATAGTGAGGATGGATTGAGTTCCTCCAGGACTATGACTTTGAGATAGTGTATACTCTTGGAAAGGGGAATGTTGTAGAAGATTCTATCAGCAAAAGATCAGGAATTCATCTTCTAGGAGAGGCGATAGAGCTGCTGGCCACATAGAAGATATCCAGTGAGGATAGAGATGGAGTCGATTTTCTACATTCTCTCACAGTAACTCCTTCTCTTATTCAACGATTCATGGAGGTACAGCATGGGGACGTTGACTGTGAGATGTGACGTGCTCAGATATCTTTAGGGCAGGCACCAGATGGGTTTTCTGAAGGTGAGGATCACGTTATCCTCTTCATATGATGTACCATGGTACCAGTTTTACTACAGGTGGAGGTTTTGAGGGAGTTCCACACTTCCCCTCTAGTGGTACATCCAGTAGTGATGAATATGTATCTGGACCTCAGACGACAGCACTGGTGGCCAAGTATGAAGAAGGCGGTAGCAGAGTTTGTTTCATGATGCCTCACATGTCAGCAAGTGATAGTGGAGCACAAGGTTCTATCAGGATTTTTTCATCCCTTAGTGGTCGAAGAGTGGATGTTGGATGGGATATCCATGGATTTCATGAAAAGGATTCCTCGTATATCCAGTGGACACAACTCTATCGGGGTGATTGTCGACTAACTCACCAAGTCGGCCCACGTCCTACCGATCAGAGAGCAAGGATCAATAGAGAGCCTGGGACGCCTCTATGTATAGGAGATTTTATGAATTCATGGTGTTCCATCTATAATTGTCTCCGATCTAGATGCCCGTCTCACTTCCCGGCTATGGAAGGGGTTCCAGGAAGATTTTGGGATGCAGCTTCGCTTGAGAACCACCTTCCATCCTCTGATGGATGGCTAGAATAAGAGGACTATTCAGACTCTTGAGGACATTCTCCATGAATGAGTCCTTGTCTTTGGTTTCAACTGGGTGGATCACATACCATGGTTAGAGTTTGCGTATAACAATAGCTACCACACCACCATCAGGATGGCACCTTATGAGGCACTGTACGACCGACCTTGCAGATCACCTTTGTGCTACACTGAACCAGGGGAGTCAGTACACGTAAGACCAGAGATGTTGCAAGATCCAACGGAGAAGGTTCATATCATCCAGGATTGGATTATAACTACATGGATCAGACAGAAGTCCTATGCTGATAAGAGATGGAGACCACTGGAGTTCGAGGATGGTGACCACCTCTTTTTATGAGTCTCATCTTGATGAGGTCTATAGAGATTTGGATGAGTCAGGAAGTTATCTACATGATTCATCTGACCTTTTCAGGTTCTTGGTAATGTATATGAGGTAGCTTACTGCTTGGATATTACATCTCAGTTTCACTGGGGCATGATGTCTCCAATGTATCTCAGCTGAGGAGATACGTGAACGACCTGTCCCACATTATTGACCACGAGGAGCTAGACATCGATGAAAGGGAGACATTCACATATTTTCTAGTGGATATTGAATATTGACAAGAGAGGATCCTACATGTATGGTCGATTCCTCTAGTGTACGTTTGCTGGCAGCACAGGAACCTCCTGGAGGGCACAATGGAGCGGGAGGATCAGATACATGCTCAGTACCCCCTTTTTCCCCCTAGTGTTTGTGGTAGCTCATGGGGACGTAATGAAACGAATTTGGGATAATGTAAAGACCCGAAAATCATGTGGAAATTTTTCTCGTAAATACATGGGAATTTTACGAGTTCGCAATTTCTGACGGTGCCTGATTCTGAGGACCGGTGTGCCCGAAATCAATTTCTGAAGTTTTTTTGGCTACGTTGAATAAATTTACATACAGGATTTTATATCTTCTTAACCGGTGCTCAGAATTTAAATCTGAGGACACTGATTAACTCGTATCACCTTTATTAACTTAAAGAGACATGTACCACAGTTGCATTTTTCAAGAGTGGATGTTAATTTTGGTGGGTTTCTAAATAAAATAAATAGAAATATGACTAACATATTTTTATGTAAGTGGTGGTTTAATCCTCTAAGGGGAATCTGGAGGTGGGGCGTACCCCTACATAACCTCCCATGGGAGGATTTTATGTGGTGGGGCCCACACGTGCTCAACCCCCTTAATCCCTTTAACCCTCTTTAACCCTTGGAATTCCCATAACTTGTGGAAACTCTTCAAATTCCACCTTCACTCTAAATGTGACAAATCACCCTCTGAAATAATTAACTAAACATGGAATTAATTAATTGGCTCTTCCATTTTTAATTAATTGGAATTCATTATGTGAGCGTAATAATATGTTTTATATTATTATGGTTGGGGATGTCATATTTTTCCTTTTGTTGGGATAATTGGTGGATCTTCGGGATAACTCTTGGAGGGACGATATCGTGTCGATGAAGAATGCCTGTCTCCACCAAAGAACGATGGCGCTGTCTCCATCTTTTACAATCGGGGAAAGAAAGAGAATACACACCCATGAAGGACGTCACCAATGACAATGTCATTCCCTCTCGAAGAAAACAGAATGACACCATCTTCCCGTGACACCATCAAGCGATTACCAATTGCATGGTATGGTAAATTGGATTATTTTTATTTACGAATTATACTCTCCTTTCCACATCGTGTGTTGTGCTATTGATGTTGAATGTTAATAACATAATGGGGGGGGGGTTTGAACTCACGAACACGGTCTGAAAATTCCCCACATTTTGTTGTTTTTATCATTGTGTTCAAGACGAAGGCGGAGCCGGTAGGGTGCGGTGCAGTCGCAACGCACTGGAGGAAGAGGGCCGCGTCCATGCGGGTTGTGACGGATGGAAGGGGCCGCGATGCTGGAAACCAGAGGTGATGGTGGTGGTTGCGGCCATGCACCAGCTGCGTGGAGGGACCAGCGGCCGCTCAGGAACCCCGGTCCAAAAGACGACCGGCCTGCTGATCTAGCCGGCCCGCTGGAAGAACGCGGCGCACAAGGCGCCGCGTGGAGGAGGACAGGGCCCGTGTCCGCGAGCCGCTACTCTGGGCGAACCGGCTGACCACATGCTGACTGGGTTGGAGAACCTTGGGGCCTGCATGCACCACATTGGATGAACTGTGGCCTTCCATGTGGGTCGCGTACGCCAGGCCGAACCGGCCGGCTATGACCCGCCGAGAAGAGGAGGAGGCGGCGCTGCTTAGCACCACCGGGAAATTCGGAACGACCCGTAGCACGGGATGCGTCTGCAAGTGGTCAGCACTCCACCGGGCGAGGCCAAACCCCAACCGGGTCGGACCCTCCGAGCTGGGTCGTGCCAACCTGATGGCCCCCTGGGATTGATATGCCAGGCCCATCTTCGTTTAAATACGAATAACACCTAGACTGCGCATCCGATCGTTGGACCGTCTATGGCACTGAGACCCTCACACCAACGTGATATTTTTGGTTTTCTCTAAGTGATTTTGGACAAATTTTGTAAAACGGTCGGGTTTGGATCGAGCATAAATCCTACCAGGCCCCTGAAACGGAAATTCCAATAACTCTCAGACTGGTCGTCCGATTGACGCACTGTCTATCGTGTTGGGTTACTTATGATGAGATGGAACAACGAGATATATCAACTTAGGACTTCATGATAGTTGATGTATCGAAAATTGGCTCAAGAATCGTACCCTCCTAGAATCGAGCATGCTGTGTGCGGGAACCCTATGGCTAGCTGCGACTGTGACAACTACTGAACCAGAATCCTCCGTGGGTTCGACAATGAAGAAAACTATACCAGAATCGTCTGTTGGTTCGACAGAGAATACTACTGTTCTAGAATACTCCATGGGTTTTACATCGATGACTACTGAACCTAGATCCTTCGTGGGTCTGACAGTTCTAACATCTATTCTTGTATTTGTTGTGGATCTGACAGAATAGCTAGTATTGTATCTTGTGTGGGTCCGACAACATAGCTGGTCCTGTATCCTATGTGGGTCTGACAGCTTAGATGAATCTGTGACGACATCTGATCACTCTATCACTCTATGAAAGATGTATACTTGTGTGAGCTGATTCAAGCCTTTCAACCATTATCATCGTGGTGATTAACTTTACTTCCATTATGGAATGGTTTGTGCATGGGCTCGAGAGTTGGAGTCGGACAGTGTTTGATTACTTAGGTATATGTATGGGCATATACAAAAGTAGGGTTTTTTGAAACTTCTTGATTGTATCTTTCTTATGTGGTTTATTGTTTGTGAATTATAGGAGACCTTCGGGTGTCTCGGGGTCCCTTAATAGTAATTTTTATACTCACCCTTGCACGGGCTTCGCCCGCAACTTGTTGTGCTCTGTGTAGAAGATGGACATCTGTGATCAATGCTGAGGGTGATATACGGGAGGCTGCTCGCAGCTGGACTAGATGAGACTTACCGCAGGGATGAGATGTTCGAGTTCTGTACCTAACCTTCAGGTAGCATTCCCCGGTGGATGATCCAAGAGCTTTTTTCTCTTTTTACTTGTACTTTTTGTTCACATGGGATTGTATACTGGCCCACATACTTTTAGCACACCATAATTTTCTATTTTAGTACTTGTTTCCTCTACTACTTTTGTTCAGACTGTGTGTGTGTGTTACAGGTTAAAAGGCAATGCCTTCCCTTTTTATCGGGATTACGCCTTTGGTGCTAGTCGCCAGCCCCTGACCTATGGATGGAAGGCTTGGGGTAGTCATGGAAGCAACCCTGAGGGTGGGTCATGACATTTTGGGTTTCAATTTTACTTTAGATTATATTGAAGGACTTTAAGAACAATTTTTTGTAATGGTACTTATTAATCATTGTGTATTTTTGGTTTTATTGTGGAAATTAATATCATTATTCTTTATATAATGGATTATACACTTTGGGGATAATATGATCATGAAATAACAATTTAGTTTGGGTTAATATATAAAGACAACAGAAATATATTGGTCATCCTTTGTGGATTAATTTATTCTTTATAATTTGATTCTAGCGGTTTAGGTGTGACCAAGTCACCTTGAATACTCATCGTGTAGAGAAATTATAAGCTAGTTGTCGAAATTTATTAAAGGATGAAACTGTAAATAAAAATTAAGTATATCTCTTTATTTTTTTATTCAATCTCATAAATAAATTCCTCAACATTATGAAATGGAACTTAAAACAAAAAAACATTGTCCATTTAATTTTCCAACTGGGAAACTAATGACCATTTAACCCATCACAAGTTTGTGGTTTTCTTGTTGTTAAATTTCCCCAAATCATGTTTAATGTAAATCTTTATTAAAACATGACACTTATTTTATCTTCTATATCCATGTTTTCTAACATAGAATCCTAGTTTGGGTTATTTGAGGTGACCATTGTAATTATATTTCATTCTTTTAAAGTGGTTGTTTTACTAATTCTTTCTCTGAGGTCGAACAATCAATTAAGTTCTCAAGAACAATTTTAAAATTGCATGGACAACATTTTTAAAAGTGGGTAAGAATATAACAGCAGAATATTTCATAGTATGTTATTTTCATTTAAATAATTCAATAGCTTGCACTACATGTAACATCGAGTTCGAGCACACCCCAACATATCATGATAGCCTTTAAAACAGCAGTTATGAATAATATTAACTAAATTTTGAATTTTATATACCCATAAAATTTTAACATCCATATTATGTGTTGATTAGGCATAATATAAGAACAAATTGAATTTTTTAGATAGAAATTATTTTTTTAAAAAAATCAATTTTACTGGCTTTTAATGGCGAGCCATTTTTGAAATATAATATTTGATACTTTTGTATATCAAATTTCATGAAATAGAAATTTTATTTAGAATAGGGACATAAAAATGAGTTGTTGATAAATTTTCTGTCCTTCTCTAATAACTTTCATATTTTAATGAATAGTGAAAATTACTATAATTTAATTAAAAACAACTTTTTTAATCAAAATAAATTATAGTGTTATATTTTATATTTAATTTATTTTGATGTATAATTAGATTATATATTTTTATTTAATCCGTTGTTGTTCATTGGATGTAATATATATTTAAATTGTACATAAACACATATCAATCGTATGATAGTTTTTACATCTCAAAAACTGCTTTCTGGTTTTGACAATTGGAATATTTTTTAAAAATTAATTAATAAAAATTAAATTTTTATAATTCATAGAAATAGACATAATATATGGATTTTAAATATCAAAATTATTTTATAGTGAATTTTGGTTTTTTTTCTGAAAATTTTCGAATTATGATGAATAGGTAAAGGCAATGCGCTGTTATTTAAAACATACTTTTTATTTAAATAATTATCTGTTTTATTTAAATTTATTTTAATTAGAAATATATAAATAATATCTATATAAATAAAGTGTAAATAATTTTCGTCATTTTATAATAATATTAGATTTATAAAATTTTATTGATCTTTTTACCTTCTTTAACCCACCTTCTCGGAAAATTTGCAAATATCCATAAAACGTAATTTTATCGCTTCTATGGACTGAATTTAAAAAATACATGAGACACAGTAGAAATCAACAAGTAAAACGTGGTTTAATAATATGAAACTAATTTTTTGTGAATAGTGACTATTGAATTTTATTTACCACGGTTAAAATTAAATAGGGTAATTAATGGTAAAAATGATATTATAAATACCCTAACTCATGTCTTAATTATATTGGATAATTTTATATTGACCTAAATAAAATTTAGGAATAAAATATGGTCCTTTTGGACTACATGGACTATATTAGGACATTGATTATTCTTTTATTTAAAGAAGAGTTAAAAGAGTTAAATTCAAAGATAAATAAATAAATCATTTTTAATATAGGTTTATACAGAAGATAAATTCAACTATAAATATTTATTAGAATGATGAAAATATTTACTAAAAGTTGTTATTTTATTTATAATTTTTGGACATTAAATAAATAAATTTATTTATGAAGCAATGTTGATATAGTAATTATCTTATTAATGAATGAATAAAATAATTGATATTATAAATATCCAAATAAATGTAAATTGAGAACGATGATGAATTTAATTAATATTATTGGTTAATATGAAATTTTATGGTTTATTAAAAAAATTTATTCAATGTGATAAAGTTTTTATGATTTCAAAAAAAAAATTAAAATACCAAATAGTGTAAAAATTTTCATTATTGTGATTTCAAAAAATACTATATTATTAATTGATATAAAATTTATAAAAATATACAATTATTCCAAAGGAATTATAAATGGTTATATATAGTAGTGATTAAAAACATTTCATTCTCTTGGAATTTTATAGTAATCTTTGTAACCATTTATTATAACAATACAAGAATACGTGGTAAAAGTTAAAAAATTTAACTAAGAGTTAAATCTATAAGTTAAGGTCAATATGGCGACCCAAAACAATCTAAAACATTTTGGTTGAGAGGTTTTCAACTCCTAACCAATTTGTCCTAGAAATAAATCCATTTTGAGCCATTATAAATTGAAAATAAATTTATAATAAAATAATATTTCATCATTTCTCTAAAGTGTCCCTCACCTCTCTTATAAAAGGGAACTTCCACTTCTCATACAATCACACCTCCAACTCCATTTCGATATGAAAAACCCTTATCAAATATCCTCCCAACTAATGGAACTAAATCTTAGAGGCCTTCTGTTGATCATAAAGCCAACCTATAGAGCCATTTTTATTAATTAAATTTGAAGCACTTGAAAAAGAGGTAAATATTTCATCACCTCTTTCAAAGGTATCTTCTTCTTCCACTTCCTCTTTCATTATTGTTTCCATACTAAAATAATGACTCTAGTACCTTCTATAAACTGTGATGTTATTATGAATATGGTACTACCAAATTCATTATTCTCTCAATCCTATAAATGAAAATGTCACCATAAATGTGTATTTAAGGGTTTGTGTTCTCAGAACCAACTATTTTGTACTTTGATTACACAAATGTAAACTTATTATATATTGTTCATTGTTCTGCATGACTATAATATAATGATGTCCTGGAATATTTGTTTCATTGATAAGGTCATGGGATATCCCTACTATGATGAGAACCTTGTAATGTTATAACAATATTCATAAATAATGTTCTACGGTTAGATGACACATTATGATAGGACACAAAATATACAGACCATGATGTGCGAGTTCTCATAATAAGATGAGACTCTCTCTCATGGTGTTAGAACATGGTAATCTAAAAGTTGGGAGATTATTAGAATAGACCCACTAGTATCAATTTCGCATGTCTTGGGGTCATGAGACATTGCTATCTACGAGTGTGTGTGGTGGTCCTTAGACTGGAAGATTATCATTAACTTATGTAACAACTCGCGAACTTATTTTTGCTGACGAAAACCGTCATGATGAGAGTTGGTGGGAAGTAGGGTATGTTGGGTGTGTATCAAATGACATGTTTTTAATGGATATGTCGTGGAAGGATTTATCCCCTCCATATTTATAGAAGTAGATATCTCACGCCCTTTGATTGAAATAGAACTTTCAAACAAATTCCATGGCCATGGTGACACGATGAGTTTATTTCTGGAAGTCAATGAAAGACAGATCAAGATTATAGGTTTATGACACTACAATGAAACCTTCTTGAAGAGATATTGAGAAAAAGGGATTAAATTACACAGTAATAATTCGTATGAGGTGACACGTATATGCGACATTTTCTTCTTTATCTTGGGTTCCTTAACCCATTGCTAGATAGTAATCCTGAACATTAGGCCCACCGCCTAATGTTAATGAGAATGTGGCATAGAGGGTCACACACTATGTGTATCAAATTATCTCAAGCATAATAAATATAATTCTCATATGCGGTTTAATTATTATTTATGGAAGCCTAAATCATTTTAATGTTGGAGGTTGAAGAAAATGAAAACTAGTACACTCCGTGTATTAATGATTACACGTCGTGTAGTTTTTATTTTGAAAACAAGTACACACCCTATATAATTAAATGTACATGCATTATAGTTTTGATTTTTGAAAGGAAACGAATCAGTGGAAACAAGATATACACTCTGTGAACATTGAATGTACGCACCGTGTATGTTTCAATGAAAATCAAATACACAACATGTATTTATGATTACACGCCATTTAGTTTTTCAGTTGGGATTTTGAGGAAATAATATCAATTAATTAAATGATATTTATTATAATCAGTGTGGGGGAATGTCAAGGAATTAATAAATCAACATGGGGTTTTCAAAAGAGTTAATGAAATAAATAAAAAGTGTAACACTTTTATTTATTATCATAACTTTAAAACCTCAAAACCCAATTATATTTATCCTCACAACCCCAAATCATTTCCTAAGAGAATCATTATGCACAACACTTATGGAGGATTATCTCATGTCCAAAAGAACTCTGTTCTCCAAGAACACTCTCCAGGCCAAGAGAGATCCACCTCCACCAGATCAAGGCGATCTAAGGTGGACAATGAAAGCAATGGTTTCTCCACGCTAGCACTCAGAGAATTCTTTGGTGACATCCAGAGATACGAGGTGCACATGTGGATCACCACTAGAGGAAGTCTACACATGGATTTGGCGACGCAACGATGAATCACATCAGAACATGATCAAGAATATCAATGAAGAAAGATAAACCAAAAAGTATTTCTTGTAAATTAATAAAATTAATTATAATCAACCGATGACGGTACACATTTGTGGTTTCCGGACCATTCATATTCTTTTTCTATTTCTAAGAATTGAACTGTGGAGACTGGCGTTTATCATCATATTGATTCCGGATTGATCATTGCTAATGACAAAAATAAAAGTGGGCACATTCACCAACAAGCTTCCGCTGCGCCCAGAACCTTCAATTTGTATCAGACGGAGGTTACCACATTGATTATAGTTTTTTAATTTGTGTTGATAATTTACTGATTTATATTTGATTCAATTCAAGATAAATCATTCTATGAAACTGAATGTATAAGATATGTTCTTTCTATTTCATTTCTCGATTCACATCACAAAAATGAAATTTTAATTTTAATTTTGATTGAAATAAAAACAAGGAACTCATTCGGAGGAGCCGCTCTTTCTATCTGTACAACAGAAGAATACATGGTGTGTAGTGAAAACTATAGGCCATGTACATAGGTTAAACGAACTGGTACATGTCTTCCAAACCACACCATGTGAATTGAGTATACCTCAGTATTATTACACCATGTTGACCATAATTGAACAGCGCATTGAAACTGGCATACATGGCGAGTATGTTCAGTCAACACGTTGTTTAGTCCGATCTGGTCTAGGTGATACCATGTACAAGGAACAGCTGTGTTCTATGTACACAGGATTAAACGACCGATAACCGCGTAAAGAGGTAGTACACACTGTGTTAGATTAATCTACACGTCGTGTTCTCCAAAATTTTCAAAGTACAGAAAAAACACCAAAGTCCCTGGGGTGTACATTGGATAAAGGTTGAAAAATACACACCGTGTAATATATCCTACACACCTTGTACATTCTAGAAATGGGATTTCTCCCGGTTTCCTCCAAAAGTACCAAGACCTGTACAAGGAATATGGATTATAAGAATCATAAGGAAATTTATAAAGGAATTTACGATAAATAAATGATTTATTATAAGATCATAATTAATTTAATTTAAGCGCGGAATATGATGAATAATTAGAATGATAAAAATAATTTTAATGAAAAATATGAGTAAATGTTGTTGCATGCTCTGGAAGATCATGAGCAAGACCAAAAACCCTTTGTATGTGTTGATGGTTTCATTTAAATTTTTTTAATTTATATTAGTTGGATGGTGATCCTTCTTCCTGTGTCAGGCTTGTGTGTCGTGGTTTATTTAATGTAATCCCCATGTAATGGAGGATCACCTATTCCAGAGGGGATGGTTGAAAACTTGAAGCTGAGGTGAAAACAACCAAAGAAGATACAAACATGGAAAGGTGGGAGCTTCCAAACACAAACCATCTGTTGAAGGTGTTTTTACCTAGGTAAGGGTTAGCATAACAAACCACTAGATAAGCTAAACAATATAAGCTCATGATCATTTCATATTATTTAATTTATGTATTATTGCATGGTTTATTTATTATGTATGTGTTTTCGCGAGGACATAATTAATGAAATAAACAAGAATGTAATGATGGATAAAAATAAAAATCAGACTATGCGTAAAAATTATCAAAACATGGTGAATCACTTAAGAAAGAACCACTTAATAATAAAAAGAATATGATAATTAAAAACTATGCATAAAGAATAAAATCCCTAAAATACAATCTCATGTCAGACCAAGCCTTCCGTTACATGATTAAGGGCAAGACTCAATAAAACTTTGTGTCTGACCAACCCTTATAGAGACACTTACCTTTATAAGGGAAGCTCTTATGAATGTTTTGGGTTGACATAATGAATTTACATCAAGAGGAGGATCCCTTGATAGACTTGTTGTAAAATATAGAATGTGTTGAGGAAATCCGAGTTAGTATTTCCGGATTTGGGAGTCCACTCAATATATCATGGAATTGTAAACTCACAGTTGCAATGACCAGCCTACCTAAATACCTTCTAATAGCATGACCAACCCTTTATGGGGTTATGCGAGGGGAATATGTATCCTTTCCACTATAATTTAAAAGAAGGTGTACATTATGAGTTCAATGGTGAGAGACATTGGGACTTGATAAAATAGTGGGAGACTTAATTATTTTTTTTCATAAAATGTAATCAAAAGTCCCTGATAAATCTACTCATTTAATTTGTAGCATCAATATGACATGATCATCAACAACATTTTCTCTTCGATCAATTCTGGATAAAGACAATATCCTCACCTGTAGTAACTTTCAGGAATGGATTAGGTGCCTTTGGGTTATCTTACGCCATGAACGAATGTTTTACATGCAAGATTCCTCACTTCCTGATTCACCTCCCCAAGGGGCAAGTGATGACGATTTTCTGGTCTTTGATCCGAATTTGAACGATGCACTCAACAGTCAATGATTGATGATGTAATCAATGTCTAGTGATTTCATGAAGTCTCATGAAGACATGTATTCCTATAGCATGCTCAAGCACCTTCGTGGTCTATAGCAGGAGAGACAAAGATATGAAATATTTGAATCTCCAAGTCTCTATTTCAGAGCATTCTTGGATAGGGTGCCCTAGCTGGGCCACATGTAGTCAAGATCATTGGCTACATTGTGAGCTTGGATGTTCTAGGGTTTAAAATCCCCAAAGAACTGGGTACCAATCTCATTCATGCATCACATCCCAAGAGATTTTCTAAATTTGTTGTACATTTCAACATGAACAACCTTAAGAATTCGCTATCTGATCTTCTCATCCTTATTTTCCAAGTGTACAATGATATGATGTGTGAAAATCATTCTATCCTTATGGTGAATAAAATGAAAGAAAAGGTGGAGATAATTAAGCCCAAATCTTCTTCAAGGGATTCCAAGAAATGGAAAATCAAAGGGGAGGTAAGAGAACACGAGGCTATTTGTTTCTCATGTGGAAAGAAGGGCCACTAGAAAAAAAACTGCACCCAGCCAAGGAAGCAAGGGGACGCTTCAGGTGCGTTTGTTATCAGATTAAATCTATCTATATCTACTAATTAGGTATTAGATACTGCTTGTGGTGCTCACATATCTATCCAAATACAAGAAAAAAATAGATTCAGAATGATTGACAGAGGTGAGGTAGATCTGTGAATAGCCAATAGAGCCATACTCCCTATTGTAGTTGTCGGAGACTACCACCTCACATTGCCTACATGGATAGTCATGGAATAGAAAGGATTTTATTATGTACACTCTGAAACCAAAAACATTATTTCAGTATCCGGATTAGATACGGATGGATTCAACTTCATGTATGGAAATAAATGATTCTACTTTTATAAAGATAGAATATGTTTTGGTAGGGAACATTTATAAAAAGGACATTATGTGTTAGACTACACAAACCAAGTAATGGTAATATTTGAAAATTTTAATTCACATGACACATACCACACAAAACTTTGGCATCACCAGATATTCCATGTTAATGATAAACGTTAGACAAAATTACATCATGGTGGATATTTAGATTCATTCTAACAAAAACAACTCGGTGCATGTCATGCATGTCTACAAGGTGAAATAACCAAATCCCCATTTAGTGGGGAAGGTGAATGGGATAAAGAGATTGTTGAATTAGTTCACACATATGTTTCTGGACCATTTCAAGTTTATGCATGGGGTGGGTTATTGTACATCATAACTTTTACTAATGAATTTAGTAGATATGGATATATTTACTTAATGTGGTATAAGTCATATTCTTTTGATTGGTTCAATGAATACAAGAATGAAGTAGAATACCATCTTTGAATGAAGATTAAGAAACTCTGCTCAGACATAGGAAGAGAATATCTTAATCAGGACTTCATTGATTTCATAAGGGAGTTTGGGATTCTATATCAACTCACTATACCTTACACACCTCAGTGGAATGGCATAATTAAAAGAAGGAACCACACCATGTTGGACATTTTGAGATCAATGATGGGTCATGAAAATCATCCACTATCATTTTTGGGATATTGATTATAAACAGCAGCACACATACTAAACCCAATACCAACTAAATCTATAAATGGAATTCCCTACCAGTTTTGGTGTGGACACAAAGCCATGATGGGAATTTACATGTGTGGGGGTACCAAAGCATTTTTAAAGCCTCTTCAGGTAACAAACATGCACCCTGAGGCACAAAGTGTATATTTATAGGATATCCCAAGGAAACAAGGGGATATTACTTATAAAACCCCTAAGATAAAAAGGTTACCAAGGAAAGACACACCATATTTCTTGAGAGGGAGAACATCTCCAAAAGAGATAGTGGGAGATAGATATACTTCTATGAAGTAGAGGCTCAAGATATACAAGAGTTGGTACATGAACAGATTCCACAAGGCCCCATGGAAGAAAAATCTATCCCCAAGACACAAGAACTACATAAGAACACGTGAGAGGTGATAGAATAAGAACAATATGGATTTTTTTTCCAGAGGATGGTGACTCATTATTGGTTGACATTTATGATTTCTTACCTAAAAGGAAGTAGATGAAGGCACAGACGCTTCCATGTGGCAAAAAATCAATGAATTCTGAAATGGATTCGATGTACCAAAACCATGTCCGTATTTTGGTAGATCCTCTAGTCAATGTAATCCTGTTGGTAATAAATGTGTATTCAAGAAGAAACTGTACATTGAGGGGAAAGTGAGCACCTATAATGCATGATTGGTTGCAAACAGTTTTAAACAGTGTCAAAGAATTGACTATGATGAATCCTTTTCACCGGTTTCAAAACAGAAATCCATCAAAATCCTATTTGGCCATTTCTACATACCCTGAATATGAAATTTGGGAAATGGATGTCAAAAAATCATTCCTTAATGGGATCCTCTAGGAAGAAGTCTGCATGACACAACCTGAATGGTTTGTGACTCCAAAGGATTCCAACAAGGTATGCATGTTGCAGAAATCCATTTATGGATTAAAGCAAGCATCAAGGTTATGGAATATTAGTTTTGATGAAGCAATAATAGAATTTGGATTTGTTATGAATGAATGTGAGGCTTATGTCTAAAAAAGGTCTAGTGGAAGTGGATTTTTTCCGTAATAGTATATGTTGATGACATATTACTAATTCAAAACGAAGTACCTCTCTTACAGTTTGTTAAGGCATGGTTGGAAAAATGTTTCTCTATGAACGACATGGGAAAGGAAGTGTATATTCTTGGGATCAAGGTCCATCATGATAGATCCAAGAGATTGTTGGGAATGAGTCAAATTAAATTCATTGAAAACATACTCAAGAGATTCAGTATGAAGTAATCCAAGAGGGGATTGTTGCCAGTGTCACATGACATTCATCATTCCAAGAAAATGTGTCCTCAGACACATGAGGAATGAAATAAAATTGCAAGGATCTCTATTGCATCCGTGATCTGGTTAGTCATGTATGATATTCTATGTACAAGGCTAGATGTTTCTTATGCATTGAGAGTGGTAGTCAGATATCATGCTGATCCAGAAGACCCCATTGGATGGAAGTAAAGACTATCCTAAAGTATCTGAGGAATAATATGGGTATGTTTCTTGTTTATAGAGGAGATGAGGAACTAGTCATTAGAGGACATATAGATGCTAGTTTCCTGACTGATCAAGATGAAATGAATTCGTATACTGGATTCATCTTCAGTTTAAATGGATGTATAGTGTGCAGGAAGTGCTCAAAGAAAGGTGTGGTCGGAGATTCTACAGTAGATTTCGTCTATATCATAGCTTCTCAATTAGCTAAAAAAGAATTATGGATGCGAAACTTCATCCCAGAGCTGGATGTTGTACCTAGCATTAGAAATCAAGTCACACTTTATTGTGATAATACTATAGTGGTGGCACTGCAAAAAAAGCCAAGGTCACATCTTCGGACAAAGTACATACTTCAGAAGCATCAACTCATCAGGGATTTTTCTTAGAGAGGTGATGATACAGTGAGCAGTATTTCCAAAGAAGACAACATGGTGAACACTTTGACTAAAGCCTTGACTCGGCAGAAACATGATCATCATTTGAGGTCTAGTGGAATAAATGATGTTGGCAGTTGGCTCTACTCATAGTGGGAGTTTGTATGGGTTGGTGTCCTGAGAAAAAACTGTTTTGTACTTTGATTACATAAATTACACTTATTATATATTTTTTTTTGTTCTTCTTGACTATAATATAATAATGTCTTGGAATATTTGTTGCATTGATTAGGTCATGGAAGATCCCCACTAAGATGATAACCATCAAGTGCTATAACAATATTCTTAAATCAAGTTATACAGTTGGATGACACACTATGATAGGACACATAGTATACATAGCATCATGTGAGAGTACTCATAAGAAGACAATACTTTCTCTCATGGAGTTTCCACATGGTAATCTCCATGATGGGAGATTATGAGAATAGACCCGCCAGTAGCAATTCTTCATGTCTTGGTGTCACCGGTCATTTCTATATATGAGAGAGTGTAATGGTCCTTAGACTAGAAGATTATCATTAACTCATGTCATTACTTGCGCACTTAGATTTTCTAATGAAAACCATCATGAAGAGGGTTGGCGGGAATTAGGGTGCGTTGGGTGTGTCACGAATGCCCTGTTGTTAATGGAGAAGTCGATGAAGGATTTGTACCTTCCATAATTATGGAAGTAGAAATCTTGGGCCCTTTTATTAAAATAGAACTGTTGAACAAATTCCACGGCCATGGTGACACAACGATTTTATTTCTGGAAGTCAAAGAATGGTAGATCTAGCATATAGGTTTATGACACTACCATGAATCCTGATTGATGAGATATTTAGAAAAAGGGATTAAATTACACATTAATCATTCGTATGAGGTGGAAATTCAATGCGGAATCATTATCGTTCTATTGAGTGCCTAGAACCATTGCTAGACAGTAATAATGGACCTTAGGCAAGCCCACCTAATGCCAATGAAAAAGTGGCCTACGGGGTCACACACTAAGTGTATACATGTATCGCAAGTTGAATGATGATTATTCCCATACGGTGTTTAATTAATATTCATGGAAACCTAAATCGTGTTAATATTGGAGGAAGAATAAAATGAAAACAAGTATACACCGTTTATTAATGATTACATGCCATGTAGTTTATATTATGAAAACATGTACACATTCTGCATTATTTAATTTACACGCCATGTAGTGTTCATTTTGGAAAGAAAATGAATAAATGAAAACATGATATACATGATGTGTACATTGAATATACCGTCCAAGCGGTTTTCAAGGAAAAAAACACGGCGTGTATTTATGATTACACGCCGTGTAGTTTTTCCCATCGGTGTTTTGAAGAAATAACATCATTTTATTAAATGATATTTATTATAATCAGTGTGGTCGCATGTCAAGGAATTAATGACTCAACATGGGGTTTTCAAAAGATTTAATGAAATAAATAAAATGTGTAACGTGTTTATTTATTTTCATAACTTTACAACCTAAAACCTGATTATAAATATCCTCACAACCCCACATTTTTTCCTAAGAGAATTGTTGTCCACAAGAATTCTGGATAATTCTCTCAAGACAGAAAGAACACTATTCTCCATGAACACTTTCAAGACCGAGAGAGATCCACCTTTACTAGATCAAGGAGATATATGGCAGACAACACAAGAAAACCATTCTCCACGCTAGCACCCAAAGAATCCTTTGGTGACATACAAAGATATGAGGTGAACGCGTGGATCCCCACTAGAGGAAGTCTACACATGGACTCTATGATGCAATATGAATTACATCAAAATGTGATCAATAATATTAATGAAGAAATAACACCAAAAAGGTATTTCTTGTCAATTATCTAAATTAATTATAATCTACCTGTGACGATCCTCTTTTGTGGTTCCATGACCTTTCTTCTAATTGGTATATTTCTCTGAATTTATCCATAGAGACTGGAATTTATCATCGTATTGATCCCAAATTGATCATTTCTAATGGCAAAACGACAAGTGGGCACATCCACCCACGTGATTCCATCGTGCCTGGAACCTTCAGTGTATGTACAGCTTACCATCTCCACGTCATGGTGTAGTTTTTATTCAACACATCATTATTTTGATGGGTATAATAATGATGTATAATTGATGTAAATAATAAATAGAACATGTTAATTATTCTGTATATATGATGTAAAATACAATTATATATGATCTCACCTTCAATTGAATGATATTGTTGCTCGTGTGTACGTATGGATTACCTTCTCCACGAACGCGATGAGATTCATTATCCATCATAACAATTAAAGAATAATTTACATTTTATGACTAGAAATATTATTTATGTACTTTATATAATTATTGATATAAATCTAATACATCCCATCCATAATAAGCATGACTTACATAACAGAACAAATAATGGAAAATGAATCAGTTAACACCCAAAACAATGATAACACTAAAACATTTTTAATAAATCAATATTATAAGATCATATATGATATCATATTTATGTATGTGGTTCATGTATAATTTAATAATAATATTTTAACTACTCTACAAGAGGTTAAAATACCCTAAACTAAGGAAAATGACAAGGTAAGGGGTTTCTTATCTCACTTTTAATTTTGTGATATTTCTATTGTTCACCACTTATTTATTCCATGTGATGTATTGTGTACTACCATTTGATATATATTATCATGATTATCTTTATATTCATGTAATTATGTGATTAATTTTTTGGTTATTAACTTTTGGTCTTATGCCTTGATTGATTACAACGTGGTAAGGGATTTTCATCTTACTTCTTATTCACATGAGATTAATCTTATATATGCAATATTTCCTTTTGTGTGGTGTATGTAAATCCCATGATTTTATTAGTTGTGAAATATAATATAATTTATGTTTATTTACATCTTCATTTTAAGATCCATCTTTCATGGAGTTAATATTTCGTAAGTTTCCAAATCTATAAGGGATCTTTTAATTTCAATTTCAACTCATTCGGTTTTACGCACACTTCATTGATTATTTTACTCCTAGATTATCTGTTAAATCACTATTTATATAATTATGTTGGTAATATCCACTCCCCTTTTTTTGGATAAGCATTGGATACACATTATCACTCCATTAATAAATTCTAAATTCATCAATACGAACTTGATAAGAGTAATCTTATCTCAATATTCATTCATTGTGTTAAACATCCATGCCATTGGTGTTGTTTTTACAAGAATATGTGTGAATGTACACTGATTTATTTACACTGAATATCAAATAATATTCAGTGTATTTATATTTTTTAACATAATTATTTCATGATTTATCCTTAACCAAAAGATACAGTCTTTATTAGGGATTTCATATCAATTTACATTCCATTAAGACCTCTTTGTTGTTATGCACCAATTCACTTTTACATGTTATACATACATTACATTGAAATAGTATAACTTAAATAACGTTATTCTCATGATATTATAATGTTTATATTAATTCGATTATTTTATTTCAAGTGTCATATTTAGTTAAGTAATCCAACTAAAATATCTTTTCAAATGTTTTAATGATTTATTCTTTTAAATCACTCTCATTAATTTCCATGTTTTAAAAATAGTGTTAAGGATTTCTTTATATATATATGAATGTTTTAATATTAAAATTCCTTTTAAATGTTTCAATGTTGTATGGGACACATTGATTAAAAAATATATTTTTAATAGCTTCTTGATAAATAGTGATACATTTAAATGTTTCCAAAAAAGTGGATATTTGTCTCAAACAGTTATACAGATTGTTTTCATCTATGTTAATATCCTTCATTATTCATGATTAAAATTGATACAATCATTCATATTTTATTGAATGAGATATTTTTGACTGTGGATGTTTTATTTTATACCATTCATGGATTATCATTTAAGTATTAACATTTCATATGATTCTTTTAATACTAATGATTATGTTATGTTTCAACCTTTTAATATGAGGAATGCATGGGACTTAGTAAGTGACGGGTGGAGCCTGTTATAGCTCCTCGATGCATCAGTAGGTCTAATGAGACAAAATAGTGTCTTGGAATAAGTCCTTGACAAAGTAAAATTTCTAGTCTTGTCATGAGGGCTTGAAAATGTGGTTATGATGTCCAACATTATGCATTCCACAATTATGTAATTAGCTATTAATATTACATGTGACTATTCAACTAGTAGAATCTCCTTGTGAATAAGTAAATAGAATTATTTGATTTATATTATCCATATTCTGATAATGTTTATGTTTAAAAGCCTTTTCTTTTAGTCTTATGAATTCCCTCAAATGTTTATGACTATTTATTATTGTTTCCGCTAAATTGTAATCCCTAGTGAGTATCTGAGCTCACCAATTTCATATGATTTATTTTTCTGAGCATTTGAAGAAGTATATTATGAATGACTTACTAGAATAGGCTATGGGTGATGGGAGTGTCCAATGGAGTCACAATATAGTAGTTTTTCATTTGATAATGTAATGTAAAACTTATGTATGTATCATGTACATCCAAGAAAACTAAGCAAATCGGTCATTCGAGAATTGATCTATTTTGATCATGATAATTTTATGTAATAATTCACCGACTCTGAGTATATAGGGTTCAGGCATTATAGGCTTCCTCTAAAGGCCTTAATCTTATTCAGAAGGAAATAAATACCTTATTCCATTTTTTATTGATTTGGTATTGAAATGGTTTTTGAAATGGATTTAGAATTTCAGTATCTTGAAATAATTTCTTTTTATTGTAAATGAAATGTTATTAGTTATATAATTAAATTTTCAATATTTTATGTGTTATGATTATATAATGGTACTTGGACATTTTATGGGTGGTTATTTGATAAACCTATGATGGGTGGTTATGTGATAAACCAAATGATGGATGGTTCTATAAAAAACCATGGATGGGTGGTTATTTTATAACCTCCAATGCATTGGGTGTAGAAGTCGGTCGTATAGCTATTTCATTTAGTGATATGTATATATGTCGACCATATAGTTACTCCATTTTAGTTTGTTTATGCACCAAGTTACCATATATGATATATTTTCTTTTCTATAGGATATATAGTATTGTGTCGGTTAGAAAAAGGGCAAGAAATGCGCTTATATTAGGTGATGTGTTTTTGCTACATCTTTAAGGTGAAAATTATTTTCGTCTGATAAAGTATTCATTGTTTACATGTAGTCTTGAAATACTAATAGTTTTCCTTCTTCATGTATCTCTTACTAAGATTTTTATGCTAATCCCAAGTTGTGAACTTTTTTTCACAGGAGTTAAATGTGAATAGGGTCATGAATGGGATCAAGGGAATGTCATGCTCCCTAAAAATGGAACTAAACATTTTTCTTATTCAATCTTTTTGTTTTATTAAAAATTATACAATAAGTATAAGTGTCTACTTGTAATATTCAAATTGTTATTTATAAGCTATGGCTTAATTCCCTATATCTATATACCTGAAAAGATCATCAATGCGAATTATTAACATAATTCAAGATTCTGTAATGTAAAGGCTAGGGCCTTACAATACATCAACTATTCCTTCAAATATTTAATGAGACGTGTACTTTAAAAATGATTCTATTGTTTTATATTTCAAAGAAATTAACACATTTCAGATTAGAAAAAAGTGAAAATAATTTTAATTTAACACTATGTCATTATAATTATATATTAATATGACATTAATTTTTTTTAAAAAAATAACCAAAATAAACCATTTTAAATAAATTGAACCATATAGTTAATGTTAGGAATGTAAAATATCAATAAAATATCATATATTGATAAGAAGATGATCAATAATAGTATGTGAACATTTTATTCAAAAAAACTATAATACAACTCACTTATTAAACCATGGAATGAATTTTATAATTTAATATGTTCTTAATGTTATCACGTCAAAAAATCCAAGAGTAACTAATAAAAAATTTTACATAGAAATAAGATTTTATGAATAATAGAAAATATAGAATTTAATAATCCCAAATTCTATTATCAATGTAATTTTTTATTATGTATAATTAACCATGTATTGGGTTTCGATATGTCAGAAAGAAAGACGTGTTCAATTGGAGGTAAGGTGTGATATTTTTCATTAATTTTTTTGTTAATTATTTTTTTTCGTTTTATCTAATATAATTACTATCTAATAATTAATTAATTAATACAAAATTATAGATTATATATAAAAAATATTAATATAAAACCATATAATGATGTCTAATAGTCATATAGATAATGTGATATCGCTATATTATTGAAACCCCATTTTTGGCATGTTTAGTTGGATTATTTATAAATTTAGTTCTGTATGATTTATGAATATTATTTTAAAAAACTAATTCCATAGTAATAATTAGAAAAATTAGTATTAGTTAATAATTCCATTTTGATTTTTGGTATTGATTGAATTAAAAAAATAAAAATTTCTTACCGTAGTTACGGTCAGTAATGGTAGAATGGTGGGTTAATCTTAAATGAAAACGCGTAAAATGAAAAAAGCATGTGGCTAGACATTATTCAGTTTTTTCTATTTACATTATCCTTATGAATTTGAATATAATAATATCTTATTAGTTTTTAGGAATGCAACTTAATAGTTTTTTATAACATTGAAAATTTACATGTATGACACTCACCTCAATTATTAATGGTCACCTCCTCCTTAACATATTCAAACCTATTGTGCAATATTTCATGATATAAAACTAAAACAATATCTCTCCATAATATATAGACATGATCTATAGGCATGTTTATTCTCAAAGGACCATTATTGGGGTTATATATATTATATTTAAAGGATGTTTCTCGAATAAAAGGTAATTATCCAAAAAAAATCCTTCGTTTATTATATTATTTTAAATCATTAAATTAAATATTAAATGTTAAAATATAATAAAAAATATCTTCATTATATTAATATATTATTATATTTAATAAATAATATTTACCCATATCCTTCTTGGTGAAATGGCAAACAAAACCATCTCTCATTTTTATAGCAGACTACCATGTCACTACCAAAGGTAATTTGTTTTCCATCATTGACCCACATGGATTCTAATAAAAAGTAACCAATATAAATATGTTCTAACATGAAAATATAATGATTATTTTAATTTAATATATCATATAATTAGTAATCATTTCAACCATTTAGAAATTATAATATCGTTCACTTCTATACAAGACCTACCATATCCACAATTATATACGATTAAGATTCCATTTGATGGTTTGAAAAATTATCTAAAAAATATTTCTAATGAATAAATATGATTTTTATAACATATATTATATTATGTATATTATATAATTATTTATATTAACAATAATTAAATCATTTTTGATAGAACAATCATGATAAAATAATGTAATTAACACCTGAAACAATAATAATAATGAAATATTGTATACGTAAGAGTGGTAATAATTCTATAATAATATTATATATGATATTATATTTATTATTATAGTTCCATTATATGTTATTAACATTCTGAATTACATTAAACATGTGCTTAAATAATGTTAAACTACATAGAACCGTGAGGTAAGGTGTATCATGACTTAATTTCCATTCATTAAGATATATCATTTATTCATTTATTCTATTATGTAATGATTATGTGTGAAAATAAAATGAATATATTATGTTTTATTTAAATGTTAATAATTTTTATATTAATTTTTTCTTACACAATAACTTTCTTAATTAATTATCACTTTAATGATATGATCTTTTTTAAGAATTCATCCCAATTTTCATTCAAATGATACATATATAACATTATGACCCTATATATATTTATTTGTTGTAAATTCCTCCCCATTGATTAATTTAACATGAAAATATATTTATTCTTTGTGATTAATGATTTAACTCATGTTACCCATTCAAGGGGTTATAATTTAATGTTTACAATTGAGATAAGAATTTATTTTACAATCTAATTATCTGGGTTTGCATTAATTTTTCATTGATATAATCATATTATATATACTTTATAAACTCCAAAAATTATTTTTATCCTCTATATATCTATGGATTTTAATTCTTTTATTCTTACGTTTCGTTACATTTTACACTTGAATCATGCAACGAAATATTTTAAACAAAACCTAATAATCTTTTTCTTTTTTATCGGGTATATTTTGCATCCTTATCAATGTTTTTCAAATTTTATATTATAAAATATTTATTATTTAACAAAATGATAAAAAATTCCATTTAGGATATCCATTACCTTTTAAAATTTTGGAAAAGAATATTTAATATATTTTCTAAAAGGTTCATTTAAAAAAGTTTATACAAAAGAAAATGTAATTTTTTCTCTTTTACATGTACAAAATTAATGAACATTCCCACCACCATAACAATGTTATGATATTTATATTAGTCTATAATATTTAAATGTTTTTGAAATGAATTTATTTATATAAATATGTTTTAAATATTTCCCATTCATTTATTCATATTTTTTAAAAAGACATTAGTTTACTATAATATCTATTTTTCTTAATGAGTTAGCAATAATATCACATGTTTTGATTAATTTCATCGTCAATAAAATTAACATAAAATATAAATATATTGTTATGATTTTTAATTTTAAATCATATTTATATTAAATATTAATATTTTATGTATCATTGATATATTTATTTCCAAAACCGTTTAATATTTATGATTACAGTGTCATACTATGAGCAATGTTTTATTGAATAGGGAATATCTGGGTATTTCATATTCATTACACAATAAAAACATTTTGTCAAGGAATATTTTTTAAGAATTAATTTTTTTTAATATATGAGTAATTCATCTGAAATGTAGTGATGGTTAGGGATTCAATGAAAAAAAATTTGTCAAAAAAGACAATTATCTAAAAGATTCCAACCAAATTTTGTGATACATAAATAACCAAAAGGACTATTAATAACTGGAGGAACATCAAATTACAAAAAAAAATATTAAATATGTTTCTTTGAGACATAAAATGTTTCTTAAACAACTGAAAAACCCAAAAGATAATGAATACAAGTCAGAAGAAGTTTTCATCTAACCATATTTTACCACCAATCCATCCCACTATGATCGGTAAATATTAAAATGGAACCTATAATACTATAATATGACCTCCCCTTTACATAATTCCATCAAAACGGTGTACAATATCCAAAAAATAATAAAATGTGAAGAAAGAACCGAGTAAGATATTACATAAGTACCTATAGATGTTTTATTATTAGTAATTCCCATATAAATTTTATAAATCAAAATATATTTTGAAAATAAATTTGGTAAATAAAAAAATTTTAAAATTTTCATTTTTTAATGGAAAAAATAAAAATCAATATATGTATTCTGTAATGGCTAAAATAACAATTCTCGTGGTAACACATGAATAACATACAAATAACACTATTTGGTCTCTAGAAAATAGAAATGTTTCTTATAAATAAAGGAATCCTTGACATGGAATATGTTCTTTGAAATAGATATTGATTACTTATATATTCATTCTATATCACAAATGTAACCCATAATGGTACCACTGATATAATGGTAAGATATTTTCAAATTCCAATACAGAAAATCATCACAATGTGCTATGATTTTAGAAAACCATTTCCAAAAACAATGATCTCATTTAATAAGTACCATTCATTCAAAAAATTTCCATACAAAAAAACATTCCAAATGGTAGAATAAAAACACATAGAAGTTTATTATTTAGAAAAAAAATTTACATACACCCTCATACAAAAAAATAAATCCTATATTATTTCAATAACAAATATAAAAAAACCATAGATCAGACATTGATGTTCAGTGCCGGATAAGATAACTGAAATGATCGATATAAAATGAATTTTTTTAATAATCTGGAGAAAAACCATAGGAAATGATATGGTGATGAAAAAAATAGTTGAAGATTTTGAAACACAAATTACCAAGATATTTGGTGCAACCACCATAAGAATAAAATTTAAACATAGTGATCTAGAAGCAGACAGATCACTGAAAATCACCCCAATTAATTATTAGGTTCAAGGTAAAATCTAGAGCATCAAATGAAAAAACAATCAGGATTACACCATATGTTAATCCAGTAGTTCGGATAAATACAAATTATGTATCCATTTCATGACATTAAATCTCACATATTTAAAATACATAAAAAAGTGTCTCCATGGATTCAATTAAAAATAGATTGATGTCTTTATAGAATGTCATTGTATCACATCCTCTAAACTTTTCATGCCATTTAAAAGATTAATTGAATCTTCCCTAAAACATGTTCATTTCATGTAACTCATTCATGATATCAATGTGTCTATTATGTAGCAATCAGACTAGTTTTCTTTAGAAAAACATGAAACAATAACCTAATTCCCCACTATCTTCAAAATTTCCCATTAAATAATTTTACACAGTTCGTCCCAGACTTCACTAATCCAAAATAAAACATAAAATATCAATAATTAAGTCATTCCACCTTCAGAGTCTCTACATTCTTGAAAATACTATAATGAACAAAAACATAATTGGATCCTATAAACATTAGAAACAGAATACAGTAATAAAGGTAATGGTATTTTACTATCTCTATTCCATAAAAATATTTTAATATGAATCATTTCCCATGAAATTTGACTAAAAAATTGAATCCCACTTCTTCCTCATCAATAATTATAGCTCACATTTATAGTGGTTATAATGTAAACACTTCCATAGTGCCCAGACCGTATGATTTTTTTTATAATGAAATAACTTCTCTTAGTGATTTAAAATATGGATTGTATTCTCAACTATGGTTATGTCAGACTAACGATCAAAATCCTCCAATTCAATCACATGGGATGAATTTTTCTGATACCTCCTCATCTGGGAAACATGAATCATGTCATCAAAAGAAGTTATATGAGAAGTAAAGTCAAACTGATCAAAAACCTTTCCCATTAATCCATTGATATCAAATGGTCCCACAAACCTTAGTGAGAAGATAAACTTATTACCGAAAAACAATATCTGAATGGAAGTTAAACTAAAAGAAAACCTAATCACCAGCATAAAAATCTAGCATTTTGAAATGATGGTTCACATAATATTTCAGATTAAGATTTGATATTCTTCATCTCTTTTGGATCAACATCAGCCTCTCTATAATTTTATCAACAAATCTCAGCCATAATAAGGGCCACTCTTCTACCTCTTCCTTTAATAAGGTAGATAGATATGAGTCCCATAAAACACCTCAAGGGGTACCATTTTGATTTTGGAATTATAACTATTATTTTAGAACTACGGATGAATAAAATTGAATCTCCCTTGAATAAATAAAATCAATAACCAAAGATGTGATCATATCCTCAAGAAACAATATAACTTTTTATGACTATCCATCCAACTATAAATGATATATTATGCCTATTTTTTACTCTGAAGTCATCGCCTCCTCAACACTATTCCAAATACCTAATATGACCATTTAGTACATATCTGAAACAAATATATAGGGAACCCCATGAAGTCTCACAATCTCTCTGACATATAAGTCTTAAAGCTATTTTACCATTTTTATTTCCTTGATTTGTAGAAAATGGTCTAATTTATTGAGCCAATCAAAGATCCCCATAATTTCATTCTACCTTCTAAGAGTATTTTGGAAATTAATGAAAAAATACATAGAAATATTACCCCATTTTCATACCAATAATGGAAAGTGTGGAAAAAAACCAATTGGTCTCTGGTGTTCCACAATAATTCTCAAACAAGTAATACACCATGATACAAAATCCACAATTTACCATCTCCTCCACGGTCACCAATAACGACCTCTCAATACATGATACATCATGGTAGTACTTGAGTGTACATGATATCAATAATGGTGTCACCTATCCATCAACTACTACCATCAAACCAATGGATGAACCAAATTTTATCATGAATAGAATTCTCTATTGAGAGATAGGGATAACTCACCCAAGGTCTCCCACCAAAATGTTTTTTACTAATTATCTTTAACTCAAGGACAAAAATATGACTAATAAATCCCCCCTTTTAATATAATTAGTATTCCCTTATTGAAACCATATATACCCACCACTAGTTTATTCCATTCTCAATCTCATCTTATCTAAACAACTCATCAAAGAACACTCTTCCACTGATTCCTTTAATATTTGTGTCAGGAATTTCATTATCATTAATCAGTGACCACCTTCCTTTTCATATATGTATATACAATGTAAAAATAAATTTTGTGGTGATAGTGAATCATGCAGGTTTTTTGAATGTTAATATTAATAAAATTAAATATATACCTAATTATTTGATGAACATAATAAACTATTTTTATGTCCTGAAATAGGTAGTGATGGAACATTTTGATTGAATGTATAGACCAGGCTAACATATGATCATGGGTATTGTAGTTATTATAATGAGTGTGTTACTATCATGAGCCATATGCTACCACATATCTCTCATGCATCAACACACAACAAAAAAATTACCAAAGAATCATAGAAAAATATAGTGCCCGAACCTAGATCTATTAGAAAAAAAACTATAGATGAGGTAGATATAACATTTACATACTCAAAAGTTATGTAAAAAATTCATTACACTCAATCATTACATGGTTATTAGATAATGTTGTCATAAAATATTCACATTAAGAGAAATACCAAAAAACAAAATATCATATCCATCCATCACCAAGAAGCATCAAATTCGAGACACATTTCTAGGTTTCTCAAAATACGTAACTACTAATACAATTTAAGGATCCACGTAAAGGACCATCCACAATATAACATACTCTAAAATAATTACATTTTGAATCCCAAACACACTTTTGGAAATATTACCATTCAGATAATGTTCTATTATATTTCAATGAATGATATCTTAATGGTCATTGTGATTATCTTCTGACTTGGAGTTAACCAAAATTTCATCCATGGAAATGAAAAAAATATTCCTCAAACCAATGAATGTTCTACTTCAAAAATTTTATAAACACTTCATGTGAATCATTTAATCTGAATGAAATGATGATACTATATCTTAAACAATTTTATAGGTCTATCCTCTTATTGGACACTCAAATTATGGTAACCTAATAAAAATGTTAATATTAATCACTAGAGAGGCTCTCTATGATGATCAATGTGATCATAAATTATTGGAATGTAATATATGTTCTTGATGGTCACCTAATTTGGCTTCCAGGTTGTTTTAAAAAAATTGAATATATCATCTTCGCTCATATAAGAGTTAATATATGAATCCAAAAGTGATATTCTAGGAAATATAGATCCTTTTGAATAATGATCTAAATGTTGGATATTAATTTATACCGACTTAAATGGTTCTATATGGTAATATTTCAAAGAAATGGGAATAATATCAGGTAGAAGGTTTATTTTTTTTGCATCCTCCCTCTAAGGAATTAATGAGAAATCATTAAAAAATACCTTAGGGTATGCACACAAAACCTCATGTATTTTAGTACCAAATCAAGGGTAAAAAAACATCACAAAACATCTCCAACAATTAGCATGATATTACCCCTATATAAGGAACAAAATTCCCCTCCCTTCATAATCAAGAGTTTCAATCACCAAAAAGAAACACGAGTAACCCCATTGTATATAATAGATGAACCCAAAAGTGGTAAAAATATAGTTTTTTTCATTATCACTGATTGTCTTATATATACTAATAATCATTTTCAAGATGTTAATATCAAGAAAAAAGTAGTCCCAGTCTTTATCATAGTCCACTATCATAACTCGACATGATAAGAACTTGAAAACATGTTCATACGTCTTTCCCAAATGAATTAAAACATCAAAAAAGAAAAGTTTAATTTCAAAAATTTTCCACATCATGTAAACTAGCATTGAAGACATTAAAAAAAGACTCCCACCTATATGAAACAATTAAATCACTATTGAATAATAAATAATAAAGATACCTATATGTATATTTAGATCTATTCTGATTCCTTTGGTGCATACTCCACTACATAAAAATGTATTGTCTTAGATACTTTCTAATCATTCATAGTAACATTAACAATTCCATTATCCTATGGATAGAACCCACCACCCCAGTAAGGGTCTATAAAAACTTGTGAGACCTTTATAAATATGGATCCATCCTTACTTACTAGTGTTATCCTATTATAAAAATGATCTATATTAACATACATAGCACAGTGAAGACATGCCTTGAGGGACATTGAAAAAATTGGATTCGTATAAACAGATTTTCCACAATGACATAATGAAATCAATTGATGTTAAAATGATTCCCGAAAAACTGATATTAAAGAACACTAGTTGTGATTTGGTTCTATTTCAAGATAGAACACACACCCTATCTAACTAAAGTATCAAATGAAGATCCCCCCAATCATGAATTTATAAGAAAATTAATATCATTCCAATGTTTTATTATTAACCATGTCTTCAAATATTTAATGGGACATGAGAATCAACATCGGCTGGATATCATCTCTCATGAAAAACTCAATGCTTAATGAATTCAAGTAATCATTGGTAAATATCTCCAGTGCGGAATATAACAACTCAGTAAAATTGGATGGAATAATAAATAATCATACACATTCTATACTCTATCGTCAAAACTATAAAATCATTTTCCTAAATAAATCTTTAGGATAAAACTAATGTTTGAATGTTTTCATGAAATATTAACATATAATATCAATGTAATCCTTTTATTTTAAAATAGACTCTGACCATATACATCTTGTTCATTCAAGAATATATTTTTAAAACCCACCGTAGAGTCCTCATTAGTATTTGGGAATTTTATGATACCCTCAATCCTCTAAATCCATTCTTCAAAATCTTGGGTTCCTTTTTTTCTATATGAAATATAAGTGGGTGTTGATTTGTAAATTATGAGTTGTGATCCACTCCTTGTCACGGTATCAGAAAACCTACATTCACCAAAAATTAAATTTTTTGAATTAAATATTTGAAAAAATATTGATGGAATAATGGATTTTCTTATGAACATTTCTTATCATTTCCCTAACCAGTTTTGGAATACCACTTCTATAAGGCATTTTCTACTAAATAAGGAAAAACCCAATAATTCACGAGAATATCAAAAATTCATATAGAAAACATAAAAAATTAACATAAATACTACATAAGATTAATAATTTAAAGTTATTAATAATTATATTAATGAAATATAATTATTTTTTAAATAAATGGTTAATTTATAGATACTTCCCTTTTAGTTCATTTTAATGATATCAATCACCACATCTCAAAATTTGTAAATATTTATTCCAGCACATGGTATCTTGAGTTTAGGCACAAATATAAGATGGTCAGGAACCCTCTTATAATTAGTCCTATAATTACAAATATTTGTATTTATGTCTATACAGGAAACAAACCCATAGATAGGCTATTTTGAAAAACATTTGGCTCCACATTCCCTTTGATACCAACATGTAACAAGCCATTTTGTGTCAATAGGATTACCAACAAAAGATGGTCAACCATATGGTGGGATATAGTAAATAGCCACAAGTATCATTTCTAAAATAAAAAATGACAAGGAATTATGTGAGAGAAATAAATACATATTTATGAGACATTTGATTTTATTCCACACCAACCAAACCATAAATATTAAGAAGAAAAATGTAAACAAGTATTTATGTGACGATTATTCCTAACCAATCCATCCACCTATGAATGAAGTAAATTAAAAGAGAACTCCATCGGGATAATAAATTTTATTCCCTTTCCTAGAGTCTATTAAAATAGTTTTTTAAAACCTCCCATGTAGAAAAAGTGTAGTTTGAGTCTATAGCCAAGTATGATCTTACAATAGAATATATACAAGTTCAAATATAAATAATTAAGATGATATACCATTAAAAAAAATATTAAATAATTTTATATATATATATATAAATATATATAAGTAGTATAATTATCAGAGAAAAAAATTAAATATAAGAAAGTTAGATAAATACATAAAATAAACGTTATTTTGATCAATTAGGTATAGAATACAAATAACCCCATTTAGTCCCTTGAATATGAGTATACATACTTGAAATAATTGAATCTCAATCCCAATAGATGTTACTTCCAACGAATATAAATTCGTTCCATAAGTTGTTAGTATCATAAAAGTAACCCGTAGTGGTGTCAGACACAGTAGGCCCTCCTATGAAAATTTCCGAATGCACCTTAGAATTCCAATGTGTAATGTTTTTTCAAATACATTTAAATAATTTATGCTTTCATTTAATAGAAACACTCCTTCCACCAAATTAAATCCATTAAAATTAATAATCTAGAGAGATCAACAAAAACTATTGAAATTCATCAATTATAATCACATTCATATATAAACCAATCTCAATAATGTTGGGAACGTATCTACCTTTTACCACAAAGATAGAAAAACCACATATCATCCTTTTAATGACCTAACATGAAAATAATTTACAAATGATCAGTATAAGACACAAATCCACCATGAATCTGAAACAAAAATGCATCCAACACCAATGATGTAACCAATTATAATGAAGAAATAGAAGTTCCACTAACCAAAGATATGTGGTGAAACCATAATAAGAATTGAAATCCAGACAGAGCAATTTAGAAGGAGGCAGGTCACCCAAAATCTCTATATGGATTGATACGATACCATGTAGAACTGATGAAATAATATTGAGGGGCGGGACATTTTAAAAACTAAAATACCTATGGTATTGACATCATGAATATTTTTCTTGTTTTGAAATATCAACTATTAATTTTTTTACAAAAATATGTCACCTCTAATTATATTAAAACTCGATCAACATTTTAATAATCTGTAATGGTTTCACAGTTGGTAAAAGTTTGACCCCTATAGGATATTTAAACTTGTTTCCTATAACATATTCACATCATGAAATGCATTTATTATGTGAATGTATCTTATAGGAAGTCCCCAACATAGTTTTCTATAGAACACCTACAAAATAAAACAAAAGGCTCTCTAATATTAGAGAGAACACTATATATCACTTTAAACATTTACACAAGGAATCCATTAATCCAAGAAACATATATCCCCAGTCATTAGGTATTATTACCTAGAAAACACTATCCATTCCCAATAAATCTTTATTTCACTCATTAAAAAAATGGAAACCACAACTAATATGAAATATATTCCTTGTCGAAGGAAACATGGTGTTATAGGGGCATATTAGTAGATGGGACCTCGATGCATCTAAACGTCTCATGAGACTAACTACTTTTATAGAAATAATAACTTTTTTTCTTTTTTTATACCTAATTATCAATTAAATATCCCACCCTACTTCCCTGATAGTAGATATATAATTATTTTTTTATTACAAATTCAAACATTATTTATTTCCTTAATTTATAATTTAGTTATTTTTATTGATGATGTTGTTTCATTGATATAATATTTATATGAATTTCAAACTCATGTTATTGATTATATTGAATGTGTTTTTAGTTATAATGCATTCCATATTGAATATTCCCCATTTACATAACATATATTCCACTATACGTGACCCCTCTCAGAATTTGAGATCGATCTTATTTTTCATTATTTAACCAAGATATGAAGAAGAAGAATTTAATTATTTTCATCGTTATCAATGATTTTTATTATTTAGTCTATATCTCTTATTTGCAAAATTATAATGGCTACATGTTTGTATCATGTTTTTCAAGACAACTAAACTGGTCAATCCATGGTTATTTATCTCTTATTATTTCATGTTAATGTAATAATGTACACAATAACTCTATGTTATATGATTTTTTATTCTTCCATTTGATAGCCCTTAATGATTATTAAAAATCCCATGATTTGTATTTAGGAAATATAGATAATGGAATATAATCCCTTGAAATCATTGAGTGTATGTCTAATTGTTGGAAAATAATAATTAATTTGTTAATTCATAGAATATGTGGATTACAATGAAAAAAAATCTAGGTATTTATACTACATGTGGATGTGATTTTGGAATGGTCCCATCTAAGGTTAGTAACTTCAGAAATATATGGTCAATAATATCTCATCCATATTTCTATTTCACCATGAATTAGCCCTCAATTTTCACTTAATCTGAAACTATTATGGGATACATATAAGCTAATTCACAATTTTTTTACAAACCATTATAAATGAGTAAAATTATTTTTATTATATAATGAAATCCACAATGAACTAAATCATATGATTCAGAGATTAATGATTCATGATTATACTATTTATTTCAATAATGAGACTATATTTAGGATTATATTATAGGATATAAATTTTATAATTTATTGAAAAAATTCATTATAATATATTGTTTTGAAATAGAGTTTGGAATAAATAATGGAGTCAATACTCATTTTTTTTTGAGATTTCCTAGCTAATAAATCTAATAAAAATGGTGTCATAGCTAAAACAATTAATGAAATATTTGAGCATCTTCCCCATTTAATCAATGCTATAATTTAAAATATTGATAAACTTGATGTTCTAGGACATGATAAATATCTATTTGGTCTATTCAAGAAATAAAAAAACATATATTTTATAGGTACTACTAATACATTTCTTTATAAGTAATTCATTAATACCATTAAATAATATATCTAGCATTAAGATGTAATGAAAGGGAAAAGGTTCCATTTGTTGTATATTGACATAATAGTGATACTAATCAGTGGTGTAAATTTATCAAGAATAAAAATTTAGAAGAATAAATAAATCATATAAAATCAATAGATTATATATTAACATACATTGGTATGTATTTCCCTCATAAGAAGTGATCTAATATGATGAGAATGTTTTTTAGAATAATTTAAAAGGAATAATAAATTGTTATGTGGAATAAGACTACAATGAAAATAAAAATTAGTTATGTTATGGATTTGATGTTGAATTGGAGAGTAATGATTAACCCTTTCATTGAATGGATTAAGTTTAGCCTATATAGTAAATATGTTTCTTAAAATTGAAAATCATGTGATGAAATAGTAATATTAGACATCAAAATAGAGAATAAATTTTATATATCCTATATCATCGAGGTAACTAAACTAAATTAGAGTTCATCTGAACAACATGGAAATGAGATAACGTCAATTAATAAAATGTAAAATATTTAATTTCTATCAAACAAAATTTAATAAATATATTCTCATGTAAACTTAATGAATGAAATGGATATTTTTTAAAATTGTAGATATAAATTTCATAAATATAAGGAATATATGATAAATAAATGGGACTACTTATATCGAATCATTAAACTATAATGAATCTGGTAATTATTAAAATAAACGACCCATGAGTCAAGTTAATATACCTAGAACTGGATAATGGATGAATGACATGATTATGATATCAATATAGTCAAGGTTTAAGTTCAAAAATAAGTTGTATAATATACTTAATTATATCCAACCATTTAGATATTTCCTTTTTTGTTTTAGGATCATCATACTATTTTATATTTTTATGCTGGCAATGAAATTTAGATATTTTTCTAAAAAAAATTCTATGATTGTTTTTGTCAAGACTTCTACTGATAATATCACTAAAAGAATGATGTTTCAGTTAGTTCCCATTATGATAAATAAAGATTTAGTATTTTTACACTGTCAGTATACCTATAGTTTAAATTGAAATAATCTAGTAATGGAATTTCTTCCCATGTACAATGAAATAATATTATTGGTAGAAAGAAATTATGATTTGTTATGTTTTTGTGGAATTTATAATAATTATAGGTGTGAATTAAACTTCATGGACATTTTTATATTCACTTATAATAGATCATCAATATATTATTATATGATAATAATATATAAGAAAATATTCAGATGAAAAAATTTAATCTTCACATTGATTATGTAAATATTATACATGAGTATATTGATTTATTTATTATGGAATTACATTGAAATACACCATATTAAGAAGTTTATTTTTATATTGATTAAATCATAGATACAATATCTATACAAAGGATTTCATATATTATTCCATCTGTTTAATTAGTGGAGATGGAGAAACAATGAGATGATTTTAGTGAATAGGGATTAATATCCTCTAGTGTTTCACTTGGGGGATCACCTATTATTTTACTTTCTTTGATTATTTTTTTGATTAATTTCATGTATCTCCACATTTATCTATGATTGACCTTTATAATTGTTATCCATAATCATATTAAGAATAATTATTATTTATATACATAATTTCATAAGCCCCATTGTTATTATGAGTTTAGAGTGATGCATTATAGATTGACTAGTAAACCCTTAGTATTTATGAATCTAATGAAAATAGTATTCATGTTGAATAATAATATTATTTGGGGTTATTTTTTGATGAAAACATTGGGTAATCTAAAATTAATGAGTTCCATCAGAATAACATTATGATAATTATCATACCTCTTAGAGAAAACGAGTATTATGAGATAGTTAGTTAGTGTAAAATCTATAATTTGAATTATTCTCTTTTTTTCCAAATTGTCTCAAAAAGATTAATATTATTGAATCCTATAAAGGTAAATTTAGTAATTAAATGGAATACACCAATTATGATAACAAATGTACATATTTTCACTAGTTTTTTAGGTTACTATCATTGATTTTTATAAAATTTCATGGCTGGTTAACCTATTAACCAACATACACATAAATGGTTAATGATCACAGTGACAAAGTATTCTAAAAAAAGTATTGAATAATTTATTGGAAGATGTAATAACAATATACTTTTTACTTTACCTTTATGAAATGATAGATTTTTTAATATATTAATTCTACTAATAAGAAATGTGGTTTTTCCTTATGAGGAATGATATTTTTATTTCATATGCATAAATATATATAAATATACACGAAAATAAAATTCAAATTCATGGTCTCTTGTTGGAAGTTGTAATATTTTTTTTCAATATATGTATGCATAATCTCTATAATGAATGTACTGATATATAAAAAAACATAAGAGTATTAAATACATGTTTTCACTAGGAGATCTTAGCAAGAGGAAATGAAGATGGACATAGTTACTCTTGGATTATTATTTATCCATACACTACCATCGATGGTAGGATAATAATGTATTTTGATGCATTGATTATGAAAAGTCAGGGAGTTATAACCAAAATAGGGATATACATGGATCTCTTTTTCACATATTTATTGAATATGGATATGGGAATAAATCATAAAAATCAAACATCAGTCATTTTTGAATTTATTTTCAAACAATATTTACATTAAATTACAAAAAATTATATTAATACTTATGTGATTTTCCAAGTGAATGTTTATTATTTAAATGGCAGTAAATTGGAGAAAATTATACATGAAGATGAAATTACGACATTTTGAAAGTGGATATGTTTTTTCACTATACCAATTAAATAGGGTGAATTATTATAGGAATCTAGTAGATTATGTATTCTCTATTCACTATGGTATCACCATGATTTTTAGAGACTTAATGGAACATTTCGGGGTGATATTTTGATGTGGTATGTCTTGGATTATGTATCATGAATATTGTTTTGTAGGTAGGTGAATGATGACTGAAAATATAATATATGAGTCATAAAACCTCAAAAAGTTCTTATATTGAAATTTGATGACATTAATATTTATATTTTTTATTTTTCAGAAGGGAATTCACATGTGTGGCCTTTTATAACCCTATAAAAATTGTAACACCCCTCCCCCATGAAGAGGTCACTGCCCTAAGGTAGAGCCCCTACCTAGGAAGGAGCCATTGTAAAGGGATTACTTAATCCTTTTATAATGAATAATTCAATATGGTTTATTATTGATCGCCTTAACAAATCTATAAATTTCATTGATATAATGGGGGGTACAACTTTTTATAACCATCCATGAATTGATTATATTAATTTTTTAAACTTTCATAGTTCACTTATATCAAATAAATTTGATCAAAATTCAATATTAATATCAATATTCTAGAAAATTCTTCAAAAGCATCTTCATATTTTGTTTTATTTCATTATATAAAATCATCAAAAAACCATTGGATAATGAGAAATAGATATTAAAACGATTTAATAAATGTTTATGTCTTTATCAAATGAATTTTAGTGTATATGTGGTTATTAGTTACCTTACTTTCTTTTTCGTATAATAATAGATTCCATAGATTTATTCAAATGGCTTTTTATGAAGCATAACCTTGAAAGATTCTTTAACACCATCTTTTTGGGGGTGTTGTTGGTGAATGTAATCATGTTGTCTCAGAACATGTTGAGGAGATATAGAAACTTATAATGAATAATAAATCTCTTATTAATATACAGAATTGTAGAAGAAAACAATTATTATGACCATTGAAGCAAATATTACCAATTTCAAGTAGAAGATCACATTATCTCGAAATTATATCTATTTAAGTGGTTTATATGGTTTGGAAATAAAGTAAAAGTGATCACCATGTATATAAGACCTTTTAGAATTGTTAAAAATAGTATTTAAGGCCTAACATTTTAAATTAATGATATGCTTATCTTAAGTAGGTGATGCATAAAATAACTCATTATTAAGGATGTACATTCAAGACTCAATTAATTTTCTATCCTCTAATGAAATTTAATTGGGAAATGATATATCTTGTTATGAATATCATATCCAAATTTTTAATATTATTAAACTATTGTAGAGAAATTTTATGACTCAAATGGTAAAGTTACTTTGGATAATTCATGAAATGTAGAAAAAAACCAGGGAACTAGTGGATGTAAAGATGAAGAACTACCCACATTTTTCATGATTGAAACATCCATTAAAATATCAAGGATTACAGTTTTGAAGAATGGTCGAGTATGGTTAACATAATTCAACCATATTAAGTGAACAATTTAGTTTAATAAAACATCAATAAAATTAATATTTTAGTATTTTGTTTCATGAATATACTATTTTGATATTATTTCTAAATATATTGTCAAAAATAATCCTTGAATGAATTTTTGAATTCTTCAAATATAAATAATAGTTCATTAATAATTGAAAATAGAGTAATTTACTATTCATTATTTTATATATAATTATTTCTTACAATATTTATAAATATCCAGTTACTATTTTTGAAAATTGTTATAAATAAAGACTGGGTCATTTGGTGGAAAAAATATTTTTCATAAAATATGTATTTAAGATCTTATTTTTTTAATTATCTTAAATATCTAAAAAATTGAATTATTTCAATACGTTTTAGAGAATATATATCTAAAAATACAAATTAATATAAGAATAAATTTTATTAATAGTCTTAGACTTAATGTAATATCATCTTAGAATTAGAAGATTAATTTATTGAAAACCCATTTTCATCATATTCTATAGTTCATTACCATGTTTAGTTATTCCAATTAATGAATTGAATTCGATAATGTGATTTATATATTTTTAATCAACATTATTAATATTATTACACAATTTAAACATATATTTTTCATTATGATTTGAAAAACTCATAATAATTGTATACCGTGATTATGGTAAAAATGGGTTTACCGATTACAATCTAAAAAGACATGTCTTGATAGGATCTAAACAATTTAATAAACTTTATTTTTTGGTTGTATGTAAAAACTAACCTTTTAAAAATTGTGATTATAAAATTTATATACATTTTTTCACGAATGGGATTTAATTATATTTTAAAATAGGAAAAAATTACAAGTGTTCCACTCTGCAAAATTATAAATGGAGGCCTCATCCTTTCCCTTAATCAAAACAATTGAAACAATATTTAGATAAATAATGAGAGAATTATATCCCAAACATTAATAGTACCTTTATGGAGGCATGGATTCATTCAAAATTCCAACCATCGAGTGTCTAAGAAGAGATCAAAATGAGTTTCTTCTTAAAAATGTAATCATCTTAAATAATATTTTTTTTATTTTTATTGTACCACATAAAATTAATTCATAATAATTATAATAAATAAAAACAAATATATCAAACATAATAATATTTTATTATTGTTCTAGTTTAATATTTATCTATATCCTTCTCTATTAAATGAGAAACAATTTTATCACTCTAATGTACGAAGGACTACATCCTCACAAACAAATGTAATTTGGTTTCCATAACCAAATAAAATGGACATTAATAATTGGTGAAACATTTAATTTATAATATAATTATGAAATCATATTTACTATGGAAAATTTATATATTTTCTAGTCTATTACCATTTATCCTATTAAAAATTATAACTACACTCGTGCATGTGTACTATCTACCCTCTCCATGAAGTAATGTGATTAATTTTCTATTTCCAAAATTGACGAATGCATAAAATAGTAAAATAAATAAATATTATATTAATAATATTAATTTCATAATAGATATTTTGGATAATTATTCTCTAAAACCACTGAGAAAACATTTATGATATAAATAAGTAGTTAACACAGGAAAAAATTGTAATAATGACTTATTATTAACAAATGAGTAATAATATGTTCTAATGGGATAATATAAGATATTATAAATCTAAATATGGTTATGGTATGAATAAGAAAAATAAAAACTATTATACAATATTAAAATGATCATTCTACTGAATTAATGAATTGGGTTTGGGGTTTTCTTAAGTCAATTTAATTTTAATGAGTTATATCAATTCATCATTGAATCTATTATCTAAATATTATATATGAAATAAAATATTATTGGTTTATAGTTTATTTTTTATTTTATTTTGTGGATTTATATTTTCCACAAAATTATAAATTCAAATTTTTAATTTTTAATTCAATGTTATGACCTTTTTAAGTAATTTCAAGTCAATTTCCATGTCATTGCAACATATATGGTTTTATAAACATATTTTTTTTTATGTTATGTAGATAATTCAGTTCTTGTTATTTTAACATGAGTACATATATTCTCAAGACTATTATTATTTAAATTCATGCTATCATATCGTAGGTTTATAATTCAATGTTATTCAAGATGTATGAATTTATTTAAAGATCTATTATTTTATCAAGTTTGATATACATTTCATTGATGGAATTTTATATTATAACCTCCATAAATTCCATATACATTATTATCCTAAATATGTTTAAGGGGTTTTCTAATTTTATTGAAATTTTTCTTCACCATTAATCTTAAATTACGACATTAAATTTTTAAATGAAACACAATTATTATTCCACTTTTTGGATATATAAACATATCCCATACCAATATTTTTCAAAACTATTTTAAATATTCCATTTTATTTACCCAAATTATATATCCAATAATTTTTTATTATCCATTTAATTCTATACAATTTACTAAATTAATTTTTATAAAAATTTTTCAAAATTACATTTTGGACATTCATTATAAAAATAAAAAATTAATGTTTTCTTTTTAACAAATTCAACATGAATGTAATTTTCCATAGTTGTAACCATTTTTTAATATTTATCATTTTCTAAAAGATATAATATTTTTAAAAAATTAACCCTTTATATGAAATTTTATTTTAAATACTCCATTTTCATTTTGACCTTTTCTTTTGAAATTATGATATTATAAAGAAATATTTTTTTAAATTTATGGCCATCTTTATGTTCATGATTAATTTTGTGGTAAAATTTATTTTCACGATACAATAGAATTATTGTTACTATTTATCATCATAAATTAAATTTTTATTAAATATTCACATTCTTTATAATATGGGTATGATTATTACCTAAATTTTATGAAATATATATATATAGTGATTTATTATTAATTTTATTTGATTAATTCAAGAAATTCATGAAATTTTGTATTTTTTACTCAATATAGTCATTTTTCATTAGGAATATTGTTCATGAATTGAATTTATAACTCAATATATGCTTAAATAATTGGAAATTCAGTTATGGGTGGGATATAGTTATACATATACCCTCTATGCATCAATATTTCTCATGGGTTATAATAATTAACCAACAAATAAAATCTTTTTTGGTTATATACACACCGATTTATTACACTATCTTGGATCAAGGCCATGATGGTGTAGATATCATGATGAATAAGAACATGACATCCAATATTATTAATTTTCCTTATTTAGATTTCATATATCATTATAAATGTGTTCACTACATTGATATTATGCATACATTCATTTAATCATAATGTTATTGATCAAATTCCATGTGTTTTCACTTATCTACCTCTCCATATTGACTATGCCTTATTTACTCATTATATATTATAATTTATGTTTCCCTTAATGATCATTTTAACTCTCCAATATTTTTCCCTCTCCCCATGATATAAAGAAGAAATATTTGAATGAATTTAATGAAATTATATCATTTTCTTTTGATATGTCTCATATTTTTTCTGAACAATGTTAATGGATACATGTTTGTATCTGATGCATCATGACTAAAAAACTGATCAATCCAAGGTGAAGTGATAACTTGTATCATATTACAATATAATAATGTTGTTATATTAACTAGGGTACTATAATTTTAGAAGATAAAATATATATTAATATAAAAATCATAAAGTAAAAAGATCAAAATCTTTATATAAATCATTCTTAAGTCCATTTAGCCCCAAATAATAATATTTATCCCAGTATCCAAATCACATATCAATCATTGGGAACATACTCATAGCATATCTTATGAATATATGGTCTTATTTGGAAATTAATGGAAGCCCATTTGGGGTGTGGAAGACACTCAATAGTCCCTCACAAATCATATCACTTAACATATCAAATTTAGGAAAATAAAATGAATTATGATGTATATAAAGTAATAATTGAAGGAAATAATTAAATAAGATATCATTGATTATAGGGCTTTGGATTGACTATTGGGAAGGACCATACCTTCTTCGAGAAACACTATATATATTGATACATAATATGATATCTGGCATAACAGTCAGAACCAAGGGGTTTTCACAAACATGTTCATTTTAATAAGAAAATACTAGCAAACCAAAATAGATAACCAAATTAATTATATATAGTTATACATCATCACTAAACCCATGGATGAATCATCGATAAGTTTAATATGTAATCAAAAACAACTTTTTTAGCCCAGTTGGGGAATCTCTCGAAGGCGTTTCAAGTTATTAGCGAAGAATATTCATTCTTAGAAAAATGATCACAGTAAATTAAATTAATCATGCAATCCATCCACACACATGGGGTATCAGTATTGGTATTCCTAGGTGATCAGAATGACCACTAAACCCATGAAGTATCAACCTTGGAATTCCAATAATTTTATATTATTTAATTTGACAAATTAATCCTTATAAATTTCATTTAACTAAAAAAATAAACAAATACCTTATCCTTTGGAACCCGTAGGGTCACCTAGTTCATTTTCAATTCTCTTATCATAGAAATTTTGTAATGGAAAAATTCATCCATCAAATACATTCAAATGTATTGCATTAGAAATGATATGTTCTCAAATAATATTCAAAGACCCGAGTTCCTAGACCACATCCTAGGAAAACATATCCACTCATCCTTTTCCATATCTCATGTCCTAGGAACCACAAGGTTCACCATATTAATGACTTATCTGATTTACTCAATTCAATTTCACTAATATTTCTTGCTAATACCCATATCCCAAACCAATAGTCACAATTTTGATTAAAACACACATAGGGTAACCCTTTTAATTCATCAAATTCAATTATTGGGTCATGCACAGAATGTGGGATGCTAAAATCCTCGAGTTCGTCTAAATGGTCTATCAGTTTCAATTTTATAGGGGCAATTTAATGATTTATAGAAAACAAAATTAATTTATAGTTTTATATTTATCATTTGAGAAATTAAATATGAACACACAATGAATCCGTTAATAAAAATAGTGAAACATATAAGATATTATATAAACGTAAAACCATATAGTTTTGGATGTCAAATCATCTAACAACATCCCATAATTTGGCCAAACTGATAGAATATTAAAAACTAGAAGAAGACCTGGTAAATTGGAAAAAAAAATACATTGACAACAGATAACCCAATGATAACAGAATATATAATGAAATTGGGGAGGATAATGTTTAAATTTAATATCATATTTCCAACATGAAAAATAATATAATAAATAGTGGTGAAAAGGAGGATATTATCCACCCTAAAGGTTGAGGAAACCATGGGATATGTCTACTATAATGGCCCACATCAATGTAAGAGGCCATTAATTTTAATTAATCCCCCTTTAAAAAATAATTCTAAATTAAAAAATTAAAAATTATTCAGTTATTGGTTAAAAGTCCTAAATATTATTCATTTCACGAATGAGTCAAATTATATGCCCAGTCACCAATCCCTAAAAACGTGTGGTGTGTCACCATGTGTCATTGAATGAATTTGTATAGCATGCAGTTTTTATACTGAATTCCACTAAAATGTCCCAAAAACTCATCCCATTCTACTTAAAACTATTATAAACCATAATATCATGTGAAATAATTTTTTTAAAAAAATTTATGTTATTTTGATGTTTATAATGGGTCAAATATTTACAAACATCCCACAATATAATTGTTCATCATTGAATATCTCTCTCAAATAATGATATGCCTCGGGGAAAGGAATCACAAACTACTAATCCCACATAACATAATTCATCTGTCATATCTCCCTAATTATATATCCATTATATATGTACACATTCACATAAAAAATCATATTTTCATGAGGATCATTTTCACTATAATGAAACAAATGAATTGATCTTTATGGAATGCCTCTATCAATTTCTCAATACCCCAATAACAATATCCTAAACTAGATCAAAATAATATTGTTGATCCAATAGATAAAATTAATTTTAATCCATGTTCTGATGCATTAAATGAAACTTATTAAAACACCTATTCACCCCATGAACCAAGTAATGAAATGGGGTTTAAAACCTTGAATCATGCCACGATCTTGTGATGACCTGATAAATCATGATGTAAACTTTTGTGGATAGTTGAAAACTATTTTTGGATTTATTGAGAAATCTATGAAGTCTAATTCAGGAAACTCGGACTTCTCATCACATTTCTCTACCATCCAAATAACTCAGTGAAAAAATACACTAACACAAAGTTGTTCTCACAAGAACCACAAAATCCTATGATATATTATACCATCATGTCTTCTAATTTTATAACCACAAAATTATAATACCGTAATCACTGATCCCAAGGTATTACAAAAACTATATTCTACTCACATGTTTAGTCATGAAAACACTACACCAAAACTATCAACATTGCTCCAATCATCTATTAAAAATGAACTACATTATTAATCAAACTATGTGAATCTTGATATCGATCCTATTATTGGCTAACCTTGACCTACTAAGAGCTCAATACCATGTTAGTCCTAAAATCACAGTACTTAGGCACATCCGGATTCATTTTCCACCACATCGATCCACTAGACATTTCATTAAATATAAATATAATTATACTATAAGTACATTACGAAAATGATAAAAATAATAATCCATATATGTTGTCCATATCTATATTTCCATAACAACTTGATCCCATGGTCAATTCCTCGATAATTATAGTTATCTCGTCACCCATGGAAGTCACACTTCAATTTATGCATACCCATGAATATATACAGTAAGTCAAAACCCAGAGTAGTAAATCCTAAAACAATATATATCATAACCTCATGGTTTAAGTCATCCAATTATTCCAGAAATAACCAAAATTCTCACCCCAAAAGCTCGATAAAATCTATGTAGTCATAAACCCCATATTGTACGTTGTGATCTCCACTAGTCTTAATAACAATAGTCCACTAGGTTCTGAACACATATATAAAAAATAATTACATTATACCACATGGAAAACACAAATAATCCCTCATGAATTTTAATATATTACTACGAACATACCATAGTTGTCACATAGTATACCCAACTCTACTCTATAACCTAGACACTTCTCAGAAGATGCCCATCAACATGTCCCACATGGAATCCATGTTGAAAAAAATTGATTCAAATATCATGATTAGTTTCATATGTCTATTATCTGGTTACACATGGTCAATATATGAAATTTTATTAACACCCCATACTGCATAGAACGTTTTAAAGGAGTATAAAATTTAAGATTTCACAATAGAGGGAGAAAACTACCATTCAAAACCTTCTATATCCAAAAATAACACAACATGATACCTCTCTAGAAAACCCCCAAACACAACCATCCAGCATCATGAACCATCAAACCTAGGAACAAATACCTAATAACCCATTTGACTATGTTAACCACATGCAAGATTAGTTATATTTAATAAACCCACTCGACAAAATCTTATTATAATTCTATGTATTGACATTATTCCAAGGATAACCATGAGATTAGTAGAAAACCTACCATCACCATGAATTTAGAGGATTATATTCATAATCTAAACATTCTAGATCCAACCATTTATTATCATCTCGTAAAAAATTCATGTAACTGACAGACCTAGAACATTTATACAAATATATAGCATATCCAATAATTGATTTTAATATTCATCCTTAATGAAAAAGTAATCTATAAAAATATTTGACATAATTATTATCAATTACTAGGAATAAATCAGAATGTAAAAAAACCACTATGATTATCATCTATATGGAATCCCCAAGACTAGGATGGCCCCTCTATTTAATTTATCATCATATAAAATATATACTATAAATTGTGGTGGATAAAATATAATCATACTGATCCGCAAAAAATAATATAAACAAAATCTAGAGATAAATTTAAACCTTATAATGAATATCATATTCCATTATTCCCACTATTGTGTTATTTTATACTCATTTCCAAATAAGAATAGTTAGATAATTGAAAAACACATGTCATTTCTGTAATCTAGTTATACATATAATGGTATAACAAATATTCATGGGACAATACGACCCTACACACTCATGGGATAGAAATAATGTAATAATCATCACAGATAATCACTACACTCCACAAAACTGAATGTCATGGTTCAAAATTTATGTCACGATAGCATAGAATCGAGATATCCAATAGAACCCATATGATATGGATCTCATTCCATAAATTATATTCTACTATGAATCCCTATTTCCTATTTCTCTATACTAGGTCTTATAGAATATGATCCCACATAAGATAATAAATCATATTATTTTTCAAATATCATAGTTAATAGAATGTAATAATAGGTACTATCCCCCACTATTTGCTATATCTATTACCATAAGACTATAATAACAGGGGTTTTCTCAATAGACCTAACTAACAATACACCAAGTTAATAACTCATACATATATGGTATACATCATATATATATGTTTTAGAATTTTTTATTTCACTTTTTCCTAACAATATTTTCCATATCAAGTTGTCAAGTTAAATCAAATATGTAGAAAATGTTTTAGTGGAAATAATTTTTTATGATGTAATTTTAATTATATTTAGATGAATCCACCTAATAATCATTTTATGATATTCTTTATTAATGTTCAAATATTAAAAATATTAAAGAAAATAAAAAAATATTTTTTAAATGAAATATTAATTCTAGATTAGATGGGAAAACACATTATAATTAGTAATTGTTATTTTATTTACATAATTGTTTTTAACAATCATGTCCAATGATCACATATAATTTATTCAATAAATTTGGAGGATTGGATGAGTAATATGGCTGAGTAATCTTATATATGAAATAATATATCAATGGTTACTAATAATTTATTCCACTAACCCATGTAATTAACCTAGAAATCAATCCCATGTAATCTTGGAAATGACATGTGAATTTCATAATCTATATTTAATTCTTGAATAAACTCTGTCTTACAATCCAATTCACAGGATAAAATCACATATATCAATAATATCACAACCATGTACATTACTCATGGTAAAATATATGTGAAATTAAATTGAAAATAAATATCAAAAATCCCATCCAAGAAAATATTAACATCCCTCATATGTGTGGTGGCCATACCCATAAACAGGATACAATTTTTGAATACTTCTAGGACACCTATGTACCTTAGCCAAATAGTCATACAAAATAAATAACCTCTGGTAACACTTTGTATCATTCCCCTATTTGAGACCATAGATCAGTGCCCAGACTAATTTTGGAAACTATTTAATAGGCTCACCTCCCCATTAGCTAAAGGTTATCGACTAGTATCAATTTTTTTATTATGGTACTTGGAGTATATTATACATGCATATCAGAGTAGAGAAATAAAATGTATAATAATAATGAGTTACAACATCTATATAAATATGTTCTATAATAATATCATGGAAGGTGAAAATAAATAACCAATATAATCCATTTAATATCAAAATAATAATATAATACATGTGCATAGAGAAATATGTCTTTAGAAAATCAGATATATAAATACTATAGGAACAGTTGGAAAATAAACAATCATAAATGATTTTGAGTCCTAGTTTGGTATCCAACTCATATGATATGTCCTGACATAAAAATTATATATGAACCAATATGTGATTTCTTGTAACATATCCTACAAATATGTTGTCTAATTGAGTGCCAGACAGTGTCTTGATTGGGGTGGGAGTGCAAATTTGTATGCATTTTCCAATTGGTTTTTACTGATATTCCATCTGAGAAAATAAATTGTAAGTTTCTGTGCTGAATAAAATAATAATAAATAGTAAATTAATTAATCACAATATATCCATAGCTTATAACATTACACTAGTGAACGATCATTAATATTTTAGTCTAACCTAGATTCCATTGTACATAATATAATATCAGGATTCAAATTCATTCTAATGTGGGTTTACCCAAAGTCTTTCAATGTAATAATGAAATATTGAAAAACAATAGTGGAACACTAAAGTAATTCAAAGATGTGAAGCATCACCATTGAGTCCATGGGGGATTCACCCCAAGGAATATATGACAAAATGAATCATTATTACACCCATGAGGGAATCCCCCCATGGTGTTCCATGTTATTCAAAAAACACGTCCCACTCCTATGAGGATGATCCTATAAAACACAGGTGATCACGAATTAATGCTAAAATCAAGGGTAATCACATTAAAATATCACATTCATCAACACCAAGACTAAGGGGTTTCACCATTAAGGCTTTAATCATTTATCATCATTTAAATACACATGAAATTCCATAATAAAGACAACTTATGTCAAAAACCCCATAGTTTTATTCCTCCAGAACACCTACTATCACCCATTTTGTTTTTAACTATTTATCATATGAAAATATCAAAGGTAATTCCACAAAATAAATTCAATTCCATTTTATTTATTTTTGTAAATATGAATAGAAAACCATGAATAATAATCACAGACCTCAAATCCAATATCATGTCCAATTTAGGACTGGTCACATTCCCATGGTCATAAATATAATTCAAGGATACAAAAGGGTCACCTATTTAATAACAAGAAATTGTTTCCCAAATAAATGGTATAGAAATTGGTGGTTAACACACCATTAATCCACAAAAAGTGACATTTTAAGAATAAGACACCAATAAGTTCACATTATCATTTTTTTTCAATTAAATCCAAAGTCATGATCACAACAGGAGTTGAAAAAGTTTATTCCACTCTCAAATGATTTATTATTTTCATATTAAGAATATCACTTTACTTATTTAAGGAAACACTATTTAATTTTTAATTTTAGGTTAAATAAATTATAAATACAACATGAAATTACAACAAAAATATAATTAAAAATTAACTAACATTATATATTGTTTAAAAATAACCTACATCAAACATTTTTATGTCCACTCATCAAATATCATACTTTGATTCCTAAAATACTTGTGAAATATAGAAAAGATAAGATAACAATGTAAAAATAACAAAATAAAAAAAATTGACCCAAATACACATTACATAGGAGAATACAATAAATTCTAGATGTGGATGATTATACATTCCACTGGATTAGAAACACAATGACTGGTTATTGAAAAAATCTATAAATATAAATGTTCAAATTATATAAATTAAGAATAAACCATCATAGGGGGCTCATATTCAGCACAACAACCATTAATGAGGAACTAAATTTTAATAAAACCCCCTAAAAATGACTACAAATCTATAAAGGTAGCCTAGGTCTATCTTATGGATTGAGTATTATCGATTCCATAATTAAATCCTAGTAGGGAGTCTAATTAAAATATTTTTACATTTAAATCCCTAAAATAGTGTGTCACGTATTTAAAATGTATAATATATTGTATTAAAACTGAGTTCCTAAATTTTTTTCCCTAATACACATCTCTATTAACTTTTTACCCCCATAACCCTCAATATAGATTAAAATAAATATGTTTATAGAAAATTTAAAAGCGTTGATACTTTGGATTGTTTCATGGTTTTTTATTTTATTATGCATTTAGATTCTTTATAATATATTAATTATAGGAACATTTATTACATCTAAAGGAATGTAGATGTTCTCAGTCTGTGATCCATATTGTAATCTATAGGTCCCCATAGAAAAAAAATGAATACATTTACATGTATATTTCAATATGTTATAAATCAGAGATTCATGGATGATTCACGTGTAGAATATGATATATTTTATAGAGGACTTGATGAGCTTTGGATGATTATATTATATGAATTATTCGAATAAATATTCAAACATAGAGTATGTTCAACATTTGACTAATGTGTTATGAATTATAAATTTTCGATATATTTTGGTTTAATTATTTAATAAAATTTATGGAGAAATTATTAATAAATTCAATTAATAATGGATTGTAAATAGTGAATATTTTAAATAAATTTATTTTAGTTATGAGAATTGTGGATGAAATAAATGGGTTGTTTTATTTTTGAATTCATTAATGTGTTAACGACTGATTATTGAGGCGAAAAATATTAATTAAAATAATCTTCATCATTGACCAAGGATGATTAGTATGTTCTTATAAAATGAATAGGCTATATTAAAAATGAGGGAGGGTCACAAAAGAAACTAAGGATGTTATTTTGAAATTATTTTTAATGAATAGGTATGAGGTGAGTCATGAGAAGAAAATTGATGAGACACTTATCCTGATGATGTTTATATCTAAACATACTTGAATGAAACCCATGATTTTAATATCATTTTTAATTATCGAGATTGAATGGTGTGATATTCATAAGAAGTTTAATTGTATCTAAGATTAAATATGAGGTTGTTACATGTGAGACTCTACAAAATCAGGTAAAAACCATATATTGAACAATCTCACAATGAACCCATTAAAGTGTAATTGTTTATATTTTTATTTTGTATATAAATTTAATAATATTAAATATACAAATCCTGTATCATTTTTGAATTACTTATATTGAAAATTTCATATAAAAATCATTATGTCTATTCGAAGAAGTTTTATTTTTAATTGAAAATATTTATTTCACATAAAATATATTTTGCATGAATTTATTGTGATATAATTATTACCAATATTTTATAAAAAAAAATTAGTAATAAAATAATAGTTTTATAAATAGAAAATATCATTTAAAATATTCAATTTTTTATAATTTCCATTTCCATTTTTATTATATATATTTTAAATTATAATTAAAAAAATAAAATTTAATTTTTCATTTCAATAAAGTAATTATAGTGATGATTTATTATTTTATTAACATAAAATCCCTATAAAATATACTTATTGAATAACCAAACTATTTTTTCTTTTGAAATTAATTTTCAATATAATTTCCTCATTTATAAAACTTTTAATAATAAAAATTGAATTTCACCCAAAAATGTTTTAACGAGATTATGTATAGAGATGTGAATTTATATTTCATTAGTAAATTTGATTTGAAAATAATATTTTTATTTGAAATTCGAATTTTTAAAAAAGGTAATTATTACAATCTTATTTTTCATTAGTTCTAATCACTATGGTTGAAATTATTTATCGTGTTAAAAGTAAAAGGTGAATATTGAGTTTAATGTAGTGTATATTCATGAATATGTTTAAAATCTTGTTTTTATAGAATGTTTGATATTGTTACTACCAATGTATTGTTTAACTAAAATAGTTTTGAAATTTCAAGCCATGGTACCTAGAATATATCATTGAATTACTGAAAAATGCAATGGAGTTTACAAAATATCACTTACCTAAACATATAAAAGAATTCCACTTCAACCATTAATGGATACAATTAATGTTCATATTATTAATATAAACTCTTCCATTTTCCTCTCCCAATAAAACTAAACCTCAAAATAATCCCATTTTCACTTATAATTATCTTAATAGCATCACAATCAAGATTAATTCCATAGAAAAATAATGTCTCTAACTGTTGGTTTTATCAACCACATCATTTTATTCTCAAATATGATAATTAATATATAATTTATGACACCAATATAAAGATATTATTATCTATTACATACTTTAATGTTACCAAATTAATTATATTAGTTTTATTCATTTATATATCCTAATATATTAACAGAACATAAATTATTTTTCATGTGTTGTTTGGATTACCACATCTATGATGTAACATGTATCACTTTTCTTAAACACCTTAACAAATTGAAAATATGTATGATATTAAAGGATAAAAATTAATTTGATGCTATCATTATATTTTTATGACAATACACATACCCTAAAAATTATATTATAAACAAATTAACATATTTAAATTAATCATTAAAAATAATCATACTAATAGTATAATGATTTTGCTGAAATTATCTGATATTTTCAAATAAATTATTTATTCTTATACATAATTAAAAATTATTTTATATAAAAAGAATAACTAATATTTAAAATTATTATTATTCTTTTAAAATAAAAATTACGCAAAACCACATCCAAAGCATTCACTAAATGAGGGTTTGTTCATGTTTGGGTCAGTTTAGCAGCCTAATTGGACAATATTATTGCTTTATTTCATATATGGGAATGGATAAATAACTATATATAAAATATTTTATAAACGTGTAATTGATATTTATTGTACCTGGTGTCATTACATAAATATAAAATTAATCAATTAATAAAGCACTATCTATTTATAAAATATCATAAAAATTCTTATTATCGATTTCAATATTAACGATAAGGTATAAAAAATCATGAATGGAATTTGAAACATAAAAAATTATAAATACTCACTAATAGTAACTATAATCAAATATATGTAATTTACCTTGGATGAATAATGAATAATAACACCAATATTATTAAAATACTGCAAATGGTCAAAAGTATAAGCACAAATATAGAAAATCAAAATAATTCCTCTTGATTATTAACATGTATGAGGATTATAAATGATACTGGATTTGAGTAAGGTTTTAAATTAAATATTTTTGACATATTTATTCATTATTCACAGTTATAAATTATGTTAATGATTTCCTGACAAGATGTAATGGCTTTCAATCTCCAATTTGTCTCTTTGAGATATATTTTTTATTATTAATGTATTTTCCCTTATATAGTGTATATAATAACTATATAATATGATATCTTATGAAATTAAATTATAAATTGAATTAATGGAGCTATTTTAATCCCATTTATTAAATATGATATTATTAAATTTCTAGCCAAAACATAAAGTGTGTTTTTATCACTATTTTCATTCTTTATGGATCTTGTAATAGAAGGCACCTATTTCCTTATGTGTGATTTTTAAACTTCCATGAATTACATTTAAAATTATATTAAATAAATTTATTCTATTTATATTTATATATTTTTTCACACCTATTGCAATTTTTATTTATCTTTTTCCTAAATTTTTAATAAAACTCATTATTTTCCATGGTATATGAATAATAATATGTTTTGGTAATGTAAATGTATTTTCAGTTTCCTAATAAATACATTCCATTCAAGATACCATAAATTTAATGTGATTAAGGAATAGATTTTATCAAGAAATTAAATGTTAATATACGTTTAGTTTCATTATTTATAAATATTTTTTTATTTAGTTGTATAAATTTATATTTAATAAAGCAATATTACAATATTTTTCAACATAAAAAGAAATATTTTCATTCTTATTAAATTATTATTCAAGAATTCTAATTTTTAAATATCCATTTTTTAATTTTATGATATGGAAAATTTTTATCATCATATAAAAATTTTCTTATGATGTAATTTTGCTTCATTTATGAAATTATTGTTTTCCATATAAGAGTGAAATATACTGATTGTTGTAAAACATTCATTTGATTTCATTATATATAAATATTTAAATAACCCATTTTATCTTAAAGATACATAAGTATCCATTAATAAATAATCTAAATAATTACATAGTAATAAAAAAACATGATTTTGGTGTATATTCCTCATTGGGCACAAAAATTCATTTTTCAAAAAATTGGTTTTCATATGTTTTTTCATTTTAATGTAATATTATTTTCATCCAAACACACACAGATACAGATATATACATTATATCATCATAGATGGAGTCTAAAAATTAATTATAAATTAAAAAAATTATTAATAATTTATGTAAATAACTAATTCTAAAATTTTCTTATTTTTTGTTGATGTTTTATTTTATTTTCATTTTGAAGCATCACTGATAGCATTTCTTGTGAAAGGATTACAAATATAATATAATATATATTTGAACACATTAAGGGAAATACGTTTTATGTGATTTATACTTTTTTATTAATTTTAATGAAATAAATATCTTACTGGGGACATGTGAAAATTTTATATTATTTTCAGTTATTATATTGAGGAATTTCAGGTCAACTTATAGAAATTGTTAAAAAAATCATTAATAATCATCAATAAGAAACAATATTGTATAAATTTATTTAAAATTTATAAAAAAAATATATTCAGAAATGTTGATGATATATGATTTCGAATAAAATCAATTTTCCATTTATCAATCAATTTTCCTTTTAGTATGACATCATTTCACCAAAATAGTAAAATGTATTATTGACAGGGTAATCATTATAGTTGTTAAAGGGGGTTACAACAATGTTATATGGATGAAAAAATCACAAAATCACATAAATATTTTATATCATGATACTATTTAGACTCGTCCTCAACATATATTTTAATTATAACAAGTTGGTTCTATATTCCAATGGAAATTAGTTTATATTAATTTAATACTTAATGTAATATTATTATCTTCCCTCCCCTCACTTATAAAAAGAAACATCCTATCATATCTCTTTAATAGCATTTGATAACACTAATTCAACCCTGGACAACCAAAGTAAATCCAAAAAATATCACCTTATTTTCCAGGTGTATAATTATTGTAATAATACAAACCTTAGATGGCTAATGGTTTAAAGAAAATGATGTTTTCTAAAAAAGTTATATAGTTTTAAAAATAATATTATTGTTTTATTTTTTCTCCTACCACCTTAAAAATTTAATAAAACTTACTAAAATACTAAAAAATATATAGTACATATAATATATTTTTTATGATAATTAAATTATTTATATCTACATCCTCATGCATCAAATGGGAAATAAATATATCGTTCATGTGTACAAACGATTACTACCTTATGTGCATATTTAAATAATTTTCCACCACTTCTTCATAGGGATGATTACAAGGATTGATTTAATATATATGTATATATTTGATATTAATGAAATATTTATATTTTTAAGAGAATATATAATCTATTTCCATATCATTTCCTCTATAGGAATATTTTTTATATAGTTCGCACTAATATGAGTATTATCACCTCTATGAAGCGATGTCAAACTTTTTTCATAACCACATAAAATAAATTTTCAATTTATGTTTATTTATATATTTAATAATGTATCTTTTATATAATCATAAAATTTGAAATATAAAATAAAACATACTTTTTTCAATAGGTTTGTTATAAATTAGAAATGTTACAATTGCGTATGTATGACATACCATCTCCAGATTTATAACATAGATCATTTTTTATAACAATAATTCATGGTTGTTTATAAATAATGAATTACTATATTGAAATTATTATTATTTCATTTTTATTATTTTATACATGATGGTATATTGACATCTTTGAACAATTTTAAATTATAAAATTCATTTTCGACCCGTGCAAGTGATTATTATCAAAACATACTACCTAAACATAATTGATTAGGTAGTTATATATAAAATTTCAATAAATAAAATAAATTGGAAAATAAATATCAAATAATTTATCATGAAATTAAATAAGTAACATTTATTTATAATTTTGGATGATTAAGGACATATGTGACATGTTGGACTCCAGGTAAGGGGCCAATTGACATAAAACATTATTTTAAATGTTTTAAATATTTATTTTCTAAATGGATTTCATCTATCTAAATATAATTACTGTTATTATATGGAAACATTTATAAAGATATAAATAAATCCTATTGGATATTTTATGTCACTTTTTACGTTCTTTCAATATTATTCGATTAGAATATTTTTACATTTTATATAAAAAATTATTTTAATTTCATTATAAAAAGTAAATAAATGTTATGTTTAACATATATGACATAAAAATATTTTCCCTCTATAATAACCAATATTGGTTATTTTTATTGTTTTTAAATTGTATATGTTTCCATCATTTAATATATCTTCTTCCACTTGATCATAGTATTATAGTTTTCAAAATGTTTTTTAATTTAATGGGATAGATCATTATCTGAAAATGTAATAATTATGTGATAAAATGAATATTTTTATTTATTTTATTATGAAAAAGAAATAATTCATGTTATTATATAATTTTATGGTATTTTTAAAATATATTTTGTGATTATAGAGCCCCATATATCTCTTTAAATCATTGGGTAATGATTATGTATGCTAGATAACTATTATCAAAGTAAAGTATATAGGTTATTACACATATAAGGGTTCTTTTAGGTTTCTATGAACATGATGTTACAAGGAACCTACATGAAACTTTTAATCAAGATAATTAGATATCATAAAAATAGTTCGAATTCATAAACTAAGTTGACATTCTTATATTTTAATAAAAAAATTACTCCCCTTTTTTGGTTAAAAATGTATTTATATTATGAAACATTTTTTAGTTTTTTCAAATTTTCTAAGAAAGTATTGATTATTATTGTTCCATTATGTATTCTTATAAAAAATTTATTTAATAATTATGGTTAGTTAAGATGGTTTTGTGGGTAAATATAATTAATATTAGAGCTCAAATGTTGTTATATAAAAGTAAAAAATCTATCATGATCTCATTATTTTAAAATATAGTAATGGGGTTGCTTCTAATTTGGGGTTCTCCTTATATAGTTTTTTATTATCATTTGTTGTTTCTATATTTTTTTCAAAGTGAATAAGGATACATATTAAAATTTAAGAAGTGATGTTAAATGTAACTATTATTTTACCCGAATATAAAACATGTTTTGTTTTAAAATTATTATATAATGGAAAAAATTTATAATGAGTGAATGTGTATAACATGTCATGTTTGGATTTGATATGTATTTGTTATGACCAAATTTTCTAAAACCACAAACCTGAAAAGATAATAATGATTGATGGAGGGATAATTATTGATTCGATATTTAATTATGTATTGAATAAGAATTAGTTCCTTATAGTTGGTATTAATGAAATGTATAAATACTATTATATGTTAGAATATTTATTCTAAGTACGGTTAAAATAATGTAGTTTATGATAATCATTTTATCTAATAATAATAAGGTAATGTTGTTTCATATAAAATATATCTATTAAGAATACATTCTATAGGGGAAGTATGGATTCTTAAGTATGAAGGCACATAGGGGAAAATATCCTCCAAATTGGAATCCTGCATTTTGAAAATTTGAACAGAACAATTTGTTATAGTGAGGGATAGTTTTACATAGTCTACAAATAGTGGTAGTATTAATGTAATATATTAATATCTTCCACCAGATTTAGACTTTTTAATAGTTAATAAATTCATGAATCAACACCCACTAACATTTTAACAATCATCTTACCCTATGACAACTTAGTGTATGTCTCATGTATCAAAGAGTATATTACAATACATGGGTAGTTCAGATCATTAATATAAAATAGTTCCTAGTTACCATTTTAATGTTAATGTCAACCTGTGGTGGTCAATTCTTATGAACACTATAGAAAAATAAAAGTTTATTTCCATGAAATGAGATAAATTAATGAATAATTCATTTGAAAAATACTTTTATAAGGTAGATCAGCATAGGATAGAAAATAAATTCAAGGAACTTATATATAAAGGGGATGATTTAGTTTAAGTGTATGAAGAAAAACTCACCTGATTGGCATGGTAAGCATCATAGTTTATATGGGATCATTACTATATTTATTTTATTTTTACTCAAGATTTAATCTATAATATTAATGAAAAATGGATTTCCTTTTATTAATAAGTTATGATTATAATGTAAATGATCATACAACTAATAAAAAGTTTAAAATGTTGTGAAATAATTGTAATTAGATAGGTCATTATGTGAGTACTTGTCCAAAATAAGAATAAAGTAAAAATATAGAAAATAGTTCAAATATAATGTTTTGGCTAAATCTAATGAGGCTACTTTGATAAATGTTAGACCATCTAAAAATTTGGTGCCAGGTAAATTAAATTTTTTTTACATTACATAAATTCCTTGTTTGATTCCGAGTATATTGACATATTCATTTATTGGAAATATACTTCTAATTTTAAATTCTCCCTTCATTAATGACTCCATAAATTAGGTAAAAATACTAGGGGGATGTATTATTAAAACAATTAACTATAAAATCCTTCTTGATGTTGTATATGGAAATTATTTTCCAGAAATTTCCCATTAATTTCCGATTGTAGTGTTTGATGTTAATTTGAATATATATTTTCTTTTTTATCATTATTATATTTATTATAGAGTTATTGATTGTTTATAAGTTTCATATGTTTTTATATATTAATGAATTTATAATATTTAGAACATATCCCTAAATTATTAAAGTGATTAAAATGGTAGTGAATGTTAAAATGAACATGTTTTAAAAAATGAATATATTGTTCTTTTTATTCTTCTTCATGTTTTGTATGGCTTTGTGGATGTATTAATTTATGATCTTATTATTTTTATTCCAAATGATATGGTTTAGTTTACTAATTACATTGGACTTTTTGTTATAAAAATTAAAAACACCACATAAAAAATCAAGAATATCTTTTGGGATTGAAATAAGAGATACATGGGTATCTTGATAATGTGTTAATATTCCCTTTTACATCACGATGTTTTCCTCTTATTTTGTTTTGGATAAATAAATATAGTGAAATTTGGATTTATAGTTATTATATAGAATTAAATTTTATTATAATTTTGATTAATAATTTTCCCGTCAATAATATGACATGTTTGATTAGATATTGGGAACTCAATATTTTATTAATGGCAGATACATAGTTTGAGAACCATTAACAAAAGCTAAATGAGGATAATATTATATAAATATTGTCCCATAACGTGAATGGGAATTATGAGTTTTTGGTTTTTACATTTTGGTTAAAAAATGATGGAGTTGTATATATATACCTTAAGAATAGTGGTTTACCTGAGTTCATAGATATTTTATTTCTTTTAATTTATGATATATGAATACATGGACGATTATTTTCTATCTACCATTCCAGGTTCTGGTGCACTACTAGTGAGTATAACAACACACGGGTCAAATCCACGATGATGATACTTTTTAATATTTTATTGTATTTTGATTAGGGGGTTTGTTTGCATATCTTAAATGAAGTGACTATGGATTGGTCTTTGATATAACATTTTTATAATTATTGGGGTGATTTTATCATTAGGCAGTTAATCTTGTTGTATTCATGAGCCCTATTTTATGCTGCATTAAAGTAATACACATTTCTAAAGTTGATGTTTATTGGAATTCAATAGTGTTAAATCATTAATCAAATCCTTAACATAATACAGGGTTCTAATATTAATCATTTCTTTATTATGTTAGTGTATTTATGGTTCCAATAATCTGTGGAAACCCCCTCATTAAACAAAACAAGTCATTAATCCATGACATGTTAAGTCAAACACAAAAAATGTTAATTCAAAGAATATTCGTCGAGAAAATGTTATCAATCACATAACATAACTAAATTATAACTCACATCAATGAGAGATTTACTCATCCATTAAGATGATTAGTAATCTAGTTCATTATATTTATGATGTTGAATAATAAAAAATAAAGGAAAGAAATACATAAGAAAAGAGTTGTGTATCGAACAAACACAAATTAACGATGATGATATTCAAAAAAGACATTTAGACTGGATGAGAAAGGGAAATATGGGAAGTGGTTCCAAATTGATTATAAATATTTTAATAGAAAAATTATTTATGAACTGAGGGTGGGTGACTATAAAAGAATATGAAGAAAAAACACGCATTAAAATAGAAATAAAAAAACAAACAGAGACACGATTATAAATGAAGAGAAAAAAGGTTAATGGAAGGAAAAAAGGAGGAATGGTTTCTCAAGTGAATAAATGAGTATGGAAGAACCTCACAAGCCTATGTTAGAGCCTTTGTCATTCTAAATTATCCCATTTTTCTCTGAAATTCCATCTAATTACCAGGAGAGGAGGGTTATTTATTTATAGCCTAATGTTGTGGGTTTTCTGCATTCCAAAACTACCCCTCCACAAAGCTCCAATATTTGAGCATCTAGACAGAATAATATTGGAATAAATTCTTCATACATGTTGTATATATACATGTTTGATGTCTACTTTGAATCACTGACAGCCATTGTACTTAAGGAACCTACGTTATGGATGTTTTATTAAACAATGTAAATATTTCCATTACAATCCAATGTTTTTCAAGTCTAAAATGTTAATGGGTTTTTGAATAGGAATATTACCGAAAATTAGAATGATTTATTAAAAACTATCTTCCACATTTATCTCTTATTTTCCCCTACAAAGTCTCAAATTGAATGGATTTCAATACCAAAAGAAATATAATATTTGGTGTGATGATCTCAATTCCCAGACAGAATTGTGGTCTAGACTTAGAATCTTAATTTGGGCCCTTTTTTGAATAAGGCCATTAAATTTTTATACATGAATCCATTAATGTTTCCCAGAATATTGTAGGATAAATAATGAATTTGGATGTTAGGATAGATACCAGTAGTTCAATCTTCATGGATGGTTCAATTTCTTCGCAGGTTCTTTGGGACTTATTGTGAGGACAATATGACCCTTCAAATGAATGAATTGGAGACATATTCCTTATAATGATATATTTGAAATTTAATAATGAATCATACTGTAGAAGAAACATAAAATTTGGATTATTTGGGTGATATTTATTATTATATAAAAAAATAGACATGAATTTGGATGAATTCAAATAGTGCTAAAAAATTATATTTATTATTTAAAAATTAATATTTCACAAAAAATAGGCACATATAATTGAAAATCAGTAAATGGAGTATACAATAAGTTATTAAAATATTTATTTCTACAAATCACCCACACATAGTATTTTTCATGTTCTTGTGTGAAATAAATGTAAAGACATAAAAAATTCATTCTCAATTTCCAATAAATATTAAAATATTGTTTTCACAAATCATGGTAGGATTAGACCATTCCAATCATCCATATTAAATTCTCCAAAAAACAGTTTCAGAAAAAATGTTCCAAAAACAGTTCATTTTCATGGTCAAATTTAGAAATGAAAAATGCGGGAACTCAAACCACACTCTTCTCAAGATCATAAAATTTATTTTTGAAGGATCACTCTTTCAGCAACCAAAAGTTATATTCTTAGAGTTTTAAAGAGCTCTCAGCTTCCATTCCCTATCCTAAAGTGAACAAGAATATAGAGGTCTTTTAAGTGGGTTTTTTGTGGCTATGGGATGGAAGAAATTTAATGTATATGAGGGAGAAGAATAGGGGTCAAAAAACGTCATGGAAAAAATAATGCACAATTTTTTTAAAATGAGTAATGAAAGGAAATGGAAAAATATATTTACATGGGAATTATTTTATGAAGAAAGAAAAAAAAGGGAAAGTAAATTTGATGGGAATTAAAAAATGAAATATTAATATAACACAAAACTTAACCAAATGACATAATTGTTCTTTTTTTCTTGTTTTTCTTTTTTTTCGATATTTGAACATGAAAAAAATTTCACATTAATCTCCCAACACATGATTTATCTCCTAATGACAATAATTTTAATAGTTATAGAAATATCCAAGGTTGAAAAAGAATTATTTTTTACCCAAACAAGACCCAACCCATTATTTTTTTAATTTTTTGAAACAATTAAAAATAAAATTTGAACAATATGTCATAAGCCAATAAAAATTCCCAAAACTCACTGAATTTCATCCTCAGCCACAATAAATTGGATTATGTCCGTCATGAATATGATAACACATTGAAAATAAATAAAAGGAACCAAAATAAAATCAATTAACCCCACACATGAATTTCCTAAAATTATGATTGTAAGTCCATATAGTTGTAGGGTGGGATAAGGTATTGGTTTTGTAATGTGGCTATCAAGAAAAATGTTTTCAAAGGCTTGGTGGAGCTTTTCAAAGGAGGAATAATGTTAGATCAATGGGGGGCCATTTGGATATTTTTATTCTCATTTGGTTCAAAAAATTCCTCAATCATATTAATGCACACAAAATAATGACATTCAGCTCGAAGTCCCACAAACTCAAGACTCACAATCGGGGGTGAAAACACAAATTTTGAAAATATATCTATAGGTGGTCATGGAATGAAATATAATTTTGTTCCTAAAGGTTGGGGAAAATCATATTACAAATATAAAAATGGGCTTTCAAAAGATTATGGTTTTCATATAAGATTCATTATCCAAATTCATGATGAAAATAAAAAAATGAGATGAAAACATGTCTTTTAACTCCCCAAAAAGGTTGGACAAAATCTCAAAACTGGATGGTTAGAATGTATGACTATTATCTTATATATTTTTTTTGTTTTTTTAGTTTTTTACTATTTTTAAAAAAACACCCACCCAAAAGTTAAATAGAAATGTAAAGGTTTTGATAATGAAAGTGTTAAAAATGAATGAGAGAGGGAGAGTTAAAGGGAAATAGGTTCCCATAGTTTGGATTTGGTTTGTCACCTTCTCCGTCATATAGTGGGTCAGTGGAAGTTGATGTGCCTCATCTGGGATGTTACATAAAGGAGTATAATCAATTTTTATATAATGAAAAACTGGAAAGAAATTGAAATTTAATAGTAGTAAAAGAAATCATGTGTTGCCTCCTAATATGCATTGTATTTATTTCATCTATATCTATACAATTGCAGTGGACTTCCCGTAGTTTGACGGTGGCCACCATATTTTCTAAACTCCAATGTGCTTCCATAAAAACATAAACTTTGGGATTCTTTATTGTTCAATGTAAAATTTATCCCCTTCATTGATTGTGTGCTTTAAATTTGATGGGGGTGGAAATAAGAAATGACTATCCTCCATTTGGTCTTCAATGTGAGGAAAGATTTTATCCCCAATGTGATGTTTTTGGATGCTTGGAAATTAATAAAGATATATCAATTCTAATGGTTCATTTATGTATGCTTCAGAAAACAAGAAACCAGATTATGAGATCCCAACTGTTTTCGACTCATTTATGAAATCACATACCGATGTAGAGTAATGAGGATTAGTGGAGTCATAAGATAGAATAAATTTTACAATATCATTTATAATAATGTTTTTTGCCAAATAATGGTTAATTTTAACTTCTCCAGTGATCACTTTATTAATTAGGGAACAAATATCAGAAACATCACTACCATCGAGACAATACAAACACATTGGTTCAGGGTTCACCTCACATATAACATAATTTTTAGAATCATCGATAGGAATCAATGAATGTGGTATAATCACATTAGAATCAAAAAATTAACAAGCCTATTCATTTTCCCCATTACCATCCAAATTTGAGTAGTAGATTCTATAGGTGAGTTGGGATTCCGAATATTTTTCAAAATCATTTAGATCAATTGAAATTACATTTTTTATTAAAACATCAAATTCTTTTTTTATGACTAGGTTAATGAAAATGGAAAATTCACAAACTCCTCAATTAGTATAACATGAAGAACATGAGGGATTGGGATTCAACACACTCTTAAGGAGAGTTTCAAAAGAATGTATAGATAATATAGATTCATTCTCTGATAGGTATCACATGGGTTGAAAAATATTTAACATGACCAGTTGGTCACCAAATTATAGGGATATGATGCCATCATGGACTTCAATATGGGTTTTAGATGCTATGAGTATTGGTCTTCATAAAATTTGAGGAGATTGGTAAAAAGTTGTATCACCTTCCATGTCAAGGACATAGAAGTCAGTTGGGATGATAAGATCATTTAATCATAAAAGGACATCCTCAATTATTCCCACTAGACTTGATATTCATTTATTAGATAACTAAATGATAACACCTATTTGGTGTAAAAGACCTAGAGCAATAATTTATAATATTGATTTGGGCATGACATTTATCGAGGCTCTTTGGTCAATGAGTGTAGCATCAATGTTTGAACTTCCAACATGGCATGAAACATTAATGGTCCAAGGATATTTTCACTTCATGGGTATATAATGTTGGGAAGAAACATTCTCAATGGTGTTATTCTTTCTTTTATGAGTGAAAAATTACTTAATAAACATGGCATACTTAAGAATTTTTTTGATGGCACCTAAGAGATGAATCTTGACTTCAACAGGTCTAAACATGTTGATAATTTCATAATCACATTCAAATGACTTCTTTGTCATAGAGTCTGCTTATGGAAAAGGAAATGGGTTCTTTAGATGATTGGATAGAGGTGAGGGAATGGATTCAGATTCCTTTTCATATTTCTTTTTCTTTTCAATTTCCATGTAAAAATTCAATAGTTCATTTGAGGATCCATCATGAGGTATGTACATTTTTTCCTTAACTATGTGAATGTGTGTTTACATTACCATTGGGTTTGGGAAATGATTGAGCTAGGAGTTGGAAAAAATTGGAAGGTTTTTGATGGCTTAGGTGGGGTTCAGGTTGACCAATTTTGGGTTTCAATGTTTTTGAGGCTGGAATAGGTGAAGAAGGAAAGATCATCAACATCACATTCCCATGGTTTCTTGGAAGAAGAGGCTTTTTCCATTTTGGGACTGAATTGATTTTGGTTCTTGGGAAAGAAATTATATTGGTTTGCGAATTGGGAAAGATCACTAGGATGGTGGAATCAAGGAGGATGATTGTTCCTTTTAGGTTGAGGAACAAAATGACAAGGTTGTTGGAAATTACCAACACCCTTCCGTATTAGAATTTTTTTTGGTTTTGAGTAGGGAATTAAAGTGGATGAGAAATGGGATTATCATCCCTCAACTCTTGGATGAAGGTAAAAGAGAAGGGATAAGGGTGGGTTTGGTAGATGTTTCTAATGAACTGGCCTATTATTGAGGTTTGGTGTTCGTATGACCATATGCTGCAATGAGCTCCATTGATCCGGATAAATCAGATGGATCCTCTTGATGTTGTGGACATGTATTGGTTGGACGAGTTGATGAGCTTCATATTCTGAAATTCTTGATTGGACTGGGCAAAATAAATTCTATAGAATATTACGATGGGGATTTAGAATCCTATTCTAGTTTTCCCACATGACCTATAAGATCACTATTCTACTCGGTCATCTTGTTGGACTCTACAGATTTATTCTCTTGGTCTAGTTTGACTAGAGTGTTTTACCAAGTATCGAATTGTTGAGTGTTTGAAACCATGTTTCTTATGATATCTCTAGCAGATGTAGTTGTAATATCAAAAACACCAACGCCACTTTCAACATCAAGGAGATTTCTCTCTGTAGCCAATAACCCCTCATAGTAGTATTGCATCAAGAGATTGTCATATATTTGGTGGTATGGGTAGTTTGAAACAAGCTTGTTGAACCTCTCCTACTACTCATGGAGTGATTCATTGTGTGAATTGATGGATTACACTAATTTCCTTTTATGTGGAAGCAGTACAAGAAGCATGAAATAATTTTTCTAAGATGAGTCACTTCATGTCATTCTATGAGGTTATGAAACTAGGTGTGAGGTAGTAGATCCATGACTAGTGTACTATAATCTAGGGAGAAATAAAATTCATGGATTTTTATTTGTTCCATAGAAACCCCTTAAGGATTCATTGTAGAGCACACCACTTGGAACTCATTAAGGTGTAGATGTGGATCCCCATTGGTTGAACTGTGAAAATGTGGTAGAAGATGAATCAATATTGATTTGAGATCAGATTAAACCTTTATTTTGGGAAATTTAATCCCAAGAGGTTGATAATTCATATCAAGGGAAGCATGTTTTTTAAGTGTTAGTTCCCTAGGATTGGCCATTCCCAATTCAACTGGTTGGACGAGGAATAGTTTCATGAATTATTTGACTATCCCTAATGATCATCCCTTGTTGTAGATGTGTTCCCTCAATTTCAAGTTCAAACAAATTTGAGAGATTATTTCGGAGGCTACAAAGAATTCAGTGAGATTTTGGAAGAAATTGAAAGATGGTTTTTTCTTTTTGTTCTTTTTTTATTTATGAATTTTTTGAGAAGATGGGTTTTTATTTGTGTTTTTTAAATTGTTAATTTTTTTTTGTTTTTTACAATAACCATAATCTAATGACTACATAATTGCACCTTCTCAATCAACAGTTCCATTTGAAAGTATGGTCGATTGATTCCTAATTACCGTTCATGGTTCCGGTTCTCACCTAATGTGTATAACATCACTCGGGTCGAATCCTCAGTGATAATATTTTTTAATACTTCATTGTTTTTCATTGATTATAGTTTGATTGGAGGGTTTGATTGATTATCATAAACGAGTTTATTAATGTTCAATGTTTGGTTTAATATTTTGATAAATATTTTGGTGCGTTTATCATTAGGTAGTTAAGCTTTTGAAATCATTGAGCCATTCATTATATTGGAAACAATTAACACAAATGTCACATGTTGACGTTGATTGGAATTCCATAGTGTTATGGATTAATCCAAGACATAACAAAACATAGGGTTCTAAAAATAATCATATCTTGTTTTTGGAAGTGTATTTATGGTTCCAATAATCCATGAAACATGCTTTTTAAACAAAACAAGTCATTAATACATGACATGTAAATTCCTACATACACAATGTTAATTCAAAGAATATTTATCAAGAAAATGTTTTCAATCAATTAACTTACCTAAATTATAAATCACTCCAATGAGAGATTTAATCCTCCATTAATCTGGTTTATTATATTTATTATAATTAATTATAAAAATACAGAAAATAAAAGGATAAGAAAATAGTTATTCGTCGAACACAGACACACATGAATGACGATGAAATTTAATAATAATCCTTATATTGGATGATAAAGTGAAATAAGGGAAGGGGTATCTACATGATTAAAAATATTTTAATATAATTATTATTTAAGGATAGAGGGTGGATTATTAAAGGGTAATACGAAGAAAAAACTTGTATTAAAATATAGTTACAAAAAAACTTACATGACTATAAATGAAGAATAAAAAAAAGTAGATTATAGGAAGCTAGTAGGAATGGTTTTAAAAATGAAAGCTTGAGAATTGAATATCCTTCCAAGACAATGGCATATAATTTTTCATGCCAAACTATTTTCCATTGCTATGTAATTTTAATGTCTTGCTTGGAGTGGAGGGGGTATATTTATAGACTAATATTGTGGGCTGTTTGCATTCCAAAACTGCCCATCCACTTATCTCGAATATTAGACCATGTAGATAGCATAATCATGGGATATATTCTTCTTTAAAGTTGTACATATACTTGTGTTATGTCTACTATGAATATTTGGAATCCATTGTACTTAAGAAGCAAATGTTCTAGCAGTTTGATTAAACCATTAAAATCTATCCATTTCAATCCAAAATTTTTTGAGGCCAAAATTTGAATTGGTTTTAGAGTAGGAAGATGCCCTAAAATACAAATGATTTTATTAAAAAATTTATGCCACTTATATAACCTATTTTACACCGAAAATGTAATCTCGAATGGATGTCTATATCATGAGAAATATAAAATTTGGTGTTCTGATCTCAATTCCCAGAAAGAATTGTGGGATTCAATTAAAATCTTTATTTGGGTCCCTTGGGTCCCTTGTTTTTAAATTTTGGCCATTAAACTTTTATACATAACTCGATGAATTTTTCCACAAATTTTGAAGGAGAATAAATGAATTTGGACTTCTAAATTTAGACCAATAATTAAATCTTCATGGATGGTTCAATTTCATCATAGATTCATTGGGCTTTCTTGTGAGTACCATATGACCATTCAAAAGGAAGAATTGGACATTTATTTCTTCTAATGATATGTTGCAAATTGTATAAGGAATCCTAAAATTCAATAGACACATAATTTTGATCAATATTTTCATAGTTTGAATTAAATAATTAAACAGACATGAATCTAAATAAATTTAAATAGTGCTCAAAAACTTTATTTAATATTTAGACATTAATATTTCAAACAAATTATGCACATTTAAATTAAAATCAGTAAAGGGAGTATATAACACGTTATGAAAATTTTAATAATATTAATATCCTTATATATTATAAAATTTATAATGATCATGGTAAATGTGATAGTGTTTCTGGAAAATGTTGAATGAAAAATAAATTGTATATTACGTTTTGTAAATGTGATTTATTGTTGTGATAGACTTGCATCCGTGGAAAAGTTATCGATTAATATTGAATTAATATTAGTCCACATAAAACTATATTGTGTGATTAATGTCCATGATCAATAAATATTTATATGATTCATAGTTTTCATTGATTACTAGGATATTATTATTGGTTTGTTAAAATCAATTTATTATTTTATATCCCACAAAACATGTTGACATTAAATAGTGTAAGTGTTGGTTGGAGTAGGACACTCATTATGGGGGTTAATTGAGTTCCTATAAAAAAAATTGTATAAAGAATTTATTCAAATAGTCCTCGATTTGAAATTCAAAATGGCCCAATTAACCAAACTAGTAGATTTATTAATGTTTTGATCATTTAAAAGACTTATAATAGAGTGATTACTTAATAGTTAAAATTATATATATAATAATTTTATCTTTTAAAATCAAACCAAAAAGTCAAGTTATAATATAAATACAATCTAAGATTAACTATCAACATAATATGAGGTTTACTAATTGATTAAACAAGGAAAAAAACACTAAACATGAAATAAATCAATGGAAATAAAATAAGACGCCCAGTATCTCGTATAGAAATAATCCTCAAACTTTGCGATCACCAACCACAAAGTATTTTATATAAACAAGCTTTGGTCTACACCATATTTTGGGGTAAAAAATTGTATACACAACATTATAGGTAAATTATTCATCTTAAATAGTTTTTGTGGGAGTTATAATGAAAATAGGCTACACATGGACCAATTACCCTATTATCTATGGGACATTATGGTGTAAAATGATGGTCCATGAAGATATCAGTGTATCTTCTAGTTTTTCACACAAGTCAGTGTGGGTTCATATAATAGGGGTACACTTACCACTCGTAATGTAAAACCAATACACAAGAAAAGGAAATATATATATAATATAATTTATAAGACTATGTGTTATTGGAAATGTATCTTGAGGATCCTCAAAGATATGTTATGCATCTTGAGTAATGTTCTAGATATAAAATGAAAAAAAAGTGTCATGAGTGATTCTATTTTCAGTTTCCATTGAGTTATATTGTTTAAATGATTATCACTTCTTCCTTCATAGTTTATCACTAAAAACGTTCATTGGTTTGAGGTCTTAGTAGTATCACAATATTCACCAAAAGAAGTTATTTAGTAAATATTAGGTGCATTTGAAGCTTGGTAATTTCTCAAGTTGTGATTTAACCTTTTTTATTTTGTTTTATCTTTCAACACTAGAGTCAATAAGGTGCATGGTATAAATAATGTCGAGGTACCTCAAACCTCGTACTACAATCTGACATAGATATAACATTTCTATAGAATGGATAGTCAAATTAGTTAAAATACTTAATTGTAATATGTTTTATAAATATGACAATTAAGAAGTAAATATGAATTTAAATGAAAATGTAAGAGTTTAAAGTGACTCTGAATGGTAGGTCTGGAATTGTGTCTCAGACATAACACATTCTATAATATGGAATGTTGAGAAAAGTAACGGTGACTTGGGATCAGTAGGTTGTGATGGTAGTTTGAATTTATGGTGACCCATGCTATGGGTAGATAATACCGATTACTCCAACATTAATAGAATTCCTATTTCATTGGTATGAAATTCAATTGATAAGTTGATGCAATGGTGACTCAGTTACCGGTATCTTGGTGCCTTAGTAGCTTGAGTGACACTGTCTCATCCATTTTCATAGTTCACATTTGTTTTAATGGTGAGATATATAATGTTGTTGCATATTATATGTATGTCCATGTCAATGGTAGATCGTACTTATCCATTTTCTGTCATCAGTAGGATGCCCAACATTGAATCCAACATAATGGTGACTCATAAATTTTTAAATATTGGAAACCTGTCATATGATGTGAAATACTAACAAAAATAATTAAGATTATATGTAGACAAGAGTAAATATAAATTAACTTAATTTAAAATAATTAAGAATGATTTATAAGAAGTAATTATAGAGGAGGCGAACAATATTCCCTTTTTTAGAAGATCACAAACCATTGAATTAATAATCCATTCATAATGATGAATGTATAAAAGATCTGTTTTTCATAAAATGACATATAGATCCTGAGAATGTAAATTATATGATAGTAAAAATCCACTAAAATTAAATGATATCTCATGTTTCTAACCCTTTTGGGATTATCAAAAAGATACCAAATATAAAAAATGATAAAGGAAAAAAACAAGAACATAAAAAAGTATTAAATATGGTAATAAATTTAAGGAAAAAAGGATAGTATATTTAATGAGAAAAATAGAAACATATATCCCTATAAAAGATCAACACAGAATCAACGCTTCCCCAAAGAAGGATCCACTACTACACTTCCCTTATAAGTATATGTAAAAGATCTTATTAGGGGAATATAATGTGGAGAAGGAATAGTGGTTTACAATTGATGAATGATATCTCTATATAGAAAATTTAGGGTGAGTCCTTGATTAGAAGTGGTAGGGTATGTATGTCCCCTATAGATAATAATAAATATATGACTTTGATCATGAGTAAAATTTATGATAAATGTTTTAAGTGATGCATAAATAGGATATAAAGGATTTTGAGTTAAAACATCTAGGAATTGAGGATCCAATGATATGTAGATAGATCTTGTAGGTGGGTTCTTGCATACATGTATAATAAAGAATCCTTATGGTTCCACAACTGTTGTGCTAAATACATGCATTTAGGGCTTCAAAAGGTTGATAAAATACATTATTATATATGAAATTTTCCCCATATCCTTAGTATAATAACCATTGTTCTCTATATACATATAATGTGTAGGTATATTCTCCTTAAGTTGGTTCAATTGTTCCTTTAATGCTTCGGTAACGTGAGTTATCTTCATATTTTGGACCAAATATTTGTAATTATTGTTGAACTGATGGTTGCTGTTTTCATTTTAAAGTAGAGATACACATTCATAGTGGTTATTTACTGAGAAGTGGTGTCCCATTTCGTGTATAACAATTCCATGTCATTCATCTGGTCATTATTATGTTTTATTTCCCAGAACATATCTTGATTTGAGGTACCCATCATAGACAGTAATTGTAATTTGATCACTAATCTGATAAAATATCATTTAGAAGTCCATGAATGATCAATAGAGGTTAGGGCTTCATTTACTACATATTTGACTATTGATCTAAATATAGAGAGATCAGGGATATGTGGAGGAGGAACATCATCCTTATAAGATGTATCATCAAGTATTTTTTATCAACTTTTTTCAAGGATTAAACATACTCATATGACATCCCATGTGCAATAAGAATGAGTACAACCAACTCATCACTTAATAATTTATTTTTATTCCTCACTTCATGATGTTTATAAACTATATTAAGGTGAATATGAGAGACAAATCATTTTTCAATCATATTAGTATCACTTTAATGATGTCTTTCAATACATGATCTTTTAGGTTGTAGAATTTCTCTATCAACTGAACATGAATCCTCTTTAAATACATTGAAGTAACTATAACATACATAGTTATTTGGAAAATGTGAATCCAATGGATTAGAAGTATTAGAAATATACAACATTTGATTTGTTTTAATAGGAACTATATGATTATGAACTACTAATTTAACCATAGGCCCCATAGATTCTAGTGCCTAATTATTTAAATCAGGAAAATCTGAGCCTAATGTGATATATCTTGGTTACCTCTCCCATTTACCCACTACTATCCAATCATAAGTTGTGAGAGTTTCAAATATAACTCTCTAAGACTATTTCTACCCATAAATAAATTATTTATTACTTACATAAACTCGATGAGGAACTTGAACATTTATAACTTTTTCCATAATAGAAACAAAGTCTATTTCCTTCTCAAATTCCATAACCTATTCATTTTTTTCTAAATTTGTTTCATCCAAAAATTAAATTTTCTCCACCAAGACATTGATCACCTATAAGATGATCAGGTAATGTACCAACTTTATTAATTTTATCCTTTTCCACTTCTTCTTCATTTTCAACACTTCCATCATTTTATTCAGACACATCTGCTTCAGACACTTGTTCCTCCTCTTTATTATCTACTTTTTCTGTCTCTTCTGCCTCTACATACTAATCATAATCTTAATTATTATATTCATTTTATTCAATAAAATTTGAATTTTATACTCAAAATAATTACATTCCTCTATCTCCTCATCATAACAATCATCAAGGTGACGTTATTAGGTTGGATGACTTTTTTGAGGTTTATGAGATCCAAAAGTAAGTCTTTCTAGAATTCTTACAATATCATGATCACTCATGTCATCAGTATGACATCTTATTTCATTCTATGCCTCGTCTAATAGTCCTTATAATCTGAGTACTTTATCACTGCATATTGTCATAGAACATGAAATCCCATTTCATTTGACTTAGAAAGAAGTTAAATAGGATCGATGATTACATAAATTTTTTAATTATTCACAACCATCATCATCTTCCAGAGATTCCAGGTACTCCACATTATTTTATGCATGGATTTATTAATGGAAAACCGAATTTTTTATTCACAAATTTTTCTTCTTCATTTGTAACTCCTTTAGAATTCATCATCACATAAACCATCATAGTGTAAAATAGAGAATTTTATATTTATTGATATATAGTCATATCACTCATGAGGACTATGATGAATCTACAAAAATTAATAATGTGATATTATTTCATCAGATACATAAAATAAACATCTTGATATTTAATGGTCGAAAATTAATCTTTCATGGGAAATATTTTATGTTGAATAAACACAAATAATTAAAACCAATCCCTTTCCAGTTCAGTTTCTATTATTATTAATTGGATTTCATCACTGGTTAACAAGGTTAAGTATATTTTATAACTGAAAATGTCACATTGATGAGAAGGATGACCATAGTAATCATATAAAATTCCTTCGTGTAGAACCTTTAAGAATGTAAACAATTTCATAGTGGAAAAGAAAATCCTTATTCCATCTATTCTAGACTCAATCCATAAAATATTAGTTCTTTCAGGAATAAACTAGTCATATATATAAATATAATGAATAAGTTTTAAATAGAGAGTCTACATGTTGTTCTAGGAAATCTCAAAACCATATTTTTTATAAGAACATTCCAAATGAGAGAATTACTAGACAACATCCATTCTATATGTACATACATCTATATAATAACTATTCTACTAGAAAGATATAAGATAACATGGTTGATATTTGGAGCACATTATTCTCTCTTTTTCTTCATCCATGTACACGACTTTGTAGATTTCATATAGAAACGCATCACTCGATCCACTATAAATGGTTAGAAGGGTTGGTTAGAATGAGGAAGTCATGAGTGGTTTATGAGATAAAGGTTCGGTTTTAGGGAGTAGAGTTAGAGTGAAATTATTTGGATTGGCTTTTTATGTAAAATTTAGGAATTTCATAATCTTAAATTGAATATGATGAATAAAATAAAATGAAATAAATAAAATAGTGATTTGATGTTCGGGATAGAAAAAATACTATATAAAGGGTAACAATAATTCATAACAGTGATTTCTAGTATTGAATTGTCATCAAAGAGTACAATCATTGAGGTTTCAATTTCAACCTATCAATGGTAATTCATCAATGGTGGGTCATCAATATAGAGTCATCAATGGTGATTCATCAACATGTGGGTCAAGAATGATGAATCATCAAATAGTGAGTCGTTAATAATTGGTTCATCAATGATGAGTCACTCAAAATTGATTATCCGCATCTCTTTCCCAATGTAGCTCATTCTCTCAGAATATAATGTCTTAGAAAAAATATCATCATGCAGACGTTCAGTTCTAATGAAATCAAGAGTTATGTCACATTTTTAATAATGATCCCTTAAAAAAAGTGTTCTATTACCACAATATGATTTTCATTGAATGAGGAAATGGGTTCATATCTATTTTAATAGCAATTTTATTGTCAGAGTTTATAGGGATTTACATAAAGTAACATAAATAGTCTAGTAATGTGTGTTTCATCGTTAAAATTTGAGCACAACATCGTACAAAATCTATGTATTCAGATTTGGTAGCAGATAAGGCATCAAATATGTTTTCATAATACACCATTAAACAATAAAAATTCCCAAAAAGTGACATGTTTTAGAGGTGATTCTTTTATCTAACATGATACCACCAAAATTAGATTCAGAAAAACTAGCTATGTCAAATTGTTTTCCTCTAGGATAGAATAGTGCTATGTTAGTTTTATCTTTTAGGTATTGTAAAATTATTTTAATATAATTTAGATGTGACTCTATTGAATTTTCATGAAAACAAGAATATATAGAAACACCATTATCCAAGATTTCTATAACCGCATGATTCACCTTGTAGGGTCTCCCAATGTGTGTTTGAAGAAATGTCATAACTCGCTACTAGAGATTAGATACATTGACACTCATGCCTATCAGGAAGAAAATATGGTGGCAGATGGTCATACCAACTGGGGAATCAACTGGGACATTACGTAGAGTGATGAAAATCCTGTTGAGATCTACCCTTTTTATGAGGAAGATTGTAATAAAATTTTCTTCTTTTAGGCTCATGTAATCTTCCATTTCCTTTTTAATAATATTTTTGGTCTTTTCCTTTGACCATGATATTTCCTTAAAAAGGATAATAATCATAACTCTGTAATTGGTTTGATCAACTGATTTCCCATATTCATCAAAATCTAATTTATTAGTGGTACTCAAATTAGAATCCATACTTTTAGAGAAATCATGATTAAACCGTTTTAAAATATCATTATTATACTTACATTGATTTAAAATAATATCTTTTTTATTTTAAAAAATATTCAATACAAGAAAGATTTTGAGTTCAACAATTAAACATATTTCAAACCCATTTTCCATCATTTTTACAAAATCAATACATGATGAATTTTTTTAATATCTAAAAATAAAATCATAAACCTATATTTGAAAAAATATAAAATCATTATAATTTAATTTCCTGAAAATAGTAGGATTAACAATTCCATTAGAAAAACCATTAAAAATAAGAACTGTGTTGAGCCTATGATGACAAGATCTTGGATGCTGTTTTAATCCATAAAATGATTGTGTTTATTTAAAAAATGATATTAAAAATGAGGATTTATAGAACTAAATATTCTTTCAACAATAACATCCACAACTATATAACCATTTAGGAATTCACTTTTGACATCCATTTGGAAAAGATTGAAATTATGATGTATGGTATAAGATATAAGTATTCTAATGGATTTATGTAATGAAATTGGTAAAAACATTTATTCATTGTATATTCCTCCATCTTGAGTATAACCTGGAGAAACTATTAAGGAATTATTTCTTATTATATTTCCAAAACCATCCACTCTGTTTCTAAACACAAACTTAGTGCCCATGGTTATTGTGTATTTGGGTCTATATACAATTTTACATACATTGTCTCTTTCAGAGTAGTTTAATTTTTCCTATATAACCATAATCCATAATTCATTATTTATTGCATCATTGATGTTTTTATGAATAATATATGATGAAAAAAAACAATATGTTCATCCTAGTTTCTTAGAGAATTTCTAGTATGTGTTCCTTTGTATAAATATCGAAGTAGATCATATAGAGGATAGTTTTAAGGGTTCAATAATGTCCCTTAAAATAATGGATGGCCACTTTGGGCTCATCTATAGGTCTTATTTCATTTTTTTAAGAATATAGAGAGTTTCCAAAACCATGTTTTGCAAGTTTTTTAATAACATAATCCGAAGGTTTAGGATTTTTATCTAGACCAGAGAGGTTATCCTCAACATTTTCTTGGGTAATTGTTTTACTCATGCTGCTATGTTTTATTATACATGACATGAATATATTATTTCATACACTTGTTTCTCATATTAAAGACTCTATAGGGTTTACTAGACATTGAAAAATCAAGGAAAATCCCTTCGTCACAGTTGGAGAAAAAAATTTGATGATTTTTTTTGTATTGAGAAAAATGACTTTTCAACAAAAAATGTTCATGTACTTATACATAGGCTTCCAATTATTCTGCAACTCATAGTGGGTCTTCATTTGGTTATGTCTATTTAAAAATAAATTTATTATATAGTATGTTGTATTCATATAAATTTTCAAAAATCAATCAGTTTGATCTTATATGGTAAGCGTAGTTCATTTTACTTATGGTAAGGTTCTATTTATACTTTCTATAACTCTATTCTGTTAGTGTTTGCATGGATCAAAGAGGTTTTGACTATATCCATTTTTATGTGAAAATATATTCCAATTCTCTATTTTCAAATTCACCTCCATAGTCACTTCATAAAGGATTGATCCTATGTCCACCTAGAATTTTTATTAATCTTGCATACATGATGAAATAACAAAAAGCCTCATATTTTTATTCTAAAATTAAGGTCCAAGTATTCCTAGAAATTTTATCTACTAGAACATAGAAATATTTATTCCAATTAAATTTTGAATCTCTATAAGGACACATAAAATCCATGTGAACCAACTCAAGATGTTTGGAAGATGAAACATCTTTATTCGGTTTAAAATATATATTTTTTTTTTATTTTTTTTACAATATCATTGACTTTTTCATTTGAAAAATCAAGTTTAGTTAGGAATTTGACCAATCCTTTATAATATGGTTTATAAGAGGTTTAATGTTTCAGTGGCCTAGTCTCTAATAATAGATCCTTGATTATTTTTTAAAGAAACTTAATAACTAAACTATAACACCCCTAGATTTTATGAGATTTATTCTTTTAATTTCATTAATGTCTTGTGTTGTATGCTACACCATTATTACCTTGCGCTATACACATCACCGTATTAGCTTGCAGTATACGCAACACTATTCTTGGACCGTGTTACACACAATTTTGATAATAGTTATTCTACGCAACATTGAGTATATATATATATATATATATTCAATGTATAAATGAAATATGGTTGGATTCTGTTATATGAAACAACGAATGATTTTTTCACAACACGCAACCCTGACTTGGCTTGCATTACACGCAATTGCGACCTTCCTCGATAGCGTGTGTTGTACGCAATAGCGGGTTTTACTAAACAACGATATATTATTATAATATTATTAGGAACTAGCCGTTATGAATAGTATTAACTAAATTTTGAATTTAATAACATTATTATTCATCTTACACATTTTCTAGAACATGGTATATGAACAAAATAAATTTTTCGGGTTAAATAATATTTTTCAAAAAATGCAGTCTTGCCGCCTTTTGATGGCGCACCCACTTTAAATCTAGTTTTGGACATGTTTATAAGTTCAATATGACAAAATAAAATTATTCTTTTGAATCAATAATCAAAAATTTACTTTGGATAAATTTTTCATATTATTCTGGTAACTTTTATATTTTTATGAATAGTAAAAACACGCTATATTTTAATTAAAAACAAAAATTTTCATCGCTATAATTTATATGCTTAAATTATAATATTTAATGGTTTTAAAGTATAAATAGAATATATTTTTACCATTTAATATAATGTATGTCATTATCATTGATTTTACATTAAATTCGTAGGTTAAATCAATTCAATCTTTTGTAATGTTTTAAAGAAAAAACCCGTTTTCTTTAGACAATGGGATTAATTTTGATTTAATTTATGCAACTTTTGTGTATTGAATTTGGAAAAATTGATTCCATATTTGGAATCAGTGGGTCCAAATTATTTTAATAAGGTACTTTTTATTTTTGGAAATTATGAATAGTAACTGCGGTAAATTTTATTTACCATAGTTAAAGGTAAATCGGGTAATTAAGGGTAAATATAATATTATAAAATTACCCTAAAACATGCCAAAATCCTATTGGATGGATAAAAGTAGACCCATATAACCTAAGGGTGGGATTAGATTAATTTTATGGACTTTTGACCATTAAATTAATTTAATTATTATTAAAACCAAAGAAAGTGACAACATGTCACTCTCTTAAATCTTATAAGTATAATAATTTTAATTTAGTGATAAACATCATAAGACTTAAAACATGAATAGTCTCAAGAAAGATAACAAAATTATATACATCATGATAATTTATTTATAATTTTTAGGGATTAAATAATTGTCATTAATGGTGATACATTAGTGATACAGAAATTATTTATTAAGTGGGATATAAGTAATATAGTTTTTATTGAAATAATAATACCCATTAAAAGGACCAAAAACCTAACCAAGAATTTTTTGTAGTTTATATATACACCTTAATCATCCAATGACCTAATATATAACCGTTTGGAGCCTTATAAAAGTGATTATGACACTTATAATATTTTAGTTTAAATGATGCCAAAGTTGTCACCTTCATAATTTAATAAATATAACAATTTAAATATTGTTATTTTAAGATGATAAATTCGAGTAAAAGTATTATTGTGAAAGTAAATAGATTTATATTCATCATAGGATTTTAGTTTTAATTTTTATGCAACAAATCAGTATATTAAATAATTATACAAAAATGTTGTAGTAATTATTTTATTAAGAGATAAACCAAATAAATGGTTTTAAAAATAATAAAATAAATATTATTAGAACTATTTAATGTGATCCACTAATTTTATAGATACATATAACCTTTTATGAATCTATTAAATCTTTTATTTCGAACATATCTTCTGTATATATTTTATTTAAATTCAAATAAATGAATAGTGTCAAAATTGAAACTATTGTTATTTTATTAAAATAACATATTATAAAATTTTTTAAAAATCACAAAAATATTTAAAAATTATAAATTTAAATTTATATGGTATATAATGATATAAAGTAAACAATTATGGTAAATTCACAACAAATAAGAAATTATTTGTTATAATTTAAAATTTAGAATTTTATTACCACCAATAAACTTAAATAGATTAAATAAGGATAAATCAAAATGATAAGGTTTAAAATAATATCCAAACATGTCTAAATTTGATTGGTTTGTGAGCTTACAAACCTATCTCATCTAATATTTGAATATGAGTCATTTTTGGAGGTTTTAATGTGAGGGTAGATTTATTATAAATTAATACTTTTAAGAATTCCAAAGGTTCCCCTCTCCTCCCTTATAAAAGGGCACCTCCTCCCTCTCTTCCAAACACCACTTTGAGCCTTCAAGATAGGCCAAACCCTACCCAACTCTCTTATCCACTTACCTAGAAACATCCTAGTGGTCCTGTTCTTCTTCATTGACAAATTTAGTGCTCTAGGAGGAGGTCTCAAAGAGGCGCTTCAAAGAAGAGGTAATTTCCGTTACTGATTCTTTCACCTTTATTTCTTCTTCCACTTCTTCTTCTTAGGTTGATTCATTATGAAGTAATAACATCAGTATCACTCATATAATTATATGTTATTATAAGTATGAAACAACCCTATTTCTCCATCTATCCATCCAACAGAAAACAAAATCATCGCGCGTGCGTACGTACGGAATACCGTCTCCACACCGTGGTGTAATCTATTTTCCACCACCACCTTACTTGGATGGGTATAATTGTGTAAATAAAAACTATATATGATTATTGTAAAGTTATAATGATTCTATAATATTATACATACACTCAAATAAAATTCCACAATCATGGGAACGATTTCATCGCTCGTGCGTACGTACAGAATAACGTCTCCACGACGTGATGAGATTCATTCTCAATGATTAACCATTCATAAATGATTATAAATTATATATAATAAGTAATAATGAAATATATGACATAATAATGATACTGGATTTATGTATATATATATATATATTTATGTCATCCGATTAATTCCATTCAATTCAATGAGGAAACGAAAACAATGTTCATGCGTACGTACGGCCTACCGTCTCCATGAACGGTGTATTTATTTCCATTTATCGATCTATTACATATAGGTATATTATGAATATATATTATATATAAATCATGTTTTACATTCTGGATGTAAGTAATCATGATCAAAGTAATCATATGAATAATTACAAGTCAAAACACGGACGACAAATGAAACGATTTTACCCAAAACACTCTTTAACATGGAATTTACAAAAGAACAGGTAATATAAAGTCATAAGTGAACCATATATGATATCATAACAATCAATATGATTATGTAATTAGTCAATAACATTATTTTAATCATTATATAGGAGGTTCCGATACGTACGAAGCATATCAGACCAAAGGTAAGGAATAAATTTTCAATCTCATTTTTATCCGAGATTTCTTATACGTAAGTATTTACTGAGGTTGCGATTATCATCCATGACCATGTTTTCTAAAAATGTTTTTATAAAATGTTTACCATTATTCCATGAATGTTTAAAGTCATTTTTACCCTTTATTTACTTTTTACCACATTGTATGAATGTAATCTTTCCTTTGGTTACCATATAAGGTACTTTTTGACTTTTCCGACAAAAGTACGAGGAGAATATTATTTTTAACTTATACGGCATGAATGGATTTTTACGGTTTTCATAAGGCCTGATTTTCAAGAATCATCCTCTACAATATTTCTTCATTATTTTCAACAAAACCCTTATCTATTAAAATTGCATAGAATTTTGTGAAAAGAAAATGATTGTAATGAAGAAAGGATATTTTCCTCAAGAATTCATTTCAAGTGTTTTGTCAAAACTATTTTCCATCTACGATGGCATTATTTCATATGTATGTTTCTATTAAAATTTCTCTATGATTTAAATGGTTTCAATTTTCTTATGATGAAATGATATCAATTGATTATGGATTGTGATGGCATGATGTTTAATAATCCCATTTTATTACATGGGTTATGCTATGATGTATGATTTACGATTTTGTGTCACACGAAAGAGTGATTTAATTATGAGATGGGTGGGACCTATATCTCCCTCCAATGCATTGGGTAATGATTTATATCTCAAGAGATAGACATGGCTGGAAAGGCAAGTTAAACCGGTTCAGTAATACAGGACTGGAACGAGGAGTGAACTCAATTCAGAAAGGGACTTTGTCCACTAAGATGGTCTTGGCAGCAATGCCTTGGATATTAGGGAAATCATATCATGTGCTTAATGGTTTACATAATTACATGTTTTATTCCCATGCTATTTTATCATTCTTAATGTTTCTTTATGATCTATTCCTTATGTACATCTATGTTTTATGTCATTTCTCATGCTTTTGATGTACAAACATTATGTTCATGTTATTAAGTTCAAATGTATATGGTATGTTTTATTTTATCCAGGCTTACCCTTACTGAGCATTTGATCTCACACTTTTTATGTTTTATTTTCCCCATGATATAAAGAAAGGTTTTAGGTAAGAAAAAAAAGGGTAAGATCTGTATGGGAGATGTTGAAGATCTTTCACCACTATTAGAAGATTACGTTCCAAGTTTCCAAAGACACTAAACTATTACGGTCCTTGTGTGTCTTTTTTTGTTATGTATTAAGTATTCCGCTAAAGTAATGTAATTTCCATGTATGTCAAGATTTGGGTTTCTACAGTTGGTATCAGAGAAAAGGTTTAGTCAACCTTTGGAAACTAGGATGCGAAAACGTTAGTGAGATCCCTAGAGATATTTCTAAGGTATGTCTAGGGATGTCCTAAGGATAAGTATACGTATAGGATACAGTCCTAGAACAATGGTAACGATCATAGAATTTAACCTAAGATGTTAGATATTGAGGATAATCCCCCTTTACTATGTTGTTTTCCCTAGCATGATTTTTTCCTCTCACACTATTCTTTTTGGGTTTTAGAAAATGGCTGGAAACAGGCAGATTCACGATAATGGAGGATATGATAGACAATGGAATGATTTTCTTCATGAGAAACCAAATGAAATGGGATCTGGAAGTCTAAACATCGTTATTTTTTCCTAATTAGAAATCTCATAATATGATCAATAATCTCAACTTTGGTAAGTTTCCCGACTCAGATAATAAGAGAAAAATGGCGTTTCATGATGATCATAGAGGAAAAAAAGTTCAATTTCCCTCATGTAAATCATGTGGTAAGAGGCATCGGGGAGGTTGTTTCAAAGGAACTAGAAGATGCTTTGGGTGTGGAAAAGAAGGACACAAAGCCAGTAAGTCCAATGGGAAAGGATCAGTTAACACCATGTACAAGGATAATGGTATTGTTACGACATCAACAATGATTAGATGTTTTAAATGTGGAATGTACGGGCATTATGCAAACCAATTCCCTAATGGAAAATATCATGAAGAGAATCAGCATGGTCATATGGGTAGTATTTATGTGGATGATGATGAGGAGACAACAAATGATATATGAGCTGAAAGAAGTGTTGGAGCTCAGTCGGTTGTTTTAGAAGGTAGTGGAATGATTGTATGTTTTTCGAGAGTTATGTTGTATAGTTAATGGTAATATGGAATAAAGAATCATCTAAGGATTGATACACTATTGTTTTTCCTAAAAGTATTTAAAAATATGTGTTGAATGGTACCAGTAACTATGGAAGGTTATTCAGATATTTTTGCAAAGTGGATGATATGCGCATAATAAAGAAATAAGAGGATAATGAGATGTTTGATTGTATTCATGAGCTCATGATTGATATAAGGACTAAGTGATTTCATGGTTTGAGTATATATAATTTTGAGGATTTTGGTATGTGGAAAGTGTTAACTTTTAACTGCATTCATGTTTTCACTAAGGTTCAATGGGTATTCATTTTTTAAGAGAATACATGATTAAGGCCTTGGAATGTTTTGAATGTGACTAGAAAGACATATCTTATGATATATGGGGATCAAAGATGGTATTAAATCTCTAGTAATCGTTTTCACTATATTATGAGAGTGGACTGCAGTATTATGGACAAGCCTAAAGATTGGAATGGATTATGTTTGACATAAGTTAGTATTGTTTAAGGATAGAAGTTTTTTTTTCGATATGCTTGATGGGATGTTATAGTAATATAGTTTTAGAAAAAGGAAAACTTATAGGACGGGTGACAGCCCATCGCGTCGGACAAGGCTGTGGGAATCGAACCCACAACCGAAGTGCGACTGGCCTTTATCACCTACCACTGGCCTACAGGAAGTCCCTGGTCAGTAGAAACTAGTTTTATTTTATTGAGCGTTATGAAATATGAAGTATAAGTTCATTTTTGGAACCATATATGATTAATCTAACCATAAGATGGACTTATAACTTTTTCCATCCTTTTGTTTGAAAGAGATTGAATAAACCATCATTCTATCACATGATCTGCTAACACATCACGAATAACAAATTCAACTTCATTTCTTTAAGGGATGAAGTGGAAAATGTTCAATTCATGGACAATAGTGAGTTTGTACCAAAATCATGCAAGTATTTCTTTTAATTCATCAACTTTAGGGAAATGATCTTGAAAACCAAAAATGTTTTCCTAGTTCCCTTATATACGATGAATCATATGTTACCATAGATCATCACAAATCAATATCTTTGTGATTGTTGTCTTTTTCATTGCCATGTTCTCTACCAATCTCCATCAGAACATGATGGATAGATTTTTCTTCCATATCCATATTTTAACCTATGTTCTCCTACGAGGAAACCCAGTGATGATTTAATTTGGGTAACCGATACATTTCATTCTTTAGTTTTTAAAGCCATGTTTTGGTATTCCTTTTTACGATGTGGGTTTCTATTTAACAAAATTTCGAGTAGTAATCCATTTATAACCCCAACGAATTTCGAGGGCGGAATTCATTTTAAGGGGGGTAGAATGTCACACCCCGAGATTTTATGAAAAATATTCTTTTAATTTCATTAATGTCTTGTGTTTTATGAAACACCAAGATTACCTTGCACTATACGCAACACCGTATTAGCTTGAAGTATACACAACACTTTTCTTGGATCGTGTTACACACAATTTTGATAGTAGTTATTCTACGCAACATTGAGTATATATATATATATTTTCAATGTATAAATTAAATATGGTTGGATTATATTATATGAAACAACGAAGGATTCTTGCACAACATGCTACCTTGACTTGCTTTGCATTACACGCAATCACAACCTTCCTCGATAGCGTGTGTTGTATGCTATACCGGGTTTTACTAAACAATGATATATTATTATAATATTATTATGAACTAGCCGTTATGAATAGTATTAAATAAATTTTGAATTTTATAACATTATTATTCATCTTAGACATTTTCTAGAAATTGTATAAGAACAAAATAAATTTTTCGGGTAAAATAAGTATTTTTCAAAAAATGCATTTTTGCCGCCTTTTGATGGCGCACCCACTTTAAATCTAGTTTTTGACATTTTTATAAGTTCAATTTGACAATATAAAATTATTCTTTGGAATCAATAAATAAAAATTTACTTTTGATAAAATTTTCATATTATTCTGGTAACTTTCATATTTTGATGAATAGTAAAAACACGCTATATTTTAATTAAAAACAACTTTTTTCATCACAATAATTTATATAGTTAAATTAAAATATTGAATGGTTTTAAATTATAAATTTAATATATTATTACCATTTAATATAATTTATTTCATTAGCATTTATTTTACATTAAATTCGTAGGTTAAATCAATTCAATCTTTTGCAATGTTTTAAAGAAATACCCGTTTTCTTTCGACAATGGGATTAATTTTGATTTAATTTCTGTAACTTTTGTGTATTGAATTTAGAAAAATGGATTCCATATTTGGAATCAGTGGGTCCAAATTATGTTAATAAGCTACTTTTTTATTTTTGGGAATTATGAATAGTAACTACGGTAAATTTTATTTACCATAGTTAAAGGTAAATCGGGTAATTAATGGTAAATATAATATTATAAAATTACCCTAACACATTCCAAAATTCTATTGGATGGCTAAAGGTAGACCCATATATATTAAGGGACGTATTAGATTCATTTTATGGACTTTTGACTATGAAAATAATTTAATTATTATTAAAACCAAAGAAAGTGACAACATGTCACTATCTTAAATATTATAAGTATAATAATTTTAATTTAGTGATAAATATCATAAAACATCAAAAATGAATAGTCTCCATAAAGATAATAAAATTATCTACATCATGATAATTTATTTATAATTTTTAGGGATTAAATAATTGTCATGAATGGCGATACATTAATAATACACAAATTATTTATTAATTGGGAAATAAGTAATATAGTTTTTATTGAAATAATAATACCCATTAAAAGGCCCACAAACCTGACCAAAACTTATTGGTAGTGTATATATACACCTTAATCATCCAATTACCTAATATATAACCGTTTTAAGACTTATAAAATTGATTATGACACTTATATTATTTGAGTTTAAAAGATGCCAAAGTTGTCACCTTCATAATTTAATAAATATAACAGTTTAAATATTGTGATTTTAAGAAGATAAATTCTAGTAAAAGTATTATTGTGAAAGGTAATAGATTTATCTTCATTATAGAATTTTATTTTTAATTTTTATGTAACAAATTAGTATATTAAATAATTATACAAAAATGTTGTAGTAATTATTTTATAAGAGATAAACCAAATAAATGGTTTTAAAATTAATAAAATAAATATTATATGAACTATTTAATGTGATACACTAATTTTATAGATACATATGACCTTGTTTTAATCTATTAAATCTTTTAGTTAGAACATATTTTCTGTATATATTTTATTTAAATTCAAATAATTTAATAGTGTCAAAATTGACACTATTGTTATTTTATAAAAATAACATATTATAAATTTTTTTAAAAATCACAAAAATATTTAAAAATTATAAATTTAAATTTATATGGTCAATAATATTATAAAGTAAAAAATATTCGAAAATTCACAACAAATAAGTAATTATTTGTTATAATTTAGAATTTAGAATTTTATTACCACAAATAAACATAAATAGATTAAATAAGGATAAATCAAAATGATAAGTTTTAAAATAAGATCAAAACATGTCTAAATTTGATTTTTTGATGAGATTACCAACATATATCATCTAATATTTGAATATGAGTCATTTTTGGAGGTTTTTAAGTGTGGTTAGATTTATTATAAATTAATATTTTTAAGAATTCCAAAGGTGCCCCTCTCCTCCCTTATAAAAGGGCACCTCCTCCCTCTCTTCCACACACAACATTGAGCCTTCAAGCTCGGACAACCCCTACCCAATTATATTCTTCTCTTCCCTAGAAACATCTTAGAGGTCATGTACTTCTTCAAAGACCAGTTTTAGTGCTCTAATAGGATGTCTCAAAGAGGCGCTTCAAAGAAGAGGTAATTTCTGTTACTGATTCATTCACCTTTATTTCTTCTTCCAATTCCTCATCTTATGTTTTTTCATTATGAAGTAATAACATCAGTATCAATCATATACTGATATGTTATTTTAAGTGTTAAACAACCCTATTTCACTATATATCCATCCTACAGAAAATGAAATCATCGCGCCTGCGTACGTACGGAATACCATCTCCACGCTGTGGTGTAATCTATTTTCCACCACCACCTTACATGGATGAGTATAATGGTATAAATAAGAAATATATATGATTATTGTAAAGTGATAATGATTCTGTAATAGTATACATACTCTCCAATAAAATTCCACGATCATGGGAACAATATCATCGCTCGTGCGTACGTACGGAATACCGTCTCCACGACGTGATGAGATTCATTCTCAATGATTAACCATTCATAAATGATTATAAACTATTTATAATAAGTAATCATGAAATATATGACATAATAATATTACAGTATTTATGTATATATATATATATGTATTTCATCCAATTAATTCCATTTAATTCAATGAGGAAACGAAAACAACTTTCATGCGTACGTATGGCCTACCATCTCCATGAACGGTGTATTTCTTTCCATTTATCAATCTATTACATAAATGTATATTCTGAATATATATTATATATAAATCATGTTTTACATTCTAGATGTATGTAATCATGATCTAAGTAATCATATGAATAATTACAAGTCAAAACACGGACGACAAATGAAACGATTTTACCCAAAACACACTTTAACAAGGAATTTTCAAAAGAACGGGTAATATAAAGTAATAAGTGAACCATATATGATATCATAACAACTAATATGATTCTTTAATAAGTCAATAACATTATTTAAATCATTATACAGGAGGTTCAGATACGTATGAAGCATATCAGACCTAAGGTAAGGAATAAATTTTCATTCTCATTTTAATCCGATATTTCTTATACTTAAGTATTTACTGAGGTTACGTTTATCATCCATGACGATGTTTTCTAAAAATGTTTTTATAAAATGTTTACCATTCTTACATGAATGTTTAAAGTCATTTTTACCCTTTATTGACTTTTTACCACATTGTATGAATGGAATCTTTCCTTTGGTTACCATATAAGGTACTTTTTGACTTTTCCGACAAAAGTACGAGCAGAATGTTATTTTTAACTTATACGGAGTAAATGGATTTTTACGGTTTCATAACGCCTTATTTCCAAGAATCTTATTATATAATATTGCATGATTATTTTCAACAAAACCCTTATCTTTTAAAATTGCATAGAATTTTGTGAAAAGAAAATGATTTTAAAGAAGAAAGGATATTTTCCTCACGAATTCATTTCAAGTGTTTTGGAAAGACTGTTTTCCATCTAAGATGGCATTATTTCATATGTATGTTTCAAGTAAAATGTCTCTATGATTTAAATGGTTTCAATTTTCTTATGATGAAATGATATCAATTGCTTATGGATTGTGATGGAATGATGTTTAAGAATCCCATTTTATAACATGGGTTATTCTATGATGTATGATTTATGATTTTGTGGCACATGAAAGAATGAATTCATTATGAGATTGGTGGGACCTATATCTCCCTCCAATGCATTGGGTAAAGATTTATATCTCATGAGATAGACATGGATGGAACGGCATGTTAAACCTGTTCAGTAATATAGGACTGGAACGAGGAGTTAACTCGATTCAGAAAGGGACATTGTCCACTAAGATGGTCTTGGCAGTAATGCCTTGGATACTACAGAAATCATATCATGTGATTAATGGTTTCCAAAATTACATGTTTTATTCCCTTTCTATTTTATCATTCTTAATGTTTCTTTATGATCTATGCCTTACGTACTTCTATGTTTTATGTCATTTCTCAAGCTTTTGATGTTTAAACATTATGTTCATGTTTTTAAGTTCAAATGTGTATGGTATGTTTTATTTTATCCATACATACCCTTTCTGAGCATTTGAGCTCACCATTTTTATGTTTTATTTTCCCCAGGATATAAAGAAAGGTTTTAGGTAAGAAAAAAAGGGGAAGTTCTTTATGGGAGATGTTGAAGATCTTTCACCACGATTAGAAGATTACGTTCCAAGTTTCCAAAGACACTAAACTATTACGGTCCTTGTGTGTCTATTTTTGTTATGTATTAAGTATTCTGCTAAAGTAATGTAATGTCCATGTACATCAAGCTTTGGGTTTATACATAAACATTCTAGGAGACTATAGAATCCATATTTATATCATAGAAGTTTTTGTGTTCTAAATGCAGTAAATACTAAATAAATATTAGATGTAAAGACATTAAAAGGATCCTTTTGAAATTTTACATGAAGTCCACCAACACATAACAATTATTTATTAATAATATTGTACTTCATACCCAGAACATAAATAAATATAGAAATTAAAATAATGTTAGAGTTAAAGATTCAAACAAAGCAAATAGTTTTTTCTTTTGAATTGTAACCAAAGATGACATATCCACCATCTATATTTATGAAGTTATTAAATCTAGAGTAGTCCATTATCATGTATCTTGAATATACACTATCCACATACAATAAGATTATATTGGAATATTTTAGAAATATTTCTATAAAAAATTATAACCTAGAAAAGCCTTTGTAACAAATATTTTTTAGGTCCAGTAATATTACTAATTAATGATTTAGGAACCCACATTTTCATTATGGATTTATTATATCATGTTTCTAATGTTTTTGAACAATAATTTTTTTTGGGTGCAGAAGAAATTGAATTAGTAAAAGATGTTATAGTAGTGGAAAATAACAAAAAATTCTTATATTTGGCCATAAATCTCATTTTTCTAGATTTTGAAAACAAATTTGTTTTAACAACTTTTTTTCATAGGATAATAAAAAATTCCATTATTATACATAGGTTAATCTTGATTGAAAATAATTGTAACTAAGGTATCTTTAACATATTTAAATCTCACCAAATCCTTCATTAATTACTCATTAAAACGTTTATATTCTGTATTCACATGGAGCGGTTGAGCATTATTTTCATTTTGTTCAGTTAGTTCAGACTTAACTATAGTTGATAGAGCCTAATATTTCATGAGATAATTATATATATTTTTCAGCTCAATGAATGTATCCTCATGAATTTTATAGTAGTTGAACTTTTCATCATTACTAAAATTTTCATTATTTTTAGATTCTGATTCATCTATAGAATATTAAGAGTTATTTATAAAATATGCTTAGGTTACCTCCAATGTGTTTTTCATAAAATATATTTGGGGTTTTCATCCTTTTCATCAAGAGAGGAATATGATTCACTATATTTAACATCAGATGAACTCTAGGGGCCTTTATTTCATTCTTGTACTTTATATCTTTATCCTCATATTTATTCTTATACATCAGATTTGGATAGTCACCCTACATATTTCCCTATCATTTGAATTCATAGAATACTATATCACTGATATTATCACTTCTATTCTGATCGATTTTCCAAATACATTTGTTATGATACATCCCCCTAGGTCTAGTATTTCTAAAAAATATAATATTTACATAAAAATTTATAAATTTGTTGTCTATTTGAGAAATTTCATCATTCTGTGGGCTTCTAAATGTAGAAGGAATATTATATTCATCAAATATAGAAAAATATATTTCAAATACCATCCTTTATAAATACATTATCACTTTTAATTTTCTAATTGTATAATATTTTATATTAAAAAAGGATTCATGTTTGTATAAGAACCTTTCTATCTATTTTCCATGTTAAATAATAAAAATAGTTTTTAAGGAGCTACAAATTTTGAACTGACTGAAATTTTGAGATCTTTAAAACACAACTAAAATCACTATTGAAAAGTTTTAAAAATGTTGGCCACTTTGAAACTCAAAATGTAAGAAAACCTATTATATGAAATTTTTTCAGAGTACGACACTCAATAGAGGAATTAATTGAGATTCTTTTTTTTCTAAGTCATCTATCTTAATGTTCCCCAAATAAAATTAAATAATAGCCAGGTCTACCCAAGTATAAGGTTTATTAAACTTTTCATCATTTAAAATACTTCTCAAAGAGAGATTTGTTCTTAGATAAAACAATATATTATTATTTTAACTATTTAAATATATTTACTAAACAAAATTCTATTATAAACAATATTTAAGATTAAATTTTAATTAAAAGTGTAGTTTTATGATTGAATAAAGATAAAATATAAAACATATCTTGAAATAACACAGAATAAATAATATAATATTATATGTCTCATGCATAGACTCAATACTCTCCACAAGGTGTTTAGTTGCAAAAAATAATATTATTTAAAAAATCTTTGATCCACACCTTGAATCAAGGTAAACCACATTATACACAATAGTCTAGTTCGAGTAAACATCTTTTACAATTTTTTAGGGAGTGAATAACCAAAAAGGCCAAAAAATTACATCTTTCACCATTATACATGGCATTGTAAGGAGTAAATGTATTGTTGGGGAAGATACCATTGTGTCTTCAATACTTTCATAGAATTTAGTGTGTGTTCGAAGAACAATGGTACACACACTGCTCGTCATGTAAAGACAATACAGAAGCATAAAAAATATATATAATTTAGTTTTTAAGGATTAATGAGACTCAAAATCCACTATGAGGCTCATAAATGTTATACTGAAATTCAGCTCGAGTAAAGTTCTGGAAAAAGTCATCGAAATATAGTGTCATGTGTTCTTTTTTTCTTCTATTTAATTTTAGGAATATGATTTACTCAAAAAGATCTTCTCCATTATTAGTTTGTTTCTGGAACACAGTTTTTTGTTTAAGTTATCAGTATTATCACCTAATGTTTATTTCATGATGGTCTTCAGTTGAATATAGGTGCATGAGAATCGTGGTAAATTTATTTTAAAACATATTATACTTTTTGATCTAAAATTCGTATTTACACACATCATCTTACAAGGAAAATGATATTGATTATGTAAATATATCTCGTACATCGTACAACACTTTGACATCGATATAAATGTTTTTTACAAAATGATTACAATGTTCGTAAAAAATTAAGGGTAATAAATTTAATAATCTATCTGTAAGAAGTAAATTAGAATTTAAATGGAAACATTAGAGTTGATGGTGTCCACGAAAAGTAGGTCAGGAATGCTGTCTCATAATACACTAATTCATCAATATAGAACGATAAGAAAATTATTGGTAACTCATGAACATTTTTTCATTTTGATTGTAGGTCGACATTATGTTTTATCATGCAATTTGTATGTCATACTTGTCAATCAAACATAAGGAAACTTATGATTCCATTGATAACACGTTCTATTAGTAGGTTAATTCAATAGTAAGTTAGCTATTAGTAGCTCAGTGCATCAGTAGCTTGTGTGATGGTGTCTCATCCTTTGCGAAAATTCGGTATTATTTTTTATGGTGAGGAAACTAATAGTGAATCATATTATTTGTAAGTCCCTGCTAACAGTAGCTCATAAATAACTATTTTTATGTCATTAGTATGATATTGAAAAGTGAGCCCATAATAATGATGACTCATTCATAGTTAATTACTATAAAACATTCTTATAAGGTGAAATAATAACAGAATATATTATTCAGTTATCTAAACATGAGTAAACCTAAATTAAATTTATTTAACTCAACTAATCATGATTTGTGAGATATAAAACAAGAATAGGCCAATATTAAGGTTCATTTTGGAAAAAAAAAATTGATAAACCATTCCATGTATTGAAAATAATATTAGTGAATGTTTCTAATTAGGGTCATCCATCAGGAAATGGTCACATTATTATCTATAATGATTCATCATTTAAATTACTAGGATGTGTTATAATGAAAAATATTTTTTCAATTGCTTATGATTAGTGTCAATTGAAAACCCATCAGAAATAGTATTTTATATATGACCTCACACTAGTGGTTTTATGTTTATATAGAAATATTAGATATATAATTAATATATATTGATGTGTGAAATATATACTGATAAAATATTATTGATATATATATTCAATAAAAATGAGTTGAGCATGAATCAGTAGAGGTGGATGGAATTATTAAAGGTTAAATACTATAAAAATCATTATATTCCATTTAATGAAAGAAATGTATCTGATTATTTGAGTCAAAAATAATAATACATTTTTAGAGATACTAAATTTAAACAATGAACCTTTTGTAAATTATTTTATAAATATGTCCTCATAATTTTGCATGTTTGAAAACCCACTAGTTAATTTATGGTTTTAGGGCAGTCTCTATTATCGAACAGAATTAAGGATGCTCATATGGGAAACACTGATTTACATGGATATATATAATTGGTAATGAATTGTATAACCCATGTATTTAACATTGAAAATGAAATTTTATTGAGAGTTGGGAAATTGTTATATATTTTATATTACTCCTATATAGAAATGAAATTTTTATTTGAATATCACAACTCTCCCTTTTTAGTTCACTATAACAATATCAAGATGTATATAAAATATATAAAATATTACATCAATGTTTAAATGAAGAAATATATTAAAAATATCACAAAAAATTGATTTACTTGTTAACAAGTTAAATCCAATTGAACATTATTGAATGTGAAGATTAATAATTTTCTAGTGTCATAGTGGAAATATAGAAAATATATCATTGGATTCCATGGTGGGATTTACAACCTCATCCCTATTTTAAAATGAGATTTGTGTTGTTTCATATACATTAAATAAATTTATGCAACTAGATCATTTTCAAGATAATATATCATTAGATGAAAATTATTTAATATATCTTAAGGATATAATCAGGTAACAAGGATCTACTCTATCCAGGTTATCATTCCATGATCCCTGGAAATATTCTAATTTTAGGGAAATTCTACATATTTCTGTGTGTACCAAATTAATTTTTACTTCATCATTTCAATAAAAATATACAATACAGTCATATAGAATTAATCAATCAATAGAATAGATGATTTTATATTGTTTTGTAGATTATCAAGGAATTTGGAAAAAATGTATTTTATTTGATAAATTTTTTAATATTAACAATTTTCATTGAAATATAAAAATGTCACCATTTGATGCATTATATTGAAAGTGGTATCAATGTAAAGAATATTGGGATGAATAAGGTAAAATATCTTTTTGGGACTATATCTTGTAGAGGAAATAGTTGATTAGGTGATAATGAACCATTGATATATAATTATGACTTAGAAAAGGTCGAAATGCTTTGATGGTTAATGGTTGAGTGATATTTCAGTCTAGTTACATGATCATTTTTCTCATAATGTATATCAATGGTAATGTATTATGAATTTCAGCTAAATGGTGTGATTTGTTATTGGTTCATTTTGAAATTTGAAATCGTGTAGATAATTGGTTGAGCATCTTTCCTAGTGTCCTTTTAGTGGAGTTTATCATTGTTATAAGACATATTTCATGTTTTGGTGTCAATAAAATATGTGTGGAATGAGTATCTTATTTTGTTCCTTAAAGTAGTATTATTATAATCAAATAGCTCTTATAATGAAGAATTAGTACATATTCATGACCATTGAAAGATGTTGTTGTGACTAAGCCAATATACAATGTTAAGGTTGTGTGGAAGATTTATATTGTAGAAGAAACAATATAGGAATTATATATGATATGCAATAAAAAATATTCCCAAATATTTAAATAATAATTAAATATTTTAATGTGAAATATAAAATAGAGTTAAATAATGCAACAGAATGAGTAATGTTAATTTAATATCAATTTCATTCATTATTAGTGTTTATTAATAAGATTTTATATATTTTAATTTATTATAAAAATATTATTTATTTTATCAATTAGATAGGAAATAGGATTAATTTTACTAATAAAATTGTAATGGCTCGGACCTCTCCAGTCCATTACATTGTAAAAATGTGGCGTTAAATGCATTTCGGAGGTCAAAGTAACTTATCCTGAATGCATTTCCAAAACCATCCTTCATGATGAACTGTTTCAACGGTAGATAGTTGTGAATTGTAACATCACGTTACATCTTCAGGTACTTTTGATGTTTCTATCTAAGATTTTTTTGGAGTAGTGTCTTGGGGGTGCGCTTGGTAGAAATTTTTTAGGAGAAGTAAAGGGCAGAAGCTTTCGCATGGGCGGTGCACGGTTTGTCTAAACCGTGCGGCCAAACCATGCATAGTTTTCTTTGGAGGCAGGAGCTCCCGCATGGACGACACACAATTTTTCTAAACCATGCGGCCAAATCATGTGAGGCGGGTGGCCATGGCAGTAGCGAACACACGATTAGCGTACAGTTCGTTAAACCATGCAAACTAACTATACTGCCACTTAAAATATATCCCAAAATTATGGATCTTGATCGTTTTGCCTCTAACTTTTTTTAAGATCCTAAGCGGCCATAACATGGCATTACCCTCCCTTGAAGATAGGAGATCTTCTTTCAAGAATTTTGGTTGTGATCTGAAGGCTTCCCTTGGCAAATCGAATCCGGTTTCTTGAGGTTTGTGATCATTCTTGTTTGGTGGTTAGCTCTACTTAGATTGATTCCTTCTCTTCTTTCAGTTTCTTAGATCTACTCTCGTTATGGGTAGATTTATGTTTGTGAATGCCAAATATGATAAGATTCGGTCTTGGTTGTGTTAGGAGAAGAGATCGATGGAGGATTCTTGGAGGATTAACCTTGAATTATTGTGTGTTCTTCCTTTGTTGGGTTTTCATCAAAACCCATTGAGGTAGGGATCTTATCTTATTCTATCTCTCATTTATGCATCAAGCGGGGTGGGTATCCTCTTATTTTTGTGAGATACAGTTGAACTAGTAAATAAAGATAATAACTGGTTAAAGAATGGGTTTGGGGAAATTTTGTTGATATTGTTATTTTATTTCCATCAATAGTTTTCCTTTTATTATGTTTTAAGTTGAATAGGATTATTCCTACTGAAAATCACGGTCATTGGGGTCCTTTGCTTTCGCAATTAAATGTTTCACTATTTTTCTAGATTTTTTGTGGCTCGAATTTAATAGAATGTGGAAATTGGTTAATCATGTAAAGTTGTCCGATCAAATGAATAACTAGAACCCTTGTACGATCAACCCGGTTAAACTAAGTGAATGAATGAATTTTTGTGGGTGATGGTTGGGGTTTAGTTATTTGAAGGGGTGTTTCGTGGGTGGTTATTGGAACGGGTGAGTAGCGGGGTTGCAGTTGTCTTTGTTTGTGTCTTAGCGTGTATGATATAGTTGTGATGGGAAGTGGAGCTACAGTAAATGATATAAAAGGGATGATGATGTGGTACGAGTATTTTTTCCGATCTATTTATGGTTATATTGGTTGGAAGTAGTGCTGTATGGATGGGTTGTCCATATGAATAAAAGTGGAAGAGCTAACTAATGAATTTTGGGGCATGGTAGTTAATTAAAAATAGAAAATCAATTGAATTGATTGGCTGATAATAGGAAATGGTTTTGTGTTTCCTGTGTTTTCCCTGACTTTATTTTTGGTTGGTTGGGATATGTTTTACGAACGTTTCATCTGGTTTGGTTATTGTTAGTTGATCGGTAGTTAAGGAACTGATAAACTAAAATTATTGAAACTTGAAAATCTTAATGGGGATTGGGGCTGTTTATTGGGTTAATACCTTCTTGGTAGCAGTGTCAAGGAATGTGCCCAGATATTTTGTGTATAATCCCTAGGATCGGAGGAGTGGTTGATATAATTATATAAATCTATATGTTCTATGTTTCATTACGCACGCTAACCGTATTGAGCACTACATGCCAAACACCAATGGGACGGGGGGTGAGATTCCCAAACATCTAAAGGGTGGCTAGTTACTTTTCTTCCTTGTGCTCCCTCTTCCAGGTTCTATAGCCCAAGACCCTTCGGGAATGTTATGACATATGTATCCCAAGAGTCTTCAGGATGAGGATGTAATATGTTCCCAGGTGTCTTTGGGATGAGATGTGATGTGGTTCCCTGGTGTCTTCGGGATGAGATGTGGTTATGGCCGAGGATTGCGTGTCAGAGGGTTACTTGAGCTTCGAATGGCCAGGTTGCGACACTAGCTCGAGCTTTGTATGGCCAGGTTGAGGAACTAGCTCAGGATGAGGGGGAAGCATTAGAGCATTAGGCATGAGGTCCTGATCAGTGTTCAGTGGAAAGGTGGTGTGGGGTACCCATACATTGATAATATTACTACACTACTCTATTGACTTGTGATACTTGGTGAGTGTGGCTTGTAAGGTTGGGTGGATATATTCCTTGCTAGGATTTTGTTCCTTCTGTTTTCTCACATGGCATTTGGATGTCTCCCCACCTGTGCATGAGAGCTTTAGGTATTCATACTGAGTATACATGTATGCTCACCCTACGTTTAATTTCGGGTCATCCGGAGGACTTCAGGGACCATGCGAGACCTTGAAAGTTGGGCGTTGGAGTTTTTCCGGTTCCAGTTTCTGATTTCTTTTTGGTATCGTACTTTGGAGCTTTTCTTGTACTTGTACTTTTGTTTCAGTATTGAATAAAACATCCATATGGGTTGGTTTGGGGTTTATTTTTATTTAGTTGTCACGTTTTCATTTGGTGCATGACTCATCCTATTTCCCGATCTTAAATAATAAAAAGGGAAATGCCTCCCATATTTGTAAAAACTCATACCCTTGGTGGTAGTCGCCACTCTGGGGCCTTTTGGGGGTGGGACTCAGGGGTCATTATCTCCCTTTAACCATTTCCATCTCAGGAGGATCATCTTTGGTTGAAGGGGGTCATGATAGAATGGTATCAGAGACTAGAGGTTGAGATATAGGATGTAGTATGGAGTTAGTCACAGTGATGATTTCATGGGATGGTTGGGCTACAATGTCGGGTGTTGTTGGAGCGTGAAATAGGCCAAGGAAGACCGGATAGGACATGAGATTTTAGGTCCCCCCGTTATCCGATGCATGGACTCTAGACCTACAGAACGACCATGTGAGGCTACACTGATATTAGGGTAGAGACCCTAGGGAAGGTACATGCATCATAATGACTTGTTTTCTTGTGTTTTTGGGGTATTTTTTGGATTTAAAAATAATAATGAGTCTATGAAAATTTAAGAACAATATTCTACACTACTCGGGATTAGGCATTCCCTGTTTACCATACAGCTATGGAACCTGGGAGACGACCACTGGTAGTGAGGGCGATCGAGGCCCATGAGGTTGACATGGATGATCGATGGAGGGTTGACCGAGCGGAGGATGACGATCAGTGGCAGAAGACACTTCATGCCTTTCTGCGGAAGACCCTCGGGAAGTACGAGGGCAGTATCACTGAAATGGAGATAGAGAGCTGGCTAGAGGAGCTGGTGATAGCTTTCAGCTTGATCTAGGATCCGGCAGAGAACTGGGTTCCTCTGGAAGTGTTTCAGATGTGGGTAGGAGCACATCATTGGTGGAAACTCTATCTTAGGTAAAAGAGGGGGAATGAGGTTATATGGGTAGATTTTGAGAGGGAGTTCCTGGCAGAATTCCTCTCTCCCACAATGAAGGGTGAGAAGATGCAATATCTACACTCCCTCCAGTAGAAGAGCATGTCGGTGAGAGAGTTGGGGATCATGTTCAAGGATAACCCCCGTTTTGTTCTAGACCACTTTCCAGATGAGGAGTCTCAGGAGAGATGTTTGGAGGGGGCACTTCATCCTCCTCTCCAGTATGTTGTTACTAACTTCACCCTATCGACGTACATGGAGGTCCAGAATAAGAATTAATTGGTGGAGAGGATACACACGATGAGAGGTGTGTTCTGAGAGAGAATCAGTTTGGATCGTCGAAGGGGAAAGCCTTCAGCAGCAGGCCTCATGCATCATGTCCCTCTAGGTTCCAACCAGTAGGGAGAATTCCTCAACAGTTTCAGTTCCGATCTCCCGGTCTCCTCCATTTCCATTCGGGTTCGGGACTGAGGTGTTTCATCTGTGATAGTTGTGGGCACCTTCGGAACTAGTTCTCGAACCGAGTTTATTAAAATAGAGGTGGACCAGTACAACACCCGCCTCAGCCACAGTAGTATCCAGCCAGGCCCTTCCAGCAACAGGGGTGGCGAGCTCCCGCTCCTCCGAGGGAAGATGTTGTAGGAGGAGGCCAACCTTAGGGAACTCCTCTGGAACCTCTACTAGGGCGTGGTTGGGATGGTGGCCGACATCCGAGAGGCAGAGGAGTTGGGTGTGGGCAGTTTCATGCCATAGAGGCAGTGGTTCTAGTAGGGCCATAATTCATTCAAGGTACAATCAGCTTGTTCAGTACCCTTGCCTATTCCTTGTTTGATTCAGGAGCTTCACACTCCTTTGATGCACCCATTGTATCATGTTCCTTGTTCCTAGACATAGAGACACTTTCCTTACCCCCTGGTTTCGAGTACACCAGTCGGAGGTCAGACCGGCTTGTCTCTTGTTTTTCGGGGATGTAGGTTGATGTTGGGGACACACCAATCTAGTAAATATATCCTTTTACTATAAATGCAGCCATGTGACATAATTCTAATAATTGACTGGTTATTCTCAGTGTGTGCCATCATAGATTGTTTCCGAAGAAGGGTCGTGTTTTAAAGAGTTGGCAGCCGATGTGTGAATTTCATCAGTAAGCGGGGTTTCAAGGAGGGTAGCCATCGAGGGGAGCCCTTTATTTCCTCGTTTGTTAGGATATCATTTGAGTTGGCAGATACGGAAATGGGAGAGGTCTCTGAGATCGTCAGCGAGTTCATGGATGTCTTCCATAAGGAGGTGGTGACTATACCCCCTCATCAAGACATTGAGTTCAGAATAGACTTAGAACCTGGTGCTCGTCTGATTTCAATGACCCCCAATCAGATGGTACCTTCGGAGCTACGGGAGTTGCGGATTAGTATTGTCGATTTGATGAAGAAGGGTTTTGTTCGACCGAGACAATCACCAAGGTGTGGTCCAGTATTATTCACAAAGAAGTCAGATGGTGGTCTCGGGATGTGCACCAACTACTGGAAGCTGAACCAGGTAACCGTCAAGAACTGTTACCCCCTCCCGAGGATAGATGATCTCTTTAACCTGTTGATGGGAGCAGGTTGGTTCTCTAAGATTGATCTGTGGTTTGGATATCACCAGTTACGGGTGAAGGATGGTGACATATCGAAGACTGCTTTCAGGTGTAGATATGGGCACTTTGAGTTTGTGGTCATGTTGTTCGGCGTTACAAATGCACCAGCCATGTTCATGGGACTCATGAACTCCATCATTCGGGAATACCTAGACTGGTTTGTAGTCTTCTACATCGATGACATCCTGATCTACTCAAGATCAGAGGCGGATCATGATGGGCACCTGAGAACGGTTTTAGAGGTCATCCGACAACACCAAAATTATGTGATGTTGTCCAAATGAATGTTTTGGACTCGATAATTATTCTTCCATGGAAATGTGGTGTCCGAGTAGGGAATATCGGTGGACCCATGAAAGGTAAATGTGGTTGTTTCTTGGTCAGCGCCCAAGAACGTGGTAGAAGATTGTAGTTTCCTGGGACTAGCAGGCTACTACCGGAGGTTTGTGAACAAACTTTCCAAAGTTGCAGCACCTTTGACAACCATGACATAAAAGGAAAAAGTTTTCGTGTGGGATGAGTAGTGTGAGGCATCCTTCAGTTATCTAATGGGATAGTTGGTTAGTGCCTCAGTTCTGAGATTACCTTAGGAGGGAGTAACGTTTGAAGTATTCTGTGATTCCTCAGGCCAAGGTTTGGGGTGCGTGCTGATGCAACATCTGGGGGTGATCTCTTATGGGTCTAGGCATTAAAGTCCTCATGAATATAACTATTCCAGCCACGAACTAGAGCATGCGGCGGTTGTGTTCGCGCTAAAGTTGTGGAGGCATTACCTCATCAGGGAGCGCTTCGTGGTCTTCACGGATCACAAGAGTTTGAAGTATATATTCTCCCACAGAGACCTGAATTTGCAGTAGCGAAGGTGGATGGTGTTCCTCCAGGACTATGACTTCAAAATCATCCACACCGAAGGCAATAGAAATTTGGTGGATAATTCATTGAGAAGGAGGAAGGACGTTGTTCAAGTGTTGGAAGATGTCTGGATGGCGATGGAAGAATTGGCTTCACTACACCTCGATGTATGGGAAGTTGGTGGTAGAGGTTGTCTGTTTTAGAAGACAGTGCAGTCCTCCATACTATGAAAAGTGGAGGACTCTCTGTGGGGAGACATAGAGAGTGAAGTGATGCGTGATCGGGCTAGCCAGAGAAATGCTCCGAAAGGATGGTCCGAGGATGGTTTGAATTAGATGCTTTGTCGGGGGAAGTTGTTTGTTCTAGAGGAAATGCATGAGATTGTTCTTGGTGAGTTCCACAACTCACCCCTAGCAGTACACCCGAGAGCTTCCAAGATGTACCAGGGCTTTAGAGGGCAGTTTTGGGGGCATGGGGTGAAACAGGAAGTAGCAGAGTTCACAGAAAAGTGCATCATGTGTCAGTAGGTGACGGTTGAACACTACATCCCAGGAGGTCTGTTACAACCTATATATGTCCTCGAGTGGAAGTGGGACATCATCTCATTGGATTTCGTCATGGGACTTCCCAGACTTCAAGGGGGTTGGGACGCCATCTAGGTAGTGGTGGATCGGCTTACGAAATCAGCCCACTTCCTAGCAATCAAGTAGTCAAGTACGGTTGAGGCCCAAGCTCAGAGGTACATGAATAAGGTGGTGCAGCTACACAGAGTTTTGAGATCTATAATATCAGACTGGGATACCTAGTTTACCTCGTGGGTCTGCAGAGGATTGCAACCTGCTTTTGGCACCCGGCTATGCCTCAACACTGCTTTCCACCCCCAGACAGATGGGCAGACAGAGCGCACCATCCAGACAATGGAAGATATGCTACGAGCATGTGTTTTGGGCCTTGTAGGATCATGGGTACAACACTTTCCTCTGATAGAGTTCTCTCACAACAACAGCTATCACTCTACCATTGGAATGGATCCTTTCAAATCATTCTACCGGTGGTCGTGCCGCTCACTAGTATGATGGACAGAAGTTATGGAAGTAGGTGTTCTTGGCCCGGAGGTGGTGCAGAGCACGACAGAGAAGGTTTAGCTTATACAAGAGAGGATGAAGGTAGATCATGACCGATAGAATTCATACATTGATAATAGGAGGAGACCCTTGGAGTTCCTGGTTGGGGACCACGAGTTCTTGAAGGTCTCTCCTCGGTGCGGGAAACAATGATTCGGAATTGGATGCTAGATTTCTCCCATGTTTGTCGGGCCCTTCGAGGTGTTGCGGCAGGTCGGCGAGGTGGATAATCAACTAGCGGTGCAACCACATCTGCAAAGGGAGCATGGTGTCTTCCATGTGTCTCAGCTCTGTCGGTACCTGCATGACAATTCACACGTCCACAACAGGGGAGAGCTAGATATCGGGGAGGATGCAATGTTCGTAGAGCGACCCATGATGATTGAAGGTTGTGAAGAGAAGGTGCTTCATGGAAAAACCATTCATTTGTTTCGTGTGATATAGAGGCATGGTGGGCTTGACAAGAGTACGTGGGTATGTGAAGCACATATGCGTTCCAAGTACCCAACGTTTTTTTGGGTTTTATCTTATTTTGTTCCATACCGGTTTACGAAGTAATTCTTGACCTGGATAACTATGAAATGTGTTTCAAGTGAATGAGAAGTGTCCTAAAATGTGAGGAGGTGAGGACAAGTTCCCTAGTTAGGCGCATTAATGTGGATGCACCTAAACCCGTGTGGTCGAATCAGTGCCGCCCAAAGAAGATAGTATCTTAACATGGGGAAATAAAAACCCCTCACCCAAATGACCAAATGGTTTAATCTTTTGCGTTGCCTGGTTTCACGGGGGAGAGGAGTGGTATGATTGTGATTTTCCAAGAGATAGGTGAGGAAGGGGGATCTCCTTGCTGACAAGGTGGTTTTCTCCTGAGAGGTATCTTTCGAGGGGGAGTTTTTCGGACCCCTCTCCATTCTTCAGGCCTGATTTTAATTCTCAAGGGCGAGAGTAGTTTGAGAGGTATCTGATATAATGGCCCGGACCTCTCCAGTCCATTACATTGTAATAATGTGGTGTTAAAGGAATTTTGGAGGGAAAGGTAACTTATCCCTCAATGATTTTCCAAAATCTTTCTTCTTGATGAACCGTTTCCTCAATAGACAGTTGTGAACTGTAACACCACGTTACGTCTTTAGGTACTATTGATTTTTCTAACTACATCTGTTTTTTAGTAGTGGCATGGGGGTGCGCTTGGGAGTACTTTTAAGGAGAACTAAAGGGTATTAGCTTTCGCATGGGTGGTGCACGATTTGTCTAAACCATATGGCCAAACTGTGCGTAGTTTGATTTGGAGGCAGTAGCTACCACACGGATGGCGCATTGTTTGTCTAAACAATGGAGCCAAACTGTGGGAGAAGGGTGGCAAAAATGTAGCTAATGCATTATTACCACACGGTTTGTTAAACTATGCGAACTAACCATGCGTCCACTTAAAATATTACCTAAAATTGTGGATCTTGACTGTTTTTCCTCTAACATGGTTGTTTAAACTCCTATGCGGACACTACATGGGATGAAATGCCCTTGAAGATAGGGGAACCTCTCACAAGCATTTTAGAGGCGATCTGAAGGATTCCCTTAGCGAATCGAAGCCGGTTTCCCGATGTATGTTATCGTTCTTGTATGGTTTTTAGATCTACTTAGATCAACTCCTCATCTTCTCATGGATTCTTAGATCTATGCCCGTTATGGGTAGATCTATGTGTGTGGATGCCAAATATGATGATATTTGGTCTTGGTTGTCTTAGGAGAGGAGATCTAAGGAGGATTCTTGGAGGATCAACCCAACTTTCTTGTGGGTTCTTCATTTTTTGGGGTTTTCGTCAAAAACCTTTGAGGTAGGGATCTTACCTTTTTCTCTCTCCCCTTTGTGAATCAAGTGGGGTGGGTATCGTCTTGTTTTCGCGTGATACGGTTGAACCCATAAATAAAGATAATAACTGTTTAAAGAACAGGTTTGGGAATTTTTTTTTGATATTGATATTTTATTTCCATCAATGCAAATCCTTTTATTATGATGTGAGTTGAATAGGATTATGCCTACTGAAAATCAAGGTCGTTGGGGGCATTTTGTTGTGAAATTAAATGATTCCATGTGTTTCTGGATTTTTTTGTTGATGGAATTTCATATAATGTGGAAATTGGTTAATCATGTAATGTTGGATGATCAAATGAATACCCAGAACACTTGTATGATCACCCCGGTTAAACTAAATGATATAATGAATTTTTGTGGGTTCTGGTTAGTGCTTAATTAGGTGAAGGTGTGTTTCATGGGTGGTTGTTGGAATGGTTGAGAAGAAGGGATGCGGTTGGCATGGTTGTGGGTGGGCGTGTATGATATGGTTTTGATGGGCAGCTGAGCTGCTGTAAATGGTATCAAAGGGATGATGATGTTGTACAGGTATTGTTTATGATGTTTTTCTTGGTTATGGTGGTTGTAAGAAGGGCTGTAGGGATGGGTTGTACATATGAATTAAAGTGGAAGAGTTAACTAATGAATTTTGTGGCATTGTAGTTGATTAAATACCGAAAATCAGTGGAATTGATTGGCTGATAAAAGGAAATGGTTTTGTGTTGCTTGTGTTTTCCCCAACTTTATTTTTGGTTTGAAGGGATATGTTTTATAAACGTTTGATGTGGTTTGGTTGTTGTTAGTTTCTTGGTAATTAAAGAAATGATATTCTAAAAATGTTGAAACATGAAAATCACAATGGGGTTTGGGGCTCTTTATTTTGTGCATACCTTTGAGGTAGTAGTGCCAAGGCATGTGCTCAGATCTTTTGTGTATAAGCCTTAGGATGGGCTGAGTGGTTGATATAATTATATAAATATGTATGTTTTCTGTTTCTTTACGCACCCCATCCATGTTGAGCACTATGTTCCGAACAGCCGTGGGACGAGGGGTGAGATTCCCAAACATCTAAAGGATGGATGGTTTTTGGTCTTCCATGTGTTCCCTCTTCCAGGTTGTATAGCCCAACATCCTTGAAGCAGGTTATGACAGATGTTTCCCAAGAGTCTTTGGGATGAGGATATGATATGTTCCCAGGTGTCTTCGAGATGAGATGTGATGTGGTTACCAGGTGTCTTCACGATGAGATGTGGTTATGGATGAGTATTGAGTGACGGTAGGATACTATGAGCTTTGTATGGCCAGGTTGGGGCACTAGCTCGAGCTTCGTATGGCTAGGTTGCGGCACTAGCTCAGGAAGAGGGGGAAGCATTAGAGCGTTAGGCGTAAGGGATTGAGCAGTATTCGGTGGGAAGGTGGTCTGGGGTACCCATACATTGATAATATTACTATACTACTCTATTGACTTGCGATATTTGGTGAGTGTGGCTTGTAAGGTTGGGTGGATAAATTCCTTGGTAGGATTTGGTTCTTCTGATTTCTCATGGGGCATTAGGATATCTCCCCACATGTGCACGAGAGATTTAGGGTTTCCTACATAGTATTCTTGTATGATCACCATATGTTTACTTTCAGGTCTTCGGGAGGACTTCAGGGATAGTGCGAGACCTAGATAGTTGGGCGTTGGAGTTTTTCTGGTTGCATTTTTTGACTTCTTTTTGGTATCGTACATTGGAGCTTTTCTTGTACTTGTAATTTTGTTTCAGTATTGTTTAAAACATGAATATGGGTTGGTTTTGGGTTTATTATCATTTACTTGTTCCTTTTTCATTTGGTGCTTGACTCATCATATTTCTCAAACTTAAATAATAAAAAGGGTAATGCCTCCCATATTTGTGATAACTCATTACCTTGGTGATAGTCGCCACTCCAAGGCCTCGTGGAGGCAGGACTCGGGGATCATTATCTCCCGTTCACTATTTCTAGATCAGGAGGGGCATATTTGGTGGGATGGGTCATGAAAAAAATAAATTTCATGGAGATGAATTTCTATATTTTAAAATTTAAATTTGAAAAAATGGAATGAACATTTGAAATATGAATATCCAAAGTAGCTTGTGGTTAAACATTAGAATGATTTTGAAATTTTTATTCTATCAGTGATTTTAAAAGATAAATATTTCATAATATTTATTTTTAATTTCATTATATTCCATTGATAATTAAAATTTGTTTTTAAATTTACATTATTACACAATAATTTTAGAAAATCTGCTTAATTATAAAAGAACCATCCTTATTCTTGGTATTGTGGTAAGACCATTTTTGGCATAAAATGAAATTTTTTTAAAAATATATTAAATTTAATTTTTAGTTTTTATCCCTAAAAAAGAACTAAAAATTTATCAATTTTATCTATAAATATTGAATACATATTTTTTGAAATTGGAAGTCCAAATTTGGGAATTATTCCACTTTTTTCTATTATGAACAATAACTGCAGTAAATATTTTTTCATATTGGTAAACGAAAATCTAGTAATTATGAACATAAATACATTTTATGAATTAAAAATATCATAGATCATTAATTATTACATTTTATGAATGGTTTACGTCAATAAATTGATAATATTATATTTTATATAAATTTTTTACCATTTTTCATTTAAAATGGAATAATATTTTTTTATGTACTGAAAAATACAAAATTTCCATCTTTTTTTAATTTATTTTATATGATAAAAATGTCTAAATATAAGTTTGATCATAATATTAAATATTATTTTGATAATATTATAATTATATTAATAATGGTAATTTAATATTTTTTTGAATATAAAATAGTTAAAATAACTACATAGGTAACACTCACACAATACTTGTGAATGAAGTGGGAAAATCATGTATATGTTTTGAAAAAATTGCACATGAAATTTAGTTTGGATTTTTTATAGTGTCCCATGAATTTTATACAATTTTAATTATTATTATGGATTTTTGAAATTATTATTATTGACTTCCATTGTTAACATGATGACATTAATTTCAAATTGATTGAATAGTTTTAAAATTTTTCTAATGATATTTTATAATAAAAAAATATTATATGATTTTTAATTCGTTAAAATCATATATATGGATATGGTAAAGGGTAATAGTTTAGAATAACAACCATGATCCACTTATGGGTCACATGTTCTATTATAGTAAATTTCATTACCAATAATGTAAAAAAAATTATTATCATGGTAATCGTTAACATGATATTAGTGGTTCAAAGAAAGTGATTAGAGTCAAATCACAAAAAAAACATGCACAAAATATTCTAGGTGAGAGTATTTTGATAAAAAACTCTATTTTTTAAAATTATATCCACTTGGATCTAGTGGTTCATGAAAAATAACATTTTATTAATTTAGAAAATTATGTAATGTCAAAAGTTCCCCACACCTAACTTATAAAATATCACCTCATATAACCTTTTCATCGCACCTTTTGATGAATCTAATTCATCCGTGTCTCTACTAAATATCTATAAAAATAAATACCCACATTATAGAGGAATTCAGGTTTAAAAAATACCAACTTTATAGTTCTTAATGTGTAAAACAATGGAGGTTTTACAAAGAAGAGGTACAACATTTAACTGAATGTTTTTGTTTTATTGATTCTAAAAACACTTCCAAATATTAATAAACCATTCCAAAGTAATAAAAATATTATATTACCTATATTTATAGTTCATTATTTTATTTAAATAACCTATATCCATAAAATATTCTATAAAATGGTAAATGAATCCACCATTCATGTTTACAACATACTACCAAATCAGAGACATATGTAATTAGTTTTCCATTAACACTTCAGAAAACACTATATAAGGATGGTAATTAGATATATATATATATATATGTGTGTGTGTGTGTGTGTGATATTTATTAAATATTAATCATTACATAATTATAATATATTATCTATTTCCTAAAAAAAATTTCTGTTTAATATTTATACCATCATTTTTGCAAACATCCGAGATACCACCTCCAATAAGGGATGTGATTCATTTATCATGAACACATCCCATATATAATAATAATTGGGGAATTTAATAAAATAATATAATATTTATTACATTATCATAATTATAGTAATTGAAAATAAACCTTAATTTCATTTTATTGTGTTTCTTGAAAAATTGTAAATGCTACTCATGTGTAAGTACTTTCTACCCTCTCTGTGATTACAACATCGTTCATTTTAAAAAATGGGCATTCATTGTAGGGTTTAAATGTATAATTAATGTATACATTTTTTTGTTATTTCATGTTTATTATTATACATATGACATTATAATGACTTATTTGAATATTGTACACTTAAAAATAAAATTTTGATCTAAATATTGTAAAAACATTCAATGTGAACTGAATAGATTCAGTATTTATATATAACATGGTAATAAATAAAATAAAATGATTACGAAATATTAAATAGAATATAATAAAAATTAAACATTTAATTTCTATTTATTATTAAGGATTATAGTGAATTAATTTGATGAGCTATACTCAAGGAAAGGGCCATTATATGTTAAATCATTGTATTAAATGTTTTAAATAATTATTTTCTAGATTTTTTTCATCCATTTCCACATCCATAAAATTATTTAATAATTTTATTTATATGGACGTAGATTTATTCTAAAAGAAATATTCTGACTCCATTTCAGTTTCTTCAGATTGTTTTCCAAATTTATCTTCTAATTTAATTTATATGTTATGATTTTTATTTGTTTTCCAATGTAGAAAAAATTATCATATACGGATTATAAAAAATTCCAAAACCAAAAAAATATTATTATAATATTAATTTATAATAGTCCACTTTTTCTTATAATAAAACACATCCTTCACATTGTTCAATGTAATTTGTATTAAAAAATGGGGTTTAAATGAATGATATGTAGAAATATCTAGAAATGAATTCTATATGGGTTTAAAATGTTGTTTTTTGGAATTTTCAACAGAACATATAAGAATTTATAAGTTTCGTGTATGTCATGGTCCTTGGAAACTGATTATATTAATTGGAGAACCTAATATATCTCATGATGACTGGTGATCCCAATATATCTCTTTCATGTATTATGTAATGATTATGTTACTCATAGTACTATGTAAGAATCGGAACATATTGGTTATTTGAGTTATAATGGTTCTTTTAAGGGATATTATAAGGGTTATATGATGTTTATATCCTATAGAACCTAATAAAAAATTCAAATAATCCTAATCGTATTTAATTTAAATAATTTAATTTCTAGAGGTAAGATAATTACCATTGTTTTAAATATATAATTATGCCCATTCAAGGCAAAATAGATATGTTTTTTAGAAATTTTTTAAGGGTTATTGTAATTTCTACAAAACCATAATGATTATGATCTTCATTTATGTTTTCTTATACAGAATGTTTTGAATACCCATTGGAAATAATAAAACTTAAATATGTACGTAAAATGATTATTTGATATAAATGTATATCATGTTGAAGGGAAATTATATTATTTGATCCCATGGTTATAAAATGGGCCAATGGGATTGATTATTTTTTATGTCCCTTAATGAGATGTGTTTTCATTAAATTTTTAAATTCAAATTATATGTAATAATGATGGGTATGAAAAGATAATATATCTAGATGAAATTCAAGAATCTGTATCATGAAAAGCTAACATATTTCATTATAAACAAATTCTATTATTGGGAAATTTGATACTTTTCCAAACTATCAAAGATAAATTATATGGGGTTGAAATTTAAATGTTTTGAAATAGTTTTCAAAAATTATAAACATGAAATTATATTTTGGAATGTAATCAAATAAATTTTTATTTATAAATTAAATTATGGATTTAATAATGATTATGTCTTTATAGAGATGCACCCTAGTGTAATCACCCCCCATAGGGTGGGTTATAAATAGTATTTATTATAAGCTATATACATGAATAATAAGAATAAGACTACAATCATAGATAGATACATATGGGGGATATAATTTTGAATTTTGACCCATTCATTATGAACCATGATAGAGGACATATCCATCACATTCCTTGGTCTCCTTCAAATAGAATAAATTGAATTCAAATGCAAACTTCAATGGATGTTTTAAACCACTGTGTGTACTATATCGACTATATTTATTTGATAAAGTTAAATTTTTTACATTTTTATTACCCCATATTTTCAAAGATGATTAATTATATTCTCCTTGTCATCCAAAATATTCAATTTAATGAGGAAATATTATATATTTATGTTTCTCATTATACATATTTCAAATTTTATTCGGTATGTGATTCCATAGGTAAATGAATAATTGTTATAAATAAATATTATTTTGAAGTAATTGGATTTAATCCTATCATTGGTGTGGATGAGAATTATATATCCATTTGATGGATCAACATGTCTCATAATAGAAAATTTGATTAGTTTTGGTGTAGAAACATTCCAATAATAAGATAGTGTCTTGTCATAATGAATTTGTATAATGCTTGTTGTTTCCAGCATTATGTATTCCATAAGTATGAGATCAGTAATTATTTTATAAATTTATACATTTATTTTCATTCATATTGAATTATCTAGGATTCGGTTTTTAGTGATATAGGTTTTTGATTTATTCATTGTATATCACATTGGTAAAGCCTATTTGATGTATGCTACTGATGAATAGTACTCATAGCAGAGAATATGACATATCCCTTAAATTTATTCCACTACACATGAAATAAATAGGATTAATATGTGTATTATAAGGACTAATATTGAAGGGTTTATCATGTTATCTAAATATAAAAAAGATATATCTTTTAAAAAAATTATTATATATAGTTTTCTTCCAATACCACTAAAATGCATGAGCATTTATAAAATAATTATTTATTTATAATAATTATATATTGCTACTATAATAGTGTTTAAATAGATTAGGATGTTATATTTAGTATCAATGTATGTTTATTGTAATAGTTATAAATTAGATTTAGTGGAACTATGTTGTATTGTTAAAGTTAAATGAAAACCCCTGATAAATTTTAGGGAAAACTATAGAATAATTAATCAGAATTTTTTAATTTATAATTACAAAAATATGATAATATTATTTATTTAATTAATAAACATAGGGGAGAACATGATGAATATGAACCATATCAAAATTCATAGTCAATGTATTGATATTATTCATTAACATGTTTATTAAGATTGAGTTCAGTCTAACTAGTTCATATTAATATTTCGTAGTTGAAAAAGGTTATGAAAAATAATCTCACACATTTATAGTTTCCTACAAATTTGCAACATTTTTTAACTATATTATTATTATTCTTCTCAAAAAATATGCATCTTATTCTGTGGAACTTCAAATTCTTGGGTAGCTAAATATTGGATCCAGTCCCTAATGATGACCATTCTTGTATTGAGAAGTAGTGAAAAGAAAAAAAGTCATCGTGGTTATTTATTTTCTAAAGGGTAATTCCTCCACTGGTTGTATCTAGTACAAAATAATATAGATAAATACCATGGGAAATATTTTGATAAGGAAGTTATCCAATTATTGTATTGAGTACCCATGGTAAAAAAATCATTCTTGTTTTTTACGAAGGAATAACAACTCACCCACCAAAGTGTGAAGTGGAGCTGTCTATTAAAATCATCGTCGATACATGGTGTATATTTTAAACTCCCTATATAATAGATTAAGTGGAATTGGTGGTGTATTTTGTTTATGTGATTGTTTGTAGACATTTGTACCCACTAACTCATTCCTGGTGGTTACCTTATTACATTGTCAGAAGATACAATGAAAAAATCATGAAGCAATGAATATTTATTTTCCATTTTAAGTGATATATATAATTGAAATTCTCATTAATATTGAAAAAAATTTGTTTATTCGAGAGCTCCGTTATTCCATATAGTGTATCGCAACACATCAATAACCCAAACTCATTCTAGTATCATATGGAAAATAAATTATATGAAAGGGGTGATATGAAATGGTCATTATGAGTAAAAAAACATAATATATCATGACTAAATATGAATAAATAATATGGAATGGTAAATAATTTAACCACATGAAATTAAATTAATAAATTGTGATGAATACGATCGATACCAATTATTATCAAATAAATCAACTTAAATAATCACATAATCTTGAAACATATACATGGATGTATTAACTAATTTACTAATCACATGGAAATCAATAAATGATCTCATAATAGAGAATACATAATTATGTATAACTTATGTTTATATTCAGTACCATTTTCAAGATAGTTCAAATTTGTGGGTAGTTACCTCTCTAATTTGGCATGCTCACTTGTCTCAATATAACTGTTGATGCATAAATAGGTAATTTAAAACTTCTTCCCACATCACTAATATAAATTCAAATTCAATCATAAGATAAATTTTTTGATACATAATAAACACGGATAACCATATTGAAAACCTAAAAAATTTAATATTTATACACACCCTAATCAAATGAACTTAATCATAAACCATCTAGAATAATGTGGTGAATAGAAATAACATTTTATATCTTCAATTAAACGAATAATAAATCAATCAGAAAAATAATGATGATGATATAAAGACCAAATATCCCTAGTGGATCATAATTAATTTAACGGTTTCATGTCATTAATCAATATAAATACCATATAAATAACATTAATACATTTTTAAGAAAATAAAATTTTTTACATCAAAAATATTTTTAAAACATAAATTTCACAAAAAATATATTAAAAGTAATTTCCATTTAATATTACCAATAAAAATTATAAAACAATAATTTAATCATTGAGTGTTCATGACATAAAAAATTTATATTTTAGTTATACACTTAAATTTTTTTTTCATTAACATTTTCAATAAAACACAAACATGCCTTATTTTTATTATGACATGAAGAGTCAATTAAAAAAATTCGATTAAAAAAATTCTTAAAATTGAATTCAATAAATAATTATTGAAAATATTACATATATTTTTTGAGAAATATTTACAGAACATATATTTTATTGAAAATGGATTTTCGACCAAAGAGTTAAGTAATTTTGAATTTCCATAAATAACATTTAATAAATAATTTTATATATAAATGATTTGGAATATGGAAAATTGACATTAAAAAATTAATTAATAATGATTTTATATGATATTTTATTTATTTTATAATACTTGAATAAGATAATTATCACATGGAATACTTTAACAAAAAAATCCCGAATAGTGATATGATAGTGGAAAACCCTTTACCACGATGCTAAATTTTGAATAAAAAATGCTTGAATGATATAAAATTAACTGAAATATTAAATAAAAAATATTAATAGGTTCTTTATATATCATATAAAATGGTTTATTATATAAACCACACAAAGTAATAAGTGGTGAATATTATGTATGTCTCACCAAAGTAGAAGTTATATATGAAAATGATGCCTCAAGATTGACTCCATTTGTATGTGTCAAAACATGTTAAAGAATAAATATTGATTTATTATAACTTAATTATAGAAACATAATAATATATATTATACCATATATGATCCTCTATGTTAATTTTACACCCCATTTGTTAATAATAATTTATTATTTTCATTATTTATAGAGTCAATGTAATTATTTTGTCATGCGTTTTTGTCATGAATGGTCTAGTTCATGTAAATATGATACTGTTAAATCATCATGATAATTATATTAATGTAATAAATATTATATCATTAATTATATACATCCTTAAAATAATTCTTTAAAATTGGACATAGATAATGAATCACATCGCATTGTGGATATGATAGGTTATTCATGTACATGAGTGACGATATCATTCCTTTAAATGGTGAAATTTTGATGCATTGTATAATATATTAATTTTAATGAATTGATATCATTTCAAATATATCAAATATATTAATTAATATTTAAAATATTACATTAAATGAAAAATGCATTAGATAATGAATCACATCCCTTTACGATGCGGTAGACCAATGTACACACACACACACACACAAGATTATCATATTTTAAATGGAATGGAATGTATGAAGTTATTTGTTATATTGTAAATTTATTTAAGAAAATTATATCATAAAAATTTTAAATAATATTTTAATCTACTATTATGTCCATCCTTAGTATGTATTAACTGAAAATGAGTCACATTAGTTTATGAGGTAGTATTCCACCACAAAAATGATTAGTTGCTTCATTTCCCATTTAATACAAGTGGAGATAGATAAATATGTTCAAATTAACAAAATAAAATATTAGTATATGTTAGATATATGTATTATAATATTGGATACATTAACACATATTTTATGATTGTAAAAGAATAAAGAAAAAGAAGGAGTTAAGTGAAGAAAAATATCTTCTCTTAGAGAATCCTCTATTTGAAAAGTTATTACGGACCCTAAATTTTTTATTTCAAAAAATCATAATATATTAAATGTTTCTCATTATTTTTTTGGATTTCATAAGGGTTTCTTCATTCAAAATCGCTTGATATGTGTAAATTAATGAGGGGAGTGAGTACCCTTTTATAATTGAGGTGGAGTAATATTTTCTAAAATACTCCAAACTATCATACAAGTGGAAATCAATATCTTCCTAAGTGGAAAAAAATTAAGAATTATGGTTTGTAGATATTATAGTGTCTTGAAAAAACACCCCCAGACAACAAAATAATTGTTTAAAACATTTTTTTATAACTTTTAATTTTAAATTCATTTTCAATTTTAGGCATTCATAATGGATAATAAGTTTAAACCAAGGTAATATATCTATTATGTCTAAAATAAAAAGATAATTTTTTTTATAATTTGTTGATAATGATTCTAAATAAAATTTTATTTTATAAAATAAAAATATTTTGTGTTATAAAATTATTATTAATAAATGTACTTGTAACCTTCAAAAACGCAAAATGAACCTTAACCATTGTAACAATCTTGTTACTCGTTAGAGTAAAATATACTCATAATAATAAATTTAATGGTACGTTATAAGATCATTTATGATATTTGTATGTTATAAAAATCACTTATTAGAATAAAAAATTTGGTTGAATTTTAAACAATTAAATCAAATCTCATTTAATATAAACTAACAATAATTCATATTTTGACAGTATTCATTTTATTGGATTATAATAAATATCTGGAAAGTGATTGAATTAAAATTTATTTTTTGGGAAATTTTTATAAAATTATATATGAATCTAAATAAATTTATATAATAAAAAATATTAATTCAATTATATTTAATTTTTATATTTATGGTATAAATTATTTTACATTTCATTTAACAAAATTATTACTGTATTGGGCTCGGATATGAATTTATAATATTTACATGGATACTATATATTAAATATAAATTACTTATTTGAGACTAATTTCATTATTCTAAAATTTAACATCCATATCTTCTCAAAAAAATTCTATATTATCAATGGGAAACCAGAAATTAAATTTTAAAAAAATACAGGGGCATTTTATATTTTTCTCTATAATGATTGTTATATAGGTAATCATCGTGTAAATGTTTACCAAAAAACATAAAAATATAGACTAATGTGATAAGGGTTGTAATATTCTCTTTAATACTGATTTCACAAGTATTTAAACACATTTTAACCCATATATTGTATGTTTAATTTCCAGTAAACCCATTTTTACCATAACTATGGTAATTAAGTTATACTATTTCCAAATTACATTATTGAAAAAAAATTAATATTATGTATTAGATAATATAAATTAATATAATTACAAATATAAAATACATTATTATAAATTCAATTAAAAAGGTGGTATAATTCAATTATAAATAAACAAAAAAGGCATCGAATTATCGGTTTTCAATGAAAATATTTTCATATGTATAGAATTTTTTAACATAAAAAATTAATATGAAAATGATTATAATGATATAAACTAGTTAAATATTAATATAATTGAACTAATATTAAATTTTAATCTTTTTGATGTGTAATATTACATTGTAATGAATTGAAAAAAAAACATTTTCTATCAAAATCATAATTTTTGACTATTCATCATAAAATTAACATTTTTATTAAATTATAAAAAATTCAAGGAATTATTTCTAGATATTTAGTGTAAAAAAAATAAATTATTTAAAATAAATTTTCTAAAATATGTTATAATAAATTTTCTAAAATTTGTTATAATAAATATTAATTTTGTTTCCAAAGCATGACTAATTCATCTTTAACAAAAATAAAAATTTTTAGAAAACATTCTATTCAATTGAATATGGTTCTTATTATATTAGAAATAAATATATGACCCTAGAATTTATTTTATACAAGAGTAAACCATATATTTATCATTATTTAGATACTATTATTCATTCGTGTGATCTTAACAGTTAGTTTGTGGGCTCATGTTTAAGTAATAATATATTAATTGAGTATTATGTTTCATTCAATACCAGTATTTCATTCATTTAAATATATTCAGGAGAATTAACTTACATTATAATAAATATATCATAATGTCTCAATATGTTAAATTCTCTTCTAAACATTTTTTTATGTCATTCGCCAACGAGCATGTACCCTAGTTGTATAGGCTCCTGCCTGGCATCCAAAAGACCTAGGATCAAATCCGGGCAGAGACTAATTTTTGGGCACTATAGCAGTGCTGTAGCAGGGAAACTGTAGCAGTACTGTAGTAGTAGAGGAACTGTAGCGGTGGTGACACTATAGCGGCGGAGGCACTGTAGTAGGAACTGGAGCGGCAGCGGTACTGTAGTAGTAGGGGCACTGTAGCAGTACTATTCACCGAGGGGCTCTTTGAGCCAAACAATGGGCTTTCAAGCCTAGTCCTCAGGCCACATGGCCTTGGGCCTTCGGTCTATGTAATGAGTCTCTATCTACCCAGTCTAAAGAGGACTTTGATTTAAATAATAAATTGAGGCATCAACACCAACCTTTATAAAAATATTTTTTCTTGTAATTTATCTATAAAATATGATGTTCTTAATTAAAAATCTCATAGTGTTAGAGTATACTCCAATAAATAAATTTCCTCCACTGAATTTAGTATTGATATAAAAAAGGGGTTTGAAATATTGAAATTAATTTTTTAGGAAGAGATATTGTAATGGGGGATAACAAGACATCCACCGAATAAGATATAATGTTTTGTATAATGGTCTTCTAGAATAAAACATACTAGGATTCCAAAAAAAAATATTTATAGAATATGAATTTATAGAAATCAAATAATATCATAAATAGTTATGATGAGGGATAAATATCATTTATCAAAATCACATGAATTAACAAAATAAATTTAACAAAAATAAGTACATTAATATATAATGTAAATAATAGACCATTATAAATTTAAGATCAATTTCCTAATGATGTTCAATTATTTTATTATCATTACTATGAAAAAATGGATAAAAAATTACACCATATATTTCTATTGTATAGTAATAATTTCATAAATTGGTTGTTCTTTGATCGTTTTATAATATATTTTTGCTCTATGAAATGAATTTTAATATTATTTTGTATTATTGAAGAACATAATTTATCTTTTAATGGATTAAACGAACCATAAAATTATAACATGTTCTTATTTATGCTTCTAAATGGTATACCATGTAACCATTCATTCATTTGTATTTTTACCTTATTTTTTGTTACATATTATGATCATTAGGTAATTCCAAAATGTAATTTTTGAGGATATTTATATGGGAGAAGTAAACAATTTTTTGGATTTTATCTTGGAACAATATTTTTTACTATTCACTAGGCAATTATATGCCTTAAATTTGGTGTGAATGTCAAGTAATGGATACTTGGAAGAATCTGTAGACTAGATACACATCGTGAGGGGTTTACACTCCATGTAACCGGTTCACACTATGTAATGAAAAAATATGGTTTTTTATGCAATGGAGATGGGTAATTCAATATATCGAAGATTAAGTGATTACATCAAAATTAATGGGATTATATGACCTAGAAATTTCATGAGTTTTTTATTGTGTTACACATCTTATTTTTTTCAATATACCTACATCCTTACCTCCCTCAATTCTTATCTAACCCTAAAAGATATTTGGTAACTCCATTATTTATAGAATTCATAATTTAGTGATTGATAAATGTTGAGGTTGGATTAATTCAATATAGGTAAGTAATCCTTTTGGATATTCTTGGATATTAGTTACCATTGTGCAATTTCTATGGTTGTGTTCTAATTTTTGATTGGATAGTGTTTTCTATTTACCAATTTCAATTTCTAGGTGTTCCCTTTCATTCCAAGGTTGTTCTCTCTGTTCAGGTATGTGTCCCTATAAAATTACTTAGTTTTATTAATTTCATTTTGTTCGTGATAAATTCTTTAGTGATTATAATTTATTCAAAGTTATAAGTTATTTTAAATTTTTTATTTGAGTGGATAATGTATTAAAAATGTGTTTCTCTTCAACAAAATATTTTGATTTTTTGAAAGGGTTTCTCAAAATTTAGAGCAGATTGGATTGGATTAGAAATTTTTATAATTTTGAAATCGGGGTTATGGAAATGTATTTGTAAATTGGAACATTGGAAATGATTTTAGCATCTAGGAAGATAAAAAGGCACACATCATGTGTGTTTCGCAACTAGGATTTATAATTTTGGGATATTGAATGGAAGGAATCACTGACAGTTGTGTCCAATGTACACCTGTTTAGGGTTCTATATTTTTAATATTCAGCATCACATTGAATCGATGCCAACATGTGAGGTTCATTTCTAGGTTTCTTATATATAAAATTATTTTTTATAATGGAATATTTCTCAATGGATTTCATATAAGGTTGTATAACATATAATCAAATGATTGGTTATTTCACAGACATGTTTTCCCCTTGATGAAAGGATATGATTTTCTATTTAATTACATTTTTGATTCATATTTATGGATTCATAATAATAAGGTATTTTAGGAAATCCAAATGAAAAATAATTTAATACTATATTTATTATATAAAATTGATTTTTAAAACTATTTTTTAAAAGATATATTTGTTTCATTTTTGATATGGTATATTTTATATAAATTATGGAAGAATCCTGTATGGATTTTTTGGAAAAAATAATTATTCGATTAAAAAAATTTCATATTGTATTGAAAGATGTATTTAACGATAAGAGAATCATTCTGTATGATGGGGCCTTTTTTGTTTTAATTTTGGGTTCTGGTTCATGTGGAGGTGATTTTTGGTCATGTGGTTTGTTGAGTAACTGTCTTTTTATACCTATTTTGGATTAGAATTCATTTATATTTAGTTATATAATTTGTTTCCAAAAAATATTATTATTTTATTTTCTCTTTATGTTATAGTCAATAATGTTATTTTCTATCATATTTTACTTAAAATAAATGATAGGATAGTATGGGTGACTTCTCTAGTTGTCTAGGGTTGGTTTGTTACATTTTAAAATCAATGGTATTCCCAAACTGATGTGTTTTATCACTAAAAGTGTTTGGCTCTGTCTCAAGGGTAGACTAGAGTTTGCTGCATTGGACGTTGATGGTATGTGTGGAAGAGGGGCATTTTCATCTCAAATCTGTGACTGAAACTAAGTTACCATGGGTGGTCAAAATCTTATTTCCATGTTTGAGAACTGATGTTTTACTTAATTTGAATAAACTATATGGGATGTTTGTTTAATTTCATATGTTTTTAGTGAGTTTTTTCATTGGGAGTTTCATATTATAATTAAATTATTAATTAATTTATGTTTTTTTATCAGTACCTTATATTGGACAAATGATTTTGATATTTTCTCAACAAGGTTTCTTTTATTTTTCTAGAAAATTACTCTTTTATGTGATATTCCAAATATGATAGTGGAATAAACAAGATAGGTTTCATAGGAAAATCCTCCAATGGACCCTCAATTTTTTGAAATTGTTATCCACTGTATGCCGACTCTAAATCAAGTGGGTGTTAGAAACCATAGAGGTTTAGTGGATCATGGCTCTAAATTTACATAGATGATTCTACACATAATTCAATATTAAAAGACCCCATGAATATATGGAGTGGCATTAATGGATAGATGGGTTTATTAAATTCTTTAAGACTCCTTAAAACTCTTTTGATGGGTTTTCCAAAAATATTATCAAAGGACTGGGAATGAGAAGTTGGGACTATATTATCCATGATAATATGTTTGAGGATCTGACATAGGATTACTTTATAAAAATATTTAACTTGTAATTATATCATGATATATTATATGGACCTAAGAATTGATAATTTTTTAACTTATATAAAAGCGATCATATTGTTCTGAGTTATTGTTCCCATTTAGGTGAGTTAGTGAAATTAGCACTAGATATTTCCACTAAAGAGTACAAGTAATCTTGGAGGATTTATTTATAATTGAGGCTATATATTCTATTTATGTTGATACACTTCTTCATTATAACAATTTTTTATGTAGTTGGCAAGGATAATTTAGTTGAGGAACACATTTCATTCCATATAGGTTTGGTGAAGCTTCAGTTGGTTTAGTGGTTAAAGAAGGTGTATCTTCTGACAACAGGAGGATGTGTAAGGGTGGTCATTTTTAAATAAGACCTTTTTTAGGGGATTCAATAAGGATGTGTCTGGTTTTTTAATACTAATGTTAAAGGATAGGACATACCAAGAAAAAAATACAGAGGAACCTAATACATTTAATCTTTTTCTAGGTTCTATCCATCTATAATGTTTTTATGAAAATATAAGTTTGGTTAGTATAGATGTATACACATTCTCCAAGGGTTTTTATTATTTCATATATGAATCCTAGGATGTTTGTTATAATCCTCTAGTCAACAGATATGTTCATTTTGAAATGACAAAATGAATTTATATAGTATAGTGTTATTTGGTGGAATTAAAGTCGATCGTTATATTGTTGGAGGCTGATGGTTTATTCCATCCTCTATGGTGTAATATGGTTTGATACATGTGCTACTAATTAATCCATATCATCAATGTTTCGGGACATGTCTCTCTAGAATTCAGATATTAACCCTTTCTTATTGGATATTTCTATTCCATTATGAAAGTTGTCGGAAAAGGATTCAAATTTAATTCATGTTTGGTGATAATAGTCAATGCTGAGGTAGAGTGTACATTTCATGGTTGAACGTTACGTCATTATCATGATTATAATTTTGGATTAGGCGATTATTGTTATGTCCTTGATATATGTTTAGCATTTTTAGGTATATTTTATAGATTCCCATGGTGTTAGTTAGGTTTTCTATAGTGAGTGTGACTCATGATCAAGATGGTTAGTACCTCTTTGTTCATATGTTGTGGTAATATATGTCTAGTTATATGAGATTTTTCTACATTATTCATCCCTTATGTGGATGGTCAACAACTTCTAGTTTCATGTCTATACATTGATGTCTTTTTGAGTTATTTTTTATGGGGTTTTATCCATGAGATATGCTGAGTTTACTATTGAATTTATCATTGCTCTGCTTCCTGATTCCATGTATTCTAACCTTATGGAACCTACTATGAATATAGATCTTATTGTACAACTTACGGACTTATAGAATAATGGATGTATTCATCCTAGCTTGTCCCCATTACATTTTACTCCCCTAATTTCTAGGAAAAAATACATGTTCCTCAAACTATGTACTAATTATCAGCAGTTGAATCAGATAATTATAAAGAATAAATATCTATATTCAAGGATTGATTATCTCCTAAATTATTAAAGTGGGGCTCACAGGTTTTTTTAAAATTGAACATTGGTCATGGAATCACAAGTTAAGAGTCTAAGAAGAGGATATACCTAAGATAGTGTTTATGATTCAGAATGGGAATATTGAGTTTTGGGTCATGCCATTCGGTCTGAATAATGTACATGTTGTGCTTATTCATTTGATGAACCAGATCATTAATCAGTTTTTTGACACTTGTGCTCTTTGATGTTATTTGGGACTACTAAAATTCAGACACAGAGTATATTGTTCATTTGGATATAATTCTTAAAACCTTGAAAAAGCATCATCTGTATGCTAATCCTTACATGTTTGAGTCTTGGATATAAGTAGTGATGTTTCTTGGGCATGTGATATCTTAGAGGGGTTCCTCAGTAGATCCTAAAAAGCTACATGAGGTTATTTTCTACGAATAGCTCAGAAATCTAATTGATATCTATAGAATCATGGTTTAGTATAGTTAATATAGATAGATTGTTCCGGACTTATCCAAGACGGTGTTTGTGATCATATATTTCACGTTTAATGGTGAAAATTTTGTGTGGAATGACATGTCTTAGTGATATTTTGTATAGATAAACTAGGATCTATCTTCATCACCCCTTTTTTAATATTTCAGAGTAGGGGGCGGGTTATGATTTTTTTATGATACTTCTCTTATGGTTTTTGGATGTGTCATCATATTTTGGAAATGGGTTTTGACTTATGAATATCACTAGTTATTCACTCATGAAAAGAACTACCCTACCCATCATACTGAGTTTACAGTGATTATACAACTACAAAAAATATGGTGTCAATATTACTTTTGGGGGACCATTATAGAATATTCTAATCATATGAGCCTGATTTATATTTTTACTCAAATGAATATGAATTAATGATATAGATGATATGTAGAGTATCTAATTACTCTATAATTTTATATTTCTTATACCCATAAAAAAGGTAATATAGTTTCCAATGTATTGGTACAAAAATTACTCACACATTTTATTAATGAAACATTTGAGAAATGATCTATGATGATTTTTTTTCTGAGAAGTTCATGGGTGGGGGATAGGCAGATGGGTATATATTTTTGGCTTTGAATAAGGCTAACAAATCCTTTGATGAGCAGGGTTGGCTCGAGATGTTTATATAAATTGTGTTTCAACGATTTCATAAATTCCTTTTTAGCAGGGAGATCTATTGTGAGTGGTTTCAGTCTCCCAGTGTTTATTTGTGCTTCCAAAAGAGGATATGTGTCCTATATTCCCTTAGATGGGATTTGTTTTACAACGGAAATATTTTTTGTTGGTCCTTACACCTATTAACTACCAAAATTATTCATGATCTAAAACATCGGTTATGGATTGAGGTGATGATATGGTTTATTTTGGATTTCATATCATATTTTCGTAATTTTGATAGAATTATGTTGGAACCCAAGAGTTCAGAAGGGTTTTTATATCCCATAGCGATTCCAGTATGGAAGTGGGATGAAATTTCCATGGATTTCATCAATTTTATAACTTATTATTTATGAGAATGATTATATTTGTATTATGTGTGAATGAATCATGAAATCATTGATTTTCCTACATATCCAGGTGGTGAAGCAATAGGAATAGTGTTGGGACTTGTATGTCTATGTGATTTTGAAATGTCGTTGAGTTCCCTTTGTAGTTATTTATGATATAGATTCATTCTTTTCATCTAGATTAGTAAAACAATAGTAGTAGGTGATGCATTCCCGGTTTTAATTAAGCACAATATATGGTGTGTATATGGGTGGATGTAAAAAGAGAGATATCTATGTTCTATATTATAGGGTATGGGATTATGTTATTAATTTCAAATGATTATCAGAAAATTATTTTTCATTTATTGTTTTTTCTATATTAAATGTTATCATTATTTAATAAATATGGTGCCATAAAGGATTTTTATGGGAGTACATTATGTTCACCCTTAAATGAGGAACTTTTGAGAGAGATTTCTTTTGCTGGTCTGGCTATTTTTAATAGATGTGTGTGATGTTGATATTGATCTAGAGGATATTGACCATAGAACAAGGTATTTAGAAATACTACGCATAATTTCATCATTAGTCGATGGAGTTTGAGGATGGTAAGAAGGATATTCTCGGAGATTCACCTCACATGGGACATCGATGTGTGGCTATGTAGGGAAAGTTTTCATCAAGGGTTGTGAGACCCTTTGAGATATTTGGACGAATATAAATAGTGAATGATAATTTGAAATTTATGTCTTGATTGAAATCAATCCAATATGTGTTGAATGTTTCCCAACTAAGGATATATATATATAACATATCATTATCATATTATTATATTGGATTATGTTAACCTTGATCTTGATACAAATTTGGTTTTGAATTGAGCTTATATTTTTAATCAGTTGGACATGGTTCTATATTGTAAAACAATCCCTTGAGTTTTTTACTGTGAAATTTTAGATAGGATTTCTACAATACATGGGAGTAGGAGTCATTTATGAGGTGTATGTGTCCATCTATTTTTACAGAACCATGATATGGAAGGATTATTATTGGAAGATAGAGTTTTTTGGTGGAAATATTATAATGCCCCAATTTCTTACATTCAGGAATTTTTTATCATTTTTGGTACCTTTTTTATTGTCGGGGTAATTCTAACGAAGAAACTGGGAGGATAACATTAATGGAGATTCCCATGATTAGATGTAATATTTAACTTAAATTTTATTTTTTTACCATTCCAAAAGAAATTAAACATTACATTAATGGAGTACACATTTTTTAATGGATTCTATGAAGAATTCATGAACTAGATACACACAACATGAGGGCTTTGTAATATGTGTAATAGGTTCACAGAGTGTAATGAAAAAATCAATTTTTAATAAAAATGCCACTTGTTTTTCTTCGTATTTGATCTACATGGATGAAATGACATGTAATGGGATTAAATACCATGTAAATGAATCTTTTCTTACATATTAGGGTGTTTATTTGATGATTTTCAATTCATTCTTCTTACAACAATAACTCTTCTGACATAGATCTCACCCTAGGGAATTTTTTGTCACTCATTTTCCTCAGGATCGATGTGTTAAATGTTTGATATTCATTGGGGTATGATTGATTTTTCTATGAATGTAATCATATATGTTTTCATCAGTTTTTTAAAATTTTGGTTTTAGTTATTGTTGTGCATGTATTTTTTATCAACTACTATTTTCAATCGATCTTTTTCAGTTTCAAGTGGTTCCCATTCTTTAAATGTCACTTCTATTGGTTTCTAGTCACTATTGTCGGAGGCGGTTAGGTTTCTCCCAATGTGAGGAAGGTGTCTCTATAAAATATATTATTTTGATGAATTTAAAATTTATCCTGATAAACGTTTTTTATTCATTTTATAACAAAGAGAACCAACACTACCACCCGAATAGTGCTAAAAAGGTTGGGTGTTACCACCTCAGGCGCACCTCCCTGAATGAAAATGGTTGTCGAATAGTAGTGAGGGTGAATATCGGTATAGTGGGGAGACTACACCTTTATGGAAGAAAATAAAATAGCTGTTGAAGCATAATATAAATAAGAGGGTCTACAGACTCAAAAAACCGGTCAAAACAAAAGCACACTCAAAAGCAGATAAACCCAAAAAAAGAAATATTGAATCAAATGAAACTGAATGTAAACACAGAAGTTTATGGAAACCATGTGTGTCACGAACCAGCCCGGGTCGACCCTGAACCGGTCACCCGAGCCGGTCCGCGGCAAGTCCCGAGGGGCGTTCCCGATCCCCCCGGGATGGCAACCAGTGCCGGGCATTAAGACTTGATCGTTGGGAACGATTTCAGCCCAAAACAAAAGTAAATAGAACAGAATAAATAAACACTAACAGCGGAAAAGAAATAAAAGCCACACAACCACGTACCTCCATGTGACCTCTCAGGTCACCACCCAACTAGAGAGTAACCTCGCTCCAACACTGAGCGACTCAAAACAGAAGACCTGCGACTGAAATGGTAAAAGATAGGCGTGAGCACAAAAGTACTCAGTAGGTGAGCCCAACAACAAGTCCCAAAGGACTGCCAATAAATATAGAATCTACATAATCCAGGTTTGAACTATAATGTATAAAATTAATTTTTCATAAATGATTTACTTGAAAATCAAACACGAGGCATTTCCCTTATTCCTTTTCGAAAGTTAGTTCCATTTCATTAGTTTTAAACTCATTCTGAAAAAGCAAAGTGTTACATTTTCAAATCTAACCCAAGGCGAATAAAGCATTTTCATTTGAAAACCATTTTTCTCAAAGTCTAACAGTATAGGCTGTGAAATATGACTGAAGGAAAACAAGCAGGGAAAACAAGTGCAAGTAAAGGTAAACAGACAAGGAAAACCAAGTGCAAGTAAAAACAAACCAGAAGTTATCAGCAATAACCATGGGTGATCCTGAACATCCCTAGAAAACCCCTGGACGTACTCGGGTTCAGACTACCTGCCGGCATGGTACTCCATAGTCAATAACCAACTGGCCGCCCTAACAGCCAACCAGTGGCACATCCCTCCTGGCCTGTCTGTAACTCCAGGGGGTACTAACCCGTCTAATCAGGGTTAGCAAGCAACCGTCACTCGATAATCTACAAGACGCCCAGGAACCCATAGTAGTTTTTGTAACACTGTGTAAGTGGGAGACCCGCGCACGCGTGACTCATCTCACCGCACTTGCCAACCCCTTACACGGACATCGCTACACGACAACCCTCGAAGGGAAGTCCCCCTGTAGAAATGCCCTCACAAGTACGTATATATATATATAAATATAAGTATAATCACTTCACATTTATTAAAGTGCCAACCGGGCCGTCATATCATTTACACTTTGAACATCTAACACTAAAACATTTCCAAGGGACATAACATACGCCACATGATTGAAAACCAGAAACGCACTTAGAACATTATTTAAGAAACTCAAATCAGCATCACAAACCTGAAAGACGTTGGTATCACAAGTAAGAAATCATTTTCCCAGTTCCAAACGCACCCCACTTTTATCAAGAGCCAAACGGGCCTTTAAACACCTTTTGAAAGAATAATATTTCTCAGATGAAATCCAGAATTTTAATCACGCATCAAAGGAAAACATTTTTTCTTTTTCACCTACCAAGAACCACGCTTAATGTTTCCAAAAATCGAGTTTAAAGGTCACACGGCACTTCCTCTAATTAAGGATCAAATAAAAACACCATTTTCCATAACCAATACACCTACCATTTTACACACACCAAAACTGCTTCAGAACCCAATTCAACATAATCTTTCGTTAATCAGGAAGAACCATCTAGAAAAACTACCATGGAAGCACACAATTAAATCCAAGAAAACACTTTTAATGAAATGCTAGAATTAAAACAACTTTTATCATCAGCAGATCACCAAACTATAGATAACTACTTAGTAATACTTTTGAATTTGCTGAAACTTAATAAAAAGTCAAGGAATAAATAAATTCTAAATTTAAAGGCGAGTGCAAAGGGAGACCTACCTCAAGATCCAAGCGCGACGGTAAAACGACCTTGGAACCGAGGCGCTATGACACGACGTGTGTCCGAAGCCACGTGACAAAGTCCAACACTCTCGAAACTGAGGCGCGGAGACGGCGGAACCTCAACGGAAAGTAGGACAATCCTTTGCGGACAAACTGTGTACGCTGAACAGTGGAAAAAGTGCACGTCACTCAACCCGCGACAGAAAAAGGATTATTTAAAATTAAATAAAAACACTAAGATAAATTTATATAGGTAAATAAATAATAAATACATGAATAAATAAATAATCAAAAGAATAAACAAATCGGTAATCAATCAAAATAAAACATAACCAAATGAATGAAAGAATAAGTAAACAATTAAAGAATTAATTAATTGAAAAATAATTAAATGAATAAATAAGTAAATAACTAATTAACAAATACACAAAGAAAATGAATAAATCAATATCTAAATAAATAAATAAATAGATAAATAAATGAATAAATAATTTATTAATCAATTAATTAATAAACAAATAAGTAAATAACTAAATAATTGATTAATTAACAAATACTTAATTGAGTAAATAAATAGACAATTAATTAATCAATCAATTAATAAATAATAATAATAATAATAATAATAAGTTAATAATTAAAATAATAACAAATATAATAATAATAATAATAATAACAATAATAATATGATAATTAAAATAATAATAATTATAATTCTAGCAATAAAGATAATAATAATAATATACTAATGTAATAATAATAATATTATTAACATGATGAAAGGAAAGAAAAAAAAATCAAAACGTTATAAAAATAAAATTAAAGAAAAAAAAGACAGCTTACAGCGGAGGGGGGTGTCGCCGCCGGAGAGAGGGAAGGCCGGCGGAGGCGGGACGACGGGAAGGGAGGCCGGGTGTGCGGTGCGAGGGAGGAGGAGTCCGGACGGCCGGGATGAGGCGGCGGGCGGTGGTGCTGGGCGACGCAGCAGGAGGGGAGTGGCTGGGTGCGGCCGCCGGAGAGGGAGCGCGCCGGGGATGACCAGCGGGCTCGGCGGATGGCAGGAGGGCGCGGCGGTCGGGACGCAGGAGAAGGAAGCCGGGTGGGAACATGGACGACGGAGGGAGAAGGGGAGAAAAGCGTGGGGGAGAGGGAGCAGGAGCCGGACGAAGGGGAGACCGGGACTGGGTGTGGAGCAGCGGAGGGAGTCGAGCGGGACGGCTTGCAGGCGCGGTGAAGGGGGTCGCCACCGGACAGGGGGGTGCGGAAGGATGCCGGCGCGGAACAGGGGTGAGGGCGCGGGGAAGCCGGGACTGGGTGCAGGTGCGGGCTCGGGACGACAGCTGGAGGAAGGGGAGGCTGCAGCGGCGGCTGCTGGGTGCGGAGCAGCGGATGGTCAGGCCGGAGCGGTGCAGCGAGGGGTCCGGAGCGGTGCAGCGAGGGGAGCCGGGATGAGGCCGGGGCGCTGGGGGTGAGCGGGAGCCGGCGAGGCGGAGGGTGGCCGAGACGCCGGGAAGCCGGGACGGAGGACAGGGGCGGCCGGTTCTGGCGAGGGTGAGGTCGAGGCGCGCAGGGGTCGGGTGAGGTGGACTGGGTGCAGCGGCGGCAGCCTGGGCGGAGGCCGGAGGCGGTTCGCGCGGGGACGGCCGAGGCCGGGGCGGAGAGCGCCGGACGATGACGGCTGGGTGCGGCTGAGAGGAAGGAGGTCAGGGGGCGGCGGGGCGAGGCGAAGAGGGTGCGAGGCCGGAGGAGGTGCAGAACCAGCGGTCGTTGGTGGCCGGGAGCGGGCTGCGGGCAAGGCCGGGCTGAGATCGGGGGAGGATGGAGAGAGAGATAGATAAGGGAGAGTGGCGGCTACGGGGAGAATAGGGGTAGGGTTAGGTTTTAGGTATATATATATATATGATAAAAATAATAATATTAATAATAATAATAACATTTTAATAATGATAATAATTATAATAATAATAATAATAAAACATTATAACAACAACAATAAAATGTATAATCAAAATAAACCCTTTTAATAATAATAAAATTTATCATAATAATAATAATAGAACTTATAATAATAATAATAATAAAACTTATAATAATAATAATAATAAAATGTTATGATAATAATAATTGCTTTATAATAATAATAACAAACCTTCATAATAATATTAATAATACTTTATAATAATAATCATAACAATAAAATAATTAAAGTAAATAAAAGTTAGTTAATTATAATAATAACGCAACTCAAATAGTAATAATAATAAAAAGGCAACGTAAAAAACTTTAATATTTAAAACGCCGGGTGGGCACGTCGTCCCCCGGGCCGAACGCACGACCATCGCCAGTGATGCGATGACTGCGCACCGGCGCGAAACCACCAATCACAGTTAATCTTCGAAAAAAATTTAAATCGGGACCAAGAGAGGAGAAAAATTACTGATGTCCGCGGTCGGGGTGTGACAATTCTCCCCACCACAGACACTTTCTGCCCCCAGAAAGTCACCAGGTCACAAGTCAGCCCAAAAATCCAAGTCTATGCCCAACAGGACTAAAGGAACTGAAGCAAACTGAGGTTCTCGGGGATGACCTTACTCTACATAGGTCACACCCGACCGATTCAAGAGAAAACTGGGGTCCGAGATCGAGGGGAGAACACGAAGGGGTTCTCCCCACCACAAGAGCTCAACTTCTGCAGAAAAGTTGACCATCTAAAAGGAAGACCCTAGAAAAGGGGGTCGACGCGGGAACTCCCAACCAATTCAAACCAACTCCTATAGCACGATTAAAACAACACTTCCGTCAAGACATTAAATCCTTGACCAGAGTCAACAACCTTCAACACCAGGGAAAACCTATAGAAAAACATTTGACCGACATCAAATTGGAGACATGATCCACCGAAGTCCACAAAACATAACCACATCGACAACATAACTAAAACGAGGTCAACCCACACGAGAGTCAAACACACTTTTAAGAAGGACACACGATTCGGAATATTACATTCTCACGACAAGTCCGCTTAGATTTATCATAGAAAAAGTCCATTGCCACTTTTTAGAAAAACAACACATTTACATAAACCAGACTACTTGGATTATAATAGAACAAGTTCATGATAACCCCATGGTAAAACAATGAACGTACAACAATGTCAAGACTTAACAGCAGAAAAACAAGTACTAGAAGATCTTGATTGTTCCACTGTTAACACGGAACACAAAACCTGGACCAAGGCTTCACAACCCTGGGGACTCCTGACTGTGCGCGAGCTTCACCCCGAGACTTGTGGTTGGGGCTCTGATGGCTGAAGCATCTTCTGCCTCACAGTCAGGTACTGGCATTCTCCCATCACAGCTTCCTCCTCAAGCGACGCTTCTTGCAAAACTTCTCCAGATGACACAGACAACCACAGCGATGAAACATCTTTGGAGGGTTGCGACAAGATGGATTTAAATGCCCAAAACGACCACACTGAAAGCATACCATCGAATGATCTAATGAACTGGAAGCTGGGACCAAAGGGGATAACTCATTGGGGACAGGTATCTCTGGCATATTTTCCACACCAGAGGAGGAACTCTTACGAACAACTGGGGATGCTGAAGCACTAACCACCCGCACACCGGAAACCAACTCAGCCAAGAAAGCTTCCTCTACCAGCTTCTCGAAACAAAGGTCTTTATAAGGGAGGACTAGCTCCTTGATCTCTGGACGAAGACCTCCAGTGAAAAGAGAGGCCTTCATGAGCTCATGCGACGCTACATCTGGAGAAAAGGAAATCAGTTCCTTGAAATGGTCCACCTATGCCTTCACCATCCGTTGGCCTTGTTGAATATGCACAAGCTCTCTCTTTTTCTCCAGCATCACTTCCTCAGGTACAAACCATTTGATGAAAACGATTCTGAAGACATCCCACGTCATTTCACCTTGCGTTGACGGTGGGGAAACCACCTTCCACTGGTCCAGAGCTGGGCCCTCGAACAACTTCATAATTGCACGAACCTTAACACTATCGGGAGTTCCCAACATTCTAAAGACACGTTCCACTTCCTCGAGCCATTCCACTGCCTCTAACGGACCCTGATCACCATGGAGAACAGGCAAAGTCTGAGGAGAACTAAAAACTGGGCATGACATATCTGAATCCTTAAAGACCTTTCTGGGCGGCATTTCCTGAGCGACATATAAAACACAAGGCCAAAACCAATATCAAATCGAAGCAACATCAATAAAAGCGCCTTCATCAAAGACAGTCAGCACAAGGACCAAACTGATACAACACAACCCAAAATAAAATCTCCTCTTTAAAATTCCCTTTTCATTTTTGATTTCAAAACCACCCTTTCTCAAGATCACTTTCCAAAAACCAATCCACTTTCAAACCAAAAGCTTTCCAAAACATTTCCTCTTTAAAACCAATTTAGAAAACAAGATCAAGCCCTTAATTTCAAATATACACCTAGGTAATCTCATGAACCGCTGCACATGTCTTTATCCACATTCCATTCATACGTGCGTCAACACACACTTTCCATGCATTCTCACACATGTGCAAACGTTCATAAAGAGGAACCGAGGTTTCAACCCAAATCATTCTTATCCAATTCCAAGCAAACAACAGATTTTCAAATCAAGAGATTTTAGTTTTAAAACCCATTTCATATATTTAAAGTCCTTTAGAAGAAACCAGTCCAATTTTCAAAAACCTTTTTCATTCCCAACAACGCACTCACGCAAACCAAAATAAAAGCAGGATCCAAATTTGCATCAACCACTGAAATGAGGGACTGGTAGTCACACTCAACCTGGCGACATGGTAGTGAGCCATGTCCCAAGTCAGTGTCGACCACTAGGAGGAATTCAAACCGTGTACTCAGACTCCACATGGGTCACTACTCCATGTGAAATCACGACGTAACATCGGCTTGCCTCCATTGTCTTCTCTCAATCCAAGACAAACCAGAAAAGACAAGGACACAATTCCCGAACTACCCCTGGTAACTCGAGGATCAGTGCGAGCAAGAGTTCGCGACGCTCTTCCCGTACCTACCCCTCGAGTTCCGACAGTCCTAATCTCCTTCTACCGAACAACCCAAATAACAAGAACCACCTCTGATACCATTTTGTCACGAACCAGCCCGGGTCGACCCTAAACCGGTCACCCGAGCCGGTCCGCGGAAAGTCCCGAGGGGCGTTCCCGATCCCCCCGGGATGGCAACCAGTGCCGGGCATTAAGACTTGATCGTTGGGAATGATTTCAGCCCAAAACAAAAGTAAATAGAATAGAATAAATAAACACTAACAGCAGAAAAGAAATAAAAGCCACACAACCACGTACCTCCATGTGACCTCTCAGGTCACCACCCAACTAGAGAGTAACCTCGCTCCAACACTGAGCGACTCAAAACAGAAGACCTGCGACTGAAATGGTAAAAGATAGGCGTGAGCACAAAAGTACTCAGTAGGTGAGCCCAACAACAAGTCCCAAAGCACTGCCAATAAATATAGAATCTACATAATCCAGGTTTGAACTATAATGTATAAAAGTAATTTTTCATAAATGCTTTACTTGAAAATCAAACACGAGGCATTTCCCTTATTCCTTTTCGAAATTTAGTTCCATTTCATTAGTTTTAAACTCATTCTGAAAAAGCAAAGTGTTACATTTTCAAATATAACCCAAGGCGAATAAAGCATTTTCATTTGAAAACCATTTTTCTCAAAGTCTAACAGTATAGGCTGTGAAATATGACTGAAGGAAAACAAGCAGGGAAAACAAGTGCAAGTAAAGGTAAACAGACAAGGAAAACCAAGTGCAAGTAAAAACAAACCAGAAGTTATCAGCAATAACCATGGGCGATCCTGAACATCCCTAGAAAACCCCTGGACGTACTCGGGTTCAGACTACCTGCCGGCATGGTACTCCATAGTCAATAACCAACTGGCCGTCCTAATAGCCAACCAGTGGCACATCCCTCCTGGCCTGTCTGTAACTCCAGGGGGTACTAACCCGTCTAATCAGGGTTAGCAAGCAACCGTCACTCGATAATCTACAAGACGCCCAAGAACCCATAGTAGTTTTTGTAACACTGTGTAAGTGGGAGACCCGCGCACGCGTGACTCATCTCACCGCACTTGCCAACCCCTTACACGGACATCGCTACACGACAACCCTCGAAGGGAAGTCCCCCTGTAGAAATGCCCTCACAAGTACGTATATATATATATATAAATATAAGTATAATCACTTCACATTTATTAAAGTGCCAACCGGGCCGTCATATCATTTACACTTTGAACATCTAGCACTAAAACATTTCCAAGGGACATGACATACGCCACACGATTGAAAACCAGAAACGCACTTAGAACATTATTTAAGAAACTCAAATCAGCATCTCAAACCTGAAAGACGTTGGTATCACAAGTAAGAAATCATTTTCCCAGTTCCAAACGCACCCCACTTTTATCAAGAGCCAAACGGGCCTTTAAACACCTTTTGAAAGAATAATATTTCTCAGATGAAATCCAGAATTTTAATCACGCATCAAAGGAAAACATTTTTCTTTTTCACCTACCAAGAACCACGCTTAATGTTTCCAAAAATCGAGTTTAAAGGTCACACGGCACTTCTTCTAATTAAGGTTCAAATAAAAACACCATTTTCCATAACCAATACACCTACCATTTTACACACACCAAAACCGCTTCAGAACCCAATTCAACATAATCTTTCGTTAATCAGGAAGAACCATCTAGAAAAACTACCATGGAAGCACACAATTAAATCCAAGAAAACACTTTTAATGAAACGCTAGAATTAAAACAACTTTTATCATCAGCAGATCACCAAACTATAGATAACTACTTAGTAATACTTTTTAATTTGCTGAAACTTAATAAAAAGTCAAGGAATAAATAAATTCTAAATTTAAAGGCGAGTGCAAAGGGAGACCTACCTCAAGATCCAAGCGCGACGGTAAAACGACCTTGGAACCGAGGCGCTATGACACGACGTGTGTCCGAAGCCACGTGACAAAGTCCAACACTCTCGAAACTGAGGCACGGAGACGGCGGAACCTCAACGGAAAGTAGGACAATCCTTTGCGGACAAACTGTGTACGCTGAACAGTGGAAAAAGTGCACGTCACTCAACCCGCGACAGAAAAAGGATTATTTAAAATTAAATAAAAACACTAAGATAAATATATATAGGTAAATAAATAATAAATACATGAATAAATAAATAATCAAAAGAATAAACAAATCGGTAATCAAACAAAATAAAACATAACCAAATGAATGAAAGAATAAGTAAACAATTAAAGAATTAATTAATTGACAAATAATTAAATGAATAAATAAGTAAATAACTAATTAACAAATACACAAAGAAAATGAATAAATCAATAACTAATTAAATAAATAAATAGATAAATAAATGAATAAATAATTTATTAATCAATTAATTAATAAACAAATAAGTAAATAACTAAATAATTGATTAATTAACAAATACTTAATTGAGTAAATAAATAGACAATTAATTAATCAATCAATTAATAAATAATAATAATAATAATAATAAGTTAATAATTAAAATAATAACAAATATTATAATAATAATAATAATAATAATAATATGATAATTAAAAAATAATAATTATAATTCTAGCAATAAAGATAATAATAATAATATACTAATGTAATAATAATATTATTATTAACATGATGAAAGGAAGAAAAAAAATCAAAACGTTATAAAAATAAAATTAAAGAAAAAAAAGACAGCTTACAGTGGAGGGGGGTGTCGCCGCCGGAGAGAGGGAAGGCCGGCGGAGGCGGGACGACGGGAAGGGAGGCCGGGTGTGCGGTGCGAGGGAGGAGGAGTCCGGACGGCCGGGATGAGGCGGCGGGCGGTGGTGCTGGGCGACGCAGCAGGAGGGGAGCGGCTGGGTGCGGCCGCCGGAGAGGGAGCGTGCCGGGGATGACCAGCGGGCTCGGCGGATGGCAGGAGGGCGCGGCGGTCGGGACGCAGGAGAAGGAAGCCGGGTGGGAACAGGGACGGTAGAGGGAGAAGGGGAGAAAAGCGCGGGGGAGAGGGAGCAGGAGCCGGACGAAGGGGAGACCGGGACTGGGTGCGGAGCAGCGGAGGGAGTCGAGCGGGACGGCTTGCAGGCGCGGTGAAGGGGGTCGCCGCCGGACAGGGGGGTGCGGAAGGATGCCGGCGCGGAATAGGGGTGAGGGCGCGGGGAAGCCGGGACTGGGTGCAGGTGCGGGCTCGGGACGACAGCTGGAGGAAGGGGAGGCTGCAGCGGCGACTGCTGGGTGCGGAGCAGCGGATGGTCAGGCCGGAGCGGTGCCGCGAGGGGTCCGGGGCGGTGCAGCGAGGGGAGCCGGGACGAGGCCGGGGCGCTGGGGGTGAGCGGGAGCCGGCGAGGCGGAGGGTGGCCGAGACGCCGGGAAGCCGGGGCGGAGGACAGGGGCGGCCGGTTCAGGCGAGGGTGAGGTCGAGGCGCGCAGGGGTCGGGTGAGGTGGACTGGGTGCAGCGGCGGCAGCCTGGGCGGAGGCCGGAGGCGGTTCGCGCGGGGACGGCCGAGGCCGGGGCGGAGAGCGCCGGACGATGACGGCTGGGTGCGGCTGAGAGGAAGGAGGTCAGGGCGCGGCGGGGCGAGGCGAAGAGGGTGCGAGGCCGGAGGAGGTGCAGAACCAGCGGTCGTTGGTGGCCGGGAGCGGGCTGCGGGCAAGGCCGGGCTGAGATCGGGGGAGGATGGAGAGAGAGAGAGATGAGGGAGAGTGGCGGCTACGGGGAGAATAGGGGTAGGGTTAGGTTTTAGGTATATATATATATATGATAAAAATAATAATATTAATAATAATAATAACATTTTAATAATGATAATAATTATAATAATAATAATAATAAAACATTATAACAACAACAATAAAATGTATAATCAAAATAAACCCTTTTAATAATAATAAAATTTATCATAATAATAATAATAGAACTTATAATAATAATAATAATAAAACTTATAATAATAATAATAATAAAATGTTATGATAATAATAATTGCTTTATAATAATAATAACAAACCTTCATAATAATATTAATAATACTTTATAATAATATTCATAACAATAAAATAATTAAAGTAAATAAAAGTTAGTTAATTATAATAATAACGCAACTCAAATAGTAATAATAATAAAAAGGCAACGTAAAAAACTTTAATATTTAAAACGCCAGGTGGGCACGTCGTCCCCCGGGCCGAACGCACGACCATCGCCAGCGATGCGATGACCGCGCACCGGCGCGAAACCACCAATCACAATTAATCTTCGAAAAAAATTTAAATCGGGACCAAGAGAGGAGAAAAATTACTGATGTCCGCGGTCGGGGTGTGACAATGTGTAACAAAAATGGGAATAGACATGTCATGAACACATTGAATGTCATGATATAAAGAGGGAACCAATGGCCAAACAATAGTAGCTATGATAAACAGGTTAAGCTTGCTGATAGAGGAATGAAAGAAAAACAATGTAAACTCGAGCTAGGGATGAACTAAAGAACTATACTGAATTTCCATGAAACAACTAATTTGATCTAGCTATATAAGCTGATCACATTCTTACATGTTAATACTTAATGAATACATGTATCTTGAAGGGACATTGCAGAGTTTGAGATGAATCTAAGCAGGATTCCACCCAATGGTGCATACATAGTACAACTATTTAAGAAGCCATTAATCGACTAAGAAAGTAAACATAATGATTAAAAAAGTAAACATAGCTTCCTCTAGTACTCAACAGCCACCATGAACAGTATCCAACATCATCCAACACCAGAATCTCAGTAACGTAACACGGCACCATGTTCCTCATGGAAATGTGTGTCTCAAGTACGAACATCCCGAAGGGGTTCCCAAGAAGCAGTAACCTGGCACCATGTGCCTTGTGACATCTCATGTCTCATGTACTGTTTCGCGCGGAATCCGGGGATGACCTCCTGGACGGGAGATTCAAACGTTCCGATCGGTTTCTAACGGGTTTGTTCGTAGAACCGGAAACATCCAATGATTCCACATCCGTTTGGACCTACTTTCCAAAGGCAGGCGCTCATTAGCTTGTGGGCTAATGAGGCTTAGGAATTTGCATTGGTCGAGAGGATGGGAGGTCGGACTCATCACACCTTTTTGAGGGGAATTATTGTCTACTCCGGGACTCTCTTTATAGATTTAAGTTAAGTTCGTGAATCCTTATTACATTACCAAGTATAAAATGAGCTTTCCTTTAGTTTTAACAATCAATAATTAAATATGCAAGAAATTTAGAGAATCTTTTATATGTATTCGAGGTTTTTCATCAATATAGAATCATCTATATGTTTTTAGAGATTCTTGGTCAATGGTATCCTTCAAAACATTTATATAAAAGTCTCTTGGTCATTTTGATGACCAGGCTGGTTTTAAAGCCACTCAGTGGGGCACTTGAAGTTTATCGTCATTCAGAAGGACAAAGATTATTTCAATGTTGGGATCGAACCCATGAATGGGCTACCTACGTATCCTTTGTTTTGAAAAAGGAATCAGAACCCACGTAGTTCGAGGAATGGGATATGATGTTTTATGATTGATGGCTCAAAGATGAATGTCATAATTACTTTTACACTCTAAGCTCACGTGAGTCATGCTCGGTGTGAGAAACAAGAGGTATTGGTAAAATTTAGACAATTGTGCCATAAAAGAGGAAATCATAAGAATTTGTTTTGGGGCTTATGTATAGATGACTGCCCAGATAGGCGAAGGTTTAGGATTTACTTTTAGGGAGAAAATCCAAGAACAGGGTCCACAAAGTTATATGTGCTTCATGGAGATTTGAATACTCTAATCTTGGGGCTTACTCCTAAGGAAGATGCCCAAGTTAGGAGGGGACTTATGATTGGGTTTTATTCCTGAAAAGGAAACCCAAATCAAAGGAAATTTATGACTGGTTAAGAGAAATTTTAAGAGACTTGGGGCTTACTCTTAAGAAGGATGCCCAAGATTTATGACTAGGAATTATTCCTGAGAAGGAAGCCTAGGTTAGGGGACTTGGGGCTTACTCCTGAAAAGGAAGCCCAAGGTTATGACTGAGTCTTATTCCTGAAAAGGAGACCCAGGTTAGGGATTAAGGTTTGGGGCTTACTCTTGAGGAGGATGCCCAAGATTAAAGGACTTGATTGGGGCTTATTCTTGAGAAAGATGCCCAAGATTTATGACTAGGACATATTCCTGAGAAGGAAGCCTAGGTTAGGGGACTTGGGGCTTACTCCTGAAAAGGAAGCCCAAGGTTATGACTGAGTCTTATTCCTGAAACGGAGACCCAGGTTAGGGATTAAGGTTTGGGGCTTTACTCCTGAGGAGGATGCCCAAGATTAAAGGACTTGATTGGGGCTTATTCTTAAGAAAGATGCCCAAGTTAAGTTTTTATAACTGGGGATTTATTCCTAAAAAGGAGACCCAGGTTAGGATTCTCTCATCTTAAAGGATGAGGTTGAAATGAATGAACTCTCAATCTTTGGTGATATGAAGATGTTTAAATCACTAGGTTTTGAGAGATATTTCACAGAATTCCTTTCAGATAAGGATGTCAAATCAAAAAATCATGCCATAAATGGCTTTGAAGAGTATCTTGAAGACTGAATCTTGAATAGGAAGGGTGAAATGGCTTAAGAGGGGTAAAAATGGGCAAGATGGGCACCCAAAAAGATAGGGGCGCGCAAGTCTTGAAGGTCGCGCAAGTCCTGCGTCGGCGCGCTAGTGTTGGTCGCGCAAGTATACTTGCTCGACATGAGGGATACTTGCGCGATTTTCAACCAGAGTTGAAATACTTGAGCGACTCTTTATTAAACCCTTTATAATCCTCTTGAAGTTCTTCCAGAGAAGGGACGCGCAAGTTATATTGAAGGAATTAAGTTGGCGCGCAAGTGTTTGATAAGTTTCAACACTTGGGCCTTCCTTCTTCTCTTTAGATCTTCCATTCTAGGTAAGAGATTACCTTAGAAGTGTTCCGGAAGCTTTGAGAAGAGACTTGGGCGTCGGGAGCTTTGATCCGAGTTTCTGGAAAAAGATCCCCTCGAATGGGGGGCCCACAGGGTCTATTTATAGGCAAAAGAAGACCCCGGGCGGTTACTGGGCGGTTACCAGATATGTCGCGCAAGTCCCTTGCACGACCATGAGTGGTCGCGCAAGTATTGAGGCGGCGCGCAAGTGTACTTGCGCGACCAAGAGGGAACTTGCGCGATACATGGGCAATGTTCTCCTTTTTTATCCCTTTGTCAATTTTTGATGTTTCTTCAAAGGATTAATCACTTTGAGCTCAGATATCCCCTTTTCCGAATTTTAGATTCTGTGACGAAAGGAGCGTCAACAAAAGTCCCCCCTCCGAGTTGGATCCGGAGAGAAAATGAGGATTTGACTCTGAGGAAATCGAATCCCTCTAAAGGAAAAGGGCGGCGTGCAAGTCTTCAATGCACAGAAGTCGGCGCGCAAGTCTTCGTCGCGCAGGCATTGAGTAATCTGGATGCGGCGCGCAGATAGGACCCCTGGCCTATAAATACACGGCTTCCGGCCGTAGATGGCATCTGAAGTTCCAGATTTCTCGAGCTCTCGCCGCGCAAGTCTTCCTCGCCGCGCAAGTCTCTTGTTTTCACTGTTTCTTCGCTGCCGCGCTACTCTCAAGGTAATAGGGCCTGCGCGGTAATACTTGCGCGATCAACACTTGCGCGGCACATGTACCACTTGCGCGACATCTCCATACTTGCGCGCCTTAATGCCTTAGCCATTTTTTTCAAATTATTTCACAAATTTTATGAAAAATAAAACCCATTTAAGAGTTTAATTTATTCAACTCCTGTGCAGATTCAATGGCTCTTAGACCTGGATTACTTGATGAACTGGCTAGCAAGTGGATAGATGATATGATGAATATCATTGGCCCTGATTACTATACTGTCAAAAACAGCACTCTTCCAGATTTGGCTAAGTATCTGAAGAAATATCATCATGACTTTCCTCACTGCACTTATCTACCTTTGTATGGTCATGGTCATCTGCAAGAAGTCATTATTCCAGAAATACAGAATTATCTTCCATTTTCTTGGTTTCAGAATTATACCAATTTTGCTTCAGCAAATATCTCAGGCGGAGGATCATTTCAAACTGCTGGAACAGTGGAGAAGGCTTATGTGATGCATCATAGCCCTTGCACACCAGATCTGAAAAAACATACACCTGAGCTTCAACCACATTGTCATCCTTCAATCTTCCGAAATGCTCAGATGGATCAATCCAAAGGCTGGAAGAAAAGTTGGGATTTCCGTCCTGGGGGAGGTGTGAAACCAACTTGGATGTGGGTATACTGGGTGCGACAGACTTGCACAGAGTTTATTGATGATCTGAAGAGAGCTGCAATATATGAGGCTGTTTGGGTTGGGAAAACATATATTTACAGACATGATATCTTCGTGCCAGAGATACTCAGCCATTGGAGTCCAGCGACCAATTCTTTCCACTTGACTCATGGAGAAGTAGGTATCAGTTTGTGGGATGTCCACAAGATTTCAGGAGCTCCAATCTTGGGCGATATGTATGATGAATTCATTCCTCCCAAGGTGACTTGGAATGATCCAGAGAAGACTCCTGCTTTGGCTCGAGAATTATTCAAAATCTTTCACAAGCTCAAGAGTTCAAGGAGCACATTAACTCATTTCAGAAAAGATATCCATCCGGAAGAATGGATGAAGGTTTTTCTTACTGAGAAGAAATGGATGGAGCCAAAGGAAAAAGGATCCAAGAAAAAAAAATCTAAGGATACCCGGCCCAGACGTCCTACCACTTGTCCAAAACCTGAGAAGAGAGGAGCTCCTGGCACATTCTGGCCAACTCTAGAAGCAGGAGAGTTTGAAAAATGGGGATATGAAGTGAATCAAATAATTCCAAAGAAAACTCATCTGGCGGGTTTCTTGGCAATGTGGCTCAGTATCTATCTCTTGCCGGTCAGGGATTCGAAGGGAGGCGTTAGGCCAGGGACCTTCGTCATTGCGGCTAAGTTGGCTGAGGGAAAAATGGTTGGGTTAGCTACCCCCATTTTAGCAAAGATCCACAAGAGTTTACTTCACGTCTTCCAGGGTAAATCTCCTTTAAGAATAGTGGGACCATTCCAAGTTTTGTGGGGATGGATTGCCACTCACTTCAGGACTTACAATGTACAGAATGGATTACAAATTCCTGGAAGCACTTTCAGACCGTCAGTGCAAGCATTTTCTGGAATTGCTCCATTATATGTCAATGGTTATGACATAAAAGTAAGACTAAGCATGTATAAGGAATTCAACTTCTTTCCTTATGGAAGTCCGCCATCTGGGCGGTTTGTTGATGATGGGAAAGCCCCTTTGGATTTGAGGGCATACATGCTAGCTTGCAGGGATGGCGTGTTAGTAGCCAGGATTGATAGAGAAATCATATGCGAGGCCTATGCTCCATATAGATTTGCACGCCAATTCAAATGTTTGCAACAGATTGTTGTATCCCCTCCAGTACATGTCAGGTTAGAGCAACATCCGATGGTTGCTCGACAACTATGGCTGCTGACATCAAGAGAGAAGACTGGGGCAGTATTTGATCTACCAGTTGAAAAAGCGGCACATTATCTGACTACATTTTATGCCGAACACTGGATAGCATCATACCCCAAAGGGATATTGAATCATCCTGTATATCAAGTGGGAAAGAGGAAGAGGACTGTAGAGAAAGAAACTCTTCCTCATGAAGGTGATGCTTCTCCTCCTGAAATAGGTTCAACAGACTCCTCCTCTAGAACTGATTCCTCGGATTATCATGATGGGGATGATGAGGCACAACCGGCAGCAAAGCGGTTTCGTGCCCGATATAATCCTCCGGCCAGAGTTAAAAGACCCACTCCATCAACTCCTGGTGAGTTATTTTGATTGTAATAACTTCAATCACTGCTACTTTATAAAGTAATAAGTCTCACTTTCTTATTCTCTATCTGTAGTTGCAGGAGTTGGGAAGAAATTAAAATCAAAAATTGTAGGACCTTCCTCACAGCCTTTATATCTAAGACCAGAGGCTGTTCAGCTATGGCAGAGCTTATACTGTGATACTGAGACCGCCTGGCTGGATTTGTGTGAGGGCCTACAACTTCTTGGGATAGGATATCTTCTAGCTTCAAAAGACCTTCAATACGGAGATAACCCCAATGAAGTGCGAGCATATATCAGAGAGCTGTAAATGCTCATATATGCCACTGATAATTCGGTTCCTATCACCAGGCGGGTGAAGGAAATGATTGATCGTGGCACCACTAAGGGGGTTGGTGGTTCTGGAGATGAGGAGTGGCAAGAGTACGTGGCTCCTGAAGATGTAAGTTTTCTTTCCTTATTTTCTTTGCAACTTGATTTCAGTTGAAGTTTTGTTACTTAAGGAAGTTATTTTCTTCATCTTGCAGCTTGCAAAGAAAGGGACCGAGGTTCCTTCGCCACAATATAGCCCTGGTGGTACTGCTGTTGGGGCTGCTGCTGATTCTCCTCGCGAACCAGGTGAGATATCTCCAGGCCAGCAGGCCATGAATGAGGCACTGGACATAGCCTTTCATTCGCCAATCCAAGTGACAATAAAGGAGACAGCTGAAACTCAAAAAAAGCAAAAGAAGCCAAGGCAACGAAGGAGGAAATCCTTAGCTAAACGTTTCATTAGCAGTTGTAAGTCCTTCGAACAATCATGATCTTATACCCATAATCATATGGTTACTCATATTTCTGAGGATTGCAGGGGCTTCTTCAATTTCCCCCTTGAGGGAAGGGACTGATCCTTCTTCAAAGGCCGTGGAGGGTGCTGTAGAACAACCACAGACTCAAGCTGACTTGGTAGCTCCTGGAGAAGAGCTGTCATCCATTCTTAGTATCCCTCCCACTACTGAAGATGCTGTTCAGGGTCAGGGGTTGCAGGACATAAGTTAGCAAGAAGACATAGCAAATGCTCCCACTGGTGAGATTAACCATGATTCTGAAGTATCATTGGATGAAATGATGAATCAAGGAATGACTTTTGAAGAATTTTATGATCATGCTAGATTGTCATGTGATTTAGAAGACCTTGGGCGTGAGTGTTACCCTTCGCCCAAATTTTTCTTTTAAAAGAAAATATTTCTAACCATGATGTAAAATAATATGCAGTTTCTTCCGTAGAAGCTGCTGAACTGCCAATGCCTGAAGAGGGTGCGGACACTGATGTCAACCCTATCATTGCAGAAACATTAGCTCAAGTAGAGCTAAATCTAATAAACTCTCCTGAGACCCATCTTGAAAATCCTGTTGAAACCGGGAAAGATGGGGAGATGTCTTCTCATGTTGCTGAACCACCATTGGGTAAGGGATAACAATATTTGTGATTGTACTTTATTTGCAAGACAATCCATTCTTTTGTTATCCTTTAAGATTCAACTAAAATCTTTCAATTGATCATGTAGGGCCATCAACTGTAATGGCTAGATCCGGAGATGAGGCTTCAGCCTCTGCCCCAACGGGAATTGAAAGTGAAGAAGCCCATGTCAGAGGGGAAAGAGCAGAACGAGGCACTTCCTTAAGCATGTTAATTCCAGATTACATACCCCCTTCTGACGAAGATGTTGAATCAGATCCAGAGATGCTCAAAGCGTTCAGCTTTTCACGACGTAAGGCGTGGAACAATATATGGAACATCATATCGGGGGTTCCCTTAGAAGAGCTACCATAAAAAATTTCCCGATTGTCATCCCAATTTGTTATAATGGGACTTGGTGGTTTTGGGTATGAAAAGATCCATGCTGCAGTGAAACAGATTATCTTCAGGAGGGAGCAAATGCAGACAAGTCGCGAAGATTTGACCAGAGTGAAATTGTCAGTCAACATAGGCGAATTTGAGGCTGCGATATCCCAGGCTGAAGCTGATTATGTTGTCAAGATGAAGGATCTGAAGCAAAAAATCAAAGAAAAGGTCGTCCAGCAGGTGCAACTCCAGCAACAGTTAGATGCTGTTACTGGGGAACTTGATCAGCTTAATGAATCATTGGATGAAACTCATATAAATGGAATGAAAGCCATTGCAGATGCTAAGAAGGCACTTCAGCAAGCTGAAAAGAGTGAAGCTGGTCAAGTGCACGAGCTTCAAGCAACTGTTGATAAGGCTCAGGATGCTATACATCAAATGAAGACTTTTGTTGACAATCTCCTGTAATTTCTTGAAAAAGAGAAGAGATTCCAATCTGTGGATGTCCTTCTAACTCTTGTGTATCAATGAAAAACACTTTTGTCTTCAATCATTTGTACTTGCATTCTTCCATTACCTGCTTCAAATTTACTTAAGCCAATGGGCTTAGTAAGCATAGTTTGATTTTTACTAGGATTATTACAAATAACCCTACAAACTTTGAATCTTTTTAACTGCTCAATATTACCTAAATCATACAAAAAATGTATATTTAGTGAGCTGGAACTTGACTTTTATTCATAGTTCCTCTGTCTTTTGTGTGGGCAGTTTAAAGTCATGCAAGCCGGACATAAAGAGGCTAATGTTTAAGGTCGAAATAGCTTTGACCGAAAAATGGATTAAAATGGATTCAATTCCTTGATAATTTATCTGAAAACAAATTACCATACTCAAGTATGAGAGAAAATATGTAAACTATGACTTAAGAATATTTGAATCTGAGGAATGATATGAAAAAGAGCTAAAAGGCATTAGAAAAAGTAGTTTCCAAGAATGAAGTTACTATTATTTAACAAAACCCGTTAGGGGATTGAAATATGCAGGGCCACCTATGGGCATTGGCTGCATTGTCAAATAAAATAGCATCTTTTGGCTGACAAGTCTGTTATGTGGACTGTTTATGCAAGGCCACCTATGGGCACGTGCTGCATAGTCAGGCAAAAGAACTCCCAGAAATTTTACTTTCCTAGTGCTAAAAGCTAGTGAAAGTTTATGGAGATTCAAATTTTCTAAAGCATAGAGTTTGTTGTATGGAAAAAGGTACTTGAATATGGAGAAGATATTTCCAAACAAGAATATCGAAGAACTGGATGAATATCACTCCTACGAAGGTCTGACCCAAACGTAGGGAAGGAGAATAAACCATAGACTTGAATACTTTCAGATCATGAAAAAGGATATGGGACAAATACGTTAAGGATGGCTATTTTTGCGGATCCCTACATACTATCGTTTAAGACAAATAAGGACAAAAGAGGCATTCTTCCTAAGAATGAAGTTACTATTATTTAACAAACCCGTTAGGGGGTTGAAAACATGCAGGGCCACCTATGGGCATTGGCTGCATGGTCAAATAAATAGCATCTCTTGGCTGACAAGTCTGTTATGTGGACTGTTTATGCAAGGCCACCTATGGGCACGTGCTGCATAGTCAAGCAAAAAGAATTCTCAGAAGTTTGACATTTTTGTGACTATAAGTCATGAAAAGGGTTATGAAGATCTGAAAATATTTAAGGTTAGGATTATAATACATAAAGATGGGTATTTTCCAATGTATATAGAGATACATAGGTCAATGAAAACCATAATCATGTTGTGGCTGGGTCCTGAATTGAAACTTGGACTTCACTACGTATCTCATAAGAATGAGAATCAAGCCATACGTAGTTCTTGAAATGCAGTTTAACGTCGTGCAGGACGAAAGGATGAGTGATCTTAGTTTTTGGGGTCATAGAATTCGGACCATAATAATGAATACACAGTGTGTGTTTTCATGAGGACTTTTCAGCCAAGGGACTGAAAGTGAAATTTGGGGTTAGGCCCAAAGGACTTGGGACTGGATTCGAGGGACACTCGAATGTTCCTACGTATCCCATAAGGATGGGAATCAAGTCCACGTAGTTCTAGAGACTACCCTTTGTACAAATTTGGTTCGTACATGTGAAGGGTGAAAAGGGACTTTAGTGCAATGATGGTTTTAACCTAAGATAAAAAGTTTAGGCATTACCATGTATGTACGTAGTCTTTTTGAAAATGAAAACCATGATTGAAAGAGAATCAATGTTAATAATGGTTCCTTCTCAAATGAGGAAATCAAAGAATATTGTAGTTTATTGTCATACCGGACAAAAGTGTTGTATAGTTTAACGTCATATAACAAGGACGAAAGTGAATCAATGTAAAGATATTGATTCCAGGGGTGGTTTCACAAATCATCATCATATGAGATTGTGGTGAACCAATGTGAAGATATTGTTTTTGGGCTTGAACCTTTGGGAGGTTGCCTACATACCCAGCCTGGAGGGCAAGGATCAAAGTCCGTGTAGTTCAATTAAAGAATGAATCAATGATCAAGTTGTTCTTGTGGACAATGATCTAATAAAAAAAATATTGTTGGGACTTACACATGGTTAGTGTCCCAAAGGGAGTGTTATGGTTGATGTTCGCTCTAAGCTCACGTGAGTCATACTCGGTGTGAGAAACAAGAGGTAATAACAACCTTAACGATGCACAGTTTAATGTCATGTAGGACATATTAAGGACTTTCTGTACAGTTTAGCGTCATGTAGTTAGGACGATGGGGACAATACAGTTTAACGTCATATTGGACGAAAGGGGGATTGTGCAGATTTAATGTCATGCTGGACTTTTGATGATTATATAGTTTAACGTCTTTCCGGACGTGAGAGACTTTTATACAGTTTAGCGTCATGTAGTTAGGACGTCACAGTTTATCGTCTTGCTGGACATATTTGCAAATAGTTTATGGTCGTATACATGGACCAGGAATGATGCAGTTTTAAGGTCATGCTGGACTGTTTATGGAACTTTTTCACAGTTTAATGTCGTGTGGGACGAAGTTGCAGTTTAAAGTCATACTGGACCATTGCTGTATAGTTTTAATGTCATATAGCAAGGACGAACTGATGCTGTACAGTTTAAAGTCATGTAGCTAAGACTAAGGTGAATCAATATGAGGATATCAGTTCTGATCTTTTTACAGTTTATCGTCATGCTGGACGTTGGAAGTGCCACACAGTTTAATGTCATGTTGCTAGGACACAATATAGTTTAATGTCATCTCGGACAGAATACAGTTTAGTGTCATGTAGGACAATAAGGGACTTAACACAGTTTAACGTCATGCTGGACGATGAAAGTGCCACACAGTTTAATGTCATGTCGCTAGGACAAAATATAGTTTAATGTCATCTCGGACAAAAATATAGGAACTTCTATACAGTTTATTGTCATGTAGGACAAAATCAGGGACTATGCATTTTAAAGTCTTGCAGTTAGGACTATTGGTGCTGCACAGTTTAATGTCATGTTGCAGGGACAAAATTTAGTTTAATGTCATCTCGGACATTGAAGGTGACACAGTTTGACGTCATGTTGGACGAAGTTGTAGTTTAAGGTCATACCAGACCTTTTCTGTATGAACCAATTGTAAGTCTTGGTTCTGGGAACAATATTTTGTGTTTATACAAAATACTTCTTCAGAAATCTGGCATTAGTTGGAGTCGTGATGTGTTCTCCATCCATTGAAATCAGAGAATACGCTCCATTGGAGTAGACCTTATGTACTGAATAAGGTCCTTCCCATTTTGGTTCAAGCTTGGGAGGCTTCTTTCCTGGTATCATTGGTGTTCTGAGAACCAATACCAATTCTCCCTGAATGAATGAACGAAGACGAACTTTTTTGTTAAAAGCTCGTGCTATTCGATTCTGATAGATTTCCAAGTGGTGCAAAGTGCACAATCTTTTCTCATCTAACTGTTCCAATTCATTCAACCGCTTTTGGGATTGCTCATCTATTGATAACTGATCACAAATGGCTATTCTGAGTGAGGGCAATTGAACTTCAATTGTCAAGACTGCTTCTGTTCCATATACCAATGAATAAGGAGTAGACCGCGTTGCATTGCGAGTGGTAGTCCGATAAGCCCATAAAGCATGAAAGAGTTTATCAGGCCATGACCTCTTATCTTTATTCACCATCTTTTGCAGTATATTTGAAAGAGTCTTGTTGAAGGCCTCTATCTGGCCATTAGCCGCTGCATGATATCGAGATGAATGGTTGGACTTAATGTTGTATTCTTGATACAATCTCTTTACCTCAGTAGAACAGAAGTTGGTGCCGTTGTCTGTCAATATGGTATGAGGGACACCAAATCTAGTAATGATGTTAGACTTGATGAAGCTAAAAATGCATTTAGAACTGACTTCTTTGAGAGGTACTGCCTCTGCCCATTTGGAAAAGAAATCAGTAGCAGTAAGAATGTACTTAAACTGCTTGGCCGTAGCTGAAGGGTAAGGTCCTACCACATCCATTCCCCATGTGGAAAATGGCCATGAGTATTTAGCTGTATGAAGCAACTCTGGAGGTTGATGAATGAAATTGGCATATACTTGGCATGAATGACACTTCTTTGTGAAATTAACACAATCTTGTATCATTGAAGGCCATAAGTATCCAAGTCTTCGAATTTGATCAGACAATCTATGTCCAGACTGGTGGGCACCACAGACTCCTGCATGCACTTCTTTTATGACAACCATTGTCTCTTCACCATCAATACATCTGAAGAGAACTCCATCAAAACCACGTTTGTAGAGAATTTTCTCGAGGTGGTTTGGACCATCATAAAGAGTAAAATTGACCACATGTCGCCGAATTTGTTCTCTTTCGTCTCTATCAGGTGGAAGTGTTCCATTTTGAAGTTATTCCCTGATAGGTGACATCCATCCTGTAGTATGACCATACGTTTCAGGAATGGGACTAATTTCATTAATTTCCTCTGTTCTGACTTGAACATAAGGTGAAATTGCACGACGGTGGGCAATAAAGATGGTTGTCTCGTCCCGATTTGGATCTGCTAATGATGTGGCTATATTAGCCAGTGCATCTGCTTGAGCATTTTGTGATCTTGGGACATAAGAAAATGTCGGTTCTGAAGGGAATTCCGACATTAACTCTCTGACGTAATCATACAAAGGGATTAATTCTTCTTTTCTGATGGCATAATCCTCATTGACTTGTTTGATTACCAGGTCTGAATCACCTTTCACCTTTAAGTGATTCACTTGTGCTTGAAGCGCTAACTCCAAGCCTGCAATGAGAGCTTGGTATTCAGCTTCATTATTGGAACCACCTTCCCACAACAAAAAGGAATAAGGTAACACTGCCTTATCTGGAGAAATGAGCACAATTCCTAAACCAACTTTGTTGAATTTAGGATTTTCCATTTTCTTCCCTGTTGGACTTCTAGAAGCACCATCAAAATACATTTCCCATGTTTGAGGATTCTCTTGAATAGAAAAAACTTCCTCATCAGGGAGTTCGATATCTGAATACGTGTCTTCCACTGAAGGGTGTTCAGCCAGGAAATCAGCCAGAGCTTGGCCCTTAATTGCCTTTTGAGACACATACTGAATGTCGAACTGCTATAGAATAACCGCCCACCTTGCCAGACGTCCTATAAGCATTGGACGACTAAGGATGAATTTGAGTGGATTATTACGAGATACTAATTGGACCTCGTGATGTTGCAGGTAGTGTCTCAGTTTCTGAACTGCAAAGATTAATGCTAGGCAGCACTTTTCAATACTCGAATACCGGGTTTCTGCTTCAAGCATAGTTCTACTGAGATAGTAGAGACTATTTTCATTCCCAGCATCATTCTTTTGAGCGAGAAAGGCACCCAATGATCGCTCTAAAGCTGTCACATAGAGGATAAGAGGTCTACCCTCAACAGGTGGCATGAGTACTGGTGGACTTAAGAGGTATTTCTTGAGAACATCAAATGCTTCTTGACATTCTTTAGTCCACTGTTAAGTGACTCCTTTCTTCAATAATTTGGTAAAAGGTAAACTTTTGCCTGCCAAATTGGCGATGAAACGCCGAATATAGGCTAAGTGTCCTTGAAGTCCTCTTAATTCTTTCAAATTCTGAGGAGGTGACATACCAAGGATTGATTTGGCCTTCTCAGGACGACTTCAATACCACGATGGCGTACAACAAAGCCGAGGAATTTTCCTGAGGTTACCCCAAAAGCACATTTTAAGGGGTTCATCTTCAAATTATGTTGTCGAAGCTTGTGGAATATGATTTCCAAATCAGCCAAGTGATCAAAACGTTGTTTGGATTTAACCACCAAATCATCTACATATCATTCAACAAATTTCCCTAAAAAAGGTTTGAAGATACGATGCATGGCGCGTTGATATGTTGCACCTGCATTCTTTAAACCAAAGGGCATCACCCGGTAACAAAACACACCTTGAGGAGCTCTGAAGGCTATATATTCCTCATCTTCTGGGGCCATTCGGATCTGATTATATCCAGAATATCCATCCATGAAAGAAAGTACTTCATAGCCAGCCGTCGCATCAATTAAGAGTTCTGTAATCGGAACTGGAAAATCATCTTTGGGACAATACCGATTATGATCTCTGAAATCGATGCAAACCCTAATTTGTCCGTTCTTTTTCTTTACTGGGACAATATTAGCCAACCACTTGGGATATTGAACTTCTCTGACGAAGTTATCTTTGATAAGCTTATCCACTTCAGCCTCAATTTTGGAAGCATAGGTTGGGTGTGTTCTTCTCGCGGCTTGCTTGAATCCTCGATGTTCATTTGGCAAACCCAAATGATGGGTGCCAACATCAGGATCAAGGCCATGCATCTCTGTATAATTCCAAGCAAAAATATCTTTATTTTGCTTTAGAAAAGAAATATACATATCTTGTTCTTCAAGGGTCATAGCCTCACTAATTAAAGTGGGGCGTGGATCTTTTTCTGTACCCAGATTTACTTCTCTGAGTTCATCCACAGTGGTAGAGATACCCTCTTCAAATGCTGGAGGAGCATCTCTAAGATCTTCCTCTTCCTCTTCATCATGTGTTATATCTTCCGTTTCTACTTGCAAAGTAGATGAAAAAACGAAATTCTCATGATCATAAGAGATGTCAAAATTTTCACATTTTGAAGAAGAAGCTTCCATTTCCGACCCTATTGATGAAAAAGGGTCTTCTTTGGGAAATAAAGAGGAGATGATGGATTGAGAATCGACATCAACATTCACCTCTGGTGTTGCTATAACTTCTTCTGGCCTGATTAGCGAAGTATAGACTTGTTGGATTTCAGCAGACGAAATGAAAACGTCACCACTTATGCTTTCATCACTGCTTGGTAAGTTACCAATTTCTACCATGTTGTCTGGCTCGATTGCCGTAATTGACATTATGGATCTTTCCATAAGAGTATTTTGATTTGGGCCTATTTTGTCAATTTGACTGATAGGTAACACATAATCTGTACTCACATGTGAAAATGGATTTATTGGAATTTTTTCCAAACCATATGGAGCATTAACTTTGGTAATTTCCTTTATTGTAGATTTTTCTCTTCCCTTCATGTGATAAAATTCCGCCTCAATGTATTGAGACTCACATGTTTTGAACGGGGCCTTATCACCATACAATGTTCCAACTTGACCATCGAAACAGTATTTGAGACATTGATGGTATGATGACGGAATAGCTGCATGCTGATGTAACCAGGGTCTTCCAAGCAAGATATTGAAAGCTGAGTCTTGATCAACAATCATGAAATCCGAATTGGAAACAAGATCTCCAAACTGAGTTCTGAGCGTAACTTCTCCCAGTGGTTCTTGTTCATTTTTATCATATCCTTGCAACATCATGGTAGAAGGAGATAAATCAGATTCCGTGAGGCCCAATCGACGAAGTGTGCGAATGGGCATGAGGTTGACTCCTGAACCATTGTCAATAAAAGCTCTTCGAACATCTATACCATTGACTTTGCCAGATAGGTACAAAGGTTTTATGTGCCCATGCACAACATCATCTTCATCTTTATCAGTAAAAGATATCACTGCATGGCATTCTGCAGGATTATTCTCTATGTGATAAATTTCAGCTGCAGCAATTTCAGCTTCAAACTCCTGAGGACTTGACAAAGCTTTGATGAGTGCTTCCCGAAGATCTTTTGATAGATTCAAAGCATCCAAAATTGATAATTTGGCTGGTACTTGGGCCAAGTGTTTCAATATATCATACTTTTGATCTAGAGGCCTGCGTTTCCCAATAGGAATATGCGGTTTAGCAGGTATCTTGGAAGCAGATGCTTTGGAAGCTGATGCCTCTTGTATTGAAGTTGGCAACATCTTTGGTTTTGGAAAATTAGACTGATTAGATCCATTTACTTGCTGAGAAAAAGAAGATGGAACATTTAATCGGTCTTCCAAAATAACTGTGCCGAAGCTGAGTTGGCCATTGGCAGAAGAACTTGCTTGTTCATTTTGAGCTCGCTGAAGGGCTCTACCACGAGTTTCTGCTGCATATACAGTGCTAGCAGGGGTAGAATTAGAGTAGTGGCTTCGGAAAGATCCACGTCTTCCCCTATATCCTGAACCTCTAGAACTTCCTCGGGTTCCTTTATTTGATACAGGGAATTCAGGCTCATCAAGACTGGAATATGAATCTGTTAATTGAATCATATTAACAGAACCAAAGATCAATTCTTCGTCTGATAAAGACTCTGCCAAGTTAGCCTGTTTAGGCTGTGCCGTTTGGTGGGACGGTGCCTGTGGCTTTGAAGTAGAAGGCATGAAATCTGCCAAAGTCAAAGACAATTTAGGCTTTGATACATACTCATCTTCTTCTGATTTCTCTTTCTTCTTTGAATTGCTCTGCCCTTTTGAGGATTTGTCTTTTGATGGAGGCTTTACTGCAGCTTTTGTAGGAGACACAATTGGCTTCTTCAATTGTGTTCGCAAAATGGAATGGGTCCGATTGATTGTCTTTCTGACCATCCAATAATCATATTTTTTCGCAGTTTTGCTTTTGACTTCCTGCCACTCGCCTCCTTCCTCTGGATCTGTAGCGGTAATACACGCTACATGAGCTGAAGAACCCTTTAATTTGACTTGTCCCAAGTCGACCATTTTTTGTAGGAGGTCTTTAAAGACAAAACACTCCTGGATGGGATGTCCCAACATTTGATGAAAGGGACAATAATTGGGACGGTCTTCATCTCCTTCCTTGTTTGGTCTCTTCGGCACTGGTAATTGAACCAAATTCTTTTCCAGAGCTGAAATGAAGTAACCAGGAACTTGCTCACTTTGGAAAGAGTATGTTTTACTCTTCATATCCTCAAATTGTTTTCGTCGTTGATCTTTTTGATCATTTGGACGAAACAGCCTTTGTTGTTGGCGTTCAGGAGGTGGAGCCCTTTGAGAAGATGAAGGTTTTGAAGTAGAAATAGGTACAGGTGCCTGTTTAAGCATAACTGTAGCAGTTTCTGCTTTACCCATTCTTCTTCCTGGAGCTGATGGAATTACACGAGATTTAACCTTAGCCTGTAAAAGGGAATCTTCAATCTGTTGAGCGATTGAAGTAAGGTCTCGAAACCCTCCTGTGTATTTCACAGGGATCAATGGCGTGCGTAATTCGTCACGCAAATTTGCCACACAGATTGGCAACAATTCCTCCTGAGGTAGTGATAAACTCAAGGAATACGTTAATCCCTTCCAACGAGCAATGAAATCAGAGACTCTTTCATTCTCCCTTTGCTTGCAGTTTGTAAGATCGAAAACTGTCGTTTTTGGAAAAGTTGAGCTGAACTGAAGAAGGAATTTTTGATGAAGATCCTCCCATCCGATGACTGACCGGGATTTCAAGCTTGTATACCAGACAAAAGCAGGTCCTTGCAAGGTTCGCACGAAGCATCTGAGTTTCACTGCTTCTTGTTGCTCTGGAGTTCCCATCATAGGATCACAACAAGACACGTAATGCGTCAAATGTTGTTCAGGGTCACCTGATCCATTGAAAGTAGGGAAAATAGGGTTTCCAAAACTGGATGGAGGAGAAATTGAATCTACCCATTCAGGGTAAACTTTCTTTTCAGGTTGAACTTGCGCCCGTTTCCCTTCCATAGTTTCTAACCGAGCTGTTAATGACTCAATAGTAGTTATTAACTTTTGAGAAACGCCAGGTTGAACTTGGTTTTGGGTAGGTGCAATGAATGGATCTTGGACAGCCGTGGAGGTTGGTGCTGCAACTAATGGTAGTGCTGCCAACCGTTGTTGCGTTTGACCCGTAGGATTAGACCTCTGTGGGTGTACTGACAAAGGAGGATATTCCTGATCCATCTCAGTAGTTACAACAAATTCCTTCGGCTGTCGGACTTCAGCATTCTTAAGAAGAAGACTACTCTGAAGTAGTTCTGCATTCAACCTTCTTAATTCTTTCATTTCTTCCTCTTGTTGTGCAAACCTTTGCTCTAATGAGAGCGATTGACCTCCTTCAGAGGAAGGGTGATAAGTAACCTGATTCTTTCCTTTCCCCTTATTGGATCCTTTTCGGAGAGGGGGAAGTGGGTTACTTGAAGGAATACCCAGATTTTGGGTAAGCCTTTGATTACGTGTGCGCACACCTTCTTTATTTAGGTCTGTGTGCGCAACTTCTTGAGCAGGAACCTCTTCATCTGATCCCTCTGATTGAGCCTCATCTGGTGAATCAGCAGCAACGGCAGTGATGACATTAATGGATGCATATTTCATGGAATCCTTTCTATCAGCATTTCTGTGATATTGTCTCCTTTTATGTCCATGATAAGGCATGGCATTCCGTTGACTTGATCCCTCAGGAATTTCTTGGAGAACCGTCACTTGGAGAGAATCTCCTGACATCTTGGCTCTTCGTTCCTCTTGAGGCTTATTCCCTAATCGAGAGAATACTGACATTCTCTGAGGGAGGGATTGAAGATTTGAAAAAGTCCCCAGTCCGGTGGACTGGGGGTGTTCCTGTTGCTTCTGCTCAACTCCTCGAATCCCATTCGTTGATTCTGAGGGTTGGGTTAGAGAAGTCCCCAGTCTGGCAAGCTGGGGTGTCTCTTGACATGTTATGTCTGAGATCTTTTTAAAATCTCTCTTGATCTTGCGAATCTTAGTTCGGAAATTAGCTGGATGCATTAACCTGTATCCACTTTTATCACCTGGTTCAACAGACCGTTGGATGATTTCCGAAACTTCTGTCATTTGTTGACGTGTTTGCTCCAGACGAGAGGCTTGTGCAATATTCTCGCCTGCTTGATGTAGGAGCAATTCAACAACCTGTTCTCTATATACTTGACTTTGAGAGGAACTAGTTGAAGCTTGATCTCGAGCAAGATTTTGATTATGAACAAAGCCTATTGACTGTGGCCGGCCATGGGCAATAACATTGCATGAGACCATTTTCGGCGGGCTTTGCTGACCGGAAAGCACTGTGAAATGTAGTGCTCCGTGAATACCCCATCCTCTGATATGAACATTAGATGGAGCATTGGAAATTAACTGACGCAATCTTCTTAGTGCGCCAAGGCATGAACGTTGAAGGGTTCTCTGTTGCTTTTCAGCCTTCGGATACCGAGAGACTGATAGAGATGCCAAATCAATCTGGCGTTGTAACCCTTCTATTATCATAAGATGATTTTCATATTCATCGTAAGATAATACCTTCTTCTTTAATTGACAAAGAGTTTTCCATATGTTAAGACGAATATCATGGATTCCATCATCCGTCAACATCTTTGGAATGTCATACTGTGAATCAGCCAAAGGCCAAAACATGACTGGTACTTCACCTTTTGCCAGTTTTTTCCTCATGTTCAGCATTTCCTCTTTATCATTTAATGAAGATTCTTCTACCTGTTTGGACCAGAGTTGGTGTTTCCTTGTTGCTTCATCGGATTCAACAAGATTGGTAGAGGAATCACTATTCATGCTGGAAGATGAATGACCCAGGGAAGGTTCGGAGAATAACCTGAACCCCAAGCTATCTTCTGATGGAGAAAGATTTTCACCTACCGATAGTAAAACTTTAGACATGACTGGTTTTACGTTTGCAAGTGCCTCGAGATAGGAGGGCTTTCTCGTCACTACATTGCCTTCTGAAGAATTTTCGAGACAATGTGAATCACTACTGCGGAGAGGACTTTCGCAGCGAAGTTCATCACCATGAGGAGGACCTTCATGATGGGTTACAGCAAAAGATGAGATCTCTTGCTCCTTGGTCTTCTGACCACACAGAGGGTTCCTGTGGTTCTCATCTGAAGAAGAAACTTCAAGATTGACCGAATTTTCATGAAGCAAGTCTTCATGAGGAAGTGTCTTTTGAAGACCATCGGGATTAATGTTCCTGTTATTAGGAACTGAGGGAGTAGAATCTTGAATTCCGACAGATAAATGTCTGAGGGCTTCAAGAACTCCAGCATCGAGCAAGGCCTTGTTGCAGATTGGCCTTTGATCTCCTGACTGTGCTGGGCGGATCGTTTTCTTAGATGCCTTCTGACTCACTTTAGAAATCACTTGATGACGAAAGTGATTGATCTGAGCAGGAGTATGTGCCTGATCAGGAAAGATGGTCAGGTTAGGCTGACAATCATCGCTCAAATCAGGTGTATGTGCCTGACTTGGTTGTCCATATGATATGGGGGAGTAGGCCCCACAACCCTCTTGGACTGGAACAGATGTGTGTGTCTGTTCCGAAGTGAATTGTTGATGTGTCACTCCACTGCTAGGGATAGATTTATGTGTCTGTCCCTGAGATGATGCTGAAGCTGTTATGATATCCTGGCAAGCATCCAGAATATGAGCAGGAATTTGCTTCTGCTCTTTCACCATTGACAAAATATGTTTGGTGACTTCAGCCGCCGGAACAGGGATATACGTCCATTCCGGGCTTGGAGTAGGTGTATGTGCCTGCTCCTGTCCTCCTTTTCCTGTCAGTGAATCCTGACAGTACTCAAGTGTGGAGGCAGAGAGTTTAGTCTGCCTCCTGTTTGTCGTCGGGGCTTTCCGACTGACTTCTCCGTGCGCTACCAAACGAGACTGTTGGTAGGCTTGATTAGTATTAGCAGGTGTATGTGCCTGCTGATTACACTTCGCCAAACGCGGTTGACGAGATCCACCATATTTAGTCAGACGAGCCTGCTGACTAACTGCTGATGTATAAGCAGGTGTATGCTCCTACCTATGGTACTCCGCCGGAATTGCCTGGCGGGATCGGCTTGATGCTGCCAGACGAGTCTGCTGGATAGCGGGATTAAAACGGGCAGGTGTGTATGCCTGCTCATTGTTTTCCACCAAGTTAGGTTGGTGGACTTCTCCGGAGATGGCAGGGATGACAACCTGCCTATTGTTAACCGGATTCCGTCTCTGGTGATTCATCTTGCCTGCTCGGGTTCGAGGAACCTGAGCTGAATGCCTGGAGATGGTACCCTCATCATGTTGAGGGCGCACTACCGCACGAGTCTGGCGGCGATTGTTGATGGGAGCCCTTGAGAAGGACTCCTGTCTTTTTGAATTAAGGTCCTGCGGGACCTGCTCATTTACTTCCTCGGAATAAGGGAGTGAATGGAAATTGCGTTCCGGGGATAACGACTCGAAACGGTTGGAGACAGTAGTCAGCACCGTCTGCTTCTTGATTGCTGGTCGCCGTTGTCCGGACGACCAGGTAGAATTGTTAACTTGGAGGGATTGACGAGCGGCCTCCAGAGTTGGGATAGTACCGTTGCGACGGTACTCCTTAACCAGTGCATTAGAAACACAGCGTTGAAGACGCTGAGTTGGTGATGTCATCCTCAGAGCGGATGACGTTCCAGCAGGAGTAGCAGTATTGGTTTTCACGGCAGCAGACCTCACAGTAGAGGTGTTCCCAGCAGCAGTATTCACAGGGGTGAATTTAAGGAAAGCCATTTTTTGTAGAAGATCTTGAAAAAAAAAGAGTGCATGTTCCATGTAACAGACATAATCAAGATGAATCCGGCTACTGCATCTTTTGGATGATCATATGTCAATGATTGCCTTGTTGGCCCAAAGGGCCTAACATATAAGAAGAATATCACTTTAACTTGGTTAAGGATTCACGTCGGGTTTACCATTTTTTGTTTCGCGCGGAATCCGGGGATGACCTCCTGGACGGGAGATTCAAACGTTCCGATCGGTTTCTAACGGGTTTGTTCGTAGAACCGGAAACATCCAATGATTCCACATCCGTTTGGACCTACTTTCCAAAGGCAGGCGCTCATTAGCTTGTGGGCTAATGAGGCTTAGGAATTTGCATTGGTCGAGAGGATGGGAGGTCGGACTCATCACACCTTTTTGAGGGGAATTATTGTCTACTCCGGGACTCTCTTTATAGATTTAAGTTAAGTTCGTGAATCCTTATTACATTACCAAGTATAAAATGAGCTTTCCTTTAGTTTTAACAATCAATGATTAAATATGCAAGAAATTTAGAGAATCTTTTATATGTATTCGAGGTTCTTCATCAATATAGAATCATCTATATTTTTTTAGAGATTCTTGGTCAATGGTATCCTTCAAAACATTTATATAAAAGTCTCTTGGTCATTTTGATGACCAGGCTGGTTTTAAAGCCACTTAGTGGGGCACTTGATGTTTATCGTCATTCAGAAGGACAGAGATTATTTCAATGTTGGGATCGAACCCATGAATGGGCTACCTACGTATCCTTTGTATTGAAAAAGGAATCAGAACCCATGTAGTTCGAGGAATGGGATATGATGTTTTATGATTGATGGCTCAAAGATGAATGTCATAATTACTTTTACACTCTAAGCTCACGTGAGTCATGCTCGGTGTGAGAAACAAGAGGTATTGGTAAAATTTAGACAATTGTGCCATAAAAGAGGCAATCATAAGAATTTGTTTTGGGGCTTATGTATAGATGACTGCCCAGATAGGCGAAGGTTTAGGATTTACTTTTAGGGAGAAAATCCAAGAACAGGGTCCACAAAGTTATATGTGCTTCATGGAGATTTGAATACTCTAATCTTGGGGCTTACTCCTAAGAAAGATGCCCAAGTTAGGAGGGGACTTATGATTGGGTTTTATTCCTGAAAAGGAAACCCAAATCAAAGGAAATTTATGACTGGTTAAGAGAAATTTTAAGAGACTTGGGGCTTACTCTTAAGAAGGATGCCCAAGATTTATGACTAGGAATTATTCCTGAGAAGGAAGCCTAGGTTAGGGGACTTGGGGCTTACTCCTGAAAAGGAAGCCCAAGGTTATGACTGAGTCTTATTCCTGAAAAGGAGACCCAGGTTAGGGATTAAGGTTTGGGGCTTACTCCTGAGGAGGATGCCCAAGATTAAAGGACTTGATTGGGGCTTATTCTTGAGAAAGATGCCCAAGATTTATGACTAGGACATATTCCTGAGAAGGAAGCCTAGGTTAGGGGACTTGGGGCTTACTCCTAAAAAGGAAGCCCGAGGTTATGACTGAGTCTTATTCCTGAAAAGGAGACCCAGGTTAGGGATTATGGTTTGGGGCATTACTCCTGAGGAGGATGCCCAAGATTAAAGGACTTGATTGGGGCTTATTCTTAAGAAAGATGCCCAAGTTAAGTTTTTATAACTGGGGATTTATTCCTAAAAAGGAGACCCTGGTTAGGATTCTCTCATCTTAAAGGATGAGGTTGAAATGAATGAACTCTCAATCTTTGGTGATATGAAGATGTTTAAATCACTAGGTTTTGAGAGATATTTCACAGAATTCCTTTCAGATAAGGATGTCAAATCAAGAAATCATGCCATAAATGGCTTTGAAGAGTATCTTGAAGACTGAATCTTGAATAGGAAGGGTGAAATGGCTTAAGAGGGGTAAAAATGGGCAAGATGGGCACCCAAAAAGATAGGGGCGCGCAAGTCTTGAAGGTCGCGCAAGTCCTGCGTCGGCGCGCAAGTGTTGGTCGCGCAAGTATACTTGCGCGACATGAGGGATACTTGCGCGATTTTCAACGAGAGTTGAAATACTTGAGCGACTCTTTATTAAACCCTTTATAATCCTCTTGAAGTTCTTCCAGAGAAGGGACACACAAGTTATATTGAAGGAATTAAGTTGGCGCGCAAGTGTTTGATAAGTTTCAACACTTGGTCCTTCCTTCTTCTCTTTAGATCTTCCGTTCTAGGTAAGAGATTACCTTAGAAGTGTTCCGGAAGCTTTGAGAAGAGACTTGGGCGTCGGGAGCTTTGATCCGAGTTTCTGGAAAAAGATCCCCTCGAATGGGGGGCCCACAGGGTCTATTTATAGGCAAAAGAAGACCCCGGGCGGTTACTGGGAGGTTACCAGATATGTCGCGCAAGTCCCTTGCACGACCATGAGTGGTCGCGCAAGTATTGAGGCGGCGCACAAGTGTACTTGCGCGACCAAGAGGGAACTTGCGCGATACATGGGAAATGTTCACCTTTTTTATCCCTTTGTCGATTTTTGATGTTTCTTCAAAGGATTAATCACTTTGAGCTCAGATATTCCCTTTTCCGAATTTTAGATTCTGTGACGAAAGGAGCGTCAACATGTACCGACATCCCATAGGCTTGCCCAAGTAGTAGTAAACTAGCACCATGTGCCTCAAGAAACATTTTTCCTCCCATAACGACATCCCATAGGCACACCCTAGTATTTGTAACCTCAAACCAAGTGCCTCCTAACACCTCATGTCTCAAGTACTGATGTCCCATTGGAATTCCCTTGACATCTGAAGGTTCATCAACTTCCATGTGGATTTAATGATAATCACCCCCAAACCATAATCTCCTAACCGAAACTACAGGGGCCGCTAAGCACATGAGCAGTCAAAACCAACTCACCATGAAGCCATCTATGTGAAAACGACCCAAATCGTAGGTGATCGATAATCAATAAAAATATAAAACCCATGCCACGTCCTCTTTGGAACCTCATGCCCATGTTACCATGATACTCAAAATCTGATGTCCTTTATATCAATGTAATCCAGTCTGTGCCAAACCTGATAGTCAATGTGCCTCAAATAGATGTTTACCAATCCAAATCTCGTGGTCCAAACCACCCAATACTTCTTGTTCCAAACACTACATGTGATCAGCATCACTCAAAAATATACTGGCCAAACCCAACACAACCTAAAAGATTCAGCATATACAATTCTATATTTACAAATTTATCAAATTGAAACAAATCACATAAATAGGAAAAAATGATCTAACCCAATGACTATCACACAACAACTATGTGGTCTTGAAGGCCTCTAACAATCCTACTCATACTTAACCAAATTAAATATACCAGTTTCAAAACTAAGAAGACCAATTATAACCATTTTGGAACCCCAACCCAAAATGTCCCAATGAGCATCGACCTCTCAACCGGCATTGGTCATGTAATTTAGTTTATAGAGTATTCCAAAAGGCATATCGTTGGTCTAAAAATTAATCCAATATGTAATAGAAAACACAAATTGTCCCACTCTAGAATACCCGAAGAGGCTCCAAATGACTTGCCACCTAAATTTACACAAAAACATAAAATAAGGTATGCACCACCTACATCATTCTATTATGATGTTCCTCTTCTGGAATGGTCCTTTCAGACTGTCCGTCAGTTTGGGGGTGAATAGCAGTACTCATATGAAGCTCAGTATTCAAAGCCTTCTAGAGAATTTTCCAGAGAATTGATGTAAACTAAAGATCTCTATCGAAAAAAATCGATCGAGGTTCACCATGAGTTCATAATACATCATTAATACAAAGACTTTTTGGGCACTCAAATTGTAAATCATCAATTATAAAATGGAGATGTGCTGATTTTGTGAGACGATCAATAATTACCCATATTACATCCTTACATCTATGTTTCTTTGGTATTACGGTGACAAAATTCATCATAATGTCTTCCCAAATATATATAGGAATAGGTATTGGTTTCATCCCTACTCTAGGATTTTGACTCTCTTCCTTCACATTTTGAAAAACTAAACACATTGATATGTAGTAGGCAATTCCCCACTTCATATTATCCAACCAAAATATATTCAATCATATTTCTATACACCTATATTATACATAAGAATATAGATTAATTTGAGCTATTAGCATAATATTATAGTTTCCTTTTCCGCTCAAGTAGTGATTGAACACATAACCACTTCCCAAACATCATAACCCCTTCCTCATACATGAAGTCTTCCAATCTCCCATCCTTAACTGCAATAATTTTCTTATGTATACTTTCATCCTAAGATTGAGATAATTTTATATTCTATATTAAAGGTGGTTAAGAAATCATTTAAAAGAGGAAAGATTTTCCCCTTCCATAATAATTCCCATATCCATTTTTACTAGATACATGAATATAGGATCTCTCTCAATTATCATTTGTGTCATAAATCCATGATCTTTCCCACGTATTGCATCTCCCTCCTTATTTTCCTCTCCTGGGTGGTATTTTATTGAACAATCGTAATATTTGAGTAAATCAAGCAATCTAATTTGCCTCATTTTGAGTTATTTTTGTATGAAAATGTATTTTAAATTATTGTGATCTATTTATATATCACATTTTCAACATAAAGACAATGTATCCATATTTTTAGAGTAGATATTATAGTTGCTAACTCAAGATCATGTGTTGGATAATTTTTCTCATGATTCATAAAAATCCTTGATGCATAAGAAATAACATTACCATTTTTTATAAGTATGCAACCCAATCCATTCATTTATGCATCAATTTATATTAAAAATCCATCAATTTTCAAAAAAGGGGTCAAAATTGTTTGATTGAACAATATTGATTTAAATTCATTGAAGCATTCGATACATTATTTTATCCACACAAACATAAGACTTTTACATGTGAGGTTGGTTAGTGGGTTAGCCAGTCAAGAAAAAATTATGAACGAAACGCCGATAGTAACTTGCTCTGCCAATAAAACTGCATACCTGGGTAATATTGATTGGCATCGGGATATCTTGGATTTTCTTTGTCAATGTAGGATCATCTTGGATTCAATCCATAGAGAAAACATGGCATGGAAACGAAACTAATTGATGCCAGAGTTCACACATGCTAAACATCCCATATAATTCATTCCTTCTAAGAGTTTTCTAAATAATAAAAAAGTTATTCTCATGGTCTTTATAGATTTTTGAGTACACCAAGATATCATCAATGAATACTACAAAAAAGTTATATACATATCCCTTGAAAACTCTATTCATTAAATCCATGAAAATAGTTGGTGCAAAGGTCAGACCAAAAGGCATCACTATAAACTTGTAATGCCCATACCTCGTTCGAAATGATGTCTTAGGAATATCTTTCTTCTTCAAAAGCAACTAATGATATCTGGATCAATGGAAAGTCATTGAAAATTATTGATCATAATGAAATTGATCAAATAAATCATAAATATGAGGCATATGATACTTATTATTTATTGTAATAGCATTCATTTCCTTTTAATCAATGCATGGACTCATTGATCCATCTTTCTTCATGACAAACAGGATCAGGGCTCCCCATGGAACATCACTAGATCGAATAAATCATTTTTCACTCAACTACTTTAATTGTTTCATTATCTACAATTACTCCAGAATTTCCATTCTATAATGGGTCTTTGATATAGGTATTATACCAGGAATTAAGTAAATGAAAAACTCAATTTTTCACTTTCGATGTTTTCCATGTAAATCCACTAGGAATACATCAATGCATTCTTTCACTATATGAATATATACAATTTGAAAATTTCTTTCCTCAGCCATAGATATTGTGTTCCTTTCCTCTCCATGAATTTTATTCAATAGGGCTATTGGGGGTGGGTCTAGATTAGAATTAGATGGCGAGGTCTCTTCTCTAAATATAATAGATTATACACCATTTTTTAAAATTGTAACTTCTTATTTCATACAGTAAATATTCTCTTCATATATTGACAACAAACTAATACTGATAATTATATCAAAGTTAGTCATTGGTATGATGATAATGTTAGGAACTAAACCACATTTTTGTGTCATGAGGGGGAATAGTTGACATGCCGTTGTTGCAATGATGCATCCCCTATGTGTTTTGACTGATAACTCCTTTATTAATTCAAATTGGACATGTCTAATTTTCATGGAAAAATGGGAAAATATAAATTAATGTGATGATCCTGAATCAAATAATGTGTTGGAATAGTTTGATTATACAATAAAAGTACCCGCTAGAAAATTATTAGGAACTTCAACTTTCGCGGTTGTAATCTCATAATCTCTCCCTCTCACTCTTGGAATTTTTTGAGGCATGATTTTTTGGCTCATAGGAAACTCATTTTCATAGTGTCCCATATCTCTATAATTGTATCTTTGAACATCATACAATTTTTTCTTCCCCTTACATTTATAATATTTATGACGATTTTTCCACAGATATAACAGACTCTCATGTGTTTCATGAATTTTCTAAAATGATTCTTTCCATAGTTAACGCATAATAGGAATTTATTCATTCCCTTGTTATTATTTGGCACTGAAATATTCCCTTGGTTATTAGAGAACTCCTATTTATCTTGGATTCCCTTGAACAAATTATATCTAGCTAATTATTTCTTTGTTTTGATAGCAATTTATTCAACTTCAACAAATGATGAAAAAGTTTGAGAAGCCAGTACCCTTCGAAAAAATGCTTTAAGACCATTAAATAAATTATCAATCATTTTTGTCGAGTCACATACGTAATCTATGGCATACCAAACTAGCCTTGTGAAGTTAGCTTCATACACTGCCACACAATATTCTTCCCTTTGATTTAAGGAAAGGAATTTCCTCATCATTTTGGTTCTTTCTCACAAGGGAAATATTTTTCGAAGAATATTTTTTTTTAAATTTCTCCATTCCATGTTTTCTATTTCATCTTCTTGTTTTGTATTCTGAATAAAGGACCACCATTGATCGACATCACCCATGAGACAATATACTTCTAGTAAAACATTTTCATTTTCATTAAATCGTAATGCTAGTAATATCTTTACAAGGAACATTATCCATTTCTCAACAACCACTGAATTAGTAGTCCTATTGAAATATGGGAGAATCTGCAACATGAAATGATCCAACACATGTGTGGATTGGTTATTCATTACATTATGAGTATGTTTCCCAAATATGGTCATGATCTGATCTGAAACAACATTGACATTATTGATATTCTCAGTGGGGAGATCCCTACATTACCCAGGAGTATTGATTCCCCTTATTCCATTATATTCCATTTATAAATAATGGAATACACTATATTAGGTTATTAATATCAAACATAAAAGCACATAACATATATTCAATTTCCATGCATAACTAATCTCATAAACATATCTTCTGTAAGAAAAAAAATTGCATTAAAATATTTCATATGGCTTGTAATTAAAATGCGAATTTTCTGAAGCATATCCAAAGGGAGTGTCAATAACAAGATGCAGAAAGGACCGTTTCCATGTACCAAGATACCCTGGGTCAAGCTCAAAACTCCTTGTCAGTGCTTTCACACCTAGGTACATCTTTGATAGAGCCACCTCTACCTATATGTATCCGTACAAGGATGTGTTTTCTAGAAAAATTCACATAATCTATTCATTACCATAATACATGGATTTTCTTGAATGTTTATCCTCAAATAATACCTTGCGTATTTGTTCCCTTCTATACATTTTATACATTTTTTAAAACATTTTCTACTAAAATTCATCTGATACCAACTGTAAAAACCTAACCCCTCTAAACCGGATCTAATTAATTACTAATTAAATTGGAATGGTTAGAAGGAACTAAAATCTCAATGGAATGGACTGTTATTAATCTTTATGAAACTATATACATATATGTAACTCATGTTACATTATAAAAGGATACAAATTACAATACATAACAAAAACAAAAAACTGCATCAACTGGAACTCAATAAATGATCTCATTTTCATCACCTGTCGAAGGTAAACAATGATAGGGGTGAGATAAAATGCTCATTAAGGGTTAAAAATTTTGGAAACAGGAATTCAATAATCATAAAATCATAAAAAAAATACATAATAATTATGGCTTGGTGAATAAATAAAAAACTCACATATTTAATAAACTGAGAATGAAATTGCATCCATATATTTCATCATAGTGAAAACCTCAAATATAGTAATAAATTATAATGAATAAATGGAACTATTATTAATGGGATGTCATGTATCCTGAACATGATACCATAATTACGTTAAAACAGTTATGTTTTGAGGGTAGAAACCCATCTGATTTTTTAAAACAAACTCGAAGGGTTTGTCGACAAACATATTTGTCTTAAGAGAACTATTGATGAATTGTGGGGATATAGAGGGACCCACCTGCCACTTAAATTAAAAATTTTTATTTATACATATATTTATTACATGTTCAATATTACTTATAAATATCCGTATAGAGTAGAGGATATGGATTCATCAATATTTCCACAATTATTATAACATTCTAAATAAATACCTTATGTAAACATGGTATACAGTTTTTAGAATTATCATATACATGAAATATGAATATTTATATTGAATATTAATATAATATAAAATGTAAATTTATCTCAAATGGGTAGTAGGTACAATACAAAATAATTATTTGGTGCACAATACGATGTATGTCACAATGAAATGGAAAACAGAGACAAAGTCCCTTACTAGAATGTAATAAATTGAATCGTATGAAAAAAATATATTTTCAAGGAATTAATCACAAAATAAATTTAATAGAAATAGAATCTTGATATTAATTATCAAACGTCAGGACACATATACCAAATTCAAGAAATAAGAAGAAAACAATGGAAATCTCACAGAAATGATTGTGAGATGAGAAACCCCATAACTTATGCTCGAATGTGTTCTTTGTTTGTTTTAATGACCAGAATAATAAAATATAGCTTCATGAATTAATATCTTCAAAACATCCTATACATGTAATTTATTTATTATATCCTTATTAGGTTCCTTCATGTCCCTTTTTATGGGTTTAAGAAGTTCAATTTTATTGATTTGGAATCATTTTACTCATTGGTTTTCATTATTTGTTTACTTGTATTCTTGAATGAAATTTCATTTGAAATGTGGTTAATCATCCTGACCTGTAAATATAAATTATTAGTTAAATAAAAATGATAAAAATGATATTATAATGATTATAGGTTAAATTCTTTTGGATGAGTCATTAGACAAAACATATTGATAAATGCTCGGATTTAGTTTGGTGATTTTGTGCACAATGAACTTGTTATGTATTATTATTCCATATTATGAGTTTTTAAATATTACATAACATTAATGAGATTTAACACATATATTAGGATCTCTTACAACAAAAAAATGGATTCATGTTCAGAATTGAATATGGTAAAAATATTGAGAACTTCTCGTCCTTGAATGTGATAAATTAACACATCTCGGATGATGTTATGATTTTTTAGTATAATATGGGGGAAAGAGAGATTATGATGAAATATTAAATTAGAATAATATAATTTCAGTTCATGTAAGGCACTTCAACCTTAAGACATCACTTCAAATTTAATAAAATAGTTTGATGAAATAAAGGTGAATCTAATTACTCATATATAATATGGGATGTATGGGGAATATGGAATGACATATCCCAACATAATCCAATTGAAATTAAATGAGAAAACACAAATGAAAGAATTATTAAAAGAGAAGTGTGTTTGATTCTCTTACCTTGTAGTGTAACTCCCAGAATGTAATGTCTGGGTTCCAAAAGCTGCCCAAGGGCGTCCCATACCCGGTTGGTCACACTCCTCAAGAGAATTACCATAAATTCCATAGACTTCCAACTAGCATCGAGGGCCTTGGGTGTGATAGTGGTGAAACTATTCCCTCATTGGCAGAGTAACACAGTGGAAGATAAACAAATATATTATATCGGAAGTAGTAATATCCAAAAACTATAAATAGTGGAAGACTGAAATAATAAACAACTGAAGAACATATATAAATGATGAAAGATAAATATGTCTTGGAAAATAGCCAAAAAAGTCACGATACTAAATATAATAAAAATCCAAGTACAAAATAAAAACAATAAACTACTGCACAGCATCGCAAGCCTATGTTTGGTCCCATGCTCTCTAGCTCCAAAATAGTTAATCACCTGATGTTGAAGGGAGATTTCCCTTATATATACTAGCAACAATATAGTCTTTTTGGGCCCAAAAGCATGGCCCAGACATGGTTTGAGACTAAATACCAATAGGCATCCTCCACGAGATATGTTCCTAACAGACAGTGAATATGTGGTAGGTAATAAGAAATAAAATGAAGTAATAATGGAAGTACACAACGTAATCAATTCCCACAATTTCAAGAATTCAAATAACCACATATCAAGTAAGAAAATACATACAAACATGTATCCCTCTAGGAAGTATGAACATCTTATCACCTCTGGTTGTACCTAGTAAAATAAGCAGCCCTCTGAGAAGCACCCATAGTCTAACCCCTCTGGTTCAGCTTAAATATAGACTCTCTGGGAAAGCACTCGCCGTAAATTTCCCATATAGTCTCATATCAGTACTAAAAGCGCACTGAGGAAGAACTCAATGCAAATTCCCCATGTGTCACACATTGATGAAGTATAGACACTATGAGGAAGCACTCAACGTTAATTCCCCCTTGTGGTCTCACATTTTATGTTATAAAGACACTCCAGATAAGCCCTTTCATCCATTCACCCTATGTTATATACACTCGGTTCTCACAACCCAGGGTATATCAAGCATGCATATTAGTGCGCATTTTCCAATGTAAACCTTAAGAACTACTTGGCTAAATAGCCTACAAAATCGTCGCAAGTCAAAACAAACACTCCATCCTATAATACACTCCAAGGGATGTAAATAGAAACCTAATAGGAAAACTAGACCAAAATTTGAAATCAAACAATCATACATGGTATAACACTTCCAAAGCATATCAATTAACCCTATTCATATTCAATTATCATTTACTGAAGAATAAAAACATAAAAGGAAAATAATAGGTCTAAAATAGTAAACTTGCAAAACCCCACTTATGAGTATTGGCGATTTTTCACATATAACTCAAAGATGTTCAACAGAAAGGGAAAACCACCTACCTCGGTGTTGGGAGATCAATATACTTGAATCTTAATGCTGTAATCACTTTATAACAACAAATATCTACAAAAACATCTAAAACATTCAACCATAGATAACTTGAGAAAGAGGAGGAACCAGGAAATTATGATCATGTATAAGGAAGAGCTTACTAAGGTGATCCAAACATAATTGACAATGGTAAAATTGGAGATCAAATGCTCAGTTAGGGGCTCGGAGATGAAATGTGGTCGTACATGTTCTCTCGACCAAACCTAACCTAGAAGAGGCCCTTTCTGTCTGTCAAATGTGACCCTAATGCATTTAATGAAAAAAAAAGAAAATACAAGGCATGTACTTGACGTTTCTATACTCGGCTTTAAGTAGCCTCCAGGTCACCCCCACACGGCTGTGTGTGCAACCGTTACATGTCCATCACACAGATACCCGCAGTAACTGAGTACACGACGTTTATTCATAATGTATATGGCATGTACTTCAAAAATATCAAAAAAAAAACCATTTCCCCAAAAATTTCAAGAAGAAAGAAAAAATACCTGAAAAGAAAATTCGGGTTCATACAAACTACCCCCTTAAAAAAATTCATCCCCGAATTTCCTAACAAGGAATCGTAGAAGAAGAAACCCTGAACAGCTCCGTCCACTATTCTCATACATAGGCCTCCCTCTCACATGTCTCATTATGTACTCACACATCCCTCCATAGCACTCATAGCATATGAAAATACAAGAAATGAAGAATTAGTGTAATTCAATCAACGATCCGAATATGATGCTCCTCAAATGATTCCTCCACTTCCATCTCTACCTCCTTGGGTTGTAAAAAATGATATAGGTCTGAGAAGTAATATCTAAGATGAGAAACATGTAATATGTCATGCATATCTTAGTAGCTCTGAGGTAATTGCATCTGATAGGAAACCAGCCCAACTCTCCCCAACACCTCAAACGACCCGATGTACTTCATCCTAGGGTCACCCTATCTCCTAATCCTCTTGTGTCCCAAAAATTGTGTGACATGTAGGAAAACCTGGTCCCTAACCTCAAAATCCATTGGTCGACTCTGCTGATCAGCATAATAATTTAATCGAGACTATGCAGTAGCCATCCACTTCTAAATCAACCCTATCTGCACTATGGTCTCCAAGGAAAGTCAAGATCCCATCATAGCTACCTCTCCTACCTCTATCCAACATAGGGTGATCGGTACGGCATACAGTACAATGCCTCAAATTATTCCATATAAAATGTTTCTTGAAAACTATTATTGTAGTCAAACTCTACAAGAGGTATGTGCTTCTCCAAATAACCTCCAAAATCCAGGATACATGCTCGTAGCATGCCCTCAAGAACCTGAATCATATGCCCAGACTGGACATCTGTCTATGGATGGTAAGCTATACTCAAATGTACATGTATACCAAAAGCCTTATGAAGCCCCTTCCAGACCCAAGAAGTAAAACGTGCAACTCTGTCTGAAACGATGGATTGTGGAACTCCATGTAAGCGCACAATCTCACAGATGTACTACCATCCCAGCTCATCAAAACTAAAGGTATCTTTGATCGGAAAGAAATGAGATACCTTCATGAGGCTGTCAATGACAACCCATACAACATCATTCTCTAAATGCGACCATAGAAACCTTGTCATGAAATCCATCGCGACATCAATTCACTTCCCCTGAGGAATGGGTAACTTCTGAAAAATCCCTCCTGGTCAATGATGCTCCACCTTCCTCGTGCATGTCTCCTGGCACCGATACATTCCCCTGGAAACGCATCGGCTCATCCTCACATAAGGTCCATCCAGGAAAAGGATCCTCTCTTGACATATGTTCCCATAGGACTAGGCCTTCGGAATTTAATAGCTTCCTCAATCACACTCGATGATGAAGAGTAGAGGTAACAACTACCAAAGAAGGAAACATCTCCCCTATCTGTTGTGCACCAACAAATGCATCTCATAGAGCATACCCATAAGCATCCACTCACTCTGGGATTCTTGAACTGAATTTATATGAGTCCTCATACTCAACGCAGGAGCTACAGAGTGACCCTTCCACGGTGTGTAGGAAAACTCAATGTGAAAATACTAAAGGTACTCAACCCACCTTAACTATATCAAAATTAATGTCATGCTTGATGAAGATACACATGAGATTCTTGTGGTAAGTGAAAACCACAAAATACTCTACCAAACGATAGTGTCACCAACAGTGTAAGGCAAGAAAAACTGTTGCCAACTTGAGATCATGCGTCGGGAAATTCCTTTCATGTGGCCTCAACTACCGAGACTCGTACACAATGACTTCGTCTCCCTCCATAATCACATCTCCCAAACTGATACCAGATGCATCATAGAAGATGTTAATGATCTTTCTTGACTCTGGAAGTACTATTATCAGCACTGATGTAAACCTCCCTTTTTTCTTCTGAATAGATGACTCTCAAGAATATGACAGTAGGAACATTGCATCATTCCTAGTCAAACCCATCAGTGGTGCTGCTAGGCATGAAATGTTCTGTATGAAACATCTGTATTATCCAGAAATCCCTAGAAAACATCGTAAATCAATGATGTTCTTCGGTTACTACCATGAAAATATTTCCTTATCTTTCTCATGGTGGAATGATTCACCTGTCTCTGAGATACCATGACCCAAGAAGTGAATATGGTTCATCCTAAAGTGTAATTTTGAGATCTTATCGTATAACTGATGCTCCATAAGTGTACTTTTAACGATCTCAAGTTTGGTAGCACGGTTGTGTCAAGTGTGAATGTATACCAAGATATCATCCACAAAGGCCACCACGAATGAATCCAAGTATGGATGGAACACTCGGTTTATCGGCGCCCTGAAAGCTACAGGCACGTTCGTGAGACCAAACAGCATAACCATATACTCGTATATTCCATACCTTCTATGAATGGTTATAAAATGTATATCATATGGTCTAAAATTCATCATATGGTAACTGGATCCCAAGTCAATATTTGAGAACACCTGAGCTCCTTGAAGTTGATGAAAGAGATCATAAATCATCAGTATGGGATATTGGTTCTTGACCATCAACTAGATCAACTTTGGATAATAAATGCAAGGCCTGAGGGCACCATCTGCCTTCTTCGTAAACAAAATTGGTGAAACCCATGGAGAAGTACTAGTTCGGATGAAACACTCTACTTGAAACTCCTTCAACTGCTTCTTGACCTCATGTAAATCTGGTGTAGCCATCCTATAAGGACTAATGGACTTCAGTGCCGCTCCTGGAACAATATAAATAGAAAATTCCACCTCACACTCAAGAGGCCAACTAGAAAAGTTTTCTTGAAAGGAATCTCTGAAACAATCCACCACAAGAAGAAATCGTAGTTTGGAATTCCCCTGTTCATTCAGATACAGCCTAGCAATCAAAGTTGTAACTTCTCCCAACCCATGATGATCGAGTTCTGCTCTTCTCGTTTGGACATCCCATTAACCCTTATTAAGGAACGATCAACCCTCTAGTGATGTGAAACTCACCCTTGGAGATAATAGTCGATGACTGAATAAAAGAGAACTAAATAGTACATTCTGAGAATGTCGTTATAGCCTGTCATCTCTAAGACATAGAGAACCCAAATAAAGTGACAACCACTGACCTCTAGAGGAAATTCCTTACACCGACTCATAGAAGTAATTCTTCTCCCCAATAGAGTGTCTAGTGTCAAGACAGTAGCAGAAGAAAAGATACAGAGCCCAAGGCTCTCCACAATAGCAATATATATGAGTCTATGGTAATACCCTATATTGAAAGTGCAAAATCTAAAAATGAGAAAACTACGATCATACCTCAAACTATGGTAGGTTCGGGATCCTACTCATACTGGGTCTACTCCACTACACTATCAAGACCACTACCATGGCCTTGTGACCCTGCCTGTCCACCCTGAGCTAATCCACCTTACTGTGGCTAAAAGCCTCGTGACTAGATAACTAGCCTATGACCTCCACCTCATCCAGAACAGATGAAGGAACTCTAGTTCCCAGACTGGTAATATACTGGTGGCGCTACTCCCAAATGTGGATTCACAGAAGAACTCATGTCATGAGCATCTTGGGAAAAGAACTGATAGAAAAACTGAAGAAGACCCATATTTCCATATGACTGGCACTCCACTGGGTCTCTCTAGAAATGTGGCCTTGTATGTCCGCTATTTCCGCACAGGTAACATTCCCCCTGGCAACCTATAAGTGCATCCAGCCTACTCGGATCTCCACGGGTAGCCTCCCTGAGGAGCTTCCTGCTGTCATTTGGAGAATTAATAACTGTGGATGCTGAACTGCCCTAGAACATAGATCCAGAATCCCTCAGGTTTCACTTCTTGATCAGTACCTGGTTGACTATAGATGTGATAGAAGTCAACCAGAAGATATTCACCTATGAGCAGATGTACTATCTAAGACCATCCTCAATATTTCGTGCCACGAACAACCCATATCCCTCTAGGAATGGTGTGAAGCACTTAAGCTAGTTGATTTGAGATGTATACTTCATTACATAATGAGTACCCTACTCCAGACTCATTAACTCCTGGACTCGATCAGCCCTCAAGTTCTACGAATAGTAGTAGTCATAGAAGATACGCTGAAACTCATCTCGTGCATAACTTTCTAATGTCATGCCCTTGAGATCACATCACAAAATATAATGGTGGAATCCTATATTAGGTATGTATCATGCTTGAATCTCATCAAAGGGAATCTCCAAATGCTCAATGATCGTCAGCATGAATTCTAGCCATGACTATGTACCCTGGGGTCCATTATCCCTTGAAACGGTGGGAGGATGCTGATGTTGATGGACCCGCATCAATTCTGCCATCAATGATGCAGGAGGAAGTGCCCCCTAAATGGTATGAATCATCCTCATTAATCCATACCTATTATATGTATCGGCACATGTGTCAAGTATATATACTGGTGCCAAGACTGGCATAATTGGAGGATCAGCTGGTAGTCCTTGATCAGCCATGTCTGGTCTCTGAGCAGTGCCTGACAACTCGCATACAACTGGAGGACATCTCGGCAGCATGACTCTGCAAGGTCAAATTCACACCTTAGATCAAGATCATCATGGACTGAGGATGAGAAGCATAATAAGGGATCATGATAAAAGAAGATTTCATGTCTAACAAAACATGAATACATGTCGTGTATTTACACTACACAGTGTGTACCTGAATAATTTTCCCTACCCGATCTCTCTTACACGGCTAAGCCACATGGTTCTCTTGAGAACAAGACTACATGTAATGTTAGTTCCAAAAAAGTCATTTACTAGCTGTACGATGCCAACTCTTGTTGTTAGATACACGGCTGGTTATAACTATTGCATGATACATATTTCTATGAAAATATCCAAACAAGTCACAATTATGAAAATAATACTAATCCATGTACAAAAAATTACAATAAATAGTTACACATCATTGAAAGCCGATTCTTAGTCCCATACTCTCCAAATCCAAAATAATCTAACACTTGAAGTAGAAGGGCAGTTTCCATTATCTATACCAGCAAAAATATAATCTGGTTTAGCCCAAAAGCATGGACCAAAAATGGTGTGAGACTAAATCCCAGTAGGAAAATACAATGGGATCTATGCTTGACTCTCATTAAATATATTCCATGTAACAAGAAAGTAAATGAAGTAAACAAGGTAGTACACAATGTAAACAATTCCAAAAGTTTCAAGAATTAAAATAACCACATATCATGTAAGATCATAAATATGGAATGGTAACCCTATGGGAATAACTCATAGTCGATTCCCTCTGGTCATACATAGAAACACACGCAACCCTATAGGAAGCACCCACAGTTTAACCCCTTTGGTTCCACTGATGTATAGACTATCTGGGAAAGCATTCACTATAAATTTCCCCTATAGTCTCATATCAGTACTAAAGACGCTCTGGGGAATCACTCAACGTCAATTCCCCATGGGGCCTATGTTGAGGAACTAAAGAATCTCTGAGTAAGCAGTCAACATCAACTCAACATTTTGTCACAGATATTATGTTATAAAGACACTCTCGAGAATCCCTTTCATCCTTTTTCCCTATGGTCTATACACTAGGTTCTCACTGCCCTGTGTATATCAAGAAAACATTGCAGCGCGTATCAGCCAATGTAAACATAAAAACTACATGGATGAATAGCTTAATGTATCCCAACAAGTTAGACCAAACACAAAATCCTATAATACTAGGCATGGGAATAAAATAGAAGCCTAACTGGAAAACTAGACCAAATGGTCAAAACAAACAATCATGCGTGTGAAAATTCTTCCAAAGAATATAAATTTACCCTATTGATATTCTATTAACCTATACTGAAGCCTAAAAACATAGAAGGGGAATAATATGGCTAAAACAGTAAACTTGAAATACCCTGCTCATGGGTATTGGCGATTTTTCACATATAACTCAAAGACATTCAATAAGAAGGCACAAAACCCCTATCTCGCATTGGGAGATAGATATAATTGAAATTCAGGGCATGGATCACCTTAGAATGATGATGATCCACAAAAACATCTAAAAACATCAACCTGAGATAACATGAGAAATACGAGGAACCAAGAAATGAAGCTCAATCAGAAGGATGATCATACTGAGGTGATCCCAACGCAATTGACGGCGGTCGAATCGGGGATCGGATGCTCGGTCAGGGGCTCGTAGAAGAAACATGGGCGTACATGTTCTCTCGGCCAAACCAAACCTAGATAAATCCCTTTCTATCCATCATATGTGACCGCGATGAATTTAATGATACAAAAAATTCAAGGCATGAAATTTAGAAGTACACGGTGTGTACTTTCTTTTTCTGTACTCCGCTTTAGACAACCTCCAGGTCACCCCCCACAAGGCCGTGTGTGTGGCTGTTACACGGAAATCACATGGATGCCCGCGGTAACCAAGTACATGGTGTGAATTCATAAATTATGTGACTTGTACTTCCAATATTTCCAGAAAAACACCTTCTTCTCAAAAATGACCAGACGAAAGAAAACACACCTGAGAGGAATATTCGTGTTCTTATACAAAACATGATGGTTGGGACCTTGGGGTTTGAAGAAACCTTAGGAGTACTTCTAGGGAGTTATTACTACCAAAGAATATAAGATAATGAGTTTATAATGAATGCAAACAAAGGGGGTGAGTGAGTATTTATAGTAAGTAAGAGGTATTTTATTATTAATAAATAGGGACACATCATTGGTGGTTTTTGAAAAACCATGGGCTTGCCCATGGTATTTGCCCATGGTTTTAGCCACATTGGGCTACACATGTAATAATTTGTTGTACACAACTATACCAACCTTTTGTATTAATTTTATATCATTATGATTTCATTAAACAACTGAATACTCACAACTGTATTTTTACTATTCTCGAAAAAATCATGTATTTTGGAAAAATCTAAATAATTCACCCTAACCATATTATGACATGTACAATTAAAAAATGAACAACATTTTTTGAAATTAATTTACTATGTATTTTTAATTTAATTTATAAATAAAAAAAATAATTAATTCTAAAAATAAAAAATATAAAGGGATATTTAGATTTATATCACATTGAAAAATTAATTATGATGACATTATATTATTACCATAAGACAATAGAATATTATATTTATTTACTATTCATAAGGTTCATATTACTATTCAGAAGGGTATGATACTATTCATAAAAAAATCATGTTAGTTCTATCAGACTCCAAATGACATACTGGTCACAACTCTAGATGATTGTTTTTCGAAATTCAAAACATAGAATTGAAAATTTATGTTGAATTGTTAGGTTATGACTATCTCTAAAATAATAAAGTGTTATTTCAAAGGAACACATTGCTTTAGGATATATAGGCTATGAATAGAATGTATTTAAAAGAAGCAAACCATAAATTTTTTTAGGGTGTCATAAAAACATTTTATTAGTATTTTTATTTATATTTAGAATATTTATATAGTATTTATTACTTATTATCTTGTTTATATGTTCTATAGTCTTTCATTGATGCTTTATATACTAAATAAGTTGAAACATTCTTGCAAAAAAAAATCATTTGAGTCGGGTACTAGGTAAGGATTAACTTGGGAGAGTTTGATAACAACCTGGGAAAACATAAAAACTATAGATTTTGTTCCTCAGTAGGATCCTATCAAACATCTGAGAACCCTGAGTTGGAAAGTGCACATGAAAGAGAATCTAAAGACAAAAATAGCCTTACCATAGCATGAAAGATGCAAACAAGAGTGTGAAATAAGTAATATGATACTCGAACAATTCCTAAAAGCTATGTAAATTACAAGTTAATGACTTCCATTAGAGAATAATGTTACTATTGATACATATATAGAATCAATACTCTCTTTAAATGACACCCCGAGTGAGGTGAATGAGGTTCTTAGTGTCGGTGGAGGTGATGATGGTGAGGATGATTTTTTTTGATGATAGTGTTGATGATGTAGCAACTATATATGTTGTTGTGGTTGATCCAGATTTCTATGATAGGGATGCTGATATTTCTGATGGTGATGAGGTGGGTGATGGGGGAATTATTAATCCCTTATATTCTTTACTTAGCTTTATGTATACTTGTGGAAGTTTGTTCATGACATGAAGTGATTTCTTTTTTCGATGTATTTATTTGATTTAGTATTGTATATGGGTTGAATATTACAAAAATAAGTTGGTTTAATGTGAAATATTTTCTATATTATCTTGCATTGGATATATATTATGTGTTTTATTGATTTACATGTTCATGTTGTGTTGAAGAGGTGTAGTTGCTACTGTATTGAAATGCAGGTAGGTACCTATACCCATAGTTGTCAAAACCATGGGAATAGTTTTCCAATTGGGTAAATCTATAACCACTTTTTTTCCAATATCTTGTGTAGATATATCCCCATGGGTTTTTATTAAATTTTGGATATAATAAAGTCTATATGACATATAACCATGGTTTTCCAAGAAAATCTCAGTATTGGTCTATATTGATGCCTCCATCAACAACAATTCCTAAATCCATTAGTATTTTATATTCCCATGGTTTTAGAGGCCATACCAGTGGTTTAAAACCAAGTGTATATGGTCACTATCTAGTAGTAAGTGATACAACATAGATTATATGGAATTGTTTTGGTTTCTATATATGAAATTTTAATACTTTCTTAACATATTCACATTTTCCCTATTATGATGATTTATATATTATTCATAATTATTTATTTATAAAATTTATACATGTATAAATGTTTAAATAATGAATCAATGGGTGAAATATAACCAATTACATTCATATTATACATTTAATGTTATTATGATTACATTTTCTCTTAAGGGGTGTTCTATTTAAATATTCAGTAATTTTTATTCATACAGCTTCTTATTTATAATGAATAAAATATTTATATAATTATTTAATATGTAATAAATTTTCATTAATTATCGTTATTTATATTATATTTATTATTATTATATTCCTACAAATATTTTCTCATGTAATGAAATATCAGTTAGGTTTTTCCTTTAAAAAATATTTTTACATGAAAATAAATATTTTTCCTTGTGTTGTTTTATTTTATTTAAAATTTAATTCAAAAATTGAACAGTTTAATTTTTATAGATTATACATTATCTTTTCCTGTATCATTTCAAAAAATTCTTAAAGTGATTTTTGATGTATTTTTTTTCTATAATTGTTCATTTTTATGTGAATATTCAAAAGTATCATTTCTTAAAATTTTAAAACTTTTATGCTATCAGCATACTATTGATGTGCCCATTTGATCATGTCGGTACACAATTAGGGGGTGAATCGGTGTAGAATTGTTTTGAAAATTCATCTTTTCATCCTTCATAATAGTTTTTAATTTGAACCTCTGCACTTTTTGGACTGAATAGATATTACAAATTTAAAAACACAACTATTCCACATGCAAGAGATATATAAATAGAAGATAAGAACAAGGTATTTTTCAAGTACCACTCTGTATGTGGTCGAATACATCTTATTGTGTTTAGGATAATCTAAGAGATATGATTTTCAATGGTAATAAGCAATGTTATTATAAATATAATAAATCTATTACAATGCCCGAAAGACAAACTCTCACCTTCATTATTCTATTGCAGTTCAAAATTTCTAACCAATTCATGATACACTGTCCATATGATAAATCACTTATTTATTTTATTCTCAAAATATTATTGTTTTTAGATACCTTCTTCACGATAGAATTTTTATGATAATAATTCATTTGTGCTTAACCATTATTACTCACTAGATCTATTTTTTAGCAATCCTTTATAGGAATTTATCTGTAAAAAACACTGAAATTTGTCGCCATCTAAAATAAATATTTAGAAATCATATGGTTTACCATTTTATAAAACCTCAAATTAAATTAGAGTTTTTCGTATTTATTTTCATGTACCAAATTTTCCATTTTATATAATTATGATTTTCATTTCTTTTTTTGCATAATCTATCTTCCACCCGCATTTGTGTTTAAGACCTATTTTTAAAAGTACATGATATGTCATTTTCTTCGACAATAGAATCATTTATTCATTGGTGTGAAATTTATATCATCACCCTTCTTGGATGTAACTTCCTTTAAATTTTTTTAATACTATTATTCGTCTCACATAACAAGTAATATTTATCTTCATTTCTTATATTCCTCAACATTTTATGTGGTCTCTTTTCCATATTAGTATATTAATAGTACATGGGTTGTACATACCAACACTTATTAATATTGTTACCACTACTGTTGAAAAAATCATAAAAGTCATCAATAAAATAAAATACATTATTGATAATAAAATTCTTCTTCTTATGTGAAATATGATTTATGATCGAATGGCTTCTCTTCACATTGTATTTTCTCCCCCTTAACACTATAATTTTTTAATTATCATGAATAGAAATAATATGCCAATAATCAATAGCCTGATGCCTATATTTCCAACAACACTAACAATATCCAAAAAATCATAATTTCATCTTCTATACGACAACATGGTATGTTCTTAAATGATTTTTATTTTGGATAATATGATTATTCATATGAACTCTCATGGTTGAAAAATAAGTCGCATCCTTCTTAATATCAATATTTGATGATACAGTGGATTTATCAGCAGTCTTCTTTACACATGTTTGACCACAATCTATTTTGGAACAAGTACATGAAGATGAACCAAAATTAGTATAAATAAGAAATTGTGGATGTAGGATTACCTATATTAAGGAGATTTTAAGTGAGTTTTCTTGAGACAATATCAATCTCTCGTTCCACTTAAATTAGTCTTTGTAGAAAAAAAACTCTTCTCATAATTTCTCTTAGAATCTCTTTAGATCTATACATTTTTTAAATAATCAATTTGAATATTCTCATGATTTCAAATAATAACCTTCAAGTATGGATATTTTATATTTAGAGAATTATTTTTATATTACTGAGATTTCACCATATATTCAAATTCTATATAAGTATTTTTAATTGTATTTACCTAAAAATATTCATATTTACATCCTTTTTAAGAGACATCATGTTGAAGAAATATTCATCATCTTCAGCAGATTTTAGTTTTCCTTCATTATTATTATGCATTTTCTAAACATGATCATCATGAAATTGAATTAAATCTAGTAGAGAATTATTCATCTCAATAAATCTCATAGTATTAAACTCTACTTGGGATTCATGGACATTCATAAATTTTTTGTATAAGTTTCTAATGCATGTATCACATATGTATAAACATTCTTAGTGAAATCCTTCCCACAAATATTCCTTTTTAATTATTCTTCAATCAATGTTATGTTTTCATTGAATTTCAATAATGACTATTCTTTTGATTTTTAAACTATGATGAATGCATCATCCTTTTCAATGATATCAAATGGATAATAGTTAATATTCGTGGAAGATATTAATATTATTCATGTATAAAAATAATTTCTATAAGGACCTTCCCAATAACATCTTTCTCTAACACATTTCATTTCAATTGTTCTTTTACACTTGAGAAATTTTCCTTCAAAACATATATTGTTTTTTAATTGGAATAAATAATTTGTGAGGGAAGATTACTTCTTTTAAAAATCTCTTCCAAGGAATTTTCCATATCCTTAGCATCCATTTCAGGATTAAACTTTTCATAATATTGACCCTTAACAAAAGAAAATATGTAAGTGAAAACATAAGTAGGAATACTAATTAGATAATATTTTATTTCTAAATAAAATTCATTATGTGATTCAATATATTATTTTTTATCACCACTTGAAAAATATACATCAAAACAATATTCCTGAGATGATTTCAAAGAAATAGTATATAGATTATCATTCTGATTACATTGAGTATCTGATGTATTATATTTCTTCATAAAATTATATCTATATGTCCTTGCCTCGTTATTTGGGTTTTATTTCATGATTTTAATTGAATCCACCTTGTTGGAACTGATTTATATAGAAAATGTATTATTTATCTTTGAAAACACTATAACTTCTTAAAATTTAAATATTCACTTCATATAAATTGAATACATAAAACTAATAAAATAATATTGATCTAAAAAGAGGTGTTATGAGTGCTCTGATACCAATTAAATTTACCAATGGATCATTTAGGTACACTGAGATGGGGTGAAATAATGTACACACGTTTTACCAATTTCTCTTTTACACTATTATAACATTTTTTTTAATTTGAACTACTACACATATAAGATTTAATAGATTATACAAGATTACAATCACAATTATATTACCTGAAAGACAAAAAAATATATGAAATTCAACACTTGGTATTTTTACATGCTTTTCCCAGATGATGTTGACTATGGCCTTTCTATTATTGGGATACTATTAGAAACCAAATTTACATTAGTAATAAACAATGTGACTGAAAATATAAAAAATATCATGAAATTCCTAGCACAAAAACTCTTGTAATGTGTGATCACACCTTATTTCTATAGACCGTTTCTTGTGGGATGTTTACATTGGAATCCCACTAATGTTTATTATACTGAATCATGTTAGTTTTTCTATATCTCTAAATAACATGTTTTTATAATAGCATACCTCTCATTAATAAAATAATACATCACATAAACATGATATCCACTTCCACTAAAATCTGATGCAGTGATCTGATGTCATTGTTCTGCTTCAAGACCTCTGAAAATAATATTTTGATTAACTGTCAGCCTTGATCACATAAAACTCATCACATATAAAATTTCTTCTTTCTCTGTAAAACACTTCTCGGGAAAGTTTACATTCTTATTCTGATGAACCAGCCTCAATAAACACTGGTAACTTTGATATAAAAATATTCTGATACACTATTATAATTATTTCCCCGTCTTCAGTCTCAAAACTATGCACACTGATTATGAATTCAAAATTGCATGCAAATTTATGCGAACATAATTATTTTATATAATATACTACATGGTCTTCTCATTTCCACTATTTAATTCTAAATGCATGAAAATAAAAAATAATTAAATCACTCATGTTGCCTCACTCTAACCTTACTAAATGTGCAATATTTCCACTCTCTCTTATAAAAAAATATTTATGTTGATATGTATATTAATTGTGCTTTACTTGTTCCTTGTGATTATTACACATTCATAAATAGTCCGACACAAATTATTTTATATGCACAATCCTTTGATCAAATCATTGTCTCGAAGAGGAGTACATAGTATTCATCAAAACAAATCACGCAAACCAGATAACTTTTTTAAAACTCCATCAGAAATATTGTTCTTTTGTTGTATTCTGGCGAGAAAGGTAATATATGGGTTCACTGTGTTCTTTAAAAAAAAAGGGATAAACTAACTATAATCCCAAAATCATCGTGATTTCTAGTTCTCTCTGAACTATAACAAGTGTTCAAATCCCAAGTTGTCTATCTATGGTATTTTTATTTTTAGCATAAGAATTTATTGCATGAAACATGTTCCTTTCACGAATGATAAAATTTTCACTCTTTCCCAGTCAAGTTACCACTAATTCTCTTTAATGAGATATATACAAAATATTCAAATGATATCTTCCTTGAGTATTTATAGAAAACATCATCAGTGTCACAACTCATATTAATGACATATCATAAAAAAGGATTCATCTGTTTCATTAAAATGTATGAACACAATAAAAAATAAATCACATTGTCTGAAGGATGTGTTTTTTGTTACATAATTCAATTTATAATGAAAATGAATCATCATTTCATTTTTATCATTTTCAAGCCTTTAGGAAGATGAATCTATGATGAGAAGTTTCTGATATAGCTTCAGTCGATGTCACATTATGAAGCTCCTTATGCAACATCACCAATATTTATAGAATAATACATTTTTCGTATCAATTAAGATTTACTAATAATATATTAATATAATGGTAAAGAGGATACTTTCCTAGATAGTATACTCGATAGCCAATAATGGGTTTCTCTAAAATCTTATGTTGCACCAAATGTTGATTTATACTGAAAAATAATACAATATTATTATTATTTTAAATTGAAGTTAACGCCTAGATATTGTATTTTGAAGAATAAATAGATGTAACGAAAATATTATTACACATGATTTTTAAATGTTTTTCTATTTATCAAATAAATTTTAGATGCTTAAAATGAGAATGAATCCATTTTTAAACTTTAAATACTCTAATATTTCTAGAAGGTCGTTTACCACCTTTTGATGGAGAACCATTTTAAAATATAGCTTTTTCCACTTTGAATAATATATTTGAAAAAAAATCATATATAGAAGTGGGACATCAAAATTTACATTGGTTAAATTTTTTTAAATTTTCTATCAAAATCCATATACTAATGATCAATGAAAATTATTTCTTTTTAATTCGAAACATCTTTTTCATATAATCTATTGAAATAGATAGATTGTACTTTTAATTGGTTTTAATGTTTAATTGTGTTATATTTTTTTATCATGTTATCTAATTTTTTTCATTGTAATTAATTTCACTTTTAAATTGGACATATACACATGTCAATCTCTTGATAGTTTTTACCTCTTAAAAACAAGATTTCTAGTTTTGACAACATGAATAAATTTAAAATTAACATCTTCCAATTATGTGTCAATTTTTTGGAAAAATGGAATCCATATTCGGAATCGTGAGGTAAAAATTGTATAAATATATACCTTTTAATTATATTTGACATTATGAATAGTAACTACAGAAATTATTTTTATGGTTAAAGGGAAAATAAGGGAAAAAAATAATTTCTTAATTATATAAAACTACCCTAACATGTTTCCTACTCATATTGGATGAGATATAGTCAACCATGAGTATCCATGGGTAAATTTTAGTACCCTATGGAACCACATGGGTGTGATAATGACATGTAATAATAATTATTTTAATGTAACAAAATGTATAACATAAATATTTATTTTTTTACTAAAACCCTTTTAAGGTGGGTTGTATAATTGATCTCTTTGCCTATAAATAGTAATAATAAAGATAAAAAATATCATAAATCAATGTATTTTATTTAAAAAAATTATACCTTAAATTAATAAATTTAAATTTGACACAATGATGATGCAGTGATTATGTTATTAACGAAGGATTCAAATAATTACTATTATCTATAATAAAATGAATATAATTTTATCATTTTGATTCCATCAATGAATTTTATCGAAAATAATGACATCTATTTTTGAGTTAATATAGTTTTTTCAAACTAATGAATTTTATATCGATTAAAAAAAGCAATTACTAAATAGTGTCAAAATTTACCAAAATGATTTTTTAAAACAAATACCATTTTTAAAATGATTTAATAGTCATAAAAATCCGACATTTCTAAAACTATATTAGATAATTTTAAAATATTAATTAATGATACACTAGAAATTATTTTGGCATTTTATCGTAACGATAATGACCATATAGTATAAAAATACACGAAGACATGGTAATTGTTAATTTATTTAATAAAGGATTAAAGCCAAAATATAAGGTTAAATTTTTCTACTAGACTTGTTTAAAACATATTTTTTAGAGTATTTTGACCCATACAAATCATTTCCGTTAAAAATATCACATTGGAGACATAAGAATACGAAAGTAAATATATAATAAAAAAATATTTCATGACATTCCTACAGTGCCCACCCTCCCTCTTATAAAAAGCCACCACCTCTACCCACTTACACACACCTCTCAAACCCCTTGAATCACCCACATTATGATTAAATAATCTCCTAACATACATACACTCATCCCATAATCCTTAACATGGGTATAATGGTGCTCAAGGATGCCTTTCGTCTGAAATCAATAATAGTTACCTGATTTTGAGGTAACATCTTCTCTCAAGCTCCTTTCATTTATTTTCATTCTCCACCCAACTCACTTTGATCCATTTTTTTAAAACAAAACCAGTATAATAAAAATACTTTCATATTGTTAGTCTATTTTTTAACCTATACTTACACACACCACCATCCATGGGTATAAGACATACTGTTTTTCGGTACGGCAAACAACTGCCTCACAAAATGATGATTATTCAATTTTATCCTACCACCACTTATGACAGCCATTATGATGGGAATTTTTTTATATATCATATATATTATATTTATATTGTCTCTATGATTCTATAATTCTTTTTATAACAAACCTTTATGGTTTCCATGTTCTGTAAATATGATAATTTTGTTGGCCGAAGTGTTGAATATCACCCCTCAAAGCAATGTGACACATTCCCATCTTACATTGAATGTATATAGGATGATTTAATTAAACATATGATATATAAATTAAATAAATATAATACTAGTATTATAATAAAAATATACATCATTTGATTATTATTCAATTAATATTTCAAATTAATTAATGTAGCGTTCATGCGTATGTACCATATGCGATATCCAAGAATAGTGAATTTTATTTATTATCTAAAAATATTATGCATATTATAAATATATATTTATACTGGATATGTATAATATTTAATTCATGAATAATATTATCAATTTGATTGAATTTATACTAAAAGGTAAATTTACATCAAAAACTTGATCCTTTTTTGAGTCATGTACTGAATATCAAAAAACCACTACTATAAACATAAATAATTATGTAATTTTTATAACATGGAAATAAGTGATATAAAAGGACAAATGAACTTGAAAATGGTTCTCATAAAAGTGTAAATTAACCTATGTTTATTATTCTAGAACATTACAAATGGATGTGATGAGTCAGACTCAGGGTAAGTGACTTCATCTAAATATCATTTCATTAAGGAATATTTTGATAATATAAACATCCTTATCTTAAAAGGTGTAATATAAAAAAATTGACTTTTAATTTCCTTCAACGGTTTTCGAAAGGAATGTTTTTCAACAAATCATTTTACTAAATGACAAAATGTAATGTTTTTTAATATATGTAACGATAATGACCTTTCCACCAAAATAACTATTATTTGGTAATTGGATTCCTCTACAATCCATAACGTTAGTAAAAATAAATGTAAATAACATATTCATTTTTTACATATTTCGGTATTGAATAGGTTTTGATAAAAGATTATTATATCAATATATTGATGTAATTTTTTATCATCACAATGTCGAAATGGTTTTTTCCATTATGTTTGATTTATGTGTTATTATTATATAACAATTGTTGGAAATTTTATGGGTGGTTATGTGATAAACCATGATAGGGGGGGTTAATGATTAACCAAAGATGCGTGGTTCCATGATAAACCAAATAGGGCGGTTACCTTATTACCTTCGACACATTGGGAATGAAAATCAGCCATATGGCTTTACCATTAAGTGATATGTGTGAAGTCGACTGTATGGTTATTCCATTTACATATGATAATGTCCCATGTAACATTTTTGTTTTATTTGTTTCTTTGTATGGGATTTATGGAAATATACTGGTTATTAAAATTCTAAACAATGAACTTATATTAAGTAAAGTGTTTTTGCTACTTTTTTATGGTGAGAAGTATTAGTTTATGTTAATGTACTCATGTTTTACATGTTTTATCAATACTAATAGTTTTCATTAATTATGTATCCCTAATTGAGATTTTCATGCTCATCCAATGTTTTGAAATGTTTTTTTTTCACAAATTAATGAATAATAGAGTCTATGATGGGATTAAAGAATAAAAATATTATTTAAACATGGAACAAACTAGGTTTATTTTTTATAAAAAATTTGTTTTATGAAAATATTGGATAGTAATAAGAGGTGTCTACATTGTGGTAATAAAATTGATATGTTTGAGTTATAGACTAATTCTCGCAATCCCAAAACCTGAAAAATTATGTAACGTATATTAATGGCATATTATTGACTTAACTCAAAATTATGTAACGATTAAGGCTGGGGTCTTATAGTTTGTATCATAGGTAGGTTTAAATAAAATTTTGAGATAATTTATTGTTAATAGAATATCCATAAAATATTTTTTACATTATGGTCAAATTGATATGATATATAATTTTAATATTAATACGTTTCTTCGTCTAATATTTGTTGATTAAAAATGGTTTTTCGCAAAGGAAACATGGAAACAATGTTGGAAAGGAATACATAGGGAAATAACCTTCCAAATCAACATTTTGAGATGGTTGGAATTTGAACTGAAATTTTATTTCTAGTGATGGATAGGTTGACTTAGGTAATAAATGGTGGTCGTGTCCATTCACGAGATCAACAAGAACAACCACATATGAATATGTCAATAGTTGTGAATTTCATGAGGCATGGCCCCCCATTTTTTAGAGGGTCATCTAACACTATAAAAGCTAAAGTGTGGATTAAAGTACTGGAATAGATTTTTTATTTAATGGGGTTTGAAGAAAATAAAATTTATGGTCTTGATGTTTATCATTTGATGGTGAATCCGATTAGTGTTAGTCAATAATTAAAGATATTAGAGGAAGTGATGAAATTGATTCCAAAGAATGGAATTTAATTAAAAATATATTCCTCGATAAATATTATCCTATGACTTGTTGATATAGGATATAGGAACAATTATTATAATTTAGACAAACAGAGTAAGATTATGTGGTTATAAATAAAGTAAATTTCACCCATTTGTCAATTATTGATGGAAAAATATCAAAGGGTGATGGATTTTCACCACTTAACAATATATCAGAAACATTTACAATGTGATGTGAATGTATAAATAGAGTTTTCTAATGATCATGTGTTCCATGAGAAAAAACAAAATAAGTGATCTAGTTAACAGTACACGAGAAAGAATTCATCAAATATGTCTAGATGTAAGAAAATAAAATTTTCTAACTTTTGAGATATGTGGTAAAAAGTAACCTAGAGAATGTCTCTCAATGTATGAGAAGTTATTTTATTATTGTATGACTGGTCATATTTCTCGTGATAGTAAGGAAGATGATCAGTCATACAATGACAAAACAGAAGTAATATGTTTTAGTTACAATGAGTTGGGACATTATTTCAATGTGTGTCCAAAGATGATTAACTAGGGTGGAAAACAGTATGACAGAAAACATAAGGGAATACAATCCTCATTTTATACTACTACTACTACTACGATTGATGTGGGATAATCCAATGAAGTAGACATATCTATGATAAATGTTTATTCAAAATATTCCAATACTATATTTGACTTTGGATCGTCACATTCAATCATTTTGGAGATATTTTTATGTAAATTGGTAATAGACCCTTATGAAAGTGATATATAACCTTAGGAATAATTTCTAGGTGGATGTATTAAATCAACCAATATTTATATGAATCTTTCTATTATCATTAAGGGTGTTCATTCCTACAAATCTGGTTAAAATTCCCATTATTGAATTTGATATCATTTTTGGTATGAATTAACATTTAATTTATCATGATAAAATATATAGAAAATATAAGAATGTATTATTAATGATTTTATGTCATTGATAACATACCAAGATGATTAAATATAGTTTTATGAAGGTAGTGGAATTTATCTAGCTCATGTTATGGAAAAAAATAAGTAGTTATAATTCGTGACATTCTAGTAGTGAATGAATTTTGTAATGTTTTTCCTAAACAATTTCTCGATACTATTCTTAATCTTGAAGTTGAATTTACATGATGCTATGATTATTTCCAACCCTCTATTTAATGTCTCAAGTACAATAGGTATAATTAAAAAAATAGTATAAATAATTACTTGATAATGGTTTCATTCAAAAATACTACTTCACCATGGGCTGCTCCAATTTTAATCGTGAAAAATAAATATGGTTCTGTGGGACTATGTATTGATTACTGAGCAATGAATAACATCACTGTTAATAAAATAGATATGTTTCCACATATCGATGATTTATTTGATCAGCTTCAAATAGCTCAATATTTTTTGAAGATTGATTTGAATTCTAGTTACCATCCACATATGTTTAAGGAGTAATACAATCCAAAGAGAGAATTAAGAATGAGATATGGGAATTATGATTTTTTAGTTATAACCTCTGGTTTATCTAATGCACTTGATATATTTACCAATCTCATGAATGGATCCCTTCATCAGTTTTTAGAGCAGTCTTTGGTTGGGTTTATATATGACATATTGTTTTATTCTAAAATCCCAGATAAACATGAAAATCACATAATGTTATTTTCAATTTATAAAAGAATAGAAACTATATTGAATGATTACTAAGAGTGAATTTTATATGGAACAAATTTCTTTCCTTGGTCAGATTGATTCTAAATATGGAATAAGTGTTGACCATTATAAAAAATATTGTTGAAGAGTGTCAATAAACTACAAATATCAAAATGGTTTGTATTTTTCTTTGATTAGTGGGTTATTACAAAAGGTTTGTGATAACGTTTCTCAGTTATATATCCTATTAACCAATCTAACACATTAGGGAGTTAAGATAATTTAGGCAAAATAATGAGATTATTTTTTTAAGAGTTGAATATATGATTTGTAAATTCTCCAGTTTTGGAACCGACTTCTAGGAATGTTGAAATTTTTATCTACAATGACACATCATTGAAAGGGCATGGTTTTGACATAATGACGAATGGTTAGGTAATATATTTTTCATCGCTTCAGTTGAAACCTCATTAGTTAAATTACCCTCACATGAATAAGAATAAACTTTTATTGATTTTTCATTAAATATTAGGAGGCATCATCTCTATGGATTTAAGTATCAAATATATACTAATCAAAATAGTTTTGAGAATATATTAACTAAGAAAGAATTGAATATGAGACTTAGGATATTATTGGACATAATCAAAGATTATGATTTCATGATTTGTTACCATCCATGAAAGGAAAATAAAGTGGATGATTATTTGAGTTGAAAGAGTAACATGACATTAACAATGCTAAATTTGGAATGAGATACATTAGATTTTGATTTAAAAAATACATGATTGGAATTTTTTGGTTCATAGACTTCTGTCACTTTTTTGTTGCAGTGCAATCATCCCTATCAGAAAAAATTAATCAAGAGAAGAAATAACACGACTCATAGAAAAATGTATAATTGGTTCAGAAGGGTAAGTATCCTATATTAAAATGTGAAAAAGATTGTGTATTGAGGGTGGTAAATATTTTTTTTTATGCCTGGTGATTCAATGATGATGAAATAGTTGTTTTGTTAAGCTTATAGTTCCTTGTTTTCAGTTCATTTTGGAAGTACTAAGATGTACAAGGATCTTCATGAGTACTCTTAGTGAGATGGAATGAAAAGTTATATTACTAAAATTACTATAAATTTTTTTACTTATCAACGTGTTAAAGAAGAATGATAGTTATCGAAAGCGATGCTTCAGCCTTTTCTAGTTCCAGAGTGGAAATTAGAAAATATATCCATGGATTTCATAGTGGTGTTACCAAAGACATCTTGAGGTAACAATGGAATCTCTGTTATTATGGTCAATTGAATAAATATACTCATTTTCATCCAATTTAAGATACATTGTCTCTATATGATCATTATCAGTTGTATCATAAATAGATAGTATGGTTACATAGAGTTCCTCTCTCGATTTTTTTTTGATCTTTTTCTTAGGTTCATTTATATCTTTTGGAAAGGAATTTATAAGTCACTGGGAACTAAATTAAATTTCAATACGTATTAACATCTTTAATCAAAAGGGAAGTCGGAAAAACCAATTCGAACCATGGAGGATATGATTAATGATTGTTTAATGGAATTTCATGGAAGCTGGGTTCAACACCTTCAATGGTTGAATTTTATTATAAGAATATTTTTCATTCTAATATAAAGATGAAACCACCTGAATAAGTACAAGGAATGTGGTTTAGATCTCTAAATTTTTGGGATGATGTAGGTGAAATGACGATGATGGGACCAAAATTGGTAGAAGAGATGGTAGAAGAAGTTCAGTTGAATCAGAAGAACATCAGGACAACTCAGAGTAGGAAGAGAAGTTATGTAGATAACTGCACAAAGGTTCTTACGTTTAAGGAAGGTGATCATGTCTTTCTCAACGTTTCTCTTTGAAAAAGTGTTATATGTTTTTTTATGAAGTGAAATAGGAGTCTATATACCATTAAACTATATGAATTCATGTAAAAAGTTGGATAATTTTCCGATAGGGTGGATTTACCTCCATGTTTTTTCTTGGTACATATTTTTTCAGGTTTTAATGTTGAGAATGTATATTTAAGATCCATATAATATTTTGTGTCTATAGGTATTACAGTATGAAGTGATACTTTTATATGATGAAAAACTAGTACGGATTCTGAACATTAGAGAACAAGTGTTGCATACTAAACAGATTTATCGGGTAATGGTCTTTTGAAAAACACATATGGTTGAAGATGAAATGTAGGAATCTAAAAATACTATGAGGAAGAAACACACCCACTTATACGATAAGTAAATATAATTGTGGGGGTGAAATTTCTAAAGTGGGGGAAAGATTTAACATCCTAGGTATTTAAATTATAATAAATTTTCATATCTATTAATATTTATTAATAATATAAAAATTTTATGTTAAAGTGGACTCTTTTTCTAATAGCTTACTTGGAACCCAGCAACGGGTTTCTCTAAAATCATAAGTTCCACACAATGTTTAGTTATACCAAAAAACAATATCATAACATTATTATTATTTTAAATAGTAGTTAATACCTAGGCATTGTATTGATGAAAATGAAAATAACTAACAACAATATTATTACATATATTTTGTAAATGTTTTCAAATGTATCCCATTTATTTTATATTCTAAAAATGAGAATGAATCCATATTTAAGCATAAAATATTCCAATATTTTTAAAAGAATTTTTTACAGCCTTTTGATGTTGAAATTTTTTTAAATATAGTATTTTGTCAATTTTATATACTATATATGAGAAAAAAACTTTCTTTACAATTAGGAAATCAAAATTTACTTTTGTAGAAATTTTTTAATTTTTATGATAAAATCCATATTTAAATGAATAGTGAAAATTAATGAATTTAAATTCAAAAATACATTTTCATAGAATATATTTATATAGTTACAATGTCCTTTTAATTGGTTTTAAAGTTTATATGAATTATTCTTTATCATTTAATCATATTATGGTCATTGGATGTAATTTCCCAATAAAAATTGACAAAAACACATGTGACTCTTTTGATAGTTTTTACTTCTTAAAAACCTACTTTCTGGTGTTGACAAAGGGGATTAATTTTAAATTAATTTCTTCCAATTGTGTTATTTAAATTGAGAAAAAATGGATTCCATATTGGGAATCATAATTTCTAAATTGTGTCAATAGGAACCTTTTATTTTTTGGACTTTATGAATAGTAACTTTAGTAATTATTTTTAGGGTTAAAGGGTAATTCTGGTAAATACAGGTACCAAAATAATTCAATAATGATATTAAACTACCCTAACCTATATCCTAGTCTTATTAGATGCGATATGGCCGATTGTGATCATATTAGGGTATATTTTAGGACACCATGGTGCCACTTGGGTGTGATTATGACATGTTATAGTAATAAATTAATGTAATAAGAAATATAATATAAAAATTATATTTTAACTTAAAACATTTATGGTGGGGTTATATAATTGATATCATTTACTATAAATAGAAATTAGATATATAAATATATTTCTTATATCATCGAATTTTATTTATTATTTTTATAGATTATTTAAAAAAATTTATTTATGCCCTAATGAAGATACAATGATTTCTTTATTAAATAATAATTTAAAATAAATTCATATATAATTATTAAAATTATTTTAATATGAACATTTTTATTCAATTCACATGTTTTTTGGATTTTTTGACATGTTATGTATGATTCATTGTTTTTTCTCAAATGAATCAAGTATTAATGATGTTAACAAAAATCAATTACTAAATAGTGTCAAAATTAACCTAATTGTGTTTTTAAAACAAGTATTATTTTTTAAATTGATATAATATTCATAAAAATATTAGTTTTGTCCAAATTAATTAGATAATGTTGCAGACTCCATTAATGAACCACTAGTGGTTGTATTTTCATTTTATATGAACCATATTAACCATATAGTATAAAAATACAAGAATAATGGGTCATAGTTAATTTATATAGCTATGGGTTAAAGCTAAAGGATATGGTTAAATTTGTGACCAAAACATTACTAAAACTATTGTTTTGAAGAATTAATACGCATAATCATTTTATAATGTAAATATATAACTTTTTATCAATGCCAGTTCGAAAATAAATTTATAATAAAATGTCATTTCAAGGAATTCCTAATCTTCCCCTCCTACCTCTTATAAAAGGCCACCTACTCAACCCACATACTCACACCCCTCAAGACCATTGGCTCACCAAAAATAAGTTCAAATTATCTCTAGAAATTCCGCTTTTACTCCGAGAAAAAAATGGGCTAATGGAAACTCAAGGAAGCCATTTGGATCCAATCAAGAGGAGTTACCTAATTTAGAGGTAACGACTTCCCTCGCGCTGCAATCATTAATTTCTATTTCAAAAAATTGAACACTATTTATTACATTATTTTATAATAAAACCAGTATCCCCACTATACTAAGATATTATAATTCAATGGGATTGATATAGACTCACACGCACCTCAATCTATTGAATATAGAACACATTTTTTTTCTGTGTATGGAGAACCAATGCCTTACGAAACAATGATTTTTCAATTTTCTCCAACAACCTATCATGGAAGTAATTTTGATGAAAATGTATTTATATATGATATATATTATATTTATATTGTCTTTACAATTCTTTAATTTATATTTAGAACATACCATTATTCATTTTAAATTATGTAAATATGGTAATTTTGTTTGAAGAAATGTGGACTACCGCCCCCTCAAAGCGATATGACTTTTCCCGTTATACATGGAAAATATAATGGGCAAATATATCAAAAAATTAGAACTAAATGAAATAAATATAATACTCATATAATAAGATTCATATATATAAATGGATTGTTTTTTATTTAAATGTAAAAATAAATGAAGGTATCGTTCATGCATATGTACAACCTATCGTCTCCATGAATGGTACATTTCATTTAATATATCCAAATATTATCGATATAAAAAATATATATATACTGGATATATATGAAATTTAAATCATGAATAATATTCTAGATATTATTTAATTTTGACTATATATTCAATTTCCAACAAAACATATTCATTTTGGACTCATGTACTGAATATTGACAAAACATCTGATATGAAATTAAATATTTATGTAATTTTGGAAACATTGAGATATGTGATATAAAAGGAATAATAAACATGAAAATGTTCTCTTGAATGTTGAAATTAAACTAATATTATTATTCAATAACATAATGATAGTATGTGACGATTCAGACTCAGGGTAATGGACATCATCAAAATATACTTTAATTGTGGCATATTTTTAAAATAAACACTACATTTTTTTAGACGATAAAAATAAACAACATTAAAATTTAATTTCATTAAACGGTTTTCAAAATAAATAGTTTAATATGATTTTTTTAACTAAATGATAAAATGAAATGTTTTTTAACGTATGTTTCAACAAAGACCTTTTTGCCTTTGTAAATGTTATTTTGTATTTGGATTCCTCAATAAGTCATAATGTATATAGAATGAAATGTAAATACAATATACCTTTTTAGGTATTTTGTTATTAAAAATGATTTTGATAAAGGATTGATTATTTCAATATCGGTAAATAATCTCTTTTGATTGCAATGTGTAAATTATATATTTCTATTAGGGTTGTTTTAGGGGTTATGATTAGATAATGGTACTTAAAATTTTGATGAGATGTTACGTGATAAACAAAATATGGGTGGTTACATGATAAACTAGAGAAGGGATATTCTATGATAAACCATGGATGGGTGGTTATGTCATAACCTCAAATGTATTGGGTATCTAAGTCGAACCAATGGCTACTCTATTTATTGATATGTGTGGATGTCGACCATATGATTGTTTCATTTAAGAATGATTATTTCCCAATTTATTTTTATATGTTGTATGGGGATTTCTATGGGATATATGGTGATATTTTGGTTACAAAAAATTAATAAATGTGCTTTGATTCAGTGAAGTGTTTTTTCTACATCATAAATGTTTAATTTATTAATTCATTATAATATATTCATGGTTTACATGTATTCAAAATACTAACCATTTTTTTCTTTATGTTTACCTTAATGAGATTTATATTCTCATCCAATGTTTTGAAATGTTTTTCAATGTACTAAAAGAATAATTGAATCAATGACGGGATCAAGGAAAATACATGATGTATAAAAATGGAAGGAACAATTTTTTGTCTATAAAATGTTTTTTTGTTTTCTAAAAAAAGTGGATAATGAGTAGAAGTGTCAAAATTGTAATAATAAAGTTTATTTTTTGAATTATGGAAAAATTATCTAAATATATAAAATTTAAAAGATCCTAGAAATGAATTAAAGATTAATTATTAACCTCACGAGAGATTATATAACAGTTAAGGACAAGCCTTATACCTTCGAAAAACGAATGAAGACCAATGGTTAATCATAACTCGGAAGGAGAATAGATGGTGCAACAAATATGATAATTTAGCATAAAATTTACAAACGAGAATAAAGAACATGGATCCATTTTATAGTTAGTGTTACTGAAGTTTTTTGTCAAAAGGAGCCTCTCAGTGGACTGCTGAAGAATAAAACCTTGAAAGATATAGTGGATTTCCCTCATAAAAATGAACAGATCGAATGGTATCAGTTTCCTTACACCTATGTGCATTGATCTCCCTCATCTATGGGTTCTATTGAATTTAATTTTTAATATACTCTATTATAAAATATACATTTTCATAGAAGTTGAAAACCCAACCTTGTTCTCAAATATCAAAATCAACATTTCAAAATAAAACAATAGAAATTCAATTCCTAAAAGGTATAGAAAACCTTTATTAATTATTACTTTTCATTTTTGAATCAAAATTTCACCCCTTTACTTTGTCATACAATAAAGCGTTCATATTTAATATAATTCATCTATAAATCAATAAATGTAGTAAATTGTGTGTCCACTGACACATGTCATTAAAACTTAATTAATAGTTGAAAAAATGACACATTGTTTCGTGCATTATTTTATAAAATTATTTAAATAAAATCAACCTTTTCCAAATCATGAGTAATTCTCACAAATATTGATATGGAATAAACTTAATTATTCAAACATTGTTACATTTAATTTTCATCAACCTTGTCTATTGACATAAATTAAAACAAAAATATTACAGAAAAATAATTTGGGTTCTTCACCTATAAAAGTGAGTAAAAATTTATAAAAACATTGTATAGACCTAAAATGAATTGAAGGATTAAAATAAATTATTCAAAAATATCATGTTGAATTGGGAAACCCATATATTACTTTTTATAACATATTTTATATTTACCCCCTAAAATAACTAAATTAGTCCATGCCAATTAATTCAATTTTTATAAGTTTCAATTTAGTTTTTGATAGAATTGAAATATATAATAGCATAATTTTATATCCATAGAGTAATAAATTTTATGGTAATCAATACTATATATTATTTTGGTCTATATTTGTTTATTGAAATACATTTTTTAGGATTTTTATGTTTTATGCATACATATTTTAAAATAATTATTTATCAATACTAGAAATTAAAATTTGTTAAATGGTTTTAATAATTGAAAAAATATTTTTTCAACTATTTAAGGAAATATATATCATTTTACATAATAACGAGATACCAACATAAAAGTTAAAACTACTGTAAAGCTAAAAATAAGGAATGTGTTTTAAATAATTGATTATAAAATAAAAATATCATGAAATTGTATACTTTAATGAGATTATAGATACTTAATATAAATACCCATTAATATTTTTCAATTTGTTTTTCATTTTTATCCACTTTCCATGAATATTACATTATATATTATATCAAGAAACTAAAATTTTAACATATGTCACCAATCCCATCTATAAAAGGACCCCTTCACCACCCAACTTCATCTCAGAAGAATATTATCATAGCTCAACCAAACTATACAAAAAAAATATACCCAAAATTCATTTTAAAATCCTATAGGTTTTGTCATCCCCAATATATTAGTATATGAATAAATAATGATTGGTTTAATGGATGATTTGATTTGAATATGTAAATGTATTCACTGAGTGCATTCAAGTTTCTTTCCTCTTAGGCATCAAATAAATTTATTATAAACATTTATTCTACTGGAATATGTATAATTATTTAAATGAAATTTTATTTTGTTGTTTGAGTAACCATTATTAACCCCCCCATCCATTGGATGTTGAAATCATCAAATGTTTTATGAGTAGCCTTCCTCCTACACAAACGTTTTATTTCATAATTCAAGACCACTATACCTTGATTGTTATATAAATATATTTAATGAATATATTTAATATTAATATATATATATATATATTGATTTTATTTTATTTATATAGTGGTGGAATTAATGTATAACTTCTTATTAAAATATAATAATTAGTTAATAAGAATGTATAGAAAAGTATTCCTCACGTTATTTTTCTTTAAAAATCATAAAAGGAACTCAAATTAAATTAACATTACACACAATGGATGTTTATATAACATTAATTATAATTATTATACCACTATGGTTATCGATGGCCCCTAACCATGAAATGTAAACTGAAGTCATTTTTCATAATAGCAAAAGAAACAGTTAAAACTATAAACAATAATGATCATCATTATCTAAAAATAATATCTAGTTATGTAAAAATTATTATAAAATTTTTATTTCAATGGAAAATAGTAGGAGTAAGGTTAATAAATGATTTATTAATGTTTATATTTTTATTATTCATGGGGTTAAATTTATAATAATGACATGAATGTCCAAGGTTAGTATTTTTATTTTGTTATTTAAATTTTTTTGAGACATGTAATATTATGTGAATTTTGATTCTGTTAATAATGATTTATATTGATTAAAAAAACAATAAATATATAATTTTTAAATTAATTTAATATATATTTGAATCCACATCAAATTCTAGGTGTCAAATGATTTTGATTCATGTGTTTTAAAAACTGTAATGGTTTTTCATCTAAACATCAAATGGTTAGTATATGTATCATATTGTGAAACTATTTTCATTTATATTGATAATAAATATAATATTAAGAATACTAAATAAATAATATATTTTAATTATATTTATTTATTGTTCAATTACATATTTTTACATTCAATGGTGTTTTAATTAAATGTTACCAAAGACCTAAGTGTTAGTTTAAGAATCTCACATTGAATACATGATTGTTTATATCAAACATTTTATTTTAAGGAGTAGTAAATTATTTATCTATAAGAATATATATAAATTATTCTCATATGGTTATTATACAGTTTTATATATACTATTAATATTAATATTCCCTTTGGTTACTAAATCAATCTGAAAGATATTTATTGGTTTGAGCTGAAAATATATTTCTCCTATATTCATATTCATTATATTTCATAAATTTTGTTTTTATATATATATTAGTGGGTTTTAACATTTATTTTCAATAAAATTTTACATTCAATATAATTTTTTTTTAAAGAATGTTTTTTAATTTTTTCTATATGAGTGATTTTTTATTGTCATTGAAAATGTGTGAAGGGAATAATTTTATAATATTTACTGCATGACTACCTTCTCCCACAATCATGACAATTCATCATCATCATTATTATTATTATTATTATTCATATAATTATATTTTTTATAAGAAATTATTAGTTACATTGTACTATGAATTTTTAATTTCTAATAGTTTCTAACATAAAAGATATTTTTTCTTTTCATAGAAAGTTTAAATTGTATTTATGATTGATTTTTAATTTATGTATATATGGGATATGATTTAACAATACCATTCAAATGTATTTTTTGGAATGTTTTTTGTGATGTTTTTTATTTTTTATCTTAGTTATAATATTGACAATATATATTCTTGTTTTATTAGAATAAATGCATACTAATTATATACATTTCTATTAGGATTAATAGTTACCTATATATGAATTTTATTTTTTGCATAAAACCATGATGATAAGATGATTCTGTCTAAGAATTTTCCATCCATTATAGTGAAATAAGATATTATTGTCCATGTGACTATTTATTTTGTCATGTAGTTATAGATATATTCAATAGACATTATTTTTCTTATGGATAGATTAATTATATTTTATTTCATCCATAATGATCTTGAATTGTGTATTTTATTAAAGAGTACAATGTATACTTACCCTTTTTAAGTATTTAAGTTGACCCATTTCATTATATTTTTATTTTCATAGAATACTAGGGTGAAAACATTGAATGATTTTAATGATATACGATATGGAAAATTAATAATCATAATTTAATTTCAAGCTCTTTTATAGATTTTAATATTTATTGATATAATCATGTATTACCTAGTCTTTCAAGACTACAAAGTATGAAAACATGCATGGTTTGATAAAAAAAATTGTGATGATATAATAAGGTAACCACAGTCTTCAAGTTACTCTACTTGAGGTTATTATAGTTTTAATCAGAGATAGTTTAATATAATCCATGGGAACAATATTTATTAGAACATATTTTGGAACCATAATCATAATAATATGTTATATAGTATCAATGATTTTTTTCTACAATGCATCCCCCATGTGAAATTATTATATACAATAATTCAATATTTATAAGGTTTTGATATATTAGTGCATGAAATTAATTAGTAATGACTCATATTGAATGAAATGGAAATCATTTCAATGCTCATAATATAGGGACCTATTTTATGGAAAACCAATTCAATAAATCAAGATTTCTATATTAGTGTATTATAAATATATAGGGGAATGATATATGTAATAACCATTTCTATAGGGACCAACTTGATTATCCACAACATGGTGAATAAAGTTTTGGTCGCTTATTTTATATTAAACCACCATTAATCAATAAAACAATCATATAATAAGAGTTGAGAAATAGATTAAGTACCCCTAAAAAATTAATCACTATTGAATGTTGTGAAAGGGGTACAATAATATTTCGATTTTATCATCTAAACATAGATTCTGAATAATGGTGGTCATTTATTTTAAAATACTATTGAGGGGGAGAAAATAAATGTTTTGAATTGAGAGTATTTTGAGGAAATATATTTTATAAAAAAAATTCCTTGTGTGAAATTTGTTTCTATTGGACGATAATTTTTAAATTTTAGACCAAGGGAAGTGGAAAACGTTTTTGAATATGAAAAACTCCTTAAATGGATAATAATACATGATGAAAAACACATATTTAATCCATTAAAAAATATTTATTATTACTTTCATATGGTAAATGTAATCTTATAAATTGAAATAATCAATAAGTTATTTTAAATATATGAATATATTTTATTAAATTCCATAAAAAAAGAAAATAAATTTTCTATGTTGTATATCATCAATTCAAATCCATAGAATACGATGATTGTTGATCTATGTGTATATATATATATATATGGAAGAAAGAGAAAATTAGAAGGGTATAATTTTCCACAGTTAATAATTGTGGAATGAAATAAATTGAGAAATTAATGAAGGTAATAATAGTTTGTTTCAATTGTGGGGATAAATTACATCATGCATAGAAATGTTAAAAAAAATAAAAGTCATCAATGTTAAAATACTCCACATTGTGGATATATGAAATTATGTGTAACCAATACTGAAATGTTAAGGAATATTTACCTATAAAATACCTATAGAGGGAGGCTAGGGTTATTAATTTATTACATTTGGATTTATGTCCAAAATGATATAATAACATGTAGTTTCACTATAAATAAAATTTATATGATGATATATTTGACATCATATCTACACAATATATTATATTTTTCTAGTTTTCTGGGATTTTTTAATCACCCCTAACACATTGAGAATGGATTTTTCAATCAGGGCAGCAAGTGGAAATTCTAAAATAATGAGAATATATTAGGAGTTAATTTTCAAGGCCCACATGTACTTACCCATTACAAACAAGACTATAATATCAATGGTTGAATTTGACATAACCTTTATTTTTAAGTATAATTAATTTTAAGTATTTTCAATGTTTAATTGGTCGATGAATTATAGAGTAATCTATATTGAAAATGTAGAATTGTTTATAATGAGGAATTTTAGGGATAAATTTTTATAGATTTATTTGGTATAGTATTTAGTCATAGATTCTATTTTTTTATGGTTTGACTGAAAAATTGGATGAATATTTTTTATAAAATAATTCACACAATTAAGAATATATAAATTTAGTGGATCTTATTATCAATTAAGAATTTTTTTGTATAACATGTATAAAAAATTCATCATCTCATTTAACTATTTTGAATATAATTTGAATCATTGGTGGAAAAAAATTAATGAATATATTTTTATATAAAAAACAATCTCTGATATAAAATAATTCAATTAAGGATTATGTGGAAAGAAATATCATCCTGTCAAGGTTCTCTGTTTATAGAAAATTCACTAGTTTGAATATTAATAAAAATAATACATTGCATTATATATATTTCTTTTATGAAGTATATTAATTCATTTCATGTCATTATAATAAATTTCTTAATGCCCTATACATCTAAAATCACTCCATTGACATGATACAATCATATATGTAAGAATTAATTAAAATTACTAGGACACAATTTATATAAAGAGGGATAATGTGATAACCAAAGTATTTTTAATAATAATTTATATATAAACATTAAACACATATTTATGTTTATATAATTCCTTAAATGATTTTATATAATAAATTAGAAACTCATTATTCATTTAATTTTATTTTTTTTTCTGATATGGGATTCCTTTTATGTATAAGTACATTTAAGTAACGTAATTTATTAAGATGAATTATTAAATATGATATTCAATTATTTAATATGATTTATATAAATACTATAGTAAATTATAAAAAACAATTACTATTACTATGATAATCCTATATATAATTTAATCGCGTTATTACACTAAATTATGAAATTTTTTGAGAAAATAGTTTTTTTTAATTGAACTATTTTATATTACGATATTTATGTTTATTTAATAGTTTAATTATAAAATTTTTTAATAAGTAAGTGATAACATGAATAAATATATTTCATCTATTGGGAAAAAATTATCTTTCGGTGATTTTTTTTGTTTTTTAGTTGAATTATTTTTATATAAATTATGAAAAATACTATTTTTAATAATACAAAAGAATTTATTGTATCATCATGATGGGATATTGATATAAAATTTTATAAAAAAATTTTATGGGAAAAATTTCATTATTTAATTAAAAATAATAATTTAAGGTTTTTTTTAAATTTGGAATCATGGGAGTATATTTTATTAATATAGGTTGTATTTTATTCTAATAAAACAAATATTATTGTACTATCCCTTTATTTTAGTATTCACAGTAATATATTAAGTTTTAGATTTGATTAATATCTATATAAGTATCCTGTTTTATCCACAAAGAAAAAAAATTCATGTGAATCAACACTCAAAAAGCATTTTTTCAAAAAAAAAATTATACATAAAATTTACTTTTCTAGAAAAATTATTCTTTTATGTTATGTGAACATACATTAAAATAATTTTTAATCAACTCTATTGACTTAATTTAATTAAAATTATATAATATTTTCAATCTTATTTTATAAATTAAGTAATAATATTGATTTCATTTTTGGTCATAAAAATAATTTTCCAAGGATAAATATTTTAACACAATGATAACGGTTAAAATAATGTGAAAATGTAAATTAAATGCAAAATGTATTAAAATTTCAGGAAAATATGTACAGAATTGAGTGGATATAAGAATTAACCTCTTAATCCTCATATATTATCAATTTTTATCCATTTTGAATCCTATAACCATGAATACAACATCCATATTTATATTAAGAAACTGAAATTTATATAATTGCCACCCCACTCATCGGAAAAATGACTCATTCACCACCCACAAATTTTATTACTCCAAAAAATAATAGAAAAAAATATTTGACAAAAATATCCATGAAACTATTTCCCATATCCTATAACATCTAGTGTCACTATAATACTAGTTAATAAAATATAATAGAGTGGTTTAATGCAAGGTATCAAATAAAGTGGTTCGTGCAAAAACCGATTCCATTAATGTTTCTTTATTCTTCCACCCCATCATAATATATTGGTACCATAATAATATAGTGAATTTTATTTCCTATGTTTACTAAATACTTACTTTTTAATGAAATAGTAAAATCTATCTCTATTCCATCCCTAAGAAATAAAAAAATCACTTTTGTAAAAATCACACACCCACCTTGATGAACTATGTATTACATTTTTCATCATCTCCTTAAATTGATTACTTTTAGAAAATATTAATGAAATAATATTAAATTAATAGTTAAATTATTTATTATAATATTCCTTCAATTTTGAAATATATGTATTACTTTTTTTCTAATTATTAACACACAACCATTAGTCCATCAAAATTTTAGGAAAGATTCTCATTATAGGGTTAATTTATAAAAATTATACATAGAAATAAAATATAAAGAAAAGTTAACTTCATAAATAAATAATGGAAATTTGTTTAATGAAATTTTAAATTTTTTATTAAATTAACTCATAGTTAGGGAATAGTTACTAAATCCATTATATAGAACATGAAATTGAATGGATTAATTTACAAACACCAATGATCAAAATGAAATAAAAATATATACTAATAAAACAATAAGTTGTATTTAATTTTAATAATAAAGGTAATATGAATGATTAATCTTATAAAATGGTTTAATGTTTTTTTTATTTTAATATATACAATGTTAGAGTCAGTCTGTCTACGTGAATGTCTGATGTAAGGATATTTTAGTCCCAATATCAATTCATCGATATATGTTATATATTTTAGACCAAGACTCTTAATATATGGTTTCGTTATATTCAATTCCTCATGAATATATGGTATTATTTTTTCACTAAATAATGTGTATTTACATTTTAAATTATTTTTCTACATTCAATGGATTTTTATTCATGTGTTAAAAAAGTTTTAGGGGTTTTCATCTCAATTTCACAAAATTGGGACATGATTAATATTGTGCATTTATTTTCATTTATATGTTTTATGCACCACATATATGATATATTACATCATAAATCTATTTCAAATCCTGGTATTTTATGTTTCATTTTATTTTTACACTTTAAGGGATTTTGAATCAAATGTTACCAAATACATAAGGGTATTATTTTCATTCTATCCATGATGTTTGTATTTTTTTATGTTGGAAATATTATGTGAGAAAATTAGATACTATTTTTCTAAAAAAACTCAAATATTTTCTTTAAATATTTTAGTAATTGGGTTTTATATGTCCTCTTACAATTACACATCCTATTGGTTTATGATTCAATTGGAAACACTTATATGAGTGAAACCTAATTATTCATTCTTTTCAATTAGGAATTTTTTTCCCCATGTCTATATTATTTATATCATTTCGAAAATGTTTTAAAATAAATAATAATGGTTTTAAAAATTCTATTAATATAAAAAAATTTATTTTTTTAAAAATATTATAGAATAACATGCTTTTAACATTTTTCATATATTTTAATTTTCTCTTTATTTCCCAATCTTTCAAATGAAATTGTTTTATTATTTATTTAATGATGGAATTTTCCATCTATAATGACAATTTTTTCATTAATTATTCCACTTTTCGAATTTCCTTAATTTGTAAAATAAAATCATATTCACATAATTTATTAGTATTATTTCATTTTAAAATAACACAACTAAAATTTTATATATTTTTTTAAATATGTTTTTAATGATATTATATATGTTTTTTTCATTAATGTCAACATCCATTAAGGGTTCATATACATTAGAGGGTACATTCACTAATGATCCCATCGAACATATTTCTTTAGAATTTTTAAATCATTTTATTATGTTTATTGAATAAATTAAATATTGATATTTTTATACTTATTTTTCTCATATAAATGATTATTGATTAATAAGGTGTGGGTGTCATGAACTAAATCTAGTCTACCTCATTACCATCAGCAAAACCATCCCACTGTGTGGCCCTAAAGGCAGTCACAATCCCCACGGGTTGGAAGAACAACCCGGGTATCATGTATTAGGGTTTGGGAATGATTTACCAAAGTATAGAATCATTATACAATAAAACCAGCAAACCAAATCTGAAAATTTATTCCAAACATGTATTTGATAAAATCCATACATCAGCACATAACTTCAAAAATGACACAAGATGCCCAATGATACATTAAAGTAACAAAAAAATTTACCAAGGAACTCCATTCTATAAGGAGTTATCACACACAATCCATCTCCACAACACCACACCAAGGGAAGAAACTGGTAACCCGAAACGCCATCAACCAAGGCCCTACGATTACCTACGTTAGACATGATCATGTATACATAAACCCAATGGGTCTATTTAGGTTGTAATATCAATCCCAATTAGATACCACCAAAATGATTCTATATAGTATGCAATACCAGATGAAATGCATTCATGGTTTTGATAAACAAGAAATACTAGCAATAAATTATAAATAATGAAACCTTTAAAGGTAAACAATATTCAAAGGGAAATTTCAATGAGTGAACACATATAATTAAAACATGAAATAAAATTAAAAAAATTGGCCAAAAACAGCATATGTTAATGAAAAATACAAAATTCCTAATGCACAATAATCTGGGGACCACCCCTAGGAAGTAGTTATATTTGGGGCCTATATCCTCCTAATGTTGGTGTAATGTAACCATAGTAATATCTATTCTCATGCATGAACAAAAATTAGGGACTATACATATATCCTCGTGGTCCACAAAAATCATCTATATAGTTTTTAAGGGTTATAAATGTCCTAATTTCTATGTGAAAGAGGGACAATTCCACTATGCATCACTATCGTAATAGTACACATCCACCAACCAAGATACCTGGGTTTCCCCCTTTGTGTTCAAATGTATTCCACATACTACCAAAATCCAATTTCATATAAAATCATTCTTTTTAGTCTCCCAAATTCAAAATACTAGCTACACATGATTTTCACGACTTATATCACTCAATAAATCATTTAGAATTTCTATAAAACAACATCACCAAATATATCAATGTTTTGAACATAAAATCCAATGAAAATCCCCCACATTGAACACCATTTTCATACCATATTTCACCAAAACAAAATTCAAATCACAAACTTTTTTTAATATAACAATTTCAATATGTAGGAAACACCCCAAATGATACAGCATTGGATATCCATGAAAAATACCCTTTTCCACCCAAAAATTACATTTTAGCACCATTCTAATGACAAATTCCACCAAAATTCTTCTCTCAATAATTAACCAGGAAATTGAACTTGAAAAAACTATAAATCTAGAAATTATGATTCATCCAAAAAAATTTACACATGGAATCACCTACCACAAATGTCAAAACACCAAATATGTGTGCAAAACCCCACCGGAACCACCGCTACACCACAAATGAGTTCAATCGAAACTAAAACCAAAGGATTAGACCAAGAAACCAAATATAAAACCCTAGGTCTGAGTCCCTACTTACTAGATAATAAGAAGATCAATAATAAAAGGATAAAACCCTAAGATAATTAGAGGAGGAAGGAAAGAACCCCCTTACTATTGTGATCTTGATTAAATCTCCCCAAATCCACCACATGTTGAATCTCCAAGAAAGAAAAACTGATAGGGAGGTGATAATGAGGCTAATTAGTGCACGTGGGGGCTGAAATGGGTGGAAAGTGTAAATGTATAATTAATTATGTATAAAACAAATTACAATCTAAAATATAGTTGATTTGAGAAGCCCTGATAAATTTTAACCAAATCTATGATGCAAATGAGCTCCGTATAGAAAAAATAGATAATGAGCATTAGGCGAAGGTGTTTTCATTTTAATAGGTGGTTGAATATCCCGAATACATTAAACATGTATGATATTTTAATGAAATAATATTATTAATGGAGGAAATGGGCTTAAGGTTTAGCCCAATGCCTAATTGAATCACCCAAATCCAAAATGAAAATGAGTTCCTAAGGGGTCCAAATAGACATGGTCATTTGAATAAGTCATGGGAGGCCATGTGGGAAGTGGAATGAGTGAAAATATTTTAGATAATAAAGGACTTATAAAAGAATAAAATTTTGTTTTTAAAAATCAAAATGGTTTACGGTTTGGCCAAAATCATGACCCCCCCCCCCCTGTATCCCAAAATACATGGGAAACGCTAAAAATTGAAAATAAATTAATAATTCCTTAAAAATAATTCAAGGTTGTGACAATTAAAGTCACCATAAAAATTTTCTGCAATCGGAAATTCATCTTGAAGCCTGATCAAATAAGAGAAACAAAAAATACCATTCAAACAAAGACTTTAGCTCTAACGTCTAATACTCATCAGTCCGTGCTGGAAGGGGACTCAAACTATAAAAATATTCATCCCTCTAGAAACTAGTTTTTTAGTGTAAAATTTGCATCGACCTCACAAACACTGATAAATTGTGCTCTATCTTCATTTTATCCCAATTAATCACATGAGATAGATCAAGGCGGTACGCTTTCAACTAGTATGCGTGGAAAATGTAATGATTACATGTAAACTGAAAAGGAAAGGCCAACTTGTATCCCACTATTCCAAAACGTTCAGTGATCTGAAAATGATTGAAATATCATGGTATCAGCATCCCTTTCATTCCCAATCAATGATGGCAATGATGTGGGGCCACATTCAAAAATACCCTGTCACGCACATAAAACTATAAGTCTCAACACCTCCGTTCAGCATATTATTTATGAAGACTCTGAGCTATCAACAAGAAATTCATGATCAACATGACCTTTCAGATGTCTCTTACACAAGGCTCAACCCCAATAGTGAAGTCTCACCTACCTCATCCCTACATAGGGGGGACGACAAGGCTGACTATATATAACCTCAAAATTTTCCATTTTAATTGAGGATTGGTAACTATTGTTATATGAAAATTAAACTAATCCCTAATGTCTATACCATGAATCTACAATGTCTAAAATAAGGACATGAACCATGTCCCCCAGGATTTTATTCACCGTCTATGTCTGACCATCTCATTGAGTATAGTATGTCGTGGTCATCTTAATCTATGACCCCACATACTTTTGAATTCCTTCCTAAAACGGAGAACTCAAGTGACAGTCTCTATTTTAGAGAACTGTTGATAAAACAACATGAACCCTTACTACCTATTGAAGACTCAAATGGATCAACTCATCCAATTTAGCAGCCTCTTTGATTGGAATGAAGTGGGCTGATTTGGGCAGATGATCAATGACCACACAAATGTCATTCATACCCTTAGGTTTACAAGGTAATCCAAAAATGATGTTCATGGAGAAGTTGTTATACATCGATGTTAGAATGGGAAATGGCTAGAGAAAATAGGGGGCTTTGGTGCTTTACCTTCACCTGCTGACATGTGTAGCATCTCAACATGTAGTCAGTTATTTCTCTTCTCATACTTGGCCACATGAACTATTGCTGAAAATCATAATACATATTGGTGGCACCGGTTTGTATTGCTCACTAAGATTAGTGGATATCTGATTTCACCACATTCCATAGAGATGAAATCACTACTGAATAGCCTTTAAATCACAAGATTCTCTCCGGAGGTGTTTGCCAATCAGAATACCTCTCCCCACCATTAAGAAACAACTGCTATAGTAAAAAAATCTCATCATTGGGCTGAATCCACTAAAATAGAGGAGTCAACTAAATGTTCTCCAATAACACATCTTTACTGTGCTCCTTGGACTCCAAAACCATTTGAGAAAAGAACCCAATCAGATTCCACTCATCACTTGACTTCCTCAAGGATTTCACCAGAACTTTTCTACTCAAATCATCTACCACCACATTTCCCATTCCTAGGGAATAGACTAGGACAATGTTGAACCCCTATAAGTAATCTATCGAACAGTGTTGCCTTAGACTGTGGTCATTCTTTGAGAAGATTTAGGCTAGGATTTTTTGGTAAGAATATACTATAAAATTCTCCCAAAAAAGGCAGTGATTCCACGTCTTCGACAAATGAATCAAATCTACTAACTATTATTCATGGGTGGGATAATTATTTTTCTCTAGTTGGAGTTGGCGAGAACCATATGCCACAACATGATCTCTCTGCATAAGCAGACATGCATGATCCATACTTCAGGCATCCCAATTCACCACATAACCCTTTCTAGCCACTACAAAAATCAGTACGGGGGGGGGGGGGTTCGTCAACCACCACTTCAGTTCCTCAAAGGATTATTGACACTATGGGCCCCATAAAAACATCATCCCATTCACGGTGAGTGTGGTCATAGGCGAAGCAAGATGATAGATATCCAGAAAAAACGGAATATAGTAACCAGCTAGGCTGAGGAAACTCTTGATCTCGAAAAGGTTTCTCAGCTACTCTCATGACATAACCCCACTAATCCTCTCTGTGTCCACTGAACCACCTAATCTGAAATCACATACACCAAAACCACACCTCCCTGATCCAGAATGAACACATGAGAAAAAATTATCATTAGGGCGGTGATCTGGCAAAGTTCCCAACAATGTCCACAGATGATGGTCATGTTCCTCCTCGGATCCAATGTAAACAATGATATCATCCAAAAACACCATGAAGAATAAATCAAGATATCTGTGGAACACCTTGTTATTGTTTTCCAAAATGAATATTATATCATTGGTCAATCTTAAGGGCATGACTAGATAATCAATGTGTTTTTACATACTTTTAAAGTTTGTCTTTGGGATATCTGCCTCTTTCAACCATTGTTGATGGTAACCCAAACACAATATGATTTTATAGAACCACCTTTACCCATTAAAATGGACAATCAAATACTCTATTTGGGGAAAATAATAGTGGGTCTTAATGGTTACTTTATTCAGCTTCTAGTAGTCAATGGAAAACCAGAGGGACCCATAAACCTTATTCATAAAGTTAATAAGAGAGGCCCAATGGTAGATTATTGTGTGAATGAATCCTTTAGATTCTAAGTCATCTATCATAATATTTAATTCCATTAATTTTTTGGGGGCCAAAAATTATGAGGGAGGAGATATTAGTTGTGTTCCTGGTACCAAATTAATCGATAACTCCACATCCTACTCTGTAGGAAATCTTGAAAAATCATCTAGAAAATACCTCTGGAAACACATCTACTGCATGATGTGAAACACCTTCATGAGAAAAACCATCATCCAAAAGTGTAAATGAGGATAAATGGATGATAAGATTCCCCAATGTTTGGAGTGTAAGTCCTACGCGAAATGACTGAGGATCCCATTCCCCAAGAAAAACCTTCTGATCCCCATCAGGAGCTGTGAAACTCACCCTCCGCCTATAAAAATTGATGATTGATTGAAAGTGAACCATCCAATATAGGCAAGTACAACATCAAAACGATCGATATATAAGACTAGTGGGTCCCACTCTATCTCAACCCCTTACATGGATAGTGCACAAGATGGGAACCTGTGACCTTGTTCCATCTTCTTTCTTAGTGACGTCACCACCTCCATCACAAAGTAAAATAGCTCGTTTGGAAAATTCTGCCTGTTCATAGTACGGGTAGAGATGAATAAAAAATATGCACCACTATAAAAATACGAATCATATATAGAAGAGGGAATCAAAATGGTACCTAGAACTGTCAATCCTCATGCATGTGATCCCATTGTCATCAGATCCCCCACATGACGATACATAGTCTCTGCCTGAGAACAACGACTATCCTATGGCTCTTTCCTAAACTAGCTCTGCCTAAAAGATGATACAATCCTGACACCATGGCCCCAAACTGAGATCCCCCTATCCTCGACAACAAGGACTGATCTAGCACTCCCCTATTAGCCACTAATCCTGTACGAATGTGGAGTGGATGTTCTATCTGGAAAAAGTGTTGTAAGTGCCCCATGCCACCACATTGATAATAATGATTCAGAGGAAAAGTTCATGCTAGTGGGATCTGTTATGGCCTCCTACACTGGTGGCACATGATGAACTACACATCATAATCCATTGATGATAACTACCAGGAAGTTATTCCGGAGATGCCACCACACTTTTATCCCTGATCCTCAGCATTTAATTCTTCTCAGAAGAGTTGCAACTACCCAGACCTGATATCATCCAAGAAAAACATTCCCTTCCATTTTGGTCAATCTCCACCATAAACTCATAGTAACCCACTTCTAAAAAGGTTTTCATCATGAACACTAAGACCTAGGAATAGATCTGTGGCAGTATAACACTCTCTAACTTCAAGGCCTTCATCTGATCATTGGAGACATTTTACTGAGCATTCTGTACTAACTCAGAAAAAAATAGTTTTCGTACTCCATCACAAAATGATCCACTAGGACAAGCTCTGTAAACTATCTAGATCGATCATACGCCAAGACTACAGGGCATTAATGGTTGTCGAAGATAACCTTGAAGTCATTCCAGCTCAGTTTCTCATGCGTCCCACCATGAACCACTCATTCTTAACACCTTCAGCGTAGTCTTATTAACAAGAAAGAGGCAAACTTAGCCTAACATCCTCAGGTGTTTCACGAAACTCCAACATGTGATTGATCTTTTCGAGCCACTCCTCCTCTTCCTGGGGTTTTTTACTACCACATAAAGTAAGAGACTTGTTTTTTCCAAAACTCCTAGTAATTTTACATCCTAGGGATGTCTCATATTCCTTAATTTTAGATGTAACATTAGTTGGTCCTTTTCCTAAATCCTTTAATGCATGAACCACATCCTTTACTAGGCTATGATCAAGTGGGGAGGGAGAGCACCCTCTGACTTCCTCTAGTGGGTGCATGAAATATTTTTATGGAGGCATGTTTCTAAAAAAGACAACATTCAAAAGAAAAAAATAAGTATAACAATTTTGAGCATTTCATCAAAAAAATAAAATATGTATAATCCAAACACAATAAAACAATAAAAGAAAAGACTACTCCACCCCACCAGATGTTCATGTGTAATTGGTAGCCACACGTCTCACCTAGAAGTGAATTAAAACAAATAATTCCATTGTACCATGGGGACTTGAGGTCTACCATAATAGGTGTGGGCCAAGAAACCTACTCATGACCAAAACTCTGAACTTTCGCATTCTTGGTTTATTTCTTGCTCGAATCATTAGAAAATAATCATACAACCCAAAATCATTAACCTCCTCTGTTAACATTTTGTCACAAATTGAATCTGGTCTTCATCATTACCAGCACCAAAACCAGCCCATGGCAGGGCCCAAAGGGCATTCCCTATCCACACATGTTGGAAAAAGATCCCAGGTTTCATGTACTGTAGTTTGGGAAGGATTAACCCACGTTTAGAATCATTTAACTTCCTAAAAAAGTTCAATAAACCGAATTCAAATATCTATGCCAAACATGCCTTAAATAAAATCCAAAACCATCCTAATATGTTTAAAAATGAAAAAATAGGTCCAATGATACATAAAATTAGTATAAAATTATCACAACATAATCCACACAAGAAAGTTATATCACCCACAAGCAGTCACTACAACACCGCACCAAGGGAAGAAACTAGCAACCTAAACCGCCATCAGCCAAGGCCTTCCCATTACCAGCATCAAACATGATCAAGTATACATACGCGCATGGTTTCTAAGTAGGGTGTAGGTATAAACAATATAAAATAACACCCAAATTATTCTATATATTAATAAATACACGATAAAAGGCATGCATGTTTTTGAAAAACAATAAAAGGTTGAAATATATTCTAATGAATTAAACATTAAAAGGTAAAAAATATTCAATGGAAAATTTAAAAGTGTGTAAACATTTTATTAAAACATGTATTCTATATAATTTTTCCAGACAAACACACCATATGTCAGTTATAAATACAAAATATCTAATGATCACTAATCTTGAGAATACCGATAAGAACTAGTTAGTTCAGGCCCCATGTACATCATATATCGGTGTAATGTAACCATAATAATATCCATTCTCAGGAACGATCCAATAGTAGTGAACATACCCAAAAGTTATTTGTATCCAATAATCATCAATATAGTTTTGTTAGTTTTTTTATTGTCCAACTTGCTATGTGAAACAACCACAAAATGACTCCGGATCACTAGCATACTAGTACACGTCTGCCCACCTAGATACATGGATCATCCATTTGTGTTCAAACAAAAGAAACATGTTACCAAAATACAATTTTATATAAAATAATAATTTCTTCTAACCCACATTCAAAATTGTATCCACACATATTTTCACCACTTATATCACTCAATAAATCATTTTTAATTTCCGTAAAACAAAATCACAAAATACAAAAATATATTCCACGTAAAATTCATTAGCCCACATTGAACACAATGTTCATACCCATATTTTTTCAAAACAGAATTTAAAGAATTTTTTTAAAGAACCAATTTCATCAATAACAAAACAACCTCAAATGATCCACCATGGGATGTCCGTGAACAACACCCATTTTCACGCAAAAATGCTATTTTAGAACAATTCGCTTAACCAACCCCACCCAAAAAAAATCTCACTATTTACCTAGGAATTTGAACACACAAAAATTATAAATCTAGTAATGATAAATATTCCAACAGTGATTAGAAATGGAATCACCTACCACATGAGTCATAAAAACAAATCCTTGTGCAAAAGTTCATCCACACCACCGCTGCACCACGTGGGAGTTCAATAAAAACTAAAACCACAATATTAGACTAAGCATTACAGGAACAAATAAAAGGTTAGAATCCCTACGTACTATATAAAATTAAAATCAAGAAGAAATGAATGAAACCCTTTATAAATGGGGGGAGGAAGGATGGAAACCCATTTACTTTAGTGATATTGATGAAATTTCCCCAATTCCACATAAAGTTGAATCTACTGGAAAGAAACACTAATAGGGTGGCTCAAATCATGCATAGAAAGACAATTGGGGAATGAAATGGGGGTAAAGAGTGAAACATTAAGGATTTATGTATGAAACCTACTACCTTCTCAAATCCTGACGAGTTGAGAAACCCAAAGAGAGTTTCCCTAATTCTCAGAACAAATGAGCTCTAAATCCGAAAAATTGATAATGGTGGTGAGCCTAATGTTTTTGGATACTATTGGGTTGTATAATCTCAAAAAAAATTTAAAAAATGAATGAGATATTAATGAATTAATATTTTCAAAGTAGGAAATAGGCTCATGGGTTAGCCCAATGCCTAATTAAATAATCCAAATACAAAATTATAATGAGTTCATAAGAGGTCCAAGTAAGCATGGTTTTTCGAATAGGTCAGTACCGAACAAGTGGGATGTGTAATTGATGAAAAATGTTAAAAAATGATTTAGATATTAAAGAAATACATTTTGTTTTTTAAATATAAATGGGCTCACAGTTTGGACCAAATCATTATGAAAGACCCCTTTCTCAAAAAATACATGAGAAACCCCCAAAAACCAATAAAGAATAGATATTAAATTATAAATACATTTAAATGATTTCATGGGTGTGACAATTCTACCCTTAATAAAAAAATCTACCCTAAGAAAGTCATCTTGATGCCTAATCAGATAAGAGAATCACAAACTGCTCTTAGACCTAGGAATTATTCTCACATGTCTCATTATCATCAGTAACATGAGTCCAAGATACTCAAACTAAAGGATTCGTATACCCTCGAAGAATGTGTTTTTGGGGGTCAAAAATTCGCACTGGCCATTAAAACACCGCTAAATCGTGCTCTATCTAGAGTTCATCCCAATTCAGCACATGGGACAGATCCGGGTTGTACTATTTCAACTAGGAGAGGTGGAAGATGTCAGAAATGGAATTCAACTAATTATTCAAAACCAAATTGAATTCCACCCTACCAATATGTTCGGTGATCTCAAAATGTCTGACATATCATGGTGTCATATTCCATATCCTTTCCAATAAACAATGTCCCAGATGAGTTTCCACATAAAAAATACTATGTCAGTCAAAGTTATGTATAGTTATTAGAGCCTCTGGTCATCATAAGATTTAAGACGACCTTGAGCTATCAACATGCACATCTTGATCAAATTGACCTTCTCAGACATCACCTACACGAGGCTCATCCACAACAATGAAGTCTCACCTACCATAGCCCAACATAAAGGGGACCGACAAGGCCAACCATAGAGTTCCTAAAAAAGAACCATTAAAATAGAGGAGTTTTAACTATTATTAAAATAAAATTGAACCAATAACAATTATCTATCCCATATTCCTCCAAATTCAATAACACATTCCTAGGGTATGACCTCCAGGATCTAATTCTGCCATTATGTCTGACCATCCATTTGAGGATGTTATAATATGATCATATTAATCTGTGACTCCGTGAACATATTAAAGGCTTCTAAAAAATGTGAAGTGAAATGAGGTTCTCTATCTGAGACAACTACTGAAGGAACACCCTGATGCCTTGACACCTCCTAGAGATAAAAACGGCCCAACTCATCCACTTTAGTAGTATATTTGATCGGACTGATGTGGGTTTATTTTTTCAGATGAACAATCACCACCCAAATAGAATTCTTACCATGTGTTTTACAGGGTAATACAACAATGATGTCAGTTTAAACCTTATCCAACATCCTGGTAGGAATTGGTAATATATGGAGCAAACCAGAGGGCCATTGGTTCCCTATATTCACTTGCTGACATGTTTAGCATCTTGACATGAAGTCATCAATGTCTCGTCTCATTCCTAGAATCCAGAACTATTTTCGGGCATCATAATAAATCTTTTGTTTCACCTTTTTGGACAACCCATTGATACTAGGGGCTATCAAGCATTACCAGCTTCTGCAAAGATGACAGAACTTATAAACATCCCTTGAACCACAAGATGCCATTGGGAGGAAATGACCAATCAGAATACATCTCCAAACAATAAAAACATCATCAACTACTAAAAAATATCATCATTGGGATGTTGTTACTGAATCAACTCTAAGATAGGATTCAACTGAATACTAGACAAGCACACACCTCTACTGTGCTCCTTGGTCTCCACAAGAATCTGAGAAAATATCCCCCTCAGATTCCACTCATCACTATAATTCCTCAATGATTGCATTGGTACATTTGTACTCAAAGCATCTTCCACAATATTAACCTTCTCTGGGATATTGAAAATTTCAACGTCGAACCCCAACAAGTAATATATCCAATGATGTTTCTTCATATGGAAGACATTCTACACGAAAATATAGGTAAATATTTTGTGATAAGAATAGACTGTATACTTATACCATATGAGAAATTGAATCCAATTCTTCAAATCAGGAATCACAGTTGCAGACATCAAGTCATGTTTTGGATAATTATTTTTGTGTGGTCAGAGATAGAGAGAACCATATGCCACCATGTGATTACCCTACATAATAACAAACCTAATACCCATATCTGATGTTTCTAAATTCCCCACGTATCCAATTCTAGCCTCTAAAAAATCATCATAGGGGTGGTAGACAACAACCACTTCAATTCCTGGAATGATTCATGACACTCTAGGCCCCATAAAAATGTCGCACCTTTCTGGGTGAGTGCGGTTATGTGAAAAGCATGCTGAGAGAAATCCCAAACAAACTGACAGTAGTAACTAGCCAGGATGAAGAAACTCTTGATCTCGAATAGGTTCATCAGGTATTCCAATGACATAAATAAACATAAACTCTCTATGTGCACTCAAATCCATACTCCATGTTCACAAGCCCCGAAATCTTCACCTCCATGATCTAGAAAGTGAACTTGGAGAACTCTTTAAAGAGGTGGTGATCCCACAAAACTCCCAAAACGATCTGAAGATGATTCCTGTGTTCCTCCTCAGATCTATATGAAATAAGGATGTTATCCATAGACACAATGATTTTGGAATTGAGATACCAGTGCGACACACTATTCATTAGTTCCATAAAAACCATTGGATCATTAATCAATAAGAAGGGCATGTCCAGATACTCAATTAGGTTGTACCTTCATTGGAAGGTAGCCTTTGGTATATCATCCTCTTTCACCCTGAGTTGATTGTAACCCAATCAGTAGGATATTTTATAGAACCACTTTTCCTCCTTCAACTGGTCAATAAATCGGAGAAAATTATATACGTACTTAGTTGTTACTTTATTTTACTTTCGGTAGACAATGAAAAACTAGAGGGACCCACCAGCCTTATTCATAAAAGGGATGAGGAGAGGCCCAAGGAGAGATTCTCAGGAGAGTATATCCTTTTTAATTATATGTCTTCCAATTGAATAATTAATCCCTTAATTTGGTAGGAGCCTTATGATATGAGGGAATAGAGACCTGTTGTGTTTCAGGTACTAAATCAATCGAGAACTCCACATCCCACTCTAGAGGAAATCCAAAAATAATAATATAGGAATTCCTCTAGAAACTCATTCACTACATGAGGTAGTACACATTTATGAGAAATTTACTAATACTCAAGATAATGTGATGATAACTAGAAGATATGAATCACTATCCCAGAGAGTGGATGTCCCCCATAACCCGACTGAGGATCCCATTCCCCAGGAAAAACTTGACATCATCCATTACGTGCCCAGAAACTCACACTCATTCTATATAAATTGACGTGTTAATTAATGTGAACTTGCCAATACATGACATGTTTTATGTCAAAAAATATCTATATTTAAGTGTAAGAGGTCCCACACCATCTCAACCCATGACACAAAAAGTTCACATGACGGGCACCTGAGACCCTGTTACTTCTTATTTCCTAGCAGCGTCACCAAATTCATCGTGAAGGACAAGATCTCTGTTGGTAAATCTATCATGTTTCCATTATAGGTAGAGAAGAATGAAATAGAAGAACCAATATCAAAAAGAGCAGCATCTATAGAAGGGGCAATAATAATGGTACCTCAAACAGTCGACAGTCATGCCTCTAATCCAACTAGTGCATGTTCCACTACATGAAGATGTCTAGTCTCTACCTGAGAATGGTTTCTCACCATTGGATCTGTCCTAAACTGGACCTACCCAAAATATGATTTGGTCCTGTTGGCATGACCACTGATAGAACGGTCAATGAACCGAGATTCCCATATCCTCGATGGATTTGACTGATCTGGAACTCCCCTGGATGCCAATGATCCTTCCCCACATCGGAGTGGATGTTTCATCCGGAAAAATTGCTTCTAGTGTCACATACCATCACACTGATAACAGGGATTCAGAATAAATTTTCTTGCTATTTGGATGTTCCATGTCCTCCCACAGTAGTGGCACCTGATGGACCTTTCATTAGATGCCATAAAAGAAATCTACTTCGATGGTTGGCTTGAGCTACCACCCCACATTGGTCCCTGCTCCTCCCACTTCCTTTTCTTCTCAAAAATGCTTTCAGTACCCAAACCTGATATCAACCTATAAAAACCATCCCTTCCCTTTTGGTAAATATTGACTATACACCCCCAGTCAACCACATATGCATAGGTTTTTATTATGAATAGGAATACATGGGAATAGATATCTTGATGAATACCCCTATCAATCATTTGGGCCTTCATCTGATCATTGGAGACTATTTCATGAGCATACCAAACCATATCTTCAAAACAGTTGGCATACCCCATCATAGAAATTTCTCCCTAAACATTCACCATCATCTCTTGATATTGAGAAAATTCCAAAACTCCAGGGTAGTACTAGTTGTTGATATTAACTATGAAGTATTTCCAACTCATCTTATAATTATTACCAACGTCAACCTGCATCTTGGACCCTCTAACCGGAAAGAGGCACACTTCACCCTAACTTCATAAGGTGTTTCCATGTACCGAAACATGATCTCGATCATTTTGAGTCAATCCTCGGCTTCCTGGCATTCTGTGAAAGTTCAGAATGTAGGAGTTTTTTTTTCAGAAAATCCTTTGATTTATCATTCACAGTACTGGTATCATCTTCTCTAACAAATGATTTAATATGAGTCGGTTATTGTCACATGGTTTGGATAGCCTGAACCATAGCCTCTACTAGCCTCTAATCATGTGTTGAGGTGGAACTCTCTTCAGCTTCCTACCATGGGTGCAGGGGAGCATTCCAAGGTGGCAAGTTACTATAAAATAATACAGTCACAAGAACAAAAAAAATAAAACATTATGAAAATTTCACTGATAAAATCAAATATAAATATTACAAACACATTACAATAAATAAAGAAACAATTTATCCACCTTCACTCGATGTCTACGTGTTGTCAGCAACCCACATCTCTCACCTTGAAGTGAAGTCAGAAAAAAAAGTTCCAATGTCTTATTGTGACTCGAGGATTGCCGAGGGAGGTTCATGTCAGGGACCCTACCCGCGACCAATAATATGATCGTTAAAATTCTTAGCTCATGTCACTTCTGACTCATTCCAAAATAATAACAAAACCCAAAACATTAACACCCTATGATATCATTTTGTCAGAAAATTAATCTGGTCTCCATCATTTCTTGCACCATACTCAACCCATCTCTATACCTAAAAGGAATTACCTATCTCCATGATCTAGAACATGTTTTCATGTATCATGTATTATTTTTGGGAATTTTTTACATGAGTTTAGAATAAATTAACAATAAAATAATTATTCAAATATGAATTTTTATTCCCAACATGCATTAAATAAAATCCATAAGTTTACACATTGGTCTATACCTGACTAAAGAGGTCCAAAGATACATAAATGTAGCTTCAATATATCCCAAGGTACTATAGATGATATGGGCTAATCACACACAATTTGTCCCCACCACACCGCACCAGGAAAAGAAACTACAAACCAGAACCATCATCACCCAAGGCCTTACATTTACCAATGTCAAACATTGTCAAGTCTACGTATGCCCAAGGAGTGTAATTAGGGTGGGATCCTATGTACCATATGATACCACCTTAATGATTACATATACTATGTAGTACAAGATGGAAAGCATGCATGTTTTTGATAAACAAGAAATGGGGGAAATAAATTTTATAGAATTAAACTTTTAAGGGGAAACAATATACAAAAGAAATTTAAAATAGTGAACCCATTTAATTAAAACATTTATGCTATATAATTTTTCTATAAAAACAAAACCTATGTCGATGACTAAAAAAATGTCCAACAAGCACAAATCTCAGGAACAACCTTAGGCACTAGTTAGTTTCAGGCACAATGTACCTCATATCTTGGTGTAAAGTAACCATAGTAATATTTGTTCTCTTGCACAGGCCACTAGAATGGAACATAAAAATAACCTATTGGTTCCCAAACATCATCAATATAGTTTTTTGGTGTTTTCAATTACCAAAATTCTTTGTGAAGTAGGGGGAAAATGTCTCTAGATCACTAGCATACTAGTACACATCTACCCATCTAGATATCCGGGTTTCCCCCTTTATGATAAAAAAAATTACAAAAGATACCAAAAGTAAATCACATATAAAATCATCATTTCTAGTCACCCACATTAAAAACTGTATCTACACATAGTTTTCACAACTTATACCACTTATTAAAACATTTATAATTTCCATAAATAAAATCAAATAATATAATAATGTTTTGAGCATAAAACCCATTGAAAACCCACATCGAACACCATGTGAATAACCATATTTCACCAAAACAAAATTTACAAAAATAAAACATTTTAATATAACTGTTTCAATAATTTGAAAATAACCTCATATGATCCGACATAGTATATCCATGAAAAACTCCCATTTTAATATAAAAATACCATTTTAGCACAATTCGCATAACAAAATCCACCAAAAATAGTTTTCACACCAATGACCAAGGAATAATAACATGATAAATTTATAATTCCATTTTTTCTAATTTATCAATGAGTGCTTAAACATGGAATCTTGTAAAACAAATGTAAACCCACGAAATACTTGTGTGAATTCTCACTCGTACCACCCTCGCACCACAAGGGAGTTCAATAAAAACATAAAGCACAATATTAGACCAAGAAACCCAAGATTAAACCCTTGGTTAGAATCCCTATGTGATGTAAATATATGATCGAGGTTCATAGTTTACAATTATCTTTTAGTGATGTCAAAAATGTGCTCTGAATATAGAATTGGGTTTTCGATAGGATCATTCATGATGAAATGAAGGAACCCCTATGAAAATGGGAGGAGAAAGGAAGGAAACCAATTTACTTAAGAGATCTTTATGAAATAACCCCAAATACCCCAATGGATGAATATACAAGAAAAAAACTGATAGGGAGTCTACAATGAGGCTGGGTATGTCATGTGGGGACTGAAAGGGGGGGGGGAGTGGAAATTGAGTGACTTATGGTTGAAATAAATTACCTTCTCAAATCTGGAGAATTTAGGAAACATTGTGAAATTTCCCCACTCCTCAATGAAAATGTGCTCCCAGAAAATCTTTAATTGGTGTGATCCTAGGGTTTTTGTCTTTGAGTGGGAGGTATAATCATGTAAAAACATTAAAATAACAACCAGATATTAAGGAATTAAATTTTTTTAATAAAGTAAATGGGATCACAGGTTGGCCCAATTATTAATTAAATCACAAAAATCAAAATTGATAATTAGTTCCTAAGGTGTAAAAATAGGCATGATAGATTTAGTAGGTCAGGGGAGGCCAAGTGGGAAGTGGAATGGGTGAAAATGATAAAAAATAAATGAGTTATAAAAGAAATGAATTTTATTTTTAAATCTAGAAATAAACTCATGGTTTGGCCCAAATCATGATAAACCCCCCCCCCTCCAAAAACACTTTGGAAACCCCCAAAAACAAAGAATGAATAGAAATTATAAGACTAATACCTTTAAAATAATTCATGGATGTGACAGTGGGATTATTAATTGTTTTTTACCATGTGATCAATGAATTAGACATATTTATTGGTGGATGGGGCCTAAAATTAAATAACCCCTAAAACATTGGTAGGTCCCATTAGACAAACTAGTTGGGTTATTTTTTATATTGGTAACCATATATTTATAATGTATTGGTTTATGCATTAATAATTTTGAGATATGTGTGGAAAAAAATTATATTTCCCCTTTATGTACTAGTTTTTTTAATGAGAGAAAATTTCGTTGGAATTTGGAATATTCTTTACCTTTTCATGTATAATTTTGTTTCATGGTGTCTTCAAAATAACAATAAGATCCCAAGTGTTACCTATTAAATGATAATTAAAACCAATTTCAATTTTTCATGTGATTATATATCTGTTATGTTATCCCTAAATATATTCTACTCCCATGACTATATTAATGGAATATTTGATTATTATTTATTTTATTCCATAGTAATCATGCCCTATAAATTTTTTGACAGCATCAACTATACAGTATATATCTCAGAATATGTGGGATCACCCATTTTATTTTATATTCATTTTCTTAGGAATGAATAATAAAATATTGAATGAGATAATTGATATATTAGACGGAATATTAATGTTCAAAATGATATTTTATGTAATATTTTAGACATTTATATATTTATTATCATAAGAATCCTAAACTACTAGATCACATTTGATATAATTTTTTTCTAAAAAAATGTTATAGAGATAACACTTACTTTATGATACATGAATTTGGGATAGTACAGATCATCAATTTTAAAGAGCTGTTTTTGTCTCTTTCTCCCTCCAACCAGCAAGATTTAACTCTTGTAGCCCTCGTGGGAGATCCCTACATCTATTATTCAATTACATGACCTTACATTTAGATTTTGATGGGATTTCAAGGCTTGTTTCTTTATTCTCTCTTGTCCCCCTTGTTTATTCCTTTCTCATTTGATTTTCACCTTAATGAAAACCCTAACACAAATGTTGGAATGATTATGAGTTTGGGATGACCTAAGCATAGGGATTTTTTAGGTCAAATAGATACCATCTATATGTTATTATTTTCAATAAACATTGATGGAAACATGATTTCCCTTGAATTTGGTAGGTGTTTCATGTAATTCTGCTTCCCCACATTTATTAAAATTTATTAGTGTTTATGAATTATTATGTTATCGATCATATTTATATGTCAAGCCCATGATATATTTTCAAATGATTAATAATGATTTCCATAATTCAATTAAAGGCTAATTTAATTGTTTCATAGTTTTAATTTTGATTAATAATGGTTTTACTCATTATGTTTTTTATTAATTACTAAAGAAAAATTGTTTAATAGATTTGAAAATGTTTTATTAATAATAAAACTAGTTGATATGAAATGTTTTTTATTGTCACTTTATAAAAAGAGTGAATTATTGATCATTTTTTTGGTAATTTTTATATATTTGTCCCTTTTAGGGTTTTGATGTCTCTGTAATGGAAATTTCATTTTCTTGATTGACATGAAAAACTCATTTATATGTTAGATTTCAGAAGGTTATATAAATTGGTATTCCAAAATATATTTCAAATATCATTTTAAAATATTATATATGTATGGGTTAATTTATGTTTTTATATTCTATATCATTTATCCCTTGATTTATATTATGTCTAATATAGACTTCTTCCCTATAAGGGATTATTATTTGATGATAAAATCTATGAAAAATGGTTATTTTTTGAAAGGGTGATAGAGGTGTGGTGAGATTTATTATAGTGTTTTGTTTCTGATGTATTAATTTTTTTTGTCTTTGATAGTTTTGTACCAAACATGGATTCTATAATGGGAGATCTAGGCTTTTATTTTGAAATATTAGATCATTGTGCCTCTAATGTAGATTGTTTAATGGCTGGGGATTGTCACCTAGTTAGACCAATTGAGGTAAGTGGAAGAATTTATGATAATGTTAGAATGTCATATCAATTTTAATTGTTTGTATCACATATGATATCTAGTGTACCATCAGACTGTTCCAGTATCAATTATGTTAGATCCTAGTGAGTTTTTTATGATTCTTACTACATATTGAGGACCACAAGGGGATCCCATTATATACCACTATTTCTATTCCCTTTATCCTGATTTTATTATACATAACCAATGTGGGTACATTCATGTTTTTAGGGTTTTGATGAAATTATGATTCCCATTAGTCTATATTATAATTCAGTTATGGTGTAATTTCAAACAGTTTTATAAAATTCTATTAAATATGTCAAATTTATAGAAAATTTGATATGTTTTATAATAAATGATGGGAAATGTTATTATAAAAATATGTAAACTCAAATTTTAATATTTATGATTTCTTAGTGAACTCTTTTACAATTATAAAATTATTTTCCTATAATGTAACAGTTCCTACTATATTTTATATAATATATTAATTATTTTTATTCAAAATGATAATGGAATGTTTTTTGTTTCAATAATAAATTTAAATACAAATATAAAACATTATTATTTTATTTTTTTTCAAACTAAAATATATAAAATTATTTATATAATTAATTTTATAGAATAATTTCTTATAAATTATTTGGAACATTTAGCTCACTCCATTTATATAAATTAGTATGTGTTTGTGTCTGTGTGAGTATATGCAACATTCATGATTACCTCATGTCACAAGGAATTTGATATGGTTCATTGATGTTTATATTGATTATTTAAATAGGATTATGGATGTGGTGGTAACCATGAGTCACATAGAGTTGGTGTTGTATATATTTATGGTTTGTCCTTTTGAATCAATCTGTATCATCTACTTCGACATGTTGTTTTAGTTTATTTTTAAATTCCACTATATTTTACAATAATGATCACTGTTTTTTTTAAAATTATTAGGGATGAGAATAATAATTTTCACTGATTATGTTTTATGTGGATTATTGACTTTTTAATATCATATTTTTAATAATTTATAAATTGTAATAGTTAGTTTTATGTATATGGATGTCCAGTATGAGGAAATTTAATACTGGATTGTCGATAGTTTCATATACTATTATATAATATTTTTAATGGTTTAAAGCACTAATTGAATGTGTTTTTTATTCCCATTCACAATTTTACCACCCATGGGGATTCAGAATGTCTCGGGGTCTCATGTAGGGCGAATCAAAGTGACTTGTTGGTTCATCTTGGGTGACATCATTAAAAAAACCCATGAATCACTCATGCAACAAAATATCAAACTCTAAATAACACTCGATGTATATAATCCCTTCACCATAACATAATATGATTTACTTGAAATACATGGTCCCATATCCCGTCTACCTTTATAACTCAATATTGAGACTCCACCATATGGAACAACAAGTTTGATTTTATTATAATAATGAAATGATAACCCCTATACACATACTATTCAACATTACGAAGAATCTCAAAAATCTACTATATCACTATTCAATAGTCTCCAGACTCCCAAACACTATATACTAGGAAGTTACTACTTATTGAATCAATGGATACATTTTATTTTCATGGAGTGTAATAAAATTGAAATTAAAATTCATATAAAAAAACCATATTACTCCATTTATAAAAATTATATTCTATTAATTGAATCTAATCCGCAACTGCTTATGTTGTATAATGAAAAAAATTGTTTACAAATTATGTAATATAATTTTATATTCAAACAAAAAAACAAATACGAAAAAATGATGATCAGGGTTATGAAATTTATGTTCATGTAATCATAATTTATTACACCCATATGATATCACAACCATTGGATTCATCAAGATCAAACCACAACTAATATGGTAATCATCATTGGAAACATAAGACAATACTCCCACTTTTTGAAACTGAAGAATGATCGAATTTTAAATGTCCCACTATGATGGTTATAATTTATCTAACAATATTAAATCTTTATGAAATTATTTTCTCACATATTAATAGATATAAATTGGTATAAAATAAAAAACATTTCTAACCCTCTAATAATATAGTTAAAATATGTGTAAAATATGAACTTTTTCTACAAACATCGGCACTTCCCAAGAAAAAAATATCCTTGTTCATCAACGGATGGAACTATTCTCTATTATACGACACTAATTCCTAAAAAACACTATAACAATATTTAAAGTTGACATAAAAACACCCAATAATGATTATGGTTTGTAAGGACCTATAAAATGACCCTAATATATAATGCATCATCCTCCAATGACATTGCACATATGGGGTTTTTATAGATGAAAACTATAACAAACAGATCCAGAAACTCATAATTTCTATTTTACATGACTACCATAAATTAATCTAGAGATCTCATTTTACCAAAAAATATATCAATAAACTAAAAATACATATAATGACTCATGAATGTAGTGTTCGAGATATTTTCTTATTTAATCCTCATCTAACAATGCTCATACCGTGTGCTGATCATCAAAACCCTACTATCTCCCATTAAATAATTGAATAATTATCTATCAGTGAAGAGAATAACTGTTCATGGACATTACTATATTTCAAACTCAAGTATTCAATTGAAAATATTAAACAAAAGTATTCTATTTTGGAAAAAACTATAACACACCACTGTGACACACTTAGATTGAAGACAACCCTATAAATTTTATCATGGATATAAATTAATCATATCCACATCTCAAAAAGTGTCATCTAATATGTATCCATATTAATTAAATAATCACTATTCTTAACTCAATATCAAGGAATATATTATATTCATGTTGTTCTGTCACATCCTCTTTGGCGAAGAGGATTATGAACACTTTGATAAATATAAGAAACCCCAACACACTTTCCTCCTCTAAAACCATCCATAGTTATACATAATAAAAAATAGGCAATATAAAATAATAAATCATTTTATAATCAATTTCTAAATAGATAACAATAAAAATTATATCCATCTCAAATAATATTACACCCCTTCACAAGTTCATGATGATTATACAAAACACTAGTACATGCCAATCAAACTTAATGGAAATTCAACAACCATGTTCATTATAATGGGAATTTGAAGTATATACATCATAATTCCCCAAGAATAAATCTATGTCTGTGAAATAATTGAATTATATGATTGAAAATCATGTAACGAAATCCCTACGATTGAATATAGGATGTGGTACTACAAACAACCTTCGGTCAATATGGAATTAACACCTATAGTGTATATATAAAATTATGATCATCTATTCTACCTCACTAACCCCATTGAGGACCACCTCAATAGGCACACACAGACATATTTTCATATTGATAGGAAATATCCAAAACCTTTAAATACATACACCATATAAACCCTTTGAAAATGGTTACTTTCATTTTTGCTGATAAGGCACATAGGGAAAAAATTATTATCGCTATAATGAAAATATCCCACATATTCATTACTATAATTTATGAATGGATAGACACGAATATCAATGATAAACAATAAAAAAATAATTAAATAACATAGTAAAAGAACCACTTCCAAATGCATGATAGAATCTATTCTAGTATAAGTGGAAGTAAAATTGCTAATGTTGATCACTGACTAGTCGAAACATCAACATATGAGACACTCCATTTGTAGCTATAGTATTTATAATTTTTTGATGATTCCACTATAAAAATGATTCCAATTACACATAGATAATTTTGAACACATATTCATTATTCAAAACATCTACATAATATTTAAAATTAAAAAGGGTCATAGAAAATTAAATAACTAGTCATAGAACCTTATCTAAACCACATGTTCTAGACTCCACATAAAGGATTATATAAAGGAAATAATAGAGAAGATCCTAATAATTGATCGTCATATCTTGAAAAAACATTCTCCCTTTCTATGTGGAGGAAAAAATATACATATTTACAACCCTAAGTATCAATGATTGAGAATATACTAAAAATTACTTCTTAATTTCATATCATGAAACATCTACCTCATAAGACTACCCATGAAAATTAATCCACCACAAACACACTTCTCCAAATATAGGAATAATGACCACTGATTCTAGACAATCATTTTATTCATGGATCAAGTTGATATTCAACTATATATCCTCTAAAAAATTATATATATATATATATATATAAATCAGATACAACACATAAGTACATCACGAATCACTGACATTATAAATCAGATAATGACTTCCGCAATGCACCATCCATCTCAGTTAGGTCAACCTTGCAGTGGACAACTAGATCACTAAGTTGTATATCTTCCACCAGAAAAATATTTTTATGGTCCCATATAGGTATATATTTATGAAAGAAAACACCCACATTATCCATTTATTACGGAAATAATTTAAGAACATTAAATTTAAATTTTATAAAATTCTACCAAAATTAACCCCAATTCAAACACAAGTATAGAAAAAATAGATTCATACTCATCTCAAAAGTATCTACCCAAAGGAAAGTATTATATATCCAAAGGGTATTCATTAAGATTATGGTCATTTTTTATGATAAAAAGGGTCCCTAATCATTTTTATCAATGTTATACTATCTCTATTCATCTCACATTATCAGTTAATACAATTGTTTCCCTGATAAACCTTTATAATACGTGTATGTTCTTATGAAAAATATCCTTCCTAAAACTCAATCATAACTCAAATAACACATTTTCATTACCCACCCCAAATGGGAACTCCACTTAGTAATATATTGAATACTATTTATAAAATCCCCCTTCTCAAATTTAACTGATCGGTGGATAAAAAAGTGGATATATAAAATAAAAATATGAGGCTTTACCCTCATGAATCCCATGAAACATAAATGAAATGAACTAGTAAGCTATTGTATTCTGACCCCTACGACCATATTTTTTTACTTTATGATAACCTATATTAATTTTATTAAATATTAATATTATTCTAATCACATCCTGACTGTTCTCCTTTGAAACATATTATGTGATATGGTCCTAAGAGAAGTTGCCTCATTGAATGGTCTAGCTGTTCTATTCTATGTTGAGAACCGATAATTTCCACAATAGTATTCTTGAATAATTTTTATGCATCCTGTTGAAATCATTTTACTGAAAAAAAATATATATCCTATTAGGTGTGGATACTCATTGGACATTATTTCACCTTCTCATAGAGTACTCCCTTGATAATATATATTATAGGATATTATGAGAATGAGACCTGTTAGTAGGAAACACCAATTATATGTGTCATTAGATGTTCCTATATATTAGAATGTTAATACATCCTTAGAAATTAATATATTTATTAATCGGTATTATATGTTTTATAATTTCATTTATTAATTAAAACATTGACAACATATGTTTGTAGCGAGGTAGCACACATTGTCTACATTAGGATTAATGTTTCCTTAATGAATAATGTAATAAAGTATTTATTTCTTCTTTTATTTAATAGAATATAATATCTAAAGAAAATATATTGAAATCATATAGCCTAAATAAATCCACGGCCTTCGTTTTTTATAAGAATGTTTGGTATCTAAAAAATCAAAGAAAGAGGCATCGAGAATATTGGTTGATGTCACTAGCCTCACATATTCTTGATCAGAGATATCCCGAAAAATGGATTATATAAAATAATAAGTTTCTATAAAATGTATTATTTCATTTTAGAATTATCTTATTTTTATGTGGTTTTCTATTGATGATACCTAGACCTTATTTTGGATCTTATGGTTTGTTTTCCTAATGCCACTATGAAAGAGGCTTATAGGGTCACACACTATGTGTACCCTAACTCATAGTTAAACAATATATTATTATTTAATATTTAGAATGTTAAATACATATTTTTACCCACACATGGTTTAATAACTATTAATGGTTTCATCATCTCAAAAATCATTTCACCAATTATTCTGAGAATTTTATGTGAGAGGAAAATTTTATAATTTATTTAACTATTTTTAGAATATAATATTCGTTTATTTATTTGATAATGGATAAATTATATTTAATTATTAAATAATTAGTCATTATTTAGGGCCAGGAAAATATTATTGATGAATTTCAGACCAATTTTATTGGTTTAATAAGAAATAATTTAAAATGGAAATTTTTTATTAAATTGTGTTCCATATTATTTTTTAGTTTAGCACATGTGAAGAAATAAAAATAAACTTATTATTATTATTATATAAGTGGTGTTTATAAATTATTATAGAATGTATAAATCTAATCAATAAAAATACTATTTTCTACCCCTTGATCTATTTTAACAAAATTATATTATTTTTTATTAGGCCCAATTCATTTTGTTTTGTGAATAAAGACATCGGGAACGAATCCTATCAATCACTAATGATCACCCACTACTAGAATTATCGCCAAAATAGACTGTGATCAACCTCCACATTCCACTCTCGAGTCTATATATAGATCAATAATAATAATTTTGTAGATACTTTCATGGAGATCAATGGTAAATTAGGCATTAATTTTTTTATCCATGTTTCAACCTATAGATTTTTATGGAAATGATCTAATGTTTTTGGAATATATGTGGATCACCACTAGAGGTAATCTACTCTTTATTACTACAATACCATGATAGTACAATGTATAGACGTTTTTATGTCCATCAATGAAGGAATAATTTTTTTTCAATTTTATTTTTAGTATTTTAAATTTCTTATAAATAATATGTGAGGATCCTATGATTTGGTTATGATATTTATCCATTTTCTTGATTATTTTATTTAATTTTATTTATAACAACATTTATAATCTTGTATCAATCATATTAAGTAGTTAATGTGAACAATAGTAATATTGGGCATCCCTATATGATGCTTTTTCTACACATGATATAATTATGTTGTATTGTAGGGGTTTTATATTTGTTTATAATTATTTAAATAATGTTGGTTGATTAAAACATTCTCCATTAGGATTAAATTACAGTTTAATATTTTTAATGTGTGAATTGTGAAATCTGCTTTCATGTTTATTTTTTCATTATAATATAATCAAATCATTTAATTTCATTAACAAAATAAATCTGAAGATATTATATGGACGTGCCGATGATTCTAGCTAAAAAACATAATACTACAAACCATGTAACATGAAGATACATGCCATAGACTAGTGTTTAATAGACCATTAATTATTTAAAAATTAATTAATGTATTGTAAATTTGTTACACAATGTTAATTAAATTATACAGTTCATGATGGCTAGAACATCATGGCCAACAATCAATCAAAGTACACACTGTGTACGTTCGACACAAGAGATGTGGTCTTTTAGTCATAGAGGGCTCATGTATCTACTTACACTACCTACATGAATGGTTAACATGTATATTGGTCACCACAAGCCTTTTATCCTATGTACACACCACATACTCCAACATTTCACTTGGCATCATTAGACATCATGTCTCAATGCATGCATTACTCATAGTTGGCGAGAATAATATTTTCCATGTAGCTTCAATATAAATGATGTGTACTTTTGTCAAATAATACATAATTAATAATTAATTTAATTTAATCCTAAAAGCATATCCAAATGTGTTCTGTTTTGTCATTGTGTTGATAGTCCACACCATGTGATGGTTTATATATATATATAAATTTCTAAATCATTTTTGTGTAATGTTCAGATGAAAATATAATATATAATTATTCTTTTTTATATAACCCTTTGAGTGTTGAAGCATAACATGGTACATAAATAGAGTTTGTTATATTTGATTATAAATATGACAATGCACATCATGAAATTTAATTATAAGTCATGTATTGAACATGTCGTAAGAGTAAAAATTTCAGGAGTATGATACTTGTTTGGTAGTTCGGATGTGTACACACATTCATGCCTCCAAGGTACCTTTTTCAACAAATAGTTGTTTTAAAATTGATTTTTTAAAATTTTGATTATATGATGTATCAAAATCCATTGATAATTTGTTTGATAATTAAGATAAAATAATTGAATAAATAGTGAAGATAAATAATGGTGTCAAGTATGATTTATCATAAATTATAATGATTAGAGTTGAATACTAATGTTATTAAATGAATATATTTTTTTCTTCATTTGGATGATCATTTTCCCATACCATGTAGCAACCGGAAAATTTTAAAAATATTTATTTCCTAAATTTGTTTGTTATTTTATTTTATAATCAACAATTAAATATCCTTTATTTAATGATGTGTGTATAATTAAATAAGACTGATGGGTTTCTAAAATTATATGGTATTTTTTCAATATGACCACTGGAGACAAAATTCGTAACTTTACAATTATTTTTTATAAATTCAAATGATCATGGATAATTAATACAAAAAGAAGAGTTGATGGCCCCATCTAGTAGACTCGGTATATATGAAGCCAATCTGTTGGAGTGTGGGAAAGAGGTTGCATCACTGGGAATTTCTCGGGACCACGCCCAAGCAGAGCTTCAACATGTGAAGCTTGAACGGAATCACCTAAGGGAAAAGTTTAATCTTGAAGAAATAACCACTCAGTAAATGTTGTCAGAGATTCCCAAGATTCTGTCAATGTAGAACACCTTACACTTTGGTCCTATGCAGCTATTGTAAGGGGATATGTAATGTGGCCATAACTACTTTGTATAATATTTTTATATAAATAAAATTGTTATTTCTTCGTAAGGTAATGTATATGAATTTAAAATATCCAGATAAATGTAGGATTAATTTATAGTTCCATATTACTAATGAATTTTTTGAAAAAAATTAATTTTAGAATATTTATGTAAACATTAAATAATTAGTAACATTGAATGATATTCTGAAAATGGTATTATATAGTTGTGACCAGTGAGAAATTTAGTGTCTAATAAGATCAACATGATTTTTAGTGATTATTAATGTATGTATAGTAACATACCCATATGAATAGAAAGAAATAGTAAATATACCAAAAAAATAGAAACATCACCCATGAATGTATAAATACATTTTAAACATCTTAAAAGTGAAAAAACGATCCTAGTATATGTTTTGATATTTTTGTGTGTCATAAATAATTAATTCACAATTTTATAATTAATTTAATAATTTAAAATTGAAATATATTTTCAAAAAAATTAATCATAAATTGTTACTTTATTGTATAATGGTTATATGATAATTTTATGGAACATTGATTACATTATTATAAAATTAAAAAAAGAGTTACAGTTTTAGACTTTTTTTTGAATAAATAATGATTTTATTTGATAATAAAATAAAAAATATTTTGAAAATAATTTTCATTAATTGGAGTTAATTTTTCAATTTAAAGCATCGATGTTAGGTTAGTCTGAGTTTTTGGGATTTTTCTAAAATATTTGAATTTTTGGTGAATAGTAAAAATACATTAATGAATTTCAAGTGTTTAATGACATCATTAATGATTTAATAAAGATTTGTGATTTTTGGTCTACTTATGAATTGTGAGATACACTATGAGGTTTCACCAGTGGAAAATACATTGGTAAAATACCATAGCAAAGCCCATGGTTTTTCAAATACCTCTGATGAGGTGTCCCTTAGAAATTAATAATTTATTCCCTCACTTTTCCTAAGAATACCAAGCCATTCACCCATTAATATCATTCTATAATCCTCCTACACTATTTTTATGTCTCATTACCCCTCAAGGAGTCCTCCCAAAGAGCCCTCAAACCTCCCAAGGTCTCTACCTTCAAGCATTCGAAGTTACCCTTCAAAGTAAGGGAACCTTTCACCCTCCTTTTTTAATTCACGAATTCCCTTATGTTAAGTCATATAGTTCCATATTATTATGTGGGGCATTGTTATTATATATCTCTAATACATTCCATTTCATGTCCAAATTATTCTATACACTCTCCTCTCTCATCAATTGATTTTAAGAATTTTTAAGTTATGTCTTTAGGCTGCCAAATACTTTTTAAAAGAAATCACATCTTCTCATTCCTTTAAAGTTTCCACTTCATGTGGTATTTCATTCAAATATACATACTATGTTCTTATATAATTTTTATTTTAGATTTATACTATATTATGAGTTATTTATGAGTGTATTACCCTTGTACCCTCTCATTTTAATATTTCCTGAAAGGATGTTATTTAGTCGTTATGCTGCTGAATTTTCATCTCAAAATTCCTATCTCTTTCTCTCATGTAATTTTCAAGTTTTATATATGTGAATAACCATACCTATTTCTTTTCAATTTTTGCTCATAAATACAAAAATTATATATTTTATTCTAGAATTGAAATACATATAACCCTCACACTATTCCATGGGTTATAAATGAAATAATGATTTTTTTTTCAGAACTGTTAAAACATCTCAATTTTTAAATGAAACACATTTATTTTATTCTATTTGGGTTATTAATGAAATGTTAGATTATGATCTATTTGAATCACATGATAGTAAATACATATTATGTTTTTTCCCTGATAGCACTCCAATGAATTGGCTAAATAATTAATCCCTAGAGATGACATGTTTCAAGATACCTTGGTGAATAACATTGAAAATTTTTATGACTCCTCATGGATAAATCATGTTGATATGTTCATGAATATATAAATGGAATGTTGTTTCCACATATTAATGTTATGATTAAATTTAATTTTAATATGATATTCATATACTTCTATTTCTAATGCCTTTTTGTTTTTATCATGTCCTTATTGATTTTCCAAGTAAACTGATTCCGTTGTTTTCCTTACTGGGCATTTTTCTCACCCATTAATTTTATTTGTGTCTCTAGGTTATTAGATGTAGTAATTGTACATAGTATTAACCTATGATGAATCCTTAGAAGTATTTTAGATGGTTGTTTTATGATTTTTTCATATATTATGTGCTTTATTTCTAAGACACTAGACTTTAAAGATCCTCTATGTGTAAAATATACTGAAAATTTATGTAATAAAAAGGAGGGATTCATTAGCTAGAATCAAAGGATAGTTTTTATATTTATGGAAATTAGGCTATGAAAACATTATAAATAACACTATTGAAATGTTTAAATATTGGAAAACATCCTGGTGTTTTACTGAGTATTGAGTATGTAGTTTATAAAGAAAATACATCCCCTTATAGATACAAGTAGGTAGAGGCTGATCTGCCACAGGTGTACATAGGGTTAATACTTGAAAACACCGCTTTGAGATATACTCTAATAGGAACTGGTACATGACAACGAACCATGCTGCACTCTTGGTTATGACACTCCCAGGAGATACGTTTGTTAAATCACAAGCTTTTAATGTATCATTATGAAGGAATTATAGAGAAATGTAATCGTTTAAGCATAATCTTTTAATACATAAAATAATTAATGGTTAAATGATTCATAAATGAAATATTATTCTCACTATGGTTTTATTCATTTAGAAATTGTGGGAAATAAGAGGAACCATTCAAATGGTGACCACAATGGACCATGCACTGATGACCCTCTGATAGAAGTTGGAATAGAAACATTCATGCGAATGATTAACTAACTGACTCATGTAATGGGAAATAACTTGAAATTAGTTGAGAGAATGATCTCACCATATAAAGAACAACATTCTATTGAGTCTTTTATGCGTCAATGACCAACAAACATTAGTGGATTGACCAACCCATTGATTTCTGAATAGTTGATCAGATCTATAGAAAATATATGTTTTGTGATCCTCTATTCAGAGAAAGAGAAGATCACCAAGGCTATCTATCTCTTAGAGGGAGAATCTAATTAGTGGTGGGAACTAATTAAAAACTGGAGGCCAGCAGCAGAGGTTGTATATATGGAGTGGGATGATTTTAGATGGATCTTTTTTCAGAATGTATTTCCCTCATTCTGTTTGAAAAAGAATAGAGACTGAGTTTCATGAGTTGAAGCCAAAGGAGAATGGATCTGTGGGAATCTACGAGAAGAATATCACATGTCTTTCACATTAATCATCTATCATTATCATAGATCCAAATGGTAGGGATGATAGATTCTTCAGGGGACTGAGACGTCATATGCAGAATAATGTATCCAACTGAAAATATGATATCTATGAGGAGATCATGCAGAGTACGGTGAATGTCGAGCTTGAGTTTGGTGAGATGTAGTGGTATCATAAATCCAAAAACAATAAGAGATCTATATTGCCAAAATTAGAGAGTAATTTTGACCCGGGAAGAAGAGGAAAGAAAGTGAAATGTCCCACATGTAATAAATGTGGAACGAATCATTCATGGAACTCCCTGATCGCGAGCAGGACGTTCTACAAGTGTGGAAGTGATGGCCATATTGTGAGGAATTTTCGTAGTCAGGTGAAACCTCACCTTACAATAACTAAAGGCAAGGGGAATATGGTGATATCATTACTTGATGTCAAATTCATTAAGTGTGCACAACTTGGGAACATCTCTAATCATTGTCAAAATCTGGGGTTAGTGGAGGGCAACCACCATCAGCCTCAACAAAGGCCAATGGAACAAGGTCATTCTTTTTTTATAATGACAGCTGAAGTTGAATATTCGAATGATGTGGTAGTAGGTACCATTTTTTCTCTCATGGATAGCAAGTACTTTGATATATTTTGGTTCTACGCATTCCTTAATTTCCACCAAGTTTGCAAAGAATTTATTATCAACTAATGATTTTCTAAAATTTGATTTATCATTCAAGACTCCTGGTGAGAATATCTGTGCATCGTCAGTGTTTATAAAAACTAATATTTACTTTAGTGAGCACAATCTTATCTCAAATCTAGTAGTCATTCCAAGGCTAGAATTCGACATTATACTAGAGATATACTGACTCTCAAAATATAATTCAAAAGATCAAATGCAGAATCAAGGAAATCATAGTAGTCTTGAATTGAGAACCTAAAGTTATCTTCCATGGAAAGATATCTCATCCATATTTTTGTCTAAAATAACCTCCTATATCCTTGTTTATGGAGTTGAATGGTGACGAAGAAGAAGGAAATGAGATTTTGAGGATATAAAATATCCCCATAGTCCTAGAATACGTTGATGTATTTCGGAAGGTGTTGTCTGGACCTCCCCCAGTATGAGAGGTAGATTTATCTAATGAACTCATACCTAGATCACATACGATATCAAAGAACCCATATAGGATGGAAAATGTTGAGCTGGAAGAATTTAAGAAATAACACCATGAATTTTTTCAAAAGGGGTTTATCCAACCGAGTGTGTATCCTTAGGGAGCACTTGTCCTTTTTGTGAGGATGAAGGATGGATCGATGTGGCTATACATTGATTATAGAGAACTGAACGAGATCATAGTAAAGAAAAAATATCCTCTTATAAGAAATGATGACTTGTTTTACTGACTTCGTGGGGCTCAATTCTTCTCTCAGATTGATATTCATTTTAGTTATCATCAATTGATGGTGAAGAAGGAAGATATTCAAAAAACAGCCATCCGATAAAATTATGGGCATTACGTGATTGTTGTTATGCCTTTTGGACTAACTAATGCACCGACTATTTTTATAGATCTGATGAATATAGCCTTTATGTGCTATCTTGATAACATTGTGGTAGTTTTTATTGATGATATTCTAATGTAATCCGAATGTCATGAGGAGCATGAAGATCATATAAGATTTATTTTACAAACTATATGGAAGTAGATTCTTTTTTGGGAGTTAAGAAAATGTGAATTCTAGTTGAACATGTTGTTTTCTTGGGGCACAAGGTAACCAACTATGTAATCAAGGTTGACCCTACAATAGAAATAGTTGTAGAGGAGTGGCCTCAACCTACAAAAATAACTGAGATTCGTAGTTTAGTTGGTTTAGTGGGATATTATAATATGTTTGTGAAAAACATTTCTTGAAATTATAATCTATTAACCAAGTTAACTCGAAAAGGGGAAAAGTTCACCTAGACAAAGAAGTGTGCGGAATGTTTTCAAGAGCTGAAGAAGATATTTCTTACTGCACCCATGTTAACTCTTCCCTCAAGTGGATAATGATTCAATATTTTTAGTGATTAATCTCTAAATGATATTGGGTATGACCTCATGATAAATGAAAATGTTGATCATGATGAATCTCGATAGTTGAATAATCATGAAGAGAACTATTCTACATATGATCTGGAGCTCACTGCCATCGTTTTTTCTCTGAAGATATAGATAAACTATCTTTATGGGGAGATATTTGATATATACACAGACCATCAATGTTTGAAGTATATTTTCACACAAAAATAAATGAACAGGAGACAAAAGAGATGGTTTTAACTTCATAAAGACAATGATTTTCAATTCATTATCATCCTGGAAGAGAAAAAAAATCATTGATACATTAAGAAAGAAAGTCCCATTTGTTATTTCCATGATGAGGATTCAAAGGTATCCTTTGATCCAAGGCATATTAAAGATAGAAATTGGAATTATAAGGTAATTTATATCATCAAACCTATCCAAAATGATTTCTCAACTGTCATTACTATAGAATATAAAGAATGCTCAAAATGAATATCCTTTGTTATAGAAGAATTTTGAGGCTGCAAGGGATTGGAAGCTTCTTGATTTCAATACTGATCAAGTAGGTGTACTAAAATTTGGTACTAGTCTATTTGTTCCATCTATTATAGAAATAAAGGAGTAGATAGATGAAGCTCATAGCTCTACATTCTCTATACATCCTGGTTACAAAAAAATGTATAGGGACCTTAGTGGTCATTATTGGTCTGATAATATGAAAAGTGAGATTGATGACTAAACATCAAGGTGCCTTGTATGTCAGCAAGTGATGGTAGAGTGACAAATTTCGAAACGGTTATTGGAACCACTACCCATACAAGTATGGAAGTGAGACAATATCACTATAAACTTCATCACTAGTCTCCTGAGAACATCAAAAGGAATCAATGCTAAATGGTTTATTATTGACCATCTCACCAACACAGCCCATTTTATCTAAATTTAGGAATATTTTTCTCCAGATCAACTTTCTAGGATTTTAAGTGAAGGAAGTGGTAAGGCTGCATGGAGTTCCGCTTTCTTTCATATCTAACCATGATCCATGGTTCACATCAAAATTATTATGAAGTATTCAAGATGCTCTGAGAACAGATTTAAATTTCAGTACGGCCTATCACCCCAAACTTATGGCCATTCTGAAAATACAACTCACACACTCGAGATATTGCTGAAAACATACCCAATCGAATTTAAAGGTCGATAGGATCAGTATCTCCCTTTAGTTGTGTTCTCTTACAACAATACCTTCCACTTGAGCATTCAAATGGAACCCTATGAATCTCTAAATGGGAAGCGATTTAGAACTCCTACTTGTTGGGTTAAATTTGGTGAGATAAAACTTCTGGGGACAAATCTTATCCAAGAGATGATAGAAAATGTTTATGCCATCCAGCAACACATTAAGGCTTCTCAATGTCACCAAAAGTGCTATGCCGACAACCATGAAAGGTACATAGATATTGATGTCGTTGAAAAATTATTTATTCATATTTCACCTTGGAATAGGGCCTTGAGGTTTGGGATGAAAGGGAAGCTAAGATGTAGGTACATTGGCCCCTATGAAACCCTTGATCGCGTGGAAACAGTGGCCTATTGGCTTGTACTTCCTCCAAATATATCTGAAGTTCATGATGTCTTCCACGTATCCCACTTGATGAAGTGCATTCCTATCCCCTTCCAATGTACTAAACCCATAGGTGGTACAACTAAAGCATGACCTCTCTTATGAGGATTAGCCAGTGTAGATCTTTGATCATAGGGACAAGGTTATACGCAACAAGACTACTCACATTGTTAAGGATTTGTGGAGGAACGAAAAATGTGAGGAAGCCACGTGGGAACTAGATGAGTCTTTGAGGTAGAAGTACCCACACATTTTATCTTCTTAGGGTACAAGTTCAAATTTTAGGGATGAAATTTTGTAAGGGGGAAGAATGTAACGACTTGAACTTTTGAATAATATTGATTTCCTATATTTGTGTGTTATTTTATTTTATTTTCATCAAAACTATAACCTTTAATTAATTAAGTTATTATAATTAAATGATATTGGTGGGTTTCAGATGTTATATGGACATTGTTCAATAAGGCCATTGGAAACTAAATTCATAGCATTACAATTATTGTATATAAATACCAATGATATTGGTAATTTAATACAGCCATAATAGTCACGGGAATCATCTAGTAGACTAAGTCCATATAAAGTGGATCTTTTAGAGCATCGGAAGGAGGTTTTACCACTAGGTTATGCTCTAGACCAAGCCCAAGCTGAGCTTCAAAATGTGAAGTTTGAACGGAATCACCTAAGGAAGAAGTTCAAGCTGGGAGAAATCACCCCTCGGGAAATATTGACTGAGTGGCCCCAAGATTCAATCACTATACCACTCCTCACACTTAGGTCCTATGTAGGTGTCATAAAGGAATATGTAGCACGACTTTAGCTACATTGTGTAATACTTTTATAATAATAAAATTGTTATTTCTTCTTATGATAATGTTTGTGAATTTCTAATATCCATATAAATGTAGGATGAATTAATATTTTGATATTACTAATGAATTTTGGGAAAAATGGTATTTTAAAATATTTAGGTAAACATTAAATAATTAATAATGTGAAATTATTTTCAAAAAATGGTCTTTTACTGTTGTGATCGGTGAGAAATCTACTGTCTAACATAATCATCATGATTTTTATTTATTAGTAATATTTGAATAGTTACATACATATATGAATAATAATGAATAGTCATGAATAATAATGAATAGTAAAATCGCCAGAAAACAGAAACGTCACCCATGAATGTATAAATACAATTTAAACATCTTAAAGTTGAAAAAAATCATAGTATATGTTTTGGTATTTTTGCATGTCATAAATATTTTATTTAAAATATTATAATTAATTTAATAATTTTAAATGGAAATATATTTTCATAACATGTAATCCTAAATTTTTACTATATTGTATTATTGTTATATGATAATTTTATTGGACCTTGATAACTTTATTAAGGAATTACAAAACGAGTTATAATTTTATAGTTGTTTGTATTAATAAATAATTATTTTATTTATAAATTAAAATAAATTTTTTTTGAAAAATATTTTCATAAAATTTAGATCATTTTTGAATTTAGGGCATCGATATTAGGTTAGGTTAGGTAATTGGAATTTTTCTGAAAAAGGTGCTTTTTCAATAAATATTGAAATTGTAGTTTTGAGTTTCGTACGTTTAATTACATCATTAATGATGTAATAATGATTTAAAAATTTAGATAGACTTATGCATATTGATATATGCTATGTGGTGTCCTATGTTTCCAATACCATGGCCAAATAATGTGGGAAGTCCATGGTTTTGGAAATACCACCGTTGAGGTGTCCCTTGGAGATTAAAAATTTATTCCCTCACTTTTCTTATAAATACAAACCCATTCCCTCATTCAATTAATTCCAAAATCATCCTCAATGATGATCTGTTCTCCTTACCTCCCAAGGAGTCCTCCCAAGGTTCCCTCAAGCATCCCAATGTCCTAAACTTCAATCATTCGAAGTTACTCTTCAGGGTAAGGGAAAATTTCACCCTCGTCTTTTAAGTCATGACTTTTTTTTGTTATGTCTCGTATTTCCATTTTATTATGGGGGGGTTGTTATTATATATATTTAAAACATTCCATTTCATGTCCATATGATGAGATACCATTTATACACTCATCAATTTTGTTTTCTGTATATTTACGGGACGTTTTTGGCTGCCGAATTTTTTGTAAAAGAAATCCCATCTTCTCTATCCTTTCAAGTTTTCTTTTCATGTGGTATGTCATTAAATATCCATACCATGTTCATATCTACATGTTATTATGGATTTATACTGTATTTTGAGTTATTTATGAGAGGTCTACCCATGTACCATCTTTTTTTAATGGTTTCTAAAAGGATATTATGTAGTCGTTATGCTGTGGAATTTTCTTATCAAAATTCCCCTCTTTCTCTCAAAAAAGTTATGTTGTTTTATTTATGTGAAGACCCCATCCTATTTCTTTTATATGAGTGTTCATAAATAAGAAAAAATTATATATATGATTTTATAATGGATATGCATATAACCCTCACTCACATTCCATGGGTTATAAATGACATAATGATATTTTCATAGAACTTTTTAAAACGTCATAATTTTGAAATAAAACCATTTTATTTTGTTCTATAAGGGTTATTTATAAAATGGTTGATTATGATATATATGGTTCACATGAATGTAATGACGTATTAAGGGTGCACCCTGATAGCACTCAAATTTATTGGGTAAGGAATTAATCTCTATAGATGACAAGTTTCATGATACCTTGGTGAATAACCTTGGTAATTTTCATGACAGATCAAGGATAAACCATGGTGATATGTACATGAATGTATAAATGATATTTTGTAACCACATATTAGAGTTATGATTCAATTTTATTTTATTATGATATTCCTATACTTCCCTTTCTCATGTCTTTATGTTTTTATTAAGTTCTTATTGATTTGACAAGTAAACTGATTCACTTGTTTTCCATTCTAGGCCTTCTGCTCAACATTTACTTTGATGTATGTCTCCAGGTAATAAGATGTAATAATTGTACATAGGATGAACCTTTGATGAGTCCTTAAAAGTGTTTTAGAATGATTTTTTTTGTTGTTTCCATGTATTATATTCTTTATTTCTATGAAACTAAACATTAAAGATCCTCTGTATGTAAAATTTAATGAAAAGTTATGTAATAAAAATGTGGGATTCCATATACCAGTCCATTATTTGTGATTGATTTATTTTAATTTATTATTAAACTATTTTTTTTGTCTTTGTGGCATATATCCTTTCATTATTTATGGGAATGCAAGTTCGTGGATTCTTTTAGATAAACTGCTTGACAAATTCTTCGGTTGACTCACCCTTGTCTATGCAAAAGCATATGTTATGTGTGGAGCTCCGAAGATGGTGGAGTCAGTTCTTGTTTGTATCTGAGAAGAATTAAATCAAAGATACATACATAGGTGGACATGTTTAATGTTTCAATATGATCCATAATATGTCCAATTTGTTTTCCCCTATATTAATGATCAGTTTATCATAGGGTTGATAAAAAACAGTTATGAAAGTCTCATGATCATACCACATTATTATTATATTTATATTAAATTGAATTATTTTTTCATTATCTATGTATTTTCATGATCATATGAAATAATATCTCAATAGGAATACAATATTGATGTAAAATAATTTGACATGTGTATAAATATTATGTAAGACACAGTTAGTCACTTAAGTAAATATATAATCTTATGGATCATTCTGTAGAGATAATAATAAAACATTTATGAATAAATATAAAATAACATATTTATATATATTAATTTGGAATACCCTAACCCTACAACAATAAAAATAAAATAGTTTTTTATTGTACATGATGATCCAAAATTGGGGTACGTTCAATTATCTTTTAATTCTATCTTTATTTTTTAATGGAAATAAGTTAGTACACATCATGGGTAGAAATACAATGAAATAAATTGAGTAAATAAGAGTCAATTGTGAATAAAATAAAATTTACGGATTTTAGTAATAGGGATTCCACTAAATAGATTATGGAAATGTGACTTGCTTCCATTGAAATTTTTAATACCTCCCTTCATTTCTTCTAATTGATTCTCCAAACAGTGTTTGGATAATTATATGGTGAATATGGATTCTTTCATATATAATGTTCATGAAACATTTTATTCCTAATCAAATTGTGAAGTATTTTGGTCATTGATAATATAGTGGGAGATAAAAAAATTATTTATTTATATTACCAAAACATTTTCACAAAAAGTACTAAGAATATGCTCATTATTTTATTAAAAATGGAAATAAAAATGATTTAAGACATAAAACCATGATACATATATAAGAATGTAAACTGAAATTATAACATAGATTCCCATGAATTTCAAATAGACCTATTCATTACCCTATACTATGAATGGAAATTGTATGTTCCAAAAGAGCTTATTCCTAATGCTTCAAAAAATGAGGCTAGTGAAGAAGATTTATCTCCCCATGAGAAACAATTGAATGATGTCACTAATTTTTCCTATTTAATACTATCATCCACAGAAACATATATTTTGAGTCAATATGATGAAAATTAATTCATATTACATGATATATAACCATAAGGATAAATATTATGAAAATGTTAGAGAGTAAAGATTTGATATCTCAAGTTCTATTGTTAAAAATAATACTGGAGAGTTGATACAATATGATCCGCATTTATTCCTATTTTTTGGATATATTTAATTCTAAGAAATATTTGTGATTAAATTACCAAATGAGATTAACATAGAATAATTTACTAAATAAATGAACTGGCATCCATTGGTTGGTCAATCGTGATACACGCGCCTCCTGGCGTTTTGAATTTCCCGACCGTTATTTCCCCTCCATCGGTATCTTCGAATGTGGCTTGGCCTACATTGGAAACCATTGACCTAGGTTCTCTACCATCGAATGCATATCTCCCTAAATTTCATTCTCCGGTCGCTTCTTCGTTGTCATCCTAGAAGGGTTTTTCATTCACGGATGTGCTTTGTGAAAGGGTCCGGGCGCATCACAGGGTTCGCTTCCTAGATGTCCCTTTTATTGCTCTAGTGGCCTCACTAGATGGCTCTGGCCTGCCTTTGGCTATCTTGTCAGACATGTTCAATGCTACCCTGGAGTGCATACAATTAACAGTGGTGACAAGATTTGGTACTGATTGTCCACCGCTATCCTCCTTTGGTGACTTTGTTTGCTCATGGAATCTAGATGCTTCTACTACAGTTCCCTCCCAGAACAGTAAGTCCTTCTACATCATCTTGATCTTGAATATGTATCTCATATTAGCATGGTTAAAGTCTCTTTAGTCCTTGGGGATATGGTGTTTCACCTAGATGCAGTAGGACATGAAGATTCATCGAGGAAGAGACTCTCCGCAAGCACCTGTGTTGGTGTTTCTTCTTGGGATTCCCCTCCCTATCCTGAATAGTGCCTTTTTCATGCCATTGGTAACTCTCTTGGGAATTTCGTGTGTGTAGATTACCAGACCGTGGCATTAGAGGTAGCCTTGATGGCATACATTTGTTTTTACATGGACATGTCCTCCCCTATCCCAGATATGATCACCCTATATGTTCAAGATTCTTTCACCTACTGCTAAGGATTGGTCTAGCCTTTTATGCTTATGTTTTGGTCCTTCTTTCACCTCCAAAGAAATTCTTTTCCTGAATTTAGGTGGAAGCGCCGTGTGGACATGGGGAAGGGAATCTCTCTATGGTTGATCTGTGTGGATGGTTTCAGTTCCCCTTCGTCAAGCTGGCTGGATGATTTTTTGCCTATGGCCCCTCCAAGAGTCCCCTTTTCAAGTCCTCTGAACACTTCTATTTTAGATTCGGTATGTGATCCTTTGTAATTGATCACCTACCTCTCTCTGGAGGATTGTAGGTAATCATACATTGACCATATTACATTGGTGGACCAGAGTTCTCCTACTCAATATGTTCCCCTTTAGAGCTATATTTAGAAGCTCTTAGAAGGCATGTGAAATTTTTTTCCCACTTTAGACCAACCATCAACCTCCTCAAATATGGTTGTGCTTGCTAGGGATCTTCCTATTTATGAGGACCAACATTTTCAACAACAAAATTATGCATTCCCCTAGTGGTTATGGCCTTTTATTAAGATCCTTCTCTCCCTCTACCATCTTGTGTTTAGGTCCCCCCTTCTAACTCCCCCTGGTGTCTAGGGCCCCTTGCCATGTATCTCCCCTTCACCCCCTCCAACCTGCTATTGTTCTGGTCACATTAGATGGTCTACCTATGACCCCAAATTTCAGCTACCATGAGGCTATATTATCTTCACCAGGTATACCACCTAGCGATATGCCAAGATCTAGGAACCTATCGTTCCATCATTCTCAGACCTCTTGTTAGAACCTCATTGGCGTGAGGACCTTATCTGAGATAAAAAATCGATGTAACCCTTCTCTTAAGACAAATTTAGTAAATCATCCTAACCCAAAGCCAAAAATATCATCTTTTAATGTTATCTTCCTTAATATGGAATGCTTGAGGCCTAGGGGCACATTTTTAAACTGAATACATAGATAATGTAGTTCAGTCCAATATTGTGTCTCTTGTTTTAGTGCTGGAACCCAAAAAAGGAATGCCAATGTTAAGGATTTTCCCACAGAATTAGTATGATGTTATTTATGTAATCTGACTCTCAATACCCCTCCATCAGGATCTTCTAGAAATCAAGCATTAGTTTGAATCAAGTTTAGGCCTCAGATCAGTGTATCACTACTGAAATCAGGATTGGTTTCAAATCTTTCTTCTTCTCTTTTGTGTATGGAAGTTGTGATGTTTGGAAACAGACTCTTATCTACAACGAATTCAATACGTTTGATCCCAAAGACTCCCCTTGGTTTTTTGGGGTATATTTCAATGTTGTTGCTAAACCATGTGAGTGAAAGGGTAGGGGATCATTCTCCTATAGATCATGTTTTGACTTCTCATAGAAAAAGTATTGTGGAGCACTGTTAGACTTGGGTTTCTTATGAAGAAATTTTACATGGTGTAATAAAAAGAAAGGTGTGAACTAGTCCTCGATTCTATTTTTTAGTTTTATAGAAACTTTCCATGTCGTGTATACTTGTTAGAATTACAACTTCACTCCTCTGGCATACATTGGTTCAGACCAATTCCCCCTCCACATTGGAATATTGCTAAGCCTGGACAAGAGAGATTCTATTGTTTTCTACCAGCTGTGGACTTATCATCCAGATTTTCACTATATAGTATAAATGTCTTGTATTAAACCAATGTATGTGAATGCTTGAGATAGATTTCATAACAAACTATGTCAACTTAGGGTCGATCTCTAGGAATGGAGTAGTATCCCGCTGCCTTCTGCACTTGATCTGGATGAGGTCCATCATGAAAATTACAACCATGAATATATGTTGGAATCCTACTGGAATGAAACCATATTTTGATTTCATGGTGTAAATAAGGACATGATGGATAATCTACTATTAAAAAAATATGTTATAGCTTGTGATCAGTCTTGAGTCAGATGAATGAGGTAGGGGGATCATAACACATCATACATCCATGTTTGAATTAACAAATTATAGAGGTCACCTCGGCCTAACATCTGAGTGGAGGATAATACCTACTCCGATCACCTCAATATGGTCGGTAGCATGTAAGGGACCTATTTCAAAGATATTCTTGTTATCCCTAACCATAGTATGAAATATGGGTATCCTAGGGATCAGGGTGAGGTTACAGTAGTTATTTTTGTTGTGGTTTCAAGGTTTGATAATGTAAATATTGAAGCCTTACCATAGGAGGATTAAATCAAAAGGGTTTTGAGAAAACTCAACAAAGAGAGTTCTCTTACTCGGATAGGTTCCATGGATAGTTTTACAGAGCCTCTTAGATAATTTTTAAGGCTGGCAAGGCATCATCAATTTAGTATTCCATCCGTGTAGGGTTCCAACCATGTGTTGTTAGTGATACTACTATGGTCCTCATCCTAATTGTTAAAAATCCATCTTGGATTTATTATTATAACCCTATGAGTATGAATTTTTTTTATATATGATCATTTATACAATTAAAATAAACAAAAATTAGTAACCATATTCCCCACTAGATATCTTCAGAGAAACATGGTTTTGTCAAACAATGATCAATACAAGGCGCTATTGTTGTATTACAAGATGACACTGATGACATTAACACTAAATTTCATTTTTCCAATATGGTGATAAAGATGGATATGGATATGGATTATTATATAATAGAGAGTTCCTTTATGTTGAATATCATGATAGGTATGGGCCTTTTCTCATGGGATGTTGAAATAATTTTTATGTGGTTCAGCTCTGTGTGGTTGGATGTTTAGTCCAGGGAAAGTAATTTAGGCTTCTTCAAAGCAGCCCATGGGTTGATGCAAGGGGATTCCTTATATCCATGAATTTTTATTTTAGATGAGGATGTTCTCAACTGATATATCAATAAGGGCATCTTGGAGGTATCCATCCTTCCATACCACTATAAATCCACCTCTTCTGGTATCACTCATACATGGTTTGCTGATGATATGTTTATTTTTATCAATGCGGTATTGAGGTCTGTTCGTGGGAACAATAAAATCCTCGGTGACTACTTCCTCTGGAGTGGTAAGATGACTAATAGGAGAAAGATCTAGTTATATACCCTGAAACATTGCATGAATATAAGGATTAACTCTCTTACATGTAGGCTAGATAGGCATTCCATGTTTATTTCCATGGAGTATCTTGGTGCTCCTGTCTCACCAAGAATGATTCAAATCCAGTATTCTGATAATATTGTTGGGAAATTATTGATCCGTGTTCACAACTAGAAGAACAAATTTTTATCTTTCAGTGGAAGAATCTCCTTGGCCAATTGATTCTTTACTTACATCCCATGTCATGCCCTCTCAACCACCAAATTCGTACAGGGGATGATAAATAAGCTAGAATATATCACCTTCTCTTTCATATGGGTTTAAAAAGAGGAGATAAGGATACATTGGGCATCATGGAGTAGACATTCACGACCTATTCTGGAGGGGGAATCAACATGAAGTGCATCTTTGGTACAATGTAAGGAATGCTGGCAAATTTGGCATGGGTGATTATTAAGGATTTTACCGTGTGGGGTTGTTTCATGGCCAGGAATTATAGCGGAGGAAGAAGTGAAGCTAATGGGATTCAGGATTCATTGAGTGTTGTAGTTTTCTCCAATATGAATTCCATTAATACAGACATTAGATGGATTATGGGGAATGTGGGGCTTTCTTCATGGAATCAGAACTGTGTTGCCGCTCCACTACAGTTTCCTGGATGCCCGGTTTCTAGAATCACCTTGATGATGGATTTCAAGATCCCATATTTTGTTAGTTTCTATCATTATTGGGACTAAAAAATGGTCTTTGACGCTATTTCACTCAAAGATGAACTAGATAGATGTGTTTTTACTCCATCTACCTCGACTATTTTCTCATCTAGGGAATATCAGAGGGCTTCTAGTACATTAGATCAACATGGTACCTAGGAAATGGCTTTTTGTATAATGGGAATCAATGTTAAGATCTATTTTATACTTTGGTGCATCAAGAATCATGACATTCCATTAGATGATAATTTTATGAAGATTGATTTTTATGGATTTGAGATGTATGTGCTGCAGGGGTCATATGGAGGAGAGTTCATAGCATCATTTCATCAATATTGACTTTGCTCTACATGTGTCGCAAACAATTAGGAATTTTACGGGGATCATGGTTACAAATTTATGTCATTCTCCATTCATAGATCGCTAGTTCCATGGGGAGGGAGTGTTGGTTTTTAGGGGAAAGCCTATGCAGTCATTTCGATAGCTAGATGTTGGTGTATATGGCTAACAAGAAACATGGTAAGGCATGAATTAATTCTATGCTCAGGTTAGGTGTTAGTGGAAAATATTATGTTCCTTATTATTGGTATGGTCTAATAATAAAAAAAAATTCTCAAATTTCCCCCTCTCAGACCGTTCCATGTGGGCTTGGTTGATAGATGTCCAAGGAATATTGGTAATTGTGTATGATGTTTCTAGCACCACCAGGGTCTAAACTCAATATTTATGGTTCTTGATGCTATAATGTCATGAAAGGTGGGGGTGTGGTTAAGGAATCCGGGGGTAGTGTTGTTTTAGCCTTCAATGCCCACATTGGAAGTGGGAATTCACATATGTTCAAGGCTCTGGCATTGCTGAATGGTCATCAAATTTGCTGGAAACGGAGTATTGGGTTTTCTATAGTGGAAACTGACTCTATCATTATTCAAGATTCAATGCTTCACATATGCAATTCTCTCGGGTCAATATCTTATGTTAAGAGAATGTTTATATATCATGTCAGTGACGAAACTAACATCCTTCATACTTTGAGGGAGGGAAATATGGTTTTAGAGAATCTTTCCACTTTTTCCTTTAAGGATCATCGTATCTTGAAATGGTTTAAAAATAATAATTTTTATATGTCTATTATATATAATCTAAAACATATACAAGATAAATTATAGACTACAGATAAGGGTTTCATCTCAAAATATAGTTCTTTGAGACGCATGTTCTTTTTCACAACTAATTTATTCTATATTGTGTTTATACTAGAAATTAATATATTATATAATTTTCCTTAAATGTTCATGATATTTTATTTGAAAAATATTTTTGTTCATTTATGCGAGTTATGATTCAAATGATACCAATTCGAATTGTGTTTTTTGTTTCAATCTCATTTTGATCGTGATTACATATTCATGAAATTTCATTATAAGATATTATTTTATCTTTGTTAAATAATAATATATTCTATTATTCTATATTTATTCATGAATCTTTTATGAAATAATTAAATTTTCATATCTTTGGTACATAAAATGTATGATACTATTTTTTAATAAACACTTGCATCAATTATATCTTCAATTGAAATTATTTTCCCACCATATCACAGTCTTCAAAAAATAATATCATGAATATTTTTAGGTATTTTGAAGTAATTTATTTAGTAATTTTTTAGCCATTTTTTATTTCTTGAATAATATTTTTAGTTTAATATTTTTATGACCTCTTAATGAGAAACATTTTATGCATTCCACAACTCTTTGAATTGAATGTTTTTAACATATATAACATCTACATAATTATATATATTTATACCATCTCAATTAATTGATGATTTTTTTATATAATTCCCCTGTTATTTTTTTAAAAATTATCTTCAATAATATTTTTTTTTATTTTTAGATTTTGAATATGTGATTTCTATATGAGGTGATTATTTTCTTTAATAAATAACCAATGTAAAATTTTGATTAAATTTTAAAAAATAATAACAACAATTTATGTTATACATTTTTACAAAAATATATATATTTCCATAACATATATACGTATTTTATTCTCCCTCACATTTATGTTGAAATACATACCTTATGTTCATTTATAAAATGTATTCATTGTAATATTCCATTAAATATTATATGAGTAAATATTTTCAATCTCATTTACCATTCATGGTAAATTATTTTGTTTGAATTTATACTGTTTTAATTTATGAGGTACATATATATCATGAACATGTTACGATGGTTTCACCCTGATAGTCCTCCAATTCATTATGTCAATATTTAGTCTCATTAGGAGTCATGTATGGGAGGAAGGAGTAAGCATAATCCATTAGGGACTCTGTCCACTATGTCATATTCTCTAGGAATTTATCCTTGAACCTTATTTATTTTACGTTAAACATTTATAGAAAATTTCATATTATTACATGATCCAAAGTTACAATTTTTGTTATTCCAAAATATGATTACTCTTGATCTATCCCATTTGATGATATCATGTTATATATTTTACTCAAAATATCGTCTTTCTTATTATCCTTATTCCCTTATTGGGATATTTATCTCACCCCACTTGTCTTTGTATTCCCTTTGTTATCCCATGAATTTTAATATCTCGAAAGTATTTAGGATCTCATTATAGAGAATAATATAGAAATATTAATTATAGACTCACATTTATATATTTTTAACATAGTCTTCATAATATATTAGGAATAACCATCAATGGGATGAAATTATTGGATACTTATTTTTAAAATCATGTAATAAAAGATTTAAAAGGACTGTGTCACTATTGTTATTATTGAATAAATGGATTAGTTACCCTCTAGAAAATATCATATGAAAAAATTTAAAAACCACAGGGATAATTTAAATGATATGTATACAAATATGTCTATGTATATAAAATTATCTTATAGTTTTAATGACTTATTGATTGTTACATCCGTGTCATGGTACTATGGGTTGATACAGCTCTATCACATTTGTTCCTAGGCATAATAGCTATGAAACATGTGCATTTTTCTTTGACTCAATCATCATCAAGTGTAAAAATGTATACCTTCCATCATATCTTGTTCGAAACACTTGAGGGATATGTTTATGAAATCCACAAAATCATTAAAAAACATTAAGAAGGATGTAAAAAATAATTTGGATTAAAACCATAAGTTGAAACGTTACAAAGGATAAACTATAATTATTCCTATAGACCCATAAGTTAATATATATTTATCATTTATAAGTTACTAATTTTAAGATTATATGTTTCTCTTTTGTATGGTAAATAATTGAAATATGTTTCTTTTTAATATTTTAGCAAATGGTGGTAAATATGATAAATCAAGTAAACAACCATTGTAGTGGGGAATGTTATTATTTATGTATTGATATTTATAGCCTAATGGTAATGGGAGTTAGATATATTATGATAAATATAAATGTACTATAATGAAATATGATTAAAAAATTGAAAATATTTGTGATTGAAATTAATATATTAAGAGAATGATGGTGTCTCTTATAATTTAAATTATTAATTATTATAATGAAAAAAATACATAATTTCCATCATGTAAAACTTATTGGGAAGAGGCACCATGGAAAATTATTTTAAAATCAGTTAAATTTTTCATATATAAGAAATTATGGAATAATGCATCTAATTTATGATAAAAAATGAAATTATTGATTAATAATACTTGGGGAAATAATGTTCAAACAATGTTACCACTAGCATTTAAATGTTATATAATTGGGTAACTTTTTGTTATCCAACAAAAAGACTTAATAAAAGGAATAATTCCAATAGTACTATATTATTAAAATAGTAAAATTTTAATGATCGATGTTTTTAGGTTTTGGAATTCAACAACATTTTTCATTTTTATTTGTTATTAATAGTATTGTTGTTATAAGAATTATTAAACTATGAAGTATCACTCTATAGTAGTTTTTATTTATATATTTTCATGAATATTTAAAATTGTACAAATGAAATAGAAATTAAATTTAATATTAATGTGACCATTCATTGAAAAACACATGGTTCAGTATAATATAATTCTTTAGATTCGATTCATATTAGTGTATTTATAGTCAATTAATTGTTTTCCTTTTTTTAGAAAAGAAAGAGTTTGATAGAAAATAATTGTGTTTAAAATTATTTATTTGATGACTAATATTTTGGTTACTATTTTCATCATATTTGTATGAATATTATACGAACAAGGATAATTATGAATATGATTATCAAATATTCGCATATTTTAGATGAAATGATAACCTGCAATCTGGGAGATAATTCATTAAATTCAATAATTACATGGGAATTGAACCCGTAACTGAATGGAAATAATTTTCTAGTTCCTTCTGATGTCTATGCGATGAACTGGTTGGTATGAAATTATTTACTAAATTTTTTTCTTAAACATTATGTAAATTTTGGGAAACACATTTCTTGATAAAATATTTATGATAGTTTAGAATTTTGATGAGATTTTGGATATTTTGAGAAATCATTCATTGGGTTTAGTTATGTATAACCCCTAGGTATAACATTTTATTTGACCAAAATGATAATTTTGGAATAACAAAATATTAATCCCATATATGTTGACTTTATTGGGTATTTATGGGTATTTTGTTTGGAATAGATTATGTTTATCATTGGACTTGGAGATTAATCTTAATGTGTACTCCTTTTGGGAATTATCATACAATGATCTAACCCTTTTGGTTTAGTTTAATGAATAATGAAATGATTAATGTCATGATATCATTTTTTGGAATTATTTTACAGATTATAATCTAATTTAAGTTCATTAGGGAATAAAATAACTCATGAATACATATCAATTGAAACAAAATTTCTGTTTTGGTGAAAATTAATTAAAGGATGAAATTATGCATTTAAATAATATATGTTTCCATATTTTATAAATCAAGATGGTAAATTCATCCATAAACATTTGGAAAGGGATGTTGAAATAAAAATTTTATTCATTTTTTAATAAATGAATGGCTTATTGTCCCCTAAAAATAGTTCATAGCATTGTATCCTAAACTGAAAATATGTTAAAATCTATGTTTTCACATCTGAAGAATGTTATCAATTTTTTGAGACCCATTTTTTTTAATTATGTATGACCTTTGTATATCCCATTCTTAATTTAAAGAAGAATTTTTATTATCAATTTTTAAAATGTCACTTTTGAATAAATAAAATTTCAAATATAAAATAATGGATTTATATAAACATTTTATGATTCAAAAGACTTAATTTATATGAGGCGGTATAACATAAGTCTTCAATATTTTAAAGAATAATGTAAAATTAAATATCATGTATGAAAGAAAATACCCAACATAAGTAACCCATGAAATAAACTACAATGTTAACATATATGTTAAATTAGAGGGTATATATAGTTTTTAAAGATTTAATATATTTATATATAAATATAAATAAATTTCCATTTAAACATAAATTTATTTATAAAAACTAAATAAATATACTCTCAAAATATATTAAATATTATATTAAAAAAAATTCCTTCAAATATGAGTTGTATTCCATTTTATTTGAAAATATTATGTAACATACTACCCCATCCCATTGTCTTGAAGAGGTAGTGAGGTTTACATGGCTTTAAGTGCCATTCCCAAGACACCATTGTCTGGAAATAAATGCTGAGGGATTCGAGGGAAAATTTGGGAACATTTTTCCCTGATGAAAAAACCAAAAAAAAACCATCCAATAATACCCACTATATGATGCATGTTAATAAAAAATTCAAGCATGTATTCCCAAACGACAGCAACGTTGTTCCACAATAGAACCCAAAAACAATAAAATCCAACACGATATTAGAGTACTATAGTGAATACTAATTAGTAGTCCCAAAATAAACCATGACACACTCCACGAATCCACCCAAGATCCATGCTCCATGAACCACGTCATTACCCAATCATCACCATGAACCACTAGTATTGAGAAGCCTTACCCTTAGATGTGTCTCAGAATACGACATCTGCAAAAGCACCAAAGTGCCAAAGCAGGGGGTGAATACTAATACTCAGTATAATTTCCACAACTGACATCCCTAAACACGCAATTAGGATAAAACCATTGGTACATTTATATAAAAACTTTTATATAAAGAAAAACCAAGATAATAATCTGTTAAAAGACAGACATGCCAGAAGAAAAACATGCCACATAAGAAATCCAAATCCACCATGCCACACAAAAAATCCAATACAACGATGCCACAAACCGATTAACATTTTCATATTTCACTCACAAAGCCTCAGCTACAAACATCACCAATAATACACAAATGAAAACCATGGTGGCACTTCCCGTCCAACACATTCATTACCAATCCACTCAAGTTCTACTTCTCATCCACTTGCTATTGATGGTGTCCCATCCATCCACTATCCATCCCCTTTTTATATTGGCACTTCATCATCCACCCCTTTCATTAAGAATACACTAAAGTGGTACTTCCCACCCAATTGATATTGATGGTGTCCCTTCCATCGAATCTCCATCCCCGTTTTATAGTGGCACTTCCTCACCCACCCAATTCATTACAAATCCACTTATGTGGTACTTCCCTCCAACTTGATATTGATTGTGGACCTTCCATCCACTATCCATCCTCTTTTTATAATGTCACTTCCTCTTCTACCCCATTCACAATGAATCCACTCAATTGGTACTTCGTGCCTACTTTCTATTAATGGTCTTCCTTCCGTCCACTATCTATCCCCTTTTTATAGTATCAATTCCTCTTCCACCAAGAAAAACATTTAAAAATCCATAACCAATCATATAACACACCAAGGTCACCAAAATAATAAATTTACCATTTCAATTACATATAGAACCCCTTCAATAAATCAAACAATTATTGAAAACACCCTTCCACCCTTTTTACACCCAAATTCCAATTTTTATAAAACAACTACTTTATTGAAAAACTATTTCACAAGACACCTTAAATAATTCAACAATACAAACCATTTTAAAATATCCATTTTAAATCACAATGTGGGAATTTTTTCCAAAAAACCCTATCTTCCCAAAAATCCCCAAAACACCACCAAAGGGATTCCCAATCAATTTTTTCACAACAAATAAACAATTAATATTGAGAAAATAGAATTAATTATAACTATGATTCATGTTCTAGCATATTCGTGTCGAGAGATAATTCGCCTACCTCTTAGGGATTGAAAAAATCAACCCTCCTCCCAAATGCCATCCAAACTGGGTGAACGCCTCCTTGAAACCACCTCAAAAACACCTCCCTAACATCAACAAGATCAACCTTTTTACACACAAAGGAATCACAAACCTAGTTCTACATAAAACCCTTATATATCTAGGAAACTAATAGAGGGAGAGGGCTAACCCTAACCAAAACCTCAAAGAACCAATAGAGGGACTTACCTGAGGAGAACTGCTTTCGATCCACAAATAATACCCTTCGATTTGCCACCAAAATGAGATATAGAGATTCCCCATCCTCTAAAAACCAGAACTCCCATGTGACCCATGAGAGTGAAAAATAATGAATGAAAAATGGAAAATCCTGACTGGCCAAGGACTTGAAAACCCAAAAATTAAGTGGATGCACGGTTACCCTGCATGGTTTGGAAAACTGTGCGCCGAAAGTGTGGTTAACACTGTCTCACATAGGGGATTCACATGGCTTGCTCGCATGGTCTATCAAACCATGCCCTGACCGTAAAAATCCTACAGTAAAGGGTTCACGGTTTCTTCGGCTCGCCGCTCGTTTTGTTCAGACCATGTAACAATCGTGCACCCCGGCACAACCTCCACAACATGAAAAGTTTTTCCCACAATTGTCCAAACTTCAACCAACCACATAAAAAAGCACAAACGAACTGAAACAAAGGTCACATTCCTCAAACCGAGGGTACTAAATATTATAATTAATTTATAGATCTATTTGAAATGTCATCTCATCAAATTAACATATTTTTTTAAAATCATAATAAAATAATAAAAGTTATTTTTTTAATGATATGTTTAATTTTTTATTAAATTGTCATTATTATATTTTTTAAATAAATACATTTTATTTCACTAAAAATATAATTTAAATGATCTATTATATTTTTTATTTTAATATAATGTAATATTTTATTGATTTATTTTGAATAAAATAATTTTTTTATTTTAATCATTTACATTCATGATTTTCATATAAGTTTATTTTTATGATTACAAAATGGTTTTCTACAAACTATTTTTAAATTCATAAAGATTATATATTTTAATTAATTAAACAATCCCCTAACAATGAAATATTTATGTGAAATTCATATAATATATAATTATTAAATTAATGTGAAAATAAATTACAGATTATTTCTACTCACATAATTAATATAATATCATCTATTTCTTTATAAATGGATCCCATGAATATTTATATATCAGAACGAGTGTGGGGTTAATATTAAATTAAAATTTGACACTAAGGTGAAATTATTTTGATGAAATGGAATCCATATTTTAAATCAGATAACTAATATGAAATAATAAGTCCAACTTAATTTTTCATTCATAATGAATAGTAATAAATTTAAAAAACTCATTACCATGTGAAAAACATTAAAATTGTAAAACTGAGTTACCATAGAGGTAAGGGGTTTAATATAAAAAAAATTGTATTTTAGTGTACAAGTCCTCATAAATCCTTATATATTAGAAACCCCTTTATTTTTAAATTCTCGGGCCACTTCTATTGAATGTGACTTCCCCTTATTTCATTATTGTGGGTAATTTAAAAAATTTCAGACCTTCATTAGAAATGGACAACCCTCCCTAGAAAATTACAAAATATGAAAGCCATTTTACTTGATTTGAATCTATCAAAAATGTATCCCCAGCATCCTTAGAAACATTATTGTTATTTGGTTAATCACAAATGGTCAACCTTATGTTCTTTAATAACATATCCAAAGGTGGATCCTTTAAATTATGGTAATCATCTTTACTGAGCCTCTATATATTACTCCCTCTCTTCCCAAAATACATTAGTTCGTAAAAATTAATATATAAAAAACCAATATATCTTAAATAATTTTATTTTATTATGTATATGTAATAATATTTATGCATATCCTCTTCCATCAAATGGGAAATGAAACCATCGTTCATGTGTAAATCAAACTACCACCTCATAAAGCAATGACATTTGTTTCTCATCATTAACTCATAATGATATTAATGATGATGAAATTAATATTTTAAATTATATTCATGTCATATTTTTTTCAATAAATGTGTCATTTTATATAAATCTTTACATTAATATCCATGGAAAATTAACAAAATATTTCATGCCAATTATACATTACCACATCATAAAGGGGCATGATTTTTTTATTAACACATCACGTGGATCATATATATAAGTTTATATATATAAATAATAAAATATTTTAAATAATTATTATTAAATAATTGAAAATTAACATATATCTTATGTCCATCATGATCATTGAAAAATGGAAATGTTACCCACGACTTCGCACGACCTACCATCTTAATGTTTTTAACATATTCATTTTTCATATCCATATAACATGGTTTGATATTAAAATATAATTTATGTATTAAAATGATAATAATTTAATTGTTATTATTCTTTATATGATGGAATAATTGGACATTTGGCCGCGATTAACACAACTATGCTATTTTTAAATTCTTGGCTGAGAATCCTCAAAACACCCAATATGTACATGACCTAATATGTATTTAAATATATTAGTATATTAAAGTAAATAAATGGTTTGTGTATAGAGGATTGAACCTATAAACATTTATGACTATGAGAATAATATATATGTTCATTAATCAAGAGATAATGTAAAATCAAGATAATTTCTAGACTCAAGTCAAGGGTTTACACTCAAGACAGCCTTCTCTGAGACACAATATATTATTTCACATTGTGTATTTTTAATGGTTTATATATTTCCTATTTAAATATCATATCATGTATCTATAATAATTAAATATTTTTATATTACAATTCATTTACATCATTCATGGAATTTATGATTCAGCAGTTACCAAAATTGTAAGGGTTCTTTTACAATCCTTTTACCCCGGAATTGTTTATGCTTAAATTTACATTGTAATAAATTATTGGATGACACTATAATAAACAAATTTAAAAATAATCATATATTGTTATTAAAAAAAAATTATGTAACCATTTTCCACACATTCATAAGTAAAATTAACTAAGATAATGATTTTAATAAAATCATTCATCATTTATTTATTCAGTAAAAATTCTTATTTATTCCATATCCATATTTAAAAAAGTTAAAATTATTAAATTCCTATAATTAATTAGTAAATAATTTTTAACAAATTTTTAATTTTTATAAAATTTATTGAAATTAATATTATGGTATTTTATTAATATGGGGTCTTTTTTGAACATTTTATAGAAGCGTGACTTGTGATTTAGTTTAACTTATATGGTGTGTATGAAATTTAACACTATCATAACCTATAAATTCATTGATAATTCATTTATTAGCATAAATAGTATTATTTTTTATATAATATATTCACTATTAAATTTTGTTAATTTTTACCATTCTAATAAGTGATTTTAATGTGAAAAATGTATTTTCAACACGAATGTTTCCATGAAATCTTTTAATGAACTTTTTATTTATCATAAAAATCGTTGATGATTTTTATTTCATCTAAATTATGTAAATATTTTTCTTATACATATATCTATCTTCTTATCCCTTAATTTTAAGGGATAATAAAATCATTATGTTCATTTCTATAATGTGTTTATTGTAAAATTTCATTTAACTACCATATGATTGAATACTATGAAACCCATTTTCATTTCAATGATAACTCAGATATTATGTCATATGATTGATTTTAATTATGTGGCACAAATAAATCAATAAAATGATATTATGGGTGTTTCAATAGAGAACTCCAATACATTGGGTAATTTTTTCCCTTTTTAGGATTAAATTGTGGGATCTGGTGTTAAACCAAATCCATTATGGGACATTTTCTAGGTAGTTATCCAAAAATCATTTTTATGTCATGTTTTATATTTATTCCACATTTCATATGATTATATAATCATATAATACAAATTTATTAATGTTGTGGCCTAATGTGAATTATCTAGAGCCTTCTTTTTTATGATATAATTTTAACTACTTAACTCACATATTATTCTTAGTTTTCATGATTATTTCCATAACAGTATTTTTACCTCACCTATATTGTTTATGTATTGCTAATGTTATCAAATGTTGTTTAGGAGATAGTTACGATTTAATAGATCCTTATGGAGATTAAAATAAAATGATTTGTTTTAGTGTCACTTTGATGTATTATGAACTTTTTCTTCAAAATATTTCATTCCATATAAATTTGATAGAGTATATAAAAGATATATATTTTTAAAAATCCGCTAATAATATTTGTAAATGAATTGGGTCACAAGATTTAGTTTCAATGAAAAATATTATGTATGATTTTTAATTTAGGAAGAGAATTATTAACATAAATCACTAGTGATAAGCCTGAATTTAAGTCTATAGATATTTCTTTGTATAAGAATATTTTGTGAAATTTTGGTGAAGGAAAAATAGAGCTGTTTTAGAGACACTACATCCATGTCTAGATAATTTATGTTGATATAACTCTTGTACAGTTATATGTTTGGGTACAAATTACAAAAATTATATGTTGGGATTTTCATTCACATTCACTAAATTCACAATAGAGGTATTCATTAAAAACTAGTTTCGACACACTGAGTAGATATTTTTTGTACATTAAAAAACAATTTATAAATATAATGATGAATTTAAAAGAAAATTGGTTAAAAACCTAATTGGAAACACTACTGTAGTTAACATATTTTGAAACCTAGAGTTCCATAAGTCTTAGTATACTTATCATTTATATGTTATTATTTCCATTATTACATGTTTCTCTATTTTATGTTAATGAATACTCATCTTGTTCCATTTCATATTTTGGTTAATGGTGAGGAATATGATAAAGCATCCTAATAAGAAATTAAAATAGAAATGTAATGAACTCTCTAATGAGATGTCGAACACATAATGGGAAAAATATTTTGAAATTTTATGATCATTCAAATTCTACTATCCCAATTTATAATTAAAAAAATAGTTGAATTTACAAACACATATAATAAGAGAAATATGGAATCTCTTGGATGTTTAAGTATTAATGTTGATAAATAAAATCAAATTAATTTTATTTGATATAAAAAATGTGGCTAGGTAATCCCAGAAAAATTACAGAAGGTACAATAAAATTCATCATGTTTAGTAATGGAGGTAAAATGTATATAATTACTATATAAAAATAATTACACTGGTTATTAATTCACAAGAAGGAATATACAATACATGTCAAAACTAATAGATCAATGTCATAGTAGTGGGAAACTTGGTCATTATCTTAGTCAATTCTAATATCCATATATTATTTCCAAAGGTCCGCTCTTATAAATATAACTAATTATCAATGACATTAGTGAATAGGTATTGGTATTTTAGAATCATTTTAATGAGTTTTTTATGGGTATTATAGTTATAACACTCATTAAACATCTACAGATTGTACAATAATAGTTTTTCATTATGGTTTTGAAAGAATATTTTTAATATTACTAAGGAAATAGAAACTTGATATAATGGAATAGTGATATTATATTAAAAAATATTGTATTGAGTAACGGATAATATTTGATATGTGCATAAAATTGGGTTATTATAGTCATTTAAGTATATTCCTTTTTTGAAGAAGAATATGTTGGATAGAAAACCCTGGAGTATACATAAATAATGTAATGACTAATGTTATTTTTGAACATTTTCTTCAAATTATTCTTAAATATATAATATGATGGTGAATTATTGTTATTATTAAAAAAATACATAATTTTTTAAAATAGAATAACCTTTAATCCATGTGACAACTCATCTCATCCAATAAGGCCGTGGTTAAACAGAGCTGAAAGGTTATAGGGGTTAAATTCCCACCACTATGCTACAATATATACTCATTTTTATTAAGTTTTTTTACATAAGTATTTGATATTTAAATATTAATTCTAATTTTAGAGATTCATTTTAGGAACTTATAATTTATATTTTATATTTTTAGGAGTTATTTAATAAGATTTTAGGAATGGTTACATTTTATTGTGGTGCTTGTAGATATTATTCTGAAATGTGATTTAACATTAATGATTATTATAGAATATTACAATGGAAAATAAAATTATTGTTGTTATTTGGGATTTATATAAATGTATCTATAGAATTATTTAATTTGAACATTGGATTTGATGATTAATATGAAGGTGTATTCATTTTGTGATTAATATTACCTCAGGGAAACTATTTCTAGGTATGGTTAATTTATAATACTAAAGAAATATATTGATATAATTTTTTTGAATGTTTTGATCCTTTAGAAGTTATTTTTAGTTCTTAATTCATAAAAAATAATATTGAATAGACATCGTTTGAATCATTAGATGACATTTAGTTTTAAATATATTAAATTATGAGATGAACTTAAAAAGTATTATTATTTCATTATATTCTAAATGATTATTATAAATGGATCCCTCTTCACTAAGAAAGGTATCTTGAAATTCGAATTATATTAATTTTTGATATGTCAATGATGTCTTCTCTATTAATAAATTGGTATAAATTATAAATTAAAAATATATTCTTTTCAAATATATGATATCACTTCATTCCAATGTTTTTTTAACGTGGAAGTCTATTTTTTGTTTTAGATGACCTATTTATTTCCTATCCCCTCTTTTAATGATGATTTTTTATTAACCCTTTTAATGTTTCGGGTTTTCTATAATGGAATTATAAAATGTTAAACCCTATATTTCTGACAATAAGATAAATTATCATGGTTTCATTTTATTCAATAGTGTATAAAGATACACCCTTGTATATTTAGAGAAGAACATATTTTTTCATAATTGTATTTGACATGAAACGCAATGCTTAAACGTCCCGTAAAATATATTACATTTATATAATTGATGTCATAATAGAGGGAATAAATAGTATCAATTTACTTAATATAGAAATATTAAAGACATAATAAATGTAAATATATTGATAAATTATTAATAAATGAGCACTGAACTTTTAATATGTATATTCTCTTCAAAAAATATATATTTCCTTCAAAAATCATTTTTATTTCATTTTCCTATGAAAAATAAAATTATTTTTTTATCTCATAGAAAAATTATTTTATTAAATAAACATAAATTTTTAAATACAAATTTAAAAAACAACGTTCTGGATTTTTTTTATTTTTTCGGTTTGTTGTATTTTTCAGTGAATACTAAAAATCATTAACTTTTAAAATACTAACATTAATTTTCTTCAAATAATTTAAATTAATATTAAAAATATATTTTTTATTAGATCATAATTTAATGTATAAACTAATATATTACATATAATTTAATTAAATTAAATTTATTCCTAAACTATCATGATTTTGGTATAATATTATTTTTAATTTGCAAAACATTTTCATACAAATCAATTTTAAACTCATAATGTTTATAAATTTTAATTAATAAAAATAACCCAATGTAAGAAAATATTTAAATAAAATAAATATTTTTACATCCATTTATATGAATTATAAAAAATATATTAATGATTTGTTTTCATAGATTTAATATAGTAGATATTATTACATAAAAAATACATTCCATGAAAAAACATTTTCCTACCTTTTTTCTCAATTAAATTAAAATAAAACATGGACACTTATATGAGTATAATTTGGTAAAATGTATTTCATACATTGAGTTATAAAATATTTTATTATATAATATGTTCAACTTTTTTCCCCGAATTAATAATAATGATAGTAAATAAACTGATTATTGTGGTAAATATCAAATGGTAATATTGACTAACCATAGAGGTCAAGTGGTTAAAATTTCTAAAACATGTTCATTATCTGTGTTGTTGGTGTTGATACACCTTATAAATCATCTACTCTATTATTATTCAAATTGGGAGGAATTTGTATTGAGATTGACATCCCATAAATGATCTATTTTTTATATTTACAAAAATGACACCCATGCTTCCTTAAATAAGGCCACCACCTCTCATCTCCATTCCACACGTCCACAACTATTTTGGTCCAAAAAACCCCCCAAAAATATTTCCAAAAATCAATATCTACAATATAGGGATTATTTTATACCTAAATGAATAGTCATAGGGTCCTTAATAAGGGTTCTAAAGATGTTTCTTCTAAGCATATGTAATTATCTTTATTTAGCTCATTATTTTAACTTCTTCTATTTCCACCATACATTATGTATTATAATTCATAATTTAGTAACTCTAGTATATCATATTTAATGATTTATTATTATATTGGAGGTATAATATTCATCCCTCACCTCTTCCATCAAATTGGAAACGAGTCCATCGTTCATGTGTACGATGAAATACCACTTCAAAAATAGATGTAATTCATGTTTCTTCATCACATATCATATATGTTCATGATGACTATATAATATATTAATAGATATTAATAATTATGTAAATGTAACATATATTATACCTTATTCCTTAAAATACATTTAAAAATGAATACATTAATCATGTGTGTGGTGGACTACTGACTCGCGATGGGATATGATTCATTTATTTATAAATCACATAGATTGTATATATAAGTTTACTTATAGAAAAAAATATAATACTTATTATATGATTTCCCTTATGGAAATATAAAATTAAACCGAATTTTATTCCATATTCATTGTTGCTAAATGGAAAAGGTACTCATATGTACGTACAACCCACTACATACATGATTATAACACACTACATTATAAAAACCATATTTGATAGTTGTTTTTAAAAATATATTTGAGGTATAAAAATGATAATTGTTTCATTATTATTATTTCATATATTATGGAGCCATGCCCCTTTGACAATGGTAAAAAAATTGATGTTACCTTTTAATTATGAACAATGTGTCCTCAAAACACCCGACATGGTAATAACTAAATAAGTTTTAAAATTTATCATTCAAATAAATAAATTAAATGTTTAATTATATATTATTAAACCTGTAAAAGGTTATTAAGATATAAATTAATTTAAAGATTTTTACTATATAGTAGATAAAGTAGATAGATCATATTGTATGGAGGCATGGTAAGGGTTTCGTCTCAAAACATCCTTTTTCTGACACAAATCCTTTAATTCATCAATTTTCATTTAAGTAGTGCATTAACCACCAATTTTTATATTATATCATATATCACATATAATTAATGAAAAAATATGTTAAATTCTATTTAATTCATTCATTTAAGTTATAATTAAAGAGTTACTAAAGCTGTAACGGTTTATGTTTTAATCTAATATTAATCAAGATTGATTATGCATTAATTTCAATTGAATGAAATAATTTTATTATTTTGTAATAAACGCATTTAATTTTATTATATTGTAGTAATTCAATAAATTTTATGTAAATAGTACAATTTTACACTCCATAGTAATTATATTTAATGAGAAATGGTTTTATGAAGAACTGATTTAATTTATACCTTCAATAGAAATCCCTTTTAAACAGTTTTCCTAATTCCCAAAAAATACGAATATTTTTAACATTCTATGAATTATTTGTAAATATATATTTACCCATTTTTTGTGTTTCTTGAAAAAATTTGGAATGAAATATCCTTGTTTTTAAATGAATGTGGAAAATTTTAAACTTTTTATAATACTGTGCACAGAATATTTTTGACTTATAAAATTTTTAAAAAATTAACCACCATCATGAAAAATAAATTTATTGACGTATAATTTATATGATTGCACGATTATTTACTAAATAATTTATTTATGATTTTATATATTTTTAGATTTTTAAGAGGTTATTTCAATAGCAAAAGTGTATTGTATCCAATAAATATTTCATTTAATACATTAAATAAATTCTCATCAGATGTAAAAACTTATAATACATCATTATAAAGCCCAAATAAATGGTTTTTATAGAAAAATAGTATTTATAATACCATAACAACTATTTCACCACTACTATCACACAATAAACATCACTGTAGACAAATATCGATAAACCATCCCCAAATTTAACACAAAAAATTCACAATGACGTTTAAAAAATTTCAATTATAATTTTACAATATAAAATCCCTATTAAATTTATAAAAAATTATTTTCTTTACAAACCATCATTTTGGTCAATTCCTTACAAAAAATGACAATGTCAATCTAAAATACCACAAATCCATCTATTTTTATAAAACCAACCATTCAATTATAATATCCCTTCCACCATACACCAAAAACATTAACCGTATAACCAATAAAGGAATCATGGGGAGACAACTACTTCCAAGAACATGTCAATAAAAATAGCTAGAAAAACATCATCCCCCACAAAAACACCAAAAATATTAATAAACAAAGTAATAAAATTAGATATTTATAGCAACACACACATAAAAAATTCATATTTCAACTATTCTGTGGCATTAATTCATCAAATATTTTATGAAAAATAGATATAATTATAAGAAGAATTTAATTAGTTTTATTACCATGTAAATTTTTTATTCTTTTATGGACGGTGATATAAAAAAATAACTCAAACAAACATCCATTTATATTAGCCAAAATATTGTCTTATTATAAACATAAAACAACCCATAAACACATTAAATACCATATTACAATGTGAGGAATATATTATTCACTTTTTACCCTTCAATTAATAAAATCCTTTTACATTTTCATTATTTATTTATTCCATAAAATCCACAAAATTAAAAAATCATCTTATTAATAAACAATTATTCAAACAAATCTAGATGTACTTTATATCACCTAACAGAATATGAAATTTAAATAAAAAAACACATAAGAAATGATGAAATTTTGATCAACAACATTGAATAAAAATAAAAGACACCACCTCAAGTCTAATTTATGATAAACCATTAACAAAACAAAATATGATATTGATAAAAATTGGTGAAACATCACCTTTTTATGCTCTTAATTGAAAATTAATCAATAATAAATAGAGAAAAATTTGGATATTTGTACCTTGTAAATAGAGGACTAAATTACATTAATTTTAAGGTTTAAATATGAGGATATATTTTTGGAAAGAACAAAGAAGTGACCTAGGTTCCAATTCTGTCTAAAGGTAAATAGAAAATTTTGAACCAAGAAATCTCATCATTATTTTATAGAGAACACTAGATAGACCTTCACTATCACATTGTGACTCCAAAAATGTTTTTGAGATCTATGGTTACAAAAAAAATCAGGCCCAAAAAATGGAATATCCCTTTAATTTATTGTGGCTATTTTGGAAACATACAAACATGACAAGCTATCAACATTGCTTCTTGTATGATCTGGAGAATTTTCATTCATTTTTTCCATTGATCCATTACTTCTTCAATTTTTTGGAGAGAACAATTTAACTATTTCAAACAAGTCTTCCACACTGAATCATGCCACCACTCAAAAACTACCTTGACCAAAAAAATCCCGCCTTCCTTGATTCTAATATGGAAATCACTGAGACTCCATAGTAAACCACTATTAATTTACAAAGTTTCACGGATAAGGATTAATAAGAAACCATGCACTAAAAAATAAGCCCCAATAAACATATTCAACCTCTGAATCATGTTAAATCACTAAAATATATGTGTTTAATGTCAACTTCACATATTCCCAAAAACACCCAACTCACAAAAACCACAATACCAGAATTCATACTACATAGGACACCACCTAAGTGATTTGGAACCCATATATCATAAAATAAATCTCTATGTCCAAAAAATATAATTCCTTTTTGATGCATTTTTTTCTAAATAAAACATTGTAATTTTCTATGAAAACCTTGTCATTATGAATATTATTTACAAAATTAACTAGTATTAGTAAATAATTACCATAAATACTAGAGAACGAATTATATTAATAAAATCCAATATGAAAAAATCAATTTTAAATAATTATATTCAATAGAAGAATCAAATAATTTTTATATCATGAATTGTAATTATATCCTTAAAACTCATTATCAGTAGGATAATCCCTTAATCACAGTAGAAGACTATATGGTTTTATAGTTCAAAACAAATATTCATATTCCCTTTATCATATTAATGTTAAATAGTTCCAATTAATAGATCTTTAAAATATTTATATATTTATCTAGTGTCTAATATGAACACTGAATATAGTTTTCATTCAAAAATGTTATTTCAACACACTTAAATTTCATGAAATACTTTCTAAATTCATGTTATTCAATAATAACGATAAATCATTGTTCAAAAATTTTACAATTAGAAGGATAGTGTAGAGTAAAAATAATTTATTGTACAAGGAAAAAACGTAAAATTATTCATACATTAATGAAATATTGACTCCTTGTTTATAAAATGAATGATTTATTTGATCTAACATTCATAAACATTGTCCAAATTCTGATCTATCAACATTAAATAATGGAATTCACTGAACACAATTGGTATGATAAATATATGGTTTTATATAGAATATGTATAATAAAATTTATTTTTAGTTATACCATGTAAGTCCTTCAATATTTAAAAAACTAAAATAGACAATAGTATTGAGGATTATATATATTTCAATTCATGATTAAAATAATCTACTAATCTCAAAACTAATGATAGTCAGATCATAGAAATGAAATATAATAATAATTAGAAAATATCTTTAGAAATATAAATATACAATTTCATATAATTTTATTTTCCTGTAATGTTTATAATTATTAATAAAAAAAATATTAATGATAATTTGAATTATGTTACAAATGTTATTCATACTAAAAATAATATCCTTGTGTAGTTAATGTATTTCCGTAATATTTTATCTCCTAAATATAATAAATTGACTCCTAATGGATTTATTGATGAATAATTCTGTGTGTTTCGATTTTTTATATATTCGTCACGTATATAATTGGATCCTTTATGAAATTTTTTCACAATTGGATATAAAAATTTAATTTCACATTGAAAAAGATTATTACAAAATTTGGAGTAAAAATGTAACAGTAAAAGATAACTCAATGATTATTATACCAATATTGTATTTTATTTATTTGAATTTGTTATAATTTAATAAATTTTTAATTATATTCATAAAATCGTTTTTTGTTCTGATATATTGGGAATAATATCTACAAATTTTCGTAGATCTATAGGATTTGGTATTCAATATATATTTGTCTAGAACATGAGTTATGACTTGGTAGCATTGATTGAGTAATAACATGTCTATTATTATATATAACAAGTGTTTGAGTAAAACATATCCTATAATAAAGGAATGTTTATTTCATACACTATAATTTCATGACAAACCATTTCATTAATACCAATTAACTCATGATTTAATATATAAATACATAGTTAATATATTGATAAAATATTTTGAGGATGAGTTCCATTGGACAATTAGATACATAGATTAATTAATTGAACCCTGGAAACAATTGTATTTAAAAATTCAAAAAAAATTCACTAATATTCCATCAATCCTTCTCATAAAATAGTTGCTAACCGAGTGATATTAAAATAAGAGATATCTATAAACCCCTATAATGGAATAATAATATCATAACATGATTAATGTAATGCTTTTTAGTCAACAAGAATATCAGGTTTATATAAATATATTAATATATTATACATAACCATCAATGTATGATTTAAGTTGATTGCATCAAGGAAAAATTAGAATGTGGAGACAAAACAACACAGGAAATCAAAAGAATAAGAGAGCTATAATAACCAAGACACCATAACATAGTGTTATGAGGATTAATACTCATGAGTTATACATTTTTTATTATGAGGTAATAATATTAGCCTATGTTGTGGAAGAATATATAAATCCAGGCTCACCCATGACTTTAATATAATGAACATTACATAGCATGAAACATAGATCACACAACATAATAAAGTATTTCATCACATTTAATATAATGATTAAGGTGGTCACTCAGTTCTAAGGAATTTTATGTTTAGTGAAATAGATATTTTAAAAATAATATTACATGAAAAATTTTAACATTAATGGAATAATAGAAAGAATTTTCTTTTATAAATTGAAGAAGTAAAGAATACCTCACCTTGATAGGGTGCTTAGAATATATTTGTATGGGATTTAGAATATATTTTTAACAATTTGTGGGGGAATTAAAGATAATTTTAGAGAGGAACATCAATCGAAATGGGTTTATCATAAAGGAGATATTAGGTTGGGTTGTATTTATTGAAAAATAATGTGAATGTCCTTATAAATTTCTAAACATTTATTTTAAAACCAATATTATAAAACCAAAAAAACTAAAATCCATTCAATGATTGTTTCCAATTTTTTATTCCAAAAAATAGTGTTTTAAAATGTTATAAATTTCAATGATATGACATATTAAAATAATACCTTTTCTGATCTGGAAGGGAGTTATGATTATAAATAATTGATATTGAAACCATAAAATATAATATCGAATTAGTATGATTCCATAACAGATTATAAAATTAATCAAATAAAAAAACTAATTATTTTAATGGATAAAACTATATTATACCACATATAACATTTAATTTTTTTTAAATTTCATTTTTTATTTTATGATATCACAATGCATACCAAATATTTGTACTATATTTAATATTTCACCGAACATCTGAATGTCTTTGAAAATTTTGAAAATTACCCATTGGATACTTTTTTTGTTAGGATTTCAAAAATAATATTTATTTTATTAAAATAGTTTTCTAAATTTGATAATTTTCAATTTTATATACAAACACATATTTAGTGGATAATACATAATTTTAGGACATTGATAACATTCATACCCTTATAAAAATTTCATTGGGATTCCTTAAAATATATTGTCATTTACGCTAAAAATGTTACTATCTAATATGTGTAATTTAATTTAATAACTAGTATTAAAAAAATTATTCAATTTACCCCAATTGTTTCTTAATAGAAATAATATATGTTATAAAAAAAAAATTTCATGATTAAATATAAATTTTTGAATAATCATGTTATGATAATTGATAATGTAATATTATATTGGTTTAAAAATAATCCTTATTTGGTTAATAACCAAATAAAATAATACATGTTACCAGGGTTGAGATATATAACACATTATTTCACTAGCGTACTCCATAAGGTAAGGTGTGTGATGATGGTTCTTCATGGGATGGTTCGACAAAGATGGTTTAAGCTATGAACTTGATAATATTGAAATTCTCATATAAATGGTTATCCATGAGATTGAGATAGTCAATCTAGACATGGTATTGGTGAAGATAAAATCCTAGTAATTTAATCTCCCTCTTAATCTATGATACTTGGGTGACATAGGTAACAATCCTTCTAGTTTAGGCCATTTCTTCAACAAACTATGTCAATTGGGCCTTATAAAGCTTCTTAATATATATACTGATATTTACTCTAATTGCAAAAAAAAATACAATTTTCACTATTCATAACTATCTTATAAATATGATAATCTATATTTTCTATCTTTCAAAACTAACCCATGTTGTGAATGGATTTTCTATGACAATAATTGAATTTCTCAATAAATAAGGGATTTTCTCTAAAAAAGGCCAAGTAGTATCATTATCCCTTATTTATAAATTTTACAATAAATATTTCATGTCCTATAAAAAACATATAAGGAACCAATCTTTTTTATATCCTATTTTGGTTCTCAGGTTTCTTCCCCAAACATTTGATTTCACTTGAGTACATTGCCAAGATGATTTTTAACCTTTAAAAGAATATGGTATATATAATTTAATATATTCCTCAGCTATTATATATCTTAATGATAATTATCCATGGGTAAAAAATATTGATTAAATATTTATACATTTAATCATATGACTTGAAAATTAAAAATTATATGTATGAATTCTATATGGTTTAGAAAATATCTATATCTATGTTACAATGAATATCGATATCCACGAACTCAAAAATTAAAAATCCTCAGCAAATAGTTAAAACATCAAATACATAAATGATTAGTATATACATCATGTAATATTAAATATGTCTATATTAACAAATTAGTCTCAATAAAATGGAAATTGAGAAGAAATCACTAATAATTATCATATCGTTGATGTGAGAATTAATCATTTAATATATTATTTGAATTAAATGTAGATAAATAAGGAATAATTTTAAATAAAACATAATATAGTCAAATTTCATTATACTCGTAATATTAGACTATAGAATGTAAACAAAGTAGTAAAATAACCCAATGAAAATAATTTTTTTATGAAATTCATTTCAACATGGTAACCATCATGTAAAATCCCATTAGAGAAATAGTTAAAAATATTACATAAAATACCATCATTTTTAAAAGAATCGGCATATTAAATATCAATAAGATATATTATACAACATATAAAATAAATTAGGAGTATAACATTACAATATTCCCTAATGAAGGGAAATTGAGAACAGGTCCCATAAAATTATCATAACATTGATGTATAAATAAGTAAAATAATATATTATATGTATCAAAATAAAATAAAAATATTAAAATTTGAAATAAAATTTAATATTATCAAAATTAATTTATAAATAAATTAAAAATTGAAAAGGAAAACAAAGAAGTAATATAACCTAATAAAAAGAAATTGAGTTGTGAAATTCATTACAACTACATAACGTTAATGTTAAATATCATTGGATGAAATAACTCAAATTAAAACATATAATATATTTTTATTGTTTATTAATTATTATATTACATTTCATTGTCGTAGTATATACACCAAATAAAATAAATTAGTTTTATAACATTTCTATTTTCCTCAATGTATATAAATATTGATGGAGTACCTTACATCATAGACTTCATTATTTAAATGTTCCTTAACCTATTATATATTTATTATAAAAAAATTATTAATTTATACCAAAGCCATAATCATATTCTAAATACTTCATATATCTCCTTATAATATCTCATCATGTAGTTATAAATAGTTATTCATTATTTTTGTTATTTCACGTGTTAATTTAATTGTATTCTCACACATGATTGGTAATTAAAGTAGCAGTTCATGTTAATACGATATATTTAAATCATACATATATTGATAAATATTTTAAAATTTCAAAATTTACACAGTATACACATAATTATGACCACTCATAAATATTGTTCTAGGAAATTGAATCACATCGCTTTGTGAGGACAGTAGGTGATACTTACCAACGAGCAAGAATATCGTTGGCTTATCATGTGAGTGGATAAAGAAGTGAATGATATACTAAATTTAATGAATCAATATAAAATTGAATATATTAAATTTATTCATTAATTTTTACCTTATTTCATTCCATGTAATTAGTAGGTGAATACTAGTTACATCAGTTCGCATGGTGATAAAACACTATAAAAATGATTGATGATTTCATTTCCCATTTGGTAGTAGTGAAGATGAATAAATTTTATAGCATCAACATAAAATAATCTCAATATATGGTAGAGACTTATTTAATTTTATATATATTTTTAAAACATTAAATATGGTGTAAAAATATTAAATAAAATGAAGAGATTACTTTAGACAATTACCTATTATAAGAGATACGACCTTTGGATCTCCTCTTTCGAACCATAGTTATGGTCTTTTGGGAGGACACAAATCAATATAATATAAATAATTAGGTTTTGGGGAGGTTTTAATGGGTTTTTAGAGTCATATGGGATTTTGAGGAGCACTGATGTTAGGGGAGGGAGTTCCCTTTTAAAATTTGGGAAACGAGCCCTCTGTGGGAATTAAATATTAATTTCCCAAAATAATCCAAAATGATATTTTAATTCACATTATAAAAGTTTCCATGTGAACATAGATCATATGTTGGGAATGTATAATTCATATATATTGTAACACCCCAGGTAAATAGAGTATGAAATTTTCACATTTATCCATATTTGTGAATAAAATTATAATATGACTTTAAAAGGGACACTATGCTCGATGGCGTACCCAACACGCAACAATGAGTTTCTTGGGAATCTTACGTTGCACTCTAATAATAAAATAATATTATTTTAAATAGTAGTTAACGCCTAGCCATTTCAATGGCGGGAATGAACAGAACTAACTAAAAAATGATTATATATTTTTGTCAAATATTTTTATTTTTTACAATAAATGTTAGCGGATTAAAAATGCAAATGAATCAAATTTTAAGCGTAAACATTCTAATATTCTTTAAAAGGTCGATTAACCGCCTTTTGATGGCGAACTTCTTTTAAATCCACTTTTTGAAAATTTTATGTTTTATATTTGACAAAATAAAATTATTCTTTAGAATCAGGACATCAAAATTTACTTTGTGTAAATTTTTGGTATTTTTCCGAAAAAGTTCATTTTTAATGAATAGGGAAAAATGTTGTATTTTAATTCAAAACCTCTTTTTAATCTAATTTAATTATATGATTAGATTATCTTTTGAATTGGTTTTAAAGTGAAATTAGAATATATTTTTACCATTTAATCCAATAGTGGTGGTTGGAATTAATTTCACTTTGAAAACGGACTTAAACTAGTGTCAACCTTTTGATACATTTTGTTTAATAAAAACACGCTATTTGTTATGACAGCGGAAATTAATTATTAAATTAATTAATGCAACTTATATGTTTTTAATTTTTTAAAATATACATCATTTTTGAATTCGTAATATCAAATATAGAAAAGGGTGAATTTTTGGTAATTTTCTGAAATACATCAATTTTTGATGAATAGTGAAACCACTAAGTGGTACTTATAAAAACTGATTTTCTGTTTAAATGAAATTTTGCCACCTTTGTGTTTTGAATTTCAAAAATCTGACATACATGGTTGTCATTAATAATTAAAATGTGGTTCAATGGGATTAAAATAATTTTTTGGTGAATAGTAACTTATTATGTTTTTAATCGCGATTAGAGGTATTTAGTGTAGTTTAAGGTAAAAATAAGGTTTTAATAATATGAGATGGGCTTGACACATGTCATACCCTCATTGGATGTGTCATGGCCGACCAATACAATCCATGGGTCAACTTGGGGACCTCATGGAGCCACTTTGGTAGGAAAATGACACTAATACCTTTTTATTTAATGTCAAAATTAAAATATCAAAAACATGTATTGTTTTACTAAAACAATTTTTATACGGGGTAATACAAGTCAGATTTTTGACTATAAATATTCATTGGAAAGGTAAAAATCTTTCCTACATATGGCTAAAAATTATAAAAAAAATTCTATGATGTAGTTATAATCAGATTTTTGTACGTACGGGTTACCGTCTCAATGAATGGTGCATTTCATTTCATACCTCTAAATGATTATGTAATATTATAAATACTTGTATATTCTGAATATATATGATATCCAATTCATGAATATAATTCTGGATATAATTATCCTTTGACCACACAAACAACATTTAATTGTAAGAAGTCCACTTTCGACATAAGAACCAAATATCGACAAAACAAATATTATTAACTTAAATGATTAAAGAATGAATATAACATGGAAATAAGTAATATAAAATGAATAATGTACCATAAAAAGGTTCCTAATCAAGTTTAAATTAACTCAAGTTTATTATTCAGGATGATAAAGAACGATCGAGTCAAGTGGGACCCGAGGTAAGGGATCCAACCTCTATCTTTCTTTTTAAGTACACTCTTTTATGTCATTCCTTTTAAGATCATATTTATTATGATTGGGATGTTCTGTTATATTACTCCTACTGTAAATTATATGTTCATATGTTGAGAGAACCTATTTTCTCTCATCAATCCATTTTGGATGTTTTGAGTGGCGTCGTTAGGCTGCCAAATTTTTGTAAGGGATCCTACTCCTCTCTTTCTTTTTAAGTACACTCTTTTATGTCATTCCTTTTAAAGATCATATTTCTTGATATTGGGATGTTCTTTTATATTAATCTTACTATAATTTTTATGTTCATGTGTTGAGAGACCCTATTCTCTCTCATCAATCCATTTTGGAAGTTTTGAGTGGCGCGGTTAGACTGCCGAATTTTCGTAAGAGATCTATCCTCTCTCTTTCTTTTTAAGTACTCCCCTTTATGTCACTTCTTTTAAGATCCTCTTTGTTATGTTGGGGGATGTTATTTTATATTCCTCTTTCTGTAAATCTTATGTTAATATGATGAGAGACCCTATTTGATCTCATAAATCCATTTTTGTATGTTTTAAGTGGCACCGTTAGGCTCCCATGTTTTCGTAAGGGATTTTTCATCTCACTTTTATTCCCGTGAGATTTATGCTACATTTGCCACAATTTCCTTTGAGTGGACTATGTACTGCACATTATTTTACTCATTTTGTAATATAATTTTATTTATGAGTATTTACATCAATTATTTATTTTCCTTCTTTCATAGGGCGTATGTTTCGAATGCTACCCATGTTAGTAAGGGAACCTTTCACCCTCCTCTTTTTAAAACACTTCTTTTGTTTTGTCTTTTAATTCACATACTATTATGTTGGGATATATTCTTCTATATCATTATTTATGTAAATTTTATGTCAAAGTGATGAGATCCAATTTATCTCTCTCATCAACCCTTTTTGTAAAATTTTATGTGACGTCGTTAGGCTGTCGAATTTTACCAAGGGAACTTCTAAACCCAATTTTGATTTCTTTGGGTTCAACATGTAGTTATTGAATATGTCATCCTTTGAATATGTGTGAATGAACTTTGATTGTTTTACACTTAATATCCACTTATATTGGGTGTATTTATATTTTTCACACATAATTATGAGACTGATTTGTCCTTAATTTAAGGATACCTTCTTTATAATGAATTTCATCTCATTTTACATTTCTTTTGAGACTTCATTGTTGTTATGCAGCTATTCACTCTTATACGGTGTGTATACTATCCTTTGACATATTATATCATGAATCCCTTTACTCTCATGATATTATAACGTTAGGATTAAATTTTATTCCGCAATTATTTGTATTCAATAGTCTCTCATTTTGTTAAAAAATCTTAAACAAAAATATCGTTTTAAATGTTTTAAAGATTTATTATTCTAAATCTTTATCTATAATGTCTAGGTTTTCAAAATGGTTTTCAGTATTTATTTATATGTACATTAATTTTTAAAAATTATAATTCCAATAAAAGCATTAAAGTGGTATGGGACACTTTGATTCAAAAATCTCTTTTAAATGATTTTTGAAAATGGATTGATTAATTTAATATCTTGGAATTACTTATTTTAAATGAAAATTAAATGTTGTTATTGAAATGTTTATATTTTCAATATGTTATGTGTAATGATGGTACTTGGACATTTTACGGGTGGTTACGTGATAAACCATATGACAGGTGGTGTCGTGAATACTAGGACGGTTGGTTACGTTATATCCTCCAATGCATTGGGTATGGAAGTCGACCGTGTGGCTATTCCATTAAGTATGTGTGGAAGTCGGCCGTATGTCTATTCCATTAAGTATTTGTGGAAGTCGACTGTATGGTTATTCCAATTAAGTATGTTTATGTCCCAAGTTACCTTTATATGTTATGTGATCTTTATATGGGTTTTATGGTAATCTTTTGGTTACAGAAAGGTAATTAATGAACATTTATTCAGTGAAGAGTTTTTACTACTTAAAAAAGGTGAAAAGTATTAATTTGATAATGTATACATGGTTTACTTGTTGTTTTGAAAAACTAACAGTTTTCATTCTTTGTGTATCCCTTACTGAGCTTTTTATGCTCATCCCATGTTTTTGAAATGTTTTTCACAGGACTTAACTTGGAATAGGGTCAAGGATGGGATCAAGGGAAAAACATGCTACCTAAAACATGGATCTAGACATGTTTATTTTTAAGATTTTTTATTTTATGGAAACTTAGTAGATGTTTCTACTTTGTAATCTTTTGAGATGTAATAGTTATGTCCTAATTATCTAAAACTCTAAACCTGAAAAGATCCTCAATGTGAATTATTCATTTATTCAATATTTAGTAAGGTTTAAGGTCAGGGCCTTATAGTTGTTATCAAAGGTCGGTTTAGATAACTTTAGAGGTTAGGGTATTCTCCAAGTATAAGTGACATTACCATAATGGTTTGGATTTCAGAAAGAGTCCTAGTTTTAGATAAAATGAATGAGTAATTATGTCTTAGTGTTTACCTTCCTCATTAGTACATGATGGTTTTGTTGATATACTGACACTGACATTTCTGTTTTTAGTGAATGGATGGATCTAGCTGGCACCAAAGAGACAAGAGGTTTGAAGGAAACTGTGGTGGTTCTCTGATTAAGATACTAGATAAAATGGGGGATTCAATGAGGAAACTCGTGGTTGTTCTAAACCGACTATCAAGGAATCATGATCAACCATTTGAACCTCGGTATGTTCTGTAATGCATATTGTACGAGATTACCAATCGATGTGGATGTTTAGGTAATAATTATAAATTTAACCATTAGAGTTTATATGATCCTTACTTTTTAGGTAATTATGGGTTACTCTATGATATTATGGAAAATGAAAGGCATGAGATAAACTTGAGGTTAAAATATGTTATGATCATTTTTGAAGATTTTATCTCATTTTGGGGAGTGTTTTAAGTATTTTGTAGTTTTGGAAAAAGGACAACACGTAGATCGTGTGACAACCCGTCACGTCGGACAATGTTTTGGGAATCGAACCCACAAACAAAGTGCAAATGGTATTTATCGCATACCACTGGACTACGTGAAGTCCCTGGTTAGTTTGACTGATTATTTTTAGTTAGATTATTTTATGAAATAAGAGTAAGTACATTTTGGGTTATCTATGGAAATGATTAACCTATCATGGAGGATATGTGATTAGGTTAATTACTTTTCAATACAATACTTTAAGAGTAATTGATGTTATTTAGAGATAAGTGTTCATTTGTACCTTGGAAGAATATGCGACTAAATCCTTCTAATATTTGGGTTTCAATATTAGTTAGGTTTACTTTGACGTATTTTATGGACAATTTGTTTATTGAATGGTCTTTGTTGAACTTTGGGTACTGTTTGATAAATTTTGGAGATTAAGAATAGATTTGTTTTTTTAAAGGATTATCCCTTTTGGGTATTATCTGATATTGTACTAACCTTTTCGGTTTTGGTTTTGGATAAGGTCTAGTGATATGGGGAGTATATAGTTATCTTTTGTGGATTAGGTTTTACTCTAGAAGTTGATTATAGTACTCTTATTGTGAATAAGTCTTCCTAAATAATCGTATTTTGGGGAAAGTATGAGTTTGTGTAAGAATTCTAATAAAAGTTGAAAGTCAACATGACAAGTAAGTATGTTTCCTTAAGATCAAAAATAAATTCCTCAATGAAGAGTAACTTAAAAAAAGGGTTTTCTGTTAACTTTTCTTACTGGGGAATCGAATACCGTTTAACCCATCATAAGTTTGTGATTCTCTTATGGTTAACTTTCTCCTACACATGTTTACTATCACTATCCATCAGAACATGACCCTTTGTTTTTTCCTCCATGTCCATATTTTCATACTTCGAATCCTAGTATGGGTTATCTCGGGTGACCTTTGTACTTATCTTTCTTTATTTTAAAGTGACTTTTTTACTGACCCTTGTTCCGATGTAGTATTTTCAATGAAGTTTCCAAGCCCAATTTTAAAATTGTGAGGACGCAATTCCCAAAAGGGGGGAAGGATGTAACAACCCAGGTAAATAAACAGTATGACATTTTCACATTTATCCATATTTGGGAATAAAATATTAATATGACTTTAAAGGGGATGCTATGCTCGATGGCGTACCCAACACGCAACAACGAGTTTCTTGGGAATATTACGTTGCACTCTAATAATAAAATAATATTATTATAAATATTAGTTAACGTCTAGTCGTTGTAATGGTGGGAATGAACAGAACTAACTACAAAATTAATATATATATATATGTTTGTCAAATATTTTTATTTTTTACAATAAATGTTAGCGGATTAAAAATATGAAAGAATCCAATTTTAAGCGTAAACATTCTAATATTCTTTAAAAGGTCGATTAACCGCCTTTTGATGGCGAACCACTTTTAAATAAAATTTTTTAAAATTTTATGTGTTATATTTGAAAAAATAAAATTCTTCTTTAGAATCGTCACATCAAAATTTACTTTGTGTAAATTTTTTTATTTTTAAGAAAAAGTTCAATTTTTAATGAATAGTGAAAAATGTTGTATTTTAATTCAAAACCTCTTTTTAATATAATTTATTTATATGATTAGATTATATTTTTAATTTGTTTTAAATTGAAATTATAATATATTTTTACCATTTAATCCAATAGTGGTCGTTGAAATTAATTTCACTTTGAAACGGACTTAAACTAGTGTCTATCTTTTGATACATTTTGTTTCATAAAAACACGCTATTTGTTTTGACAACGGGAATTAATTATTAAATTAATTAATGCAACTTATATGTTTTTAATTTTGTATTATAGACATAATTTTTGAATTCGGAATATCAAATATAGCTTAGGGTGAATTTTTGGTAATTTTCTGAAAAACATCAATTTTTGATGAATAGTGAAACCACAAAGTGGTACATAAAAAAACTGATTTTTCGTGTAAATAAAATTTTTCCACCTTTGTGTTTTTAATTTCAATAATCTGACATACATGGTTGTCATTAAGAAGTAAAATGTGGTTCAATGGGATTAAAATAATTTTTTTGTGAATAGTAACTTATGAAGTTTTTAATCGCGATTAGAGGTAATTAGTATAGTTTACGGTAAAAATAATGTTTTAATGATATGAGATAAGCTTGACACATGTCCTACCCTCATTGGATGTGTCATGGAAGACCAAGACAATCCATGGGTCAACTTGGAGACCCCATGGAGGCAGTTTGGTATGAAAATGACATTAATACCTTTTTATTTAATGTCACAATTAAAATGTCACAAACATGTGTTGTTTTACTAACACAATTTTTATACGGGGTTATACATGTCATATTTTTGACTATAAATATTCATTGTTAATATAAAAAGATTTACTAAATCATAGTATTTTTTTATAATTTTTAGACATTAAATAAATTAAATTATTTATGACATCATGATGATGCATTGATTACCTCATTATTTAACAATTTAAATAAAATGAAAAAATAATGTAAAATCTAAGACCAAAAATTGTCAAAACCTATTGGATGGGTATATTTCAAACCCTTATCACCATATCCATGAATTATATCAGTGTGGGACCTTTTAAATCCGAAACTCATTTTAAAATAAAGTAACATTTCTTTACTTCCCATGAGTGCCCCTCCTCTTCTCCTATAAAAGGCCCCCACCACTATCACCTTACCCACACCACTCAAACTTTGGGTCGGCCAAGCTCTGCCCATTTTGTCTCTCCACATCCCTCTCTTACTCCTAGAAGCCTCAATTTGGGAAGAATTCTTCTCAAGGAAGCCTTTGAGCTCAAATCAAAAAGAGTTACCTGATTTAATGGTAGTGTCTTCTCTTGTGTTCTTTTGTATTGTTTTGATTCTCCAACTCTTTAACTTTTATTATTATTTTATTTTTAACAACTATAGTATCTTAAATATACTATGATTTTGTTATAAGAATAATTCGAGCTACAATTACACACACCTACATCTAATGGTTAAAGTACATACTATTTCTGTTGATGGCGAATTTCTGCCTCACAAAACGATGATTGTTCAACACTCATATAACACCTTCAAAGGTGGCCATTAAGATGTCAACATATTTATATATGATATATAATATGTTTATGTTTTAGTTAAGCTTCTGTATGTTTCTTTTGTGGCATAACTTTATGGTTTACATTGTGGGTAAACACGATAATTTCATTTTAGGAAGTGCAGACTACCAGCCCCTCAAAGTGATTTGATTTGTTAATGCCATATGTTGGATGTATAAAGGATGGATATAAAGTTATTATATATGATTTATGTTACATATAAATTATGAATATAATTATTGAATTAAAATATACATACCTCTCAATTTGGTTTTAATTCCATTAATATTATTTAGAAATGAAAGTAGCGTTCATGCGTACGTACGGCTTACAGTCTCCATGAACGGTGCATTTCATTTCTTACCTTTAAATGATTATGTAATATTATAAATACTTGTATATTCTGGATATATATGATATATATGATATCCAAATAATTAATATCATTCTGGATATAATGAACCTTTGACCACACAAACAACATGTAATTGTAAGAAGTCCACTTTCGACTTAAGAACCAAATATCGACAAAACAAACATTATTAACTTAAATGATTAAAGAATGAATATAACATGGAAATAAGTGATATAAAATGAATAATTAACTATAAAAAGGTTCCTAAGAAAATTTAAATTAACTCAAGATTATTATTCAGGATGATAAAGAACGATAGAGTCAAGTCGGACCCGAGGTAAGGGATCCAACCTCTATCTTTCTTTTTAAGTACACTCTTTTATGTCATTCCTTTTAAGATCATATTTATTATTATTGGGATGTTCTTTTATATTACTCCTACTGTAAATTTTATGTTCATATGGTGAGAGACCCTATTTTCTCTCATCAATCCATTTTGGATGTTTTGAGTCGCGCCGTTAAGCTGCCGAATTTTTGTAAGGGATCCTACTCCTCTCTTTCTTTTTAAGTACACTCTTTTATGTCATTCCTTTTAAATCTCATATTTCTTGTTATTGGGATGTTCGTTTATATTAATCTTACTGTAATTTTTATGTTCATGTGATGAGAGACCCAATTCTCTTTCATCAATCCATTTTGGAAGTTTTGAGTGGCGTCGTTAGACTGCCGAATTTTTGTAAGAGATCTAACCTCTCTCTTTCTTTTTAAGTACTCTCGTTTATGTCACTTCTTTTAAGATCCTCTTTGTTATGTTGGGGGATGTTCTTTTATATTCCTCTTTCTGTAAACTTTATGTTAATATGATGAGAGACCCTATTTGATCTCATAAATCCATTTTTGTATGATTAAAGTGGCGTCGTTAGGCTCCCAAGTTTTCGTAAGGGATTTTTCATCTCACTTTTATTATCGTGAGATTTATGCTACATTTTCCACAATTTCCTTTGAGTAGTGTATGTACTGCACATTTTTTTACTCATTGTGTAATATAATTTCATTTATGAGTATTTACATCAATCATTTATTTTCCTTCTTTCACAGGGCGTATGTTTCGAAAGATACCCATGTCAGTAAGGGAACCTTTCACCCTCCTCTTTTTAAAAGACTTCTTTTGTTATGTATTTTAATTCACATACTATTATGTTGGGATATGTTCTTCTATATAATTATTTATGTAAATTTTATGTCAAAGTGATGAGATCCCATTTATCTCTCTCATCAACCCTTTTTGTAAAATTTTATGTGACGTCGTTAGGCTGTCGAATTTTACCAAGGGAACTTCTGAACCCAATTTCGATTTCATTGGCTTCAACATGTAGTTATTGAATATGTCATTCTTTGAATATGTGTGAATGACCTTTGATTGTTTTACACTTAATATCCACTTATATTGGGTGTATTTATATTTTTCACACATAATTAGGAGGTTGATTTGTCCTTAATTTAAGGATACCTTCTTTATAATGGATTTCATCTCATTTTACATTTCTTTTGAGACTTCATTGCTGTTACGCACAAATTCACTCTTATACGGTGTGTATAATGTCCTTTGACATATTATATCATGAATCCCTTTACTCTAATAATATTATAATGTTCGGATTAAATTTTATTCCGCAATTATTTGTATTTAAGAGTCTCTCATTTTGGGAAAAACTCTTAATGAACGGTGCATTTCATTTCTTACCTCTAAATGATTATGAAATATTATAAATACTTGAATATTCTGGATATATATTATATATATGATATCCAAATCATGAATATCATTATGGATATAATTAACCTTTTACCACACAAAAAACATGTAATTGTAAGAAGTCCACTTTCGACTTAAGAACCAAATATCGACAAAACAATCATTATTAACTTAAATGATTACATAATGCATATAACATGGAAATAAGTGATATAAAAGGGATAATGAACTTTAAAAATGTTCTCAATAAAGTGGAAATTAACTCAAGTTTATTATTTAGGACGTTAAAGAATGACCGAGTCAAGTCGGACCCAAGGTAAGGGACCCAACCTCTCTCTTTCTTTTTAAGTACACTCTTTTATGTCATTACTTTTAAGATCATATTTATTATTATTGGGATGTTCTTTTATATTATTCCTACTGTAATTTTTATGTTCATATGGTGAGAGACCGTATTTTATCTCATCAATCCATTTTGGAAGTTTTGAGTGGCGTCGTTAGGCTGCCGAATTTTCGTAAGGGATCCTACTCCTCCTTTCTTTTTAAGTACACTCTTTTATGTCATTCCATTAAAAGATAATATTTATTGTTATTGGTATGTTCTTTTATTTTAATCTTATTGTAATTTTTATGTTCATGTGATGAGAGACCCTATTCTCTCTCATCAGTCCATTTTGGAATTTTTGAGTGGCGCCGTTAGGCTGCCGAATTTTCGTAAGAGATCTGACCTCTCTCAATCTTTTTAAGTACTCTCCATTATGTCAATTCTTTTAAGCTCCTATTTTTTATTTTGGGGGATGTTATTTTATATTCATATTTCTGTAAATTTTATGTTAATATGATGAGAGACCCTTTTTGATCTCATCAATCCATTTTTGTAATTTTTAAGTGGCGTTGTTAGGATGCCGAGTTTTCGTAAGGCATTTTTCATCTCAATTTTATTCTCGTGAGATTTATGCTACATTTTCCACAATTTCCTTTTAGTGGTGTATGTACTGACCATTATTTTACTCATTGTGTAATATACATTCATTTATGAGTATTTACATCTATGTTGTATTTTTTTTCTTTCACGGGGCGTATGTTTCGAAAGATACCCATGTCAGTAAGGGAACCTTTCACCCTCCCCTTTTTAAAAGACTTCTTTTGTTATGGATTTTAGTTCACATACTATTATTTTGGGATATGTTCTTCTATATAATTATTTATGTAAATTTTATGTCCATGTGATGAGATCCCATTTATCTCTCTCAAAAACCCTTTTTGTAAAATTTTATGTGATGTCGTTAGGCTTTCGAATTTTACCAACAGAACTTCTTAAACCAATTTCGATTTCTTTGGGATCAAAAAATAGTTATTGAATATGTCATCCATTGAATATTTGTGAATGACCTTTGATTTTTTTACACATAATATTCACTTATATTGGCTGTATTTATATTTTTCACACATAATTATGATATTGATTTGTCCTTAATTTAAGGATACCTTCTTTATAATGGATTTCATCTCATTTTACATTTCTTTTGAAAATTAATTGTTGTTATGAACCAATTCACTCTTATACGGTGTGTATACTATCCTTTGACATATTATATCATGAATACATTTATTGTCATGATATTATAATGAACGTATTAAATGTTATTCCACAATTATTTGTATTTAAAAGTCTCTCATTTTGTTAAAAACTCTTTAACAAAAATATCGTTTTAAATGTTCTAAAGATTTATTATTCTAAATCATTATCTTTAATGTCGATGTTTTCAAAATGGTTTTCAGTATTTATTTATATGGACATTAATGTTTTAAAATTATAATTCCAATAAAAGCTTCAAAGTGGTATGGGACACTTTGATTCAAAATCTCTTTTAAATGATTTTTTAAAATGGATTGACTAATTCAATAACTTGGAATTACTTATTTTGATTGAAAATTAAATGTTTTTATTGAAATGTTTATATTTTCAATATTTTTTGTGTAATTATGGTACTTGGTCATTTTACGGGTGGTTATGTGATAAACCATATGACGGTTGGTGTCGTGAATACCAGGACGGGTGGTTACGTTATAACCTCCAATGCATTGGGTATGGAAGTCGAACGTATGGCTATTCCATTAAGTATGTGTGGAAGTCAGCCGTATTTCTATTCCATTAAGTATGTGTGGAAGTCGACCGTATGGTTATTCACTTAAGTATGTTTATGTCCCAAGTTACCTTTATATGTTATGTGATCTTTATATGGGTTTTATGGTAATATTTTGGTTACAGAAGGGTAAGTATTGAACTTTTATTCAGTGAAGAGTTTTTACAACTTCGGAAAGGTGAAAAGTATTACAATGATTAAGTATACATGGTTTACTTGTTGTTTTGAAAAACTAACAGTTTTCATTCTTTGTGTATCCCTTACTGGGCTTTTTATGCTCATCCCAAGTTTTTGAAATGGTTTTCACAGGACTTAATGTGGAATAGGGTCAAGGATGTGATCAAGGGAAAGTCATGCTACCTAAAACATGGAACTAGACATGTTTCTTTTTAAGATTTTTTATTTTATGCAAACATAGTAGTAGTTTCTACTTTATAATATTTTGAGATGTAATAGTTATGTCCTAATTCTCTAAAACTCTAAACCTGAAAAGATCCTCAATGTGAATTATTCATTTAATTCAATATTAAGTAAGGTTTAAGGTCGGGGACTTATAGTTGGTATCAAAGGTCGTTTTAGATAACTTTAGAGGTTATGGTATTCTCTAAGTATAAGTGACATTACCATAATGGTTAGGATTTTAGAAAGAGTCCTAGTTTTAGATAAATTGAATGAGTAAGAATATATTAGTGTTTACCATCCTCATTAGTACATGATGGTTTTGTTGATATACTAACACTGGTATTTTTGTTTTTAGTGAATGGATGGATCTAGCAGGAACCAAAGAGACAACAGTTTTGAAGGAAAACTGTGGTGGTTCTCTGATTAAGATACTAGATAAAATGGGGGATTCAATTAGGAAACTCGTGGTTGTTCTAAACCAACTATCAAGGAGTCCTGATCAACCATTTGAAACATGGTATGTTCTGTAATGCATCATGTACGAGATGACCAATCGATGTGGAAGTTCAGGTAATAATTATAAAGGTAACCATTAGAGTTTATATGATCCTTACTTTTTAGGTAATTATAGGTTACTCTATGATATGATGGAAAATGAAAGGCATTAGATAAACATGAGGTTAAAATATATTATGATCATTTTTGAAGATTTTATCTCGTTTTGGGGAATGTTTTAAGAATTATGTAGTTTTGGAAAAAGGACAACACATAGACCGTGTGACAACCCGTCGCGTCGAACAAAGATGTGGGAATCGAACCCACAACCAAAGTGAAACTGGTATTTATCGCCAACAACTGGACTACGTGAAGTCCCTGGTTAGTTTGACTGATTATTTTTAGTTAGAAGATTTTATGAATTAGGAGTAACTATATTTTTGGGTCATCTATGGAAATGATTAACCTATCATGGCAGATATGTGATTAGGTTAATTACTTTTCAATACAAGACTTTAAGATTAATTGACGCTATTTGGAGATAAGTGTTAATTTGTACCTTGGAAGACTATGCGACTAAACCCTTCTAATATTTGGGTTTCAATATTAGTTTTGTTTACTTTGAAATATTTTATGGACAATTGTTTATTGAATGGTCTTTGTTGATATTTGGGTACTGTTTGATAAATTTTGGAGATTAAGAATAGATTAGTTTAAAAAAAGGATTATCCCTTTTTGGTATTATCTGATATTGTACTAAACTTTTTGATTTTGGTTTTCGTTAAGGTCTAAAGATATGGGAAGTTTATAGTTCTCTTTTGTGGATTAGGTGATTCTCTAGAAGTTGATTATATTACTCTTAATTTGAATAAGTCTTCCTAAATACTCGTCTTTTGGGGAGAGTATGAGTTTGTGCAATAAATCTAGTAAAAGTTGAAAGTAAACATGACAAGTAAGTAAGATTCCTTAAGATCAAAAATAAATTCGTCAATGAGGAGTAACGTAAAAGAAAGAGTTGTCTGTTAACTTTTCCTACTGGGGAATCAAATACAGTTTAACCCATAACAAGTTTGTGATTATCTTATGTTTAACATTCTCCTGGACATGTTTAATATCACTCTACATCAGAACATGACCCTTTTTCCCCCATGTCCATATTTTCATACTTGGAATCCTAGTATGGGTTATCTTGGGGGACCATTGTACTTATCTTTCTTTATTTTAAAGTGATTGTTTTACTGACACTTGTTCTGATGTGGGATTTTCAATGATGTTTCCAAGCCCAATTTTAAAATTGCGAGGACGCAATTCCAAAAAGGGGGGAAGGATGTAACACCCCAGGTAAATAAAGAGTATGAAATTTTCACATTTATCCATATTTGTGAATAAAATATTAATATTACTTTAAATGGGAAGCTATGCTCGATGGGGTACCCAACACGCAACAACAAGTTTCTTGGGAATCTTACGTTGCATTCTAATAATAAAATAATATTATTTTAAATAGTAGTTAAAGCATAGCCGTTGTAATGGCGGGAATGAACAGAACTAACTAAAAAATGATTATATATGTTTGTCAAATATTTTTACTTTTTACAATAAATGTTAGCGGATTAAAAATTCGAATGAATCCAATTTTAAGCGTAAACATTCTAATATTCTATAAAAGGTCGATTAACCGCCTTTTGATGGAGAACCTCTTTTAAATCCTCTTTTTGACAATTTTATGTGTTATATTTGACAAAATAAAATTCTTCTTTAGAATCGGGACATCAAAATGTACTGTGTGTAATTTTTTTGTATTTTTCAGAAAAAGTTCAATTTTTAATGAATAGTGAATAATGTTGTATTTTAATTCAAAACATCTTTTTAATCTAATTTATTTATATGATTAGATTATCTTCTGAATTGGTTTTAAAGTGAAATTAGAATATATTTTTACCATTAAATCCAATAGTGGTCATTGGAATTAATTTCACTTTGAAAACGGACTTAAACTAGTGTCAATCTTTTGATACATTTTGTTTCATAAAAACACGCTATTTGTTTTGACAGCAGGAATTAATTATTAAATTAATTAATGAAACTTATATGTTTTGAATTTTGAAAAATAGAAATCATTTTTGAATTCGGAATATCAAATATAGATTAGGGTGAATTTTTGGTAATTTTCTGGAAAACATCAATTTTTGATGAATAGTGAAATAACTAAGTGGTACTTATAAAAACTGATTTTCCGTTTAAATGAAATTTTTCCACCTTTGTGTTTTGAATTTAAAAAATCCTAAATACATGGTTGTAATTAAGAAGTAAAATGTTGTTCAATGGGATTAAAATAATTTTTTTGGTGAATAGTAACTTATTAAGTTTTTAATCGCGATTAGAGGTAATTAGTGTAGTTTAAGGTAAAAATAATGTTTTAATAATACGAGATGAGCTTGACACATGTACTACCCTCATTGGATGTGTCATGGTAGACCAATAAAATCCATGGGTCAACTTGGAGACCCCATGGAGCCACTTTGGTAGGAAAATGACATTAATACCTTTTTATTTAATGTCACAATTAAAATGTCACAAACATGTAATGTTTTACTAAAACCATTTTTATATGGGGTTATAAAAGTCATATTTTTGAATATAAATATTAATTGGAAATATAAAAATATTTCCTACATCATAGTATTTTTTTATAATTTTTATCCATTAAATAAATTAAATTATTTATGACATCATGATGATGCAGCGATTACCTCATTATTTAACGATTTAAATAAAATGAAAAGATAATGTAAAATCTAAGACCTAAACTTGTCAAAAACCTATTTTATGGGTATATTTCGAACCCTTATCACCTTATTCTCAAATTATATCAATGTGGGACCTTTTAAATCCGAAACACATTTTAAAATAAAGTAACATTTCTTTACTTTCAAGAGTGCCCCTCCTCTCCTCTTATAAAAGGCCCCTACCACTATCACCTTACCCACACCTCTGAAGCCTTTGGTTCGTCCACTCTCTGCCCATTTTGTCTCTCCACATCCATCTCTTACTCCTAGAAGCCTCACATTGGGATGAAGTCTTCCCAAGGAAGCCTTTGAGCTCAAATCAAAAAGAGTTACCCGATTTAATGGTAGTGTCTTCTCTTGTGTTCTTTTGTTTTATTTTGTTTCTCCAACTCCCTATACTTTTTTTATTCTTTTATTTTGTAACAAATAAAGTACCTTAAATATACTAGGATGTTGTTATAAGAAGAATTCAAGCTACACTTACTCACACCTACATCTAGTGGTTAAAGAACATACTGTTTCTGTGGATGGCAAATTTCTACCTCACGAAAGGATGATTGTTCAACACTCATATAACACCTTAAAAGGTGTCCATTAAGATGTAACTGTCTTTATATATGATATATAATATGTATATGTTTTACTTAAGCTTCTTTATGTTTCTTTTGTGGAATAACTTTATGGTTTCCATTGTGGGTAAACGCGATAATTTAATTTTAGGAAGTGCGGATTACCACCCCCTCAAAGTGATTTGATTCGTTAATGCCATATATGGGATGTATAAAGGATGGATTTAAAGTTATTATATATTATGTATGTTACATATAAATTATGAATATAATTATGGAATTAAAATATACATACCTCTCATTTGGTTTTAATTCCATTAATATGACATAGAAATGAAAGTAGCGTTCATGCGTACGTACGGCTTACCATCTCCATGAACGGTGCATTTCATTTCTTACCTCTAAATGATTATGTAATATTATAAATACTTGTATATGCTGGATATATATGATATATATGATATCCAAATCATGAATATCATTCTGGATATAATGATCCTTTGACCACATGAACAACATGTAATTGTAAGAAGTCCACTTTCGACTTAAGAACCAAATATCGACAAAACAAATATTATTAACTTAAATGATTACATAATGCATATAACATGTAAATAAGTAATATAAAATGAATAATGAACTTTAAAAAGGTTCTTAATCAAGTGGAAATTAACTCAAGTTTATTATTCAGGACGTTAAAGAACGATCAAGTCAAGTCGGACCCGAGGTAAGGGATCCAACCTCTCTCTTTCTTTTTAAGTACACTCTTTTATGTAATTCCTTTTAAGATCATATTTATTATGATTGGGATGTTCATTTATAATACTGATACTGAACCTTTTATGTTCATATGGTGAGAGACCCTATTTTCTCTCATCAATCCATTTTGGAAGTTTTGAGTGACGTTGTTAGGCTGCCGAATTTTCGTAAGAGATCATACTCCTCTCTTTCTTTTTAAGTACACTCTTTTATGTCATTCCTTATAAAGCTAATCTTTCTTGTTATTGGGATGTTATTTTATATTTATCTTACTGTAATTTTTATTTTTATGCGATGACAGACCCTATTATCTCTCATCAATCCATTTTGGAAGTTTTGAGTGGCGCCGTTAGGCTGCCGAATTTTCGTAAGAGATCTAACCTCTCTCTTTCTTTTTAAGTACTCTCCTTTATGTCACTTATTTTAAGCTCCTCTTTGTTATGTTGGGGGATGTTATTTTATATTCCTCTTTCTGAAAACATTATGTTAATACTATGAGAGACCCTATCTGATCTCATCAATCCATTTTTGTATGTTTTATGTGGCGCTGTTAGGCTGCCGAGTTTTTGTAAGGGATTTTTCATCTCACTTTTATTCCCGTGAGATTTATGCTACATTTACCAAAATTTCCATTAAGTGGTGTATGTACATCCCATTATTTTACTCATTGTGTAATATACTTTCATTTATGAGTATTTATATCAATGTTGTATTTTCCTTCTTTCACGGGGCGTATGTTTCGAAAGATACCCATGTCAGTAAGGGAACCTTTCACCCTCTTCTTTTTAAAAGACTTCTTTTTTATTTCTTTTAATTCACATACTATTATGTTGGGATATGTTCTTCTGTATCATTATTTATCTAAATTTTATGTCCATGTGATGAGATCCCCTTTATCTCTCTAATCAACCCTTTTTGTAAAATTTTATGTGACGTCGTTAGGCTGTCGAATTTTACCAAGGGAACTTCTTAACCCAATTTCGATTTCTTTGGGTTCAACATGTAGTTATTGAATATGTCATCCTTTGAATATGTGTGAATGAACATTGATTGTTTTACACTTAATATCCACTTATATTGGGTGTATTTATATTTTTCACACATAATTATGAGATTGATTTGTCCTTAATTTAAGGATACCTTCTTTATAATGGATTTCATCTCATTTTACATTTCTTTTGAGACTCCATTGTTGATATGCACCAATTCACTCTTATACAGTGTGTATACTGTCCTTTGACATATTATATCATGAATCCCTTTATTCTCAGGATATTATAATGTTCGGATTAAATGTTATTCCGCAATTATTTGTATTCAATAGTCTCTCATTTTGTTAAAAACTTTTTAACAAAAATATCATTTTAAATTTTTTAAATATTTATTATTCTAAATCATTCTCTTTAATGTCCATGTTTTCAAAATGGGTTTCAGTATTTATTTATATGGACATTAATGTTTTAAAATTATAATTCCAATAAAATCTTCAAAGTGGTATGGGACACTTTGATTCAAAAATATCTTTAAATGATTTTTGAAAATGGATTGATTAATTTATTATCTTGGAATTAATTATATTGATTTAAAATTAAATGTTGTTATTTAAATGTTTATAATTTCAATATTTTATGTGTAATGATTCAACTTGTACATTTTATGGGAGGTTACATGATAAACCATATGACGGGTGGTGCCGTGAATACCAGGATGGGTGGTTACGTTATAACCTCTAATGCATTGGGTATGGAAGTCGACCGTATGGCTATTCCATTAAGTATGTGTGGAAGTCGGCCATGTGGATATTCTATTAAGTATGTCTGGAAGTTGACCGTATGGTTATTCTACTTAAGTATGTTTTTGTCCCACGTTGCCTTTATATGTTATGTGATCATTATATGGGTTTTATGGTAATATTTTGGTTATAGAAGGGTATGTAATGAACTTTTATTCAGTGAAGAGTTTTTACTACTTCTAAAAGGTGAAAATTATTACTTTGATAAAGTATACATGGTCTACTTGTTGTTTTGAAAAACTAATAGTTTTCATTCTTTGTGTATCCCTTACTGAGCTTTTTATGCTCATCCAATGTTTTTGAAATGTTTTTCACAGGACTTAACGTGGAAAAGGGTAAATGATGGGATCAAGGGAAAGTCATGCTACCTAAAACATGGAACTAGAGATATTTCTTTTTAGGAGTTTTTATTTTATGGAAACATAGTAGAAGTTTCAACTTTGTAATCTTTTGAGATGTAATAGTTATGTCCTAATTCTCCAAAACTCTAAACCTGAAAAGATCCTCAATGTGAATTATTCATTCAATTCAATATTATGTAAGGTTTAAGGTCATGGCCTTATATATATGGCCATAAAATTATATTTTTACACTTTTTTTGTAAATTTTAAAAGAGTAACTTCTTAGATTTAGTCACGGTGATCCAATTTTTCTCCTAACTAATATAATTAATTTTGGTTGATTTCACAATTAATTGTTGTCAAAAATTAATTTAAACATATTAAATAATATAATTAATGAATATTAAAAATATTATATCCAATTTTTGAAAATAAATACACAAAATTTATATAATCCAATTTGAAATTATAGCTGCAAACATGACGAAAAGATATCTTGGAATGTGAAAATTATCATAAGAATTGAATATTTTTATATAAAAGTTTTGCCTTAAATAAATTATAATAACCTAAATTTTATTTATCATATTATAAAATAAATAAGCTTACATAAAATAGATATAAAATATAAAATAACATTTTAAAATTTTTAATTGATAAATAATTTCTCACATAAAATAATGTATTTTCAATATTCCTCAAAAATTGAAATATTTTAGAAAAATACAAAAAATATTCCTGATATATTTCTGATATGATGATTTAAAAAATTATTCTATTTTTTTTAAATAAATTTTCAAATATTTTCAAACAATCATTTTATCAAATGTTCACAAGAAGTGATGAAAACATTTTCATAAATAAATATTTTTTAGAAAACATGACTTTTTTTTATCAAATGATTCATATTTAATTTATATTAAATAGATATAAATTTAATATAAATTATTCATATATAAACCATAACATTTTAATAATTATTTTAGTATAATTGAATCATTACTACATAACAGCCATGTTATAATGGTCATATTTAAATAATATTTTAATTTTATATTTTACTGTAAATCCAGTGTTGAGGGAATCACAATCTATTATTGTGATTGATTTTATTTAAATGGAATTATGTTATAAGGGGTCACATTATTATTTCCTATAAAAATTTCATCTATGATATTTTTGGGATAGTAAATAATAAATATATGAGGGTAGTTCTTCTTCATAACATGCTCTAGTACCGACATTTTTTTCTAAATTTTATGATTTCTCTAATGTACCTTTACTAGAAAAGTCATATGATTCCCCATTATATTTTCTTCATTATCAATAATATGGATGACTTATTCACTATAGGAATAGTTATTTTCCAATTCTATTTCATCATAATTTAAAACATGTGTTGGTTTGGGAAACTACATCCTTTACAATGATATATGAAACACATCATGTATTTTTGGGATACCTGGTGGAATTACCAAAAAATAAGAAACAGATTTACATCATTCAATAATTTTAAATGGTCTGATATACCTAGGCCTTAGACTACAATATTAAAAAAATTATTACATCCTTTCAAGGAGACATGTTCAACAAAACACGGTCTCCCACTTTTACTTCCAAATCATACCTATGATTATAGATATATCTGTTCTTCCAAAATTTAGCTACATTAATGTAAGAATAAATAGATTTTACCATTTATGTTCCCTCCCAAAAAATATTAAATCTAATTATTTTATTCTTCCCAACTACTTCCTGACATTTTGGAGTCTAGAATCACTTTGCTTGTGACAATTCATATGACCCCATTTGAATACTAAAATAGAATCTATTATTATTTGAAAACACAACCAATGATAAATATTTATCCCACAAAAATTGCATGTTATGTGAGGATCACCTCAACAAATATTCCATAATTTGAATATTATTTTCAGATTTCCTATTATGATGATAATGGTAGGAAGTTATAAAATAAATATCATTATCGATAGAATTTTGAAGACACTTCCAGAATTTTTATGTTAATTGGGTATCACAATCAAACACTATTAATATAGGTTCTCCATGAAGTCTTCCAAAATATATAATATATAACCTTATGATGGTCCCAAGAGGTAAATCTGCTATTATAGTAATGATATGGTCAAATTTTGTAATATTATGAGTCATAACTCATTTTTCATCATTATTTCAATGATTCATTAGTAGTCCTATTGAAAATTCCACAATATTTTCATCTCATTTCCTCTTATGAATATGAATATATTACATGAATAAAATAAGATATTTTATCACAAATATAAATTATTTGAAAGCCGAACATCTAGGAATATAATTAGAAATATCAAACGTCATTTTAACCCATAAAAAACATTCCCTCAAATCAATATTCATCATTGTGATTCCAGGGTGTGTAGATAAATTTGATCTATATGTGTCATACAACATTTATCATCGAATATCATCTACTTATGGACCACGTAATCTACTTCCATGATATAGGACACCGAATTGTGAAATCACTTCTACTATTTTCACATCACTTATATATTTATGTTCACCAAAATATTACAGTTCACCAAAATATTACAGTTCATGGTTCTGTAGTTATGTGTGAAAATAAATATTTTACAAAAATGATGTAATTACTATGTATTAAAATAATGGATCATTACTTTTTGTATTATAGTAATGGTTTAGCTAGACATCAGAGATTATGATGACAAAACAATAGTGATATAACTAAGGATATGTCAAAGGATTAGTCAATGTAATGGAAGATGTCCGGGAATTTTAGTAAAGGGTAGAGCTGGTATTTTCCAAGAAATACATTCTTGTATACATATAACAAGTCAATGTAGCTCTGATATAGATGTAACTAGGTGAAATAATCATAAATACACCTTATTGATCTATAATCAACTGTATGTGGTTCGAAAAAATTGTCCTTGTAGCACACTATTTTGACACACATGGGGGATTTTCATTGGGATTTCAAAAAATCATTATAAAAAATCATGATATAATTATTTAAAAGACAAAAATTAATGATATTGGAAAAACATGAGGCTTTATTAATTAAATAAAATGGTGTGATGATTTATACATCTTATATGTATTTTTTCATAATAACGTGGTTCCTCGCTATAATTATTTATTCCCATACATTGTTTTTAGTTCTAGTCAATGGGTGAAACCCTAATGAACCATGTTAATGAGGAAAGAAATGTAAAAATATATGATTATCCTAATCATAAAATTAATGTTAGGGGAGATGAAAAGAATAAAGCTTTTTTTATACACACACACACGCTTTCATGCATTGAGTCACATAGATCATACAAAATAGAAAAAAAGATAACAACACTCAGTTAAGTAATTTATGAGGTACCCCCACCATATATTAGTAGTTTCATTGATCCGTTAGTTTCAGAGAAATGGACCATTACAACATGGAATATATTTTAAATTCAATAGTGTTCATAGCTTGAAATAGAAACATTAGTTTTATATCAACTAAAATTTTAGGCAGATCAATGTTGTAATCATATCAATAATAATGTGTTAAAAGATTATTTTCATTCAATTGATTATAATGTGTTCAAGAACATATTTTACAATTATTACTTTCTTTTTATTCTTCATACAATGATGGATAAGAAATTATTAGAGATTAATCATAAGGATGAAAAATATATACGTTCTTACAAATAAAATTTTATAATACTTGAAAGTTAAAATACATGAATTTCATTTATACAGAATGTAATATTAGCTGATTAATAATTTTATTTAATATATCATACTATATTTTTATTACAAAAAATTTCATTACATTTTACAAAAAGAGGATCTTTCATGTCTATTTTCTTGGAAATTAGGTACGTAATACATGAAAACATATTACATCATTTAATCCACATTAATAGATTCCTGAAATTTTTATCCTATGTATAATTACTGCATCTCATAACCTGAGGACATTCATCAAAAAAAATTATCTTAAGGAAAAGTCAGGGAAAATATTGAAATCATTTTACATGTGATCTTTATAGAATACAATAATAACTTGAGAAAATGTCATAATGGAATGAGAATGTTGAATATCAAGAAAATAAAAAAAATTATTCATATCTTGAAGTTATGTATAGATCAAATTAATTTAAACAACAATAATAATATCCCTATAGTCTAACCCCAAGGTTTCTATAAAAACTAACGATGTTATTGACCAATGTATCGTAAAATTTTTCATCTCTAGAGATTAATTTCATTTCACAATGGATTGCAGTGATATCATGGTGCATGATTAATATTTATTTATTTTCAAGTGAGACACATAGATCATAATAAAAAATTTCATAAATAACCCAAATAGAATAAAATAAATGGGTGACATATCAAAAGTAGGGCAATTATTAAAAGGGCTTAAAACATGATCATTATGTCATTTATAACCCACCAAATGGAATGAGGGATTTATGAATGTTAATTACAGAATAAAATAAATAATTTCTATATCTGGGTGAATTCCCCTATAAATGAAAGAGGTTTTAGTATTCACGTAAATAAATTAAAAGAATATGTTGATAAAAATAGAGTTATTTTGAGAATAGAATTCTGCAGCATAATGGGTATGAATCATAGTTATATATTACATTAAAAAGAAATGGGAAAAAGGTCACCCATTAATAAAGTTCTCAAAAATATTATTGGGAAATAATAAATGTAAATATGAACATGGTATGTAAATTTGAAATACATACCACATTTTAGAGAACATGAAAGGAATAAAGAATTTTGGAATTCTCTTACCTTGATGAGTAATATACAAACTATATGATCAAGACCTTGAGGGATTTAGGACACCTTTAGAAAACCAAATGGTAGGTAAGAATATCATATAATTATGGGGGGGGGATTTTTGGAAGGAATATAAGTGAAATAATGTCTTTGTATTAATAGTAAATTAGGGAGAGTTTTTTTTTAATTTTTGAGGACACCTCATCAATGGTATTTAAAAACCCATGCACATAAAAAATGTTATTTTCACATGGTATTGGCCACATGGGACACATTATATCATATTTTAATCAACATGAGTCAAACAGACTTTTAAATTACATATTATAATATTATGATGTCATAAAAACACTGAAAACTCAAAAAGTGTTTTTTTACTATTCAGTGAAAAACAAAACATTTTATGAAAATAAATAAATCAGACTAACATAATATATATTTTTTGAATAAAAAAATGAACACCAATTTATGAAAATAATTTTTTATATATGAAAATTTTATTTTAATGTAAAATAACTATTAACTCAAAAAATACTAATACATAACTAATAATTTATAAAATAGTTATTTACTTATAAAATTATATCACATTTCCGTTCAGGATTCCTATATTATATTTATACTTCCATAGGTGAGGTTATTATATCATTTTTCATATAACTATTCATAAGGGTAATCATACTATTCATTGGTCATTATTCATTAAAATATATGTTGATCTAATCAATATCTAAATTTCATACTGATTTACACTATGTGTGTACATTTTTTGAAAATCATTTCACAGTATCAATTATTTAATATATAACAAAATATTTTATAACAGTCATTTTTTAAATACTCATAAACAATATTAATGTTCTTAAAAAAATTCAATAAATTCATCCTAGATTAATTTTGACTTTCATAATTCAAAAAATGATAGTCATTTTAACATAATAATTGTATGATTTATAAAAATCTATTACACAATTAAACTATTTCCAAGTTACATTATTACTTATAACACCCGTATACGACGTAACATTATTGGGTGAAAATGTGATAGAATATTGGGGCATTTCAAACAACATTACTCGAGTGGTGATTTCACTAAACATTAACTTCTCTCATAGGCGATTTTATTCAAGCTTAACTTATTGAAGCTCAACCTTGGATTGGTCCATAGTAAAGCCTACTGACGATACTTCTTTCCCAATCTCTGACAAATGGGATTTGTATGGCCCGAGTTTGCTGGATGTGGCCATCAAATCTTCTTTTTTGCATTATTTATCATTTATCATTTCTATTTATAAATAATAATTATAAAATAAAAAATTATTGTAGTTTCCAGCATTAGTATTAACCAATTTTTAGATAATATTCAATACTAAATGGTCTCATTTCATTTATATTTATGTATTTTTTTTAATTATGACATATTAAAACATACATTTTCTAGAAACAAGATATTATTCAAAATTACAAGTTGTTACATTCAAACCCTCTTAAGTAATTGCATCCCCAAAATTTTAAACTCAAACAATAATAAGGTAAATTATGTGATAACTTATTATTTATATAATCCTATCGTTCCCATATGGATTCATCATATTTGTGGTTTCCATATAACACATTAACAAGGTGAAATGCCTAATTTCCTAGAACCATGTCTCTATGATCCAAGATCTTTATCAGCTGTTATTCATAAGAGATGTAGTGTTCTAGTTGTACCACCTATGGATTTGGTACATGTGAAGGGTTATGGATGTACTTACTCAAGAGAGACACGTGGAAAAAATACTAAAATTGTGCAATATTTGGAAAAGTGAATGCTGATATGCAATTGCTCCTACACGATCAAGGATTTGATAGGGACCAATGTATATAGGGATGTGCTTCCCTATTTTCACAAACCTCATTACTCTCTTCCATGGTGAAATTAGAAGAAAGTCTATTTGAAAAACCACAAACTCAAAGTCCCTTCAATGGTTTTCAACATAACTCTTCTTCTTTCTCTGAGCATCCATTATATGTTTTTGGGTGGCATGATCATTTTCTGTTAACTCGTAGACATGATAAGTCCCAAGAAGCAATCTCCCACTAGTTTCATCCCAAAAAGTATGATTTATACATAATATTCTCTATATATATTCATAGGGTGCCATTTGAATTCTCTAATGGATGATGCTGTTGTACGTGAACTCAACTAACGAGAGATGTTGATCCATTCCGCCTTTAAATTCCATCGATCTTGTTCGCAGCCTATCCAGGGTATCTGAATATTCTTATCAAATTGGATATCAGTTTGGGGGGGATAATTCATACTAATACTCATTTCGGTTCCCTGATCAGGTTAAAAACATTTCTAGAATTTTGATGTGATCATTGGGTCACTATAAGATATGATAGAGAGTGGTACCCCATATACTCTTAGAATATCTCTTGTGTAAATCCAAGAACGTTGAACAAGAAGGAAATATTCCCGAATAGAGATAAAATGGGAAATCTTGGTGAGGTGGTATACTAAAACCCACATTGCATTGTTTCATTTGGATGTTTTGAGAAGGCCAGTGAAAAAGTCCGAAGTGATATTTCTCACTTCCATGCAGGTATGAGTAGTTTTTTTAAAACCCCTTTAAGAAGTTCTCTCTATGATTTCACATTCTTACACAAAATATGCATTTTAGTGTAGTTATCAATCTCACTTTTCTAGTTATCCCAACAGAAATGATAATGAACATCCCTATACATTTTTTTGCTTCCACAATGTATAGATATTTCAAAGCTATGAGCTTTATAAATCAACTCCTTCTTTATTTCTAGAAGATATGGAACACATATACTTTTATGAAATTTCTGTACACCTTCTTGATCAATATTGATCTCAGGAAACTTTCCATTCTTTATAGCCTTAAACATCTTCTGTAACAAAGGATCTTCATTATGATCATTATTTATCTTTTCTATTAATGATAGTTAAGAAATCATTTCTAATATGGTTGATGATGTCCCTTCCCTTAAAATTCCCATGATTAGTTTTATTAGGACATTGATCAAGGGATCACCTTGAATCATCCTAATTTCTATAATAATAGGGTATTTCTTACATAACTCATTAGAGACATTGTTTTCTCTACCATGGTGATTATGAATTGAATAATAATAGTCTTTATAAAGTTCCAACCATCTTATATATCTCATTTTCAATCCATTTTTCATGAAAATATTCTTCAAACATTGATGGTTTGGGTATATATCACACTTATCCATATAAGGATAATGCCTTCATATCTTTATAGAATATACAATAACAACTATATCATGATCATGCATTAGATTAATCTTCTCATGGGGCTTCAACATTAAATAGGTAATCGCAATGACTTTGTTCTTTTGCATGATGTTACAATCATTCACTTTTAGAGATGCAATACTAAAGATAATGAATCCTTCTCCAATTTAGTGAAGATTTATCATGGGTGTAGTAAAAAATATTTTCTTCAACTCTGGAATTGATCCTCATATTTCTTTTTTACTGGTGAACATGACCCATATTGATGTTAACATTGTTAGTGGATTGGTAAGTCATGAAATTTGTCTCAAAATCCTTCTACAATGACATTATAAAGAAAGGAAAATAAGAATCTGAATTATAGGTCTAGGATGGGGAAACTTTTCTACAACCATTGTATTTGTAGGGTCAACTAATATTCCTTCATTATTTACAATGTTCTCCAGGAAATACAAATGTAGTAACCAAAATTTACATTTGATGAACATTATAAAAATCATCTCCTTCTATAGAGTTTACAATATTAACCTTAGATGATCCACAAGCTCCTCGATACTTTTTAAATATATGAAAAAATCATTAATGAAAAATACCAAAAAGTTAACATGGTAATACCTAAAAACTCTATTCATAAAATCCATAAAAATAGTATGAGTATTATTCAGGTCTAAGTGAATAAAAACAAACTCATAATGCCCAAATCCAGATCAGAAGGTAATTTTTGGGAATATCTTCTTTCTTCACCCTCAATTTATGATAACCATATCAAAAATCAATATTTGAGAATAATTGTTCCCCACAAAGCTAGTAAAATAATTCATCAATTCTTGTAATTGGGTATTCATTCATCACTATGATATCATTCAGTTATCTACAATCAATTCATTTGCACACTGATCAATCCTTATTCTTCACAAAGATAATAGTTTTTCCCTAAGGAGACACAATCCATTAGAAAGAACCCATATCCAAATAATCTTAGAGATGTTTTCTTAATTCCTTCGATGCCATATTATCTATACTATATTGGTTTTTTGATATCGTTTGAGATCATGGTACGATTTCAATAGAAAACTCGTCTTATCTATCTTTGGGAGGTCTAGGAAACTCCTCAAGAAAAAAATCAATGTTTTCCTGGATGATGGGGAAATTATAAATTCATATACATTCATTTCATTCTTCATATTCACTGATTAACTCCATAAATAATTCCGTGGGTGGTTTTTCTAGAACAAAATCATGTCAATATATCTCCACATTAATGATAGTTATAGGTTGTCCATTCCAGAATACTAATATTTTCCTGCTTCTGCAATTGAGATTAGCATTGTAAATTGAGATCCATTCCATCCCTAGTATAATTTCAAATTCTATCTTTGGAATTACTATTGAATTTTTTATAAGATTGTGCTCAATAATGTAAATACTATAGATTCTAAAGAATGATGATTCTTGGATTATCCAACTAGGAGTCTTGAATGATAACTCTAATTTAATTAACTAATGGGTTGTTTTTAAATTGTTTCGAATCATGGATGAAATAATGTAATGTTGAGAACCATAATCAATAAAAGTACTTTCTAGATTTGATAGAACAATAGAAGTACCTTTCTAGCTTCCCCTTGTTGTTAGTTTTGTGAACATGAGGCTTCACCTCGCTATGAAAAATCTGAGTGATATGGCCATATCTTCCACACTTGAGCACTTCCTTATTCTGGAGAAGGTAGTTCAATGTATGCATATTCACAATTTTATTACACATGGAAAGTTTCAATTTCATTCCTCCTATTACTTGATGAATTATCCTCCCCAAATCGTGGCTCTATTAAATTATTCGTTGCATTGGATTTATGGGAGCACTGCATCTAAGCAAAATCTATCTCTACATTCATAGCACTCTATAGGATCTCCTCGTAGCTATCATAGAATCAACTGGATAGATTCTTCTGTAGATAAGGTCTTAGTCAAGAAAAGAATTTATCAGCCCTCCCATTAAGGTCCATGAAAATATTTGTGGTGTAATAGTAAAATCTTGTAATGTTCATCTCATAACTTCCTAGAAATTCATTCTCCTTCTACATAAACTTGAGAAATTCCCTCCATATTTTTGTTCACATGGAATAATGGAAATAATTATTAAAGAAAATTACTATAAACACTTCCCACTATAATTCATCAATATCCCATCTTGACCACATGTTTTCAATCATTTCCCACCACTAACCATCTTCTCCCTCTAAATGGTAAATTGCCATGGTGACTTTCTTTTGTTCTGAAAAATTGAGTGTAGAATAGATCTTTTTATATAGAGATTATAAATTACTAAACATTTAATGGGTCATTAGTTCCAATAAATTTTGGTGGTATTTGATGCATTAGGGACTCAATAGAATTATTTACACTTCATTTTGAAATAGGTCTCTCCTCTTGATTCATGTTATTTCCTATAACATGTGTCGGTTTTTCATAATTCTCAAAAATGTTTCCACTCTGGCATCCATTATAGGGTCATCAGTGCATGGTTGGTTGTGGAAAACATTTTCAGGTTTCATTCTTTTTCCCTCCATTTTCTAACAGAATAAAACTATTGTGAAGAAATTATTTTATTTTGTAATCTTATAATTTTAATGCAATTTTATTTCTTAAAACATCATAAATAAATATGAAATTATTTAATATCGATTACCTTTTTTATAAATACATTATAAGGATTTATAAAATGATTTTTCTTAAACAATCATATATCCTCGGAGTGTAGAATGATGAGAGTTTCAAGGCTCATTATTGTGAACCAGTTCCCTTTAAGTTTAGCTCAATGCAGGGTTTTTTGGTTTTAACCAATGATACATCTGTTCTAGAACCACATCCAATTTTTTGTATCAGAAAATGTTTTTCACTATTTAGAAACAACATAATTAATATTTCACAAAAATACATAGAAATTTTCCTATATTTATCTGTTTTATAGGGTTCTTCCTAATTGTTTAATATCCTAATTTCCAAAAATAACTAAACCTTCCTTTGATAAAAACTATGGAATACTGCGTTTTTTTACAGAACTTTTCATTAAAATTTACAAACATATGATATCTAAAGTCTATTATCTTAAAATAAGGTACATAATTCTAGAAAAAATATATCATTTTTAAATACACTTTAATGAATTTATTAAATGTTCATCCTAAGTATAGTTATTTTATCTTATATTCGAGGGTCATATGCCAATGTATAGGGTGAGCTTATGACCCAGTAAGTTAGAACATGGAAACCAGTTTACATGGGAGCTTGATTGAATACAATAATAACATTAGGAAATATCATAAATGCATTATTAAAAGGAATATAATGAAAATAATAAAATTAATAGTATCTTGATAATATTTCTATAACTTTTAATTTATACATTCATAAGTATAACACCATGTTCCATCCCCAAGGTGTCATAAACATTACCAAAGATATTCACCAAGGTATAGTAAAATCTTTCATTTCTAGAGATTGGTTTCTTTATCCACTAAATTAAAGAGATATCAGGGAGCACCATTAATATGTATTTATTTTAATGTTAGTCAAATATATAATAATAAAAAATACATAAATAACCCTGAGAGGCAAAATAAATGGGGTTCATATCAAATCATGGATTTTTCAAAAAGTGCTTAAAAACAGGATCATTATATAATTAATAACCCATGGAAAGGGAATGAATATTTTATTTATGAAAATTATAGAATAAAATATATTATTATTTTCCCGGATGATTAAAAAATATATAAAATATGATTAGGTTTTCACATTATGGAAATAAAATAATTTCTTGAAAAATAGAGAGTGATTTTGAGATGATAATTCTGCTGCATTACTTGTTTGAAACATAGTTTTATAATACATTTTAATGATAGGGTAGAGGGGTCAACCATTCATAAATTATTCATATCATGGTATAGGGAAACAATAAAATGTAAATGAGAACATGTTATAAAAATTTAAATGATATAACACATAAAATAGAACTTGAAAGGAAAAAAGAGAAGTTGGGAATTCCCTAACCTTAAAGAGTAACTTCAAAAATCAACGATACGGAACTTGAGGGCCTGAGGACATCGTGGGAGGACTCCTTGGGAGGTAGCAATATAACTTCATCAAGAGGGATTGCTATTTAAGGAATTTAAATGATGGAATGGGTTAGTATTTATAGTAAAATAACGGGTGTGTTTTATTAATATCTTAGGATACCTTATCGATGGTATTTGAAAACCCATGGGATTTCCCATGGTATTTCCCATGTTTGTTTTCACATGGGAGACCTCATATCATATATTAATCAAAATGAGTCAATCGTAATTATAAACTAAATATTACATAATTAGGATGTTATAAAACAAAATAAAAACACAAAAACCATATGATTATTATTCTCCAAAAAACAAAACATTTTATAATAATATCATAATTTATTCTTAAACTAATATCAATATTATGAATTACAACTGAAACCCTTTTTATGAAAATAAATTTCTACATATTATCAATTTAATTTATAATTAACATTACTATTTACTCAGAAAATTATAATACTTAACTAATAATTTCTAAAACAGCTATATACATATATTATAATATCACATTAAAATTCAAGATACCAAAATTAAATTTACACTTCTATAAGATAAATTACTATTACATTATTAATATTACTATTCATAATGTTAATATTACAATTCATAAATTAGTATTCAATAAATATTATGTTGATCTAATTAGACTCTAATTTCATACTGATTACAACAATTTATGTTTGTTTTTTTAAATCATTTCACAATATCAATTATTTAAATTATATTAAAATATTTTGAAATAAATTTTTTTAAAAATCATCAATAATATGAATCTTCTTATAAAAAATACTAATAATTCATTATAAATTAATTTATAAATTTTAAATTTTAAAAATGATGTCTATTTTAAACTAATAACAATTATATTTATTCAAATGGTTTACAAAAATTATGTAAGGCCTCCTTACCTAACCCCTAATAACTCATTAATATTACATATGAGTAAGATGTTAATAAGTGATTGAATCTTAAGGAGACGCAAACGATATTTCCTGAGTGGTGAATTATATCAACTTGATCTTCCCCATATGTGATTTTTTTTAAGATTAACATGCTAATGCTTTTCTTGGGATTGGTCCAGAGCAATGACCAGTGATTCTATCTCCTTCCCATGCGCTGAAAAATGGGCTTTGTATGTCCTGAGTATACTAGATGAGGTCATCAAATCTTCTTTATGTGTCAATTATCCATTATAATTACATTTTATAAAAAATAATTATAACGTTAAAAATTATTATTGCCTCCAACTATTGTTTTAACCAACAATCATATAATGGTAATAGTTGGTGGTCACATTTCATTTTTACATAAATATTTTTATTAATTATGACAAAGTAAGATCTAAATTTTCATGGAATGAAATATTTTTCAAAATTTTAGGCAATTACATAATACCAAATCTATGAAGGGAATTAGTCATGATGTACTTCGATTTCAATGAATATATTGTTCAATTTAATATAAAAGATGATATAGAAGTTGTATTTATGTATCAATCTCCAAAATTTTATACGAATATTAAAATGTAATTCTATAGAAAATTTGAGAAATAAATAGATAAGATGATTAGAATTTCTCTATATTGAATGTGCAGGAATAAACATAGAGGGAATTGTCTTAATGGGACTAGTTGATGATTTAATCTTGGAAAGGAAGGCCCTATAGAGTCTTAATGATTAGGTGATGTGAATAAGTTAATGAACGATGAAAATAATGGGAAATAATGATAGGATACAACTCCCAGAGTTCAGGGTTTCAACTGCAAGGAACATAGGAATTAAGTGAAATGTTTACCTAAAAAAGGGATAATGATGATGATAAGTCACAACCACCTCCAAAAACAAATAACAATGTGATTGTTTATTCAACCATAATTTATTATATAAATAATGATAAATATAGAATATTTACCCCCACCCCTAATTATTTGTGTATCTCGGGTTTTATTTATTAAGAATAACACCCAAAGGACAATATTATTGTTCATCATTTATTGAAATTTAAATTTACTATCTTCATGGATTCTAGAATAATGAAATCAAATATTATTTTGGTATACAGATGAACCCACACATAAAATGAAATTTTTTTCTATATGATTAAATCATTTATAATGAATAAATAGTGAATTAACATATATAAGTTTGAATTTTTCAATATTATATTAACCTAATAGTTATGGATTCTATCATGGGTTTATATGTTTATAGTTGATAATAAGCTCAAAATCCTTAACACCCCTCTTTAGGATTTATTTGATGGTATTTTATCATGATTATGGAAATTTTATTATACTTTTATTGTAATTTTTTAATCGTGAAATATGTATTAAAATTATTGATAAGTGAGAATCAAATGATACTTTATGATATATGGGGGAACAATAGTAAATTGATTTTTAGAAATTTAGTGGCCTTTTTTCTAATTTTTGGATTTTTAATTGTCAGGACCCGTCCTCGGGGCCCGTGCCGTGACTACCCCAAGCCCGCCTCCCATAGGCCAGGGGCTGGCGACTAGCACCAAGGCGTAAATCTCGGATAAAGGGAAGGCATTGCCTTTGAAAAGCAAAAAATGCACCAAAGAGTAAGCAAGCAGAAATGTAAACACTAAGTAAAAACTGTAACAAGCTGTGCTGAAAGTTAAAGGTTCCGGATATATAAGCCCAACTGTAATGTACAACTGAAAGGGGAAAAATAGCAACTGAAAAGAAAAGCCGCCGCGTCAAGCCCTCCTCTGGAAGTCCCACTTGAAGGGTGAGAACAAATAGCCTCCACAACTCCTCGGTCCAGCCATCTGCTCCAAGTACACCCCGTCCAGTGGTCCACCTCCAGGTACCGTCCTGCTCCGCAAGCCTCCACCACGATCAGCGTTGTCCATCGTCTGCAACCAACACAACGTTGTGCAGGCATCGCCCGTGCAGGGGTGAGTATAAGCTACTCAGTAGGGACCCCGAGACCCCCAAAGGTCTCCCATAATCCACAAAGGATAAACCACAAAGGAAAGATACAATCACGAAGTAACATCTGACACTGCTTAGGTATATGCCCATACATATACCTAAGTCATAAATTTCTGTATGGCTCCAACATCCGAGCCCAAGCACAACCCAATCCACACAAGAAAGCAAAACGTAAATCCACACAGGATAGCACCACACAATCCACAAAGGAAAGCACAATGTAAATCCACACAGGATAGCACAACACAATCCACAATGAAAAGAAAAACAGGATTCAGCTCACACATGTACTTCTTCGTATTACGTTAGAGATGATCAGATGTAGCCACTGATTCATTTATGCTGTCTTACCCACAATGGATCTGTAGGAACTAACCCTCGCAATGACCCACACAGGAATGATCATGAAGTTGAACCCAAAGATATTGGGAAACTCCTTCTCCATCACGTATAGTGGTTATGCCGCTATGACCAAGCGCTTCCCTCTTACCTTGGACTGATGTAGTACTCCACCTATCGGGTACTGTGGGCCTGCTGCTACAACCAAGTGCTCCCCCGTGCCGCTACAACCAAGCACTCCTCCGTCGTGGGTCTGCCGCTAATACCAAGCGCAGCCCTGTGCCGCTACAACCAAGCGTACGTCTGTCATGGGTCTGCCGCTATAACCAAGCGCTCCCCTGTGCCTCTACAACCAAGCGCTCCCCTGTGCCGCTACAACCAAGCGCACCACTGTCGTGGGTCTGCCGCTACAACCAAGCGCTCCCCTGTGCCGCAACAACCAAGCACACCTCTCATAGCCTCCAGAGGTACTCCTTCTATTGAGTACGACGGGTCTTCCACTACAACCAAGTGCTCCTCCACCGTGGGTCTGCCACTACAACCAAACGCTCACCACTGGGCTATCCGTAACTCACTGAGTCGTTCGATCAGCAGTTGTTATGTCTTAACCGGCTCTAGGGTTTCCGCACACAGCATGCTCATTCCGAGAGGGTCCCCTCCATGAGCTATGAGGTCGAAGCATCAACTGACATGTAGTCCGGAGTAGATGTATCCCATGATGTACCGTAGTGGTCACTGCCGAAAACACAGAGGATTCCCGTACTGTTTTCATCATCGTCGCAGTCGAATCCACTGAGGATCTCTGTATAGTCGTCGTCATCGAAGTCCCATCCAGCACTAGGGTCCCTGCACACAGTAAGCTCATTCGGGAGGGTCCGCTCCATGAGCCGAGAGGCTGATACATCAAATGACTCAAAGTCCAGAGTTGATGTATCCAAATGTTCCGTATCGTCAATAGGATCTCAACGTCGCAGACGGCGCGTCAATCAGACGCCCGGTCTGAGAGTTATTGGCTTTTCCGTCCCAGGGGCCCGGTTGGTTTCTAAGGAAAAACCAACCCGACCGTACTCCACCTGTGTCCAAACCTCATGCGGAGTATGCCAAAAGATACGTATCACTTAGAGGAAAACAACAAAGTCGACGACACGTCAATCGGACGTCTGAAGCTCAATATATGAGTGTTTCTGCTCCGAGGGCCCCGTTGGTTTCGGGTACGAACCAACCCGGCCGAACCCAAAGTATTCAGAAACCTTGAGTGTAATATACCGAAACGAACGTCTCGATCCAAGGATCACGTTGCTGCTAACGGCGAGTCGTTTGGAGGCCCGTAGATCATGTTACGGGAAAAAGACCGAAAAGGTCTGGAAACGGGGGGGTCTGGGCCCGGGCTGACCCGGGCCGACCCCCCCCCCCCCCCCGGGTCGACCCGACCCGGCGGGACACGGTCCGTCCAGGCCAGGGCACGGCCCGGCTCGGCCGTCCAGTCCGAATCGGCTCGGCCGAGCGGCCGAGCAACGCGGGGGGCGTGCTTCCCCCCGCGTGACAACACCGCGGCCCCCGCGGGGGGCCGCCCCGGATCACCCGGACGCAGCCGGTCCACTGCGTCCCTGAACCATAGTTCCGCGCGGCCGCGGAACCGCCTCGCCCCCGCAGCTTCAGCCGCGGCGGGGTTTTCCCGGTGGCGCGCTAGGTGCCGCCGTGCCAGCGTGGTGCGCCGACGGAAGCTTCCGCGGGCCACCGAAGTTTCTCCTGTGGTCCAATTTCCTTCCCGTATGTGCCGATGTTCCTCCCGGGTTCCGTTCATCACTATGTGATCATTAAATCACCTCTGCGGCACGTTTTGTCGTCGCCCGCCAAATCCGCACAACAAGGAAGAACGACGGAGGGTTGTCGGGCAGTGTTTGTTTGGCCCGCACCCTCCGCGTTAGATAAAAACAGTCGGGAGAAAATATTCAACACATGAATAAAAGTAAGGCACAATTTTAATAGAATTAAAATTGAACTTGATCTGGGTTCTTTGTTTTATAAGAAACAATCACGGGAATATAATGTTATTTCACAAACAAACCCCTACCTCGTCAAGTCATCGCACGCGCGTTCTTCGTGGAATTGATCGTCGCAGAAGGAGGGGATCGTCGCGTCGTCGCGGTATCCGGCGTTACGTCGACGAACTCTGAGGACCAAGAAACAACAGATTTAATTAATAACAATTAAATCCATAAGGTTTTTATAACTCTCAAAGATATTTAAAAGAAGCGCAACCCCCTACCTTGTCGTTGTCGATCGAAGGTTGTCGCGAGGTTGGATTGTCGCGGAATAACGTCGTGGAAGAAGAATCATCGGCGTCGCGGTACTTGGCTTCGCGTCGTCAATTTTCGAGGGCTCGGCGTCCTTCGCGTTTTTCACATTCTTCGCGTTCTTCACATTTTTTCGCTCTTCACGAAGGACGATGAAGAACTTGAGGTTTCTGCCAATCGTATCAACAAACAAGACTTAAGGAGAAAGAGCGTTGGTCTTATTTTATTAACATGCCAACAAATGAAAAATAGGTAATAAACGACCCATTAATTCTTATAATTAATTCAACGAATAAAACCGCCCAATTAAATGGTGCGTTAAGAATTTAAGAAAATGCATCAGTTGACTTTCATAATGACGGGTTTTCGCGGGTGCGTTACATAGCGGAAAAGAAATGGTGGGGGCTCGTGCGGGCCCCACCTCAAAAATATCCTACCAAGAGGGTAGGATATTTTTGGATAGCACCCGATCCGCATCAACTCAGCTTAAACAGTTTGAAGTGGTCTTTAAGCGGCTTTAAGTGAAAAATAAAAATAAAATTGTCGCACAACATTTATTTTATTTCCTATCTTAAAACCCAAAAATTAAAAACCACAACCGAGCAAACGCAACTCCGGAAGAGGTGTTTCTAAGAAAATATCGGCGCTGCAATTTCATCGGTGCCCTCGGAATTCGTTTCCGAGCACCGGTTCAAAAGTTAGAAAAACCCACTCGTTCGTTCAATGAACGTACCCGAGCCAAACTTCAGAAAATAATTCTGGGCACACCGGGCCTTGGAATCAGGTGTTGTCAGAAGCTGTGTTCTTGTAAAATTCCAAAGAAAATTAAGAAAAATATTTCCTTGAAATTTTACGGGTCTTTACATTACTCCCACCACATGGCTTTACGTCCCCGTAAAGCTTCACCACAAACTTAGGGATACAAAGGCGGTACTGAGCACGCATCTGAGCCTCCCACTCCCAAGTGCTCTCCTGGAGGTTCTCGAGCTGCCATATGAAGCACACTAGAGGAATCAATCATCCACATAGGACCCGCTCCTGTCGATCCTCGATATCCACTGGGACCTCCAAAAAAGTCACCCCATCATCAATGACCAGCTCCCCATGGTCAAAGATTTGTGTTAGGTCGTGCTCGTATCTCATCTGTTGAGATACGTGGAAGACGTCGTGCACCCGGCGCAACTGTGGTGGTAGAGCCAGGCGATAATCCACCGTACCAATCCTGCTGAGTACCTGGATGGGTCTGGTGAAGCATGGAGACAACTCACCGCTTCGGCCAAACCTCCGTAATCCACGTCGAGGTGAGACCCGCATGAAGACGTGATCACCATCCTCGAACACAAGTGGCCTCCACCTCCTGTTAGCATAGGACTTCTGTCGGCTATGAGCTATACTCATCCACTCCTGGATGACCTGGACCATATTCGATCCCACAAGAACTGCTAAGATTTCTTCTTTGCCGATAAGAGTAATCTGGTCTCATCCCTTGGATGAACCACTTCATTTGACTAATACAGTCAATCCCGACATGGATGTTACTAATCCATACCAAAGATGATGCCATAAGGCCTCGACACTACTACCAAGAGATCCAACCGTCACTCTCGCCTCCAAGGGTTGAGTCACATTGTCGGCATCAGTGTGTGGTAACTGGGTCTCCTCCAGTAGATGTCTCACAAGTGAGGTTCAAGTCAATAGTCTAACTGGAACCTCTTAGTAACAACACAAAAGAGGACAGGAATGAAAAAATCACAAAGGTAAGAGTCTTTTACTATTACATCTCATAATACAAAGACACTACACAACAGCAACAAGGAACTAGAAGTACAAAGGACGTATCCACTAGTTCTGCTCCGGTCCATCTGCTCCCAGAGCTCCATGATCGAAGGCCTAAGCTGCCTGAAGCTGAGCTCTCGCATGTCCACCAACTCCATGCGGTCGGGGTGGACCTCCTGGTGGTGGTGGTGGCAACACCCCGAAGCGTCGTCCACCTCCAGATGCACGGAAAGCTCCCCTGCCATGGCCGCCTGCTCTGTGAGGCCCGCCCTGATCGAACCTCTGCCTCTGCATTGGGGGTCCTTCGTTAATCTGCTGGTCATCCGTATGGCGGGTTGGACAATCACGAGCCATGTGACAAACCCCGCCACAGGAGTGACACTGTCCGCTCATAGTAAGTCATTGTCCACCCCATGTGTGTCGCACAAACGATCCTATGTCACACGGTCGACCACCGGTAGGTTTAGTCCTCTTGGACCCATGCGTCATCTTTCTACTGCCCGCTGCAGAAGACTCTGCCGCATGCCGGCTAGTGGTGGGTCCTGCTACTGGAGACTGCTCAGCAAGGAAACTCTCCACTAAGAGGGCTCGCTCCAACACACCTTTCTGTGTCGGAATGCTGTGAGTAACAACTGAAGCTCTGATCTCTTGCCTGAGCCCCTGCTCAAAGGTTCGGCCCCTGAAGAATGGGTCTTGTACCATGTCTGTGGAATAGCGCGAGAGATCGGCAAACCTCGCCGTGTATTGGGCTACTGTCTTGCTGCCCTGCCGCAGCTGTAGTAGCTCCTGAATGCACACCGCACAGAGGGTGGCTGGGACGAACTCAGAGCGGAAGATGCTGTCAAAGTCCATCCAGAGGAGAGATGTCTCGTCGTGCACCAGGAGCATCAAGCTCCGCCATCTGCCTGCTGCCGCATGTAGGAGGCTTGCTGCAAGGACCACCATAAGGTCCACTGGCGTCCTCACTAACCGAAAACTCGTACAACTGCCTCCAGCTAGTCATTGGCTGCCTGGGGGCCCGTCTCCCCCCGGAACCTGGGCGGTCGCTGGTGCTGGAACTCATGCAGTGCACTGAGGCGACGTGCATCGTCAGCGGCTCGGCGAGTAAAGGTACCACCGGTGCCTCTGCTGTCAAAGGGCCCTGTACCGAAGCATCGTCGCTCGACAGGTTGTCTCCACGCACAACGCTCGGATCCCTAGCTGGATGCCGTCGTGGGGCCATCCTGAAAAGAAACAGGTGTGCCACGGTCATAATAGTGTACCTGGTGAGCTGACACAAAGTAATCACATAGAAAACTTGAAACACACATGCAATCAATGTTTTCGTGCATTAAGTCGAAAATCAGAAGTCAGGGTCCTGGTGTATGGATACGTCGGCCGCCGCACCATCACTGGGTTTCCTGGACTGATAACCACACTCAATACACTTAACACTATTTCATCACATAGAAGAAAGATAAGGGTCTGTGGTAGAATCGAACTGCCTCTGATACCAATTTGTCACGACCCGTCCCCGGGGCCCATGCCGTGACTACCCCAAGCCCGCCTCCCATATGCTAGGGGCTGGCGACTAGCACCAAGGCATAAATCCCAGAAAAAGGGAAGGCATTTCCTTTGAAAAGTAAACATGCACCATAGAGTTAGAAAACAAAAAGTAAACACTAAGTAAAAACCGTAACAAGTTGTGTTGAAAGTAAAAGGGGCCGGAAATACAATCCCAACTGTAAAGTACAACTGAAAGGGGAAAACAGCAACTGAAAAGAAAAGCCTCTACGCCGAGCCGTCCTCTGGAAGTCCCACCTGAAGGGTGAGAAAAAATAGCCTCCACAGCTCCTCGGTCCAGCCGTCCGCTCCAAGTACACCTTTTCCAGTGGTCCACCTCCAAGTACATTCCTGCTCCGCAAGCCTCCACCACGATCAGCGCTGTCCGTCATCTGCAACCAACACAACGTAGTGCGGGCATAGCCCATGCAGGGGTGAGTATAAACTACTCAGTAGGGACCCCGAGACCCCCGAAGGTCTCTCAGAATCCACAATGGATAAACCACAAAGGAAAGATACAATCACGAAGTAACATCCGACACTGCTTAGGTATATGCCCATACATATACCTAAGTCATAAATTTCCATCTGGCTCCAACATCCGAGCCCAAGCACAACCCAATTCACACAGGAAGGAAAAACGCAAATCCACACAGGATAGCACAACACAATCCACACAGGAAAGAAAAATGTAAATCCACAGAGGATAGCACAACACAATCTAAAAAGGAAAGCAAAACAGGATTCAACTCACACAGGTATTTCTTCGTATGACGTTAGAGATGATCAGATGTAGCCACTGATTCATCTAAGCCGTCAGACCCACAAAGGATCTGTAGGTACTAACCCTCACAATGACCCACACAAGAACGATAATGATGTTGAACCCAAAGATATTGGGAAACTTCTTCTCCATCAAGTACAGTGGTTATGCCGCTATGACCAAGCGCTTCTCTCTTACCTTGGACTGATGTAGTACTTGACCTATCGGGTACTGTGGGCCTGCTGCTACAACCAAGCGCTCCCCCGTGCCGTTTCAACCAAGCGCTCCTCCGTCGTGGGTCTGCCGCTACTACCAAGTGATTCCTTGTGCCGCTACAACCAAGCGTACCTCTGTCGTTGGTCAGCCGCTACAACAAACCGCTCCCCTGTGCCGCTACAACCAAGCGCACCTCTGTCGTGGGTCTGCCGCTACAACCAAGCGCTCCCCTATGCCGCTACAACCATGCGCACCTCTCATTGCCTCCAGAGGTACTCCTTCTGTTGTGTACCGTGGGTCTGCCGCTACAACCTAGCGCTCCTCCGCCGTGGGTATGCCGCTACAACCAAGCGTTCCCCACTGGGTTATCCGTAACTCACTGAGTCGTTTGATCAGTAGTCGTCAAGTCTCAACCGGCTCTAGGGTTTCCTCACACAGCATGCTCGTTCCGGGAGGGTCCACTCCATGAGCTAAGAGGTTGAAGCATCAATTGACATGTAGTCCGGAGTTGATGTGTCCCAAGATATACCGTAGTGGTCACTGCCGAAAACAAGGAGGATTCCCGTACTGTTTTCATCATCGTCACAGTCGAATCCACTGAGGATCTCTGTATAGTAGTCGTCGTCGAAGTCACAGCCAGCACTAGGGTCCCCGCACACAGCATGCTCGTTCGGGAGGGTCCGCTTCACGAGCCGAGAGGCTGATACATCAACTGACTCAAAGTCCAGAGTTGATGTATCCAAAAGTTCCGTATCGTCAACAGGAACTCAACGTTGCAGACGGCGCGTCAATCAGACGCCCGGTCTGAGAGTTATTTGCTTTTCTGTCCTAGGGCCCGGTTGGTTTCTAAGGCAAAACCAACGCGACCGTACTCCACCAGCGTCCAAACCTTGGGCGGAGTATGCCAAAAGATACGTCTCACTTAGAGGAAAACCACAAAGTCGATGGCATGTCAATCAGACGTCTGAAGCTCAAGATATGAGTGTTTCCGATCCGAGGGCCCGGTTGGTTTCGTGTACGAACCAACCCAGCCGATCCCAAAGTATTCCGAAACCTTGAGTGTAATATACCGAAACGACCGTCTTGATCCAAGGATCACGTTTCCACTGACGGTGAGTCGTTTGGAGGCTCGCAGCTCATGTTACGGGCAAAATCCCGAAAAGGTCTGGAAACGGGGGGTCTGGGCCCAGGCCGACCCGGCCCGACCCCCCCCCCCCCCTCGGGCGGCCGGTCCGGCTCGGCTCGGCCGAGCAACACAGGGGGCCGTGCATGCCCCCGCGTGACAACACCGCGGCCCACGCAGGGGGGCCGCCCTGGATCACCCGGACACGGTCGGGCCGCCACGTCCCTGAACCGCGGTTCCGCGCGGCCGCAGAACCACCTCGTCGTCGCAGCGGGGTTTTCCCGGCCGCCCACTGGGCGTCGCCGCCGTGCCGGCGGGGCGCGCCAGCGGAAGCTTCCGCGGGCCACCGGAGTTGCTCCGATGGTCCGATTTCTTTCCCATCTGTGCCGATGTTCCTCCTGGGTTCCGTTCTTCACTGCGGGATCATTAAATCGCCTCTGCGGCACGTTTTGTCGTCGCCCGCCAAATCCGCACAACAAGGAAGAATGACGGAGGGTTGTCGGGCCGTGTTTGTTTGGCCCGCACCCTCCGCGTTAGATAAAAACAGTCGGGAGAAAATATTCAACACATGAATAAAAGCATGGCACATTTTTAATAGAATTAAAATTGAACTTGATCCGGGTTCTTTGTTTTAAAAGAAACAATCACGGGAATATAAAGTTATTTCACAAACAAACCCCTACCTCGTCAAGCCATCGCACGCGCGTTCTTCGTGGAATTGATCGTCGCAGAAGGAGGGGATCATCGCGTCATCGCGGTATCCGGAGTTGTGTGGTAAACTCCGAGGACTAAGAAACAACAGATTTAATTAATAATAATAAAATCCATAAGGTTGTTATAACTCTCAAAGAGATTTAAAAGAAGCACAACCCCATACCTTGTCGTTGTCGATCGAAGGTTGTCGCGGGGTTGGATTGTCGCAGAATAATGTCGTGGAAGAATAATCGTCGGCGTCGCGGTACTTGGCGTCGCGTCGTCGATTTCCGAGGGCTCGGCGTCTTTCGCGTTCTTCGAGTTCTTCGCGTTCTTTGCGTTCTTCATGAAGGACGATGAAGAACTTGAGGTTTCTGCCAATCCTCTCAACGAACAAGACATAAGGAGAAAGAGCGTTGGTCTTACTTTATTAACATGACAACAAACGAAAAAGAGGTATGTAAAGACCCATTAATTCATAGAATTAATTAAACGAATAAAACTTCCCAACTAAATGGTGCGTTAAGAATTTAAGAAAATGAGTCAGTTGACTTTCATAATGACGGGTTTTCGCGGGTGCGTTTCTTAGCGGAAAAGAAATGGTGGGGGCTCGTGTGGGCCCCACCTCACAAATATCCTACCAAGAGGGTAGGATATTTTTGTATAGCACACTATCCGCATCAACTCAGCTTAAACAGCTTAAAGTGGTCTTTAAACGGCTTTAAGTGAAAAATAAAAATAAAATTGTCACACATCTTTTATTTTATTTCTTAACTTAAAACCCAAAAATTAAAAACCACAACCGAGCAAACGCAACTCCGGAATAGGCGTTTCTAAGCAAATATCGGCACTGTAATTTCATCGATGCCCTCAGAATTTGATTCTGAGAACCGGTTCAAACGTTAGAAAAACTCTCTCGTTCGTTCACTGAACGTACCCGAGCCAAACTTCAGAAAATGATTTCGGGAACATCGGGCCTCGGAATCAGGTGCCGTCAGAAGCTGCATTCTTGTAAGATTCCAAAGAAAATTAAGAAAAAAATTTCCTTGAAATTTACGGGTCATTACATTAATATTCATATTGGTCGAAAGGATAACCATTTATAAAAATTTTATGTTGAAATTTTAATGATGTTTTGTAGATTATTATTTCAAAATATGAAGATTTATTGAAATTGAATATCCTGTGCTTACCAATTTTGTTTTCATGATAACTAATGTTATATGAAATGACCTATCATTATAATAATGTATTTTATTATATGTTTTTCTTAAGGCATAATAATTTCACCTTCATTTCATAGAGTAAGAGATGAAGAGTGAATTGATCATGAAAGAAAACAATGGTGAGATTGCACATATGAAATGGACCAAAATCTTGTATTTATATCTTCAATAGAAAATACTTCAACATTATGAAATTATCAAGAAATAAAAGGTTTTTTAATAATCCAGATTCTTAATACTATTAATGGAAATTTAATTCATATTTGTTTTAGAATTTTTTGGTAAAAAAATTCTCTACATCACACAAATTTTAATGTTCAGTGATCTTTTTTAATTTCTTGACCCATTCTGGGGATAGACCCTCAATAACCCCAATCCTGACTCAATAGTATAGGGGTGATGACAAGGGCCGAAGGCATAAAAAACCTAGGGAAGGAATTTCTTATGTAAAAATACACACACCACTAACTAGATTAAAAAGTACCAAGGGAATGATGTAAACGATGCCACACAGTTGTGAAAAAACATAAAAAGAATATACCACTAAATAGTACAAGTATGGTATGGTAAACTAAAAATTAATGGAGAAAAATAAATGACATACTATAAATGTTTCATAACCTAACAGAAACTAGAAAAATAAAATAGCTAAGAGAGACATAATTTTAGATCCCAATCAACACACACTGAATACATTTTAAGCACCCATAACAGGAGGATCATTTTAAGTCACTATCAAACCTATCTGTCATATACATAATAAATGATACATGTGATTAAATCCTGTATGGAGGATAGTATAAACATACCCAGTAGGATTCCATGAATGTTGGTGGTGAATCAGTAAGAGATATAACAGTAAAAAATTATAATGTAGAATAGTGTATATGAAAATAGTGTAGCTTAGAAAAAAGGGAGTTATGTTAAGATCATCCAAACACAAGTATCATGAAATGGTGAGAATGTGAACTTTTTTTGAGACTTCTATATCTATAGTAGGAGATTAGAATCATCCATCCATGAGAAACTGGACATGTAAATCCTATGGAAAACCCCACACTTATTCACTTTTATTGGAAGGAGAGAAACAAAAACCCTTCGAGTGAGTACTGAAATAGGATATATATATATATATATATATATATACGATCAGTCAAAATAATCCCAAACCAAAGAGTAAAGGGATCGCCATCACATTTCCAAACCTAGAAAAGGAGTCTGCAACAATTCTAATAGTATCCACCGATGTTGCGCAATATACATCATGTATTCTATAAAACTCCATTCAAAGGGACTCAATCACCACACCTTGATAATATTCACTTTGGGTGGCTCCATCTGGGTTTCAATGATTTAGGTCACATCATAGGGACACGTCTTAGTGGGGAATGAACCCATCTTAATCATGATTCCAAAGATACTGTAAAATATGGATCATAACTGATTTATAAATCAATGAGGTCATTTTTCAATGTTGAGGACCCATTACCACCATAGTTGGATGGTTCCCCTCTAGTTTCATCAAACACCCAAGCCTAACATTCATGTAGGGTTTGACTCAGAATAGTTTTAGGACACATTCCTAACCTAGATGTAGGGTGCCACTATAGTGTCTCTAAAGAACCATTCCTAACCAAGCTTGAGGGTTCCACTCAGAAGATCGTTGAGGACCCATGCCTTTCTAGTCTTGATGGTAACACTCTGAAGGCATCGTGAAACTACAATGTACATCTTTGTTGTATGGTACCTCTAAAAAATAATTGATTAATGCTTCTTCCCAACAGATGTAGAGGGTATGATTTAATATATATGATAATCATGCATGGTCCCATTCATCTTTGGGCATCAACAAAATTGGTGGATTTCCTAGAATATCTTCCATCGTATCTCAAAATCTACTATATGGGGAATCATTGCATTATTTGTGGAAAAAAATTCAATATGATACTATTAACTTAGTATCTAATTCCAAAAGGATGATATATGAGAGGTATAATATTTATAAAGTGGTACATGGAGCTTGTGGGGCCCATAATAAGATTGACCTTGCCTTATAATCTAGCCATGTTCCTAGGAATAATAGGGTACTTAACTATGCACTAGTACCTCTAGGAATGGCACTACACTCCCAGAGTATATGGAAAAACCTACTGAAAGGGTGATGAGTGTGTGATGCCCTTTGTTTTTCTAAAATTGTGAATATTTATCTTTCAAAATTTCTTCCTCAAAAGGCCCTAGATAACCAAACAGATCACATCATCACAATCCCTGTGAAAAAATGCACATGATTGTCTATTAATATCATCAAATCAGAGTCTTGATGAAGATGTTTCATCTATCTACATCGCATATGAATAGTGATTCATGGGCCCATTCCGTTATAATAGAAAACATCATCTGAATCGAACCATTGTGATCCTCATGGAAAAACACATAGGGTTGGTTATTCATTCTACCAAGATGGACTTTTGGTGAGAAAGTCACATTTCACCACAAACCACTAAACCGAGCCTCATGGGCCCTACACCTTGATTACATTTTAAGCACACTAAATCAGTATAGAAATGTCCACCCCAACTTCAATTTTAAGATGCCACTGATGGTATGTTGATCCAAAATCATATATAAGAGTTAGGCCTCATAAAAAAATACTTAATAATAAAAAATATATTTTTATTATTATACTTAAGAATTTCATTCTGCCGAGCCATGAGCATAAAATATTAATTTCATAAAAATAGCCACAAATTATCCTTCTCAACCGTGTTATCATGTTTACAAAAACAACATGAGAAATAGATGTTTTTTAGGAGTAATGGTGGGTTAAAAATCTTCCCGAGGACCGGCCAAGCCTGATCTACTCTACCTGGGCCAGGCCAGCTCTAGTCATATTGCTGGAACTTGGTTTGGATTAATAGTACTTTTCTAGGCATTCCTTGCTAGCATGTGTCATGTGTACCCTGATGGCCCCATTAGATCCTAGCCACGACACTCCTCATACGTCCTGTGACACTGTCACCATGAACCACTGCACGCTGGTCCTCCCTTATATAGACCACCCGGACACCTTCAATGCTTTAAAAATAAAAGTAAGCATATATAAAATATACATAGTTCCTAATGTATTATGAATCATGCTTCTCATGAATATTAATTGATGTTTCGAGCTAAAGAAATTTAGGTGTAACATCTACTCGTTGTTGCACCTACTCTGGTGCCCAAAACACTAAATAGACATAGATCTAAATCCTTTGATCATGAACTTCACAGATCTATGATTTAAAAAATGATTGGATTTCATTTCACTATGTCAAAAAATTTATCAATGAAAAACACATGGAACAGGAAAATAACACAATGAAAGAGGAATACATAGTTAATATGGTCGATGGGCCACGTAATAATGGCCATAAATAATGGATTTCAAAATAGTGTATATTATAGGAATATAATTTTGAAAAAGAAAACATCAATCCGAGAAATGTGGAATCTGATAGAAGAATCCTACTTGGATTTTTGATCTTTTGTTGCATTCTTCATTCTCTGATATGCTCGGGTCTTCAATATTGTTGCGATCCTCTAAATGTTCGATGTCGATTCACCTAACAGAGAGAAGGTGCTCTGTTAGTTGTGGGAGGAAATGAGATAAACCCATTCCAATTTCCTTAGAAACATATTTATAGGATTTATATTGTATTTAGACAATGGCCATGAAATATGAACCTCCCACATCCTCTCACCTGAAAACATTCCAATAGTAAAACTTGGGATACGAACTCAAAGGTGGTCTCTGATTTCCAATCTATGTTCCCATTAATATGTTATTCTAATTATTTTCTGAGATAAATTACATTTATTTAATTATTATATTTCTGATTACATTCATCCATATCTTTTTCTATAGAGGTTCCACACCGACAATAGTTATATCCCGCCTTGTGTAAATGCCATGATTTGGAATCAACTGTGCCCTTGGAGTGTTTATTTGTGCTACCATTTAAGGGATATACCATTTTTTTCATGAGAAAAGTATTAAAATAGTTAATATTTTTATAAAATTAATTCCATGCACATAAATCCTTGTAATTGCAAGTCATCTCAAGGCCATGCATTGGAACGATATTTATAAAAATTCAAATTTCATAAAAGGATGAAAATAAGGGTCTATACATAATTCCACTCATTATAATTTTAATCCTCGAATTGAAAAAACTTTTTTATCATCTTGGGATATTGAGATCATGCATGGATATCCCACTCTTAGGAACACTCTTAAACATTTTGGTGCTACGACAAAACGCGAATGAAGGTATGGTCCATCCTCGTAGGGTATTATACTACCGATGATGTGTGTTGGATCAACCACATATCCCCTCTGCTATGACATGTGGAAATATTAAAAGAATCCACTCCAGTTATGGGAATAGGGATGTTTTGTAGGAAACCTCACCAGCCCTCTACATGATCTCAAACGACCTGATGAACCTCATGGATCTCATGCGTACCTATCTAAAAACTATCATACAAGCCTCATTATATCCTCCAACACCTAGATAGTGTGATTGTTCTACCCATCAAAATGTGGTTGAAAGATCATACTCATATGTAGCTAGGTCACAAATACCACCTAAAAACATCTCCACAATCGTGATGTAAACCACATGTCATGTTTAGATACAAATGTTGAGGGAACCTTGTGAAGGAAGATGACCTCCAGTATGTACAACATCTACAAAATATCTACCGAACACTACTCCCAGATGGATAGGATGTTTCCTATCTTTTTGAAACGTTATACTATCACCCTAATGGTGTCATGGTCCTTTTATATGCACATTAACTCTATGACAATGTTCATGGATATGCCATCCCAAATCCGCTCTGGGATTTCAAGAGGGTGCATTAACCTTCCAGAACACGGTGCACAACCTTCACCCATTGGAAAGTGAGACATCATGAGACAAAAACATCTATGATTCATCTTCTACTGGACCACAAAAACTACCATGGATGATCAATGTATAGCTTCCATGAACTAGGATGTATAGCTAAGGGATAAGTGTGGAACTCTTGCATCACCTCCTCCTACATCACAACCAGAACCATTCTTTGTCTCTAAAATAAGGTCTCATGATTCCCTCCGTCAAAATATATTTTTGGAGCATCACTTATGTGTATCTGTGTCACAAAAGTTCTCTTAATCAATGTATCGCAGTTAGGAATCTCTCACATGATCGAGAAGTGAAGGATTCAACACCATTGACAGAAGGATAATTATACCATCTAGATGCAACAGGTTCAGCTGATGGGAATCTAAATACTCTAAAACATCCTTCTCTATGAAAGAATTGTTATATCTAATAAGTTAATCAGCTACAAAATTTCCCCTTCTCAGAGTATTGTTTATCTCTATGTCAAAGTCCTGCAGGAATTTTAACCAGTTTCGCTGCTTCAAAATGTAGTCTCTCTAAGTGAATATAAACTTGAGACTCTGATGGTCAAAACAAACCACTATACACTCTCTTACAAGGTAGTGTCTCCACCTCCTAAATAGAATACTAACACCACCAGTACATGTTTGTGAGTCATGTTGTTCTATTCATGAGGTCACCATGACCACGTAATGTACTTTCTAATTATTGTATCAAGGATGTCGTTGAGCCGACAAAGGTACCAACGAACATGGTGGGTGAGTAAACTCATCCAATAACATGAAGATAGAAATGAATGCCACTTGTGATACCCCATTTTTATTCACCGATCATGGAAGGATAGTAAGCCCAAACCAAAAACTCCACCACAACCACTTGTGGAGTACAATGAAAACAGAGGTCAAGAAGAAGAACTCTACTAGAAATGCCAGTACCATCAATGAAACTCCTCTGCACAACCCCTACATGAACACACACATCAGAGGGACCCATCCAACTCACATAGATACTATCGGCATTGGGTGGCCCTGACTCACCCTCATAGTTTATATCAAATCAGAAAAATTTGTATTGTTAGGGTAATGACCCATCTTCCTCGTGCATTAAAGTATATGTCAAACAACATTTACACATGGTAAAACTAACTCCTAGGATTCTGAGCCACTCTTGAGATATATAGACATTATTTCACAAAATAGATCTAATCTAATTAAAGGAAAAATCATAACAACATAGTTAATATTTCATTATACACAACAATAAGTTTTTTCTGCACAACCCTCAACACTAATTTTAGCTTCTGCTATATTAAATACAGAGTATTCCATATATAACTTGAAATACCATGTTTATATTTAATAATATTGAACACTGAGCTTATCTTTCATTACATGAAAAACTGTGTTTAAATGAAATGTGACAAATTATTGAAATAAAATTATATTTTTCACTTAGCTATTAGAATATATAATATTAAAATATTAGACTAAATTATCAAATTATTATTTATTAATAATTACAATAATTTTTTTTGTTTAGTTAAAACTAAATTAATGTATGAAAAATTTTAAAATAAAAATAATCCTTTTCTGAAATTTTTTTTTTTAATTTACCACATTTTTTACCGGAAGAAACTAAATATATATTTTCATGAATGATTTATTTATATATATATATATATATTATCAACTATTTAGAACACATTTTATGAGTATATAAACAAGATATAAAAATAAATCCATCTTTTTACAAAAATAGATAAATTTCTCGAAAATGTGGTTTTTCTGCCTCTTAATGGTGAAATTATTTAAAAACCAATTGTTGATGCTTTATAAAATTTATAGTTGAAAACAAAACATCATTTTTGTATTTTATCATTTAAATTATCCTTTTATGATTTTTTGGTGATTTTTTTGAAAAGTTTAAATTAAATTAGGTTAATGTTCCCTCATATAAGATCTCTATATCTAGTATCCATGGTAGCTACTAAACCTACTTTGATACCAAATGTTGTGCCCCACCCCTATATTCCCTAAGTCATTGAATTATTTTATTACATTGGAACTATTACAAGATACAAAACCATGAAGAAATGGTCATATTTGATGTCTTGGAAAATATATTACATACATGGACCTTACATTTCAATTATAAAAGTAAAATAAAACATATATAATCATTTCAGAACACCATTATTCTCATATCTAAACCTGGTATAGAAGACATAATACAAATAAAATATTCCTTTTAAAATAAATCATATGAAATGGGAGAGGTCAGATACATAGTAAAGAAAAATTATACAATATAATCCATTAAGAGAAAATAAGAATAATCCATAAGGAAATGTATATTATTTAAATAATATCCACTCAATATTATTCTTGAGAATAATGGGGTAGGAATAAATAATACCATATTAAATAATCACATTATCTAGAAAACATAATCAAATCTCTGAATGTAGTAGAATAATCCAATGAAATATCAATAACTAATCTCATTAAGAAGGAATTACAAATTATGGACATCTTAAACATACCATGGAGGATATATTCCAAGAATCTAATACAGTTAATGATTCTTGATATGAACTTAATACTTTAACGACTTCATTCCAGGAATATAATAAATTTGTATGGCCTCGGCCGAAACCATATCTTTTATGTTTCATTAATCCTACAGATGCATCAAGGGGATATACAAGGACCAACCCATTGAATACTAGGTCTAAAACATTACTCATATAAAATGTATAATACATAACCAACACAAAATTTTTAATTTAAACTACCATATGAACAGTTAGTATATTAACCATAAACCATGAATGGTATCAAAATAGCACATCCATTGTCAAACATATCACAAACATTTCAGTAAAATATGATATATTTTATCATAATAAATCAACATAAATTATATATAAAATCTAATAATGGATGCTGACATAGAAGAAAATAATCTAATAAAATAATTAAAAATCATTAAAATAAATATCCCTTTTTTTACTTTGAAATCATTTGAAATTCAAAATTTTTTTAATCAAAATATTTAATTTATAAATAACTATATAATATTTTAAGGGATTATTTAATATTTTAATGCATCATGATGGAAGAAATATTCTCTCTCAAAATATATGTTTAAAACAATCCTTCTTTAATTTGTTGAAAAGTGAATAAAGTACCTCGTTTGGAAAATAGTAGAATGATTTTTTTCAATTCAATTTTTAAAAAGTCAATCATAGTTTTAAAATAATGTAATATGTTATTGAGTAAAATTAATAATAATTTGAAATACATTTTGAACAAAAATGGGCATGGATGATAAAAATTTCATAGTCTATACTGATGTATAAATAGCCTCGGATAATAATGTGATTGTGAAATTTACCCACTGATTGCAATTCCTTTTTGATGATCATACTTTAACCTCATGTATAATGGTTTGAATAGTTTTTCTATCCTATTATAGAACCATAATAATGTTTATAATATTTTATATCATCTTATTATAATATCTTACTACCTGTTTGTTAATAAAAATTTATTATTTTAATATTTTTGGTGTTAATTGCCTTGTTTTCTCAAGTATGTTTTGACTTCTTGTATGATTTTTCTATTACATAGATAGTGACTTCATCATCTCCAAATTTTGAAACATCTGTTATTTGTTTTATTTATTCAGTACATATATATCTAAAATAATATATAATGTTTGGAGATAAGAAAATATATGCACAATCCAAGGAGAGGGTAGGTCATACATACGCCTGAACGCTACATTTATTTCTTTTCCATATTAAAATTTGGTAAAGTAAATCATATATATCTATATTATAATTGAATTATCATATATATATATATATCATATATGTTACATATTTTAAATAAAATTATCCTTAATTTGTTCCATGTATTTCATGAACGAGTCACATCGCTTTGAGGGGGATGTAGTCCACATTTCCTCAGACGATGTTATCGTATATCCATAATATGAATTGAATGAAGTTTTATTTAATCTAAAATTTATAAAATATGAAATAGATATAATTTAAGTATTAAAAAAAATTTACCAGAAAAATGTTTTAATAATATCCATTGAGGGAATAATTCAAAATATTGAAAAAAAATATTCCTAGAGTTGATTAATCGGCATAACATGGAAAAAAATTTAATTTATTTAAATAAAAGGAGGTGTGAAAAGACATTGATATGAGATATTATATTGAAAAAAAAACAACAGTATACACATGATTCTAAATTTCTCATGAATTTATGGATGATGGAGGTAATGAGAATGTAAAAAAAGAAAACAAATTAAGAGTGTTACATTGAGAAAATTTATTGTAAAATATCTCCTACATTAAATACCTTTAAAGAACAGTGATATGGTATTTTGGGGAAAACAAATAACATGGAAATGGGTATGGAGACATGGGTATTATTAGGAAAATATTTTATGATAAAAAATTCATTGTGGGTCGAAATGGTGTGATGGGGTGGTATTTATTATTATGCAGAGGTGGGTTCTAGTGATTAAGTTACTGATTATTTTTTATTTATAGATCACCACATTATAATGGAATTAATTACAAAAAATTAAAAACTATGTTAATAATTTATATAGTGTTTAGGATCGAAACACATCTCAACAAATATTTAAATGCATCTATTTTTATATATGTTATGCTATTACCATAAAACATCATCCCTTGTTATAATTTTACACATACAATGGTAAATATTTTTTTACCATGGTAAATTTTGATGTCTCTCTTCCAAATAATTATATTATTTATTGAAATAGAATGTATAAATGTGTAAAAAACTAGATTCAAAATATTTTCTCTATCAAAATGTTTCCAAACATCATTTTTTTAATTATTTATTTTATATGAAAAATTGATTTGTTTCTTATATAATGTCCAGATCATAAAAAAATGAATATAAAAATAAAGTAATATAAAATTAAAAAAAATGTGTTTATACTTTTCATAATCACTTATTTAACTGTAAGGTAATTTTTTATATTAAATTATAATATTTAATAAATATATTATTGTTCAGTGAAATGGATCATTGAGTGTAATTCAAGCCAACTCATTTTTGTGTGTAGAATAAGATTAACATGGCATTGTGTAAAAAAGTAAACTATCAAAATAAATTTATTAATTAATAAAAATATTTTAATGTTCCAGGGTGTTACATTCCCCTCACATTCAATAAATTCTATCCTTAATATCTAATCATGGGATTAAAATACTAGGGATTTTATATTTCAAAACATCTTTGTTGAAATTACACATCAAAAAAAAGAACTAGTGACACCTGAACATTAAAATAAATAATTGAATGTGTGATGTTCATAGTAGATAAAACATACTGGGGTTTTATATAAGAAAAATTTATCATAAAAGAGAAATCTGTCCATCTTGTTCTGATGGAAATTGATAGAGAACAAATATAGGATAAAATTAACAGGCAATACAATATAACTCTATAATGATATAAGAGACCATTTGATTCATTGAAAAAAGTATAGGGATATCAATTTTTCTTCAAATTTATTTCTCTATATTTTAATAATTAATTTACATTATAGCCTATGTACCTATGGTAAAAAAGTTACCTGATGAGTAGAGTTTTATCCTGAAATTAATTTCTATAAAAAAAATTTCTTTCTATCCTTATTTTAATAAAATTAAAAAATATTTGATTTATCTTAATCCAATTGGGCTAAAAAATGTAACCTATAGTTAAACTATCATACCAATTAAATATATAAAACTATTTTACATTAACTAGTACATCACATAGGCTAGTGGTAGGTGATTTACCTTTATCACTTTATGGATTCGTGTTCATGTCTCGCAGCATTGCTGAATGAGATGAGTTTTTTCCGAACCTGTAGGTCTTCAATTTTCTAAAACAATATTATTATAAAAATAGAAAACTAAAATTAATGCAATATTTTACCATAAATAATAATATTCCATGTTTAGCTTAATATGATTACATTTTCTGATATATAAAAAATAAATCTGTCCAAATTAAATGACCAAAAAGGTCTCAGAATTTCATAAATCAACCTTAACATCTGATTTTCCTCAATCAACATAATGTCACAATTTATATCATATACCCAATATATGACTACCTTGAACATATTAAAACATTAATGAAAACATTCATTCTTCTAGATACATAAAAAAAATTACTAAAAAACATTCCTTATTTGACTAATGATTCTTATAAACAGAATATAGTGACATAATTCCAGAATCCAAAAAGTCAAATACATTAATTACTCATCTTCGACTATAGTATCATAAATATTACCTTAACAACTTTTCTCTTTTTATTATATATTTATATGATTTTTTGTGCATTCATTTACAATGTTCCTAAAATCATTACAGTTGAAACATTGCACATTTGAAAATTATTCATTTTCCTTTCAATCCTGATTATGGAAGTCTATTTCTCCATACATGACATAAAATAATTTTCCTTTTATGAGGGCACAAATTTGTATCGTTACATAGTTGTAACAAGTGGAAAAATTCATACTTCCTTTCATACAATTATCTATCTTTTGATCCACTATTATCTTCTTCTCTTTATTTACCTTAAAGTTAGTAGAAATAGAGAATTATTTCATTATCCTGATAGTACATGCGAAAATATCTTCGTATGATGAGAATGTCTGAGAGGCCAATTCCATTCATTGAAAGTTTATTAAACCACAAAATAAATGATGAATATTGCTCCTTGGATTATATATTTAGTATAAAACATGCCTTTCTAATCATGTGAAGTTTGTTTTATATTTTGAAACATTCTCAAACACTTTTTCTTTCATATTCAATAATTGAATCTCCCTATTCACTCTCTGTTTATATGGGAAATACTTTTTCATGATAATTTCATTAAAATCCTTCCATTTCCTAATTTAAATGTTAACCTTCTGTTTTGTGTTTTCAATTAGTGGCCAACATTGATCGGCGTCTCCAAAGAGTTGATAAAATGCAATGAAAAATTTCCCCCTTTCATTGCATCTCAAATAATGAAATATCTTCCCAAAAGTACATATCTAGTTTTTAACAATAAAGGAATATATATTCCAATTGAATGTTTATGGTTGTTGTCTCATGAAAGTATTTAACATTTATATTTCACATTATAGATCATGATGCTTCATATTGGTAAGGTTATTGTTCATAACCTATTTTAGTTGTCCTAGTATTGTTATAATATTCTTAGCACTTTTTGTAGGTCCAGTCCAAACATAATTTTATTTCATAAGATGAAAATCCCATCATAGATTACATGCAATGATAGAGTTTAAATTCCATACACTATGATCCTTTTCTAAATAATGTAATTTTCAATATTAGATCATATCATTATGTATAATCCCATAACAAGTGAAATTCATAACATAAATTGATAATTTTATCTATATGTAGTCTTATACCCATAAACATGTTTTTATTGGTATCTTCTAATATAATTTTATTCTATCTCTACCTAAGGGTTCTATAATATATGTTCTCTGAATATAGTTTATATAGATACTACTAATCCTCATTTTATACCAACTATAATTCTCCTACCCCAGATGCACGGAGTCAGTGCACTATTTTATTACATTTCCATGATCCCATGAAATTAAATCATGGGGGACCAAGCAATTTAGAGGGCTTTTAAAATATAATACATGCATTAAACATAAATTAATATTTAAAAAGTAAAATAAAATATATATAATCATTGTATAACTCCATTATTCTCCTAGTTTAACCCTGTATAATAGGCATAATAGACATCATGAAATTCAGGGAAAATAAAACATAAGAAAGGGGTTAACACATATGCTCAGTAAAGGTAAATAATACATCAGAATCCATTTTGAGTAAATAAGAATAAATATTAAGTAAATGTATATAATTTAAACATAATCCACTTAAAATTAATCTTGATATTAATATGGTTAGAATAAATATTACCATATAGAATAATCACATGAGCTAGAAAACATAACCACGAATATTTAGAAATTTGAATTACCACATGGAATATCAATAATTAATCTCATAAAGAGGGAATGGAAAATGATGGATATATGAATCATACCTTCAAATAATTATTCCACGAATCTAATACTATCATATCTTCATGGAAATAATCTAATACATTTAAGGATTCATGGAAAAAATCCAATAAATGGGTAGGCCTTAGTCAAAACAAAATCTATTATGTTTCATTGTACCTACTGATGCATCGAGGGCATATATAGGGCCCAACCCATCACTTACTAAGTCCAATTAATTCCTCATATAAAAATGGCGAAACATAACTAACATATACATTTGTTTTAAAATTGTAATATCAAATGTTAATACTATAACCATATACCAGGAATGGAATCAAAATAGCACATCCAAAGTCAAAATATCATAAACATTTCAATACATTATGGTATATTTTATCAAATAAATCAACCACATTTAAACATGAAACCCAAAAAATGAAGTTGACATAGATTAAAATAATCAAATTAAATCATTAATACTCATATATAGAAATATAATTTTATTTCATTGATATAATTTTAAATTTAAACAATTATAAAAGAAAACATTCAATTTAAAATTAACCTTGAATGATTCTAAGAGAATCCTCATAATTTTTAGGTGTAATCACATTGGAAATAGCCACATCTATTGTATAAGTTAAAAACATATTCTTTCTTTAATAAGACATAATGTTTATAAAGAACCTTATTTAAAAATAGATAGAAAGATTCCATTAAAAAATTTCTCAAAAATTCAAACATACATATAAATTACTATAAATCAATTTTAAGGAATAATAATAATATATTGAAAATTATTTTTTTGAAACATGGACATGGATGATAAATGTGACCCATTATAGAGTTATATATAAATTAACTCGGATAATAATGAGATTGTGAAATTAGAACATACCTTGTAATTCATTTTGTGTGATCATCCTTTAACCTTCTATATAATAGTTTTAAAAGTTTCAGTAACATATTATTTATCCATATCCATGATTATAAAATTTTAATTCATATTATTATAATATCATATTACCCATTTGTTAAAACAATTTCATTATTTCATCATTTCATGCGGTAATTGTCTAATTTCCTCATTAATGTTTGGACTTGTTATTTTCATGTTATATTACACAGATCATGATTTAATTATATTCATAATTTAAAACATGATTTAATTATGTTATATATTGAGTACAAATTTATTAAGAAAAATTTATATATTTTGGAGATAAGAAATGAAAGGCATTGTTAATTGAGATAATAGTTCGTACGTACGAATGAACACTATTATAATTTAATTTTCATATTAATATATTGAAAAGTGAAGGATAAATATCTATATTATAGTTCCATTATCATATAAATTTTATATATGTTAAATATTTTTATTAAAATTATCCTTGATACCCTCTATGTATAGAGTAAACGAATCACACCGCTTGGAGGGGGCATTAAACTAGTTAGCCATAAAGAATGTTATCGTATATCAACCATATGGAAAGCATGATAAATTGAATAATATTAAACATAAAAAATATTAAATAGATTATTATGTAAATATTAATATAATATTAAACCATGAAAATAGTTTTAACCCAGTCCATTAAATAAGTAATGGAAAAGAGAACAAAAACAATATTCACAGAGTCGATTAACTAGCCTAACATGGACAATAATATCAGTAATTTGAATAAGAATATGTTATAAATGACATGGATATGATATATTACTTTATAAAAATATTCATACAGTATATATATAATTCTATAATTATAATTCATTTATTTATGATTTATTTGAGTTGAATGCAAAAAATTAAATGAAATTAAGAGAGACACTTTGATAAAATTACCTCTTGAATATCACCACCATAAAAGACCCATAAAGACCTTGGATTTGGTGTTTTAGTGATACTAGAAGTAGATGGACGTGGGGAGGGTGATGAGGAGTGGTTTGGGAATAGATTTTAGGATCATCATGTTTTTTGGGTCAAAATTGTTGTGTGAGGGGTAATATTTATACTTGAGGAGAGGCACGTAAAAGTGATTAAATTATATATTATTTTTTTAAGCTAACCACATTGAGGGGGAATTAATTTAAACAAATTATACATTAAATTAATTTTTTTAGTATGGTTATGGTTGATAAAAACCTCATAAACCCATTAAATGTTCCTATATTTTTGTTATTTTATGCTTTAACATTAAAACATTAACCCTTGTCAAAATTTTACCGATACAATGGTAAATAATTTTTAACATGATAATTTTATTATACCTAAAATTGAAATTGAAATTATAACCTAATTATTAATATAGTATTTAAAACATGGATTCTATTTTATATAATTCAATTCACGGAATTGAGAAATTATATTTAAAATTAATTTCACACATAAAACAAAAAAGTGGGTTTTAAATTGAAACATTCAAAAGTATGAAATTATTTTATATATAATTACAAATTATTATTTATTACAATGAAATATATTGGTTTTTTGTTAAAAAATAATTTTATTATAATTTATAATCAGTTCAAAGGATAATCTAACAATATAAATAAATAAGACGAAAAATAGTTCTGAATTAAAATGAAATATTTTTCACTGTTAAATAAAATTTGAAATTTATGAAAAACTTTTTTAACATAATAAAATTTTATGTCTATATTACAAATAATAACAATATTTTGTTAAAAACATATATTATATCAAAAAAATATATTTCAAAATGGTGTTCCATCAAAAGGCAGAAAAACTACATCTTTTTAAAAATACATCTTTTATCCAAAAAAATTAATTTGTACATATATAATGTAAAAAAAATACATTAGTTGAATGTTGAAATTATATAGAATATATAAATTTCAATATTCGGGTAATACTATTCATAACTTCTATTTTAATGGTCTTTTAATATATTATTTTAGGTAATAATATTTAATTTATATTTTTTGGTTCAGTAAATATGGGTCTTGCATGTAATGCAAGCCACCATATTATTGCAGGTAGCAAATGCTTAACATCGTGTTAAGTAAAACAAAGTAAGTTTTTTTTCAAAAGTTGTAATATTGTAAAGGCTATGTGTTTTACATTATTTCTTGTATATAATATTTTTAATGATTATTAATTAAAAAGAGATTTAGGTCTCTCTTTTATCATTTTTGAGACAAATATTATATTCACCACACCATTCATCTATGTGGTGCATATAGTTTTTTCACTGTAAAATTAATCTAATGAATCAACCAAATGGAACCACAAATGGACATAAAGTGTACCTTGTTTTCTAGGCTTGAATTTGACTAGATGTAGGGCCTTAAAAGAGTTTAGGCTTAGAAGTTATGATCATTTGATGAATGGATGGAAATATGGTTTCTGTAGATCCCTCCCCATCCACATTAAAATCATTGATATAGGGACTTAGAGGAATAACAGAGCAACAACCCTTCTCCAAATAATTTTTCCATCATGTCAGGCTTCTATGAATCTTGTTTCGTGAAGCTCTGTGCATGGCATCATGGTCATCATTGATGAATGAGCCCACGAGTTCGATGGAGCTCCCTTCATGGTCACACAGAAATACGTTCTTCGTGGTTCCCTATTTACTTCCATGGACACAAGAATGTATTTTCATCATGCTTTACTTTTCCATTTAAGTGTCCATTGTTAGAATCTCCAGTCACTTTTTTATAAATAGGTGATTCCCCCACCTAAAATTGATGTTCATGTAGCCCTTTCGGCTACTGATATCCCATTACACGGTGCTCCTGATCTCTGTGAACTAGTGGGAAAATTGATTTACCCTACCTTGGTTAAGGATACCAATTATGAAGGCCTGTACACATTTTTATGGAGGGATCAACTTCATGTTTTTTAAGGCTCCACAAAGCAATAAGAATTTTTGAAGCACTCTTCTAATAAACTCTATGCTAAAGAGTTGTTCCCATTCTCCAAAAAGCCCCATCCTGTAGAATCTCTATCCTACATGATACCCTAATCACCAACAATCCCTATCATTCATGATACCCTAAGCTCTATGAAGCCCTATACATTGTGAGATGATCATCTCCATGAAGTAATATCCCTTGTGAGAACCTGATCATTGGGATTCCCTCTTACATCATGATACCTAGAAGTCCATAAAGCTATATCCTCCATGAATCCCTGAGCTCCCTAAAGCCCTATCATTTGGTATACTGTAATCACCATTAATCCACATTCTTCTTCAATACATAGCCTTTGATAATCATCGACCATCACCCCAATCAGTAATATCATTACCACTATTGGACATTAAAAATATTGGAGAGTTGCACCGCGAACTTCTCGGTTTGGGTCAACCAAATTTTCAGCTACGCCCAAATGCAGCCCCGTATTCAACCCCTATAATACCATGATTAAAGAAACTCCTCCACAATATATGAAGTACTTTGTGTTGAAATACTCTTCATTTTCCCTTTCACTTATGTGACTTTAACATCTCCTATTGTATTCACTATGTAATTGGAGTTGGACAATTCCTCATGTAACTCCCCAAATCCAATCACCTTAATCCTATTCCAGGTTTAGCCAAAATGGTTTATCATACATATGTCCCACACCATCCACTTATATTCATCTTCTACCTATTAATCCCCATTACAAAAATTTATTTTTTAGTACACTGTATATGAAAAACATAGAATTCCTCTTGTTCTAAACAGGATATTCCTTCTGCATCAAGCATAAAATGGAAGCAGTCCTCACTCAATGACATTAAACTATACCATACCCAGTAATTCAAAAATAGGACTCTTTATGCATCAATCATAATATTCCTAATCATGAGATTAATAGAAAAAATCCAGTATGGTCTTCCTCTTATTGTGTAAGACCCAAACCATTTCCCCCAACCAATCACCATATCAGAATTCCCTCATTTTTTCAATCGTGAGGTAGACATAACATGAATCCTCAATGCCAAAGTCCCATCCACCATTATCATTCCTTAGGGTCACTTGGGTAGCTTCCATGCATAATCTGCATTCATCATTGTTGATACATAGTAGCTCCTGGGAAACATCACTGTGTAATCCCCATAATACATGATTTGGCCACCTCTTCAGCTGTAACCCCCAATGCCCATGTTCTAGAACTACATGGACTTTGATCCCCATTTAATCTATGTATATATGAAGCCTCCTTAGGGTTCATTCCTGACAATCAATAAAATATTTATGTTTCAGGTTGGTTCACTTTATTCAATACTGTATAATGTTATAATTCATAGGACACTCGAAATACGTTGGTTTTGATCCCTACCTCATATGCATGGTACATTGGTTGCCTCCCGAAGTTTCAAAACCAACCAATAGTAAATAATTGTGCCCCCTCTTAGGGGAACACCCTCACAAATCCACCTAAAAGGTGTTCATATCAGTCTTCTTGGTGAGCCATATTCTTTTCATGGGACACACCACCCAAGATCCACCTCCACTATCATTCTGATCCAACAAATGGTAAACCATGGTTCCCCTCCTAGGGGTGAACCCTCCCTCATCCACCACCATAAGTGTCCATATTAGCCTTAAATGTATTTTATCTTCCCATTATGAGACCCTCCTCCTTCGATCTTCCTACACAGTCCTTCTGACCCATCTATTTGGTAATATCTAGTTCTCCCTCCCAGGTATGTACCATCATGATGTGAAATCTTTCCTTTATGGGACACATCTACCAGATCCACCCCAAAGTTTTCTTGTCCATTTTCCCTAACCACTAATAGATCATAATCCCCACACCAATCACATTCAACAAACTATGAGTAATTTTCTTCAGAGGATCATTCCATAACATTTAGGATCCTTTTCCATCATATACCTAGCCATGCATTTACTCTCATGGATTGTATACATAGGTTACTCAACTCACCCATACAAACTACATGGAAATCAATTCCTAACTATTTTGGATATGTTGCAAACCTTTTAATGGTTCAATCCAAACACCTTCTTCTTAACATATATTCCATCTCAGTTTTTCCATCCACATCACTCAACCCATTATCATCAATCACTATTTTTACTCGGGCCACCACATATTGGGGGATCATACCTTGTATATGGGTAGTTAACAATGAATAATCCCCATCGATCATCTCCATCAACTAAAAATTATTTTATCGAGGTCTCATTATCCACACATGTATTTAACCCTTTATAATCCTTGCACAAACTTAACTCATCCAACCAAGAGTTCTCCTATTTTGAAGGGAATATATCCATGCATAATCTCCTGATCACCACATTGTACTATGTGGTTTTATATCCCTATCTTGTATACAAAGATGGTAATAATCATTCCTAATGATCAATCCTAGCCAATGGTAATACATGGTATCCTTCTCCATAGGGTCCACCACTATTAATCACTCAATAGTGTCCAGATCCCCCATCCCAGTGTGAAATCTTTCCATTTATGGGATACATCACAAGGGTTTACCATCAAAGGTGTTCCCACCCAATAAATAGTATTCCTTCTAGGTGATCCCTCATAGTGATCCAACTATACGATTCATCTCCATGGGATGTTATTATCACTCTCATTTATTTTCCACAAGAGATTAAAATTGCATTCAACCTTGTGTTAAAAATTCTATTCCTAAGGAAAATCTTGATGAGATGACTTTTTCATATTCTAAACCATGATCAACATCAAAAGAATCAGGTTTCTATGTCCTTGAGAAGCCTTATTGTGAAAATGAATATAGGATTCCAAATGATCAAGCATCCTGAGATGCCTCGGCACGCCTAATGTTATTATATACACAAAACAATGTTTTCTTCCTTATAATGACCCCATAGAATATCCAAACAAAAGTAACACAATCAATCGGCATCCACAAAGAGATAAAATCGAATAATAGTTTCAAGAACAATGAATCAAATCTATGATGGTGACATAGACTACGTGATGAATTCTAAGATGCAATTCATGGATGGTGGAACTTACATCCCATACTTTTGTTTTGATCATGGAGAATACATCACTAAAGAAGTGATGAATGTCAACCGCCTTTGGAATGAAATAATTCTTGGAAGGTAATCTAGTTTATCACCTAAAAATTACATGCACCCTATGGGAAGGTGTTTGATAGTTATAATAATGGTGATTATACATTATAAATCATATATATATTTATATATTTCCACACACAAAAATTATAGGATCTATCTTTCAAGGGGATATGATTTTAGTGTCCCCAAAGTGATAAGTGAATTTTTTATCAATTTTCCTTCTTTGAGACATATTTTATGTTATTAACCTATATTCAATTATGAGGGGTATATAATTCAATTATGAAATTTTATTGAATGATCGTCATGTTTACAATATTTTATACTTAGTGTAATATTTTCCTTTAATTTTTAATATTTTTTCAACATTTCCATAGTGGTAGGAGTTTATCTCTTCTATCTCGTCACTTATCAGGATTGTTTATGATTGTGATTCCATTTGTGAAATATTAAAAACTAGATATCAATATTTATAATTAATTTTATTCACTACTAGGTATTTATGAGATATTCATGTAATGGTTACCATTTTACCATTCTATGTTACTCATGAATATTAAGATAGTCTTCTTAAGAAAATAAGACATTAATTCTCTCTTCGTTTGAAAATCTATTTTATTCTTTAAGAATGTTTTCTAAAAAAAATAAATAAATGATTTTTATTTATATTTTGTTTTATTTATGGAAATGGAAATATTTATTTCAATTTTAATAATATTCTGAAATTTATTTTAAAGATATATTTTTTAAGGATTCTTTTCAAAGAAAAGTGTTTTTTAAAATATTTATGTTTAAAAAAAATCAAGAAGAAAAGATATTTACCCCAAGAAATGTTTTAAATTATTTATTAAGAATTACTTTCCAACCAAGATTAAATATGTTGGAGATACCAATGTCTTACTGGGTATAAGATCTAGAGATACCATTCATTCTCTTTTTCTAAAAGGTTAATGTTTTGGTGAATATTTAAATGTTAAAACCATTTCTTTTCCAAATTGTAATCTTGTTTCAGAGAGATTTATATGAAACCAATTTGTGTTTCATGGTATTTTTAGTTTCTGAAAGAATTAATAATTATTTTTTCAATATTTATGATGATATGAAATTTCATTGTACATTATTCATGTTTTTATTTATAGAAATATCATATATGATAGGGTGTCCCTGAAAACACCAGGTAAGCCCATTATAACATACATGATGGGTGGTTGGCATCGAATTAGCTGAGTTCATAATTTCATTCATGATGGGTGAGCCTAGATTTCTCTTGAATTCATTGGGTAACGATAAATTTCATATGATTTCAATAAGTAAATGGATATGTATCAAAACCCCAAATATGTGATTGTTTGAATGATTAGACAATGTCCAAAGATTATGGTTCAAATGTGATTATCCCAGGCCCAAAAATGATGTTATAGAGGTGAAAATTAATGTACCAAATATTAGGGTGCACAAGTGGTCATCTCAAGACCAAAAATGATGGGTCACTAGTGGTGATTCTGAGGCCAAAAGAGAGGGAGTATTATTGATCACCCAAATACCAAAAGGAGGATGAAAATTTGGTAATACCAATCAAAAAGTATGTATATGGGTAGATTAACCAATCCTAGAATGTTTTTAACATATTGGTGGTTAACCCAAACATATATTTTATATGCATATCTATATATGAAAAATTCATGTCTTATTCAAATGATTTTCCCCCACAGATCATGTTATTTGATTCACTTTTGATTGTTGTCTTATTATCATCCAATCATTATTCCATGACTTATTGTTATGATCATTGATATGGATGTTATGGTTTTAAAATGTTATCCTCATGTTCTCCAACACTTAAGTTCAAGTTATACATGCATACCTCCCTTTTTCCCTTAATGTGTGTAAGAGATCATTGTTTCTTATGTTTTATTTCCCATGTTTATGAGGATATGTATTATTTACATCATTTAATAGAAGGGAGATATTTATGAAAAATATAGAGAGAGATGATGTAACACACTTATGGTCCATTTATTATATTTCTCTGATTCCAATGGAACTAAATTATTATTATTCATGGGTGTGTATTCATTTGATGAAATATATATTCCCACAATATGATGAAATATTCATGTAAGAAAATCACGTTTCATTAAAATATATTTTAACTAAAAATATATATTTACTGTAAAATACCAGTTGAATAGAAATTAAACACTTTCTAACCCTTATAATAATTAAATTGGACATCACAAAATTATAATTATATTAATATATAAATAATTATCTAAAAAATATTTTCATAAAATATAATCTAATAAAAAATCATGAATTTATAAAACTTTTTTACTAATTGAAACAATATTTTTCCCAATAATGTATTTATGTATATTTCATGTTAAAATATAATTTATATAAAACTCATTATATAATCATTGATAATGTAATAATAATTTTAGATAAATATTTTTAATATTTTATTAAATATGAAATATAAAAAACTATATTATGAGGGTCTAGATAATTAACCTCTTATTTTAATAGTATAAATCATAGTGTTATGATATACAATGGTTGAAATTTCATGGGGTGGTTAGGTGAACATGGTTTTGTCCATGGTCATGATAAGTTATAACTTCTCCTATAATCTTTTTCACTTAGGAATTTATTATTTAATCTTATCACGATAATTATTAAGTAAAAAATGTCTGGGACATCATATTTATTATAATCACTCATATATGGGCTTTATACGGTTGGATCCTACTGGAAAATGACAATTCTTCTCTTATCTACGTCAATGGGATATTTTCATCACCCTTAATATAATAATTATTAATTTTCAATAAATAATGACTCTATTATCTATCGTTAGTTTTCATAACTAAATAAGAACATTCAAATCTAATATTTTACAATAGTCCTAAATAACAAAATTATTCATGTGTTTTCCATAACTATTAGTATTTTTTCTTCGAATAAAGGTGAATTTCATTTCTAATGTTTTGGAAAATAAACACATCTACCTTTTATAAAATAAAAAAAATTCATATGATAAAATATATTAACATATTTATGACTAATAACCACTTATGGATCGCATGATGCTTCATAATATTTATTATTATACGAAATTACATTGATGATGTGTTTTTTTGTTTTATAGATCTTTTTCTCTATGATATAAGATCTTTACCAGTTGCACCTCATAGGAAATATCATTATCAAAGACTTCAACATTTTTTTATTAAGTGAATCTGAAGAATATATTGTGTACTTCCTCAAAATAGATTCATGAAACAAATCATTCAATTCAGATATGTTTGTGTTAGTACTAGTAAATCGGTCACATCTATAAAGATATCACATATCTAAAAGGGACTAATGTATCGAGGACTATAAGGACCCAAATATGAAAATTATATAATCACACTATTTTAACTAAATTTCACTTATTTACATTCCCAAATACCTTTTTGGTTTAATTTTTTTTAAATTTAGGACATAACTCATACATAAAATGTGATCATCATTAAAATAGAATCTATTTCTTCAAAAATGAACAAATTTTAACAAAAAACTAGACCATAATATATTTTAAAAATCATCATAACTTTTAACATGACATTATTATTTCTCCTACACATCCTTATAAACTATTATAATCATTTAAAAACATTTTATTATCCTAAAAAATTATGAGGGATAAAAAGAAGGAATGAAATCATTAGACCATGAATACTTAAAAACATATGAAATCATTTCCATGAAGACATAATTCTATACCAAATATATGTTTCTTATGAATCATCATATTTTCAGAGACCATTATATTATATATATATATATAACCATAAGGTAAAACTGGGTAATTACTCAATTATATTTTAACAATCGTGGAAACCTTATGATTTTTACCCTCAAATCTTCCTTACAATGTGACCCTCACATCTACCTTATAGTGTAACCATCACAATTACACTTAGAGTAAACATACTTCCCAGCTACAACTTATACATACCCAATTCAATGGAAGGATATGTAGGTCTAACCCTTTATCATATTGAAAATCCAACAACCATAACAAAATCCTCGATCAATATTAATCACAAAAAAACATTTCTTTTGAATATATTAAAATACAATTTTAAGTAGATTTTTAAAAGAAAGCCCCATAAAAAATCATATAATTATGGTGAAAACTAAAATAATGTAATTAGTATGTGTATAAAATTTAAATAAACATAATACATAAAAATTTTAGATAAATTCATTACAAATAAATTATTAGTATCACATAATTAATGAAATATAATGTTATCCCAAAGAATGGAAATTGGGTATTAAATTGCCTTACCTCGGGTTCTTCTTACGTAATACTTACCAAAAAATCATGTATAATGGTAAAAAAATGGTGTTATTAATGTTTAAAAGAAGAATAATAATGAGTATCACTCCTTATATAATCATTTTATTACATCATTCGAACAATTAATTTTTAATATTTTGTTATTTCCATTGTTTCGGGTATGTGCTTTACATGATTTCCATTGTCGGTTCGAAAATGATTTTCATATCAAATGGTATAGAAACCATAGAAGTGGAATGAAAGGGTGTTAATATATTTATTGAATATTAAATTATTCCTTAAATCATTTTGGTTATATGATATGAGGATGAATCATTAAATAAATCATTAGTGATATTCATTTAAATCATTTTGGAAACTCTTTGATAACCATGAACTTGTTTCATCATATAAATATAATATTATGAATATAAGTTAATTAAAGAACATAATATAGTTAATATAATACACCATATTAAAATTTTAAATAATTAAAATGTTATTATAACCAACATTGAATGCAGTAATTTAAATTGAAGACACATCATCCACGATGTCGGTAAATTGACACATCACAAACAACATTTTAATTATTAGAAAAAATGGAAGAGGAGAGGAAGAAGGATGATGAATTTTTCCATAAACATTATGAAGATTAATAATAAATATAATTATAGTTCTTTAATTCCTCTTGTATATGGGGAGATAAATAGAGTATTTGAATAGAAAAGTGTTCAAAACAAAACACATGAAAATGAATGATGATATTACCTCATGGTCTCTTTTCCCAAAGATCCTCCTTATGGAATTTTTTTTTTCATTTTGGTGATACCAGAAGGACATATACAAGAATAAGACCATTGGGAAGGTGATTGGGTAGAATTTAGATAATTGTCAAATTCTGAGAGGTGTGATGGGAAGAGAGGGTGGGGTGGAATTTATAGTGACTGTGAGGGTGTTTTTAATTAATTTACATGGGCAACTCATTTGTGGTATTTGAAAAACCATGGGACTAGACGTGGTTTTTTAAAATGGTATTCGTAACATGGGACACCTTATATATAACTCTAATACTAAAGAGTTTTCAAAATTAGTACATCGATATCTCATCATTATGAGGTCAATAAACACACCGTTAACATAAAACCTTATATTTTCAATTCAATGAAATTTAAAATATCTCATAAAAATCAACAAAAACCCTAACCATTTTTTGACATGTATAATTCAAAAATGAACTCTATTTTATCAAAATAAGTTTTTAAATATTAGAAAATTAATTTTTATAGAAAATCATAATGTATTCCAAAAATAACAATTTCGAAATTATAACTCATGAAATATCACCTTGAAAAATTAATCAAAATATCATTAACATATATCATTAAAAATTAAATAATAATATGTTTTACTATTCATAAGGGTAATATTACTATTTACTCTACTATTCGTAAGGGCATTTTACTATTCACAAGAAGAACAATTTGGTTTCATCAGCCTCGAAACAGCTTACTAATCACCACTATAGATGAATTTTTTTTGGAATTAATATCATAGAAATGGTAATAGAATGTTTAATGGATTGTTTATAACTATCAACATAAAGCAATGAATTATTATATATATGTAGGGTCTCATGAATTTTAATTTATTATTTCCGAAACCTTTTGGTGTTTCATTCTCTCCACCTTCTAGAAATTACGTCCTTGCAATTCTCTTTACGTTTCTAACAAGTGAGGGTACCTTTCCCCATTTCATTTTGAGATTACCATGTAGATTCTTCAACCATGTGGTTTCTCTAAATACTTTTTCCTTATGGATTTCATTATTATACAATACTTGTTCTCTTAAATAAGAAATATAAAGAGATTTCTCTTCATAAGATATATTCTTTTATAGTTGAATAGCTTCTCGGATCAGGACATAAGCTTAATCGAGCATATACTTCCTCAACAACAAAACATGAAAAACATTGTGTACATGAAATAAACTGAAAAGAAACTCTACCATGTAGTAACAGGTCTAAATTTCTTGAATATTTCATAAGGTCTATTGAACCATGGACATAGCTTTTATTTCATAACAAAATGAATAACAATTATCTATGGAGATATTCTAAGAAAAGCATGATCACCTTCCCAAAATGAAAGGACTTTCCTCTTATTCATTGTATAACTGTTATGCATAATTTGAGGTTTCTATGTGTGTTTCTAGATTATCATCAATTTATCTGAAACATTCCCAAATAATTGTGGTCCCATTATCATTATTTCTCTGACTTCATCACTAAATGATATAGTTTGACACCTCTTCCCATATAATGCCTCAAAAGGTGCAATCTGTTTACTATAATGAAATTATTTATAATAATAAAACTCAACTATTGAAATATGTTGAATCCAGTATCCATGGTTGTCCACTGAACAAGGTTAAATATTATCCCCTAAATATTGATTCGTCTATTCTGACTACCCATATGATTAGTAATGAATATATGTAATAAAATTTAAATATATTCCAAATGACTTTTGAATGAATTTTCAAAAATTATATGCAATCATGGGATCACGTTTACATTTAATTGAATGTGGAAATCTTTGTAGCCTGAAAATATTGTTGACGCATAGTCTAGAAATCTAATATGATGTCATAATATCTCAAATAAGAAAGAAATGTTTATAATTAGTCACTCTATCAACAACAAACTAGATTTCATTATTACCTCGAGATGTTGTTGGGAAAATATAACTCACGGTATCCACTAGATATGTATTTTTTGTGGTTGTGTTCATTGAAAAATATAGATGAGTATAAATGAGTATGATTGGTGTTTACTGAATACATGTTTTTAAAGAGGTGTTATCACCTAGTGTTTTCCAAATTTTTGGGTCTCAAAATTGGGAGATTGATGTTGGAAAAGGAATGATTCCATAAAATGAGTTAATGGTATGAATAACATTGATGAAAATTGGAAGAGGATATGAACCACATACCATATTTAAAGGATCGCAAACTATGTTCTGGGAATGGAACACTAATCAGTGAAAACAGTACGCCAGAATGGTTCTGGAAAACGAAAATGGCTCATGATGGAAGGCAGTTTGGTATGGGGATATAGTGTCATTGATGGAAGAGATCCATCTTGTCAAAGCATAGGTCGTATGTGGGGTGCATATGAAAAATGATTCACAACTTGTTTATGGTTCTCAGTGGCAGAAGGTTCGGAATGCGGTGATGGATTGATTGAAGATTTGATAAATCTTGGATGAATAGATTTTGCAGATATCTTTTCCTATATAATAATTTCTAAAAACATCTATTATTTTAGAGATAAAACATAATTATGGAACATATTTTTTATCCAATATTTTATAAAAGGAAAAAAGGAAGTTCGGAAAGGGAGGTTCATGAAGTCTGAAGTTGTTTCTGTAGAAGTAATTTTGCAGATGGTGTTTTTGGGGATTCGTAACCTACAAAGAAATAAGTGGTATCCTCATGGAGTTGACTCAGTATATGGAAGAGGAATATCTGATAAACGAGAGAGAGGATAATTCCAGTGGTACAGTAAGGGGGGATCTATGGTACGTGGAGGTGAAGATGACCCGTGAATATAGAATATTTTGTAGATAGGGGGCCATTCGGAGAGGGATAATGGAGGCACCGCTGCGCAGAGGTGATAATGGTTTTTGGAAGGAAGAACTAGATTGTGGAGAGGTGTTCCACATCCCAAACTCAGTACTCATTATTTGGGAGAAGAAGACGGTTCATGATTTTTACAAGGAAACATGAAAAATATTAATATTATTTTTCGAAATGAATTTCTAGTACCTATCAATACTTGGGAAGGTGGACTTCCTTTGTAGGGGAAAAACGAACATCAATAGAGCATCTACCTATAGATTATGATGCAAAAATTCATGAAAATGATGGGACCTACAAGTCCATAAACTGTGTTTTCCCAATAAGTCAATAAATTGTGTGTGAATTCATTTCAAATAGAAGTTAGCGAAAGAATAAATATATGAAGAACAGTTCCACTTATAGTGTTCCAGAGAAAGAGGCATATGAATTGACCATTGGGAATATAGTGAGTATACTGTAAACATTGTAAAGTAAGTGATCCTGTGTATAGAAGATCTAGACCAAACATTGTAGTCATTATTGGATTTTTTTCCTTAGTGAATTTCTTACATCAACACATTGTCGTTGTATACTCCTTTGATGTAGCCCATTGAGTTTGAACCATGTAAAAATCATTTTTTCATGTGTATGATTTCATTTCTATTTGTATATTCCTATGAGAAGATATAATAATTGATTTTTTCGTAACAATGAAATAAGATCTGAATGGGAGAATGTTTTAATTTGGCATACCATGATTCATCCCCTATCACATGGTATTTGACCTAGTGGACCTAACAAAAGTCTTTGGCAGTCCCACAATGATGTCCTTGGATATATTCTCCAATATCAACTCTATAACTAGTAATGGATAAATCATCCCCTCTGTAACTGTCTCTCTTATTTAACCTGTCGACTTGTCTAAAATTTCATTGTAAAATCTGTAATATCTATTTTCATTCCATCCCACCTTAAATATTCTTAAAGGTCTCTCTACATCTATGTGCTGGAAATACAAACCGAAAATGGAGAACCATGATATTTTCACAACAATTCTTTATTTAGGTCAAAAAAGGAACAATTTTTTTTTTCTAAATCATAGAAAAAATATTTATCAATTCTATATTCTAGAAACATTTCAATTTAAACTAATTCAGCCTTTCTATATAGATTCTCGTCTTCCTTCTATACCCACATATTTCTATTTGATAAAGATGATTACACTGAAACCTGCAAAAATATAGTGGAATTTCTTCCACTAACAACATACAAGAAAAATTTATGTAATTATTAATAAAAGGGTATTATTCCAATGATTATATAGATATTTATGGGTGATGTTTTAGACTCACGGAATCTACCACATTTTTTTCTTTTCCATGATGGTAATTGATCGTGTAATCATAACCCTTTACCAGTTCAATCCATATTATATGCCTCATGGTAAATTATTTCTGAGAGAATATATACTTATGATATTTTTGTTCATTATATATTTCAAATTTGGATCCCTATTAATGATACTACAAATTTTTTTTAAGAGAAACCTTTCACTTCAAATTGAAAATTAGGTGTGGGATTATTTAACACATTCATTTCTATTTGTCTTAAAACATAAGATTTTACCAGATCATTTTTCATTAGAACACAACCAAGTCCCTTTAATGAAGCATCAATATAGTTGAAAAACTCACCATTTTAGGAAGGTATAAAATTAACAAAGGCATTCAACAATCTTCATTACAATTCATAAAAACAATCATCACATTCTTTTTTGAGATATATTTAACTCTTTTCCATGTAAACAATGTCATTGGACTAAATAATTGTGAAATTTTTTAAAAAAATGATTTAATAATATTCTTCTATGCAAAGGAAAGTACAATTATCGATAATATTTTTGGGTCTTATCCATTCTTCAACAAATTTTATTTTAGCTGGATCAATAGTCATGTCATATTTAGATACAATGTGACCATGGAAAGAATATTTTTGCATCTAAAAATCACAAGCCCTTAAATTTTTCATACAATTTCATTTATTTTATGTTTTTTAAAACAATCCTTATATGTTTTTTATGATCGTATTTACTTATAGAATATACTTGGATTTTATCAATACCAACAACCACAATATTATCCATGAACTCAAGAAATATTGTATTCATAAGATTCATGAATACTGTAGCTGCATTAGTTAACCTAGATGGAATAACAACAAATTCATAATGACCATATCTAGTACAAAATGTTATTTTTGGAATGTTACCCTTCCTAACCTTCAACTGATGGTTCCCAAATATCATGTCAATCGTGAAAAATAAAGATCTTCCTAGAGCTGATCAAACAAGTCTTCGATATGAGGCAAATTATACTTATTATTGTAGTAATGTTATTCAAATATCTATAATAATTAAAAGTATTATGTAACCATCATTATTTTTATCAAACAAAAAATGCGCTCCTCATGGTGATGTCCATGGATGAATGAAGATCTTATCAAAAAACTCATTCAACTAATTTTTTAATTCAAGATGTTAAATTTGATCCATTCGATAAGGGGGTATTGAAATTGGATTAGCATCAAGAACTTAGTCAATTATGAATTCAACATCTCTATCAGGTATAACAATATGTAACTCAACAGAAAAAACACCAAGGAATTTATTAACCACTGACACATCATTCTTCTGAACATTTCCCATTTCTCAATAATAGGAGAATGATAACATTTATTATGATCTCTCAACAGTTTCTAAGATTTTTGAATAGTTATCAATTGTATGGGTTCGTTCTTTTATATAGATTGAAACATTTTTTGATAAATAACGTTTTAGCTCTATAATAAATCGTAGAATGTTAAAAATAAATCCAATCCATTCACAAAATTAAATAAAACTATACTAAGGGAAAACAACATGTTTTTTATTTAATGTATTTCAACATATAATAATAATAAGATTCGTTAATTCGTATTTTCTCAAACATTTCCCCATGGTTTTTAACAATAATTTCTAGTCACATTTGTTGAGATGATATTTCCAATTTACCAGAAAAATTATGACATATAATGGAATGTGTAGAACCTGTATCAAACAAGACTTTACCAAAATCTGAGTAAATAAAAAATATACCTAACACCATATAATTGGATGGCCTAAATTCTACCGAGTTAGTCGAAAAAGATCGCACTACACCTTTATTCTTATAGTGTATCTCATTTCCATCACTTGGATCTTTCTTTTGGAGAAGTTTAAATAATGACACATCCCACTACATTTGAAACACATAATATTTCACTTATCAACGTTAATTTTAAGATCATTTTAATTAGAATCTAGGGTCATATGTCCAAAAATACCGCATCAATTACACTTCCCAATTTTAGAATGGAATTCCCTAGGTTATTTTTTACCACACTTATAATACACTAGAAACTCCTTTTTCTTACCATCAGATTTCATTGATTGATTCTTACCCATTACATTCCATCTAGACCACTTCTTCTCTTTGTTCTTAATATACATGTGACCAACAGTGAACACTATTTCTACCCTCTCAACAAATTGTACATGTTTCACATAAATTTTCAATTCTAAGGAGGCCAATGCACTTCGATCTCACGACTTTAATCTTGAGTAAAAATGGTTGGTTTTTCTATCAAGATCAAAAATAATATTTGGATAATACCATTCCAGTTGGGTGAGATTTTATTTTTATATGAAAACTACATTTTCCTCTTTTTTCCCTCAATTCTAGTTACTTATTATCTATATTATTTCAAACAACAATAAGAATATATTTTTCATGGAAAAGACTTTTAAATTCATCCCACTCTAGGACTATAATATCCTATCTGTCCCTAATATTTTTGTTCATTTAACACCATTGATTAGCTTCACCTTAAAAAAAATGAATGGACAGACTAACCTTTTGATTATCTGAACATCCAATAACTTCTAATATCTTTTCAAGGTATTTATTCCATCCATCATCTACTAATAGGTCTAAAGATCAACTGGAAGTAGACGGTGTTACAATAAAATATATTCCACTATTATCATGTAACTTTATAGAAGATCTATTTTTTCTATTTTATAGATTCCATCAACATTTATTTCCTGCATTATATGATCCATTACTATCACAAACAGATTTTTTTAATTCCCACATTTCCCAATTAAATATTTAGAAGGATATGAGCCTCTCTGTTGCTTTCGACCTCTAATCACCTATTTCTTATACTAAAATCCATTTTCAATAGACATATCTTATATGAAGAAACAATGTAATCATTAATTTCTCTACCATTTCAACATAAAAATATGGTTAAAATTATTTACTGTATTATTTTACCATCATACTAACTCCTACGGTTTTCTAAACCATGCTTCAATACCAATTATAAGGACCTGACCTTAAAATATACCAAAACTAGATATTTCAACTAGATTTATCTTATTTAAATTCCTAAAGATCATTTCAATTTTGATTTATTAAATTCGAGGAAAATAATCTTAAATAAAAATTGAGTACTATTAAAATGTTTTCCATTTGATCCAAAACATATAATTGAACCAAAAAATTAACAAATATATCTTTGAAAAATAATCAATAACATTTTACCTGATTTCCTTATTTCTCTTACAAATCCTTATAACCTATGAAAAACATTTAAAAACATGGTTTGATAAGAAAAATCTCACTAGGGGATATAAAAAAAAGTAAATAAACAATTTGACATTGAATACTTAAAAACACATGATGTCATTTCCATAAATACATACTTCTCATCCATATATACTTACTTTGTGAAACCTTATATTTACATAACTAATTAAATAAAATATATAAAACCATAAGGGTATCATGGTGAATTAATTTCCTATATTTTATCCATCATGGACCACATATGATCTATAACCCTAAAGGCTTCATTATAATGTAACTCTCATGGATTATTTATGGTTCATCCATCCCAGTTACACTTAGAGTAACCATACGGATAACCTAAGACATAAACATAACCAAGGAAATGGGAAGAGATATAGATCCAACCCATCATTATAAATAATTTGCATGAACCTTATAATAATCATAAAACATGACTAATTTCATAAAAAAATTCATCTGTATTTATTAAAATAGAATTTTAAAAGATGATTTTTTAAAGGAACGTCCCATACAAAAATCATGTAATAAAAGTGGGAATTAATATAATTAAATAATTATGTGTATACATTATAAATATAAATAATAAATTGTAATATAGGTGAAATTCATTTCAATATTAATCATAACAGCACATAATTAATGAAGTAGAATGTGAACCAAAATATGAAATTGGATTTTGAATTCCTTTACCTCAGGTTCTTCTTACTTAAAACATGTTTAAATACTGTTTTATAATGGTTAAAATGGTGTTTTTAATATTTTATATAATATTATTAATGTTTATAACACCTTATATGTTCATTTTATAACAACATACAACCCTTTTATTTATAATATTTTGTAATTTCCATTGTTTTGGGTGCATATATTACCTGATTTCCAACGTCAGTTTGTAAAGGATTTTCTTATCGTATGGAAGAGAAACCATAATATTGAAATGAAATGGTGTTAATATGATTCCATAATTTCAAATAATTCATCAAATAATTTTACAATATGATATAAGGATTAATAATTAGATAAATCATTAGAGATATTCATTCAGATCATTTTGGTGGTTCTGTGATAGTAACAATCGTTTTTCATAATATACAATTAATATAATGAATATAAGTTAATTGATGAACATAAAATAGGTAATATCATAAAGTATAGAAAAATTTATCCAAGAAAAATGTTTTAAAAACAAAATTTATGTATGTAATGGAAATTGAAGACATATCGTCCTGGATGTTAGTAAATCGATACATCATGGATAGTGATTTTAATTATACTCTACATGGAAAGATAGAAAATATATAATAATATAGAGGATCTTTCCATAAATATGATACCAATATAGGAAATATATAATAATATAGCTTTTAGGACACTTGGATAAGGGTAGACTAAGAGAGTATAAAAAAAGAAATGATTTGAATGGAAAACCCAAGAAAATAAAAGAGGATCTTTACCTCTTGATCTTGCCTCCTTATGATCCTTCTAATGTCCTTTGGTTTATTCCTTTTGGTATGACCAATAGTTTATGGAAATGGGGGAGATTATTCTAATTTGAATTGGGCAGAATTTAGGCAGTGAAAAATTCTTCAAATATTTTAGAGGAAGAGGGGGTCGGGTTAAATTTATAGTGAAACTGAGAGAGTTTTTATTAATTTCAATGGACACCTCATTTGGGGTATTTGAAAACCCATTGGCTTTCCAATGGTTATTTCACTTCGTATTGTCCACATGGGACATATCATATCATATATTAATCCTCAAGAGTCTACTAGAGTAATTAAATTATTATCACATTATTAAGATATCATTAAACACACAGAAAACATAAAACTATATTTTTACTATTCACTGAAAACTACACGTTCTAAGAAAAATCCCAAAAACACCTTATCAATTAGTTGATTGTAGAATAAAAAATTGGACTAAATTTATCAAAATAATTTTAATAATATTAGAAAATTAATATTTAAATAAAATCATAATTTGTTCTATAAATAATAATTTTTTAATCTATAACTCATTTATATTACTTCGAAAACATTCTCAAGATATTATTATCTTATAACCATAATAAAATAAAATAAAAATAAGATTTACAATTCATAAGTGTCATACTACTATTCATTTCCCTATTCATAATGGTATGTTATTATTTAAAAAAAAGTATGTTCAATGAGACTCCAAACAACATACTAATCACAACCAAAGATGTCAGTTTTTAGAAATTTAAATTAATGTAGTAAAATTATGTTTAGTAGAATTTTTATAAATATCTACTTAAAAATAATGTTTCATTTTGTTGAGACTTGGTGTTTCATGCATTTGAATTTATTTTTTTTTTAAACCTTGGGGTGATACAAGTGTAATTCTTTCCCTTTAATCTAAACCACTATAATTTATTTTATTATGGTATATGAAGAAAAAAAATTATTTAACTCAATCTCTTTGTATCATCAATTATTGTCTACATACTCCTCCTAGTTTCATTTTTATTAATTCATATTAAAATGAATAGTTTGAACATTATTTTTCAACCCATAGATAAGATGAGGTCGTATAATATTCCACTCTCTTTCCTCATCTGGTCATATCAGAGTCTGACACAAATTCCAATACAATGCTTGAAAAGTTTCCATTTGAATTAGAGAATACAAATTCTTCTCATATGGGAACTCCACACATGTCATGTGATGATAACAAATCATTGAAAATCCACTTAACATGTTCATATTATATTCTCTAGAGATTCAATGGTTCACTTAGGATGTCCATCTAAATAAGGGTGGTACACAATACCGAAACATATATCTATATCCAGATAATTTAAAAGGAATCTCCAAAACCTCAATTAAATCCAATGATATCAATTTGATATAATGTATATTGGTACTACATCTATTCTTGGCACCTCCTTTATGTATATATGAATTATTTGGTAATGATAGAAATATTACATGATAGAAATGAGAATCAAATTTTTTTATAGGGATCAAATAGCGCACAAATTGAATTATATTCTTTATATGACATGGATATTTCAACAATTAAATCTGTAGTTATGTTTTCCAATTTTCAAATTAGTATGAGGAAAGGTTCCATTATACCCTTAGACTTATGCCCTTCAACCATGATATGTTTTCATTCTAGAAATTTATATTTATATTCTAAAATCTCCCTCTTCATGTTATCCCACCATTTGTTTTCACTCATATCCCTATAAAACATAGATATTCATATATTAATATAGAATAATGAAGCTCTTAATGATTCTAGAAGTTCCCTCTTATCATATATTTTTATGGAATAATATCCAGGTTCCAAACCTAATAAATACATCTAAAGAAAAGTTGAAATCTAGAATATCATCTTCCTTTATTTTTAGTTCCCAATATTCTATTTAGGCTTCATTGATACTCAAAATAATTAATATTTGAGTAGTTATTTGAGAGATATTTAATAAAAATCCTTCTATTATTCCCATCTACGTATTTTTCTTGTTAATGTACATTAGATCCAATTATATATTAAAATAGCTATTATTTCAAGATCCATTATAATAATAAAATCGACCAATTGGATCACCATCCAATTATGGTAATGAATATGAAATTCATAATACATAAAACTCTTTAATAAACCTAATTTTTCAATATTGAGATCCATTTTTTAATATATTCATGATTCATTTTTTAAATGGAAATATTTCAAACAACTTCAAGTTGAGATATTGTCACACATTCATCAATGTGAATATTGGATCATCCAATTCTAGAATATTTATTGGGTAGATCAATTCATGTATATTTAGTAATTTTAATGAATAGTCTTTCGCTTTATCAGTTTTCCCGAGTACACAACCCATGTATTTTTTGGACATATCATTGCAGATCGCAAATCCATCCCCAATGGTGGATAATTTGAGCGTAGGTGTAGAGATATTACACATATTTAACTCTAATGATCTCTTAACATTCATAATTCTATAAAAACTTCACCCCTTATGAGTTTTAATGTTTTATGTGTCCAAAATCATGGGAATTTGTTCCCAAATTGATGATAATACCAAGCTAATCTGTAACATCCCGTTTCTGGGTGCCACAGAAAGGATCCCTATACATGGTTGGCCACATGGCCTTAGGCTCATATCCCAAAATACCAGTGGATTCTGACTAAAAGTGGGGGCATTGGTTATGATATTATGGAAACTATGCCCTCATAGGGAGAGTTACAAACCAAAAATAAATAGTAAATAGTGGCGGATGTAGTAATACCATAAAAAAAATTAAACAGCAGAATAATCATAGTAAATAAACAACTGTAGAATATATATAAATGATGCATGTCGTATATGTCTATGAAAGTATCCAAACAAGTCCCAATGTTTTAAATACATTAAAAAACATGTACAAAAGGAAATAAGAAAAACTGTAGTAGCATCGCAAGCGTCAGTATGGTTCCATGCTCTCCATCACTAATAGCAATCAAGTACATGATACTGAAGGGAACAATATCTTTTCTATACATGGAATCATATAATCTATTTTGTCCCAAAATCATGACCCAAATTTGGTGTGAGACGAATCCTAGTATGTAACCACCAAAATATATTTTCCTAACTGTTAGTGAATATATATTGCAGGTAAAAATAGAAATGAAGCAATAAACTAGGAAGAACTAAAAAGTAAACAATACAACATTTTGAATTACATTCCTTTACCTTTATTAATTATTCAAACCATTGAATAATATAATATTGGGATCTAGACTTGGCTCTATACCCATTGTATAAAAATACATATTATTCCAAGGGCCATCTATCAAATTTTTATGAATAAGTCGATGCTTGTGAAATGTCTTGGAAGGCTCGTCGCAATCATTCAATATCCAAAAGAAACCCTCTAAGAAATTTCTCACATTCCAACCCCACTGGTTCAGGATATCATCAATTCAATAAATAATAATGACCCTCTAAAAAATTTCTCACAATCTAACCCCATTGGTCCAACAAATTACTAATTAATTACAAATGACCAGCTGGGTATCTCTCACAATCAAAACACCTTAGTTTGCATATAAATAATATAGATTATATTGACCCTCTATCATCTGTCATAGTCAATTACCTATGTTTCAACATTCATTTAATAATTACCCGTTGGGTAGCTCTCAGGGTCTAACTCCTCTAGTCTATGACCCCACAAAAACTCTCACAGTAAATACCTCTAGACATTCATAACTAAAATTCATAATTAAAATACCCTACCTCGGGAAGCTCTCACAGTCAATTCCCCTTGGTCATACATTCATAATGTGAAACCCATTCATCTCACGTAAACAATTAATCCATCCTAACAACACCAGGAATGGAAAAAATTACAACCTAAATAAACCTTCTAGAACAAATGGCCTTAACCAAACAATCATCAGATGAATATACAAAATCCAGGTAAAAAACCTTATTCATAATCAATAACTTATTATCTAATAAAAAACAATAGTATCCATTAAATAAGGTTAAATTCAAAAACACGCAACACCTAAACATGTGTATTCACCACATAAAGCTTCTATAATACAAATAATATCAATAAAAGGAACAAACCACCTACCTCGATGTTGTACTATGAAAAATCATGAAATTCGATCCTTGAATCGGCCTAGAAGAACATAGATCTAAAAAAGGTGAAAATTGTTAAACCAATACTAACTCATGAGAGGGGATAAATCAGGAAGATGGGCTCTAAGGAAAGAGAAATATCATAGCTGGGAATCTAATGCACCAAGTGGAATCTCAATTTGAGGTCGTCTAGAGGAATAGTTGTGGATTGAAGATCTTAGGATGTACATCACACTCCTGTATGAGAACAAAAAAGAAGAAGATTATATTGAAGATTTGACGTGACCCCATTCTGATTAATCAAATAAAAATAAAAATATAATGCATGTTCTTTTAATGTACAATACCTATACTAGCCTCAACCCACATCCACATTAGGTGGTTTTCCAAGTTACCTACATGGCCATGTACTTGGTCGTTACACGAACAGTACATGGCTACCTGTGGAAACCAGGCACACAGTGTGTACTTTGGAAATTTCCAAAATTTTCCTTTTCCTAATAAATAACCTGAAATAATGTTCTATACCTAAAATGCTTATCTTAGTTTTTACTAACTTCCCCTTATAGAAATTCATCCCAAAATTTCTCTTACATGGGATGTGAAAAAGAAACATCAAAAAAATCTGGACACTAGGACCATACCTCAACCTTCCTCTCCTAAGCCTCGTCAAGTACATTCTCGTGCTGCCAAAGCACTTGTAGTATATAAACAGAATGGCCAAAGAGTACCATCATGCTGGGATCCACAATTTAAATAGGGTGATTCTAAATGGATTCATCCAACTCTAACTAAACCTTAATAGGTTTACAATACAAGATGGATCTGAAAAGTAATGTCATATATGATAAACATGGAAAATATTGTGCATAAATGGTACCTTTAAGGTAACTACAATTGAAAGGAAACAGGTCCGACTCTCTCCAAGACCTCCAACGGCCCAATGTATATCGGTGAATGATTCCCTTGTCTAAAAATATTTTTTGTGTCTCAACCTTGGTGTGAACCATAAGAATACATGATCTCCAACATCGAAATCCAGATTTCTTCTCCGTCTATCATCATAAGATATATTCTGAGACTATTTAGTATCCATCCTCTTTTAAATAAACTCTATCTGATCAGTTATATCCTAGGGATGAAGATACTATTACACAGATGCCTTTCATACCTCTAACCTATATAGGGATGATTGGAATAGCCTATAATACAAATCCTCATATGGTTCCATCTAAATTATAGCCTGAAAACTTTTATTGTAGGAAAATTCTACTAGGATTTAGTATCTCTCCCATGAACCCCTGAAATCCATTATGAATTCTCAGATGGTGTCCCCTAAAACCAGAATCATAATATAAGAATGAACATCTATATGGGGATGGAAAGATGTACTCAGAAGGTCATATATACCCAATCCCCTCTGTATTCCTTTCCAGACCTGATAATTAAACCATGCATCCCTTTTTGAAATTATAGAGTGTGTAACCCCATGAAAACATATAATCAATCGGATGTACATCCTTCCGAGGTAATCAACACCAATATTTTCCTTGATTGGTATGAAATGTGAAACCTTTACGAGTGTTTCAATAATAACCCAAACTACATCATTCTTTCATGGCGATTTCAGTAAACCTGTCACAAAATCCATCGTGACATTATTCCACTTAAACTCGATGAAGGGTAATTGTTAGAAAAAATACTAACAATCGCTTGTGCTCTGCCTTCACCTATTGATAGGTGGAAAATATCATCACAAACCATTATTCATCTCTCATAATACATGGCCACCAATAATGATGGTGTATATCTCAATACATCGTGGTCACACTAGGATGAAATGAAAAAACTGGGGAATAAAAATTTCACAAAATATCCTCACGTATGTCTGTTGACACCCATAAATGCCCATGAAAATGCAAGACACCATCCTAATCTATGGTCTAACCAGGAGTATGGTCCTCTATTGACACACTCTCCCATAGGACTAGGCCTTCTATATCTAATAGATACCTCAATTATACGCAATTATGTTTGGTTGAGGTAAAAGATAGACAAGAAATAAATGCATGCCCCTGTCTATTATGCACCACAAAATAGTTTTTAAATAACAGACCCATATGCTTCCACTCACTGTTGGCCTCTTGAACAGCATGTATCTGAGTCCTCCTGGACAATGCATCAGCAACAGTGTTGCCTTTCCCAGGCATGTAGGCAAACTCATAGTAATAATACTGTAGGTTCTCAACCGACCTTCGTTATCTCAAATGAAGATCATGCTGAATAAATATATACTTGAGGCTCTTATGGTTAGTTAATACCACAAAATTATCTCCCAATAGATAATGTCCCCAATAGTGTAATGAATGCAAAACTGTAGCTATATTGCGATCATGAATAGGGTAATTTCTCTCCTATTTCCACAACTGCAGAGACCCATACCCAATGAATACTTCCCCCTACATAATCACTACTCCTAGTTTCATACTAGTGGCATCACATTAAATGATGTAACTCTTTACTGTCTCTAGATAAATTAGTATCAGTGCTGAAGTAAATCTTCCTTTTCATCTCTTGGAAGGATAAATCGCACAAATATATCCACAAGTACTTCTCATCCTTCTTAGAAAATCCAATCAGTGGATCTTATTAACATTAAAAGTCTTGTATATAGTGCTATTAGTAACCAGCCTGCCCAAGAAAAATCTATACCTCGATGATGTTCTTTGGCTTCTCCGAGGAAGCTACAACTCTCAATTTTTCTCGGTCTACTAATACTTCTGTCTCTTAGATAACATGACCTAAGAAGTGAATCTGGCCCATCCAATAGTGGTATTTTGAATGAATATAATACAAATGATTCTCCCTTAGTGTACTCCATATAATCTCATGATGGGTGGCATGGTCATGTCATGTGTGATAGTACACCAAGATATTATCATTGAAGCCTAATACAAAAGAATCCATGTAAGAATGGAACACTATGTTCATCAATTTCATGAAAACTATTGGTGCATTTGTGAGACCGAATGACATAACTACATAATTGTATAGAACATACATACAATGAAAGGATATAAGGGGTATATCTCTTAGTCTAACAGAAATATTATTATAACTGGATCTCAAGTGAATCTTAATGAAAACTCAGTCTCCACATAGCTGATCAAATAGATAATCAATCCTAGGTAAATGATATCTATTCTGAACTGCAAAATGGATCAACTTTCGATAATCCATGCAATTTATGAGGGTATCATCCACCTTCTTTCCAAAAATAATAGTTGAACCCCAAAGAGATGTACTCGGTCAGATTAAACCCTTTTAATAGAAATACTCTAACTATATAATGTGAACCTGTAACTCTATTGTAGTCATCCTATAAGGTTGAATAGACACCAATGTTTCTCCTTGCACAGGTTCAATAGAGAAATCAACCTATCTCCGGTGGTATACTAGAAAAGCTATCTGGAAGGATATCTCTGATGAGGTCCACCAATAGAGTAAAGTCTGTCTATGAAGTCCCCTATTCATCTAGATATAATCCAGTTTTATGGGTGGTAATTTCACCCAACCCATGATGATCGGGTCTAGATCTACTCACATGAACATCCCATTCACCCTTGGGTATGAAATACCCACCCTTTGGTGACATGGAACTCACCTAATGATGATAGCAGACAACAAAGGACTGGAATGAGACCAATGAGTCCATTCTAAGAAAAAAATAAAATCCACTCTTCTCTAAGACAAATATGTCCCATATGAAGTGACACCCACCAACATCAAGAGGTTTCTCTTTGCTCTGACGTTCACTAGTTGTTCTAATACCCAACTAGGTTTCTAGTATCATAACATCCTCAAAGGTAAATAGGAAAATCCCAAGTGTTTCCACAAAAACAACATATTCAATACTATGGGAATACCATTTATCCAAAAGAGAAGAACCAACAACAAAGGAAACTAGAATTGTACCTCTAATAGTAGAGGGTCTAAGATCCTACTCATGTTGGGTCTAAACCATAGTAAAAGTTTAACATGTACAAAGGACCTGGAGACCCTACCGGACTGCCCTAAAGTGATACATCCAACTATCTCTGAAAACCTGCCATCTAGATACCATGTCAATGACCACCTCCTCATCCTAAATAGCTCAAAGTCTATCATTTTTTGACTGATGAGAAATTTGTGGTCCTTATTCTGAATGTGGATGCATAGAAAAACCATTCCAACTAGCTTTTGGTGAGAAAAAAATGTAAAAACACAAATGGTGGACCATATTTATACATGATCGACACTCAAATAGGTCCTTCAAGAAATTTGGTCTTGTATAAACACTCTTCCAGCACTTGTAGCATCCCTCCTAGTCTCCCAAGGAATCATTTACTAATAGATCCCTATGACAATTCATGTTATCTCTCAAATTATTCCATACCTAGATGTTGAACTAATCTAGCTCACAGCTCCTAAATCCCTTATATTTTTCTTATTAATTAACGCCTAGTGCACTATTTCTATCCCCGAAGTCATCTAAACAATATTCACCTGAGATCAGATGTCATAACTGAGACCATCCTCGAACCTCATAGCCAATGATAACTCTTCACCCCCCAAAACATGTCTGGAGTGCTTAAGCTCAACAATACTGGATGAATAATCAATCGCTGAATGTGAACCTTGCTCTAAATGAATGAAATCTTGGGCTCGATCGTCCCTCAACGTCTTAGGATATAAGTAATCATAGAGGAAACTCTAAAACTCTTCCCAAACTATATCCTGATGACTTCCCACCTGTGAGATAAAATTATACCATCTCTTGGTGGAATCATGTAGAACGTACATCGTGAGCTTTTCACTCATCTCAAGAGGTGTCTCTAGATTCCCAATGATAGAAAACATGGCCTCCAACCCTGACTCTACAGGTTGTGGTCCTCCATCCAAATAAATAATGTTAGGATGCTACTACTATGAAACCTGAATTTGGTCTTTCATGGATAGGGAAGGATTCGGTTCTCCCTAGAAGTCTATAACATCCTCCAAAATCTTTCTTGGAAATATGCATCGACACGTGCATCTGGTATAATAGTTGGCGCCATGATAGGCATGACATGAGGAAATTTTGCTAGTCCATGATCAACCACTTCTATTCTGTAATCACTGCATTGAATTTAATGTAAAATCAGAGGATATCTCAGTGACTTAACAATTCATGGTGAAGCACAAACCTCAGTGTACGATTATCATGGATAATAACTTTGAAGTGGACATACAGACAAAAGAAGAAAAACATTCGTGTTTAATAAAACAGGGTTACACAGAGTGTATAATCACTACACGACATGTTCCTTTATGCACTAACATGGGTGTTTACTTCTTCCTCATCTGGTCATGTAACACCCCAACACACGAAATGTTCTTTATGACACATTGTGTGTACTTGATTTTCCCTTCTGCCCAAGTACTCGTACACTGTTAAACCACATGGGGTCTGTCAGTGCAACAATTCAAGGAATTTTCACCCTAGGCACGGTAGGCACATCTTACATTCCATTGACCCATGCCATTGGTAACATGGTCGAAGACATGGTCGACTCTATATGGCATTAATGAACGGGACCCTGCATGTACATCCTATGTTTTTTCCACCTGTTTATTTAGTCACACAACTGGACACACAGTCTTTACGGAACATCATGTACTCTAAATACACGAAATTTTATACCAATGTTTCCCAATCCATATGTATCTTTTCACACAGTCTGTCACACAGTTAATGACTAAATGGATTGTACATATAGTACACACTGTGTACTTAAGAAAAGTTGTTTCTTCGAGAATAGAAGATCACATGGTAGGTTTTATAATACCGCATGTTGTTTAGTTTTGTTTTATGGACAGTAGGCCACTGAAATTTCTTCAAAACCATTAAACACCTAAACCTTTTCATAGGTAATGTTAAATTCTGACCTGTGATGGCCCATAAATCCAAGAATCAAAATTCGGAATCCATTGTTTCATCTTAACATGAAAAAATTTAATTAAAATTCAATCATGATACACCAAATTCCAATCTAAGAGGACTCATAACACATAAGGGACCAATTTTTGGAATTAATAAAAATGAATCTTTTCAATTTTCAATACACTATAAAAAATTCTAGTATTCTACTAGGGAATATATCACAACTACATGAATATCTAGCACATCATCTATCACAACAACACACCATCAGTAATGCACCATAAATGGAATTAAAATAATGCATGACATGTGATATCTATCAAGTTCATATATTATACATGAGATGGAATACCCTCATCTCATCAGGCAGAAAAAAAAAATATCCACAATGATATCAATAATAAAAGCACAATACAACTGCGTCAACAAATGGTGAAATCAAATAAACTGTAAATATTCCCATACTAAGAAAATTTCAATAATCATGGTAAATTGTATTTTCCTTGTACATGGGTTAGCTACTCCAAGGGAAAAAATATTACCAACTACCTAGTCCTTCCTATCTATGACTATAAAAACCAAATGATAAGGCAATGCATAAAAGAAAATCTTATGATAGCTCTTTGTAACAGCCCAGTTTGAGGTGCCTCCCAAAGGATCCCCATACCCAGTTGGTCACATGGCCTCAAGAGAATCTCCCTGAATGCCAGTGGCTGCGGACTAGCAACAAGGGACTTGGGTGTGATTTTGGGGAACCTATGACCCCGTAGGGAGAGTAACATAGCAGGAAAAAAATAGTAAACAGTAGTGGAAGGAGTAATAAAAAATAGCATATTAATCAACAGATTAATAATAGTAAATAAACAAATACAAGACATATATAAATGATGCAAGTCACATATGTCAAGGAATGTATCCAGACAAGTCGAAATGTAGGAAATACAACACTAACCCACGTGTAAAAGAAAACTACAACACTACATCCACATCACATGCCCCATATTGGTCCCATGCTCTCTATCTCCCATAGGCAACAAGTTCCTAATAAAGAATCGAACTTTCCCTTTTCTATACATACAACCATAAAATCTATTTGGGTCCAAAATCATGACCCGAATAGGTTTTGAGAAGAATACCCGTAGGAAGCCACCAAATGATATGTGCCTAAAAATTAGTGAATTTTTATAGCAGGTAATGATAGATATGAAGCAATAAAGTAGGATGTACTCAAACGCAAACAATCCTACAATTTCAATTACACTCATTTACATTTATTAATTAATAAATCCATTGAATAATGTAATCCTTGGATACAACCTATTCTCTATACAATCTATATAACAAAATAGATATCTAAATGGATCATATAACAAATAAGTAATAACGAGTCCCATCTTGTTCTTTATCGTGGCAGGCTCATCCCAATCATTCAAACATCCAAAAGAAACTATCAAAAAATGCTCTCATAGTCCAACACCTCTGGTTCTGCTAATCATCAACTCAATAAATAATAATTACCCTCTAGGAAAATCACACAGTATAACCCCTTTGATCACACAAATTAGTAATCAATTATAAATGAGTACCTTGGTAGCCCTCACGGTCAATACACCATGGCCTTCATAGAAAAAATATAAATTATATTGAACATATGGATGATCTCACTATCAGTGTCCTATGGTCTAACGTTTATTTAATAATGACCATCTTGGTAGCGAACACGATATAACCCCTCTGGTATATGACCCCACGACAGCTCTCATAGTCAATTCCTCTAGGCATTCATAAAAAAAATTCAAAACTAAAAGAACCTACCTCAATAAGATCTCATAGTCAATTTCCCATGGGTAAACATTCATTAATTCAAACAAAAACATCTCATATAAAAAACAACTCTATCATAACAACTCTAGGCATGGAAAACAATGTAGCATGACAGGCTTTCTAGACCCAATTTACATAACTAAGAAAACATGGGAAGCAAGTCCATAATAAAGGTAATAAACCTTATTCATATTTTACAACCCTTTCTTAAACAAACAAAAAATGGCAGACCTTAAAAATGCTTCAATTACAAAACACACAACACCCAAAACATGGGTATTCCTCACAATAAGGATATATAATCCAATTACTATCAATGAAAGGCACAAACCACCTACCTTGAGGTTGTACGATGATCAATCTTGAATGTTGGCCCTTGAATTGGCCTAGAATACCGTAGATCAATAAAAAGATCATAATTGTTTGACATTGAATAACCCATGATAGAGGATAAATCGGGAAGAGTGGCTCTAGAGAAAGAGATAACTCAACAATGAGAATCGAATGAACCTTATAGTGTTTCAAGTGGAGCTCAAATGGAGAAATGTTAGTGGCTCAAAGATCATTGGTCATACGTCACTCTTCTGTATGAGAGACAAGAAGAAGAATACACATATGAAGATTATTCATGACCCCAGACCGATAAATCAAATAAAATGAAAAGTACACAATGTTTTTATTTAATGTACAGGTTGTGTACTAGCCTCAACCAGCCCTCGTTTTCGGAGGTCTAGCAGGTCACCTATGCATCCAGGAAATTGGTAATTACACGACTATTATGTGGCTTACCGCAGCAACCAGGTACATGGTGTGTAGTTAGGATATTTAAAAAAATACATTTATCTTAAAAAACAACCCAAAATAAATATCCAAACCTAAAATAAAAATCCATTTTCATACATAAGGCATCAAAAATTAGGATATAAATCACGAAAATTAGTCCAAGAAATCTTTTAATTGAATCAGATTTTGAAGGATCTATAGATATCCCAATTTTAGTAATGAAATTTACTAGGAATGTTACTTCCTCTAACAATGATTCACAATTCTTACACATATTATATAATATTTCCATACTCATGGTCTAGAGAACAAATTTAAAATACTCTACATAGTTCTCATTTCCTTTGATGTAGATAATAATATCAACTATTATCACTTCAACAAATATAATCAATAATGTCTATATTAACTATGTCCACGAAGATAGCTTGATCATTAGTGTGTCCAAAAAATAAACACAATAAACTCCTAGTGCACGTACCTTGTATGGAAAGTATTCTTAGTAAAATCTTACATATTCACTATTAAATGATTTAATCCAAACCAATTCTAATAAAAAATAATATAATGGTATCGATGTACAAAATCGAACAAGTCATCAATTAGAGGAAGAGGATAAATAATTCTTATCAATATTTTCTTAAGAACCCAATAATAAATTCATAGGCATGTTATCCCATATTTATAATTAATCAAGAGGACTAGCACAGACCCTGCTGAAGCAGTCAATTGTATGAAACATATATTTATATTTTCATGTAGTTTCTTATTTTCCAATTCAATTACAATAGTGGATATTCAATAAGGAGACATTATTATTTTGAAATATCCAAGTGTAAGATCAATAAAAAACTCAATCTCTAAAACATGAAGAAGACTATGAAATTATTTAGGAAGAACATTAACTTATTCCCACAAAATAGGCATTCCATAAAGGATGATTATTTACATTTTATCATTAATTAGATTGAGATATACATTCCAAAATGGAAATAATATAAATTCTAAAGATTGTGATACCAAATGATATTTCTCCCCCTACATTTATCTTCTTTATAATGATAGGGAGATTTATAAATCTTGGAACTTTAGGTTTAATATATAAAAGGAAAATTAATCCATATCTAGAACATCATTGAATTCCTAAAAAAAATTATGATCATTTGTTTTTTGGGAATTTCATCTGGAAAATATTGATTGTGGAAGAGTTATATTATTAGGATTCCATGTTTTGAGGTTTATATTAATTGTCCTTCTAATATTGTGTGGTATGAAAGAGTTTCAAAAACCATTGTCACATGGGATATTTAATGTTATTAAATCAATAAAAACAATACATTTTACTATTTTATTCTTGTTAAAATATTTTGAAAAATAAAAAATGAATATAGGTAAGATAATTTTCAAAAATATAAATAGATAAAAGTAAACCAATAAATGATGACTGGATAACAATAAATGAAATTTCTTCCTTATCTTATGAATCTCTATGTTTCAGTCTATGTTATCCATTGTATATTTACTTACATATATTAATTAATAAATTTTTTTCCATAATGACAGTTTGTAAAGATCTCATTAAATTTTCAATACATATCCTCATGGTGATTAGAAATATATTCGTAGAAAATAATTTTTTTCATGTACCTAGTTATGATCAGATTTATGCCCAATATTCTATTTTTAGGATTTCAACCCATTGGAATATCTATAGAGGATCCACATCACATTATAGTACTCTAAATGGGATTTTGTTTCCTTGAAAACCATTACCCTATAATCTTCTATAATTTATTACATATTTTAAATGTTACTAACTATCACTAATTATTTTAATTTATTTTTTAAATCCTAATCCCCAAAAATATTAAGGCCTCACACTGATTCCCACTACGAAAACACATATCATTAATAAACCTTAAATCATGATATAATAAATTAAGATAAACATAATATAATCACAAAATATAATTATGGAAAATGTATTTGGGTAATTAAATACATATCAAAATGACATGAAACATAGTCACACCAATATTAATTACTATCCATGAATCATTAACTTATATTATTTTAATTATTCTAAAACTCTAAGGGATAACATGGGGATGTACATAGGAAATGAATGGGATATAATGAACAATAAGATAATAATCAAATCATAGAATGATGAATGTAATACATGTTCGTAAAAAAATATTAATACGACATGAAATGGTGACAATGATAAACAATGACATTAAAGTAAGATATAGGAATATTATATAATGGAAAAATAGAAATTTGGTTACAATATAAAACATGAAATCATAAGCATATGTCATGGTTAATTAAGGATAAATCATAACATTCTATCATTAATAAATCCACCCTTTCGCTATACATGGTATCTCAAAATATAATAATATTACCTAATACCGTGTATTGTTATATAATTTTTCACCCACACATCACATTTGTGTTAGGAACATGTTTTAGTGTGAAATATAGATCAAATAAAAAAATAATGGATTTCATCACATTCAACCCCATGGTTATGTATTGCAGCTAATATACATGAATTTCCATAAAACATTTGTTATATGTAGATCTAGTTGAATACCTTGGATTCTAAATATGGATTTGTATTCACTATACAAGTTTTTTGAAGTTAAAAATCATAGGATAATTTTGTAAACATAATTAGTTTACATAACTCTTCGTGTACAAGTTAAATAATTGTGAAATGTGGTCAATAATTATATTTAAATAATAATTATAGTAAAGGGTGTATTTTAAAAAACATTCCAATATTTAAAATTAGAAATAAAACTATATAATACAAAAATAGTTCTTATATATAAAGGATAATGTGTGAATAATATACCTCAAAAAGATGATTATAAAATCATGAGTAATCATATAAATAGTATTCCATCATGTTGAGAGGAAATTAGATAGTGGTATAGAGATTAAATTATATATATAGGTATTTGTTATGCGGAGTGGGAGTTTGGGTGCGTATTTATACCAAAAGAGAATGGATTTCTTTATTAATTTCAAAAATTGTGTTTTCAACTCTACAAGAGTCAATAATGATATTTTCATACCCTATCCTTAATTTTTTAAGAGTTTCATACAAAGGGGATATGTTAACAATATTTATTAAACCCATGAACCAAACATTTAAAAATAATACCCTTGATGAATTTTAGTTGAGTTATGCTTATAAAAAATTGATTTTAATACCTTAAAATATAATATATGATTTGAATGATTCGTTAATAGATTATAGAATTAATAAAATATTAACAAAAAATCATAATTTTAATGGTTAAATCTATATTTGGTTATTGAGGTCTTATATAGCATTTATTACACCACTTTTGAGCTACTATGATGTCATAATATGTATTTTTAGGTATACTGTATTTCATATTAAATAAAAAATTTATCGTCTCGGGTCATTATAAAAAATTCACACTCTGGTCATATAAAATAGTTTAAAAAAAGTTATTTTTCTTATGTAATTTTTGTTGTATGTGAATTTTCACATTTAAATAAAAATATCTACAAACAATAAAATATATGTTTTTAAGATATTTTCAACATTCTAAAACATTTTAATTATCAATTTTACTTCCTTAAATTATATTCAAATTTAGTTTAAAATAATTATCCTCTAATAAAAACATATTAAAATGTCATTTGTTTCATAAATTTGTGAATTTATCAAAATAATGAAAAAATTGAAACTCTAAATTTCAAAAAAAATAGAAATTTTATTTGTTCATATCAATATATATTATCTATTTGAATCTTTATATAATCCTTATTAATGAAATAATAAAATGGGATATGTATAATATTAGTTTTACTAAAGGGAATAATATAAAAATATATTTACCAGGGTCAAGTTGCATAACAATTAATTACACTTGTATACTCAATAAGGGTGAGGTATGAGATGTTGGTTCATTCTTGAGGTGGTTCAGTGAATATGGTTTGGTTCATGACATTTATAATCTTGAAATTATCCAATAAATTTTTTTTCATGAGTTTTAGTTGTGGAATCTCATCATGGGATTGGTCTGCTGAAAATTCTAGTGATTCCACCCCCACGAAAGCTTTAACAGAAGGGATTCATAGTGTGCAGTACTACATTTCAAGGAAATCGATTCATCCATATATGTTAATTTGACTTTTTCACAACCCTTATCATATACTATCCTTAATAGAAAGTATAAGATGTATATATTAACAATGTTTTAGATTCTTAAATATAATTTAAATCTGACATGCTATATTTTATATTGGTCCAAAATAACCAAAGTAGTGAATGTGTTTTCTATTACTATAATTCATGTACTCTATCAAAAATGTTATTTCATTTATAAATTCATGGTTTCCTACAAATGTGGTACAACAAACTATATCAACATTTTATTCCTCTTAAGTTTTGGATAATGCTATTAAATTTCCCAACTATTTGGACAATGAAACTAATGATTTAACAGAATAGTGATATTTTTTGGATGTAAATTCTAAACTATTATACCTAATTTCTAATCATTATACAAATAAATCATAATAATTAACTAGGATCTAGAATCATATAAATTCCTATATTTTAATAATCGATTGAAATTATGGAATATTTTTTTATTTTTATTAACATTTGATTATATTGTATTCAAAATAAATATCACGTAGAAATAATTCAGTAAATAAAAATCATCAACTTATATTCATGTGGGGTAAAATTTTAGTCATCACTCTAAATTTTATTTACCTTATAGTTTACTAGATTCATTAAGATAATGTTACAATGACGTACCTACTAATTTACTAACTATTTAATCATTATCAAAACGAAATGTTTAATGTTGACATATGATGTATTTAAGTGTATAAAACATAACTCTTTTCATTTTATGATATATTTGGAATCTAATAAGTAAGGTAGGTTTACCAATCATACCCCTCTATAATTACAAATATATATTTTTTGAGAATATATTTTCTTGTGATTTTCTAGTAAATTCATTAATTGTTTCGAAAATAAATATTTGATGATTATAGAATCCACATTATGATTTTGGATAAATAAAATAGTGACATACCATTATTTTTAACAAATTAATTTTTTATTTAAATTCGCATAATCTATCATACGGGTCCCTTAGAAAATAATTAATCTCAGATAGTGTGATGGTATGTTTAAAAACATATTTAGAAAATTTGAATCTTCATTACCCATAGGTTATTCAATAAAAAATTCATCTGGAGTATATACAATAATAAAATAAAACTTTTTATGACTTTTGAAGTGAGAAAATTCTTTTTGTGTAGTGAATGCTAATACAATAATTATGGATTCAGTTTTAGCCATTGATCAATATAAATTTTCATAGTATTTTCCACATTATTTATTTAATGTATGTTAATGATTATAGCCTTATTAAAAACAATGGATATAATTTTATCATGATTATTTTGTAAGACCCACATAAATCTTATGATCATATGGTAGTTAGGATTCTAAAATAGTAGACAATGTTTATCTATTTGGAATTTTCACTACATCATATTTTTTAGAAATTATAAAACTACCATAACACATGGAATCATATTCTATTTTAATTTCATGATGGGATAACAATTCAAGGTGTTCAAACTCAATTCATAATGAAATTCAAGTGTTTTGTAGTTTATTATAATTACTAAAAACACTATTAGAGGGATATTTCTTTAAAATTGTTTGGTTTCAAGAGAAAATTGTAGATCATTATATATCAAAAAATTCATTTTAATACAAAATTATATTTAATAATAATATTAACATGTGAATGCGGTTTAAAAATAAGTTATAAATCAATTTGGTTTTTTAAAACCTAATTGCCATCATTTTAATATTTTTTTGATATCAAATCACAAAAGAAGTAGATTTATCAGACATTATATGCAATTTTTCATCACGTATTTGTGTTATCCATTTCAAAAATTTATATGACTTACATATGGTAGAATAGAAAATAAATATTCCTTTATCAACTTTTTTATTGATTTTTTTGAATTTTTTATTGTTTTTACAATAAATAAAATTCATCTAAAAATACTGATGTAGAAATATTCTCTTACCCTTCTATTCTACAATAAATAGTAGTTTATATTTTATATATTAAAAGAAAAACTAAAATGATATTTTAGTATAAAATATTATTACTTATTTATTAACATTTTTATGATTTATTATTTTAAAAATATATTAACTAGAAAATCTCTTGTAGTGCTTTATTTGTCTTGTTAACATCCCTTTTTTTCTCTGTTTTTCATTGTTAAGAATAAAAATTAACATTTCATACACAATAAAATTTATTCCGAATCAATATTATTAAAAATCATTCTATGATCTCTATGAAAAATGATAATTCAATGGATTTCCATATTTTGAGCAATACTAGAAATGATTTTAAATATCTTATGTTTTACGAATTTATGCATAGGAAATAAAGACCATATAAAACTAGTTAACTTACTAACATATATGTCAAAATAAAATTTCCTATTATACAATGAATTTTTAGAAAAATATATACATTACTAATTGTATAGGTTCATTAAATAGGATTCCCCACAATAGGTTTAAAATATTACTTATGTTTCTTAATAAATTCATAGGGATAAAAAAAACTAGAAAAAAATAATCTTCTGTTTAATAAAGACATTCATAGGATCATTATTGAAATGTATTTATAAGATGAAAATGATTCAATGTACTAATATTCTATGAAGAAAACCATTACTTATCCATGATTGAAATAAGTACCAAACTGTGTAACCATTCCATATATTCGTGGTCTATATTGTATCAATTATCATTCCAATAGACTGATAAGATGTAAATATCTTCTAAACGTATGAAAATAAATTTATCACTCATAATTTGAATAGACTAACGCCCATCATAAACTTGGATAAGGATAATGAGTATTTCATTATGTCAAATCTCATAATGAATCGTTGAAATTAACGTCTCCATATGGATGGATTCGTCATCTATATCCATGATTTGAACTATGATGGTATTTTAAAAAGTATCATGCCCACCCTATATGATATTTCACTAGGTAAACCAATATTACATGGTTTCTTAGACCATTTCATGGGGAACCTTTGGTTACACCGTGTCCCAGAGTGAGTCCGCATGAAATGAAGTACTTACAGGTAATTATTTTGATACATTATTCCTTTCTATAACCCTATTTTTCATCATATATTTGCATTCCATTTATGTTATTCATCATTTGGTTCAAATATTAATGACATGGAATGTTATTAAAAATGTTTTAAATGTGAAAAAATATTAATAAAAATATTAAAATGTTTTGAAAACATAGTACATTTTGAGAAATATAAAATAGATATACAGTCAATTGTTTCTTCCTTGGAGTTCAATATATATTGATTAAATCTTGAGGTAGTGGGTTGTTAGTAAGAGACACAAAATTCCAATTTGAACTCCTATAACTGATAAAATTATCAATATATCATTTTCAAATATTATTTTAATAACCTATTCTTATAGAATATGTATATTTAGATATCCTACCTTAGTTACAAGTGATCGACACAATCTATGGATGCCTCTAGAGGAAGTATTATTTCCATTGAAACATTATGACATATTCATAATTATTTTGAAAGGATTCAACATTCTAAATTATTAATCATATATACGAAACAAATAAATGATATTTTCATCGAAAAATCCAGAGATCTATTCAACCCGACACCCGACTTGGTCGTTCGCATGGCTTGTAGGGCATTCTTGATCCCCACAGCTGGAAACTAGTGCCTATGTATCAGAAATATACCATGGGAATGATTTCATCCATTATTAAAACCTTAATCATACAATAGAAGCAAGCATCACAATATCATATAACCAAAGACAAACAAGGAACAACAATTATCATATTCAAGGTTTTATAACATAAAAAAACACAAAATGCAATAATGGAAGTGAATTCCAATACTATCCCAAAAACCTCTATGAAACAATAGGGTGAGGATCTGAAAGAATCCACCACCATCACTTGATATAAGAAGAAAACTATCATCTAGGGACACTATAAAAACCATGAAACTCCATTCCTCGACCTTGGTGTTACAAATGAGAGTCTACATAGACATAAAGATGTATTCAAGGAGTGAGTCAAAGACTATAAGGATTCCACTAAAATTAAATGTTTTAATTCCATTATATTTTAAGAAATATTTACACACATATTTTCTATAAAACATTTCAATCATTTATAAGAATTTATATTAAGAGAAAAGTATTTTTATTGGAAAGAACCTTTAAATAAAAACATTTCTTATATGAGCATTAATGAAAACAAAATTATACAAAAGGGCTACCTAATGTAAATATCTAGTACCTTATCACATAAATGTAATGTCCCATGAAATTACCAAGGGAAAATACCTATAGTTAACTAGCTCTAGTGATACCCTAGAAGCCTCATACAATAGTAAAAATTGGTATAACAACTACAACCCACAATTCTCTACTTCTTCACCCACTCAGGGGGAACATCCCTATGGCCTAGAATTATCTGATCATATCAAAAATTTAGTTTTTCTGGAAAACGTCAATTAATATATGTGAATATGGTCCATTCCACTTCTATGTCAACTAGTTTCAATACAATAGAATAATTTGTGCTTTCCACGTACGAAAAACTAATATACTAGTTCTATATTACCCACCTAGAAACATGGGATTCCATTTATTCTCAATTAATCTTTAACATATAACATACTTAAACACTTTCACATACACATAAAATGAATTCAATATGCACTAAGAAATCTTTACTTTAACTAATAATCACTTGGAAAGCAGCATTTACTATAAACAACGAAATTCCATTTACACACAAAGAAAATAGTTTGAAAAAACATTTTAAAAATCTTGTAAAATACAAGATTCTAATTTGGAAACATTATAAGAAATTTTCAGAATTTATCGTACAATTTCAATGGTCCCACAAGATTTAAAATACACACATAGACCAGTTTCATTTTAATACATTTTTTCATTCATTTAAAAAATTCACAAGCCACATTTAATGAATCTCAACAGGTCAAAATAATATTTTTTTTCCCGTTGAAATACAATTTTAAACATATTTCTACCTCAAATTCCATTGAAAATCCACAATTCCTGTTTCAAATAATCCTAAAAACACTTCCAAGAAGAACCAAAATAATGAATGCACAGAAAATAACCATATTCATTTATAAATTACATTTTTATCATATAATCTACTCAAAATACATTCATAACACATTTCACACAATAAATTAATTTCATAGATCACATTTATAAATAAAATAGATTATGTAAAAAGCATCTAAAAATGGTAAGACATTGAACAACCAACCTCACACTTAAAGTCTTCCTTAAAATTGTTGTAAAACCCTAAAAACAACACCACATGACCCTCATAATGAAATATCATCCATGATCCATCACTATCCTCCACAATATAAAAACATGAAACACCCCTCTTATTCAAATACCCACTGGGAAATAAATCCCCAAAGATTTGGGAAGAGAAACCTAAAAATCTAGTGATACCAATAGAGAAATCACTTAAGTGATGTTTAATTTTTGAGTACACACTAAATACACCAAAATAAGTGTGTCTAGGAGAAATAAGTGGGAGAGAAGGGGGTACCATTGGCTGGATTGTTCGACGGAGGAGAGATAGTGTAGATTTGCGGTTAAATACCAAGAGTACACAAAGGGTGTTTCCCAATTTTTTATGACCTAGACAGCGCTCACTGTTTTCCAAACTGTGCAAAAACTATATTACCTTCTCTTTCCAATTGGATAAAGCCATAGAGTTATCCCAAACAATCTTCAAAATATTAAAAAACATTGTGAATATCCCCTATCCAAAAACATCACAGGGTGGAATGGTTACTGTGCAAGGAACATTGTATTCAAAACCACGTACCACCTTCTATTAACCAATGAACTGAATTTTTCATCAAAAATCATGTGGGAAACACATGTATGAAAACTAGAGTGATAATAAACAAGGTAAATGCCAGAAAATTCAATCCCATCATACTCAAAACACAAGAGACAATCCAAGATAAAAAATAAACAATAACCAAGGATGAAAACAATAATCCAGGTGTCACAATCCTTACTGCCATAATTCCTTCCACTATAGAAATGATATAATATTTCCATGTAATTTATAAAAATAAAAAATAACCCTTATAGAACATAATCCAACCTGTCAAGAAAGATACACCTTAAGAACTATTGAATGAATCACATACCACATACTAGAAATGAAAAAATTAATTCAAACCACTTCTCGAAATAAACTTCCATAACCTTGCTACAACAAACCCATTAGGTGAATTTTAACCACAATGGATACTCAAATGAGGATATTTAAAATGGATAGATATAAATGACACTACACACTTCCAAAAGAATAAAATAATCTAAATTTTATTATCAGTATGGGGAGGCCTGAATGAACTCCCCACCATTAGAAAAGTACTAGAACTATTTTATTACAAAATAAATTTCAGCGAGACTCACTACAGGTCTCCCCAACAAGAGAACCAAATTTCATAACACCCCAGAAAAAATTTACCTAGAACGAATGACATGAACCAACCTTGGAACCTTCCACATCGAACAAAAAACACATACATTAGAGAGGGACACATAGACCTATGAGAAATGATGAAACTAAAATCAATTATTCAATGCCATTTGCACAAGGACAACCAAATAGTGATCAACAACCAAAAATATCAACCATTAGGATCACAAAAAAAATGAGACTACTATTCCTCATTACAACAAATGAAGAATAATCAAATTCAAAAGTCACAACAATGAAATGAGGCCACAATTCCAATTCTATAAAGGGGAACATTCTATATTGAAGAAACTAACATATGAATCATACATCACCCCCTTTGTTGAACTACAAAAAAACCCAGACCGTGGTCTCTCAAACCACTATAAATTCCTGAAAATTTTCAATCCTCACTATAGGGGAAATTGCTAGATCTTTGATCTGATAAGAATATTAAACCTCATATTTAGTAGTAGATGTTCTTCGATTATAACTCCTTTAGTTATTTCCACAAGAATCCACATAGAATCTAGGTAAAACCAAGATAACACAACACACCATGAGATACACATCTCATCAATAAGTCACCTTCAAGAAGGTGAGTATTCAAGGGACACATAAACATCATCCTTCTTTATCCATATATGAAGAATTAAGAACAATGAACACACTGATCTAATCTTTATTTATAATTGAGTGATTTTTTATTTCTGAAACACTACAGGACAAGACCCTTATATAAAATGGGGAATTATAAATGATGGGTCATTAAATATATCCCAAATAGTAAAATACTCTTGAAAATAGGCAGGGGTGTTTTTTTGATGATATTGGACATTCACCATGACACTTATTGAGAACATCACGAAAGAGATTTTACATGTGACATCAGTGTCCATATGCATGACAGTTACTTCATGAAATCATACACCATGGCTTCCTATGTATAGATATTCCACAATAATGCCTCAAAAAGATCATATACAAGAAAGAAAATGATTAATCATCCAAAGGCCTCTAATATATCACAGTTAAAATCAACTACTTCAGGAGGATTTCCATCACTGTAATTTTACTTCACCACTTTCTAACCATACATTCAAAAAACAAATGATGAAAATGTTACCTTTATAGTCTCAAGAAACTCAATAAAACTGATGTTTATTTAAATTTTTTTCATAAACACTTCCTATCCTAGAGGATATTCTTAGCTGAAACAAAGAGGTGGATTGAATTTATAAATCTCTTGAATAAGGTCCTTACATTCAACAATTGGATGACCTTCCTATGGTGATATACCCTTGTACGAACCATGAATTTTCATCGAATATTATATATTATTATATATAGCTAGTAAAAAAACTGAGATCCCATGTAAACTGACTCATCAATAAAAACACACTACAATCAAACATTGATCACACAATATGCAATGAACATTAATGCCCCTGAAAACATTTTCAAAAGAACAAACTTACCATTATCTCAAAACCAACTCACCGACAGAAACTCAATCATGAAACAATAATCATCCTATAAGAATTATCAACCTCAAGTGACCTCACAAGAATCATTCCCAAAAGAAAACAATACAACACAGACAACCACTGGTAATCAAGTAATTACACATTCTATTAAAAGAACTTTTGAAAATAAAAACAAGAATGATGGTTTTAAAAGTCACAAAAGGTATTCCATGGAGCCTCACACATGAATAATCCCATTCAAAAGTGGGAACACATCCACTATTCCATATATATCCATAAATTCGGAAACACCTAGAGATTATAAAGGTCAAAAAGATATTTCCACATTCTATAACAAAACATTTACCCATTGTTTTCAATTTCTCAATTGACATCCTATTTCAAAAATCATAAAAATTACCAAAATTTCACATACCATCGAGTCAAAATAACATTCAAATCACACACATCAAACCATTTCTCTTTTTTTAAAAATAATATCACATGGTTTCAATTAGAAAAATCATTTCATCACATTTAAAAACATTTTCTACAGCACACAAAAGTTATTACATAAAAACCCATTTGAAAAAAAAATTATCCATTATTTTTCAGAAAACATTTCCATAACCTATTTAAAAATAAATTATATTTTATTAACAACCAATTTTTATAATCCATAGGTTGTGGTTTCCTAAACACAATTCTCAATATTCTCATTTCTACTATACCCAAAAACATATTTTAAAAATACAACTTTATAATCATTCCTTTTAAATGATTCTAGAAAATAATTTTCATCATTCCAAAACCAAACTATATTCCACTTTAAAATACAATTTTAACAATTTTCAAACAAGCTAGAGTGACATCCAACCTGACACCCAACCAAGTCCATGGTTTGGCATGAATGGTGGTCCGAACCGCCATGGGCTTCCAACTAGTTTTCGGGTATCATTAGTATAACTTGGGAATGATTCCACAAAAGATTAAAAAAATAAACTACAATATAAATAATGATAAAAATAACATTTAAGAAAATAAAAAAAAGGAACAATGATTATCACATTCCAGGTTTTACTCCTTTAAAATAATAGAAAAATGCTATAAAGGAAGGGAACTCAAAAACTGTCCCAAAAGATACCACGAAACAAGAGGGTAATCACCCTAAACCCACCACCACTAACCCCTATAATAAGCGGATCACTAGAAACATGGGCCACCATCATAACCAAGACACACATTTCCATTTTTGTGTCATGAATAAGAGAGTATACATATACAAAAATATATATGATGGGTGTGATCCAAATAATTATTTGATGACACCCAAAATAAAAGGTTACATTATAGAACATTAGTATAAAAACATAATATTCATATTTTTTTAAAACATTAGAAAAAATATATTATTTTATTTTTAAGGAAATATACTTATATGGATAACAATAAAAAAGGGAATCCTTTTTCAAATGAGCATGCTTGAAATTAAATGTTTGTACACCATCTAATGTACGATAGTGGGATACACCATATCACATAACTATAATGAAATATAGGATAACAACATAAAAATAATTTTAGTTAACTAACTCTTTATGGGCCCTAGAAACCTTGTAAATCATTTAAAATTCGCATAAAAATCATTACACGCGGCTTTCTTGAGCACAAGCCACTTGGAGAGAAACTCCAATGGGCCTATTAGTCATTGATCATATCATAGGTTATGAAAATGCAGTATATTTAAATCCTTCTATATAAATCTAGGCATTTCTCCTTTTGACTCTAATAGTGTCTATCCACTAAATGAATATGGGATTTCCACTTCCAAATCACTAGTATACTTGTTCTGGATTTCCCCACTAGGTTACTCGATATTTCTTTTTTGATGAAATTCACATTCACATATCACTTATTAAAACACTTCCATGTACCCATACCATGCATTATAACCACATGTTGAAATCACCACTTTCACCAATCATCACATGGAAACCACCATTTACTATAAAAAACCATTTTCTATTTTACACACAAAAAACCATTTGAAATCACTTTCCTCACCTCTTGAACAATCCATGATACCCATTTCGAATCATTTTAATAAAATTCATAATTAATATAACCATTTCCATTATTCAATCCATTTTCGAATCTACATAGAGACCGATTTTTCCTTAAGACATGCTTCTGTTCATTTGCATAATTTTTAATTTACATTTAATGAATCACAACAGGTTAAAATAACATATTTTCTTTTAATATTATGTTTTTAAAGTATTCACACATCAAGATAGTTTGAAAATGGAATTCACACCATTCATATAATCATTAAAACACTTCCAAAAATCACTATAATAATGAACGCACAAAACATATCAATTTTCCTTTATGAAATCAATTTCTATCACATAATCAAGTAAAAATACCTTCATAACTCATTTTTCACTACATAATAAATTTATATTACATATACATTGAAAATAATACATATCAAAAGAATATATAAATTTTAAGGCATGTAACCACCTACCTATTAGTTGGAGGCATCTAGAAAATTGGAGTAAAACCATAACTGAACCACTACCACACCCAAAAAAGTAATTATCAACCCACATACATCAATATCATCCCAAATATTATAATATCAAACCCTTCACTAGGTGAAATAACTTTTGGGAAAAAAATACACCAAATGAGGAAGATAAAACTTAGAAAAGAAGAATAAATAAAGGGAGAAATCACATATTTGATGCTTATTTGATGGATCGATAAAAAACCCTCCAAAATAAGGGATATCAAGCGATCCAAGATGGATAAAGGGAGGATACTAGGGATGGATAAGTTGAATGATGTGATAAATGGTAGATTTGGGGTTAAATACCAATAGGACACAAATGTAATTTCACAATTATTAATGGTGTGGACCCCCCACACAATTTACCAAAATGGATTTCCAGTCTACGTGGAATCCATGTGCCCCACTTTGTCTAATAGAACCGAGACGCATTGTTATCTTGAACAGTTTTCAAATCATGCCCTAATTATAAGCCCCCGGACATAAACATCTATTAATATTGAATTAAATTAATAATACACATTGAGGATATTTTTAGGTTTAGAGTTTTATAGAATTAGGAAATACCTATTACATCTCAAAAGGTTACAAAGTAGACACTTCTACTAAGTTTCCATAGAATAAAAAATCTCTTAAAAAGAAACATTTCTAGTTCCATGTTTTATATAGCATGACATTCCCTTTATCCCATCCTTGACACTATTCCACATTATGTCCTATGAAAAACATTTCAAAAAAACTTGGGGTGAGCATAAAAATCTCAGTAAGGTATACACAAAGAATGAAAACTGTTAGTTTTTCAAACATCTTGTAAACCATGTATACTTTATCAAAGTAATACCTTTACCCTCATGAAGTAGTGAAAACTCTTCACTGAATAAAATATCCTTACTTACCATTTTTTAACCAAAGGATTACCATAAAACCCATATAAATAACACATAACAAATAAAGTTAACTTGGGACATAAACATACTTAAGTGGAATAACCATACGGTCGACTTCTGCACATATAACTTGATGGAATAGCCATACGGCCAACTTCCATACATACTTAATGGAATAGCCATATGACCGACTTCTATACCCAATGCATTAGAGGTTATAACGTAACCACCCGTCCTGGTATTCACGGCACCACCCATCAAATGGTTTATCACGTAACCACCCATCAAATGTCCAAGTACCATTATAAAAATCATTTGACATAAAACAAATATAATGGAAAGGAAAAATTTCCATAGTTTGATCACAATATATCACTAAAATATATTGACATAACAAATCCATTATAAAAAACCATTTTAAATACCAAAATACATAAAAGAGTATATGGTATTTATTCCATTTAAAAAAACATTACAGCTTGTTCAGGAAGCCAAAGACCAAATAATACTCGTGTCAGCGGAAAAGGTCGTTGTCACCGCGTACGTTAAAAGAAACATTCCTTTTAGTCATTTTGTAAAATGATTCATAGAAAAATATTCATTTTGTATAAAATTAAATGTTAAAGGGGTTTATAAACCGTATAAAAAAAGTTGTGCATAAAACAAAATATGCCTCAATGAAAGGAGATTGAGACGAAGTCCCTAACCTCAGATCCGACATGACTTGATCGTTCTTTAACGTCCATAATAATAAACTTGAGTTAATTTCTATTTTCTTAATAACCTTTTTCAAGTTCATTATTCCTTTTATATCACTTATTTCCATGTCATAAACATTATTTAATCATTTATGTTAATAATGTTTGTTTTGGCGATATTTGGTTCTTAAGTCGAAAGTGGACTTCTTACAATTACATATTGTTCGTGTGGTCAAAGGTTCTTTATATCCAGAATGACATTCCTGATTTGGATATCATATATATAATATATATCCAGCATATACATGTATTTATAATATTACATAATCATTTAGAGGTAATAAATGAAATGCACCGTTCATGGAGACGGCAAGTCGTACGTACGCATGAACGCTACTTTCATTTCTTTGTCATATTAATTGAATTAAAACTAAATGAGAGGTATGTATATTTCAATTCCAGAATTATATTCATCATTTAGATGTATCATTCATAATATATATCCATTATATAAATGTACTTATAATAGTACATTACATTTGGGGATAAGAAATGAAATGCACCATTCATTGAGATGGTAAGCCGTACATCCGCATGAACGCTACTTTCATTTCTATCACATACTTTAATGGAAAGAAATAATAATTATATAGAGGTATATTATTATTCCAGTATAACATCATATATAATAACTTTAAATCCATCCTTTATATGTCCCACATATGGCATTAACGAATCACATCACTTTGAGTGGGCGGTAGTCCGCACTTCCTAAAATGAAATTATCGTGTTTACCCACAATGGAAACCATAAAGGTATAAAACAAATTAAAAATAAAGAAGCATAAGGAAAACATAAACATAATATATATCATATATAAATATATTGACATCTTAATGGCCACCATTAATGGTGTTTAAAAAAATATTGAACAATAATCGTTTCGTGAGGCAAAAATTCGCCAACCACAGAAACAGTATGTTCATTAACCATTAGATGTAGATGTGTGTAATTTTAACGCACAATTTTCTTATAAAAACATCCTAGTATATTACATATATTGGATTTGTTACAAAATAAATTAATTAAAAGAGTTTAGGGGGTTGGAGATGCAAAATAATACAAAAGAACACAAGTGAAGACATCACCCTAAAATCGGGTAACTCTCTTAGATTTGAGATCAAAGGCTTCCTTGGGAAGACTTCTGCCCAAAGTGAGGCTTCAAGGAGTAATATATGAATGTGGAGAGACAAAATGGTTGGGGATGGATGAGCCAAAGGCTTTGTAAGTGTGGGTAAGGTGGTAGAGGTGGGGGCCTTTTATAAGAGGAGAGGAGGGGCACTCTTGGAAAGTAAGGAAATGTTACTTTATTTTAGAATGAGTTTCGGATTTTAATGGTCCCACATTGATGTGTTTCTAGGATAAGGTGATAAGGGTTCGAAATCAACCCATACAATAGGTTTTTGACATGTTTAGGTCTTAGATTTAACATTATCATTCCATTTTATTTAAATCGTTAAATAATGAGGTAATCGCTGCATCATCATGTTTTCATAAATAATTTAATTTATTTAATGTCTAAAAATTATTAAAAAAATACTATGATGTAGAAAATATATTTATATTTATAATGAATATTTATAGTCAAAAATCTGACTTTTATAACCTCATGTAAATATTGTTTTAGTAAAACAACTCATGTTTGTGTCATTTTAATTTTAACATTAAATAAAAAGATATTAATGTCATTTTCCTACCAATGTGGCTCCATGGGGTCCCCAAGTTGACCCATGGATTTTCTAGGTAGGCCATGACACATCCAATAAGGGTAGGACATGTTTCAAGCTCATCTCATATTATTAAAACATTATTTTTACCTTAAACTACACTAATTACCTCTAATCGCGATTAAAAACTTAATAAGTTACTATTCACCAAAAAATTATTTTAATCCCATTGAACCACATTATAATTATTAATGAAAACCATGTATGTAGGATTTTTGAAATTCAAAACACAGAGGTGGTAAAATTTCATTTAAAAGTAAAATCAGTTTTTTAAGTACCACTTAGTGGTTTCACTCTTCATCAAAAATTGAAGTTTTTCAGAAAAATACCAAAAATTCACCATAATCTATATTTGATATTCCGAATTTAAAAATGAAGTCCATTTTAAAAAATTCAAAACATATATGTTTCATTAATTAATTTAATAATTAATTCAAGATATCAGAGCAAATAGCGTGTTTTTATGAAACAATAAGTATCAAAAGATTGACACTAGTTTAAGTCCGATTTCAAAGTGAAATTAATTCCAACGACCACTATTGGATTTAATGGTAAAAATATATTCTAATATCACTATAAAACCAATTCAAAATATAATCTAATAATATAAATAAATTAGACTAAAAAGAGGTTTTGAATTAAAATACAGCATTTTACACTATTCATTAAAAAAATGAACTTTATCAGAAAAATACCCAAAATTTACACAAAGTATATTTTTATGTCCCAATTCTAAAGAATAGTTTTATTTGGTCCAATAGAATGTATAAGAGTGAACAAAACTATATTTAGTGACAGTTCTCCATCAAAAGGCGATAAGTGAACCTTTAGTGAAAACTAGGGCATATACGCCTAAAATTGAATTCTTTCCATATTTTAAGACTTTATCATTTATTAGATAAAAGTAAAAAAATTTAAAAAAATATATAATCATATTTTAGTTATTTCTATCCATACCCGCCAATACAACGGATATGTGTTATCTACCAATTAAAATAATATTATTTTATTACTAGTGTGCAATGAAAGATTTCAATGAAACTCTTTATTGCGTATCGGGTACGCTATCGAACATAACAACCTTTTTAAATTAAAATTAATATTTAATTCGTAAATATTAATAAATATGAAAATTTTTTATTCATTATTTACCTGGGATGTTACATCCTTCCCCCTTTCGGGAATTGCGTCCTCACAATTTTATTCACTTATCAAAATAAGTCGGGGTATTTATCCCTTATAGAATTTTCAGATTCCCACGTTGCATCTTCAACAATATGGTTTTTCCACAAAACCTTTACCTGGTGAATTACCTTATTTCACAACACTTTCACTCTTCGGTCATTAATCTGGACTGGTTGTTATTCATAAGATAGATTCTCTTCCAGCTGAACAACCTCTGGACTCAAAACATGAGATAGATCTGGCATATACTTCCTCAACATCAAAACATGAAAAACATTGTGTACCTGAGATAAACTCGGAGGTAAAGCCCCTCGGTAAGCAACTAATCCAACTTTCTCTAGAATTTCATGTGGTCCAATGAAACTTGGACTCAGCTTTCCTTTCTTAACAAATCTCATCAAACTTTTCCATGGAGAAACCTTGAGAAAAACATAATTACCTACCTCGAAAGATAGATCCTTCCTCCGGTTATCCGCATAACTCTTCTTCCAGCTCTGAGCTGTTCTCATGTGTTTCTGAATCAAATGAACTTTTTCTGCCATCTCTTCTTCCAATTCTAGTCCCATCAGCTTCCTATCACCCACTTCATCCCAAAATGATAGAGTTCAACACCACTTCCCATATAATTCCTCAAATGGTGCCATCTGTATACTGGAATGAAAATTGTTATTATAAGAAAAATCAACCAATGAAAGATGTTGGTCCCAACATCCCTGATAATCCATAGAGAAAGCTCGTAGAATATCATCCAAGGTCTTAATTGTTCGTTCTGACTTCCCATCTGATTTTAGAAGAAAAGATATACTAAAATTTAATTCAGTACCCAAAGACTTCTGAAGGCCTTTCGAAAAGTTAAAAGTAAACCTGGGATCATGATTACATACAATGGAGAGAGGAACTCCATGTAACCTTAATATATCTTTAGGATACAAATGAGAAAGTTGATCTAGAGAGAAAGTATCTTGAATAGGAAGGAAATGAGCAGATTTAGTCAAGCAATCAATAATAACCCAGATTTCATTATTACCTCGAGGTGTCTTCGGTAATCCCACAACGAAGTCCATGGATATATTCTACCATTTCCACTATGGCATTGGTAAAGGCTGAAGCATCCCTTTCGGTAACTGCCGCTCTGGATTAACCTGCTGACAAGTCAAACACTTCACAGTAAAATCAGCAATATCTCTTTTTATTCCATCCCACCAGTAATACTCCCGCAGATCTCTGTACATATTAGTACTGACAGGATGAACTGAAAATGGGGAACTATGAGCCTCAAATAACAACTCATTCTTCAACTGTGAATCACCAGTGACACATAATATCTTCTCAAACATCAAAACACAATCATTATCAATGTTGAATTTTGGCAACTTACCCTTCTGAACCAGCCCTACCTTTTTCTGCAACTCACTGCCTTCTCTATGTGCTTGCTTAATTCTGTCTGATAGGGATGATCACACTGATACCTGAAACAAAACAGAAGAACTTCCTGCACCAAAAACTTCTATGCCAAAGTTCATCAAATCAAAAACCAAAGGTTCTAATTCCAAACGTAGCATGGTTAATGAAGCTTTACTTTTTCGACTCAAAGCATCGACCACTTTATTTTCTTTTCCCGGATGGTAATGAATTGTACACTCATAATCCTTGATTAATTCCAGCCATATCCTCTGTCTCATGTTCAATTCATTCTGAGTGAATATATACTTTAAACTTTTGTGATCAGTATATATTTCACACTTTACTCCATACAAATGATGCCTCCAAATTTTTAATGCAAAAACAATAGCAGCTAATTCCAAATCATGTGTAGGGTAATTTACCTCATGAGTTTTCAACTGTCGTAAAGCATAAGAAAATTCTTGATCTTTCTGCATAAAGACACAACCCAGTCCCTTCAATGAAGCATCACTGTATATAACAAACTCACCATTCCTTGAAGGATGTGCCAACACTGGAGCATTCACCAATCTTCTTTTCAACTCCTGAAAACAATCATCACATTCTTTTGTCGAGATGAACTTAACACCCTAACAAGTTAGCTTAGTCATTGGACTAGATAACCATGAAAAATATTCAACAAACCATCGGTAGTGACCTGCCAAACCAAGAAACCTATAGTTCTCGGATACATTTTTGGGTCTTGGACATTCTCCAACAACTTTTGTTTTAGCAGGATCAACAGTTATGCCATATTTTGAAACAATGTGACCCAGGAATGAAATTTGATGTAACCAAAACTCACACTTGATGAATTTTCCATATATTTTCTTTTCTTTTATGGTTTTCAAGATAACCCTTAAATGACTTTCATTCTCCTATTTACTTTTAGAAAACACCAAAATATCATCAATAAAAACAACCAACATTTTTCAACTGAGTCAACTGAGCCATCACTGCAACAAACTGTTTAGTTCTAATTCTGACCATCTCTGGATACTGATTTGAAAGGTCATTTACCTCTGTATGCCTTCCCAGAAATGTTGTTCGGTTTCCTCTATGAAAAACCATTCTTAACACAGAAATATCTTAGGCTAAGCAACATGGTAATCTTCAAATGATATATCATTTCAATCAAACCAAAAATTAATTTATAATTTAACAAAATTTTGACTCCTAAAGTTGTCTGAACCGACCTCGGATACCAACTATAAGGCCCTAGCCTTAAACATCTCTTAATATTGAATTAAATGAATAATTCACATTGAGGATCTTTTCAGGTTTAGAGTTTTATAGAATTAGGACATAACTATTACATCTCAAAAGGTTACAAAGTAGACACTTCTACTAAGTTTCCATAGAATAAAAAAAACTCCTAAAAAGAAACATGTCTAGTTCCATGTTTTATATAGAATGACTTTCCCTTGATCACATCCTTGACCCGATTCCATATTATGTCCTGTGAAAAAAATTTCAAAAAGAACATGGGGTGAGCATAAAAAGCTCAGTAAGGGATACACAAAGAATGAAAACTGTTAGTTTTTCAAACATCAAGTAAACCATGTATACTTTATCAAAGTAATACCTTCACCTTCATAATGTAGTGAATACTCTTCACTGAATAAAATATCATTAATTACCCTTTTGTAACCAAAGGATTACCATAAAACCCATATAAATAATAGATAACAAATAAAGGTAACTTGGAACATAAACATACTTAAGTGGAAAAACCATACGGTCGACTTCCACACATATCACTTAATGGAATAGCCATACGGCCAACTTCCATACATACTTAATGGAATAGCCATATGGCCGACTTCCATACCCAATGCATTGGAGGTTATAACGTAACCACTCGTCCTGGTATACACAACACCACCCGTCATATGGTTTATCACGTAACCACCCGTCAAAAGTCCAAGTACCATTATAAAAATCATAAGACATAAAACAAATATAATGGAAATAAAAAATTTCCACACTTTGATCACAATATATCACTTAAATAATACTCGCGGCAGGGGAAAAGGTTGTTGTCACCGTGTACGTGAAAAGAAACATTCCTTTTGTCATTTTGTAAAATGCTTCATAGAAAAAGATTCCTTTTGTATAAAATTAAAATTCAACGGGGTTTATACACTATATAGAAGAAAGTTGTGTATAAAACAAAATATTCCTCAATTAAAGGAGATTGAGACGAAGTCACTTACCTCGGGTCCGACATGACTCTATCGTTCTTTAACATCCTGAATAATAAACTTGAGTTAATTTATATTTTCTTAAGAACCCTTTTCAAGTTCATTATTACTTTTATATCACTTATTTCCATGTTATAAACATTATGTAATCCTTTATGTTAATAATGTTTGTTTTGTCGATATTTGGTTCTTAAGTCGAAAGTGGACTTCTTACAATTGCATGTTGTTCGTGTGGTCAAAAGTTCTTTATATCCAAAATGAAATTCCTGATTTCGATATCATATATATCATATATATCCAGCATATAAATGTATTTATAATATTACATAATCATTTAGAGGTAAGAAATGAAATTCACCATTCATGGAGACGGTAAGTCGTACGTACGCATGAACGCTACCTTCATTTCATTGTCATATTAATGGAATTAAAATTAAATGAGAGGTATGTATATATTAATTCTAGAATTATATTCATAATTTAGATGTATCATTCATCATATATATCCATTATATACATGTACTTATAATCGTACATTACATTTGGGGATAAGAAATCAAATGCACCGTTCATGGAGACGGTAAGCCATACGTACGCATGAACGCTACTTTCATTTCTATCTCAAACTTTAGTGGAATGAAATAATAATTATATAGAGGTATATTATAATTCAAGTATAACATCCTATATAATAACTTTAAATCCATCCATTATACGTCCCAAATATGCCATTAACGAATCACATCACTTTGAAGGGGCGATAGTCCGCACTTCCTAAAATGAATGTATCGGGTTTACCCACAATGGAAACCATAATGATATACCACAAATGAAAAATAAATAAGCATAAGGAAAACATAAACATAATATATATCATTTATAAATTGAGTGACATCTTAATGGCCACCATTAAAGGTGTTTAAAAGAAGATTGATCAATCATTGTTTCGTGAGGCAGAAATTCGCCAACCATAGAAACAGTATTTCGTTAACCATTAGATATAGATGTGTGTACGTTTAGCTCGAAATATTCTTATAAAAACATCCTAGTATATTGAAGATACTGAAGTTGTTACAAAATAAATTAATTAAAAGAGTTTAGGGGGTTGGAGAATCAAAATAAAACAAAAGAACACAAGTGATGACATCACCTTAAAATTGGGTAACTCTCTTAGATTTGAGCTCAAAGGCTTCCTTGGGAAGACTTCTGCCAAATGTGTGGCTTCAAGGAGTAATAGAGGGATGTGTAGAGACACAATGGGTAGGGTTTGGCCGATCCAAAGGCGTTTTTATGTGTGGGTAAGGTGTTAGAGGTGGGGGCCTTTTATTAGAGGAGAGGAGGGGCACTCTTGGAAAGTAAGGAAATGTTACATTAATTTAGAATGAGTTTCGGATTTTAATGGTCCCACATTGATGTGTTTCGAGGATAAGGTGATAAGGGTTCGAAATACACCCATCCAATAGGTTTTTGACATGTTTAGGTCATATATTTAACATTATCATTGCATTTTATTTAAATCATTAAATAATGAGGTAATCGCTGCATCGACATGTTGTCATAAATAATTTAATTTATTTAATGTCTAAAAATTATAAAAAAATAATATGATGTAGGAAATATTTTTATATTTCTAATGAATATTTATAGTCAAAAATATGACTTGAATAACCTCATGTAAATATTGTTTTAGTAAAACAAATTATGTTTATGTCATTTTAATTTTAACATTAAATAAGAAGATATTAATGCCATTTTCCTACCAATGTGGCTCCATGGGGTCCTGAAGTTGACCCATGGCTTGTCCCGGTCGGCCATGACACATCCAATAAGGGTAGGACATGTTTCATGCTCATCTCATATTATTAAAATATTATTTTTACCTTAAACTACACTAATTACCTCTAATCGCGATTAAAAACTTAATAAGTAACTATTCACCAAAAAATTATTTTAATCCCATTGAACCACATTTTACTTCTTAATGACAACCATGTACATCGGATTTTTGAAATTCAAAACACAGAGGTGGTAAATTTTCATTTAAATGAAAAATCAGTTTTTTAAGTACCACATAGTGGTTTCACTCTTCATAAAAAATTGACGTTTTTCAGAAAAATACCAAAAATTCACCCTAAGCTATATTTGATATTCCGAATTTAAAAATGAAGTCCATTTTACAAAATTCAAAACATATAAGGTTCATTAATTAGTTTAAAAATTAATTCCCGCTGTCAGAGCAAATAGCGTGTTTTTATGAAACAATAAGTATCAAAAGATTGACACTAGTTTAAGTCCGATTTCAAAGTGAAATTAATTCCAACAACCACTATTGGATTTACTGGTAAAAATATATTCTAATTTTACTATAAAAACAATTCAAAAGATAATCTAATAATATAAATAAATTAGACTAAAAAGTGGTTTTGAATTAAAATACACCAGTTTACACTATTCATTAAAAAAATGAACTTTATCGGAAAAATACCAAAAATTTACACAAAGTAAACTTTTATGTCCCAATTCTAAAGAATAGTTTTATTTGGTCCAATATAATGTATAAGAGTGAACAAAACTACATTTAATGAAGGTTCTCCATCAAAAGGCGATAAGTGAATCTTTAGTGAAAACTAGGGCATATACGCCTAAAATTGAATTCTTTCCGTATTTTAAGCCTTGAGATTTTATTAGATAAAAGTAAAAAAATTTAAAAAACATATATAATCATATTTTAGTTATTTCTATCCATACCCGCCTATACAACGACTATGTATTATCTACCAATTAAAAACATATTATTTTATTATTAGTGTGCAATGAATGATTTCAATGAAACTCTTTGTTGCATATCGGGTACGCTATCGAACATAACAACCCTTTTAAATTAAAATTAATATTTAATTCTTTAAAATTAATAAATATGAAAATTTTTAATTCATTATTTACCTGGGATGTTACATCCTTCCCCCTTTTGGGAATTGCGTCCTCGCAATTTTATTCATTTTTCAAAATATGTCGGGGTATTTATCCCTTATAGCATTTTCAGATTCCCACGTTGCATCTTCAACAATATGGTTTTTCCACAAAACCTTTACCTGGTGAATTACCTTATTTCACAATACATTATCTCTTCTGTCAAGAATCTGGACTGGTTGTTATTCATAAGATAGGTTCTCTTCCAGCTGAACTACCTCTGGACTCAAAACATGAGATGGATCTGGCATATACTTCCTCAACATCAAAACATGAAAAACATTGTGTACCTGAGATAAACTCGAAGGTAAAGCCCCTCGGTAAGCAACCAATCCAACATTATCCATAATTTCATATGGTCCAATGAAACTTGGACTCAGATTTCCTTTCATACCAAATCTCATCACACTTTTCCATGGAGAAACCTTGAGAAAAACATGATCACCTACCTCGAAAGATAGATCCTTCCTCCGGTTATCCGCATAACTCTTCTTCCAGCTCTGAGCTGTTCTCATGTGTTTCTGAATCAACTGAACTTTTTCTGCCATCTCTTCTACCAATTCTAGTCCAATCAGCTTCATTTCACCCACTTCATCCCAAAATGCTAGAGTTCAACACCACTTCCCATATAATTTCTAAAATGGTTCCATCTGTATACTTGAATGAAAACTGTTATTATAAGAAAACTCAACCAATGAAAGATGTTGGTCCCAACATCCCTAATAATCCATAGAGCAAGCTCATAGCATATCCTCCAAGGTCTTAATTGTTCATTCTGACTGCCCATCTGATTGTAGAAGAAAAGCTGTACTAAAATTTAATTCAGTACCCAAAGACTTCTGAACACCTTTCCAAAAGTTATAAGTAAACCTGGGATCACGATTAGATACACTGGAGAGAGGAACTTCATGTAACCGGAATATATCTTTAGGATACAAATGAGAAAGTTGATCTAGAGAGAAAGTATCTTGAATAGGAAGGAAATGAGCAGATTTAGTCAAGCGATCAATAATAAACCAGATTTCATTATTATCTCGAGATGTCTTCGGTAATCCCACAATGAATTCCACGGATATATTCTACCATTTCCACTCTGGCATTGGTAAAGGCTGAAGCATCCCTTTCGGCAACTGCCGCTCTACTTTAACCTACTAACAAGTCAAACACATCACAGTAAAATCAGAAATATCTCTTTTCATTCCATCCCACGAGTAATACTCCCGCAGATCTCTGTACATCTTAGTACTGCTAGGATGAACTGAAAATGGGGAACTATGAGCCTCACATAACAACTCATTCTTCAACTGTGATTCACCAGAGACACATAATCTCTTCCCAAACCTCAAAACACAATCATTATCAATGTTGAATTCAGGCAACTTACCCTTCTGAACCAGCCCTACCTTTTTCTGTAACTCACTGCCTTCCCTCTGTGCTTGCTTAATTCTGTCTGATAGGGATGATCTCACTGATACCTGAAACAAAACAGAAGAACTTCCCACCCCAACAACATCTATGCCAAAGTTCATCAAATCAAAAGCCAATGGATCTCGTTCCAAATGTATCATGGTTAATGAAGCATTACTTTTTCGACTCAAAGCATCAGCCACTTTATTTTCTTTTCCCAGATGGTAATGAATTGTACAATCATAATCCTTGATTAATTCCAGCCATCTCCTCTGTCTCATGTTCAATTCTTTCTGAGTGAATATATACTTTAAACTTTTGTGATCAGTATATATTTCACACTTTACTCCATACAAAAGATGCCTCCAAATTTTTAAAGCAAAAACAACAGCAGCTAATTCCAAATCATGTGTAGGGTAATTTACCTCATGAGTTTTCAACTGAGGTGAAGCATAAGCAAATACCTGATCATTCTGCATAAGGACACAACCAAGTCCCTTCAATGAAGCATCACTGTATATAACAAACTCACCATTCTGAGAAGGAAGTGCCAACACTGGAGCATTCACCAATCTTCTTTTCAACTCCTGAAAACAATCATCACATTCTTTTGTCGAGATGAACTTAACACCCTAACGAGTTAGCTTAGTCATTGGACTAGATAACCATGAAAAATATTCAACAAACCATCGGTAGTGACCTGCCAAACCAAGAAACCTACAGTTCTCGGATACATTTGTGGGTCTTGGACATTCTCCAACAACTTTTGTTTTAGCAGGATCAACAGTTATGCCATATTTTGAAACAATGTGACCCAGGAATGAAATTTGATGTAACCAAAACTCACACTTGATGAATTTTGCATATATTTTCTTTTCTTTTATGGTTTGTAAGATAACCCTTAAATGACTTTCATACTCCTATTTAATTTTAGAAAACACCAAAATATCATCAATAAAAACAACCAACATTTTTCAACTGAGTCAACTGAGCCATCACTGCAAAAAACTGTTTAGTTCTGATTCTGACCATCTATGGATACTAATTTGAAATGTAATTTACCTCTATATGCCTTCCCAGAAAAGTTGTTCTGTTTCCTCTATGAAAAACCATTCTTAACACAGAAATATCTTAGGCTAAGCAACATGGTAATCTTTAAATGCTGTATCATTTCAGTCATACCAAAAATTAATTTATAAGTTAACAATTTTCTAACTCCTAAAGTTGTCTGAACCGACCTCTGATACCAACTATAAGGCCCCGGCCTTAAACATCTCTTAATATTTAATTAAATGAATAATTCACATTGAGGATATTTTCAGGTTTAGAGTTTTATAGAATTAGGACATAACTGTTACATCTCAAAAGGTTACAAAGCAGACACTTCTTCTAAGTTTCCATAGAATAAAAAAAACACTTAAAAACAAACATGTCTAGTTCCATGTTTTATATAGAATTACTTTCCCTTGATCCCATCCTTGACCCTATAACAAATTATGTCCAGTGAAAAAAATTTCAAAAAAAACTTGGGGTGAGCATAAAAAGCTCAGTAAGGGATACACAAAGAATGAAAACTGTTAGTTTTTCAAACATCAAGTAAACCATGTATACTTTATCAAAGTAATACCATCACCTTCATAATGTACTGAAAACTCTTCACTAAATAAAATATTATTAATTACCCTTTTTTAACCCAAGGATTACCATAAAACCCATATAAATAACACATAACAAATAAAAGTAACTTGGGACATAAACATACTTAAGTGGAATAACCATACGCTCGACTTCCACACATATCACATAATGGAATAGCCATACGGCCAACTTCCATACATACTTAATGGAATAGAAATACGGCCGACTTCCATACCCAATGCATTAGAGGTTATAACGTAACCACTCGTCCTGGTATTCACGGCACCACCCGTCATATGGTTTATCACGTAAACACCTGTCAAAAGTCCAAGTACCATTATAAAAATCATAACACATAAAACAAATATAATGGAAAGAAAAAGTTTCCACACTTTTATCACAATATACCACTTAAATAATACTCGCGGCAGGGGAAAAGGTTGTTGTCACCGTGTACGTTAAATGAAACATTCCTTTTTTTCATTTTGTAAAATGCTTCATGGGAAAATATTCCTTTTGTATAAAAGTAAATGTCAAAGGGGTTTATACACTGTATAAAAGAAAGTTGTGTATAAAACAAAATGTTCCTCAATTAAAGGACATTGAGACGAAGTCCCTTACCTCGGGTCCGACTTGACTCGATCGTTCTTTAACATCCTGATTAATAAACTTGAGTTAATTTATTTTCTCATAAGAACCCTTTTCAAGTTCATTATTACTTTTATATCACTTATTTCCACGTCATAAACATTATGTAATCATTTATGATAATAATTCTTCTTTTGTCGATATTTGGTTCTTAAGTCGAAAGTGGACTTCTTACAATTGCATGTTATTCGTGTGGTCAAAAGTTCTGTATATCCAAAATGAAATTCCTTATTTAGATATCATATATATCAAATATATCCAGAATATACATGTATTTATAATATTACATAATCATTTAGAGGTAATAAATGAAATGTACCATTCATGGAGACGGTAAGCCGTACGTACGCATGAACGCTACCTTAATTTCTTTGTCATATTAATGGAATTAAAATTAAATGAGAGGTATGTATATTTTAATTCCAGAATTATATTCATCATTTAGATGTATCATTCATCATATATATCCATTATATACATGTACTTATAATCTTACATTACATTTGGGGATAAGAAATGAAATGCACCGTTCATGGAGACGGTAAGCTGTACGTACGAATGAACGCTACTTTCATTTCTATCTCATACTTTAGTGGAATGAAATAATAATTATATAGAGGTATATTATAATTCCAGTATAACATCATATATAATAACTTTAAATCCATCCATTATTCGTCCCAAATATGGCATTAACGAATCACATCACTTTGAAGGGGTGGTAGTCCGCACTTCCTAAAATAAAAGTATCGGGTTTACCCACAATGGAAACCATAATGGTATACACAAATGAAAAATAAAGAAGCATAAGGAAAACATAAACATAATATATATCATATATAAATAGAGTGACATCTTAATGGCCACCATTAAAGGTGTTTAAAATAAGATTGAACAATCATCGTTTCGTGAGGCAGAAATTCGCAAACCACATAAACATTATTTCGTTAACCATTAGATATAGATGTGTGTAAGTTTAGCTCGAAATATTATTATAAAAACATCCTAGAATATTTAAGATACTGGATTTGTTACATAATAAATGAATTAAAAGAGTTTAGGGGGTTGGAGAATCAAAATAAAACAAAAGAACACAAGTGAAGACATTACCTTAAAATCAGGTAACTCTCTTAGATTTGAGCTCGAAGGCTTCCTTGGGAAGTCTTCTGCCCAAAGTGTGGCTTCATGTAGTAATAGAGGGATGTGTAGAGACACAATGGGCAGGGTTTGGCCGATCCAAAGGCTTTGTATGTGTGGGTAAGGTGGTAGAGGTGGGGGCCTTTTATAAGTGGAGAGAAGGGGCACTCTTGAAAAGTAAGGAAATGTTACATTATTTTAGAATGAGTTTCGGATTTTAATGGTCCCACATTGATGTGTTTCGAGGATAAGGTGATAAGGGTTCGAAATAAACCCATACAATAGGTTTTTGACATGTGTAGGTCTTATATTTTACAATATCTTTCCATTTTATTTAAATCGATAAATAATGAGGTAATCGCTTCATCATCATGGTGTCATAAATAATTTCATTTATTTAATGTCTAAAATGTATAAAACAAATACTATGATATAGGAAATCTTTTTATCTTTCTAATGAAAATTTATAGTAAAAAATCTGACTTGTATAACCCCATGTAAAAATTGTTTTAGTAAAACAACTCATGTTTGTGTCATTTTAATTTTAACATTAAATAAAAAGATATTAATGACTTTTTCCTACCAATGTGGCTCCATGGGGTCCCCAAGTTGACCCATGGCTTTTATTGGTCGTCAATTACACATCCATTAAGCATAGGACATGTGTCAAGCTCATATCATATTATTAAAACATTGTTTTTACCTTAAACTACACTAATTACATCTAATCACGATAAAGAACATAATAAGTTACTATTAACCAAAAAACTATTTTAATCCCATTGAACCACATTTTACTTATTAATGACAACCATTTTTTTCAGTTTTTTGAAATTCAAAACACAGAGGTGGTAAAATTTCATTTTAACGAAAAATCCGTTTTTTAACTACCGCTTAGTGGTTTCACTATTCATCAAAAATTGAAGTTTTTCAGAAAAATACCAAAATTAACCCTAAGATATATTTGATATTATGAATTCAAAAATGAAGTGAATTTTATAAAATTCAAAACATATAAGTTTAATTAATTAAGTTAATAATTAATTCCCGCTGTCAGAGCAAATATCGTGTTTTTATGAAACAATAAGTATCAAAAGATTGGCACTAGTTTAAGTCCGATTTCAAGGTGAAATTAATTCCAACGACCACTATTGGTTTTAATGGTAAAAATATATTCTAATTTCACTATAAAACCAATTCAAAAGATAATATAATCATATAAATAAATTAGACTAAAAATAGGTTTTGAATTAAAATACAACATTTTACACTATTCATTAAAAAATGAACTTTATCGGAAAAATACCCAAAATTTACACAAAGTAAATTTTGATGTCCCGATTCTAAATAAGAGTTTTATTTGGTCCAATAGAATTTATAAGAGTGAACAAAACTATATTTAATGATGGTTCACCATCAAAAGGTGATAAGTGAACCTTTAATGAAAACTTGGGCATATATGCCTAAAATTGAATTCTTTCCGTATTTTAAGCCTTTATCTTTTATTATATAAAAGAAAAAACATTTAAAAAACATATATAATCATATTTTAGTTATTTATATCCATTCCAGTTAATACAACGGTTATGTGTTAACTACTATTAAAAATAATATTATTTTATTACTACTGTGCAACGAAAGATTTCAATGAAACTCTTTGTTGCGTATCCGGTACGCTATCGAACATAGAAACCCTTTTAAAGAAAAATTAAGATTTAATTCATAAATATTAATAAATATGAAAATGTTTCATTCATTATTTACCTGGGATGTTACACTAATCATGTGATTAGCTAATGCCTAGAAACACCACATGGCCACATAGTTACCTGGGTAAGGGAACCTGGTTTTTTAAACCATGCCCCTACCATATAGAATCATCTATTAACCCAAAACCCCAATATTCATCAAAACTCAATGGAAAATCCTTGAAAATGAACTATAATGAAAATGAACTGTATAAATAACTAAAAATTCAATCCCAACACACCAGAAACATGATGGAAAAATAATTATCAAAAAATAAACTATAACAAAAAATGAAATGAAAAACATGGGTGTGATAGGTATTGAAAAATATTATCAATGTATAGTAAGAATATTTATTGTATTGTGTAACTTGAAAATCAAGATTCATGGTTACATGGAATATCCCGTTAAAAACATGCATTTTAGTTCATGATTTTTCATTACCACAATATGATCCAATCAATATTGATTATAAAAAATATAAATGATATAAAACCATGACACAATACTTGATAAATAGTAGTTTTTTGTTTTCATTAAAAATTAGTTAAAAAAATATGTTGTAGTACAATAATCTATATTATGGCCTTCATGTTTATTTTGTCATTAATGGGATTTAGCATGATAAAAACCATTACATAGACAATGATATTTATATGGTCTTACTATAGAAAAAAGTATTTGGGAAGGAAAATAATCAAAACAAAATTCGAAATTATATAGTATGACCATAACTCAAATTGACCACTAAATTGGATCTATTTTTTAGTGTTTCCATAGGACCAAAATGGTATGAATTGCAATATATTATTATTGATTTTCCAAATACGTATAAATAATATTATATTTTATATAAATTTTAATATATAATTCACTATTATGGGACTAATGATGGATTTAAACTATAGAAAAATGCCATGGAATATTTCACAATGTTGTGATATAGATTTTTAATTTAAATAATTCCATAAATAATGGTAATAAAAATATAAATATATTTATAATTATATATATATATGAATACTTCAAATAGATATATAATATTTTTTTAATTATGGTCTTGTTCAATAATAAATTAATACATTAAGAAAAATGTTTTAGAGAATATTTTAAATTATTTTACATTTTTTAATATGGGATATATAATTTTTGAGAATTGTTTACATAAAATAGTAAATGTTTTTCATTAAAAATAAATCATTTAAAACAATATTTTATAATTTTATTATAATGTAGTACATATTAATACTATGTAAATGATAATAATAATTGATCATACTAGATAACTGTGAATTGTTCTTATTTATCTATTAAATTTATAACGTGTTTATAATTTATTTATTTATGAATTAATAATAATTTATAATATCACATTCAAATAAAATAATTGTTCATTTATTTACATTATTCAATAAATTATTCAAATATATATTTCATTGTATTATTCATTTGTATTTATTATTTTCTATTATTTGTTAAAAAAAACTCCAGTATGTTTTCATATAAGAATATACACAGTAACACTTTACCTATCATAGTGGATTTGGTTTTGTTCTACTATAAATCTAACATTTTATTTTTAATAATATTTAATTTAAATGTTTATTGAAGTTTGTAAATATAATATTTATGAATTATAATGTGATAGAAATTTATGTTGAGTAAAATTTCACATGGTATAAGAACACTCGGTGAGACAACTCATAGTCCTAGATTAATTTACTTTTTCTAGAAAATTGGGTGATGTATATATAACCCTCATATAATACTCTTTCTTGTATTGATGATTTCGTAAGATTATAATCCATATTAAAAAAAATTCATGTACCTTATTTATGGGATATAATTAGATATGTATTGATATAGTTTCCATTATGTTTAGGTTGCTAATACAAAAAATGTGTTGTGTAATCAGTTACACATCAATTTTATTTGAATAATATGATTAAATGGAAAAAAATAAGATTAAAAATTAAATCGTTATAACCATTAAAACATATTAAAAAAATTAGATAATATGGTGAGATAAACTATCTATTTAGAATTATATTGGTCAGATTTTTTATAAATAAAACACACTGAAAGACATAGATAATCCAATAAGGTTATTTGTAGAAAATATGTGTGCCCCTATATTATCTTGTAATTTAAATAAATTTGTATATGACCCTAACAAGAATGGGTGTTTTTTATGTGAATTAAATTTGAATTACACTTAGCTTTGAGGCCCTAATAAGATTAGGTCACATGAGGAAAAATATTGAGATAATCCATATGGTGAATCACGAATAAGTTAATTATTATCAATCCAAGAGCTATATATAATATTATAGGGATTATGGTCTACCAGAAATTATATATTGAGATATATTCAATATAGTAATAAATTTTTAATGAAATATTGATCATAGTACACTTAGGGATATGATAAATTTAAAGGGTTCATCTCTTTATAGGGATAATATTTGAGAAAATTCATTACCAAATGAATATGAAATGATATACTCATATGATAATAGAATCTAATGTGTGTAAAATATCATTATTATCATATAAAATTTCCTTGAGATCAATCATAGATAACAATTGGTCATGATGTAATTATTTTCATTGATTGGTACAAAACATAATAATTATTCATAAGTGATAAATTATATTTGTTAGAGGATACATTTATATATAATTGAATGTCGAGTTCATTAAAAATTAAATCAATTTTCTTTTGAGATTAATTAAATGATTCCGTAGTTTTTTCAATGTCATTAGATTCATGGTGACCCCAATAATTTCAATTTCTGTAAAAATATTCAATATTATTGAATATGTTAATGTTGTGGATAAGATAATATTCCATTAAGGATTCTTCTACGTATATAAATATTTGTGTGTTCACCATTGAATATTTTATAGAAATTTGAATGTATTTAGTAAAATTTTATCCAACATTCTCGATGTTTTGAAAATATATAAGAATAAAATTTGATGTATGCACTATAGTTTAATACATGTTTTTCTAAAGTGTAATGTTTTAATTGGGAAGGAAAATATTATACTTGTCCAATATTCATCCTAAATCATTGATGAATAAAGGTAATGCCATAGTGTAAGGATATTGTTTCCATTTTATTGAATTATCCAATATAACAAATGGAGTTTGGGAACTCCATTAAATTTCAATGTCATACACCATTTGTATTAAATAATAATTTTTTTTATTTTTATTGTTTTTTTGATATCTAATGTATATTATTTGACTAATTAAAATAAAAAAATATTTTAATATTAATAAAAATAATTGATGTAACATATATTTTGTATACAGTTAATGAAGAAAAGTGTTACTGAATCATTGGTTTTTGGAAAAAATAATATAATCAAAATATATTTAGTTTAAATATGAGAAATATATTTTAATATTTTATTCTTTTATGAAATGGTATTTTTTTTAAAAAGTGTTTTTATGAACAATATGTGATTTTGTATTAAATATAAATGTTTTATGATTCATAATATTATAAAACATACATTAAATAAGTATAAATATATTGGGATATTTATCTATGAGAAATGGGTATCTCTTATATAATTTTTTTAAAGATAAAGAAAAAAGATCCCACCAGAAATAAGTGAAATATTTTAATGAATAAAGATATCTTTTAATAACATTTATTGAATGAATATAAAATAACATATATCATATGTTTACAGTAATTTATTTTTTTAATATTCCCATTATTGAAATATTTATTTTTTAATATACATTGTATATTTTGGGTATATTATGTTAATATTTTGAAGATAATTTAGTTTCAAGTATTCTACTCTGAGTATGTTTAAGACATTGATAAGATAAAAGTAAATATATAAAAAAATATGATAGTTAAAGATTGAAGATTGTTTTACATGAAACCCTAAAATATTTTATGGTGTGGTGGTAATACGATATGTACATAAATTATGTTTTTTACCATAACAATGTGAATTTATTAATATATAAATAACATGATTACAATGTGCTTGTAATGAAATAATGAAAAGAGTTTCATTTTCATCAAAAATAATCAAGAAGGAAAATTTTAGTGTAATTATTCTAAGTGTGGTGATTGTTTTTAACATTGAAAGAGTTTTAGGTACAGAACATATATTAATAAGAACGTATAATTTTTTTTGTAATTTAAATATCTTTTAAATCATATTCTAATTACGGACATTAAAAAAATATTCAAAGTACTATCAAGTATTTAAATTTTATTTCATCATAGATTTTACTCAATAATATTAGTTCATTAGTAGTGTTTTATAAAATAATCTCATAGAGAAGTGGGATGAATTATATAGATGTATGATATGTTTAATATGGAACTAAAGTGTAGAAAACATATGGTTGGTGTATTAGTCTATCATATGGGAAATTTTAGAATGTTTATTAATTGGGTTTTTGATAATATTTTTAAATGTGTTTATGAATATATAATGTATCATGGTATTTAAAATACAAGATCTATATTATTGTTCCTTCTAATTTGTTTTTCATATTTTATAACTTTAGTTTGTAATGGTCCACTAAAAAGATGTGTTTTTCTTTAATTAAATTTATTGTGGAGTATTATATTTATTTGTTAAAATTTTTATGATAGCATGAAAAAGATTTCATATAGTGATAAAAATTATCATTATGATGCATCAAATGGATTTTTTGTTCTATATGATTCCCCATATATATACCACACGTAGTTTAATACACTATGTCTTTCATATATTAGGGTTAAATATTTTATAAATTTATTTTCATATACATAGGTATTATAAAGCCATGACCTTAAACCTTACTTAATATTTAATTAAATAAATAATTCACATTGAGGATCTTTTCAGGTATAGAGTTTTATAGAATTAGGACATAACTAATACTTCTCAAAAGATTACAAAGTAGACACTTCTACTAAGTTTCCCTAAAATAAAAACTCTAATAAAGAAACATGATTAGTTCCATGTTTTAGATAGCATGACTATTCCTTGATCGCATCCTTGACCTTATTCCACATTATGTCCTGTGAAAAACATTCCAAAAATTTGGGGTGAGCATAAAAACTCAGTAAGGGACACAAAAAGAAGGAAAACTGTTAGTTTTTCAAAACAACCAGTAAACCAAGAATACTTTATCAATGTAATAATTTTCACCATTATGAAGAATATAATACTCTTAATTGAATAAAATATCATTATTTACTCTTTTGTAACCAAAATATTACAATAAAACCCATATAAATAACACATAACATATAAAGGAAACTTGGGACATAAACATACTTAAGTGGAATAACCATGTGGTCGACTTCCACACATATCACTTAATGGAATAGCCATACGGCCGACTTCCATACCCAATGCATAGGAGGTTATAACGTAACCACCTGTCCTGGTATTCACGGCACCACCCATCATATGGTTTACCACGAAACCACCCGTAAAATTCCCAAGTACCATTATAAAATCATAAGATATAAAAAAATATAATGGAATGAACACATTTCCACATTTCGATCACAATATATCAGTAAAATATATTTTCATAACAAATCCATTATAAAAACCATTTTCAATACCAAAATACCTAAAACAGAATTTGTTATTTATTTACATTTAAAAACATTGCGGCATGTTGAGGAAGCCAAAGTCCAAATAATACTCGCGGCAGTGGAAAAGGTCGTTGTCACCGTGTATGTTAAAAGAAACATTCCTTTTTGCCATTTTGTAAAACACTTCGTAGAAAAAGATTAATTTTTATAAAATTAAAATTAAAAGGGGTTTATACACCGTAAAAAAGAAATTCTTTTATTAGAACAAAATATGCATCAATTAAAGGAGATTGAGATGAAGTCCCTTACAAAGACTGTATCCTCAGATTAAGGATAAATAAATTACATAATTATGTCTGACAAATGAACACACCAAATATAAGTGGATATTAAGTGTAAAACAATCAGAGGTCATTCACACATATTCATAGAACGACATATTCAAGGAGTACAAATTTATCCCAAATAAACAAAATTGGGTTAATATGTTCCCTTGCAAAAATTTGACAGCTTAATGGCGTCATTTCAAAATTCAGAAAATGAGTTGATGAGAGATGAAAACGTATCTCATCACTTGGACATAAAATTTATAGAAATAAGGATATATAATAAAATATCCCAACATAATAATATGTAATTAAAACTACATAACAAAAAAAGTTTTTATAAAGAAGAGGAGGGTGAAAGGTCCCCTTACCAATTTGGGTAACTTTCGAAACGTACACCCCATTGAAGAAGGGTCATACAATGAAGATATAAATACCCATAAATGAAATTATATTACACAAATAGTATAATAATGGGTAGTAAATACACCAATCAAAGGAAATGGTGCCAAATTTAGCATAAATCTCACAGGAATAAAAGTGTGATGAAAAATCCCTTACGAAAACTCGACAACTTAACTATGCCACATAATACTTTTAAAAATGGATTGATGAGATCAAATAGGGTCTCTCAGCATATTAAAATAAAATTTAGAGAAATAGGAATATAAAATAAAATCCCCCAACGTAACAAAGATGAGCTTATAAGAAGTTACATAAAGGAGAGTACTTAATAAAAAAGAGAGAGGTTGGATCTCTTACGAAAATTCGGCAGCCTAACGACGCCACTCAAAACTTCCAAAATTGATTGATGAGAGAAAATATGGTCTCTCATCATATAAACAGAAAAATTATAGTAATAGTAATATAAAAGAAAACCCCAATCATAATAAATATGAGCTTAAAATGAATGACATAAAAGAGTGTACTTAAAAAGAAAGAGAGGGGTAGGATCCCTTACCTCAAGTCCGACATGTCTTGTTCGTTTCTTTATATTCCTGAATAATAAAATTTTTTCAATTTATAATTTCTTAAGGACTTCATTTAATGTTTATTATTAAATTCATCTCACATATTATAATGTTATAATAATTAGTTAATTATGTGAGTTCATATCAATTTTTTTTGACGATGTTTGGTACATGAGTCAAAAAATGAACTTTTTTGAAAAGAATCATCCATGTAGTCATAAGAACATCATCTCCAGAATAGTATTAATGATTTAAATATCATATATAACCAGTAAATATTCGTTTTATACTAATCCATAACATTTGGAGATAAAAAGAAATGAAATGCACCGTTCATGGAGACGGTAGGCCGTACGTACGTATGAACAGTACATTCATTTCTTTTGTCATATTAATGGAATTAAAAATAATTGAGAGAGATATATATATATTATAATTAAAGTATAATATATATGTTATATAGGTCAATTAGTTCATTAATTTCATAATTTATACATTCCATGTATTGCATGAATGAGTCACATCACCTTACGGGGCGATAGTCCGCACTTCCTCATATGAAATTATCGCATTTGCACAACATGGAAAGAATAATGGTATGATTTAAATATAAAATACAGAAGAATATATAAAACATAAATACCATATATATCATATATAAAATATAGTTACATCATAATGGCCACCTTCAATGGATTTAAATGAATATTTAACAATCATCGTTTCATGAGCCAGTAATTCGCCATCCACAGTAACAGTATGTTAATTAACATTTAGACGAAGGTGTGTGTGGGTGTAGCTCTAATCCTTCTCATAAAAACATCCTAGTATATTTAATATACTGTTTTTGTCACAAAATAAAGGAATAAAAATATTTATGGGGTTGGAGAAGCAAAATAAAATATAAGAACACAAGAGAAGACACTACCTTTAAATCGGGTGACTCTTTTGGATTTGAGCGCAAAGTCTTCCATGGAAAGACTTCTGCCCAAATTGAGGCTTCCAGGAGTAATAGAAGGATGTGGAGAGACAAAATTGTCAGGGTTTGTCCAAGCCAAATGCTTTAGAGGTGTGGGTAAGGTAGTAGAGGTGGGGGCCTTTTATAAGAGGAGAGGAGGGGCACTTTTGGAATGTTATAAAAGGTAACTTTATTATAAAATGAGTTTTGTTTTTTAAAGGTCCCAAAATTATATATATAGAGGCTAAGGTGATAAGAGTTCTAAATCCACCCATCCAATAGGTTTTTGACAAGTTTAGGTCTTAGATTTTACACTATCGTTTCATTTTATTTAAATCGTTTAATAATGAGGTAATCATTGCATCATCATGGTGTCATAAATAATTTAATTTATTTATTGTCCAAAATTTATAAAAAAAATATCATGATGTATGAAGTCTTTTAAGATTTCCAATTAATATTTATAGTAAAAAATATGTCTTGTATAACCCAATGTAAAAATTGTTTTAGCCAAACAATACATGTTTGTGACAAATTAATTTTAACTTTAAATAAATCGTTATTAATCACATTTTCCAACCAATGTGGATCCATGGGGTCCCCAAGATGACCCATGGATTTTATTGGTCAGCCACGACTCATCTAATATTGGTAGGACATGTTTCAAGGTAATTTCATATTATTAAAACATTATTTTTACGTTAAATTACATTAATTACCTCTAATCGCGATTAAAAATTTAAAAGTTAATATTCTAAAAAATTATTTTAATCCCATTGAACTATATTTTACTACTTTATAACAACAATATATGTAGGATTTTTTAAATTCAAAACACATAGGTGGTAAATTTTCATTTAAACAAAAAATCAGTTTTTTTAGTATCACTTTGTGGTTTCACTATTCATCAAAAATTGAAGTTTTTAAAAAAATACCAAAAATTCACCCTAAGATATATTTGATATTCCAGATTCAAAAATGATGTCTATTTTACAATATTAAAAACATATAAGTTAAATTATTTAATTAAATAATTACTTCCCGTTGTCAGAACAAATTGCGTGTTTTTATGAAATAATAAATATCAAAAGATTGACACTAGTTTAAGTCCAATTTCAACGTGAAATTAATTACAACAACCACTATTGGATTAAATGTTAAAAATATATTTTAATTTCACTTAAAAACGAATTCAAAATATAATCTAATCATATATAAAAATTAGATTAAAAAGAGGTTTTGATTTAAAATACAACATTTTTCACTATTTATTAAAAAAATTGAACTTTACCAGAAAAATACCAAAAATTGACTCAAAGTAAATTTTGATGTCCCGATTCTAAAGAAGAATTTTATTGTGTCCAATAGAATATATTAGAGTTACCAATACTATATTTAATGACAGTTCGCCATCAAAAGGTGATAATTCGACCTTTTAGTGAATATTAGAGTATTTGTGCATAAAATTGAATTCTTTTCTTATTTTAAGCCTTTAACTTTTATTGGATAAATGTAAAAACATTTAAAAAACATATATAATCATATTTTAGTTATTTCTATTCATTCCCTCCAATACAAAAGATACGTGTTAACTACCATTTAAAATAATATTACTTTATTACTAGTTGTGCAACGTAAGATTTAAAGAATCTCTTTGTTGCGTATCGTGTACGCTATCAAACATAGCAACCCCTTTAAAGTAAAATTAATATTTAATTCTCAAATATTAATAAATATGAAAATGTTTTATTCTTTATTTACCTGTGATGTTACATCATTCAACCCTTTTGGGAATTGCATCCTCACAATTTTATTCACTTATCAAAATAAGTCGGGTATTTATCCATCATAGCATTTTCAGATTCCCACGTTGCCTCTTCAACCATATGGTTTTTCCACAAAACCTTTACCTAGTGAATTACCTTATTTCACAACACTTTCTCTGTTTGGTCAAGAACCTGGACTGGTTGTTCTTTATAAGAGATATTATCTTCCAACTGAACTACCTATGGACTCAAAACATGAAATGGATCTGGCATATATTTTCTCAACATCAAAACATGAGAAACATTATGTACCTAAGATAAACTCGGAGGGAATTCCACTCTGTATGCAACTGATCCAACTTTCTCTAAAATTTCATATGGTCCAATGATCCTTGGACTCATCTTTCCTTTGTTACCAAATCGCATCACACTTTTCCACGGTGAAACTTTGAGAAAAACATGATCACCTTCCTTGAAAGATAGATCCCTCACCCGGTTATCCGCATAACTCTTTTGCCTGCTTTGAGCTATTCTCATGTGTTTCTGAATCAACTGAACTTTTTCTGCCATCTCTTCTACCATTTCTGGTCCCATTAGCTTCCTTTCAACCACTTCATCCCAAAAATCTGGAGTTCGACACAGTTTACCGTATAATTCCTCAAACGGATCCATCTGTAACTGGAATGAAAACTGTTATTATATGAAAATTCAACCAATGAAAGATGTTGGTCCCAACATCCCTGATAATCCATCGAACAAGCACGTAGCACATCCTCCAATGTCTGAATTGTTCGTTATGAGTGCCCATCTGACTGAGGATGAAAAGCTGTAATAAAATTTAATTTAGTACCTGACGACTTCTGAAGGCCCTTCCAAAAGTTATAAGTAAACCAATTATCACAATTAGATAAAATGGATAGGGGAACTCCATTTAACCTGACTATCTCTTTAAGATACAAACATGAATGTTGATCTAGGGAAAAAGTAGCTCGTATAGGAATGAAATAAGCAGATTTAGTCAAGCTATCAATAATAACCCAGATTGCATTATTACCTCGAGATGTCTTCGGTAATCCCACAACAAAGTCCATGGATATATTTTCCCATTTCCACTCTGGAACTGGTAATGTCTGAAGCATCCCTTTCCATAAATGCCACTCTGATTTAACCTGCTGACAAGTCAAACACTTCATAGTAAAATCAGCAATATCTCTTTTCATTCCATCCCACCAGTAATACTCCCGCAGATCTTTGAACATCTTAGTACTGCCAAGATGAACTGAAAATGGGGAACTATTAGCCTCACATAACAACTCATTCTTCAACTCTGAATCACTAGGCAAACATAATCTCTTCCCAATCCTCAAAATCCAATCATTATCAATGTTAAATTCATGAAACTTACCCTTCTGAACCATCTCTACCTTTTTCTGAAATCCACTGTCTTTCTTTTGCGCTTGCTTAATTCCGTCTGATATAGATGATCTCACTGATACCTGAAACAAAACAGAAGAACTTCTTTCACCAACAACTTCTATTCCAAAGTTCATCAAATCGAAAACCAAAGGATCTCATTTCAAACGTAGCATGGTTAATGAAGCATTAATTTTTCGAATCAAAGCATCAGCCACTATATTGGCCTTTCCCGGATCTTAATGAATTGTACAATCATAATCCTTGAATAATTCTAGCCATCTCATCTGTCTCATGTTCAATTCTTTATAAGTGAATATATAAATTAAATTTTTTTATCAGAATATATTTCACACATTACTCCATACAAATGATGCCTCCAACTTCTTAGAGAAAAAACAACAGCAGCTAATTCCAAATCATGTATAGGGTAATTTACCTCATGAGTTTTCAACTGACGTGAATCATAAGCAATTACTTGATCATTATGCATAAGGCATAATCAAGTCCCTTCAATGAAGCATCACTGTAGATAAAAAACTCACCATTCCTGGAAGGAAGTGCCAAAACTTGAGCATTCACCAAGATTTTTTTAACTCCTGAGTCAACTGAGCCATCACTGCAACAAACTGTTTAGTTCTGATTCTGACCATCTTAGGATAAAAAGTCAAATGGTCATTTCTCACTTTTTACCTTCCCAGAATATTCGTTCTACTTCCTCTAAGAAAAACCATTCTTAACGTAGAAATATCTTAGGTGAAGCAATATGGTAATCCTTAAATTCTATATCATTTCAATCATACCATAAATTAATTTATAATTTATCAATTTTCTAACTCCTAATGTTTTCTAAACTGACCTATAATACCAACTATAAATCCCTATCCTTAAAACTTACTAAATATTGAATTAAATGAATAATTCACATTGAGGATCTTTTTAGGATTAGAGTTTAAGAGAATTAAGACATAACTATTACATATCAAAAGATTACAAAGTAGACACTTCTACTAAGTTTCCATAAAATAAAAACTTTTAAAAAGAAACATGTCTAGTTCCATGTTTTAGATAACAGGATAATCCCTTGATCCCATCCTTGACCCTATTCCACATTAAGTCCAGTGAAAAACATTTCAAAAACATGGGGTGAGCATAAAAAGCTCAGTAAGGGATACACAAAGAAGGAAAACTGTTAGTTTTTCAAAACAACCAGTAAACCAAGAATACTTTATCAATATAATAATTTTCACCTCTATAAAGAAGAAAATACTCTTCATTGAATAAAAGATCATTAGTTACCCTTTTGTGACCAAAATATTACCATAATACCCATATAAATAACACATAACATATAAATGTAACTTGGGACATAAACATACTTAAGTGGAATAACCATCTGGTCGACTTCCACACATTTCACTTAATGGAATAGACATACGGCCAACTTCCATACCCAATTAATTGGTGGTTATAACATAACCACTCTTCATGGTATTCACAGCACCACCCGTTATATGGTTTGTCACGTAACCACCCATAAAATTTCCAAGTACCATTATAAAATCATAATACATAAAACAAATATAATGGAAAGAAAAAATTTCCACATTTCGATCACAATATATCACTAAAATATATTGACATAACAAATCCATTATAAAACCCATTTTCAATACCAAAATACCTAAAAGAGTATATGGTATTTATTAAATTTTAAAAACATTACGGCTTGTTGAGGAAGCCAAAGACCAAATAATACTCGCGGAGACGGAAAAGGTCATTGTCACCGCGTACGTTAAAAGAAACATTCCTTTTTGTCATTTTATAAAACACTTTGTAGAAAAATATTCCATTTGTATAAAATTAAAAGTCAAAGGGGTTTATAAAACGTATAATATAAAGTCTTGTATTAGAACAAAATATTCCTCAATGAACGGAGATTGAGACGAAGTCCTTTACAAAGACGATATCCTTGGATTAAGGATAAATGAATTACATAATTATGTGTAACAAATGAATACACCAAATATAAGTGGCTATTAAGTGTAAAAATATCAGAGGTCATTCAAACATATTCATAGAACGGCATATTAAACATGTACAAGTTTATCCCAAATAATCAAAAATGGGTTAAGAAGTTACCTTGCAAAAATCGAACAGCTTAATGGCGTCACTTGAAAATTCAGAAAATGAGTTGATGAGAGATTAAAAGGTATCTCATAACATGGACATAAAATTTACAGCAATAATGATATATAAGATCACATCCCAACATTATAATATGTAATTTAAAAGACATAACAAAAAAGTCTTTTTAAAGAAGAGGAGGGTGAATGGTCCCCTTACTGATTTGTGTAACTTTCGAAAGGTACACCCCATTGAAGAAGGGTCATAAAATGAAGAGGTAAATACCCATAAATGAAATTATATTACACAAAGAGTATAATAATGGTAATAAGATACACCACTCAAAGGAAATGGTTTCAAATTTAGCATTAATCTCACAGGAATAAAAGTGATATGAAAAATCACATATGAAAACTCGTCAGCCAAACGACGCCACTTAAAACATTCAAAAATTGATTAATGAGATCAAATAGGGTATCTCATCATATTAACCGTAAAATTTATAGAAATAGGAATATAAAATAACATCCCACATCATAACAAAGAGGGGATTAAAATAAGTGACATAAAGGAGAGTACTTAAAAAGAAAGAGAGAGGTTGGATCTCTTACGAAAAATCGGTAGTCTAACAGCGCGACTCAAAACATACAAAATGAATTGATTAGAGAAAATAGGTTCTCTCATCATATGATCATAAAAAATACAGTATGATTAATATAAAATAACATCCCAATAATACGAAAGTTGAGATTAAAAGGAATGACATGAAAGAGTATACTTAAAAAAAGAGAGGGGTAGGATCCCTTTCCTCAAGTCCGACTTGTCTTGTTCGTTTCGTTATATTCCCAAATTATAAACATTTGTAAATTTATAATTTATTAATAACCTCCTATTAAGTATATTATTAAATTCATATCACATATTATAATGTATAATAATTAGTTAATTATGTGAGTTCATATCAAATGTTTTTGTCGATGTTTGGTACATGAGTCAAAAAATGAAATTGTTTGAAACAATCATCAATGTAGTTATCAGCACATCATCTCCAGAATAGTATTAATTATTTAAATATCATATATATCCAGTAAATATTAATTTTATACTATTCCATAAAATTTTTAGATAAAAATAAATGAAATTCACCGTTCATGGAGACGGTAGGCCGTACGTACGCATGAACGCTACTTTCATTTCTTTTTCATATTAATGGAATTAAAAATAATTGAGAGAGATATATATATATATTATAATTAAATTATAATATATATGTTATATAGGTCACATAATTTCATTAATTTCATTCTTTATACATTCCATGTATTGCATGAACGAGTCACATCACTTGAGGGGGCGGTAGTCCGCACTTCCTCATATGAAATTATCGCATTTTCACAACATGAAAAGAATAATGGTATGATTTAAATATAAAATAAAGAAGAATATATAAAACATAAATACCATATATATCATATATAAAATATAGTTACATCATAATGTCCACCTTTAAAGGTGTTAAAAGAATATTGAACAATCATTGTTTTATGAGGCAGTAATTCACCATCCACAGAAACAATATGTTCTTTAACCATTAGAAGATGGTGTGTGTCGGTGTTGCTCTAATAAATCTCATAAAAACATCCTAGAATATTTAATATACTGTTTTTGTTACAAAATAAAGGAATAAAAAGAGTTTAGGGGGTTGGAGAAGCAAAATAAAACATAAGAACAGAAGAGAAGACACTACCTTTAAATCCGGAAACTCTTTCTGATTTGTGCGCAATGGCTTCCTTGGAAATACTTCTGCCCAATGTGAAGCTTCTAAGAGTAAGAGAGGGACGTGGATAGAAAAAATGGGCAGAGTTTTTCCAATCCAATGGCTTTATATGTTTGGGTAAGGTGGTAGAGGTGGGGGACTTTTATAAGAGGAGAGGAGAGGCACTCTTGGAATGTTATAAAAGGATAGTTTATTATAATATGAGTTTCGGTTTTTAAAGGTCCGACAATTATATATTTCAAAGATAAGGTGATAAGAGTTCTAAATACACCCATCCAATAGGTTTTTGACAAGGTTAGGTCTTATATTTTACATTATATTTTCATTTTATTTAAATAGTTAAATAATGATGTAATCGCTGCATCATCATGGTCTTGTAAATAATTTAATTTATTTAATGTCTAAAAATTATAAAAAACATATCATGATTTAGGAACGATTTTTATCTTTCTAATGAATATTTATAGTCAAAATTATGACTTCTATAACCCCATGTAAAAATTGTTTTATCCAAACAATACATGTTTATGACATTTTGATTTTAACATTAAATAAAAAGTTATTAATGTAATTTTCCAACCAATGTGGCTCCATTGGGTCCCCAAGTTGACCCATGGATTTTATTGGTCGGCCATGACACCTCCAATAAGGGTATGACATGTTTCAAGGTCATTTCATATTATTAAAACATTAATTTTACCTTAAATTACACTAATTACCTCTAATCGCGAATAAAAACTTAAAAGTTACTATTCACCAAAATTATTTTAATCCTATTGAACCACATTTTACATCTTAATGACAAAAATTTATGTAGGATTTTTGAAATTCAAAACACAGTGGTGGTAAAATTTCAATTAAACGAAAAATTAGTTTTTTTAAGTATCACTTAGTGGATTCACTATTCATTAAAAATTGATGTTTTACAGAAAAATACCATAATTCACCCTAAGATATATTTGATATTATGGATTCAAAAATGATGACTATTTTAAATAATTCAAAACATATAAGTTACATTAATTAATTTAATAATTATTTCCCACTTTCAGAACAAATTGCGTGTTTTTATGAAACAATAAGTATCAAAAGATTGACACTAGTTTAAGTCCAATTTCAAAGTGAAATTTATTCCAACGACCACTATTGTATTAAATGATAAAAAGATATTCTAATTTAACTTTAAAACCAATTAAAAATATAATATAATCATATAAATAAATTAGATTAAAAAGAGGTTTTGAATTAAAATACAACATTTTTCACTATTCATTAAAAGATGCACTTTATCGGAAAAATACCAATAATTTACAACAAGTAAATTTTGATGTCTGAATTCTAAAGAAGAATTTTATTTGTTCCAATAGAATTCATAAGAGTTACCAAAACTATATTTAATGACCGTTCGCCATCAAAAGGCGATAATTCGACCATTTAGTGAATATTAGAGTATCTATGCCAAAAATTTAATTCATTTCTTATTTTAAGCCTTTATCTATTATTGGATAAATTTAAAATCATTTAAAAACATATATAATTATATTTTACTTATTTCTATTCATTCCTGCCAATACAACGACTACGTGTTAACTACCATTGAAAATAATATTATTTTATTACTACTTGTGCAACGTATGATTTCAAAGAATCTCTTTGTTGCGTATCGAGTACGCTATCAAACATAGCGACAACTTTAAAGTAAAATTAATATTTAATTCCCCAATATTAATAAATATGAAAATATTTTATTCTATATTTACCTTGGATGTTACAGGTATGGTCATATTCCTAGAATAAAACCATTATATGTTGATATATTTATTATTAAAGTATCGAGTCATAGATAATTTGGGGGTGGGTGGGTTTGCTGCTAATAATGTTGTCAATTTGAGGCAAACCAAGATATATGTCCCCCTATCATTTTATGAGTTTGAATTCTCCAACATTGATTGACATTGAATAGAAGGTGTAAAAACCTATGTAGGTTGTATATTTGAAAATATTTTTATATTTAAATAACTGTTAAGCAATATTATAATCTATATAAGAGAAATGACATTGAATCTATTCATGCACCATGTTGGTTGATATTCTGAGAATATTTAATGTATGAGAAACTATACAATATTAGAATACTTCAGGTCTGATGTTTATACAGTGTCATGGGAAAATATATGAAATGAAAATTAATAAATTCAAATGATATAGATACTGGCCATAAGTATTATGATTCCTATATTTTTTGTATATCATGAAATATCCATTTATTATTACAATAACATTGATAGTTTGGTATAGGCCACTCCCTGCAAACATCAAGTGAATTGGGAAATCATATTTATTTTCTAGAACACAAATAAATGTTTGGTTTTTCATTTTAGTTTTGAAAATGAAGATCAATGTCAAAAAAGATTGATTTCAAACGTAGCTATGTTTTGAATAAGAACTCATATAATTATGGGTGTTTTTTCATAAAATGTTAAATATACTGATCCATATGAATGAAATTAATATTAACATTTCAATATGGGGTTTCATTATAAATATCTTAAATTAGTGTGGGATATAGTTTCTTGAGTTGTTTCATATGATTTAGAAAATTTAAATGTTGTCTATTTTTATTTGGATTTAGTAAATGTGTGAGATTTTTGGAATTTTCTATTAAAGATACAATCATGAAATAGTGGTTTATACCAATTTATGATCTACCTTTATTCTGGATATTATGTAGTGTTTTTTATGCTTTTATATTGTACTTGCATGGGATTTTCATAATTTGTCACGACACATCCTCGGGGCCCGTTCCATGACTACCCCAAGCCTGCCTTCCATAGGCCAGGGGCTGGCGACTAGCACCTAATGCGTAAATCCCACTAACTGGGAAGGCATTGCCTTTATAAATCATAAACACATCCAACCAGAGTACAATTAGATGTAGTACACTAAGTACAAAAGAAAGTGTTGAAAGGTAAAAGTGTCAAAATACAAACCCAACTGAAAAGTACAGCGACAAGTGAGTGAAAGTACAACAGAAAAGACAAATAGATGGAAGATATAATCATCTCATGGGTCATCCACCTGGAATCCTACAAGAAGTGTAGGTACAGATAGCCTCCTCAGCACCCTCGTTCGTCAACCCCCTCCGGGTACCGACTCGTTGTGATTTCCACCTCTGGGTACTGACTCATCGTGAGGTCCACCTCCAGGTACCATCCAGTCCTATTACCCTAGATCTCTGGCAGCGCTGTCCGTCATCTGCATCCAACACAACGAGTTTTGGGCATAGCCTGTGCATGGGTGAGTACAACGATACTCAGTAGGGTCCCCAGGGCCCTCAAGGTATCACTAATCCAATAAGAATAACCACAAATAAGAGTCTCAGAAGATAAACCTAAAATAGGTATAATCTCATACATATACCTAAGTTATCATGTAACCCATATCAATCATGAGGTACCACACAGATATAATATCAACGGTTAAAAACTACTTAGGTATATTCCCATACATAAAGCTATGTTATCGAGAGGTAAACACAATGTTCATTGACTCAGCTCAAACTAGGATTTTTATTCATGATATCGAAACCACAACTGCTAGAGACCTTCTCCTCTGTCGAGTACAATAGCCCTTTCATTACTTCGAGGTGCTACTCACTAACCTTAGACTGCTGAGGTACTCCTCCTATCGAGTACTGCGGGACTGTCACCTCACAATGTAGTGATCCTTGCCATGGGTCTGCCAACTCAAACAGTAGTGCTCCAACTCATCGCCTACAGAGGTAATCCTCCTATCGAGTACTGCAGGTCTGCCAGCTCACAAATTAGTGCTCCTCCACCATGGGTCTACCACCTCCCAATTTTGCGCTCCCCACTGGGCTAAACAAGTCACTCTGAATCGAATCGGACAAGCAGTCATAAGGTCTCAACCAGCTACTAGGTCACCGTACTCTGTAAGCTCATCTATGGGAGGATCTGATCCAAGAGCAACTGGTCGACACTCCAAGTATCATGAAGTCCCATGTTGTAGTATCTCAAAGAACCGCCTTGTCACAGGGGTCTCAACTCAACAGACGTCGCGTCAATCAGACTCTCGGTCTGTGAGTTATTAGCCTTTTCATCCCAGGGCCCGGTTGGTTTTGTGTACGAACCAACCCAAATGTATCTCAAATGTACCTAGAACTCTCATAGGGTATACTCAAAGGGACCGTGTCACAACGAGATTACCAACGCCGCTGACGGTTTTCCAAACGTATGTCCGGTCTGAAAGTTACTGGCTTTTCTATTCCAGGGGGCACAGTTGGATTTCGGGAACAATCCAACCCATCCATACTCCGACTGAGTCCAAACCTCAGGTGAAGAATACCAAAATAACTGTCTCATCAAGAGGAATAATAAAAGTCAATGGTATGGCAATCAGACTTCCAGAGAACAAGTTATAAGCGTTTCCACTCCGAGGGTAGGATTTATTTCGGGTTCGAACCAACCAGGCCTTACCCAAAATTTGTGAAATCATGACTGTAATATACCGAAATGACTGTATCAGTCCAAGGGTCCCTACGCAACTGAAAATGTGTCGATCGGAGGTCTATAACCCAAGATATAAGCGTTTGAACGAACTTAGTCCGAAAATAGGGGGTTCGGGTGAGGTCGGACCTGGCCCGATACACCCTAGGTTGGCCAAAACCGTTTCGACCGAACCCGGGTCCTGGTCTGGCATGGTTGGGCGCGGTGTGGCCCGGCGCTGGTGGCCCGACCCGACGTGGACTGCGGCCTGGCTCGGAAGCCGGCTACGGCTTGGCTGTCGGCCGAGCGATGTGAGAAGGGGGCGCGACCCCCTTTGTTTCGGAAACAGAGGCCCCTCGGTGGGGTCCTCCCTTGGTAGGTCAAAGGGGGGGGGGGTACACCCCCCTGTTTTGGGTAATGGTCGGCCTTAATGGCTGGCCGGTTGTGAGCTGTCGTGGGATCCTCAGGGGTCCCGCCTCATGGAGCACTGGCGGCCGGCAGAGCCCGACCGCCCCTGCTGGTCCGCCGTGGCGCAATGGCGCTGCACCCCACGGCCACGCCCCACTCCGGCCGTGACCTCCCTCGGCATCTTAGACGAGGCCCGATAATTCCACGCACCCCTGCCGTGGCCCGCTCCGGCCGCAGTCCTCTTCGTCCCCATGCGGTGCAACGGCACCACACCGCCTTTGCTTCAAACAACAATGAAGATCAAAAAAGGGAAGAGAATAGGCCATGTTTTTGTTGTCTGATCTCCTCCCATTTTGACAATAACAGGCGGCCATACATCGACTGAGAACAAAGATAAACATGATTTAAAAAAAGAAGACAACCCCCATGTAGGATAAAACCACTTTAGACATAAAAATAAAATTGTTTCACAATATTATTCATTCGTCATTTAATTCACAATTTTTAACTTCTCCACCCTCACAAACGCAATTGCAGTAATAGTCCCCTTAAGAAATTACTTGCGTTGCGAGTTCATCGGTGCCATCAGATTTCAATTCCTAGCACCGGTCAAAAAGATAGAAAAACCTACTCGTTCATTCACAGAACGTACTGGGGCTAAACATCATAAATTTATTTCGGGAACACCGTGTCTCGTAATCAGGTGCCGTCAGAAACCGAGGACTCGTAAAATTCCAAAATATAAAAAAAATAATGTTTGAAATTTCCGTCTCTTTACATTACTCCCACCTTAGGGACTTACATCCTCGTAAAGCTACAACACAAACTAGGGAAACTGAAGGATGTCCCGAGCACGCATCTGAGCCTCCCGCTCCCATGTGCTCACCTGGAGGTTCCCGTGCTGCCAACAAAAGCGTAGAAGAGGAATAAAATGTCCCCGTAGGATTTGATCATGTCGATCCTGAACCTCTACTAGAACCGCATGAATGTTTCTCCGTCATCGATGTCCTGCTGTCTGTGGTCGATGATGACAAATATGTCAGGCACACATCTCCTCAGCTGAGATACGTGAATGACATCATGCACCCGGGGCATCTATGGTGGAAAGGATAGGCGGTACGCCACCTTGCCTACTATGCTAGGGACCTCGAAGGTCTGTTGAACCTTGGAGATTACATGCCGCCTCAGCCACATATCCGTAGACCCCATCGAGGTGATACCCATATGAAGACGTGGTCGTCACCCTCGAACTCCAGTGGTCTTGTCTCCTATCATCATATGACTTCAGTCAACTCCTAACAGTCTTTATCTCTTCTTGGATGATCTGCATCTTCTCCATCGTAGACTGGACCATCTATGGTTCTATATGTGCTGACTCCATCACTATCCACAAAGGATATCTGAAATGCGGCCAGCTGATGTCTCGCCACTCCTAATAGCTGAATTCCTGATCTCCTACTAAGAGCATCTGCTACAACGTTTACCTCCCCATGAGTATAAACTATGTCAATGTCATAGTCCTAGAGGAATTCAAGCCACCAACGTTGTCTCAAGTTCATGTGCTTCTATGAGAAGATACACCTGAGACTATTTGAGATGGATAGAACAATAAACTATTCGTTCAACGAACAATGGGTGAGACTATCCAATTATAAGAATGCATCTCCACCCTTCATTGTTTACGTTCTTCAAGAGTTGCTGATATTTCTCCTCTAGCAAAAGGAGAAATATGGTCTCATCCCCTGGATGAACCAAGTTATTTTCTTAATATAGTCTATCCTGACATGAACGGTACTATTTCATGCCATGGACAACGTCATATGTCCTTGACGCTACTACAAAGAGATCCAAACATTACACTGGCCACCATGGGTCGAGTGACACTGTCGGCAGTAGTGTGTGGTCACTGGGTCTCCTTCAGTAGGTATCTCAAAAGTGAGGATCAAGTCAACAATTTTTAATTGGAACCTCTTTGTATCAACTGAACAGAGAGGAAAATAAATTAAACGTCACAATGAAAGGTGTATTTTACTGTTGCAGCTCGTAGTACAAGACGCAATGAAAACACAAAAAAATAACATGGAAACTAAAAACACCAAGAACAAGGGTCTCTATGCCTAGTTCCGCTCCTATACACCTGCTTCCGGAGCTTTGTAGTCATATGTTTCATCTAAATCATGCTATGCTCTCCCATATCCATCTGTTCCCTGTGGTCGGGGTGGTCCTTCGGGTGGTGGTGGTGGCAACACCTCGAAGCGTCGTCCACCTCTATATGCACGGCCCGATCCTCTTCCTCTGCCTCCTGCTCCTAGCGGTCCACCTCGATCGAACCACTGCCTCTTCCTGGGAGGTTCTTCATCTACCTGCTGATCATATGAGCGGTGGGTCGAACAGTCACGAGCCACGTGACCCAGTCCGCCGCATGTGTAACAAAACATGGTAGGTCTGGCTCTATCTCTACCCATGGTTCCTCGCACTACCGATCCTGAGACATGTGGTCGCCCACCAGTAGGTCTGGCCCTCCTGGACCTCTGTGTCGTCTTTCTACTACCAGCAGCAGAAGACTCCACTGCAAGTCGACTAGTGGTGGGTTCCACTACTAGAGTCTGCTCAGCAAGTAAACTCTCCACTAAGAGGGTCAGCTCCAACACCGCTGCATGAGGTGGGATGCTAAGAGGGATCTTTGAAGCTCTAATCTCATGCCTCAGTCCCTGGTCGAAGGTCCGGGACCTAAAGAACGGGTCCCGTACCATGTCTGTAGAGTAGTGCGAGAGGTCTTTGAACCTCGCTGAGTAATGAGCTACACTCATGTTGCCCTGCTGCGGATGATGTAGCTTTTATATCCGCACCACTCGACGGGTGGCTGGTACAAACTCTGCCCAAAACAGGCTCTCGATGTCTGACCATAGAAGTGACATCTCGTCATGCATCTGGAGCATCAGGCTCCACCATCTTTCTGCTGCTGCCTGAAGGAGGCTGGCAGCAAGGATCAAAATAATGTCCGCTGGTGTACCTTCTAGCTTGAAGATTCTCACCACATACTTCATCCAATCCTCAACCGCCTGTGGGTCTGTCTCTCCCAGGAACCTGGGTGGCCTCTGGCGCTGGAGCTCGTGCAGCGCGCTCATGCGGCGTGCATCGCCTGTTGCTAGGTCTGGTGGCATCGGTGGCCCAACGGGTGGTAGTACTATGGGTGCCTCCACTGGTGCCTCAACTGGATGAGAGCCCTGTACTGAGGCATCTTCGCTCGGCGGCCTGTTAGTAAGTACAACTCTCAGGGCTCTAGTTGGTCTTCCACGGGGAGGCATCCTGAAAGAACCGATGCGACACGGTCAATTGATTAAACCCAATGAGCTGACCTGATTTGAGCTGACTAAATTTTTTTGAAAACAAACACGCAATCAGTGTTTTCGTGCATTGCGTCGATGATCAAAGGTCAGGGTCCTGGTGTATGGATACGTCGGCCACCAGCACCAACACTGGACACCGTGAACTGAAGGCCGCACTTAGTACCCTTAACACTATTGCTTCACAGAAAATAAATATCAGAGTCCTATTTTCTGCATTAGAAACGACGTACCCTGATACCAATTTGTCACGACCCGTACTTGGGGCCCACGTCGTGACTACCCCAAGCCTGCCTTCTATAGGCCAGGGGCTGGCGACTAGCACCTAAGCCATAAATCCTGTTAACTAGGAAAGAATTGCCTTTATAAATCATAAACACATCCCACCAAAGTACACGCGAAAGTAGTACACATAGTACAAAAGAAAGTGTTGAATGTTAAAAGGTCCAGAATACAAACCCAATTGAAATGTACAACTAAAACTGAACAAAAGTACAATTGAAAAGACATGCAGCTAGATGATATAAGCATCTCCTTGGTCATCCACCTCGAATCCTACCAGAAGGGTAGGTACATATAGCCTCCTCAGCGCCTTCGTCCGTCAACCCCCTCCGGGTACCGAATCATCGTGAAGTCCACCTCCGGGTACTGACTCGTTGTGAGGTCCACCTCCGGGTACCTTCCAGTCCTAGTACCCTCGATCTCTTGGAGCGTTTTCCGCCGTCTGCATCCAACACAACTAGGCGTAGGCATATCCTGTGCAGGGGTGAGTATAACGATACTCAGTAGGGTCCCCGAGACCCTTAGGGTCACACTAATCCAACAATAATAACCACAAAGAAGAGTCTCAACAGATAAACCTTACTTCGGTATAAGATCATACTTATACCTAAGTTATCAAGTAACCCATCTCAATCATGAGGTATCACACAGATAAAAAAAACACGGTTAACCACTAGTTAGGTATATGCCCATACATATACCTAAGTTATCAAGAGGTAAACACAAAGTTCATTGACACAGCTCAAACCTGATTTTTTTTCATGATATCGAAACAACAAATGCTGGATAACTTCACTTCTGGCGAGTATAATAGCCATGTCACGACTCCGAGATGCTACTCACTAACCTTAGACTGCTGAGGTACTCCTCCTGTCGAGTATTGTGGGTCTGAAACCTCACAAAATATTTCTCCCTGCAATGGGTCTGCCACCTCACACAGTAGTGCTCCCCCTCATAGCCTATAGAGGTACTCATCCTGTCGAGTACTACGGGTCTGCCACCTCAAAAAGTAGTCCTCTTCATGCATTGGTCTCCCACCTCACAAAGTAGTGCTCCCCACTAGGCTAAACAAGTCACTCTGAATCGAATCGAACAAGCAGTCATCAGGTCTCACCCAGCTACTAGGTCACCGTACTCCATTAGCTCGTCTCCGGGAGAATCCTCTCCACGAGCTACTATTCGACACTCCATGTATAATGAAGTCCCATGAAGTAGTATCTCAAATAACCACCTCAGCATAGGGGTCTCAATGCAACAGACAGTGCGTCAATCGGATGCCCGATCTTTGAGTTATTAGAATTTTCATCCGGGGGGCCCGGTTGCTTTCGTGTATGAACCAACCCGACCGTAAATCAAATGTACCCCGAACTCTCATTGGGTATACTCAAAGGGAATATTTCTCAACGATATTACTAATTCCGCTAACGGTTCGTCAAAAGTACGTCTGGTCTGAATGTTATCGCATTTTCCGTTCTAGGGGCTCGGTTGGATTTTGGTATAATTCATCCCAGACATATGCCAACTAGGTCCAGACCTTGGGTGAAGTATACCAATTGAACTCTCTAAAAAATAGGAATCCAACAAAGTCGACGGTACGTCAATCAGACGTCCAGAGCTCAATTTATAAGCGTTTCATCTTAGAGGGCCATGTTGGTTTCAGGTTCGATCCCACCCGGACCTACGCAAACACTATCAAAATATTGAGTGTAATATATTGAAATGACCGTCTCGTTCCAAGGATCCCTACGCAACTGATGGTGCATTGATCAGAGGTCTGTAGCCCATGATATGGGCATTTGAACAAACCTAGTCCGAAAATAGGGAGTTCGAGCCCGGTCCGATCTGGGCCAATACCCCCAGGGTCGGCCCGAATCTGGTCGACCCAACCCGGGTCCTAGTCCGGCCCAGTTTGGCGCGGCTCGGCCCGGCTGGCGCGGCCTGGCCCGGTTGGCGTGGCGTGGCCCGGTTCTGGCGGCCCAGCCTGGCGCGGGCGGCCCGGCCCGGCACAGGCGGCCCGATACAGCGCGGCCGGCGGCCCGGCTCGTAAGGCGGTCGTGGCTCGGCTGTCGGCCGAGTGAGGTCCGAAGGGGGTGCGACCCCCTTTGTTTCAAAAATGGAAGCCCCCCAGGGGGATCCTCCCTAAGCATGTCAAAGGGGGGGTTACACACCCCCCTGTTTCGAGTAACGGTCGGCCTTAATGGCAGGCCGGTTGTGAGCTCCCATAGGACCGACGGGGGTCCCGCCTCCAGGAACGTCGGAGGCTGGCGAGCCCGGCCGCCCCTGCTAGTCCACCAGGACCTTAGGCTACGGCTCTTCTCTCTGACACGGTGCGACGGCACCACACACCACCACCGAGGCCTGCTTCGTTTGCGGTGCCTTTGTCCTCACCGGCGCGACACGACGGTGCCGCACACCGTCACAGCGGCCCGCTTCGGCCGCGGTCCTCTTCATCCCCACGTGGTGCAATGGCTTCGTGCCACCATTTCTTAAAAAAAGAAGATCAAAAAAATGTGGAGGAGAATCGACCATTTTTGGGAAGTCTGATCTCCTCCCGTTACGACGATAATAGGGGACCATACATCGACGGAGAACAAAGATAAACAAGAATTTAAACAAAGAAGACAATCCCTACCTTGTGATATTTTTTGTTCGTCAGATTTGATGTGAGGAAGTCTTTAGAATCAATGTAGTTTGTTGTTCCCGCACCACACTATCGATCCCTTTTCTTTCGTCGGTGTCTCATCGGAGAAGATGGAACCTCAGTATTCTTTGAAGAAGAAACACCGTTCTTCGTGCGAGGAATATGATCTTCAAAGCTTTGGAGATTTCTCTCCAAAAGATTTTCCCAACATAGGTCCAACAAAATTAAAATAATCTTCCACATTATTTTAATTGAAATTTTTAAGCCATTCAAACATCGAAAAAAAATCCTCTTAATTAATTAAATGTAGGTTGGCAAATTTAATAAGGAAGTGAATGATTTTCATAATTATTGGTGGGATTTTATGAGAGTTAATGTGTGTTATGTGAATGTGAAAGGTTGGGGATCATGTGGGTCCCACCTTACGTTTATCCTCACATTTATCCTCACTTGGGTAGTTAGGTGCCACCCCAACTCCCCCATGTAGGATAAAACCACCTTATACTTAAAAATAAAATTGTTCCACAATTTTATTCATTCCTTATTTAATCCACAATTTTTAACTTCTCCACCCGCACAATCGCAATTGTGGTAACTGACCCCTTAAGAAATTACTGGAGTTGTGAGTAATCAGTGCCCTCAGATATCAATTTCGAGCACCGGTTCAAAAGATAGAAAGACCCGCTCATTTTTTCAATGAACGTACCCGAGATAAACTTCAAAAATTGATTCAGGGCACACCGTTCCACAGAATCAGGCACCGTTAGAAACTGTAGACTCATAAAATTCCAATGAAATTATGAAAAAAATTTCCATGAAATTTCCGGGTCTTTACAATATGCGATATCATGTTGGATTCATCATTATCTCAGTCAAAATCATATCACATTAGATTATCAATATTGTGATGATGAAATTAGTGTGTTGGAATGTTATTTGTTGATATTTTAATGTTATTAATAAATTATAGGTATTATATAGAGACCCCAACTATAGTAACTCAGATCTGGTGTCTAATTTATAATAATGGAATATGATACATGATATTTTATCTAGAATGAATGACCTTATTACTATTAATAATGAACAAAATACAATCATGTTTTCCATTTTACATTGGAAATAAAATATAAAATATATGGGAATTAAATATTCAACATCCTTGAATTGATTCTAATATTCCATCCATATATAATGGTGAAATGAAAAAAGATTTGGGTGTGATAAAATTTTAGTTAGAGATACATAAAATGGAAATTATCATGATAAAATATGAACAAATCAATATGGAATTGTAAATAATTGAAAAATATATATATTTATTCAATAACGTGTACATGAAAGGAAATAAAAGATAATATCAATGGGGAAACCACATAGATAATAATAACAAAATTCACAGAAATAGAAATTGAAAATATTGTACATCATGATCTTAGACATCATGATTTATTTATTATTATGTCCTTAAACAAAGAGAGATTGAACATGGGTAGACCTACACTGAAATAAACTAATATCTCTAACCAATTGGATTTTATCTTGAGATATTTTGATTCATGTAAGTGTTATATAATTTTCTGATCCATCTTTCACATCATGTATAATGCATTCCTAAAATAATTAATTGTAAATTTAAATCAAAAATAATATGCCATATCAAAATATATCATCATTGAAAAATAATCTGGAATATAAATATCTCCCTAATCAATTAAATAATGTTAAATGTAAAACACTATATGTAAAAATGATATACATTCTGATGGATTTATCTTATCCAGTATATTAATAATATGAATGTTTAATATAAATGCAGATTAAAATGAATATTTTATAAAAAAATTGAATTTTTCATGATAATACTAATTATCAAAATACATTTATGATATTAGATAATACCATTAATTCAATATAATGTAGATTTTTTTGTAAAATAATGTTTAATAAATAATAGAATAAAATATAACACATTTAAAATAATTTTTAATAAATTATTTTTTTGTAATACCATTGATTTCATATAGAATAGCATATTGTGTGTAAAATGGTTATAGTTTTGGGAAAGGTCATTATTATCTAAAACATTGAAAAAGAAAATGATCCTTTTATTTTTTTAAATGTATCTCAAAAATGAATCATTCAAAAAATGTTATTAGTAATTCAGAAATTCAAATTAAAATTCTTGGAAAATATAAAATTTAATTAATAGATCATTTGAAAAAAAATATGTTTATTAATTTTATAAAATATTTCCATTGAATGAAAAAATGAAGCTCATCAAATTGGAAATAATATTAGCTTTTCATTAAAATATTTATTTTGTTGATTCATGTTCAAAACAGAGAGAATGTAGAAATAAAATATTGAAACAATTTAAATTTATTTTTTATTAAAAATATATCGACTTTTCAAGGATATAATGTGAGATTCCATCAATGAAAATAAGAGAAATCTAAAAAATAGTATCGTTAAATAAATACTTATGACTGTGTTCACATTCAAAATAATAACCATTGAAATAGTATATATGAAATGAAAAAATAATCATTAATAAAAATTTTATATTCATTTTAAATATATAAAAAGGTTATTAAATTCATCATGTAATATTAAATAGCTTTCAAATACCACATATATCGCAATGGAGTGTAAATTAAGATGTAATGCCTTGTAATGATCATAAAATTCATCTTGGAATTTCAAAATGTCATTATTATGTGTAGAAAATATAAATACACACAAAAGAAACTTATATAAAACATTTATTTATCATTTCATATTAAATACATTAAATTATGTTATTAATGAAAATGAATAATTAATATTACCCAATTAAAATCAATTGAGTTATGAAACCCCTTACATAGTATTTTAATTTCCATGAATGTTATTTTACCCACCAAAAAAGTAAATTTGGATTTATTGTAATTAAATAAAATATTCACATACTTATCTATAATATAATATGTTATTCATTTTTTAAATTTTATCACCCTTTTGTTGATAAACTTTTCTTATCATCATTATTTCATGTGTTTACTGCTTCATTTTTCATGTATGATCTGATTCGATTGTTTGATTCATTAATTATTTCACATGATAACACCATATCAAAAATTATATTCGTCATAGAAATATAATTCATACTTAATATATATATATATATATTAAGAATCCATAAAATTAATTGATTGAAAACTGTTTATGGAGATAGTTTTCCATACATGAACACGAACATTATATTCACTTTTTGATGGATGTAAAGAAATAATGTTAAATAATATATAACTTTTATGGAATAATTTTAACAACATATATATCATACATAGTAAATAAATCTAATATTATTACCATCCATTTAAAATTTAAATGAAAATTGCATCATATCACATCATAGCGGAGGTTGTCCACAATTATGCATGAGTTGTGTTATCATTTATAATGTATTCAATGTTATTTATATAGATATGATATTATAATTACATAAGAATAAAAATTTTATAATTATAATATTCAAATATTATTTATATATTTATAACCATCGAGGTAAATTTCTGATGAAAAAATAAAGTACACCATTGCTTAAAGACAGTATGTTGTACGTATGTGTGAGCGATGTTATGACTTTCGGTTAAATGGGAAATAGAAAAAATATAATTTTAACATAATAAAAAATTTATCAAATTATTCTTATGGTACTTTATATATTATATTTTGATGGGTATAATATATTTATATTATTTTGATGAATAAATAAATGTTAATAAGTCAATAAAGATGATTACATGTTCTTCAATATACATCTCTTGGTTCTACCCTTGAGGGACATTGTGATGGTCTTTCGGGAGGAAAAAATCCTATAGAACATGGAAATGGAAATTTATAAGATAAATGGATAGGTTTTTGGAGATATGGGATTCTCAAGTATTTTTAATGAAGACATTGAAGGGGTTTCCTTTTATAAGTGAGAGAGAGGAATTTAAATTTAAATTATATTCCAAGTACAAATTCCTTTTTCATGACACCCAAAATTATAATAATTTTCTATTAATTAATTTACTAGTATATTTATTACACAATAAAAATTAACACAAGGTTATTTTAATGGTTTACTGCTTTTTTAAATATGGTGTACTGTCTTTTTATTTAGTGAAGGATCATCAATATCACCCATAATGATCATCCCCATTTTTAATTATCCTAAACATTCCATACATAAAACCGTTCTTTATGAATATTGAAATGTAACATATTATTTGGTGAGATAAGATTCTCATCAAAGGTAAACATTGGAAATATTTAATCATAAATTGAGTATAAAGGTATGTGGATTTGAACATAACATATGAATCCCAAAATCTACATATCAAATATATAAATCTTGTTTCATAGCCTAATGATAAGTAGTTGGGAATAAATTTATCACAATGAAAAAAAACATGATGCATGATAACATAACAATGTCATAGGACATAGATTTGTGGTATACACACAATCTTATAACATTGTCAACATGTATTAATTGAATCATGATTACACATTAATGTATGGTTCTAAAATTAGTCCCTCACATAGTCTAATAGAGTGGAAAATAGACACATGAATACCTTATATGCATGAAATATAGGTCCATGTATAAAAATGTTAATATTAAATTAGGATCATACATAAAATTTAGGACTTTACAGCAGGTTCAAGCATATCATTGTGAACATTTGTTAAGTTTCGCACGTAAAAAAATTTCTCATGAGTTATCCATATTTATCTTTTTTGTTGGAATAGATATAGGTCTTGACCATAATATAATACATAAGTATGTGTGCCATAGGATGAAAATACATTGATCATATCAGAACAAGTGAAAATAAAATGATTTTCATAAATATTAAATCAATTCACTAAAGTATAACCCTTAATAAATAAAAGGGTTTTGTAAACATTTAATCAACATAAATATTATCCATACTGAGAAAGAAAAAGGATGAAGCCATTAAATAATATCCCTAAAAAGAATAATTAAAATTTATATAATCTATTTTTAAATAAAATTATTTTTAAATATTAAATGTGATACATAATGACAAAAATAGCCTTCACATTTGGAATATGACTTTTTTAAACAAAAAATTATTTTCATATACATTTTCTATGAATATAATATTGTTATATTTTAAATGAATCATTAAAAATAAATTAAATTTTTTTAGAGAATATATCCTTTTTAGTTTTAATATCATTAAAAACTCATAAAATATTTTTTTAAATATTTTTCTTTAAAAATAAAAATAATACAAAAAATGTAAGTATTAAAAATTGTTAAAACATGCCATGTAAAAAACCTTGCTATTTTGAATAAAACTAAAAAATTATAAAATACTTTTCTTTCCATTTTCATTTAATATAATCATTGATACAAATAATTTAATATTTATATGATTTATTGGTCTTGATGGAGGAAGCTAACATTCATTCAATACATGTAAAAATAATATTTCTATTATATTATATGTAAAATAAAAATGGTGCTGGTTTGGAAAATGAAATTATTATTAAAGTTTTAAGAAATTTAAAAGTAAAAATTCTGTAAAAACATATACAATAAATACATGGGATAATTTGAAAACATTTTTTAACTTTTTTTAGAAAACATGGATTTGGAAGAAAAAGAGTTTTCAACCAAAGTGATAAATGTTGTCGATGTTCTTTTATAAACAATATTATGGAATGTTGAGGGAATTGAGTAGGGAAAATATAGGGGAAATGTGTTTTTAAGAAATATCTATAGTAGAATAGAATTCAGGATTTTCATGTGAGATAGATCATAATAATTCATAATTATATGAAATAGAATATAATGAGTATAAATAAATTAATCATATTACATGTCAAAGAGGGTGTATAAAAAGCATATAAAATAAGATAGGTTACTTATAAAATGGTTGTCCCAAATAATAAGAATTGAGACACAATTTACCTAACGCATAGGAAACATTAAAATAGAAAAACCTCTGATAGTGGGATTATAAAATGAATATGAATACATGCATATAGAAGTGAAAATAATACCAATTTACTAACTAAGAGTGATTTAGAATACGTTGATCATAATTTTACTAACCAAATATAAAAAAAATCATAGATTGATGAATATTCCGTTATTTATCATTAATTATAGTAAATCTATAATATTTTATTTTAGGATATATTTCTTAAAAATAACCAATTTTAATGACAGATATAATTAATTTATATAATTCCTTTTCAAAATCACCATAAAAAATTATTATTCCATGATCAATTTACAGCTCATTTTTACTAAAGGAGGTAGATTTGTCATGTTTGAAGCACTAATAGATAATATGATCATTTGATGAATGAAAAGGAATTCCTTTATTATATAGTTATTATCATAAATAAAATAGTGATCACAATTTATCTGTTATAAATAAATCAATATATCATGAAATAATACATTAATCACTAAATCCTCACACAATGATGAAAAAAAATTCTATATATGGATAACATAATTACCCTTCAAATATTTACAATTTATAAATAAGGGCACAAAATTTCCCAAAATAATATAACATTAACCCCTGAAATATCATCAATTAGCTCTTAATTTTCAGATACTAAATATGAGAATACCATAGTATTTGTTTTTATAAGCACCATAATAACCAAAATTATGACATACACACATTCCAATTTCTCAGAAAAAACATATTATTTAATTTATTTCATTAATAAAAAAATGGATTTAACTCAATAAATTATAAATCTACTCATATATCATGCCTTTGGAAAAGCATTATTCTAATTATTTTCATTAACATGAATTTTCACTTTTACATGTAAAATAACTAATTCTATGTCCTTCTTCTACATCAAAAAACAGATCATCATTATATTGATACATTTTCATTTTTCCTTCTTCCAAAATCCTGGACATATAGGAAACTAAATCATATTTTATTTATGATCTTCACTACCCAATATGTTAGAATACTTTTTTATTCTCCTCATTGGTTATCACAAGATTTCATTAATTTATAGGGATATATTAAATAACATTGTAACTGATTGGGAATAATCACAATATCATTTACTCTAATCGTTGTCTAATTTGGTTCTCATAATAACATTGTCTATAACATAAAATGTTAACCCGGATCCATCTAGTAACTTCCATTGGAAAACCCCAAATCCCCTAATTTGAGAAACTATATTAATAGTGGTAAAACCACGTGATCTCAAAAAAAATTTAGGATAAAAGAATCATTACACAATATTGATGTATTAGGCTTATCCAAGGTCATTCATATTTATTATTCTTCTTTTTCATGATGTTTCATGATTATTTTGTGAATTAGAGAAACATATAACATGGGAGTATCAATCTAGGTGTGCATCAAGCCCCATTTTCATGTACTAGGTTATAACCGTGTTTATATTAATGAAACCTTCTCAATAAAATTTCCCCTAGGAACATATATTTGAGAGATATATCCAATTATAGAATGTAGGAATTGATGTATTTTATTATAAAACACTTTATTTTTCCTAGAAAAAAATATTAATAAATTTTTTAAAAGATAATTAATCTTATACTCTGATACAAACAATACGGACTATGATTTGAAAACATAAATGTTACATCTTAATAGATGAATATTCAATACATTATAGAAATACAATCCTAAGTATTCTAGTAGTTTATTAACTTTGGATACTGGCTATAAAATTTTATAATTAATGAAATATATTCAATATACCCTATTGAGATATTCCCACTTTTTTATGATTTATATACGTTCCCTATGTAAAAACATTTTTCATAACCTAGGAAAAAAGGCATTATAAAGGGTGACCTAAAATGCTCAGTAGGGGAAAATATTTGAATACATAAACAATATTTGAGAATAAGGGTATGAGAACATGATAAAAACATTAGAAAATAATAACCTTCATTTCAGTGATCAATATATTTATTTGTGGAATAATGATTGGATTTTTATAAAAAATTAATTAAAGTGTAATCAAATAACATGAGTCATGAAAAAATAAAAGTTGTATAATACATTGATTCATTGTATACACAAATGAATTTAACATTTTTGACATGTATTTAAATAAATAAATTCAATATTTATTTTAAGGAAAAGAAATCATGCCCTTATATAAAACCATGGACATGAAAAAAGGTCATTGTATTACCTTAATCACTTGAAATAATGAACTAATTATTAAACTATAAAAATTTAATCAGGTTCGTGAATATCACTATGAACATGTCACCATATTCATACATAAATTTGTAAAGATGTGACTATGTTCCAAAATAACATATTTACTCATGAGATATCCCACTATACCTAGTGCATTATGGGGATATATATGTTCCAACCATCACGTAATTCAATCATTTATCTTTCATATGATAATAAATCATTAATCATATCATAACCCATGAAAATAACATGGTTTACATAAACATTTCTTCAATTCATCATAGAATAACCCATGAAATAAAAAAAGTCATCGATATTTTATTATCATAAAAATTAACCATATATATAAATAATAAAGATGGTATCCCGAAATATTATTACCAGTAAAAAATAAGTACTATAAAATTACTTTATATTGTTTGGTAAATGATTTTGAAAGACCGAGTAGATAATTTTTCTGTAAAATAGTCATATGACATTGAAAAAAACTTTTTGAAACATACTAGATTTTAAAAATACTTATATTTGAAAATAACCATTGAAAAATAAAATGTAAGGCTTAAATGTCATTATAAACATTAAATAATGAAAATAGGTTTTTCATTTTATAAATAACAATACATTTAAAAAAATTGGAAATCATTTTCATTGCAAATAAATTTCAAATGATATAAAGTATTCTTTAAAAATCATATAAAACATTTATTGGGGAAAATAACCTTTCAATTTTGAAAAAACTAAATACTAATAAAATATTTTTAAACTAATGTACATAAAAATGAATTATTGAAACATGTAAATGAATAATTAAAATATTTATTGGTCATGATGGTGGAAAAAACCCATCATGATGTGCACTTTAAAATAATAATTCATTTAATATTATCATTAAAAGTTAAATGGGCATTCTTTGTTTAAAGACATGACGATTAATTTCAAAAGAATATTTGAAATTAAAACATTTGTATAATATTCATTAATATATTTTATGAATAATTTTTAAAAATATTGAAAACATTTTTAGAAATAATTGATTTCAAAGACAAATTATGTCAACCAAAGTGAGAAATAAGGTTGTTTTTCTATAAAATCAGTCTTTTATAATATTGAGTACATAAGGAGTGTTAAATAAATTGAAAGCTTGTATTACGAATAAATAAATATATGGCTTTAAAATTCATTATATTCTTAGAATATGAGACATATTATTTCATCATTGGAATCATACAGAAAATCAATCTCGATAAATGATGAGATTATAACATCAAACCATTACCAATTCATTAACATTGCCATCATAAGACCCATAAAACAAAAGCAAATAATGAATCATATAATATCATGGTAATAAACAAATTCATGATCATTCATTTCAATGGTTATGTATATACACCACATAAAAGAAGATAGGTTCTTGGTATTGTGTATGTCCCAAAAAACGAAAAACGAGTCAAAAATCCATTACTTCATTGGTATAAATGAAACCAAAAACCTATTAATTATATATCATAAAGTGGATGTGAAAATAATAATTTTTCTAATTTTATGATTTATGAAATATAATCATCGTAATTATATACACTACATAAATGAAACCTATAGTGAATAGTGGATTTGTCTTATGGAAAATAAATGGTTGAATGAAATCCCTTACCTTAACTCACAACTTGTTCATAAATGTTCAAACCAACTATATTGTAAATATATGTTTATTATTAATCAATTGAGGAAATATAATTGTATATATCATATAATTTATTATTGAATTATTATCATTTATTACCCATTTAATAATAATTACTTGTTAAAATCATGTTTCCGGTAATACATTCCATGTTTATCTTTTGTGTTTTTTATTAATTTTGGTCATATTAATTTAATCATGGATAAAAAATCCCTATAATTTTTAAAATTATATAAATTCAATATATATTCAATATATATTTATTTCAATTTATCCATAAAAGATAAATATTGAAAATTAATTTCAATATTCATGAAGTAGGTAAGTAATGTGTTTGCATTAATCTTATTACCATTTTCAAGGTGGATTGGGAAAATAGATGTTAATTATATTTCACCATAAATGATTAATTTTTAAATCATATATATCACAGATATTCTTTATATTTTACCAAATTATCTTCTAGTAATGCATTAGTGAAAAATGAATCCCAACACTTCACTAGGCAGTGGTTTGTTGTACACATGAATTACCTAATTGTATCTACCCACAGAATGGGAATTAAAAAGGATTATGTGATATAATAATTAAATAATTATAATAATATTATAAATAAATAAAATGACTATTAAATACATCATTATATCCATATGTGATAGGGGTTGGATTAAAACAAATAATATCATTTTTCAAGGCGGTAGTAAACTGTACCCACGAATAATGATTTTGTATCCTATCTGATGGAAATGGATATAGATAAATTTTATAAAATTAACCTAATAATATATAATTATATAATTTATGAAGGTTTTAATATATTATCATATTTTCTATATATCATATGAGTTATAAGAATAAAAAATCATTGTAAAAAACATAACAACTTCTTCAGACATCATGTTATAGTTTAAACTAAATCCACCATAGATGGACTTATAATCTAAAAATGGCCTCTAAGATTTATATATAAAATTACAAAATAAATTTGTGTTTTTATTGGCTGATCCAAATGGTCATTATGTGTGACGTGGATAGGAGAGGGTGTGAACTTTTATATAAATGTTGTGTGGCATACATGTATTTTTCAAAAAGATAAAATCATTCCACATTATTCACATTCCACAAAGGTAAAAATTGTACATTAGCATGTATTAAATATTATAATGTCTATTTATGATATTCAAATTGGAGTTCTTATTTTTTATATGTAATTTTACCCCATATCGTTAAATTTTAACCTCTTAGTAAACCGATTTATCCTTAAATAAGGTGATTAAATTATACATTTTTTTACTTTCCAATAGAGAAACAAAATTTACACGACCATATTAGGAAATATAAATTATGATAATTTTATTTATAGATTCCATTATTCCAATTACATTAAGAGTATTTAATATATTAATTCAATATTATTCCCATAGACATAATGAAAATGTTGTTTTCCAAATAAAAAATTTTCAAAATTAAAAACCATTATATCAACATCAATTATGAAATTGATTATAATGATATAAATTTGATTATTATATATATATATATATGACTCAACTTGTTTTTTTAATAATTCTTTTATTTATTTCAAATAAATTTCATAAAAATAGAATAAGAAAAAAATAGAATTTTAAAATCATTAAAGAAAAGGGGACAAAACAATGTTCTAGGGAAAATACACCTATTATTTGTAAAATTGGATTTCATCTTATCACATGCCAAGAAAAATAATAAAATAAATGTATAACATTCTATTTAAAAATTAAAAAAAAAAATCACTAATATAATTCCACAAAAGTGATTTTTTATTTATTATGGTAAAACATGTCTCTACTACACAAAAAAGTTATTTAGAAAAAAATCTTGATTTTTGAATGAATCAAATTTTCAGTTGTAATCAATTTGTCCCAAATTAATAAATTTTTTATAATGGTGTAAACTATATATTTTCTAAATTTATTTAATAATATTCATATCATCCATTCAAATTACTAGGGTTTAAGTATCATATTAAATAATAATAATTTAATACTATGTCATGTTTCATTTAAACAATGTGTCACATGTAACACAAGATAAACATTGTTTTTTCGGTATTGAAAGATAAATTTTTTGTTTCTTATAATATAAGATAAACTTATTATTTTTCATAAAACAAAATATAGAAATGATTAAATTTATTTAAAAAAAATTTACATAAAATCGCAAGGTGTTACATTCTATATTTACATTTTTAGAATATAAGATGAGTATTTGTATAAATCCTATCATCAAATATTATGTATTTAATTTTTTAGTTATGTATTCATCCTTATATTTTCATTTTAACACATGTTAACCCACTTTCAAGTTATCACTATATTATATTTCTATATCATTGAAGAGTAATGTATATTAACATAAAAGGACTGATGACCCCTAAATTTAACAAGGATTATGTTAAATGGAATATCTCATTTTATTTGTTGATGATAATTTTTTTAATAATTTTAATTAATTTTAAAAAATATTTTTTAGTGTAAAATAATTGTAGATTAATTTTTAAGAACAAATCATTAATGATGACTTTAAAAAACATGAAATCAGTGTAATTCGAATATAAACCCTTAGAAAATCACTAATTTGTTATATTAATCAATTAAAATTTTGAGACACTATTAAAAACTCAATTTATAATACATCTAATATTATTAATATGAAATTTTTTTATTACTTTTATAAATATTGTCTCTATGATGCAGAACAGTTTATGGAAATTATATCAATAATAAAAATTGTAAAAAAATAACTTGATCAAAATGTTATTAAAATTTAAAATCAAAATTTATAAATGAAGATATGTTGTTTTTTATCCAAGCAAAAATATATTATTTATATTTCAATTATAAGAGTTTATTTTTTACAATATCCAATAAATAAATATTATCATGGTCATAATCAAACAAAAATTAAAAAAAATGTTCACATATTTCAGGTTTTGATGATTATGGATGAAATAGTATCATAAAAATATGTAGAGGAAATAGTATGAAATATTTTGAATTCAATAAAAAATAATTTTAATGGTTAATTTCGTGATATACCATTTAAACCAGTTGTAAATTTTACAATGATTACCATTCATAATTCCTAAAAATAAAAGATAAATCTTTAATAAATTTGAACTTCTTGATTCCAAATCTAGAATCCATATTATAAAATTCCATATCAATAAGTGGATGAAATTAATTATTAATAATTCCCTAATGAACCTTTAAATTGGATTTTCTGAATATTTAGTTTTATAGTTTCAATGTATTTTTATAATAATATCAAGAATAAATTTTTTCAAAAATAACCAAATCCAATTATTATTATCAACAATAAACTATTGTATTTTAATTACAAAAAAATCATAATTATATTTTTAAATACTAGAAATTAAATTATTGTGTTCTTTATATTATTATATTTTCTTTATTCCACCAAAAATAATCTTTTTCAAAAAATTCACAAAATTATAGTCAATGATGATATTTAAATGATTATTACAAAATGATATAATTTTCACATAATAATATTTAAATTTATTATTGTTTTTTAATAATTATTTTTTCATTTAAATCGTGATATTAATGAAATTTTATTTAAAGATGTATATATCAAAAAAATGGGGATGAAATAGACTAAAACAAATGTTTCAATAGAAATGAAATAATTTAATTTTTTTTGAATAATTCAACCAATACATGGATTAAATTCATGTTCTTGGAAGCCTATATAACATAGTACAATCCAAATAGATTAGGCAGTATGTATAAAACTCACTACTCCCATTTGAACTCATAAAATTTATATTGTATTCAGGATCTCCTTTCTCTCTATTATGAAAACCAAGGCATTAGTATAGAAAAAATAGAGTAAGATACTTGCTATGAATTAGGGGATCCACCTGATCAATAGTTGCATCCAATTGAATGATTCATTTAGTAGTATGTCAATGTTTTTTATCAAGTCATTGTGGAAATCATCAATTTTCTAGGTCAACTATATTAAATATTGGAAAACTAATTTTCATTAAATTATATTCATTACAAATATTTAGATGAAAAATTTATAAATTCAACTCTTTTAGTGTTTTTAAGTGTGTTTAGGATATAGAACATACATCCATATCCATTTTCATCCAATACTTTTTAAATTTTCTAAATGTATTACTTAAAGATTATTATATATTTTTAGAAACATCTATCAATATAAAATTTTGTTCTACCATATGGTACATTTAAAATTATACTAACATATATGAAAAAAATGTATTCCCCTAACAATTTTGTGTGCAGAAACATAATTGAGTAAAACATTTGAAAGAACTATCTATCCAAAACTAATGGTTTGAATGGTAGTGACATATATTAGTATTTTATGGTTATGAAATATTTTTTATTCCATATATACTATTTATTCATTTATTTCCCCCAAAATGTACATTCACAATAACATTATACATTTTCCTTAACCAGTTAATCATTCTAAAACAATAGTCTTTCGAGGAACCACAACCATTACATATATAAATATTGCGTTATATTAGTTGAATATTAAATAGACATAGAAATAGATTCCATGGAAGAAAAATGGTTTTTTCTATGGTGACTATTTAAATAATAATCATTTTTTAAGATTGATGCTCAACATATACTATAAATTTCTTCTAACATAGTACTGCTCTATGACAAACCGAACAAAAATCTTATCATCTTAGCATAGATAAATGATACATAAGAGTGAGTGATATAGATGCTTCGAATGTGTAAACATATGGGATATCAATTAATTATCATAAATGAGAATTAGATAACTATATGTGCTTTATTCCACGATCATAACTTATAAAATTAATTACCAATGATGTAATGATATATAATTATAAATCGATATATAATTATTTGTGGTAAAAATGTCTAAGTCATAATAGTTTGGAATACACGATAATCAATCATGACCCAAATGAACATTTCATAATAATATGGAATAAGGTCATGGAATACCCATAATCAAAGAAAATTTGTTTATATTTAAGGATTCTTACCTGTAAAATCATAGTCTGCGTGGTTTACTCTTCGTTTTATAATTTTCATAGTAATGGTTCACTATTATGACTATCATAAATGATAGGGTCCCTCAATGTACTGGATTCACCCCCATTCTATTATATATTATACCATGTTATATTAATCATTATCTAATTATTTATTGGGATCTAACAAAACCACCCATAACATAATGAAGACATAAATATGTATAAAACATTATCATAAAAACATTTATCATTTCATTGTAGCCCAACCCATGGAATAAAAATAAGATTCATAAACATTTCATCATCATGTAAAGATAATACATCAAATTAATTATCATGTACTATATCATTAGAGTAGATATCTAGTGAATTATATGAAACATCAATATATGTTGATAATGATTAAAAATTACTTTTAACGATTATTCAATCCTTTTTTGGAAAAATGATTAAAAGATCCTTTTATTTTTATAATATATTAAAAACCCAGAATATATTTATAAAAATTAACACCTAAAAATAACCATGTATACAATAAAGGACCTTCAAATAAAATAATGGACATTTATGTGGGGGAAATTAATCTTGTTATAAATGATAAATATGGATTTCATTAATAATTCATTGTAAAATGTCAAAGATAAATTTCTCAAAAACTGTTATTAAACATATTTTTTAATAAATTAATATAAAAGTAAAATATTTTTGAAAATATATTTAAATAAGCATGTTGTCATAGAAAATAATATTCATGAAAACATTTTAAACAAAATTTCCATTGAATACAATTTTACTGAATAAAGAGGAAATAAATTGAAATTTTATTCAAAAAACATTTCAATAGTTTTAACCAATATAGAAAGAATAATGAATTGGAAATAGTAAAAATGTTAGTATGTGAATATATAACTATTATTCAGGTAATCTATTTTGAAAAGAACCTTATGACTTCAATGTCATGTATTATTCTTAAAGAATCACCTGAAGATCATCTCTAATGATGTTGAGAGAGTGTTTGGGATGATATTGGTTGAGCGTAAAGATTTATGTGGTTTGAAGGAGAGACTAGATGAGGATTCCTATTATAAGTGAGGGGAGTGACACTCCTTGAAATTCTTAATGAATCAAATATAATAAAATCAAATTCAATATAATGTGGCCCCATGGAAAAAAATTAAAAGAGAAGATAATTGTGGGTAAAAATAAACATAATCACAAATATTTTTTACATGTTTTTATGATTTATTTAACTCATATATCATTATGATAACAACTTTTTAACCATTTTGACCAATACCATAGTAATAATTTTTTACATACGTTAATATTCATAAGGAAAAAAATAAATTGTTATAATTATCAAAAAATTTAATGGTATTTTCAAATATGAAAAAATAATAAATTTATTTTCTCTAAATAAATTATATTAATTAGAAAATAAAATTTACAAATGCAATAAAAACCAACAAAACAAATTCTTTTTTATGAAAAAAAGGATTTTACACTTATTCATTTAATAGAAAAACCCATTATGTGTGTTTTAAAATATTTGAGTGAATAAATAGACTTTTCATATTGTTAAGATCAATTATAAATTTTAATTAACATAATTTATTAATACAAACACTCATTTTGTTCTTTAAAAAATCATAAAAAAACATTTTCACATTCAAATGAACTTATTTTCTATTATAACTAATTTATAACAAATTAAGTAATTCTCTATCTATTGATAATACAAATTTTCAAAATTTATGCAGTTATATTCATACTTTTTGAACTAATACTTGTTGGATCACTATCAAATTTACTTATAAAATTGCAACTGTATTGTGGGTTTCATTTATACTTGGTATTGCATGTAAAGAAATATATAAAATATATAATACATCTAAAAAATGTCTCAAAATATCTGGTTGTTAAACTATACCCATGTACAATAATTTCATCCTTGAAATTTTATCACTATGATATAAATAACAGATAATACTTCGACCTCAACACATTCATGTGTACCCACATGGCTTAAAAAAATTTGTTTTCACATTAAAAACTTTTCTTTGTAAGTACTATTATTTTGAAACACAAACCATTTTATATAAATAATATAGAAAGGATTTTTTTAATATGAAAGATCATGGTCTAGTGGTATGAATAATACCATGAAAAAAAATCTTGGATATACACTAGAGAGCATAAGCTATCACTAAATTATTCTACATGAGGAATAAACCCCTTACCTTATTTTATGCATCAAATTATTTCACAAACTCTTCTATAATATAGTATTTTGTGAGAACATATTTACAAGACAAACTATTTTTCATCCCTATGAAGTATTCCATACATTCATCTATTGAATAGAACATCGCTCCCTTCCATGTCAACATTTTTATAAGATTATATATCCAAGATAAATATCTCAAAATTTAATTATCATTTCCAACATACCATATAAACCTATAAAAAGGTCACAATGGTTGTTTTAAATAATTTCACAATAACATCATTATTTGAAGGATACACTGATACACCATCATGTGAGATTATATTTACCCATGAATAATTATTTATAAAAATAAATCAAAATAGAAAATTTTAGAATATAATTTTTCATTTCTAGGGTTATTTATTACAATCCTAAAATTAAATATTTTATCTTTCATTATTATAGATTATATTACAATTTCATCTATAAAAAAAACCCAAACTGATCATGGAAATATTTATGTATCCTATTCATTTATTATAAGATAATAATAGAAAAATTAGGTATGTCCCATGGGTATTAAAAAATTATAATGATATATACTCATATATATGGTTGTCTTTGGAATATACTCTTTTTGAAACATCAATTTATAATATTTCAAATGAATTTAAATATTTTCAAAAAACTGATCTCTGTGAATTTGATCAACCAATTAATCAATATGGGGTATAAGATACATCTTTCTTATGGTTATATTATTATGTTATCTATAATGAATGAAAAATTTCCTTGAAAATATTTATTCTTAAAAAAAATTAAAAGATTCACCCATTATTGTTCCACTAGTATATGAGAATCCTTTATATTGATTCACTTGAATTTTATTCATAAAATCCTATAAACTCGATCGATGTCATTAAATTTTGAGTCTTTGAAATAGGTGTAGCACTAGGAATGAGTTATGCTGAAAACTCAAAATCATTAATAGAGGTAATATAATGAAATTATTCATGAAATAAATCATTAAATTTTTAAAAAATTAATATATATTCCATGTTGAGTTTCAACACATAAAATTTAGAAAGATATCACCAAAAAATATGTTGTATGACTCGTAATACTAGAGGAATTTCAATTGGATGTTCAAATTCATCATCACCTAAAAAATATGACCATTGGGTGATTATAAATATCATAATTTATTTCCCTTCCACATAAATTGATATAGTCACTATATAAAATAGTTAATAAATGATTAAGATATCATTAAATTCTACTAAATTGAGAATAATAATATTTACATTGGAAATATTCATACAAACATAAACATGACATAAAGAATCTTGGATTACATTATAACCATTCCATAACTATCATGATCTACAGTAATGATTGACATAACATGGGAATTGTCATTGTATCAGAGTTATCACTTCAACTTCCATAATGAGTCAGATAATTTTTGTGTTTCCAACACATATAACATTGAATTATTAGTAAGACTATTGGATAAATAATATTTCCCTCCATTAAACTCTTCTTTTTTATATTTTTATTATTATATTTTTCCCTTATTTTCCTTGAAAAACTATCTTCTATTTCCATTGAGACATTTACCTCAGTGAATCATCAAAATCATTGGAAATGTAAGAATTTAAATTCTCCTCCTTCTATAGAGTTTATCAGACCAAAATTTATGAAATTCCAATTTCTAATTATTTGGAAATTTATAAATTCATTTATGTTCATGTTGTCAATCATAAATTGAGATAGTTAATTATACATAATCATGAGGTTTTATATTCTATCCCTCATATAATTTTCTATCATATAAAACCATTCACAACATTGTATATCACATTTATTGTTAAAGTTAATCTATAACAAATAACTAAAACCAGAAAAATTAGTATGAGTATCAATCATCCATAACCTGATTAAAAAATCCTATGATAATGAAAATCATTATTCTAATGCTCTAAATAATAAAACATTCTTTTATCCCATGGAATAATAGTGTTCATCTCATGTCAATATTTATTTTCATAATTTGTTATAGATTCTCTCTTCTCATTCCTCATAATGATTCATGGAGAAAATTTCAATTAAGAAAATAATATTTCCCCAAGAGTGGCTATCTAGGTGTTATATCATTATACCACACATCATGAAACTAGTGAAGATTGATCTAATACTCAACTAACATTTTTCAAATTATTTACCCCAAGATTCATCTATCCCATAATTTCATTAGCTTTTTATAATGCAAAATGGGATTTTATTTGAAAAAAACACATAATCTATACATTACCGAACATATAAATTTTATCCTACACATACAATTATCCCAATATTTTTAACAAATGTTATCAATTATTTTTATTAAAAAGTTACAAAAAAAAATTGATATAATATATACTTATGTGACCCAAATATTACATACATAAATATTATATAATTATAGTGATATATTCAATATATCTCATAACCATAGGCACCCATAAAATGTAAGAATATAGTGTCTCTAGAGTCTCAATAAATAATAATCATAATTAACAAAAAATAATCGATATTTTCCATTATTTTCTTCCAACATATTATATGTCTTAGATATACATACTTAAAATATTTTTTATTGCCTACTAAAATGATATCTAATAAAGGTTAAGCTTAAATGTTGAGTAAGGATAACCATTGGGAAAATAAATCATTATTTATTAGTGATAATAAGATAAAAAAAAAGATTTATTATATTATTATAACCTATAAAATCCATAGAAATTGATTCAAATTTCAATATTCGTTAATCATTTTACATAAAATTTTCTTTAAATGCCAGTAATAATATTGAAAATTCATCAATAAGAAATCATGAGTCATGATAACATATCATCAAAATGAGATATATATTTTCACTAAAACTACGCACAATATGTCAATTCCATAATCAAGGATCACTACCAATACTATCATATTTGATTGGGTTTGCTACCCGTATGTTCATTTCCTTAGTCAATGTTCAGTTCCTTTAATATCATAATTAATAGACCAATATAATAAATTTGATTCAGTTCTTATTTGAGTGAATATTATCTAATGATATACCAATATTTACTTAATGCATTAGTGGGATTTGACAAACCCACCCATCATATAATGAGAACTATACATATGTATTCCACTATCCTAAAATGATTAATTATTGAATCATATTATAACCCATGTTTGAATATTAAATTACATAAGAATTTAATCATATAATAATAATATGTTATTTAGCGAAATAATATATTTTTTATCCTTATATAATATTTTAGATGAATTATAAAAAATATAAAATGATGTTGATGTAGATGAAAAATGAAAATAAAATAACATTCAATCATTTATTGAATAAACGAGAAAAAATTAAATTTTAATTCATAACAATTAATTTAAAAGATCATTGAATATTGATAAAAAACATTTCTATGAAAATAACCATTAAAACATTGAAATATGTCTTCAATTATAAGAGTGATAATTATGTTGGAAAATGAATTTATACAATAAACATAAACAATGACTACCTCACATTATTCATTATAATTCATAAATAACAAATTTGGGATTTTTTTTAAAAAATAAAGCTCTCTTCCATTGAAAAGAAACTCAAATATGGTTTAAAATGACATTATATATCCATGAGGTCATAGATAAACAATTATTTGAATCATTTAAATAACTTGGAAATAGAAGGACAGATGTTAACTTAAAAAATAAATGATGTCAACATTTATTTAAAAACATTTTACTGTATTTTAATTTACTGAAATAGGGATATTAAAAAATACATGAATGTGATTAGTAAGAACATATATCTCTTCTTCATGTATCCTCCATAAAAAAAATCCTTTAATTATATTAAAATTTTCCTATTATGACTATAACTATAAAATCAATAATACATACATTGAAAGAGTACAAGGTTACATATTTGTAGAGAAAAATGGATCAAGTGTCTTGTAGAAAATAAAAAAGGCGGTTGCCTTTTATAATTGAGGGTAGTTTCACTCTTGTCAATATTTAGAACATTACACTATAATAATGTCATATTCAGGTGAATGTGGAACCAAATAATCACAATTTGAAATATAAGATATATTGGGTCAAAATACAACAATCTAGTAAGATTTAGATAGATTTTAATATCATTTAATCCCATATATATTTATATATACCCATTATTAACCCCTTAAACCATTACCATATTAATGATTTTTAACACAATTAATATTTTTAATGAATAAAAATGAAACTAAACACATTATAAATTTTTTAAATTAAACGTAAAAATATGGAAATAATTTTATTAGATTTAATTTCTATTAGTGGCATAAATGAATTATTAAATATAAATGTAGAATTCAATGGAAATAATTTTACAAAAAATTAATTTTAGGAATAATTATGTATTTATGATTATTAAATAACTTGTAAAATCTATTTGATGAAATTTATGTTATTTTATGGAATATGTTATCGATAAATTTCATTAAAATTATTCATCAGTATTGATTTATTAAAAATATTAACGTAAAACACATTCCACTCATAGATACATTTTTTATGAAAAAAACTACATTTTTTACATAAAAAGGATTATTTTATGTTCAATCAAAATAATAACATCTGAATAATTTTTAATGTTTTGTAAACAATATTTTAAAATTTATATATTTTATTAATACCATCCAATCCATATTTATGAGATAAATTATAATTTTAATAATATTATTTCAAAAGTATAAATAGGTCTATTTAATCTTTTTGATGTATGTAACGCATTTTTTCAAAGGCATAAGAACTATTAAAATAGAAACTCATCATAAAATCCCATGGATTTATAAGTTTAAAGAATATTAATAATGTTTTCTCGGTGAAGCCTTATGTGGTTCCAATAGTCAAGAAGTTTATCAATATTCTCACTTTTATAACTAATATTATTAAGTACATATAAGACATTAAATACTAGATTTTAGTTTAACATCGTCATTCTTAGTTTTCGTACTATTTGATGTTACCACAGTTAGGTGTGCTTGGCTTGGATTAGTGATTGGGATGTGTGACCTTTTGGGATGTTTCCCAGGGTGTGTGCGAGTGAGAAAAAAGCACATTTGAAGGGACATGTGTTGGCATGTAAAGACATTCATTAGTCAGATGTCCTATTCAGGTATGTGGGTAGGCCCTTGGGTTGGGACCACATATGTGTGGGGTAAATATTGGTACATAGTGGGCCCAGATAAGAAGGCCCTATTATGGTGGGGTGCCTGTACAATATTGGGGGGCCCAGTTGTTACATTTCATATCTCAGGATAAACCCAGCCTTAAGTACATTGCATTGCTGAGATGACATGTAGGGTCAACAATGAGGATATTGTTCTCTAAAGGGAGGTTTAATGTAACACACCAAAATGATAAAGTTTTAAATAACTAAATGATATGACTCATTTAAACAACGTTCAGCTTCCTTTTCTAAGGCCTACATAATTAGAACTCCACATTTAATCCTTCGTGGCATGGAGTAGTGATCATGATGGGTGATTTTCTGGGAAGTTACATGTGGTGTGTTGGAGTGAGGATAAATAATACTTTAAAGAATATTTGTTTTCCCATGGGGAATAAAATTAGTTATATTTCACATTTGGGAATGTGGGTGGCCCCCAGGGTGGGGTCTGCCTGTATGTGGGGAATTGGGGCTACCTGGTGGCCAAGGACCCCACAACTATTTTATGGCATAATGTCTGTGATATTATAGGGTTCATTTTTTATAGTTGAAAGGAAATATTTTTTTATTTTGAAAAACAAATTATGTTTTATTAAACAATCATTGGAATTGATAATCTCACCCTTGGCCTCTCCATATTTATAGAGTATCTTAATATATGTATTCTTAATGTTAGTAACATATTCGTTAATTTCTAAAAATGATGGTGAATTATATTCATCATATGATAATAATGAATGTAATAACTTAAAGGGAAGTTAATCCCTAACCATATCAATAAATAATGTTTCATTACATTTTATTATATCCATAAATCTAGATTTATTTCATCTTTTATCATTTTTCTATCAACTTTTAGAAGTTTATTCATCACTTTCATTTCATAAATCTATTTTATTCAAAACTATCGTCTATTTGATCATAGATGGTCTTATAAATTCCTTATAATTATTTCAGAATCATAAAAAAATGTTATAATATTTCATAGATTTTTATACAAATAAGAAAAAATTTCATTTGAATCTATCTTATATTATCTTGGTGAATTTTCATGAACATGTACATTACTAGTCTATATATTATTTAAGATATTTATTTCTTAAAAATCATGAAATTGTCTAAATAAAGTTTTACAAATTATTTTTCACTTAGTTAAATACACTATCATATTTATAATTGAAAAATGAATTCCTTAAATTTAATCATTTAGACATAGTAGTTGAAAATTTAGTGAGTTTTAAAGATTTCCAATTATTCCAATTTTATTTTTCAACATCTCTCTTTATATTATCTGTACAGTACATTAATATTTCATTAAGAACCTAAAAACCATATTTGGTCATCTATTTAGTATCATATAAAACATAAGATTTCATCCCAAATTTATTTAGTTGTATTTAAAAATTCATCTACAACATATTATTTTAAGTAATAAATTTTTCTTCACGTGTTTCAAAAATAATCAAAATATTTATTTTACACTACTATAGTTTGAGGATTGATTCCACCATAAAAAATGAAATTTCAAATAGTCAATTCATATCATAGCCCTTTTGTGTCCCAAAAAAATCCACCTTAATAAAATGATGAATGAATAATTTCTACCAAATAATATTAGTAATTAGAAAGGATAAAATCCCTCTGTAGATATTCTAAGTAAATTAAAAATATAACATGTTTGAGACTTAAAAATTTAAATGATATTCTATGTTATTTTCATGACTGAATTTTATTATTGAATTTTCTTGAATATTATAATATCTAACCATCAAATAACTATATTATATTTTTTTTAAATATAACAGTTTTCAATTATGTCTCTCCATTATTCATAATCAACACCATAAAATATTGGTGGCCGAATTAGATTTAGATTTCCAAATGTTAAGACTAATATATTTACTACAATACCAATTATATACATTACTTATATGTTAGTGTAATGAAAATTTATATGAAACATTATCTACTCTCAAATTTCATCTCATTATACCAGTTTTAGTAGTGGGTATAATTTAGCATTTTAACAGTTTTTTAAAATATACAGCTTTATAGTAATATAATTTTTATGGAATAAAAAATAGAAATAATATATACAATGTAACGAGAGTAAAATAAAATAAATTTTCCGTGGAAATATAATTAAATTCATATGATTAAATCATTACAAAATAATTAATCTATATATGAATAGTTAGAATATAATTTATTTAAAAAAAGGGAAAATTAATTAATGTTTTTAAAAACAATACATAAACTACTAAAAAAATTTATTACCTAAATTATATTTATATTATTATCTAAAAAACCTATTAATTATTAATCCATGTGAAATGTGGATTAAAACAATTTTTATAAGAACTATTTTCACGAATGGAAACATTTATCTAAAATATCAAAAAACAGGTATTATCCCTTAATTTGTATGATCACATAATATTGAATGTTGAATATCTTATTTATAGAGATTTATTTATAATTAATGATAATTAGAAATAATTCATTATCCATAATACAAATTTTACCAACTGATATTAGAAATGAAATTATTTCATTATGAAAATAATAGTTCTTTTACATTCGAAAGTATAAAAATGAATGATGTATGATATATCTATATTAAAAAAAGGGTATCTCTAATATTACAGTTTTGATTAACTCTTTAATGTTATAATATTTATATACTATCATAGGTTTCTAGGTACATTATTTTTTGTCAATATTTTCAATTATATGGTAACAATAATTCAAATATTTCGTCACAATGACAATTGCTATTTTATCATTTTGGATTGATCTCTAAATAATATTCCATTTATACATGATTTAAGTGATGTTTGTAGATGTTTTTGATTAATAATGGTTCAAAATAGATTTTTAGAAGATATTAATTCATATATAAAAATTTTCAAGTTAAAAAAACATAAATAATCTTCATTAAATCTGATGTAAAAATAATAATCATACTTTTAGTCCTCAGAACAATGATTTGGAAGTTATAATTTTTGGAAAATGCATCAATAGAATCATCTATGGACATATTATATTTATTGACAACATCCTTTTTTATATTCCTCAATCCCATTACATTTGAGACATGCAATTAGTAATATAGGTGAATTCCTTCAAGCTTATGTGGTATAGATAAATGTCTATATTTTACTTTATATATTAAATATTTACAACCCAAATATACTAATCCTAATAAAATTATTATTTTAGTATGTTATGATACAACCCCATGACTAGGTATAATGTGAAACCCATTGTTTAATTTCTTAGTATTTAGTTTCTAATTTATTAAATTTATCTATTTTGAAAATTTATAGCGAATGATTAATGTTATTACTGGGTTTATAGAGATTTTAATAGTAGGGTTCATACACATACATTATCCTATTCAAGTGAATAGTGAAATGGTGTTGTCCTATTTTGCCCCTTTTTGCTACTTCACATGTCAAATCCGGTGTGATGTACAACAACATCTCCGACATGCAGATTCCTTGGCGACTTGGTGTTTCTGTGCAGTTGTGAAAGCCTCAGATGCTTAGGTACATTCATTGGAAACCCCGATCATCTCATGGCTCAATATCTATGTCGATGGTTCTTCTTCTGGTGAACAAGGCCCATCGGGCTGTGTTCGTGTTTTCCACACATAATTTGGTTTTTTGAAATAATGTTTTTATCATTTTACTAGTATTGGAGTGGAATTTTATGATGAGTTAAGGGTGATAATTCCTAAAATCATGTATGATTTCTATTACAATTAGAATATGATATGGACTGAATCACACTCTCATATTGTGGTCCAATCCTTGGTAAAAAATAATTCTTAATATGCCTTAGGGAGTTCTCCCCAAATGGACTGATTGTCTCAATTTGGTAACTCATTTAAATTTATTTGTCTCCCATTCTTATAGGGAGGTCAATTATGTGGAAGAGGCTTTGTCCACGAAATCAATTCTGGTGATGGATATGATATGGTCTCTTGTGGCCCTGGACTGCTGCTCCTCACTAGTGGAGGCGGATATGTGGGGTGTCACGTACTCTCGGTTTTGTAATAATCCCTTGTTTGTCTGAATCATTTTTCTTTTGATTAATTAATTTTCCCGGGGACTGATTCTAACTGGATCCTTGGGTTTTTAGCAAAATAATGTCCCATGGGATACCTTGTGAAAACATATTGGTGAAAATGACATGTTTCTTGGGATACAGTACCACAAAAATCTAATGAATGATACCTTCTATAACCCATAACAATAACATGTTATCACAAAAGAAAAACATAGATAAAAGATTAATTAACACTAGATCTAGAGCCTCATGCTAGTGAATAGTTTTTCAATATCTAGTTTATTTCCATGAATGATTGGATGACTATATTATATTATGAGAATCTTAGTTCATGCCTTACATTATGCACTATATGCTTCCCATGATGATTTAATGTTTTTTGGTAAAGAAATGTATTCTGAACAAGTCTTTCATACCACTAAAAATAGTTTTACATTAAAATATTGTCTTATAATCCCTTAATAATTGTTATAAATGATTTCTTTTCATGTTATATTCATTACTAAAATTTTCAACATATGTTTAAAAAAATATTTCAAACTATTAAGTAATAGTTTATTCAATAAATTTTTTATGTAGATTATTTTATGGAATCTTTTTCAGAATGTTATGTTAAACCCTTCATACACACATCTACTATAAATATAACTTGTATATATAGATTCATTTGAGGACCTAGAACCTTTAAATGTGGAATATCCATATAGATTTTCATCTATTTTTTGAAGAGATGATAAGATGGGAGATGACCTTTCCTCACAAGGATATGGGTCAAGGAAAATATCATTTTCGGTTTCCAAATGATGATATTAGTATATATCTTCATCAACTCTCCATTTTATTCACTCTCTTTTATTTCTATTTACATGGAATTTTATGCAGTGACTGGACATTATATATTTATTATATGTTTTATTTTATATTCATTAATAAGATAAAATATTATTTTCTTGGAATTGTTCCTCAATTATATAACATGTTTGGTTTTGGGTATATTTTAAAACTATTCATATTTTTTACATGTCTAATAAACATATGGGTAGTTCATATCATCATATTTGAATGGACCCCCTTTTCATTATAATTAATATTATATATTATTCCCAACCATGTAGAATTAATATCCATAAACTAGTGTCTAGATTTTAGAGATGTGGAATATGCTTTGTGCTCGATTGTAGTCTATCCTGGGTGACTGAAAGGTTCATATGGGATTGTTTTTTGAAAAATTAAATGAGATAAAATTTTTATTTATGATATTTCTCGAAGAAAAGATAAATTTTTTATATAATTTTTCAAACTCAATTTAATGGTTATGAGTAACACTTAGGGAAATGCTTCTCATGGTAAGATATTCATTACAATGTTATGACAGATTGGTTTATTTACTTTTTGGGATTGATATATTGTCTATTACAATATTTTTTAGGATTAATATGAAAGAGTGATGGTGTAATATTAGAGATAAATTTGGAATAAAGCAACAAAATAAGTTGTGCACCTTGGAAAAAAAATTATATGATTTATTTTCATAGTCATCACTAATGAATTAATATATTATTTAGTAAATAAGTATTATATAAAATTATTCGTAATATGTTCTCAAAAGAATTAAATGTTTTAATGTGAATAATTATAATTTATTTATTTTCTTATGTTACCATGACTCAATAATAGTAGATGTAAATCCTTCTGTGGGAGAGACATAGACATTTCATGGGAAGATTATGTCATTGATCCAAATCACATAGGTTTGGAGGTTATAATAGTTTATATTGATGATTAGGTACCTAACCCTAGATCATTCATATGATATAGTGGATTGGTTAGAAAATTAAGAAAGAAGATTTGATTCATGTGAATCATCACATGCCTCAAGAGTTATGTTCATCACTTTTATTGTTTAGGGACTTAATCAAATGTTGTGTTATCATATAATGAATGTTATATTAGAATAATCGAAGATTTTCACTATGTATAAAATTAGAAAACAAACATACAAAAAAATTAAAAAATTTCACTTCTTGATATAAGATAAACATCTGTTGGGATATATAGATTCTGAATACAGATTTTTATGTGCCCTTGAGATAGTGTAAGATGATATATATTAAAAGTATCCCAAAAATATCATAAAGTGGAATTTATTTTATCATTTAGCTGAATGCCTCTAATAGTTTTTAAAATATTTCTCAAAAATTGCATCTCTATTAAAAAACCTCCCAAAAAATGATAAATTGAAATAAATACCCATGTTTGAAGTATCATTTTTTGAAATGATCTCATATTGGATTTTGGATCATTTTTTTCATCATGATATGCGGAAATCCTATATTGTGTATTCAGATGCATTTGGTAACATTTTACTGTGTGTTCTCATAATTAATGTAAATATGGAGTTCTATTTCTCTCATTATTTGTTCCAAAATGAAGGTAACTTGTGAAATCATTATCATTAGTGGATTTTTGTCATGAACTTAGTAAAATTTTATTGAAATCTATTCTTCAATGAAATTATTGTGGTTTATAATGACTACATGTTCCTATGTTAATATTTTATCAAAAGGATAAAACCTCTTAAAAATGATACAAGTATAGTATCATTTTTACTTCAACATTGAACAAAATTATATGCTATCAAATGGGAGTATAATTATATATGCTTTCATTAGAATATTTAAACCATTAAACATTATGGAATATAGGGATCAATGGACCATAGAGGAACATTTTTTAAAAATAATTCTAAAATGAGGATAATGAGATAATGTTTTTTACAATATATTGATATAACAAATTATTCTTTAATTGGGTTTTTAATTCAAGCTAGATGATGAAAATTATAATATATAAGAGTATTAATATATAGTAGGTATCCTATTTGTGGTTAGTCATAATCATTAAATCATGTTATTTATTTTCAAGATTTCGTGGTAGTCCCACAATAATTTAGGAAACACTTTAATGATTATTTCTATAGTTTTTATTGTGTGGTTTATCTGGGGTCCATAGAAATGTTTTATAATATGAAGGATAACTATGGGTTTCCTTGTATCAGAAGGCATGAAACAAACTACATATCTTTATACTTCACCTGTAAATATTCGAAATAATAATAAAAACTATCTATTATTATTAAACTATTTATTGTTCCTATATGTAAATAGGAAGAGATAAACATGGGATTCCAGATCAGGATACCTCATACATCATTAACAATGAATTAAATCTATTTATTTATTTATCAGATTACAAAATCATCTTGTTTCTATGACGATATGGATTAAATGAATGTATATTTTCATGAGAAGATGTATTGGAAGGAAATTTGAATATTTCATTATGTTTCCTTCACTATCATATATAATAGAGACCCTCAATTCACATCGTATATTTATAATGACCCTCAAGATTCAATGAAATATAAGTTAATGCAGATCACAAGATGTATGAATCAATCAAATTTACATGATTATAAAGAGACTCAGATTCTAAAAGATATGTTACATGAATGATTTATATATTTCGGTAGATTATGTTATAAACATTTTAGTTAAATATCTTTCATATAATAAATTCAAAAAACATTTGACTAAAATTTTTCCATTCGAATCCTTTTATATATTAACATTATGGTCTAAAATTTGCTTAAACATAATAAGTGAAACTTCACTTGTTGGGATATGCATAATTGAAAAAACAACGGTGAAATTTTTTCATATGTATATATTTTTACTAATTGTTTGTAGTCTCTAGAAGTTATATAATTATTCCCATTATAAACTATTTGAATTCCCAATGGGTGATCTAGTTTTTTTTCATTGTTTCCCTTAATAGAGTCTTATATGAAAAAGAACTAAATAAATCATTATGACTCTATATATTAGAACATATTAGTTTGTCTAATGGATGGTATAATTTATCTTTCAATTGGATATTCCTTCTAAATTATCATCCATCCAAGATATATTTCATTTAATCCAATTGATTAATTTTCATACTGCTCATTCCAATGTTATGGGATGTGAAAATTAGGATTTATATTATGAAATATTAGTAATTGAGAAGCATATCAACATTTTTAATAATTTTTTGAATTTTTTTATGGTGGGGGGGAATAAATTTTTCATCTTTCATGGAATTTTGGTATGTATAACTATTAATAAATGTAGTAAGAGGCATATATGAGGGGGATATTTTTTAATTAAGTATAACTTTTGGGTTTTTAATGATTTTATTTGGAATCCGTAGTATGTGTCTAGGAATGGAAAAGGATTATCGAGAGAGGAACCTATAACTTAAGATAATTATTCAACACATGAATAACTAATTCATCATATGAATTATGTTTTATGGGTTACTGAATGATGAAATCTTAATAAATGTTACATTAATTTTCCATCATGATTAATTCATGATGTGAATCGTTTTCTAAAAACATTATTGTTATAACGGTTTTTCTGGAAAGTTCTTGATTTGAATAAATTGATGTTTGTTTTTTAGTTGAAATATCACTTATATTAATTTGATAGAGTTATTTTTCGGAGGATATAAACCACCACATTTTTGTATTGTGAAACATAACTTCTCACAGTTAATGGATCCTTTTCAAGGTTATCAATAAATACATAACACCCTCCTATATCACATATTCTCCCCAGGATTCTATGAAACAATAAACTATTAATAAAATATTTTTCAATAGTCAATCATCCCCTAACCCCTTGGATTTAATATTTTTCTATGTATATTAGATATCATTGATTTTGTGCCAGTAATTGTTATACTCCTCACCATTTTCTCTATTATTTCAAAAAAAGGATTTATAGTGGTTGTGTTATTTGGTTTTTGAGGGTTATTGGTATACGATTTTGATGACCCGTCAATGCAATTTAGAATGATTCAATTATCATTAATGTAGTTGTGTAACTGTGGTTTATCCTCTCTTTTTTGGGATTTACACAGAAAATATAAAATCATATTTTATGGTTATGTATTCGTGTTCCACCTCTCTCTATATATATTTATTTACAAAATTTATATTAAAATTATTTTTAATTTTTTTGTTTTAATAGTATAAATTTTCATAATATAGATAATAATCCATAATAATGAAATTGAATTATAAAAATATAATTAGAAAATGATTTCTAGTTCATTATGAAGCCATTGTTGGGGTTTTTAACAACATTCTTCTCATGGAATTATTCCCTCTAGTGGTATTATAATTTTAAAATACCAATTATATAATTAAAAACATTAATCTATTAAACAAAATGATTACATTGAATATGATTGTTTCATTATTTTCATTATGTGTGTATCTTGGTGGTCTTGGTTTTTTGTGGATTGATGGTCATTGTTTTTTACATTGAGGATTTATTAAATGGAATAATGGTATGCTTTTGGTTGAAATTATAAAAACAATCTTATATATTAATGTGTTAATGTCGAAATAATTTATTGGTGTGAATTTAAAATCAATAATTTAATGGATAAAACTTTTTTCTTGATTCGTTAAATTAATAATGGGATAGGGAATCTAGGTTGTAGAACATTATGACTTGATTGTGGGTTTTTGTTCATTATTAAAGGAGGTGGATGGTTGTGTGATATTTATATTGTATGTGTGGTTGGTGTGGTAATGTTGGTTGTGTGAACAAATAGGTGAGGGATTGCTTTAGGTTATTATATTAGTGTATAATTTTTTCACTATGCACGCCATGAGAGTTAGATAGCCTTAACATTAACCTGATTCACTAGTGGGTGTTTTCCCTAACATATAGGATATGGGGGATATATATAAATTATTTCCTTCTCTTCACATCTCTCTCTCTCTCCCACTCACTACATATATTATTTCTTGTAAAACTTGTTGTGTCTCTCGAGACATGTGATGTGTATTATGTGATGTAGTGGGATTACATGATAATGATAGATGTGAATTCACGATAACATAAATTAATATTTTTGGGATATATAATATCTTCTTTTCACCAAAAGATGTGATTTTAATATAGTGTCATGATACATTTTATATGGTTGGTTCAATCATTAGTTTAAATAGAATAGATTTTTTTTACAGATATCTAATAATTGAGTGATAATTGAAAACTAATGGTAAAATTCATTATGGGTATTCATATTAATTTCTTCCTAAAAATACATTACTATTAATGAATAATTTATAGACTGAGTGAGCCTTTGTGAGGTTGGTGGAACTAGTTGATTTGTATAGGTGTTGGTTAATTCTGTTGTTCATTCCCCATGTTTTTGGAATTCTATTTTCACATTTTAATAGGAGGCCTTTGGAATGAACCTACATTGTATACATATTATATGCAACCCTATATATAATTCATCAAGGATTATAGAAGGACTTTGGGTATAATGTTTGACAGTGTTATCTCAAATCTTGTAGTTTTTATAAAACAGTATTAATTAAGTATTATATTATATGAGTGACAATTGTATCTATGTTATATAAATTAATTATGGGATATATTTAATGTGATTTTGTTTTATTTTCCCTACAAGATTATTGTTATTGGTCATTCCTTGCTTTCAAGGGATTCATGTGGTTATTTCCTCCAATATTTTTCTAATATGGCCTTGTAAATAGTCACTATCTTATCCTGTGATGGTGGAAGGGATTAGGGTCCAAATTCATCATTATTTTTAGTATGTGAGGGGTTCCCAGTGGGGGTGAATCATGATATACTGGAATAAAATTATTTTGTTAGGATATAGGGTGGTGTTCAATGTTACAAACTAGTGTCGAATGCATGGTTTGGTATGGATGCAATGATAGTTGAACATTGTATGTGATGACTATAAGGGATACTAGCAAGGATAAAAGATTTTTAGGCACATGTGATCTGATGTAAGGGGTTTAATATCAATAAAATAACTATGAAATGTAATCCCAATTTCAATTTGGACTCCATATAGAGGTACATTAAATATACATATAAGAGTTATATTCTGATTGGGTTAGTTATAAGAAATAAAAATTAAATGAATTTAATTAATGTTAATGGATAAATTTATTTTAAAATTTGGTGATTATAGATTAATTATAGAGACTTATGTTGTCTTCCACTACTATTTTGTCTATGTTATTGAGATTTAGTATTATAACGTTTTTGATAGTTAGAGGGATGATTTGGATTAGAAGAATTTATAGTGATAGTGGAAATTATAATCACATTAGTACAAGATCAAGGAATATTATGAGGTAAATGACATTACTCTTGTGATGCACTACTAGACAAAGAAGATGGAGATCACATATGGTAAAAAATTATAGCCTAATATGGGTGTTGTGATCCCCTAGAATTTATCTATTATGGTAAAGAAAGACGTCATTTGAAGATGTTCTACGTCAGGCAGTGTAAACAAACTAATGTACCATTGGCTTGTTTACTATTGGATTTTAGTTTTGTTATATTTTTGATGAATTTAATTGCTAAAAATATGTAGTCGTTTCACTTCCTCAAGAAGAGGATTATGAGAAGTTGCGATTTGGGAATAAATTTGAAAGAACATTTTTATCTACATGAACATAATTGTATATTGGGATTCCAAAGAGAAACATATGTAGGATGCATTGTAACCCCACACAATATTCATTATTTCCTCCTTTTATGTTTCAATTTTTTTTTCATTTTTGGAAGAAAGGACAAATGATAGAGTGGGTACTTGAGTGGGATGAGACACACTTAGTAGAAGGTCAGTAGGGACCTAGAAGACTAATCGATATAGTGTTTTAGATTCCAATCTATTCAACATTCTAATTGATACGGAAATAACATTAGTATTCAACTTTATTTTTTTTATTGATTGGTTCTACCCATGAATCTAAGAGAATCTATTTTGTTTTATTCAATAAATTTGGTTTTTGTTTTCACAATCATCAGAATTTTATTTCACCCAAATAGTGTTAGAATGGTTTGGGTGTATGGGATCTAATTTAATAGTAGAAACTAATTTAACTAGGTAAAATTATATATTTAGTCCACCATTATATTTTTTCAGCCAATTTAACATTCTTATGATTTGATATTATGAGGTGCTGTTAGTATTTGGAAACCCCAATATTTATATCTCCATTAACAATTGAGGCTAGAGTGTGATGTTGGAGTCCTTTTCAGTGAGGAAGAGGAGTCTGTTGAGGCATGATTCCAAAAATAGATGTGTTAATGACATAGAGTCGATGGATTTTTCGAGTTATTATAAGTCTACATTATGTATATATTTCTTCTTTATTTTATTCTAGTGGATTTCACAACTTAAAAATACCATCAATGGTCTAGGAATTGGGATTATACTTATAGAGTCATTTCAAGACTCTAGTGCCATCCATGCTACTCCGAGGATGTGTTGGAATCATTGATGTGATTAGGGGATGCAGAGTATTGATTTGGTAACATCCATCAGTGGGATATTTTTTTCAATAAATACAAACATATGAATTCATTCATATAATTGATGGGTTTCATTCTACATTAGTGGATAAAAGTTACACTTTATGATATGGTAGAACAATTTGCGGTGTTCACATATGAGTGTGGTTTTTTGGTAGGAAGCAGGTGTTCAGATCCTCCTCTTTTTATGATATCTGATCCATCGATAGATTTTACAACATATAATGTGGTCGAGGTCCCCATAGTTGTTATTGATTTTTTTTATGTTTTTTATAAGTATTGTTTGACAATACCCCTTCTATATGATGTCATGTTTTTAATAGAATTGTATCTAGGTTCTATAATAATTTTGATTGATCCCTATCTAATGGAACCCTCAATTTGATTGAATTTTTGGGCCCAAATTCATGATATAATGAAAAATATATATAATTACGCCTATTTTATTACCATGGAGATCTCCAAAATTTTTAATCAATAACAAATATGCTAATATAAGGTTATATAAAGTCTATCGTATATGTAAATAGGTGATGATAACAAATCATTACCCTTATCTAAGAATCAAAAACCCTTTTGAACAGTTTAGGGAAAAAATCCTTTTTTAATATCTATTTGTGGTCTTGATATCATCAATTACGGTTAAATGGGGTATCTTTCCAAATTATTTTTTTGAGATGATATGAAAATATTTATTTCAGAGTTATTTTATCGATGTCCAGAACACACCAAATATTTCCTTGGGACACATGAACTCTATTCTTCGATAACTTCCTAGATCAATTAATAATTGTAGACCTTGACAATATTATCATATAATCTAGGATAGAGTATGTTCATACTTATAACATGTGAATTGTGGTTTAGGATCAATGGAAACTCTATCTATATGTATACTTTTCTAACATTTTGTTCTATATTTGATATGTTCAATTCATTATACATGTTATTTTCTAATAGGGGATTGTTTTGGATCTAGTGAAATTTGGTTCCTTTACATCATGGGTATTACAAAAGAACATGACCGGGGTCTGAATATTTATTATTCTTGTGGATTACTATTATATATTTGGTCTTGTATTCTCTCTCATTTCATCCTAACTAAAAAATATAATTATGGTGTACTTAGCATTCATTTGGATTGTTAAATTATATGTTTCATTCTATTACATGATGGAATATTTATTAGTAACCACTCTTCATTAGTTTCCTAAGAGGTAAAAATATTTGAGGTATAATATGATGATTTATATTTAGTTTTGAGATGAATTCATATGTGTAAATAGAAATCAATCACCAATGGGTCCCAAGAGTAATACCAACATAAGGGAAACTATGAGACCAATGATTTACAAATGATTTTGATGATTTTTTCCATGATGCTATGGTGGTATAACCACATCATGGAATGCATTGTGGTCTTAATGGATCACAATATTCTGAGAAATATCTTTTCTTTGATGGATAAAAAAAATTAAATTATATGTAAATGGAGTTTCTCTAAGACAATGATATTGATATCTACTACACTCCAGTAAAGGGGAATTTAGTAGAAAATAAACTAAGTCAAAATCCATGAGAACCCATATAATAATCCTTGGATGACTTATGGGTGATGTAGGAGTTAGCATATATGAATATTTGAGAAGAGGATTTTTATCGTAGAGTCTATATGTCCCTTATAATGGTAGACCCAAATTTTTTATAGAAATTGAGGGATTCTTAGTATGGGGAATCATATGTTGCATTATTGAATAACTAGATCATTAACTGTGATTCCCATCTGGGATGGTCATAGTATATATAGAATCTGTCTGGGTTTACTGGAATGATGTTAAGCACATTTTATTTGTGTAAGGGTGACACCATATATGATTCATATATTATCTCAAGAGGTACACCCAAACATATCTAGTATTTATCATTGATTGAGTATGATTTTTTTTGACCAGGAAAAAAGCTATTTATGAAAAAGATTATATCCTAGTGTCTGGTCATCCAGCTAGTAAATAATTAAAATTGTGTACATGGTGGTTTTTATAGCCCTTTGTATATCGCTAACTATATGTATAATAACATATAGATGGATTTTCACTTGTTTTACCCCTAAATAAGGTGATATCTGATACTCGATTGGTTATCATTGGTCGATAGATAAAGTCATCTTAGTTTCTAGGGACCATTGATCCTTGTATAGGGGTATACTTGTGATATGATATATTTATGATGTGGAGTGTATTTTTTGATCTCTGAGGAACAATATTTCTTAATATAACACTTGATTTATATCATGATTTTGGATGGGATTTATGTATTCCTTTGGTTCTCACTTAATCATTAGAACTTCTTAACATCTAAGGAGAGATGGGTACATGGAGAGGTCAATCCAAATGTTGGATGAAATACAATCAGAATGGGTGATGAATTTCAGTATATCATGGGTGTGACACCAACCTTTTTTTATTATGGTAATAGTTATCACTCATACACTAGTATGACCCTCGTTAAGAAAATATTTGGATTGTCATCTTAATCCCCGTTGAATTGGAATGGGAGTAGGTAGGAAAGAGTAATTTTAATGAGAAGATAAGATTGGACCAAGACCACTAGAAGGATTTTATTAGTATTTGTTTCCATTTTAGTTACAGATTGGGGACCATTGTTTAATTTAGGTTTCCCCAATACACTTACAGTGGATGTTTTTTCGGGGGTGAAAGATCTTAAATTAGTTTTTCATCCCATGTGATGTGTTAGAATATGTTTGAAATGTGTCTTATAGGATGGACCATCAACCATATCAGGATAAAAATTTTATTTCATCAATATTCCCCAGTTTCTTTAGTATCATCGTGATTATTTCCTTTAGTTATTTAAGGTGGAATGAGATAGATGTAATTTTGTGACATTTATGGGATGAATTCTCAATATTTACGTATACTACGAGAAGGTTCATATAGGGAGTGTCAAACCTCTTATTAGAGATCTGTGGTTTTATCATTATCTAGATGAGAGTAATTGGGTAGGTGTCATAAATGTGAGACAAGTACCATGATTTTTAGCTTCTTGATTTGTTATTTGGTGTTTTATGAATTTTTATGTTATATTTTGGATGATAGTTCTATATTTTCAAGTTATTTCTAATTTTTTGGGATGATAATATATTTATCCTACAACGTGAGGTACTGATCCAAACCATGGATCTTTATTTTATAGTCAGAATTTAATTTTGAAGCATGGTGAACGTCAGCACCATTAAATACATGGATTATAAATTTTATTTGTATAATTGGTTCACGAATAAAATAATTTATCACAATGGGATTTTTGTTGATGATATTTTGGGTTTTGGGATTGAAATAATTAGTGGTATGAAATATTTATTTAAAATACGATATTGAACGAGATTTTTTATATATTAGTGCCTTGTTTTTCATTATATTTCACCCATTATGTCACATGATGTTAGTTATTGAAATTTGGAATGATTTGGGTTGAAATACTTTTAAAAGTGATAAATATAATGATACTAAATTTTCAAATACTTTTATAAATTAAAATTAATCAATTATTCGCAACATATATTAATTAAATGAGTATTCAAAATAGAAATAAAAAATTAAATGTAACAAAATCTAAGAGTGCAATTCAGATAAAATTAATTATGAGACTATTCTAATCATCTCCATAATATCATGATACATTTAGGTATATAACATTAAATTAATGGTATTGAAGAAAACAATGAATAATGTATCTTTGGATTTGTGGTGGCTTGGATGGCAGAGAAGAAATATGAGTTCCTTTTATCAATCTGTAGTATGATATAAAATAAAAATAATATATAATTTATTTTTATATAGTTTTTAAGATGTAAAATCAATTCTATCATAATAATGTTAGTGAGAACCCAAGATAATAATAAGATCATGAGTGGACATTCATATAGGAAACCCCTTTAGAAGAAACTAAAAAACCTCTTGAAATGGATTTTAAAGAATTAAATGATAGATAAAGAGAGGGAGAATAATAAATAAGGAAACATTAGCATATGATTATTCTAATTTAAAATAAAAATGTTTTAAATATGGTATCTAGGGATCAGTATAAATTTATTATGTGTTTCCATGAATCCCAATGGTCGATTTATAGTCTTATGTATCACTTTATTTGTTAAGAGTTTAAATTTGTCCTTATAGTTAATCAATGTTTGGAAAAGGTGGAGAGGTCTAACCTTAATTACTATAATTGTATTTATGGATCTTATCTACCAATTATTTTGTAAATCTTACTAGAATACTAATATATTAACCTAATGGACACTAGGTTTCCACTAAATAGTCAATAAAATGGAAGAGTTGAGGCACAAATGTTGTAGCCACCTATTTTCTGATACTCCTCTACCATGTATTTCATGACCCATTCAGTGGTATGGTTCAACAGGACATGTCAAAATCTTGTCAGTGGATCTAAACTAACTAAAAAGATGTTCTAGTCCATGTAAGTATTAATGTAATCCCTCTACTATTATTTTCTTACCACTATTTTACATATTGGAAACATAATTTAATGTTTAAAAATAATACTGGAATCTCACTAAATGAAATTCCATTATGAATTGTAAATATTTATGATCATTTTAAATAATGTGACATAAAATAATCTCCCCCCATTTTATGATCAAATAATTTTTATAAATGGATAGTGTCATGAGATTAAGGGAATTGAGTAGTTTTATTAAGACTTATTTTCAATAGTAATTTCAAATGGAATTTCAGTTTTTTATAATATAATTCCATGGAGTGATTTTTAATGGATTATAAAAAAATATAATATAAAAACAGAATTTTTTATAGTAATCATATGGTTAATTATCTATATGAATATCTCCTAGGATTTTCAATTCATGTGTGCGAAAAAGTCCCACTACTAATGAATATGGTGAAGATCAGGTTAATACTCAATCAATAATTTTCAATGGTAATAGCTCTATATGTTACAATAAAAATAAACATCAAAATTTTTGTATCTCAATAGGATTTAATTGATAGAAAAGTCACACTTACATAACATAAAAAAATATTATGAAAAAATCACCCTTAGGTTTTTAAAATTATATTGAAAAATACTTTCATCTAGTGAATAAAAAAATATACATTGAAACGTCTCTCCCCCTTGATGGACATAAAACACACCCCTTTAAATTAAATAAATATAATGCTAAAACATGAAATTCCTTTAAAACAATGAAAATAAATTATTCAATAGAGTACAATTACTAACTCCCAAATGAAAAAATTAAAATTTATAATTGAGTTGTTTTATGAAAATATATCATATTTAACAATTTGTACTTATAAAATTTAACACAATATCTCCATTTTTATTATGGACTCTAAAAACATGGTTCCTATGATATGTTTTTATTACAACATAAGTGTTCAATAGGATTTCTATAAATAAAAATGGCTCTATAACTATAAAAACTGATATGAACAATATTTATATTAATGCTATAATCAAAGATAGTGTTTTATCCAAATAATTTCATTATTCCAACTCCCTATGGATATATATTCAACATTATATATATAATTATAAATAGATTTATTTTCCTTACTACTCAATCATACAATGGATTATCAATGTATTTGATAATTTCAACTTATAACATTCTATCTAATTGACATCCACCAAAACCATCATAAAAAACATGAAATTTTAAAATTGTTTCTTCTAGATAAAATAAAACTCAATATTTAGAATATATTAAAATTTTGAAAATTCATTTAGAGTCTATAAAAAGTTGTTATTTATGATCTTATTGAAAATGATCAACATTATGGATCTCAATCATAACAATATAAATATGGTTATGAACTAATTTTTGAACTTCCTCAAATGTCATCATACATATAGTAATCATTGGTTTATTACATCCTTTAAAATATCAATGAATAAAAGTTTAAATAGATCTTTATTTTATTTTAATTATTTTATAAAATCGACCATATTGAGAAATATGAAAACTGAGAAAAAATGAAGTCTCCCATAAAATTCATTTGAAATTAATTTTTCATTAAATCTTTAAATTTAATAAAAATATATATTCGTTACAACTAAAAATTACATACGTGAAATAAATATAACAAAATAATATTTTTTATGTGTATTTTTTAAAAAATTGAAATGATATTTTAAAATTTAAAATTTAGTCAAAAATCAATTTTTACATAACAATTAATTCTAAGAACAAATTTATTTTTTAAAACAATAAAGATAATTTATTAATTAAAACCCATGATTAAAAAATCACAAGCCTTTTAAATAGTAATTTATCATCAAAACAATTTAAAAATAAAACGATCCAAAAATCACTTTTTAAATCCATTTTAAAAATAAAAAAATGGGGCGCTGACTGCCAATGATATTCTAATGGATTCATGTATAGTGATGGGGGAAATGGTCTAAATTTAAAAAAATCTTTCTTTTAAATTATAAATATTTTGTACAATTATATATTTATTGAATGTTATATTGCCTTTCATAACTATTTTATTTCTAAAAACCCTTTTTATACTAATAATGAGATGTTCATCAGGTATTTCAATAGGAATCTAAATATTATTAAATTTTAATTTGATCAATTATTATTTCATTAAATGTTCCAAAAATTTGAAATAATAATATTATTAATATTTTTGACGTTGTATATGTAAAAACAAGATTTTTAACCTCATTTAAAACGAACCTTCTTGTATGAGTACCATATTGAAAATATCTGATAATATGTTTGTAGGGATTTAATTTTGATCATACACATTCCATTGATAAATTAATAGATGTAAGTTCTTCCAAAAAATAAATTTACATAGAAGGAGGTATAACATTAACGTTAAAGTCTCTAGGTACATCCTCAATGTCCTAAATATAGTGATGCATTTTAGGAAACATCTCTTGAAATAATATGTTAATTGATTCATTCATTATCTAATCCCTTTAGAGGTAATTCAAGGTGATTTTGATATAGTAAAATAATTAATAAATGAAACTTCTCCAAATTTGGTTTCAAACTTCTCTATGATTTATTTAGTGCTGGAAATATTTAATTTATATCCAAACACATTGATTTATAAAAAATTAGAAATTTTTTCTATCCAATAATCATAGGTAGTTTTTTAAAGATGTGTCTTATGAGAAAAGGGTTCAAGGTATACCACGTGAAATTAATTCTTTTGGCCTAAAATTATTAAGGGATATTGAATTAATTGAATAGAGTTATCTAAATCTCTCAATGAGTTGAATTGTAACAAGAAAACACCTTTTTTATGAGTCATTATAGAAAACAATAACTATTGGTAGCCTCGTAAAGTACAAAGTTCATCAAAATTTTTTACAAATTCAAAACCATGATAACTATCATTGGATTTGATCTTATATAATTTTTCATTTTTGAAATTCTTTCATATTTAATAATGACATTAGATATTTCATTTTATGAACTAATAATTAAATCCTTTAAAATAAATTATAATCATTGACAATTTCAATAGTGTATAATTCACCACTGTTACATACTACTATAGTTAGTCCAAAAATTTCATGATAATTAATCTAAAGGTACATAGATGTGTAAAAATAATTTTATATTTAAAGGTTTTTTTAACAATTTGGAATGGTTCACAAACAATGATGTTTTGAAATGAACATTCAATAAATCTCATAATAAATGATTTCAGTTGATTTTAAAAAATGTGGGTTTTCTATAAAAAATATTATTCTATTCAATATCTATGAACTAAATTATAATGAACTAAAACATTTTGTATTTTTAATTTATAAATAATTCTAATTTATAACATATGCATTCTGAAAATGAGATTCAGAAAAAAAAATATTCAATCAGAATAAAAAACATTAAAAAAAATTTCAATAGGGAATTAAAAAATTATGTGTCTGAAATAGCTAATACTTAAAATATTATGGTTTAAACCATTAAAAAACCAAAAATCATTAATAATTGTTCAATTTTAAAAACTAATTGAAATAATATTTATGATCTTACTTCTTGAGTTATATAAAAAATTAATGTGACCACTATCAATATTTATAAGATGTTCATACATAGATTATCCTGCCTCATGTGTCTGAATCAATCCATATACATATACCATATAGGGCCATTATATATTCTCTTAAGACATTTTTCCAAAACAATAATCAACCAAATAAAGACTATAGACAAAACATTTAATTCAAAAGTGTCAGATAAATTATATTTCATGGCCCATAATTTTTTTTAACAACATTATAAATAGAAAATTTCTTAGGAGATAAGAATAAATTTTGTAATCTGAAATCTGAATTTTTATCAACTATAATTTAAATGATATTATCATATTTTTCAAAATAAATAATAAATTTATATTCTCAGTTCCCTCTTACAAATATTTTTTAGTGGTATTATATTTATCTAAGAAACCAAAACCAAAATTATTTTCAACAAGACATTTGGGTCTTAAAATGTCACTTCTTAGTTATTCAATATAGATGATTTTATCAAATGAAATTTTAATATGATTAATTAATGATTGTGGTTTTTCAATATTAATGCATCCCATTATTTTCTAAAATAGTTGATATTTTTCTCTATAATTTAATACTTTTCTATAAGTTGTTAAATAAATTTAATTTAATGTTATTTTAATTATATGGATAGTTTACAAAAAAACATCTACTAATTGATATCTATGGTAGTTAAGATCCCAATAACATATATAATTTCAAGTACTTGATGTAAAATTAGAACTTGATGAGAAATAATTTACTTCATTACATATTTTAATTTCACAAATGATAAATTTTTCATCTCCATCACATGATTTATTTGAGGAAAGTGAATCATCACATTCACACCGTGGTAGAACCTTGATGATTTCATACATTTTGTCTTCTCCACCATCATCCTTTTTAATTTTGGGCACTCCAATTTTGTGATTCCATTCATTTTACACTCAATGAATATTACCTACACTTATTGTTTCTAATTATAATCGTTGTTATAATTAAATGAATTATTACTTCTCATTAATTTATTCACCTTTTTATATAATTTTTCAATATGATCATCATAATATTAAGAATCAACATTTATTTCCACTATAGTTGTAATATCATTTTCAATGAATTACTTGGGTTCTTTTTTATCTTTTAATTTCATCGTAATATCATTTGTCATTATAGATCTATTGAGTTCGTCATCTAATTTTATCATGTATGTTTCATTCAAAATTGATTTTACCTTGGGTCCCCACGAACCTTTTAATAACCAAAAGTATCTTCATCATAATGATATCTATGGAAATATAATCACCAATATAGTTTTACCAACTGAAAATGTTGTAAATTAGAGTAATCATCTCATGAATCATTTCATTATAATAAATTCTGAAACATTAAAAATCTCAATGACACGTATTAATTATAATATATTTAATGTTATTATTAACATCATGGGATACCGAAATAAATATCTAAATTTCATGATTACTGTTACATGTGTAACTTAAATTCTATTAGTTAGGATAAAAACCTCAATTACAAAAATTCATGTTTTTTCCATAATGTTCAAATATTATAATATCATATGGATTCCATTTTACTATTTATTCTTTAAATAGTGTATAACCATCGATGAAAAATTTCCAAATCATTTAACCTATATATATATTAATAGTAGACATATGTGTAATCTAGAAAACCATAATACATGAAATCATGAAATGGATCTTTTCCCATTGTGTTACCTTCAGAATATAAATTGGTGATAGTGGAGGATTCCATTTATTATGTATCATTGAATGAAATAAATTAATGTTTTCATGAAATAAAACCAAACAAATGGTTTAAAAAAATTGAAAAAACAAACTCGCATAGGATAAATACAATTTTCATATTGATATTTTATGAGGGGTGAAGGGCCTTTTTAAAACTAAGACAATATATAGAGACAAAATTAAGAAAATGAGTGATATATTAATATTTACCAAGTAATATTTATAAATATATATTTGAATCAAAAAATTAAGCACAGTGGTAATTAAAATGTCAAGTAAATTCAATTTGATAAATATGTTTGGCAAAACTTAGTAGGAGTCCCAACATATCCACCTCTCAATAGATTGAAAAATCTAATATTAATCCATTGAATTTAATAGTAGTTAAGAACATGAGAAGAATGTGCCTTGGTTTTAGAAATATTCAAGACACCAAAGAAGGAATACACTATATTTCTAGTTGTTTCCAGCCCAAAACCAAATAATGATTTGAATGGATTATTTTTTAGGTATTTCTTCAAAAAACCTAAAAATCTCACATTAATAAACGTTTTTTTAAAATAGATAAAGAAAAAATTAAAATATTTTCATATATGACAACATAACACAATTAAATTACAAATCAGATTAAATGAATAAAATGAGGGAGTGAGAGAAAAAGAATAAATATCATAGAATAATATTGACACAATAAAGAAGATGAGTAATCTCAATATAATGAATGGTGATAAAAAATAAATTCCCATAAATTGTTGAAGTTTTTTGTGTGTTTCCATGACTCCTTATGAACTATAAAATTTGTTTGGATCTTCCTTGGTGGTCATTAGGATATAAATAGATCACTAAAGGCATTAGAAGTTGACTCAATGTTGTGTCTCCAACCTTGAATGGATGAAATTAACATTCTAGATTAGCTCAACCAGTATGAAATATAATCCTATCGACTACCAACTTGGACCATTATTTGGATACTTGGTGGCCAAATTTTTGTTGGTATAGTAGGAAAAGCTAGAACAACTCAACTATAGGAACTAGCACGTCCATTCACATCTACATGAAAAAAGATGAGAATAGAAGAATATTGGTTCAACGGACCATGCAAGTGGCTAGTGAGTTTATTTTTTATAGATATAATCTAGTTCTATAATATATAGGTCATCATGGAGGCCCTTCACTATTCTATTAATGTATCTATTTGTTCTATTGAAAAAATTATATCAAGATTGTAATAAAATATTGAAATCCCATGAAATTAAATGATTAGATCAATAATAACTATTTGTAATAATTTAAAACAAAAATGATGTATATGTCATGGAATGATTCACAGCACTAAAATGTAAATGTATTCATTTTTTATTATCTATTTGTATTAATTATTTACTGGTGTTCTGGTATTTTCCATCTATTTTCTAGTTTTCCTATTAAATTGGTTATATCATGGGACTCACGATGATAGAGAAAAATATATAATTAAAATGAGCCGATGTTTTGGGATGTAATATTTTTTTAATTAATAGAATCTGGGTTTAAATATGAAATGGTATATAGGGTTACCCCCAATTTCAATGAAAGCCTATGTTTGTTGGATTTTTAAGAAAGAGTATATAGTTTTTTAGTTAGCAGTATAAATACATGTATATAATGGGAGTACACAACGTGTATGTTCTACAGGGAAGATTTTGTGAACCTGGTACATAGTCAGAGTGGATTACACATCATGTTTTTCTCATCTAAAATTTTCATTCAACCATCCCCATACCTTGTGGACCAAAATATGAGAACTTATTTGGTGACTCTTGGAATCTCTTTTCAATCCAAATTGATTTTTTCAATATTTGATCATCATTTTGGTAAAATTTAATTTCTCCATGTGAGTAATCCATTATGCCACATTATTTCTATTTTCTAAAACAATGTCATTTAATTATGCTATTGGATTTTTTTTCATGCTGATGTTTCTTCTTATTAAATATAAGATCTATTAATAAATTTTGATCCTAGTGAAAATTATTATTGGTTGTGGTTTTGAGGATATGTGTTATTAAGGTATATATTTTTTTCCTCTTATCCTAAAAAACGTTAGTCTATTTGGATGAATTATAATATGTGTAGTTTGATTTTAGGTCCTCTATATTTATTTTTTTAATTTTTGGTAGATTAAATTATGGTCAAGTGAGAATGAGAGTTTTGAGGTAGGTGGTTTTGTCTATAGACTATGTTGGTGAAATAAATTTCTCATATTTTGATAATATATTTTTTAAATGAAATGGAATTCTATGTATGATTGGATTATGTCTTTGGAAATGGGTTATTAAAATAGATGGTTTCTAACATAATTTGGTAAATAAAATTTGGTTTCAAATAGATATGAAATCATTTTTTTAAATGTTTTCCAATAAATGATTGGATGGAAATTTATTGATGAACTAACATGGTAAATAGAGAACATGAGAATCCTTGTGTACATAGGTTGAAATTATTGTTATAGGTATTGTCCACTACTGTGGGATTTACCCATGGGGTTTTTCTTTGCTCTCTAAGCCCATTATTTTGGTGACTTGTTAGAAATGTTGGAGAATTCAAATGTTGGGGTGTTCCTCTACCCTATAAAATCAATGAATGAGTCTCGTTTCTGGATTAATACATGATTATATATGCAATATATTATTTTCTTAGGTATCAAGTCTTTGTGTAATCACTGGTGTGATGTTATCCCGGATTATTGTTTTGGATTATCATGTTTTTTTACTACCATGAATTTTCTAGGATATTTGATGCATGATTGTTTTTTACATGATACATATGCTCTGATACATAGACTTGAAATGTTTTTAAAAACATTTTCTTAATTTATTCTGAAATATTTAAAAATTGTAATTACTCTATTTTCCCACAATTATTATATTAATACTATTAAATAGTATTAATGATTTATTTTCATTAAATATTACAATGATTGGATAATTTTTTGGAGACATAATATAGAACACATGGATAAAACCCTACGGGTATTATTAGATCACACACATTCCACCTCGTTGATAGTGCATATACCTAGTTATGTCTTTTGATATTGGGAAGATATGGTGTGATAGTGAGGCAGTGAGGTTTTCCGTTAGTTGGATTTTGGGTAGATGGTGTAGAGATGGTGGGTGGTCTATCATGATTTCAAATGGTCTTTTTGGGATATTTTTTCAGTTTTCATTACATTATAGTTGGTCTTTTCACATAGATATTGCTTCTACCTTTTCATTTGTATCCATTCCATTTTTTATTTTCTATTATTTAATGTTTCTTTATATTATGTTGTTTCTTTATATTATGTGTATATATTCATTTTAGTTGTCCATTGTGGTTGGGAAACACCATTACCTTGAGTTGTTCTTGATGATTGGGTTCTAGTCTTCATCCTGTGGGGATTAAGAATGCCCATCAGATATGTGTCATGTCATATTGAATACAATATTGATAGGTTATTCTATTAGTTTGTCATATTTTGGTATCAGATGTTGTTTCTCATCAAGATTAGTTATAATTGGAATATTAACAAACTACATATAGTATTTTTTGAACATGAGTGGTATATTTTGGTGAGTTACTAGTTATCTCTTGCCAATATGTGACTCAAGATACCAAGGGATTATGGGTTGTGTGTCTCATGATTGGTATTTATGATGTTAATGTAATTTATTTTTTATGGGGTTTTTTTAACTAATATTGATGTATTCTATGATATTTTATTATTGTTCTATGTGAAACATTATTCCACATAGTCTTACTCTTTGAGTTCCTCAAGAGGGTGTGGCTGATGCTCATTAATGGAATCCTCTGATTGATCATAGCGTTATAGTGGTTATTGTATGAGACATTTTTGTTCTTCACCAAAATATTTAACATGATTAGAATGTAGTTGTTCATGTATATCTTGGAGATGTATAAGAGAGATATGGGCCACATGAGTTCCTTATCTAGAATACACAATCCCATAAATAAATGAATGATCATCAATTAGTGGGTGGATGACTTAACATGGATGATTATATATTCCACATATCAGATTATCCTCATAGTATATAATTAAAGTGTGCATAATTTTAACTTGAGGGAACCATCAGGCATCGATGGGATTCCATGGTATAAGCGGGTTGGAATGCATGTTTAATCTTGAATGGTTTTAAGAATCTCTTCAATAAATTGTTTTTTCTAGAGTCATAGATGATGGAGAAGTCTCTGATATTGCTCTGTTTTAAATAGTGATATTTTTCAGTTTTGGAGTACATCAATTGGTATACCGAGTTAATTCATTTTTTATTTGTGGATATAATGAATAAGTAGAAGAATGATCTGAAATACCTGTAGGGGTTATCATGTGGATATTTAACAGAAGATTTTTATGAAGATTCATTCATCATATTATGAAATTTTTAATGGGATATGATTCATGAAATGTATATGACAGTCTTGGTTAGATATTCTTCATCTTCTCCTCCACCTACTAGAAGCATCATTGTTTCACCATGGAAAAAGATGAAGTGGAAGGATCACTACTGGAGTGGTGGATGTTTTTCTCAATAGTAGAACTCTATATCACCACTAGTTGCAGCTAAATGTGTGACTCTAACTTGATATCAGTTTGGAATGTTGGAAAACACACTAAATTATTTTCCCTCACAAATTAATATACATAACAGTTTTGGACATTATGGTCATCTCCAATATTTCATGCTGGCTATGTCTACTCATCTATATGATCTGGGATGGTCATTTAAAGGATAATGCATTACAATAAGATTATTCATAGACAATAGCACTCTATCCCCAAGCTTCTGAAGTAAAGAACCACCATGTATGAGATGTTTTTTCAACATAGGTTAATGTGGTTCCACTGACAGAGATCTGTACCCTCTTTATTGCATCCTCATTAGCTTTTAATTTATTTTATAATTGTTCTTCACACTCAGTGTTATTTGTCCATTGTTTTCTATTGGATTAAACATCGAATGAAATTAATTTAATTTTTATACATTTTTTGAATCCTATTGGGATGAGAATATAACATAGGATTCAATGTCATTCATATGAACTATCAATATGTTATGCATAGTTAGTCTCAGATTTTCTAGTTCTCAATCACGATCATTTTTATTTAATCATTGGGAGGGACTGGTTTGTTACTCAATGTTCTATTGTTTATTGGTATCATTAGTGTGTCTCTTTCCATGTGGCTGATTGGAATTCATGGGTGTTTTTTGGATATCCAGATATAAAGTATTGTCGTGTATGAAATTCCTACCCAGAGGACACGTGTTTATTATCCCATGTGTTTGTTATACTAAATGATTTTTTTCTTTTAACTACTCTTCATTGTTTCTGGTTTTCCTTACATTTTTACAAATTTTTTCTCCCAGCATCCTCCATATATGATGCTCGATTTCATGATTGATTTGTTGCTAGGGACACTATTGATACCATTACATTCTTATGAAATGGTTCTAGTAAAGATAAAGGATCTCAAGATTTACCTGCATGATATAGTTGAAAATAATTTTGTTCACACATGTGTTTTTCCTTAGGATCCCCTAGTTTTGTTTTCAGGGACAATAGATAATTCAATCTTACGTTGCATGGACTATGAGAAACCAAACCATTTAATAGTTAAGAACAAACATCGTTTTCATTGTGTGTATTCTTTTAATGATCATTTAAATGAGTCAATGTGGTTTACAAACACAAATCTTCTGTCAGGTTATCATAAGCATAGATTTTTGGTGTGTGATATTCTAAAGATGTATTTTTAGATTAGTTATGGTTATTAAAAATTTCTTATCATTCCATTCAGTCTTATAAATGTGCCTATTTTTTCAGATTTGATGAATTGGATATTTGATCAGTATCATGAATATTTTTTGGTTTTGTTTGTAGATGATATATTAGTTTACTCGATAACTGTTCTCATGCACTAGAACCATTATAATTTGGTTTTGGAAAACTAAATAATTCATTTTTTTATAGAAATCTTTTCAAATGCAACTTATGGATTCAAAAATATAAATTCTTACAGACTGTGATTTTTTGGTGTGGATTATTAGTTGATCCTAAGAAGTTAACATCTATTTTTTATTATAAGAACTACTAAATGATTTTTATATTTGGAGATTCCTCGGTCATTCATGATACTACCTATAGTTCATCAATGAATTATACAAGTTGAAATCAATATTTACTTCTTTTATTATGAATGGGGTGAAATTAAACAGGAATGATAACTGTTATGAATCTAAAAATGAGATTAATGAAATTATAAAATCATCTCTTATTCAAATTTACCATTGCATCATAAGGGATATGCATTATTATATGATGTTTCTAAAACTGGTACTGTTTGAGTGCTCATATCGGATGATCATAATAAATCTTATGGATCTCAACTACTTTGATTGTTTAAGAAGAATTACCATAATAATGATTTAGACATTTATTCAGTTATGTATGTTCTTAAGTGTTTGAGGCATTTCCATTTGTTGGGTATGGTGCACAATATATTCATACTATAAGGCATTGATATAAATATATCAATATATATTAGAAATACTAGAACCTTAGAAAGATTTGGTAGGTAGAATACCATCAGAAGGTTGGATTTGATATCACCAAAACCCAAGGGATGGGGAATTTTATTTTAAACAACCTTAGTATGAATGTACCATATTCATCTCTTTTACAATTGAGGTATATATTATCCCTTTCCTTTTACACATTCCATTACATGACTTTATGAATTAATAAACCTCAAATTTTAAGTCAAGGATAATAATTTCTAGTGAGTTGGATGACTAAATGTGTAATTATAAGTCATAAATGAAAATTTTATTTAATCCCCATATTAAGATCCTAACATCCTTTGTGATCAGACATCATTATAGGATAACATGGGGATAACATGAAAAATGGGATGATCTAGAAGGCCAATAAAAGAATAAAAAAAATTATAAAGCTTAGAATATGGGTTAGACGGCATAACAAAATGATATAAAGAGGCATGATACATTATTAAACAAGAGGAATATTAACATTTTGAACATGGGATAATATAATCATGTAATATTGGTACTGTGGATGATACATAAAATAGTTCCTTATCATGATTCAATGCTCATTTAAAATAGATTGGAACGAGTCATGTCAAACCACCAAGATTGTTTCACATAGAGCATGAGTCAAGGCTAACTGCCAAGACCGTTGTACATAATGTATCATGAGACTAAATGTTACCAAATTCATTAGAGCTCTATCAGGGAATACCCATCATAAAATTTTCATGAGTATGTTTTTCATATAATTAATCATACATAGTCATCCATACATAAACTTATGTTTACCCATGTAATGAAATGGTTATCATAATCATGTCATAAAGAATAAAAAATGTGTGTATTATAGAACTACACATGAAAGATATTAACTAACAAATACATGGATATTATTATATTTAGATATTCACATATAATTTAAATAAATTTAAAATTGACGTTATAACATGTATGAATAGTTTTTAAAAAAATATATCATTTAAAAAAATTTAGTGTTATTTTAAGTAAAATACTTAAGAGCGTATAAAATAGAAAAGGAAATAATATATTACATAAAACAAGAAGTGAAACAATAATAATATCATATTAATAATACTGATTTTATAAAAACACTTAATAGTTCCTTAAAATATAGGAATGTGTGCTCTTGAAATTGGGTAGGATTTCTGGATGTTCCTTTAAAACAGGCTTGGTTTTCGGGATGAATTGAGATGGGAACCGTGTAAATTTTTTATATCCAAGAAAGATAATGATTAATTTAACCTGATATATGAGTTTGGAACATATATAGATCATTTATAAGACTTACATAATGAGAAAATATAACTTCATCTGGGTAAAAATAACGATAGAGCAGCCCAAAGGAATAATGCAGGTTCAAGTAGAATCTCTTACCTAAAGTTTGAATGTATTATTTTATTGATATTAATGTCATGTAAAATCATAATATAATAATTAATTAACAATTCATGAACCTATTAAATATTTAATTTATTTTTTATATCCTTATCAAGTACATTCATGGAATGTATTATTGGTCAAAGGTTTTCATTGCTTTGGAGCATCTGTTTCCTTGGTTTTCATGATAGGTTTAATAATATACATGTACAGATAATCATGTAATATGTGGATGGTTTTATAGAATTAAATTTAAATTTTAGTATATAAAGTTATGGTTATTATTTGGTGATAAAGTTAATTTGGTTATTTGGAGTGACGATGAATCATTATATAAAACTCCAATGATAACCATTTTAGTTAATTTTCATGTTTTTTATCACAATGAACTCATTTTGTTTTATAAATTTAAACCATTTATAAAAAATTGATTTAAAAACATCATATAAAATACATTAAATACATTAGAATATGTTTTAACCATAAATGTGGTTTCATGACAAGAATTGAAAAATGTAACAAAAATTGAAAACATGTCATCCTTGAATGTGATATTTTAACAAAACTCAGATGGTGTTTCCATTTCATAGTATAATATGAGAGGAAATGAGAAATGTTGATGAATTATTCTCTTAGATTAAAAATATTCCTTTTTGTTTGTGTTAATATACTGATAACATTATTTTTATGATGATAGGTGAGTATTGAAAAGAATATAAATGAACATGGAACAAAATTGAACGAAACAGAAGAGGGTTTTATGCCTTGAATCCTTCTGTATGAGTGCCTCCTTAATGAATTATTTCTTAGACATTGGTAAGAAAAAATGATATTGATCATGATAAAGAAACATAGGGAGAATTTTGTGTATAAATTGGACAAGGTACAAAGCATTAGAGGTTTTAGTAGAAGATGTATTGAGGGGTGGTTTTTATAATTGAGGAGAGAGGAGTTTTCCCAATAGATAATTCATTAATTTTTTATTTTTCATAAGATTAAAAATAGTTCGTATTATTTTGAAAAAAATAGCTATATGTGAATTTGAGTTCAAAATAATTTCCATTTACATCATCCATAACTCAATCATGATGCAGAAATTAATTAATTTGGCATATTTTGTAAATTGTCAAATTTTATTATTCAATAAATATTCATGTATTTCAGAAAAATCCAAAAAATTCACCCCAAACATTTTACAATGGGTGGAATCCAAAAATGAACTCAATTATATTTAAATAATTTTCTACATATGAAAAATCTAATTCTTATTTAAAATCATAACTTATATAAAAATACATATTTTAAAATTATATCTTCTTTTTAAACACTTTGAATATTTAATTTGGTTCTCATAAAATTACAATATAATCAATTGACGTAAAAAAATTATTTTATGAAAAAAAATTTAAAAATACAATTTCAAACAAATTATTAAGATAATCATAAAATTTAAATTAAATATTTATGAATTAACAATAATAACCATCCAATCATATTGTCAGTTATAACATTGATAAATTTTATTTATAATTTCATTAGTAATGTTACAATTTACATTTCCAATTTACTATTCATAAGGGTAATGTTACTATACATATGGGTAACATTATTATTCATAAGGGTAAGTTAGTATTGTCACAAAATTATTTTTGTCATATCAGACTCCAAACATCTTACTAATCGCAGCTATGCTTGTCAGATTTTCCAAATTAAAATCACAGTAGTGTAAAAATTATAAATAAAGGTCACATAGTATGAATTAGTTCATTTAAGGATGATTTGGAATTTTTTTGTGGTTTTATGTGATTATAGTATATCAAATAATTATATAAAATAAATTTCCAATGATAAAATATTGGTTCAATACATTATTATCCCCTTAGAATATTTCACCCTCTAAATTTTGTTATACATTCTAAGATGAAAACAGTTAGTAATTTTCCTTAATAGCTTCCTCGAGATCATGTGTTTCCATGTTGTACTTATTTTTCCTCCAGAGAAAATCGAATAGGTGAGTTTTCTTGTTACATATAACATTAACTCGACGATCTAAGATCTTCACTGGATCGTCCTCATAAGAAAGTTCAGTTTCAAACTGTACCACCTATAAAGAAAGTACATGTGAAGGATATGGTATGTACTTACATCTGAGGGATACATGAAATACATAAGGTACTTAAGTCATGTTAGGTGGAAGTTCTAGTCGATAATGCACTTCTCTGATTTTATCAAGAATATTGAAGGGCCCGATGTGCCTTGGATTTAGTATTTCCTCATTCTCAAATCTCAGGGAAGTTATTCCATGGAGATATAGGGAAGAATACCATGACTCCAATGTTAAACTCAAGATATATAAAAAGATCATATGTCAAAATTATACTCTATTTATGTTTTGGTGACTATTTATCACATTATCCCCCATTTCATCGATCATTTTTGGTCCTTGCAGCTTACGCTCATTAACATCATCCCAACATCCTGGTGCTCTTTTCATTTTTACAAAGGGTCTATATATGGTTCCATTTTGATGATGGAGTGGAAATTGCATTTGTGGGAGTATATGACCTGTGGAAGATGTTGGTCCCATCCTCCATTGAAGACCACATAATACAATCTCAACATGTATTCTAGTGTCTGAATAGTTATCTGAGCTTTTCCATCAGTTAGAAGATGATAATCAAGATTGACATTCGTTCAATGCTTAGACCATATGGCGGATGTTTCAAAAACATCGTGGTGAATCATGAATGTCTAGAGGATACAATAGATAGTGTTACTCCATTAATCCTTATCACTTTAATTTCATATATCCATGTAAGTTGATTCAATGAGAAGACCACTCAAATTTTGATATATTGATTTTTCTTTGTAAGATAATCTATAATGACCCATATAGCATTGTTTCCTCTAGATGACCTTGGATTTCTAGAGAAAAGTAAATGTTTATCTTCTCACACTACAATGTTGATAAGGGTATTGGTTGCATCATCCCCTTATACTTTTACCTTTCATTATTCACTTATATATATACAAAGAACATTGATGTATACACATCAATATCCTTCTTCATATTGTCCCACCAATAATTCTAACGGATATTTAAATGCAAATTTTTGATCCCTAGGTGAATTGAAAATGCTGGGCTTTGTGCATCATTCTAAAGATCCTTCTTTATTTCTAGATCATATGGGACACATAATCATGGCCGAGTCTTACAACTCCATCCTTTTCTATATTAAACTCAGATGATTTCCCATTTTTGATAGATTCTACACTTTTCTAAACTTCTACATCATATCATTGAGTATAATTTATGTTCTCCAAGTGGTATGGTTGAGAAATAATTTATGAAAGTAATGATGATGGTCTTCCCCTGATGATTCCCATGTCGATACTCTGAAAATATATGAAGATTATATCCTTTTCAATTATCTTCACTGATAAAGAGACAATATCATTTCTACCTAGAGAATATTCCCCCTTATTTACCAAACCAGGATGGTTTTGGATTGATCATTCATAATCCCTGATGATATCTATCCATCTTCATTGGTTCATATTAAGCTATTTATGTGTTAAAATATATTGGAGAATCATTTGATCAGTATATATCTCACACTTCTCCCAATATATATAATACCACCATATTTTCATCACAATGATAAAAAAAATCCATCTATAGATCATCTATTGGATATTTTTACTCAAGTATATTCAGTTTTGTAAACATAGGCTATCACTTTTTCATTCTTCATTAGCACACAACCTAATACCTTCTTGGAAGAATCATTGTGCACAAAAAATAGTTCTCTAGTTATCGTGAGGGTGATTACTAGCATATTGATAAGCTAATTTTTGAGATCCTTAAATATTTCAACACATTCTCAATTACAAATGAACTTCATATAGTTTCTTGTTACTTAGTTCACTAGGTTTTAAAATCATGAATTTTGTTTTAAAAAATCATCGTTGATAACAGGCTACACCACGAAAGTGTTGGACCACAATTACATATGTTGTCATGTGCCACACATTGATTCTCTTTGTCTAGGATGTTGCCATGTATATTCCTTTCTTAGTGATAACATGACCCATGTAAGACACTTCTTTAATCCAGAACTCACATTTACTATACATTTGATAAATATTTTATCTTCTCAATGTCATCAACACAGTATTAAAATGCTTCTCATGTTCCTCCTTTATCTTGGAGTAAATCATAATACCATCTGTAACACCCCAGGTAAATAAAGAATATGACATTTCATATTTATCCATATTTGTGAATGAAATATTTAAATAACTTTAAAGGGGACGCTATGCTCGATGGCTTACACAACACGCAACAACGAGTTTCTTGGAAATCTTACATTGCACTCTAACAATAAAATAATATTATTTTAAATGGTAGTTAACATGTAGCCGTTGTAATGGCGGGAATGGATAGAAATAACTAAAATATGATTATATATGTTTTTAAATGTTTTTACATTTATCCAATAAAATATAATGGCTTAAAATACGGAAGGAATTCAATTTTTGGCGTATATGCCCTAGTTTTCACTAATGATTCACTTATCACCTTTTGATGGCGAACCGTCATTAAATATAGTTTTGATCACTCTTATACATTCTTTTGGACCAAATAAAACTCTTATTAAGAATCGGGACATCAAAATTTACTTTGTGTAAATTTTTGGTATCGTTCTGATAAAGTTCATTTTTTAATGAATAGTGTAAAATGTTGTATTTTAATTCAAAACCACTTTTTAATCTAATTTATTTATATTATTAGACTATATATTGAATTGGTTTTAAAGTGAAATTATAAAATATTTTTACCATTAAATCCAATAGTGTTCGTTGAAATCAATTTCACTTTGAAATCAGACTTAAACTAGTGTCAATCTTTTGATACTTATTGTTTCATAAAACATGCTATTTGACATGATAGCGGGAATTAATTATTAAATTAATTAATGTGACTTATATGTTATGAATTTTGTAAAATGGACTTCATTTTTGAATTCAGAATATCAAATATAGTTTAGGGTGAATGTTTGGGATTTTTCTGAAAAACTTCAATTTTTGATGAATAGTGAAACCACTAAGTGGTACTTATAAAAACTGATTTTCCATTTAAATGAAATTTTTCCATCATTGTGTTTTGATTTTCAAAAATCCGACAGACATGGTTGTCATTAAGACGTAAAATGTGGTTCAATGAGATTAAAATAATTTTTTGGTGAATAGTAACTTATTATGTTTTTAATCGCGATTAGTGGTAATTAGTGTAGTTTAAGGTAAAAATAATGCTTTAATAAAATGAGATGAGCTTTACACATGTCTTACCCTCATTGGTTGTATCATGGCCGACCAAGACAAGCCATGGGTCAACTTGGGGACCCCATTGATCCACTTTGGTTGGGAAATGACATAAATAACATTTTGTTTAATGTAAAAGTAAAATTGACACAAACATGATATGTTTTACTAAAAAAATTTAAGTGGGGTTATACAAGTCATATTTTTGATTATAAATATTAATTGGAAAGCTAAAAAGATTTCCTACATCATAGTATTTTTTTTGTAATTTTAAGACATTACATAAATTAAATTATTTATGACATAATAATGATGCAGCGATGACATCATTATTTGACGATTTAAATAAAATGGAAAGATAATGTAAAATATATGAACTACACATGTACAAAACTTATTGGATGAGTGGATTTCGAAGCCTTATCACCTTATCCACGAATTCTATCAATGTGGGACCTTTTAAAACCGAAACACATTTTCAAATAAAGTAATATTTCTTTACTTTCCAAAAGTGCCCCTCCTCTCCTCTTATAAAAGGCCCCCCCTCTACCTCATTTAACACACTCCTCAAGCCTTTGGATCGGCCAACCCCTGCCCATTTACTCTCTACACATCCCTCTCCTCATCCTAGAGGATTCCCTTTGGGAAGAATCCTTTCAAAGGAATCCTTTAGGCTCAAATCAAAAGGAGTTACACTTTTAAAGGTAATTCATTCTCTCTTGTTCATTTGTTTTATTTTGCTTCTCCAACCCTATAAACTCTTTTTATTTACTTCTTTTGTAACAACAACAGTATCTTCAATATACTAGGATGTTGTTATAAGATTTATTCGAGCTACACTCTCACAAAACTACATCAAATGGTTAAAGAACATACGGTTTCCGTGGATGGTGAAATTCTGCCTCCTGAAACGATGATTGTTCAATACTCATTTAACACCTTCAAAGGTTGCCATTATGATGTCACTATTTTTATATATGATATATAATATGTTTATGTTTTATTTATGCTTCTGTATTTTTCATTTTTGTCTTACCTTTATGGCATCCATTATGGGTATACGCGATATCTTCATTTAAGGAAGTGCGGACTACCGCCCCCTCAAAGTGATTTGATTCGTTAAATACCATATGTGGGATGTATAAAGGATGGAAATATGATATTATATATTATCTTATACTGGAATTATAATATACCTTTATATAATTATTATTCCATTCTATAAAATACGAAATAGAAATGAAAGTAGCGTTCATGCGTACGTACGGCTTACCGTCTCCATGAACGGTGCATTTCATTTCTTACCTCTAAATGATTATGTAATGTTATAAATGCATGCATGTACTGGATATATATGACATATATGATATCTACATAATGAATACAATTATGGATATAATAAACATTTGGCCACATGAACAACATGTAATTGTAAGAAGTCCACTTTCGACTTAAGAACCAAATATCAGCAAAACAAATATTAATAACTTAAATGATTACATAATGTTTATGACATGGTAATAAGTGGTATAAAAGTAATAATGAACTTGAAAAAAGTTATTAAGGAATTATAAATTAACTCAAGTTTATTATTCAGGAGATTAAGGAACGATCGTGTCAAGTCGGACCCGAGGTAAGGGATCCTACAACTCTCTTTCCTTTTAAGTACACTCTTTTATGTCATTTATTTTAAGCTCATCTTTCTTATGATTGGGATGTTATTTTATATTACATTTACTGTAATTTTTATGTTCATGAGATGAGAGACCCTTTTCTCTCTCATCAATCCATTTTGGAAGTTTTGAGTGGCGCCGTTAGGCTGCTGAACTTTCGTAAGAGATCTATCCTCTCTCTTTCTTTTTAAGTACTCTCCTTTATGTCACTTCCTTTAAACTCCTCCTTGCAATGTTGGGGGATTTTCTTTTATATTCCACTTGCTGTAAATTCTATTGTAATATTATATGATACTCTATTTTATCTCATCAATCCATATTCGGAAGTTTTATGTGGCGCCGTTAGGCTGCCGAGTTTTCGTAAGGGATTTTTCATCTCACTTTTATTCCCGTGAGATTTATGCTACATTCGCCACAAATTCCATTGAGTGGTGTATGTACTGCCCATTATTATACTATTTGTGTAATATACTTTCATTTATGAGTATTTACATCAATTATCTTTTGTCCTTCATTCATGGGGTGTATGTTTTGAAAGATACCCAAGTCAGTAAGGGAACCTTTCACCCTCCTCTTTTTTAAAAAACTTCTTTTGTTGGGTCTTTTAATTTACATATCTTTATGTTGGGATATGTTCTCATATATCCTTATTGATGTAAATTTTATGTCCAAGTGATGAGATACTCTTTTTATCTCTCATCAACTCTTTTTGATGTGATGCCGTTAGGCTGTCAAGGGAACTTTTTAACCCAATTTCGATTTCTTTGGGTTCAACATGTAGTCATTGAATATGTCGTCCATCGAATATGTGTGAATGACCTTTTTAAACTTAATATCCACTTATATTGGGTGTATTTATATTTGTAAGACATATTTTTTGAGATTTATTTGTCCTTAATTTAAGGATACCTTCTTTATAAGGGATTTCATCACATTTGACATTTCTATTGAGGGTTCATTGTTGTTATGCACCAATTCACTCTTATATGGTGTATATACTGTCCTTTGGAGTATTATATCATGAATCCATTTATTCTCATGATATTATAAAGTTTTGACTAAATGTTATTCCTCAACTATTGTATTCAAGTGTCTCTAATTTTGGTAAAACCCCTTTAACCAAAATATCGTTTTAAATGTTTTAATTATTTGTTCTTATTAATATCCATGTTTTCAAAATGGTTTTAAGGATTTATTTATATGGATATTAATGGTTTAAAATTTTAAGCTTCAAGGTGGTATGGGACACTTTGATTCAAAAATCTCTTTATTAAATGTTTTAAATGGATTTGGAAATGGTTTCTTTTTGAATGGATTCAATATTTCAATATACTAAAATGTTATATTGTGATTGAAATGTGAAAATGTTATGTTTCCTTTATGCATGTTTTATGTGACACATTTATGTTATGGTTCTTGGGCATTGTTATGAAAACGGGTGGATCCGTGATAAACTAAGGGAGGGTGAGCCCGTTATAGCTCTCCAATGCATTGGGTAACGCGAAGGAGTGAAACGTTCAGGTTTCTCCGAAGAGATTTAGGGAATATACTGTGATGGGTATTTGAAACGTAACCAAGAGGGTTACTCCCTACATAAGAATGTTATTAATGCCTCATGTTACCTTTATGTCTTATGTTTTCTATGATTTATTCATGGTTTGATGAGGTATGTTAAAGTGCCTATGTTTTATGGGTAAAGTATGATTTCATTCTCATGTATATATGAACTCATGTTTCCTTTCCATATATTTTATAACCCTTACTGAGATTTTTATGCTCATCCCAAGTTTTTGAAATGTTTTTCACAGGTCAAGGGAAGGGTACATGATGTGATGATAGTGTCAAGGATGTGTCAAGAAAGAATCCGTGTTATATTTTAAACATGTTTCCGTGATGGGAAGAATGAATACTGTCTTTTATGTAACCACATTGTTTAAATGTGGAATGTAATGAAAGTTTCATGATCTAATTCTCTAAAACTCTAAACCTGAAAAGATCCTCAATGTTTAATCTTGTAATAACTCAAGATTAAGTAAGGTTTAAGGCTAGGGCCTTATAGTTGGTATCAAAGGCCAGTTTAGATAACTTTAGAGGTTAGGGTATTCTTTAATCATAAGTGACATTACCATAATGGTTAGGATTTCATAAAGAGTCCTAGTTTTAGATAAAGTGAATGAGTAAGTATATCATAGTGTTTACCTTCCTCGTTAGTACATGATGGTTTTGTTGATATACTCACACTGACCTTTTTGGTTTTAGTAAATGGCTGGATCTAGCAGGCACCAAAGTGACAATGGGTTTGAAGGAAACTGTGGTGGTTCTCTGATTAAGATACTCGATGAGATGGGGGATTCAATGAGGAATCTCATGGTGTTTCTAAACCAACTATCAAGGAGTCATGATCAACCACTTGAACCTTGGTGAGTTCTCTAATGCATCATGTACGAGATGGCCAACTCGATGTGGAAATTCAGGTAATAATTATTAAGGATACCATTAGGGTTTATATGATCCTTACTTTTGAGGTAATTATGGGTTATTATATGATATGATGGAAAATGAAGGGAATGAGATAAAATTGAGGTTAAAATATGTTATGATTATTCTTGAAGATTTTATCTCATTTTGGGGAATTTTTTAAGAATTATATAGTTTTGGAAAAAGGACAACACGCAGACCGTGTGACATCCCGTCACGTCGGACAAAGCTGCAAGAATCGAACCCACAACCAAAGTGCGACTGGTATTTATCGCCTACCACTGGACTACGTGAAGTCCCTGGTTAGTTTGACCGATTCTTTTTAGTTATATGATTTTATGAATTAAGAGTAAGATGATTTTGGAGGATATGTGATTAGGATAATTACTTTTCAATGTGAGACTTTAGGAGCAACTGATTTTGTTTGGAGATAAATGTTACGATTTAACTTGGTAGACTATGTGACTAAATCCTTCAAATATTTGGGTTTCAATCTTAGTTTGGTTTACTTTGAAGAATTTAATGGACAAATGGTCCTCGTTGAACTTTGGGTTTTGTTGGACAAATTTTGGAGATTAAGAATAGATTTTCTTTTTATAAAGGGTTATCCTTTTCTGGATTATCTGATCTTGTACTAGCCTTTTTGGTTTTGGTTTTGGTTAAAGACATGGGAAGTATATAGTTCTATTTTGTGGATTAGGTGATTCTCTAGAAGTTTATTATAGTACTCTTAATGTGAACAAGTCTTCCTAAATACTCGTCTTTTGGAGAAAATATGAGTTTGTGTAAGGAATCTAATAAAAGTTGAAAGTCAATATGATAAGTGATTATGTTTCCTTATGAATAAATTCCTCAATAAAAAGTAACTTAAAACAAAAATGTTGTCTATTAACTTTTCCTACTGGGGAATCGAATACCGATTAACCCATCACAAGTTTGTGATTTTCTCGTGGTTAACTTTCTCCTAAACATGTTTTCTATCACTCTCCATCAGAACATGACCCTTTGTTTTTTCCTCCATGTCCATATTTTCATACATGGAATCCTAGTATGGGTTAACTCAGGTGACCTTTGTACTTATCTCTCTTTATTTTAAAGTATTTTTTTTACCGACTTTTGTTCCGATGTGGGACTTTCAAAGATGTTTCCAAGCGCAATTTTAAAATTGCGAGGACGCAATTCCCAAAAGGGGGGAAGGATGTAACACCCTAGGTAAATAATGAATATGACATTTCATATTTATCCATATTTGTGAATAAAATATTTAAATAACTTTAAAGGGGAATCTATGCTCGATGGCATACCCAACACGCAACAACGAGTTTCTTGGGAATCTTACGTTGCACTTTAATAATAAAATAATATTATTTTAAATTGTAGTTAACATGTAGCCGTTGTAATGGCGGGAATGGATAGAAATAACTAATATATGATTATATATGTTTTTAAATGTTTTTACATTTATCCAATAAAAGATAATGGCTTAAAATACGGAAAGAATTCAATTTTAGGCGTATATGCCCTAGTTTTCACTAAAGGTTCACTTATCACATTTTGATGGAGAACCATCATTAAATATAGTTTTGATCACTCTTATACATTATTTTGGACCAAATAAAACTCTTATTAAGAATCGGTACATCAAAATTTACTCTGTGTAAATTTTTGGTATCTTTCAGATAAAGTTCATTTTTTAATGAATAGTGTAAAATGTTGTATTTTAATTCAAAACCACTTTTTAATCTAAATTATTTATATTATTAGATTATATTTTGAATTGGTTTTAAAGTTAAATTAGAAAATATTTTTACCATTAAATCCAATAGTGTTCGTTGGAATCAATTTCACTTTGAAATCAGACTTAAACTAGTGTCAATCTTTTGATACTTATTGTTTCATAAAACACGCTATTTGACATGACATCGGGAATTAATTATTAAATTAATTAATGTGACTTATATGTTTTGAATTTTGTAAAATGGACTTCATTTTTGAATTCAGAATATCAAATATTTCTTAGGGTGAATTTTTGGGATTTTTCTGAAAAACATCAATTTTTGATGAATAGTGAAACCACTAAGTGGTACTTATAAAAACTGATTTTCCGTTTAAATGAAATTTTTCCATCATTGTGTTTTTATTTTCAAAAATCAGACATACATGGTTGTCATTAAGAAGTAAAATGTGGTTCAATGAGATTAAAATAATTTTTTGGTGAATAGTAACTTATTAAGTTTTTAATCGCGATTAGTGGTAATTAGTGTAGTTTAAGGTAAAAATAATGTTTTAATAAAATTAGATGAGCTTGACACATGTCTTACCCTCATTGGTTGTATCATGGAAGACCAAGACAAGCCATGGGTCAACTTGGGGACCCCATTGATCCACTTTGGTTGAGAAATGACATAAATAACATTTTATTTAATGTAAAAGTAAAATTGACACAAACAAGATATGTTTTACAAAAACAATTTTTAAGTGGGGTTATACAAGCCATATTTTTTATTATAAATATTAATTTTAAAGATAAAAAGATTTCCTACATCATAGTATTTTTTTTATAATTTTTAGACATTACATAAATTAAATTATTTATGACATAATAATGATGCAGCGATAACATCATTATTTGACAATTTAAATAAAATGGAATGATAATGTAAAATCTATGCACTACACATGTCCAAAACTTATTTGATGAGTGTATTTAGAAGCCTTATCACCTTATCCACGAATTATATCAATGTGGGACCTTTTAAAACCGAAACACATTTTCAAATAAAGTAATATTTCTTTACTTTCCAAAAGTGCCCCTCCTCTCCTCTTATAAAAGGCCCCCACCTCTACCTCATTTAACACACTCCTCAAGCCTTTGGCTCGGCCAACCCCTGCCCATTTACTCTCTCCACATCCCTCTCCTCATCCTAGAGGATTCCCTTTGGGCAGAATCCTTTCAAAGGAATCCTTTAGGCTCAAATCAAAAGGAGTTACACTTTTAAAGGTAATTCATTCTCTCTTGTTCATTTGTTTTATTTTGCTTCTCCAACCCTCTAAACTCTTTTTATTTACTTATTTTGTAACAAAAACAGTATCTTCTATATACTAGGATGTTTTTATAAGATTTATTCGAGCTACACTCTCACAAAACTACATCAAATGGTTAAAGAACATACGGTTTCCGTGGATGGTGAAATTCTGCCTCCCGAAACGATGATTGTTCAATACTCATTTAACACCTTCAAAGGTGGCCATTATGATGTCACTATATTTATATATGATATATAATATGTTTATGTTTTATTTATGCTTCTGTATTTTTCATTTTTGTCTTACCTTTAAGACTTCCATTATGGGTATACGCGATATCTTCATTTAAGGAAGTGCGGACTACCGCCCCCTCAATGTGATTTGATTCGTTAAATACCATATGTGGGATGTATAAAGGATGGAAATATGATATTATATATTATATTATAATGAAATTATAATATACCTTTATATCATTATTATTCCATTCTATAAAATACGAAATAGAAATGAAAGTAGCGTTCATGCGTACGTACGGCTTACCGTCTCCATGAACGGTGCATTTCATTTCTTACCTCTAAATGATTATGTAATGTTATAAATGCATGCATGTACTGGATATATATGACATATATGATATCTACATAATGAATACAATTATGGATATAATAAACATTTGGCCACATGAACAACATGTAATTGTAAGAAGTCCACTTTCGACTTAAGAACCAAATATCAGCAAAACAAATATTAATAACTTAAATGATTACATATTGTTTATGACATGGTAATAAGTGGTATAAAAGTAATAATGAACTTGAAAAAAGTTATTAAGGAATTATAAATTAACTCAAGTTTATTATTCAGGAGATTAAGGAACGATCGTGTCAAGTCGGACCCGAGGTAAGGGATCCTACAACTCTCTTTCCTTTTAAGTACACTCTTTTATGTCATTTATTTTAAGCTCATCTTTCTTATGATTGGGAAGTTATTTTATATTACATTTACTTTAATTTTTATGTTCATGAGATGAGAGACCCTTTTCTCTCTCATCAATCCATTTTGGATGTTTTGAGTGGCGCCGTTAGGCTGCCGAACTTTCCTAAGAGATCTAACCTCTCTCTTTCTTTTTAAGTACTCTCCTTTATTTCACTTCCTTTAAACTCCTCCTTGCAATGTTGGGGGATTTTCTTTTATATTCCACTTGCTGTAAATTCTATTGTAATTTGATGGGATACTCTATTTTATCTCATCAATCCATATTCGGAAGTTTTATGTGGCGCCGTTAGGCTGCCGAGTTTTCGTAAGGGATTTTTCATCTCACTTTTATTCCCGTGAGATTTATGCTACATTCGCCACAAATTCCATTGAGTGGTGTATGTACTTCCCATTATTATACTCTTTGTGTAATATACTTTCGTTTATGAGTATTTACATCAATTATCTTTTGTCCTTCTTTCATGGGGTGTATGTTTTGAAAGATACCCAAGTCGGTAAGGGAACCTTTCACCCTCCTCTTTTTTAAAAGACTTCTTTTGTTGGGTCTTTTAATTTAATTATCGTTATGTTGGGATATGTTCTCATATATCCTTATTGATGTAAATTTTATGTCCAAGTGATGAGATACTCTTTTTATCTCTCATCAACTCTTTTTGATGTGATGCCGTTAGGCTGTCAAGGGAACTTTTTAACCCAATTTCGATTTCTTTGGGTTCAACATGTAGTCATTGAATATGTCGTCCATCGAATATGTGTGAATGACCTTTTTACACTTAATATCCACTTATATTGGGTGTATTTATATTTGTCACACATATTTTTTGAGATTTATTTGTCCTTAATTTAAGGATACCTTCTTTATAAGGGATTTCATCACATTTGACATTTCTATTGAGGGTTCATTGTTGTTATGCACCAATTCACTCTTATATGGTGTATATACTGTCCTTTGGAGTATTATATCATGAATCCATTTATTCCCATGATATTATAAAGTTTTGACTAAATTTTATTCCTCAACTATTGTATTCAAGTGTCTCTAATTTTGGTAAAACCCCTTTAACCAAAATATCGTTTTAAATGTTTTAATTATTTGTTCTTATTAATATCCATGTTTTCAAAATGGTTTTAAGAATTTATTTATATGGATATTAATGGTTTAAAATTTTAAGCTTCAAGGTGGTATGGGACACTTTGATTCAAAAATCTCTTTATTAAATGTTTTAAATGGATTTGGAAATGGTTTATTTTTGAATGGATTCAATATTTCAATATACTAAAATATTATATTGTGATTGAAATGTGAAAATGTTATGTTTCCTTTATGCATGTTTTATGTGACACATTTATGTTATGGTTATTGGGCATTGTTATGAAAACGGGTGGTTCCGTGATAAACTAAGGGCGGGTGAGCCCGTTATAGCTCTCCAATGCATTGGGTAACGTGATGGAGTGAAACGTTAAGGTTTCTCCGAAGAGATTTAGGGAATATACTGTGATGGGTATTCCAAACGTAACCAATAGGGTTACTCCCTACGTAAGAATGTTATGAATGCCTCAAGTTACCTTTATGTCTTATGTTTTCTATGATTTATTCATGGTTTGATGAGGTATGTTAAAGTGCCTATGTTTTATGGGTAAAGTATGATTTCATTCTCATGTATATATGAACTCATGTTTCCTTTCCATATATTTTATAACCCTTACTGAGATTTTTATGCTCATCCCAAGTTTTTGAAATGTTTTTCATAGGTCAAGGGAAAGGTATATGATGTGATGATTGTGTCAAAGATGTGTCAAGAAAGAATCCGTGTTATATTTTAAATATGTTTCCGTGATGGGAAGAATGAATACTGTCATTTATGTAACCACTTTGTTTAAATGTGGAATGTAATGCAAGTTTCATGATCTAATTCTCTAAAACTCTAAACCTGAAAAGATCCTCAATGTTTAATCTTGTAATAACTCAAAATTAAGTAAGGTTTAAGGCTGGGGCCTTATAGTTGGTATCAAAGGCCAGTTTAGATAACTTTAGAGGTTAGGGTATTCTTTAATCATAAGTGACATTACCATAATGGTTAGGATTTCAGAAAGAGTCCTAGTTTTAGATAAAGTGAATGAGTAAGTATATCTTAGTGTTTACCTTCCTCGTTAGTACATGATGGTTTTGTTGATATACTCACACTGACCTTTTTGGTTTTAGTAAATGGCTGGATCTAGCAGGCACCAAAGTGACAATGGGTTTGAAGGAAACTGTGGTGGTTCTATGATTAAGATACTCGATGAGATGGGGGATTCAATGAGGAATCTCATGGTTTTTCTAAACCAACTATCAAGGAGTCATGATCAACCACTTGAACCTTGGTGAGTTCTCTAATGCATCATGTACGAGATGGCCAACTCGATGTGGAAATTCAGGTAATAATTATTAAGGTAACCATTAGGGTTTATACGATCCTTACTTTTGAGGTAATTATGGGTTATTATATGATATGATGGAAAATAAAGGGCATGAGATAAAATTGAGGTTAAAATATGTTATGATTATTCTTGAAGATTTTATCTCATTTTGGGGAATGTTTTAAGAATTATATAGTTTTGGAAAAAGGACAACACGCAGACCGTGTGACATCCCGTCGCGTCGGACAAAGCTGCGGGAATTGAACCCACAACCAATGTGCGACTGGTATTTATCGCCTACCACTGGACTACGTGAAGTCCCTGGTTAGTTTGACCGATTCTTTTTAGTTATATGATTTTATGAATTAAGAGTAAGATGATTTTGGAGGATATGTGATTAGGATAATTACTTTTCAATGTGAGACTTTATGAGCAACTGATTTTGATTGGAGATAAATGTTACGATTTAACTTGGTAGACTATGTGACTAAATCCTTCAAATATTTGGGTTTCAATCTTAGTTTGGTTTACATTGAAGAATTTTATGGACAAATGGTCCTCGTTGAACTTTGGGTTTTGTTGGACAAATTTTGGAGATTAAGAATAGATTTTCTTTTTATAAAGGGTTATCCTTTTCTGGATTATCTGATCTTGTACTAGCCTTTTTGGTTTTGGTTTTGGTTAAAGACATGGGAAGTATATAGTTCTATTTTGTGGATTAGGTGATTCTCTAGAAGTTTATTATAGTACTCTTAATGTGAACATGTCTTTCTAAATACTCGTCTTTTGGAGAAAATATGAGTTTGTGTAAGGAATCTAATAAAAGTTGAAAGTCAATATGATAAGTGATTATGTTTCCTTATGAATAAATTCCTCAATAAAAAGTAACTTAAAACAAAAATGTTGTCTATTAACTTTTCCTACTGGGGAATCGAATACCATTTAACCCATCACAAGTTTGTGATTTTCTCGTGGTTAACTTTCTCCTAAACATGTTTTCTATCACTCTCCATCAGAACATGACCCTTTGTTTTTTCCTCCATGTCCATATTTTCATACTTGGAATCCTAGTATGGGTTAACTCGGGTGACCTTTGTACTTATCTCTCTTTATTTTAAAGTGTTTGTTTTACCGACTTTTGTTCCGATGTGGGACTTTCAAAGATGTTTCCAAGCGCAATTTTAAAATTGCGAGGACGCAATTCCCAAAAGGGGGGAAGGATGTAACACCCCAGGTAAATAAAGAATATGACATTTCATTTTTATCCATATTTGTGAATAAGATATTTAAATAACTTTAAAGGGGACGCTATGCTCGATGGCGTACCCAACACGCAACAACGAGTTTCTTGGGAATCTTACGTTGCACTCTAATAATAAAATAATATTATTTTAAATGGTAGTTAACATGTAGCCGTTGTAATGGCGGGAATGGATAGAAATAACTAAAATATGATTATATATGTTTTTAAATGTTTTTACATTTATCCAATAAAATATAATGGCTTGAAATACGGAAAGAATTCAATTTTAGGCGTATATGCCCTAGTTTTCACTAAAGGTTCACTTATCACATTTTGATGGAGAACCGTCATTAAATATAGTTTTGATCACTCTTATACATTCTTTTGGACCAAATAAAACTCTTATTAAGAATCGGTACATCAAAATTTACTTTGTGTAAATTTTTGGTATCTTTCAGATAAAGTTCATTTTTTTAATCAATAGTGTAAAATGTTGTATTTTAATTCAAAACCACTTTTTAGTCTAATTTATTTATATTATTAGATTATATTTTGAATTGGTTTTAAAGTTAAATTAGAAAATATTTTTACCATTAAATCCAATAGTGTTCGTTGGAATCAATTTCACTTTGAAATCAGACTTAAACTAATGTCAATCTTTTGATACTTATTGTTTCATAAAACACGCTATTTGACATGACAACAGGAATTAAGTATTAAATTAATTAATGTGACTTATATGTTTTGAATTTTGTAAAATGGACTTCATTTTTGAATTCAGAATATCAAATATTGCTTAGGGTGAATTTTTGGGATTTTTCTGAAAAACATCAATTTTTGATGAATAGTGAAACCACTAAGTGGTACTTATAAAAACTGATTTTCCATTTAAATGAAATTTTGCCATCATTGTGTTTTGATTTTAAAAAATCCGACATACATGATTGTCATTAAGAAGTAAAATGTGGTTCAATGAGATTAAAATAATTTTTTGGTGAATAGTAACTTATTAAGTTTTTAATCGCGATTAGTGGTAATTAGTGTAGTTTAAGGTAAAAATATTGCTTTAATAAAATGAGATGAGCTTGACACATGTCTTACCCTCCTTGGTTGTATCATGGCCGACCAAGACAAGCCATGGGTCAACTTGGGGACCCCATTGATCCACTTTGGTTGGGAAATGACATAAATAACATTTTATTTAATGTAAAAGTAAAATTGACACAAACATGATATGTTTTACTCAAACAATTTTTAAGTGGGGTTATACAAGTAATATTTTTTATTATAAATATTCATTGGAAATATAAAAAGATTTCCTACATCATAGTATTTTTTTTATAATTTTTAGACATTACATAAATTAAATTATTTATGACATAATAATGATGCAGCGATGACATCATTATTTGACGATTTAAATAAAATGGAAAGATAATGTAAAATCTATGAACTACACATGTCCAAAACTTATTGGATGAGTGGATTTCGAAGCCTTATCACCTTATCCACGAAGTCTATCAATGTGGGACCTTTTAAAACCAAAAAACATTTTCAAATAAAGTAATATTTCTTTACTTTCCAAAAGTTCCCCTCCTCTCCTCTTATAAAAGGCCCCCACCTCTACCTCATTTAACACACTCCTCAAGCATTTGGCTCGGCCTAACCCTACCCATTTACTCTCTCCACATCCCTCTCCTCATCCTAGAGGATTCCCTTTGGGCAGAATACTTTCAAAAGAAGCCTTTAGTCTCAAATCAAAAGGAGTTACACTTTTAAAGGTAATTCATTCTCTCTTGTTCATTTGTTTTATTTTGCTTCTCCAACCCTCTAAACTCTTTTTATTTACTTATTTTGTAACAACACCAGTATCTTCAATATACTAGGATGTTGTTATAATATTTATTCGAGCTACACTCTCACACAACTACATCAAATGGTTAAAGAACATACGGTTTCCGTGGATGGTGAAATTCTGCCTCCCGAAACGATGATTGGTCAATACTCATTTAACACCTACAAAGGTGGCCATTATGATGTCACTATTTTTATATATGATATATAATATGTTTATGTTTTATTTATGCTTCTGTATTTTTCATTTTTGTCTTACCTTTATGGCTTCCATTATGGGTATACGCGATATCTTCATTTAAGGAAGTGCGGACTACCGCCCCCTCAAAGTGATTTGATTCGTTAAATACCATATGTGGGATGTATAAAGGATAGAAATATGATATTATATATTATAATATACTGGAATTATAATATACATTTATATCATTATTATTCCATTCTATAAAATACGAAATAGAAATGAAAGTAGCGTTCATGCGTACGTACGGCTTACCGTCTCCATGAACGGTGCATTTCATTTCTTACCTCTAAATGATTATGTAATGTTATAAATGCATCCATGTACTGGATATATATGACATATATGATATCTACATAATGAATACAATTCTGGATATAATAAACATTTGGCCACATGAACAACATGTAATTGTAAGAAGTCCACTTTCGACTTAAGAACCAAATATCGGAAAAACAAATATTATTAACTTAAATGATTACATAATGTTTATGACATGGTAATAAGTGTTATAAAAGTAATAATGAACTTGAAAAAGGTTCTTAAGGAATTAGAAATTAACTCAAGTTTATTATTCAGGAGATTAAGGAACGATCGAGTCAAGTCGGACCCGAGGTAAGGGATCCTACAACTCTCTTTCCTTTTAAGTACACTCTTTTATGTCATTTATTTTAAGCTCATCTTTCTTATGATTGGGATGTTATTTTATATTACATTTACTGTAATTTTTATGTTCATGAGATGAGAGACCATTTTCTCTCTCATCAAACCATTTTTGATGTTTTGAGTGGCGCCGTTAGGCTGCCGAACTTTCGTAAGAGATCTAACCTCTCTCTTTCTTTTTAAGTACTCTCCTTTATGTCACTTCCTTTAAACTCCTCCTTGAAATGTTGGGGGATTTTCATTTATATTCCACTTGCTGTAAATTCTATTTTAATATGATGGGATACTCTATTTGATCTCATCAATCCATATTCGGAAGTTTTATGTGGCGCCGTTAGGCTGCCGAGTTTTCGTAAGGGATTTTTCATCTCACTTTTATTCTCGTGAGATTTATGCTACATTCGCCACAAATTCCATTGAGTGGTGTATGTACTACCCATTATTCTACTCTTTGTGTAATATACTTTCGTTTATGAGAATTTACATCAATTATCTTTGTCCTTCTTTCATGGGGTGTATGTTTTGAAAGATACCCAAGTCGGTAAGGGAACCTTTCACCCTCCTCTTTTTTAAAAGACTTCTTTTGTTGGGTCTTTTAATTTACATATCGTTATGTTGGGATATGTTCTCATATATCCTTATTGATGTAAATTTTATGTCCAAGTGATGAGATACTCTTTTTATCTCTCATCAACTCTTTTTGATTTGATGCCATTAGGCTGTCAAGGGATCTTTTTAACCCAATTTCGATTTCTTTGGGTTCAACATGTAGTCATTGAATATGTCGTCCATTGAATATGTGTGAATGAACTTTTTACACTTAATATCCACTTATATTGGGTGTATTTATATTTTTCACACATATTTTTTGAGATTTATTTGTCCTTAATTTAAGGATACCTTCTTTATAAGGGATTTCATCACATTTGACATTTCTATTGAGGGTTCATTGTTGTTATGCACCAATTCACTCTTATATGGTGTATATACTGTCCTTTGGAGTATTATATCATGAATCCATTTATTCTCATGATATTATAAAGTTTTGACTAAATGTTATTCCTCAACTATTGTATTCAAGTGTCTCTAATTTTGGTAAAACCCCTTTAACCAAAATATCGTTTTAAATGTTTTAATTATTTGTTCTTATTAATATCCATGTTTTCAAAATGGTTTTAAGGATTTATTTATATGGATATTAATGGTTTAAAATTTTATGCTTCAAGGTGGTATGGGACACTTTGATTCAAAAATCTCTTTATTAAATGTTTTAAATGGTTTTGGAAATGGATTCTTTTTGAATGGATTCAATATTTCAATACACTAAAATGTTATATTGTGATTGAAATGTGAAAATGTTATGTTTCCTTTATGCATGTTTTATGTGACACATTTATGTTATGGTTCTTGGGCATTGTTATGAAAACGGGTGGTTCCGTGATAAACTAAGGGCGGGTGAGCCCATTATAGCTCTCCAATGCATTGGGTAACGCGAAGGAGTGAAACAATAAGGTTTCTCCGAAGAGATTTAGGGAATATACTGTGATGGGTATTCCAAACGTAACCAAGAGGGTTACTCCCTACGTAAGAATGTTATGAATGCCTCAAGTTACCTTTATGTCTTATGTTTTCTATGATTTATTAATGGATTGATGAGGTATGTTAAAGTGCCTATGTTTTATGGGTAAAGTATGATTTCATTATCATGTATATATGAACTCATGTTTCCTTTCCATATATTTTATAACCCTTACTGAGCTTTTTATGCTCATCCCAAGTTTTTGAAATGTTTTTCACAGGTCAAGGGAAAGGTACATGATGTGATGATAGTGTCAAGGATGTGTCAAGAAAGAATCCGTGTTATATTTTAAATATGTTTCCGTGATGGGAAGAATGAATACTGTCTTTTATGTAACCACTTTGTTTAAATGTGGAATGTAATGCAAGTTTCATGATCTAATTCTCTAAAATTCAAAACCTGAAAAGATCCTCAATGTTTAGTCTTGTAATAACTCAAGATTAAGTAAGGTTTAAGGCTGGGGCCTTATACCATCACAAAATTCGACCAATTTTTTGTAGGTAATCTCTAAATAATATATTCATTAAATCCATGAATATTTGTTCATAGCACATGTGAGTCTGAAGTGCATCATTAAGAACATATGGTGTCCAAATATTTTTTGAAAGACAGCCTTTGGAATATATTTATTCCACACCTTTAATCAGTGATATCTCGACTAAAGGCCCACCTTAAAAAATAAATGGACCAAGGTATCTTATAGAACAAGATATATATCTGAGGTGGTAGATACCTATTATTTATCATGATTTTGTTTACCTCATGATAATCAATTAATAGGATCATTGATCCATTCTTCTTCTTAATAATTAGGACTCAAGCACCCTATGGTGAAGAACCCAAGCATATAAAACCCATCTCTTAATTCTCTAGTAACTACTTCTTTAGCTCTTCCAGCTCAATAGTAGGCATTCCATAAGGTGTCTTCGATATAGTTAAGGATCCAAGAATAATTTCAATATAGAACTCAACGTCTCGATTTGGAGGAAGACAAAGCAATTCCTCAGGGAATAAATCAGTGTAATCCCCCAAAATAGGCATATCGTTGAGAAGAATCGTCTCTATTATCTAAATCATTTTACTATGATATACATGCTTAAAAGGAAAAATTTTCCACACACGAGGTGATGATTCTAAAGGAGATTCATTTTCATCCTTATACTTGTATAATATTGGAGGATACTCTGGGATGAGAAGAGTGATCACCCTTTTTTGATAGTTGATGTTGGATTTGTATAATGATAGACAATCAATAACCAAAATATCATCAAAATCCACCAGAGGAAGTTTGAAAAGATTTCATGGTAGGTTTTTTCCACAAAAATTTAACTGGGATGTGTTATATACCTTGAAAGAAATAATTTCCCCATTCACATTTCTCACAGAAAACTTAGCCTCTATATATTGATATGTATTTTGAATAGTTCTACTAAACATTCATGATATTAAATAATTCATGGAACTAGAATCAAATAGTATATTCAATACTAATTAATGAATAACTATCATACCTTTCACAACATCATTTTCTGGCTCTGACTTAGTAGTCGTTGTAGCATAAGCCCTTCCTTACAACCTTGAACGTTGTTGTTGATATACTCTGATAACCCATGGATTAGGGAAATTGTTCACATAATGTCCATGTTCATTGTAATTGTAATACATAACTGTAGGTTGAGTGTTAATAAGAACCTTCCATTATTCTTCCCTATTTGTGTCAGTATTCATATCCCTTTATAAATTCTTATCCAAGTGTCCAATTCATCCACATTTGAAACAATTAATTGTTCATTTTAGATAGTTCCCATGATTCTTTATCCCACAATTCTTACATGTGGGATATTTTTTCATTTTTCCATCATGGGGTTTATTTGATGATCCACCAATATTGGACTCCATTTTCAATTTTTTTACTAGGCCCATGAGAATATTTAGAGACTCTAATCTCTATTTCATCCATGAGGGAACAAAAAAATATCTCCTCATAAATGTTGATGTCTTGTATCACCAATTATTTTATTAAAATAGCCTTTAGTATGCAAAATATGTGATCCAACTTTTATTAGTTGTTCATGAAAAACCCAGAAGCATATCATGAATCACATGTAACGTTTTCTTCATATTCCCCAAAATAATCATCTTCCTTCTAAATAATTTCATGAATCTCTCTTTCCATATTGAGATGAAGGGTTCGAGGAATGTATTTATTGTAAAATAATTTATTAAATTATTCCCAATAAATGTATTCCATATCATCTTAAGACTTTATATTCATGATTAGTGTCCACCACTAATCATCTTCCATATAAAAACGATACACCGCTGACAAAACCATTTCTTCTTATGTGCACTAAAGAATATATAATAAAATTTCGATGGATTTAATATATTTTTCTGTGTTGTGGGATCTTAATATCCACTAAACATGAGTGGATTTTTACATTTGATGGTTTCAATTAAAAAATTCCATTTTTTGTTGAGTTAGAGGGTGTTCCACTTGATTCATGTTACTATTCAAAACATGTTCTTACTGATCAACTACTTTTATGTTTTTTTGAGAACTCGTTCCCAACATGATTGGTATATCATTACGTAAATATTCATATTACGTATCACATTTATTGTTGTATTCTGTTCTTTTATTTCCCACCACTAACTAGATATAGAAAGATCAATTATAGGGATTGAATACTTATCTAATAAGCATAAAATAAAACATTGAACATAAAAGGAAAAACATGTAAATGAAAATTATATCCTATTTGTGATTAAATCAGTTTAAATCTATGTTAACCAAGATCTGCTTCTTAATTTATATTTTTATGGGATACCTTTTTTCGTTTAATAGTGGTTTGTAATATGCTTATAAAATTACAAATGCACACCCCCCTAAAGTGTACAACTAGGTGTGTAGTAATTCACAATTTCATATAGCAGGTTATCCTATGACCAAACCAGAATTCCTTTTCAGTGTTTTTACTCTTAGGAACATTAGTTCCAAAACCACATTCACATTTAGTATCTAAACAGTGATTCATTTTCTTGATATAAAACATACTCTATACTAACCAAAAATTAAGGTTGTTTTCTTATACTATGTCTTATCAATAAGGTTAATTCTACAGTTCTCTTTTCCAAATCTAGAAATATAAGTAGGCCATCATATGATACCAACTATAACAAAAATAGAATTTTACACATATCAATAATTGATTTTAAGCAAAAAAAATCAAATTACAAGACAACAATCATAATGTTTAGTGTATTGGAAGACAAGGTACATAATTAAACATCGAAAAAGAAACTTTTATTTAATCTTCATATTGAGCACATAACTTCCATTGTGCTCATACATCATCAAAGGATAACCTATGGATAACATGAACAAAGGGATGATATAGATGCCCTGTATGGGAATAAACAAATGAATAAAGCTTTTCATATGGGTTATAAGGAATAACATAATGATATAAAGAGGCACGATACATTATTAAAAATAAGGAATGATAAAATTTAGAATGTGGGGTCATATAATCATGTAATCATGAAAATGTGGCAGAAACATAAAACATGACATTAACACCATTCAAGGATTATTGCACATATAGTAGAATATGATGAGGATAACCAGCAAGACCGTTGCACATTAAGCATGAGTGAAGACTAACATCACAGACTGTTGCACATAACATCTCATGAGTCTAAAAATTTCCAAATTAATTTTAGTACTATCTAGGAACTACCTTCTTTAACATGTTCATGAATATTTTTTCCAAATAATGATTCATATATAATCAATCATACTTAAACATAGGGGTATCATTGAAGGTAATGGGTATCATAAGCATGTAATAAAGCATAATAAATATGTGTATCATACAAGTGTGCTTGAATGAAAGGAATTAAAACATTCATCAATATTCATATGGGAAAATGGGAATATATCATGATAAGATATGTTAAACAGAAGTGATAACATGTAAGAATAGTAATGTATAAATTTTATCATTTCAAACATTTAGTGCTATTTTAATGAAAATACAAAGATTAATCAAAATTGAAAAGGAAATAATATTTTTTTTCAAAAAAAGAAGTGAACCAAAAAGGGATTCATGATAAAAAAAGTGATATTATAAAAATATGGTTCTATAAAAAATATGATATATTTCACTAGAAATTAAGTATGAATTCTGGAATTCCCCTAAAAGTGGCATTTCTTATCATGAATAATTGAGAAGGGAACCGGTTAAAAATATGTATATCCGTGAAATAGAATGATGAGTGGATATTGAAACATGTTTTTATTCATGTACCCCTAATTTATAAGATGTAAATAAAATTAAAAGATACAATCACATGGTTAAAATGAAATATAGAGCTAACAGGAGGAATAATGTAGATTTGGGTAGAATCCCACAACTTAAGTCTGATGGTGTTCTTCACTTGATTTTAATTTCATGTATAATAAAATTATATTAATTTAATAATAATATAAAACCTATTATATATTTAACTAATTTATTATAACAATATCAATTTATTTCATGTCATTTTTATGGGTTAATAGGTTTAATTTAATTGTTATGGAGTGTTTTTTTCAATGGATTTTATGACCAGTTTACTTATATACATGTTTGACTAATCATGTAATATGGGGGAAGATGGACAAAATAAAATTTATATGTTATTATAAAACATTAATATGATTAAATGGATATAATATTTATTTGGTTATTAATATTGAGGAAGAATCATTAATAAAAACATTAATGATAACTTTTTGGGTCAATTGCGGGTTTATTATCACAATGAAATCATTTTTTTAATAAATTAATAATATTAGTAAAAAATGATTCCATAACATTACATAAGATATATTACATACTAAAGAATATAGTTGACAAAAATATTGGTTTCATTACTAGAATTGATGATTGTAACATCAATTGAAAACTTTTCATCATTGTATGTGATAAATTAACAAATCTTTGATTATATTTCCATTTCTAACTATAATATGATGGGAAAAGAGAGATGATGATGATTTATTGCATTATAATAATAAAATTCCTCTACATATATGTTACTGGAGTTATCATGCCATTTTGATGTGGATCGGTGGGGATAGATAAGAATACAACGTAAATTGAAAATAAATCGATAGAAAACATATGAGGGTTTAACATCTTCATTCCTTCCTATTTACAACCTTCTTATGGGGTCATATTTATGTCAATTTTTAAAACCAAAATCACATGAACGTGGGATAGAGGCTTTGGGTGGGATTTCAGAAGAATTTTAACAAGTCACAAGGATTGAGAGGTGTGAGGATAAGAGGTGGTGAGTGGTGGTTTTTATAATCGAGGGGAGTGTAGTATTCCAAATATTCAATTAATTAGTTTAATATTTTTTTCTAGACAAAAAATAGGGTTGATTCATGTGTAAAAATAGTAATAAGTGAAATTGAGTTATAACCAATGACCATTTAATTCATCCATTACTCAATCATAGTCCGTAAATTCTTTTATTTAACATATTTGGTAAATTATCAAATTTCACTATTCACTGAAAAATCTTGTATTTCTGAAAATTCCATAAAATGAACCATAATCAATTTTCAACATGTCGAATAAAAAAATAAACTTCAATAAATGAAAATAATTTTCTAAATATGAGAAATTAAATTTATAATTAAAATCGTAATTTAGTTAAAAAATAATAATTTAAAAATTTAACTTAATTGTTAAAAACATTGAAAAATTAATTTATGTTTCATTAAATTATATTATATTCATAATATATAAAAATATTTTTTTATTTCTATATTTAATGAAAATAAATTTTCATTTAATTTATTATGTTTATCATAAAATTGTAATTAAATATTAATGACTTACCAAATATACGAACACTATCATATTTTCTCTTATAAGATGGATAAATTTTATTTATACTTTCACTGGTGTTGTTACTATTCACTAGGTCTATTTTTTATTCATAAGGTTCAAATTACTATTCAAAAGGGTAAAATTACTGTTCAAAAGCATAATTTATTTTCAAAAATAATTAAGTTTGTCTTTTCGAACACCTAACATCTTACTGATCGAAACTATGTATGTCATATTTTAAAAATTCAAATCATAAAAGTTGAAAATTTATGTTTAAAGGTCACATAGTATTTGGGAGTTCATTTTAGCGTGATTTGGAATTATGTTGTGATTTCATATGATTATACACTATGACATTATTATATAAAGGGACTTTTCATTGATTAAACTTTGGGTTGTTACAATGGTTGAGTGAATCCTTTTAAGGATTTATTATCAGTTATATTTAGATGCATCAGAGAATGTGTCCGCCACAGTTTTGAGCTGTGTCCATTTATCATTATTTCTCCTTAAGTCTATTCTAAACGGTCAATAATAGGATTTAAAATTAGTCAGAATTCCAGATATCCTATATTTTGATGATACTCTTTTTGGTTGGTCTCAATATTCAGATGGTATTCATAATGTTTAGGATTTGTTCATCATCCTATAATCTGTGAGGACCTCAATTTTTTTTGGATGTCTTAGTTCTTCATGGTCTATTAATCTAGGAAATATGAAGATGTGTTATGACATGAGAATGAGATTCTAATCAACCAGAACATATTCTGACATTTTTTATTTTGTGTCATAATGTTACACACATATACTAATTAAGGATGATCTTTTGAAACAATCTAGATTTCTCCATACACATCAAATTTCAGTTTTGAAATAATATGAGGTATCCATGGATTTTATTTTCTGATAACAATGAACTCCATAAGAGGATAATTTTCTCTAGGTGGTGATCAGTTAATTGAAAATTTCTTCTCATTTCATCCATTCCCAGGATACCTGTATTGTTGAATATCTGGGTATGTTGTATTTCCAAAATGTTGTGAGGTTACCTAGAGTTCATTCGACATTTGTTTCAAAAATATATCCTAGGTAAACATTGAGGTTCTAGAGGAATATTTGAGAGGTGATAGGGACACATGTAAAAATGAGTACATCATATCATCCACAAAATGATGGTCATAAAAGGCATTTTATATAGATCATGTTGGATTTGATATGACCCTCTATCATGGATTTTGGTCGATGTTGGAAAAAACATGTGGGACTAAATGAGTATTCTATAAAAATGGTTATTAATAATCAACAAAAATTTCTGCTATAAGGCTTTGAATATTCACATTTGTAGGTAATCTATTTAATTGGAATAGGTGGGTGATGATTCATTACTAGGACCAATCTTGGTTCAGGATATGTATCTGACGATTTAGGATATGCATTTATTTACAGTTACATCACATAGTAGGAATAAGTCATGTTTAGATAAATGGAACATCCAATAGATATTCCCATTACTGATTGTTTTTCATTGAATGATTCTCCTTGGTTGGGAATCTGTTAGCTTAGAAAATAGATAAATTCATATCATATATATGTTAGACAAGAAGATGTAATTGAGATGCCTGGGAATGTTTCTTATTGATTGGAGTTACCTCCTCATTGGACAGAATTCGTGATGTTTTCTACATATCACAAATTAAGAAATATCATCTCGACCCCTATATCATTATTAGATTGAAGGATATTGATTTATAATAATATATATCTATTTTTGACCATCTAGTTTAGATAGTTGACTCTTTAGTGAAGGTCTACCATGGGAATTCTATTCCACTAGTTAATGTGTTATGGTGTTACATATCAGATTCTCATGAGACATTAGAGTGCAAGCCATTGATGAGGGAGAAGTGACCACACCTATTTACTAAAATTATTTCTTATACATGACTTCCCAAAGATGGGAAGCCTTATTTTAGGGTTTTTAAAACATCTAGTTACCCAGATTTATGTATTTCCCATCACATTGCTAGTTTACCTCTTGAATTGTTTGTTTCATGGTACACTTAACGATGGAGAACATTTACTGAGTTAAATATACTATATTTTAGGGAAGTATTTTTGTTTGAATTAATCGAATTAGGGTATAAATATGTAATTTATTTACATAGATATCCATGATTTCAGAGAATTTCCAATTTCAATTCAGGTTTTTGAAAATAATCTGTTGTTTTTTTAGATTTGGGAGAAAAATACATGTCATGAAATATGATTAAAATAAGTGTACATTTTTAGGTAATATTAAGTGAAAATAGTACATAGTGTGAGTGGAGTACATGTTGATATAAAATTACACAACATGTAATGTTAAAAAAGGTTTTTATTAAAAAATAAATTGGGTTTTTTTCATATTGAGTCCTTATAAATACATGATGTGTAAATGAATTACAAACCTTTTAAATTTCATGGTGTTTCATTTTAGGGATCTATTAAAATAAAATTTTCATTGATTCATCTGTATCTCCTTTATTTTGTGACCAATTTCCCCTCTATAAATGTTTTTGAGCCTTTTTTCAATTCGTATTGATTTGTTCAATGTTACATTATCTTGGTAGTTTGATTTCATCTCTATAGGTGCATAATAATTTCTACTTATTCATTGATTGTTCTTGTGATTGTGTTGTCACATTGTGTAATAGTATTTTTTGATCGTTGATGATGTTTCTTCTTTTTTCCTTTTAGATATGTTGTGTGATCTTCATCTTAGGGCCAATTCATAATGGTTGTGGTGTTGCGAGTCCATGTTCTTGAGTTATGTGTTTCTTCCTCTCCTCCACCAACCATATTCCCAGCTTGATCATTTTTTATATTTCTATATTGATTATATTTCCACGGTTTTGGTTGTGTTTTCTTCCATTATTATTTGTTATTTTGTGGGATTCATTATCTGAATTTTATTGGGTAGGTGGTTCCATATCTCGCATATGTTTGTGACATGAATTTATCATGTTTTGATAAAATGTAGTATTAAATTTAATGACATGGTATGGTGGATTTATTTATGTGTCCAAAAATTAGTTTTTGTAAAATATTTTTCCCCTGGTTTTTTTAAATACAAAAAGGTTTTTAAATCATTGTGAAATGGTTTTAAATTTATGATTTCATGGAAATTGATTTTTTATTTTATTTGGAAAATACATCACATATTATTCCATAAGAACTTAGGGGGATGGTATAGTAATAGGTACCCTCCACTGTTGGGGGTTTTATCATAGGCCTTATCTATGTTCCCTAGGCCCGTCACTCTAGGGACTTATTAGACCTGTTTGGGGGGTTCACATTCTTGGTGTTCCAATAACCTATATACTCTATGAACATGTCTATTGGATTTATGTGTACATAAATATACGTGATAGGTAAAAGTGTCATAGTTATCAAAACCTAGTGTGATCTATGGTGTAATGTTACCTCTGCTTCTACTTTTGGCTTGTACTCTTTTTTATACTCCCATCGATATGATATGACATGTGATTCATGATTTTTTTTCAGGTCATATTTTTTTTGATATATGGATGTCAAAATAATTGAAACATATTTACCATATTTATTTTTAGTTGAGTAAAAGGGGTAATGTAATTTATTTTTTAATTCTTTTAAAAGAAAAATTGATAAAATATTATAATCCATTTTTTATTTAATGATTTGCATTAATGGGTTTTTTTCGGGGAATTGATATGGAAAACCTAGGTGATACCATAATGAGTATTTTATCTCACACCCAATACACCTTTTCAATAATTCATAGACATGGTTATGTCATTCAATGTAGGAAAATTCAATGCTCTATAGTTAGGTAGTGAGGTTCTCTAACAATCAGATGTTTTTATAAAATAATTTATATAAATAATTTTCTTTCTTCAGTAGAATTAAATTCACACAATTAGGAGATTAAAAGAATCAAAATATTCCTTAGTAGTAAAATTACCATTATATCACTCGTATTAGGTTAGAAGATATAATTTTAACTAATAATTAAAAATTCATTGTAAATTCATTAGGTATCAATTACTTATAGAAATTGTAAATTAATTACATATTTATTTAGTGAATTACGTTATGATATAAATTAATAAGATATATATAATTTATATAGCTACTGAAATATTTTTTTTATACATCCAATTGATATTTTAGTTATAGGGACGGAATAAAACCCTATTTGATGTATAAAAATTTGTTTTTCAATGGTTATTTTTACATCATTAAATGGAGAAAAAATTTCATATTGAGATTTTCACACAATAATAATTTTTATAAGACATAATAAACATTTTATTTTGATGTTCCAAACTAGAAAATTACATTGTATGAATTTCTAATATTTTATCCGATAACTATCACATTTTGATGAATAGTAAAAATACGCTAAATTTTAATTGAATATAAATTTTTTCATTGAAATAACGTATATGGTTAAGTAATAATATTAAATGGTTTAAAAGTATAAATAGAATATATTTTAAACATGTAATATAATTTATCTCATTAGCCATAATTTGACATTAAATTTAGAAATAAAAACATTAAATTTTCTTGTAATATTTTATCTTTTAAAACACTTTTTTTATTTCAATAATGAGATCAATTTTCAACTAATTACTGAAACTTCTATGATTTTAATTTTAAAAAATTGATTCTATATTTGTAAAAAGTAGTTCCAAATATGTAAATAGCATTATTTTATTTTGGGTCAATATTAAAACACCTTCGATAAATTTTATTAACATTGTAAATGGGTAATAAAGGGTAAAAATAATATTATATGATAACTCTTACACTTTTCATAATATAATTGGATGATTATAATTTCCCATGAAACAAACATGGATCCAAATAGTATCCATTGGAACCTACTTGGATGATATTAGGATATTTTATTAATTTTTCTTAAAAAAAGATAAATATCTCCCACTCAAACTATAAAAATTAAATTAATTTTATTATAAGTCATTACAAAAATAAATTATATTGTAAATACTCATTAGAAAAATAAATTTTATTTATCATGAAAATTTATTTTTAACTTTTATGAAATATATAATTACATCGAAGACTTTTACTTTGATGATGAAAAAATTAATTAATTCATGATAAATCAATAAAACAATTTTTATTAAAATATTAATAACCCTAAAAGCCCCAAACACTTGATCAAACCATATTGGTTGAGTATATCTCGACCATAAGAATCCAATGGTATACATATGACCATTTTTAAGCTTATATAATATATCATGACAATTATATTATTTTATATAATGTGAAGATAAATTTGTAGCATTCATGTTTTAAAAGAGTATAGCATTTTAAATATTGGGTTTTCAGAATATAAATACAACTATAGGTTTTATTATAAAATATTAAGTATATATATTCATTAAATTATTTTATTTTTTATTATTATTCAAAAACATTTATATTAGTTTATTACAGAAAATTGAGATACTAATTATTTTATTAATGTAAAGATAAGTATGTTTTATTTAAATTATATTAATAAATATAATTTGGAATAATAATAATGTAAAATAAATTTTATAGATTACCTTGACCCCTTATAGATATAATAAAATAACTTTATCTTGTTTCACATCTTGTTTTTAAATTTAATAAAATTCAAGAAATAAATAGTGCCAATATTGACTTTATTGATATTTTGTCAAAATAATGATTTTAGAAATTTTTTTAAAATCATATAGAATATTTAAAAATATTTAATTTTAATTATATGGCCTAAATTTGTTTAAATTATTCATTTATGGTCTAATTTAATTCAAATAAGTTTATATTTTACCCTTTGAAAATTGAAATATGTGTTACCCTTGATTAAATTTAAATAGAATAACAAAGTGTTAATTAAAATTATAATACAATTATTGAATTAAATAATTTTCAAAAATTTAGTAGATTATGATATTAAAAACTAATATCATCTCATATTATAAATTGGGACATTTTTTTAGGTTTTTAAGTGGGGTTTGATTTTATTATAAATTAACAATTTTGAGGTTTCCAAAACTTCCCCCACCTCAATTATAAAAGGGAAATTCTTCCCTAAAATCTTTATGTCATTTTGAGCCTTCAATCCCAACCATTCTCTACCCATTTACCTTATTAACTTACCTATAATCATTCTATAGGCCCTTTTCTTTTTCATAGACCAAGTCTAGTTCTCTATACAGAGATTTAGAGGAGGCACATCGAAGAAGAGGTAATATCATTTACAGATTCATTAAAACAGATTTCTTATTCTACTTACACCTGATGTGTTGATTCATTAAATATTAATAGAACTAATACTAAATATATAATTTGATATTATTATGATTATGAAACAACCATATTACACCTTCCACCCATCCAACAAAATATCTAATGACTATGCGTGCATGCGTACGGCTTACCGTCTCCACACCATGGTGTAATCTATTTTCCCCAAACACCTTACATGGAAGGGTATAATGATTTAATTGATAAATATATATATTATCAATATAAAATTATATTTATTATAGAAATTGTAAACCATCAACATCAATACACTTCGTCAATTAAGGGAACAATATTGTCGCTCGTGAGTACGTACATCTTACCATCTCCACAGTGTTATGTTATTCGTTCTACAAAATAATCATTAAATAAAGATTATATAAATGAATTGATTTCATAAATTAGAAATATATTTTACTAATTACATTCAATAAATGATATAAATATAATCTAAAAATAAAAATAAGAACTAATTGGAAAAAACATTCCAAATAACATACAAGAGTTAGTACTTGAATAACGAGTAACAATGAAATGTTACTAACAAATGGATGAAAAGTTTATCATAAATATTATAATAAAAATAATTATGACCCTATAATAAATTAGTAATAAAATTTAAATCATTATACAGGAGGTTCAGATACATACAATGTATATCAGACCTAAAGTAGGGGATAACATTGCAAATCTCGTTGTTATCCAAGAATGTTTATCTATAAGTATTTACTAGGTTATATTTATCATCCAAATACATGTTTCTAAAATATGTATATTAAAATATTATTTATTTCTTTATATAATTTTTTATCATTAATTTTACCGATTGGTGAATATTTACATACATGTATGAATGGAATATTTTCTCATTTTTTGTACTAGGTACTTTTTTACTTTTATGTCAAAAGTATGTGAAAATTGTTTTTTTAACATGTACAGCATGAATAGATCATTACGATTTCATAATTCCTTATTTTATAGATGATTCCCCCGCATCCTCTCAATTTTTTCAAATAAAATTATTTATTTAAAAATTGTGTTTCATTTTGAGGAAGGAAAATATTTTTTAATGAAGAAAAAAAAAATTTAAGAATTATTTTCAAGTGTTTCTCAAAATTCATTTACATATATATGGATTTATTTAAATAAGGCTATAACTATCATTACTATGATTTTGTTGTGTTTATAATTTAATTTTATTTAATAAATACAATTGTTTTATTTGAATTATGATGGAATGTTGTTAAAACCCCATTTTAATTCATGGGTTATACTATTGTGAGTGTTTATTTGATTTAGTGTCACACATATGAATGGATTCAATATGATATAGGTGGGACTTATATATCCCTCAAATTAATTTTGAGATGATTCATATCATATGTGATATACATGACTGGAATGGAAAGAAAATATGGTTCAGTAATACAAGGCTAGAACGAGGAGTAATCTAGGTTCAGTAATGGGCTATGTCCACTATGATGGTATTGAAAATGAGCATTGACTAATATGAAATAAATTTCTGAGCTTATGTGTGTATTCCACAAACTTTCATGTATTATGTTATGACTATTGTGATTGCATTTCACTTTTATGATTTATCTCATGACATGATATTTTGATATTTTATATGCATGATAATATTTTCAAATATTATGCTCTTCTGATTATGATATAATTGATATTTCCATTATTTAACCTTACTAACAAATTGAGCTCACCCATTCATATGCGTCTTTTCCCCAGGTCATGAATAATGGTATTAATTAAGATATTTCAAAGAGGAATCCAGTTATGAATAAATAATTAGGATACAATAAGGATATTTTATGAACATGTTGATTATGTTTCCCATTTATTTAAGACACTAAACCTATATGGTCCTTGCATGAGTTTTTTATGTTATGTAATATATATTCATCAACATTGAGGTAAAATATATATGTAAAGTATGGGCCATTATAGGTGGTATTAGAGGCAAAGGTATAGTCATCCTTTTTAAAATATGATGACAGAACATTAGTAAGAACGCTAAGAATATGTCTAAGTCTCGGTTAAAATCCAATCATATTGTTTCAGATATTTTTATGAATAAACTAGGATAAAACAAAAAGTTTTGTAAATTTAAATTTTATTCTTTATTTATATAGTTTTACAATTAGGATTAGTTTTTCTCGCACTATGCTTCTTGGTTTTATTCAATTTCTCGAACTCGAAGGAACCTCATTAATACTAAATTCAATGGGAAGTGGAATGATTTCTACCCTATGAAAATAAATTTTATGGGAGATGGAATAAAAAATCATATTTCCATTCTCACACAACATTCTCAAGCTATGAATCATGTTGAACATCCAAATGGGAAAAGGAGGAAGAAACATTCTATTGAATCTATCATGAAGCAGTTCCCACCTTCATCCACAAGGTCTTTTTATTGATTAGTGGATGATCTATGGATATTTACCACTGAAAATATATTTTCAAATTTTTAGTGTTTTCAATATGATAAAGTCATATAGGTAGCATATCGTTTTGAATTTGATGTTGATCAATGGTGGAATAATATCAAAATATGCAGGAAAGAGATAAAATTGAGTCTATGGAATGGGATGAGTTCTAGAACTTATTTATTAATAAGAAATTCCAATGTATTCTTAGAATAATTATGGTTAAAGAGTTTCATGAACTTATGTAAGTGGTTGATTAATATATTGGTAACTATGAATCAAAGTTTAAAATATATTCAAGTTACACTACTGGAAAATATTATCCAACCTAAGAGAAAAAATAATTGATTCTTTAGTGGATTAAAACAAAGTCTCTTAAGGGAATTATCCATAATGGACATCAATAACTACGTTGAAATTGTTTGATGTTATCTTAATGTTGAGATGGATTTTGGAGTAACCATTAGTCATATGGGTTTGATACGAAGAAAAAAATGGAATTCAATGGAAAATATAAAGACCACACTAAAAATTAAATGAGTTTTATCTTATGATCAAATTGTGGAATCAAATAAAGATGGAACTGTTTTAAAGGGACTATTAAATGTTTATGTGTGGAAAAAAATGTCATCGGGTAGTTTAATGTCTATTTAATGGGAAGAAGATGTCTAAGGATGCGAATAAAGAAAATACTTCTTAAAATGATCCTCTTACACTTCAACACGACAAGTGTAAGGAAATGAAGAATTGCACCAATAAAATCCCTAATTCAATTGTTATCGATGATGATCGATGTCAACAAAAATATTAAGGCCAAAATCTAAAGAAATTCACATGTAATCACTATAGGTGATGTGGAGTATGATAATGAAGTGGTGAAATGAACACTTACCATCCACTCTAAAGTATCAATGGTTTTATTTGATTCGGGAACAACCAACTCTATTATTTATAAATAATTTTCCCTTGGTATCATTACATTGCCTCAACAATTTGATGTTTAGTTAGTTTGGAAAACTCTTAAATGCATAACAGTCACATAAAAAGTATATAAATATTCTCCGATTGATGTTTTTGGTAAAAGTTTTTTTGGAAAATCTTGTGATCCTTAATATATTGGAATTTTATGTGATTATTGGCATAGTTTGTCTTTCTCTATATGGATCTCATGTAAATTTGAAAGTAAAGGGCGTCACATTATATATTCTATATCAATCGATGATCATCAATCGATGGATGTTTGAATATAAATATCTATAAAAAATTACATCCATCTTATGGATCTTGATTCTTATAAATGATGGAAACCTATCACAAATGGTTGGGGAGAAACTCATGATTAAGAATACATCCATTGTATGAGTGTTTTAGATTGTATTTTTAGATGAATATCATGGTCTTCCACCAAATTGTGATGCTGAGTTTTCAATAGACCTCATATCGGATTCTATGATTATTTCAAAGACACCTTATAGAATTTCCCAAATTGAGTTTCAATAATGGAAGAATAAACTCCACAAAAATATTGATATTTGATTCATAGGCCCTATTGTGTCACCATGGGGAGCAAAAGTATTGTTTTTTAAGATGAAATATGGATCAATGAGACTCTGTATTGATTATCAATAACACAACAAGATCACTATCAATAAAAAATTTCATCTTCCCCACATTGATCACTTTTCTGATCAATTACACAGAGCTCAATACTTTTCCACGATTGAAATTCCTTGAGGATATCATCAATTAAGGGTAAAAGGAGGTTATATCATAGACGACACTCCATATAGGGTATAAACACTATGAATTTATATATATTTCTTTTTGTCTTACTAATTCCCCCTTTATCTTCATGGATCTAACGAATAGAGTCTTTAGATACTATCTTAATAATTTTTTGGTAGTATTTATTGATGATATTCTAGTATATTATAATTACATGGAAGAACATGAATAGAACTAGAGAATTGCACTGAAGACCCATAGAAATGAGAATATTTTATACCAATTTTACCAAGTATAAATTTTCACTTCAAAAATAATATTTTTCGGTTCACATAATCATAAGAAAATGGAGATATGTGAATCAATCAATAATAGGTGTTGTTGAATATTTGTAATGACAAAAAATGGTATATGGGATCTGATGTATTCTTGGTTTTCCTATATATTATTAATGTTTTGTGAATGATTTTTCATGATTATCTATTCCACAAATGTGTTCAGTTCAATTGGACTATGGAATTTGAATATAATTTCATAGAGATAAAGAGAAGGATAGCTACATCACCTGTTCTCACACTTCCATTTAGTGAAGAAAGGCATGTGATATGTAGTGACACATCCATTAAGGGTATGTGATCTGTAGTAATCCTTGCATTAAATATATAGATGAATTTTTTATGGTGAAAGGTGTGAAATTTATACTGACAGTAAAAGTTTAAATTATACTTTCACACAAAAGGACCTGGATATGGATCAAAAAATATGGATAGATATGATTAATGATTAGGACTACACAATTAATTATAACCCTAGTTAAGTGGACAAGGTGGTTGATGCTTTGAGTCAACAAGACCATGCTAACCTATCAATGATGAGGATCACAAATTATCCAATTTTTAAGGATTATCAAAGGGTCGGTCTCCAAATTTTAATGGTAGGGGAGAAATATTATCTTTCACAAATGAATTAACTACCATCTATAAAAGTGATTATTAAGGAGGCATAGAAGAAATATTTAGAGCTACAATAGAAGGTGGGAAATGTTCCTGAATACAACCATGATTGAGATAAAAAAATAATGTTTAGGAACAGGGTTTATATTCCTCCCATACCAAAATTAATGAACGATTAATTGGATGAGGCTCATAGTTTTTCATTATTAATTCACCAAAGAAGCACAATGTTGTATTGGGACATAAAAGAGTAATTCTCATGGGATGGAATGAAAAGAGATTTTGTCGAATATGTCTCTCAGTGTTTGGTTTTTTAGCGAGTTAAGGATGAGAGAAATATTTATAAGGATATGTTATAACCATTTCCCATACCATAATAGAAATGGGAGAACATCACACTGGACATTAATGTCGAACATCCAAAAACATATAAAGTCCATAATTCTATATGGGATATAGTTAATATCCTTACAAATTCATCACACTTCATTAATATTAGAGAGGATATCTCTCATTCTTAGCTTTATAGTATATATGTAAATGAAGTGACAAGATTTCATAGAGTACCACATTCAATTATATCTGATCAGTATCTAAGGTTTACCTCATAGTTTTGTAGTTGTGTTCAACATTCTTTGAATACAAAGTTATGATTTAGAAATTCTTATCATCCCTAAATATGTGGTCAGTACGATAAGACAATTCATACATATGAAGAAATGTTGAGAGATTTATCTTTTTATTTCAAAGGGGGTTGGGAAAACACCTACCTTTAGTGGAATATTCTTATAACAATAGATTTCACTCCAATATTCAGATGGCTCATTATGAATACCTCTATAGTAAGAAGTGCAGAACACCAATTATTGGGATGAAGTTGGGGAAAGAAATCAATTCGTACCAGATCTTGTTGATGAAATGGTAGAAAAGGTATGATTTATTCAACAAGACATAAGAGTAACTTAGTGTCAAAGAAAAGGTTATATTGACAACCAATGAAATGTAATAGAGTTTAAAGTTGTTGATCAGGTGATTTTAAGAATATCTATTTAGAAGAGAGTGATGAGATTTGGAAAGTATGGAATGTTAAGCTGTAGGTATATCAGTCCCCTAGAAATAATGGATCATGTTAGGAAGGTAGCATACCTGTTGGATATTGCACCAAATCTATCTCATGTTCATGATGTATTCCTTGTATATATCCTAAAAAAGTACATACTTAATCATTTATATGTACTATGCTCAAATATGATATCGATGGAGCAAGATGTTTCTTATTAAGAATAACTAATCCGTATTCTAGATCATTGTGAAAAAATTCCATGAATGAAGACGTCTCGCTTGGTTAAAGTTTTATTGAGGAACAAAAAATTAGAAGAATATAGAAGGGAACATGAGGATATGATGAAGAAGATATATCCTCATCATTTTGTTTCCATGTGATGAATTTCGTTGGATAACTTCATTTTAAGGGTGGTAGAATGTAACATCCGGATGTTTTTAGGAAATATTTTCTATAAATAATTATTTTTCTTCATTTTCCTGATTTGCACACAATCATGAGTTTAATGAAAAGTTAGACATCATATTATAAAAATAAATTTATTTCATGTGGTTAGGTTATTGTTAATATTTATAACTAACTTATGAAAATGAATTGTGAATTAACTGGCTTCCAATTATTTATGAAAATTATAAATTTATTAGATATTTTTATTGTTAGTGAGTTACATTTGGTAATTAAATTAATTGGATAAATATTTTTTATATACATAATAAAATATTTTTTCTATTCTTTCAATGTAAATTTAAGTCATTGGGTATGAATAAAACCATATATTATGCATAAAAATATTTACTTTAAAGTTTAATTTTACACCTTACAATGAGGAAACCATTTTAAATTAATATTTTAACACATTAATATCTTATACATGACAAAATTAACATTTTATTTTTAATCGGGTTGGATAATTTTACTTTGGATGATTTTTTTCTATTTTTCTAATAACATTCTTATTTTGATGAATATTAAAAATACACTATATTTTAAATGAAAATAACTTTTTTTGTTGAAATAATTTATGGGGATAAATTATATTATTGAACTAATTCAAACAATAAATAGAATATATGTTTACTATTTAATATAATGCAGGTCATTGGAATTAGTTTGTCATTAAATTCATATGTAAAAAATTTCAATCTTTTCTAATTATTTTAACTTTTAAAACTCATTTTCTCATTTTAACAATAAGTTAATTTTAAATTTATTAATAAAACTTCTCGGTTTTGAATTTTTATAAATATATTCCACATACTGAATCAATACGTCGAAATTATGTAGATAGATATGTTTTTTTGGGCAATATGAGTTGTAACTTCAATAAATTTTCTTAACTTGGTAAAAAGTTAAATCAAATAATTAAGTGTAAAAATAATATTATAAAATTACCATAAAACATGTCTTAATATAATTTTACAATATTATTGTTCCCTACAGTTTTATTGGGTCCAAATGGTATCCATTTTATCTTACTTGGATGAGATTGGGACATTTAGTATTTTTTATTTAATGTAATCTGAAATATGGCTCACTCAAACATTAATAATTAAATTATTTTTAATATAATTTTATTAAAAAGATAAATTTGATTATAAATACTCATTTGAAATCTAAAATTTTTCCCTTTATCATTACATTTTATTTTTAATTTTTAGGAAATAAAAAGTTAGGTTAATGTCTTATACATAGATGATGAAAAAATTAATTAATTTATGAGAAATCAATAAATAATTTTTATTAAAATATTAATAACTATTAAAAGTCCAAAAAAATTTGTCCAAATCTTATATGCTGATTATATCTTCTCCATAATAATCCACGTGTTCACTTATTGATCATTTGGATTATTATAGAAGATATTATGACACTTCTATTAATTTATTTAAAATGATGATAAATTTTTCACATTCATGTTTTAAATGAGTATAGAATTTTTATTGATGGATTTTACAGAAGATAAATTAAACTAAAAGTATTATTATAATATATAATCAATTTATATTCGTCATATTATTTTATATGAAAGTTTTTTTCAAAAAATATTAATATTATATAATTACTGAAAACTGATGTAGTAATTATTTAATTAATTAAGAGATCAAATAAGTGTTATAAACAACATTTAAATAAATATAATTTAGGATAAATATAATGTAAATTTTATTTTATTGAATAAATTGACACCTTAGTGATATTAAAAATATTTTTATCTTTTGTCACATCTTATTTTAATATTTTTAAAATTCTCTGAAATAAATAGTGACAATATTGACAATATTGATATTTTTTCAAAATATGATTTTCATAAATTATTTAAAAAACATAAAACATTTTAGAAAATATATAATAGTTATGATATGGTCTATAATTTTCTAATTTATTCATTTATGGTCTAATTTACTTAAAAAACAAATATTTTAACATTTTAATATTGAAATATCTATTACTCTGGTTAAATATTAAATAGAAGTACTATGTTTATATTAAATTAATCAAACATAAATTTACATAAACACATGTCTAGAATTTATTGGATGATAATATTAAAAGCCTTTCTCATTTCATAGTAGAAATTGGGGAATTTTTGTGATTTTTAATTGGTGTTATAGTTTATTAAAAATTGATATTTTTTGGGATTCCAAAAGTGCCCCTCACCTAAATTATAAAAGGTAACTTCCTCCCTCCACTCTTCACTTAATTTTGAGTCTTCATGATCAATCATACCCTACCTATTTCCATTATAGACTTTTTAATAATAATTATAGTTTTCATGGATTTTTTTAAGGACCATCTCTAGTGTTTTGAGTGGAGGTTTGGAGGAGGTTATTTGAAGAAGAGGTAATATCATTTATTGATTATTTTAAACTTATTTCATCATATAATTATACCTAATGAGTTTTTTTATTATAATTTAAAAAATCATGTAATAAATATGGTCAGAGATGTTATTATGATTATGAAACAAGCATATTCCACATTCTACTAGTCCTATGAAAAATGAAATCACTATGCATTTGTACATATAGCTTACCATCTCCACAGTATGGGGTAAACTATTTTTTACCACCACCTAACATGGATTGGTAAAATTATAGTATATATATATATATATATTATTAATATAAAATTAAATTTATTCTTATATACTATAACATATCTACTTCAATACCATTCAACAATTATTGGAATGTTGTCGTCGCCCGTGCGTACATACAGCTTACTATCTCTACAGTGTGATATGATTTGTTCTACGTAATCATCATTAAATCTTGATTATAAAAATGAATTAAATGAATACAAATTATATCTATTATACTAATTAAATGCTAAAAATTATATAATAGTAATCTAAAAATATTTATATGAACGTATCCGCTAAAACATGCATAAGAACGCAATGAATCTAAAACCTGAAAAATGAGTAACAATGAAATGTTATTAAAAATGGATGAAAATATGATCATAAATGTTGTCATAAAAATTATTCTGATTATTTAATGAATTATTTATAATATTTAAATCAATATAAGATACTTTGAGATACATATGAATCATATCAGACTAAAGGTAAGGGATAACATTACAAATCTAGTTTTTATCCGAGATTGTTTTTTCATAAGTATTTACTGAGGTATATTTATCATCCAAGTACATGTTTCTTTTCTATTAATTTAAAATATTCTTTATGTCCTTATATAAATTTTTATTTTTTATTTTATCCAATTTTTTATTTTTACTAAACAGAATGAGTGGAATCATTAGTCATTTTCGGTACAAGGCACTTTTTGACTTTTCTGGAAAAAGTACGAGAATATTGTTTTCTAACATGTATAACATGAATAGATCATTATGCTTTAATAACGCCTAATTTCATTGAATCTTACCCCACAAAATTACAATGTTATTTTGAAATAAGATGATTTATCCTAAAATTGTGTTTCATTTCGTAGAATAAAACATTTTTAAAGAAGAAAGCATATTTTCCATAATAATTAATTTCAAGTTATTTCTCATAATTTTTTTCTATATAAGATTAAATAATTTCAATAGGGTTATACGTGTTATTGATATAATTTTATTATGATAATTATGGAATGATATTTAGGAAATATTTTTGTTTTATATGAATTATTATGGAATGATGTTTAAGAGACCCATTTTATTTCATGGGTTATGTTATGGTGAATGTTTTTAGGTTTTTGGGAAACACATAAAAATGGTTTCATTATTCTATGGGTGGGACCAATTTCTCCAAAATATGAATTAGGTAATGATTTATATATCATGATAAATACATTACTGGAATGAGAAGTAAATATGGTTTAGTACTATAGGGATTGAACAAGAAGTGAACTGAGTTCATTAATGGACATTGTCCGCAATGATAGTCTTACCATTGAGCATTGACTGATATGAAATTATTTTCTATGCTTTTGTGTGTATTCCAAAAAATATCATTTCTTATGTTATTAATAATTTAATTACCTTTTACTTTTATGATTTATCCCATGACATAATATTATGGTCATTTTTATAAATGATAAGATTTTCTAATGTTATGTTCTAATGAATATGATATGATTGATATTTTTCATTTTTACCCTTATTGAGAATTTGTTCTAACCCTTTCATATGATTCTATTCCCTAGGTCATGAATAATGGTATTAATTATGATATGTCAAAAATGAGTCTAGTTATGAAGAAATAATCCGTAGTCAATGCAGATGTTTTTTGAGAATGTTGATTATGTTTTATTGTTTCTAAAGACACTAAACCTATGTGGTCCTTGTCTGATTCTTGTTATGTTATGTATTAAATATTATTCAATGTTGGAGAAAAATATATATGTAATCTATGGGCTATTGTTGTTGGTATTAGTGGAAAATATATAGTTAACCATTATAAACTAAGATGATAGAACCTTAGTAAGTTCCCTAAAGATAAATATATGTATTAGTTTCAATCCTATTCCAGTGTTTTTAGAGAAGTTAATGAATAACATAGGATAAAACATAATGTTTCCTAATTTGAAATTTTAATCAAGAATTATGTGTTTTTCATATTATGATTAGTGTTTCTCACCCAATGCCTTTTGTTTTTATTAAATGGTTGGAACCCGAAGGAAGCGTGCTAATGCTGAATGTGACAGGAAATGCAATGATTGTCCCCCCGATCAACCAAATGTTATGGGAGACGGAATGAAAAATCTTTTATTCATACCCACACAACATTCCAATGATATGGATCCTGTCATTCATCCAAATGAGTAATGTGGGGAGAAAATTTTTGTTTAATCTTTTATGAGGGAGAACACAACTTCATTCACTGTGTTTTTTGATCTATTAGTGGTTGAACAATGGATCTTAACCACTGAAAAGATATTTTCAGTTCTACAATGTTCAGAATATGAAAAATTCATCTTATGAGTATATCATTAGAAATGTGAAGTAGATAAATAGTGGAATATTATCAAAAATATGAGGTAAAGAGATGAAATTGAGTCCATAGAATGGGATAAGTTCAAGAATGAATTTTCAATAACTACTTTTCTCGTATTATTTGATCCAAGATGAAGAATAATTCCATGAACATAAGAAATATTATGATGAATCTATTGGTACCTATGTGGAAAATTTTACAAGATTTTAGAGGTATGATTCTATAATTATTAACCAACATAAGAGTAATATTGATAGATTATTTAGATGATTAAAAAAAGACTCCGAATGGAATTATCCATAATGGACATTAATATATATGATGAAATTGTTCAATGTGACTCAAGGATGATATGGAGATTAGATTAACTCTTCAATCATATGGGTTTGATAATAAGATAAAAATTGAATACCAAGGTAAATCTAAAGACCACCGTGATAAGAATATGAGTTTTCTATTATGATCAATGTGTGGAAAGGAACATAAATGGAATTTTCATAAAGGGACTAGTAAATGATTTATGTTTGGAAAATAAGGTTATCAGGTATTTGAATGCTGATGTAATGGGAAAAATATGTCTAATGATGTGAACAAAGAAAAGGATAAACAGAATTCACCTCCTATGAAATAATGCTACAAGTGAAAGTAAATGTGGCCTTATGGAAATAAATTCCCATATACCTGGGGTTTTGACGATGATCATCATTAACAAATTTTTAAGGCTAAAGTCAAAGGAAGGTCACTTGGAATCACAATCAGAGACGTGGATTATGACAATAAAGTGGTGAATGGTACACATAACATCCAATATAATGTATAAATATTTTTATTTTATTCTGGATCCCCCAAATCTTTTATTTATAAAGTATTTTTCTATGGGTATCATCATATTATCTCAACAATTAGATTTTATGATTATAGTGAAAACCATTATTTTCACAACAGTCGCATAAAATGTTTATAATTCATCTATGGTAGATGTTTCTGGGAAAGAGATTCTTACAAATCGTTTGATCCAACCTATTGTCGAATTTGACGTGATTATTACATGAATTTGATTTCCCCTATACAGATATCATACTAATTTACAAGGAAGGGAAGCCACATTCCATAATTTTGATCAATCTATTATCAAATATTGATGTAAGGATGAATACAACCATCAACAAGAAATATCTTCCATATTATCATTTTTAATTTCAATAAATGAAGATTATTTATCTCAAATGGTTGGGGAGAAACTTGTGATTAAGAATACACTTATTGTACAAGAGTTTTATGATGTCTTTATGGTGTAATTCCCAGGTCTTCCACCAAATCATGATGTTGATTTTTCAAAAGAACTCATACCCAGTGTTATGCCTAATTCAATGACTCCTTATATAATGGAACAAATTGAGTTGATGGAATTAAAGAAGTAACTACAAGAAAATTTTGATAATGTATTTATCCTCCCTAGTGAATAACCTTGTGGAGCACTTGTTCTTTTTGTTAATAATAATGACAGATCAATGAGAATCTGCATTGATTATTAAGTTCATTACAAGATCACCTCCAATAAAAAATATCCTTTTCCACGCATTGATAACTTATTTAACCAACTAATTGGATCTCAATACGTTTCCAAGATTGAACTTCATTCTGGATATACTCAATTGAGGGTCAAAAAGGATGATATAGAAATGGTGTCATTCCATACAAGGTATAGACACTATGAATTTATAGTGATACATTTTGGTCTTACCAATTCTCTACTATCTTCATGGATATAATGAATAGAGTCTTTTGAGAATCTCTTGATCAATGTGTGGAAGTCATTATAGTTTATATTCTTTTCAATTTGAAGATCAATTAATAACATGAAGACTAATTTAGAATTTTACTGAAGACCCTGAGAAAGATATGTTTTATTGAAAATTTACCCTGTGTGATTTTTGGCTTCAAAAAGTTCCATTTTTTGGGTCACATAATCTCAATAGAAGGGATATATATGGATCCATAAAAAATAGAAGTTGATCAAAGTTGACTAAGACCAAAAATGGTAACTATTATCCAAAGTGTTTTTGGTTTGGGTGGATATTATCAACATTTTGTGAAATATATTTTATGATAATATAATCCAATTACCATGTTGAATCATCATTTAGTTATGTTAGTACGGATAAACGAATGTTTAGAGAATTTCAAAGAACCAAAAAGAAGGTTACTCAGTGCACTTGTGCTCACACTACCTTATTGTGGATAATGGTTTTTGATCTACAGTAATTCATCCACAAAGGAGACTGGATGTGTTCTCATGAAAAATGATATAGTTATATATTATACCTCATGGTAGTTGAAAATAGATGAGAAAATTTACCCAACTCATCATTTGGAGTAATCTTTTGTAATATTTGCATTAATGATATAGATGGATTATATTTATATTCAAAGGTGTTATATGTATATAGATTATAAAAGTTTAAAAATTATTTTTACACAAAAAGGATATCAATATGATCCAATGAATATGGTTGGACTTGATTAAAGATTACAATGGATCAATACATTACCACCCTGGGTAATCGAACATGGTGGTAGATGAATTGAGTCGAAAAGACCATACTACCCTATCCATTATGAGGATAAAAAATATCAAATATTTATGTATTTGTGAAGGTTGTGTCATAATATTTTAAAAGTGTGAGAGAAATATTATATTTTTCAAATGAATAAACAACCATATATTCAATTAAACAATAAAAGGGCATGGAATAACTATTTATAGCTAAAAGAGAATGTGAGAAATGTTCATGAATTCAACCATGATTGTGATTAAATAATAAGGTGTAGGAATAGGGTTTATATTCGACCCATACAAGAATTAAAGAAGTATATATTGGATGAGGCACATAGTTATTCATTATCTATTCAACCAAGATGCATAATGATGCTAAATGGATTGAATGAGCTTGTAAAGTGTGATAGCATGAAATGAGATGTTTTTCAATATGTCTCTCAGTGCTTGGTATGATAGAATGTTAAGGTTGAGTGACAGAAGTATAATGGGATGTTATGGGAAAAAATGGAATTCATCTTTGGACTTCCCAAAACATCTACAGACAGTAATTATTTATTGTTATTGTTGATGGATTTATGTTGTCGGCACACATTATTTTTCCTAGAGAGGATTTTTCTCTTTATCATACTTCTAGGATATATATAATGGAAGTGGTAAGATATCATGGAGTAACACTTTTAATTATATGTTATCAGGATCTAAGGATTACCCCGATGTTTTAGATAAGACTTTAACATGCTCTAGATACAAAGTTATGTCTTGGCAATGCTTATCATATTCAAAAAGATTGTCAGTCTAAGAGGAAAATTTCATCATATGAAGATGTGTTTAGTGCTTGACCTTTGGATTTGAATTATAGTCGGTATCAACACTTACCTTTGGTGTAATTTTATTATAACAATATCTTTCACCCTAGTTATCAGATGATTCCTTATGAAGCCCACTATAGAAATAAGTCATGAACTCTAACTTTATAGGATAAATTTTTTGAATGAAATATATTTGGACCTGATCTAATTTATGAAACGGAAAAGGTCATATTTATTCAATAATGCATAAGAGCATATCAATGTCAACAGAGAAGTTGTGATAACATAAAAATAAAATAACTAGAGTTTTAATTGGTTGATAATGTTTTTCTATAGATATATCCCTAGAAGTGAGTAATGAGATTTGGAATGAAGGGCATGTTGAGCACTAGGTATATATTGGTTATTTTGAAATTATTGATCATCCTTGGAAGGTAAATTACCAATTGAAACTTCTGGAAAATATATCTCACGTTCATTATGTGTTCCATATATCTCTACTGAGAAAGTATATACCCGATTCTTCACATTTACTAAGTTCATAAGTCGTACAACATGAGCGATGTATTTCCTATGAAGAACAACAGATAGAGATTCATGATTCTAGTGAAAAAGATCTACGAAACAATACCACTCGATTGGATAATGTTATATATAGGAACAACCATTTTGAAAAATATACATGGGAACTTGTGGATAAGATGAGGGAGAGGTCTTCTCATCTATTTTTTTTCATGTGATGAATTATGATTGTTCAATTCAGATCAAGGGGGGTATAATGTAACACCTAGATGTTTTTATGAAATATTTTATATTAATAATTTTTATTCTTCAGTCGATTGATTTGAATGCCATCATGAGTTAAAATAATCGTTGAGATGCCCATTTTATAAAATTACTTTTATAATCTAGCTATTAGAATAGAATAATTAATTATAAGTAACTTTTTAAAATGCATTGTCAATTCTTTGACTATAAATTATTTATGAAAAATATAAGTTTATTAGATATATTTATTTTTGATTGAATTATTTTTGGAAATTAAATTAATGATATATATATATATATATATCTGTGTTATATAATTAAATGAACACTTTTTATATTCATGGAATTGATATATTATTTATATGGTACGAATGAAAGCCTTTTTGATGTATAAAAACTTGTTTTTGTGGTTAATTTTACACCACTGAATGGTGAAACCATTTTAAATTAAGATTTTGACACATTAATAGTTATTATTTGACAAGATAAACATTTTATTTTAAAGTAGTATATAAAATTTTACTGAGGATGAATTTCTGATATTTTTTTTGACAACTTTCATTTCTTTATGAATAGTAAAAATAATAATTTTTAATTGGAAATAAGTTTTTCAATAAACTAATTTTATATGGTTAAATTATATTATTTAATTGTTTTAAAGTATAAATAGAATACATTTTTACTATTTAATGTAATTTAGTTCAATGGAATTAATTCCACATTAGATTTAGATATAAAAACATTTCAATCTTTTGCAATATTTTACCATTTAAAACATGTTTTCTCTTTTCAAAAACCGGATTATTTTTAAATTAATTAATGCGGCATCTGTGTTGTGAATTTTGAAAAATGTATTCTATATTTAGAAATAGTGGACCAAATTATATAAATAGATTATTTTTATTGTTGGTTAATATAAATAGTAACATCGGTAAATTTTATTCACATGGTTAAATGGTAAATTGAGTAGTTAAGGATAAAAATAAAAAATTAAAGTTATCCTAACACATTAATTAATATAATTAGATAATTATAATTTTATATAAAACATAATAGGGTCGAAATTATATCTATTGGATCTTACTTGGATTAGATTGTGACATTTAATTTAATTTATTTAAATAATAGTGAAATATGTCTCACTCAAACATTAATAATTATTTTATATTTAATATATGTTTTTAGAGAATATAAATTTGATTAGAAATACTCATTTTATGTTATTTTTTATATTTGTACGGAAATTTTATTTTTAATTGTTTGAAAATAAATAATTAACTTAAAGACTTATACTTGGATGATGAAAATTTTAATTAATTGATGATAAATCAATACAACAATTTTAAATAATATATTAATAACCATCAAAATGCACAAAAACATCACCAAACTTATTGGTAAAGTATATATTGACCATAAGAATCTAAGGGTAGATGTATTGACCATTTGGAGACTTATATAAGATATTATGACATTTATATTATTTTATTTACAGAGTAGATAAATTTTCCACATTCATGTTTTAAAATAGTATAACATCTTTATTAATGGATTTTTCAGGAGAAGAATTTGACTAAAAGTATTCTTATGAAAAAATGGATTTATATTAATAATATTATTTTATTTTTAAATTTTATTTAAAAAATAAGTATATTAAATAATTGCACAAAATTAATGTATTATTTATTTGGTTAATGGATATATCCAATAAGTGTTATTAAAAATATTTTATTCAATAAAATTTTTCCTATTATTATATAAAATTAAATGTATAAGATACCTTGACCATGTAATAATATAATGAAATATTTGGATTTAATTTCACATATTAGTTTTATATTTTTAAAAATTCATGAAATAAATAGTTCCAAAATTGACACTATTGATATTTTTTCAAAATATGATATTCAAAAATTATTTATAAATAATAAAACACTTTAAAAAATATATAATAATTATGATATGGGATAAAATTTTATAAATAAATCATTTATTGTATAATTTATTTCAAATAAGTAAATATTTTCTCTGTTAATATGGATATATTTTTTTATCATAGTTAAAAATTAAATAGAATAACTAAGTGATAATTAAAATGACAATGCTTTAATTTCGATAAATACTTGTCTAAAACATTCTTAGGTGATGATATTACAAACTTATCTCATATAAACCTATAAATTGAGAATTTGATTTTGTTATTAAGTGGGGATTGATTATATTATAAATTAAAAATATTGAGATTTCAAAAACTACTCCTCACCTCAATTATAAAAGTGAACATCCTCCCTCAACAATTAGCATCATATTGAGCCTTCAAAATTGGCCATACCCTTCCTATTTAATATATAAACTTCCCGAGAAAAATTACAGTGGTCTAGGTCTTCTTCAAATACCATATCTTCTGCTCTAAGAGGAGATACAGAGGAGGCACGTCGAAGAAGAGGTAATATCATTTACTGATTCTTTCATAATTATTTCATCTTATACTTCAACATAATAAGTTGTTTCATTATAAAAAACCATATTAATTATATAATAAGAGGTTATTGTGATTAAGAAACAAATATATTCCACCTTTTACCCATCCCAGGAAAAATGATATCATCATATGTTTGTATGTACATCTTACTATCTCAACACCGTGGTGTAATCCATTTTTCACCACCACCATACATAGATGAGTATAATGATGGAATTAATATATATATATATATGATTAATATAAAATAATATTTATTTTGAGAAACTATAAACCACCCACTTCAATAACATTAAGAAATTATGGGACCAATATCATCACTCTGGCGTACCTACAACTTTTCATCTCCACAGTGCAATGTGATTCATTATACATAATAATAATTAATTAATGATTATATAAATGAATTTAATGAATAAATATGATATATATTATTCTAATTCCATGTTATAAATGAAATATATAATCTAAATATAATAATAATAACTTATATGGCACAACATGCCTAAGAACATAAAGAATTTAATACCTAAATAATGTGTAATAATGAAATATAACTAAAAAATGATGAAAATATGATCATAAATATTATGATAAAAAATAATATGATTCTATAATTAATCAATAACTTTATTTAAATTGTTATATAAGAGGATCAGATATGTACAAATCATATGAGACCAAAAGTAAGGGATAACATTGTGAATCTCTTTTTATCAAAGATTGTTCGTTCGTAAGTATTTAATAGGGTATATATATCATCCATATTGATGATTCCTAAATATATATTTTAAAATATTCTTTATTTACTTATATAATTTATTTAAAGTATATTTTAATCATTATTCAATCTTCACTAAATGACATGAATGGAATATATTGTCGTTTTCTGTACGAGTTACTTTCTAAATTTTCTTGAAAATGTATGAGAATAATGTTTTTTAAATTTGTATGGAATAAAGAGATCATTAAAATTTCATAATGTCATATTTCATTGAAAATTATAATATAATATTACAAGGTTATTTTCATATAAAATTAGTTCATTTAAAATTGTGTTCAATTTTGAAGAAGGAATTGTTTTTAAGAAGAATGAATATATTCCTCAAGAATTAATTTCATGTGTTTTCTCAAAATTATTTTATATAGAAAATAAGTTTATTTAAAAAGGTTATACCTATTATTACTATGATTTTATTGTGTTTATGAATGAATTTATTTTAGGAAATATATTTTTTATTTGAATTATGATTCAATGATCTTTATAAAACCCATTTATTTCATTGTTTATGCTATTGTGAGTTTTTTGTGTTTCTCTGGCACACATAAAAATGGATTCATTATAAAATTGGTGGGCCATATCTCTACCTCCAATGTGTTGGGTAAAAATTTATATCTCATTACATATACATATAAAAAATTCCAAGTAAATATGGTTCAGTAATACAGGGAAAGAATGAGGACTGAACTGAGTTCAATAATGGACTTTTTCCACTATAATGGTATTGGAAATGCGCCATCACTAATATGAAATTATTTTATCTACTTATGTGTGTATTCCAAGAAATTTCAGGTCTTATATTATAAGTATTGGGGTTAAATTTTACTTTTATGATTTATCCCACTACGTGATATTATGATCTTTTATATGCAGGGTAAAATTTTCAAATGTTATGTTCTAATAATTATTTAATGAATGATATATCCATTGTTTACCCTAACAGAGTATTTGAGCTCACCCTTTCATATTTTAATTTTATCTAGACCATAAATAAGGTTATTAAGAAAGATATGTTAAAAATTAGTCTAGTTATGAAAAATAATAGGGAGACAATGTAGATGTTTTCAAAACTAGTTGGTTATGTTTCCCAGTATTTAAGACAGTAAGCCTTTACTGTCCTGACATGATTTTGGTTATGTTCAGTATTAAATATTATTCAATGATGAAGTTAAATATTTATGTAATGTATGGGCCCTTATTGGTTATCTTTCAGTTATATTTATTGTAGATGGGGGGTCTGAAGGTGGAAGATTACCCATGCTTACACGTGGACCTATTGGGGTAGTTTTTTGTTTTTATAGTCTATTATAGTTGAACTTTTCACTTATGGATACATGGTACCTTTTATGTTATATATCATATGTTTTTATTTTTCTTTTATTTCATATATATTTATATTCCACTATTCAATTATGAGATGTGTATATATTCTAGGTAGCATTCAGTTTTGGTTGAGTGAAATCATTCCTAAATGTTGTGTCTTAACGGCCAGGTGCAAGTAGACAATCTATTGTGATCGGAAACACACTTTAGTTATGTGGAAAGTCAGTTTGAGTACAAGATTGAGAGGTTATCCCAGTCATTTCATTGCACAATTAATCCCATTGATCCTATAATATACATCATTATACTTTTTATTGTCTTTAATCTTCATGTGATAATTATGAGTTTTTTGGAGCTCTCCAAACCACTAATCTCATTGAATAAATCCTTGGCACCCTAATATTTGATATTGGTGATGTTAAGAGACTCATTCTTCTTATTCTCTTATGGTTCTACCATATTTCCTTGGTATCTCCATGGTGGCCATGTTGTTTGGAGTTGGGGGGTCTATTGGGATTATATTTTCATAAGTCAACACTATGTTTGAGATTGATTAAAGGATCCCTTGTGTGGGTATGTCCATGTGATTCATCATCTCTATATTTTAAAACATCGTAGGATTTTATTATATCATTTAAAAAAATGTGGTGTGTAGCTTTCTCCATCAGAAACACCAAAGCTAATAAACCATAATATATTTAGAAAATATATAAATATTTATTTATGACTATTAAAAAAAATATTAAATTTTATGGTTGAATAAGGTTTTATAATTTATAAAATATTTATTATTACAAAAATAAAATCTAAAATTAATATGAATTAAATTCAAGTGGTGTAACTAAAATCACTATTTAGACCATTTTAATCCAATAGTTGAATTTTTATGAAATTTTCCCTTTTATGTAGTATAATTTTTATCAAAATACACTAATGATTATTCTATGGTAATATATATTTTTAGTAATAATTGGTTAATAATAACTAACATATGATTCATAATAATGGGAAGAATATATTGGTTTCTAATGGGCTGTTTTCCCTATTAACACAGTTTTTATTTATATGAAAATTTAAATTTTAGAAGATGTAGTAGTTGAATTATATAAAATGAAAATGAATTTTTGATTCATAATAGTAATATTTCAAAATATTGTTTTTGAAATATTCATAAAATTTATATTTTATATCGAATAGTGAAATATAATAATTTTTTACAATGATATTGATTTAATGACAATATTACAATGAAATTATGTCCAAGAAATATTTGGATGACATTTTATTCAAAAAGAGTATTTACATTATAATTTTAATAAACAGTATAAATATAATAATTCTTATTAACAATTAAATATCATATATTTCAAATGATATATAATAAATTTCTCCAGATTTTAATTTTAATACATCACACCTTAAATATTTTAATATTAATTTTTATAATATTTATAAATTGACGAAAATAAACTAGATTTTAAATTTTGAATCACAAGGTAACATTTATGTAATAAGTACCATTTTATTTTAATCCATAAATGATAAATGTTTGAGTTAGAAATAGGTTGTCGCGGTAAGGCTAAATTAGGGTTAAAAGGGTTTCACAATGTGTAGTCGTGAAAAAAGGTAAAATCATGCATGGTATTTTGTGTTTTTGTACATGAGAGAAATTACCTCTTCATCACTCTATTTATTATAAATTTTTGATCCACATTCCTTGATAGTGACATTGGAAAATGTAAATCTTATTGATATTAACATAAACTCCTACCCTTCTAACATATAAAAGGGGCCTCTCACAACACCTTGATTACAAATCTTAAAAAATTACCATCTTAATATATATAGAGAGAAAATCCTTTTAAACATATTTTTACATGGTTTCTAACATAATAATATATTATTTACAACCATAATATATTAGTGTCTGGTGTTTTTGGAATACAAGGATCATACTACCTCAAAGTGGACTAAAATAAAACATTTTTATATTATTACCCATAATGATCTCTTCGATCCATTTATCATCCTAAAAAATAGTATTATTGGGGGGATACCAAAAATGGTGAGTTAAAAAACCTACTAAGAGAATAAATATGATAAGGATACATAACATGTGAGTCAATGGTGTAACGTGATATTATTAAAATATAAGGCACATGTTTAATAGCTTGGAATGATAACAAAAAGAACATGGTATTACAAGATTATGGTATCCTAAAAGATGTGTAGGAAATATATAATATCACATTAATGTCAGCCAATTATAACCACCAACACTACAATAGTGGTAAAAAATGCCCCATAATAGATTAGGAATACTCGTTAATCCTATACATGATTCCTCATGAAACTCTATTATTACCCAGTTAATTGGAGTATTTTCATGACACACCCATCACAATAAGATCATGCTTTATGTGTTCCCCATAAAATAAATCATTCAAAATGCATAAAAAAATAATGACCCATGGAAATAAAATGTGATATATAATCAATATCCATAACCAAATAAATTTATATTTCATATTGTAGGCATTTTATAAATGAAAATAAAGAACATATTATCCCATGAAAGTATGTTTGAAATTTAAATACCCCAAACAACGTTTTCTTGATTCGGTGCCTTACATGATCACAATGAGATAATACACAAGGAATTTGTGTATCAAAGGACCAAATAGTTTAGTTGTTTTTGAAACTATATTATATACATGACAATTATATTACAACTAGAATGGAAATAAAACTTAATAACTATAGTTTACTCACCCACAAACATCTAGGTTATCCTAGCAAGCCATTGATGTTATATATCTTCAACCCTAAAGAAAAATATAGCATAAGAAAGGTGTTAGCTTAGAAGATTAGTAAGGGTACACAATACAGATAATGATATCATAATAATAAATAATAAGGAATGGTGAATAACTAATAACATATATCATTAAAACATAAACCTGAGCATAAAATTTTATAAATAATAGCTGATTAAATAATATAATAATAAAACATAACCATGAATATTATACTAGTTGAATAATAACATGGAATGTCAATTAATATTTTCAGAATGAGTTCATTCATGATTCCAAAAATCATAAACATACAGTCAAGGCCTAGCCTAAGAAACCATACCAGATGGGTAAAAACACAGTATAGTTTGTCTCCTGAGGCATTTTGATGCATCTAGGGGCTATATCTCGATCCTCAAGTGACACACTATGTCAAATGCATTCATAATATGACTAATAAAAAATATATCATTAAATAAATGTTTCCCATACCTCCTTGAAATATTTGAATCATAATCATAGTTGAATGAAATCTAATAAAAGCATTGTAAAATTCTTGAGGAAAATAATCCTTTAACATTCCAAACTGTCCCATACCACCTTGAAATAATTAAATCATAATACTTATTAAGTAATAACAAATAATATTATAATAATTTGAATATTCTAGTTTTAATATATCAATAAGTAGCAAAAACCACAAATTCACAGAATAAGTGGTGATACATTAATATATTTCATAGAAGTAAATGTGAGACGAGAAAAAACAATTTTTACTTTGGAAAGAAGAGATTTTTTAGAAAATCTCTTGTATCGATATATCTTCTAAAGTTGGATTTATTCTTCCTACGTGTCAACATGCGGAGAAGCCACACCCCCACCTCCATAAAAATCCCTAAAATCTTCCTCCATTTTCCTCGACGCCCTACTACGACCCTCCCACGTACACTCTCCTTGACGTCTAGAGTTCTATATATACCACTTCCATTCGAAGAAGATCCTCTTCCACTAAACCTGAAGAAAAAACCCTCGACATGCTCCATCTTCATCTGATAATTCCACGAGAAGAATCATCTCGTATGATAAATTTATCCACAACATCATGAAATTAGAAAAATCTGTTTTTGATACTTCACATCGACGCTCCTTCGATACTTCGTCTTCTCGCCTATAGCGAAATCGCTTTTCCAAATCACCAATTAGAAACTCTCTACCATTTTCAATTCATCGATGTCTGAAGACTTCACCATGATCGTACACTGAAATCTACGGTATGTGCTGATTGTCAACACACCATCCTCACTTCTTCGGATATCCACAAACTAGGGTTTCGTCAGCTACTCAGTTCGGTTTCTAAACTACAGGGTTTCAAGTCCATCTTCATCAGCTACCGGGATTCTGTACTTCGGAAACCCAGTTTGTCCTCGTCTGAATCTTCATCTGCATTTATTTTCATTTTCTGGTTATTGATCCATGACTTTATTTCATATTTCATAGAATTTGTAGGATTTTAATTGGTTCATTATTATTATTTTCTTGCACTTTAAATGATTTAAGATAATGGCCTTATGTCCTTTAACTGGTTTTTTGTGATCAATTTTTTTGGTTTCATCCAATGTTCTTAAAGATTATTCTTGAGAATCATTACGGTAAATTCAACTTCATACAAAGGGTTTTCATGTTTAAAAGTATGGAGTTATGTGTCTCCTAAAAATTGTTTGTGATATGCAGAGATTGATTCCAGACATAGAAGCTTCTTTGATCTAGAAAATTATTCGATTAGTAGAATCAGTGTAGGTACACCAATGGCCGTGACTATAAAACCATCTTCAATTTATGATTGAAATTGTGTCTCAATGTAGGATCACTTATGGAAAAGTAATGGTATTGCTTTCTTTGTTTGTCTTCTAATGTGTGGATTCTATTGATTTGAAGATAAGGGTTCGCATTGGAAAACAAGTATTTTTATTGAAGGTATCAGTTCAAATGAATTAGGTACCTATAAATTTAGCTGGGACTATCAATGCTTCCTATATATGCTCCTTTAATGTTGTAGACTGAATATTAGTTTGAGATCTTTTTCTGGTAGAAACCTATAATTTCTTTGTTCTTGGTTTTATGTGTAAATGCATGCTAGATTTTTTGATTCGTTTGACTCAGATGTCTACTTTCTGAGATTTTTTTCCTTTTTTTTAACATATGTGCGGACTCTATTTATTTTTGAAGACGACTTCTCATCGAAGAACAAGATTTAGTATTGTACAGTTTTCGTTTAGTTGAAGTTGGTACATGTAAATACTTCGCTATATTTAACAATATCAGTTTCTACATCCAAATGCAATTATAAAAGACATCCCTTTCATCTCTGGGAAATTGATTGTTTTATGAAATCAGGTCGCACTGTCCATTACAAAGTAGGGAAACCGGTAACTCCTCCTACATTGATGTAGTCTGCATATAAATGTATTAATATTAGATTATTAATAGCTTGCTATTTTTTATGATTCATTATCTGTATTGGCATCCGATAAATCTGCTATTATATTTCCACTACTATTACTCTTTGGAAAATGGTGAATTACTATCAGAAATTTTATACAAAGTATTTTTCATGGATGATGAAATGCTTCATAATAGTTGGATCTTTATATTGTAAATCCAGATTTTAGTAAGATATTGAAGATAAACATCTTATCTTTTTATTCACGATAGCATTGGAATATGTAGTACCTATCAATCCTTAGAAAATTGAGATTCAAGTTGCTCCTCGAGCAATTTCAGTATACATGACATCCCTTGCTTCTTTGGGAAATCGATTTTTTTTTGAAATCATGTCGCACTGTCCATTAAAAAGTATTGCAACTGGTAACTCCTCTTATATTGATACGGTCCTCATATAAATGTTGTAATATTAGATTAATAATAGATTAATCTTTTTTTATGATTCATTATCTCTATTGGAATCTGATAAATCTGCTAATATATTTCAAGTACTGTTAAACTGTGAACAATGTTGAATTACTATCAGACATTTTATACAATGCTTTTTTCATTTTTGATGCAATGCTGCATAATAGTAGGTTGTTTATATTTTTTCATATTTAATCATTGGTGTCTGGATCTAATTCCATGTTCAGTCATCCCTTCCAATGGAAAACCCTTCTATATGCCTCCATTTTACACCATATTTCCGGATTATAATGAACATTACTTTAACCAATTTAAGAGTACCAGTTAGTTAAAAAATTATGAACCTTGGGATCTTGGGAGTTATTGGATTATAATAGGCATCATATTGGAGTAATAATTTATTTAATCATTTATTGTAATCCGTCAACTTATATTCTACATTTTTACATTGGTTTATGATAATATCAAACTATTAATCCTTAAAAATATTGTTTCTTCCTCTTCTTAGAGGACACAAACTGTGCTATAAAAAGCTTAAGACACATGCCAGTGTCCACTTGATTATTTTTTTGAACATGTTTTGTTTATCTGGTAAAGGTTTTTGAACTTTAATTATTGATTCATAAATCATATTACTTTATTATAATAAATATATTATTCTAAATAATTATTACTAATTTCATGGAATCATTGTTTATGTTTTACCATTGATTAGTTTTCCGATCATTGTTTGTGGATGTCAAGGGACACTACCTACCATCTTGCAAGTGAAAGTGCATTTGGGGCCTACTAAGGACCATTCAATATAACCTCATTGGTGAAATTTCCCCTGCCCCTTAGGATTATGTGGTACATAAATCCAGAGGCATTTTGTAAAATTACACTTCTCAAAATTTCACATTTCATAATTTTTTTTTTTATAATTTCAGGATCTAGTTCAAGACGCTATATAAAACCACAGATATCGATGAATTGAATTGGAACAATATGTCAATGTCATGTATGGATGTACAAGGTAAGGGTACATTTGAGAAAACATTCCAAAAACATCATATAGCACATATTCCTGTTTGTATTCATAATGTATTTTTCCTACCCAAAATATATATTTATTCTCTAAATATGCCCATGTACAACACTCTTCTTTTTATAGTTAATACTTAGTTTAGATGTCAAATTTGTTCTATTTTAGTTTATTTGATATACCAAACATTCATTCTTTGTTGATTTTGTTGTTTTAAATTAAAAAATCAGTTAATTTTTTTAATGAAGCTGTTTGCATCTCTATTTATTTTCAACTGTAGATTCCATTTAAATTTTTTATTAATAGTTAAATTGTTATGTTTTTTGTTAATTTAGTTTTTTACATTTTTGTTGCATCGATTTTTTATTTCCTATAATATATTTATTTGTTTATCTGTGAGAGAATATGTTTTGGGTTTTAGGTTTCTAAACAATGAATATTCGGGTTGGGATTCTTAATTGGACATACTTCCAGTTCCGAGGAAGTTCATTGGTGTATATGTAGCCATGTCACAACATACATGGTATCCATATTCATTCCTTTGAATTCATCCCTTCCAGAATTAGAATTATCATTTTAAATCACTTTTTGGTGCATTTTTTAATGAGTTTTAGGAATATAATCCCAAACAGATTGGATTTCCCATTTTACCATTGGGTTTGATGTCTTGATTACAGATATTTTCTGACTAAACAAGCATCATCTGAGTCGTCACCCCATTTTTTAGACTCAATTTGAGAATGAGTTGCCTAAATATGCATGTGTTCATTATCATATGTACGTTCAATATGGAGTTATAATGCAAGATTTTCACTTATCTGTTGTTTCCTGGTTTCACTAATTTCATTAATTTATCTTTGCAAGATCATATTTGTCATTTTCAAGAGACAGTTGTTCTATATATTTTGTCTAATTGTATTCCAATATTAAGTATCACTATTTTGTGATTTTGAGAATATTGAAAAATCATGTTCACTAAATTTTCATCATACTGTAATATATTTTATGTCTCTATTTCCATGTAAAAATATTGTTCATTAACTATTATGACGATTTTCCTACAATAATCATGTCCAATACTAAGTATCATAATTTGTGATTTTAATATAAGTTATATGTCTACTTACCTAAAATAATCATACTCTAGTAAACATGTTCATTAACTATTCATCATATTGTTATCATATTTTCTCCAAAACTCATATTTCAATATTGACTACTATTCATTCTAAATAGTGAAAAATAATGTAAAAATACTGTTGATTCTCTAGAAAGTGTACATAAAAGCTGAATAAGTCTTACATGTGTTACATAAATTGTTTTTGTAATATTTCATTAAAAATTGTCCTAATTTTTAAATTTCATATTTCAAATTTTTTAAATTGTTATCTAGAAATTTTATTCACTATGTTGTGGTAGTGGCGGAGGGTCTATCTGTGTCGAGGATATGATTGGTGGGGAGGTGTTGTTGTATGCACTATGAACGCACTGCATACAAGTTCTTGGTTTGTGCTATTCCATAAAAATATCTCTAGCCCCTTCAGAAGGTATCATTATAAGGTTCATATTAAAATTCCCATCTATTAGTACCCCTTGATTATTGAAGAATAATCATTTTTTGTTAGTTAAAAGAAAGTAAACCTGCTTTCATCCATTATTTTGCACCTATTTTCTTCTTACATTTTCCCTATATTCGTCGCCAGTCTTTTACGTCTTTGAAACTCACCCACCATAGTAAAAAACTCTTAAAAACCTTTTACCTACTTTTTTGAATATTAAAACTTCAAAACATATCAGTCATTTGTTTAAAGATGCAAGTGAGGAACTGTTGTATGTCATCTAGAGAGGTAAATACTAGGTCATTCATTAGAAGACTCCTTTCTTATGCCATTCTGCATTGGCTGATACTTTTGATGTATTCCCAATGGCCAATTCACTTCTTGTAGATCACTGCAGCAAATCTTTTGATTTAGATGACGGGACAATGATGTAGGTATTTACTACTACATTTTTTATGTATTACTTATTTCACAGTATTTTTTCTCACCTATATTTTCTACTTCAAGGTTCTACAACACAGTGAACACATATAGGATAGGGGATCCACTACAACAACTTCTATAACCTATACTGGAAGGATTTTACTAACATGGCTGTATACTAACATTCTTCTAGCATCACACAAGGCATTATGAAAAATGAGAAGCTATTGTTACAAGTATACTATCCTACTTGATTTCAATCCTTATCATCCCTTTTTTTCTTCTTTATATTATTTTCGGGTTCACACAAGGTAAAAAAACTTTTATAATACTTTATCCTATTTAAATAGTCCAATTATTATTTGTCACCGGCATTTACCTTCTGATTACAATATATAAACAACTTGACAGCCAACCATAGAAATAACTGATCTTATATTTTCCTTAATTAGTGGATCATGTATTATATTTTGGTAATGAACCATTTTTTAGGGTAGTGGAAGTTATTTCTTCTTTGAGCATGTGGGTCAAACATTTTTTTGGGTAGTGGATCATGCAACTCATTAGTGGAATAGACCATGTGTTTCATTAGATTAGTAGATCATGTGTTTAATTAGATCAATTGTATATTTTTAAAATTATTGGATCAACTATTTTAGAGAAAAAGATCACTTATTTTAGAGCAACATATAATGCATTATAGCAAGGGATAATTTTATTGGTTAAACCAATTATCACTTGGCATTTTGATGGACAATTTGATCATTTCTTTCTTTTATTTTAGTTATTAGTTTATATTGGATAATTGGACCATGTTTTACATTATTTGTTACATATGACAACCGGTTTTTTTATATCTTCATACTTACTTAATTATACTATATTGATGATGTATCTATATTTTAGAGAAGTGGGTCATTTTTTGCATGAAAATTTTTGTTTTGTGGCTTCAGTCAGTGTCTTACTTGACCCACCATGGTCATGAAGAATGACTTGGTTCCACAAAATGGTATGACATTAAAATCACTATAACAAATTCTATCATAAACTATATTAGTAACATAGAAATATATTTTATTTTATTTTCATTTGGAAACATGCTAAATAATTTAATCTCATTTCTAATAATCATGTTATTTATAAGTACAGAACATATGGTTATTGGAAGATTATCTATTTTCCATTCATGATTTATCATTCATTAAGCAAGTAAATGTTTCCAATCATTGAAGAACCATAATCAACTAAATATTTCATTTCATTCTTCATATGCCTGGTCTCAGCACTGACGATCACCCATTAGACACAAGTATTGATGATGGCAATGATATAGTATGTAAATTTTTGGTTTTCGGAAAATTAATGCACTTATATGATTTTTCATATTGTATATTCACTTATTGATGGAAACTATTATTTATCATTTAATCCACAAATGCACTGATTTTTCAGTAAATTATAACTATTTTGATAGTTCATTTGATCTTGACATTGACTAAAAGCATGATGTTCATGATGGAAAACTAAGCTTTAGAGGAAAAAAGGTATCAGACATATTTCTTTTTATACACCATGGATTTCATTTTTTTCTTTTTGTGTTTTCTTGGATATTTAACTATGGGACCATTGAAATTTTTTAATATCATGTATGGTTTATGTTTTGAATGTGTTTAGTGTCCTGACTGAATAATGTTATTTCCATTTGGGTTACATGTAAGGGATTCCAGTGATCTTTTCTTTCCTAAAGGTATGGTTCACTAATTTGAATCTCTTGGGACCCATTTGACTATGAGAAATGTATTTTGGAATATATTTCCATTGGTTATGTTTAACTGAACCTTGTATTTTCATAATTCTTTTTTTATTCTTGTTGGATCATCCATACACAATTTGGATCATCCACAGTAGTTTCCAGAAGGTATGTTTCAATAATTATGTAAACATGCTCTCTGGGGATGGCATGATCAGCAACATATATAAGGAAATATGAGTTTTACATAATTATTGGTATACCTAATGTTTTGCATATATATTAATTTTTTTTGTAGGAAATTTGGGGATGAAACTATTTTGAACAGAGGAAATTATTTTCTTTTTGATATAAAAACACACATTGGTATTTTGGTATTCTATAAATTCTACTATTCTATAAATTCCATCCTTTTTGGAGAAATTAAATTCAATCTTTTATGTAGTGGGATAAGGGGGTTATGCTTTACGGTTTCGTTATACATATGGATTTCTTTTGGTTTTCATGTTTCTGTTATGTGTTTCTTGTACTATAAATCTTTATATGGATTTTTCATAGATCCTCTCAATGGCCTCTCATTGTTTCGGGTTTTCCACATATATTTTCTGATCTTTTATGAAAACATTGAGTTAGAGTTAATTAATGGTTTTCTTTGATACAGGTATATATGTTCAACAAGCATTACTATTTTCCTGCCTCTTTTAATGCAGGGATCTGGATGTTTTGAAGATGATTTGAGTTTCAATTTTTCTTACAGCCTCTATATTTATTCAAATACATTTCTATTTTCCTGCCTCTTTATGTGTTCACCTGAATTTTCATGATTTTGGATGATTCTGTAATCATATTCCCTATGAAATATGATGATTCTGTAAACATGCACTTTGGGGATGGCATGAGCAGCAACATATATACAGAGATATGAGTTTTACTTAACGATTGGAATACATACTTTTTAGCATATATATTAATATATAGCTTTTGTTTCTCAGGAAATATGGGGATGCTAAAATTTTGAACAGAGGAAATTCCATTATTTTTAATATCTAACACACCAATATTTAGGTAGTATGTAAATTATACTCACATCTACATATATAACTAAAATGGTGATCATTTGCATGCTGTATTTTAATGAACCTTCTGGAAACATGCATTTTTGTTTAAGGACATGCTTGTATCCTCATTAAATTACTTAATGGTGTAAGCACATCGCATGTCATGTTATCAATGTATCTTGAATATTCTATTTTTTTCTAGGGTGTTGGTTGGGAAACCAACTCATTCATTTTAACACTGTTTTAGACCATTCATTTTTATTCAATATTTTCATATTAGAAATAGTAATATTCAAATCAGTGTTGTGCAGCCTATGGTCGCCGATTTTCATTGCAGGATTCAAAAGGTAAATTTCAACTTATTTTATTTTGGTTTCTAATTAATTATTGTATATTAAAATTCATTTTTTTATTATATAAATTTAGGTATTCTTCTATTAAACATTTTTTTCAATACAGAAAAATCTTCCATGCATTTGAAGTTGGATATTTGTACACTGACATAATAGATCTATGACCTTAATACTTATCGTGTATGTTTTGAAATTTAGATGTCCATTTGAATGTTATTTTCATTCAAGTCCAATGGAATATTATACTATTTTTACTAATTTTATATAATAATTCTTTCATGTTCTTTTCATAATATCTCAGTGACATTAATACTTATGTAATTTCATTCATGTTCATTTTTTAATGTACTCTAATTACAATCCATTTTTTCTCATTATTCATCTATTTATAGTTGGATACTAATGTTGTTTTCTATATCATGACCTATTTTCTTTAAATTATTCTTTTATGTTTTCATTCACGTTCATTTCATTTTTTTTCAAAGATGTTCTTTTTCTTTTCAATTGAATGTTATCAACTATATTCAAATTTCAATTATAATGTATGTTATCTTTTCCATTTATATTAAATTATATGTTTTTTAGGTTTTTAAAAAAATTATTTTCCTTCTATATTCTTTTATATATACTCCTCATAAAATCATATTGTAAAAATTTATATCTCAGAAATGAAAAGGAAAGGAAAATGAAATTATCTTTGAGAAATAAATGATGTCCTACAGATGTAAAAAAATGTAAAAAATTATTTTAGTAATATTTTTAAATGGGTATTTTTAGTGTATTTTTTGGAAAATATTAAAGAGCCTTTAAAAAAGAAAATAGAATGATTTTATTTATAAAACTATAAATGAAAATTTTAGTTTTTCATGATATTATAAGTGATTTTATATAAATTTCTATATCTTGAGAAATAATATTTGTGTTTTATGAATATGGGTAAGAAATTAAGATATACCTCTTAATCAGGTATTCTTATAGAGAAGGGAACCCTATATAATGTGTCTTCCCATAAAATAAAGAAGAAATGATATAGATATATGATATTTTAAATTTAAATATAATATAATTGAATTTAACAAATGTAAATAATAATTTATTTGGACAAAAGATAGTGAAGGAATAACCTGATAGAAATAATAAAGATTAAGGTAGAATCTATGATCACATACTTGAATTTTTTCTACACATGATCTTAATCCTGGATAATAAAATTAAATCTGTTAATTATTTAATTAATAACCATTTTGGCATTTTTTTATTTATTAGAATTTTATTAAGTTACTTTATGGATTTTTTGATGAGTTATAAGATACAATTTAATTGCTGAGGAGCATTCGTTTCAAATGATTTCACGATCATTATACTAGTATATGAGAATGGAATTTCATATAGAATGTGTATAATTAAATTTAATGGAATTTATATAATATTAATTAACATCCATATGATTAAATGTTTTAATAATTCATTTGGATATATGGTATGAGGATAATCTATTAGAAATTTTTTTTATTATATCCATTTAAGTTAATTTAAACAGTTTTAGATCACAATGAACTCATTTTGATTTATCATTTACTATTATGTAAAAATATTACTTCTTAGAAAGAAAAATATTTTTAATACATATATTATATTTTTCATAACCGTAATTTTTTTTTCATTAACGATTTGTATGGATATATTGAAGATTGAAAATTTTTCGTCCACGATGGTTATAAGTCAGCACCTTAGGGATGATGATTTCATTATTTAAAAAAAAAGAGAAGGAATCGAGTTTTATAGAGGATATTAATTAAAATGATATAATTCTAGAAAATAATTTACAATGGAGTTTTCATTCTCATTTTTACGTGGGGGGTTTAGGAGAGTATAAGAAATAAAAAAAGAAATTGAAAGGAAATTAAAAGAAAAAAAAGGATTTACCTCTTCAATTATCCACTTTTAGAACCTCCTAAAGTAACCAATGATTGGTATTTATTTGATACCATATACTCTTATAAGCAGAGGAGATACATGGGAATTTTATATTGGATAAATTTGGACATGTAAAAATGCATAGATGTGTGAGGAGAAGTTGTGGTGAGGGGTCGTATTTATAGTGGAGGAGAGGGGTGATTTTTTTAAATTCTATACATTTGTTTATTATTTTTGATCAATATTATGAATAGTTTTGAGGTTATCCTAAAATATATTAGAATAATGAATGTTATTTCAAGATTATAGTTCTTACATTGGTGATGACTCATGTAATTGTGTATTTAACTTATAATATATTTATACCTTAATTTAACATACAAAACTATTCAAAAAAATGAAGTACGTTACAAATATCCCAAAAATATACACTAACTATTTTTAGTTGTGTAGAAATAAAAAAATTACTCCATGTTTTGAAAATAACATTCTAAATATGAGAAATATGATTTTTAATTAAAATCATTATCTACTTAAAAAATTTAAGTTTTTACTGGTTTCAAAACTCTATGAAAAATTAACAAAGGTATTATTATATTATCATTAAATAATAGACAAAAAATTTGAATTATTAAAACATATTTTGATAACTACGTATCTTTTAATGCATTTTATTAATTATAAAATAATAATTATATTTTAATGACTTACAAAAATATCGACTTTACATAATAATTTTTAAAATATTTATTTACATATTCTGTGATATAATTATATCATACTCTTATTTATAATATGCTTAAATTTTATTTATGCATTCATGGGTGTGGTTACTATTCATTTGGAAGGTATAATATTCATAAGGACCATATTACTATTCTTATGTTCATGTTACTATATCATTGGTGTTGGTTTCTTAATATCCAAAAATACCTCTTCAATCATTAATTATTCATTTATAAATTTATTATTGTGTTCTATAAGTAATTTTATTTTATTTTCACTATATTAAGTAATCATAATAAAGTAAATTTCATTAATATAATTATAGGATCATTATATTCTCTCCTCCTTTAAATAATCATTCTCTAAATTCTTAGAATTCCACCTCTATAAATTATTATGGTAGTTATTCATTGTAAGTGACTCATGTTCCCACATCACCTCTTCAATTTTTTTATTTTTCCAATGTACCATTACTAGATGAGTCATCTAATTTATCAAAACATGTTCATTAGTGTCCAGAATCTAGTTAGGCACTTCAAAATAAGATAAATCATGTTCCAATTCAATTCCATCATAAGTGAGTACATGTGTTGGGTCCGGCATGTACATCCATAATAAAGAGATGTTAAACACATTGTGTACTTTTGAAATCCCTGGCTTCATTTCCATACAATAAGCCACATCACTAATTCTATCGATAATTTCAAAAGGGACAATGTATATGGGGATAAGTTTCCCTTTCCTCCCAAATCTTATAACACCCCTCAGAGGAGATACTTTCCTGAAAAAATTTCCTCCCACTTGAAATTCAAAATTCTTCCTTCTATTATCTTAATTGAACTTATTCCATGTTTGAGATATATCGATATGGGTTTGAATATTCTATACCTTTAATATTGTTTCCTCCAAAAGATCTAGGTCAACAAGATTCCATTCACTAACTTCATCGCAACATGTTGGTGTATGAAATATCCTTCCATAAAATGATTTATATAGGGCCATATGAATACTATAATGGATACAATTGTTGTAGGAAAACACTAAAAATAGGAAAACATTGATCCCAGTTACTTTTAATGTCATGTTACCATGATATCAAAAAGTCTCTTGATGTTTGGATCATTCTTTTTTATTTCCCATTAGTTTTAGGGTGATAAAATTGCTCAAAAGAAGCTCAACATCCAATGATTAAAGGAATTTCAATAATTTCGAGTTAAATAGTGGATCATTATAAGGAAAATATTATTGATGTTCTAATTGATGTATTACAACATCATTAATATATAGTCATTCAAGGAACTATTGTGGAAAATCCTCCCTTAGAGCAAGGAAATGTGAAGATTTGGTAATTCAATCAATAATCACACAAATTTCATCATTATTTCTTGGATTTTTTTAGTAATCTAATAAAATAATCCATAGTTATTTCATCCAATTTCCATAACAGAATATGAAAAGGTTTCATGACTCCCCTATTATTTTTTGATTCATCATTCACTTGTTGACAGACAAAATATCTTGATACATAATCAGGAATTTTCCACATCATGTTATCCCATCTGAAATGTTCTATTAAGTATATATACATATTTTTAATTCCATAGTGTATAGTTAAATTTGAACAATTTTTATCATCCAATAACTCCCTTTTTTCATGGCAATAAATGGAACGTAAAGCCTCCTCCAAAATTTCCAAATATCATCTTCATACACAAATTCTTCCAACATCCCATCATTCACATCATTAATTTTCATTTCAATGTTTTCATCATCATACTAGGAACATTTTATCATTTAAAATAAAGATTGTTGTGGAAAAAATTAAAAAATGAGATGTGGTTTTTCCTTCCTAGATAATTCTCATATCCATATTTTCTATATCCACGTAGTCAATAATTTTTTCAATCCTCATTTTGTTCTAAACTCCATAATCATTCCATCTCAATGAATATTCTTCCTCATTCTCCTTTCATGGGTTGTAGTGTTTTGAACAATTATAATCCTTGAGTAGTTAATGCCATAAACTTTTCATCAAGTTGAGTTAATTATATGAGAAGATATATTAGATGATCTTGTGATTTGTACATATCCCACACCATTCTATATAGAGATAGTAACTATATATCTTTAGAGAAAATATTACATCTTCTAACTCAATATCATGTGATGAGTAGTTTTTTTCATCAATTTTTAACTACCTTAATGCATATGAAATTACTCTATCATTATGCTTATGTATGAAACCAAAAAATTCTTTTATGGATCACTTAAAATCACAAGCTCACCATTTCCTTATGGTAGAGTCATGATCAGAGCATTTAGTAATCTTCTATTCAATTATTCAAATCATTCTTTACATTTTTTCCATACGAACATAACACCTTTATGAGTAATCTTGGTTAATGGGTTAGTTAGTTGGGTGATGTTCTAAATGAAATACTAATAATATCTTATTAAACCAATAATACTATGTAACTTAGTTATGTACATTCGAGTAGGACATTCCTGAACCAACTTTTACTTCCAAGGATCAACATAGATTCCATCCCAGTAGACATTCTATCCCATAAAAGAAACATATTAAAGCCAAAAAATCAGTCCTTATAAACTTCCCATATATTAACCTTCTTATAAGATTCTTCAGAACAATCATCATGTTATTCTCATGCTCTTAATGTTTTTTAGAGTACAACATGATATCATATATAAATAAGACAAAAAATTCATCAATGTATTCCTTGAAGAATTTTTTCATTCAATCCATGAAAAAGAGTGTGCTTTAGTCAGTCCAAATAGAATTTTTGTAAATTCTTAAGGACTATACCTTGTTTGGTATGATGTCTTTAAAATAATTTCCTTCCACACATGAAATTGATTATATCCATATCAATGGTAAATATTTGAAAGGTTTTTAAATCCTTGAATTTGATAAAATAAATCATCAATGTGAGGTAGGGTATTATTGTTCATTATTGTAACAAAATTTATTTATCTATAGTCAATACATATCTCATGGATTTATATTTCTTCTAGAGAAAGGGAAATGAGGATCCTGATGGAGATACGCTATAGAAAATAAATCATTTATGTCTCAATTCATCTTTTTTTATTAATTTATACTATTTCCCTAATTCCCATTCTATTATAATTTTTTTATATAGGTCATATAACATCTCTCTATTTTATTACATTACATTTTCAAATCATTTTACAACTAGAGGGTCTTTTAGGTTTAGTGTCTTGGAAAAATGAACATAATAAATGAAAACATAAAAAAACATTCAACCAATACACATGAAATGATTATTAATTTTTTCATACTTTGCACAATTACTCTGACTCAAAACAAATAGGGAAACATCAAATGAAAGAGAGACCATAAGGCTATGTATGGAGAAAAAAGGGAAACAGTTTACCAATTAAATTTAGAGATATAAATAAGAACCTATGGAATTTAATAAAGGAATGAGAAAGAGGAATATCATTACAATTATTAAAATAATAAATACATGAATATATGGCTACAACATTTCATTTATATGTACATAAACATAAAACCATGTTCCATCTACAAGGTGTTATAACAAATTCCAAGGGTATTCACCAATGTATCACACAACTTGTCATCTCTAGCAATTAATTTACTAACCTAATTCATTGAGGGTATATTAGGGAATTCCTTTAATATGTTTCTATTTTCATGTGATCTATATATATCAAAATAAAAAATTTTAAATAAAGAACCCATAGATTATAAAAACAAATGGTTTGCATATATAAATTATAGCATTTGAAAAAGTACTTAAAAATATGATCATTATTTCAGTTATAACTCATGAAAAGGCAATGACGTTTGTATTTATGTTAATTAAAAAATAAAATATATAAATATTATGTCTTTATGAATACCATGAGATATGAAATAGGTTTTGGAATTCATATAAATACAATAAAAGAATTTCTTGATAAAAAGAGAGAGATTCTGAGATGAAAATTCTACTACATAATGGGTATCAAACCTAGTTTTACCAAACAATAAAAATATGGGACAAGTGTATCCCATTCATAAAAGGCTCATAATATAGTAGTGGTATAAAATAAAATTCAAAAAAGAACATGGCATGGAAATTGGGATGATATACAACATAAAAGAGAGCTTGAAATGAGAAGAGAAGATGATAATTTCCTTACCTTGAAGAATAACATATAAAACAATTAGATCATGACCATATGGGACTGAAGAATACTTGGGTGGTATTAATATAATATATTTTAGGTGGTTTATTTTTGAATGAATTTAAACAAATGAATGGTGGGTACTTATTGTAAAAGGGATGGAGTTTTTTTATTATTAATTTATGATGATACCTCATTAGTGGTATTTGAAAAACCATGGGTTTCTAAGTGTATTTCCCCTTGGTCTAGGCCAATTGAAACAAAAAATATCATATTTTAATTCAAAGGAGTATGACAACACTTGAAATTACATATAACATCATTATACTTTCATTAATCACATCGAAAACTCAAAACTATATTTTTAGTATTCACTATAAAAACCAAACATTTTAAAAAATTATCATAAATTAAATGTAAACTATTATAGACATTTTAATTTAAAAAATGACTTCTATTTTATCATAATAAATCTCTAAATATGATAAATTTATCCTTTAACTATAAAAACACTCATTTATTAAAAATAATACGGGATAGAAAATGCAAAGTCAATGTATAGTAAATTTTGAAAATAATAAAAATTATTTTATCATTTTTTATAAAACATTAGGTATATTATATTACCATTTCATTATAATATGTGCTATAAATAATATTAATGTCTATTATGAAAATTTATATATTTTTTGTATTGTGAAAATTATGTTCGAAAATGATCATTTTTTAAAATTCCATTTTATTATGTGAAACAATTCTTCAAAATTAAAAGATGGGAAACACTTTTATTCACACAAATAGATTATCAATTATGTATCTAAGGACTTTCCACATAACCTCTTGTAACACCTGCATATGAACTAAGGGTAATGTGTGCAACGGTGGAAGACTTTTCGAGAAGCTCTAATATGATTTCTCAAGGGTTAATTTCCACCAACGTGGACTTCTTCTAAAGGGGATTTCATTCATTCTTCATTTGTTGATGCTCAGATTGGGCTTGGTCTAGAGTGCCGCCCAGTGATTCTATGTTCCACTCAAGTTCTAAAAAATGGTCTTGGTAGGACAAGATTTTTTAGGATGAGTCTATCGACTCTTCTTTCTACATTAATTATCTTTCATCATTTCTATTTATAAAAAATAATTATAATGTTGGTAATTATTATTATTTATTAAGGACATATAATGGTCAAAACACGGTGGTCAGATTTCATTTACACTTATATATTTTAATTTATTACCACATAGTACAACATTCATTTTTATGTAACAAAATATTATTCAAAATTAAGGGTTGTTTCATTCTTCCCCCTTAATAAATTAGATCCTGAAATTTATACTTGTACCCTTTGAAGAGAAAAGGTGAGGATACTTTTACCTCATAGCCTCATCTAGTTCCTCCATGACTTCTTCATATTTTTGGTTCCTCTACAAAACATTAACAAGGTGGGTAGTCTTGTTGCACAGAACATTGTCTCTATGATACTTGATCTCCACCGACTACTCATCATATGAGAGGTCGGGTTCTAGTTGTACCACCTATGGATTCAGTACATGTCAGGGGTATGGTATTTATTTCATAAAGAGGGATACATTGAATATATCAGGAAATAGATAATTATTTAAAGGATGTGTAAGACGATAGGCCATTGATATTATGAAATTAAGGATTTCATATGGGCTAATGTACTTAGGGCTGAGCTTCCCCTTATTTCCAAACTGTATGACTCTCTTAGATTGAGAAAATCGAGGGAATACATTTCCAGCAACATAAAACTCTACGTTCTTTTGAATGTTGTCGACATATATTTTATACAAACTTTATGTTTCCCTGATGTGTTTTTGAATTTTATGAACCTTTTCTATCATGTCATGCTCAAGATCAGACCAAAGAATCTTTCTCTCACCAGATTCATCCCAACAAGTAAGAGTTTTACATCACTTCCCATATATAGCTTCATAGGGTTCCATTGGAATGCTCAAATGGAAGACTTCATTGAAATAGAAGTCAAATAATATGAAATGTAGGTACAATCCATCTTTAAATTCCATTGAACATGTTATTAGTATTTCCTCGTTTATTTAAATAGTCTTTTATGAATGGCCATCATTTTTGGGGGTGATATATTGTAGTTAAATTCAATTTGTTACTCAATCCATGTTGAATACATCTCCATAATTTTTATGTGAACCACATATCATGATCTAATATGATAGAGATTGGTACCCCTTGAATCCATACCACATCCCTCAAGTAAATCATGGTATGTTAGTAAAGAAATAAATCTCCGCTAATAGAGTTAAAATGGGATGTATTATAGAGACAGTCAACAATAACCCATTTTTCATTGTTTGCTCTAAAATATCTTGGGAGACCAGTGACAATATCCTTATTAATATTGCACCACTCCCATGCCATTATGGGTAGTGGATGTAATACCCCTTTAATAAGTTATCAATATTCCTTAACTTGTTGTAACACCAATAACATTGTATTGTAGTCATCCATATCCAATTTGTTTTTTTCCCACCAATAATGATCATAAAGGTTCTTATATATTTTTATTATTTTATGAAGAATAGATAATTTATATCTATGTGATTTATCCATCCGAACCTTATTTATATTTAAAATAGATGAACACATAGTCTTGTATGAAACATCTATACACTTTATTGATCAATATTGAACTTAGGAAACATCACAACCATCACATCCTGAAACTTATTCAATAACAAATGATTTTATTTTTTATTTTTCTTAATATTTTATAGTATTGATGATATAGAAATCTTTTGGAATAGGTTATATGATGTCCCTTCCATTATGGTTCCCATATCTAGTTTAACTAGGTCATTTATAAATGGATCTATTTTAATCCTCATCATTTCTAGAACAAAATGGTATTTCCTACATAATGCATTGAAAACATTATTTTCTCTTACAGGGTGATAATGAATTGAACAATCATAGTCTTAAAGAAGTTCCAACCATCTCCTTTTTCTCAAAATCAATTCAGTTTTTATGAAAATATACATTAAACTATTAGTGGTTGGTTTATATATCACACTTTTCCCCATATATATAGTTCCTTAATATCTTTATATAAAAAACAACCGCATCCAACTCCATATCATGCGTATGATAATTTATCTCATAAGGATTTAGCTGTTGAGATACATTATCATTCACCTAGTTATTTTTATTGATGATGCACCCAGTCACTTTTAGAGATGAATCATTAAAAATGATGAATTATTCTTCAATAGAGGGTAATGTTAACAAAATTAAAGTAACCAATATCTTCTTCATATCTTAGAAACATTTTCTTCACTCCATTTTCCAGATAAACAAGAACCATTTTTGAGTTAACATTGTTAATGGATTTTAATGTCTTAACATTTTTTCACAAAGCTCCTATAATATCCAACTAATATAAGAAAACTACAAATATCTGTTATTATTATATAATAGATTCACTCCTCTACAATAATATTCTTCTCTAGTTCAACTTATATTCCATCACTGGTTACAATTTTCCCCTAGAAAAAACATTTTTTAACCAGAAATCACATTTTTTGAACTTTCCAAAAAGCCTCTACTTCCACCGTACTCACAAAATAACCCTTAAATAACCCACATAATCATGAAAACTATTTCAATATATTAGAATATCATCAATAAAACCAACCAAGTTATTAATAGGGTTTTCCATAAATACTCTTCTCATCAAATCCATAAATATAGTAGGAGAATTAGTCAAGATGAAGGGCATAACAAGAAACTCATAAGTACTATATCTTGATTGGAAGATAGTTTTTGGAATACCTTATTTATTTATCCAAAATTAATGATATCCATATCAACTATCAATCTTGGAGATGAATTTATCCCAATAAATCTGGTCAAATAAGTAATCAATACATGGAAGAGTTTATTTGTTCATCACTATGATCTTGTTAATTTCATTATAATAAATAAATAATTTCATCGATCTGTCATTCTTCACCACAAATAGAATAGGTTCTCCCCAAGGAGACCCACTCGATGAAATAAACAGATTCTCCCAAAGAATTTTGTGGTTTTTTTAATTCCTCCAACATTACATTTCAATTCTATATAGGGTCTTTTATATCGGATGTGATCTAGATACAATTTCAATGGAGAAATCTAACCCTGATTATAGGGGACGTCCATGTAACTCTTTAGAAAAAACATCAATGTGTTCCTAAATGGTGGGGACTTTCTCTATAATTATAATCTCATTTGTTTATTAGTCTTAAACCATCTAGTCTATAAAGAAATAAATATGAGCTGATTCTATATAATGATCAGGTGGAGATAGCTCTACCTAGAAGATAAATGTAGGTTATCCGTTAAAAAGTTCTGAGATTTTCTTGCTTCTACATTGGATCATAACATTATACAATGAGATCCATTCCATACCTAATTTAAATTTTCATTCCAACATGCTAATGAATAATATATTTGTGATATTATTGTTCTAACTAATTTAAATACTACATTTTTAAACTCTTTTGATGCTTTCATAATCCCCCTAGGAGTCTTGACTGATAATTCTACTTTTACAAATTCTAGGAGTAATTATATGTTTATTGAATACATGGTGGAAATAAAATAAATGCATAAGACCATAATAAAACATTGTAATTTCTTGAATTGAGAGAAAAACAAGAGTTCCTACCACCATATAATTTTTAACTTCAACAACAGTCTTCATGATTTGAAAAATCATGACCATTATCCCTTGTCATATGATGTGGCTAATGGTGATTCTCCTGAAAATATAGAATGTGATTTGAAAAGAGACCATGTTGTCCTCACATGAATCATTAGTCTTTAGTTAAGGACTACATCATATTCCCTTTGTCGTTACTAATGGGATGTTGATGATTTGCCTCACTATAACAATTCTGAGTGATATAGCCATACCTTCCACACATTTTACACTTCTTGCTCTTGAGCACATAGTTCCTCAAATTATTCATCCCACAATTATTTAATGTGGGATGTTCCAATTTAATTCATACTCTTTAGGGATTAAAGATCCTCTCCATGAATGGATTTATTGATCTCTTTTTTATTGGATTTATGGGACAACTACATCTCATAGGACTCCATTTCAACTTTCACAGCACTTCGTATTATGTCCAAAAATCTATTATGTATTTGGTTGGATAGATTAAATTGTATATGAGTTCTTAGTCCACCAAAGAACTTATCAACAATCCCATTAAGATCCATAACAAATCTAGAGGTGTAAAATGATTTCCCTTTGAAGTTCATATATAAGATTCCCACAAATTAATTATCATTCCCCATCAACTCAAGAAATTCCTTCTCCATTTTCATTCTCATAAAATGAGAGAAGCTCTTATTGAACAATATCTATATAAACTCTTACCTCTCTATAGATTAAAACTAACCTGTTTACCTCATGTTTTAAATAAACTCCCACAAATTATTAGATTCTTCTTCTTAGCGGTATGTATCCATTATCACTTTCTATTATTCATAACTATGATGTACAGGAAATACCTCTTCTATAGAGCTTATCCAATATTCCTCAATCAATGTGTATATAAATCCACTAAAATTTGGTGGTCATTGATTATTAAAGGTCCCAATGGAATGTTTTTCCCTTCTTGGTGAAATAAGAATCTCATATTGATTCATATTGTTTCTCATAAATTGAGTTAGTTGATTCATCATTCTCATGAATGTTTCATTTCCATTTTTCATAGAAGGACCATCATGTCTTTATATATTGTGGTAACAATTTTCAATGTTCCTCCTATTTCAAACCATTTTCTAAAAAAAGAAAAATTTAGTGAGAAAATTGGTTAAGTTAAGAATCTGATAACTCTAAATTATTTTTATGTCTTGCAACATCATGTGTAATCTCACTATTTGTTTTCAAAAATTACATTCTATAAAAAATTTTCATAAAAATTCATAAATATATTGTTATTTAATAAAACATATCACCTAGGACAGTAAAACTAAGAGTGAAACATGGACTGTGGTCATAAACCACTTTTAATTTGAGTCTAGATAAAAGCGTTATTTTTGGGTTTACCCCTTGAGACATATGTTCCAGATCTATATCCACTTGTTTATATCCAGATAGATATTTTTTATTCAATGAGAACTTACTTTATATATAACCAAAAAACCAGGATGTTTTTCTATATTTAATCTATTCCATGGTGTTTTTCATAAAGCTTTAATATGAAAATTTCCAAAAAACAACTAAATCTTCCTTTGATACCATCTATTTCATCCAACCGTTTAATTAAATATCTTTTCATTAAATTTAATAAAAACATTATCTTTAAAGATTGGTGCCTTTGAAAAAAGTCACATAATACAAGAAAATATTAAAACATTATTCTAATATTATTGAAAGTATTATTCATTTTTTCAGTTAATGTATAAGTAATATAACAAAAAAACATAAGGATACACATCAATGGAATGGGTGATCAGAAATCCTAGTAAGCGAAAATAGATGAAACATATTACATGTGAACCTGAGAGATAACAATTAGAACATGGGGAGTTTAATAATGTTAAGAGAAAGATTCGTATAATAAAAATAATAACATGAATCATAACATGAATATATTGCTACAACATTTAATTTATAAATTCATAAGTATATCACTATGTTATATCCCCAAGGTGTCATAAAAATTCCCAAGATTAATTTCCAAGGTATCTTAACACTTGGCATCTTTAGAGATTAATTTATTTATCCAATGAATTGTATCTTTATCAGATTGAAACCACAAATGAAATTATTTTATTGTGTTCCAAATAGATCATAATAATACATTTTAAAAATATCCCCTAGATAATAAAAATATGTATATATTAAAAAAATAGGAGATAGAAAATGCATAGTAAACAATCTCAAAAATTGAAATTTTTTTTATCATTTTTATTAAAAAGAAGTGTGTTTATAATAAAATTTTATTATAATAATTATCATTCATTATATCATAGTTTATTATAAATATATATATCTTTTCTGGATTGTACAAATTTCTTTTAAAAAACAATATATTTATAAAACTCCATTTATCAAGAAAAACAATTCATAAAACAGAAATGAGGGAAAATCTATTTTATTTATAGAATGGAATTATACATTAAGTATCTAAGGATTTGGAATATAACCTCTCATTAAACCAACATAAAACCTAACGGTAAGGTATGAGATGGTGATAGACTATTGGGTGGCTAAGATAACATTTTCTGTGTGGAAATTTCCACCAACATGCACTTCTCCCAAAGTATTTTAATTCATGCTTTAATTATTAATGCACAAATTAGGATTGGTCTAGAGAAAATCCCAATGATGCTAACTAACACCCATGTATTGACTAATGGGATTTATATAGCATGAGTTTAATGGATGAGGTCATAGACTATTATTTCTCAATTAATTATTCTTTATCATTTCTATTTATAAACAGTAATTATAAGATTAAAAATTATTATTGTTACTAACAGTCATAAAATGGTCCAAAAATGGTGGTTTAATTTCATTTATACATATATTTTTTTATAACATAGTAAAATATACATTATTAGGGAAAAAATATTATTCAATAGTTCGGGTCAGTATAGGTTTTGCAACATGAATTAAATCAATAGGTAACTCAACATCCCACTCTAAAGGATGTCCATGTAAATCCTCATCAAAGACATCTATATATTCTTGTAAAATATATAAAACTTCATTTTTATGATTTATTTCACCATCCGTATATTATGTTTTCTATTCCTCCACAGGGGTTTCATTCAATAGATCTAATAGGGTTGGTTCTGGACAAGAGTTAGCTGATGAGGTTTTAGCCATAATGATAAGGGATTCAACATTGTTCTCAAAAATTATAACATACCTTTTCTTACAGTAGGTTTTAATATGATAATTTTAAATCCAATACATACATATGGTTATGTACTAGTCAACCTTAGGTATGATGAAGAGGTCATCATCTAATATAAGATTATGTGTCATAAAGGGGACTAACCAAGACATCTTCGTTTTAATGATAATTACCTTAGCAGTTATGACTAAAAACTCTTTTATTGAATAAAAAGATAAATTTATAATTTTCTTGGAAAACATGAAAGATAAAAATGAATTTGATGATATAATATGAAATAAAGAATTGGAAAATTTTGAGGAAATGATTAGAGTAACTTCCACCACATCTTTATGAACATCAACTACAGTAGTTATGACTTCCTAAGCCAAGCATTGCTACCTTGGCCATCATCGGTGAATGTTTCATTGATTATTTGGAAAATTATTCTCATAATGTACCAAAAATTTTCAATGTTATCCTTTAACATTGGTAAATTTTGTATTTTATTTATAATCATTGTCATGGTGGCATTTTCCTACACACATGTGATAGATTCCCACACCCTTCATGAAATTACTTAAGTGTTTCTTCCCACAATTATAAAAGGATGGAAAATCAACTCTTACCTTCATCCTTGTTTCTTTATTTATTTTTATAGAGTGTTTATCATCCCTTTTATTCTTTAAATTAAAATTAAAATCTTATGAGTTATTGAATAATTTTTCTATCATGATAGAACATGAGACTATACCTCCATATGATGAGATGTTTTGGAAGACCAGTTCTCTTTAGTGGATTTGTTTTAACCCATAAATGACTCAATAAATCATACTCTTTCGATGACATATGTATTTTACATAATACATTGTTAGTTTTTTAATATTAGCTTCATAATTCACAATGTTTTCATCCTTTTTCTATCTTAGACAGAAGAATTGCCTCTTCATATATTTTCACTACTTGCAAAGAAATTATTTTAAAGGAAAATTTCATTAAAATCCCCCCATTCCATATATTTAATTTCTTTTTCATCCTATCTGTTTTTAATTAATGAACACTTTTGAACCACATCTTCCTATAGATTATAAATTTCGATGATAACATTTTACTTTTGATTATTCACTAAAGGTGGATAATATTCTTTGTTAATATCTTTATATTAATTATTCCAAAGTCCATAAACATTGTTTTTAGTGCATGACATAAATAAAACTACATTTCTCATCTAAAATGCAATTCTTGTTCAAAATGAAAATTTGGGCCCAATCATTCATTTATTTGTGTACAACATTATATTCATTTTCTGAATTTGAAATTTTGGGATATTATTGATCACTTTGGAACATTTTATCTTTTAGGTCTGATCGATGAATCTCAATGGAAGATGGAGATTTTTGTGCCCGAATGCAGAAATTTTCTGGAGAAAGCATAATGGGCCTAAGGCCCATCAAATAAATGTGGGGGCTCACAAAACAAGCCCAATGAAGCTCAAATATATATAGTAGAAATATAAAAATATGATGCTAATTTTATTCAACTGTTTCCGGAGCTAATTATGAAGTTTTCATGATGATAAAGGGATCTAAAGCTGAGATTAATATGGTGGACCCGACATTAATACACATAAAGTCGTTCCACCATTTCGATCATAAAATCCAAACGGCGGAGCCAAATGTCAATAAATTTTACATAGGATAGAGGACACATGTACGAAGAGATATGTCTTCTACGACCCCTCGATATTCGGTCTCTATCAATTAATGATTCGAACATCAAAATGTTGGACGAATCTGGATAGTTTTCCGAGTCATCTTCGAAACGTCAACATCCTTTGATTATTCACCCTCATTTTGGATCTATTAATTTTTGGGGGGTGAATTGATTGTGGGGGGTTGACCTAAGGCTCCTAATATTCCTATATAATTAGATGGTGGTGATGAGAATTATCAACTAACATTTTTCTTTGAATCCATATTTTTCTTTCATCCATTGTATTTCTTTCAATTGTAATTTCCTTCTTTCAATTTGCAATCACATAGTCAAGTTTTACCATGTATGTTTTTCTTTCATGGTTATTATTTATATAAAATTTCTTCTTCTTCTTCACTTTTTATTTTCCTTTTCACTCGTTGATACCGTTGAATCAAGGTGTGATATTATTCACACCAGCACTTCTGAATTTCTCACACAACGGCGGAGTGTACATTTTTATTAATGTTTTTCTTCTTCAATTCCACTTCTTTAAGTCTACTTCTTGCTTCCAATGATATGATAGCATCTATGGAGGGCTAAAAAATTATGGTTTTGTCCTAGAGAGTTGCATGTGATGGATTAGATGTTATTTCATGTACTTTATTTTTTAAATCTGTTTGTTGTTTTATGATTTTCATTCGATGAGTTATGTTCTTCTTCATCTTTTCCAAGTTTAACGATGACACATTTTTAGTGCTAGTATGATCTATTTCCTTTGAGTTCTCAGTAAAGTGACCCTTAAAGTGAATTGGTGATTGGCCTTGTAATTGTTTAGGGATTAAATTGATGAATGATTTGGGAGAATTATCTCATTGTTTGGATATGTCTTCAATTAATGACATGAAATTATTAAGAAAATAAATGCATCCAATCCACCAAAAGCAACAACCTAGGATGAAACCATATTAATTAAATGTTTTATATCAAGTATATATTTTTAATAGTTCCTTAAATAAAATAATTATTTATCCAATCAATTCAATCCCATGTTAGCAACTTCACAGCCCAACCTCCATAACACATGTGTTTCTAAAGGTTACATCTTAGGTCCCTGTGGATTCGACCCCTATATGTACTTCAATGACCGCTAGGGTAAATTTGGGAGCAACCAAATTTTGGGGCCGATTTCGAGGACCTAAGTAAGTTTTCTTAGACACCCACCTTCTATTCTCACATAACTTCCCTTTTCTCACCTATATTTCTCTTTCCTTTTCCCCTTTCTGTTTTCGTGTGTCCAAAAAAATCCAAATCCAAATTTCATTCAACTCCAATGGAGTATCATCAACAATTTCCTTTCATAAACTCGGGCTGGAAACAAATAGAAAATCAACAATGGGAATCCCCTCAGGTAGAAAATTACTTTGATCAATATTTTAATGATTACCCCACACCCGATAACATGAACAATCAATGGGATGATAAATGTTTAAAAGATCAATTTCCATACCTATCAAGAATGATTAAAAAGATAAATAATGAGGAAGTACATGATGTACAAACATATATCAACCATAATCCTGAAAAAATTCTTGAAAAATTATGTGAACAAATGGATAAAATGAATTCAGAAGTTTCAACTTTCAGATTAGAATTACAAAGCTTTAAGATTTTTGAGGAACCCATTCCCACTCAGGATGTTCATTCCTCATCATTGATAGATGAATATTTTATCCCAAAAACATATCATGAATTGAAAAAAGAACAATACTATGGATATGGGATAACTGAACAAGATCACAGAAATGCTGAAGGGTATTTAAATCAGGAGAAATTAATATTTTGGATTCACAAGGGGAAAATTTGTCTTCATGGATTGAGTTTTCAGAATATTGCTCCAATAACAGTTTTTTAGAATCACCGATCATTGAACCATTGGGAGATATAACCAATAGTGATCCCATACAAACTTCTAATATTCAACTGGACAATTTTCAGGATGAAACTTATTTTCAAAATGAACCAATTCTTTCTAAATGTTTTGGAGAAGAAACTGATTTTGATTTAATTTGTCAATCTACTTTAATAAATTTCAATAAACGTAAGCTCAAAATTATTTTACTTTCTTCCGAACTCAAGAATCCCACTATAGGAGATAATAAAGACCTTGTATTTGTAGTTCATTGTTCTCAAGAAACCAATAATGTTGGAATGGTCCTTGATGTCTTAGGAAAGACTAGAAATTCAACTGAATCAACCATTACCAAATTTCCTTGGACTTCCACACTCATTATAGACCATGGGATTTCACATGAATCAAATTATAATAAAATCAATCTGAATCAAGTTGATGTGGACAAAAATGGGGTCCTAAAGATGTTTAAAGTTGGAATTGGATATGTTGGGGGTACAAGTCGAGTGAACGACGTTAAACAAAAGTGCTTCATGGGATTCAACCCATAGATTCCATGTTTCTAATCATTTTGAATCATTTTTTTCATATAATAAATTACCATAGACTATTCACCTGTTCTTATTTTATGAGTAAGGATGGATATGAAAGGGGAGAACCATATTCATCGGTGTCACGTGGCGTGATCTCTGAGTAATACCTTACCTAGAAATCTAAAAAGAAGACAGTGTATCATTAGTTTATTTTGTTCTGTTTATTTTTATGTTTTTATATGTTAAACAAATAAAAGGACATTTCGTAAGTCATAAGTAAAATCCATTCACCACCATCAACGCCACTGAGACTCGAACCCAAGATTGAAGGGAGACATTGGCATGCGATTTATTTATCAACCACCAGGTGACTTCATTCCATGGTTATCATTTTCAAATTTCCACTTTGAACTCCTCTCCTACCCCCATCTAACTTTTCTATTCTTTAAACACTGGGGACGGTGTTATTCTAAGTTGGGGGGAGATAAAAAATGAATTTTTTTTATTTTGTCAATAAAAACATGCATGAAAAGAAAAATTCCATTAACCATAAACATGATAACACACATTTCAAACTCTAAAATTGGGTATCAAATAATTTTTTCATGCCCTGATTCTGATTTTAATGCATGTTTTAGTTCATGAGAATAGTTTTTGGAATGTGCGGTTTCCCGATGTGATTTTTCAAAGTTTACATTTTCTTCCTCTTAGTAAAAATTCCACAATGCACATCTATTGGATCGTGGGTGTAAATTTGAGTTCTTAGGTCCCTTTAATTATAGCATAGGGTTCTGGGGTCACTTTTAGTTTAATTTGAGTATTCAAAAAAATATTAAAAAAATAATGATAAGATAGAGCAATGTTTTTTCCAAATGTGTGGCGTCCGGCACTTGGTGATCATGACTCTATAGTTGTCTTGCCCAGAGTTAGGCTTTATATCTCTATAGTAGATAATGGAATTGACAATATGTGTGTCGTCCGACACTTGTGGATCGCGACTCCATAGTTGTCTTTCCCAGAATTAGTCTTATCATATCTATTGTGGATAAAAAAATTATCAAAAAAAATAAAAAAAATGGATACTCATATTAAAGTTTAATGTGATTCCCACCTAGCGCTTCCATTTATTCCCCTTGAAAAATAAAATGGTCCCCATATCTTTTGTGATGCACAACACTTTATCATGCTTAATTGAAATTGGATTAAATGTGGCGATGAATTTGAACAAAGGAATGAGCTTGGGCTTGGGATATGATTATGGACCTAGATTGTTTTAAATTATTTTTATGGGTTCCATAATTTTTTTTGGTATGAGATATTTGGGTGAGCAATATGTATTAAAATGTTTTTTGAAAAGGGGATTTGAATTTCATATTTGTAATATATTTTGATCGGGACTAGCAAAAATCAATTTGGGGGGTGTGATTAGTCACTAAAAGTTGCTAATATTCATTGTTAATATCTTTATATTCATTCTTCCAAAGTCCATAAACATTGTTTTTAGTGCATTACATAAATAGCACTTCATTTCTCATCTAAAATGCAATTCTTGTTTAAAATAAAAATTTGGGCTCAATCATTAACTTGCTTGTGTACAACATTATATTAATTTTCTGAATATGAAATTTTGGGATATGATTGATCACTTTGTTTGTAACATTTTATATTTTAGGTCTGACGGATGAATTGTAAGGGAAGATGGATAATTTTGCACCTGAATGCAGAAATTTGCTGGAGAAAGCATAATGGGCCTAAGGCCCATCAAACAAATGTGGGGCTCACAAAACAAGCCCAATGAAGCTCAAATATATACAGTAGAAAGATACAAATATGAGGATAATTTTATTCAACTGTAACCGTAGCTAATTCAGAAATTTTCATGATGATAAATGAATCTGAAGCTGAGATTTAATTGGTTGACCAGACATTAATGTACATAAAGTCGTCCCGCCATTTTGACCATAACATCCAAACAAGTGAGCCAAATGTCCTGAAATATTTACATCAAATAGAGGACAAATGGACGAAGATATTTTTATTCTATGACCCTCAAGATTAAGCCTCCATAAATTAAATATTCAAACGTCCTAATGGTGGACGAATCTGGACAGTTTTTCGGGTCAACTTCAAAACGTCAATTTCCTTTTGATTATTCACCCTTGTTTTGACTCTATTAATTTTTGGGGGGTGAATTGATTGTGGGGGGTGGACCAAAGGATCCTAATATTCCTATATAATGAGATTGTGGTGAAGGAAATTATCATCTAACATTTTTCTTTGAATCCATGTTTTTCTTTCATCCATTGTATTTCTTTCAATTGTAATTTCCTGCTTTCAATTTGTAATCACATCGTCAGGTTTTCCCTTGTTAGTTTTCCTTTCATGATTATTATTTTATTAAAATTTCTTCTTATTCATAACTTTTTATTTTCCTATTCTTCACATGTTGATACCATTGAATCAAGGTGTGAAATTATTCACCCCAGCACTTGTGAATTTCTCACACAACGGTGGAGTGTTCATTTTTATTAATGTTTTTCATTTTCAATTCCACTTCTTTATGTCGAATTCTCACGTCCATTGATATAATAGCATCTATATAGGGCTAAACATTTATTTTTTTGTTTCTAGACAGTTTCATGCAATGGATTGGATGTTATTTTGGGTACTTTAATTTTTAAATCTCTTTGTTATTTAAATATTTTCATTCGATGAGTTATATTCTTCTTCATCTTTTCCATGTTTCAAGATGCCACATTTTGAGTGCTACTACAATCTATTTCCATTGAGTGTTCATTAAAGTGATCCTCAATTTGAATTAGTGATTGGCCTTGGAATTGTGTAGGAATTAAATTGGTGAATGATTTGGGAGAATTATCTCGTTGTTTGGATATGTCTTTAATTAATGACATGAAATTTTTAAGAAAAGAAATGAATCCAATCAACCAAAAGAAACAACCTAGGATCAACCCATATTAATTAATTGTTTTAGATCAGGTAATTTTTTTTAATATTTCTTTAAATTAAATAATTAGTTATCTAATCAATTCAAACCCATGTTAGCAACTTCACAGCCCATCCTCCATAAACCATGTGTTTCTAAAGGTTACTTCTTAGGCCCCTGTGGATTTGACCCCTATATGTATTTCAACGACCGCTTATACCTGTAGGGTAAATTTGGGCGCAAACACCTTTCATTAAATATAAATCTAAGAAATTTATTCTCTATGGAACTTATTCACTACTCCACTAAAAATGGCGTATTAGTCTCGTTGAGTGATAGAGGTTTTTTCTCATAATGTGTTCTATCATTACACCTCAATGTTGTGGATAAGGATTCTCTATACAAGTAATACTATTGTTAATACCCGGATTTAGTTCTCCCAGTATAGTTATAAGTTTTTCAGAACATGTTACATCTCCACTACCAACATCATTATCTTGCATAGGAGGGAAATCCTTACATGGGATATGTGTATTGATATAGTTCCCATTAACTCCACCGGGATCAATTTTTAAATAATGACACACAATGGATTAGGTATTGAATTGTAAATTATAATCTCAAACTAGAAAACCCATATCATAAATTGATGTTTTATGAATATCTAATCTAATAATCATAAATATGGTTTCATTGGAAAAGTATTTACTTTTAAATACCTCATAATGGACTTGAAGAAAAATGTGAATTTTCTTAATAATATCTCATAGAAGTGTCAACCCTAGTGGGTAGTAATGTACATTGTCGTGTACCAGGATTCCCTAATTCAGTCATGGGACACCATGTCAAATTTGTTATCCCAATGTACAAATGTTCTTGAATCACATCCACTTGAAGTATCTAGAGAGAGATGTATTTATAGGAAGACTATCATAATCTCTACTTCACCAAAATATTATGATTCTATTTTATTCCTAACCTCAAATTATATCATTGGGATATGTTTTAGAATCTATGTTTTCTAAATATATTTTCCAAATTTTCTAATAAACTCTTTCCAATACCAACTGTAAAGACATTGAACCTAGTTTCCTAGATTTAGTTGCTTATTTTATTACATTGGAATAACAAACAAGGAATCTGCATCCCAAAGGACTAAATAGTTTTGTAGTTTTGGAACCCACATTATAGAAATTAACATTACGTCACAACTTGAAAAGAAATACCACATTGAAATTATATCGAAACCACCTATAAACTTCTATATTATCTTTTTAAGTCAGTCATAAATTTTATCTTCAAATGCAAATAAAAAAATAAAACATAAGAAAGGGTTGAGAATATAATATAATTAAGGGTTTTAAATATAGTGAAAGATATAATAAGGATAAAAAATAAGGCAAGGATAATAACTAATAACAGATGTCATTAAAATGAAATCTTGAGAATAAAATTGTTGAAATAAAAGCTGATTAAATAATGTCATAATAAAACATAACATTGGATATTATACTAGTCGAATAATAAAATTTAATATCAATTAATAGTTACATAATGAGTTAATTTATTATTTCTTACAACATAATCATCCCATCAAGGCCTCATCTATGATACCATACATAATATATAAAACCCCACACTAGTTTTTCTCATGAGAACTACTGATGCATAGAGGGGATATATTGGGGCCCTCTCATCACTAATAAGTCCAATGAATTCAATATATGTGTAATAAAAATATATCTTAACCACAATGTGTCGAATAGAACTTTATAATATTTGAATCAAAGTCATATGTGATGTTCGTCTAATAAAATCATTGTGTAATTTTTGAGGAAAGTAATCATTAAACATTCCAAAGTGACCTACACAACATTGAAATAATTAAATCTTAATCCCTTTAAATGTACAACATATAATATCATATAATATGAAGACTATGTTTTTTATATATAATGGTAAGTGTATACCCTATATTCAATGAATAAGTGATGAATAAGTCATATATATAATATAAGTAAAATTGAGGTGAGAAACCCCTTTTTTACGTTGGAATGAAGTGTTATTTTGAAAAATACTTTGTATTTCTCATTAAATCAGATTGTAAAAATTTATATACCATTAAATTAAAGTGAATGAAAATGAACATATAAATGAGGCATAAATGATGTCCAACTGATTTTAAAACATGTAAAAAGTGTTTTTATAAAACATTATAGAATATCCTCATTAATACGATTTAAGGAAAATATTAAAGAGGCTTGAATATTAAAAAATGAATAATAGTTTTTACAAAAATCTAGAAATGGAAAAAGATAGGTTTTCACAATAATATGAGTCATTTTATGAATATATTAGTAGCGTAAAATATATTTTGGGTGATACGTTAATATTTGTAATGAATTGAGTTGTTCCCATTAATCATGTTATCTTATTGAGAAGGGAACCATGTAAAATTTCTGTTTCATATAATATAAAACTGAACTGATATGGATATATAATATCGTAACATGTTTAAATAATATATAATATGTTAAAAAAACATAATAAGCATTACATTTGAGTAATTATAGTGAATGAATAACCTGAAGGAATAAAATCAATGTTCGGGTAGAATCCCTTGCCATATGTATGAATGTGTTCTGCACTTGACATTAATATTCTGGATAATAATATTAAGTACACAAATTAATTAATTATGAAACATTTATATATTTATTTTATTTATAATAATTTGATGAAGTTAATCTATGGCCTTTTTTGAGTTATAAGATAAAATTTTAACCCTCTAGAGCGTTTGTTTCCTTGGTATTCATAATTGGTATACTTGTATATGAGAATGTAAGTTCATGTTGAATGTGTATAATTACCCAAAATATAATTTATATGATATTAATTATGAAATTTAAAATTAAATTGTTATATAAATCAATTTTTATATGGTTTTTGGATGATTCATTAGATAACATGTTAATCATATTCGTTTAGATTAATTTATGTGGTTTTGGTTCACAATGAACTTGTTTTGTTTTATCATTTAGTATTTTGTAATTATATAAAATTAAATACATAAAGAGTGTTTCAATACATATAATATTATCTGTTTTTACTATGAAAATTGTTTCAGTACGAGCCTTGAATGGGAAATTGATGAAAGAAAATTTTCCAACCATGAAGGTTGCAAATAGGCACCTCACAGACAATGATTTTTTTTTTATAAAAAAGACAGAGAGTTGAAGGATTTTTATGATGTATATTCCATTAATATAATATAATTTCAATATTAGATGACATGTTAGTTATCATGACCATTTTGACATAGGATTGTTTGAGAAGATAATAACTAAAAAATGAAATTTAATGGAATTTAAAAGAAAATGTACGAGGATTTAACTCTTGATTTATCCTCTTTAAGAACCTCCATTATGAACCTTCTCTTTGTCTTTTGTAGTGACTAGAACCTCCTAGATTTTTTGGAGATATTTTGGAATGTGAATTCAAAAACATTTGTAAATTCCTTTCATCTTAGATGTGTGAGGAGATGTGGTGGTGAGGGGTGTTATTTATAGTGGAGGTGAAGGGTTATTTTTGAATATTTCATTTATTAGTTTACTATTTTGGTTCAAGAAAATATATAGACTAATTATTATCATAAAATATATTAATATAATGATGGTGAGTTATAGATTATGATGATTACATCAGCGATGACTCAACGAATAGTTTATGTTTATAATAAGGTAATAATACTGTAAGTTACCGTATTTCACAATTCAACATAAATTCATGTATTTTTTATAAAATCCAAAAAATATCTTGCATCGTTAATCTATGTGGAAAATTAAAAAATGAACAACATTTATGAAAAAAATCTAAATATAGAAATTTAATTTTTAATTAAAGTCATTATTTATATGGAAAATAATTATTTTAAAATTATAACTACTTTTATAACAATCAGAAAAATTAACTGTATTCTTTGGAAATTATCATAAAATTATAAAACAAACAAATATTTATTTATGAATAAATTTTAAGGAAATTATTTTTTTAAAATCACTTTATTAATTATAAAATTCTAATTTTATAATTATGACTTAAAAAATACAAGTACATAAATAATAATTTTTAAAATATTCAATCATAATACTATGATATATTTATATAATACTCTTATTTATAGGATTCAGACATTTTATTTATACTTTCATAGGTATGGTTACTATTCATTTTGTCAATTTACTATGGTTCATGTTACTATTCTTTTTGTCATGTTACTATTTCATCGTTTTATATTTTATAACTTCTATAAATGAATCTTATTTTATTCATTATTCATTCATAAAGATTATATTTTGTTCTATACAATATTTTATGTGATTTATACTACGTGAATAATCATTAGAAAAGAAATTTCAATGATGATTTTCTTGGTTCGTTACAAGAATAATATTTCTATATTTTTGAAAGATATATATAAATAATATATAGTCAATCCATAATGTTTTAGGTTATTTTCATTGATTTTAATTTCATTTTTTGATTAAATGGAATATTTCATTTCAAAAATTCACTTCTCACTTAGAAATCACATTAAAAAATATATAAAAACCACAAAATATTATACAAAATATTTTATTTAAAAAATTATCATTGAAACATATTATTTAAGCTTAAAATAAAACAGTACCAATTTAGGATGGTAATTATATGGATTTCATATAAGATAAAAACATTTTTTTCACACTCTTTTTAAAAGGATAAAATGTGTATCATTTAGAAAAATTGAAAAACAATTTCATTCATAACATAAAATTGGAAATAATAAAAGGGAAAAAATTTATTTTATAAATCATTGGATAATGAAAAAAATATTATATAAAATATTTTTATGAAACATTGATATGGAAGAAAATGTATTTTTGGCCGAAGTGAGAATTGAAGTCGGTAATAAAAAAATAAATTCTCTATCTTTTTAAGTACCAAAAGAGAAAAATTATACTATTACCTCAAAATTTAACGTGTAACCATAGGAGATGAAAATCAATTAGATTTATTATAGAATGATCCAATAATTTCCAATAATGAATATTCATGAAAACATAATTCTGATTAAAATGAGATTTAAATATGGACCCTTACAACTTTGGTATACTTTGAGTCTTATTTCCCATGAATAAATTGTAACACTCTGAGATTTTGTGAGATTATTTTATTTATTGTTTGAATGAATAAATTTTAATTTATTTAATTCATATCACTAATTGAAATATAACATTCATAAGGAACATACTTGGAATATGTTTCACGAAACATCGACCTGGAATGTGTTTTATACAAGACAGAGATTCTACGAAAAATCATTTTATTGTTATATTTATTAAAATGAGATAATTATAACATAGCCATAAAATATTTTAATATGAATAGTAAGAACTATTATTAAAATATTATTTATAATTTTTTATAGAAATAAATCATACTGATAACAAATGATATTATTTTTTGTAAAGTCCTTATATGTTTAGAGATACCATTTTCTTAAAATGGATAACTTTTAATTGTCCTTCCATAAAAGAACTATAGCAGGCACTGTGCGAGTATTATAACAGTTATTGTGGTAGTGTTGTAGAAGGTGTTGTTCAATAATATATCAGACCGAAATATTCACTTTGGATCATTTATTTGGGCAGGAGTCTTTTAGGCCTTCAGGCCACCCAGGCCTTTGGGTCAGTATGGCTTCTGGGACACCTTTAAGGCCTCTGGGACTCCTCAAGGACTTAGGGCCGCATGCAGTTTCCCTAAATAGAGTATAAAAAAAGCAATCCCAGAGGAGGATTTAGATCAGATACACTCAACAGAGTAGAACCAATGGATTCAGAAGAATTAAGGGTTATGGCTATGCCATCAGGACGACCTTATGCATTCAAGGGAAGCTTTGTTGGAAGGACATGCGAGGTTGAGAGCAACCATCACGATGCAGATGATGGGGAGGGATGTCACTTGTAGTTATATTCTAGTTGAATTACCTAAGACCATCATGTAATGTAAGGTCTCTTAATATTATGGGATGTTTAATCACTAATACTATGGCCCTTGTAATGGTTCCCTCTCATCCCTTGAAAGAGGGGTTATCAGAAATCAATAAAAAATAATGGCATTCGGGCTATTTTGGCTAATATAGAAACTCATAGTGTCTTCCCATCAATGGGATTGTTTTTTAAATTAATTTGGTCCAATTATCTAATTAAAATTTAGAACCACTAATACACATTGTTAAACACAATTATTTAGACATTCTATCAAATTTAACACATATTTTTTCCAAAATGATTAGTGAATACGATTAAAGTTAATTAAAATGATTAAGGATGAATTATGCTCAATAAGGCACTAAAACAATATCTTAATGCTCAAAAGGAATTATAATATTCTACAATAACCATATTATAGCCATTATTAGTTATCTCAGCTTCCTTTCATGGGTTGGGAAGGTTTTTTTTCACTTTTTAGGGTAAAATAGGGGTACTGCTAACTAGTTTTCAAAACTACCATGTGTGCCATTTCCATTCCCTATAAAAGGGCACCACCTCTCACTTTTCATCACACCTATAAAAAATATTTGAGTTAGAAAAAATAGGCCTAATACACTTTAAAAAATCCCTCCATTCCTCAATGAATGCTCTGCTTGTTCAGAAAGAAAACCAAGGATTTTGTTTTGGTACAAACCAAAAGTAGGTACCAGATTAAAGGGTAATGTCTTCCCTAAAGTTCCATTATTTTATTTTCATTCACCACCCATCCTCCATGATTATTTCTTTCTTTTATAGAAATAAAATTATCCTAAGTATACTAGGGTGTTTTTATACTAAATATTATACCTACACATAAACACACATCTATTTAATGGGTAAAAAACATACTATTTACCCGTAAGGCGAACTACAATGCCACAAAACGATGATTGTTTATTTTAATATATTTCCTCTCATAGAAGAAAATATGATTAACAATATAAATATATAGGATTATACTATATTTATTAATTCTAAATTCTTCATTAATCATTTTACAAAAAATATCATTACACTTTCCATTAGTTGTAAATATGATATTTTTGTTTGAGGAAGTATGCACTACAGCCCTTGAAAAAAATGTGATTCATTCGCACACTATGTCTAATAAATTAATGAATATTTTAGACAAATTATATGATATATATGAAATAATATTTATAATTTAATTCTCATATATATATATCTTTGTCTTTCTTTCTTTTAATACGATAATAAGAATGAAAATAGTGTTCATGTGTACGTACTGCTAATTGTCTCCATGAAAAGTGTATTACAATTCATAATTCATTGTTAAATAGATTATTATGATATGAATATACTATAAATACATGATATTTATATCATTTGTAATATTCTTTTAATTGTGAAGACTGAATGTATAAAAAATTTCGACACATACAAAAATTAATGTAAAAATTACCTAATATGAATCCTTAACATATGAGTGTTAACAAGAGGGTAATATGAGGTCAAAATATAACCATGTATGGTATTGGATTGTTGACACTCCTTTCCAACAAAAATTCTAAACGACTGAAAAATGGAAATACCTTAGTCCAAAGTAATTCATCCATTGAAGAAACATCAAAAAATCGACCAAGGCATGAAGAAGGATTTATTCCCACCAGCGTCACGCAAGTTTTATCATGGTCATGCAAGTATACTTGCGTGCCACATAATGGTCACCCAGGTGACTTACACACCCTCTTTTATTTTCACCCAAGGTCTTCCCTGGCCTATAAATACCCCATGTGGGACCCCCATTTTGATGACAAAAAAATTCCAGAAGTAAAATTTAAGCTCTGGTCGACCTAGTAACTTATGTATGTCTTCCGAAAAAATCTAAGGTAATTTCATAAATAGAATGGACGCTCTAAATAGGGTAAACAATGCCTAAGTGTTGAAACTCATCAACACTTGCGCACCTAAGTGGCCAGCCCTTAAGGGAAATGGCCACACTTGCGTGCCGCCTTATCCCTTCAATGAAACTTGTGCGCCACTCTTTTGGAATCCTTTAGGGATAATACTAAGGGGTTGAGCCAAATCTCTCCCAAGTATTACCCTAAGTATTGACCCTCAGAAAAGTATCCATGTGTTGTGCAAGTATACTTGTGTGACCAGGACATGCGCTCCCACGTAGGACTTGCATGCCTCTCTCTTTTTGGGTTCCCCCTTCTGCATATTCACTTGCTTTCTTCAAATCCACCTCTCCTTTTCAAAATTTTTCCTTTAGAAACTTCTTCAAAACCATTTATTGCATGGTTCCATTATTGGAGTCTTTATCTGAAAGTAATTCTATGGAAAATTTATCAAAATCTAGTGATTTACATATCATTATGTCACTAAGGTTAGAGATTTCATTCATTCAACCTCATCCTTTAAAGATGAGAGGATCCTTAATTGGGGCCTCCTTTTCAGGAGTAAGTCCCAATCTCAAAATCCAAAATTTGGGCATCCTCCTTTAGAGTAAGCAACAAGTCCCCTAACCTGGGCCTCCTTTTCCAGAGTAATCCCCAGTCCTCAAGTTCTGTTAATTTTTGGGCATCCTCCTCAGGAGTAAGACCCCACCATAATTCTGTTAATATGGGAATCCTCCTTAAGAGAAATCCCCAAGTTCCCAAAATCCAAATTCCCTTAACTTGAGCTTCCTTTTCATGAGTAAGCCCCAGTAATAATTCCCTTAACTTGGGTCTCCTTTTCAGGAGTAAGCCCCAGTCATAATTTTTCTTAACCAGCCTTAATTTACTTTTGATTCGGGCTTCCATCTTAGGAGTAAAACCCAATCATAAGTCCCCTAAAATTTGGCCATCCTTCTCAGGTGTAATCCCTAAGTTATGTATCCAAATCTCCATAAAGCACATATACCTTTATGAACCTTGTTCTTGGGTTTCTTCGCTGAAGTAAATCACAGTCCTCATCTATATCGGAAGTCATACATACATAAGACCTATACTATATCTTATGATTGCATCTTTCATGGCACAATTTTTAGGTTTTACCGATACCTCTGGTTTATCACACCGAGCATGACTCACGTGATCTTAGAGTGTAAAAGTAACTATGACATCTTTCTTTGATCCATAAACCATACATACACCTCATAAATATTTATTATAACTACGTGGGTTATGATTCTTTTTCTAAACAAGGATACGTAGGTAGCCCATCTACAGGTACGATCCAAACCAGGAAATAATCCATGTCCTTCTTAATGACAATAAACTTCAAGTACCCCCTGAGTGGCTTTAAAACTAGTATGGATATCATAATGACCAAGATATATATATATATATATATAATATATTAAAGGATACCATTGACTATGAATATCCAATACATATGGATGATTCTCTATCAATGAAGAACATTGAATACATATAAAATATTCTCAAAATCTCATACATATCAATCATTGATTGTTAGATATATGGGAAGCACATATTCATACTTGGTAGTGTAATATGGATTTACGAACATAACTTAAATCTATAATGAAATTCCCGGAGTAGAAAATGATTCCCCCCAAAAAGGTGTGATGAGTCTGACCACCCATCATCTCGACCAATGCAAGTTCTTAAGCCTCATTGGTCCACAGACTAATGAGAACATACCTTTGGAAAGTAGGTCCAAATAGATATAGAATCATTGTGTGTTTCCAGTTCTACAAACAAACTTGTTAGAAATAGTTTGAAATGTTTGAACCTTAAACAAATGAGGTTATCCCCAATTTCAGAGGAAAAAATTGGTGAACTTGATGTGAATCCTTAACCTAGTTAAAATGATTTTTTACTTATTTTGTTAGGCCCCTATTTAAACTCAATGAGAGGGGCAACAGAACAATAAATAACATATGTACTCATCCAAAATATGTAGTGAATGAAATTATATTGATTATGAATTTTATAACAAAAAGGCACTCTTTTACATAATCTTATTCATTACTGAAATGGCTTCTCTAATGTTCACACTTGTGAATGCCTCTACTGTGAAAACCTCTTCTGTGAATGCATCTATTGCTACTCCTGTTGGATCGTCATCTGCTTTGAGGAGAATATCCCCTACTCAGCATCTTCAACACTCGGTATCAAATGAGCTGGTTAAATAATACATTCAAAATGGTACTATTCCGACTCTGGAGACCGCTCGACAAGTCCTCCAAGTCAATAATTCACCTCAGTCGTCCAGACAGTGACGACCAGTGATCAAGAAGTAGGTGGGGCCAACAACCGTTTCCAACTACTTTTGGTTATTATCCCAAGGACGCAACAACCATTCCATCCCAAATTCCCAGGAGGTTAATGAGAAGGTCACTCAAGGCCTTAATTCAAGGAAACATGACTCCTTATTGAGGGATCCCACCAACAATCGTCGTCAGACTCGTACGGTAGTGCACCCTCAACATGATGAGGGTGTCATCCCTCGTCGTTCGGCTCAGGATCCTTGAACCTAAGAAGTCAAGACAAACCACCTGAGGAGACGACCGGTCAACAGTGAGTGGGTTCTTATCTATTCCATTTCTTGAGAATTCCACAAACATATCTTGGTGTAATGCAACGAGTAGACACACACACCCGTTTGTTTTAATTATGCTTTCCAGCAGACTCGTCTGGAAGCAATATCCAAGTCCTGCCAGGAAATTCTGGCAGAGTACTATTGAAAAGAACATACAGCTGTTTAAAAGTAATCAGCTAGTCAGTAGGCTCGTCTGACTATATACGATGAAGCCTTCCACCAAATGTGTTGACAACAGGTAAACATGCACATACACATGCTTATACTCATAAATCCGGCCAGCAGTCTCATCTTCCAGTATTAAAGGAAGTTCTTCATCCACGTTCAGTAGAGTGAAGTCATCAGGCACATACACCTGCTAGTATTGATCAAACCTATCAATAGTATCATTTGTTAGCACCTGGAAAAGTAAATTGGAAAGCCCCAATGAAAAGAAGGTGGCAGACTCAACTATCTGTCCCAATTCATGAGTGCTTTCAGAATTAACTGGCAGGAAAAAGAGGACAGGAGTAGAAACACACACCTACTCCAAGCATGGAATTGACGTATATTACTGTTCTGGTAGCTAAAGTCGCCAAGAGTATTATGTCAATGGTGAAAGAGAAGAAGCAAATATCTGCTCATATTCTAGATGCCTACCAGGATATTATAACAGCTTCAGTAGCATCACAGGGAAAGAAATGAAAATCTATCCCTACCAGTGGTGTGAAACATCAATATGTCACTCTGGAAAGACACACACCTTTGTTCTAGTCCATGAGGATTGTGGGGTGTACTTGCCCATATCATACGAAAAAACAAGTCAAACACATACACCAGATTTGAGTGGATATAATCAGCCTAACCTGATCATTTCTACTGATTATGCACATACACCTACCCATAATGACCACTTTCATCAACAAGTGGTTCCTAAAATGAGTAAGATGGCGTCTAAAAAGAAGACCTTCCCAGCACAATCATAAAATCATGGGCCAATTTGTAACAAGTCCTTGCTCGATGTTGGAGTTCATGATGCACTCATATAATTATCTGTTGCAACTCAAGATTCTACTCTCTCAGTTCTCAATAGTGGGAACATTAATTCCAAAGGTCTTTATTAGACACCTCCTCAAGAAGGCTTGCTTCTTGAATGTTTGGTTGATCTTGAAGTATCATCTTCAGATGAGAGTCACGATAACCTTCTACATGGCCCGAAGATCAAGGAGCAAAATGTTTCATCTTTTGTTGTAACCCACCATGGTGGTCCTCCCCATGATGTTGAATTTATCTGCGAAAATCCTCTCTGCTGTAGTAATTCAGATTTCCTCGAAAAAGATCCAATGGACAATGTAGTGATGAGAAAGCCCTCTTATCTTGAGGCACTTGAAAATGAGAATCCAATCATGTCTGATTCTTTCCCAATAGCTAGTGAAATACTTTCTCAATCAAAAGATAGCCCGGGGTGTAGTCATTCTCTGAACCACACACGAGTCATGCATCTTCTAGTTTGATAAGTGAATTATCTACCGATCTTGTTGAATCTGATGAAGAAACCAAGAAGCACCAGCTTTGGTCTAAATAGGTTGAAGAATATTCATCAAACGTTAAGGATTAAGTACTTAATATGAGAAAAAAACTGGTGAAATGTGAAGTACCAGTTATGTTTTGGCCTTTTGATGACTCACAGTTTGATATTCCAGAGATTTTGACGGATGATTGAATTCATGATATTTGTCTCAACTTATGGAAAAATCATTGTCAGTTGAAAAAAATATATTATCTTATAATGAATATGAAAATGAATTCAAGATAATAAAAGGGATACAAAGCCAAATTGATTTGGAATCTCTCTCAGTTTCTCTATATCTGAAGGCTGAAAAGCAGAAAACAACCCTTTAGCATTCATGCCTTGGCACATTAAGAAGATTGTGCCTGTTAATTGACAATGCCCCATCTGGTATTCATATCATAGGATGGGGTTTCCATGGAGAACTAAATTTCACTATACTATCCAGTCAGCAATGCCTGCCGAATATAGTTTCATGCAATGTTATTTCCCATGACCGGCCAAAGCCAATTGGCTTTGCTTATAATCAAAGGCTCGCTCAAGAGCAGGCCTCAACTAGTTTCTCTGAAAATCAAGCATACAGAGAACAAGTTGTTGAATTACTCCTACATCAAGTAAATGAGAATATTGAATAGGATTTTCATTTAGAGAATGCACATCATCAAGAGAAAGAAGTGTCAAAAATCATCCAATGGTCTTTTGAGATAGCTAATAAGAGTGGATGCTAGTTAATGCATCCATCCAATTTCCGGACTAATGTACGTAAGATCATGAGAGATTTTAAGAAGTTATTAGATATAGAAACTCAAGAACCACCCTAGCTTGCCAGACTGGGGACTCTTTTATCCCAACCCTCATAATCAACAAATAGTATTCGAGGAGTTGAGAAGAAACAACAGGAACAGCCCCAGTCCACAGGACTTGGGATTTTTTTAAATCCTCAATATCTTCATTAGAGAAATTCAGTCTTCTCTTGATTAGGTAGGAATCCCCAAGATGAATGAAGAGCCTAATTATCTGGAGATTCTCTCCAAATTACAGTTCGTCATGATGTTTCTGAGGGATCAAATCAACAAAAGGCATTGTCTTATCAAGGAAATGCAAGAAGAAAATATTGCAGAAATGATGATAGATGGGATGCAATGGGTTATGAATCAATTAATGTCATCAATTTCATTATTTCTGATCCACCAGATGAGGTTCAATCATAGGGACCAAGTGAGGAAGCACCTGCTCAAGAGGTTTTATGCATAGACACAAATGAAGAAGGTGTGCATACACGACATTAATGAATTACGCAGAATCTAGGTAATATTAATGTAACCCACTTCCCCGTCTAAAAAAGGTTTCCAACAAAGGAAAATGGAAGAATCAGGTTACATAACCTTCCTTTGGTGAAGGCCAATCGCTCTCATTAGAGAAAATATTCGCACAACAAGAGAAAGAAATGAATGAATTAAGGAGGTTGAACGTAGAACTACTTCACGGTAGTATTCCTCCGAAGAGTGCGGAAGTCAGTCAGCCAAGGGAATTTGATGCATTTACTGAGATGGATCAAGAGTATCCTCCTTTACGAGTACACCCTCACAGGTCTAATCCTATGGTTTATACAAAACAACAACTGGGAATACTACCATTAGTGGTAGTCTCGGTTGCTACACCTATCCAAGCTCCAGTTATTCCACCTGCACAGGTCCAAGATCAACCGAATGTTTCTCAAAAATTAATGACTACCATTATGTAATTAATATCTCGGTTTGAAGCTATAGAAGGAATGTGTGCTCCGGTTCAACAAGAAAAGACAACTTACCCTGAATGGGTAGACTCAATTCCTCCCCCATAAAATTTTGCAACTACGAAATTCCCAATCATTAATGGTTTGGGAGACCCAGAGCAACAGTTAACACATTTTGTTTCTCTTTGTGATCCTATGATGGGAACCCCTAAGCAACAAGAAGCAGTTAAGCTTAGGTGTTTTTTACATTCATTATAAGGGAATGCTTTTGTTTTTTATAAAAGCTTGAAATCATGGTAAATTATCAAGTGGGAGGATCTCCATCAACAATTCCTTCTTCAATTCAGCTCAACATTTCCAAAGACAACAGTTTTTGAACTTACAAACATTAAGAAAAGGGAGAATGAAAGGGTTTCAGATTTCATTGCTTGCTGAAAGGAATTAACATATTCCTTGAGCTTAGCACTCCCTCATGAAATTTTTTTTCCAATCTGTGTGGAAATTTGCGTGATGAATTACGAACGTCATTGATCCATGTGAAATAGACAAGAGGGTTTCGAGACCTTACGTCAATCACTCAACAGATTTAATACTCTCTTATAAAGACTAAGGATAAATCTCATGTAATTCTATCAGATCGAAGAAGAAGAATGGGTAAAGCAGAGACTGCTATAGTTATGCTTAATCAAGCACATGTACCTGCTTCTACTTTAAGGACTTCATCTTCTCAAATGGATCCACCTCCTGAGCATCAACAACAGAGGCCCATTCGTCATGATAATCAAAGAGATCAAAGACACAAACAATTTGAGGATCTAAAGATTAATGTTTACTCTTTCTGAAATGAACTAGTTCTTGGTTACATCATTTAAACTCTTGAAAATTATTGGTTCAATTGCCAAGGCCTAAGAGGCTGAAAAAGGAAGGAGATGAAGATCGTCCCAACTTTTTTCCATTTCATCAGATGTTGGGGCATCCCATTCAATAGTGTTTTGTCTTCAATTCCCTCCTACAAAAAATGGTTGACTCAGGACATGTCAAGTTTAGAGGTTCTTCAACTCAGGTAGCATGTGTTACTGCTACAAATCCAGAGGAAGAATACGAGTGGAAAAAAGTCAAGAACAAAAAATGCTTAAAAATGTGATGATTGGATGGTCAAAAAATTGATCAACCGAACTCATGCCATTTTGTGAAAGCAATTTAAGAAACCAATTGTGTCTTCTTCCATGAATTCCACAACAATACGCTCTTCATCAGAGGGAAAATCCTCAAAGAAAAGACATAATTCAAAGAAAGAAGAACAATCAGAAGAAGATGAGATCATGTAAAAGCCGAAATTGCCTCTGACACTAGTAGATTTTATGCCATCTACTTCGATGCCACGAGCACCACCCCACCAAATGAAACAACATAAGATGGATAATCAGGCAGAGTCTTCATCGGATGAAGAGTTGATCTTTGGTTCTATTAATATGATTCATTTAACAGATCCTAATGCTAGTTGTAGTTTCGATTTTGATGAGCCTGAATTTCCTGTATCAAACAGAGGAATTAGAGGGAGTTCCAGAGGTCTGGGATACAGAGGAAGATGTGGATATCCTAGAAACCAGTATTCCAATTCTACCACTGCTAGAACTATGTATGCAGTAGAAACTCGTGGCAGAGCCCATAAATGGGCTCAACAAGAACAAGAAAATTCTTCAACCAATAGAAAACTCTGTCCTAACAGAATTATTCTAGAGGATCAGTAAGATATTCCACCTTCTTCCTCTCAGCAAGTAAATAGACCTATTCGGTTTAATCTTATAATACTAGGAGTATTGCCAACTTCTACCCTGATACAAGATGAATCTACTTCCAAATCATCAACGTTTAATGTAACTGCGAAACCACATGTTCCTATTGGGAAACACAGACCTTTGGATAAAAAGTATAGTGTCTTGAAACACTTGACCCAATTACTATCCAAGTTATCAATTTTGGTTTCCTTAAATTTATCGATGGATAGTCGGGAGGCACTCATTGAGCCTTTGTCAAGTCCTCTGTAATTTGAAACCGAAATTGTTGCAGCTGATGTCTACCATGTAGAGAATAATCCAGAAGAATGCCATGTAGAAATATCTTTCATGGATGAGGATGAATATGATATTGTTCATGGACATATTATACCTTTGTATTTATCCAGAAATGTCAATGGTGTAGATGTCCGAAGAGATTTCATTAATAATGGTTCGAGAGTCATCCTTATCCCCATTCGTACACTTCACCGATTGGGCCTCATAGAATCTGATTTATCTCCTTCAACATTGATGTTTCAAGGATATGGTAAAAATGAACAAGAACCATTGTGAAAGATTACACTCAGAACTCAATTTGGAGATCTTGTATCCAATTCAGATTTCATGGTTTTTGATCATGACACAGCATTCAACATCTTGCTTTGAAGACCCTGGCTACATCCACATGCGGTTGTCCCTTAATCATACCATCAATGCCTCAGATATTGTTTCGATGGTAAAATTGGGACATTGTATGGTGATAAAGCCACATTCAAAACATTTTAATCTAAATACATTGAGGCGGAATTCTATCACATGAAGGGTAAGAAGAAATCCACAACATGGGAGGTTACCAAGGTTAATGCTCCATTTGGTTTGGAAAAGATTCCAGTAAATACATTTACACATGTGAGTGTAGATTATGTGTTTCCTATAAGTAAAATTGACATGATAGACCCTAATCACAATACCCTTATGGAAACCTCCATAATGTCAATTTCAGAAATCACGCCAGATAGCATCGGAGAAATTAATGATTCACCAAGTAATGATGAATGCTCAAATGGGGACTTCTTCATTTCATATGCTGAAATCTAGCAATTCAATGTTTTTCCAACTAGTATAGAAGAAGTTATAGTAATTTTAGAGGTGAACTATGATGTCGATTCTCAATCCATCATCTCCTCTTTATTACCCAAGGAAGACCCTTCATCATCAATCAGGTCAAAAATGGAAGCTTCTTCTTCAAGATGTTAAAATTTTAACATCTCTTCTGATCATTGAAATTATACTTCACCATCTACTATGAAATTAGAAATAGAAGAAATAACACATGTTGAAGAAGAAGAGGAAGATCTCAGGGATTCTCCTCTAGAATTTAAGAGGGTATCTCTATCACCCTGGATGAACATATAGAAATAAATATGGGTATAGAAGAAGATCCACACCCCACATTATTTAGTTTGGCCATGGATATTTAAGAGAAAGAGATGTGTATTTCATTTTTAAAGAAAAATTGAGACATATTTACTAGGAACTATAAAGAGATTCTAGAGATTGAGCCTGATGTTGCTACTCATCGTTTGGGTTTTCCAGAAGAACATCGAGGATTTAAGCAACCCGACAGAAGAACACACTCCTCCTATGTTTCCAAAATTAAAGCTGAAGTGGATAAGCTTATCGAATATATATTCATCAGAGATGTTCAATATCCAAAGTGGTTGTCTAATATTGTCCCTATGAAAATGAATAAGGGACAAATTAGAGTTTGCATTGATTTCAAAGTTCTTAATCGGCATTATCCTAAAGATAATTTTTTTTTGTTTCGATTACAGAACTGTTAATTTATGAAATAGCTAGCTATGGAGCACTTTCCTTCATAGATCGATGTTATGGATATAATAAATTCTGAATGTAACACCCCAAGTTTCAACGGTACACTTCTCTTTCAATAATTCAATATCTTGCATTGTATGCAAGTCTGAGATTCTAACACACTGTGACCAATAAAAGTAGCCTTTATGAATAGTAATACCCAATTTTTGAAATCATATAAATTTTATATTTCAAAATGGAATTCATTTTTGGATTCGGAATATCGAAATTATCCTATGTTGAATTTTTTTTATCTTTCTGAGAAGATCTAATTTTCGATGTATAGTGAAAAATACATAAAAAAAATTTTAAAAAAAATTATTTTTTGTGATAAATTATACTATTGATTTGTTTTAAAGTATAATTAGAATATAATTTTACCATTTTATCCAATGGTGGTCATTATAATTACGTTTCACTTTGAAATTGGACGTAAACAATTGTCAATCTTTTGATTGATATTGTTTCTTAAAAACACGCTATTTGTTATGACAACGAGAATTAACTATTAAACTAATTAATGAAACTTATATGTTTTGAATTTTGTAAAATGGAAATCATTATTGAATTCAGAATATCAAATATAGCTTAGGGGGAATTTTTGGTATTTTCCTGAAAAATTTCAATTTTTGATGAATAGTGATACCACTAAGTGGTAGACAAAAAAATAATTTTTTTTTCTAAATGAATATTTACCACTTCTGTGATTTTATTTTCAAAAATCCAATATACATGGTGGTCATTAGGAATTAAAATGTGGTTCAATGGGATTAAAATATTTTTTTTGTGAATAGTAACTTTTATGTTTTATTAATCACAATTAAAGGTAATTAGTGTAATTTAAGGTAAATATAATGTTATAATAATATAAAATTAACTTTACACTTGTTATACCCTTATTAGATGAGTTATGGCTGACCAATACAATCCATCGGTCTTCTTGGGGACCCCAAGGATCCACTTGGGTAAGAAAGTGACATTAATAAATTTATATTTAATGTAAAAATAAAATTATCCCAAAAATGTATTGTTTTACTAAAAAAATTATTACATGTGGTTATAGAAGTAATATTTTTGACTATAAATATTCATTATAAAGAAAAAAATATTTCTTAAAACCTGGTAATTTTTTATAATTTTTAGACACTAAAAAGCTAAATTTATTTATGACACCACGATTATGCAGCGATTACCACATTAAAAACTATTTAAATAAAATGAAAAGATAATGAAAAATCTAAGAGATACACTTGTCAAAAACCTATTGGATGGGAGTATTTATAACCCTTATCATTGTATCCTCAAAATATATAACTGTGGGACCTTTGGAGTCCAAGAATAACTTTATAATAATGTAACATTTCATCACATTCCACAAGTGCCCCTCCTATCCTCTTATAAAAGGGCCCCAACTCTACCACCTTATTCACACCATCAAGCCATTTTCCTCAGCCAAACTCTGCTCAAATACTCTCCCAAATTCCCTCTATTAATCCTAGAAGCCACTCTTTTGGCAAAAGTCTTCCCAAGGAATCCTTTGGCTCAAATAAAAAAGAGTTACCCGATTTTAAAGGTAATGTCTTCCCCTGGGTTCTTTTGTTTTATATTGCTTCTCCAACCCTATAAAATATTTTTATTCATATCGTTTGTAACAAAAATAGTATACTCAATATACTAGTATGTTGTTATGAGATGGATTTGATTTAAAATTATACACACCTCCGTCTAATGGTTAACGAACATACTGTTTCTATGGGTGGTGAATTACTGCCTCATGAAACGATGATTGTTCAATATTCTTTTAACACCTCTCACGGTAGCCATTAATATGTCACTATATTTATATATGATATATATTATGTTTATTATTTCCTTATTCTTCTTTATTTTTCATTAATGTCATACCTTTATGGTTTCTATTATGGGTAAACACAATAATTTCATTTTAGGAAGTGCGGACCACCGCCCCCTCAAAGTGATTTGAATCGTTAATGCAATATGTGGGACGCGTAAAGGATGGAGTGAATGATATTATATATGATATTATACTGGAATTATAATATACCTTTATATCAATATGTTTTCATTCCATTAAATAGGAAATAGAAATGAAAGTAGCGTTCATGCGTACGTACGGCTTACCGTCTCCATGAACGGTGCATTTCATTTCATACCTCGAAATATTATGTAATATTATAAATGCATGTATATACTGGATATATATGATATATATGATATCTATATCATGAATATTATTCTGTATATAATGGATATTTTACCACTTGAACAACTTGTAATTATAAGAAGTTTAGTTTTAACTCAAGTACCAAAGATTGACAAAACGACTGTTATTAACATAAATAATTAAATAATGTTAATAACATGGTAATAATTGACATAAAAGGAATAATGAAATTGAAAAAGGTTCTTAATCAATTATAAATTAACTTTACTGTATTATTCAGGAGGTTAAAGAACGGTCGAGTCAAGTCGGACACGAGGTAAGGGAATTCATGTCAATCTCCTTTCATTGAGGCATATATATTTTTATACAAAAAATTATTTTATAATGTGTATAAATCCCATTTAATATTAATTTTATTCAAAAGGAATGTTTTTATACAAATCTTTTTACTAAAAAACAATAGGAATGTTTAGTCTTACGTATGCAGCGACACCGACTTCTCCACCGCCATGAACATTATTTGAGTTTCGGCTTCCTCTACAAGAAATAACTTTTTTAAAATGAAAAATAAATACCATGTTTTACATTACTTTTATTTTGGTATGGAAAATAGTTTAGATAATGTTTTTATTATATCAATGTGTGGTATTGATATCTTTTTATTGAAATATTGAAATTTTATTTTTCTTTTATGTATGTTTTATGTGATATGATTATTTTATTGATTATGATATGTTTAAACCTTTTCATATAAGGAATATATTGGACTTAGTATGTGACGGGTGGAGCCTTATATAGCTCCTCAATGAATTGGTAGGTCTCATGAGACAAACTACTGCCTTCTCACAAGGCCTTGAAAAAATCATATTTGTAGTCTTGGCATGAGGCCTTGGCTACGTGGTTATGATAGTCTGGCATTATCCATTCCATCATTATAAAAGTTGTTATTGATATTTCATATTATTATTCAACTAGTAGAACATCCATGTGAATAAGTAAATTGCATTTTTTCATTTTATTTTTTCATATTATGCTGAAGATTAAGTTTAAAAGGCTTTTGTTTTAGTTATAAATTGCCTTAAATGTTTATGGTTATTTATGAAAGCTTCCGCTATATTGTTATCCTTAATGAGCATCTGATCTCACCCCTTTCATTTTTTAATTTTTCCAAGATGTGAAGAAGTATTTTGTGAATGACCTGTAGGGATAGTATGAGTGGATATTAAGACAAGATGTTGTTTTATTTTTGTATTAAATTATGATGTAATGTAAATATCATGAATGTATCTAGTGTTTCAAGGATAGTAAACTAATCAGTCTTTCGAGACTTGATCTTTTGTGATCATGCCAATGTTACTTAATAATGCACCGACTCAGGGTAACTGGGGTCAGGGCGTTACAGTTGGTACCAGAGGCAGTTTAGTACTATCCTTGGAAACTATATTTATATAAACTCTGATTAGAGAACATAACCCTATGATAGACTTTGAGGATTAGTATAGAAGAAGTTCCTAGAATTTGGGTATTATATAGATTTTTTGAGTTTTCAAAGCAATAAATCCTGGTCTATATATGAGCCGGTAGAGGCAGTTTTGGCACATATGTACATAGGGGTAAAAACCAAAAACACTGCTTTGAGCTAGACTCGAACGGGAACTGGTGCACTACAGTGGGCCTTGCTACACTCTTGGTTACGACACTCCCGGGGGATATGCTTAGGATAATACTCATTTTCTTTACAAACCACTATGAAGGGTTTATGAGTATATACTTCCTCAAGGAATTTTTTTTATGATTATGGATTCTATCCATAAATAGTTCAATTTATGTTAAGTGTTTTTCATGTTTGTTATTATGCATTTTGATTCATAAACTAATCTAGTTTATGACATTATTTAGAAATGGCGCCTAGTGGATGGAATGGAAACTGTATCAATGCATGCAATCCATGTAAGGATTTCCCTCCTATTCAAGATAATTATAGTGGAGCTGGTGATACAATTGGTGTTGATCATCTTATCACCATACTGGGACAACTCACTCAGGTTATGAATAATAACCTTACTCGTATGGAGAAACCTGATCCGCAATGTGGTGGATCAATTTTAGATCACTTCCTGAGGCAACAACCACCAAAATTCAATGGGAGGACAAATCCATTAGTAGCTGAGCAATGGATAAGTTCCCTAGAGAAAATATTTTTGGCTTTGGGGAGTAGTGAAAGAGAAATGGTTATCATGGTAGTTTACCACTCACTGGAGATGCTGATCAATGGTGTTCATTGATTCAAAACATAAAGGAAGAAGATGAAGTATCAAATAGGGAATGGAGGGAGTTTAAAGAGTTTTTAATAGAAAAATACTTTCCACATGATAATTGAGCAGATATGGGAAAGCAATTTCTGAGTCTTAGGCAGAAGGAGGATGAGAATGTCAAAAAGTATGAGGCTAACTTTACAAGGTTAGCGATGCCTGCTGTAAATTATAAACGTAACCCCAGAAGTAATATTGATCATTTTTTTGATGGGATAAAACCATTTCACCATCAAGAATTAGTCTCACAATCCTTCTCGTCATATGAAAATATTTTATCATGAGCTATCAAGACTGAAAAGCAATTCTCTATGTGTTATGACTTTAAAGCAATGCAATAGAATAAGAGATCATCTGATCAATCTAGAAAAGGAAATAAAGGGAAAAAGGGAAATAAGGATTTTCCATTATGTGATAATTGTTGGAAGAATCACCTTGATACTTGCCTAAAAGGAATGGGAGTTTTTTGGTCATCGGGCTTGTGATTGCAAGGGAAAAAAAGAGGCTATCAATGTTGAATGCTACAATTGTAGTGAAATGGGGCATTATGAAAATGAATGTCCTAAGCATCAATGAAACTTACCTAAAAAAATGCCAAAGGATCAAGGCCAATATTATGTTATTACTACACTTGAAGGGGAATAATTAATGTATTGGTGCTTTTGGACTCAAGGATTATATTCAGGTTATATGAATAATAGGATATATATAAGTATTGTACTGTAGTACTTGTTGTATTCATTATGGTTTTAATATGATGAAGGTAATCATATTATTATTATGTGACAATAAGTGAAAATTTATATTGTTTGGGGAATCTGATATTACAATTGATTTTGGAATTTAGAGACCTTTTAGAGAAAGTATGGACAAAGGTATTTTGGATAACTATAAAGGTTGGAATGGATTATATTTTACATTGGATACTATTGTTAAGGTTATTTTTTGATATTTATAAAAAGGACAACATGAAGACCGTGTGACAAGCCATCGTGTTGAAAAAAGCTGTGGGAATCAAACCCATAACCATAGTGCGATTGGGATTTATCTTCTACCACTGGACTACGCGAAGTCCCTCGAGTGTATAATGTAGTATTTTTTAGTTCTGATAGAGGAATTATAAATTTATTTTTGGAATCCTATACGGTTTGGATAAATAGAATATTTTTGAGTTCTATTACCTTTTAGAGTGAAATATGGGTTTGTGGTAAAAATTTACTAAGGAATGAATGTCTACATGACAAGTAAGTATGTTTCCTTACATTCATAGAAAATCTCCTAAATAAATTCCTCAACTTTATTAAAGGTATCTTAAAACAAAAATTTTGTTAGTTAACTTTTCAAATTGGGGAATCAATGATCATTTAACCAATCACAAGTTTGTGAATTTCTTGTAGTTAGCTTTCTTCTAATCCAGTTTTCTAACACTCCCCATCAGACCTTGATGGTTTGTTTCTCCTCAATATCCATGTTTTCATAGAATCCTAGTATAGGATATCTTGGGTGACTGTTGTACTTCTCTTTCATTCTTTTCAAGTTATATTATTATTAACCCTATTTCGGATGTGGGTTTTCTGCAAAGGTATTTTCTATTTTCATCCTTTTATTTTTGAAGAAATATTAAAATTGTGAGGAAAAAATTTATTGAAGGAGGGGAGAATGTAACACACCAAGCTTCCACGGTACACTTCTCATTCGATAATGCAATAGCTTGCATTGAACGCAAGTCCGAGATTCTAACACACCATGACCTATCAATGTAGCCATTAGGAATATTAATACCCACCTTTTGAAATTATATAAATTTTATATTTTAAAATGGACTTCATTTTTGGATTCAGAATTTCAAAATTAGCCTATGTTGAATTTTGGTTCCTTTTCTGAGAAAATCCAATTTTTGATGAATAATGAAAAATACTTAAAAACAACATTTAAAAAAAATAATTTATAGTGATAAATTATACTATTTAGTTAATTTAAAGTATAATTAGAATTTAATTTTACCATTTTATGCGAGGGTGGTCATTATAATTAATTTCACTTTGAAATTGGACATAAACAATTGTCAATCATTTGATTGATATTGTTTCTTAAAAACATGTTATGTGTTTTGAAAATAGGAATTCACTATTAATTTAATTAATGAAACTTACATGTTTTTAATTTTGTAAAATAGACATCATTTTGGAATTCGGAATATCAAATATATCTTAGGGTGAATTTTTTCTATTTTTCTGAAAAACTTCAATTTTTGATGAATAGTAAAACCACTAAGTGGTAGTTAAAAAATGATTTTTTGTTTAAATGAAACATTAACACTTCTGTGATTTGATTTTTAAAAATCGGACATACATGGTTGTTATTAGGAAGTAAAATGTGGTTCAATGGGATTAAAATATTTTTTGGTGATGTTTTACTAATCACGATTACAGGTAATTAGTCTAATTTAAGGTAAATATAATGTTATAATAATATGAAATTACCATTACACTTGTCATACCCTTATTGGATGAGTCATTTCCGACCAAGGCAATCCATGGGTCAACTTGGGGACCCCATGTATCCTCTTGGTTAATAAAATGACATTAATAACTTTTTATTTAATGTAAAAATAAAATTGTCACAAACATGTATTGTTTTACTAAACCAATTATTATATGGGGTTATACATGTCATATTTTTTACAATGAATATTAATTAGAAAGATAAAAATATTTCCTACAACATGTTATTTGTTTTATAATTTTTAGACAATAAAAAAATTATTTATGACACCATGATGATGCAGCAATTACCTCATTAATTAATGATTTAAATAAAATTAAAAGATAATGTAAAATCTAAGACATACACTTTTCAAAAACTAATTATATGGGTGGATTTCGAACCCTTATCACCTTATCCTCGAAATATATAACTTTGGGACCTTTGGAATCCGAAAATCACTTCATAATAATGTAACATTTCATGACTTTCCAAGAGTGCCCCTCCTCCCCTTTTATAAAAGGCCCCCAACTCTACCACCTTATTCACACCATCAAGCCATTTTGATCGGCCAAGCTCTTCCAAAACACTCTCCCAACTTCCCTCTACTACTTATAGAGGCCTCACTTTGGGCAGATGTCGTCCCAAGGATGTTTTTGGCTCAAATCAAAAAGAGTTACCCGATTTTAAAGGTAATGTCTTCACTTGGGTTCTTTTGTTTTATTTTGCTTCTCCAACCCCCTAAAATCTTTTACTTCAGATATTTTCTAACAGCACAAATATCTTAAAAATACTATTATGTTGTAATGAGATGTATTTGATTTAAAATTAAACACACCACCGTCTAATGGTTAAAGAACATACTATTTCTGTGGGTGGCGAATTACTGCCTCACGAAACGATGATTGTTCAATCTTCTTTTAACACCTCTCATGGTGGCCATTAATATGTCACTATATTTATATATGATATATATTATGTTTATGATTTCCTTATTCTTCTATATTTTTCATTTATGGAATACCTTTATGATTTCCATTATGGGTAAACGCGATAATTTCATTTTAGGAAGTGCGGACTACTGCCCCCTCAGAGTTATTTAAATCGTTAATGCCATATGTTGGACATTTAAAGGATTGAGTGAATGATATTATATATGATATTATAGTGGAATGGTAATATACCTTTATATCATTATGTTTTCATTCCATTAAATATGAAATAGAAATGAAAGTAGCGTTCATGCGTATGTACAACTTATCGTCTCCATGAACGGTGCATTTCATTTCTTACCTCGAAATGTTATGTAATATTATAAATGCATGTATATACTGGATATATATGAAATATATTATATCTATATCATGAATATAATTCTCAATATAATGGATATTTTACCACATGAACAACTTGTAATTTTAGGAAGTTTATTTTTTACTCAAGTACGAAAGATCGACAAAACGACTGTTATTAACATAAATAATTATATAATTTTCATAACATGGTAATAAGTGATATAAAAGGAATAATGAACTTTGAAAAGGTTCTTATGCAGTGAGAAATTTACTCTATTTTATTATCCATGAGGTTAAAGAAGGGTCGAGTCATGTCGGACACGAGGTAAGGGACTTCGTCTCAATCTCCTTTCATTGAGGCATATTTTGTTTTATACACAATTTTCTATTATATGGTGTATAAACCCCTTTTACATTTAATTATAATCAAAAGGAATATTTTTATAAAAATCATTTTACTAAATGACAAAAGGAATGTTTTGTCTTACGTATGCGGCGACAACGACTTCTCCGCCGCCGTGACCATTATTTGAGTATCAGCTTTTTATACAAGCTATAACTTTTTTAAATGAAAAATAAATACCATGCTTCACTTTTCTTTTATTTTGGTATTGAAAATGGTTTTGATAATGTTTTTATTATATCAATTTGTGGTATTGATATCTTGATTTTGAAATGTGTAAATGTTATGTTTCATTTATGAATGTTTTATGTGAAATGATTATGTTATGGTTTATCATATGTTTAAACCATTTCATATAAAGAATGCATTGGACATAGTAAGTGATGGGTGGAGCCCACTATAGCTCCTCGATTCATCAGTAGGTCTCATGAGACAAAATAGTGTCTTGGCACGAGTCATTGACAAAATCTTATTTGTATTCATGGCACGAGGCCTTGGATACGTGGTTATGATAGTCTGGAATTATGCATTCCATCATTATGAAAGTGGTTATTGATATTGTATGTGATTATTTGACTAGTAGAATATTCATCTGAATATGTAAATGGAATTATTTCATTTTATTTTTCCATATTATGCTAAAGTTCATGTTTAAAAGGCTTTTGTTTTAGTTATACATTTCCGTAAATGTTTATGTTTATTTATGAAATCTTCTGCTATATTGTTATCCTTACTGAGCATCTGAGATCACCTCTTTTAATGTTTTAGTTTTTCCAATATGCGAAGAAGTTTCTTATGAATCACCTGCAGGGATAGTATGAGGGGATATGAGGACAAGATGTTGTTGTAGATTTGTATTACACGATTATGTAATGTAAAACTTATCAATGTATCTAGTGTTTCAAAGCTACTAAACTATTCGGTCTTTCGAGACATTATATTATGTGATCATGCCAATGTTACGTAATAATGCAGTGACTCTGGGTAACTTGGGTCGGGGCGTTACACTGAATGGATCTAGAATATGTAGAATCAACAGGCTTCAAAGCCCCTCAGGGCGTGTTTTCCTATCGGGTAATCCCATTTGGTCTGAAGAATGCAGGCCAAACATATCAGCATGCCATTCATCATTTCATCAATCCTGTTTTAAGGAATTTTGTTGAATGTTATGTGGAAAATTTTGTGGTAACATCCAGGACACATTCTAATCACTTGGAAGATTTGGAAATCAAATTCCACAACCTTCAGCAACATAATTTGAAGATGAACCCCTTAAAATGTGCTTTTGGGGTAACATCAGGAAAATTTCTCGGCTTTGTTGTATGCCATCGTGGTATCAATGTCGATCTTGAGAAGACAAATTCGATCTTTTGTATTTCACCTCCTCAGAATTTGAAATAACTGAGAGGACTTCAAGGACACTTATCATATATTCGGTGTTTCATCACCAATTTAGTAGGAAAAAGTTTAATCATCATTAAATTGATGAAGAAGGGAGTCACTTACTAGTGGACTGAAGAATGTCAAGAATCATTCGATAGTCTCATTAAATATCTCTTGATTCCACCGGTATTAATTCCACCTATTTAATAAAGACCACTTATGCTCTATGTGACATCTTTAGAGTGATAATTGGGTGCCTTTCTTGCTCAGAAAAATGATGCTGGGATTGAAAACAGCCTCTACTGTCTCAGTCGGACTATGCTTGAAGCAGAAACCCGATATTCAAATTTTGATAAGTGATTCCTTATATTAATCGTTGCAGTTCATAAGTTGATACACTACCTGCAACATCACAAGGTCCAATTGGTATCTCGCAATAACCCTCTCAAATTCATCCTTAGTCGTCTAATGCTTACAGGATGTCTGGAAAGGTGGGCAGTTATTTTGCAGCAATTTGATATTCAGTCTGTGTCTCAAAGGGAAATAAAGGGCTAGGCTCTGGCTGATTTCCTTGTTGAACATCCTTCAGTAGAAAAGAAATCTTCAGATATTGAATATCCTGATGAGGATGTCTTTTCTATTCAAGATAGTCTTCAAACATGGAAAATGTACATTGATGGTGCTTCCAGAAGTCCAACAGGGAAGAAAATGGAAGATCATAAATTCAAAAAAGTTGGGTTAGAAATTGTACTCATTTCCCTAGATAAGGCAGTGCTAGATTATTCCTTCTCATTATTGGGAGGCGAGAAAAATAATGAAGCTGAATTCCAAACTCTTATCGCAGGATTGGAGTTGGAGCTTCAAGCACAAGTGAATCCCTTAAAGGTGAAATATGATTCAGACCTGGTAATCAAACAATTCAATGGGGATTATGAAATCATAAAATAAGAACGAATCCCATTGTATGAATATGTCAGATAGTTAATGGCGTAATTTCCTTCATAACTGACATTTTCTTATATCTCGAGATCACCAAATGCCCAAGCTGATGCACTAGATAATGTAGCCACAACTCTGGCAGATCCAAATCAGGATGAGACAGTCATCAGTATTGCCCACCGTCATCAAATTTCACATTATGTTCAAACCAGAACATAGAAAATCAATGAAATTTGTCGCATTCCTGAACCATATGGTCATACTACATGATGGATGACAACTATGAGGGAACACCTTCAAAATGGAACACTTCCACCTGATAGAGCTGGAAAAGAACAAATCCGGCGATGTGGGGTCAATTTTACTCTTTATGATATCTCGAATCACCTATATAATATTCATTAAAAAAGAGGTTTTGATAGAGTTCCCTTTCGATTTATTGATGGTTAAGAGAGAATGGCTGTCATGAAAGAAGTGTATGCAGGAGTCTGTTGTGCCCACCAGTCTGGACAGAGACTATCTGATCAAATTTGAAGGCATGGATCCTTTTGGCCTTCAATGATACATGATTGTGTTGATTTCACAAGGAAGTTTCATTCTATCCAAGTACATGCCAACATCATTCATCAACCTTCTGAGTTGCTTCATATATCTAAATACTCGTGGCCATTTTCCACATGGGGAATGAATGTAGTGGGACCTTATCCATCAGCTACATCCAAGCAGTTTAAGTACATTCATAATGCTACTGACTTCTTTTCCAAATGTGCAGAGGAAATACCTCTCAATTAAGTCAGTTCTAAAAGCATTGTTAGCTTCATCAAGTCTAACATCATTACTAGATTTGGTGTCCCTCATACCTTATTAATGGACAATGGCACCAACCCCTATTCATCTGAGGTGAGGATGTTGTATTAAGAATACAACATCAAATACAATCATTCATCTCGGTATCATGTAGTATTCAATGGCTAGATTGAAGATTTCAACAAGTCTCTTTCAATCATACTGCAAAATATGGTGGATAAAGATAAGAAATCATGGCATGAAAAACTATTTCATGCTTTCTCGGCTTATCAGACCACCACCCGCACTGCAACGCGGTCAACACCATATTAATTGGTATATGGAACAAAAGCAGTCTTTCCCAATGAGGTTAAATTACCCTTACTCAGATTAGACATTTTTTATCATTCAACTATAGATGAACAATATCAAAAGCGATTGGATGAATTGGAATAATTAGATGAGAAATGATTGTGCACCCTGTACCACTTGTAAGTCTATCAAAATCGAATATCACGAGCTTTCAACAAAAAAGTTCATATTTGTTCATTCATTTAGGGAGATTTGGTATTGGTTCTTCAAACTAAAATGATACGAGGAACGAAACATCCCAAGCTGGAGCCAAACTGGGAATGACCTTATTCAACACATAATGTCTACTCCAATGGAGCTTATTCTTTAATCTAAATGGATGGAGAACTCATCACAACACCAAACAATGATAGATTTATGAAGATGTATTTTGTATAAACATGAAAAACATCCATGGTCCATGCATATGACCTTAAAATATTTTCATCAATATCATCCAACATGACATTAAACTATATTTTCCTTGCTGCATGACTTTAAGCTACATAGTCCCTTATATCTAGAAAAATGTTAAACTATGACATCATCCATAATGATGTTAAACTATGAAAAAGTCCCTAATACATCTAACATGATGTTAAAATGTTTCTCTTTTGTCCTTACTGCATGATATTAAATTTTACAGTCCCCCTTTCGTCCAACATGACATTAAACTGTATTGTCCCCATCCTCTTAGCTACAGGAAGTTAAACTGTACAACAGTCTTATTGTCCAACATGATGCAAAATTGTGTTCACGTCCAACATGACATTAAACTATGTCCCTATATTTGTCCAACATGACGTTATACTATACTGATCATTCATCCTACTTGATTTAAAACTGAAAAAAGTCCCACAATACGTCCTACATGGCATAAAATTGTATATTGTCCCTACTACATGACACTAAACTGTGCAGCACCAATATTCCCCACTACAAGACTTTAAACAACATAGTCCCTTCATACGTCCTGCATGACCATAAACTCTGCATCGTTAAGGTTGTTTCTACCTCTTGTCTCTCAAACCAGGTATAACTCACGTGATCTTAGAGGAAACATTAACCATAACACCCTCTCTAGGCCGCTATCCATGTGAAAGTCCCAACACCATTTTTAGTTTTTTGTTCTCAAAAACAACTTGATTACTAATTTTTTCTTTAATTGAACTACATGGACTTTGATCCTTACCTTCTAGGCTAGGTACATAGGCAACCTCTCATGGTTCATTCCCAAAAAAATATCTTTACATTGGTTCATCTCAATCTCATATGATGTTGATTCATGAAACTGCCCCCAGAACCAATATTTTTTACATTGGTTCAACTTTGTCCTTGCTATATGTCATTAAACTGTACAACACTTTTGTCCTGTATAACAATAATATACAACATTATTTGATACCCTCACCTAAGAGGGAATCTTTATTTACATTGATCTTCTATCATGTTATATTCCAATGACTATGTGTGTACATGGAAATGCCTGAAACATTTATCTTGGGGAAAACCATCATTGCACTGAAGTCCCCTTTCACCCTTCATATATACGAACATAATCTGTACAGAGGGTATTTCAAGAACTACATGAGGCTTTATTCCCATCCTTATGGGATACGTAGGAACGTTCAAGAATCCCTCGAATCCAGCCCCAAGTATTTGGGCCTAACCCCAAATTCCACTTTCAGTCCAATGGATGAAAAGTTCCTTTGAGAACAAACACAGTGTATTCACTATTAAGGTCCGAGATCTATGCACATAAACTATGATTTCCTACACTTTCTTCATATATGACATTAAACTGTATTTTAAGAACTACGTATGGATTTACTCCCATCCTTATGGGAAACTTAGTGAAGTACAACATTTTAATTCAGGACCCAACCACAACCTGATAATGGTTAGTGTTGATCTATGTATCTCTTTCATGAATTGGACAATACTCATTTTCATGTGTCATACTCCTAACCGTAAATACTTCTAGATCTCCATAAACCTTTTAATGACTTTTTGTCACAAAATGTCCAATTTTTGAGAGTACTATTGTCTGACTATGTAGCACGTGCCCTTAGGATCCCATATAGAAAAAGTCTACATAACCGACTTGTCATCCAAAAGATGATATTATTTGTCTATGCAGGAAATGAACTTAGGTGGACGTACATAATTCAACCCCTTAACGGGTTTGTTAATTAATGGAAACTTCATTCTTTGGAAGAAAACATCTTTTTTTATTGTTCTTATCGACAATATGTAAGGATCCGCAGAAAATAGACATCCTTAACATATTTTCCCCATGTTCTTTTTCATGATCTAAAAGTATTCATGTCTATGCTCTATATTTTCCCCATGTTCTTTTTCAAGTACCTCTCTCCATACCTTAAACTTTATGATTTGGAAAATTTGAATCACTATAAACGTTCACTGGCTTTTTAGCAGTAAATAAGTAAATTGCCGAGAGTTCTTTTTCTTGACTATGCAGCATGTTCCCTTAGGTGGCATTGAAAAAGTAGTCTACATAATAGAACTGTCATCCAAAAATTGCTATTATTTGACTATGCAGCCAATGCACTTAGGTGGCCCTACATAATTCAACCCCCTAATGGGTTTGTTAAATAGTGGTAACTTCATTCTTGGGAACTAGTTCTTCTAATTCCAATTAGCCATTTTGTCATATCATTCATCAGATTCAAAATTTTTTAAGTCATAGTTTACATATTTTCTTTTATACATGAATATGGTATTATGTTTTCAAATAAATTATCAAGGAATTGAGTTAATTTTAATAAATTCGGTCAAAGCTATTTTGACCATAAACATCAGTCTTTTTATAACTTACGTGAATGACTTTAAACATCCCACAAACGACAAGGGAACTCTGAATAAAAGTCAAGTCCAAACTCACTAAACAGACATTTTGTATGATTTTAGGTAATACTGAGAAATTAAAAGATTCAATGTTTATAGGGTTATTTATAATAATCCTAGAAAAAATAAAATTATGCTTACTATGCCCATTAGCATAGATAAAAATTTAAAGTAGGTAGCAAAAGAAGGCATTAAAAATGATTGAAGATGAAAGTATTTATCATTTGATGCATAAGAGTTAGAAGGACATCCACATACTAAAGTCTCTTCTCTTTTCCAAGAATTGCAAAAGGCTGTCAACATAAATCTTCATTTGATTTACTGCATCTCAAGCTTCATCAGTAGCCACCTGGAATTCATTCATTCAACAGGATATAATAAGAGATGCGGTGATACAAGCTCTTCTTGGATCAATTGTAAAGGAATGTTCTTGAGTGCGGTTTGTGAAAATTTTTGGCTGACAAAACTGTGACTTTGTTTCCCTCCAAGAGACTTGGAAGATGGATACATGGATTTGAGAATGGTGTGTTGTATGTAAAGAGCCATTAGGAGAGGGTACTCTTTTAATTTATTGTTTCTAATGTCATGATAGTTTTCCCTGCATGAACTGCCAACAGAAAAAATATCAGCCCTTGGATTTCCATTTTCATATCTGTAAGGAAATTCCCTGAAGGAAAAATTTAAAAATTCACAACATTGATGCTTCTCTTAATGCACAACATAACCGAAGTAGAGGGATAGCAGTGTGGATGTATCTCGGGCGTATAGTTATTTGGCTCTGGAATGTTGACTCATTGAAGATGACCATGACCATATAAAGGAACATAAATGTTCTGTGGGAAATTGACATGATATTTCTTCATGTACATGGCCAAATCTGGGAGAGTGTTGTCACAGATATCAAAATAATCATGGCCAACGATGCTCATCTTGTCTTCAATTAGCTTACTAGCTAGTTCATCCGTCATTCCAATTATCTTATAATCTATTGAATCTACACAAAGGTCGAATAAATAAATCTTAAGTGAGTTGATTTTTCATAAAATTTGTGGTGAAAAGTGAAAAAATGGCCAAGGAATTAAGGTGTTCATGCCCCAAATTGGCACGCAAGTATAAGTGTGTCGTGGAAGTTTTGGCGCGCATGTATCACTGCACAAGTCCTAATACCTCTACAGCAGCGCAAAACAAAAGTAAGCAGTGGAAAACTGAGTAACTTGCACGCCGAAGGCAACTTGTGCGATTAGAGCTCATAAGCGTTCAGATTCGGTGCTTTGCGTGAGAATGAAGACATATTTAATGGCAAGGACGCAACCCTGCGCGCCGAAGCCGGCGCGCTCAACACCTACGCACTGTCATCTACACGGTCAACACTTGCACGCCGCATGTTCCATGGTTTTCTCCTTTACCTCAGAGTCACATCTTTATTTCATTCAGATCCAACTCTGAGGTGGGACTTTTCTGGACATTCCTTTCCGTCACAAAGTCTAAATGACTGAAAAAGGGAAATACCTTTGTCTAAAGTGATTCATACTTTGACGAAACATCAAAAAACCGAGAAAGGCATGAGGAAGGATTTATTCCCACTTGGGTCGCGCTAGTTTCATCATGGTCATGCAGGTGACTTGCGCGCTCTCTTTGATTTTCGGCCAGGGTCTTACCTAGAATATAAATACCCCTTGTGGGCCCCCTATTTCGAGTGCGGAAAAATTCAAAAAGTCAAATATAAGCTATGGTCTCCCTAGTCTCTTCTGTAAGTATTCCGAACACTTTTAAGGTAATTTCCTACTACGAATGGAATATCTAAACCGGGGAAACAATCCCTAAGTGTTGAAACTCATCAACACTTGTGCGCCGATGTGGCCATCCCTTAAGGGAAATGGCTACACTTGCGCGCCGCCTTATCCCTTCAATAAAACTTGTGTGCCACTCTTTTGGAAGCCTTTAGGGATAATACTAAGGGCATGAGCCAAGTATCGCCGGAGTATTACCCTACGGATTTACCATCGTGAAAGTACCCATGTGTTGCGCAAGTATACTTGTGCGACCAAGACTTGCGTGCCCACACAGGACTTGCACACCCATGCTGGACTTGCGCGCCTCTCTCTTTTTGGGTTCCCCCTTCTGCATATTCACTTGCTTTCTTCAACTCCACCTCTCCTTTTCAAAATTTAGCCTTCGGAACATTTGTCAAAACCATTTCTGGCATGGTTCCTTTGTTGGATTCCTTATCTAAAAGGAATTTTGTAGATCATTTCTCAAAAACTACTGATTTACATATCTTTATGTAACTAAGGTTAGATATTTCATTCATTAAACCTCATCCATTAAAGATGAGAGGATCTTTAACCTAGGCCTCATTTTCAAGAGTAATTCCCAATCTCAAAATCCCAAATTTGGGCATCCTACTTAGGAGTAAGCCCCAAGTCCCCTAACCTGGGCCTCCTTTTCAAGAGTAAGCCCCAGTCTTCATGTTCCCTTAATTTTTGGGCATCCTCCTCAGGAGTAATCCCCAAACATAAATCTTTTAATAAGGGAATACTCCTTAGGAGCAAGCCCCAAGTTCCCAAAATCCAAATTCCCTTAAGTTGGCCTTCCTTTTCAGGAGTAATCCATGGTCATAATTCCCCTAACCTTGGTCTCCTTTTCTGGACTAAGCCGTAGTCATAATTTCTCTTAACCAGTCTGAATTTACATTTGATTTGGGCTTCCTTATCATGAGTAAAACCCAATCATAAGTCCCCTATAATGTGGTCATCCTTCTTAGTAGTAATCCCTACGTTAAGTATCCAAATATCCATAAATCACATATACCTTTACGGACCTTGTTCCCGTGTTTCTTCCCTGAATTAAATCCCAATCCTCATCTATATAGGCAGTCATACATACCTATGTCCCAAATTATTTATTATGAATTCATCTTTCATGGCACAATAGTCAGGTTTTACCAATACCTCTTGTTTCTCACACCGAGAATGAGTCTCGTGAGCTTAGAGTGTAAATGTAATTATGACATCTTTTTTGTGCCTTCAATTATGCATAAACATTATTCAAACTATGTGGGTTCTGATTCCTTTTCTATTCAAGGATACAAAGGTAGCCCATATGCGGGTACGATCCCAACCATGAAATTATCCATGTTCTTCTGAATGACAAAAAACTTCAAGTGCTTCGTTAAGTGGCTTGAAAACCAGTATAGTTATCATAATGACCAAGAGATATATATTTAATGTTTTAAAGGATACCATTGACTATAAATCTCCAAAACATACTGATGATTCTTTATCAATGTAGAACCTCGAATACATATATAAGATTATCTAAATCTCATACATTTCATTCATTGATTGTAAGATCTAAGGAAATCTTATTTTTATACTTGGTAGTGTAATAAGGATTCACGAACATAACTTAAATCTATAAATAGAATCTCGAAGTAGACAATAATTCCCCCCAAAAAAATTAATGAGTCCAACCTCCCATCCTCTATACCAATTAAAAATTCGTAATCCTCATCATTCCACAAACTAATGAGCACCTACCTTGGAAAGTAAGTACAAATGGATGTGGAATCATTAGATATTTCCTGTTCTACGAACAAATCCGTTAGAAACTGATTGGAATGTGTGAACCATAAACAAATGAGGTCATCAACAATTCAATAGGAAACATGGATATAAGAATATGGTTCTCTAAATATTTATAATAAATTTATATTTATGATACACGTGGTTTGTATGAGTAAAAAGATAGTATGTACACAAGGTAAGGGAATTTCATCTCAACTTTTCTTACTGTGAGATACATTCCTTATTCAACACTAACTTCTATTATGTGGTATATTAAATGAAATTTGAAATTTTATATCATGAATAATCATGTTTTAATGATATTATAATATTTATGAAATATCATATTCTTAAAAGTAGAGTATTTTTCTATGTCACCAAATTGTAAGAGTCTAATGCAACAATATCATCAGTTATTGAGATTGTTTATAATTATCTTTCTATTGATTACATCTCATGATCAATATATCCATAAAATATAGGAAATATAATATCCAATTCATTCCCATTATATATTAATTTATTATTATATTTTTCCACTTTTTAGTTGTTATAACAATGAAATTGTTTTAATAGACTTCCAACATTATTTCATGATTTGGTTATAAATATGTCTTCTTTTAAAACAATGATTTCTAAAAATGATTTAAAAAATGATTCACTTTTATAATATGATGTTAAAAAAAATGTTTACCCATCTTTTTCCTTCTATGGTCTTAGAATAAATATTCTTGTTTTTCCTATTAAGGCACCTTTCAAAACTTGTACGTTAAAAATAGGTTTGTTTGTCATGTATGGACTTACCACCATTGCGACCATCCTTTCCTTGAAGATTTTATTATACATTTACAAGATTTACTTAAAAACAATTTTCATAATATTATAGAAATTTATTGATTTTATGTTGGGTTTCATTGAAATACATTTTCAAAAATATTTTATCATATTTAAAAAATTATTTTAAAATATTTCAAAGTTATTTTCTATGAAATTTTTTTTCAACAAAGTTTTTTATTTAAGAAATATTTTAAAATTTATTCTTGGATTATTTATATTTATTAAATGAAAATTTTCCCCAAAATGATATCAAATCAATATTTATAATTGTTCATGTTTATTTTCAAATAAATTGTTTTAATAAATGTTTTATGTTTTTAAAATAATATTTTCAAAGAAGAAAGAATATTTTTCTAATTAATTTATTTTAAAAGATCCTTCCAAATAATTTCCCATCAAAGATGACATCTATATGTGTTTCTCATGCCTTTCTGGGTATGTGATTATATTATTAAATTCATATTTTAATAATTAATAGCTAATTATTTTAGGTCATAATTTATAGAAAACCCATTTCTCTTTCATGGGTTATATGCTTTTAGAACCCATTTATTTTCCTGGGTGGTGATTATGAGACCTACATATTTTCAATATTTATTGATATTATTTAATTTTCATGATATTTATCTCATTTTATTCATTAAAATATGATTATTGTTTATTATCTTATGGAACCCATATATATGACTTTTTATGTAATGGGTTGGATCTGTATCTCCCTCCAATGCATTGGTTAATGTTTTATATCTCATGGGATAAACTAATATGATCTTGGGAGTGATCCTTGACTAATAAGACAACCATTATAATAATCCACAATGACCAATATGGTTTTAAGAGTGAACTAACGCTACTCAGATGCCCTTGTGAGTGAACCCCTACTACCAATATTATTAGGGGAGTGAACCTATACTACTACGATTGTGTTGTAAATGATGCCTTAGCTAATAATGAAATAATATTCTATACTTGTGTGTTTTTTAAAATTCATTTTAGTTTTTATATGTTATTATTTCATGGATTAGGATAATTATTTCCTTATAATTAAAATCTTATGAAATGAAAATAATTATTCTGTGTTTTATATATATGATTGTTGATATGAATAGTGTGATATTTTTTTCATGATCATATACTCATATCCTTATAAAAACAATTATCCTTACATGTCTCCCTTTTTTACACTTACCAAGCATTTGATATCACCCCTTTTAATTTTTTTTCTCCAATCTATGAAGACACGTATTATATTTGATGTGTTTAAGAAGGGATCTAGTCAAGAAGAAAGTAGTGGCAGATAATTTAGTTCTATTATGTACCATTATTTATGTTTTTATGTTTCCAAGGGAACAAAAATAATATGGTCTTTGGGAGTCAATTTGTATAATTTTTTATGTAGTCTCCAAAAGTTATGTACTGTCTATTTATTTCAAATTGGTTCATTATTGTTGGTAGTAGAGAGGGGTATAGTTTTACATTGGAATCATGGATGATAAATATTTCATGAGACACCTAAGGACATGGCTAGAGATAAGTATAAGGATAAGGAAAGGTATAATAAATGTTATTCAATATAGTTAAATGATTAATTGAGTGGGTTCCTAGAAATATATACCTATCTGGATAATATAAGTGGATTTGAATTTTGAATAGATGTAACTTGGGGTGATAGCACCAATAGGATGTATTAGGCCTTACTCAGGGTAATATAGTACTTGGTAATGGGCCTTTTTCAAGCATTGTTTGAAAATCCTGGTGTATATGCTTTGGTAATTCACAATTTTTTTGAACCATCATGAATGATTTACAAGTTGAAGACTGTGAATAACCTTGGATAAACTTAAGTTTTCATTCATTAAAAAAGTAGGATCTATGATTTTGGAACCCTATATATATTTTTTTATGATTTTATGGTATCTCAATATGATAAATTTTTATTACAATATGATTTCAGGTTTTAGTAAAACAAGAGAACTAGAAGTACCATGGTTAACATGAAATGATTCATATGTTCTATGTGTTGGATTTATGTGAATCAATTTCCCATGTGGAAATCTCATAAAGAGAATTCAGAATATGGTATAAGTATGGGTTATAATTTTGAAGATAAACAGATAGAAAAATACATGTGAATGGTATGTGATTCACTTCTAGTATTGTTTACATTAAATATAAGAATCATGATTTTATTGAGGTTGATGTACCATAATACATTGTGCATATTTCATATTCTTGTAATGTGGTGTTATGGAATTAGCTGATAAAGAAAGATTAATGATTTAATAATAATGATGGATGAATTACGTATTTATGTTTCTGAATTTATATAATATTTTATATGAATCATGAATTATATACATATTTTCTGTGTAGGTTTGCATTAAGGATTTAAAAGGAAATGTGGAATGCTGATGAAGAGAAAGAAATGTGACTTCATGGAAAGGTTATATTTTGATTAAGATATTGTATCATTTAATTAACTCATGTCATTGAGATAATTATGTTTTTTATACCGATATGAAGGATATCCATATGAATGTTGGATAGTAATAATTACCCTGGAACTAATTATTAAATAATTATTCTATGTCATCAAGGATGACATTTTATGGTTCATAGATTTAATAAATATATTCAGTAATCATTGTAATAAAGAACCATGAATTATTTTAAAAAGTATTTATAGAAATTAGGGAAATATACAATGAGGGTATTCACTTGTTTGTAATGTGAAAACCAAGTGGTAAATTTTAATATATAGTGATCATTGTTAAACCAATTTCAGAAATTTCTTTCTAAAGCTTTGATTTTTCATGTTTCAGAAGGGTTTGAAGGTTAACTATTTATGGAAATATTAAGTTAAACCTAAAATCAAAAGAGTAATATTCATGTTTTATCTATATATATGAGGATTTATTCCTATCAGATAACATGGTCAAACTATTTTATGTTGATGATAACTGATGGGGTGAAATATCATGGGTGTCATGATTTGTTAGTACTTCTAGAATAAAAAATTCACCTTCCTTTTTAAAGAAATAGGTGATGGGGTTCATGGAACAAAAAAAATATTGATGTTTTCCTAAAATCATGAAAGTGTATCTTTTCATGAAAATTCTTTAACTTTATGAAAAATTATCTTCACCCAAAATTGTTTTCCTAGTACCTTCAATTACAATGATTTAGATAGTCCCTTTAATAATCACTTATTGACGGATTTTTTATTATTATATTTCTTCTAACCTTGTATTCTATCACTCGCTATCAAAACATTAGTGCAATATTTCTATTCCATGTCCATGATTTCACTTCCCAACAATGTTCTCTTATGTGGGAATCACATTAAGAGTTACTTTGGTGAAACATTATGGTTTAAACATTACATTTTTAAGAAAAAATTTTGTATTCATGTATTACTATGTGATTTTCAATTAATGAATCTTTTAAGTATAAAATATTTGATAACATATATGAATTTCAGTTGTGAAATTATTCTAAGGGGGGTAAAATGTAACACCCCAATATTTTGTGACATATTTTTTCCCATATTCGAATTAATTAATTATCATTGATTTATTTCATTGTGTGAAGTCAAATATTACCTTAACATTGAACCATATTGTCTTATGCCATATGCAACACTGACTTTGCATTCATTATTTTCAAAACTGAGTTTCTAAAAAACATCATTTTATTGTTATAATTATTTAAATGATATAATTATAACTGAGCCATAAAAATAGTAATTTTAATAGTAATAAATACATTTAAAATAACTTTTAAAACCATTTCATATATATAAAAGTATATTTATAATGATGGATATAAGTTTTGTGATATCCTTATATGTTTATTATTACCATTTTATGAAATTAGCTTCTTTTAATATAATTTTGTGAATAATTAACAAAAAAATTAGACACAATTAGAAATTTTATTTGATAAAATAAAAATGATTTTTCCATATAGAATTTCAAAATAATGTATGGTTTAATTTTTTATGATTTTTTATGAGAAACATTATCATTGCATGAATAGTGATAATACAATATTTTAATTCAAAAATACCCTTTAATCTAATATATTTATAAGGGTATTTTTTAAAAAAAAATTGAAATTTTATTTAGATAAAAAATTTAATAAATTTATCAAAAAAAATTCAATGTAAAAAATACCACTTAGAAATTAGGTATAATGTAATTAAGAAACGTTTTGATGTTTTGATTTTTAAAACTCGGAGTGTTGTCCCTTTAGTAAGATAATATTAAAGAAAAATTTCTACCAATTATATGATTAGAATTTGTAAAAATAAATTTAATATTTAAAAACATTATAATTTAAAATGTTAAATAATGTGAACTTATTTTTTACCAGAATGATTAGTGAATGTTATTAAAATTAATTATAATGATTAAGGTTAAATTAATTATAATAAGTGACATTAATATAAACATAAAGACCCAAACGTCCTATATTATTTCAAAAAACCAATTTTATGTCCATTATGCGGCCATTAACCTTAAATTATTTTGTTTTTATAGATTGGTATGACTTTTTTATGTAAAAACATTAGTATACCTAACTTGTTTTCAAAAATACCATGTGAGTCAATTCTCATCCCTATAAAAGGCCACCACATCTACCAATTTTTCACTCTTATAAAACTAATAATAATTATACAATATATGTAGAATAAAAATCCAAATATACATCCCTTACTCATTGATTTCTCCCCTTGGGCATAAACTAATCCATTATTTTCTTTTGGAACAAACCAAAAGGAGTTACCCGATTAGGATGTAACGTCTTCTCCCACGATCATTTCTTTAATTTTATTATCCACCCCCTCTACTCTATTAATTCCATGATTATATAAAATAATAGTATAATTTATATAATAGGATGTTTTTATGATAATATCTTGACGTAAAATTATACAAACCTCTTTTTAATCGGTAATAAACATGTTGTTTATGTGTACTGAGAAATATCACCTCAAAAATTAAAATTGTTCATTTTTCCTTTATTTCCTCTCAGGGTGAAAATTTTAATGATAAATTTGTTAATAAATGATATATATAATATTTATTATATCTTTAATATTATTTAAAATATGTAAAACAAATATCATTATACCTTCCACTTAATATAAATACGATAATTTTGTTTGAGGAATTGTTGACTATCTCCCTCTCAAAATGATTCGAATCATTAAAACACTGCATGGAATGTATTAAGGATGATTATAGTGAAACTATATTAAATATAAAAAATAATAATTCTTTATTTATTATAATATATATATATATTTTTTATTTATTTTAATTAATAAGAAAATGAAACTTGAAACATCGTTCGGGTGTACGTAAGGCTTACCATCTCTACGAAAGGATTATTCCATTTCATAGTTATATATTATATATATTATTATAATACAGATATAATAAATATAAATAATATTTATATCATGGTTTCTATTCTTTAAATCATCAGGACCAATGATGCAATAAATATATACCCACTTGAAAAATAAATCATGTATTATCTAAAGTGAATCCTTAACATAAGAGTGTTAACAAGAAGGAAATATAAGGTCATAATCAAACCGTATATGGTATTAGATATAAGAATATTGTTCTGTGATATATGTGTAGAAAATTTATATTTATCATATATGAGTTTTTATGAGTATGAAGAAAATCAAGACATAAGGTAACTAAATTTAAACTCAACTTTTATTATTATAAGATACATGCATTATTCAACACTCAACTTTATATTGTGGTATAGAAAAAACAGATTGAAATGTTATATCATGAATATTATTGTTTTCATGATATTATAATCTTGATGTAATTTCATTTTCTCACATGGTGAGTATGATTATAAGTTACCAAGTGGTAAGACTCTACTTATAAAATCTCTTCATTTATCGAGATTGTTTATGGTTATGATTTATAAGATGTAATTTCATAATTCATCTCCCAATAACACTTCAGAATTATTTTATCCTCAGTGTTCCCTTCAAATATTCATTTATTATTATCATTTCCCACTCTTTGGTAATTATTATAACTATGTAATTTTTTAATGAAAAAAAGAATTATTTTTAATTTTCTTCACAAATCTATGTAATTTCAAAACCATGACTTTTAATATTGTTTTCAAAAAATTTATAATTTTATAATACTATGTTAAAGGGAATTTGTTCCCATGGTTGATATTATATGGTCTTAAAAGAAATAATCTTTTAATTTTCCTATCATAGACATTTTCAATACTTTTAATGTAAAACAGTAAAGTTCGACACATGGAAATTAACATCAGTGTAAAAGCTATTTCATTTAAGATTCCTTTTTTGATTGACATGTTTAATTTAAAGGAAATATTTTTTCTTAATATTATGGAAAATATTATTTTTGAAGTGGTTTCCAATGAAAAATGTTTTTATAAATATTTTATGTTTTTTTATTATTTCCTATAAAATATTTCATGTATATTTTCAAATAAATAGTTTTTCAATATGGATTTATGTTTAAGATATAATTTAATCATTTTCATCAGTTATTTTTTTATTTTAAGGGAAAAAATTTCCAAATTGATTTAAAGGATTTATTTATAAGGGTTCTTGTTTATTATCAAGGAAATGGTTTTCATAATATTTTCTATTTTAAAAAGTATATTTTGAATGAATAAAGTATATTTTATTCAAGAAGTTATTTTAAATGATTTAACCAAATTGGTTCCCATATATTATGATATCTATAGGTGTTACTCATGCCTTTATAGGGAACTGATTTATTTCTTATATTACGTTTCTTAATAATGAATATTTAATGTTTTGATGGCATGGTGTTTATGAAACCTGTTTCCCTTTTAATGGGACATATGCTTTTGAAACCCAATTATTTTCATGGGTGGTGATTATGAGACCAATAACTTTTCTAAAGGTAATGATATTATTAAATATTCATCATCCAATCTCATTTCATCGATTACAATCTTATTATTTTTATATAATATTATGGTACTTGTATATAATAATTTTTAATCTCTCTGTTTGTAGCTAAATATTCCACAAATGCATTGGGTAAAATATTTATATCTATTGAGATATGAAAATATTGTCTTGATGGTGATCATTGACTACAAATATTTCTATGGGAGTGAAACAAGACTACCAAGACTGTATGAGGAGTGAACTCATGCTACTAAAATAGCCATGGGAGTGAACCATGACATCCTAGATGGTATAGAAAGGGAACCCATACTTCTGATATGGTCTTGTTAGTAGTTCCCTGGATAATAGAAATCATATTATATACATACATGTTTCCCATCATGCCATCTTTTATTCGACTATTTTGTTTTCATAGATTGCGTTCATTTTTTCCTTTTGATTAATGTCTTCTAAAAATCTATGATTTATTCCATTTTCAAATATATGATCTTTTATATATAGTGTGGGAACTTATATTTTCTTGATCTTGCACTTGTACCCTTACTCTCATGATTATGGAAAAATATCTCTCTTATTTACCATTATTTTGAATCTGATCACACCCGTTTTTATGTTTCATTCCTCAGGTTATGAAGATATGTATTATGTTTGATGTTTCTAAGAAGTGTTTTAGTCAGGAAGAATATAGTGGGATATTTTTTGGCTCATTTATGTACTAGTATTTACATTTCCATGATTCCAAAGTCACTAGAAAATTATATTCTTTGGTATTCTATTTTAAAAGTGTTTAAAATATTCAGCAAAAGATATGTAATGTATATGTATGTCAATACTGGGTATCTATATGAATTTATGAATTTTGAGTAAAAATATAATAATTTAAAAATAATTTATTATTTATTATTTAATATGTAATTATAAACTCCATTTAAAATAAATTATATTTATAAAATAATATCTGTCTCAAATAAGTACATTTTTAGACGAAACCCTTTCATCGAGCCCAAACTTTTCAATGTAAAACATTAATCTCATGTATAGTAAACATATTTCAATCATATTTTTCATCAAGAAAAATCCACCTTTTGTCCCCTATACATAGAAACATTAATTAATTTATTTTATAAGAATAATTTTATTACTTAATCACATATGTACATGTAAGGTGTTTAGAGGAATCACAGTTCATTAATTCATAATGGTGTCGTTATGCTAAATATTTTCCAATGGGCCATTTTTTCAAAATATTCGCAATTAAAATCATGAAAAAATTAAAATTTTAATATATATATATATAATATAAAAGTAGTCATTAATTATAGATATGAAAAATGAATTACATTAAAATATTAGAGACTATAATTAGCTTGTATGCATTTGTAAAAATTCCATTTTAATATCTATAATGCTGGATGGAAGTTATATTATAATATGTGTCCTAGGAATGAGAGGTATATCATAAATATATTATTATTTTATTAAATATTATTACATACACGATCCATTTGATGTGGTAACAAAAAATTTAATCGCAACGCTTTGCGAGGAGGTAGTCTTTCGTATAGATGAATGAGATTATAATTTTTACATGGATGGAAAGGTTTGAATGTATATGATATATTAATTTTATCATATGATTTGTATTTCATGAAGATGATACATAAATATTAAATAAATCATCACAATAATTCATGAGATGCTATGTTGAAAACAAAATTATAAATGTTCGCGAGATAGTAGTCTGACATACTTCTGAAACATAGTTTTGATTCCCATTTTGTATAATAAGAGATAAAATTAAATTATGAAATTTAAATAATAACTTATTTTTATGTGGGATATATTTATGTTATTATATTAATATTTTGGAGTAATAATGGAAGGATGTGGATGATGAAATAAAACAATGATGGTTAGTTAAGGACAATACCACATCTTAAGACAACCACTTTATGATTATACAAAACTCCTCCTTTGATTATATCTATGATCAAACAATGGGCTAAAATATGTATGAGCGAGGGAATTATAAAATTTATTTTTCATGGGAATGGTACAACCAAAAGGCATTAGATGTGTATATAAGATATGAGAGTGGGTCCCTTTTAAATGTATGGGAGAGGGCTCAAATGGAATTTTCAAAATAAAATGTAATGATCACATTATACACATGAAAAATGGATCCAGAATTGATAATTATTAAACAATTAGATTATATATGGTCAAAATATTCCAATACAATATTTGTTGGAAAAAATTATAGGCCATATTAGACATTATCATTTTATTTTAACCCTCGGGTAATTATGTTTTATCCTTATGATCCATAATTTTTTTAATACTTTTTTATATTCAATATGACTAAAAAATATTTTGAACCTTTTATATAATAATAAAAATAATTATTATAAATATATATTTCATTTTTTCAAAATAAATTCAAAAATATGTGAGTATTTTTTAAAAAAATAAACCAGTAGATATGATGAAAAACAGATTTCCAATGAAAATGTTTTCATATTAAAAATATTAATTACATCAAAAATTTTCATGTAATTGATTCTAATGAAATAAATTAGATTACTAATTTAATAAGTGAACTAATTTTTCATTTAAAACACATTAAGACAAAATATGTATTTTTAAATGATTTATAAGAGAAATAGTTTTCAATAAAAACAAATATTTTAAATAATTCATAAAAAATTTAATCTTCTTAAAAATATCTAAAATATATCCCTAATTTTATATATATTAGTTGAATCCAAAACTGTAGTTAATTTTTTCCAATATAAATTTTACAATTTTAAATATATATTAACTTTCACACAAATAAATAAAAATAATTTATTTTACTTTATTTTCCAATCATATAATGCCATTACCATTATTTATATACTTATTCATAAATATAATTTATATATTATAAATACTAATGTTTAATATTTATTTATTCATATTCATATAACCAAATTGAAGGTCTAGATTACAATTATAATATATAAATAACACTAATTAAAAATTCGTATCATCGTTTGTTTAAAAGTTTTTTTCATGTTGTATAAACTATTAAACATAGTGTTTTTAATATTGTGGTGTTAAATTATACCATGTTAAATAAATATAATCATAAAAATATCATCTTCCTCATAGAAATCCTCTTTTTTAGAATAAAAAATTCTTTATTTTTGTAAAAACACATTATAAAAATGGTTTGTAATACATTCTCATGAAAAGAAGGATAATAAAATATGAATTTAATCACATAACTATGATTTCAAATACAATTAAATTACTATCACGTGAAAAAATTTATTTGGGAATAACATCAAATTAGAAGTTATTGTTATAATTTTTTTAGAGATAATTTTTTTGTATTTATCAAAAAAATTAATGTTCTTATTTCAAATAAATTTTCCTAATGTGGAGGGATCATTTTGGAATCTACATATTAAACATATGAAAATATATATACTTCAATAGTATCATTAATTTTTTTCCACCACAAAATTATGTTCTTCTCGAAACACTAAGAAATGGATATGAGTTATTCGTCCCAGAATCACCAAAATTAAATTCTATAGGATCACATGATCTCAGGAAATTATATTAAGATGTTACAAATTTCTATATCCTTTAACCAAAAATATTAAGTGTTACAATAAGTTAATACATATCTAATAATTAATACACCATAATATAAATATTTTAGTCAAAGGATTAACATAAATAATTCCATATCTAAATAATCATACATCCCAAGTAATTGTGTTTTTAAAATATTAAATTATATTCTTCCCAAATAATACTTCATGAAAAAACACATTTTTTATCTAAGGTTTTAATATAAATAAATAATATGAAATATTTCCCTAAATATCATTTTTCACATCAAAATACTAAATAATTAATAAATATTTGATCATAAAATTTGCTTCCAAAAATAAACATAATATTTATTTTTAAACCATTTAACTTAATAACATTTTTCACTATATAGTACGTCACAAAAGCTATTGGTAGGAATTGTATCCTTGAAACCCTTCGTTTGTGGGTTTATGATCTGTGTCCTTGCTTAATTTGAAGGGTTTTAAGCTTTCTTGAGGTTTATTTTTACCAAAAATATAGAAAATGAAATCTAATAATAATATTAATAATTTACTATGATCAAATAATGTTATCAATAATATGTTGAAAATCTTTGAAAAATAAAATTATTCATTTGGTCACCATTTAATAACATCTAAAGTTTTCAATCCATCTCAACCTTTTCAATAATATCAAATAATTTAAATTTACTATAATTATCCCTACATTAAACACATATAAAAGATTATCCTTTCCAACATCATGAGTTCTCCCATGAAACATAATAGTAGCATTGAATCACATTTCAAGGTCATTAATTCTATTCAACATATTTGTTTAATTCATAAATAATAACTACATTATAACAATATTTATAAGTTTCATTATTATTATAACACTAACATCATTGATAAAAATACCTCCTCAAAATGATTCTTGAATTTAGAAAAATAAAAATATCATTCATTCAATATTAATCATAAACATAATATATTTCCATTGGAATTAATCCTTGTATTAAATCGTTGACATCGATAATGAACAAGTGGCACAAATCTATAAAATTGAACTGCTAATGGTGCCATATATTGAACATTATTTCCATTCTTCTTTTCAATTAAGCACATAAATTTTCTTTGGAAATTAGTTGATTTATGGACTCCTTCCAATCCCAAATAATCATCCAGTTATTTAATGACATTTTACATGGTCTCTTTTCCCACATATTTGACATGTAGGAAATTTTGCATTCAATTCGTTGTGATGTTTAACACATAAACTTCCCAGATACATTATAATTTTTTTCTATGATGTGTTTATAAATTCAGTTATGTTGAACTTATTAATATTATTTTTAGATAGAAAACATGGAATTATCACCTGATTTTTAAACACTAATCCCATGATGTTTGAATTATCATTAAGGAAATAAATATATTTCCTATGACATTTTACATATAAATGAATTCTAAAATTCCCCACAATTAAATAAAGATAATAAAATAAAATAAAAAATATAATACATTAACATAAAAGAAGAAAATGATAAACTGAGAAGAAATTCCATATAAATCATAAGTATACATGAATTATGAGTCACCGTGATTCAGTTTAGGTTATCTATCATTTTTTTTCATTACGGTTTTTTGACCTATCAATTTATTCAAGTCCTTTATAGATTTTTTTGTTTTTTTTTGATTGTCTATAACATATCCCTGAAAATTTTCAAACCATGTGTGTTGAAAGACCCATTTAAAAGCACCAGGTGATCATTGAGTTAATCAAAATTTTACCATTTCAATGTTATTTCCCATATTACAATTGTTCTAGATCCGCAGCTATATATAATATCTAGAAATGGATTTAATTTATTGGAACCCACTCAGTCTATACATAACCAATGTTCCATGGTACTTTATTCATACAATGAAATATACAAGTAATAATCATTGTGGTTCTCACATAATTATTCTTGTTATAAACCCTAAAATAACAATAAATTTTGGATAAAAACAATAGTGAACTCATCCTTTTAAATATATTGTTACATTAAAGTTAAAAAATATATATATTAATTACAACACAATTATATTGTGGCATAATTTTTTAGGAAAAGAGGTTTGTAATATATCAAAGGGGGGCAGAAATAGATTTATTTATTCGATTCAATATAATGAGCCCCCAAATCCATTATTTCTCCTAAAACTACATGGGATGACGTTGGGAATAAATTTAATAAAAGGGTGAGATAAAAATATCAATAAGGGAATGGAAATTAAATGGGAAAATAATGCATGATTCAAAGGTATAACAAGTGATCATAAAAAGTAATATTCAAGGGTAATTACATGAAAGCATAAAATAATGAACATGGAATCGTAATATCATATAATTGTATAAAATATGGCATCATTATAAAACATGATTTAAGGATAATGGACAATAAAATATTACTTGGTTAGAGAAGTTCCATAAGTGATTAGGTATACTCTCTAGTCCTATATATGGTCCATCATGTGATTAAAGATTTACAAAAAGTATTATTGATGTTTATTGGTGAAAAGAACATTAATTGTTCCTGATTTATGTCTTCTAATTGAAGGAATATATTGAGAATATGTTATATAAGAATTAACAATTGAATTAAAATACGTTGCATAGTCTTATCTCATATCATAATCATATAAAATTTCATAATCATGATATTTAATAAATGAACACAAGGAATGTATTACTACGTTAATTTAAGAGAGAATAATTTTGGTATATAGTATGAGGAAACCTATATATAATTTATAATAAATATACAACATAAAAGGTTGTCATAGTGTATAAAATTTTCATTATAATATTTGATGAAATATTTATTGAGTACAATACCCTTTCCATTTCCAGATTAATTAATCAAAAGATAATGAATTCCAAAAATATATAGAATAAAAAATAAAAAAAACATAAAAACTTATAAATGATGCTTCAAAAAATTCAGTAGTTATGATTTCATGTAAATTTTTACATGTTTTATAATTTTATAATAAATTTTTTTATACTATTTTAAATTTATAAATAGTTTTTCATTCAAAAAATAACAAGATGATTAAATTCCTAATAGTTTAAAAAACTTCAAACCAAGGAAAAAATTATATTAATAAATATTTTAGAGAATTTATAAAATATTACTAAAAATATTTTTATAAAACATGGATACTGAAAAATATAATTTGACAATAGTGTTAAATGAATTCATCATCCTTAAAAAATCTCAATCATTTTAATTACCCAAAAAATAAGAATAGTAAAATAAAACAAAAATATCAGGTATAACCATAAATAAAAAAAATGTAATGGTTTAGTTTAAAAATGATAAGTAAATGACCTATAATGGAAATTTATGAATAATAGTCTTAATTAAGATAGGATAAAAATATGAAATTCCATTTCTTGGTGGATTTTGAATCATACCTTCCAAAATTAAAGTAAATAAATTTTATCTAAACATACCATGACATTTCAAGAACTCAATATATAATGTTTAATGAAGGGGTATATTCTATATTTAAAGTAAATTAGGTACATAAATGAACATGTTTCTTAAAAATGTATGTATTTTGATGATATGCTTACTTTGAGTCAAGAAATTGTGATATATTGCATTTATCCCATGTAATTTTAAATTTTTACAATTAATTTCTTTTCAAAAGAAAAGTATCTGATAATAAAACCTTATATCATTGGTTGACTAGATTTATTTTTATGACATAATTAATAACATAATAAATTATATTAGCATTGGGTATTTTGAGGACACCCAGTTCATAATTTCAAAATCAATTCAGTGTGTTGACCATGAACAAAGTGTTCATTATTATATAATATCCGAAATAATAATTGTGACATAATAATTTTTTTATTCATAAATAATTCAATTAAAATTTATAATTAATTATGTTTAGTAAAAATTAATTACAGTACAATAATGGAGATGGTATGATGTAAAGTATGCATGTCTATTTTTACTGTATATCAATGATTTTGATTGAAGAAATATTTGAGGTACTATATATTTCTAAAATGATCATAATTTCATAAAAAAATTATTTCATTAAATACACTTATATATACCATCCATGTGTTCTGGAAATAAAGAATTAATCACCTTTCTTGGAGAGAATGTAGTTTATCATACACACAAATGATATAGAGACCATACATTTACATAAATGAATATTACATTTTTTTAAATATAAATGACATAATAGAACTACAAAAACAATATCCAAAGGATTGATGCCTTCTGAAAATTTAGGTAATACATATATTTTACAGAATAAAAATAATTTATTTAACACCTTCTTCAGTATCTTCTTATTGGCCATCATGTTCTATACAATACATGCATTCACTTGGTGTTATACAATTGAAAAAGGGGGATATAAATGTCCTACGTATGGAATAATAAGTGTCATTAAATAATGGTGAGAATAATAATCATCATTAAAATATAAGAAAAATAAAATAATCATAATCATGAAGATAAAAACTTGATAAAGTCATAGAATGTGGTAATGAATAAAAATGAAACAAAATATGTTATTGGTCAACTACCACACATAGGTGTTAACGAATATATCATCATGTTAAAACATAAAAAATTATCATCATCCTAGTATCATCAATGTGAACATTAATATAATCATGCTCATTCATATTTCATATTATCTCATGACATATATCACTCAACTCAATGCATTGGAGTGTTATATAATTTTAGGTGCACCTAATGCATTATAACATTTATGTAATCATGCTTACCACATACAACATATAACAGTATTGAATATAAAATAACCCATGGAAAATAGTGTGATTCATTTCATTAATAATATATTCCAGAATAAACATTGGAGTTCCTAGAATAAAAATATAAGAAAATCCTTGGTCTCAATCATGAGTATAGATGGAACAATATCAAGAGAAGAAAGATATGTTTTATAAAAAGAAGAGTTCTTATTGGTAAAAATCAATTAATTTTTCATAAAACAATATTGGATGCATTTATATCACATATAATAAATTATATTTAAATAATCAATTATAATAAAGAAAAATTTATTCAAAACATGGAGTAAATGAGGGAAAACCTAATGAAATCAATTCGGGTTCAATAATTCACCCTACCTTATGTATGAGTCATTTCATCACATTAATATCAGGTATAATAGAGTATAATAAATAAATAAATAAATAAATATAGTTTTATACTTGTTTTTTATTCATTATATTTTATTATGTTCATTTTTTTTCGTTATTAAGAGTCATTCAATTCAATTGTACCTTTTTGAGAGTGTACAATTTTGTGGTTTTCAGGATAAGTTCACTTGTTTATAAGTATGTATGTTCATGTCAAGTGAGGTTAATTCTCAATAATTAAAATTATATGTTTTTAATTAATTTATATAAGAGTAATTGAACTTATATATCATTAGTTTTATATTATTTGTATGATTTAATAGATATAACATTAATGAAAAAGATTAAATTTAATAGGTGGGTTTTGTGACCATTATTGGAATATATCTTCAATTTAATATATATATATATATACATTTATATATATTTATATGTCCTATAACATTATATAATTTATAATATGTATAATAAAATCGTAGTTAACCATTCTTTTTATGTCCACATGTGATGGTGGTAGTGAAAGATGAGAACACATTATCCAGGGTGGCAGTAAATCGACACACTACAGATCCTATTTTTATATTTAGAATAAAATGAAAAGGGAAAATATTTGAAGAAGGATTATTCCATTATCATAATAAAATTAAAATATATAAATTATGTTTATGTTATAAATCTAGTTGGAAAAGTGGAGCCGAGGAGAGGAAAATAAAGTAAATTAAATTAAAACTAAATTAAAAGAAATGAGAAAGAGGATTTTACATCATCAATTTTTATCTTTTAGAACCTCTTTATGAAAAAGTATTTCTTTTATTGGTGAGACTAAAAGATATTTTGTGAGGGGGATTGAGCATCAAAAACATATTGGGAAGAATATTGAAAATCATCATGTCGTGGATGGTGTGATGAGAAGAGGTTGTGACAGGTGGTATTCATAGAGGAGAGGGGTATTTTCATATTATTTTATTCATTAGTTTATTATTGTGGCTCGTGAAAATGAATTGTTTGAAACTTATCACAAAATATAACAAAATAAATTAGGAATGTATGATATTATGGGATTACATTATCCTTACATCAATAATTTATTAAAAATTCATGTATTTTCCATTTATCAGAAATTATCGTATTTTACAATCCTCCAAATATTCATGTGTTTTAGAAAAAAATCACTAGAACAATTTTTTTAGGTGTATAATTCAGAAATGAACTCGATTTATTAAAATAATTTTATAAATATGAGAAATATAATTTTTAATTAAAATCATCATTGATTTGGGAAATACTTATTTGAAAATTCCATAGATTTTAAAACACACTGAAATATTAATTAAGGTATCATAAAATAATCATATAAAAATAATAAAAGAAAATTTAAATTTATAAATCTACAATATGAAAATAATTTTTTTAAATACATATTTTAATTATAAAATTATAAATAGTCATCTATATTTTATAGATACTCTAACACATAATTAATAAATTTTAAAATATTTATTTACGGATACGGTGATATAATTATATCATACTTTCATTAATAAGATACATAATTATTATTTATAATCTTATATATTATTTGATTTTTCTATTGTCTTCATTACTATTCCTAATTAATGTGTTACTATTGTATGGGCCATGTTACTATTCCTTCAAGATAGCTTTCTTAATTTACAGAAATATCACTTAATGCATTAGTTATTCATTTATAATATTTTTATTCTCTTATAAAATTAATTTATGTGTTTTACACTACATGACATTATTATAAGAAGTGAATTTATATTAACAAAATTGTTGGTCGTTACATTCTCCCCCCTAATCAAATTTTACCATAAAAATTAAATTTTACGTGAAAACAATTGAGGTAACTTATCCTTCTATGCTTCTTCAAATTACCATTAAACATATTCATACAAATGTTTCTGCCATTGTACATTCACCAAGTGAGTGGTCTTTTGCATAGGAAATTACATCTACAGTCCAATATCTTCAATGGTAATTCGTCATAAGAGAGATAATTTTTCAATTATACCACCTATAGATTCAATAACTGTGAGGTATCTTGTATATACTTCCTAAATAAAGATACATGGCATAAATTGTTTACTTGAGACATGGTAGGTGGATGTGAAAGTAGATAGGTCATATATTTGACACGATCAAGAATCTTGAAGGTTATGATGTACATGGGACTCAACATTCTATTCTCCAAAAATATCATGATCCACTTCTATAGAAATTTGATAATGCATACCATGTCTCGAGCCTAAAACTCTATGTCACATCGATGATTCTATATATACTTATTCTATCATCATTAGGCTTAATTTAGGTGTTGTTGAATTATTTTTTTCTTTATTTTCTATTTATTTGACAATTTCTAGTCTTGGAGGTTTACTATCTCTAATTTAATCCCACAGGACACGGTTCTACATCTTTTATAAAAAAGGGATTTATTTACATCCAACCAGATGCATGAGTGTCAAATATTGTTGTTAGAGAACATAGAAAGATACAGATTATAAGGCCCCAGCCTTAAACCTTACTTAATATTGAATTAAATGAATAATTCACATTGAGTATATTTTCAGGTTTAGAGTTTTAGAGAATTTGGACATAACTATTACATCTCAAAAGATTACAAAGTAGATACATTTACTAAGTTTCCATAAAATAAAAACTCTTAAAAAGAAACATGTCAAGTTCCATGTTTTAGGTTGCATGACTTTCCATTGATCACATCCTTGACCTTATTCCACGTTATGTCCTGTGAAAAAACATTTTAAAAACTTGTGATGAGCATAAAAAGATCATTAAGGGATACACAAAGAATGAAAACTATTAGTTTTTCAAAACAACAAGTAAACCATGTATACTTTATCAAAGTAATACTTTTACCTTTTCGAAGTAGTAAAAACTCTTCACTGAATAAATGTTTATTACTTACCCTTATGTAACAAAAATATTACTATAAAACCCATATAAAGATCACATAATATATAAAGGTAACTCGGGACATAAACATACTTAATTGGAATAACCATAAGGTCGACTTCCACACATATCACTTAATGGAATAGCCATTCGGCCAACTTCCATACATACTTAATGAAATAGTCATACGGGCGACTTCCATACCCAATTCATTGGAGGTTATAACGTAACCACCCGTCCTGGTATTCACGGCACCACCCGTCATATGGTTTATCACGTAACCACCTGTGAAATGTCCAAGTACCATTATAAAATTATAACACATAAAACCAACATAAAGGAATGATAACATTTCCACATTTCAATCACAATATATCATTTAAATATATTGACATAATAGAATCCTTTATCAAAACTATTTTCAATACCAAAATACATAATAGATTATATGGTATTTATTTTATTTTAAAAACATTACGGCTTGTTGAGGAAGCCAAAGATCAAATAATACTCCTGGCAGAAAAAAGGTCATTGTCACCGCGTACGTAAAAAAGAAACATTCCTTTTTCTCGATTAGTAAAACGCTTCGTAGAAAAAATATTCCTTTTAAATAAATGTAAAAGTCAAAGGGGTTTATACACCATATAAAAGAAAGTTGTGTATAAAAAAAATATGCCTCAAGGAAAGGAGATTGAGACGAAGTCCCATACAAAGACGGTATCCTTGGATTGAGGATAAATCAATTACGTATTTATGTGTGACAAATGAATACCACAAATATAAGTGGATATTAAGTGTAAAACAATCAGAGTTTATTCACACATATTCATAGAAGAACACATTCAAGGAGTTCAATTTTATCCCAATGAATCAAAATTGGGTTAAGAAGTTCCCTCGCAAACATTCGACAGCCTAACGGCGTCACATCAAAATTCAGAAAATGAGCTGATGAGAGAGAAAATTATATCTCATCACTTGAACATAAAATTTACATAAATAAGGATATATAAGAACATATCCCAACATAATAGCAGGTGAAATAAAAGACATAACAAAAGAAGTTTTTTAAAAAGAGGAGGGTGAAAGGTTCCCTTACCGACATGGGTATCTTTCGAAACATACACCCCGTGAAAGAAGGACAATACAAAATTGATGTAAATACTCATAAATAAATTATATTACAAAATTATAAAAATAATGGGCAGTACATACACCAATCAAAGGACATTGTGGCAAATGTAGTGTAAATCTCACGGGAATAAAAGTGAGATGAAAAATCGCTTACGAAAACTCGGTAGCCTAACGACGCCACAAAAATGGATTGATGAGATAAAATAGGGTCTCTTATCATATTAACATAAAGTTTACAGAAAGAGGAATATAAAATAACATCCCCCAACATAACAAAGAGGAGCTTAAATGAAGTGACATAAAGGAAAGTACTTAAAAAGAAAGAGAGAGGTTAAATCTCTTATGAAAATTCGGCCGCCTAACAGCGCCACTCAAAACATCCAAAATGGATTGATGAGAGAGAATAGGGTCTCTAATCATATGAACATAAAAATTACAGTACGAGTAATATAAAAGAACATCCCAATAACAAGAAAGATGAGCTTTATAAGGAATGACATAAAAGAGTGTACTTAAAAGAAAGAGAGGAGTAGGATCCCTTACCTCGGGTCCGACTTGACTCAATTGTTCTTTAACGTCCTGAATAATAAAATTTAGTTAATTTCTACTTGCTTGAGAACCTTTTTCAAGTTCATTATTCTTTTTATATCAATTATTGACATGTTATAAACATTATGTAATCATTTAATTTAATAATTTTTGTTTTGACGATATTTGGTTCTTAAGTCAAAAGTGGACTTCTTACAATTACATGTTGTTCATGTGGTCAAAGGTTCATTATATCCAGAATGAAATTCCGGATTTTGATATCATATATATCATACATATCCAGCATATACATGTATTTATAATATTACATAATCATTTAGAGATAAGAAATGAAATGCACCGTTCATGGAGACGGTAAGCCGTACGTATGCATGAACGCTACTTTCATTTCAATGTCATATTAATGGAATTAAAACCAAATGAGAGATGTGTATATTTTTAATTCAAGAATTATATTCATACTTTAGATGTATCATAAATCATATATATCAATTATATGTACTTATAATTGTACATTACATTTGAGGATAAGAAATGAAATGCACCGTTCATGGAGACGGTAAGCCGTACGTACGAATGAACGCTACTTTCATTTCTATCTAATAATTTAATGGAAATAAAATAATAATTATATAAAGGTATATTATTATTCCAATATAACATCATATATAATAACTTTAAATCCATCTTTATACATATCACATATGGCATTAACGAATCAAATCACTTTAAGGGGCGGTAGTACGCATTTCCTAAAATGAAGATATTGCTTATACCCATAATGGAAGACATAAATGTATGCCACAAATGAAAAATACAGAAGCTCAAGTAAAACATAGAAATATTATATATCATATATAAACATAGTTACATCTTAATGGCCACCTTTTAATGTGTTATATGAGTGTTGAACAATCATCGTTTCGTGAGGCAGAAATTTTCCATCCACAAAAACTGTATGTTCTTTAACCAATAGATGAAGGTGTGTGTAAGTGTAGCTCGAATACATATTACAACAAAATCCTAGTATATTGAATATACTTAATTTGTTAAAAAGAAATTAATAAAAAGATTTTATGGGTTTGGAGAACCAAAATAAAACAAAATAGCACAAGTGAAGACGTTACCTTAAAATTGGGTAACTCCCTTTGGTTTGAACCAAAATGGATTCTTCAAGAGATTCCTGCCTATGTTAAGGCTTCAAGGATGAGGAGAGGTATTTGGAGAGACAAAATGATCAGATCTTGGCCGATCCAAAGGTTTGAGAGGTGTGGGTAAGGTGGTATAGGTGGGGGCCTTTTATAAGAGGAGAGGAGGGGCACTCTTGGTAAAGTATAAAATTTTACTTTATTTTCAAATGGTTTTCGGATTTTAATGGTCCCACATTGATTTGTATCTAGGATAAGGTGATAAGGGTTCTAACTACACCCATCTAATAGGGTTTTTACATGTTTAGGTCCTATATTTTTCATTATCTTTCCATTTTATTTAAATCGTTAAATAATGAGGTCATCGCTCAATCATCATGATGTCATAAAGAATATAATTTATTTAATGTCTAAAAATTATAAAAAAAATACAATTATGTAGGAAATATTTTTATATTTCCAATGAATATTTATAGTCAAAATTCTGACTTGTATAACCACATGTAAAAATTGTTTTAGTTAAACAAATCATGTTTGTGACATTTTTATTTTAACTTTAAATAAAATTCATAAATGTCATTATCAAACCCAAGTGGATCCATGGGGTACTGAGAATAGACCCATGGGTTTTCATGGTCGGCCATAACTCATCCAATAGGGCAAGGACAAGTTTCAATATATTTTCATTTTATTATAATATTATTTTTACCTTAAATCACACTAATTATCTTTAATCGCGATTAATAAAACTTAAAAGTTACTTTTCATCAAAAATTATTTTCATCCCATTTAACCAAATTTTACTTAACAATTAAATTAATTTAAATTGGATTTTGGAAATTCAAATCACAGAAGTCGTAAAGTCCCATTTAAAGGAAAAATCAAATTTTGTATCCACAACTTTGTGGTTTCACTATTCATAAAAAATTGAGGATTTTTAGAAAAATACCAAAAATTCGCCCTAATCTATATTTGAAATTCCGAATTCAAAAATGATGTCTATTTAACCAAATTCATAACATAGAAGTTGCATTAATTAATTTTATAATTAAACCCTGCTGTTAAAACAAATAGCGTGTTTTTAAGAAACAATATCTTTCAAAAGATTGACACTCGTTTATGTCCATCCTTAAAGTGGTATTAAATACAATGACTACTATTGGATGAAATGGTAAAAATATATTCTATTTACACTTTAAAACCAATTATAAAGATAATCTATTCATATAAATAAATTAGATTAAAAAGAGGTTTTGAATTAAAATACAGCATTTTTCATTATTCATTAAAAAATATGAACTTTATCAGAAAAATACCAAAAATTTACAGAAAGTATATTTTGATGTGCTGATTCTAAAGAAGAATTTTATTTTGTCAAATATAACACATAAAATTATCAAAAAGTGTATTTAAAAGAGGTTCGCCATCAAAAGGCGGTTAATCGACCTTTTAAAGAATATTATACTGTCTACGCTTAAAACTGGATTCACTCGCATTTTTAATCCTTTAACATTTATTGTAAAGAGTAAAAGTATTTGACAAACATATATAATAATTTTTTAGTTAGTTCTATTCATTCCCGCCATTACAACGGCTAGGCATTAACTACCATTTAAAATAATATTATTTTATTATTAGAGTGCAACGTAAGATTTCCATGAAACTCGTTGTTGTGTGTTGGGTACGCCATCGAGCATAGCGTCCCCTTTAAAGTTATATTAATATTTTATTCACAAATATAAATAAATGTGAAAATGTCATACTCTTTGTTTACCTGTGGTGTTACATAGATGTTGGTCCCATCTATATTTGATGTCCATATAACTTTCTCGCAACATTTCTTCCAATTTATGAATAGTCCTTTTTTCATTTACATCAGTTCGAGGATGATAAGTTTTACTTAATCTCAGCTAATTGTTTACATCATATTGAATACTTTTCCATAATATTGATTTTAATCTTGTTTCTCGATTGGAATCAATCAACAGTGGTACATTGTGAAGACTTACCACTTCTATAATTTTTATAGGTGAATGTTGATCTGCTGTGTTGTCCACTCAAATTGTGAAAATGATAGATGTCTTTGTAATATGTTCCTTGAAAACAAATGTATCTTTTTTTCCTCTGAATTTCGTTAGAAGCCTAATGAATAGTTAATTGATGATGTTCTCTAATATACATTATTTTATGGGTAATGGAGGCGTCATCCCCTAAGAATATAATCATTAAAACTTATCTTGTCAATATAGAAGCTACTCTTATGTATGTTCAGTGATCTCTTTCTTCATATTGTCACACCAGAAGTTCACTTATAAATATCAATACATTTTTTACTTACCAGGACGAATAGAGAAGGTTATGTTATGTGTTTCATTCAAAAAATCATTCTTTATAACTAGATCATATGGAAAAAATATTTATATCCCAAATCAATAATTCTTTTATTATCAATTTTATGCATTAAGGATTTCATAATTCTCATCTCTTCCACCTTCTTATGAATTTTAGCATCATTTCTTTGATGTTATATTATTTTCCCCATTAGGGATGGATGCCTAAAATTTGAGTGAAAATCGTTGGAGTTCATTCATTAATTATTTCCATGTATATCCTAAAAAATATATATAAATATTGTATCCTTTTTAATTATCACCATTGATAATATTGCAGGATCCTTACTATATATAGAATCCACCACGTTATTAACATTATGAGAATGGAATTGGATTGAGTAGTCATAATGATTTATGATATTTAACCCACTTCATTGGATCATATTATGCACCATATGTGTTAATATATATTTGAGTCTTTTATGATTACAATATATTTCACACTCCCCCCCAAAGAGATAATGCATCTAGATTATCAATTCAAAATCATAGGTGTGCAATCCATATCATGTATGTAATAGTTTTGTTCGTCGACTTTCAACTTCCCTGAGGAATAGTATATCACATTATCATTTTACATCAGTAAATGTCAAATTACTCAGTTTCATGCATCCTGGTTTATCAGAAAGTGTTCCCCAATTTTTAAAAGTGTGATTACATGTATATTGATAATCCTCATTTTTTACTCTTTTAATCAGTCTTCACAGTCATTGGTCAACACAATCTTTTATACAATCCAATTCATCTAGGTTAGTGGGTCTAAAAATCATGATAAGTTTTTCACAAAACTATAGTAATATGCAGGTAGACCACGGTCACTATATATCTCGGATAGAGATGTTGTCCTGTGAAACAATTCGAATTCCGATTTATTATAAGGGTCCAAAAGTATCCATTGTAGGTGATAACATTCCCCATGAATGATATTTCATCCATAGAGAACTCCCATTTATTGTACTTTTCATATTGTTTCTCCTTTTAAATATCTTCCTCACAATATTAAATTCCCCTCTTGTTACTCCTTTCTCTGGGAGTATATCATAATATAATCCTTAAATACTATCCTATATTTCTCAAGATAAAACATAAAAACCCTATTCATTATGTCCTTGAATATTATTCTATAATTAGTGATCCCAAAAAGCATAAATATGAACTGTTTGTGTTCATGCATCATTTGAAAGGTTGTCTTGGGAATATCGTCCTTCCTCTCCATTAATTAGCGATATCTTAACTGAAGGTCCACCTTAAAGAAATACATCAGCTATTGATTAAAAAAGTAACTATTCGTGGAAGGGGATAATTTTTCATTATAATGATTTTGATGATCTCATGATAATAAATGGAGAGGCTCATTGATGTATCTTTTTTCTCAATGAAGAGGACTGATACATCAGATTTTGAAGTAATCACACATATCAACACCACATACAGATTCTATGGTAGTTTCTAATTAGGTTTTTCCATACCAATATTGAATATTTAATATGGTGTCCTAACATATGTAGAGATCAATGAATAAATTGAATTAATAAATAAAATTATCAATCTAGAGGTAGACCATGAAATTCCTCAGGGAACACATCAGTGTAGTCCCATATAATTTGCATGTCTTCGATCCTGATTCCCTCCATTTTTTAAATAGTTTGAGTTAGATATTCAGTATCTTGTAGAAATAAAATCCACACTTGAAATGTTGATTCTAAATGAGATTCATCCTCCTTCATAAACTTGTATCGAATAGATAGACGACTTGGGGTTTCAATAGTGATTTGTCATTCATGATAGTTTATGTTCTCTTTGTACAAATATATCCAATAAATTCCACAAATAGAATCAAACTCCACCAAAGGAAGTAAAAAAGGATCTATTAAGAGGTTCAACCCCTAAAAATAACTGATGATAATATATATTCTTTTGATGTAATATTTTACCCTTTTATCTCACTGATAATGTAGCCTCTCTATTTTGAGGTGGTGTTATAATTGTTGTACTAAGAATTAATGATAAGAAATAAGGCGTACAACCATAATAAAATAGTATATTCACTATTCTTGAATGAATAAAAGACATATATTTCACCAATTCATTATTTTTATCCACCTCCAATTTATTGATTAAATATGTTTTTATATTATTTTTTCACTTTAGTGGCTACTAAAACTAAATAACCTTGGGCACTCATGTTTTTGTGAGTAGGCTTTCATATTTCTATTGTCCTCTATAGTGGATCCATTGAACCCAATAGAGTTCTCCTATTTATTCCACCAAATGTTTTAGTATACTCATGTATATTTGAAATCCATGAGCCTGTTGGACTTCTCTCCCACACATGAATCATTTTCCCATCCCTTTGATGAAATTACCCTGGTGCTTCTACACATATTTTTTTACACAAGAGTGGTTGGTCTTTATTTCCACATTTTTCATTAGATCCATAATCTAGAAACTCTATATTGAGTTTTTATATCTATATCCTTGATACCATTCTCCAAAATTGTTCTCCAAATTGGTAGAATATAAGAAATTTAATTCATTACATCCAATGGCTCAAACTTCAAGATCCCTTTATATGTTTGGTTTTAAACCACTGAAAAATCAATCTATTTTCTATCATTATTGATTAAAACCCTGAGGCATATATTCAAATCCTTGAGAAAAATTCATCTTATTCCATGAAAGATGCAACATTATTTTTCTTCACCTTTAATAATTATATCTATATCATTTTCTAAAGAGTTTGGGGGAAATAATCACTAATAAATATTTTCATAATGTCTTCATATCCGATCTCTTGAATTCAATCATTCAGTTTCATGTTATTAGTCAATTCACACCAATAATTATCATCTTTATATTAATGATAAATTTTCAAAGTCACCTTCTCCATATCAAGAATGTGAATCATGGAAAATATCTTATCCATGGAGTTGACACATATTTGTTTGACTAATGGATCAAAATATCCATTAAATTTCAATGGATAATTTAGTATAAAAGAGTTGTTAGATAGGTCCCCCCTCATAGAAAAAGGAGTAAATTCCATATTATTTAGTTCATTATTCATTTCCTAAAATAGTTGGGTAATAATGGACATGAAATTTTGAACTCTACCTACTAAGGCATTAGGGATGTCATTCGGGTAATTCTTGAATTTCCCCACTCATAGGTTGTTGTCCTAGTTTCTCATGGTTGCCTTCAATTTCTAAAATATAAATGAATTGAAAAATACATAAGTCAATAACTCATGAATAAGTAAATTATTCCTTTGTGAAATTAACTCATATAGAGTATTCTGTAGGATCGATATATTTTTCATTTTTTCTAAAATAGTGCATCTTAGGTTCTTACATATACATAGTTTTACAATAATGTTTTATAATCATATTTCCCAAATTAATTAAACCATGATCTGATACCCATTATAGTGACCCTCCATTTTCTTAAATTACAGTTACATTATTCAATAATAAAAAACCATATTATACAAAACTAGTATAAAATGGTTTTATATATTGGTAAAATTTGGACCATACATAAATTTTATAGAATAAAACAAAAAAACATTATTTAATTTTTTTCTCTCTATCATATTATTAGACTTAATATTATCCATAGTATAATTATTCATTTAATGAAATACCTCTTAAGAAGAGGTGGGATAAAATCCCAGTATGAGAATGAATAAGAGACATGAAACATGTTTGAGATTTATCATTATCATCATAAAATGTTGAATGGATCCTAATCATAATCATGATAGGAGGAATTATATTAAGTATTGGAATGTGTCAATGTATAAACATTAATCATCATGTCTTAGTGATAAAATAACCCATATAGTTATGATCAAATAATGCATCATGTTTACTCCTAACAAAATATCACCAACATAACATCATAATTATAATCAAAATAGTATTATATTCACAAATAGTGTTAATTATCTCATGAGATAAATCTCTTTACCCCATGACTTGTAGCCTTATATAATTCTTGGGTGCACCCATCACATCATAACATTTACAAAATAATGCATGAAACATAGAACATATTAGAATATTGAAACAAATAGTAACCCATAGAAACATATGTGTTTTATTTAATAAAGAATATATTCATGAATTAATCTTGGAGTACTAATAAATAAAGAGTTAATATAATTCTTGTTATAAATCTTGAGTAAAATAGAAACAATATTAAAAAAAAGATATATTTTATGAAACATAAGTTTTTTTGGTAAAATCTATATCCAAGAAAATATAAGGGAAACTTATATGATTTTAAGGTAAACCTCATTATAAAAATGGTGTGAAAGAGGGAGAACCTAATGAAATGTAGTTGGGTTTGAGAATTCCCCTTAATTTATGTCCGAGCTATTTATTCACATTAAATTGATGTATAATCAAATTAAAATCATCAATTATAAAATAAAATACCTTTTACACATATTTTTATTTAATTATAATTTTATTATGTTCATTTATGGTCATTATTATGAGTTATAGACTTAAATTTTAATGTATCTACAATTATTATTTTATTAGGTTTCATGATCTATTCTCTTTTTTATTTGTATAGACGTTCAGGTACAATGAGAATAATTCTATAAAATTGAAAATATATTTTATTAATGAACATAAATAAGTGTAATTAATCATATATATAATTTTTTATTTTCCGTTTGTATAATTGTTTAGATAGAATGTTAATTAAAATGATATAATTTGTTTGGTAGTTTTTAGAACGTCTATGATCTTATACAATGATGTTTGTATATATAGGTTATAGAATATTTTATAATATATATATATATATATATAATATTAATTAACCATAGTAATTTTTTTACTACCATCCTTGAATTTACTAGTGAAAAAATAAAATGTGCGTCCTTGATGGAGGTAAATAGACACACCATGAACGATATTTAAATTTTAAGATAAAAGGAAAATAGAAGATATTTGAGGTATAATTATACCATTAATGTGATTTAATTATTTAATACAAAATTTAATGATGGTATAATTTAATATATATGTTAATATGAGGATAGTATAAGCAGAAAATGAAATTAAGAAGAAATAAATAGAAAAATAAAGAGGATTTAACCTCTTTAATTTTAACTCCTTGAGAACTTCCTTAAAAAGGGACATGGTATTTTTATGAGAACAAGGGATCCTGAATGATTTGCAGGGGTATTGGAATGTTTATTATAAAACACAATTACAATATTCAATAATTTGAAGGAATTAAAAGAAGTGTGATTGAAGGGTGTTATTAATATGGGTGGAGTGGGCTGATTTCCCATTATTTTATTCATTAGTTTATTATTTTTCCTCAAGTATATGACTAGTTCGAACATTATCACTAAATATATTAAAATATTTTATTATAATTTTTAATTATGGGATTACACTATCATTTCATGAACAATGACTCAAAATTTGATGTATTTAGATTTTATCATAAATTATCATATTTTTACTATTTTCAAAACATTAAAGTATTTTTGAAAAACCCAGAGTAATTCAACCTATCCATTTTTTGATATATTTGATACAAAAATGAACTCCATTTTATAAAAATTATTTTCTATATATGATAAAAAATTTATTAATTAAAATCATTATTTACATGGAAAATACTGATTATAAAATTATAACTAAATTTCTATGACATTGATAAATTAATTAAGTTTTCATAATTTTTCTTATAAAAATAATACAAAAAATTAAATTTATAATCCTACAGAACGAAAATAATTTTTATTTTAAATATTTATTTTAATTATAAATTTATAAATAAAAATTTCTGTTTTATAGAAATACAAACACATAATTAATAATTTTTTAATTTTTTATTTACATATAAAATTATAAAATTATATCAAAATATCATTTTTAAGATGTTTATGTTTTGTTTATAATTTTATCGATGAGGATACTATTCTATTGACCGAATTACTATCCCTAATTTTCATGTCACTATCCCTAGGGACATGATACTATTCCATCGAGATAGGTTCCTTGATTTCTAGAAATATGTCTTATTTCATTAATTATTCATTAATAATGTTTTTATTTTATTATCAAAGTGATTTTATGTGGTTTGTACTATATTACATAATTATAAGAAGGAAATATGCATTGATCAAAATTTAGTTGGTTATAAATGATGTTTTCATTTTCCAATGGATGGTAATGTGACAATGTATATGATATATTTATTTTAAAAATGATTAATTTTTCATTAGTATCATATATAAATATTAAATCCATCATCAAAAACATCTATGTGGGTGATGATGGTTAAATATTTCCATCATTTTCAAGGTAGTTGTCATCCTTATGTACGAACTATTTTTAAATTTCCCATTCTATTGAAGAATATAAGGATTTAGGTTATAACACTAACATAATAACATATCAGTATATAAGAGAAAATTATTTTATTTTATATTCAAGATTGAGTAATATTGTAAGGATATGGAAGAGGAAATTAAACAAAGTTGTTTGGTTAAGAATGATGCATCTTCTTCATACCACCTCTTTTGGATCACACCTAATGCATCACTCGATTGGAATTATGGTTTATAAAATGACTCCACAACATTTTTAGGGATATAAGGAAGATATTAGGGATGGTACTGGCCTATAAAAATTTCATTATTAGTTTAAATAGGGGAGAAGGGTCGATTCCCTTTAATAAGTAAAGAAGAAAGGAAATTTAATGTTTTTGAAATGAAATGGTTATATGATGTTTTACACAATCCAAATGGATTAAAAATGAATCATTATCAATCATTATTTTATATATTGTCCAAATAGGGTAATAAAAACTGATTTAAGCATTTTTTAGATTAGTTTACCCTTATCAATTTAATTTAACCACAGTAAGATCTTTCTAACCAAAATTACAGTAATTAATTCATACCTTTTTTATCATTCAATGTGAGAATAAAATAATTTTAACTTATTATATAAATTTAATTGTTCTTATTAAAAATATATAAATATTATTTTCGATTTTAATAAAAAAGTGGTTGAATTTGTTTTAAATTAAACCCATAGATGCGATGAAGAGCAGTTATCCAGTGAAAATGGTCAAAGAATGATCAGAAATATTTTTAACATATTTCATCATGTAATTGATTAAGATGAAAAAATTTGAATTAATCATAAAATTATTTATCTAATTTTACATTTAAAATATTTTTAATGGGAAAAATACATTTAAAATTATTTAAATGAAAAGGCATGTTTCAATAAAAACTATCATTTTTCATGATGTATTAAATAATTAAACAATTTAGAAAATTCCAAATAGAATATTCATATGATACTTTTGACATAAAAATTTGTAAATTGTACTTAATTTTCATATTTATATTTTCAAGAATTAGAATATTAGAATTTTATGTTCTATTCACAAAAATAATTAAAATCATATTTTGATAAAGGGATATTTATCAAGATAATAACGACATTACCGAGAATTTAGAACTATGATATAAAAAACCCTTCATTATTCTTGATTTTTAATTTCAATAATGTGATTATTTCTTTTAATATCATAAAATTTTACTGTTAGAATATTACAGTGATGTTTTTACGATAATATTTTGATAGTATATCATATTTTGTTTTAAATCAATGTTGTTTGTTGTATACACTATTGAATATAGAGTTTTTTTATTATCCTAGATTGCCAAAAAACCAAAAAAAACCATCTTCATGAATGTTATATTACATATATTAGATTTTGGTTTCATGATTTTAGATTAATCCCTCTAGAAAAATCACAATGTTCTCAATGCAAGTAGCACTTTTTTATGTAAATTATTTCATTTCTAACTCACATTTAGAATTATAATTTTAATATTAATGTTAAATTAAATAAAATTTCTTTATATAAAAATATTTTATGAAATTTTAATAACCATTTAACACATTTCCACTCTTATATTAATAGAAAATAAAACAAGATTCGTGTGTATGTGCAGGAAACCAAATCTGTAAAGAAACATGTTAATTTATCTTTGATAAAATTAATTTACTGTAGAGAGAGATATTTAACTTAATATTATTAAATTTAAAAATTATTTATGATTCTCATTGGATAATCCAAATTAACTCTTTCTCTTATTCTATTAAAATTTAATTGTTACCCATTTATGCACGATGACTATGACCTCCATAGAATAAAACATTCATTATTTATTTCCAACTTTTAGAGGATGTCATATGAATGGGTTTAATTGATAAATATAATTTTTATAATGTCATTATTTTTATATTATGACATATTTTACTAAATATTAATGATATGGCCAGAATATTATCAACGTTAATTTAATCATTTAAAAAAAGAATTTTAAGAGTAAACTCTTTTTAATCATATTACAGAGTAATTTCATCTTAATTACTTATTATTATAACCCGATAAAATAATCATCAATTTATCATTATAAATTTATATTGGGGTCTATTTCATCACCAACATGAATAATAATAATAATTTATATCATTAATCTATATGAGAACATAATTAATGATATAATATGATATAAATATGAAAAAAAAAATTATTTTCTTTTTCATAGATTTTAACAATACATTTAAACTCATTATTTAAGAAAAAACCTATCATTCATTAATAATCACAAAAACGTGATCATTTCTAATTTCATCATCATGTACTATAACAAAAACTACCAAGAAATTTATTTATAAATTCATAAATATAATGGAAAAACTATTCAACATAATTTAGTTATTTTTTGATTTTTAAATTTGTCACAAGGTTAAATACCAATATTATTTTCACGAATCTAGTTCAAACCGTTCATGATTACTTTTACCTGATGTTGAGAATACATAGGGTTCATACCGAGAATAATTATAAATAAAGACTGTAACTAGAAAAATAATATGATTATTCAAAAATAAATGATTAAGATATCAATGATTTTTATAAAATATGTTTTATTGAGTTCATATAATTCTAGATACAAGGAAAGGGTTTCTTGTCTCATTTTTCACCCCTTGTGACATATTTCTTATTAAAAAAAATTATTCATTTAGAATGAAAAATATACTAATTCTATAATAATATTTTCATGATAATTTAATGTGTTGTGAAATTTATATTTTTGTTTAAAATATTATCCATCAAGTGGGTTTTGATTCAAATGCTTCAAAGGTCATTTGTATTTTTTTGTCTCATTTCTGATTCATTGAGACATTATACATTTTGTGCACTTTGTTTCATTGTAATGGGTATCTAATTCCCATGGATGTCTTTTTGTTACACATTTTTTTATTTAATATATATACTATTCCAAATATTATTACATTCTACAAATTTCGATTAATTCAAATGTAACCCTATTAGTAAAGAATTTGGAAACTCCCATTTCATTCATTAATATATGATCGTTCAATTAAAATTATTTAATATAATTTTCATAAATTGTACCCTTAATTTTATCAAGGGCTATTACCTCATTATAAGGCCCCGACCTTAAACCTTAGTTAATATTGAATTAAATGAATAATTCACATTGAGAATCTTTTCAGGTTTAGAGTTTTAGAAAATTAGAATATAACTATTACATCTCAAAAGATTACAAAGTAGACACTTCTACTAAGTTTCCATAGAATAAAAAACTCTTAAAAAGAAACATGTCTAGTTCAATGTTTTATATAGCATGACTTTCCCTTGATCCCATCTTTTACCCTATTCCACATTATGTCCTCTGAAAAACATTTCAAAAAAACATGGGATGGGAATAAAAAGCTCAGTAAGGGATACACAAAGAATGAAAACTGTTAGTTTTTAAAACAACAAGTAAACCTTGTATACTTTATCATAGTAATACCTTCACCTTTATGAAGTAGTAAAAACTCTTCACTGAAAAAATATCATTACTTGCACTTTTGTAACCAAAAGATTACCATAAAACCCATATAAATAACACATAACATATAAAGGTAACTTGGGACATAAACATACTTAAGTTGAATAACCATACGGTCGACTTCCACACATATCACTTATTGGAATAGCCTTTCGGCCAACTTCCATACATACTTAATGGAATAGCCATACGGCTGACTTCCATACCCAATGCATTGGAGGTTATAACGTAACCACCCGTCCTGGTATTCACGGCACCACCCATCATATGGTTCATCACATAACCACCCGTCAAATGTCCATGTACCATTATAAAATCATAAGACATAAAACCAACATAAAGGAATGATAACATTTCCACATTTCAATAACAATATATCACATAAATATATTAACATAGAAAATCCATTATAAAAACCATTTTCTATAACAAAATACATAAAAGAGTATATGGTATTTTTTTCATTTTAAAAACATTACGGCTTGTTGAGGAAGCCGAAGACCAAATAAAACTCGCGGTGGCGGAAAAGGTCGTTGTCACCACGTACGTTAAAAGAAACATTCCTTTTTGTCGTTTTGTAAAACTATTCATAGAAAAATATTCCTTTTGTATAAAAGCAAAATTCAAAGGGCTTTATACACCGTATTAAATAATGTTGTGTATAAAACGAAATATTCTTCAATGAAAGGAGATTGAGATGAAGTCCCTTACCTCGGATCCGACTTGACTCGATCGTTCATTAACGTCATGAATAATAAACTTGAGTTAATTTATACTTACTTAGAAACATTTTTCAAGTTCATTATTACTTTTATATCACTTATTACCATGTTATAAACATTATGTAATCATTTAAGTTAATAATTTGTTTGTTGATATTTGGTTCTTAAGTCGAAAGTGGACTCCTTACAATTACATGTTGTTCGTGTGGTCAGAGGTTCTTTATATCCAGAACTATATTCATGATTTGGATATCATATATAACATATATATACAGCATATACATGTATTTATAATATTACATAATCATTTAGTGGTAATAAATGAAACACACCGTTCATGGAGACGGTAAGTCATATGTATGCATGAACACTACTTTCATTTCTATGTCATATTAATGGAATTAAAACTATATAATAGGTATGTATATTTTAATCATAGAATTATATTCATCATTTAGATTTATCATACATCATATTTATCCATTATATACATTTACATATAATAATACATTACATTTGGGGATAAGTAATGAAATGCACCGTTCATTGAGACGGTAAGCCGTACGTACGCATGAACGCTACATTCATTTATATCTCATACTTCAATGGAAAGAAATAATAATGATATAAAGGTATATTATAGTTCCAGTATAACATCATAAATAATAACTTTAAATCCATCCTTTATACGTCCCACATATGGCATTAACGAATCAAATCACTTTGAGGGGGCAGTAGTCCGCACTTTCTAAAATGAAGATATCGCGTATACCCATAAAGGAAGCCATAAAGGATTGCCATAATTAAAAAATACAGAAGCTTAAGGAAAACATAAAAATATTATATATCATTTATAAATATAGTGACATCATAATGGTCACCTTTGAATGTGTTAGAAGAATATTGAACAATCATCGTTCCATGAGGCAGAAATTCGACATCCACCGAAATAGTATGTTCTTTAACCATTAGATGTAAGTGTGTGTAAGTGTAGCTCGAATGATTCTTATAAGAACATCATATTATATTGAAGATACTGGAGTTGTTACAAAATAAATTAATAAAAAATGTTTATGGGGTTGGAGAAGCAAAATAAAACAAAAGAACACAAGTGAAGACATTACCTTAAAATCGGGTAACTCTCTTAGATTTGAGCTCAAAAGCTTCCTTGGGAAGACATCTGCCCAATATGAGGCTTCTATGAGTAAGAGAGGGATGTGGATAGACAAAATTGTTAGGGGTATGAGGATACAAAGGCTTTGGAAGTGTTGGTAAGGTAGTAGAGGTGGGGGGCCATTTATAAGAGGAGAGGAGGGGCACTCTTAGAAAGTAAAGAAATTTTACTTTATTTTAAACTGAGTTTCGAATTTAAAAGGTCCCACATTGATATAATTCTAGGATAAGGTGATAAGGGTTCGAAATATACCCATAAAATAGGTTTTTGACAATTTTAGGTCTCAGATTTTACATTATTTGTTCATTTTATTTAAATCGTTAAATAATGAGTTAATCGCTGCATCATTATGGAGTCATAAATAATTTAATTTATTTAATGTATAAAAATTATAAAAAAAATATCATGATGTAATAAATCTTTTTGTCTTTATAATTAATACTTATAGTAAAAAATATGAATTTTATAGCCCCACTTAAAAAATTTTCTAGTAAAACAACTCATGTTTGTGACATTTTTACTTTTACTTTAAATAAAAGGCATTAATGTCATTATCTTTCCCAATTGGCTCCATGGGGTCCCAAAAATCTACCCATGGGTTGTCTTTGTCGGCCATGACACATCAAATAAGGTTAAGACATGTGTCAAGATCATTTCATATTATTAATACATTATTCTTACCTTAAATTACACTAATTAACTCTAATCGCGATTAAAACTTAAAAGTTACTATTCACCAAAAAATATTTTCATCCCATTGAACCAAATTTTACTTCTTAATGAAAACCATGCATGTCGGATTTTTTGAAATTAAAAACACAGAGGTGGTAAATTTTCATTGAAATGAAAAATCATTTTTTATAAGTACCACATAATGGTTTCAGTATTCATCAAAAATTGAAGTTGTTCAGAAAAATACCAACTCTTCACCCTAAGCTATATTTGATATTCCGAATTAAAAAATGAAGTCCATTTTACGAAATTCAAAACATATAAGTTGAATTAATTAATATATTAATTAATTCCCACTTTCAGAGCAAATTGCGTGTTTTTATGAAATAATAAGTATCAAAACATTGATACTAGTTTAAGTCAGCTTTCAAAGTGAAATTAATTCCAATGACCACTATTGGATTTAATCGTAAAAATATATTCTAATTTCACATTAAAACCAATTCAAAATATAATATAATCATATTAATAAATTAGATTAAAAGGCGGTCTTGAATTATAATACAACATTTTACACTATTCATTAAAAAATAAACTTTATCAGAAAAATACCAAAAATTTACACAAAGTAAATTTTGATGTCCCGATTATAATTAAGAGTTTTATATGGTCCAATAGAATGTATAAGAGTTAAAAACACTATATTTAATGATAGTTCACCTTCAAAAGGTGATAAGTGAACCTTTAGTGAAAATTAGGTAAATATGCCTAAAATTGAAATCTTTTCGTATTTTAAGCCTTTATCTTTTATTAGATAAATGTAAAAACATTTAAAAATCATATATAATAATATTTTGGTTATTTCTATCAATTCCCGCCAATAAAATGGCCATGTGTTAACTACCATTTTAAATAATATTATTTTATTACTAGTGCGCAACGTAAGATTTCAAAGAAAATCTTTGTTGCGTATCGGGTACGCTATCGAACATAGAAACCCCTTTAAAAAATCAATATTTAATTCGTAAATATTAATAACTATGAAAATTTATTATTCTTTATTTACCTGGGATGTTACATCCTTCCCCCCTTTTGATAATTGCATCCTCACAATTTTATTCACTTATCAAAATAAGTGGGGGTAATTATCCCTCATAGCATTTTCAGATTCCCACGTTGCCTCTTCAACCATATGGTTTTTCCACAAAACCTGTATCTCGTGAATTACCTTATGTCACAACTCCTGCTCTCTTCAGTCAAGAATCTGGACTGGATGTTCTTCATAAGAAAGATTCTCTTCCAACCGAACTACCTCTAGGCTAAAAACATGAGATGGATCTGACATATACTTTCTCAACATCAAAACATGAAACACATTGTGTACCTGAGATAAACTCGAAGGTAAAGCCACTCGGAAAGAAACTGATCCAACTCTCTCAAGAATTTTATATGGTCCAATGATCCTTGGACTCATCATTCCTTTCTTACCAAATCGCATCACACTTTTCCATGGAGAAACCTTGATAAAAAAATGATCACCCACCTCGAAAGATATATCCTTCCACCGGTTATCCGCATAACTTTTCTTGCTGCTCTAAGCTATTCTCATGTGTTTCTGAACCAACTGAAGTTTTTCTGCCATATCTTCTACCAATTCTGGTCTCATTAGCTTCCTTTCACCCACTTCATCCCAAAAAGCTGGTGTTCGACCCCTCTTCCCATGTAATGCCTCAAATGGTTCCATCTGTATACTGGAATGAAAACTGTTATTATAAGAAAACTCAACCAAAGAAAGATGTTGGTCCCAGATTCCCTAATAATCCATAGAGCAAACTCGTATCATATCCTCCAAATTCAGGATCGTTCGTTCTGACTGCCCTTCTGATTGTGGATGAAAAGCTGTACTAAAATTTAATTAAGCACCCAACAACTTCTGAAGGCCTTTACAAAAGTTAGAAGTAATCCTAGGATCACGGTCAGATACAATGGAGAGGGGAACTCCATAAAACCTGACTATCTCATTAAGATACAATTGAGAAAGTTGATCTAGAGATAAGGTATCTCGAATAGGAAGGAAATGAACATATTTAGTCAATCGATCAACAATAACCTAGATTGCATTAATAATTCGATATGTCCTCGGTAATCCCACAACAAAGTCCATGGATATATTTTCCCATTTCCACTCTGGCACTGGTAAAGGCTGAAGCATCCCTTTCGGTAACTGCCGCCCTGCTTTAACCTGCTGACAAGTCAAACACTTGACAGTAAAATCAGTAATATCTCTTTTCATTCCATGCCACCAGTAATACTCCCGCAGATCCCTGTACATCATAGTACTTACAAGATGAACAGAAAATGGGGAACTATGAGCCTCACATAACAATTCATTATTCAACTATGAATCACCAGGGACACATAATCTCTTCCCAAACCTCAAAACACAATCATTATCAATGTTGAATTCAGGCAACATACCCTTCTAAACCAGCTCTACCTTTTTCTACAACTCACGGTCTTCCCTCTGTGTTTTCTTAATTCTGTCTGATAGGGATGATCTCACTGATACCTGAAACAAAACAGAAGAACTTACTGCACCAACAACTTCTATGCCAAAGTTCATCAAATCAAAAACCAAAGGATCTTGTTCCAAATGTAGCATGGTTAATGAAGCATTACTTTTTGACTCAAAGCATCAGCCACTTTGTTTTCTTTTCCCGGATGGTAATGAATTGTACAATAACAATCCTTGATTAATTACAGCCATATCCTCTGTCTCATGTCCAATTCATTCTGAGTGAATATATACTTTAAAGTTTTGTGATCAGTATATATTTCTTACTTTACTCCATACAAATGATGCCTCCAAATTTTTAGAGAAAAAACAACAGCAGATAATTCCATGTCATGTGTAGGGTAATTTACCTCATGAGTTTTCAACTGACGTGAAGAATATTCAATTACCTTATCATTCTGCATAAGGACACAACCAAGTCCCTTCAATGAAGCATCACTGTAGATAACAAACTCACCATTCCTGGAAGGAAGTGCACAAACTGAAGCTTTCACCAATCTTCTTTTAAACTCCTGAAAACAATCATCACATTCTTTTGTCCAGATAAATTTAACACCCTTCCGAGTTAGATTAGTCATTGGACTAGATAACTCTGAAAATTTTTCAACAATCCTTCGATAGTAACCTGCCAAACCAAGGATGCTACAGATCTCAGTTGCATTTTTGGGTCTTTTCCATTCGTCAAAAACTTTTGTTTTAGCATGATCAACAGTTATGCCATTTTTTGAAACAATATGACCCAGGAAAGAAATTTATTGTAACCAAAACTCACACTTGCTGAATTTTCCATACAGTTTCTTTTATTTTAACGATTGAATGATAACCCTTAAATGACTTTCATGATCCTCTCTAGTTTTATAAAACACCAAAATATCATCAATGAAAACAACCACAAACTTATCCATGAACTCATGGAAAATTCTATTCATAAGGTCCCTGAATACAGCAGGTGCATTGGTTAACCCAAAAGGAATAACTACAAATTCATAATGTCCATATCTAGTACGGAACGCAGTCTTCAGAACGTCTAGTTCTTTTACTTTCAACTAATGGTAGCCCAACCTCAAGTCAATATTCGAAAAATATTGAGCTCCCTGGAGCTGATCAAACAATTAATCAATATGAGGCAAAGGATACTTGTTTTTAATAGTAATGTTATTTAAGGCTCTATAGTCAATGAAACGTCTCACTGAGCCATATTTCTTTTTAACAAACAAGACAGGAGCACCCCATGGTGATGTGCTAGGTTGAATGAAACCTTTATATAATAACTCCTGCAATTTCCTCTTTAACTCTAAATGTTCAACTTGAGACATTTGATAAGGGGGTTTTGAAATTGTCTTAGAATCACGAACTAAGTCAACAGTAAATTCAACTTCCCGATCATGAATAATTCCAGGATACTCATTAAGAAAAACATCAAGATACTCATTTACCACTGGAATATCATTAATCTGAACAATTCCTCTATTTTCAACAATATGTACAATGAAACATTTATTTCCATCTTTTACTAGTTTCTCAACTTCCTGATATGTTATCAAAATCAAGGGTTCATTCTTGTACACAAACTGAAAATCTTTCTAAAAAGAAACCATCTTAGCTCTGCAGTCAATCTTAGCATGATAAACAGAAAGCCAATCAATGCCCAAAATAACATCAAACTCTACTAGAGGCAAAACAATAAGGTTTGCTGGTAGATTCTTTCCGCACACGAGGATAGGAAGGTTCTTATAATTCCTTTTTGTCTCAACGTTCCCTTCGGGTGTTTTTACCATAAGTTTAGGATTCATATCTTGAGATGTAATTTTCAATTTACTAGAAAACTTCTCAGAAATGATAGAATGTGTAGACCCTGAATCAAACAACTCATTGGCATAATCTGAAAAAACAAATAGTGTACCTGATAATACTTCATTCGATGGCCCAACATCTGCTGAAGTAGTTGCAAAGGATTTCACCACCCATTTCTGCTTGTAGCCTGGCTGCTTTCCCTCAGTTGAGTTCATCATTAGACACTCATTTTCATAATGACCCATTTAATTACACTTAAAACATATTACCGCTGACTTTTCATTGCCTTCATGATCATATTTCTTACAGTTACGAGCAATATGACCTGACTTACCACACCGAAAGCACTTTCCAGACATGGATAAACATTCTCTAGGATGAATTTTACCACACTTCTCACAGGATGGATATTTGGTTTTATTACCTCCTTGCTTATTTGGAGAATTCTTCCCCTTTTCCTGCCAACTGGACCACTTATTCTATCGTTTTTCAAAGAACACCTGATCGTCGGCAAATTCCATTTCCACCTTCTCCGCACATCGAACAAGTTTTTCATAAATTTTGAACTCACGAGAAGCTAATTCCCTTTGATACTTTGACTTTAACCCTGAGTGAAAATGGTTTATTTTCTTATCAATATCTCGTATGAAGTTTGGAGAATACATTGCCAATCAAGTGAAATTTGCTTCATAAGCAGCCACTAAGTCATACTCCTCCCCCAATTATAGGAACTGTTTTTCCATCCTAAGACGAACCACCTTAGGAAAATATTTCTCAAGAATCATACCTTTAAATTCATCCCAGTGAAGATCCTTAATCTCATCACTATCCGTGATATTTTTCAGCATCGACCACCACTGACCAGCTTCACCTTCAAAACGGTAAACAACAAGACTAACCTTTTGATGTTATGAACACCCCATGATATCAAAAATCCTCTCTCGTTCTTTAATCCACCCTTCAGCATGCACATGGTCTGATGATCCTTTGAATGATGGGGGATGTTGCCTCATGAAATGATCCACCACTGACATGTTCCTCTGTGGTTGATCTGGCAGATCTCGTGCATGGATACCACCACCATTTATAGCCTGAGTCAACTGTGCCATCACTACAAAAAACTATTCAGTTCCGATTCCAACCATCTCAGGTTTCTGATTTGGATGGTTGTATTCCTCCTGATGTCGTCCCAACATAGATACTTTGTTTCTTCTCCGGAAAACCATTCAGAACACAGAAATATCTTAGGCGAAGCAACATGGTAATGTTTAAATGCTATATCATTTCAGTCATACCAAAAATTAACTTATAATTTAACAATTTTCTAACTCCTAAAGTTGTCTATACTAACCTCTGATACCAACTATAAGGCCTCGGCCTTAAACCTTACTTAATATTTAATTAAATGAATAATTAACATTGAGGATCTTTTCAGGTTTAGAGTTTTAGAGAATTAGAACATGACTATTACATCTCAAAATATTACAAAGTAGACACTTCTACTATGTTTCCACTGAATAAAAAACTCTTAAAAAGAAACATGTCTAGTTCCATGTTTTATATAGCATGACTTTCCCCTGATCCCATCCTTGACCCTATTACACATTAAGTCCTATGAAAAACATTTCAAAAAAACTTGGGGTGAGCATAAAATTCTTAGTAAGGGATACACAAAGAATGAAAACTGTTATTTTTTAAAACAACAAGTAAACCATGTATACTTTATCAGAGTAATACCTTCACCTTTATGAAGTAGTAAAAACTCTTCACTTAATAAAATATCATTACATACCCTTTTGTAACCAAAATATTACCATAAGTCCCATATAGAGAACACATAACATATAAAGGTAACTTGGGACATAAACATACTTAAGTGGAATAACCATACGGTCGACTTCTCGACATATCACTTAATGGAATTGCCATTCGGACAACTTCCATACATACTTAATGGAATAGCGATACTGCCCACTTCCATACCCAATGCATTGGAGGTTATAACGTAACCACACTTCCTTTTATTCACGGCACCACCCGTCATATGGTTCATCACGTAACCACCCGTCAAATGTCCAAGTACCATTATAAAATCATAAGACATAAATCAAATATAATGGAATTAATACATTTCCACACTTTGATCACAATATATCACTGAAATATATTGACATTGAAAATCCATTATAAAAACCGTTTTCAATACCAAAATACATAAAAGAGTATATGGTATTTATTTCAGTTTAAAAACATTACGACTTGTTGAGGAAGCCAAAGACCAAATAATACTCGCGGCGGAGGAAAAGGTCGTTGTCACCTTGTACGTTAAAAGAAACATTCATTTTTGTTGTTTTGTAAAATGCTTCATAGAAAAATATTCCTTTTGTATAAAAGTAAAAGTCAAAGGGGTTTATACACCATATAAAAGAAAGTTTTGTATAAACCGAAATATGCCTCAATGAAAGGAGATTGAGACGAATTCCCTTACCTCGGGTCCGACTTGACTCGGTCGTTCTTTAATGTCCTGAATAATAAAATTGAGTTAATTTCTACTTGATTAAGAACCTTCTACAAGTTAATTATTACTTTTATATCACTTTTTACAATGTTATAAACATTATTTAATCATTTAAGTTAATAATGCTTGTTTTCTTGATATTTGGTTCTTAAGTCGAAAGTGGACTCCTTACAATTAAATGTTGTTCGTGTGGTCAGAGGTTCTTTATATGCAGAATGATATTCATGATTTGGGTATCATATATATCATATATATCCATAATATTCATGTATTTATAATATTACATAATCATTTAGAGGTAATAAATGATCTGCACCGTTCATGGAGACAGTAAGCCATATGTATGCATTAATGCTACTTTCATTTCTATGTCATTTTAATGGAATTAAAACTAATTGAGAGGTATGTATATTTTAATTCCAGAATTATATTCATCATTTAGATGTATCATACATCATATATATCCATTATATACATTTACTTATAATATTACATTACATTTGGGGATAAGAAATGAAATGCACCGTTCATGGAGACGGTAAGCCGTACGTACACATGAACACTGCTTTCATTTCTATCTCATACAATAATGGAAATAAATAATAATGATATAAAGGTATATTATAATTCCAGTATAACATCAAATATAATAACATTAAATCCATCCTTTAAACATCACACATGTGGCATTAACGAATCAAATCACTTTGAGGGGGCGGTAGTCCGCACTTCCTAAAATGAAAATATCGCGTATACCCATAATGGAAGCCATAAAGGTATGCCATAAATGAAAAATAATTATTCTTAAGGAAAACATAAACATATTATATATCATATATAAATATAGTGATATATTAATGGCCACCATTGTAGGTATTAGAAGAATATTGAACAATCACCGTTTTGTGAGGCAGAATTTCGCCATCCACATGAACAGTATGTTCTTTTACCATTAAGTGTATGTGTGTGTAAGTGTAGCTAGAATGATTATTATAACAACATCCTAGTATATTGAAGAAACTGGAGTTGTTACAAAATAAAGGAATGAAAAATGTTTATGGGGTTGGAGAAGAAAAATAAAACAAAAGAACACAAGTGAAGACATTACCTTAAAATCGGGTAACTCTCTTAGATTTGATCTCAAAAGCTTCCTTGTGAAGACTTATGCCCAAGGTGAGGCTTCTAAGAGTAATATAGGTATTTTGAGAGACAAAATGGGAAGGTTTTGGCCGAGCCAAAGGCTTTGGATGTGTGGGTAAGGTAGTAGAGGTGGGGGCCTTTTATAAGAGGAGAGGAGGGGCACTCTTGGAAAGTAAAGAAATGTTACTTTATTTTAAAATGAGTTTCGGATTTAAAAGGTCCCAAATTGATATAATTAGTGGATAAGGTGATAATGGTTCGAAATATACCCATCCAATAGGTTTTTTACATGTGTACGTCTTATATTTTACATTATCTTTACATTTTATTTAAATCGTTAAATATGAGGTAATCGTTGCATCATCATGGTGTCATAAATAATTTAATTTATTTAATGTCTAAAAATTATCAGAAAAATATCATGATGTAGGAAATCTTTTTATATTTCTAATGGATTTTTATAGTAAAAAATATGACTTGTATAACACCACTTAAAAATTGGTTTTGTAAAACAACTCATGTTTGTGACATTTTTAATTTTACTTTAAATAAAAGGCATTAATGTCATTATCTTACCCAAGTGGCTCCATGGGGTCCCAAAAATAGACCCATGATTTGTATTGGTCTTAAATGACACATCCAATAAGGGTAGGACATGTTTCATGTTCATTTCATATTATTAAAACATTATTCTTACATTAAATTACACTAATTACCTCTAATCACGATTAAAACATAAAAGTTACTATTCACCAAAAACTATTTTAATCACATTGAACCACATTTTACTTTTTAATGGAAACCATTTATGTTGTATTTTTGAAATTCAAAACACCTAGGTGGTAAAATTTCATTTAAACAAAAAATCAGATTTTATAAGTACAACTTAGTGGTTTCACTATTCATCAAAAATTGAATTTTTTTCAGAAAAATACCAAAACTTCACCCTAAGATATATTTGATATTACAAATTACAAAATTCAGTCCATTTTACAAAATTCAAGACATATATGTTTCACTAAATAATTTCATAATTAATTTCCACTGTCAGAGCAAATAGCGTGTTTTTATGAAACAATAAGTATCAAAAGATTGACACCAGTTTAAGTCCGATTTCAAAGTGAAATTAATTCTAATGACCACTATTGGATTTAATGGTAAAAATATATTCTAATTTAACTTAAAAACCAATTCAAAAGATAACCTAATCATATAAATAAATTAGATTAAAAAGTGGTTTTGAATTAAAATATAACATTTTACAATATCCATTAAAAAATGAACTTTATCGAAAAAATACCAAAAATTTACACAGAGTAAATTTTGATGTCCCGATTCTAAAGAAGTGTTTTATTTGGTAATATATAATTTATAAGAGTTAAAAAACTATATTTAATGATGGTTCTCCATCAAAAGGTGATAAGTGAACCTTTAGTGAAAATTAGGGTATATATGCCTAAAATTGATTTCTTTCCGTATTTTAAGCCTTTATCTTTTATTAGATAAATGTAAAAACATTTAAAAAATATAAATAATCATATTTTAGTTATTTCTATTCTTTCCCGCCAATACAACGACTATGTGTTAACTACCATTTAAAATAATATAATTTTATTACTATTGTGCAACGTAAGATTTCAATGAAACTCTTTGTTGCGTATCGGGTACGCTATTGAACATAGAAACCCCTTTATAGTAAAATCAATATTTAATTCGTAAATATTAATAAATATGAAAATTTATTATTCTTTATTTACCTGGGATGGTACACTCATTGTGTTCTTTTAATTTATATTTATACCATATAAAACAATTTGAATATTTATTAATTTATGGAATATTTTTCCAGTAATTGATATATATAGATCAGATATTCTTCTATTAAGTTAAAGAAGATTTATCATGAAATTGGTTATTAAATAAATGGCTTAGCCGAAAACAATATTTTATTGTATGTTATTTTATAGTTTTATTAAATAAAATTATTTTTAAATAAAAATGTGTTCTTGTTACTCATTTTAAAATGTTATTTTTAAAAAAATTTAATTTCAATGTATTAAATAGTTTCTTTCCATAATGAAATATTTTATCTTAGAATTTAGATTTATCATATAAAAAACTATTTCATTTTTATGGACCTACTATTTTATATTATTTACAAAATAAAATTTATCTTAATATTTCACTTCACATTAATAAAATTTAATTCAAGATATTACATGTAGGTTTGTATTTTTCCACATGATTAATTATATTTTAAAAAATATCTTTTAAGATTCCATGTATTTTTCCATTTCCATGTTCAAAAGAAAATAATATTCATGGGATTTATGTTACATGATTTATCATCTATAAAATATAAATATTTATAATTTGGTTTATTGAACATGGAGTAATAATCAATTTTATTCATAATCCCTTTATGTGGGATACCATTTTATACAGTCTTTATTATTGCTTCTTTTTCATTTATGTCAACACTGTTATTTTTGTAATTTTTTACACCAGGGATATATTATTTTATAGCAATTCACCTTCTTTAAATAGATAGATTATAGAATGTTCATTTCAATAAAAAAACTGATATGTCAATAACTATTCCTTTCATAACCATCCACCAAATAAATTAAAACATTTAATCTAAAGAAATTAATGTTTGAATACCATATTTTCTATTAGTTTGATTGATGTGTGTTCACCTAGATTCAACAAGTCAACTGATTCTATAATTTTTTGACATAACAGTATACCCCTTTCTCTATACATTGTTAGTTTGAGGGATTCTTGGTGAGAATTAAATTCCATTTATTTATTAGAAATCTCTTAAATGCCATATAATTTTTATTATATTACTAGTACTTATTTATTAACTAGGAAAGCTAAAAAAATTCATTTAACCATCCAATATATTTCTTTATATAGGTTATGATCACGTTATCATTTTTTTAAAAAAGGGGAAAAGTATTGGTAGTTCTTATTTTTCTATTTAGATATGGATGACTATTGGCCATTACGAATATATATTGGTTACTCATTATCTATTTTGATGAATGAGTTGAAATTAAACAATTGATAGTTGGGGACCAATATTATACATCTGCTCGATAAAATGGTTGGTATTTTGTGAAGAAAATATTTATGTATTTAGTGTATTCATTACTAGTTCAGCATGATTTATTGACTGTGGAATTAATAACAAAAATAATTTCATGGATTTGACCTTGATGAAAAAAAAAATTTCTTGGATTAGGGCAGAGTTGTATGATCAAGATGAATGACATTATGTATTCAATCACTATGAATAATGTTATTGGAATCCATGGGTTTTGTTTATTATAATTTATATCTATTGTGATATTATGATGTCAGTTTAATTTAATTATGGATTTATGATTATTATTTATTATTTTCATTATATATATGGAATGTTTATATTATGGTAGCCTCGGTTTTATGTTTTCCCTTATTGAGAATTTGAGCTTACCCCTCATTTAATTTTCATTTCTCTGGGTCAGGATGAGATGTATTACACATGATAAGACTGGAATAACAAAAAATGTGGGTCATTTGTGTTATACTATGAAGAAATGTTACAGTTTAACTATTTCTTATTATCATGTGGGAACAATTATAATTTTATTGTATTAGTTAAAAAATAATATGTTTTAAATATATAATGTTATAAACTTAAATATATATTCATCAAGTAAAAAATTTTATAATAATGATTGTTTTTTTATTTAAAAAAATTTATGTTCTAGATTTTATATTTTTCATCAAATAATGTATGTAATGTATCAGTTTCCACACCAAGATCATACATACTAATTTGTGGTGTTATAACATTAAAATTCAACTACAAATCGATAATATTCTTTTGAGTTGTGGTATTTGAGTTCTCTCTATAATTATTTTAATATATGAGATTATCATGTGGTAACATGACATTTGGTGAATGGTATGTTTTAGGAAAATCAAGATTACAAACTAAAATATTTTTAAAATTCCTATTATATTCTTAGCATGATGTATCTAGTTTGGCGTCACTGGTTGTTTGTGGAATGGTGGACATAGTTGTGTTATGGGTTCATAATAAGGTGTTTTATTGATAGTTGATCAGTATCAATGGAATAATATCAATAAAAATAATAATGTTGTAAAAGATATATAATTAATAAATTTTAATTTATAATCAATAAATAAATGTATATATATTATAGGATTAATTTTTAAACTTATTATTGGAAATGGAAACAATGATTTCTCACATGGTGTTTTCCTTGTTTTTTTTGTCCTAAATTAGGGGAAGTATATGATGGACCAATATTTTTAGTGTGCTGATAGTTATTTTGGAAGTGTTTATTTTGTTAATCAATATGAGTGGGAATATGTGAGACTATTATATAACTATATTTTTTTCTCTACTCACCCCACCAAATATAGATATTGTTATTTATATCCAAATATACTGTGGTTGATTCTACCAATATAATGGATTGGGAGGATATGAAATCCCATCAACTTATCTACTCTTCACTCTCTTCAGAAATATATATTGGTGATACCTTTGAAGGATGATGATACATGTGGGGAGGTAACACATAATAAGGTTTGGGATCATGGTTCATAACCTATGTTTTCATGATACAATTATACCTAGTCATGTGATATGGTATATCTGGATAGTTATAAATGAATTTATATATGTTTTATTCAATAAGAATTGTTATACATCTATTGCCATCATTGTTGGATATGGATGGGATATGAAGAAATTATTTCCTCTCATTGGGAATGAATGTCAAACATGTGGGTAATGGGGTTGTTGGGTATCATGGGTGTGTTTGGGGGAATTTAGTTGACCTGTATAGATGTAGGTCATTTTAATTATATTTTCATAGTGGACTTAATATTGAAATTTTTATTTTCAAAACTGTCATTGGTTATGATCAATGTTTATATAGTATTTATAAAAAATCATATATATATAACTTTAATGTTTCTATGTGGAATTTAGCGGTCATACTAGATAGTATAATCTCAAATATAATTTTTTCTTCCACATCAATTCTTGTAAATTGTTTTATTTTTGTTTCTATTTTTATCTATTTAATATTCTTTTAATTGGGTTTTCATTTTAAGGATTTTATTTTATTTACAAAAAATATTGAATTATTTAATTTCCATATCTTCATGAGATTCATAAGGGTAATGCATCACAAATATGTGGGATGTTCCCAAGATGCAAGTCACTAACCAATAGCCTATCAGTTGAAGACTCTTAGGGTCACGTTCATTTTTATTTCAAGAGAAGGGTGGATTTCTAGAGGTTAGGGTCATGAAAAATGGCCCAACTGATTTTTAGATAAAAAATCACATGAATGATATTATAATGGAATAAACTGATATATTGGGAGTAAATTTTGACAACCCTTATGTCATTTATTAATTAATGATTTTATTAAATACTAATATAGTATTTTGAATTTATTTTTAGTAATTTTTTTATTTTTTGCATTCTAGTGTGGTTAGGGAGTATTCACATACATGGGTTTAATTAGGTTAACCAAAAAAAATATTTGGAGCCTTTAAGGGCATTTTTTTCCTGAAAACCCATTATGTGCATTATTCCCATACATATCCCTCCTACAAAATCATAATAATTATATGTAGTTTAATGTAAAACCAATACTATTTCCCTTATCTAATTTTCAATAACTCTATATCAACCGTACTCACATTTATCCTAGTGAAAATAATTCCTTCTCCTGTTAATTTCAAAGTGAATCGTTCATTAAATTGTATGATATAACCAAGTAAGTGGCATCTCTCCTCCCATTTTTCCATATTCATCATTACTCTTCCACTATTATCCCATACAATGACCATGTTGATAAAGGGTTTGAAATCTCAGGAAATTTATTTGGGGTATTTCTTTTGTAGGTCTTATGAAATAAGCTTAGTATCAATTTATCACTTCTATTAAAAAAAATAACATTAATCACCAATAGAATTCTAATTTTCATATAGATATCACTATGTGTCTCAGTTTAATCTATGAACCATGAATTCAATTTGGTTTTAAAGTTGTTGATATATTATATTTAACGTTCGATAATACCATTGATAACTTTAATAAAATTTATTACTTGTTCTATTTGGTTTATCAAATGATATGGGAAGATATTTTCTTAGAATGAATAATTTCTTATGAAAAATGTATGATTCACATAAAATGTTTGATAAAAATACTCAATAACATTTTGATGGATGTTTCATATAATTTGTTTATTGAAATATAAAATTTCACATTATAAAGGTTTATAAATAAATTTTTTTTGGAGAATAAATGTCATAAATTTTCATTTAATCTAATTGGAAATCTAATTTTAGTGATGAATCATGGGATACATTGGTAATTTATGTTGATATTAGATTAATTATTAATATTGGATAATAAAAACAAATAACCTAGTGAATGATATCATATTTATCCCGTCATGGGACCTTTTCAGTTTTTGTTATCACCAAAGATAATAGTTACAAAATACTACCATTAGAGAGTCGCACTAGTCCCTTTCATTTCAATGACTAATAGATATTTAAGGAATATTGTTGATTATAATATAGTATAAGGATCATGTATCCATATTAATATTTGTCCTTTTTTCCTTCCCATGATGATTATATGGATTTTGGTAATGAATTTTATTCTATAATTTTTTTCTGAACACTTATACACATTTTTGTTAAATTGATTAACATTATCTCTCTTAAAAATGTTATAAATACTATATTCTCTTGTAAATTTATTTATATTAAATAAATATTTATGTTAATATTATTACTTCAATAGAGTAGGTAATGATATATTTAATATAGGTTTAAAATTGAACTTGGAGTAGGATCCTACTAAGAATGTTATTTCCCACACGAGACACACAACATCGAGGTAAATATGAATCTTATTTAGAATGATTCATTTAATAGAATGGAACCACTATGATGTGTTATATTAATTTCTAATTAGATCAAGATAGATATTATTAGTTGTTGTTTCACAAAGATATGGATAATAATTGATTTATTTTGGTGATTCTTTTTGTTGATACTTATATATAGCATCTTCATATCTCAATCACAATATCTTTGATTATTTAAATATATTTGAAACTATACGTAGCTGTTTTAGGTTAATTAGATGCACATACTAGAGTAATTAAATCTTATTATAATCATAAAATTTAAAACAAAATTTACATTTCATCATTTTTGATTCCATCATTTTTTCAAATCAACAACAACCATTGATTATACATTTAATTTTTTTCATCATCAGTGTCTCATCAATCCTCTATGATATAAAGATTAAAGTGTTTTCCTCCTTGAGATAATCTAGAAAAAATATTTGTAATTTTATTTGTGGAATGATAAATAAGAATCTATTCACTTATCTTATTCCCCAATAAAAACATTGGTATAATTACCCAACAATTTCTTATAGGAATTGCTATTCCAATACCCTCATAAACATATTTATTGAACAACGAGTCATTAAATGATATTAATAAACAATTTCTTCTAAAATTATTATCGTAATTACAACATATTTCCCCCATATTAATTTTAATAAATTATTTTCCAAAATAATGGATAAATTTTTGAAATACTAAAAAACATATTTAAATTAATTAACTTCATAAGAAAATAGTATTTACTATAACATCCAATGTCTTAAAATAATAATGAAAATTATAACTTATGTGTATAAATAAAACATCAAATACAACCAAACACTCAAATTTTCATTCCCAAACCATAAAAATTTATTTTTTCACTATTCATACAATAAAATACAGAAATAAACAAAATATTTTCAAAAACTCCTATGAATTACTATTTTTCCACCACACACATTGTCCATAGTATCAAGGGATATTAAAAAATAATGAAAAATAAGGAATGATATTTTAGAGACCACTAATATATATATATATATATATAAATTAATATGAATTTCCCCCCAAAAACTAATGATATGGAATAAAACACTCTATGGATTATTTATAAATAAGGTAATGGACCTTTTAATGTGAAAAAATGTGTAGAAAGAAAAGTAATATCAATGAAGTGTGTGTAATGGACTCTCATTGATCATCATGTTGATAGATAAAAAATATATATGTTGTATCTAATTCATAAATGCATCAATTATAATTTTGTTGGTAGTATGAAAATAAATTTCCTGAAAAAATATAATACTATAATAAATATCCAATAAAATTAATCCCTATGGAAATTTCAATGGATATTATAATGTGAATGTTGAATTAGGACAGCCAAATGATTTTTAATTTGGTTGTATATTTATTTTCACTTGAATTGGTTATGAATTATTCAATTCATGGATAATATATTCATTTTTACCATTAAAGATCTTATGACATCTAAATTCCTTACATAAAATTTTATATTTCATCTAATCTTATATAACTAAAATTGTTTGTTAATTCATACTAAAATATATATATATATTTATATTTATTTCAAATTTTTGAATTATAAGAAATTTTTACCATGTAATGTTGTTAATCATCTCTTAAAAGATTTTTTTATAGTTATTTTTAGGCTAGAAATTATATAAAAAAGTATGTTTTTTATAAAAATTGGTTATATTGGACTTTATAAACCATTCCATACAAATATAACAATGATACGATAAAAACAAAATTCCTTCCCAATATATTATTGACATATTGAAATATAATAAAAACATGATGTAAATGGATCAATCACTTAAGTAACAGTGTCAAACATTGAAATAAAGACAATGGATGTTCTATTTATAAAATAATATATATATTTTCCCCACATTTATATTATAGACTTCTCCATGATAAATAATTCTTTATTTACAATAAATTCATCCCTCGATAATTTTTTTAAGAAATAGCATATAATGGAATGAGATGAAATTAATTTGTTAATAAATATATAAAATATTACAGTGGTTGACGATTCAACTTTTTTTATTAACATGGGGTTCATATATGACAATTTTTTAGAATGATTACGGTTTTGTGAAATTATTTACCAATTATAAAGAGGTTGATAAAATTATAGTAAAAAAGTATCTCATAACATAAATTCATTATCTATTTGATATGTGTTGGTATTGTCAAAATTATTATACGATTGATCAATGATAATGATTTAATTATCAAATATTGGGGACAAAGATATCTCGAAATATATATTTTGAGGTAGTTATACATGTTATAAATTTTTTTGATATCATTTTATCTTATGAATATACATATACTAACTATGAATATGATGAATATAATAAAATATGGATTACCATAAAATGTTTTTTGTTGTCTAAATTGATGATATAATTATTTTCTAAAATAGTCATAATGTTTAAAAAGATAACCTCATAATTTTAACAATAATAGGGTGGAAAGAAAATACCTAGTTTATAATGTTTGAAGATTGTCTATACCTAAAATAGGGGCATGTGTTTTTATTTATATTGGGTTAGTAGTGTATTATTCAATTATCTGAAAACCCATGGAAAAATTGAAAATCCACTAACTAGGATATCAATTAAAATGTTTAGATTTTATTATAATAGAATTTTTGAATCAACATTTACTATTTTGAAATGAATGATGGCTAATGAAACTTTAAGGACTTTATAATCATTAGGTAATATTTTCATTATGAATAGTGGAAAATCATATAAGATCATGATATTATATGGCGGTTATATTAATATTCTTAGATATATAACATTATAACTGACGTTTTTTGTGTATAATTATCCATCTCATGATTCTAAATATTTTGTAGTAATATTTTATATTGATATATGTAATAATTTCCACAATATATAACTATTGGATATACATATATTATAAAAAAATATATATATTCCAATATAAATAGTTACAAAGAGGAATATGATATGGTTAGAGATAATTAATGTAGATGATTGAAAAATATAACTCTATAAATGTTACATAAGTTTATATGAATGTAGGATTGAATTAAAATATATTCTATTTGTTAGTATTGGAAGGGAATAAAAGGGGAATAATGTTATATCTGTTTTTGTTTGACATTAAAAAATTAATAGTTAGTTATATCTTTAATATATGTGATCGCCCTATAGTAGGTAAACATTACATTCTTAGACTATTTACCATTATACAACCTATTATTTTATCATTATAATTTATAAAGGTTAAGGTTATATTTTAAAGTGGTATTTTCTATTTATTTATATTGAAATATATAAAAGGGATATAATTTTTTAATAGAGGATATTGAATTTAACATATGGATAATATTTTGGACTTCTTTAAGAATGATGAAATTTTAGTTAATAGTTAATAAAACATAGTTTTAATGTATACTTTAATTTTAAGACATCGTCTTGATATAATTATGACAATAATGTTTATAAAATTATTTATTCAAAATAATATGTATTTATTGAGATAAATATTTCATTTAAAAATATAACTATAAATTTGTAAACCAATGTTTGAAAATATTAAGGTTAAGTTATACTTCATTAAATAAATTTTATATTTTTCTGTAATTAAGTAGAAAACTGAATTCATTTAACATTAGAATTTATTTTTAATATAAAATAAAAAATATTTTTATCAATATATAGTATCATATTCATATGATGCATCACTATTAAAAAGACATTATCCTAATATAAAAAATAATTAATATTTTAACACTATGACAAACTTCTCCTCAATTATGTAGACCCTCCTCTTATTTTCCTTAGGGAACCACATATCATTCGCCTTTAAATTAAAAATAAATACCAATATTTATTTCTAAAATTCCTACTAATGTACAATAAGATTTTTTGTCCCCAAAGGATCAACCTTTTAAGGATTAATGTCAATGACTAAGGTGGTTTCCAATTAACATGTTTTATTCTTAACTGAGTAATTTAATGTTCATTACATCATCAATCTCTTCCACATCCTCTGTGTATATAATTATTTTAAGAAATTAGTTGCTTCCATATAATTAATTAATATTGTTATTTTTAAATAACACAGTTTCACCTCTTTCTCCATCATATTCAATATGAAACTAGCACTTGTGAGTATAGACTATATTCCCTCTTCTAATGGTACTATAATGTTCTTACAAAAACATTTAAATGAATGGATATAAATATTTAAATAATAAACATATATTTCAGTTATTAAATTACTTTTATTCCAAAAATATAATATATAATCATCATTATTACCTATCAACCTACAGAAAATAGAAAATGTCATTCATGGGAATGTATAGACTATCATATCCCTGAAGTGACATGTTTTATTTATCATCAGCAACACTCATATATTACTCAAAAATTGTATTTAATATATAAAATTATAATATCTATTTCATTTTCATTATTATTGAAATAATATATTAATTTCCCCTTTAACTATTCTCATCAAATCAATGTTATTTTGAACATATAAACTTAAGGACCCAAATATGTAAAAAGTGAACTATACTAATTTACTCAATATAAAATACATGGTTTTTAATGAAAACAAAATTATGAAATGTGAATAAATTTGAAATAATTTCTTAATATAGTTAAAAATTATTTTAATATTTTCATATTGGTGTTCGAGTAGGGATGTGATGAGTCAAACACATTGTAAGGGGTAGTACTAGAATCTCATTTTTATTTAACATTTTGATGGTTAAATTTTCATTAATGATAATTAGAAGTTTTTTATATTTATACATCCATTTAGTTTCATATAATATTAATATATATAGAGTTTATAAGTTTTAAAAACGTTTTAATTACTTTGGTTCATAACCTAACCAAGAAAAATGTTATCTTTTAAAATATCTACCTTATTTTATCTTTATTCAATAGTATTTTTCATCCCTTAACATTTTTCCAAAAATATTGTCGATAATTTTATTTTCCACGATCAAATGATTAGTTTATATAATTTTAATATATATTTATCACTCACTACAGTGGTTAAAAATTATTCTTCTTATCTATTTCAAAACAATATACTTTTCAATTTTCACCAAAATTTTGAATTAAATTATTATTGAATCTTTTTCAACATGAAATAATTTCCATAATATTATTATAATTAAATTTATTAAATTTCATTTTAGATTGTTTCATTTTTATTTTCACACAATTTATTTTCCTCCACATTCAAGATATATATTTTTAAAGTTTATTCCAAATAAAAATATATTTACACCATGTTTTCAAAGAATAGAAAATATGTTCTTTTAATATTTATGATATTTATAAATATCAATTAAAAATCCATATTCTTTAATGGGGACATAATATATTTTTATAATCTACCTTATTCCTGTATATTTTGTATCACTGTTTTTTTATTTTAATTAACTTGTGAACATTTTAAAATGTAATATACTAGTTTATTAATATGAATTTATATATATATTTTATGATCAATTTTCTTTTAATTCATTCATATATTGTATTAATATTAGTTATTCTTTAATGTTTAGGGACCATTAAACCCCCTTGAAGAATTCTTATGATTCTTGAGAAAAACTGGTCTAGGTATTTGGCACAATCCTTTCCATTTTATGTAAGATGTCTTGGAAACATTCCAGGATTGTATGATTATGTTTTATGAAATTATGCCTTTGATTATTATGAAATATTTTATTATATAAATTTATTCCTAATTATTTTGTTTTTTTAACCATATAAATACTCCCCTATTGAGAAATTGGTTATATCTAATATATGAATATTATTTACCTATGTCAAATAATTCATGTTATTTTATTCAATGATAGCTTTTTTTATATACATTCTTTTACTAGGCATTTGATATCACATTTCATTATGATTTCAATTACCTAATAGACCAATAAAGAGTATTTGATTGATATTATGGATTTACTAGATGAGATAATAAATTATCACTATAATTTTACCTTTAATTCCAATTTTTTAAATTTAATGTGATAATATTTTATATTTCTAGTATTTTTAGACTATTAAACTATTTAATAATTTTGGATATAATATCTTGTATCTTATGAAAATTAATTAATATATACACCATATCTTGTTTACTAGAGTTTATGTATTACATATTATATCGATGTATTTTCTGTATTAACCTTGGTAACTTCATTTAGGGAAACATATATTTGAGAAGATAACCCTATGCCATATTTTTGGGATAAATATAAGTATATGATAATATAATGATTTTTTTTTAAATTTAGAGAATTTGATTTTTCTTATAAATTTAATCCATCTCAAGATAATGAAAATAGTATATGGATTGGTATAGAATAAAATAAGGGAAATACAAAAACACAATGTTCGTGTATTAACTTGGTCATCATTGAGTACACGATTAGTGGTCCTATAATTATATATCAAGAAAGACATGTATGGTGATACGATTTAGGTAATTAGATGTTTTTTTACCTTCCATTGTCAAAATAATATATATTTTTACAATTTTATGATATTCCCAAACATACAATGGTTTTTATTCTGATAGTACTTTTTTATAAATTATCAATTTCTGTTATGTGTTAAAACATATTTAAAATTATAATATATGATTTAAAACAAAATGTGTAATGTGAAATATAGGTAAATAATGTTGTCTATAAATGGTTCATATAAAAAGGAATATAAACAATATCATATCATTATTTATATATATGGATTTCTTAGTAGGTATAGATAATGAATCTAGATTTTTATATAAACAAATTAGAACTATTTTGGGGAAGATAAATCAGGTAATGGCCATAACCCTTTCCCATATGAAGCAACCCACAAATCTAAATCATGATGAAACAATGTTGGATAACATCATGTGATAGAATCATACATCATTTAGTGGGACTACAATTCTACTAGTATTAGATTAATTGATCATGCCATTAGAGAAGATACTTCATACCTTGGGATGTTGTGAAAGAGGGAACGCTGTCCTCATAGTCCATCATATTAAATGATACATTGATCAGTAGTGGACATGTATCAAAAACAATAAAGACTAAGATGAAATAAATACTATACATTGTTAGAAAATCAAGGATATATTCCATGAAGAATATATTCTTCGTTATAAACAAGCTTATATAGTGAGGAAATTCCCTAATATTTGGAAAATTGTAAGAGAAAATTTTGTCAAATATAAAGATAATTATTAAGGGATAGAAAATAATTATGGGTATTTTTTATTTATTACATGAATAAATTGATGTATCTATGTTTTAATACATGTTTTCCACATAATTTTCATTATTTTATGATTATTTTTAAAGATTAAATTATAGTTCCTGGGTAAGTATTCACTAATTCACCATTCTTTGTAAAAATAATTATCATTAAAAAACATTTATAAAAATTTCAGTGTTCGAATGAAAGATTTTAGTCTAAAAATTAATTAATTTCATCAAACATTTCTATGATCTATTTTATTAATATCAATGGGTTTTTCACTGTAAAATTTATTGAAATGTTTTAGGATATTTGACTCAATAATTAAAATTCCCAAATACAATTTTTTTAATTTCTAAATTTATTTTGATTTGATAAATAATAAATAATAAATTTTTATGTTTTAAATTTATTATATGGTACATTGAAACTCGCATTTTAATCTTGAATCATATTTAAAATCATTACAGTGGGTTTACATTTCATAATTTTATGGGTGTAATAGCATGTATATTTTTTTGATATTCATTCAAAATATAAATTTTCAGCAGATACATAATAGAATGTATGTAATACATTTTTCCCTTCTATCATATGTAAATTTTCTTGCTCAAAAGTAATGTAATTTAATTAATCCCGAATAATATATTTTTAAATGTTCTCCCATGTATAATATTTTTTTCAAGAAACCCCATCTTATATTAGGATTCAATCAGATAGGAATTTCTCCTTTAAAAAATATGAATATGGATTCCCAATATTATTATTGAATTTCATTTTAATAATATAAATATTATTTTATTATTTACCATATAATATTTGGTGTTCTTCTCGTATAATTGTTTATTTTATGATTTTATGATAATATTGTACAAGATATGGTAAGTGACAGATCATTAGGAATCTATGTTCAATTTGAAATTAGGATATGTTGAACCATTTAGTGTCAAATGAAGGTAATTTTATTGTTGAAACTAAAACCAAAGTTTAGTACTATTGAAGAAAATGGTATGTTAAGGATAGATATTTGAATCAAATAAATTGTGTATTGAGTTTATTATTTTTTGGCCTACATGATGTATTGAGTTTGAGATAAAATCATCTATACTATGACAACCCAAACTAAACTAATGTCAAAGAAATGTTAATTAAATAGTGGTTCATCCATATCTGTAGAGACCCGAAGCTTGACGTACATGGAAATTACAATACTTTTGCGGAATACATAGTACATAATAAAAACACACACACAAGGATCGTAATTGTTTAGTGTCTTTGGAAACTCGGAATATAATCTTCTAATCGTGGTGAAAGATCTTCAACATCTCTCATAAAGATCTTCCACTTTTTTACCTAGAACCTTTCTTTATATCCTGGGTAAAAGAAAACATAAAAGGGTGAGCTCAAATGCTCAGTAAGGGTAAACAAAAGAAATATCAATCACATCATATTCAAAAGAACATAACATTTTTTAAATCTTAACCTGCAAAAGAGAGCAAAATTTCATAACATGGGATAAATCATAGTAGTGAAATGAAATCTGAATAATCATAACATAAAACATGAGACTTTGTGGCATACACACATAATCATAGAGAATCATATCTTGTTAGTCAAGACTCATTGCCAAGACTATCTTAGTGGACATAGTCCATTTCTGTACCGAGTCACCCTCATTTCAGTCTAGTTTCACTGAACTGGTATAACCTACCGTTCTAGGCATGTATATCCCATGAGATATAAAATCTTTACCAAATGCATTGGAGAGAGATATAGGTCCCACCCATCTGATAATGATACCATTCTTATATGTTCCACAAAATCATAAATCATACATCATTGCATAACCCATGTAATAAAAATGGGATTGTTAAACATCATGACATCATAAAACAATTCATATAATATAATGTAATTCATAAAAATAATTCAATCAGAACATTATCAAATCAATGTAATAATAGGGATAGAAACAGAACCCTATTTTATCTTAGATGGAAAATAATTTTGAAAAAACACTTGAACTCCATTCTTGAGGAAAATATCCTTTCTACTTCAAAAACATTTTTGATTTCTTAACATGTCATAAAATTTTAAACTAAAAGAAGTCGATTATAAATAAACTGGAAAACTTGTAATGGATTCTTCTTGGAAATAATGTTTTAAAAATCCATTCATGCCATATAAGTTAAAAAACATTCTTCTCATTCTTTTGTCGGAAAAGTCAAAAAGTACCTCGTATGAAAAACGAAAAAAGATTCCTTTCATATATTTTACTAAAAACTCACCGAAGGGTAAAATTGGATTTAAACAATTTTATAAGGATATAAATATTACATATTGGGGAAACATGGATGTGGATGAAAAAATACACCCCAGTAAATACCAAAGTATAAACAATCTCGGATAAAAATGAGATTGTGATATTTCCCTTACCTTAGGTCCGATTTGATTCATAAGTGTCTGATACTCCTGTATAATGATTTAAATAATATCATTGACTTATTAAAGAATCATATTCATTGTTAATATATCATATATGGTTCACTTATGACTTTATATTACCCGTTCTATTGTAAATTCATGTTAAAGTATCGTTTTGGGTAAAATAGTCTCATTTGTCATTCGTGTTTTAACTTGTAATTATTCATATGATTACTTAGATCATGATTACTTAATTCCAAAATATATAACATTATTTATATATAATATATATTCAGAATATAAATATATATAATGGATCAATAAATGGAAAGAAATACACCGTTTATGGAGATGGTAGGCCGTACGTACGCATGAACGCTGTTTTCGTTTCCTTATTGAATTGAGTGGAATTAAGTAGATGAAATAAATATATATATACATAAATCCAGTAGTATTATTATGTCATATATTTCATGACTACTTATTATATACACTTTATAATCTTTCATGAATGGTTAACGTGGAGAATGAATCTCATCGCGTCGTGGAGACGGTAGTCCGTACGTAAGCACGAGTGATGATATCATTCTCATGATCATTGAATTGTATTTTAGTGTATGTATACTATTTAAGAATCAATTTAACTTTAAAATAATAATATATAGTTATTATTTACACCATTATATTCATCCAAGTAAGGTGGTAGTGGAAAATAGATTATACCACGGCGTGGAGACGGTATTCCGTACGTACGCACGCGCGGTGATTTCATTTTCCGTAGGATGTATAGATTGTGAAATAGGGTTGTTTCATACTTATAATAACATATCATTATATGAGTGATACTGATGTTATTACTTCATAATGAAACAACCTAATAAGAATAAGTGGAAGAAGAAATAAAGTTGAAAGAATCGGTAACGGACATTACCTCTTCTTTGAAGCGCCTCTTTGATTCCTCCTCTTAGGGTACTAAAATTGGTCTTTGAGGAATACCAGAACCTCTAGGATGTTTCTAGGGAAGTGGAGAAGATAAATTTTCAGGGGTTGGCCGAGCGTGAAGGCACAATGTGGTGTGAGGAAGAGAGGGAGGGGGTGCCCTTTTATAATGGAGGAGAGGGGAACCTTTGGAATAACTAAAAATATTATTTTATTATAAAGCCAAATTCGGTTTTAAATAGCTCCAAATTGATTTATTTCGAAGCTAATGTGGGTCGGGGTCGAAATAATTTCATCCAATAGAATTTAGACATGTTTAGGTTCCTATTTTAACCGTATCATTTATATTTAACTTTAAGTTAGATAATTTTACTTTTACCATGTCTTCTTGTTTTCTTACACTATAAGGTTAATAAACTTACTATATCAAGACAAAAGAACCCCAAGTTGTTTATAATTAATATATATAACCTTATCTAAGTCATTTGGCCGATCCATAGATTTTTAGGAATAAAATAACAATTAATAATATAATATTTTTTTTAAAAACTATTTTATGTCAATTTTGACACTATTTAGTAATTGATTTTTGTAAAACTTATAATAGAATGATTAGTTCAAAAAAAGTTAATTAACTAAATACTAACATTTCATATTAACCTAGAAAATTTGTGGAATTCATTAAAAGTCTTATATTACATTTATTTCGGTATTTATAACATCAATTATGTCAATATTTCATTAATAAGACAATTACTGCATCATCTTTGTGTCAAAATAAATGATAATTATTTAATCCCTAACAATTATAAATAAATATATATGATGTAGATAATTGTATTATATTTCTGTAGAATATTCATTTTTGAAGTTTCATGAAGTGTATCACTAAATTAAAATTATTATACTTATAAGATTTAAGAAAGTGACATGTTGTCACATTCTATGGTTTTAATAATAATTAAATTATTTTCATGTAAACAAGTCCATTAAATGAATCTTATCCGACCGTTAGGTGATATGGGTCTACTTTTAGTCATCCAATAGGATTTTTACAGGTGTTAGGGTAATTTTATAAAATTATATTTACCCTTAATTACCCGATTTACCTCTAACTATGGTAAATAAAATTTACCGTAGTTACTATTCATAATTCCCAAAAATAAAAAGTAGCTTATTAACATAATTTGGATCCACTGATTACAAATATGGAATCCATTTTTCCAAATTCAATACACAAAATTTGAAGAAATTAAATTAAAATTAATCCCGTTGAAGAAAGAAAACCGGTTTTTTCTTTAAAACATTGCAAAAGAATGAATTGATTTATCATACGAATTCAAGGTAGAATCAATGCTAATGACATAAATTATATTAAATGTAAAAAATATATTCTATTTATACTTTAAAACAATTAAATATTATAATTTAACCGTATAAATTATTGCGACGAAAAAAAGTTGTTTTTAATTAAAATATTGCGTGTTTTTACTATTCATCAAAATATGAAAGTTACCAGAATATGAAAAATTTATCCAAATAAATTTTTTATTTCATGATTCCAAAGAAGAATTTTATTTTTTCATATTGAACTTATAAACATGTCAAAAACTAGATTTAATGTGGGTGCGCAATCAAAAGGCGGCAAAACTGCATTTTTTTAAAAATACTTATTTTATCCGAAAAATTTATTTTGTTCTTATACCATGTTTTAGAAAATGTGTAAGACGAATAATAGTGTTATAAGATTCAAAATTTAGTTAATACTATTCATAACGGCTAGTTCATAATAATATTATAATAATATATCGTTGTTTAGTAAAACCCGGTATTGCGTACAATACACGCTATCGAGGAAGGTCGCGATTACGTGTAAATCAAGCCAAGTCAGGGTTGCGTCCTATGCAAGAATCCATCATTGTTTCGTATATCATAATCCAACCATATTTCATTTATAAATTGAATATATATATATATATATATTAACTTATTTATATATACTCAATGTTGCGAAGAATAACTATTATCAAAATTGTGTGTAACACGATCCAAGAATAGCATTGCTTATACTGCAAGCTAATACGGTGTTTTGTATAGCGCATGGTAATCTTGGTGTAGCATACAACACAAGAAATTAATTAAATTAAAAGAATAGTTTTCATAAAATCTCAGGGTGTTACATTCTACCCCCCTTAAAATGAATTTCGCCCTCGAAATTCGCCGGGGTTATAAATGGTTTACTATTCAAAAGTTTCATTAATAGAAACCCACATCGTAAAAAAAAATATCAAAACCTATCATTAAAAACAAAATTATTAAATGTAACGGTTATCCAAATAAACTAATCATTCGGTTTCCACATAGGTGAAAATATGGATATGGAAGAGAAATCTAACCATCATGTTCTGATGGAGAGTAGTAGAGAACATGGCTATGGAAACGCCAGCAATCACAAAGCCATAAATTTGTGATGATCTAAAGTACCATCTGATTCATCAGATATAAGGGCACTTGGACATCATTTTTGGTTTTCATGATCATTTCCCTAAAGTTGATGAAATTGGAATTAGAAGAAATACATTCGTGATTTTGGTATAGTCTCACCGTTTGTCGTTCTTTGGATAATTTCCACTTCATCTCTTAAAGAAATGATGTGTTAGTAGATCATGTGATAGAATGATGGGTCGTTCTATCTATCTTAATAAAAAGGTTAGAAAAGTTATCAAAAAAATACATAAGTCCATCTATAGTGATATTAATCATATATAGTTCCTGAAATGAACTTATACTTCATATATCATACCGCTTAATAATATAAAACTAGTATCTACTAACCAGGGACTTCCTGTAGGATAGTGGTAGGAGATAAAGGCTAGTCGCACTTCGGTTGTGGGTTTGATTCCTACGACCTTGTCCGACGCGATGGGCTATTGCCCGTCCTGCGGGTTGTCCTTTTTCTAAAAATATATTACTATAACATCCCATCAAAAATATCAAAAAAAACTTCTATCCATATACAATACTAACCTATGTCCAACATAATCCATTACAATATTTAGGCTTATCCATAATACTGTATTCCATTCTCATAATATAGTGAAAACGATTACCAGAGATTTAATACCATCGTCGATCCCCATATATCATAAGATATGTCTTGTTGGTCCCATTCCAAACATTCAAAGGCCTTAATCATGTATTCTCTTGAATACCCATTGAACCTTAGTGAAAACATGAATGTAGTTAAATGTTAACACTTACACATACCAAAATTCTCAAATTTCTATATACTCAAACCATGATATCACTTAGTCCGTATATCAATAATGAGCTCATGAATACTATCAAACATATTAGATTCTCTTTAACCCTTCATTATGTGCATATCATTTGCTTTCCAAAAATATTTCAATCACTTTTCATGGTTACCGATGCCATAAAATTATTGAAAACCACAATAGACAAAAACATAAATATTCCAATATTCCACAATATTATATACAACATTATTTTGGAATCCCATTACATAAACACTTAATCATTCCACAACATCATTGTCATATTCCACATCGCCAATGGTGATCGCATGTGACTTCCCTTTTTCCTTTGCCTTAAGTGGTTGCTCATGTCGATCATCACTAACCCTTGGATTAGGGCATTTATTAGCATAATGCCCCATTTCCTTACACTGGAAGAATTGAAGTGTAGTAGGTTCATTCTGTGTATCCCTTCCTTTGTTTGCATAATTAGACATATTCTTCCCATCATTGCGGCATTCAAATTCCCGATGACCTTCCTTTCCACATTTGAAACATTTACTTGTCTCTTTAAGACAATCTCCACTATGCTTCTTTCCAAACATTGAGCATAAGGAAACATTCATCTTCTTTTCCCCATTATTCTGAGATTTCTCCTTGAACTCCATCTTTTGTTTCTTGTCAAGACTATGAGATGAATAAGTAACACCAACTTCCATTTCTACCATGATATCACAACGTACAATTTCTTCATAGCTACTAATGTCTCTTATAGCTAATGCCCTTCGAAGATTTGTTTTTAAGACACTAAAGAATCGATCAACATTACTTTCAGGTTGGATGATAAATCCAGATACATACCCTGCAAGCCTAGTAAAATTTTCTTCGTATATACCAACACATTCATCATCCTTTTGCTTTAGTTCAAGAAACTCCTTCTCCATCTTTGTTCGAAGAATAGGAGGGAAGTACTTATTGAAAAATAAGTTCTTGAACTCGTCCCATTACATGGACTCAATTTCATCTCTTTTCCTCGTATTCTTGATAAGATTCCACCATTGATCAGCTTTATCTTCCAAACGATATACTGCTAAGATGAATTTATCATGTTCATAACATTGAAGAACTGAAAATATCTTTTCAGTGGTATTGATCCATTGTTCAGCAACAAGTGGATCAAAAGACCCACTGAAAGAAGGTGGACGTTGCCTCATGAAGGACTCAATAGAATATTGTTCCCTTTTCTGCTCATTTGGAAGTCCAGAATGATTCATAGCTTGTGTAAGTATAGAAATAACATTTTTCACTCCATCTCCCATAAAATTTGTTTGTTCAGGAGGACAATCGTTGCATTGTCCATTGCATTGATCAACACGGTTCTTTCGGGTTCTAGCCCTCGTCTAAAACCCAAAAAGAATATTGTGAGAGTAAAAAATAATGATAGGGAAAACAACATAATAATGGGGGAGTACCTTCAATATCTAACATCTTAGGTTTAATTCTATGATTGTTAGCGTAATTCTAGTACTATAACCTATACGTATACTTAACCTTAGGGACATCCCTATACATACCTTAGAAATATCTTTAGGGATCTCACTAACGTTTTCGCATCCTAGTTTCCGAATGTTGACTGAACCTTTCCTCTGATACGAACTGTAGAGACCCAAAGCTTGACGTACATGGACATTACATTACTTTTGCGTAATACTTAGTACATAAGAAAAACACACACACAAGGATCGTAATAGTTTAGTGTCTTTGAAAACTCGGAATATAATTTTCTAATCATGGTGAAAGATATTCAACATCTCCCATAAAGATCTTCCTATTTTTTTTTACCTAAAACCATTCTTTATATCCGGGGGAAAAGAAAAAATAAAAGGGTTAGCTCAAATGCTCAGTAAGGGTAAACAAAAGAAATATCAATCACATCACATTCATAAGAACATAACATTTTTGGAAATCTTAACCGGCAAAAGAGGGCATAATTTCATAACATGGGATAAATCATAGTAGTGAAATAAAATCCCAATAATCATAACATAAAACATGAAACTTTGTGGCATACACACATAATCATATAGAATCATATCTTGTTAGTCAAGACTCATTGCCAAGACTATCATTGGGGACCAAGTCCATTTCTAAACCGAGTCACCCTTGTTTCAGTCCTGTTTCACTGAACCGGTATAACCTACCATTCCAGCCATGTCTATTTCATGAGATATAAAATCTTTACCCAATGCATTGGATGGAGATATAGGTCCCACCCATCTCATAATGATACCATTCTTATGTGTGCCACAAAATCATAAATCATACATCATTTCATAACCAATGTAATAAAAATGGGATTCTTAAACATCATGACATCATAAAACAATTCATATAAGATAATGGAATTCATAAAAATAATTCCATCAGATCTTTATCAAATCAATGTAATAACAGGGATAGAAAAAAACCCTATTTTATCTTAGATAGAAAATAATTTTGAAAAAACACTTGAACTCAATTCTTGAGGAAAATATCCTTTCTACTTCAAAAACATTTTTCCTTTCTTAACATGTCATACAATTTTAAACTAAAAGAAATTGATTAAAAATAAACTTGAAAACTTGTAAAGGAAGCTTCTTGGAAATAATTTTTTAAAAATCCATTCATGTCGTATAAGTTAAAAAAACATTCTTCTCATTCTTTTGTCGGAAAAGTCAAAAATTACCTCGTACGAAAAATGACAAAAGATTCCTTTCATATATTTTACTAAAAACTCACCGAAGGGTGAAATTGGATTTAAACAATTTTATAAGGATATAAATATTACATATTGGGGAAACCTGGATGTGGATGATAAAATACACCCCAGTAAATACCAAAGTATAAACTATCTCAGATAAAAATGAGAATGTGATATTTCCCTTACCTTAGGTACGATTTGGTTCGTAAGTGTCTGAACATCCTGTATAATGATTTAAATAAAGGAATTGACTTATTAAATAATCATATTCATTGTTGTTATATCATATATGGTTCACTTATGACTTTATATTACCCGTTCTTTTGTAAATTCATGTTAAAGAAGCGTTTTGGGTAAAATCGTCTCATTTGTCATTCATGTTTTAACTTGTAATTATTCATATGATTACTTAGATCATGATTAATTAATTCCAGAATATAAAACATGATTTATGTATAATATATATTCAGAATATACATATATATATAATGGATCAATAAATGGAAATAAATACATCGTTCATGGAGACGGTAGGTCGTACGTACGCATGAACGCTGTTTTCGTTTCCTTATTGAATTGAGTGGAATTAAGTAGATGACATAAATAAATATATATACATAAAACCAGTAGTATTGTTATGTCATATATTTCATTACTACTTATTATATATAATTTATAATCATTCATGAATGGTTAACGTGGAGAATGAATCTCATCGCGTCGTGGAGATGGTAGTCCGTACGTACGCACGAGCGATGATATCATTCTCATGATCATTGAATTTTATTGTAGTGTATTTATACTATTTAAGAATAAATATCACTTTAAAATAATCATATATAGTTATTATTTACACCATTATACCCATCCAAGTAAGGTGGTGGTGGAAAATAGATTATACCACGGCGTGGAGACGGTATTCCGTACGTACGCACGCGCGGTGATTTCATTTTCCGTAGGATGTATAGATGGTGAAATAGGGTTATTTCATACTGATAATAACATATCAGTATATGATTGATACTGATGTTAATAATTCATAATTAAACAACCTAATAAGATGAAGTGGAAGAATAAATAAAGTTGAAAAAATCGGTAACTGACATTACCTCTTCTTTGAAGCGCCTCTTGGAGTCCTCCTCTTAGGGTACTAAAATTGGTCTTTGAGGAAGCCCAGAAACTCTAGTATGTTTCTAAGGAAGTGGAGAAGATAATTTGTCTGGGTTTGGACGAGCTTGAAGGCTCAAAGTGATGTGATGAAGAGAGGGAGGGGGTGCCCTTTTATAAGGGAGGAGAGGGGCACCTTTGGAATAACTAAAAATATTATTTTATTATAAAGCCAAATTCGGTTTTAAATAGCTCCAAATTGATTTATATCGAATCTAAGGTGGGTATGGGTCAAAATCATTTCATCCAATAGAATTTAGACATTTTTAGGTTCCTATTTTAACCTTATCATATATATTTAACTTTAATTTAGATAATTTTACTTTTATCGTGTCTTCTTGTTTTCTTACACTATAAGGTTAATAAACATACTATATCAAGAAAAAAGAACCCCAAGATGTTTATTATTAATATATATAACCTTATCGAATTCATTTGGCCGAAGCTTAGATTTTTAGGAATAAAATAACAATTAATAATATAATATTTGTTTTAAAACCTATTTTATGTCAATTTTGACACTATTTAGTAACTGATTTTTGTGAAAATCATAACAGAATGATTAGTTCAAAAAAAGTTAATTAAATCAATAATAACATGTCATGTTAACCTAGAAAATTAGTGGAATTCATAAAAAGTCTTAAATTTAATTTATTTAGGGATTTATAACATCAATTATGTCAATATTTCATTAATAAGACAATTACTGCATCATCTTTCTGTCATAATAAATGATAATTATTTAATCCCTAAAAATTATAAATAAATTTCTATGATGTATATAATTGTATTATATTTCTGGAGACTATTCATGTTTGAAGTTTCATGAAGTTTATCACTAAATTAAAATTATTATACTTATAATATTTAAGAAAGTGACATGTTGCCACATTCTTTGGTTTTAATAATAATTAAATTATTTTCATGGAAAAAAGTCCATTAACTGAATATAATCCGACCCTTAGGTGATATGGGTCTACTTTTAGTCATCCAATAGGATTTTTACATGTGTTAGTGTAATTTTATAATTTTATATTTACCCTTAATTACACGATTTACCTTTAACTATGGTAAATAAAATTTACCGTAGTTACTATTCATAATTCCCAAAAATAAAAAGTAGCTTACTAAAATAATTTGGATCCAATTATTCCAAATATGGAATCCATTTTTCCAAATTAAATACACAAAATCTGTAGAAATTAAATTAAACTTAATCCTGTTGTCGAAATAAAATGAGTTTTTTCATTAAAACATTCCAAAAGATTGAATTGATTTATCCTACGAATTCAAGGTAGAATCAATGCTAATGACATAAATTATATTAAATGATATAAATATATTCTCTTTATACTTTAAAACCATTCAATATTATAATTTAACAATATAAATTATTGCGATGAAAAAATGTTGTTTTTAATTAAAATATAGCGTGTTTTCACTATTCATCAAAATATGAAAGTTACCAGAATATGAAAAATTTATCCAAAGTAAATTTTTATTTCATGATTCCAAAGAAGAATTTTATTTTGTAAAATTGAACTTATAAAAATTTCAAAAACTAGATTTAAAGTGGGTGCGCCATCAAAAGGCGGCAAAACTGCATTTTTTTAAAAATACTTATTTTACCCGAAAATTTTATTTTGTTCTTATACCATGTTTTAGAAAATGTGTAAGACGAATAATAATGTTATAAGATTCAAAATTTAGTTAATACTATTCATAACGGCTAGTTCATAATAATATTATAATAATATATCGTTTTTTAGTAAAACCCGTTATTGCGTACAACACACGCTAACAAGGAAGGTCGTGATTGCGTGTAATGCAAGACAAGTCAGGGTTGCATGCTATGCAAGAATCCTTAATTGTTTCGTATATCATAATCCAACCATATTTCATTTATAAATTGAATATATATATATATACTCAATGTTGCGAATAATAACTATTATCAAAATTGTGTGTAACACGATCCAAGAATAGTGTTGCGTATACTGCAAGCTAATATGGTGTTGCATATAGCACAAGGTAATCTTGGTGTAGCATACAACACAGGACATTAATGAAATTAAAAGAATATTTTTCATAAAATCTCGGGGTGTTACAATATCTAAATTGAAATATGATATCTATGACACTATAATTGAATAAAGAGTGTTTTTTTACATTAATAAGCATGTGTAGATATTTTTTAAAACTAGGATATTCAAGGATTATGGTATGTCTTATATTAGATTTCCTGAGAAAATATGATTGATGGTCGATTTTCTAAAATTGATAAAAATAAAATTTCTTCTGAAGATAGTGATGTCATAGACTGATAGATGACCTATTCAGTTGAGTTGATGTTTATATTTCAGTTATTTTATATATGATATAAGTGTTCAATCTTCACCACTGATTTTAGTTTCATTCTCGATGAGCAGGGCCTTAAAATATTTCCCATAATTGTGGATGAGATTTCTCATATAAGTGTTGACTAAGTGCCTTTGGATATTTCCTACTGAGCATTCTGAAATAATGCTTGATGAAACCATGATCACCCTAACATTAAGTAATGTACATCTTGTATAGGAACTCAATTATCTATACATCTACCTCCTTGGAAAACTAATTAGTTAAAAATAAGAAATGAAATTTGTGTTACATATAAAATAATTATGTCATTCTAATTAACATGGTAAGTTTTTTCATGAGTGAAAAATATAAATCTTATGGTGATGGTAAATTTAATTTTTGATATTTATATCACCATATGTGTTTGTATAGAGGGTAAGAGGATGAAACGGAAAAAAATAATTAGGAATTTTACTATTATAGTTATTGATTATTGAATTGTGTGGATTTTGGGGTTGAAAATATTGATTAATGGATATTTTTATAATGATTTAAAAGTGGGAAATGTTAGATAAAAAATTATGCTAAATACACTACATAGTGATAAAATGAAATAAACACCCTTACATATCAATAAAAGTTAGTGTCAGTGATGACCAACATGTAATATTTGTATAGGTTTTTTTGTTGGATTTAATTATTTCTAAATATAAATACCGTGGAGATCAATCATAGAGAAACATAAACATTATAGTGAGAGTGATATCCCTATAATTTATAGTTTAAGGAGTTTTAGCTAGGTTAAAAGGATACTATGATGGAGAAACTTGATTTCTATCTTTTTTCTTTCTTTATTCCAATTTTGAGATGTATATATTGATTGATTTTTTATCTATTATTCAGAATTTCTGTACATTATAGTTTTAGGGGAATAAGATGTAATTATTTTATTAAATAATCTATTTTTACTTTATTTCTTATCTATGTCATTGTGATTTTAATCCCCACAATTTCTAATAAATTTTGTTGAATATAAATTTTACACCACCCTAGGAACATATAGGTGATAGTGGTGGAAACATCTCTCTTGATCATTAACTGATGTACAAAAAATTTGAAATGGTTATGTCACTCAATTAATTTAATAAAAAAATTTATCCATACTTCTTGATCACCGAATTATTACTAAATAAATTCTACTAATCTATGTTTAATAGTAAGAAAAAACATGGTGAATCGAAACCTAATTTTTATAATAAATCATATATATTTGGTCAATGTGAGAAAATATATTACCATTAAACCAGTTAACTGTTATATGCTTCCTTACCTGAAGAAATTTTATAGTTGTATTAAAAAAATATTTTCTTCACACTCCTTTTATATATTTTCATTACTATCACATCATATATTTTCACTATTCCATAATTCCACTAACACATTATCAATTTTCACTTTTTGATATTTTAGTTTTTTTATATTTATTAATTGGGTTTAAATAATTCATTATATACATACTCATGCATATGATACCGTTATCAACTATGTACTAGTTTTATTAGTCATTAAATAATTAGTTTATTTCATGATTAAAATACTTATTTTTTTAAAAAAATTGGTTTTACGTTTAGAGAATAATATAGAAACTTTACCAGTATTTTTTTCTCCTTATATTATGATGGATATAATTTAAAATAGTCATACATTATATCAAAATTATATTGGATCAGTGTTGTTCTAGTTATTTTTGAACCTTAATACTAATCATATCAAATGGATATTTGATGAATTGGATCAAAAGTCTCAACAGAAGTAAATTATCATAATATTTATTCATAATGTTGCACCCCAAAAATTTTATGGTATGTTTCTCCTGAATATAATCATGTTATAGCCTATATTTCATGAATCACTAAGACTCTATTGAAAAAAACATGGTTACTTATAGAATATAGCCATAACCTAGACATAAAACTTATATTTTTCTGCTATGTAATTTGAATTTTAAAAATAAAACATACACTGTTTTGATCAAGATGATAATTAGAGTCGGATAGAATTAAGATAATTTTTGGTGAATAGTAACCTACCCTTTTTAAGAGTACCCTACCCTAATGAATTGTAATATACCCTTATGAATAGTAATATGAATCTGATGAATGGTATCCAAGCCCTTGAAAGTATGATGAAATTTAGGCACCTTAAAAATAAGGATCGATATGTTATATATTTTTATTTGTCAATTAAATATTTATTTTAAATAAAAATTTAATTAATCATATTTAGAAAATTATTATCGCAAAATAGAAATAATTATTGGATTTTAAACATCAAAACATGTTTAAGGGGAATTTGTTAGATTTTTCTAAAATACATAAGTTTTTTATGAATACTAATATGCGATCGTTTATGATAAATGATAAATAACGCATTTATTGAGTCATTCATAATGATCTACTGATGTATGCCCGATTGATTCCAATTCACTTGCATATATGACTATTCTTGGTCATGGAATACTCACTATTTGTTTTCATGGGAGGAAATAGTAAATTAATGAATATAATTTTAAAAAAACTCATCTCCCTCCACTATTTAAACCACCCATCACCCACTCTTCCTATGAATCCCTAAATTCTTCCAAATACTATCCCAAGCCCTCAACCCACTTCCAAGACCTATTGGTCTCTCAAAAATGGAAAAAAATGGCCTTAAAGAGATTCTCATGGGGGAGTACTCAATAGGTTAATGTTCTTTCTCTTTTCATTCAATTTCTTTTACAAAGTTCAATTATTTTGTTATCCCTTCTCACATCCACTAATCCAATGTCATGATCCCCTCCCACCAAAGATGCCCCTCATAAGCTGGAAATGGTGAAAGGGAGATAATGACCCTCGAGTCCCACCTCCAGTAGGCCCCAGGGTGGCGACTAGCACCAAGGGTATGAATTTTCACAAATATGGGAGGCATTACCCTTTTATTATTAGGATCGGGAAATAGCACAAGTCAGCCACCAAAAAGGATAAAAAGAACAAGTGTATATAAATAAACTCAAACCAGACCCACATGTATGTTTAAATAATTTTATAACAAGGTATAAGTATAAGAAATCTCAAAGTACAATACCAAAAGAAAACAAGAGAACAACAACTGCAACAACTCCAACTGTCTGACTAGTAGGGTCCCGCATGTCCCTGGTAGTCCTCCTGGAAACCTGAAAGTAAAAGTATGGTGAGAATACAAGTATACTCAGTAGGGAAACATAAAGCTCTCGTGCACAAGTGGGGAGACATCCAAATGTCCCGTGAGAACAACAGATGAATCCTAACAAGGATTTCTATCCACCCAACCTCACTAGCCACACTCACCAAAACACAAGAACAACAGGTAGTAGTATATAAGAAACAAGAGTATTGGGTCCCTCGCACCATTTCCCATTAGTTAGATTCTCTTACTAACAGAAAACTCCCTGACGCTACCACACTCTCACCACCCACACACACCTGGGCCTCACCACCACGTATCCCGCCGGCACACACTTGGGCCTCACAACCACGTATCACACCCGCACACACCTGGTCCTCACAAGGACGTATCCCGCCCGGACACACCTAGGCCTCATAACCACGTATCCCGCCCGCACACACCTAGGCCTCATCCCGAAGATTCTTGGGAAATAGTAGAACCTGTCCAAAGAGTCTTGGGCAAAAGCCACTCAATCGAAACCTACCCGAAGAGTCTTAGGTGTAAGGTTGCCTCAAGTTATCACATCCTAGGGGAGAAGGAGCATGAATGATCTAGTAACTAAGGGGAAACACCCTCTCCCATGAAATGGGAGTGCTCGACACTAAGTGGTCAACATGGGTGGGGTGCAATAAAACAAAAAAGATACAGATATTTATATATTTATATACCAACCACACAGCCCAACCTATGACTTCTAAATAGAGAAACTGAGCACGTGCCTCGGCACTGCTACTATGAAGCATGCATACAACAAACCCCAACACCATTTAGGTTTTTGCGTCTCAGTAGAAATTAGTTTATTTAGTTCCTTATCTACTGGGAAACTATCCACAACCAACCACATCAATCGTTCATAAAACATATCCCTTCCATCCACAATTCAAGTTAGGAAAACACAAGCAACACAACCAATCCCTTCTTATCAACCAACCTACCCCATTGATTATTAACCCTATTTCATTTCCACGCCCCACCATTCATTAACTCTTCTACTTTTATTATTATTCACAACCCATAGCCCGTTCACAATCAACCCATCCCTGCAGCCCCGCTGCCAACCACTATAACCACAACCGCACCGAAACCCGTACAACATTATCCCTTTAATACCATTTATTGTATCCCTTATGCTCATCACCAACATAACATTCTCACCATCCCACAACCAAGCCAACCACAGCCCTACTGCTCATCCAATCCACAAAAAGCCAAAAAACACCCCCATCACAGGACACGTATCCAAGACAACACCCACATGTTCATTATTCCATTTTGTTCAACTAGGGTGATCAGACAAGGGTTCCAGATTTTCATTTAATCAGCAAACTTTATGTGATAAATCAATTTCCACATTCCACAAAGTTACATCCACAAAAAATGTCTAGAAAGATAGGGAAACATTTAATTGCGCAAGAAAAGGCCCCCAACGACCGTGATTTTCGGTAGGCTGAAGCACATTCAATTCACAACATAATATCACAGGATATAAAGTAACAACAAACACAAACATCCCAACCCGGTTCTTTAACCAGTTATTATCTTCATTTAAACTGGTTCAAAATTCTTTCATGTAAACAAGAGAACACCCACCACGCCTGATCCACAAATTAGAGAGACGAAGGTAAGTTCCCAACCTCGATAGGTTCTGATCACAACTCTCCCCCGGATCATCCTTAGAAGACATCTGTCAGCATCTGTCACTTCTTCCGGGTCCCGAAAAAACCTCCTCGGGTGGAAGTCCAAAAGGAAAGGCCAAATGAAAGACAACGGACCCATGCTCAAGAAGTTCCACCTCGTCGTTACGTTCCCGTGGCCGCTGACGAATCATAAATCGGAGCTAGGAAGAAGAAGTTATGGGAGAAAAAGAGCCTTAGAGTCTCTTGGGAGAGCTCTGCTCATAGGAAAGGGGGGGAGATGAGTGAATTGAAAGGAGGAGGGGACCCTTCCATTTATAGGCGAGAAAAGGAAAAGTACACGGCATGTACTTTATGGTACACGGTGTGTACTAGGTTCTTTTACACGGTCTCCATGCGGCTTCCAACACAGCTCTGCGGTGGTTGATTGGTCAACAAACGGTTTGAGGGTAACACATATGCGGGGAAAGACTACACGGCATGTAGTTTAGACACACGGCCTATACTCATTTATTGAGCATGGCAAGTACACGGCTCCAACACGGTACACGGTCGTTGACTGGTGACACGTATGCAGGGAAGGACTACACGGCATGTAGAATAGGACACATGGCGTGTACCCATCATTCCACACAGTGAGGACATGGCCTGCAACATGGGGTATACCTGGAAAGGGGGTACACATCGTGTATTCAAAATACACGGCGTGTAGATTCAAAATTCTAGAAAGTGTGGGAAAAGTCCATTTTCCCTCTAGAACACTTTGTGGCCTTATTTTTGACAAAGGAATGGGCCGGAGAGGTCAGTTTCATTACATCAGATACCTCTTAAAACATTCTCGTCCCCGAGAATTCAAAAACCAACCCAGAGGAACCCAACAAGATACCTCTTAGGGTTCTCATTATAACATGAACCCAACCAAAAACCCTAATCATATGTGTTAGGAATTACTTCTCCTATGTCGAGATATTATCCGCTTTAGGCGGCACTAACTCTCCTACATGGGATTAATCACATCCTCATTAATGCGTCTCGATTAAGAATTGGGTCTTCCCACTTTCATATATTAGGAATTTTCAACTCGTACTACCCCCAACACCACACAACCAACACACTACCCGAACATGTGGTTTTGGTAAAATCCGTCTCCTATGTCGAGATATTATTCACATTAGGCATCACTGACTCGCCTGCACGGATCAATCGCAGCCTAATTAATGTGTCTCTATTAAGGGTCAGGTTTTTCCTATTTCCCACATATCCAGACATGCTACACACTTCCTGAGAACAAGGAAACAATAGGTCTCACAACTGACAATCCATGCATTCTATATATCAAAGGTATAGAGTACAACATCAACCCCGATCTCAGAAAAACAAGGAAAAACACAAGTCAAAACAAATCTGGGTACTAAGTGTGCATCTGGGTCTCCCGCTCCCATGTGCTCTCCTCAAGGCCGCCATGCCTCCACAACACATGAACCAACGGAATGGTTCATCCACAGAGAACCTTCTCTTTACGGTCCTTGATCCTGACTGGTCGTTCCTCGATGTTCGCGTCGTCTCCCATATCTAACTCTCCCCAGTGGATAACGTGGGAGTCGTCGTGTAAGTACCAACGAAGCTGGGAGACGTGGACGATGTCATGAACCTTCTCCAACTAAGGTGGTAGGGCCAGCTGATATGCCACCTCGCCAACTCGCATCAGCACTTCAAAAGGTCCGATGAACCTAGGGGATAGCTTTCTCCCTTTCCCAAACCTCTGCTACCCCCGTTGAGGGGAAACCTTCAAGAACACATGATATCCCACCTCGAACTCCATGGGCCTCCTTCGACGAGGAGCATATGACTTCTGTCGGTCCTGAGCCACTTTCATACTCTCACATACAAGCTGGACATTCTCTGTGGTGCTCCGCACTACCTCTGGCCCAAGCGCACCTGTATCACCATCCTCTGCCCACCAAATGGGTGAATGACATGGCCTTCCATACAAAGCATCAAACGGTGCCATGCCAATAGTAGAGTGGAAGCTATTGTTGTATGCAAACTCTACTAAAGGCAAGTGTCGTACCCATGATCCTCCAAAATCCAGAACGCATTCTCACAGCATGTCCTCCAATGTCAGGATAGTCTGCTCCTTCTACCCATCAGTCTGGGGGTGGAAAGCAGTGCTAAGGCGTAGCTAGGTGCCAAAATCATGTTGTAACCCCCTCCAGGATCGTGAGGTAAACAGAGTATTCTGATCTGAGACGATAGTATTTGGAACTCCATTAAAACGTACCACCTCGTCTACGTACCTCTACCCTAAGGTACTCACCTGGCCTGGCTCCTTAATTGCTAAGAGTTGAGCTGATTTCATCAACCGATCCACCACTACCCAGATAGCATCATAACCACCCTGAGCTCTGGGTAGTCCTGGGATGAAGTCCATTGAGATTTCATACCACTTCCATTCAGGTACATCTAATGTGTGTAAGAACCCACTGGGAACAATGTGTTCAGCCTTCACTTGCTGACACACTAGGAATATAGCCACAAACTCCGCAACTGCATGTTTCACCCCGGGCCACCAAAACCGTTCCCTCAGGCCTCAGTACATTTTCGAAACTCCTGGATGTACTACCAAGGATGATCTATATAACTCACGAAGAACTCCCGCACGCATTTCCTTCGGAACAAACAACCTTCCATGGAAAAGAATCTGATGTCGGCTGTCCTCTAACCATCCCTCTAGAGCATTCCCCTGATCGACACGATCCCGCATCACTTCCGCCTTGGAGTCCCCCCACTGAGACTCTTCCACCTGCTGCAGCAAGGAGGACTTCACCGTCATCTGAAACAAATATCCTCTAACACCTTCTACCCTGGAATCCAAGTGAAAGGCATCCAACTCTCCCGTCGCTTTCCAAGCATTAGTGGACTCCCGAACCACTTTCTGATGCAACTTCCTGCTCAGGGCATCAGCCACAACGTTTCCCTTACCTTCAGTGTAAGAGATCTCAATGTCATTGTCTTGGAGATACTCGACCCATCTCCACTTCCGTAAGTTCAGGTCATGCTGGTAGAAGATATAATACAGGCTCTTGTGATCTGAGAAGACCACAAAGCGCTCCCCAAAGAGGTAATATCGCCACAACATCAGTGCGAAAACTACTTCTGCAAGATCTAGGTCATGGGTGACATTGTTACGCTCATGAGGGTGTAACTGCCTAGACCCATAACAGATCATTCCCATCTTCTACATCAGCACGCACCCCAGACCAATGCCAGAAGCATCACAAAAAACCTCATAAAACAACCCTTCCTCTGGAAACCTGAGTACGGGAGCACTGACCAACATCTCCTTCATGTAGTCGAAAGCTTCCTGGCACTGCTCGCTCCATAGGAAGACCCTGTTTTTCCTCGTCAAAGCTGTCAATGGAGAAGTAACTCGAGAGAAGTCTGAAACGAACCTCTGATAGTAACCTACTAACCCCAGGAAACTACGAACTTCTGCCACGCTCCTGGGTGCTGCCCAAGAAACAACTACCTCCACCTTCAATGGGTATACAGACACTCCATGCTGAGACACTAAGTTCCCAAGGAAGTGTACTTCTTGCATCAATAACTTACACTTAAACAATTTCCTGTAAAGATGGTGGTGTCGAAGGACTCCAAAGACTTACCTGAGATGCTCAACGTGCTCCTCCTTTGACCTTGAGTAGATCAGGATGTCATCGATAAACACAACGACGAATTGGTCCAAAAACTGTCGGAAGTCACATTTCATGAGTCCCATGAACACAACTGGTGCATTCGTAACTCCAAACGGCATCACCACAAACTCGAAGTGCCCATACCTGCACCTAAAATCTGTCTTTGAGATGTCACTTTCTTTTACCCTCAGCTGATGATATCCAGGTCATAGATCAATCTTGGAAAACCAACATGCTCCCCTTAGTTGGTCGAAGAGATTATCTATCCTTGGGAGGGGATAGCGGTTCTTGACTGTTACCTGGTTCAACCTTCGGTTGTCTATGCATAGTCTCAGAACACCATTTTCCTTCTTCAAAAAACAAAACTGGAGCACCCCATGGAGAAACGCTGGGTCAAACAAAACCCTTCTCCATCAGATCGCCAATCTGAATCCACAACTCCCACACCTCCGAAGGTTCCATCCAATTAGTGGTCATCGAAATTGGACGGGCACCAGGCTGTAAGTCTATCCCGAACTCAACGTCACGTCGGGGGGGGGGGGGGGTAGAGTCACAACCTCCTTTGAAAAAACATCGAGGAACACCCCAATAACCAATGGGTCATCCATCATCTCTATATCAGTTGGAACCACTGATAGCCCACCTAACAAGTAAAGGAGAGGCTCCACACGCCTACTTCCTAGCTGATAGCTCCCCTCGCCAAAAAAAAAGCTACACGCTGCCCATCCACGTCGGAGAACAAGACTCTTCTCCGGAATCAGTCGATAATGCCACTAACAAAAAACAACCAGTCGATGCCTATGATGACATCATATGGCTGCATCTGTAACAGAAGAAGGTCCCCACTAGATCGATGTGGTCCCAAAGTCAGCCCACATCCCCGGAAAACACACGATATGCTGGTCTGGCCTCCAACGGGTGTACTCAGCCCCAGTGGTAGAGAAAGTATCTCTACGTCTATTCCCATATCATGGGCTAGACCAGGTGCAACAAAGGAGTGTGAGGCTCCTGAATCGATCAAAGCTGAAACAGTAGAGCTAAAAAAATAAATCGTACCTCGCACCACATTGGGTCCTGCTGGAGCTGTCAACTCTGCTGCGTGCAACTGTCCACACCCAGCTCCTCTCCCTCTCTGATGTCGTCCCCCTCCCCGACCATGACCTGGTCGAGGTCCCTGGGGAGCACCCTGAGGTCGGACTCCTTCCGAAAATTCTGTCCTCGGAGGAGCATGGTCCTGCTGCTGCTGGAAGGGCCTCTCTGGAAACTGGTGCTGCTGATGGGGGCGTTGAACCTGAACACCTCAACCGTACTGATCTCGGTTCATGCACCGACTCTGAATGTGCCCGAATCCTCCACAAGAAAAACACCTAGGTCCTAGGCTCGGGAAAAAGGGATGAGGACCTGATGATCTGAACTGGAACTATTGGGGCCTGCTCCCCACTGGCCTGAACCTGGAAGGTCCCGTCGCAGGAGACATGATGTTGACTGCTTCCACTTCGATGAGCATGGCTAGTTCCCCTCACATGGTGCACCTACCAGCATGTGCATCCCCTCTAAAACCTCTACCTTCTTCTATACCACCAAGTATGTCAGAAGGGTGGATGGGGTGACAGCATGCTGGAGCGAAGGACGAAGCGCCTCCTCCAAACGTCTCACCCGAGACTCCTCATCCGGAATGAGATCCGGAGCAAAGAGCAAGAGATCCTTGAACATGATCCCCAGCTCTCGTACTAACATACTCCCCTGCTGTAGGAATATTAACTCATGCCGCTTCTCTGCCTTGATCATGGAAGAAAGGAATTCCTCTCAGAATTCCTTCTCAATGTCATCCCATAGAACCTCTGCCTCTGTACTCTCTTTGAGGTAGATCTTCCACCACTGTCGTGCCGCACCTCTCAGCTGACTCACTGCTAGGGGAACCCAGTACTCCCTCAGAGCACTGATCAAGGTAAAATCAACCCCTAGCTCCTCAATCCACCCCTTCGTCTCTGTATCCTAAGTACTACCCTCATACTTGTTTAGGGTCTTCCGCTAGAAAGAACGAAGAGTCTTCTACCACTAGCTATCTTCCTCCTCTCGGTCAATCCTCAGCTAATCGACCGCCTGAATCTGTTGGGCCTTGGCCGTCTGAGCCACCCGGGGATGACGTCCAGGTGCCATAGTTGTATGGTAAAAAAGTATTGCCTAAGCCCAAGTAGTAAGGAAAACTCCAGGTTTTATTTTATCATTTTATTTCAATTTCTTTCCCAAAACACCCAAATCAAGTAAAAAACAATCATGATGATGCATCTACCTTCCCTAGGGTCTCTACCCTAAAATAAATGTAGATTTACTTGGACATTCAGTAGGCTTAGAGTCTTTACATCGGATCACGATGGGCCCTAAAATCTCATGTCCTAGCCGGTTTTCCCTGGCCTATGTCACGCACCAAGATTAACTAACATTTTCACCCTACCATCCCATGCAATCCTCACTGTGCCTAACTCCAGACTCCATCCTATCTCTCAACCTCACACTGATACCATTCTGTCACGACCCCCTCCCACCAAAGATGCCCCTCCTAAGTTGGCAATGGTGAAAGGGAGATAATGACCCCCGAGTCCCGCCTCCAGTAGGCCCTGGGGTGGAGACTAGAACCAAGGGTATGAATTTTCACAAATATGGGAGGCATTACCCTTTTATTATTAGGATCGGGAAATAGGACATGTCAACCAAAAAAAATGAAAAAAAGAACAAGTGTATATAAATAAACCCAAACCAAATCCACATGCATGTTTGAATAATTTTATAACAAGGTTCAAGTACAATAAAGCTCAAAGTACAATACCAAAAGAAAACAAGAGATCTACAACTGCAACAACTCCAACTGTCTGACTAGTAGGGTCCCACATGGCCATGGTAGTCCTTATGGAAACCTGAAAGTAAGCATATGGTGATCATACAAGTTTACTCAGTAGGGAAACCTAAAGCTCTCGTGCACAAGTGGGGAGACATCCCAATGTCCCGTGAGAACAACAGAAGAAACCTAACAAGGAATTCTATCCACCCAACCTCACCAGCCACACTCACCAAAACACAAGCACAACAGGTAGTAGTATATAAGAAACAATAGTATTGGTTACCCAGCACCATTTCCCTTTAGTTAGCTTCTCTTCCTAACGACAAACATCCTGACACTTCCACACTCTCCCTTCCCACACAGACCTGCGCCTCACCACCACATATCCCGTCCGCACACACCTGGGCCTCACAACCACGTATCTCGGCCGCACACACCTAGGCCTCACACCCACATATCCAGCCCGCACACACCTGGGCCTCAAAACCACGTATCACGCCCGCACAAACCGGGACCTCATCCCAAAGATTCATGTGAAACAGTAGAACCTTCCCGAAGATTCCTGAGCTAAATCCACCCCAATCGAAACCTACCCGAAGAGTCTTAGGTGTATGTTCACCTCAAGCCATCACAACCTAGGGGAGAAGGAGCAGGAAGGAGCTAGTAACTAAAGGAAAAACACCCTCTCCAATGAAATGGGAGTGTTCAGCACTAGGTTCTCAACATGGGTGGAGTGAGATAAAACACAGAAGATACAGATATATATATATATATATATACCAACCACACAACCCAACCTATGGCTTATAAACAGAGAAACTGAGCACGTGCCTCGGAACTGCTACTACGAACCATGAATACAACAAACCCCAACCCCATTTAGGTTTTCGCATTTCACCAGAAATTAGTTTATTTAGTTCCTTAACTACTGGGCAACTATCCACAACCAACCACATCGATCGTTCGTAAAACATATCCCTCCCATCCACAATTAATGTTAGGAAAACACAAGAAACAAAATCATGCCCTTCTTATCAACCAACCAACCCCATTGATTATTAACCCCATTTCATTTCCAAGCCCCACCATTCATTAAATCTTCCGCTTTTATTATTATTCACAATGAATAGTCTGTTAACATTCAGCCCATCCCCACAGCCCCACTGCCAACCACCATAACCACAACCGCACCAAAACCCGTACATCATTATCCCTTTAATACCATTTATTGCATCCCCACTGCCCATCACTAATATAACATTCACACCAACCCCCAACCAAGCCAACTGCAGCCCCACTGCTCACCCGATCCACAACAACCCACAAAACACCCCCATCACATGACACGTATCCAAGACAACACCCACATGTTCATTATTCCATTTTGTTCAACCAGGGTGATCACGCAAGGGTTACAGATTTTCATTTAATCATCCAACATTACGTGATTAACCAATTTCAACATTCCACAAGGTTCCATCCTCAAAAACGGTCTATAAAGATAGGGAAACATTTAATTCTGCAAGCAAAGGCCCCCAAAGACCGTGATTTTCAGTAGGCAGAAGCTCATTCAATTCACAACATAATATCACAGGATATAAAGTAACAGAAAACACAAACTTCCCAACCCTATTCATTAACCATTTATTATCTTAACTTTAACCGGATCAAAAGTGTTTCATGGAAACAAGAGAACACCCACCACACATGATGCAGAAATTAGAGAGACAAAAGTAAGATCCCTACCTCGACAGGTTCTGATCAGAACGCTCCCCCGGATCAACCATAGAAGATGTCCGTCGGTGTCCGTCACTTCTGTCGGGTCCCTTCAAAACCTCCTCGGGTGGAAGTCCGAAAGGAAAGTTTGAAGGAAAGACAACGGACCTAGGCTCGGAAGTTCTGCCTCGTCGTTACGATCCCGTGGCCGCTGACGGATCGTAAATCGGAGCTCGGACGAAGAAGTTATGTGATAAAAGGAGCCTTCGAGTCACTTGGGAGAGCCCTGCTCAGAGGAAAGGGTGGGAGAGGAGTGAATTGAAAGGAGGAGGGGACCCATCCTTTTATATGTGAGAAATGGAAAAGTACACGGCATGTACTTTATGGTACACGGCGTGTACTTGGTTATTTTACAAAGTCTCCAAGTGTCTTCCAACACCACTCTGCGGCCGTTGACTGGTCAACACATGGTTTGAGGGTAATGCATATGTGGGGAAAGACAACACGACGTGTATTTTAGACACACGAAATGTACTCATTTATTGCATACAGCAAGGACACAGCTCCATCATGGTACACGGCTATTGACTGGTAACGCCTACGCGGGGAAGGACTACACGGCGTGTAGAACTGGACACACGACGTGTACACATCATTCCACACTGCGAGGACACGGCCTGCAACACGGGGAATACCCAGAAAGGGGGTACATGGTGTTTATTCAAACTACATGGCGTGTAGTTTCAAAATTCTGGAAATTGTGGGAAAAGTCCATTTTACCCTCCAGAACACTTCGTGGCCTTCTTTTTGACAAAGGAAAGGGCCGGAGAGGTCTGGGACATTACATCCAAATTCAATGATGATTCCAGTACCTTACATGTAGTTTATTTTTTATTTTTCTAGTGTAATATTTCTTCATAATCTCTCATTTTCTCCTCCTTTAATACAATAAATGCAAACACTGTTTGAGATGTGTAGATTTATCACACTCAAGGATGACGAGTTTTCAATTTGCATTAAAATATTCAATAATGGTCATGAAACCTTTTCAATAGTTTAACTAGGTCATAATATATGTATCTTATGTGAATTAATTTTATGTATTCTTTAAATGTTCAAAATATGGAATAATAATACAAAACATGTTTATTGTGCACAAAACCGCCAAGCCAAATCCAAGTATTTATTTTTAACTAATTGAATGAGTCATCCTCATGTTATATAAACAGAATCATTATAAGATAATTTACATCTATTTAATGTCACTAATAATTTATATTATCAATTCTGGATGTTTAACCACATTTCAAATGAACTACCATTCATGAATAAATGTAAACCAATCATGAAACCATGTAAGAAAATTCTTCCAAAATAATAATATTGAATCTCTTAATACCTTCAAAAGGCCATTAATTAACATAATAAGATTATGAAATATCAATTACATGTTTTACATGTTCTAGAATTATTAATTAATGATGCTAAATATGATTATTCAGGTCGCTACGATCAAACAAGAGCACATTCTAGCGTAAGGTACGGGATCCTCTCCCTCACTTTTGTTCAAAAATATCTCCTATATTGTGACCTTTTATTTTTAATTCATAACGATGGTATATGTTTTCATACCTCCCCTATACTTTCCTTATGACATATAAATAATGGAATTTCCCTTTAACAATAATTTGTCCATCTAAATAAGACTCATTACCATGCCGAAATGTTTTTATGGGTATTCTCATGTCACTTTTAATTCTGTGAGATTTTCATTGATCGGATCTTATTTCACTTATGTGCTATGCGTACTTCAATTTGAAATATAAACATGAATATCTTTATATGAATGTGATTCAATGATTCATTTGAGGGTTATTATGTTCTGGTTATATGATTCGACCGATTACATTATGGTAAAAGAATTTGTCTCAATTACTATTTTGTTGTGAATAACATTGTATAGTGCACCTAATAATCCTTATGTGGTGTACTTACTTCCCTTTTGAGATCAAATACAATTTTAAATTATATTTATATTAAATATCCATAATATTATATATTGGATATTCTTTTTTTCTGAACTATATAACATTTTACATATGGTGTTTATTTGGAATGTTGTTTTAATTATGGAAATATTGATTAATCGGAATGCTCTACTCTATAGAGATATTGAAAAGGTATATTTATATTGTATTAAATCAATGTCTAAATAATTATTTGAACATGAAGTGGTGGGTAGGGCCCTCTATAGCCTCTCGATGCATCGGTAGGTCTCATGAGACAAATCAGCTGGCGACAAACCTTTCGAGTTTGTTTTCAAAAATCAGACCGGTTTCTACCCATAGAACAAAACTGTTTTATGGTATTATGGTTTCATGTGATAGATACAAGATGTCAAAATAATAATAATTTTCTTTATTCATTATAAATTATTACTATCGATGAGTTTTTCACTCTGACAAAATCCATGGAGGCAGTTTCATTCTCAGTTTATTAATGGTGCGAGTTTTTCATCTATTCACAATACGAAATTGATTGTGTTAGAATGATTATGATTCAATTATTAGTGTATTCATGCTTTCTCTATTTGTAACCCTTACTGAGAATTTGAAAACCCCCCTTATTCTATTTGTTTTCAACAAGTGACCAAGAGGAGATCATTTATTGAGTTATTGTGGATGTAATTATTAGTTTTTGTTATGTATTGTTTTTTGTAAACTTCTCCAATGTAATTTGAGTAACATCTTTTATCTAGATTCTTCAAGACAACTAAACTGATCGTTCCTTCTAGATTTTTATTCTTTATAACCATGCCAATATAACAAGTATTACACCATCACTATTCCGGAGAGTTTCGGGCATTATAGGTGGTATTAGAGGAAGATTAGTAGAAAACATGGAAACAAGATTAGAAAACATATTATAGGAACAATGACCTAAGGTGGTATTTTAGGATTAATGCACAAGAACATCTGGGAATTTTTTTAAGGAATATATTATGTGAATATTTGAAAAAAAATACATCCATGTTTGTATACTAGTATGTAGAGGTGGGTCTAACATAGATTTACCTAGGATTGGAAGCTCCAACAAGAAGTTTCGGGCTTGAACCGTGGTATCCTAGTACACGAAAAAGGGCCTTCCTGCACTCTTTGTAATGAAACTCTGGGGGATATGATTAGGATAATTAATTTTTTCTTTAAAATAACTTATGAAGGATTGAAATGAAAATTATTTTTCAAAGAAGACATTTTTCTGATAATGGGATTATCCATACATAAGATCTCAATTGATGCTATGTATTTTGTTGATATAAAATTATAAATTATGAATCATAACATAATCTAGTGTGTGCCATTATTTAGAAATGGATTCTAATAGAAGATGGGTAATCAATACATGTTTCCAAATTAGAGATCTCCCCACTATGAATGTCAACATAGTCAATGTTGTAGTAGAACAGATAATGACCATATTGAGAAAATTACTTAGGTTGTAATGAATAACCATTATATACTGGTGTTGGATCGTTTCATGTTGAAGAAGCCCCTATCTTTCTGTGGGACAAGTAATCTTGTGGTTGTTGAGAAATGGATCAAGTCCCTTGAAAAGATATTCATGCCATTATGATATAGTGAAAATGACAAGGTAGTACTTGCAATATATTGTCTCAAGGGAGACATTGATCAATGGTGGTCCTTGATTCATAATACCACAGAGGAAGAAAAAATAAGAGATATGGAAAGGATTAATTTTAAGTAAATATACTTTGAAAAATATTTCCCTCCTGAGCAACGAACTAAAATGAAGACGAAATCTCTTGTCTTAAAACAAGGGGATGAAGACAGTGTTGCAGTGTATGAGGATACCTTTACAAGGCTAGCAAGGTATTTCGTAGATTACATACATTAATTATTAGACATGATAGATTATTTCATTGACGTTTTTAATCCAAGTCTACGAAGGGAACTAGATTCTCAAAAATTTTCATCCTATGATGAAATTGTATCGAGTGCCATAAAAATAGAGAAGGAATTTAATAAATCATATTTTATTAAGGGAATATATGATAAAAAAAGGTACTCTGATAACAAATGGAAAGGTGAATGACAAATAAGAACAAGGGAATCAAGAAATTCCCATTAAGTGAGAACTATGGAAGGAATCCTCATGGGAAATGCTTAAAAGAAATGGGAGTCAGTTATAAGTGTCCAGAAAAGGGTCATCTATCTTATAAATAAATGGGGAAGAAAATTTTCGAAAATATTCAATTCTACAACTGTATAGTGAGGGGAAACTATGAAAATGAGTGTCCTAAGTGCTAAAAACCATGCCTCAGAAAAATCCATGAGTGCAAGGGAGAGCTTATGTTATTACAACTGCGGAAGTTGGAGTTCCTAATGTTGTGGTGGCAGGTACTTTAATTGTTTTCTCAAACATAGCAAACACTTTATTCAATTATGGATCATTTCATTCATTTATATCTTCCCATTTATCCATGAAAAGTAGACATATTCAGTTTGATTTAATGAAGGAGTTACCAGTCAAAACTCCTAGGGGTTGCATCATTTCACCAAAGGCATGTCGACTTATCCCCTCCTGACACAAAAATGTGCTTTAGTTAGTAACCTTATCATCATACCAATGACTTAATTTTATGTAATACTCAGTATGAATTGGTTGTAAAATTATTAATTGATGATATATATCATGAACAATAAATTTATAATTTTCAAAAAAGGTATAAAATCTCTTATCTTTAGCGCATAGACCTCACCATCTGATTCTTATCTAGAGCCACCCCCAATAGCTCTTTTAAATGAAATTCTTGGTGAGTAAGAGAACCCAATATCTATTTTTGAGGAAGGAAATAATCAAATTAAACATGTGAACATAGTGAAGGAATACATTACTGTATTTTTAGAGGATTTACCTAGAAATCCCCCATAGTGGGTTGCTGAGTTATCTATTGATAAAGTTTTTGGTTCAAGACCTATATCAAACACTCCACATAAAATGTCCACTGTGGAATTAGTGGAGCTAAAGAAAAAACTAGAGGAAATGAGTGTAAAGGGATTTATTCTACCTACGGTTTCTCCATGGGGAGGACCTCTCCTCTTTGTCCTGAAGAAAGATGGATCCATGAGGTGATGCATTGATTACAGGGAAATCAACGCTATTATAATAAATAATAAGTATCTTCTGCCCTAGATTGATGATTTATTTGATCAACTTCATGGAGATAAATACTTTTTTAAGTTCAATCATCGATCCAGATAACATCAACTTTGTGCGAAGAAGGATGATATTCATAAGACAACATTTTGATACAGGTATAAGCATTATGAGTTTACAGTGATTCCTTTTGGAATGATAAATGTAGCCTCTGTTTTCATGGATTTATTGAATAATGTTTTCAAGGAATATATTGATAACATTTTTGTGGAATTCATTATCGATATCCTGTTATACTAAAAAATCTAGGAAGACCATGTAAATCACTTTCAGATTATTCTGAAAAATCTTAGAAGAAAAAAATTATGTGGGACATTTAGCAAGTGTGAATTATGGCTTCAATTAGTTTATTTCTTAGGCCATATTGTCTCTAAGGATAGTCTCTTAGTTGATCCTACAAATACAATTGTAATCCATTAATTTCCCACGCTAACCAATATAACTTAGGTACGCATTTTTATTTTTTTAGTAGGTTACTATCGGTGTTTTGTTTAGAAATTTTCCCGATTAGCTAACCCACCAACCAAGCTCACACGTAAAGGAGTTAATTTATTGTGGAAAAAAAGAATGTACGGAATACATTGAGAAATTGAAAAGACTATTACTCAATGCTCATGTTTTGACACATCAATTTGGATGTGATGGATTTGAAATATACAATGATGCATTAAAGAATAGACTGTGTTTTGTCCTTATGCAAAACGATATAGTTAATTATTATGTATCATGATAGTTGAAGACTCATGAGGATAGATATCCAATGCAATATCATGAGTTAGTAGTGTTAATCTTTGTTCTGAAAATATTGATACATTATATATATTGATAAAGATGTGAGATTTATACAGACCATAAGAGTTTGAAATACATTTTCACAAAGAAATAACTCAACATGAGGAAAATGAGATGGCTCATGTTACTCAATGATTATGATTTTTCAATACACTACCACCCAAGAAAGGAAAAAAAAGAGGTAGATTCACTAAGAAGGAAAGATCATGGACATCTAACTTAAATGGGGATTTAGAGAGACCCTCTATACATGGATCTACTAAATATAGAAATGCCAATTGTTAAGGAAGGGGAAAAATCATTCCTCATTCAAAGGATTTATAAACTATCATTACTAGAGAATAAAAATGACTCTCAATCCAGTGATGTGAATCTACAGAAGAATGTTAATGCTTCCAAGGATGGGAGATTGGTAGACAATGTGTATAAGGATGGTGTTCTGAAATTTGGGAAGAGGTTACGTGTTTCATCAGTACCCGAGCTTAAAAGAGAACTATTAGACGATGCTCATGACTCAAATTTCTCTATACACCAAGATAACACAATTATGTATAGATATCTGAAGGAAAAGTTTTAGTGGGAAATTGCGGACTATGTGTCATGGTGTCTAGTTTTTCATCATGTGAAGTCTAAGAGACAACGTCCCAAAGGAGTGATGCAACCTCTACTAATTAAAATATAGAAGTGGGATAAAATTACAATGGATTTTGTCACCAGCATACTAAGGACACCGAGATGGAATGATGAAATGTGGGTAATTGTTGAATATCTCAAAAAATCATCACATTTACTTCCAATAAGATAGGATTTACCATTTGATCGTCTGGAAAGACTTTTTATTAATGATGTTTGAAGACTTCATGGTTCACCTTAATCGATTGTGTTTGATCGAGATCACTAGGATACATCAAAATTCATGGAAAAGTCTCCAGATGGATTTGAATACTAAGCTCCATATGAGTACTGCTTACCACCATCAAACTGATGGATAATCAGAAAGGAAAATTCAAACTCTAGAAAATATGATGAGATCATGCTCTCTGGACTTTCAAGGTATGTTTGATCAATACATTCCTTTGGTGAAATTTGAATACAAAAACATTTTCCTTTCAAGTATTCAAATGGATCTATATAATCATTATATAGAAAAAGATTTCAAACTATAAATTATTGGGGTGAAGTCGTGGAGAGAATACTTATAGGCCCAAAACTTATTGAAGAGTCCATGGAAAAGGTGAAGAAAATACAAGCCCATATAAAAGATTACAAATGTAAGCAGAAGAGTTATGCTGAAAACTAGAGAATTGATTTGAAATTCCATTTGGGAGGTCATGTCTTTCTAAAAGTATCTCCATGAAATGGTGTCTTTTTGTTTTGTAAGAAGGAGAAACTGAGCCCCAAGTACATCAAACCATTTGAAATTCTAGATAGAATATGAGTTGTAGTTTACCTCTTAGAAATGCTGCAAATCCTCTCCAAAGATCATCATTAGTTCCTTGTGTCATTATTGAAGAAATACATTCCAAACATAATGCATGTACTCACATATGAAGAGATAGATCTAGAACCTGATTTATCATATTGTGAAGAGCCTATTGGGATTCTTGAAACATGGGTGCATGTATTGAGAAATAAAACTACTCCTCAAGTAAAGGTTCATTGAATGAACCAGAATATACAAGATGAAACATGGGAACCCGAGGATGCTATGAAGAAGAACCACCCACATCTTTTTTTGGGGGTTTATAAAAGAACAATTTCGAGGGGAAATTTTAAAAAGGGGAGAATAATGTAGTACCCAACACATTTTATGGTATGTATCTCTAAAATACATATTATATATAGCCTATATTTCATGAATCAATAACCATCTATTGAAAAAAAACATTGTTATTTATAGAATATTCCATAACATAGACATAAAACTTATATTTATCAGCACTGCGATTTGAATTTTAAAAATATAACATACACTATTGTGATCAAGATGATAAATAGAGTTTGATATAATTAAGTTAATTTTATGTGAATAGTAACCTACCCTTAGGAATAGTAACCTACCATAAGGAATAGTAACACACCCTTATGAATAGTAATATAAATTTTATGAATGGTATCCATTCCCTTGAATGTATAAATGAATTTTGGCACCTTAAAAATGAAGATGAATATTTAAACGGTTTATATTTTTCGATTAAATAATTATTTTAATTAAGAATTTAATTAATCTTATTTAGAAAATTATTTTTGAAAAATGGACTTCATTTTTGTATACTTCACGTTGAAAAATGGTTATTGAGAATTTTTGGGATGTTTTGGAAACAAATATATTTTTTATTAATAGTAACATGCGATAATTTACAATAAATGTTAAATAAAGAATTTATTGAGTTATTAATGATGATCTAATGATGTAAGCCCAATTGGTTCAATGTCTCATGCATATATTACTATTCATGGTCATGGAATACTCACTATTGGTTACGTTGAGAGAAAATAATAAATTAATGATTACAATATTAATAAAACTCCTATCTCATCTACAATATAACCCACCCTCAACCCCTCTTCCTCCCACACCACTCAAGCTTCATGACATGCCTGAATTCTACCAAATACTCTCCCCAAGACCTCTACCTATGTCTAGAAACTGTTGGTGTCACCAAAAGGCCCAAAACAATGGCTTTAATGAGATTCTCATGGAGGAGTACTCAAGAGGTGAACCTTCTTTATTTTTTCATTTTTTTTACAAAGATCCATTATTTTTTTCTCCTTTCCCACCCCCTCATCCAAATTCCATGAAAATTATAGTACATTACATATACATGATTTTCATTGTGATAATATAATATTTCATCACAATCTCTCTTTACCCCTCCTTTTATACAATTAATGCAAACAATGTCCGAGATGAGTCATCCTCATCGTATATAACCAGAATCAATTTCAGATAATTTATATCCCTTTGAAGTCACTAATGAATTATATTAACAATTTTATATGTTTAAAAAAATATAAAATGAACTTCCATTCATGAATAAAAGTAAACAAATCATGAATCCATGTAAAAAAAATAATTCCAAAACAATCAAATTGAATCTCTTAAACCCATCAAAAGGTCCATTAATGAACTTAATAATATTATACCATATCAATTACATGTTTCAAAGGTTATGGATGTTTTAATAAATTATGATAAATATGATTATCCAGGTCGTTAGGAACAAACAATCCCACCTGTGTGCGTAAGGTAAGGGATCCTCTCTCTCACTTTTGTTCAAGAATCTCCTCTACATTTTGCCGTTTTATTTTTAATTCTTAATGATGGGATATGTTTTTTAACCTCCCCCATAGTTCCCGTGTGACATATTAGTAATGGAATAACCCTTTACCTCTCATTTATCCCTCTAAATAACACTTTTTACCATGACAAAATGTTTGTAAGGGGATTCTCATCTCATATTTAATTCTGTGATATTTTCATTGTTCGCCACTAATTTCTTGTATGTGGTATATGTGTTCTAAAAAATGATATATTATAACACTATTATATTTATATTCTTGTTATTCAATGATTTAGTTGAGGGTTAATATATTTTGGTAATATTATTCGACTGATTACATTGTGGTAAGATACATTGTCTCGACTACTATATTGTCCTGACTAACATTGTATTGCGCACCTAATAATCCTTATGTGGTGTACCTAATTCCCATTTAAGATCACTTCTAATTTTAAATTATATTTATATTTAATATCTATAATCTCAAATCAAGTATATGTTTGTTTTCTAAACTATATACCAGTTTATATACGATGTTTATTTGGAATGTTATTTAATTTATAGAAATATTAATGAATCCATATAATCTACTCTATAATGATATTGAAAATGCATATTTATCTTGAATTGAATCAATTTATTAATAATTCACTAGACATGCAATGGTGGTTGGGTCCCTCTATAGACCCTCAATGCATCGGTAGGTCTCATTAGACAAATCAGTTGGCGATAAACCCTTCAAGTTTATTTCCAAAAATCAGACGGGTTTCTACACATAAAACTAAACTGTTTAAACTATATTAATGGTTCATGTACCAGATACATGACATCCAAATAATAATCATTTTTTTATTAATTATTATTTATTACTATCTATGAGATTTTCACTATGACAAAATCTATGGATTCGGTTTTATTCTTAGTTTATTAGTGGTGTGTGTTTGTCGTATATTCATCATTCCATATTTAATATGTCAGATTGATTATGATTCACTTATTATTGTATTCATGCTTCCACTATTTTTAACCCTTATTGAGCATTTTATCTCACCCCTTTCATTTTTTTCATTAAACAGGTGACAATGGTGGGATCATTTATTGAGTTCTTATGGATGCAGTTTTCTGTTTTCATTGTGTATTATATTTTGTACACTTCTACTATGTAATTTGAGTAACATCTATGTATCTAGATTTTTCATGACTACTAAACTGCTCATTCCTTTGAGATTTTTATTCCTTCTAACCATGAAAATATTACAAGTAGTGCATCAACTCTAGTCTATTGGGTTCGAAGCATAACACATAGAGCTGTAATAGACACTCATGATGATTTTGTCAATAAAAATAACTTAGGGAGAAGTGGTTTAATTGTGTAATTGATAGTTATTATAAAAAAATTTCCATATTTTATATCACAATCCAGTATTATGAGGCATCTTAATATTTTTATTATAAGGCATATAATAAAACAATCAGTGATATATTATAAAATAAAATTTGTGATGTCTTTAAAAATCACAAAACCCATTTTTAGGTGATCAATGAGTGATTAAACATATAGTTACACGGCCATTCAACTCATAGCCTAAATGGTATTTTAAAAATAAATATGGGGGTTATTCATTGAATTCTAAAGGAAAATAAAATAGGATTAAAATAGTTGATGTTGGGACAAATAGTTTCCCTTAAAAAATACATATACAAAAATTCATAGATTAAATGTTAAAATAGGAAAATTTTCATACGATTTGAATTTGAGAGACAAAATAATGTCCAACAAAATAGAAAACCAATACATGAGAGGGTTTGGGGGTTTCAATAATATGATGTATCTTGGAAGCTCAATAAGATGATCAATCAAACCGTATAAAAATTAATATAAAACAGTGGATGGATTTGGGAATGAAAATACGACAATACGTGAATCAATTTTCTATAAAACAAATTTAAAATTGATGAAATTAATGATTCATCACCTTAAATATACAATTAAAAAATGATAATTATCTGGTAATAGGTAAAATAAGGTAAGATTAAAATTTGTTAATAGTGAATATGAGTAATCGACATTTTTGGAAGAATTTTTCATCTCACATTCCCTTTACCCATATATCCAAAATAATGATAAACAACATTTCATTGAATTATTTTTTTATTAGATCCTTAAATGTAAATTTTTTTTAATGAAGACGTGTGTCTATTAAACAAGGTATATGTTTGTATGTGTGACACATATACTTCTTATGATGGAGGGAAATATAATTCTTGATAGTTAGAGCATCAAATGTGTCCATGTGGAGGTCATGATTAATAAAAATAAGAAAATAATTATTCATGTTACTGTTATAGTGATATTTTATTGAATTTTATTGAATTTGGTGTTGAATTTATTTAATTATGTATATTTTAATACTCATGTAAAAGTGGGTAATGGTAGTAAGAGAATTATGCTAAATCCACTCAATAGTGATTGAAGGAAAAAAAATCTCCTTCTTATGAAGAAAAATTGGAGTAAGTGACAACAATCATGTAAAATTAGAATAGCTATATTGAATGAATTATCTATTTTTAAATAAAACTACCTATGAGGTCAATTAGGGAGTCACATAAACATTATACTGAAATTAATCTCTCTCGAATTTGTAGTTTAAAGAACTAGATCTAGGGGACGAATGATAATATATTATAGAAGCTTCCATTATCATTTTTCTCTTTCTATATTTCTATTTTGAGATGTATATATTGAATAATTGTGTCTATATCATTGTGAATTTATGAACATAATAGTTTATAGCTGAATTAGGTGTAATTTTTTGTTACATAATCTATTTTTACATGGTTTCAAATTTGTGTTATTTTTATTATATGCAACATGATTTCAATTCAATTTTTAATGAATATTAATTGTACCCCACCCTAGGAACATATACGTGATGGTGGTGGAAATATCACTCTTGATCATTAACTGAATTACAAAAAATTAAAAATGGTTATTTCACTCAATTCCTTTAATGAAAAATTTTCTTCCAACCTCTTGATCGAAACATTATTACTATATAAATTACACTAATCTATATCGAATAGTAAGAAACATGTTGTTGAATCCAATCCTATTCTTATAAAAAATGAAACATTTTGGGATTATGAGTTTGAACAGATAATATCTAAAAAAATTAAGTACTATATGATTCCTTAACTCAAGAACTTTTATATTTATATTAATACAATATGGCATTCCCATTCGTTCCATTGATTTTCATTACTACTGCTTCATATCTTTTAACGTTTTTCAAAATTCCACTAACACATCTTCAATTTAAAATTTTTCAATTATGTTTTTTTATATTTATTTATTGGGTTTCAATCCTTCATTATATCCATACCTATTAATATTATACCCTTATCATTGATGTACTAGTTTTATTATGATAAAAATAATTATATTTTTCATGATTGAATAACTTCATGGTTAACATTTTTCAATCTAGGTTTACATAATCACATATAATATTTACCAACCAATAATTTTCTCCCTATCTTATGATGGTTACATTTTATAATATTCTTACATAATAATGAAAATTATTTGATCAGTGTTGTGCTAGGTATTTTCCAACCTGACTACAGATGATCTCAAATATAAATTTAAAAAACTCTTCAAAATTCACAATATATGAAAATTATTATGAGAGTGATTCATTGAGCTATAAAAAACACTCATGATGATTTATTTTTTGAAAATTCATTTAGGTTTAAGTGTTTTCATTAAAAAATGGGAGATTAAAATAAAACAATTGCCTTAATTGTTATATTCAAATACATTATGTGGAGGGTGATCATTTTTTGGATTATCGATCCTAGAATACATCTGTAATCAATATATTTTAAAATCATTTTAGTTATGGATTTAAACATCCCCCAAAACATTATTTAAGTGAATAAGGTGTCATTAAATATCCATTTACACCTTCATTCCACTCAAAGCCTAAACCTCATTTTAAAACATAATATAGGGCTTATACATTGAATTATCATGCGAAATAAAAGAGATTAATAATTCTCACGTAGAGAGAAATTAGTTCCCCTAAAAATATATAAAAAATCATATATTAAATGTAAAAATTGGGAATATTTCATGGGATTTGACTTTGAGATAATAGGAAAAAATGAATAAAAAAAGAGAAAAAAATCATTAGTAGAGTGTGGTGTTTTTTAAAATATTATATCACATAAAAAATCAAGATGATGTTCAAAAAGAACCTATCAATATTTTGTATGAAACTATAGAAGAATTTGTAAATGAAAATATAAAAAATTTAATCTTTTATCTATAAATCATTCTCAAATATAAATAAATTAATGATTAATCACCGTAATTAAATAATTTAAAAATGAAAATGAAATTTGAATATATAAATTATGGAAAAAGGAGTTATTTATTTATAGTGAAGGAGAGTAATCAACAATTTTGGGAGAATTTTACATCTCTCAATCACGTTACCTGTAGATTCAAAAATATTAAACCTGTCTTTTTGAAATTCATTTTTATTCTTAATGACTTTGTATTAAATATATATTCATTTAAGAAATAAAAACATTTATCCTATATTATATTTGATAAATTATTTTCAGGAAAATAAAATATTTTGGAAGAATTTAACATGATTAGAATTATAAGAATAGTATTTATACTCCTCCAATAAATTTTCCTCCAAAATTAAAACACTAATGAATAATTTCTATATATTAATGAATTAGATAGAGTGGGTGACTAAATTACCTTTGAAACATATGATATACTGTCAATATGATTCCTTAATCATTCTTTAGTATGTTAGTTCTTATTAAATTAAATCCAACTTCTATTTCTCTATAGTTGAATGAAATATCAGTTTAATTTTTTTATTGAAAGCAATATGATATTTTAGTTATTTTATAGAGGATTATAAATACTACTATCTTTATTAATCATGAAATATAGTGTTGTAATAAAATTCCAATCATTGATAAGACAACTTTTTTAGAAATTTCATTGTATTTTACAGATGATTCGATGGGAAAACCAATAATTTTGGTTTACAAAGATCAATTATAATTCCAGGTTTTCATGGAGTTTCTATATGTGCTAATTTGAATTTTTAACTATTGTAGTTGAATGTAGATAAGTTTTTTTGAAATAAAATTATCACTATTATGATGACATAAGATTTTAATAATTAATGAATATTTTATATTATTTCATGTTTAATCTAAATAAACTCAGGAATTATAATAAAATTGAAATATTAGATCCATATATGTAAAATTATTTGCATAAATAATTCAATTATTCAGCCTAAAAAATTTATCCATTTGAGAGTTCATAACAATTTTTTTCAAACCACATAGAGTCCCCACATTTTGAGGAAATTAATTTTCATGTTCCCAATATGGATTCATGTATTTACACATCCAATTCTATGTCCTATAATTATTTTTCAATAGTTTCATGAGATGAAATTGAGTTCTATAAAGATAAGTGAATGTTAGAGAGTTTTTTTCAATTTTAAGGTTGAATATAACATTTCGCATATTTTTTGTAGTGTAAAGAGTGACATTATGGGATGATTTCCAGAATAAGACTATAGGTCAATCAATAATTCAAAGAGTTTTTTATTCGGTGTCTTTTAGTCTATGAAATTTATGAATTCATGGTGTATCATTAGAATAATCCTCTTTATTTTAATAATGTATAATATGTTCAAAACAAATGTTTTCTAATGGGAAAAAATTTACCAGTTTTCAGCAAGCATTTCAAATGATTCTGAATGTTTTAATTCATCCAGAGTGGGGGAGAATTATCAGAGTTCGTCTAATAAATTGGAGACATTTCAAGGATAATTTCAACAAGTTTTTGTGTAAAAAAATTTATTAATAGATGATAATAATTACTGGCATCTTATTTCTATGATTATTACGTAATTAATGAAATATATTTCAGATGTTTTTGTATTATAAGTCATAAAATAATATGAAAAAACACAACACAAATTAATTATCACACATCCATGAATAAGTAATTCACTAAAAATGATAAAGGGTATAACATTAAATGGAAATTAGGGATAAATACTTCAAATATTATTCTTCTCAAGAAGAATCCCATGGCTTTAAAAACATTGGTTTGGTTATATAAATATTTTACTGTATGTTTCTCACACTTTTATTTCCAACCCACTTAATTACCCTGCCAATAATAGTATCCTTTATCTATTGAAATATATATTTTTATGGTTATTTGAAAATAATATCCACATTTCATGGTTTCATATTTAATTTTTTCTATTTTGAAATCATTTTCTTGTTTATTTTTTTAATTTAGGTACACAATTGGGAGAAACACCGTGGAGATTCATATTCCTATAACGGAGAGTATTTTTTCTTATTACAAAATGGTTGAAAAGTAACAATTTTCTATTGGATATTATGTGTAATGGGGAATCATAGATCAGACATCCTTTTAAATGTAAAAATTAAAATGGTTTTAACTATGTGAAAGTAGTTATAATGTTTTATTACTCTGGTCAAACACTATTTAACTTAACCCTTGGGATATTTTGTTTTAAAATATAAATTGTTCAAAATCATATCAATTTTTCTATAACAGAAGAAAAATAGAGACCATATGAACTTTTTTCAGCGATTTAGGGGAGATCTACTAAATTTAGTTTTTTGATAAAGCTCTAAATTATTGAATACATTGATTAAAATTTTATAACCCTAATTCATCCCATAAATATTCAAAATCTACATGCTTAAATTTTTAGATTACATGATTATTGAATTTTTATTTCAATGTGGTCTTTCATTCTGAAATTAGTTAAAACAAAATTTTGATCAATGTAAAAAATTTGAATTTCTTTGTGTGATAGAATAATTCATGATGTGTTTTTTATTTATTCATTACAGAAAGTATGTTTTGTGAACTTTATTATAACTCTTTGTAAATGTGGTCTTAGATTGTTGGAGTTTTAAATCCATTCAAGCTAAATTTTATTAAATTTTTTATCCTATAAGGATAATAATCATTACGTAAAATATTGGATTTAATAGTGGAAATGGAGTTTATTTTAATGATTCCTTATCAAAAAATTCACAATAAACAAAATATTAATATTTCAAAATTGGTTGTTTTAAAATTATATATTTTCATTTTCAGTTGGTGAAATTTTTTCATGAATTTAATGGGATTGATTCAAATTTAGTGTGGTTAATTTATATTACTTCATGCATTCAATCCACAACATCATTTTATTAACTTTCTGATATATTTTTATTTTGGTAAAATACCAATTGAGTTTGTATTAAAATTATCATTGGGTATTTATTTTTTATCATAAATTTAAATTATATTTTGTTATATGAAATGGGATATGAAATTATAATTCCAATACTAGGTGATCATTTGAGTTTTTATTCATTTAACTGATTGATGGTTTAACTCTTCATTCTTTTAAATTATTTCTCATACAAGTCAAAAAAGTTTCATTTATTCCATCCATTCATTATTATGAGTGATCTATTCCCCATGAAGTAATGAGGAGTAGGAATTTAATTTGGATTTGGATCCATGTTTCATTAAATATTTTGAAAATATTTAATTTCAATACTTTTTGTAAAATAGGAACCAATATATCCATTAAAATGAATAATTTTTGTGTTTGAATCACCTTTTTATATTAAGAGAGCCTTTGGGAAAAAATAAATTTGAAATAATTTTATTCATTTCATTTCACTTTCTCCCTCATGATATTAATTTTTCTCCACTGTGTCTGTGGAATTGATTTCCTAACAAGAAATAGCATCTTTTGTTTGCGGGATTTTAATTTGGATCTATTCGTAAAAATATTCCATATGAGTTCGATGATTTCAGAATGATTTTAGAAGCATCTATGGGAATAATTTTTAAAAAATATATTCATCATCATTATTCATCGAAATTATAAGTCATTGAATATTTTTTTTAAAAATATGATTATTTCTATGAATTATATATATATAGTTCATTTATTAAAAAATTTATTATTTACAAAAACTTTTTTTGGATTTTTCGTGGTCGTGTTGTTATCGAATAGATAAAATAAATTTTTTAATTTATTATATATTGTAATTTAAATGTCTAAATAATGATGTTATTTATTTTCAAATTTATTTAGTTTGGTTAAATTGGTAAACATCATTTGTTATGTTGGTAATGTTATATAGTGTACATTACGGGGATCATTTACTGTTGAAATCATATATATAATCATTTCTGTGGTTTTAAAATATTTAGTTTTATGTGTGTATCATCATTTGTGTATCCTAGTATTTAGTCTATAAAAAAATTGTTTATATGATACAGAAGATATTTTAGAAAATTGTTTTTTACCCTAAAGTTGAATGACAATTTATATCCTTCTCCTTCATGTAATTTATGGAAATTTGGGCAAGTTAATTTTTTTCAATGTTCTCATGGGCATGATATTTTCTATAAGAATCCCTATATTACATTTTTGTGTTATATCATAGGTATTTTCAAATGAAAAAATTGAACAAGGGTGGATTCAATTAATTTTTTCTATATTTTTATAAGATAAATATCCTATGAGGCTTTCTCATATGATATATTCAGGTGCCCTCATATGAATATTATATTTCAAAATTTAAAGATGAAATGAAAAAGACCATTTCAGTGAGAAAATTGTTATAGTTGATATAGAATTATAAAACTCAAGGTCATAAAAAATTAATATTAGAATAATATGACATACGTCTTGAATCCGTAGTCATTTTTTGATCTTGGCTAAACAAAATGTAATTCTTGGTATAGTAATTTTCATTCAATTTAATTGAGGATAAAGAATAACTATTTTTTCATGTTTACAAGTGATGATAATGACACCAATTAACTGGGACTACGATAACCCAACCTGAAATGAAGTCTGTCCCATGTTGAAGAACCAATGGGTCATCATGAGTTGAGTTGAACTAGTTGATTGATGATACTGAAATTGGATAAAAAGAATGGTTCAACATTGATTAATGTGACCTATGATCATGTTAGATTATGTTTTGTGAGGATGAGGGTATATCATGTCTGGTCTTTCTATAAAATCATATGTATATTTACTTTAGTGAAAATATGAATCATAAGTATTTAAATAATTTGTTGATGATATGGACCAACCAATTGTCTTTTTATTTGAAGTTGATGTAAATATTTATTTTGAGTGGAGATTAGATACATGATTACATTTGATCCTTGATTGTAGGTTATGGTTTTATGATGTGTGGTTTTGAAAAGTAAATATAATTATGAATGGGATATGAAATCTAGGATTTTATAACATGCTTAAAAAAATATAGGTCCAATAATTCTTAACTAAATCTTGATGAATTTGAAAAAACCCAATATCAAAGCTGAGTACATTTTCAATAGAATCAACCCATTATGCGGGGTTACCTCTTAGGATGTTGATTTACTATAATGAGAAAATGATATTTTCTATTCATTATAAATGAATATGGGGTTATATTGTACATGTCCGACGTATTCAAATCTGACATGTGATTTTAAAGTATTTCTGAAAAATTTTAATGTTTGATAATTTGACAAATAAAAGACTCTAAATGTTGGCCGAACTTATTTTAAAAAAAATTGAAAACATGTGGATGTTGTAGTGATAGTGACATAATCTTTTATTTTTTGTAATTTCATTCTAAATGTATTGATTATTGTAAAACATAATGCACAAATTAATGTGTGTAAATTTAGTTGATTAATTATGCTAAGGACATTGTAAATGGATAGATGGAGAAAAAAATACTCAATCACCCATGAAAAATAGTTGGACTCATTGATGTATGACATGAAAAATTGTCATTCCTACATTTATGGAATCATTTAATTTTGAAGATATATTCCTATAAGATCATGAGGGGAGGTGTATACATAAAACAATGATAGATAAATCTCTTAACTCAAAATTTAATAAAGCTAGTGCTTGTGGAATAAGAAACATTGACTATGAATATTTATTTCTCTCTAATATCATTCAATATTTCTATTTTGGGATGTATATTTTGGAATATCTAATTTTTTATACTGTGAATATGTGTAAATATTTATCTTTTAGAGAATCAAGATTGATGAATTAATTACTATATCTATTTTCTTTTGTTTTAACAATTATATCATTGGGATTTTATCCTCTTATTTTTTAATTTATTTCCTTAAAAATATTAATTATACACCCCACAAAGAACTGATAGGTGACCATGGTTGACACTTCATTCTTTTATAGTATGAAATGTATAGATAATTAGAATAGAGAAATTCCTCTCTTCTCCTCCAATGAAAATAATTATTCCTATGTTATTTCCAATGGATAATAAATATTTCTCCTCATATTTTTCTATCCCATTATTAAGAAATACTAATTTTACACAACACTTTGAACTAATAGGTGACCAATAATGACACTTCACTCCTCTGTAGTAAGCGATGTACAAGTAATAGGAAAAGGCTAATATGTCTCTCATCATATATTGAAAAAATTTATTCCTAAGTCCTACACATTAGACAATAAAAATAAAAAGTCTGTAGATCTATGTTGAACATTTATTAGGATCCTGGGTAGTCAATAACTCTTATTATAAGTACAAATATTTTTTTTATTGATGATAATGAAAAACTAATTTCACTAAAACAATTTAGTATTTATGGATTCTAAATTCATACACTTTTTTAGTTTTCATAACATATTCTACTTTTTCTTTTATTTCTTACATATTTATAACTATCACTTCAGATATTTTCACAATTTCAAAATTCATCAAACGCTTCAAAAATTTATTATTTTTCTATATTGATAAAATTATATTTTTATGTTGCACAAATTCCATATGGTCCTTTATTTTTAAATAATACTATTCCCATTTTAGTACTGGTTTTAGATGGTTATGTATATTAAATTTTTTAAAGAATTAATGACATCATGGTCAGTAAGACTGAACACATATTTCATTCACTAAAATATATAAACTATGAGGCATACATGTCTTCAAAAAAATTCTATTATATGATATTGAATCTTGTTGATTTGTGATATAGAAATAATTCCCAACGTATTATGTTTTCCAGTTAAATAATCAAAATAAGTGGGTGGATATGAACTCTAAACAAATGATATAAGATAAGTGAAAATAGGATGTATGGAATTTACAAATTTTAATGACTGTGTAATGAAAATTTATTTGAAATTTTTTTTGGAAATGTTACTTATCTTTATGTTTGTATTGACGGACCGCTAGGATTATCACTGTAATAGAATTAAAGATGTATTCAATGATAAATGAATCAATTATAAGGAGAATTGCATTATCTCATTTTAATTCAACATGAGTTAGTGGAATTATATTTATTAAAGTTTAATGGGGGAAGTCTAATATTATAGGATCACTATATTTGAGGATAAATCTCTCAATGATTTGGTAGAGGGTATTGGGATCATAACCTGAGGTTTAGATAATAATTTGTTTTATTCTATTACTTCTCAAACATTTATATATCCATGTTTTCCATTGAAATTGGATATTTATAAATCATATTAATAATTGATATTGTAGTAAATTATCTGAGTGGATATATTATTGTAATTAGTATATTTGATTCATTCCCCACTATTACAAATATATATACCCAATTTTCGAATTTGATTATTATACCTATGTCTGAATTTGATATAATACAAGGAATGGGTTGGAAATGAAACTATAAATACAAAATATAATAGCAATATATGGATATCTCAATTTTTTATATTGATGTGGAATCCATTGTCTTTATAGGTTAAACTACATCATCTGAATCATGTCTAGATCAACCATTGATATATCACTTTAATGAATTCCATAGATTAAAAGAGAAAATACTACATATAAATAGGAAATTTATCCATCGAATATAGGATGTACCAATTATACAGGAATACAATAATGTGTTTCTTGAAAAGATACATAGCCATCCATATGAATGTGGAGTTGATTTTTCTATTGATCTCATCTCTGAGTGGAAACCAATATTTTATAATCCCAATAGAATTTCCAAATTTGAAATAGTAAAAATATAAAAACAACTCTCAGAGTTCTATGATAATATAATTATATAGCCTATGGTTTCACCATAGGGATACCATGTTCTTTTTTTTAGAATAAATGTTTACCTCTGGGGTTTTGAATTTATCATGTTCAAATCCAAGATATTATTATAAAGAAATTATATACATTTCCTACCATTTTGAAATTTCTTGTTCAACATCACGTAGCATAATTGGTTTAAGAGATTATTCATAATTATTTGAATAATTTAACATATATAAATAAGCAGGATGTTCCAAATAATGAATTTTTTATGAGGTATGTAATTTATAATTTTACTACAATTTCCCTTACATTGAGAAATGCACCATTGATTTCTAACAATGTGTAAAATTTATTATTAAAGTATTATCTTGATTCATTAATTAAGATATTTATTGATGATATAATGAAATATCTTATCATTTAGGATTTTATTAAGATATATTCTTCGTTTATTCATGTGATTCGTAGATAAAAGGAGATATATGAAAGATTTATAAAATGTAAAATTTATCATTATGATGTTTCTTGTATTGGTGATTTTATTTCAAAGGATTCAACTTTAGTTGATATTTTAATTGAATATATAGTAATTAAATGGTATAAAACAATAAATATAATGGTTGTAAACTATTTTATTGTATAATAACATTGTACTCAATGATTTTTTCAAAATATTGCATGATTAGATTACAGTTTAACCAAAATTACATGACATGTGGTGTGTTTATTTTTGTCAAAAGAATGAAAATTTTTACTTTAATAATTAAAGTGGATATTGTTCATTTTAATGATACTTATTTCACCATTGGTAAGGGGTAAAATTTTTATAAATAGTGATATATCAAAGAATGGACTTCAATATTTCTTTATAATGAACAATATAGATATTTCATATGTATCATGGTAGTAAAATGTGTATGAACTAAATTATCCAACCAATTATCTTAATTTAGAATTCATGTTATTTCCATTGAATATATAGATGAATTTACATTATAAAGAAATATCTGATACATTTATTGTCATAAAATGTCATAAATACATATTCTGACTAAAATATTTCAGCTGGAGGAAAATGAGATTGTTAGAACATCACAAGAATTATGATTTTCCTATGCCCTACAACCCAAGGTAGGAAAATATGGTGGTAAATGAATTGAGAATGATATATCATCATCTTTTGAATAAAATTTGTATTGAAAATGATCATACATTAAGAGATTTAGCAATTTTAGATATGAAACCATTAATTACAAGAAAAATTCACATATAATATAATTGATATTCAAAAAATAATTACTTTTTAAAATAGAAATTTCCATGTTGGATGATAATAATATTAGAAATAAAATAATTTTGATGAAAAATAAGAACATATTGGACTTCATCTATGATTTTGGTATATTGAAATTTTGAAATATTCTATTTTTCCATCCTTGTATGAGTTGAATAAATGGTTTATTAAATGGTTGTCAAACACCAAATTTCCCTATACACCACGGTAGCAACAAAATTTATCAAGATTGGGAAGAAATGTTTTTGTGGCATAATAAAAAATTAGAAAGTATAGCCTATATTTCAGGATTCTTATTTTATCAATATTTTAAATCTAACAGAACAAATCCTAATGGAATCATGTAGCAACAACCAACTCCTATATTTAAAGGGGAGATATTATAGGGGACATTATCCCCAGATTTCAAAATACTCATAGAAAGAATTATTTTATATTGGTTGTTATCAATCCGCTTATCAAGTATACATTGTTCCTAACTATTAAAAATGTTTAAACACATGATAACAGAGAAATTCCCTATATTAAAAAAATTATAGGACATTATGGTGTCCTTATTTTGATTTTATTCTATCATGATCCATGGTTCGGATCAATATTATAGAAGATTGAGTAGAAGGATCTCGACACTATGAAATATTTGAGCAACAAATATCATCATCATAATTATGGGAAGTATAAAAAGAGAATTAATCTATTAAAATATATTATTATTTCAAGGTCAATTGACATCCATCATATTTTGGATTGGAATTTAACTTTGGTGGAATTTTTATATAATAAAATAATTATTTCAAGCATTATAATATAACCATTTAATGCATAATATAGAAAGTGATGTCATAATCTGACATTTTGGGACATAAATGGTGATAGGAATCTTGTGGGACCAGAGCTCATAAAAGAGACAGTTGTTAAAGTGACTAATATTAAGAATAATTTTAAAGAATCGCCATTTAGATAAAACTTATATGTCAAAAATGAAGGAAGGATTTATAATTTCATTTCGGAGATCATATTTTCTCGAAGCTATACCCATGGATGAGTGTCTAATGGTTTGGAATGAAAGATAAACTATGACATAGTTACATTAGGATATATAAAGTTATTGAATTAATTTTATATGTGGATTACCACTTATCAATTCAAACTAGATGCTCTTGTCCTGACCCGCCCACTAGGGCTCGTGCCGTGACGACACTAATCCCTCCTTCCCTAGCCCAGGGGTTGGCATCTAGCACCAAAGGAATATCTCTATAAATGGGAACCAATTTCCTATAAATTTTCAAAAACATAGAACAAGTATACTACATGATGAAAACTATGAAGTTAATATGTATATTAAAAAGGGGGTGTGTATTGTATGTAAAGGGGGAAGGAATACAAGCCCAACTGAAAAGAACAACTATAATAGAAAACAGCTCCTATAATCCTTTGTTATGGTTGGAACCAAAAGTGCATGTACAGCTCGGGCTTGGTCGTCACTGCGGCACATCACGTCTAAATGTCCACCTCTAAGCAGCATCCAGTCTTGGCTCCCAAGTCTCAGTTAATGCAGTGTGTCGTCTGCACATGACACAACAGGGTGTGGGCGAGGCCCATGCCAGGGTGTGTATAATAATACTCAGTAGGGACCCTGAGACCCCTAAATGTGTCACAGAGTTCCACAAAGGAAAATCCACGATGCAAGGTCTCAATCATAAATCACGAAGTAATAGTTAGCTTAAACTAAGTATAAAAATAAGAGATTATTAATATAGATGATTAGTCTCAATATATATCATCTTATTCTATTTAGAAGATCCAAAACAGATCCACAAAGAAGTAGTTCTATTATCCACCAAATCTTGAACATTAGTCATTTTTCCGTGATGGGAACTATAAGGATGGTCCTCATCTGGTTATAAAACTATTGATGCACACAGGGTCACTAGAATGTTAATCCACATAGGGATGATAGAATATTGATCCACAAAGGGTTGATAGGTGTTGATCCTTGATGGGCGACTCTAAAACTGGTCTCTATATGGTACATATGATGATGATCTACATAGGGTAACTTCGATGTTGATCCACACATGGTATCCATTTTAAATACAACTAGTTACAGGATTCCTCACACTCTGTGCACTCGAGTTCCATAGAATCTTCTCCTCGAGATATCGGTCAAATATTGACTACTACTAATCTCCACAAAGAATTAACTGAAAGGACTACCATGTATCAAGGGTTCTAATACGACAGGCGGTGCATCAATCAGACATCAAGTCTGGTGTTATATGCATTTCAATACTGAGGGCCTAGATGGATTCAGGTTCGATCCAACCCAATCGTACTTCAAATTCCACCAAAATTCAATTATATTATACCAGAAGTATTGTCTCATTCCAAGGATCCAAACACCACATACAGTTCGTCAAACTGATGTTTGAATTTCATGTTATGGACTTTTAAGAGAAACTGGGCCTTGATGTGTCTTAGTCTGGTCCGGCCCGGTCGGACCAACCCGGGCCGGGCCGACATTGTTGGGCTGCGCCACGGTGTGTTAGGCCGTGGTAGGCGGGGCAGCGGTGGGCTAGTCCCGCAAGGTCACGGAACGGCACTACCAGCTATGGGGCCTTTACCCAGCCCACAAGGTGGACTAGCCGAGCCCCCATGAGGGTGCATCATAGCCCACATGACGTAACGAGGCCCACCCTAGATGGCATGGAGCAAAACATTCCCCCTTTTCCCAAATGGCTAAAACCATCAAGATATGGATTGTAGGCACCACGTGGTGCTGCTTGGTCACCCGTAGGACCTGTAGGGAGTGGGTCCCTACCTTAGCAAGGGCTTCGAGCCACGACTACCTTCAGCGGTGCATGACGGCACGCTGCTCCAACCCCATATTCAGCCGGTGCCGACCTCCCTGCTCAACCGCCATGGTTGAGAATCCATGAACTCGTCCTCTTACAACTAGTGATGGCGTGCCGCCACCTTATACACATCCGACTAGCATCTCCTGCCTTTTTAATGTCATGGCCTACTCCTGTAGTGTGCAATAACACACCGCCACCACCGCGGTCGGCCAGTGCCAGCTGCTGCCATCGCCTACTGGAACCGGTCACCAGTGACACGCTGGAGATCTTCCACGACCCACTAGTTGATTTCTAGTGGTATGTTTTTCTATAATTTCACACCTTACGGTATTCTCTGGTCTTCTCCTTCGCAACATGACCCTCAGATTTTGGTTCCGGTCAATCTAACAATTCACTTGCATAGAATGAAATGATAAAACAAGAGGTGAAGGGACTGGGCCTTGTTCATTTGGTCACACCATCCACATTAGTATCTTATCATGGGGGAAGTTAATTGATTTAATAACTCTTAAAATTTAAACAAGAATATACCATACCTCAAGAGTTGTTGGATAGAGTCCTGTGTTTGAAGATGGGTCAGTGTTTGTCGATCCCAAAGCAAGGCTACAACGATGCTGCTCAAACGACGATATTTGGTTCTTTATTGATGGATTAATTCTTCGTCAAGAGGATCCACCAAAATCTTCCTATAAAAAAACACTACTCCTTTGCGAAAAAATTCAAATAACAAAAAAGTGATAAGAGTGGAGTTATCTTTACATCAATTAATTAAGAGAGTTTCATTAATTGGTTCAATTAATGAACCTCTATAATTTCTTGTAGGGTGGTTATACATTTTTTGTAACCAGGAATTATAATATATTGAAATAAATGCCTTAACACACCATGTGGCTCCAGCCACAAAACCTAAAAGCTTAGTGGAATGTTCGTAAAATAAATTAGATTTAATTTATTAATCCTCCAAGAAAACTGCAAAACAATCTTCCAATATCAACCCACTACGGTCAATGTTAAGGCTCTCTTAAGCAAATCACATTATTGTGAGTTCAACAGTGCCCATGGATTTCAATTCCAAGTATCGGTTCCAAATTTATTATTTATTTCTCGCACATTTACTGAAATTACCTTAAGAAAGTTTAAAATTTCATTCCGGACACACTGGGCATCAAAATCAAACGGCGTCTGATTTCAAAGCCTCAGAATAGTTCTATATAATAAAAAACATACATGAAAAATACGGTTCTTTAGAGATATAATGTTCAGGATGTGTTACTTATCTACATACTGTAGAAGTGCATTCCAAAGAAAATCCTTGTAATCACCAATTAATTAATGGAATTGGAACATAATTATTCCTACTATGCTACGCTTATCCATATTCATGGCATAGAGAAGAATTTGGAATCATTAAAAATATACAGTTAATGTTATTTAAATAAATGAAAAACTAAAAAAGGATACATGGGAGCATGAAAAATATATGAAATAGGATTAGATGTTTTTATTAAATTAATTACCTTTTTTTTAATTTATAGTTTGTTATAATTTATGAGTTGAAAGAATGTAATACCTAGATTTTTAGGTAATTAGTAACCATTAAATCCATAGATTACTTCCTCAGATGCATCCTATTGTTTTATAATTACTTTTTAAACAATTATTGGTTAATTATAAAATTTACATGTATAAATTTTTAAATTAATTATGTAAAATTTAAATTATTGTTTAATTTAAAATATCCAATTTCTATTATGGTGTATTTATTATATTTCTCTAGAATATTTTATATAAAATACTAAAAATATTGTTTTTAAGTATACCATAAATTTTTTAACATCATTATGATATATTTAAAACTAAAGTGTTCATAAGAAATTTACTCAACTTAAAATGGATTTAAAAAGTAAAATAATTCTATTAAAATTTTTATGTTGAATATATATATATGTGAGAAATTTGTAAGCCTAAGTTAAATTTTATTAAAATAGTAACTTATTTTGGATTCCTTTTCGTTAATTTACTTGTTCGAGGATTTAATTCTGTATTTAATGATTTAAATGAAAAAAGCATTTAAAAAATTAAAACTACAACTAAATTATAATCATCTATCTTAAAATGATTTTTCTCTAAATGGTATGATAATTAATATTTTAATCCTATGACCCCTCTCCTAAAAAATAAATACAACCACTCTGTTACATAGGAAACCAATAAACTTACACCATTAAAAAAGAAAACCTTATTAATATCTCATTCTAAATTCCCTCAGTGTTGCTGACATGTTATGTTCTCACCAAAAGACAAACCTATAATTCAAATGGTTTAATAAAAATGAATATTTACAAAGAATAAAGACAATTATTAACTGAGTTCATTCATGTTTATTTCATTATCTAACTCCTTAAAATACATTAGAACCATGATTATATAATAACATAACTACATTAAATATAATTAATTTTAATAATTATAATTTTAAAACTATGTTTGGCATATTTTTCCAACATAGGTAAAATGAATGAATCATTCATGCTTATTTATGGACTACCATCTCTACATAGTAATGAAATCCATTTTTCATCACTGATTCACATAGAGGGTGGTAAATATTTAAGTATAAATTATCTATGATATTTACCAAATGGTTTTTATTTTGATAATATATGATAACATATTTCATGATAACCTTAAATTCGTCAGTAAAATAAAATATATGTTCATGTGTATGTACAAATTATTGTGTTCATGATAATGCATGATTTTTTTTTTATACATATCTATTATAGTTGGTCCTAAAATTAAATTTAATGAATGAAATTATAATTATGTCATGATAAATAATATTTTGGATAATAGGTCCATGACCACTTTTACCACAACCAATTCTAAAATGTTATTTTGAGGATAAGAAGCAAGGGACACTAAAATATTTAATGGGAACATAGTTAATTTACTCATAATATCTGAAATTATAATGAATTAAATGAAATTTATTATGAAAAGGAAATAAAAAATATTTCATTCCACATGTAAAAAATTAATAGATTTTTATTTTGAGGTATTTAATGTATTGTCATGGTGATTCAAACTTTTGGTACGGATTTATTCTTCAATCCAATTTTTTCTTTATAATGATTATGTTAAAATATTTTTATAGATATGAAGACCGTATTTTTTACTTTTTTTGAATGCGATTTTATTACATGTCAATGTTTCTTAAAACAATTTCAAGAATTTTAATTTCTATGAAAAATTTTATATTTAAATTAAATTTCATATATATTATATTTTTTCATTATGGTTTAACATTAATCTTGTTTTCTAATTCCAAAAGGCATCTTTTGAATTTCTAACTATGGTGTGAAGGGAGTCTTTTTTAAAAATAATACGAAATAAATTGGTTTTCCAACCACCGTAAATATTCAGTTCATTTATTTTTTCATTCAAATTATTTTTTTATATTTTCAATGAAGGTAAATTTTTACTTATTTTGGAAATATGTTAATTAAAAATTTATCAGAAGAATTTTATTTTTATAATCTTCTCAAATAAAGGGTAATATTTTATTTAAAATGTATTTTATTTTATATCAACATAATTTGACAATTCTTATGATTTAATGGGGAAATATAATGATTATATCATCCCCCTAATTTAAATGGATATATTTTGATTATTTATTTTATTTAGTGATTATGGATGATGATAAAATGTTAAATGCTAGTTTATCAACATGAATGTTTTTATTGATTATGTGTTAAATTATTATTCATTTATTTGATATTATGAATGGATTGGACTCTTTTAAATGATGGGAGGGGATGTTATAGAACCATTATATGATGATAACTCCCTTATGTTAAAATAATTTTGGAATTTAGTGTATTCCTAAAATATTTATACATTATCTCCTAGCACGATGCCTCGATGCTATGATTTTGATGTCTGAAACTATGAAATATAAAATTATAAAACTTATTATTTTATCCAAATGATATTTTATTATATTATTATATCAATTGATATACTCCCCTTAGATGATGTTTTATATATGTCATATTTTATTATTGTTTAGTTTTTTCATATTATTCTGGATTTATTTATTCTGTGGTAGATTATATTTTATTTTTTCCCATTATTGAGAATATAATATCACTTTTTATCTTGATTTAAATTTCATAGGGAAAAAAATAAAGGATCTATTAGTGAATGAAATGATATAATATATTAAATAATATTTTTCTAACTATACTTTAATCATTAATTTCATGTCTTCAAAAGTGATTTGAGAACCATGTATGGATCTAGTCTCACAAGAGAGAAAGGCTATTTGATCATTTATGATATTATATATTGTATCTTATTTAAATGTAGAAAGATAACCCCCACCTCTAGGATACTAGAGTTAGGTCACTACAATAACAATAAAAAAATTATTCTTTAATTATCTTTCAATGACTCAAATAATTGAACTAATGGTGCCTCATATAACTCTTCCTTTAATCATCTATAATTATGATATATTAAATAAATAGTAATATTAGATTTGTATTCAATAATTTTTATATCAATATTATATATCAGTACCCCATAGCACCATTATACTTGTATGAATAAAAATTTACTAGGAAAACAATAGAGGTTATTTTATGGTCTTGTACAGTTTATATAGAATGAAATTTGGATCCTAATCATTCACTTATTGTTTTTCTACAAAGGAAAATATACCTTTAAAATATTCATATTTAATACAATCATAATATATATGTGAAAAAGTGTTTGAATTAGTCCTATGAGGATAATGTTGGTGAGAGGATGTTTTTTTCCTTACTATTGATTCAAGAGATAACATAGGAGGTGAATTTATTCCAAAAATTCATTAAATTAACACGAATTGAAAGAAATTGTTATATCAATAAATATTAATAATATTTTTAGAATGAACGTATTAAATAGTTGATATTAATGATGTTCATATGGAAAAAACTATTATGACTTTAATAGTATTCAATGTCAATATCATGATTATTAGTTATATAGAAATATTAAAGGATATATAAAATATGACATATTTTAGAGAACAAATTCAAAGTATTTATCATATTTAATATTTTCTTCACTTCATTATATTATGGAATTATATGTTTAATTCACCTTAGATTCTCAGTTGTAAAATACAGAAATTAGAGTATGATATATCTAATAAGGAATAAATAAATCATTATTAGAGGGAGTAAATAATGTGAAATAAAAAATTTTACTTCTTTTTGTGTTATAAAATAACCATATCTATGAAATAGAATGTTAGAATATTTGGAAATTAATTAGGAATATATAGCATGAGTTATTTTTTCAATTGGATATTATTGAAATAAAATTATCATAAAATTTCATTTTTGGTTACAGAATGTAACAAATAAATTATTTTTATAGATATCTATATAAATCATCTCATTTTCATAATATATGACACAACATTAAATGTATTCTAATTTTCATAAAAATTTACAAAAGATTAATAACACGTATTTTATTGTTTATTTTTCAAATTAATTTAACAAATTCCATATTACTTATTTGTGGATTTTCTAGACAAATGTTCTTTAAATTTGTGAGATAAAAATTGTGATGTAATGTTAGAAATAGTTTTCTTCATTGATATTTATGAAAGAAGGGGTCATCATTCATTTTTGGTTTATTAAATTTTTATACTAATTGATTTTTTCCATAAATAACTAAATGATGAAATAACATTTTGACCATTTTAGTTTTTTCCTAACTCACAATCTTCCCCCTATATTAACTTTTTTTTCTATTTTATGGTCAATGAACCATTAATGGAACAAGACATTGACAGAAAAATCTAAGGTAATCAATATTAATTATATAAATATTTTATAGTGAAAATAATTTATGGGGATTAAATATAGTTTATATCTTTATTTTATGAATATATAACCCAATATAATGATCTGTTATAAAATATGATAATAATTAATGTGATTCTAATTATGTTAATTTAATGGCCATTTAAAATCTTCTATTATTTAAAATTTATTTTAGGAAAATGTTTATAAATGGATACTTTCAACTAAGAACTATCTACCAAGAAGGGGTTGTTTCTAGATTTTAATTAATATTTATAAATAGCCAAGTATAGGTGATGTGGTTGTTTTTAGAATATAATATTTTTTGTTCACCCAGTAATATGTCCACTAATTGTCCCTATATATCAAATTGCTAATAAATATATAGTAGTGGGGGTAAATAGGTCACTATATTTTAATAAATAAATATTTTAATCCTTTTATAAAATAGGACGTTATTCTTACCTAGATAGATTTCATTTTTGGTTATCTTATATTTCACTCACCCAGTGTTTCGAGGTTGTACATTTTTTTCAATGGTACCCAAATGGGGTGTTATGGTGTGCTGAATTTAATTAGTAACTATGTTTGAGATCATACTCAGGATAACTATTTGAGAATAGAAATGATAATATTTAAATTTCATAAGGAGTTACCACCTAATTTTACATATAGACAACATTTTTAAATAATTATACATAAAAAATGAGAATGAGAATTAATAATATGATAAATAAAATCCATTGAAATGACAGGGTTTTGTTCCTTATTTTTTAAAATAATAATCACATTTTTAGTATGAGATGAGAAGATAATATTGGAAAAAGAGTTCCCACGTATATGAGATGAGAGTGTTGGTAGTATAATCATGTGTCAATGAATATGTGTGAATAAGTGTTGAAGTAGAGAATATTGAAGAACACATAGAATCTTATGGTATATGGTTATATAATATTTTAATCAAGTTAAATAAGATTATCAATAAGAGGGAATAAATAACTAATGTATAAATATTGATAGTTGGATATTATACTTGACTTCTATCGAAATAGAGTGATGATGATTGTTATGTGAATGCATTCAATAAGTATTAACACTGATGGATATTATGACTCTATAAATAATATAATAAGATGGATATTATTTTAATGAAGAACTACACATGGGATTATAATTTTTTAATAGATGAAAATGGATTTATCTCTCAGATGGTGGGGAAGGTTGTTTAGGAAATGAATATCATGGTATTATATGTGCTTCCAAGTATTAAAATTATTCCAATGACGAGTAATGTTCTTTTGAATTTAATTAAAATTATTTTTTATTTTTAATTATGAATTGAATATTTTCATAAAATGATTGTGATATTTAGAGTTGATCAAAATTTTAAACTAAATGTTTTCCAATAAATATGAATCTATATTAAAATATTAGTATTGATTAGGATGAATCGGTGCACATAGTTATCTATGTGTGAATTTATTTTTTTAGATGAGTTCACTATGAATAAAATAGCCGTTCTATATAAATTAATTCTTAGTAAAATAGTCTACTACGATTTATCCTTGCTTACAAAAGATTGCTTTAATGATTTAGAAGAACAAATTTTCACTATATGAGATAAACTATAAAGCAATGTCAGAATATTTTATTTAATGAATAATTAAATTATCTGATGGAGTGTGATATTAAATCATTATTTTTAAGCTTATGTAAGATATACTATATCTTATGGAATTTGACTTCAATGTTTCTGAATGTTTCTCTCAAAGTATGTAATGTTGACATAATATATATTATAAGTTATATAAGATCTTATAAGAACAAATAGATTAAAAAATATAAAGTTTTAAGGATTCATAGTGATATGACATATATTTTCAATGAAAAATATTATTATAAAATTTTTATGTGGTATGTAGATTCATTATAAGAAAAAATGTCTTATATGGTGTAGCCATGGGCACACCGTTTGTGGATACAAAATCTATTGGAATAGATTTTCGACTGTGTAAATTCCATCATGGAGACTCTTTCATGATGGATTAATTTCCATTAGAAATGGGGTTATGGCCATATCATCGTTTTCCTGGAATTCCTAGTTCTAGAGTCAGATGACCATGTATATTTTTGAACGTGAAAAAAAATCCTGAAAGAATCGATCTCTTTCTTTACACATAACAATCGATAGTACATTCCACTATAGTGAACAATAATTTATTAATATGTATGAAAAATATCGTATATATATATATATATATATCTTTGTGTAATAGTATATAAAATTAAATTCAAGTGGTATTAGAACCTAATGTTTGTAAATAATAATTGGAGCCCCCTGCCACTGTACTATTGTTCTATTTCATAGTATAAATGAATTTTTTTATATTAATATATCAAGAAAGTTAGAAATTTTAATAATTTGGGGTGTTTTGATGTTTTCTTTCAATAATATTTATATGGATTATATCCTCTATGGTACTGTTCTATTAAAAAAATAATGGCCAATAGCCGCGGGCTAAAAAATCATGGGGATTCTTTTTTCGGGAGTGTCCTATATAAATGGAACACCGGTGCCTAAGGAAAAATGTGTTATGGTATGGGCATATATCCATAAGATACCATTCCTAAGGGATAAATATTTTCTAGAAAGGAATTATAGTGGTGGCCCACATGATCCCCCAAAAATAGGTGTTCCTGTATTAGATTATTACCATGGGTCACTATTGGGGTCACTCCAAATTAGGGGAGATTGTGTAGTACAGGAATTCTCTAAATTCGGCAACAACTAGTGAGTTTCTTACAGGGTTGGCAGCTGATGCAGTGGGTAGAATCCGGCAGCTCTAAGTTTTTCCTTAGTAAATGAACTACAGAAAAAAAATTACTGGTTTTATTGTTCACTATAATATGGGATGAAAATCCTGTTCAGATTATAAGGTGTAATTTTTTTATACCTCTGACATGATCTGGAGAGAGAGTAATATAATTTTTCCTTGTTTCTCTCGTGCATGTTGACAAATTTCCAAACCACATAAAATTTTGTTTTCTCCCTATTCTTTATCTGTTCTATGGGATTTTATGTTCCACCAACCTACATTGCGCCCCAACAAGTCGTATCCTAGGTGAGGTGGAGTGAGAACAGTTGAAACGGCATGAAGAAGACAATTTTACCAGTGACCAAAAAATTGAAAGTGGTTGGAAAATTATTCTGAGGCCAAATCCATGAAGTGGACGACAAGATGATTATAATGGCGTAAGCGATGTTGAAAACTGAGCAGAAACTATGGAGATAGGCTCGGTCAAAGTTTGGTCAAACTCATGGGTGAATAGTAACTAGTGATGGAGAAGATGGCATTGTTCATGACGCTGGCAAAAATTCTGGCGAGATTCTGGGAGGAACCTCGCCATGCCATGTCAGCATTACGTCAGCACCATTTCAGTGTGACATCCGTAGGAAATCTCGACTGTTGAAAGTGTTTTGACCATATCTTGGTGAATTGGTGTCTCATTTCGATGTTCCAAGAGTCTATTCCTATTATTCCAACCACTATGGACTCATATGAATTGTTAGTTTTTCAAAATTATCGCTTTATTAGGTGGTATCAGAATGGTGTGATGTCGATGGTGGTGAACACGTTTTGTGACAATGATGATGGCTGGTGGTGGAGCACTACCAAAGTTTGATATTGAGAAGTTCCATGGAAAAAAATTTCATCTTGCAGAAAAGCAATATGAATGATAATTTGGTGAAGAAGGGCATGATCATACCATTTATCGAAAAATATCCTGATGCAACTAGTAATGATAACTGGTAAGATCTCGAGATACGGGTCGTCAGCACCATTCGACTATGTCTACAGAATGAGGATAAATACTCAGTGTTGGACGAGACCTCACTGAAATAGATATAGAAGAAGTTGGAGCAGTGATATAGGGTGAATTCCCTCACCAACAAATTATTCCTAAAGAATAAATTGTACTAGTTGTGCATGGAAGAGGGAACCGATTTTTTGGATCACACCATCGAATTCAAAAAAATCCCGACACAATTATGGGGGCTCGGTGTGATGGTTGGATAGAAAGAAAAATAAAATTTTCTTTTGTCATCACTTCCAAGCCCATTTCATGGGCTTGTGACTGAATTTCTCATGGGGAAGGAAACATTGAAGTTGGACACGGTGATTTCATAACATCAGGATTTGGAGGCATTTTGAAGGCCAGTGACGCATTCAGTAGAGAAAATCATGTTGATGCAAGATGATCATTGAGGGAAGAGCCGAAATCTGTATACATGAGGTAAATAATGGAAGAAAAAATAAAGGGGACGTGTTCCAAGTGAAATCACATGTTTCTAGTGTGAGAAGAAGGGTAAATATAAAAGTGACTGTGGATAGCACAAATGGAATGATGCTGGGAAGAAGAAACTTGAAGAGGTGTATGATAACATCACATAATTTTTGGCAGATGACAAAGTCAATGTGACAATGGGATGTTGTCAATCATATGGGAGAGTTGAACGGGGAGAAGTTCAGTGTCATTAATATAATCGAAAGAGGAACATCAAGCACAAATGTCAACTTTTAAGAAGGAAGAATGAGGGGACTGAAATTCCAAACGAAGATGGATGGGTTCAAGATATTGAAATCGTGACACACATATGTACGAAGAAATGTGCATTTCATACCATTCCGCAGGTATGAGATTCAGTGAGAGTTGGTGATGGGTCATCATGTGAGGTTATAGTTGTTGAGATGCTGAAATTGAAGTCACCTGTTGGAGGAGTTCATAAACTGACTGATGTGAAATTCCTTAGGAGGATGAGACAGAACCTAGTATTATTAAGTATACTCAACGGGAAATGGTTCAAAATATCCATAGCTAGAGGAGTGTTGGATGTCTCATGTGGGGATGTAGTGATGCTTACTGGGAAGGAGTCCCAATTGTTGTATCAGTTGCTAGAGACCATAATCAGCCCGATCTCAATTGAAGACAGATGAGGTTCCATGTCATCTAGCGTGAAGAAGAGTGTTCAATGTGCTGATGAAGTTTTCACCAACTGTAAGGAGACTGCAGGTCTTCTGTATACCCCAAATTGGTCATGAGGGAAATATTTTTGGATCCACTCCAAATTAGTGGAGACTTTGCAATGGAGGAATTCTCTAAAGGCAGAAACAATTGTTGAGCATCTTCTAGGTTTGGAAGCTGACATAGTGGATAGAAGCCGGAAGCTAGATGTTTTTCATAGGTAGATGCAAAACCGAAGGAAAATTTATGGTTTTGGTTTTCTACTTAATATGGGATGAAAATCCCATTGACATGATAAGGTGTAGTTTTTTGATACCTCCGACAAGATCTGGAGAGAGAGGAATATAATTGGCCCATGTTTCTCTTGTGGATGTAGGAAAATCATCGAACAACATAAAATTGTGTGTTCTTGATATATTTAATATGTTCTGTGTAATTTGAGGATTAACGCACCCATGTTGCACCCCAAAAGTCACCTATGAATACATATAAAAGTGTTCAAGGAGGGGTATAGGTGAGGGGAATATTTGAGTGTGCCATGTTCATCTACAGAAGGGGTAATAGCGGGGGGTCCAACAATAGAACCTCTGGAGAAGGGTTTACACCCTAAAGTTACAACTTATTCATCTTAACATTCATTGTTTCAGAGTTCACTGGAGGTCCATACGTCAATAAGGGAGGTAGTGACAATTTCCCCTATGGGAGGGTTTCTATCGTTGGCTAGCTTGGCATCAGAAGTTTTTTTCTGGTCGGCCTTCAAGACATCATTGGGCTCGGGAAGGATAAGGACCTTTGGGGATGGTTGCAATGTAGCAATGCCCTCGCTGAACTATTTTTCTACATTGGAGTTGCTGGGTTGTGAGGCCAGTGATCTAAGAGTCGTGGTCTAGTTCTGCTTTGGGCTGTAATCCCTCTTTCTCTTATTATCAATGACATCATTAATGGCTTGGAAAGTGAGTTGTGTGTGTGAAGTCTAAAATTTCATACATTCGAAATGAATCTCTTCATCTGTATGTTTCTTTGATTTCTCATCTAGAACATATTCTTTCAACTCATCATATTAATTTCATTGCTAAATGGATAGGATTTTCAAACTCTATTCATGCCAACTCATGCATTCTATATATTTGGATCTTCTAGAAGTGTGGTATTGAGGTGTAATGGGTTGATGTTTCATCTCATCATATTTATGGTAATGTTAAAATAATAGTTTCAATTTTTTTATTTCCTTTGTGTATGTCAGCTAAAATGATATAGATTCGAGGGAGTTGTGGTAGAACCTGACCAATTTATTTCCACAAAATATGGCTTTGTTTATTGTAGGTGACACTACCACAAAATAGGGAAAGGGAAGCACTACAATTTATCAACACTAAACAAAAAGCACCAATAAACGGTTGTGCCTTTATTGGCACTAGCTAGAAGCACTGATAAAGGTATCCTTTATCAGTACTGAAACAACTACTGATAATGTTGTACCATGTAGCAGCGCTTTATTTAGCGCTGATAAAGGAAAAAATTATTAGTGCTATTTTGAGCAATGATAAAATTTTTATTATTAATTTATATAAAATTATGATATTTATAATCAAAAATAATTTTTATTTGTATGCTTAAAATAAAAAACAATTGATTACATTAAATATATATTTTTGTAATAATTAAAATATATATATGTATTATTTTCATTGAAATATTATTTCTAAGAATATAAATAAATATAAATAAATATAAATATATAATTTTAAAATTATAACAAATTACATTAAATAATAAATATATTTATTAGATTTATTATATTTATTAGCAATTTATTAGATTAATTCAATGTATTTATTAAATTTTTTATATTTAATATATATATATTTTATTTATAAATATATAATACCATTTAATATATATATTTATAATTAAAATTATTGAATATATGTGTGTTTTCCAATAAATATGGTCTACGAATATATGTGTATATGTTATGTATGCATGAATGTTCATTTTTATATTACATGATGTGGTATATATTGATTAATTTGTAATGTTACCCATATGAACTATATATGTTCTAAAAAATGAACATATAAAATTACAATATAAATTTTTAAATAAAAAATATATTTTGTTATATGTGTAATGATATATATTAATAATTTTCAAATACATTTGTTATTATAATTTTATTAATATATATTAACAATAATATACAAATATGTATAAATAAATACTATTTATAGTTATAATTATTCATAAATATATATATATATATATCTTATATATCATTTTAAATAAATATATAAGAATATAAATAAATTATTAAAATTATACTTTTATATAATAATTATTTATCAGTGCTATTATTTTAGCGCTGATAAATAGCTATTTTATCAGTGCTTTTATTTTAGCACAGATAAAACATATAGTTATCAGCGCTTTTAACTAGCGTTGATATAGGTTTCAATGGTTTTTATAAAATAATCTTCACATTCCCCTCCTATCATGCACCCTTTCAAGCCTTCACAGAAGCTAAACCCAACCCCTCCTCTGCTGCGACCCCTCCTCCTCCACCTCCACCTCATCCTCTGCTGCTGCTGCTGCCTTTTGCTCCTCTACTTCCGCAACTATCCTCCTCCTCTTATGTCTCCGCTACCTCCTCCGACACAATCCCTCCTGTGCTGCGATCTATCCTACTTGGAAACTCGTAATATTTTATAAGGAAATATTGCGCCTTGGTTTACTAGTTTTCATTGCAGGAAGAATCATCGATCTTTTTTATATATATGTGCCATATAAAAGATTATTGTTGATTCATATAAGGTTTTTAATCCTTATTATGTAATTGTTTAAGCACCAATTGTATAGATAAATTCCCATGTGGCATTCAAAGCATAAAAATATTTTAAAATTTAATATTAAGTACTACATAAAGGTTTTTAAATGAGAGTGTTACACCTATTTATTTCTATATAATGTTTATGGGGTGTGTAATGTTCTTAAAGTTCCCTAAAGGTGTTGTTAGATTTTACAAGGGTGTGTTAACCCGTATGATTTATATTGTAATCATTGTGATATAATTTCACTATTAAAAATGTTATTATCTTGTATTTTTGGATCCTATGTGGTTTTATAGAATTATATTCATTATATAGGTGTTAAGAGTTTATTTGGATGTTATTTTAAATCATTTTATTAGGATTCACACACTTAAAATGTTTTTTTAATATTTTGGGACATTATTAGGAAGGGTTTTTTATAAAATCATTATGATCATATTATTCCCATTTTTGTTTTGTTTTCTTACTAATGGGTGGTTCTCTATACATGTTGAGTTCTTTTGATAGAGAATGGGGATATTTATTTCTAGATTATTTGAGATTGGTGATCATTTCTTTATAAATGTATTAAATTTGGATGATTCTTGATGAGTTGACTTTATTGATTTCTAACCACCTTGTTTGATGTCTTAGGACTCTTAGGAGACTAGTTATTGATCTAAATATGTGTAAAAAATTGTATAGGATGTCTATAATATTTGGAGGGTGCCCCATTAGACCGAGTGAGATAATAGATTAGCATGTGATCATTAAATCATGGAACATAAAGAGATAGAACCTTATGCCCCATGGTATTGTTGTTCTCCTAAGATATTTATCCCTTGACCATTTGATTGGGGGGATGCCTTGGTGGCTACTAGTGATGGAATAACCAGTGGGTAAGTTGTTTTGAGAGATATATCAAGTATTATTTTAAATATTATATCATGTTGAGTACAAGGTTTTTATTGATTATCCCATAGAAAATATTTATCTTGGCTATATGAAATTGTGACAACTCTCTTAGAACCATTATAGATACAATACATGGGTTGGGGATGATTATGATGTTAGTGGAAATGATATAGTGGATTCGTTATGACCTTACGTGTAGGGGAATCCACACATGGGGGTGTAGGTTAGTGACTATAAATGCATAAATATATTTCGTGTTAATATATTGTTACCTATATGTCTTGGGATTTTTCATGATATATTTTTTTACTATAAGATATACTAATGATGGATATGTTCAGTAAGGATGTTTTGGATGTTTCATGTATGAGTTTCTTGTGTAATAGCCTCTTGGTCGATGCTATGTATCAATCATTGGCTATCTACGATCTAGGATGAGGATTATCTTCCATGCATGTTAATTATATATTATTTGTTATTATATATTTATGATTAGGATGAGGCTTAGAGATCTTGACATTGTAATGTAGAGATACTCCACTGGGGTGAATATTCTTCAAATTTTTTTAAAGTTTATGTTTGGCTATACATCATGGAGTATATGTGATTTTACATAAGAGATAAATTATATTTGTGGTTCATGTTGTGTTGAAGGTATGATTGGTTATTCCTCTTTAGGTCCTCTATTATGTATGTGTGTTTATCCGTTGGACCCACCTTATGTTAATGGTTTGGATCATGTGAGAGGACGGCTATGTTATGCCCTCCATACAGTTTTTAGGGGGTGGATGTTTTTACATGAGGGATATATTCACATCACAATACATGTTCATGATTTAAGGGTTCTTCTTACGGGATGGGTGTTGATGTGTATACCTTGTGGTAATTCGACAATGTGACACCATAGGGTGCACTATGCAATAGACTATTTGGATACACCATAATTTACCACATCTTGAAATGAAAAATTGTTTTTTTTAGTCTTTTTAATGAGGTTCTGCTATTCTTTATTTGTGAATCTAACCCATCACCCAAACCCCTCTTCCACATAATTCCCCCCCCCCCTCATAATTCACTCTTTTATGATCTCTAATGGTCATTTCATAGTAGAAAACCCACCCCCATAGACAGCTCACACCCCCCTCCCCCACACACCTATACCGCCCCCCTCCCGACCTGGCAGCCCACTCCCCTCCCTGGACATCCCACACCTCGCTCCCCCACTCCCTGTCACCCCCTGCCCCCTCGGACTGGCCACCCACCATTCCTTTTTGGGAATTTTATGTTTTACTGGATTTTCCACTTTTCTCGTCGAGAACTCCTCCACACTACACCACCCTGTCGTTCTTCTCCTCTTGTGCGGTTCTCCCTCACTCGGTGTATGTTTCATCTTTCATCACTTGTATAGGAATTCCTAGGATAATTTTTACCTCTCTTAATCCTTCTAAATATTAGTTTCTCCCCCCCTCACACACAATTTTATATTTAAATAGACATGGGTCAATTACAATTGAAAATGTAATGATACGACCCATGATGGTATGATATCCTCAACTGACCTAACATTCCACTAACCTAAGAGGCATTCATGATCTCTACTTGATAAATATGAACCCATGGGAAAAAGATACAGATAATGAGGAATATTTTACACCTAAATTGTGTGAATTTAAAATGATCTTTCTCCCAAAATCAGACATGTCCCATTCATTAGTTGAACATCTAGGAAATAGTAGATACAGAAAAAATAAATAAAAAAGAATTAGATATCATAGATGAAAATGAAAATACCATTATTGAACAATAAATTTTTTTAACTAGACATGTCTCATTCCTTAATCTCATTGGACCTATCTATGATTGGAATAAGATATGAGTTCTCATTTTATATTTTATTTTTAATTCGGAATATTCTTGGTCACACACCTCTCCTTTTCCATGAACACACCTCAACCACGCACTGAATGGCACCTTCACGGTGAGTTGTCTCCTATTACTCATTTGTTTCCTCTTGTTCTCATTTTAATAATGTTTAATATTGATGGTTATAATGTGAATTGTATGGGAAAAATTCCCTACTGAAAATCGTGGTTGTGGGTGGTCCTTTGTTGTGTACTAAATGAATTGCATGTTGGTTGGTTCCTGTTAAACATTTGAATATAAAAATTGGTAATTTTAATATATAAAAATTATGAATGAACACCTGAGGATGACAATACTCTTGTGATAAACCCCGAATTAACGACCAAAATTCAAAGGGGATGCTTTCTAAAATCTGAAATTGTGATCGTTTGGTTTGTATGGTGTTTTTCTTGTGAGCATGATTGTGTGTTTTTATGGGGTTTCTATTATTGGGATGATTGGAATGCAATTTTTGTCAATGTTGTAGTTATTATTCTATTGAATATCAATCCAATCGTTACCCATTTCAAAGGAACCACCACATTGTTACTTGTGAAATTCGACTGAATCCATGCAAACCACTTCACTAGAGGACTCTATTAGACATTTTATGGACACCGTTGTCAAATAAACATAAAAACACATGTAATTAATCATTCAACCTGCAAGAACTATATTTGAAATTAGACCATATATTAGTTTAGTACCATAGTTCTTGACTGGAGACATTATGATTCAAGAGAAACTCTAAAAACACGAATTACAACAATTCATATAGACCACATGTGGGATACTAAAACATTCTACTGTGAGGGATTCTCATAGATTTTTTAATATATTTTGTCTAATTATTTTGTTAAATATTAATATTACTCTATCAAAGAGGATGAATATGAATAATGAATGACTGAATTATAATCAGTTGACAAATGATTATGAATATGGCATGAATGAGTTTATCAATTTTGAAAATGATCATGCATGTGACCCTTCTCAAATACTTTGTCTATTTTTACACTAATGTTATTCAAGAAAATTTTTTCCAGAGGAGCTGGAAGAACACCTAATCTATCATGGAATAAATCAAAGTTATAAAAATTTGAATAAACATGGGAAAACTGAATGTAGGGGGTGAATCAAATAACATGGCATTTTATGGATCATCCGATTTGATTACAATTGTGAATAATGAAGATGATCATATGGGCGATGTGATTGAAGATGTGAATGATAATGAAGATCATATTGAGGAAATGACCCAGACAATTGATGATGAACATTGTAATTGCCCAAATTTTGTTGAGAAGATAATGAGTTGTGAAAAAACACCATTGTATGTTGGTTTCACTAAATATACAGATTATTCAGTTGTACTGAAGCTATATAATTTGAAAGCAAGAAACATGTGGAATGACGCTAGTTTTACAGAACTACGTGCTCTCTAGAATGACATGCTCCAAGAAGATAATGAGAACTCGAGCTAAATATACGATTCCAAATGAATGCTATGCATGATGTGTATGATCTCTGAAAGAATACATGCATGCCCGAATGGCTATATATTGTTTCTCAAGGACCAAAAATCAAATAAAACATTCCAAAAGTGTGGTTCTTATTGATACAAAAGATGATTCCAGTCCAATGAAATTTGAAATGTAATTTCTAATCATTCTATGGTTTAGGTGCTTATATGGAAGTGAGTAGAAAACAAGAAACTTTACATGGCATGTAGATATAGGAATTAAATATGGGAAACTACATCACTTGGCAGACTCTCCTCAGTGGAAGATAATTTAACATGAGTATCTTGAATTTGGAAACAAGCTAAGATACATTTGTCTTACATTATCTACAGATGGGGTGAGTCCTTCTGGTTTTCAAAGTAGTAGTCACCGTACATGGAAAGTTGTGTTTGTTAAATTATACCATACAACCATGTTTATGCATGAAATGAAAATACATCATGTTATCTATGCTTATATCAGGACCAAAATAGCCGAGTAATGATTTTTTGGTTTATTTGGCTCCATTGATCGAGGGTATAAAATTATTGTGGCATTCAGCTGTTACATTTTATGATACATACCAAAATGATGATTTCCCATTGAAACCCACATTTTACGAGATGATAAATCACTTTCCCACTTATATAAATTTGTCATGATATTGTATTAAAGGAACTGAAGGGTGTCTTGTTTGAGAACAAGGTACATAATCAATTAGGATGAAACATTCATTAAAAACTGTGTTTTAGGACATCATTGATATCTACCCCAACTGCATATGTACAGATCTTGGATTACATCATTCGATAGAAGTTTAGACGAATGTAAAACACTATATCCACTAATAGGGGATCCATTTTTTGAGAAATTAATTGATGTGTACACTAATTTTGGTAAACCATTTTCAGAAAAACCTTATGAAAAATGGATGGAAAAAGTGAACATTTTTTTTGAATTACCATACTGGTATTGTATGTATGTCATACATTTTCTCAATGTTATGGATATTGAAAAAAAATGGGATAGTTTAATCGGCATGTTGCTAATTGCACCCGGAAAAATAAAGGATGTAATTGAGGATAGATTTGACATTGTTGAGATGGGAACATGAGAATAGTTGGAACTAATGAAGGGTGAAAATGAAAATTTCTTCCTCCTTCTACTTACACTCATTCTAGGTTGGGGAGATATCAGTTTTTCAACTTCTTGAATGATGTAATACTTTTACAAGGTTATTCATCGAATATCCAGAACATCGTGTCAGTGAGATATTTAAAATTAAAGGGTCTGAAATCACATGACTTCCATGTTTTGATTAAAGGTCTAATTATTATAGCTTTATGTTTCATTTTTCCCAATAATGACAACCATACATTAATGGATCATTGTTTCTTCTTCAAAGCTATATGTTGCAAAGTTATAGAATAGATAAAATTTCCAACTATGAACGAGATGTTGCTATCATATTATGTGAATTGTAAAGGTTATTCCTGGAAAAATTATTCAATATGATGGTTCATTTTTTGATTGGAATTCGACTATACGGTCCTATACATTTTAAATGGATGTACCCCATTTAAAATTATATGAAGTTTTTGAAATGGTATGTGAACTGTCGAAGATGGATAGAGGGTTGTATTGTAGAGCATTATATTGTTGATGAAGCTGTTGAATTGTATACAGAATACAATTTGGGTGCGGAAAACATTGACCAACCATAATCTCATAACACTGGGTGACTTGTGGGTGACTAAATTTCTGGAAGACAGGATGCCACAATCAATATTACAGATCGGGATAAAGCCCACCTTTATGTTTTGCATAACAGTTTGGACATTGACCCATATGTTCAAACCCACAAAGATTGTATTAGGAATTTGAATCCATCTAGGCATGAAAAATGGATATCAGATTCATATAATTGACTGTTTTTAGGATGGATTCAGGACTATATTTTTAAGATAATAGAAAAAAATCCTGACTTAGTTTCAGAATGAGTTTGATGACTAGCTGGAGGAGCAAGTGTGTGTGTATTATCATACAATTATTATACAGTTAATGGTTATACAATTTATACTAATGTAAAAGATGAATACAGTACCATATAGAATAGTGGGCTTACACTTGTATTTGAAGCGATGCATGTTTCCGGTGTTGAGGAAAAAAATACAATTTATGCGAATATGTCATACTTTGGCATCATCAAACAAATATGGGAGTTGGATTATACGAAATTTCAAGTGCCTATTTTTCAATTCAAGTGGGATGAAAATATGAGTGCTGTTTAAATAGATGAATTGGGTTTTTTGAAAGTTGATTTAGTAAGGAAGAGGTGAAAAAAGAACAATTTATTATGGAATCACATGCAGCACAAGAATTTTATGTTCGTGACCATGCAAAATGAAACTGGTCAATTGTTATGTTATTGACCAAAACAACGGAAGGGTCAGTAGAAAGTTCAATGAAGGATGAACCTTTCAAAGGGACTTCATAATAATTTTTAAGTGGTCCCAATGTAGACGGTGTTTCTTATGTCAGATAAGACCACAATGAATGGGTTTACAAAGTAGATAGAGGGGTCAAATCCATTCATCCTTTAAAAAAATATTTCAATAATCAGGTTATTTATTAAATATACTATATATTTTTTTACATTATGTTATTATATTTTCGATGTTTCTTTTATCTAATCTAAATTAAATGTTAAACTACATCTGCAGATAATGACTTCTGTAGCTGCTGAAGTGCCCAATCCCAAGGCACAACAGGTCAATCAACCTGCTATTCTTTGTCCTAGTGTAGAGCAAGAACATTTTTCTCAGCTTGTTGCCACTTGATCCCGAGCATAGGTATAATATTTTTCGCAACCTATTGTTGCAGGTCCTAGGGATTATTCTAGAACTCCAATGGAAAATAATGATGATGCTTCTAAGGAAATGCTATGAAATGAAACCCTGTCATCACAAAAAACAAGAGCGTCGTAGTTTGACAGTGTAATCCAAAATCATTAAGGCAAAAGAAAAAGGCATCAAATTTTAGGTGGGATGGATTAAGTGGGGACAACATGCTAACCCCAAAAAAGCCATCATTAGTTGCTACCTTGGAATCGTCACCTAGAAGCACATGCTGATTGATATATAGTTGGGGCACCATGTTGTCTACTGGATTAAGACACTAATAAAGGAAGAGATTATGGTAACATTTTGAAATCATTTTTTAATTTATTGATATAAAATAAAATACTAAAACATTGTCTTACTCATGATCATCAATTGAAAAGTGAATTCATAGTATATGCCTCAAAAATGTATTAAGAGTTTAAGGAAGGATTCATATAGGCTTCCTCACAATTTAAAAGAAATATCATCTTAAAGATGCTGAAGAAAAAATAATGGCTCACCAACCTCCTCTTTATGCACATTTGACCCCCCATGTAGCATGGGATTCGTTTAAAAACTGACGTGGATAGAAAACATTTCAATCACATTGTGTGTGGTAATATTCTATTTGAAGTTTCTTGTATTCGTCACTTTGATAGAAAATTTTTATTTATGAAATAGCAACTATGTGCTAAAAATAATGAATGTGAATGAAAACCAGAATACACCTACCAGAATGCAAGGATTGGGTATGCCTCACATGAAAAAACATTGGTTTGTCTTTTAAATATACCATAATACTTTTATTGGAAATTTAAGAACATTGTAACCATTTTTATCTCTTTATATGATGATTGATGAATCAATGTTAAAGGCCATATCCATCCCACTCCATGTGCTATGGATGGAGGCTTGTGTAAATATAAAGGGGATACTGATAGATGAAAACACCCAAAATGTTTTGGAAACTTGTATAAGTATGACATAATATAAATTTTATTTTCTTTTAAATCACTATTACATAATAATGAATACTTATTTTCTTATATTTTAAATCTAACATAGTAACATGAATAAACTACACCCGCACTAGATGAAGACATACTTTCAGTGGCCTTAAAGCCTCCAGAACATTATAGGTGAGTCAGAGGTGTGAGTTTTGGGGTGACACCATGAACATATTTTCGGAAATAAATACTAGACGACTATCAAACTAAGAATATGAAAAATATTAAAGAAGAATTATCTATTTATCATGATGATTTACAATAACAGATAGAGATGATAGAAAGTTTGTTGTGGGAGATTCAACGAGAAGAAAAAACTCAACAACAGCCCATGTGTGAAGATCCCGCCCCACTAACACCATCATTATGGCGATCCATTCCCCTAAAAACCATGACTTAGATGAGGTAATAATTCTTCAAATAATTTTTTTTGGGAAATTTGAATCACATATAAACTGATACATTTATTGTACTAATATTCTATAGGGTGAAAATTATTGTGATTTATATCCATCAACTCCCACTTATCTCCATGTACCGGGGGTTACAGTGTTCAATATGTAGAACAACATGCAACACAATAGACAAATTCCAACAGATCATGTCAGAGTTTCCATTAACATTGCTAATGAGCCGAGTGTTGAGATATCTATTCCATATGATGTTGAAGAAATTCATATGATTGAACAAGTTGTTTGATCATTCATCACTTGTCTGTAAATTATTGTAAAAAACACGTCGAAAATGAGGTGTTAATTTTTAATTTATTGTTCTAGCCAGATCGTAAAAATTTAATAAAAAAAGTCTGAACCAAGGAATGTTTTTACCGAATGACAAATAGAAGAGGTGAAATGAAATATCGGCACAAAACTATCTGAAAGATCAACAAACCGATTGAAACTGTCAACTGAGAGCACCATCACCCCGCTAGTTCTATATCCACTATTATTATCATTATAGTTTCATGTGAATAAAAATTAGATAGAAGGAAATACTCATATAGATGAATTTGAAAAAAAATATAGGGAGAGGAAAAATCATACCTCATTAGTTCTGAAATTGTAAATGAAATCCTCAAGTAGTAATGGCTGGGCTCCTCAGTTATAAATGTATACATGATTTATGTTTCCATGATTTGATTTTAAAAAAATGATATACTATGATAATTATGACTAAATACATTCCATATTATTCACAGGCTTATATATGAAAAACAATTGAATGTATTTCCCCGTGAACAAAACTTTGGACACCTTAGTCCTCAAATCACCTCTTCAAAAGAAGTAATATATTCTGAAAAAGAGGATGCAAAAATTTCATTCCTTCTCAAATCATTCAAGAACAAAATTATGTATGATAGAATTTTTTTAATACCAACGTTGAAGGGGTACAACTCTACAATTTATTCATATCAATGATATTTTTTTTCATAACTTATTCTTTTTTGTGTTTTTAGGTAGCATTTGATGCTTCTTACAGTCAATTTTCATACTCCAATGATTTATTTTATGGATTCAATGCAGGGAAATTCCACAAACCAACCACACATGATGACATTTGTTAATTTTCGATACACTAGATCCATCATTTTTGAAATAAAAATCTAGTTATATAATTTATATTATTTTTAATAAGGATTATATTATTATATAGTCGTGTTACAATATCACATACTCCCTGGAATGAATCCAGGTCCAAAGGAATAGAAAACATACAAGATCTACAACTAGAAAAGTTTCCTGGTAAATATAATAATACTGCACTATCCAAACACATATAAAAAAATTACATATTTTTCACGTTGTTTCGGCAGTGTCCAAAACAATCAAATAGAAAGAACTGTGGTTATTATGATTGCAAATTTATGAAATAGATCTTCCTTCATCAACAATATAGAATCCATGAAGTGGTATTCTCAAATATAATTATGATCCCATTTAAAATATGAATTAATCATTTTTTATATATATATATTTTCAGTACTACCATGACTGTCAGAAAAACTTATATTCCCAAGTTGATATAGATGTGTTTAGAAACAAATGGGGAGCATATCGTATGGATGATTGTACACAAATAAGATGAAGTTGAATTTCTACTAATTATTTTATCCTTACATGATCATTGATATATCCATTTTTTACACTTAATGAGCATATATGATCACCCTTTATTATGATTTATTTTTTCTGGCTATGAAAATTGGTATTAGAAATGATTTTCCTTTATAGTAAAGCATAAAATAACTAGAGACTCTTATGAACTAGATCTTTGTTTTTCTATTTTTTCCAAATCAGAAGACCTAAACTATTATGGCGTGGACCATTTTTATTCTGTATTTTGGTCATTCATGCAACTATTTATTCTGATGTAGAGCTTTGGGAGAATATTGGTTGTGCATCACTCACAAATATAATAACAAAACTAAGGATTCATCACTAATATTGGTTAAACACCGCTTAGCATTACATCTGATCTGAACATATGATTTGGCATTCCCTTGATGCTCTCATCCGACGCCAGGTCTATGATATCATCATCTTTCCTTCACTTTTCCTTCTCCTCCAACACACATTAACTTTGAAAATGGGTGCAGGAAGTGAAGGAAAAGTTAATGATAAATGATGATATCATAGAGATGGGGTGACATGGGAGCATCATGGGGGTGCTAGATCGGATGTTCAGATCAAATGCTATGGTAAGCAGTAGTTATCCAACATTATTAAAGTGCAAAAATAATCATTAGTTTTGTTATTAGATTATATTTGGACAAAATAATCTATTTGGAATGATGTAAAGGTAATTTTACGATACAATATGTCTATTTTAACAAAAAAATTATATAATGAAGCATTGAATTGATCTTCATTATTCCATTCATGGTCAGTTTATTTTAGAAGATCTTTGTCCATGTGGAATTCCTTTGTAAGAAGAGCAATGATGTTGTGTCCACTCAATCATAGAGTTAATGGGAAATCTATTTTAATATTGACTCAATATTTCATAGCTCTACGAGAAGTCTTATGGTTTTCTATAATTCACATATTCCTCTTCATGTTATCGTATCACATAAGCTCTATTTTATGAATGCTTTATGTGAACTGATTGTGTGATCTCATCACAAGATCAAATCACATAAACAAATCACATAATTTATTAAGGTAATTCACATGAACCATTATTCATGTATTCTTATATTATTTACATGATCACATAAAGCTTCCAGGGTCATGTATTTATATAAATTTCGTAGGTTCATTCGGTCTTGTTATGCTATTATAGTCATGTGATCACATGAATTTGAACATGCCATGCACTTAATATGATATTTCCAGTTAGTCATGTGCCCATTTATTACACAATACCATTTTGAATAAAATTAATCTATTTTCATAATTAATAGAAATTTTCCATATCTGATGATACAAATGAATTAATGAATTGACGTTGAGGACGCTATAGTTCATTGGACTTCAATGGTCAATAGTGTGGAAGACAACCAATGCACAGTCATTTAGTCCACTCATGAGCTTCTTAAAAGTTTGATGAGAACCAATATCTAGGATTTTAAATTTTCTAATTAGTATTCCTCATATGTGGGTAGGGGTGTCTCAGAGGGATGGGTTTTCCAGGATTGGGGGGTTTCTACGAGCGGAAGGAGTTGTCCAAGAGGGAGGGTTGTCTAAGAGGGAGGGGTTCTCTTGGTGGGAGGGTGGGTAGGGTGTCGAGGAAGAAGGGGGTGTCCCGGATGGAGGGTGTGTACAGGGGATGTCCAGGAGTGGGGGGAGGGTGTCAAAAATGGAGGGGGTTTCCAAGGAGGTTTCTATGGGTGAGGTGTCTAAGAGGGGATGGAGCTGGTGTTTCCATAAGGGAGAGGGTGTCCAGGAGGGAAGGGTATCTAGTTATGGGGGTGGGTGGTGGTTTCTAGGATAGGGGGTGTCCATGATGAGAGGGAGGTGTCCAAGAGGGAGGGGTGTCTAGGATTGAGGGGGGTCTCCAGGGGGAGGGTATCTCATGGTTGGTGGGGGTGTCCAAGAAGGAGGGTGTCTCTAGGATGGAGGGGGTGTCTAGGGGTGTCTATGAGTGGGGGAGTTTCCAAAACGGTGGGACGTTCTGGGGGTTTCCATGAGTGGGGTGTCCTGGAGGGGAGGGAGGGGTGTGTCCAGAAGGGAGTTGGTGTCTAGGTGTGAGGGGGTTTCCAGGTAGAGATCCATTCAATTCCATACAATACTGATAATATTCAATGGGTAGATCACTTACATAGTAGCATGAAGTGGCGTCGTAGTGAGGCATCAACAGTTCCATCCAACCAAACCAATTCCAAGCCCATGTAAAGTCCCATGAATTATATTTCGGTTCATGTTCATGCCCAATATATATTATTTAATTTCATAAAGACCCAACATATGCATCATTTACCTTTCTTTCATTTTATTTCTAAGAGACACACTTTTTCTCAACGTAAATGTTGTAGTGGAATACATCTGCATTTTATTTCTAAGAGACACACTCTCAACTAAATCAATTTTGACCCTCAATCTAGGAATGTGGAAGAAATCTACGGAATGAAATATTTGTAACCAAAAAATGAATTACAAAAGATGTATCCTCGCTAGTTATATATATATATATATATCCCTTCTCCACATTCCATAAAATTGGTGTCCACTGGTTGTGTCGTAGGATCTCTTTGTTTCTTATTTATGTATTTTTAAATTATATTTTTGTTTATTTTATGTGATATGTCTTTCTAATTACCCCAATATATTTTATGTTTGGTAATTTTCCTTGATTTTTGGAACAATATCTAATAAAAAATCATGAAATTAAAGTACAAATCCAAGTTCATGAATTCTCAGGGGAAGACACTAAGTACACGAATCACTTTTTCTAATTTTAAATATCTTATTCCATTGATAAGAGGTGTCAATGTTTATTTATATTTTGTTTAGAGACCAATAAATTTCTCTAATGACCTTTCTGTCTCTTTATGACCTCACAAAATACAATATCTACACCTTTTTCTATCTCTCGTTATTCCCAATGCGATGGAGGGTGTTAGGTACATGATAAAAAGATGAGGGAGTTGGGTGGATTTTGATTATTTGTCTGTGATTATATACTGATCAATATTCAAAACCATGTATCATTTGAAATTTAGTACACATTGGATATTTATAAAATTATATTTGATTTTATAATTCATATTATTGAATTATGGTGTATGAATAATATTTATACCATTATAAAATAGAAGATAAAAATATAGTTACATAAAGAAGGATTTTAATGTGTATACAATAGATTCATCGCTTTTGTACTAACATCATTTTAGGATTGTCTGATACATTATTTTAATTGTATGATACTTTACATCCAGGGGTAGGAGGGGGAGGGTGGATCTCCAGGGAAAGGAAGGTGGGATGGAGGGGTAGTGGGGGGAGGGCTGCCTTGGGAAAGGGTGGGGGATGCAGGGGGTTGTGCAAGTGGAGGTAGGGGCTACTTGTAGAGTGGGGGGGCTGCCCAGGGGTAGGGAGGGGGTTGTCTACGGGGGCTGTCTCGGGGAAGGAGGGGAGGGTGGGTCTAAATAATCACACTAATTAACTAATAGGGATGGGTGTCTAGGAGGGAGGGGAGTCCAGGAGGGAGAGTGGGTGTTGGGTGTCCAAAATGGATGTGATGTCCAGGAGGTATGGGTGTCTATGAGTGGGGGTGTCCCGAAGTGGGGGGGGTGTTCAGGAGGGGAGGGGTGTTGTCCAGTTGGTGGGGAGGGGGATGTCTAGGGGTGGGAAGGGGGTTGTCTAGGTAATGGGAGGAGGGATGTATGGGGGGTTTTCTAGGAGGAGGGATGTGCGATGCAGGTGGAGTGGGGGGGTCCAGTGGTAGGGAAGGGGATATCTTGGGGTAGAGAGGGGGATTTCCAAGGGGTATGTCTTGGGGATGGGTGTGGGGAGGGGGTCTGGATAATCACACAAAAGAACTAGGGGATCAAGAGAAAATTGAATTGGTATGATCATGGTCTCTCTAATTATGTAGGTTCTCATCAGGAACACTGTAAAACTAAGAAATACATTGTTTCCCCACCTTCAACAGGACATTATCTATTGTATGGGGTCCATAGAGAATCTTACGTGCTCAGCGTCCAAGTAGGGATGGACCCGATGTTGGATGCGGATGCACTAGCACTCTTTCCCTTTGACCGGTCATGGTAGAGTACACTCTTAGAGGCTCTTAATATATGTAACTATTAGGTTTAGAACCTATGTATTATGGTGGTATCCCTATTAAAATGTTAGAATTTAATCTAAAATTGATTACTCCTATGAAATTGAATACACCATCATGTATGTGTCATATTGTATAACCTGTAGAGATTCATCACTTTTTATATTGCTAGTAAATGAAACCTTTTGGATTCCATGTTGTTGTTGAAATTTCTTCGACTTCATTTCTCATCCATGTAATCTTAACAAAACAATATTTATAAGTCAATGAATCATGTTGATCCTCTTCTAAAATATTAATTCAATCAAAAGAAATATGGATATGTAAAGATTGTAATATGTTACAATTGACATGTTATTGATGTATTATTTCATATTAATGTTTAATTTTTTTCATTATTTTTTTATTAACATAATATATGTTTTATTATATAGGTATTTTTTTAGTTCGAATTCTAGGTTTGGAAACTAATACCCATGACGTCAATTTTTGAGAGTGGATCTTGGATACAAAAGAGATGAAACATTAATGTTTTTAATAGTTTGATATATAATTATAATTGTAACCATATTACTCATTTTTTGAAATGTATATAGTAGGGTTTTTTGTATTCATGATTTCCCATAAATGTATATAACATTGTTTAGGAAAATCGCATGTGTGTTATTTGGTTCTTTTATTGTATGTTTGTGTTTAGGTGTTCTTTATGTTTTGTTTGGAGGTGTTGTCTCAGAAGTGGAGGTGTTGTGTAGGTGCTGGGTTAGCTCATGAAACTAATCATTTATCAGTGCTAATTATGTACTGATAAATGTGTATTATATCGTCTCAAAAAATTGTGCTGATAAACGGGGTCTTTATCTAGGATATTTTGACTGTTTATATATTATACATTTATCAATTCTCAAAATAGTGCTTATAAAGGGAGGGATTTATTAGATCTCAAAATAGAACTGATAATGATATCCCTTTATCAGTGCTATTTTGAGCACTGATAAAGGGGACCCCCCCCCCCCCCCTTTATCTTCACCGCGATTACAAACATATTTCTAGCACTATTAAAGGTGAGATTTAGCACTCTTAAAGCCCTATTTACAGTCATGTGATATCAATACTATTTTAGAGCTTCATTAGAAGAATTATGTTGTATCATTTCCCAATATCATCAAGTAGGACATCAATTCTTTCATTTTCTATAATGACCTGTTTGATATGGGGTTTACAGGTGGGTGTTTAACTTGATGTAACATATATGAACCAAGTTTTTCATTCAGGTATGAATCTTTTAATATTCAGTCTAAATCGTTACTTTGGATCTACTATGGATGACTAATGAGTTAGTAAGGGTTCCAAGGGTGTCTAAGGCTTGATCGGAGCCTAAACCCCATCTTTTTTAGATGACTTACATCACACATGGTTTTGAGGAAATCGTTCGGAATTTGCACGGTATGGAAAATGAAGTGGATGATGTTTTTTGGATAGATTCACCTCACACGGTTGGTGGATGGTCATGTGTTCTAATTGTTCGAACACCAATTTTTATATAGGTACTTGTGAATGGGTTCTGCATGGTTTATAAAATTTTGCAAACCAAATCATTTTGGAAGAGCTATCTTGCATGGTTTTTACACAGTTTGACAAACCACACGGACAAACTGTGTGCATGCTAATCTTCTGGGAAATTTTTAAATTTTTCCGTTAGTGATATAATTATTCCACCCCTTCATCCCTAATATATTTTTAATCAGTTTTGACCAATTTATATCTCAATTATTTCTTTTTTTTTTATTATCTATACTTGGAATAGAGAGATCAAAATCATCCTACATCCGGTTGAGCTTTTGTTCAACACGTTGGATGTGAAACAGTAAGTACTCGGGTCCTCTATACCCATTAAAAGTCTATATTTTTCTCATCCTAGATATCTTCATGTGGTCATTTTCCACTCGTTATTAGATCTACTCTGATCCGAGGAAAATCAAGGGTCGATACTAGAAGATAAGGATTGTAAAACTCATAGTTGGGTGGTGTATAACTAATCTACAATGTTTGTTGATTTTGGAATGTTTGTGTGGGGCCAGCTAATTCCATTGGGGACCATTTATTAAATTTACATGACATGATCTCAATTTATTGGATATTTTGGTTATTTTCTTTCCAAATATGTTTTTATTTTTTAGTTACTACACCCACAACTCAATCTCCCTCATGTCGAAGGATATGCCATAATAGGGTTTTTATTGTTTCTACACGTTAGATCCATTGTTCGGTTGTGCCCTTGCTTAACCATCCTAAAGGTGAGCCTTCCCTATAATAAATGAAAAGTATATATGATAATTTTATATTGTCTAGTACCATGTATGCTCACCACTTTATCTACCTTAGGTAACTGCATTCAAATTGATTATTGAATGTGAAATGTAAAATTTGTAATGTAGTGTATACTATGTATATAACTTGGCCTTATAAAATGATTTTGTATAAAATTTACAGGTCTATAGAACCCCTTTCCATATTGATGGAAGGTAGTGAAGTGAACCTCTATAACAAAATATACCTTAATGGTTAATTGAGTGTTGATTAAATGGTTTCAATGCTACTTAGCCTATCCACGCGAACGGAAGACAAGGCGTGGACCATTAAATGGTTGAAACTCTAATTGACTTATCCATTCTAATGAAAAGAAATAATTAAAACAAATGAATTGTTACATGATTACAATATCAAATAGCAATGGACTGAGTCTAGCTTGCCTTGAATTCTGAGATGAGAATACCTTGGGTCTCGAGAACACCATTCTGATTCAAGAATGTGGTTTGTATAGGATGATACCCACCTAGAATCTGGTTCTTGTCTATTCCTTAGATTCCTGATATACTACCATAGGTTCCCTTTCATTGTTATAGGATAACTCAAATACACTCTTTGGATTAACCATTTTCTAGTAAGTGCTATGGTGAAAACCCATCGGGCCCTGTTTTGCTTAGAACCATTTTACTTTCGTCGATCACATTGGACTCAGTAGGCACCTTATTGTGGAATGTCGTGGATTACACTCCATATATTACACTCTTAGACCTTATCTACACTCAGATACTACTGATTTAGTGTTCTAAGAGATGTACATTAATTTGTTCATTTCCCTGGAACTCCATCACTGAATATCATTGTCAGGTTTACCTGTTACATCTTGGGACCATCACTACTTATACTATCACGAGGTGATGTCAGTGTTGGATATCTCTCACGTGACTTATTAACATTAAATGGTAATTTATTAATTAATGAACTGGTTACATGTTCAGACATCAGCCGAGGTCTAGAATAGGTACTTGGGTATTTAATTATATTGTACTACTTGCTTTACATTATATATGCATGTCTGCATATATCTATGTTCCATTACTATGTCAAATGTTATAGACACCGTTGGTTGGGGCATGGTGAGAATTATATAACACCCTCTCCGGGCACAATTTGGTACCTAGAGTAGATTACCTAGTCACAGGTGTTGAAAAAGGCAATCATATGACTTTAAACACTTTATTCCATGTAGTTTTGGATGGATCTAGTGATCATATGACCAAGTTGGATCTCTAAATTCTTGTAGTAGTCTTTGTTTTATTTTACCTTGTAGGAAATGTTATGTCTTCTATCTTGTATCCATGTTTTCCAGTTTTCTAGTGACCTGACATTACATCATTATTATTCTAGTTAATACATTTATTATTATTCTCGTTTATCTATGACATCAATTTTCTTCATCTTGTATATACATAATTATATTACTTGTATTGTTTACTATTACATTACATTCCTTTTTTTGTGCTACACTCTACAAATGGGAGCATAGTCTTCCCACATACACACCTTAGGACCTCGCTACTAGTTTGCAGCCTTTGGGGTTCGGGGAGATGCACTAGAGGCCATGTGGCCCACTGGGCTCAAGGAATATCTTAAGTGGAATCTTGGTCCAGGATGTCACAAATTGGTATTGAAAGAGGTTTTTTTTCATACTTTACTATTTGGAGATAATATATTGGAGGACATGAACTCTTGTGAATTGTTCAAAAGTCATACTTTGGTTTCATGAACCCATTTTAGGTGTAAAATCCAAGTTACCCAAAATATAATTGTAGTTATATATTGCCTATCACAGTTGATATTATTTCACCATTGGGTGACACACAAGTTGTCTGGTGTTATTGATTATTGCTCTATTTGAGGATCTAATTTTATCCTTAGCTCGATGACATGAGGGCATGGAGCATTGGTACATGCATCATTATAAACACATGAAATTCAAATTTCATGCATAATTCCATGCCATATAGGTGCATTTCACTTCATTTCATATCTTGATTTTCTTGTGATTGCTGACTGATGTTGTGATAGTTTATTCTATATTTATTAATTTGGATTTGATTGAGTGATTGGCTATCTGAATTCATGAGTTGTGTGGGCCTTATGGTTTGGGATAAGTAATTTAACAACTCAAGCCATTATACTATAAATAAATGGGTCTCATTTCATGTGATAGGTGTATAAGAACTGATTCATCAAAAATTACTATCCATTATAATGTGAATCCTATGATCTAAAATGAATTTGTTGCACATCCTTATCTGGCCATGTCGTGTTTATGATAGGTAAAGGTGTGAACTTGGAAATTAACTTCCAAATGACAAGAACCTTATACTTGATCATATATCGATATCTGGCCATCTATGTGAGTAGTTGGGGTAGTATGCCTTGGGTAAGAATTTTTTTTATGTTCAACTTCTACTAGTGATGTTATCTCCTTGCTTCCGAACATGTTTTGAGGTGTGTACTTGACATTTTTAGACCAATTATGGCATGATGTCTTCATGTTGTTCTCTATGAAATTGGTGACAATCATACTCCAGAAAGGGTGGGCCCCGAGCTGCAAATCATACATCGAGGATATCAACATAAGGCAACTCCAATTGTATCTGATACGAGCACTGATTCTCACGTACGTGATAGTTTAAAACATCTGATGCAGTCCATGAAAGGTGTTCCACGGGTATCTCCTACAATGGATAATATAACATACATGTTCTAGAAACAACATCCTCCTACTTTTTCTAGGGACAGTAGATCTTAGGCGGCTGAGTCTTGCCTAGAAGTCATGTTTTCTATCTTAGAGCATTTATAAATGCCTCTAGAGTTGAGAGTCAATATTACTAGAGACATGCTTCAGGATTCATCCATGTAATGGTGGGATGTGGTTACCTAGGAATGTGATTATCAGGGTATGTTTTGGGTTGATTTACAGACTTACTTCTTCGATCAGTTCATTCCTCAAACAATAAGAGCTGATAGAGCTAGGGAGTTCATGCATCTAGAGAAGAGTTCAATGTCAGTAATGGAATATTCAACATGTATTACTGATTTACTGCACTATTCACTACTTCTATCTAGTGATGAGATTTCACGTTCTAGACATTTTGAGGATGGGATCAAGTACGTCATCCAACCTTGGGAGAATGTAATTTTTCCTTCATATATTTTCTGCAATAGATGATCATCCCCTTATCACTGAATGAAGCCTAAGGGAAACCTATGAACTTGATTTAAAGGATCAAAGTAACGTTTAGCCAAAAATTCTTCCAATGGTAGGAATCATTCACTTGTGGTTTCTCATCAGGGTAGTGGTAGCCAGAGTATCCAGTTTGGTAGCTCTATGGTGTATCATTATGTGGAAGTCCATGGCATAGGAATCCCGAATGTGACAGAGACCCTATGGAGTATCGGGCATGCGGCTATATGAGTCATCTTTAACATTTCTACAGGACCGTTCCACCACCTTCATGTAGAAAATCATCAAAATATGACCCACCTACTAGAGCGAGATATTTTGTGCCACTTCATGTGAAAAGATGGAATAACATCAGAAGGTCTGGCAGATGTGGAGGTCATGGTAGTGGTAGTTCAACCCCGGATCACCAGCAGTACCAGCATAACAATCATGACCATAATAGTCTATATGTTTCACATGGTGGTGGATTAGGTTAGATTCATTTTGTACATCCAATACCCAAGGATCAGGCTACGGGACCTTCTATAGTAAGAGTTACCATTCTAGTAGCCTCTATTATTATTATTTCTTTGTTTAATATAGGCGCTTCAAAATCATTTATTTTGGTATCTATTGGGACAAGTTTTGGACTAGACATATAATATCACGATAGTGAAATGATCATCGATACCACATTCAGAATCTAGATGGAGGGAATATGCCAGTGCAAGGATTATCCCCTTGAGGTAAGAAGTTACCCATTCTTGTGAAATATCTTTGTTCTCAAAATGACAGTCTTCGATGTCATTCTTGTGATGGACTGGTTAGTCCACTATCCTGATTTTGTTGACTGTTATCGCTGAACGGTTTCTTTTACTTCACCATAAGGCTATAATTATATTTTAAAAGGTGAGTGGGATTTACAGGCTGGGATATATGTATCAAAGTATCATGGGATACATGGAGTGACCATCAATATTGAAAATTTTTTCATGGAGGATCAGTGTTTTGTTCAAATTTATTTTCCTCAAGTATTCGATCATTTCAGAGAAGTATTTCATAATGAATTTTCTTTACTACCTCCTAAAAATGATGAGTAGTATATAATTGAACTTTTTCTAGGAGTATCTCCCATCTCCATCCCTCCATATAGGATAGAACCTACAAAGATTCAGGATCTCAAGAGGCAGATAGAGAACCTAGAGGCCAAAGGCATTATACAGCCTAGTACACCCTATTGGACATCAATTATGCTTTTCAACAATATGGCAGATGGAAATATATTTTTATCCATGGATTACAATGGTTTGAACTAGTTTACGGTCAATAATTGGTACCCACATCCTTGAATATATGATCTTGTTAACCCGCTTCGAGGCGCAATGGTTTTATCTAATATCGACATGAGATCGTTTTATCACCAGGTGCAAGTGAGACCATTAGATATCATTCATATAGTTTTTTGTAGGAGGTATGGTCTGTATGAGATTCTTGTTATGTCATTTAGTCTTACAAACGTGCTTTTCATTTTCATGATTTTGATGAGTAGGGTTTTCTACCCCTATTTGGACCCTTTTTTCATGGTCTTTGTGGATGAAATCTTGGTGTATTCTTTCACTCGTAACGACTATTCCAAAATTCTTGAGATCATTCTGAGTACATGTAATAACATTAGATTTATTCCATGCATGATAAATGAGACTCATGGATCTACATGGTCAACATTATGGGACATGTTATCTTAGAATATGAAGTTTTTGTAGACACTAAAAAGGATCGTGTAGTAATTTAATAATAATAACCCAAAAATGTGTTTGATATCTGAAATTTCATCGGGATCACTAGATATTACATGCATTACATAAAAAACATCCCACATATTCATTCACCTCAAACTGGTATTAAAAATAAGGGTGTAAAGTTCACTTGTTCAGACACATGTGAGAAATCTTTTCCAGATTAGAAAAGGAGGCTAGTCTTGACCATGATTTTGATTCCTCTAAAACTAGTTAATGGTTAGATCGTATTATATGATGCATCATGAATTTTCATAGGAGAAGAGTTGATGTAGGAAGAACATGTAGTTTCACATGATTCTTAGCAATTGAGGCCTCATGAGAGAAATTACCTGATGCACAACCTCAAGCTAGTAGCATTTGTCAATGACTTATGTTTCTGGAGACATTATCCGTTTGTAGGGCACTTTGTAGTGTATAATGATCATAGAAGCCTCTAATATATCTTTTCTCACCGTTAAATGAACTTTAGACAACATATATGGGTTTAATTTCTATATTCCTTCAATCATGAGCATGCCTATAGTCCATAAAAATGAAATGTGGTCACTGATGCACTAAGTTAGAAGACACAAACATAGAATATACAAGAAGCCAGTGATTAATGGATAATAAAGTGACTCTTTTATGAAATTAATCTAGAGGTTCATGAATGTCTGGAGCAGTTACTTCTTAGCTTTAACAATTACCTCTTTTCTCTTTGAGAAGGTGAAGAGTATGATGATTTCAAATGCTAAAAGGTTGGTTCTCCGGGAGAGTTTAACGGAAGATAACCCACCTCTGGATTGATCTGTGGATAGAGACAACGTCCTGTGTCTACTGGGACATGTCTTTTTTCCTACAGATATGAGAGGGTAATTTATGAAACATTCCCACACTTCTCAGTGGGTAGTTCCTCTAGGAGTATAAAAGATGTATCGAGATATGTGACGCTAATATTGGTGGCATGGAATGAATCGTCAGATTGGAAGCTTCAGCACTAGGTGGTCCACATGTCATTAGGTGATGGTGGAGAACTAAGACATTTAGGATTATTACAGCTGCTTCCAGTCCCGAAATGGAAATGGGAATATGTTTCTATGGATTTCATAGGGGGATTACCTAAGTCACTGAGGGGTCAGGATTCAATCTATATAGTCGTTGACTGACAAAAAAATCATCCCACTTCATTATTTTTTATGAGGCTTAATCCGTTGATGAACTGTGAAGACAATATGTCAATGAGATCATATAACTACACAGGGTTCTATGTATAATTGTTTCATATATGGATACTGATTTCACTTCATAGTTCTGGAAATTGTTGTAGAATGCTTCAGGGACTCATGTGCTTATAAGCACAACTTTTCACCCTCAAACTGAGGGACAATCGAAATGGACTATACAAGTTCTAGAGGATATGATTTCAGCATGTGTCCATGAGTTCGATGGTTCTTGGGAGAATCATATCCCTCTCATTGATTTATCTTATAATAATAGTTTTCAGGAAATAATTTAGATGGTTCCTTTTGAGTCCTTATGTGGTAGCTAATGTTGTTCTACCTTGTGCTTGCTAAAGGAAGGTGGGGCAGCCCAACAAGGTCCTTATCTTGTTTAGGAGACTTCAAAATAGGTTTAGATGATCAGGACATTTATGACTACTGCTTAGTCTAGAAAAAAAATTATGTCAATTTCCATCAACTACCTCTTCAGTTCGAGGTTGGGGATCTTGTTTTCCATTGGGTATCGCCCAGTCTTGGGAATAGATGGTTACAGAAGCAAGGAAAATTTTTACCTTATTATGTCAGGTCGTTTGATATTCTATAGAGATTTTGGCAGGTAGCTTATCGGTTGCTACTACCTTTGTGGTATCATGACATGTACAATTTCATTAATGTCTCATTTCTTCATCAATATCATGCAGACTCGTCTAATACTTTTGACCATGAGGATGCTGAGTGAGATGTATATGATATCTTTGAGGATTATCTAGTACAAATTTTTTTCTGATGCATGAAGGCTCTCTGTAGAATGTCTGTCCCTCTTGCATGGGTGCTATGACAACATCGATGAGTTCAGGATGAGACTTGGGAGAGGGAAGCTGATGAATGTGCATAGTGGCTAAATTTATTCTCACTAAGTGGTTTATTACACATGGAAGGAGAACTCAGGGGTGGTTCTTTTATTGGGGATAACAATAATAAACTATTTTTTCACTCGAGTATAGATCCTTTAATTGTTTTCCTAAATCTTTACTTCGGACCTAATATGGGTTCCTAATGACTCAGTAATGTTTCCAAGCTTTTCCAAGGCATGTTTGGCGCTCAAAACCCATCTTTTTGGAGAAATAAGACATTGTGCACAGTTTAGAGTAAACTGTTGGAAATCCTGCATTGTTTGGAAAACAATGCAGATGTTATTTTTTTAGACAGAGCCACCTCACAGGGTTGGCGCATGGTTGTGAGGACATTCTATAAAAACACCCTTAGTTCCCTAGGTACCCATGAATGATTTGAGAACTGTCTGAGAAAAAATGTTTACCAAACCATTCGGGCAGAGCCTTTTAACACAGTTTGCATAGGATTTGACAAACTGTGTAGACAAACCATGTACATGCTAATTTTTTAGGTAAATTTTTAATTATTCCCTTAATGTTGTAATTATCCCTCCCTTCCTTTTTAATCTGAGTTAATATAGGTTTGACCAATCTTTTTCTCAATATAAATCTTTTTGAAGATATATATATGGAATCAAGATATCTCCATCAACCAAAATCCTATCGAGCCTGTGTTCATCATGTTGTATGAACAACGGTAAGTTCTCGAGCCCTCATTAGATGTTCTTCTCCTTTCTTGATCTTGACCAAGATATTGGCATGTGAGTTTTTTTCAATCTTTTTAGATCTACTTTGATCAGAGGAAAATCATGGGCTGATACGGGTAGAGAATATCATACAACTCTAAGGTGGGTGGTTAATAACTCTTCCCTAAGGTTTTTAGATTTTGTAATATTCATGTGGGAATTCCAATTCCATCAGTGACCATTTCATAAAACTACATTACATGATTATACATGTTAGGATCATATGGTTATGCTCTTTCTATATATGTGATTTTTTGTTTGTGGTTACACCGACAAATAAATCCGCCTCTATAACTGAATATACAGTAATGGTTGCAAATCCAATTAGCCTATCCACACAAATGGATTATATGGAATTGACCAATAAATAAACGGTTGCAACTCTAATTTATCTATCCACATAAATAGATGGAAATAATTGAAGAAAATGAAATATTACATGATCAAAATATCCAATAGGAATGGAATGACTCGAAATCTCCTTGGATCCTGAGAGGGGACTACCTTGCTTGTTGGGAACCCCATTCTAATTCAAGGATTTTGTTTTCTTAGGTTGATACGCACAAAGAATATTGTTCTTGTCTATTACTTAGTTGTATGATATACTATCGTATGGTCCCTATCATTATTATCAGACACCATGGATACACTCATTGGATCAGGCAATGACTAGTTAGTTACATGGTGAAATCCCAAAGAGCCCTGTCTTTGCTTATCCCCATTTTACCCTGGCCAGTCATCTTGGAATTAGTTGGAGCCTTATTGTAGAATATCTTGGATTATGATATTTTTATAACACTCCTACCCATTATCTAGACTCAGATACTACTGAAATATCATTCTGTGATATTTACATTACCTTGGTCATTACCCTTGAACTCCCTCACTAAATATCATTGTCAGGTTTCCTTTTTTCAACATGGGACCTTCACTACAGATACAATCATGAGGTGAAGAAAATACTGTATATCCCACAAGGGTCCTATTTACATTAAATTGTAATTGATTAATTAATGCACCAGTCATATTTTTAGACACTTGCGGACAGATAAAGTAGGTACATGGGTATTTAGTTATTTTATTCTTCTTGATTTACTTTATATATACATTCTTAAACACTGATATATTCCATTACATACTCCAGATGTTATAGAAACCATTGTTGGTGGCCCACTAATAGTTATCGCACATCCTCTATGGGCGTCGTTTGGTCGCCGAACTAGATTACATGGTTGCAAGTGTAGACAAATGAAAGAAAACAACTTCAAACCCTTGATTTATTGCTCTATTGGATGGAGCTTAATATTATAAGGCTGAGTTGGTTCTTGGGATGCTTGGAGTAGACTTTTTTATATTTTACCTAGTGGAACATGTTATTAATGTTGTCTTGTTTCTATGTTTTCTAGTTTTCTTCAGACCAGAAATTAAATAATTATTATTCTAGTTGATGTAGTTATTATTATTCTCATTTATCTATTGCATAAATCTTCATCCGCTATTTATTTTTTATAATTATTTTACTTTTGATGTTTACTATTACATTACATTCCTTATGTTGTGATACACTCTCCTAATGAGGGTATAGGCTTCCCATAGACACACCATAGTCACTCACTACTAGCCAGCAACCTCTGCCACTTGGGTGGATACACTTGTGACAACGTGACCCACCAGGCTCGGGGCACCTCTTATGAGGAATCTAGGTATCAGAAGTCACATAAAAATAGGAAGGGAAGTATTAGGATTTGGAGTAGAATTGATCACTACCTTGGTAATGTGCAATGCTTTTAATTCATCCCATAAAATGTGGTCAATCATCTCCCTCGTACTTTATATGATCACTATCCTTTAGTGATTTATATAAAATGTTAGAATAGTATTCTAGATAATTTTCCGTTCTCATGAGGATGTGAAATGGTATATGGTTTGATTAAATTGGCCCAACAATCATTGTTGCTGCAGGATGATGGGAGCCTTTGGGTTAGCTTAATGAAGAGGCTTAAGAATCTCAGAAATGATATCCTATTTTAGTATATAAGTAGGTGTAATAGTGACAATTTTTAGAGGTTATTTAATTGGACATTGGAGTTCTTGAATTCAACATTCAACAAATCATGGAGGATGATTTTTTCCAACCCATAGTGACAAGAAAGGGTTCCTTGCTGTCAAACAACTACAGATCAAAATGGTATATGGAGAGAGTTCAAGGGCCATGTGGTTGAAGGAGGGATATTGAAAAGTATGTGTATAATAAAGTGAATATCATATTACAGAATGGTCCTTTTACTAATGATGTTGATATTTTGGGGGACCTGTCTCTGGATTTCTTTAAGAAACTACTGGTGGATGTTGCTCCTTATTCTATGAGGTGTCTTGGTTCTGATGAGAATGCTGAAAGGTTTTGGAATTGTATCTTCCTGATGATTGATGAATGGGAAAACGAGTTTTTAAGGGGTTTCCAATAGTGGATGAAATCAAGGAACCTATGTTTACTATAACGCCCTGACCCACGTCACCTAGAGGCGGTGCATTATTACATAACATTGTCATGATCAGAAAAGATCATGTCTCGAATGACCGATTAGTTTAGTAGCATTGGATGTACTAGATACATTCATAAGGTTTTTATTACATCATATAATGGAAAATAACAACAATATTTTTTCCATAGAAATCACTGAGATCCCATAGAATATCCATACAGGTCAGTCATAATATACATCTTCACATAATGGGAAAAATAAAACATGGAAAGGGGTGAGATCAAATGCTCGGTAAGGATAACAATATTGTGGAAGCATTAAAAAATAAGAATATAAATTTAAGGGAATGTATAGAACTAAAAAAATAAGACTTTTCAGCATAAAAATCATCATAATATCGAAAATATAAATCAAAATAATTCCATTTACTTATTCACATGGATATTCTACTAATTTAAAATTCCCATGAAATATCAATAGCCACTTTCATAAATATGGAATGCATAATTCCAGACATTCATAACCACATGGTCAAGGCCTTGTGCCAAGACTACAAATAATATTTTTTCAAGGCCTTCTACCAAGACACTAGTTTTTCCCATGAGAACTACTGATGCATCGAGGAGCTATTGTGGGATAGACCCGTCAATTACTATGTCCAATTCATTCCACATATGAAAAGGTTTAAACATAACATAAACATTCATATTAAAACTGGCAAACAAAATTTCAATACATTATATATAAAAAATGAATGGAATGAAATAACACATCCACAGTCAAACTTATCACCAAACCTTCAATAAAATATGGATGTTTTTGTATCCTAATAAATCACTTCAAACAAACTTAAAATCCATCAAAAGATGTTGACATAGATGAAATCAAAACCTTTTCATAGAAATAAGTGTTTCTATTTTGAAATCATTTAAAGGTCACATAATTATAGAATAAAACATTTATATTTGAAAATATTCTTATAAACTTTTAGGGGAAGCTTTAAAGATGTTATAAATGTGGATAATAACCACACCCTCCGTATAAGTCAAATAAAACATTCTTACCTTAATTTTGTGGAAAAGGTCATAAAGTACCTTGTTTGGAAAACAATGGAATGATTCCATTAAAACCATTTTATAAAATGTCACAAATGGGTATAAATAACATCAAACCATAGTCTAGTAAATAGTAAAAATTATGTGGTACACATTTTAAGAAACATGGATGTGGATGATAAATAGATCCCAGTAGATACTTATGTAAAAACATACTTGGATAAAAAAGTGATTGTGAAATTATCACTTACAATGTAAGTTTCCTTGGTCGAGGGTAGGATAACCTCCTGTATAATGGTGAAATAATTGTTATTAAATTATACAAGAATCATATATATTAATATGATATCATATATGATCTTTTAACATTGCATTGTTAATAATATCTTAGTATTTATCATCGTTTTGGGTGTAATCTGATTCGTTTTCCTTTATACGATTTGTTACGTAAGTAATGATCATTATGGATAGGATGTATCTAATTAATATTCAGAATAATATTAAGTCTTTAAACATTATTTTTAATCACCTAATGAAAATTATTATTGAATGGATACAATGCAGAATGAATCTCATCACATTTGTGGAGACAGTAATCCGTACGTACACACAAGTGACAATATCGTACTTTTGATATTAAAATAATATATAGTTTGATGGTATATCATATATAATGAATCATTATAATATTATATTTATTATTTACATCAATTAAATATCATTATTTTACCCATCCAAATAATAATGTATTGAATAACAATTACACCACGACGTGGAGACGGTATGCAGTACGTAATCACGTATGACCCTATCATTAAAAGGATGGATAGAATAATGAATTTGGTTGTACAATATTTATAATAGAATCACAATATATAGAGTATATTGGAGTTATTATTTTATAATGGAAATAAAAAATAATTTGGAAGTGGAAGAAGAAAGGAACTTGAATGAGGTGATGAAATATTTACCTCTTCTTCGGGTTCTTCCTTTTGATTTGACCAAAACAGCTCCATAGGTTTTCTTTTTGACAGAAATAAGGCCTCTTGAGTGATGGGAGTACATTTGAGAGGGTATTTGTGCAGAGTTGGGCCGAGCCAAATGGCATTGAAGGTGTGAATTAGAGAAATGGGGGAGTTCCCTTTTATAGGAGGGGTGAGGGGTAGTTTAGGAAAAGCTAGAAATATTATTTTATAATTAATTAATTTTAGGTTTCTAATGGCCCCAATGTGGATTATTTGTAGGCTAAGGTGGGTATGTGTCTATAATAACTCAACCAATATGTTTTAGATAGGTTTGGGTCACTATAATAACCTTATCGTTTAGATTTAACTATTGGATAAATAGTTTCACATTTATCATGTATCTTTGTATTTTTATATTACATGGTTAATAAACGTAATATATACTTCAAATAGAAACCCAAGTGGTTTATTAATGATACAACAATCATTATAATAGTCTTTTGGCCAAAAATTAGATTTTTAGGAATATAATATCAATTAATAATATAATATTCGTTTTAAAAACTCTTTTATGTCAATTTTGACACTATTTGGTATTTTGTTTTCGCTAAATTCATAACATCATTATTACTTTGAAAAAAATTCTTCTCACCAACAATAATATCTAATTTTAACATAAAAAATTATTGGAATTCATAAATAGTCTCAGATTATATTTATTAGAATATTTATATTATCAATTATTTTAATATTTCATTAATTAGGTAATTACTACATCATCATTGTGTCATAAATAAACTAAATTATATAATGTCTAAAAAATATAAATAAAATTTGATTATGTAGGAAATATTTATATATTTTCAATGAATAATTATAGTCTAATTTATCTTATGTGTAACCCTATATTAAAATTTGTATATTTATTAATCATTGAATTTAACACTTTTATCTCTTCTTTGAATTAAATAGTAATAAATGTCCTAATCTAATCCAAGTTGACCAAAGAGGTTCATATTTTATTCCAAAGGTTTATTTGTCGAATTATACTTATAGAATATATTTCGTACATGTGTTAGGGTAATAATAATATCATATTTACCCATAATTACCCTATATAGTTTTATCCGTGGTAAATAAAAGTAAAAGGTTACTATTCACCAAAAATTATTTTTATCTTATTGAACCACATATTACTCCTTGATATTAACCATTTCTCTTGTATTTTAATAAATAAAATCATAGAAGTGGTAAAATTAAGTTTTATATAAATTTTCAAATACATCTAGGAGGTAGGTAAAAGACGGTAAAAAGATCAATAAAATTTTTATATATCTAAAATAATTATAAACTGACTCCAATGAATTAAATTGAACATATATATGTATTATGTATATAATTTTAACTACAATAAATTTAATTAAAATTAATAATTATTTAAATAAAAAGTCGGTTTTAAACAATGACTTAGTGTTTTTCACTATTCATCAAAAATTGAATGTTTTCAAAAAAATACCTGAAATTCACAGTCAGTTAATTTCGATATTACAAATCCAAAAATGAAGTCCATTTTGAAAGATAAGATTTATAAAATTTCACAAAATGGGTATTTTTATTCATAACATCTAGTTTGATTGGTTGTGGTGTGTTAGAACTCAAAGTTGCATACAACACGTGCTACTGTATTATTCAATGAGAAGCATACCGTGGAAGTTTAGGGTGTTACATTATACCCTACTTCAAATAATTTCATCCTCAAAATTTCTAGAATATTACTGCATAAAAAGGCTTGGTTGGTTCTTCATCATAAGTTCCTCAGATTCCCACATTTCCACTTCCATCTTATGGTTTTTCCATATAACTTTTACCAGATGAGTTTTCCAGTTTCCCAACACATGTACTCTTGTATCAAGAATCTTCACAAGCTCTTCAGAATAAAACAGATCAAGTTCCATTTCTAATTCCTCATAGGTGAGTACATGCGATGTTTCAGGCATGTATTTTCTCAACAGTGATATGTGGAATACATCGTGAACTTTTAAAAGACTTGGCAGCATTTCCAATGGGTAAGCTATAGCCCCAATTTGTTCTAGAATTTTGAAAGGTCTGATGTACCTGGGACTCAATTTACCTTTCTTACCAAAATGTATAACACCCTTAAATTGAGATACCTTAAATAAAACATGATCTCTTACCTGAAATTCCAAATCCTTCCTCTGATTACCAGCATAGCTCTTCTGCCTACTTTGAGCTACATTATTGTGGTTTTTGATTACCTTCACCTTTTCCATCATTTCCTCCACCAGTTCTGGGCCTACGAGTTTTCATTCACCAACATCATCCCAACAGGTTAGTGTGTGACATCTCTTTCCGTATAACGCTTCATATGGTGCCATCCAAATACATGAATGTAATCTATTGTTATAGGAAAATTCTTCTAGAGGTAAATATTGATCCAAAATACCTTGAAACTCAAGTGGGCATTATCTCAAAATGTCTTCTAAGGATTGAATAATCCGTTCGAATTGTCCCTCAGTTTGAGGGTGGTAGGAAGTGCTCAAACGAAGTTCTGTATCAAGGGCTTTCTGAAGACTTTTCAATAATCTTGATAGAAAAAATGGATCATGATCAGAATAAATCGATACTGGTACTTCATGAAGTCTTAAAACATCATTAATATATAGTCTTTCCACCCATACAAGTTGTAAATCTTCCTTTATAGTAAGAAAATGTTGTGACTTAGTAAGACGATTAACAATGACCAATATTTCATCATAACTAGGAGTACTTGGTAGTCCCATGATAAAGTCCATTTTAATATTATCTCATTTCCACTCAGGTATGGGAAGAGGTTGCATGACTCCTCCTGGCCATTTCCTTCCACCTTTCACTTGTTGAAAAACCATACATCTTGACACAAAATTAGAAATCTCCCACTTCATGTTGTCCAACCTAAAATTATTCTTCAAATCTCTATACATTTTGGTGCTACCAAGGTGTATAGATAAATTTGAACTATGAGAATCAACCAACAATTCACTTTTTAGATTAGGTATATCGGGAACACAAAGTCTCTTCCCAAATTTCAAAATTCCATCTTCATACACAATGTCACTCAATCTCCCATCATTCAAAGCTTTAATCATCTTTTAAAACTCTTCATCATCGGTCTATGAACTCTCTATCCATTCTAGTAAATATTATTTGCAACCATTTGAAAATGTATTGATGTTTTACCTTCCATGGTTATTCCAATATCTATCGTTACTAGATCCATGTATATAAAATCATTTTCAACTCTCTGATTGTTCAAAACTCCATGATCTTTTCTGCTCAAAGCATCTTCCACCTTATTTTCCTTCCCCAAGTGGTAGTGTATAGTGTAATAATAATCCTTGAGTAGTTCAAGACATATCTTTTTCCCCATTTTGAGTTATTTTTTTGAAAAAATATACATTAAACTCTTGTGATCGGTATGTATCTATCATTTTTCACCATAGAGGTAGTGTCTCCAAATATTCAAAGCAATGATTACAGCCTATAACACAAGATCATGAGTAGTATAGTTTTGATCATGAATTTTTGACTCTCGTGATGCATAGGAAATAACCCTATCATTATGCATAAGGACACAACCAAGTCCTTTCTTTGATGCATCACTATAAATAACAAACCCATCATTCCTAGATGGTAGAGTCAATATAGGTGCATTGACTGATCTTCTTTTAAGTTCTTCAAAACATTATTCACACTCTTTTTTCAAAACTAATTAACCCCTTTACGTGTGATCTTGGTTAATGGGTTAGCCAATCGGGAAAAATTTAGGACGAAACGTCGATATAAACCTACTAAACCAATAAAACAGCATACCACAGTTATACTCATCAGAGCAGGCCATTATTGGATTGCTCCTGTCTTAGAAGGATAAAATACAATTTCATCCTTATAGACAATATGACCATGGAAAAAAATCTCATGAATCCAGAATTCACAATTTCTTAAATTCCCATATAATTTATGTCTTCTAAGAGTCTTCAGGAAAATGCGCAGGTGATTTTAATGATCTTCATTGCTTTTGGATTATACCAAGATATCATCAATAAATATCACTAAAATTCATCATTATATTCCTTGAAAACTATATTCATTAGATCAATGAAGATAGATGGTGCATTAGGCAATCCAAAAGGCATTACTGTAAACTCGTAATGCCCATACCTAGTTGGAAATGCTATCTTTGGAATGTATTCTTTCTTCATACACAACTAATGGTATCCATATCAAAGGTTAATCTTTGAAAAGTGTTGAGATCCATGCAGTTTTTCAAATAAATCATCAATGCGAGGTAGGGGATACTTGTACTTTATTGTTATAGAATTGATATCTCTGTAGTCAATGCACATCCTCAATGATCTGTATCTCTTCTTAACAAAAAGGACAAGGACTTCACATTGAGAAACACTAGGGAGAATATATCCCTTATTACTAAATTCATCCAGTAGTTTCTTTACTTACACTAATTCCACAATGTAAATTCTATAAGGGGTCTTCGATATGGTCCTTGATATAGGAATTAAATCAATAGAAAACTCAATTTATCATTTTGGAGGATGTCCTTGAAAATCTTCTCGAAATACATCAACTAAGAGGGAGCTAGCATCACTCCTCATTTTATGTTTGCTGATGAAATGATTTTTTTCCTTAATGGTGGTAAGAAATATATTAATGTTTGGAAGTAGATTAAGGTAATCTAGTGAAATAAATACGGAAGAACAGTGAACTGCATGAATAGAAAAATTTATTTTTCAAACAATTGTGATGCTCGCTGAGCAAGGGACATTCATAATAAACCAAATATGAATGAGAGGCTGATTCATCTGATTTATCTAACTGCTCCGATATCTAATGGAAATATAATGATGTGTTTATTTGATGAGACATCGAGTAAAATTATCGGGCACATTTGAAATTGGAAAAACATTTTCCAATACTTTGGTGGCCACATCACATTGATTAATAGTGTTTTATCCTCCATGAAAGTGAATGTTATCTCAATGATCAAGGCCCAAAAAGGTACCATATATTTAAATGAATAAATTATGTCAAATTTAATATGGGATGATAATGGTACTAGAATATGTCACTTGGAGGAATAGAGGAGATTAGAAAGAACAGTGGAAGAAGGATGAGTCAACATATGAGAAATTTAAGATACTATAAAGTCCATGCAAGAAAAACTAGATTGGGAAATCATTGAAGGGAAGTCCCTTTAAGAGAAATTCATGAAACATATATATGGGGTGATACGGAATGAGTAGAATTCGGACATCAAGTGGCCATCAATGTTAAACAAAATAATGATTGAGTTCATAGATATTCGGGAGGGATATGTATGATGGGTGGAGGGGTGTGTTGAAATTAGACACAAGAACTATAAGTAGATTGGTAAAAATCTATTAATCCAAGATTTTCCTCGCTTATATGATAAATTCAAATAGGAATCTTGTTACCCGACCCCTATCCAAACAATGCTTGATCCTTATTAGTAGGAGGTTTAAGAAAGTGTCATTTTTTTGGAAGATCCTGATAGATGTGTTTCGACACTCTCGGATTCTAGGTGTTTATGCACTAAGTAAATTAAAGAATATTTTCATATTCAAACTTGTACTGATGACTATGCTTCTTTTCGTTGCTGAAAATGGATCCCGATGAAACTAAACATCCTTATTGGGCACATGTAAAACAGTTTTCTTCTGAAAGTGGAAGATATCCAATCCATTAAGATTATTCTAGCACCCAGATGCTGGTGTTGAGACTCACCTAGCCCAGAATCTTTTTGGAAACTATTTTTCCTGAGTGAAGTTGTGATATTTATATGGAATTATACATCTAACAACAACTGAGTGACTAAAAGATAGGGATTCAATCGAGGAGTTCAAGGGAATTTGGTTCAAGGGGTATGAGGGTTGTGGCGAGATAACAAAGGTTCATAGCATAATTTTATCTACCTTTCTGTTTGGACATTTGGGAGGATAGAAATAAGGCTATATAATGAAGTGCATACTCATTAAACTATATCTAGTTATGAACAAGATCACTTGTGGAAGAACTGGGGGGTCTCTAGACTCATGGGTATATTTTATCAGCTCTTAGAAAATTATTCGTAGAGTGGTTCTTCCTACATAATTAAATGTGAGAACCAATATGGGGTCTTGGGTATGTTGGACCCCTCCTACATATAGAATGAAACTCAATGTGGATGGATCATGTGTAGTATAATCCATTAGAGGTGGAAGTTTTGTTAGGGTTTAAATAGGCTTAGTTACATTGGGGATTAATAACATTTATAGAACGGGTAACTCCCTTGGTGCTGAGGTGTGGGCACTGATTGGTGGACTTCAACTGTGAAAAAACTATAACATTTGTCTCATAAAATTGGAAATTTATTCCAGTGTTCTTAATGTGATGATACATTGAAGGGATCAGGTCCCATGGGGGTAGACTTATTTCATTATAAAGGAGGGTGATTTTTTGGATCATGCAGTTAATGTCGAGCAACCATGGAGAGTGGGTAACATTGCAGCTAACAGTTTTTCTAGTTAAGAAGGTTCCAATGATACCTTCACGACATTTTTAATCACTGGTTCCTTTGAAAAGGATTATAGTCATATTATATAGGGTGATTCCCATCGCCTGCATTATTTTTGTCCAAAAAAACTTGTTTTGATCATTTTATCATAATAATAAAAAATTCCAACTTTCATTCAGTCCATTCCCTAATTAAAAATCAAGAAATGACATCATTTAGAAAATAGTGAATAGTCTTATAAAATGAATAAGATTTCCATGATTTTATAGAGTTGATCAAGAGATAATCTAAGTGTAGAAAAAATCCTCATGCTATAGTTTTATTTTGATGAGGTTAGGTGAAATCATGTAATTAGTTATTAGAATGGTTTACACCTCATATTATTACTTCATTTTGTAATATTATTTACCTGTATATTATAAATTTCAAGATCCTTTAGATTGTTTTAATTTTTAGAGAATATAACTGATGAGTCCCTTAGGGTATTAAATAAATAAATTTTAATTATTTATTGATATTAAATAAGGATGATATCATGGTGATTTAAAATTTTTATAATGCGTGATGTTTATAGAGAAGGTGAACGGTTGAGAATTAAATAAATTTTGATGTTGTGGTTTTTGGAGAATTATAGTTCCATGTATAATGGTTTTTTATTTATTCAAGTATGGAAACAATATCCATTTGGTAATTCTATGAGTATAATGAAATAATAGAATAATTTGTCAAAACATGAAGAATGGGATACAAAAAGAACCTATTAAAGTTATTCAACGTCAATGAAAAATAGTGAGAGTTACAACTATTCTATTATTGAATTTCTATTATGTTAAAATAGAGGATGATTTAAATATATATTTATTAAATAAATGATTATTTTTAAGATGAATTTTTTTGTGGAAATGATTAAAATCCTACAATTAAAAAACGGGTCTATTTTTTTCATTGTATGAGAAGAATAAGAAATGATGAAGGGGTTAATTATTATACTAAAGAATATATCATGCATTGGGGATCTATGAGAGAACTAAAATATTATATCATTATATCTATGGATGGAAATAGATACTGAGATAAACAAATAATATTATTGTTATGGAATAATTGAGGTGGTATCCTTGTGAAGACATCTTCAATAAGAAATATGACTAGAAACAACCAATTAATATTATTCCTCATTGGTGGAAACCACTTGATTTCTTTATATTTTATGGGGTGGTCAACATACATTCTTCCAAGGATAAACTCAATCAAATACTATTGAAAAATATCCATATTAAATACAACTAAAACTAGTTTTCCAAGAACAAAGGGTTGGTTCTAGACCTTAAGAATAGATCCAATAGGTGATTGAATATAATTTCTATAGTTTACTATATAAATGTTTCCATGTTTTTACCCTTTTCGGTGTACTATCCATGATAATGAGGATAATACTTGTTTTAGGGGTTAATAAACAAGTAACATATATTGAGGAAATTTTCTCAAATTATGGGAGAAGCTCATAAATCATTGTGTTCATTGTCATTAATATTACTTGTTTTATTACATCTATGATAACATAACGTTGGAATAGTGTGAGATATCTATTAAATGAATCAGTGATGTTGTAAAATAATGAATTAATCTAAATAAATAAAAGTAAATCTACAAAAAAATTCTCTTCCTCTTCCTATGGTCACATAAATCCTAGTGGAGAAGCATTTTATAATCATGATGAAATCATAGCCAAACCATTGATTATTATTTTGAGGAAAATACATTGAAAATAAGATAGAGAATACTTCAACTTAATAATACAAATTATTTCCAATTTATATAAGGTAACTATAATCTATCATCATGGATTTTATTTTAAAGAACCATGTATAAATGGGGATGTGTAAGATTATAAAAGAATTATCAAATAAGTCATTTAATGATTCATGTTTAAACATAGAGGATTGTAACATCTCGAGTCTGGAAGCCACTCAAATGGTGCCCCATACTCGTTTGTCCACATGGCCTTAAACGCATTTCCCCAATTGCAAAAGGCTACCTCTAGCAGCGAGGACCTAGGGAGTGATAGTGGGGAACTATGCCCTCATTGGAAGGGTGTAACACAACAAAATAAATAAAAACAATAGTAGAAGTAGTAAAAAACATGAAACTAAAGTAACAACGAAATATTGAAAGATACAGATAATTGTATGGCATATAATATCAAAATGATGCAGTGTATCATAAGATCTAAGAAAAATGAAAAAGCATGATACATTACAATAAGTACACTACTATACCATGGTATGGTAAAAAAAAAAAAAGAAACTCAGCAGCATTCAAAGCCATGGCATGGTCTCATGCTCTCCTTCTCCTAATTGTCATTATTATACCTATATAATAAGCCTTGCCGCAATCGAAACCTAAAGAAAGATAGCCTACATGGGCCCAAAAACATGACCCAAATTGGGTATTATAAATAATTGCTAGTATTCAACCACCTAAGGACTATTACAATTTGCCAGTGAGTATATGTAGTAGTAGTTTACAATAGTTAAATGCTGCAAAATAGTAGGTACTCAAAAGTAAAAAATCCTACATGTAATAGAGTTAATTTATAGAGTTCATTGTTTTAATTAGAAATTCATTTACATGAAGTATTTATGCCTCCAAATTTGGCCTAAGACTAAAATTCCCCATGGTAATATAAGAACAATAGATGTCTCAAAATACCTTATAACATGTAAGTGAAGGCTGAATCCAAGCTTGTTCTTTGTCTTGGAAGATGCGTTACAATTCATTCTATTCCATCATTTAATTTTAACTTGATTCCATTCGTGAGATTCCTATATTGGAATTCAAGTATCACTACTAGTATAATTATATTTACGGCAAGTAAGTCCATCCTCAGTGGACCTACTATGGAGTTATGAGTGTCACTCTCGACATTGGTATATATGTATGCGAGTACATCCTTAGTGGTCCTACTATGGAGCTCCACGGAATCAATCTATTTATATTATATGATTATGACAATCTAGTCCAGCCTTGGAAGTCCAACTAGAGATCCCAGGTGACACTAATGATATATAAATCAAAATCCTCTTGAGTCCATCCATGGAATTCTAAATTCAACCCATGTATCACCCATGCTACAAGGTAAAATATTCATGTGAGTCTGTTCATAACATTCTAAAATGAACCCATGTATCACACAAATATATTTAAAATTTACTCATTAGAATTCAATAATACATTCTTACCTTCTGAAATAAGTAAAAAACTACAAGACAAAAGGGGAAAACACTATCCCCAATCCATAATAAAAATACTTTCAATTCTAATGCAATTTCAATTCCAAAAAGTAATCAAAGACATTTTTTAAACAACCCTAAATGGGAAATAAAGGAATGCCCTTAGACATCCTATGACGAAATGACCAAATAAATTATCTGAGGGAAACACACCCGGAGGGTGGCCCTTAACCGAACAATAAATAAAAACATACTTTCATTCATTGAATTCATTACCATAACAATATTAGGGAAAAATAAGTTAATTTTCCTTACAAAGAAACTCCATGAATATGGGTGCATGGATAAACGACACATATGACCATTTGAAAAATTAATGAGAGGCACGAGGACACCTACCTTGTCATAGTATGAAATCCTCATCACGCCCCTACTACTAATTCAAGCTAGAACAATGTCGATATACTAAACATGGATATACAATCAACCTTATATAACTTAGTTGTGAAAAGAATTTACCAAGAATTTATAAAGAGTAATCGAGATCTTACCAATTGGGTTCAAATGAGGCTAATAGTGTTTGATTCATTGTTCAAATGATCCATCGTAAATAGGTTGATGTTCAAGTGCTCTTGATGAGTTCACTAAGTCAGTATTCTGTACGAATGATAGAATAATGAGGCTAATTCTTGTTTGGAGATAAAAACACAAATTACATAAACTTTATGTTCATATACATGGAATGTACATCATTTTACTTTATCTTTTGGCAGCCATTTTCTTCTGACATAATTTCCAGGTCATACTGACATGACTACACGGTGTGTACATTGAAGTACACTTAGTGTAGTTGGTCTTTAGTCTCTTTCATGATAAGATGACCAAACACCTTGCTTTCCAATCATATACGGCCAAAAAACATGGCCTGTACATAGAATTAGGTCGTGTGTAACCCTGAATCAACTAATGTGATAGTATGATTCCAGTACATGTCTAGTTATCCATTATCTTCTCAAAAACAACACAAATTTAAAAAATAAATGAAAATTGTACATTAAAGTATGAACCGGGTTCTTACAAGGATAATGTATAGAAACTACCTAAACTGTAATATGTTGTTAGTTTTCTTTCTTTTAAGTATTTTCAACAATAGATAACCCAAATTATAGAATAATTAGATATTCAAAAAATACATAGTATAATAAGAATCAGTGTGTTATAATAACATAAATATAGTTGAGTCTAAAATTATAAGGAATATTCAGCATGAAAAAAATTCTCCATAAGTCAGAAGGTTTCTCTCATAGAATCATGGGAAAAAGAACAAGTCATTCAAAAGATAAGAAGATAAGTACCACTCATTATAACATAATCATAAATATTTCATTAATTTGAAGAATACAAATTTTGAAGTTAAAGAAAATAAGAAAATATATCTTGAATGTTAATTATTAGAAAAAAATAAATTGAATGAAGATAATACATAGAGGAATAAAAATTGAATGAGAAAAAATAATGAATAAAATTGAAGATATGAATGTACATTTTATATTAAAGACTCTAGAGTTTAATGTAAAGTTGAAAAATCTAGAAATTACAAAATCTGAGTTATTACATGATTCTGAGAAAGTATATTCCACCATACACTCTAATAAAAAAAATCATTGTAAAAAATTTAATCTTTATTAGGTAATGAATATCTAGTATCATCTAATGTTAAAACTCAATAAAGCTAAAAAAAGGAATAATCTATTCTATAAAAATTAATTTTTATAATGACATTTCATTTATCGCCTAAGGTATTTAACCAAAATATTTGCATGTTCTATTTATGGAAAAATATTTAGACACTAAACATTAAATCAAGGAAAAATATAGGAAAGTATAGGATGATATATTACTAAATAGACCAAACAATGGCGTTTTCTATTCATAAAAATATCCACATAAAATCATGATAAAATGTATTTTAATGAAAATAACCAAGGTTTTTTATACAAATACTATATTGAATTGTTTTAGCATAAGGACGTTGAATTATGGTATAATGTTTCTACCAATAGATATTAAATATATCCTATAGGAAGGGGTGAAAATTTGAAGTGAACGAAATTAAACATATTAAGGATACAAAAAATTTTATCAATGTTTTTTTGAATAATGTGGTATCTATGTAAAAATGTAAATGAACGTCTTCATAGTGAAAAATCATGTTGTTTCAAAATCACCCTAGAATTTATTATATATATTTGAGAAGATACCACCATAATATATCAGAAATATAAATGTGGATACAAATATTATATTTCCCTTGGTGTATAATAAATATAATTTTCTTGAAAAAAGAACTACCATGAAGTCTATGAATTATAATTACACAAAACCAATAAGTAACTATTTATATTGCGGGAGAAGAGATCATAAAATGATATTTTTCAAGAAATCCATGTTTTTTAAATTTTAAGAATGATATTTGGATTGTCAAAAATATAAACCATCAATGAGAAAAATAGAATCATTTATTTAGAAAATATTATTTCCTTAAAAAGATGTGGATGGTCCAATAAAGAGGATAGTTTTTTAAAATAATATCTGATCATCTATCTATATGAATTAGAAATTTAAATTAATATTTTGAAATCACATGAGGTTGAATGTGATAAAGGGAAACATGAAATTCAATTTGGGGAAGAAATAAAATTTTAAGATATTTTTTCAAAAAGGGATAACTCGTAGTTCTTCAGACTCGTTATTGGAAGGGTATCAAAATAGTTTATATCTCAAAGGATTGAATGATTATCATACTAGATCAAAAAGAGTAGGTGAAAATGAAAAATATATTACAAAAATGATCAAGTGACATATTATCCAAATTAAATAATTTTATTAAATAGAAGTTGAATTTTGATAAATGGTAGACAACCATACTACTTATGAAAACTCATCTCAGGAAATACATAAGTATAAAGATAATGTGTTCTCTAATATATTGTTATGAAATAGAAAGTGTATATTAAATGAAATTAAACACCCAACATAGCCTCCACAGCTACACAATTATATAGATTATAAATTATTCCAAAAACCAATTTTGGTTTATTTTTCCATAATTTCAATGGAATTTATGGTCATTTTTTATATCGGCAGGAACTTGAAAAATTGAACATGTTGGAATGAATATTGTAAATTTAATGGAATTAACAATATCTCATGTGATATAAATGAATAAGTAATATATTTTAAGTGATTTATTAAAAAGTATGGTTATACTATTATCCCATGACTATTCAAAATTTCATGCTGAGTGTGACACATTGGTTTCACATGAAACATCCCGTAGACATACTCATTAGTAATGTTAATTTAAATGATTTATAAATGGATCTATCTTAATCTATATATTATAAAAGGATTATTACATGAAATTTTATATACATCCTCAACCAGTATATTTTTTTATATTATGCCACAACAGATACTTGGATTCCTACATGGAATTCCTTCGATTGTCTCGGTGGGAAAAGATATAATACAATACATGAAGTGAAAAATAGTTTCCTATAAAAAAATACTTGTATGGGATAACATGGCAATGACTTTATATTATACCAGGGTCGATACATGGATTACATATGCATAATTCACTGGATGGTCACAAGATTTCATATTAATTAAATATCTTTTATTCAATGTTAAACAACACGAATGGATTCAGTGAATGTGTTAAATACATATTTTCATGGATACACTTCCATTGTTACATCTTAAATTACATGGGAGATATTCATATTTTATATGAATATTATCATATAAAATGAAATTTATATGAGCCTCATATCCTTAAAAAATTAAAATTCTAATCGTAGATTATAAACCCTGAAATAAATTCTGGATTAAGCCGATGTATATAGCATTAGATTGGTATCCCTAGAGGAAACCATATTAAATGGGTATTGTTTATTTTATTTTATACCATTTTTATTATCGTATGAACATTTTATTAATTTTATATTCAAAAACTAGATAGTGTTATACACCATTAGTGTTGTCCTACAATGTGTTTCTCACACCATTCTTGGGTTGTTGATTGGTATCCATTTGTTTCCAATTTATTACTATGGTAATTAATTTTTAGCTATGTTAATTATAATCCATAAAAATTAATTATATCTTCTTGAATGGTTTAGAACGAAAGATCTCGAATATGAATTCTATATTAAGAAAAAAAATATGTGCATGTGAAATATAAATTCTAATGTTCCAACAAGTATCTTGAGAAATTTTCTTTTATAAGTAATGTATTCTTATATATAAAAGTATCATTAAGATAAAATTATCAGAGATTTTGATTTCTATAAAGAAAATTTATTTATAATTAATTAAATAAGATTTATGTTTCCATACATAAAATGCATAATAAAAATTCAACCTTGATTATATGTAGTTAAAAAAACAAAAAAAAAGTTTTGTTTAGTTTATAATATAACTTATAATTTCATGGGTTAAATAAATTAAAAATTGAATTCTTTATTGATAAATTTTACTACATTAACAAGAAATTTAATAAAAAATTATGTGTCCTTATGTAATGCATATTTCATGATAAGGCCATAAACACAACTGTATTATTGAAAACTAAATTCTTCATAATTCACCTAAAATGGACTATGTCGGTAAAACTATATAAAATCATCATAAACTAGTTTTAAATTGATTAATTAAAAAATAAAAAACATTTTATATTATTAATATTTAAAAATTCATAAATTTTTTATTTAATTGAAAAAAATTAATGTATGAAAATTTTTAATAAAAAATATTATATTTATGTGTTAATAATATTATTTCATATAAATTTATAAAAAACCAATAAATATAGTTATATGATAAGTAATAACCATATTTAATATTAAATAAAAATATTTATTTTTCCTTTAATTCTAGGAAATTTTAGTTAATTAATATATTTTTTAAAATATATTATTATTTTTATTATGATTTAAATAATATTCATATAATGTGTCTAATAACTTTTTAGTTCGCTGGTTTGTGAGAATCAATCTACCAACACTACATATTTATCTAAAGGAAATATATATATAAAAATAATAGGGTGTAATTTTATCACCCATAAATAAATTGTACCTAATCAATTTTAATTATCATACACTGAGGAAAAAATATAAGGCAGCCATATGAAATAAAAAATATATCATCTACTATGATATCACCCTCACAATCTCAGTGAATAAGAACTCCTTAACTCATTCATAATCTAAATGTATTAATATTACCTTATTCTCATAAAAATTTATAAAATATTATTCATTAGTTTATAAAAATGGTTTCTCTAGACATACATATCATATAATCATTTTCATGTTAATTATATAAACCAAATAATAAATTAAAAAATGGTTTTCATAATATATAATATAATTAGTGTAATGATCTAATGAAAACTCATTCAAAGTATGACATCTCAAATTAATAAATAACTTCAACCAATAATAGTTTCAATTCAACTATATAATAACTAGATCAACCAATATATACTTTCATATTACCCTAGTTTGTCCACGGTCAAATTTATGTTAGGTTCCCTAAAATTACATATTATATATTACATTTTCAATTTGAATTTATATCCTTTATAGTGATTTATAAATATTGCTGGATTCCCCAAAACATATCCCCTTAGTGTGTATATCCATCAATGAAATATTATAAATACTCATTGTGCACTGAGTTATATTATCATTGATAATCAAACAACCATTTTATGGGTGATTAACACTAAGTGAATTTGTGTCATAGTTCCCTCCACCTTCATGTATATAAAAAGTGACGAAATTGTTAGTTAAAGAACATACAAAAAATATTAAAATAATTTATTGTTCTACACTATACATGGACACCTATTTTTGGTTTACAATAAATTTATCAAATTAAAATTAGAAAAAAAGTAATTAATTCCAATATTCACTAAACTATTCTAGGATTACAATTTAGGTGCCCTAGAACTGCTTTATCGGGTTGAGTGATAAAAAATATTTCTTTAAAAAATAGATTTGATACCTTGTTATATGACCCAAGATATAAATAACATCATATTAAATAATTTCTATTTTTTAAATATTAATTCTCATAAATACTCACACAATAATATATAAGATAATGTTTATTGTCTTCTAAAAACATATATAAAAGAAACTAATTATAATATACTTGTGTACATTTTTGCATAATTGAGCCACATGAGACTTCCTTCAAGAATTATCATAAGTTATAATAATCCTCAAAACCATCAGAATGGATGAATACGAAATGGGTTCAAAAAAGTCTTAATAATGTAAAAAATCATCAATATCACATCATGGTTAATATAATAATCATTTGAGAAAACATTAACATGAAAGTGATATATTTTTAAAAGGAATTTCAAATAAAAATAGTTTTCTTCAAGGAATAATTGTATGAGATTTTTTAAATATTGATTATAAATAAAACATGTCCTAATAGTGTATAAATATTAGATAAAAACCATTTTCCATGGTAAAAAAAGGAATATAAAATGAATAAGGGCTTAAGAAAAATCATAAAAAAAATCCTGACTTGGCTGAATAACCACTACTATCTAATTATCAAAATATAGTGGGCTTTGGATGACATCACGTATACCCTATTTAGCTCAGACATGAAAACAAATATCATATTCGGCTTTTGATACTACAAGATTACCATATTATGTATTGGATATTTTTCATATTCCATTATGGAATATTGATAGTACTCATGTTCCATCATGGGCTTAGGGAACTACTCATGTAAACTCTTTATCATGGGATACTAACTTAATACCCATTGGGTATTTGAATACTTATAGTGTAACATGCTTGTCTTGGTATACTACATGTATACCATTATAGGATTGGGCTACTACTCTTATACACTATTTAGAATAGCTTACTACATTTTTACACTATTGGAATTGGGCTAAAACCTATGTACCATCATTTTTTTATTAACACATGTACCCTTGGGTTCTTGTGATTAAATCAAATGCGTCCATGTGGTATTCATATATTAACCATGTACCCATCTCAGATCACTATACATAATCATTAGCAATATATTTGATTGTTATAACATACACACAAGTTACAAGATAATAAATCATTCGCATGTGGGCCATGATAATAGAAACACATTTGTTTTCCTTATATCACATAGTTATCCTATGTGAATGAAATGGGTTTCTTGAAAACATACAAAGAGAATATGGTAGGCCATATAGATAAATAATCTGATATAACAACATTTAATTTGGGTATGATAAAGAAAATTAAGGATGTTTTCAGTAATTACAATTACCCATTCAATATCATTGTGAAAATCATTTTGAAGAAAATAAGAATAAGTGTCACTTTTTGAGATGATTTAAATTCATATGAATTTTTTTTCATTAAAAAGATAAAATTTGAGCATTATAAATCGTTTGAAAAATTATATATTTTAACAAAAGAGGGGTTTTAGAAAATAAATTGTGATTGAAGGATTCATTTAAAAAATTACATTCCAAAGGAATAAAACTATTGAGGTCATAATTATTAAATATACAGGCCACTAAAATCCTACTATTGAATTGATGAATTACTCTTCTAAAACATTCAGACATTTACTTGTAAAAAAGTCAGCAATATTTTTCCAATATTTTCAAAATAATTGAAAATAAAATCATTAAAACAGCCATTATAAAGGATTTAATGACTGATTTGTTACAAATAATGATCATAATAGTGACATAATATATTCATATAGAATTTAGATTTCGAAAAACGTTTTTACCATTATAATAAAAAAATAATGTTATAGGTAACTTTAAAAATCTATTTCTGAAATGGTAACGTTAAATCCTTTAAAAAGTTATCTTTTAAAATAATATTCAATTATAGATATTTGGAAATGCATAAAAATTTATCTAATGTGAATATAGAGTGGATGATAAAATATTTTATTATGAAATGATGGAAAAAATATTTAATAATTTGAAATATTCTATCTGAAAAAATATACCATAAATACTGTAATTGAACAAAAAATGAAAATTTGGAGATGGGAAATATGGTGGCCATATGATATGACAAATAATTATGTTTCCAAAAAAACATTGTCTTGAATATAAAACATTGACTGAAAATTGAAATTTTTGTTAAGGATAAGTATTTAATTTAAATATAGACATATTATAGAAAAATAATGAAAAATGACATCTTATATGAATAATCATCTAGAGAAACCCGAAAACGCATTGAATGATGTTTAAGTAAGTAAAATCCATTTCATATTATGAAATGTTATAATAAAACCCTCTTAAAAATGAGATCTTGAAATTAAAATTAATTTAAAATTAATAATATATAATTCAAGATATTATACATCCAATTAGTAGTAAAAATACCTATTAGATGAAATTATATGTGTTAAACAATATATAGTTCTATGAATGAAAAATGACATGAAACACCCATATGAGTATCCAAATTATTAAACTAATAATACTATGAAAAGGATAACATGACAAATAATTAAAAATCCAAATAAATGAACGGGTAATGAAATTTTTTTAAAAGAATTATAATATAAATAATTTTTGGAGAATAGGGGTTCAACATATTCATTATAACACACATAAAGGAAATAAAGTTATGAGAAAAGCTTGTGAACATCATAACTCATGAAGTATGTAAAAAAATATAAAAGAGGTTTATGTGATAAAAATATAAATAACATAAATATAGGGATGATAATAAACATAATAAAATAATTGATTATAATAAAACCAAAATGATGAGTAATGTTCAAGAATAACAATCAAAACTCATTGAATGAAAACTGAGTTAAAAAAACATTGTCCTTTAATCCGGTTTACTAAACATGCACTATCATCTATTTAATACAACCTAAAGATATAAATTAGAAATTTAATATCCAAATTAATTTATGTAACCTTTAATATACTTGAATTATAATAATTTGTTGAAAAAAAATACTATTTCGTTATTTTATGTTCTTCAACATATATTATTTCTTTATAATATTTTTATGTTCTAGATAAAAAATAGAGGTCTAATTTGCTAATGATAAGATTATTTTTTTATCAATATGAGTTAAATTTAGATACTTTAATAGTGGTTTTATAATTATTTTGAATATTTTAATATTATATCATTATTGGTTTAGTTATAGTTCATAGAGATGAAATCAGTGTTTTTCTTGTTTTACTAAATTTTATCAAAGGGTTGTAAATTAAAAATAAGATTAATATTAATATGAAAATTAAATAATGATAAAAATTATTATTTTTTAATAAATTTATGATTTCACTTTTATTTATTCATCAATATAATTCCATGATATATATTTATAGCATTGTGGATGTATGTAGTTAAACTGACCTAAATAAGAATAATATATAATCTTACAGTGAGTATGGTTGAGAAACTGAATCTATTAGAATAATATCATTATTGAATCTGACAAATAATATTTTTAGATATTTTTATGATTTTTTATTTTATTTTCATATAGTTTTATCAGTAATAAAATACAATATGATAAATAAAATGTTCTACTTTCATAGAAGTAGTGGTCCACACATACGCATTGATGACATGCCTATTTACATAATATGCGATAATGATTGAGAATTGTTTATAATTTAATAATATTAAAAATATTTTAGGTATCATATTTATCCAATAAATCCACCCTTTAACTAGAAATTTATGGTGGTTATGAATATTTAATCACATCACTTATGGATCCATTGATACACACATAACACAATCCATGTTTAATATTTTTTAATGGTTGAGCGGATTGTAGAAAATTGATCTACTATAAGAATAATATTATATCACTATTCACATGATATTAATATAATAATGTCGTCCTGGATATATTTTATTTGATAGAGAATTAACCATAATGAATCCAAAAGATAAAAAAATGAATAATAGAGAATTTTACCATAATCCATGGAAGAGCTCCATTTCACCATTGATTAATGCTTTGAGTGGAACGATTATTATAAGATCATATAATTTAATATGTGTAATGTAGTATTAGGGATTTATTTGGGGAAACTTTTGTTTAATGAAAGATTATTTCATGTTAAAAAAAAGTGGGGTAGAAAAGGCTTTTTTATAAGACTGAAGAGAAACATTTTATTGTTATATAAACTATAAACTCATAATTAATGGTTCTAATGGAACTAAAAAGGGATCATAATGGAGGTTTGTGTGGTTTAATGTCAATATATCCCCAAAAACCCATTTTGAAACATGTTTTTTACATTTTTTAATGTCTTATAAAATTAGATTTTACAATTTTATAATAGTTTTTTCATTATAACTGATTATTATAAAAATAATATACATTTAATAATTTAAATTACATTGTGTATAATTTCGTGTTCTAGATGTATTGATACGAAGTGTTATATCTAATTTATCAAATAAAATTTCAGAGTGTGAGAAACATTAATTTTAATTTTACCATAAATTATCTGAAAACTGTTTTTAGTGAAATTGAATTTAATTATTAAAAATATTGTTCAACCTAAAATTCGCCACATTTATCATTTTTCTAATTATTAGAAATTTATTTTTAATGAATATTTAAAAATTCTAAATCTTGTTTCAAACATTTAGTAATCTAGTTAAAATAAATATCCCCAAACTAAATTATTAAAGTAAAATATTATGAATGTTTCATTGGGTTTATATATTCAACTTTGTATTTATAAATAAATAACTTTTATCATTAAAATGGATTTTTTTTTTAAAAAAAATACATTTTTTTAATTTCTACATACTTTTTAATAATGTTATAAAAACTATAATAACTATGATAACATTATTTTTTAGTATTCCCCCTAAAATCATATATTTTGGAAAATTCCAAAAAAAGTAATCCTAATATAATATTTATATAGTAATTTGAGTAATTAAATAAAATATGAAAATTAAAAATAAGAAAATTTATAATATTATTTCTTAAATAAACATACAATATATAATAAGAGGATAATCAATTCTTTGATTGGTCAATGATGATTTCTTTGGTCACAATGATCTATTTAGTGTCTGCGCAAAGAAGAATCCTCGTGAGCGATGGGGTGATGGACTCAAGAAAAGATTCATTGGTGCTGTCACAAGCAATGGTTCTTTATCATTTCTTGACATTGATCCATAAAGTAGAAGGATCATTCAAAAGGGTTGGACTGCGCATGTCTCAGTGAATCAAATTTCTTTTGAGGAGAGATTTAAGTTATGTAGATTCTCAATTAACACCCGGGTTGTAATCATGGAGGAGGTGAAGCCATGGATGTTTCACGAACTAACTGCCAAGATTTCTGAAATCTGGGGTATTATATATTGGAAGATGACATCTATGGGACATGGGTTTTATCACATTTTCTTCCCCTCAGATGAGATCAAGCGTTGTGCCTATATTTTTGGCTCTGTCCCTCTCAAACTTGGCTTCCTACAGATTCATGAATGGGACGAAAATTTTGATCTCAATTTTGTCAAGAAAACCTATGAACAATTATAGATAAGGGTTCCACCAATTTTATTTGGTGGGGTGGTAAGGGCTTGGGGGTGAGGGGAAGGTAGTGGGGTCAAGTCCCCAGGTTTGCGATTTACATGTTATTTTCGTCCTTGTGTGTGTCCCTCTTTCTCGGTTGTACCCACATTTTTAATTATGGATAATGCTCTGTAATCTGAATTTTCTCAATTAGAACCCAAAAATCATCTAGGATATTACCTCGTCAGTTGGGAATCCTCTCAGGCTTGATAAATAGACTGAAAATCCCGTGTTTGGTCATTACGCTAGGATCCTGGTAGAAGTTGATATGTCTACTATTTTGGTGGAATAAGTGGTGTTAACCACAATAGATGATACCCTCACCCTCGGAATCCTTTATGAACGAATGCGAAAAATCATCCTGAGTTGTTATCTCTCTGGACACATTTCATCAGATTGTAATAGAAATAAGTCGTGCAACTTCTACAATGTATGAGCACATGATGAATAGAATTATAGACGGAGGGGAAAAAACCATCTCCTGCTAATGATTCTGGGCCTTCTCTCTCTAAGGACGCCCCTCCTGTGACCCCCACTAACATGGGGATACATTTTCCTGATGCTGAGATGGGTGGGAGCAAGGATGGAAGCCCTCAGCTTGTGGAAGAAGGAGTTAAACTTTCAAAAAAGGTGTGATTTGTGGTGCTCTCTTTGATGGGTCAATTGCATTGACCCCTGTATTAGAGGCCAGTAAAGGGGAGCATGGGCAGGATGATGACACTAGCTGATATCCTTGTTTGGTGGAGGATCTTATATTGGGAATTACTGATGATTCTCCTATGCAGGATCATTGTGCAGTAAATATTAAAGATTTGATCACAAGATCTGATGAGGTCAAAGTCACTGTGCAAGACATGGTGACAGATCCTTTAGGATCCATTTTAGATTTTGATCAAAGTCTCCCTGCAATTACTGATGTAGGTCATGGTGAAAATGTTCTTTATATCTGTGATCGAGGTCTTGATGTGGCCCCTACTCATCCAGATGACTTCATACAGGTTCATGTGGATATGTTTGCAAAAAGAGTACTACCTTCAAGTTTATTGTCTGTCCCGATTGTCACTGACAATAGGTTTTCATTACTCAATGTTGAGGATTATACTGAATAGGATGATGATCATGCTTCAGATGAGGATGTGTCAGGTGCTCGAAGTGCTACTGCTACAGACTTTTCTGAGAGGCAGGGGACATTAACATTTAACAGTCCTAGTACTAGGATCAGATCAAAAAAAATTAAAATCCTTTTTTGGAATTGGTAAGGGATTGAGAACCCTCCCACGGTTAGGTCCCATAGAAACATTATTATGACCAACAAGCCCATATTGGTATGTATCGTTGAAACATGTATGATGTTTAAAAACTATAAGTCTTTAAATTGGGATTCACTAGGTTACTCCTTTGTTGCAAATAATCATATTTACATGAACTCTGAATCCTGGTGGGTGCTTAATCATGATAGTGTGTCAATTTGTTATGTTTTGACTGATTCCCAATCGGTTACTCTCACATGCTGTTCTGGAAATGCCTCATGTTCAGTGATGTTTTTGAATGCTTTGAATCTCTATACAAGAAGACATGCACTGTTGAAAAACATAGCGGATATCTCAGAGAATATTTCTAGTAGCTGGGTTTTACTTGGTGACTTCAATACTATTCTTCGGCCTAAGGAAAAAATTGGTAAGAACTTTTGTTGCGCCTCAACCTGTGATCTTTCATCTTGTTTAAATAGATGTGGTCTCACCGAGATACCTATTCCTGGAGTTGAGTTTACGTGCATCCAACTCACTATTAATGGGAGACATGCAAGTATGTTAGATAGGTTCTTTGTGCAAGTGGATGATAGGAATGTGGTTATTGATGTGTCTGGGATAACTAATTCAAGGTTAAATTATAATCACAATCCCATTCTTTTTGATGTTTTGTCTAGAAATTTGAGGTCAGCACCCCTTCCATTTATGTTCAATAATGTGTGCATGGTTATCCTGAGCTACAGAGAAATTGTCATAGATTCATGGAAAAATCATTATTTGGGTTTCCCCTGTTATATTCTTTGCTGCAAATTATAGATTGTCAAGGAACGGCTAATGAAATTGAGCAGAAAATTATTTTCCTCCCTTGATAATGAAATTAGGGAGGCTAAAAATCCTCTATCAAACTGCCAACAATCTGGTTTGGCTCAAGACGTACCAACTCAGAATTAATTACAGGCTACATGAAATCTGGAAAATAACATGGATTTGAATAAAGAATTGGCACGAAATCAGTTCAATATTACACAGCTGAGAAATGGATACATAAATACAAAGTTGTTTCATTGCATGAATAGGGAGAAAAGGGCCCAGAGAAGCATATATACCCTTAACATTGAGGGAATTCTATTCTCTTCAGAAAATGATATTTCAAATGCATCCATTACCAACTTTGATAAAATTTACTCTGATCATGGAGAAGAAAAATCTAGGAAAATTATCCAGTGTTTTGGTCCTTCTATTGAGGATGATCAAAATGTGATGCTTGTTGATATTACCAAGGAATGTGAGGTACATGATGCCCTTTTCTCCATAAATATTGACATTGTAGCTAGCCCTAATGGCTTTACATAAAAATTCATCATGTTTTACTGGAATATTGACCATCTTGGGGTCAAAAATGTTGTGAATGATTTTTTAGATCGGCCCATATTCCCTTTTGAATGAATTCCAACTTCATTACATTGATTACTAAGAATTAGAATGCCCCAGAAATTAATGATTTCAGGAATGTTCCCATTGGTAATACTGTTCCAAAATTGATTAGAAAAATATTAACTCACTTACAGGCTGGTATTGCAAAGGGACTCATTTCTAGTAATCAATTTGGGTACTTTCCGGGACAGAAAATTCAAAATGGTGTCTTCAATTCCCTTGAATGTGTCAATTCCATAAGAAAAAAGGTTAAGGATGGTAACATGGCTTTGAAAATTGATATCTCCAAGGATTTTGATACCATAAGATGGATTTTTTATTATCATAATTCTCAAAATGCATGGGTTATCATAGATGTTCTTTGATATTATTGGCTTTATCCTTGCAAGTGCCAAGATTTCCATTCTTATCAATGGTCCTCCTAGGGGCTTAATTCAATGCTCAATAGGAATCGGGAAAGGCGACCCTCTTTCTGTGATGATTTTTGCTATCGTGGAGGATTACTTAAGCTTGTGCCTCCCCAATCTTTCCAATTCTTAATGGTATCAGAGGATGAATATAAGGAGTGAGTTATATGATCCCTCACATATTTTCTGTACCGATGATATTTTTATTTTTAGGAGAGCTGATAAAGGAATTGTCTTTTATAAAAAGGGAATCTTCTCACACTATGATGAGGTTAAAGGTTAGGTTATTAATTAGGGGAAATCATTAGTTATGTTTGGTGGTAGAATTACCACATCTAAGCAATATAGAGTGGCACGACAGCTTGGTGTCAAGAAGGGAGTTCTTCCCTTCATTTACCTTCAGGTGCCGCATTTCTAGGGATGTGTGAAATGGTGTCATTTGGAAAATATCACTCTGAATATCACAAATCATCTAGAAAATTTTAAGGCAAAAATCAATTCTCAAGCAGGGAGGATATGTTTGGTCAACATGGTGGTCTCTTTGATGTTTGTTTATTCTTTATACTTGAATATATGGCCCATCGCCCTCATTAAAGAGAAAAATATCAAGATAAAAAATTTCATTTGGATTTCTCGGTTAATGAGAGGAATCCAGTCAATCTGTCTTGGGAAGACTGTATCAACCCTTCTCATATGGATGGATTGGGTGTCAAAGATATCAGATAATTAAATGATACCTTAATCAATAAGATCACTTGGAACTTAATTTTGAAATATGATGACTCCATGGACTTACTTTAAACCAGGTTCATTGAAAATCATCACAATGGGTACTCTAACCATATTTTCTCATCTGTTAGGTATGCCATTAAATAGGCCTATGTTGATATGATGGTTTGCTCGAAATGGATTCTCTGCAAACAATCCCAACATAACCATTGGACCACCTCTTGGCTGTCTCGACCTATTTGTGATGATGCTGTTATCCCTCCACTTCTAAGAGGGTCTTCCATCGCTTATTTTCAATGTAATCCAATAGTCATCAACATGATCCTGATTCATGTTGGCACTGAAATAATGTGATACTGCTACTCAGATTGCATAACATTGGTATGGATGTTGAATGTTAATGGCATGTTTAATACAAGGGAGGGCAACAAATTACTGTGTGGTGCTTCCATGGAGCCTCCATCTTGGAACATGGAATTTTAAATTCCCTTCATTCCCCCGGAATCAGCATTACTCATATGGGAAATCTAAAAAAGTTCATCTTTTGTAGGCCATGTTGTAGTGGTCAGGACTCAATATGGCCACTGTTTGTATGCTTTTCCTGCATGCAGAAGAAACTACTAACCATGTGTTTGTTTCATGAATGTTTTCTTTTAGATTATGGTCCAATGTGCATGGGATTTTTCACTTCTTCATCCCCTCCCATTCGATTGAAGGACTACTACAACTCATATGGAGGATTGATTATAGTGAGAAGGTCTGATCTCTCAAATTAACAGTCATGGACAGCATGTTGTCTTTCATATAGAAGGCTAGAAATGCTGTGATATTTAATAGCATTACTCCCTCATTCCATGTTTTTGTTCTAGAAATCCATTTAGCAATTCAGACGACTTGCAACATCCAAACTGATACCATGAGGAATGATGTTTCTGAACTTGTTTTGTTGAGGTCCTTTTGTGTTAATGGAAGGGTGAAGAAGTCGCTGATGATTAAATAATTTTGATGGATTCCACCCATCTCTTGATGGTTTAAGGACAACGTGTATGGGGTGGCTACAGGCATGCCATGTCCCTCCAGATGTGGTGGTGTCTTCCGAACTCATAGGGGGTTCGCTAAAATATGCTTCGTTCACTATATTGGCAATGAGTTTTCCATTGAAGTGGAGCATTTTTTCAATGATAAAGGCTATCAGGTATGTGGTCCAGTTTGGATGGCATGATCTTTGGCTTGAGTCAGACTCGTCAGTTGCAGTTCCAATCCTTAGGGATCAGTCAAGGAATGTGCCATGGAGGATGTTACTGGCAAGGGTGGAATACCTTCGACTTGAAGACTGTCTCTCACTTGAAGCTATACATGTTTATAATGAGGCCAACCAAGTTTCAGATGCTCTTTCCAAGAAAGTTATTATAGAGGTGAGCTCCAGTTGTTCCATTGTGTCACTATAGTTTTGTAATATATTTTTGTAGGATGATTTTCGTGGCGATACATATACTCGCCTTTGTAGACCGCCTCTCTAATATTGTGATGTGTGCTTTAATTTTTCATTTATATATTCTCTTGGGAGCAGGTGTACCTATCTACTGATCTTCCAGGTACAAAATATAACATGAAAAATATTTTTTAAAAAAATATCATTTTTATGTTTTTTGTATATTATTTCATATCAATTTGTAATTTAATGAATATTTATATATTATTACGTATATAATAATATTTGAATTGATTTTAATTCTGACTATTGTGATAAAATGTTACAAATATTAAAAATTAGTTATTTGATAAAGCATACAAATTATTAATATTAATTCATATTATCTAATTTCCTTCAAAAAGTATGAAATTTTAGTTGATTAATATGTTTTTAATTAGTAGAGGCATTAAAATAATTATGATTTCTCTAATAATATTAATTAAATATGTCATAGATCATTTAGTTCATTTTTGCATGTACAGAATGTAAACAAACACATTATATTTATTTAAAGGGAGTGATTACATAGAATTATTGTGGTGTTACATCACCATCCTTGAGTAATAATCAATGATATAAGAAATAGCCTTGGAATAAAAGTAATTACAGTATAAAAACATCATTGAACTTTGAGAATCTAGAATTAAAGGAAATAAATATCTTTAATGAAAATTTAATATAATTGAGAATGATTTTACTAAATAAAACGAGTTAAATTAATATGATAATAAAAAAACATAATGTCATGTTCTATGTGTTGGATGAAATTCGGAAGGCATACATTGATGTCCTAAATATAAAATTGGACTTCAATGAAAACAATATAATGTAATATAAAAATTCATTAAAATTTTGTAATACAATGCATGAATATGATATTTAGAGTATAATAAGATAATTTTATGAAGAGGAGATCATTAAATAACATAATTTAACTCTTAAAATGATGTTTTAAATTATGAAGTAAAGATAAAAAATATATAAATGACATAGGCTAAGACATTGCCTGATTAAATTAGGAGATATCTATGATTATGTTATTTTGATAAGAAATTTGAGATAAAATGATCTCTATCATATAGAAATAATAGCTTGGGATTAACCAAAGTTAAAACTCATAAAAATTTAAATAAAATGTTATCATTTTTTATAAAATTTTGTTTCATATATTCTTAATTATATTTATAGTTTCAATTAAAAATAAATTATTAGTGATATATAGAATATCAAAAAGTGTAATAATCACGTCATTACAAAATTAGTGGATACATGAAATTTAAGGAGTTGTTCTTGAAAAGGTTTATTTAGGAATTTTGATTTTTCACAAGAACATATTGTAGATTTTTTTCAAAAAAATCATTGAAGAAGAAAATAATGGTTTACAAGATTGGTTTGATTTTTTAATGCTACATAAGTGAATAAATTCACAATTAAAAACATATTTCCACTTATGTGGAACAAATAAATCATACACCAAGCAAGATCCATACTAATGTGAAGTAAAATACATAGAGAAATTATATAAATCTATCCATATTAAGCAGGTTATGAAGCATGGGGAATACCTGGGAAAATTTTTACGACAGTGGTCATAGTGAATATTTATATTGTTTCATGTAAAACAAGATCACATTAGAATAAAAATGATATGAGATAAAAATAAGAAATGAGGAATATTAAATTGAATAAAAATTTTGAGTTTCCATTAGTGTATAAGAAAAAAAATCTATTATATAAATAACTCCTAAGAAGTAAAAGATATATAAATCACATTAAGAAAATAATTTTTTTGGAGAGTATCATATACAATAGTCTTCATAAATAAATCCATGGGTGTATAATTTAGTTGATGAAATCTAGAGTATCAAATAACATAATATTCTCAGGAGGAAAATAAAAGGATAGATTAGATATAAATTACTTATGAGAAACTATGGGGAATATCTAAGAAATCAAGTCCTGTTTCAAAATTATTTATGATAATTTGAAAAAACATTTTGTAATTGAAAAAAATATGGAATCAGCAGAATACAATGTAAGAGATAAATAGAAACAAGAAATTATAGTTAAATAAGTATCAAATTTAATTATATGTTATAAAATAACGATAAACAAAGGGATTTAAAAAAGTGTATGATGAAATTGAATTAATAATTTCATATAGGATTTTATGATTATTCATCCATTCTAAGAATATATTCATAGAAATATAAATCCATAATCAAAATTTTCATGTTAATTTTTTAGAAGAAAAAAATGACAATTATACAAAAATAAATAGTTGATAAATGAAAATTGATAATTAAACCTATGAAAACTCATGTTATAATATTTATAAGTACATTATTAATAGTTATCTCAAATATGTATCTGAAATAAATAGTGTCTTACATGTGAAAAATCTATAAACCTATTTAGTATTACAAATAAGTTGTTGAAATCCCATTATATTCCCATATCATTGGTGGTGTATTTGTTATTTGTTTACAAAAAATTGTACCTAATTTATTTAATGTGCGAGAGCTACAAATATAGGTAATGACAAAATAACGACTCTAGAGTAAAAGGTTGTCACCATCTTAAATTTCATCAAACAATATATATCATATTGTCTAATGGACAAAATAAAATCCATAAAAAGTAGTTGGAGTGTATCTATTAATGAAGAGAAGTTTGATTAAGATTTTTAAAAATTGTATATATTAAGATATGGAATCCATGAAAATACATGTGAATTTCTATTCATTGGGAATTATTTTTATACTAATAAAATTAATCACTGTTTAATGTATTCTATAATAATACTAGAGAGTATCTTAAGAGTTTGGTAAAAAAACTGAAGAGACTTTGAGAAATTCAATCTCTATTTTTTGTAACTAAATCATGTAGTTTTCTTTGATTTTTTAATTTTTTAGATGTGTAAAGGAATTTTGAAGAACATATCGTGAAAAGATATTCATTAATGGATATCATCATGAAAGTATCTTAGTACAGTCTTTTATATTTTATCATATTATGGTTTCCTTAATGGAGATTTTGTTTTATAAAATTGTTTCACATATTATATACAGAGATCATCTCTCACATAAACATTGATTGGTATAATTGAGGGAAGAAGTATCTATGTGATATAAAACATATACATTTTGAGATAATTTATCATTATTTTCATGAAAGTTAAGAGAACCTAAAATGGGGGAATACATATTGAAATAAATTTTATAAATAAATATAATGAACAAGTTGAGAGAAGTGGATAGTTGAACCCACTTGGTGTTAAGTTAAATTTTTTTCCAAGAGGAATAATTTTAATGTATCTTTATAATAAAATCATGAAAAAATATTTTTAATTCATATTTGATGAGATTTTTTGAATAATAACGATTTCACCAAGAAGTTTTATCAACATTTTTTGAAGTTGAGAATATTGGAGGATACTAAAAATCATGAGGATTGATGTTCCCTTGTATATAATTCATTTTAATGATGTTTTCCAATAAAGGGGAATAAGAAAATAAAATAATTCCATGACCAATGGATGTTTTATTGTAAGTGAATTATTATATTTAAAATCTAAATATTATGTGAAGAGTTTCATGTAGTGTTCAGATTATTCGATATTCATACTCTGCAAATATGTTAAGAAGATGGATTGTATTTTGATGAAGAACCATACATCGGTGTACTCTACATGAAAGTTTATTTATACATGTATTAGATATATTATGGTGATGATTTTAATGTAATTAATATCATGATATTATATTAGATATCCTATACACACATTATATAATATTTCTTAATGTTTTTTAATATTATATCAACATAATTTGATAGGTTCGATATGTTTTAAAGAATTTTTAAAAAGGTTGTTATTATGTGTAATTCATTTGAATTTAGAAGGATTATTCTCTATATATACATATGAATAGATTTGAAAATCTTGGATATTTAAAGGATAATTCCACATTCATTAGTGTATATATTTAAATGAAATTTGTTATAGATGAGTTGGAAGAGAGAAATTAAATGATGAGTTTGAATTAGTTTTTCAATAACACAAGTTGTGTTATATATTCCTAGAAATAGAATATCATGATGGTGTTTCATAAAAATTTATGGGTACAATGTTACATTATCTTTTAAATTATATAATGTAATGTTAAAATTTTTTGGTGATAATAATGAGAAAAATTATCTAAATCCATGACAGATTAATCCATAGATCATAAATATTATGTATGAGGCAGCTGATGTTGTAGAAGCTTGAATCAATGTTACATACTATTACATTGAAGAAATTTAAGGATCATATATGATATTTCAAAAGTTACTTCAGATCTATACAAATCCTTCAATGGTATATTCATCTTCTACCGATGCTCATACTATATGAACTACCATGTCGGACCACAACACCATTGGGGAGTGACAATGCTTGTCATGGTGTGTGAGGGTATCAGTGGTTGTATTAAACATCATATTCCCACTTTTTTTTATTTTATAGGTTAAATATATTCTCATTTTCCCCCATGTCTTCTCTTAAAACCTAATATAATGTGAAAGGCCCTTTTTTATTCTAACGTGTGTTTTAATTATGATGGTGGTTGGGATGGTAGTAAATTAGTGGTTACTTTTCACCAGTTTTTATATTCAATATAACAAAAAAATTCTTATAGATTTGTCAAATTTTGAACATCTAGTTTTTATTTTTTTCAATTTTTATTTCTTATTTTTTTCTCTCCATCACTCATTGGGTGTCAAGTACAAACAATGAGGAAGCCCAGTGACCCCATGGTCTTGGGAAACAACCCCTATCTAGGACACAAAACAACATCCCCAACAGTCCTAACCTAACTATCGTTCTTCTGTTAGTCCCTCCCACCCTCTTTCTTCACCTGGTCTCTCTTAATTCCCCTTCCTCCATTCTCTCCTCAATATATATTTCCCAACACTGACACCCACCCCCTCAAGTATGTTATCTTGTTGTAGTGGAGATATACTCGGCCACCCTCCCCCTAATGACACTACACAGCACTCCCCCCTCCCACACTCACCACAGTATACAATACACTTTGGTTTAATGTACCATGTGTCCCTATTCCTTCCTACCACCCAACAACCATCTAACAACCCCACTTCTCATCCCTTGATTTAGGCTGACCACACCTACGTGAGTTGTGATTTTTTTAATTTTTTTTAATTTTTTTATTTTTACTCAATGTATTATATGATTATTAATTATTATCTTAATTATAGTTTCATTGTTTTCTTTACACCCTCAATTATAATTAGTCCATACTAATTGCAATTAAAAAAATTCCAATAGGTAATTATATTTTTTTATAATCAAATTTCTACCATAAATATTATTTCATTTATTATTATTTTTATTATCATGAATTATCAATATTGAAGATTCTCCGGTGAATTTCTCATCTCTACTGTAATTTTTCAATATCAATTTAAATTTGATATTTTGTTATAGGTAAGTAGAATTTTTTATAATAATAGATCAAAATTATTTCTTATTTTTTTTATTTTTACTTATTTTCATGATTAACGATTAGATTTTATTTGAATAATTTATTCACCATTGTCTTTATCATAACAATTTCAATTTTTATTTTTCAATACTTAATTTTTTTCACATTTATATTTCATTTATATTATTATTAATTAATATTTACTTATCTAGTATCAATGTTGAATTCATTTGATTCTTATTTTTTATATTAGACATATAAATTTATAAAGGCACTAAGACATTAAATTTGAGGCTTACCTAGGTGGTGTTGATTCTCTAGGGTGTGGAAAACATTTTATTATTTTATGATTTCGTTTTTTTGAATTTAAAATAGGTTTTTGGTTTTATTTCTAAATAACATCTTTTTATTTTGTTTAATGATTTTATTATAAAAGCTTGGTTATTTTTTAAAATGGTAATAATCAGTATTTAAGGTATTTTTTATAAATTTTATAAATTATTTGTCTTTCATTTTTAGTTTTTTTATGGTAACTAATATTTTTTTTATAAAAGTCACTATTTATCCATGTTTGGCAGATTATTATTTCACATGAAGGAGTGAAAATTTTAATAATTTTACTAATTTTTTTACACTTATTTATGTTATAATTATATGGGTAATCATGTATTAATTTTATATAACTTAGTTCTATGATTGGACCACTTTTACCGAAGTTTTTCATGGGATTAACCAATAAATTTTTTAATAAATAACTATTTTAAAATTGAATTTAAAGGGGTTAAATATATTAAAGTGTGCAAAATAGTTTTTTAAAAGAAATAATGTTTTTGGTATTGAATTTTCTTCATTTCAGTTTAACATTTAATGAACTCATGTTTAAAGGGAATCATTTTTGTCATTTTTCGTTGGAAAATAGATTTTTTGGCCTGCTTATATTCATTTATTTTGTCTTTTTCATCTCGGTTTACATTGCACGTTGAAGGGTATCCATTCAACATTGGTGTTCACCTGGGTGTTTTTTATCACGACGGTTCTATATTGTTGAGGGTTTCCCAGAACTAGTAATATTCTTGTTGGTAGATGGCAACTTCTGATGCTCATGATGACTTCTTAAAGATCAAACCCACTAGTCTTTTTCTGGAATACATCATGAACCATGATATAAAAACAAGGATAGAATATGATTCATTGTATTTGTTTTTTTATTGAATTTTATTTCTAAAAATACTATTTCCTTAGTTCCCAACTTCCAGGATCCAACCATTGGATTTTTTAATATTTTTTAAATAGTTGTGGCTACTGTTATTTAAACTATACCAGTTCTCAAAAAAATTAGTTGTTTTTAATATAAAAAAAATTATGGATGTAAAAAATTTCCTTAACATAATTTTCGGAATAAAAAAAATAAGATAAATAGTATGGACTGAAAAAATGATAGTGAATCAATGTAGCTATCAATGATATTTTATGTCAATAGATAATAGAGAGTGCTCGGAAAATATTATTTAAAATATAAATTATTTTTTAATAGAGGAAAAAATTGTGAAAAACCATAATTGTTATTATTTTATAGTTTTTATATGTCAATGAATATAGAGAGATCCAACATTCTTAAGAAGTAGGTCACCTTTATATATTGATGATGAATATACCATTGAAGAACCGATATGTTTTAAAGAAAAAGGAGATCGATATTTTTGTAAATATATTTGTGTGAAGGGAAGTAAATGTTTTTTGATATTAAGTGATGTGGAATAGTCCAATAAATATAGATGATTATTACAAAAATATATAAAAGGGAATATATTGTTTTAGTCTTGTAATATCTAGATGGGTTGATCCTATTGAAGAAAATATTATATATAATTATTAAGGAGATTATGATTATAACAAAAAAAGGTTTGGAATATTTTTTAAGCATTTTATACCAAATCATATTCTGATGGTGTTGGGATTTGAATGCTCATCACATGAATAATTGAAATATAATATCTTCCAAATATAAGATAATTTATCTTTTAGAATCAATGTGTAAATAAACTATATAAACAATGTACATAGAAATAAATAAGAATAGTATTAGTTTTATTTCTTGGAGAAGTAGAATGTTTGATTAATGTCTCAAATCCGTAAACAATAATGATCTTCATCCAAGGGAGTTACAACAACCATTGGATCCTCAATCATTTTTTGAGGATACATGAATGATGGAGTGGTGCTAGAACCTTAATTTAAAAATATGTAGAGAATTGTAGTATGTAAATAGAAATGATATCCTTCCTAAAATTTGGGTTATCTAGACCTAAAAGACCGCATACCACTATATATCCATACATTATAGATTTTACTATTGAAAATCTGTTTCTATATTAACGAATCCATATAAATTTATTCTCATGATTCATTTAATCCTATTAAATGAGTAGTGAAGACAATTGACCCCATCATTATGAATTATAACTAATAATAAAACAATTCAAGGAAAATAAATATATATCATTTATATATTATTATAATTATTGATGTATACACTTTACATATGTATAACATATTTATATATATATAATATTGAAAATCATAAAATCTCTCACAGTCACTAAAATTCCATAAGTATGTTGTGAATAACATTAAAACACCTTGTGAATCCATTTAAACACATTTAGATGATGCTTTTCACCAAAATCACTACATTTTGGAGAAAATATTAGTGAAAAATTATTCCTTATCTAAGGAACTAATTGTCTGACCCCATGGGGCCCATAAGAATTGATAATCACTACTAAATATATATTTTATATATACATAGAATGAGATTCAACTTGAAAAACATCAATTCCACTCAAGCTAATATGGTATCACATGTGATCTTTATTAAAGATACTAATATCCCTATATGAAAATTTAGACCATAATTTATATCATATGAATCATATTTAAAATATATAATCTAGTTCACCATGAAATTGAGTGACCACTAGATATAGATCACGTAAATCTATGAATGGCCCGTCATCATTTTCTTTAGTTATTGAAAAAAATGGACCAGGTGGACAAATACATCACATTTCATTCATATATCAGATATGTAAATCCCATGTCAATTTTCTAAGTAGTTAAAAAATTGTAATTGAAAAAAATAGCATGGCCATGAATTTCTACATTCTAATTCAATCAGGGTCCAAATGTATTTTTTGTCATACAATTTCATAAATCCTATATTTATGTCACTTCTACTGGCTTAATGATTAGAAACATAACCAACCACCCCTAGTATTAGCATTGTTTATATTAATAATTACATAAGTAGGGTATCAAAGTATGAAGGTTCTCATGCAAGGTATATCATCAACCTCATGTAATATGGATTGATAATTAGAATACACCATAAGTATGTGTATTACCATATGAAATTCTACAATATATCCCTTAGCAGACCTATCCATGTAATAAGACACCACTTATTACGATAATAATATATTCCACAATATCTCATATACAACCCCCTATAAGGGATATTAAGAACTATTCATGATATCATTTACATTTCATCAAAACACACTATACTCCATCATGATCATTGGTTTGGGATAACTAAAATTTTATACATTGGGGTGATATTTATCATTATTCCATTCATGTAAAATAAATTCTAGAACACATGAATGAATGATAAATTGTTATATACATTACTATAATAACATGATACATTTATAACCATTATGTAACATCCTCAACTGTGAATCCACAAAAATAGTGGCCAAAGCTGAGTTTTCAAATGGCCTCAAGCATTTATCATTGTACACCAGAGGTTGCCGACAATCGAAGAGGGTCTAATGTGTCACGTGGGGAGATTATACCCTCTTTAATAGAGTATTCCACATTAGAAAAAAATATAAATAACAGAATAATATGAACAAATATTAAACATACAAGACAAAAATCTTTGAATAGAGTACAACCAATGATTCAATACTAACAATGTCATAACATACATGTAGTGAAAACAGAACAAAATATAAAAAAATCCCAAACCTCAAAATAGCCCGGACTCTATGTCCATATTTTTCTCCATGTACATCCTAAGACCCAATAAATATCATATGGTGGGTAATTTTCTATTATCTTGACATACAACCAAGAAATCTGCTCGGGTACCCAATTATGGCCTGAGTAGGGTGTGAGTACAAAACATATTAAGCCACAACCAATGCTGTCAACAAAATATCTTGTCTAATAGATAGTGCATGTATGTAAAAAATAAATGGTATCTAATCAAGGTATATTTAAGGTTACATTGATTAACAATGGTTATTTAATTCATGAATATAATTTGTACCAATGCCATTTCTTATACCATTTTTACTACATAAATTATTTTAACACATGTTATTTGGGTTAGGAATATACATCATATCTACACTAGACTGAGAAATTAGACATTATGCCTAAGGAAAATAATTCAAGTACCTCTCTCACTATGTCACAACATATCAAATTAATATATTATCTTCACCTAATAAAATCAGTCCAGTTGAAAGGAAACTGTTAGGGGAATAGATCCCCCACCCCCATCCCTAACCCGTTCGTTAGTGGGGTCAAGTTTAGAGCCTCAAAATAACTCAACTTGTGGGTGTTAGACCTCATGTCAATACCCCACTCTACCAAACCATTTCACATACATATTTATCTAATCACCACAAACATACAATAAAAAACAAGAATAACCAATTTCATTTTAATTCCCAATACATAACAACCACATGGGAAATAGAAATTTTCTATAACACATTAAAACATTTACCAATTTATATTCATAGCCTTTATGCAAAATTTTCATTCTCATGACATAACCTCTTAAGTGTATTCAACAACTCCATACCTTAGATACTATTCATCAATTTCCATATATTAAACCACATATACTATTCTTCATTTCACAAGTATTTACCTCTTATGGACTCAAGTACAATTCTCAAATCACATATCACAACCACATAATTACATTCAATAATATAGGTGTACCACAAAATTATAATGTATTAACCCATTCCACAAAATAATCCATTAACTTTTAACATCTCATTATATTATTCCAAATTTCCCATTCCATTACCCAATTACAAGTTCACTATTTAATATGCACTAACCCCATTAGGCATTTATAACCAAAAGTCAATAAACAATTGACATAATTTCCTTCAACCCAATTACCCATATTCATGTCATTGCAAAAAAAAGTATTCCCTTTTCACCCATGCAATATTTGTCATCATTCCATTTACAACATAATCAACCATTAAAACATGTTTTACATGGGTTCAACATTATTATTCAGAAATCAATATTTTTACCCTACCACTCTATAGGTATGGAAATTTTGTCACACCCCATGGTAGGCCCTAAAATGTTCAAGTCACACCCTACGCATCTGCCGAAGATTGTGAGGGGTTCAATTAGTCACATAGACACCACTTTTATCAAACAACCCCATGAAACAAGGACAACTATTAGGGAAAAAGACGAACACAGTCTTCCATGCACAAATCTAAATTAAAAAAAGGTTTAATACATATAAACCACCTTCCAAAATTTTGATAATGAGAGAACAATTAATCATGGCCTTGGATTACGATTCATACCCCCCATGAATTCCTAGCCCGAGGCTTTGATCTTCAAAAAAAACACTCCAAATGGAAATGAAAAGAAGGAGAGAAACCATTTTTATGTCGGGATCGTCCATGCTTGTACGTAGGGTTGTAGGAGGTGAAATGGATGAGAATCCTTAGTTGAGGTTTAAAAACATCATATATCACTATTGTAATTTCCTCAAAAATATTGGGTTGCATGGTGTACCCAGATGGTTTTCCAAAATTTGTGTGAGACACTATCCAAAGAAAACTCCTTCGCCTGGTTTCCTTTTGATTCCATGTGGTTTTATTTACCATGATCTAACCGTGCATAAGCCTATGTCCATGGCTGCATAGTTACCTAGGATTCTCGCACGGTTTGAATTAACAATGTACAATCCCTGCAAGATTCCCAAGAATTACCTTTTCTTCTTCTTTCTTGTCTCGAAACCTCAGAACCCCCCCCCCCCCCGATCCTTCAAATAAATATGGGAAAACACATATATAGACCAAAACTCAGGGCCAATCAAAAACAAAAAAATCATTCCATACAATAATCCAGGATCTTATAACCTTCCCCCTTTATAGTGGATCATCCTTGATCCACTCTTCTCGAAAATCCGAGGTTCTATAATAAGAGGACATTCCACTAGGACAATATATCCATTCCAATATTCCAATGTTTACATAGAATACCATGATTATATCATGAAAAGTGAACTGAGGCACCGTCTTGACTGGATGACTTACTCACCTCATCCAACAACATCAACCATATACTCCTCAAGGGTGCATACACTTCAACCATTATTTAATCACTAGAACTACCTAGGGAAAACATAGACAATAGTTGTTAACTCACAACCCATGGAAACTTCATACAAAGAATTATTTCACCATATAGGAACCAATCATAACCTCCCTCAGTATGATCATATAAACAACTCATGAACCAGATCACTAGTGTAACTTCCAATGATTTTACCCATCTCCAATGGTGACCGAAATCAACATCTCTTGATGGAGAACACATGGTCCTTTTCAATGAAATTTCCCATCTTATTTCTATTCATCACTAACAAGGAAGTATCAACTAAATCACAACTCAGCATTCACATTACCTGAAATGTTCCATGTCACGACACCAAAACATACATAGGGGTGTTACCATATAATATAATCCAATTGTATCGTCAAATTCTTTTTGGTGGACATCCCTACACTATCCATTCAAGGAACAAGATCAACTCATCTTCATTCAGGTACAAATTCATTTCTAAAGAGGTAGTTGCCACCACAATATGAACCCAGAGGTGGGTCACTCTCACCACACCCATTCTTGTTTACCATCTATGGAGAGAACACAATCAACATTCTTTTCCAAAAATACCCACCTACCAATGGTGGTATACTTCCCCTTTCTCCCATTACCATTGTGCTTAATGATTTTAAGACTATAATTATCATCTCACACACCCATTATGGTCGTTTCTTGAATTCTAGTAGAATTCAATAATCATGACATTACCGCCCTCCAGACCGTAATTAGGCTTCACATTGGGCTTGACATCCCATCACATGGACAAGTTTTCTTCAAATTCAAGATGTTCTAAATCCACCTAAGGAAAAATTACCGATGCTTAACCCCAATCATTGTTGGAGTTATAGAACCAAACCACTCTTTCCAAAACATGTTGTCATATCATACCCCGCCATTTTACGACATTAACACAGACATCACAAGCTTCACATGGAACCACCCTAAGTTCCAAGCCAAATATTGGCTCATTAGTCACCAAATACAAGTACCACATTACCATTCTAAGGAAGCTAACATGCACCTCACTATTTCCCCATTGGCATCCTGATGACACTACATCACGTATAGTTTCGCCTCTTCACATCCAGGACTAACTTATCAATCCCCACACGAGGAGTGTTGTTACCTTTTCTATCCATGTGGGATATACACTACCACGTCTTACAATCGATTAGAAGCTGAACCCCAAAAAATAGACAAGGACATATAGATTATTCTAAAAATAAGAAATTGAATGCACCCCAATTCCCATTCATAGCTTCTGTGAAAGAAACCCATGAAATTTGTCGACATTCAGTCCATCCTAGGAGCCACACCCAAAGCCATAAATAGTGTACATCCCATCATCAAGCTTCACACATACAATTTTCAAGCACATAAACTACATGATATCTCTCATCCAACCAAACACCTTCTAGTCTCTTGGCATAAATCCAGAGCATATCAACATACATGGGAAGATATCATGATATTGGGAAGGATCTTTACTTGTTGAGGTATGATAAGAAGTTGTAGAATAACACAACTACCAACATATCCATGTTAAATGTCGAACTATGGGTCACTATGAATTGTCAAGGAACTCAGGATCTCTTACCGAACACATCTTATCAAAACATAACTGCCACTACATAGGTGTGATTTCAGACCATGTCTCACCACTACGCCGCAAAAAAATTACAAGACAGTCATGAACCAATGTTTCTGGTGGAACGAGTCCCACTACACTGCTTATGTTCTTTTGATTCATCCTTGACTGCTATCAGGAGAAGTAAAATGGGAAACCACACTAATAAAATATATTGCCTCTCAAAAATCAACCATTTTCAATGTGTATCCAATATTACACTAACTTTCCTAACCATGTATATTTTTTAGTCATCCACATCAGCCCTAGGGTAGCCTCTACATCTCACCCAACAACCAAACCATTCATATAAACAATTTCAGCCATCTAACCAGCCTTGTCTCATCTGATCAAAAAATGATGTTGAACCCTCTATTAACCATCATCCAAAAGATGGTTCATGGATCCATAGGATACAATCCTTCAAAAAACCTTAATTATTATCACAAACACTATGATACTGTTATGAAATAACTAGTCACAACTATACCACTTACTAAATCCCTGTGGTACTTAGTATGCATTGACACCACCTCTGAAGAATCTCCCATGCCTCATATAATAAGGTACATTCACCATTGGGAAAACATCCCTTGAGTTCCCCCATGGTTTTCCGAAACTACCATCGTGTAACCACAACTCGAGTAAAACCACCTTCTATCAACTTTCCCAATTATCCCTCTAGGCCCAGCATACACCATACAATACTTTGAGTTCCGATATCAAATTCCAAAACATCTACACATGAGATACACAACCAAAATCACTAGGAACCATGTCTGAACTCTCTCATAATCCATCATGAATTATGAATGATACCAACTCCCTATAGTGGCGTCACAACCAGAAAAATACAATGGCCACTTCTCCAAACTGTACATATCATGACATGAGAGAAGCAATGATTGTCCATGGAACTGTCACGCCTATTCTGATGCACATTGTGACTAGCACACCACACAATCATTTATTATAGTTTTCTTACAAAAGGTGTCCACATTCATTGGCACTATGAGAAAAAAATCCTCTCCGGGATTCAAAAATCAACTCGCAATGTCTCTACTCACAAGGTCACTAAGACCCAGACACTATCTTTAGGTTCCAACATGCACTCTGTATGGTCATGAACCCTGAGAGTATTCACAATCTCAGTTATAAACAATGCCTCACAACCAAATGGCAACAACCCTACCAATGGTACTCTCAAAAAATCATATAGTCCATATCATAACCCGCAAGGCCTCATAGTCCAAATCTGATGACTCAAATGAGTGCACTCTCACAAACCCAACCAATACATACAAGGGTAAAACTGACAACACAAAGGATACCCACCTTTTAGCTTAACAATTATTATTTTAAATATCTAGTTCACCCTGATGCATAGACTAATGACCAATAAGATTTAACCACAGATGGAAATGATCTCATGATATCAACCTTAAACACCCCATTCATCATACTCAATCTGAATGGTCATCATCACACATAGAACACTACCATCTACCACACCAACTGTGGTTCATGGTCAACATGGGGTAAACAATTTATTTAATCACAAGTCTTTCTTCAATACCTCTTTAAACCAATTCTTCTTTTAAAGCATGATCATGTCGTCTTAGGAACATTTCCCATTTCAAAACATGTTACAATAATCTTTTTAACTAATATACAACTTTCATTAGGAAAAATCATTATCAATTTTACTGTCATTGTACAATCTTTTTCTTTTAAACAATGAATAAACCTTTAAAATTTATCACAACCAAAAATATTAACCCAATCATAGATTTTTTTATAAAAGATATTCTATAACTATTAATTTTCATTCCATTTATTCACCCACTTACATTAGCATTATTAGGCATCATTACGTCATATTTATCGAAGAAGTAAAATGTATTCAACTCTCTATGCCGGAAACACCAATCCTATGTGTGTGCTTATAAAGATGCATGCCGCCTATATCCTAAGGTTCCTAAAATGATTCATGAATACAAAACATCATAATATTTTGAAAATTAATAAAATATCATAAATAAATAAAATTACACAACATGAGCATCACCCAATGCTGAAATATCATTCAACTAAAACAACACAAATCAAGATAATAAATCCCATCTATTTTGACATGCTATCTCCCTGGTACATGGGATAGATACTCTCAATCTCATGCTCATTACCAAGGCACAAAAAATCCTAATATCTTGTATACAATCCTGAAATAGTAAAAAAGAAAAAATAACTCCTCTAATACCAATTTTCAACATCCCTGACCTGGAAGCCACTAATCTGGTTCCCCATGATGAGTCTTCACATGAACAAAAGTGCATCTCCCTATACAGTAGAGGATGCTGACTAGAGTCGAGGGTCTAATGAGTCATTCAGAGAGACTATACACTCTTTACTAGAGTAAGACACACTTGATAATTACATAAATAGAGGAATAATATGAACAATTAATATAAATTCCGGTCAAATATCTCCCAACATGGTATAAAACACAATTCAATATTAACAACATCATGAAATACATATAGTGCAAAGTGAACAAATCTCAAAATAAGAAAAACATTCAAATACTCAATATAGTCCCAAATCTAAGTCCAAATCCTTTTCTTTGTAAAATCTAAGCCCAACTCAACATCCTAGGGTAGATGTTTTCCCTTGGCCTGATCTGCATCCAAGAAATATCCTCAACTACCCAATGGTGTCATAAGTTAGGTGTATGTACAAAACTCAGTAGGACACTGCAAAAAATGTCTACAAAATGTCCATTCTAAAAGATAGTGATTGAACATACAAAATAAATAGTAATTAAAAATGGTTTAGTTCAGTTTCTATTGGTTCAAAAGATTCATTAAATTCATGAATAGAATTTATCCCAATTAAATTTCTTATACCATTTTACTACATAATATATTTTAAAACATGTGCCTTTGGATAGGCATAAACATAATCTCTACATGGGTCTATGGCAATCAATCATTATGAATAAGGGAAATAAGTCAATTCCCTATCTCATTAGGGCAACACATATTACATCAACAAATTATCCTTACCTCAAAGCATCAGTCCAGGTGTAATGCAAACTTTATGGGATTAGAGCCATCGTCCCTTTCCCTTAACCAGGAAATTATGTTGTGGGGTTTAGATCCTCAAAAAAACATGACCTGTGGGTGTACAAAATCATGTCAATACACCACTCTACCATGCCATGTGCATATGTTTATTTATCAAATCACCACAAGAATACCATAACATAACCATGAATAACTATTACCATTTGAAATTCATAATACATAACAACCACATGGAAAATAAAAAATTTCCCTAACCCATTAACACATTTACCAATTCAAATAATATATTAATTTATTCAAATGTCCATTCTCATACCTTAACCCCTTAAGTGTATTCAACAGCCCCATACCTTATATAATATTCATAAATTACCATATATTTACCCACATAGACCATTAATAATTTCACAATAAATTACCCCTTCTAAGAACACGTATAACATTAATATCACAAAACACGACCACTTTATTACATTAAATGATTATGTTTTACCGCCTAATTATCATGTATTAACCCATTCCACAAATCCATCCATTCTATTGTTACATCTCATTATAATATTCCCTACATCCCATTACATTACCCAATTACAAGTTCCCCATTAAATATTCACTAATCTATATAGGCATTTCTAACCAAAATTCATTAAATAATCGACATAATATATTTTAATAAAATTACCCATTTTCATGTCATTCCAACCACAACATTTGTTCTTCTCAACTAGGGTATATTTTTCGCCATTCGATTTACAACTCATTCAACCATTAAAACATGTTCAACTTGGGTTACAAATTATTATTTGGCAATCATTCAGTTAACCCTTTCACTCTTTTTGTACGGAAATTCTTGAGCCCCCAATCGGTGGCCCTAAAATGGTCAATCCACCCCAATGCATCACATGGGGATCATGAAGGATTCAATTGGTCACTTAGACATCCCTTTTATCAAACACTCCCATGAAACCAAGAACACAATTAGGGAATAATAAAAACATAATATTTCATTTAAAATTCTAAAATAAAACTAAGTTATTATAATTTTAGAACACCTTCCTTAAATCTAAGGATGAGAGAAATTTTAATTGTGGCCATGGATCTAGATTCAAACACCCATTGAATTCCCCACCTATGGATTTGATCAACAACCAAAGACACTCCAAATTGGAAATAATCAAAGGAGAGACACACTTGGGAAGAATGGTTTATCCAAGAACGTCACTAGGGATGTAGGGGCTGGAATAGGGGAGAATCCCAAGTTGGGTTTTGAAATCCAAGATGTAATTCTGTAATTTATAAAAAATATTGAGCCACACAGATTACCCACACAGTTTTTCAAACCTTGCACAAACATTTCATGAGCCACTATTCAAAAAAAACCTCACATGATTTCCAGGGGATTCTGCATTGTTTTTTAACCGTACTCTAACCGTGCATAAGCCTATGTCCATGGCTTCACGGTTAACTATGATTCTCACAAGGTTTTAACAAACTATGTACAAACCATGAAACATTCCTAGGAAATACCTTTTTATATTATTTCATATCTAGAACCCTGGGAACACTACCAAGCCTTCACAACAATACGAGGAAACACTTATCTATAAAATAAGAATAAGAAAAACCAATACTTAAAGAAAAATGTACTATAAGAAAATTTGGGATCATACACACTGTACCCAATCTATTATAAGAATATAACATGTCCCTTATATGGTTGCATTAATAATGGATTTATTTTCGTATGATTATATAAAAATTTAATTATTATTCCACCCCTATGTAACCATAAAAAAAAATTCTCCCACAAACATCTTAATGAGTTACATTTAAAAATAAATAATGTTTAAATAATGGTGAGGCATAAGAATCATATAATTTATGATAAACTACTCGAAAAATAATTAAAACATGCTAATATTGATTACATTAAATGTTATAATGTTATATTATATGTTCTAATTAGTACTATTTCTCTGTACATAATCATCATCCTTGAAACCCTTTCACCGAAAAAGTTACCCTGAAAACTTTTATAAATAATGATATTATTTACATTTTCACTTTAGCTTCTCATCCTAAAATCTATTCTGATAAAATGATATCAAAATTAATATGGAAATTAATAAAATTATTTAAATGTTTCTTTATCTACCTAACCTAAACTCATTTTACACATAAACTATAATATATTGGGTATTCACTATTGTAATCTGATATACAAGAGTAATGTTCACTTCTTCTAGTGACTAGATATAACACTTTACATTTCTTACAATTATATACTAAACTATTTTAGGGTATCAATTGAATTTATAATTCTCATAGTAATTATTGTAACTATTTAAATTATCCATTATTTTTATATTATAAATCATTTTTTAGGATGTCATGTGTAATTTATTTTGTAACTATAACTAGTTTTGAAATTTGATATTTATTTTTCGTCATAAATCCTAATAACATTAGGATAATTAGTGAAGATTAATTATACTATTATATTGAAACAATATAAATTTTCTTACTTTTGAATATACTTTTGTTTTTAAATACTCATACTAGGATCATAGATTTTATATTTGGTTTGGAATATCATTCTAAAATTATTCAGAAACTAATTGGGGTTTTAGTGGAAGAAAATTTATTTCCTTTTAGGAGGAATATTAAAAAAAATTTCAAAAATTATATTTCATATTATATGTCTTTAAAAATATTCCATTAGTAATTCTATTTTTATTAAAATATCTCATTCATTGATGGAGGGAACAAATTTCCTCATATTTTAACGAATATAATGATAATCAATTTTATCCTAGGTGAAAAATATTATCCTAATAATTTTCTAAAAACATGGGATAGAAATACCTTGAATCATAAACCACATGTATACATTTAATCATCTCACATTGACCCTTTAATATAGAACAACCTCTTATATCATATTATAGAATGCATATGAAGATACACATCCTTTTCCTATATTCATTTGTTCTTGATAAAACCCTTTACATTAAGATCCCCAATGCTGAAACAGTTTACTAAATCAATTGAATGAAAACTAAAATATCAATAAATTCTTACATTGATTTTAAACTCATGTATATTTAAAAAAATTATAAAATAAAAAATCGTATCTCATAACACTAAAAAAGATGAATTAAGTTATATAACATACATTACTATCAAAAAAATTATATGTAGTTCCCAAACTCCATCAAGTACATATTTGAAAATCCCATAATATATAAATATTATATTTATTTTTATGACATCCATATATTTCAGTGAAATTTATTTTCTTCATTGATAAAAATTGTATCCTTCTACTGTTTTGAGTTGTTACCCACTTTTACTATCTATATAGTTTTATAATCCATTCCTGAAATGGATTATTAATTTATTACATAAATCTTCAGAGTATTGGGTATGATTTTTCATTTAATAATGTAATATTTTTTAAAAATTTCCATGAATGAAAATAATATAAATTAACTAACAAGAAAAATCCATTTTAGTATCCCCTTTAATTAATTTTACAGAATTAAAAAATTAATAATCTATGTGTAAAAACTATCATATAATTTTATTTTTAGGGACACTTTTTAATATGACCATCTCGAGATATAAATGAGTTTAAATACACATATTTAAATGAATGTAATCTTGAGTAACCTATATTATCTATTTAACAACTCTTTTTCCCCATTAATTTAATGAAAACATGAAACATTAATTCACTGTCAATGTATGACCTTTAGTTTATTTACATCGATTGGTAAAAAAATATAATTTATATTATAAATATATGAGATAAATAAAATTGAATTATAAGAAATATAATAAATCAAGGAATCTTTTAGTCACTTCATGCCAAAGATATACTCAATCATATTTATTTTCATTTTATATACCCATTATATTGAGTATATTTGTCTAAATACATTGATGTACCAAATAATATTGAGTACACGAGTGAAGAAAAATATTCCATTCATAGTTAAACATATAATATATTTGAAACTATAAAAAATTATTCTATGATTCTATAATCATTTTTATTTTCTTATTGAATGTTTTCAACTCCAAAAAACTGAGGAAGGAACTATTATAACACATAGAATATATATATCTTAAGAGATTTTCATAAGATATCAGTATTAAGAGTTACATAACTTAAAATTTTCATTTAAACGATTAATATATAGTTGAGTTTTTTATGATGATGTATCTAAAATAGAAATTTTAATCAAATAATTATCAAGTATTATTCCTGTTAATTAAATATTTTATTGATATTTATATCACTAAATGTTATATCCTCATACATAATATCTATTTAGGGGTATGTGATCCCCATTTTTCTATGAAATATGTTCACTTTGAAATTCCTCTTGTCAATTAATTATTTAGGCAGTGAATTATCCTAATCACAATAGTTTTGAATCTTCTATAATGGGGCAGATAACACATTCTCCAAATCCATCACTATGGATTTAGTCAACTCAATTCCTTCGATATCATTCCCATGGGATTTTTTTCTATGTGTATCCTAATGAAAAAAAATATATATATTAACAAAGGAAGATCCAAGGGAACCTTGTGGAGGAATAAGGTACCCAAGGATGATTTAGTGTCACCCATTAAATTCTTTCCCTAAAACTGATAATTCTAGGGCACCCTATTATAGAAAAGACTCCCTAGTTGATTGATCGGGTCCATGGAAAGTATTTCATTACATGGAATCTCATATATATTATTTGTTTGGTTTTATTTTATTGAATAATTAATTTAATATATATCATGTGTATATTAAATTCTATAATAATTTTATTTTCATTACATATAAAATTTCTATGTATGCATTCTGTAAAAAATTTAGTTTCCTAAATACAAATTCCAACCCCAAAATTATGTGTTTATACCACATTAATGTGTAACTATTTACAGTACCAACATGTCTATTTTATTCCACATAAAATAAGTGTCATTTGTATTTGAACATATCAAAAATGAATTATATTAATATAGTATATAATCACTTCATGTATTTGAAAATAGTTACATGAGATGGAAAAATATCACATGAGTAAGCTCAGACAAGCATATCGCCAACCCCGTTCACATTCCTAGACAATCATTTCCACTAAGATTGTAGGTTTTCTGATCACAATTCCAACTATATAGAGAGACATTAAACAAGATATAATTCAATTCATTAATACTCTAACACTTAATATGATCAAACTATAAAAAAATTATCAATCTCAAATCTAAAATTAAAACATGTTGTCAAGGTAGTTAGAAAATAAATATTATGATATCAAACCTAGATTGATATTCAAGGCTCTATCCTATAAGAAATTCATTATATTTACTTCATTATCAAATAATTCAAAATACAAATATTTTATAACTATGACTAATTAGGGGATAACCTTCAAATAAATGAACAATTCATGTATTTAAGCATGATATTAATCATTTATGAACTATTTGTAAACAAATGATAATTATAATCATTTAATAATTTTCAAAAATATAATAATTTTATATTATTTTTGTTAAAACCTTTTAAATTTTATATTAAATGATATTTATATTATATTTAATTAATTATAAATATTTATAATTTAATGCCTATTATATAATCATTTTTATATAATCAAAATATCACATATCTTGGTATTTATTAACTCTTTATAAATTTCCATTTATGATTTATATTCAAATAATCTATTTATATATCATAAATCATGACAACTAGTTTATAAAAATGTATTTTCAAAATATATTTTTTAATAAACCATATGAATTTTATAGTTAATTAATTTATAAAACTCATTTATAAATTTATCTAAACATTTCAAAATAAATTGTTTTTATTTATGATAAATTTATAAATAATAAAATTCAATTCACAATTTAATACTCATGTTTTGAAATAAATAGTTTATTTATTTCTATAGTAATAATAATATATATTAACTTTTCATATTCTATTTCCATTCTAGAAAATTCTAATTTTAATATTAAAATATATTTTTTTATAAATCAATAAACATGTCAATTTTAAAGTATAGCATACCATCTAATATCACTCTTATGTTGGTGAATCCCTATTCATTATATGAAAATTTCCATAGTTACATCCATATGAACCTATCAAAGTACTCTATTTCCAAAACACATTAGGAATGCAATGCTTTATATCATAGTGGTTCTCCTTAGAGGAAGGATACACTTCATCACATTTCAAGTGTGAGAGTTCCCCAGAATCAATTAACAACCTCTCCTTTAATACGATGGTTTTATTTGCTAAAATCATCACATGAACTTGTGCGAAGTAATATAAACAAAACACCGACAAGTATATCATTGAGAATCAAAGTTTAAATAAATTGTATAAATAGTGTGCCTATAAATCACTAATGATAATAGTCTTATTCTTTTTTAGTGATGTGGAATCCCATATGAAGGTCATGAAGAAGTGAAAAAAATCATCATACCTCCGAGTGGGGTACACTAACCAATCAATTAATGATTGTATCACTATTATACCTTCATGTTGAGAGCATGACAGTTCCTTCATCTCAGATGATGATGAACACTGTGGTAGGAGAGAAATGATATAATTTCTCGGATTTGGGTTATCACCCCAAGAGGTATCACATCCTTTTATATATTCATCCATGATGAATTTAATTAAATAAAAATATTTTGGCCATATTAATGTATCCATAAAAATGTTTTCCTTTAATTCATTAAATTTTATTTGATGACCAATCATGAAAATCATTCCATTCCTAAATAATTATAATTTATAATAAAACCATTTGGGGAAAATAAAAATAATTTATATATATATATATTATTGAAATTATTTAAATATAAAAATATACATATTATACCATAATATATAAAAATTTTATTGAATATCTAATTTTTGGAGAATTATGGACATAGAAAATTTCTTAATGATCTGTGATTAACAGTCAATATGATCTCTTGACGTTGAATATTCCATCTAATGAGAATTTTTGAATAATACTATTGTACAAGTTGAATAATATCCATTTTAAAATGTTTTGGAACGATTTGAATTACCCTTTGAATGTTTAAAGAGGTTATATGTGGGTAATTAGAAATTATACATTTTTTTTGAAATTGAAAATGAAATTCAATATAAGGTATTGTAGTGAATCATGTTAGAAAAATAGTTACCTCTTATACTTTTTGTAATAATTTGTGTTTTCCCAATACATATTTGATTTTTATGTTTTTTTTAAATATAAATAGACATTCATATTTGACATATTTTATTGATTCATTGTAGAAAAATGGGTACCTTCTATATTTTTTGTAATAACTTATTTTTTTCATTAGACTTCTTCCATTTTTTATACCTCATAGAGGAATTTTTGTAAGATGTTCAATATCAAATAATATTTTCTTTACAAATGAGTATGAGTTTTTTGATGATCACATAAGACATTAAAATCACATAGTACAATGTTTAATCTCAACTAAGACATTATATAATATATATTAATACATTTTTTTGGATTGTGTACAAATATTTGTGAAATCACATAATATTTTGAAATCATGTAAATCATTTCATGATATTTCATAAATATTTATCTGGAAATCTTAATACAATTTCATAGATACTAAATAGAATAAGCCTTATCTTGTAATACATTCTTTGATATTTTAGAAATGTTATAGAGTCTTAGGATAATTAAAATTTCTAAACTATTATATTTTGAATGAAAAAATATAGAAACATTTTCTAACAGAGCCAAAATACTAAGGTATTATAGAATGATATATTTTTAAGGGAATATAAATAGACTATAAAAGAAAAATTATTTATATAAATAAACATTATAATTAATAATATTTTAATTATAATAAACTATGGAACAAGAATAATCATACTCAATGAAATTAGAGGTCTTCCCGATACAAAATAACATGCCATTTCATGATGGTTTACTGCATTTCATTATATAGTCATGGATGATTCTCTTGGATTTCATGGAGAAGTAAATGAATAAGATAATAAGTCATATGGAAATATAATTGGAGATATAGACCGATATTAGATTGATATAAAATATTATTCAATCTGGAATATTTTATTGACCATTTTAATTGTGTAAAAATCCAATGCTGAAAATAAATTAGGAGATTCTATATCAAAAAATATAAAATATTATCCATTATATAGTTTTTAGATAAAGGAATTAGAATATGAAGGGTTGATATTGGAGTGTGAAGCGATTATGAATTCCAATAGATAAATGTTTTTGTGTTGAATATATGTGATACTAGAATGACTTAAAGAGAAACCAATATTTTTTATGAAGGAAAAGGAATAATACAAAAAATCTATATCATATATGGTGATTAAGAAGAAAAATAGATTTATTCATCATTTTTTCAATCAAATGTTGGGAATAAGTGATATTTGAGAGCACATATTATTGTATGATATCCCAATATCATATAATATGATTGAAATATCCTATGGATACGATTGAGATGTAGAATAGTGTTATTGTGCACACTACACTAGAAGGGATGAACATTGGATTATTATTCATGGGTTTATTATAAGCATACGTAGAAGAACATTCCTAAGATAATATAAATAAAACATCAAGAAATAGAAAAAAAAATTAATAGATATCTCACTCAAAAGAGATCTATTATAAAGAACCCATCAGCAGGTGACTAGAGATTTTTATGAGATTTATCAAGTAAGAAAACTCTAAAAATAAATTGAATAAAGCTAAAAATATTTTAAGGATAAATTTTAATAATATAAGGGGCACACCACTAATTATGGGTATTAAAAGTGGTTGTATATATGATAAGTGTGTCAAGAATCGTCATTTTGATAAATCATGTATGGAAAATGAAGTGGATAAATTTATAGATTAATTTGAGAACCATGCCTATGATGTTAATGACTACATAATGAAGATTTTTGGTGATGTTTGCACTCATATATTATGATTTATTTGAAAAAGAAATTATTAAAACCCACAACTGGTTAAATATTGAAAATTCATGAAAAAAATGAGAAACAAATATTCAATAATAAAATTCTATAATCAACTGAGGAAAAAAAGAGAAATTATTTCAAATCATCGATGAGAAACATTAAATGGATTAAAATTCATTTTAATTCACAATTTATGAAATTATAATGTAATGGGTGTCTCAAAATAGAATGTCTATGTGATAGAAGAAATTATAAATATGGTATTTTTGTTATGTACTACCAATTTGATTTCAAAGCTAAATGTATCATCGGCCTTGAAAATTTTGTATATGTCGAAATAGTGATTCCATAAAATAAATTTAATACGATAAAAATGATGCAATATTAGTTGTGTAAATAAATTAATGATTAGAATATTTATCAGAAAAATAACTACATCTAATTTCATGTTTCAAAGATAAATATGGAATCAAAACAAGTGATGATTACCACATTTTGGATCAATATGATTCATCCATAAATAATATATAATGAATTTCATGAATCTAAATGGTCTCGTATTAATATAATCTAGATTTTGAGATCATATAATGATCCATATATTATATTATTTTGGAAAAAGGTAACATGTTATATATATATTTTTCTATTTATATTAATGATATTTTACTTGTTATTACATATTACATCTGAAAATATTAAAAAAAAATATTGAGAAAAATGTTAAATAACAACAAAATAATCATGGGTGGATGTCATATTATCAAATAAAAAACCCTCAATATCTTCGCAAATAAATTGGTTTTGTATGAAAAAATAAAATTTTTTATAGTCTGGTTAAACAGCTGCAAAAATAATGAATAAAAAATATTTTGGCCTTCATTATTAAGTTAAAAGTGTTTTCAATATGATATTATTTTTTTGAATAATATTCTAACTCATAAAGACTATATAAAGCCAAAACTATGTGGGATAATATCTATAATGATAAAGAAACCTATTAATAAAATGTATAATTAATTTAGGGAAATCTATTCACATCAAATAAATGTTGTATCCTAGTGAACTTATACAATTATTGTAAAACGTTTTTTCATAATTATTGGGAGTTTTGGTATCAACTTATCAAGACTAATTCTTGTGATTGTAAAAATATAAGGCCATGCATTATATGTAAACAAATATAAAATGGTGTACATTACAAGTGTTATAAAAATTAATTTTATAAAATTATACTCATTTGAAGGAAGCTTAAAATATTTCAAACACATTGAAAGAAGGAAATGATACATTAGAATAAAAAAGAAAACAAATAGAAAATTTAAAATTGTACATTAAATTTTAAAAAAATATGTAGTCTATAAATATAACACCCTGAGGTTTTATAATGTTTTTTTTGAATAAATATAATTTCTTTGATAGATTTCATTACATGAAACATCGGTCTTTAATGAACCATGATATACTATTAATATTCTTATTTAATCATGCCCATTATTAACTATAATTTAGTCTTGGAATCAATAATTGGAATATATATTTAAAGAAAATTATGTATAATGTTTTTTCAAGAAGATATCATATTGATAATATAATACTATTTTTTTAGTTATGTCTTTATATCTTTCAATAAAATATTTTGTTTTCTCAGAAAATTATTTTAATAGAATTCTACAACCAGATAAAAAATAAAATGTTGAAATTTTAAAAACATCATTTTAAAAAGGGAATTAAATTTTTAGCTATCATGTAAAAAAAATTCTTTTGGTAAATTTTGTGATTTTTCTAAAAAGATGAGTTTTTCATTGAATAAGGGAAAGTATTAATTTTCATTTAATATTTCATTTTCATTTAATTAATTTATAAGGGTATATACTTTTTCAAAATTATTTAAAAATTTAAATTAGACCATTTATAATATATTTACTCCAATATATTAAATTTTAATAAATTTCATATTTAATTTTGACATAATATGATGTGTATCTTTTGAAATTTTTATTCTCGGAAAACCATTTTTTAATTGTGTGTGAGAGTTTTTTATGAAATTTTTTTCTGATTATATGAATTGAAATTATATAAATAGATTTCATATTTTTAATCATAAAAATTATTATTATATAATATTTTCAACATAATTTTTGGTTAAAATAAATATGAAAAAGAGTAAAAAATAATTACTATAGTAATGTTTAAAATTGGTTTACTAGGGGTTAAATAAATGATATTATTAGTAAAAAGAGATAGAAACTTATAAAATTCATTTCTATGTAAATATATCAACCCAATAATATTTATGGTTTCATAATTACCATTTATGGATCCATTTAGAATATAAAAAACAAGGTTAAACTATATTATTTTAAAAAATTCCATTTATGTCTTCTTCCCTACTTATAAAAGGACAATCAATCTACTCTCTCATTCACATGTAAAAAACCATTTATATCATCTAATTACATTCAAAATAAAATCTTTAATTCCATGACCACATCATGGTGTTGTTTTTTTCATTATTAATGCCTAATAATTTTTTATTAGGTATAAACCTTGACAAGCTCTATGAAGTAGAGGTAAAATTATTAGATATGTGTGTTTTTATTTCTTATTCCACCACATTAAAATAATATTCAAAAATTATATTATAACAACACAAACATCTCCAATATATGAATATATTATTAGGTTAATTTAGTGACCAATATATATATATATCCCCTTTCATCAAATATGAAATTAAACCATCAATCGTGTTCAAAGATCACTACCGTTGCACGAACAAATGTTATTCATTTTCCATCACCCCCTCCACGGATGGATAAAATGAAATATTTACTGTTTAAATATATATGTTATGATATTATTATACTTATTTAATTATAATATTACATATAACTTCATACTTTCCATTCTATGGGAGTATGATAACACCTCTCATGTGTATGGCATACTACTATCTAGTGAAATGATTTGATTCGATTATAGTTTACACATTGAAAGGAATTATTAACGCTAATTTTAATGAATATATGGGATATATATGACATAAAAGGATTCTTTAATGATAAAATATTATATAAATCTCTCTAGATTCACCAATTGAGAAAATGGAATCATCATTCGTGTGTATTACGACCTACTGACTCCTTGAATAGTGTAATTCATTTTATATCTCTCAGTTTAATTGATTAAGTTATATAATTATATAATGAATGCATTTTAAATTTATATCATCTTTATAATTTATGATATTAAGAAACCATGTTAAAAATTAATATACCAAAGGTTACAAAAAAACATGAAAATGAAGCATTTATTCTCTGAAATTTGGTTTAAAAATTAATTTTCAATAAATAGGTAATAAAAGGGAATAATTAAATAATATAATGAATGATATGTATGATCATGGTTATTAATATATGAGTAAGAAACCTGTACTTATTATTAATGACTCTATAAAATGTACAAGGAAAGTTGACACTCACGATAATAAATATTTGTCTCAATTTTGTTTCATTGTGACATATTTTAGGTGTTGTATATACTACCCCACCAACATTTAATATGATTTTTTTCATGGTATTTAAATTTTAATTTTATTTCATTCATTCGTTGGGGGTAATTATTCAATATTACCAAACTGGTATGCATTTTATTATACAATATATCCTTTTATCAAGATTGCCTTTATTTTTTATTTTAATGATTAAATATTGTGATCTATATCTCATAAAAAATGTGAATTTTCATCTGTTCAAGTAATGTAATTAAAATGCACGTGTTTCATTCATTTTCAACTCTATTTTTACTAAACAGTTATTCGGTATTTTTATTAGAAAAAATGACTTTATTTCTCTCTTAAGTGGAAAATCCTTTTTCATCAATATCCATGTTTTATAAAAAAAATGATATAAAGAATGTTATTAATATTCTATTTTGATTTTTTAATGAAATTGTTTCTATTTATTGAAATGTATATATTTTTTAAAAAATTAATCTTCACATATTCTTTCAAAAATTCAAGTCTCTATTTTAATGAAAATTTGATATAAATATTCATTTTTATGTGTATGATAAGAATGAAATTTCAAACTATCATGAAAAACCCATGTTTCAAAGCTTCCATAATAAGATTCAAACATTATTTTCATACAAATTGATTTTAATTTTTACTTTTATTTTTTAGTTTTTAAAAAATAATTTTAAAATTGAAAAGGGTATTTTCTATAAGAATTGTTAAAAGTAATCTTTCATAATAATTTTCTATCTTATATGGGATCTTTTTATGCTATCATAGGATTTCTAGGTATATAATTCTATTATACAATCATTTTTCATTATCTTGAGGGTTAATCTCTATGATGACCATATTTTTTTGAATCCCATTTCATTTCAATGGGATATGTAATGTTGAAATGTTTATGAAACCCTTTTATTTCAATGGATATCATTATATGATTTTTTTAAAATTATGGATAAAAACATATCATTTATGTGAGGGGTATCAAATATATCTCCCTCCAATGAATTGAGTATTGATTAATGTCATGTGATCTCAATTGGTACTTGGTAGGTTATACCAAGCCTAAAAGAGGGTATATAAGAGGTTATACCAAGCCACGAACGGGGTACAATAGAGGATATCCCAAGACATAAATAGGAACATTTGTGGTTAGCCCAAGGCTAGCATGTTATGAAAGTAATGGGATATTTCCTAGATGTAATATTTCCTATTATTATGTATATCCCACAAATATGTATCTTATGATAATAATATGAAATCATGGATCATGTTTTTTGATTTCATTATGATCCATCTCTTATGAACATCCCTGATTTATGGAATGACTCAATATTATGTTCTATGATATGTAGTGTATGATTTTTTAAATATTATTCTCATGTCGTAATACCATTATGCTCATTTAATGTTTATATCACTCTTTTTTACCACTACAGAACACATGACCTCATTATTTGTTATTTGATACATTCCCCATGATTATGAAGAAATGAATCATATATGATACGTCAAATGAGGGTTCTAGTTAAGAATAACATAATATACGATGACATAGATCACTTATGGTCCAGTTGATTATGTGTCCATGGCTCTAATAGCATTAGACAAAAATGATTCTAATGTGAATCATTATTTTATATAATGCATATTAATATATTAATATTTAATATTTATGTGCGAGTCATTTGGATGAATATAGTTGGTATCATATAAAGTATTTGATAACCTTTCGAAACTAGGATGTAAAACTTTTATTGAGATCCATACGGAAATGAATATGGATATGTTTTGAGATAATTATAAATATAATAAAATATATTAGAATATTGGTGTAGGTTATAGTGAGTGGTTTCTATAAAATTTCATCCCTGTCCAGACTCATAAAGTGGAAATGGTTCAAAAACTGATGTTACTAGGGATAAAAACACCAAAAAGTGCACCAGGTATTACTCTAGTGTTACCTGCTACATAAAAATGGTCCTTACTGAGAACATGGTTTGACACTCTTTGGAGATATTCTATAAAAATTCTCAAACTCATTTAAGAACCATTATAATGGATTTCAATATTGACCTCGAATGACTAAGGATAAGCATATGGTTTAAAAGAATAAAAAAAAGTGTCACAATTTAAACATCATATAAGTGATTTTTCATGATTATGTTGGTTTCTACTATGAATAATATTTATTAATCAATGCTTTTGGTTTTAGTCAATGTAATGATTTCAAAGGAACATTGTAAATTGAGAATTCAAAAGAAAATGCAATAAAAATTCTAATGTGCTTTGAAATATTGTGGGAAAAATGGAAAATATCTTTTTTATGCTTAAGTATCTCTCTAAATATATGAGTCATACTGAACTTATAAATGATTGAAGGAGATAATGAAATTATATTAAGTACATCATGAATAATTTCAACTATCATTTAATGTTAATTCTAACACCCTAATCATTGTGAAATAGATTAATACCAATGAAAATTAATTTTCCATTCTTTAGTTTTTGGAGCATCAGAAAGTCATTTTTTCACTATCATTTTGAAGGTTAATTACATAAATTCTGGGCTCCTGTCAAATATTTAAGGCAATCTGTTGAAATTGATTCCATAGTGTGAGATGAGATTAAGATATTATTTTATAATACTACTTTCTTTATATTTTTTGTATAAAAATGGGGAAGGAATTCATTTGCATAAACTATAAAGATGAAGAATTGATTATTACCTATAGGGATCATTTGTAGGACTTTTGAGGAATTCATTTAATATTATTATTCAACCTAAATGTAAGGTTGAATGATTATTTAGTTTCTTAAAACCATGTCTTGGAATATAGGTATACATAATGGTCTATAATAGCTATGAAGATATCATTATATGTGATATCAATGAGGAATTATTGATTTTAGGTGCCCATAAATCTAATAGTCTTCATAAAAAAACAAGGAATTAAAATCAAAATATAATAATCATAGAGATAAATAGATGAGATTTATTTAATGGTGAAGGTGATAAAGGAAACATGGATGAAATTGTCTTCAGGGGACTACCAAATTGTTTTATTTATGAAAGTGAAGGTCACCGAAATGATCAATGTCAATGTGATGGTATGAACATAGATAATGATGTGAATAGTGGTAAATCCGTTAATAATTCCCCAATAACCCTAAATTGATTACATTGCATGGAATTGTTTTATTAATAGCACGAATACAATAATATATTGACTAATGATAATAATAATCCTTGATAACCTCATAAGGCAATAGATAAATCTTAATATTATAAAATAAAAATAGTTGAATTGAAACATTATTATAATCAAATAAGTATCCTCAACTCTAGAGTTGGGAAAATATTTTTAAAGGTTGTATGAATGGGCCCAATGGAAATATTGTTTTCATCATTATTTAATGAAATGTGTTGTTATTATTAGTATTGATTGTCTCCCTCTCCATGGATTTTTGAATAATGAAATCATGTTTGATATTAAATTTGGGAAAGGATATACCAAAACTCCCAATGAAAATGTATATGTCTTGGATAATATCTTTTTTAAAAAATAATGATAGAATTTAATTTTGGAAGATATATGTATCCTTGTATGATTGATATAAATTTTATGGATACCAGCATTGAATATTGAGTTTAAGGTTGATCATAATTCCCAATTTATGGAGACTATATTTGAGGTTTTATTTGATGGGATATTATAAAGATTTAATATACTTTTATAGACATTTATGGTAATACAACTCTTTAGTTTTGTATATGTTTTAGGGTAAATGTTTTTTGAGGAGGAATTTCATAAACTTTTATGGACACATGATTAAAGGTATTAGTATCCATTACATTTTATCATATCCATTATATTGTTTTAATTATTGGTTAATTATTTTTGTGAACATTTTATTATTTACTTTAATATTTTTTCAGAAAATTATATCCTTGATTTTGGGACACAACTTTTCACATCTAGCAATGTCGTGGGGATAAAACTCAAAACTGAAAGATAAAAAGTTATAACACCTTCTAATGGCCCTCATTAAAGAGATTTTTTGTGAGGATAAAAGAATACATATATTATTGAGTATGTATCTTAGTTCTTGTCATATTATCAATTTATGGGTGGATGAAAAAAGCGATATGGGAATTCCATAACAATTATTTACAAAAGAATGTGAATAGGAAAATGATACCATGGATTTTATCACCGTACTTAAAAACCATTTAAATGGCCCAATTTTATATGGGGTCTATTATAACACCATAAAATGGTAGAAAAATACATTTATTGAATAATATTTCTCCATTGACCATCTTTATATGATATATATTAATGGAGATGTAAGTTTGTATGGATTACAACATTCTATTGAGTTTTATCATGATCAGAGGATTAACTCAAATGTGATGAAAAGAATTATGTAATATATTTGTATTGATTTGAGTTTCAACATAGTGTATCATCATAAAAAATGTTTACTTTGTAGAATAATTTAACCCCTTTGGGATATGTTGATATATTGATCTACAGATTTCAAGGGTAGTTTGGATCAACACCTTTTTCTAGTTGAGTGTTCTTGCAACAGTATCTTCCTCTCGGGCATTTAAAGGGATCCTTATGAGCCCATCAATTGAAAATAATTAAATAAATCCAATTTATTGGTATGAATATTGAAAAATAAAGCTATTGGGACAAAAAAAAAGAAGAATAAATGATACATAATGCTCCATCCATTTAGAAGCATATAATGGTGGCACAAACTCTATAAAAACATTATACTGAATATCATCGACATGATATAGAATTAGAAGTTAATGATAATGTATTTATATGATTATATACATGTATAAAGGTAATTAATTTATCATTGAAGTGATAATGAATCAAAATATATATTTGTCCCTTCTAAAATCATGATCATATTAGGATGGTAACCAATCCATTGGGAAATCTAGGAAACCTCTTGTATGTACACAACATGTTCCATGCATCTGTACTGAGGATGTACATACTAGATCATTCACATGTAAAAATCTAATAGGTAATAACTAAGGAACCTGATCATTTGTACATGGAATAATTGGGGTAGAAAATTAATCATGATGAAAATGTAATACGAAACAGTACCACTCACCTAGAAAATGTTTTGTGGAAAAAACACTATTTCTAAGAAGATATAGGGAAACCTATGGAATTGATATTGCAGAAGTGTCCCCATTTTTTCATTATAGTGAATACTTTTGAACGAAAAATTAATTTTAATGTATGTAGATTTTTATGCACATAGTGTTTGAGATATTTTTTTCAGTAAATTTAATTTATTATGTATCCTCTGTTACGAGACACACCGGGTTTCAAAAAACCACAATATAATAATTTTATTATTAATAAAAAATATCCTTTATTAACTAGAAATTCATCTTGGTGTCAGTATTTTAAATAACCAAATATTAAGTATTATTTAAAATGGTTTAATTTAATGAAATCAAATTTATTAAAATGTATATAATTTTTAGTAATGTAAATATATGCTTCGAAAAATATGTTTTTCCCTCAAAAATAATTTTCATTAAATTTTTTGAATTTATAAATTAATTAATTTTTGAAAATATTATAAAATAAATCCCAAAAATTAATCACCCTTTTTTGAATCGATATGTTTAAATTATATTTTATTTTATTTTGTAGATTTTTCTGTTAAAAATTATTTTTTTGATGAATTGTGAAAAATACTAGTTTTTATTAAAATATGCTTTATCATTAATAGAATTTATACTATTTGATAATTCTCCGAAATGGTTTCAAATGTATCTTTAGTTAAATAATATAATAATTAATATAATATAAGGAATTTTAATCAACATCATATTGAAATATAATACAAAATAATTTTTAACTATGAATTTTTCGACAACTGTATTATCATCTTGTATATATGATTAATTTTAAATTATAATTTTTTTACTTATAGTAATCAAATTAAGAAAATTAATTTGGATTCTCAAATAAATTCCTTATTTTATTCCTACTTCCATACCCACATCCAATTGTACATTATTTATGAACCTGTTCTCTGAATGTTTTAGGTATGAACCTAAATATGTTCTCTAAAGAAGAGGTAAAATCATTAAACTTGTATCTTTTATATTTATACTATTACCTAGATCAAATATTATTAAACTATTATAATATTATAAAAATATTATCTACCATATATTGGGTTTTTATTATATTAATTATTGACCTACACTTATCTCCACATCCAACAAATTGGAAATGAAACTACAGATAATATATTCGGCAAACTACTGCCTTACGAACCGATGTTATTAATTTTCCATAAACACCCATTAACATGTTAACATTAATTTTTAAATATGATATTTATGATATTTTTATCATTATTTAAATATAATATCAGAAATAAATTTGAGTTTCCACTCTGTAGAAACATGACAATGTTGATTGTATGTTTAGCAGACTGCCACCTAACAAAACGATGCCATTTTTTTCACATACTCATAACATTGATGTTAATAAATGTATGTTTAATGAATACATGTGATACATAATACATATAAATAATTCTATAAATTTAATATATTGATTACCTATCTTTAATTTCTTCATTCTTGAAGGTGGAAACAGTAATTCATGGTTATGTATGGCATATCGTCTCCATGAATGGTGTAATTCATTTGCAATATATAACATTATGGGATTACTATAAATACTTATACAACGAATATTTATGATATTTATATAATTTTTAACACTATTGAGATTATATAATAATGATAAAAATAAAAGTACGAAATATACAATACCAAAAAACACATATAAAACGACGTAATTATTTCAAGAAACCTTAAAATAAATATTAATTTATATTAAATGGATAATAAATGGTCATAAGTAGATCATAAATTTAATTATTAAAATGATTAATGTTATATAAAATATTAAAAATATACCTATATTTATTAAAAAGGAGGTTCAAACATGTTTGGAGGAATTTGCAACATAAGGTAACCGATTTTTGTCTTAATTTGTCTTCCTTGGGACATAAATTGTGTAATAAAAATATATTATTTTATGATATTTATATATATCTACAATGACATGTATTATGATGATTTTTTTTATTCACATGATATTTTAAATTTTACATATTTTTATCATTTCATGGAGACTGTGATTATATATACTAAAGTTTTAAGGGTTTTTTGATACAATCCCATAATTTATAAAAATTAATTATGTTTATACATCTGATGAATAAATATTAGAATTTATCTCTCAATAAAATAATTAATTTTATTCACCTTTGATTATGTCGTGAAAATACTTGTGTACGTATCATTTTTCTCTCTGTATGGACTAGATAAAATAAATGAATGTTTAAAAAACAACTTTATTTCTCTATTCGACAAAAATAATTCTTCATCAATATAAATGTTTTAAAAAATAAAAAATAAAAATATTTTTAATAATATAAATTTATTATATAAAGGAATTTTTACCCTTGTTTTATTTTTCAACAAATTAAAGGAAATAGTAATGTTATTTTACAAACAAGCCCTATTTGAATTTCACTGAAAATGTTTAAGGTATCATTGTTATAATGTGTATGAAATGAATGAATCTTCCCACTGATATCATGACAGAATGTTTTAAATACTACTTTATGTGTATCTATATATATTTTAAAAAAATTAAATTGATTTATAAATTTGTACTCTTTTATAAAATTATTTACAAAGTGAAAAGTTAATTTTCCCTAGAAAATGTTCCAAATGTTCTTTCAAAATAATATTCCATCTATGAGAACATTATTTTATGTTACATATGATTTTTTAAGATATTATTAAATTTTTTCCAACCTAATTCTTTCTCTGTATTGTCTATTTATATTAAAAAAATACATTTATTACATCTACTTCATTCCCATGAGTTACGCTATGATGAAATGATTGTGAAATCCATTTATTCATAGGTTATTATATGATGAATACTTCCTGAGAATGATTTACTAAAATAAATGGTTACTTAGATTGGTGGTGTTTATTTCCTAATAAAATGAATTTGTTAATTATTTAGGTTATATGAGTTCAATGGTTTCACAGGATGTTATCTCATACTAGAAAGGGGGTACACGTAATGATTATACCAATCTTGAATGAAGGTATACGAGAGTTTATAGCATGCCTAAATAAGGTACACTATTGGTTATCTCAAGCCTAACATGTTAGGAATATCATGTTGTATATCCTTGACATATGATTTTCTATGATTATTAATATCCCAAAAATATAAATCTTATTTGAATGTTTCGATCTCATTGGCATTATAATAAGTAAATTTCAAAATCCATTTTTTAAAAGTTACCTTGAATAATTATAAAAAATTGTTTCTTTTAAAAAGAATTATCAATAATTGTTCTCTCGAACGTAATAATAGTTTTTTGAAAAGAATGTGGTGTTGAATATAAAACATTTTTTATAAATTAATGCAAACCCCTTTTATATTTTTAAATACCCTTTTTATAAACCCACAACATAAAAGAAGTAAAAAAATCTAAAAAGGAAGTTGGAAATGTGAAATCCACCTAAGATCAGAAAAACATAGGTTTCCAAAAAAAGAGAATAATGGAAGAAGAAGAAAATATTGAAATGGAGGAGAGTACATTGCTATAGATAATACAAAATATTCATAAATGTGTCATAATACTAATGAGAATAAATTCATGCATGGGTTGATTTGAATAAAAAATTAAATTTCCTTGAAAAAAAAACTGAAGAGAAAAAAAACAATTCGTTAATATAAACAACTTATAAGATAAAACAATGAGGAGAAACATTATAATTGAACGAGATATGTTTAAGTTATATAAATTCATTATATCTTAATAATTTTTTTAATAAAATATCCTTGAAATGGAGAAATATAAATTACACATAAAATATAATAAATAAATTCTGAATATTATTATTATATCATCCATAATCTATATTCGAACAATTTAAATTAAAATAGTTTAATGAAACATAACATTCCTTAAAAAATTGAAATTGTGATGAAACATGCTTATGAATATCAAATTTTTTTAGGTAATGACCCTTTATGAATAGTTTTATGATAAGTAATTATAAATCTATTGAAAATAATGTAAAATTACCATGATATTTAATAATAGGATTCACTATATTAATTCAAAAATATATGTTCACGGATAATCAATTTTTTAATAATGAAAAGGAATTTAGTTATGAAAAAAACAATATTGAAATCAAATTTTATTTATTTGGTAACTTTTGAAAGGGGTTAATGTCATAGAAAATTAAATTCCATAAAAATAAAGAAGAAATTAAGAATAATAAATACATATAATTGAATATGAAAAAATATGATAATAATTTACAATATAAAAATTAATAAATCAATGAACATAAATATTGAAAAAAATCCATACATTTAATCATGCTTATCGAAATGTGATCTAACCTACTATATAACAAAACTATCGAATTATTATCCTATTTCATTAAATTGTTCATTATTATAACCATTTATAGACATAATTTATAATAATTCAATGGAAATATTTTTTTTATTTTTATTTTATTTTTGACATCAGATGTTATTGGTTTCGATAGAATTTTTAGAATTAGATGCATAATAGTGGTGTCAGTTCTTATTTATAGGTTAGAAGTTCAATGTTTTTTAATATATGTTATATAATGATTTTTAGTTTTCTAATTGAATTTCAAATGAGTATTAGTCATTATTCATGGAGATGAAATTTTTGGTGTGTTTGTTTTGGAATTTTAAAAAAACAAATACTAGTATATTAAATGACAATAAATTAAGAGAAAGGGAAAAACCAACATAACTGACAAATGGAAATGTCAAATCTTCACAAATTGGGTTATTACCCCCATGAGATTATCTTTAATCTTAGATATAAATGACACCTTCTTAGGTAGGTCTTATCTAGATTACTACATCATGGGGAGGGGGGTTTTTGGAATTGTTGGTTTGAAAATTCCACTTGTGATGTTTCCATTTAGAAAAAGAGAATAATTTAAATATTAACATAAAACATTCAAAAACAGAATCCAGATATTTTTTATTATTAATGTTTAATTGCTCAATAATTTGGGTTTCCATATTCATATATGATATATATTTATAGCATCATACATATAAGTAGTTAAATACACCCAAACCTGAACAATCAATAATATATGGGTGAGTATGATTGAGAAAATAATTCTTTTGTAATAACTGAATTTTTAAAAAATCATAATGATATTAATTAATTTTTTTAACAATGTAGTCATACATTAAAAGATTATAAAACATTAAATGAAGTATCAAATATTTAATTCATAGAGGTAGTAGACTATATGTACGCACGAGTGATGCATTCATTTATATAATTTTGGAGGAAGATATGTAATGAATTATAATCTATGAATATTAATAATTTTTTATATATAATATCAATTAATTAAATACCCACTTTAAACCACCCATGTAAATATGTTATAAAAAAGAATCCCATAACTTAGGGAGGCGGCATTATGAAAATAACATAAGCGATATTTTCTGTCTGAAAGGTAAGAAGGAAGGTAGAAAATAGTTATCCCATAAACATAGTAAGATTTCATTATAATTTTGATATTTATTATTTAACATAACAAGGATAGATAATAAAAATAATATTTTGAGAAAAAAATTGATTGAAATTGATGAAAAACAGGTAAGTGAGAATCTTACATTACACCATTGAAGTGCTTCTTTTCAAATTGGATTATGTATTTGAGTTGTGTTATTTTGAAAGATCCAGAAATTGTTTTGGTTGATTCCTTTATAGTTTTTGAGATTGATATTTTCTTTGGTATTATGAAAATAATCATTTGGTTTTTTTGATGAGTTATTCTAAAAATGGATGAGGACACATTGTGTATAGACAATTTACATAGTAAATTGTGAGATTAAGACATAAATAGGGAATTTATAGTGTAAAGTGCGAATTTATAGTCTAAAATGAAATTTTACACAATAAACTATGTTTATTATGTCTCATAAAAGGGTTTTTTATGGAATAATTAAATTATTTTTGATGTAAATATGATTATACCTATAAAAATGAAGTTGTGAATTTATATTTTTACCCTTCCTTCATCATAAATCAAAATTTTTCCATCATCCTCATTGTTTTCATACACACAACAAAAATAGTGGAGGGATTCCATGAACCCTTATATAATATTTGTGATATATCCTCCATTGTTAATCTGATTCTAGGTTCATTAGTCTCATTGTATCCAACTTAGTAAGATTAAGATTCTTCTTGCCTCTTTTAATCATTTATCTTCCACTGTCAAATGATAAATATGTATGATCTTTTATACACTTTTTTTCACTATGTATTTCAATTTATTCATTTTATCCAATTCTATCAATGATATAGACCATCAATAGAGAAAAATTCTATTACTAGTATAAGGTTGGGGTTGAATCCACATTTATTATTATAGTAAATAAAACAATATTTTTAATTGGGTTGAGGGAGACCCATTATATTACACAAATTCCTAGTTGGAATTTATCCAATTACATGGCCCGTAGGCCCAAATTTTTGGACCATGGCCCATTTTGTGAATAGTATAGCTACAGTATCCACACTGCTACAAAACCACACAGTACCGCCGCCGCTACAGTACCCTGACGCCAATACGGTACCCTGCTGCCCCACAGTTTCCCGCCGCCACTATAGTGACCATTGTTGCTATAATGTCTTCACTGCTAAAACACTTGTTTTTTATAATATGAACCATTTTTCCAAGCGTTGGACCATTCATGGGTCACTTATATTAATAATTCTTTATATAATTAATTTATATTTCTTTTCAAACATTAACCTCAAGACCAATCTATAATAATGGAGTTTATAAACCTTAATTTTTACCACCTTAGTGTTTTTTTCTGAACTATATAAAATATCCACATGTGTTTTATGTAATTATACCACTATTTAAGGTTTTTTTCCATTTTTTATGTATTATGAGGAAAAAATTTAATGACATGATCATATAAATGAAATCGGTGGTGAATAGTGATACATTATTCCATGGCCTAGATTCATTGTTAATTAATTTTTGTGACATACTTTATAAATGAATGAAAAAAAATATTTTTATGGAACTACTTGTTATTCTCATGATATGTTATGGTTGTATTTATTTTCAATAGATAAATATGTTGGTTCTCATGAATAAGTTTTTTATTTGTATAAGTTAATTGAAATATGTATTTAATTAGGGTGTGTATAATGTTATCAGTCGACTCCAAAACACCATCTTGAGAATCTGATCTACCACATTGACATGAGTCAATATAAACCATTTATTAGGATCCTGATAGAATGTCACATTCTCCTAGAAATATCATTGAGTATTTAATGAATGTGGTTATTATAATGAGGATGTGTTCTGGAGTCTAATTGGATCAGATACAAACCTAATGATGCATTTTTTCTCAATAAGAAAAAAAACATATCTATAAAACATATATTGAAAACCTTATATATTAGATGGTGAGATATAGAGCTACCAATAATATTGAGACTCCATTGGAAAAGAAAGAAGTTATTAGAATTATGGGGAGTTACAATAGTTTCCATTGTAATTCAAATAATTCTATTCCAATATTATACATATTTAAAGTCATTATAAGGTCATGATACTATTTTGTTTTTATGGTATATATTATAATTCGATGTGATGTATTATAGTTGTTACACATCCAGGTGAGAAAGACCAGAGACAAAAGGAAAAATATTTTCAGAACACCTATCTATCGAATGTGGTGTTCCACCGACCCATTATATTGGATTATGAAACTAATTCATATTGTTGGTATCCAATGTATATTGGTTGAATATTTTTATCAAAGTTATAATGTTTGACAAAGGATTAATTGAATTTAAATTTGGTCCAAAAAAAAGAATTCAAACTTTTTCTAATATAATTTGGTCAAGTGAAAAAGAACATAAGTTTTGATTATTTCTCAAATATAGATGAAGACTCATCGGTTTGGAACTGATAATTATTATTTTAGTGAGGAAGATAAAAACAAATATAATTAATATTTACAAATTTAAAATCATCTAATGAGAGATATTTGTTTTGGTAAATTGAGGGAAAAAGATAACTACTTTTATGATTTTTTAGAATTGTTTTCAATGTTTTAAATTTGACACTTGGTATTGAGAATTTGAATGAGATGACATTGATTATTCACAAGATGTTATTATAATGTGTTGTCTTCTATTTTTCATATTTCGTAATCAAATTTAAGAATCATTATAAAGATTTATAATGAAGATTTAGAATGAATAAATGTATGTAAACTTGATAAAGTTTTATGGTTTGAGAATATTCTAGGAGAGTTGAGTAGTAGTGAGAAAATTTTTTGTTTTCTATTTTGATTACATAAATGAAATGTTAATTGAGGATTATTAATTTCATAGAGTGGGAAGTAAAATTTGTATTACCACATGTTCCATTATGATGTTTCTATATGAGGAGAGCATAGTTCAATAGTAAAGTGGGCGAAACATGAAGTGATAACATGGGCTAAGAGGTCTAGCATTTGTTTGTCAGGTATTTATTTTCTGACCAAAGGATGTTTTTCAAGTTGATGATAAGGGATATCCACTAGAATGAGTCCATCTAATATGATTTCAATTCAATCAATGATTCAATTTCAATTGGATAACACTTCACTACAACTATTCCTTAGGATTGATCCCATTGGAGAGACATCCGTTTGTCCAGATTCATTAGATCGAGTTCTGTCAGATGAAGGAATTGTGAGCTATGAATAAAGTTTTAACATAATTGATGTAGGAAGAGAATAAGGAGAATCATACAATATTGATAATCAGATATGAACCATTAGACTGAGGTTACAGGATTGGGTCTGATTCGACTGATTTTTTTAAGAAGCTTTTCATACTGAGTTTCTGGAAGAATTTTGATGAGTAACAAGTTATTCAGTGAATTTTTTATGTTCATTAGGAATTTAAAAAGGTAAATATTCATTTATCTTACTTGTGGTGGAAGTTAATACATTCTGAAATGTATTATAATATATTAATAAAAGTGAATCTTGTAACTCCTGATACATACAAGTTACTAAAAATGCTTTATTGTTTGCTGGGGTGTATAAGAAAATATGGGATATGGATACAGAAAATGATAGTCAAGGGTATAAAACACTATAACAAGAGTTTTTATACTTGGTTTGCAAAAAATTTCACTAATTGTTTTCTATTGTGTAATATAAAAAAGATAGACAATGATTCCTTGTAGTTGGGACAATCCAACATGAAATGGAGTGGGTATTTGTACAGAACCATGTAAATATTGAGTGAAACTTTCTATTTATATTCATTTCATATTAAAGGTGATTTTGGGAAGTAATATTTGGTTGGATTGTAACACAAATTATTCTTAGAGGTTAATAATGTTTGTTAAATAGGTTAACAGAAATTATTGTAAAAGAAAACGCTACAATTGAGTCACCCCCACCCCCATCTCAGTGTTCTCAATTCAATGTGGGAACAACACTTGATATCAGATCCTAGGTTCCCAATTTAAGATCCATCGCCGAGAATTAATAATTTTAATTCAGAAAACTATAAGAGTGTTTGTTTTTAATGGAAATAACTATCACAGTTGGAATAATATGTTGTTTCCCTATATTCTATTCTGTGGCATTGATGTTATAGGTGCACAAATATTGGGACCTGCACCTAAAAATGAATCTTTTATGAATGATATTGATAATATAAATATATAAGCTGATCCAAAAGCTTCTAATTATTTGTTGAGGGATCTTATTGGTGATGTTTATGAAAATATTTTGTGGTTTACAACATCTAATGGCATGTTGGATATGTCAACAAGTATCTAGGAAGGAAATGAATATGTTAAGGAATCCAATATTCAAATATGGTGAAATATATTTCAGGATTTGAAAATGGATGATGAATATATTGATAGTTTCTTTACAAGGGTAAAGGAAAATTTATGTAACATTATATGTTTTGGGGAGAACATAAATGTTTCTTAAATTAGTAAGAAATTTCAGAAAAAAATTCTAGATATATTTCATGCCAATATTACAATGTTATATTATAATAAATATTTTTCTTTGGGTAATCATTAGAATATTTTGGTGGAATTTGAGATTAAAAAATACCTTAATTTTATGAAAAATGATGACAGAAAATGGATTTCAATGTTTTGATAAGGGGAAAACAATGATAATGAAGATGAATAGGATTTATGTGATTTTTTAGTAGAGGAAGAACGTGAATAATTATGTACAATTATTTTCAAATATCTATGAAAATAAAATAATTAAAAATAGTGAAGTTAAACTCTCAAATTATAAATTTATTAAGGGAGAGGACATTTTGCAGAGAATTCTCCAAGGAAGAAACTTTGAGAGTATCAGTCCAAAGACGATTATAAGAATTATTAGAAATTAAATTGTACGTGATATAATAAATTATTTACTTATGATAATAAGATGAAAAGATATATTAGAAAAAGAGAGAAGGATTATTAATCATCCAGTGGTGAACATAGTCATTACCTAACCTTTATTACTCAGGTTTTAGAGGGAATTAATTCTATATAAGCTTTGGATGTTGATGAATAAATTACAAAAATATAATGTATTACCAAATAGAATCTGGAAAAATTAATTGAGTAGAAAGCTCAACACATAAAAGAATAAAAGAATATTGAAAATGATATTGAACATATTAATATTAAGAATAGTGATTAAAAGAAGAATGAAGAAACAAATATAAATTTCTTAAGATATCAGAATAAAAGATTGTTGTTCTTGAATTAAAGCTGAAAATATATTAGGATAGATCATAGATTAATGAGAAACTAAATAATTATGAATTGGCACCCATTGATGAAATTAAAAGAAAGATTTAATGATAGAATGATCTAAAAAATGGTAGGTTTTCGGAAAACTTTTTTTGCTGAGATAGAGTAGGATTAGATAGAAAAAAATAAATGCTTCATAAAACACAATTTAATTTAGGAATGATGATAGAAAACATCACCACTGATGTTTATATTTATGATTTAACATCTAATGATGGTGAAAATAATGTTTTATAAAATAAGGTATGTGTAAGAACATCAGTCATAAAGAATTATCAGAATAATTTAAGAAAGTACCATACTAAGAAAAGTGTTCCATCAATTATGAAGAAACAACCACTATAATATTTAGAAACTTTTCTCTATCACTCATAAAAATAATGATTCGAATGTCACTGTTGGTGTTGTGGAATTTTTGTTCATGAATCATATTCATGATGGAATAACATGCCTGCATTGTGAAATATATATGAATAAAAAAGAATCTATAATGACAAAAAAGAACCAAATTTTATAAAAAAATTGGTGGTCATAAAAAATAAAACATAGAAGTTGATGAAATATGAGAAAGTTAGTAATGTGAAAAAAAAACATACAAAATATGAAATGATGGAGTTCATAGATATTTAGTTAGAAACGTTTAACATGTCGAGATAGAATAATCCCAAAAATTAGAAGAAATTGAAGGGGAAGAAAAATGATCAGGAATATTTGGGAATAGATTATATAAATATAATAAAATATTTTTGATTGAAAATTCAGAAAAGATGCATGATATGTGATAAAGAAGGACATGTTAAAAATACTTGTTTAACTATCCTGAAATAAAAATAGATTGACATGAAATAAATGTCACAAACTCACAGAAAAAATATTACAAATTATGATAATATACTAAAATACCTTTAATAATATTCTACAAATGAAAAAATACATATCACAAAATCCATGAAAGTTTAATAGAAAGAAAAAAATTCATCCAATGAAAAATACAAGAAAAAGATGAAGAGGAAAAGGTGGTGAGAAGACTCTCAGTATACAAGATGCTTCTAAGAAAAAACCAAGGTACCTCCTTTTACCAAAATATTTTTATTTGTACTAACATTCATGGAATTGAAGTCGTTAAAATGATAAAGCCAATGCATGATTCTCTTACTCTTTATGAAAATGAATGTAATGAGGTTACAAAATATGTGTTTTGGAGAGTTATAGGTATTTATATGAACATTACTATATGTTTTTTATATTTTTACATGATAGTTTTATCTTAAATAAATCACTTCATGATATCCCTAGGAAATGAAAATTCCAAAATAAACCTAAAAGGGGTAATATATGAAAGATTTTCAATGAAAAATCATTGAAAACCTTGATTAAACTATCATTTTTTCTACAATGGGTTCTCCCACATATATTTAGAGTTGTTTAGAATAATTCCATTTGTTAAAAAACTCATGGTATACTTATGTTATCTTGAAAAAGAATTTTATGATTTTGATATGAGAAGATACTCCCCCTAGAAATGAGAGCATTTGTCAATAAGGGGAAAAAATTTACATGATTTCCTCTTTGAATTTGATTTCCATTAAGGGGTAGGAAAATAAATATTGGAGAGATAAAAAATATGGTGAAAAATAATGCAATGTGGATTAGAAGGCATGTATATAGTTGATAAAAAAAGTTGATTGTTTTGAACGTGTTGAAGTGGGTATTGAAAAAAATGGGGATATTGTTTGGCCCAAGCTATGTTTTGGTTGTATTTTTTGTCTATATATCATGATATTTATTAGGATGAATTAATTAGATATATTGAGACAGTAATGGAATTCCATATTGAAGAAGGGTGTGTTTGATGTTTTCAATACATCTGAAATATCAGCATGCAGATTGGATCTAGAAAATTGGAATGAGTCAATATGATCCAATAGACACGGATCTTGATAAAATGTCAAAAAATCTGTAGGAAAACATTTTGAGTCTCTAATGAAGGTGGTGATCGTTAGGAAGAAGTGTTCTAGAGTCTGAATTGGTCAGATATACACTTTATGCTTTGTTGTTCGATAAGTTCAAATATTATATGCTATCTGGAAAACGTAGGATGCATGCCTTATGAAGAAAAGGAGGATAGATGGTGTTGCCAATTATATTGAAGCTCAGTTGGAAAATAAATATGTAGTTAGAATAAGGGGGAGTCATAATACATTCCAATTTATGTAAGACGATGTTATTCCAATCACAAAAATATTCAAAGTCATAATTATGTCATGATATAAGATGTAGATTATGGAGGATTAGAGAATACTATGAGAATATTCTTGATGTTCCACATCAGTGTGACAAACATCAGACACAGAAGAATTGATATAACCAGAACACTGGTGTATCAGATGTGGTATGACACCAATCCATCATAATGGATTTTGAATCTGATTAATATTATTGCTATCCATTTTGTATATGATGAAGTGTTTTATCACATGAACAATGTTTGAGAAAAGTTAAATTATATTACAATTGGATAAATAAAACAAGCATCTAAACATTGTTTTCCTAAAATTTATTAAAGATAAAAAAAATTAAATTATTTTTTGACTCTCAATAAGATATGAAACCACATTAGTCTAGAACTGATAAATCCTATAATATTGAAGAGGAAACAAATATATTTGATTTATACTGAAAAATATATAATAATCTGACATGATATCATCTAGCAAATAAATTAATGAAAATTATAAATAAATTAAAGATATTATACTTTGGGTTTTAATGTCATACATTTTATAGTATGTACAGGTCATCAGAATGAGAATTAATTCAATATTTATAATTGGTCTTTGTAATGCGATGTCTTAAGTTTTTCATATTACATTATCTTAATGAAGAATTATATCGAAGAAACATAATTAATAATTTTACCAATGTAATAGTTGTCAAAATAATGAAGTGTGAAGTATTAAAAGGATTCAATAAGATCAGAGAAGTATTAAGAAGAGTGAAATAAGTCAATATTAAAGACTTAAATGAATTAGAAATTTAAGATTATGATTTTTTTATGGGGAAGTGAAATTGGTTTTATCTCTTTTACCATTCTATGGTACCTATAAATTGAGATCACAAAAAATTCATAATTGTTTCTTCTGGAGATGGGGATGTCCTCTTCGTTTAAGGTTCAATCATTTCAAATCGGGTTATAACTGGTTTATTCATAGAACAGGAAACATCCAATGATCCTATATCCACATGGACATACTTTCCAAAGGTATGTGCTCATTAGTTATGGACTAATGAGGCTTAAGAATTTTCATTGGTCGAGTGGATGGGAGTTCAGGCTCATAACACCTTTTTGGGGGGAATTATTGCCTACTTCGGGACTCTCTCATAGATTTAAGTTATGTTCACGAATCATTATTAATTCACCATGTATGAAAATTATTTTTCCTTTAGATTTGAATATTAGTGATTGATATGTATGACATTTAGAGAATCTTTTATATGTATTTGAGGTTCTTCAATGATAGAGAATCATTCGTATGTATTGGATATTCTTAGACAATGGTATCCTACAAAACATTATATAAAAATCTCTTGGTCATTATGATGACCACACTGGTTTTAAATCCACTCAGTAAGGAACTTGAAGTTTATTGTCATTCAGGAGGACATGGATTATTTCTGAGTTAGGATCATACCCTCAGATGGGTTACCTAGGTATCCTTGTTAAAGAGGAATCAGAACCCACGTATTTTAGGAATTAAGATATAGATTAATGTCATATGGGATAGACAAGAATTAATGGGTGATCGGATTGAACCTTAGAAAGGATTCCTACATACTATACTTTTATAGCAGAGATTATATTCCACGTAGTTCAAGTAAGATGTGTGGGGATTATGTATGATTAAAGGCCCAAAAGAAATGTTCCATGGTTACTTTTAAACTCTAATCTCACGGGAGTCATGCTCGATGTGAGAAACAAGATGTATCAGTAAACCTCATGATTTTTTCCACAAAAGATGTGGTCACCAGGAATGATATAAATCTTATGTATGTGTAACTACCCATGTAAATGAATATCATGACATAGTTCAGGAAAGAAGCCCAGGAGCAGGGTCCATAATGATATTCGTGCTTTATGGAGATTTGGATACTCTAACATGGGGCATACTCCTGAGGAAGATTCCCAAATTAGGGGGGCTTGTGATTGGGTTTTATTCCGGAGAAGGAATCCCAAATCAATAGCAAATAAGGTTGAGTCTTATTCCTGGGAAGGAGGCCCAATTTAAAAGATTTATGATAAGGACTTACTCATGAGAATGATTCCCAATTTAATGAGACTAGTAACATGGGGCTTATTACTGAGATGGAGGCCCAATGTTAAAGGGTATTTGAGGATTATTCATATAGAGGAAGCCCATTAATAGGATCCATAAAGTATTTGTGCTTTATAGAGATATAGATTCTTAATTTGGGACTTACTCATAAGGAGGATGCCCTGATTAGGGAACTTGGGGCTTACTCCTAAGGAGGATGCCCAGATTAGGGAACATGGGGCTTACTCTTAAGTAGGATTCCTAGATTTGGGAACTTGGGGCATACTCCTATGGAGGATTCCCAGATTAGGGAACTTCTCATCTTAAAGGATGAGGTTGAATGAAGGAAATCTCTAACCTTAGTGACATAAAGTTATGTTAATCATGAGTTTTTGAAGATGTTTCATAGAATTCCTTTCAGATAAAGAATCCAACAAAGTAACCATTCCATAAATTGATTTGAAGAGGGTTTTAAAGGCTGTCCATTAAGATGAAAGATGGATTTGAAGAAAGTAAGTGAATTCGAAGGAGGCGTGCATGTTTTGGATTAGCATGCAAGTCCTGGTTGCATAAGAATACTTGTGCGACATTAGTTTTCTTGGGAGACAAAGAACTTGTGGAGTGATACATGGGTGAAATTGGATTAGGACCCTTATTATCATCCCTAGAGGCTTTCAGATGGGTGGCACGCATGTTTCCTTGAGAGGGAAAGGTGGCGCGCAAGTATCATCACTTCTTTTAAGGGCTGTATACTTAGGCGTGCAAGTATTGATGAGATCTAATACTTAGGCCTTATTGTTAATCTTAAGATCTTCCATTCTAGGTAAGGAATTTCCTTAGAAGTGTTCAGAAGACTTCAAAAAGGAGACTAGAGAGACCAGAGCTTAAATCTGAGTTTTGGATTTTTCATCCTCGAAATGGGGGTCCCACAAGGGGTATTTATAGGCCCCTCTGAGGACATTGGGTGATAAAAAGTGTAGGGTGTGCAAGTGACTTGCGCAACCCATTTTTGGTGCACAAGTATACTTGCACGAACATAATGAAACTTGCACGACCCATGCTTAACGATTTCCTTGTTCATGCCTTTGTAAATTTTTGATGTTCATCAAAGGATGAATCTATTCATGTTTAAGGTAATCCCATTTTTATTTTTTTAGACTCTTTGACAGAAAGGATCTTCAACAAAATTCCTAACTCAGATTTGGATCCGAAAAAGGAAAGAGGATTTGACTCTGAGGTAAAAGAGAAAACTAGGTACTGTGGCACGCAGATTTTGAGTGTGCAGGTCTCGGTGCGCTGGTTATAGGGCAAGGGTACGTCCTCACCTATAATTATTGTTTCCACTCTCGCGCAAAGAACCCAGCTTTCAAAGAACCTCGCTCTCGACGTGCAAGTGGTCTCTCATTCGCACAAGTGTATTGGCTTTGCTTTCATCCACGCTTCTATAGTGAGTTTCTAACTTGCGTTCCTGTACTAGTGCGGTAAAACTTGTGCAACCAACTAGGACTTGCATGCCAACATTATACTTGTGAAACTTCATGCCTTAGCCATTTTTTCAAAATTTCTTCACAAATTTTATAAAAAACAAACTTACTTAAAATTCATGTATCTGATCATTGTGCATATTCAATGGCTCCCAAATGAATTGGATCGGCTGATGAGTTGGCTAGCAAGCAGATTAATGACATGATGAACAACGTTGGCCATGATTTCTATGATATTGGCAACAACACCCTCCCAGATTTTTCCAAGTACTTGAAGAAGTATCATCTTAATTTTAGTTAGTGTTGTAGTCGTCAATCTAGCTAAGTGAAACTAGGCTGATGCCACTTTTTATCACTAGCGCACTAGTCCTAGTCCGCCCACCAAGTACCCAAGATTCGCTTTTGATCTCAAGTAGTTATGAGTTCATGTCTTATGTCATAATCACATACTCAGACAAAACAAGACACTACGCATGCCAAAACCACCATTTACAAACACAAAGGCCATTTAGAATGAGATGCACACTAAGAAAAATCCCAAAACTAAATCTGCATCACTCACACAACCAAATTAAAGACCGCGCAGTCAAAGAAACAACTTACATAGTCAAACACACCATTAAAAGAATTTGTTAAATAGTTTCCACACTTGTCCGAATACTTTAAGAACCAAAAACATTTACACAATTCAACCAAAACAATTTCTCACCCATAATAATTATTTAATGAAACAATCCAAATTCTCATAAGTAAAATTTAATGATAAAAACACTACTTTATTCAAATTACATACCCAAATCCCATTACATGACCATACGCACACAACGTTACCTCAGGAACACAAACTTCATTACGCTCGCAATTAAAGAAACCACAGACACAGTTGAAAAGACCAGGACTACAGTTAAACAACCAGCAGAAAAAATTTCTAGCCTTTCATAAAAGTACATAGCATGACTAAAACACCAAAAACCCACTCAAATACTCAATTAAGACTGAATTCATACCGACTCTACACCAAAAAACCAACTTCACCCTTTTTCACATCCTAAAAAAATAACTGCATAATTAAAAAAAACTAACAAATAACCATAGATTAGATTTCAGCATCAAGTGCACATATTATGATGACACACTACTAAACATCTTCAAGACATGTCAAACATTAATGAATGTCAACTTCTCACAACACGCATTAATTAAATAACAATCCAAAAAATTAAACTTGAAAATTAATTAATCAAATAATAATTGGATGTGGAACCACCTACATCTGTGTACGCAAAACCACACAAGACGACACGAAGCTCTAGCCGCACGACGCTTGCACTACACGATGACCAAGGAGACCCCAAAACCCCAACACCACCCAATTGAATCAATAATTTTACCAAAACAATATAAATTATAATCGCAAAAAACCTCAAATGGATGAAATTAACCAACCGGAGTGAAATAGACTCTCACAAATGTTGCAGATGGCCAACCGAGCAAGGGGAAGACCATCAGGGGTGTGCCACATAGGTAAACAGACCAGAATCGAGCGGCGACGCTTGTAAGGTTGGGGAAATGTAGCAGAGAGTTTCTGGTTCTATGTGGTCACACTGCAATGTGGCGCGAGGCAGTGAGTAGAGAGGAATGGCACTAGTTAGAGTCTGCATCGCCGGATGGGGGGGGGGGGGGTTGAGAGGGGCATTCCAAGAGGTAGAGGGTTGTGCGGTGGTGGTTTGGTGCTGCAGAGAAGGCCTCACCAGAGGGGAATGAAAGGGGAGGGTCTATAGTTAGTCCACAGATTTGGTCGATGGTGTGGAGAACACCTGAGGGAATCTTTCCATACTGGAAGGGGGAGAGCTGTTGCATGATGGCGGTGCGCTGAAGGAGTCCGACGGGATAGTGACACAACTTGGGTAGTCGGTCCGTCAGAAAGAGAGGAGTTATAATGGGAGAGAGATGGGGTGTGTGCGCAGAGGGAGTATCGGGGCGGGGGAATCACACCCACATGGAAAACAAGGAACCAGGTTCAGCGATTAGGATTAGGGGGGCCTCTACGCAAAAAAGAAGGGCAGGGGAAGGGGGTCCGAAGAGGGAGAGAGGGGAGATAATAGAGGGAAAAATGAGAGAGAGAGGGAAAGGAAAGGAGGAAAAAATAGAAAATAAAATAAAATTAAAATAAAATAATAATAAAATAATAATTTACAATTGTAATTAATCATAACATATTTTAAAAAAATGAAACTAAAATAACAAAACCAACCAAAAAAATAATAACATTATAAATTGCGGTTGAACACCTTGAATGGTCGCTTGCATGGTCTCACTTCCGATCATGCACCCATGTAATAAAAAAATAATAATAAAACGTTCTCTTATTAAATTTGGGCACTTCGCATAGTCTCACATACGGTCGCGCTCCCGTATAAGGTCCCAACATCTTCCAAAACAGAACCGGTTCAAACCACTACTAAAATACCAAACCCAAAATAATTAAAATAGAACAAGTGATTGTTTGGGGTGTGACAATTCTCCCCACCACGAGTCTTTCTGACCCTAGAAAGTCGAAAAATACTAGGTCAACCAAGGGTTCTGAGTGAGAGAACGAAGGCACATAAAATGAATCCTCAATCGCCCGAAGACCCAGGAATCAAAACACCCATAACCTGAAATCAAAAAATCTCAAAACAAGAATCACTACGAAAAACAACCAGCAACACGGAATTCACCTTAGGTGGAACTACATCATGGAACTCCTCGACACCAATCTTAAAGATCATTGAGGCCACTCGAGATCTCTGAGAGCACTCATCAAGTGAACCACCACTCAAGCTAACCAGTTATCATAGTCGTGGTTGGGCAGAGCAGAATTAAGGTATTTCCCCACCAAGACCACATTGAAGAATGTTTTTTTCCACAAGTTCGTCTTGTGGTGGTCTCCCCACTATATTTGGATTCTTGTCAGATATTCGTTCTACAATACAATATGACTCAGAAACCCAGACAAACATTTAACACTTGCTTGACCCTCATTGTTCCCTATGTTAAAACAAAACAACACAATAGGGGATGCCGGAGAGTCCCACACTGAATCTCCCCCCCCCAATTTAAAAATTACCTAACACCATGGAACCTGAGTGGGAATTCGTAGTTTACTTTGAGAAATACTAAATGAACCCTTCATCACGAACCCGCTAACACTGGTCAAACTGCATTGATTATTTCCACACTGGACAAAACTCCACCACATGATATGGTTTTGGTAGCAGAAACCTCGAACCTAGAGGAAAACTAGACAGGAGTGTTTTAATCCCATAAGACAAAAGCATCACTGAAATAGATATAATTTGGTTCCATAAGAAGCCACATGACGGTTCACAGACCACGTCCGCAGGATTTACAAGAATATGGATTTTCCGAACCTCTTTAAAGCCCAAGAGGATCTCCCCAAAATTAAGACCACAGTAAAGAGGAAAAGGGCTTCATGCTCCTCACAAAAAAATAAGCCTTCATAGGCGATACCACAATAAGAAATGTAAGTTGTTTCCATCCCTCCTCTGCAGACATAAGTAGAACCAAAATCATCCCACGTTCGATGAGTCTTGACTGCGTGGAAGCTTCACCCCGAGACCTATAGTTGGGGCACTGATGTCTGAACCATCTACCACATCGCAATCATTAGTTGACCACCTCTAATAGGAAAAATCCTCTGCTAGAAAAGCAACATGCATACTTCTCCTCGTTTCCCGAGAAGCCACTCCCTCAACATACCAATTATGAATTCAGCTAACGACTTATGGTGCCAGACTATCCAATCAAGAGGTATGAGATTGAGTGGTCTGTCAAATGTGTGAGGAAAACAAACAAGAACGGCACACCAAGAACAAGCCCATTTGATTCAAACTCTTCATCGGATGCGGAACCTGCACTTACCACAATATGGACAAGACCAAAAACTATTACGAGCATTAAGTTGATTATTCCACACAACCTCTGTAGAACATGAGACCATCTCATTAGAAAGGTCAACACAGCTCAATCTCCACCGGTTGATTGGTTAAGAACTTATGAGATCCACCAATTTCTCTTGCCTTCACTTCCTTAAGTACATCCACGTAATGCGGTTAGTCTTTAGGATCGCTCAAAACATCTCCATTTGCAACAAAAAAGGAATGATCAATGTTTGCTGGTGCAATATCGCTTCTCCAGACACACTCGATACAACTTACACCCACACAACATTTGGAGTTCTACAAAAACTAGAGAAACTTATATCATTCACAAATCAATCAAGGATATCCAACTGACCTCAACGTCTATAAACAATTGACACTATAGAGTACAATCCAACACCGCCACCCAAATGGAAGTCTCAGTTGAGCCATTAACTGATAGGCTTGCTAGTAACCAAGGGGAAATTTCTAGGGACATACCCCAAACAAGAAACACCAAGCATCCTTCCACAAATCAAAACACATCAAAAATCAATCATCCATTTTTCAGGCACAAATCAAACAATTTCAATTTAAAACATCGATTCATTATTATATAAAAACACCCACTTGAAAAAACAAGCATAGTGAAGTAAAACCAAAAAACTATTTTTCACACATCGATTTCACTCCAGACTAAAAACCATTTTACAATTTAAAAACCCATTTATGCACAAAATCCCATTTTAGAGAAAACCACACTTTTCAAGAAACAAGAAGAAGATTTAAAAAATCAGTCACTCAGCCCTGATATTCATGAATGCCTCGTAGATATGAATTTTTGTGCCACTCACACACCCATCCACATAATCCACCAATTATCCATTAATAAATTCCACATGCACATGCGATCACTCATTGGAATACCACCATAAAAGTAACAAGGCTCTTTCACTTTCAAAACAACATGTTCCCTAATTTTCAAAAAAACTTTTTTCCAACTATTTCAAAAACTCATGAAAAATTTCCATAATTATTTCCATTTAAAAAATAACCCACTCCTATTTCAAACAACCCAAGAAATCCTTTTATAAATTTAACATTGAAAAATCAACGCCAAATTCCAAAAACAAGGACAATGAGAAATGCACCCCAAATATCATGCCAACTGAACACCAAAATAAAATAAGAGTAGCACCAAATTACGCTACCCTTTTTAATGAAATAAAATTTCATTCCAACACAAAAATTGAAGCAAGATATCAAAAACAATAAAGCACCTAGGCGGAGGAATAATGGTTGTGTCAAACCCGGCTACATGGTTTAGCAGACCATGCCCTAGCCAAGAAACATCCACTCAGAGTGTTGAACTGTAATCTTTTGCATCACATGGGTCGCTACTCGATGGGATATCATGCGCAGTACCGGTTTACTCCTAATGTCATCCTCCATCCACATAGAGAAAATCCGAAAATGTAAATCTTGTACTACCGCTAGTGACTCGTGGATTGGAATGAGTAAGAATTCGCGATGCTCATCTCGCACCTATCCCTCGAGTACCGACAGTCTTATGTCCAATCCACCTGACACCTCAGATAAAAAGAACAAAACCTCCTCTGATTCCATTTTTTCATGAACTAGGTCCAGTCACCATCTGACCCGGCACCCGAACTGGTCCACTGTAAGGCCCGAAGGGCGTTCCTGATCCCCACAGGCTGGCACAAGGTCCCGGGTATCAAAAATGAAACTTGGGAAGAATTTAACCAAAGTAATAAATATAAAACAATCAGAAAGATGAATAATTTTAAAACTAAAGTCAACAACCAAACATACCCTTAAACTAGAGTCCAAATTAAACTTATAGCTTAACAAAACAAAAAAACAAAAGGTGATGAAAATAAAGGAAAAAACTGAAAGATACTAACTCAAACCTCCGTGCGAAATAATGAGTCACATCCCCAAGCCACATCAACCAAACCGACACGAGGGTTCCACTGACTACATGAACCACCCATGATTTGCTCGATTCCTCAACCTGGAAAGAAAAATAAACACAATCTACATACACCAAAAGGAGTATGTAGGGTGTGAGGTAAAAGCCTAGTAGGATTCCATCTAGAAAAAGTTCCAAACATAATTATTAAATGAATAATATATTTTCAATTTAATAATTATTCATGGAACCTTTTCTCAGTGGCTTCCTACTGGGATTTTAGCCCACACCCTACATACACATTTGAGTGTATGTATATTGTGTTTCTTTTTCATTCCAGATTGAGGAATGAAGAATAGAATGGGTTTTTCGTGTTGTCGGTGGCACCCTCTTGTCGGTTTTGGTGGATGTGGCTCTAGGATTTGACTCATTATTTCGTATAGAGGTTTGAGTTAGTGTCTTTCTGATTTTTTCCCATTATTTTCAACCCTTTTTGATTTTTTGTTAGGTCTAGTTGTATGATTTAATTTTGACCCTACCTTAACATCACGTTTTGGTGTTGACATTAGTTTTAAACTTATTCACCATTCTTATTGTTTTATAATTATTTATTTGAGTGAATTTTTCCCATGTTTTATTTTTGATACCCGGGCACTTGTGCCATCCCGTGGGGATCGGGAACGCCCTTCAGGCCTTACCGCAGACCGGGTTGGGTGCTGGGTCGGATGGTGACCTGGACTGGTTAGTGAAAAAATGGTATCAAAGGAGGTTTTCTTCTTGTCATCTGGGGTGTCAGGAGGATTGGAGATAGGAATGTACGTACCTGAGGGATATGTGCGAGAAGAGTGTCATGAACTCTTACTCATTCTGATCCTCAAGTAGCCAGGGGTAGTACGGGATTCAGTTTTTTGTATTTTCTCAGTGTAGATGGGGGATGACAATAAATGTAAACTGGTACTACGCACTGTCTTACATGGAGTAGAGATCCATGTGATGTCCGAGAGTACGGTTCGACACTCCTAGTGGTTGGTGTTTGCCCAGGGCATGGTCTGCTAAACAATGTAGCTGAGTTCGACAAGACCACTAGTCCTCCTCCCAGGTGCTTTAATGTTTTTGATATCTTAATTCAATTTTGGGGTTGGCATGAAATTGTTTTCCTTTAAAAAGGGAAGAAGACTTTGGTGCTACTCTTATTTTATTTTGGTGAGTGATTGGCAGGATATTTGGGGTGTGTTTCGCTTGGACCTTGTTTTTTGGAATTTGGAATTGATATGTTGAAGTTGTATTTCTAAAAAGATGTCTTTGGTTTTTTGAGATAAAGTGGATTTTTTTATAAATGAAAAACATTTTGGAAATTTTTCTACAGTTTTTAAAATAGTTGGAAAATTTTATTTTGGAAAATTGGGAACGTGTTTTTTTGAAAGGGAAAGAGCCTTGTTTCCATTCCAGTGGTATTACTATGAGTGCTCGCATGTGTAGGTGGAAGTGATTATTTGATAATATTTGGATTTTTTTTGATGGGTGCATGAGTGGATGAAAAAATTCATATCTGTGAGGAATCCAGGAATATATGTGGTGATTGATTTATTTTTTAAAGCTGGTTCATGTTTCCTAAAAAGTGGGGTTTTCTCTAAAATTGGATTTTGTGCTTAAATAGTTTTTGAAATTGGAAAATGGTTTTGAGTCTAGAGTGAAAGCGATGGGTTCAAAATAGTTTTTGGGTTTTACTGTACTATGCTTGGTTTGTCAAGTGGGTGTTTTTATTTAAGAATGAATTGATGATTTAAATTGAAATTGTTTGATTTGTGTCCGATATATGGATGATTGATTTGTGATATGTTTAGATTTTTGGAAGAAGTTTTTGTGTTTCTTGTATAGGGTATCCCCCTAGAAATATCCCATGGGTTTTCAGAAAGTCTCTCAGTTCTTGGCTCAGCCCAGACTCTAAGTGGAGTGGCGACATTGGATTCTGGTCTATGGTGTCGATTGTTCGTAGACATCGAGGTCAACTGGATATCATTGAATGCATTAAGAAATTTGTAAGCATCTCCTATTTTTAAGGAACTCCAAATGTTGTATGGGTGTAAGTTGTATCGAGTGTGTGAGGAGAAGTGAGACTATAACAGCTAATGGTGATCATTCCGTTTTCATAGAAAATGGGGATGTTGTGAGTGATCCTCAAGAAGAAACACATTCTACAGTTGTACCTAAGGAAGTTAAGGCTAGATAAATTGGTGGGTCTCATATGTTCTCAACCAATAAACAGGCTGATATTGAGGTGCGATGACCTTTCTGATGAGCTACTGTCATGTTCTACAAATCATTGTGGAACAATCAGCTTAATTCTTGTAATAGTTGTTGGTCTTGTCTATATTGTGGTAACTGCAGGTTCCACCTCTGATGAAGAGTGTGAACCAAAGGGACTTGTTCCTGGAGTGCTGATCTCGTCAGTTTTCCATGAGTATTTGGTAGACCATTCAACCTCCTACCTCTAGTGTGGTCAGTCAGACACCCTATGTCATTCTCTGAAATTTTTAGTTGGTATGTTGACGGACTGGCTGCTCGAGACATGAGGAGAAGTTTTTAGGTTTCATTTCCAGTGGAGGAAGTTCTAGTCAGAGGTGGTCAGACTATGACTCAGATGTGGTAGATGATTCAGATATAAGTTCTGTAACACCCGAGAATTTTATGTTATATAAATCATCAAAGGAATCTTTTTCAACACAACACTTTTTTGGCTTTCTTTACACGAAATCACGACCTTCCTCGATAGCTTACGTCGTACGCAATACCGAGTTTCACTAAACAACGATATTCTATTAAAATATTATTAAAACTAGCTGTTATGAATAGTAATAACCACTTTTTGAAATTTTATAAATTTTATTTTTGAAAATGGACTTCATTTTTGGATTCGGAATATTGAAATTATCCTAGAGTTAAATTTTGGTATTTTTCTGAAAACTTTCAATTTTTAATGAATAATGAAACCACTAAGTTGTAGTTAAAAAAACTGAATTTTTCATAAAGCATAATTTTACCACTTCTATGAGTGGAATTTCAAAAATCTGAGAGACACGGTTGATGTCAGTAATTAAAATGTGGTTCAATGAGATGAAAATAATTTTTTGGTGAATAGTAACTTTTTACTTTTTTAACCACGGTTAAAAGTAAATAGGGTAATTAAGGGTAAAAATGATATTATTATTACCCTAACACATGTCCTAATTCTATTGGACAAGTTTAATTCGACCAAAAACAACCTTAGGAATAAAATATGACCAGTTAGGCCCACTTGGATTAGATTAGGACATTTATTATTAATTTATTTAAAGAAGGGTTTAAATAGTTAAAATCAAAAGTTTAATAAGTAAATAATTTTTAATATGGGGTTATAAATAAGATAAATTTGACTATAAAGATTCATTATAAAGATAAAAATATTTCTTATATAATGGTATTTTATTTGTAATTTTTAGACATTAAATAATTTAATTTATTTATGACACAAAGATGATGCAGTAATTATCTTATTAATGAAATATTGACATAATTAATGTTATAAACACCAAAAAAAATTTATTTTGAGACTTTTTATGAATTCCACTAATTTTCTAGGATAATATGACATTTTAGTGTTGATGTAATTTACTTTGTTCGAACTAATCATTCTATTATGATTTTCACAAAAATCAATTACTAAAGAGTGTCAAAATTGACATAAAATAGTTTTTAAAACAAATATTATATTAGTAATTTTTATTTTATTCCTAAAAATCTAAGGTTCGGCCCAATGACTTATATAAGGTTATATATATTAATAATAAACAACTTGTGGTTCGTTTGGCTGCTTATAGTAAGTTTATTAACCTTGTAGTATAAGAACACAAGAAGACACGGTAAAAGTAAACTTTTTTAACATAATGTTAAATCTAAATGATAAGGTTAAAATAGGAACCTAAACTTGTCTAAATTCTATTGTATGAGATGATTTGGACACATCCCCACCTTAACTACGAAATAAATCAATTTGGAGCTATTTAAAACTTACCATGACTTTATAATAAAATAATATTTTTAGTTATTCAAAAAGTGCCCCTCTCCTCCCTTATAAAAGGGCACCTCATCCCTCTCTTCCTCACACCACTTTGAGCCTTCAAGCTCGGCCAACCCCTGAAACGTTCTCCTCTCCACTTCCCTATAGACATCCTAGAGGTCCTGGTCTTCTTCAAAGACCAATTTTATTGCCCTAAAAGAAGGTCTCAAAGAAGCACTTCAAAGAAGAGGTAATGTCTGTTACCGATTCTTTCATCTTTATTTCTTCTTCCACTTCTTCTTCTTTAGTTGTTTCATTATGAAGTAATAACATAATTATCACTCATATACTGATATGTTATTATAATTATGAAACAACCCTATTTCACCATCTATCCATCCTGCGGAAAAAGAAATCACCGTGCGTGCGTACGTACGGAATACCATCTCCACGCCGTGGTGTAATCTATTTTCCACCACCACCTTACATGGATGGGTATAATGGTGTAAATAATGACTATATATGACTATTATAAATTAATACTGATTCTGAAATAGTATAAATACACTCCAATACAATTCCATGATCATAGGAACGATATCATCACTCGTGCGTCTGTACAGAATACCGTCTCCACGATGTGATGCGACTCGTTCTACATGATATTCATTTCATAATGATTATATAAATGAATTGAATGAATGAATATGATATATATTACACTAATACCATTCTGGAAATGAGTTATCTATAACCTAAAGAGAAGAATAAGAATTTATTCGACAAGACACGCAAAAGAACAAAAAGTTATAAACACCCGAAAAAAAGTAGCAATGAAATATTACTACTAAGAAGCTAAGAATATGACCATATATGATATCATAAAAATATGATTGAATCTGGAATAAGTCAATAAATTTATTTAAATCATTATACAGGAGGTTTGGACACATACAAAGAAAATCTGACCTAAGGTAAGGGAAATATCATAATCTCATTTTTATCTGAGATTGTTTATACTTTGGCATTTACTGGGGTGTATTTTATCATTCACATCCATGTTTCCTCAATATGTAATATTATTTCCATCCACCTACAATTGTTTAAATCCAATTTTACCCTTCGGTGAGTTTTTATTAATATATATGAAAGGAATATTTTTTCGTTTTTCGTACGAGGTACTTTTTTACTTTTCCGACAAAAGTATGAGAAGAATGTTTTTTTAACTTATATGGCATGAATGGATTTTTAAAACATTATTTCCAAGAAGAATCCTTTACAAGTTTTCAATATTATTTTTAATCATCTTATTTTAGTTTAAAATTGTATGACATATTAAGAAAGGAAAAATATTTTTCAAGTAGAAAGGATATTTTCCTTAAGAATGGAGTTCAAGTGTTTTATCAAAATTATTTTCCATCTAAGATAATAAAGGGTTCTGTTTCTATCCCTATTATTACATTGATTTGATTATGTTGTGATGGAATTATATTTTTTGTTTTATGATGTCACGATGTTTAAAATTCTTATTTTTATTACATTGGTTATGCAATGATGTATGATTTATGATTTTGTGGCACACATAAGAATGGTATCATTATGAGATAGGTGGGACATATATCTCCCTCAAATGCATTGGGTAATGATTTTCTATCTCATGAGATAGACATGGCTGGAACGGTAGGTTATACCGGTTCAGTGAAACAGGACTGAAATGAGGGTGACTCGGTTCAGAAATGGACTTTGCCCACTAAGATAGTCTTGGCAATGAGTCTTGACTAATAAGAATTGATTATCTATGCTTATGTGTGTATGACACAAAGTTTCATGTTTTTTGTTATGATTATTGTGATTACATTTCACTTCCATGATTTATCACATGTTATGAAATTATGATCTCTTTTGCAGGTTAAGATTTCCAAAAGTCATGTGCTTATGTATATGATGTTATTAATATTTCTTTTGTTTAACCTTGCTGAGAATTTGAGCTCACCATTTTGTATGTTTTCTTTCCCCAGGTCAGGAAGAAGGTTATTAAGTAACATATTCCAAAAGGGACTATAGATATGATGAAATAAATGGGAGACAGTGTAGACGTTTTATGAACTAGTTGTTTATGTTTCCCAGTTTCTAAATACACTATACCTATACGGTCCTTTCATGGTTTTTTTATATGTTGTAATAAGTGTGCTTCAATTTTGATGTAATAATAATGTATGTAAAGTATGGGTCGTTATAGTTGGTATCAGAGGAAAGGTATAGTCAACCTTTGGAAACTAGGATGTGAAAGCCTTAGTAAGAACCCTAAGGATAAGTCTAAGCAAAGAACACAATCATAGTGTTTTAGAAATGGCCATGAATAACCTAGGATAATACCTTAAGTGTGAAATTTTATTCATGATTATGTGGTTTTCCTATTATAATTAGTGTTGCTCACACTATTCTTCTTGGTTTTTGTCAATGGCTGGAACATGAAGGAACCGTGTTAATGCGGAATGCTATGGGAAATGCAATGATTGTCCCCCGGAGCAACCAAACGTTAGGGGAGCTGGAATGAAAAATATTGTAGTCATGCTCACACAACTTTCTCAAGCTATGAATCATGCAGGACTTCCAAATGAGCAAAGGAAGGAGAAACATTCTGTTGAATCCTTCATGAGACAACGTCTACCTTCATTCAGCGGGTCTACTGATCCATTAGTTTCTTAAAAATGGATTAGTACTTCTGAAAAGATATTATCAGTTCTTCAATGTTCTGAGCATGATAAAGTCAGCTTAGCAGTGTATCGTTGGGAAGGTGATGCTGATCAATGGTGGAATCTTATTAAGAATACGAGGCAATGGGATGAAATTGAGTACATGGAATGGGACGAGTTCAAAAACTTATTTTTCAATAAGTACTTCCCTCGTATTCTCTGAACAAAGATGGAGAAAGAGTTTCTTGAACTGAAGAAAAAGGATGTTGAATTTGTTGGTACCTATGAAGCAAATTTTACAAGACTTTCATGGTACGCTTCTGGTATTATTATCCAACCTAAGAGTAAGATCGATCGATTCTTTAGTGGCTTAAAACCAATTCTTCGAAGGGCCTTAGCCATAAGGGACTTCAATTGCAAAGAGGAAATTGTTCGATGTGCTCTCAAAGTTGATATGGAGATTGGAGTAATCCATCTGTCATATGGATTTGATAAGAAAAGGAAAATGGAATTCAAAGGAAAATCTAAAGAGCACACTGAAAAGAAGATGAGCTTTCCCTTATGCCCAAAGTGTGGAAAGAAACATGGAGGGAGTTGTCTTAAAGGGACAAGTAAATGTATCAAATGTGGAAAGGAAGGTTATCAGGCATTTGAATGCCGCGATGATGGGAAGAAGATGTCTAATGTTGAAAACAAAGGAAGGGATGCACAGAATGAACCTACTACACTTCAATGTTTCAAGTGCAAGGAGATGGGACATTATGACAATAAATGCCCTAATCCAAGGGTTGATGATGATGGTCGATGTTAACAAACTCTTAAGGCTAAAGACAATGGAAAGTCACATGAAATTTCTAACAGCGATGTGGAGTACGATAACGATGTGGTGAATGGTACACTTACCATCCACTCTAAAGTAGCAAATGTTTTATTTGATTCTGGATCCACACACTCCTTTATTTCTGAAGAATTTTCTAAGGATATCAGCGTATTCCCTCAATAGTTAGATGTTGAGTTAGCTGTGACAACCCCTAATGGCACAACAGTCGCATCAAAATCTTATAATTCTTATCCGATTGATGTTTGTGGGAAAGTGCTTCCTGCAAATCTTGTGGTCCTTCCTATAGTGGAATTTGATGGGATTCTTGGCATGGATTGGCTTTTTCTACATGGAGCTCATATCAATTTCCAAAGAAGGAAAGTCACATTTCATATTCCAGATCAATCTATGATCGTCTATCGATGCAAGGATGTACATAACCTTCCAGTGGAAATTCCTTCCATCTTATGGGTCTTGATTCCACTAAATGAAGGTTATTTATCTCAAATGGTTGGTGAGAAACTCACAATTAAGAATATGCCCATTTTATAAGAGTTTTATGATGTCTTTCCAGATGAATTACCGGTTCTTCCACCGAATCGTGAAGTTGAGTTTTCAATAGAACTCGTACCGGGTGCTTTGCCTATTTCAAAGACACCTTATAGAATGGACCCAATTGAGTTGAAGGAATTGATGAAGAAACTCCAAGAGAATCTTGATAAGGGGTTCATACGCCCTAGTGCATCACCTTGGGGAGCACCTGTTCTGTTTGTTAAGAAGAAATATGGATCAATGAGACTCTGCATTGATTATCGAGAACTTAACAAGATCACTATCAAGAAAAAATATCCTCTCTCGCGCATTGATGACCTATTTGACCAACTATGAGGAGCTCAATAATTTTCCAAGAATGATCTTCGTTCAGGGTATCATCAATTAAGGGTCAAAAGGGAGGATATACCAAAGACGGATTTCCGTACAAGGTATGGACACTATGAATTTATAGTGATGCTAGTTCGTCTTACTAATTCCCCTGATATATTCATGGATCTGATGAATAGAGTCTTTAGTGACTATCTTGATCAATTTGTGGTAGTCTTTATAGACGATATTCTTGTCTATTTAAAGAGCAAGTAAGAACATGAAGATCACTTGAGAATTATATTGAAGACCCTGAGAAATGAGAAGATTTATGCCAAATTGACGAAGTGTGAATTTCGGCTTTAAAAAGTTTCATTTTTGGGTTACATAATCTCAAAAGAGGGGATATCTGTGGATCCAGCAAAAACAGAGGTTATCGAAAGATGGTCGATACCAACAACAGTAACTGAGATCCAAAGTTTTCTTGGTTTGGCTGGATATTATAGATGTTTTGTGAATGATTTTTCACGATTATCTAATCCACTCACCAAGTTGACTCGGAAAGGAGTTAAGTTTGTTTGGACGGAGGAATGTGAAGAGAATTTCAAGGAGTTGAAAAGAAGGTTATCCAGTGCACCTGTGCTCACACTGCCCTGTAGTGGAGAAAGGTTTGTGATCTACAGTGATGCATCCAAGAAGGTATTGGGGTGTGTTCTTATGCAAAATGATATGGTGATAGGTTATGCCTCACGATAGTTGAAAATACATGAGCAAAATTACCCAACTCATGATTTGGAGTTAGCTACGGTAATCTTTGAATTAATGATTTGGAGGAATTATCTTTATGGAGAAATGTGTGACATTTATACTGATCATAAATGTTTAAAGTATATTTTCACACAAAAGGAGATGAATATGCGCCAAAGAAGATGGTTGGAGCTGATTAAGTATTACTACTGCTCAATCCATTACCACCTTGGGAAAGCAAACAAGGTGGCAGATGCATTAAGTCGACAAGACCATGCCAGTTTATCCATGATGAGGATCACAAAAGATCCAATATTTATGGATTTACAAAGGATTGATCTTGGAATTATAATGGAAGGGGGAAATCGTATCTTTCTCAAATGAAAATTCAACTATCTATACATGTGAAGATTAAAGAGGCACATAAAGAAGATGTCGAGTTACAAAACAAGGTGAGAAATGTTCCTGAATTCAACCTTGATTGTGATGGGATAATAAAGTTCAGGAATCGGGTTTGGGTTCCTCCCATCCCCGAATTAAAGAAGGAGCTGCTAGATGAGGCTCATAGTTCTTAATTCTCTATTCATCCTGGAAGCACAAAGATGTATAGGGACCTGAAAAAGTACTTCTGGTGGGATGGCATGAAAAGAGATGTTGCAGAATATGTCTCTCGATGCTTGGTTTGTCAATAAGTTAAAGCTGAGATACAGAAGTCGAAGGGGATGTTACAACCATTACCCATACCCGAATGGAAATGGGAAAACATCACTATGGACTTTGTCACAGGACTTCATAAAACATCCAAAGACAATAATGCTATCTGGGCCATAGTTGACTGTCTTACAAAGTCTGCACACTTCATTGCTATTAGAGAGGATTTCTCTCTGAATCATCTTGCCAGGATATATGTAAAGGAAGTGGTAAGATTTCATGGAGTACCACTTTCTATTATATATGATTGGGATCTGAGATTTACCTCGAAGTTCTGGAGAAGTCTTCAGCATACTCTAGATACAGAGTTGAGTTTCAGCACTGCTAATCAACCTCAGACAGACGGTCAGTCTGAGAGAACAATTCAAACCCTAGAAGATATGTTGAGAGCTTTCCCTATGGATTTCAAAGGTGGTTGGGATCAACACCTACATTTGGTAGAATTTTCTTATAATAATAGCTTTCACTCCAGTATTCAGATGGCTCCTTATGAAGCTCTCTATGAAAAGAAATGCAGGACTCCAACTTGCTGGGATGAAGTTGGGGAAAGAAAGCTATTAGGACCTGATCTCATTGATGAAATGGCAGAAAAGGTCAGATCTATTCAACAACACATAAGAGCAGCTCAGTGTCGACAGAAAAGTTATGCCGAAAACCGAAGAAAAGACCTAGAATTTGAAGTGGGTGATAAAGTGTTCTTACGAATATCTCCCTGGAAGAGGGTCATGAGATTTGGAAAGAAGGGGAAGTTGATCCCTAGATATGTCGGTCCTTTCGAAATATTGGATCGTGTTGGGAAGGTAGTTTACCGATTGGCGCTTCCACCGAATCTCTCTCAAGATCACGATGTGTCCCATGTATCTCTCCTAAGAAAGTACATACCTGATCTTTCACATGTACTCAGCTCCGAAGTTGTACCGCTGGAATAGGATCATTCTTATGAAGAACAGCCGATAGAGATTCTGGATCATAGCGAAAAAGTCCTATGAAACAAGACCACTCAATTGGTGAAAGTTTTATGGAAGAACCACCAATTAGAAGAAACTACATGGGAGCTTGAGGATATGATGAGGGTGAGGTATCCTCGTCTTTTTTCAATAAAGTAACGAATTTTGAGGGCGAAATTCATTTTAATGGGGGTAGAATGTAACACCCGAGACTTTTATGTTATATAAATCATCAAAGGAATCTTTTTCTACACAACACTTGCTTGGATTTCTTTACACAAAATCGCGACCTTCCCCGATAGCTTGCTTCGTACGCAATACCGAGTTTCACTAAACAATGATATGCTATAAAAATATTAGTAAAACTAGCCATTATGAATAGAAATAACCACTTTTTGAAATATTATAAATTTTATTTTTCAAAATGGACTTCATTTTTGGATTCGGAATATCGAAATTATCCTTGGGTGAAATTTTGGTATTTTTCTGAAAACTTTCAATTTTTGATGAATAGTGAAACCACTAAGTGGTAGTTAAAAAAACTGAATTTTTCATAAAACATAATTTTACCGCTTTTTTGAGTATAATTTTGAAAATCTGAGAGACACGGTTGATGTCAGTAAGTAAAATGTGGTTCAATGAGATGAAAATAATTTTTTCGTGAATAGTAACTTTTTACTTTTTTTGCCACGGTTAAAACTAAATAGGGTATTTACGGGTAAAAATGATATTATTATTACCCTACCACATGTCCTAATTCTATTGGACAAGTGTAATTCGACCAAAATAAACCTTAGGAATAAAATATGACCAGTTAGGCCCACTTGGATTAGATTAAGACATTTATTATTAATTTATTTAAGGAAGGGTTAAAATAGTTAAAATCAAAAGTTTAATGAGTAAATAATTTTTAATATGGGGTTATACATAAAATAAATTCGAGTATAAATATTCATTATAAAGATAAAAATATTTCCTACATAATGGTATTTTATTTTTAATTTTTAGACATTACATAATTTAATTTATTTATGACACAAAGATGATGCAGTAATTATCTTATTAATGAAATATTGACATAATTAATGTTATAAACATCAAAATAAATGCAATTTGAGACTTTTTATGAATTAAACTAATTTTCGTGGATAATATGACATGTTAGTGTTGATTTAATGAACTTTTTTCTAACTAATCATTCTATTATGATTTTAGAAAAATTCATTACTAAATAGTTTCAAAATATACATAAAATAGTTTTTAAAACAAATATTATATTAGTAATTGTTATTTTATTCCTAAAAACCTATGGTTCGGCCAAATGACTTAGATAAGGTTATATATATTAATAATAAACAACTTGGGGTTCGTTTTTCTGCTTATAGTAAGTTTATTAACCTTATAGTATAAGAACACAAGAAGACACGGTAAAAGTAAAATTATTTAACTTAATGTTAAATCTAAATGATAAGGTTAAAGTAGGAACATAAACTTGTATAAATTCTATTTGATGAGAGGATTTCGACCCATCCCCACCTTATCCTCTAAATAAATCAATTTGGAGCTATTTAAAACCGAACATGACTTTATAATAAAATAATATTTTTTGTTATTCCAAAGGTGCCCCTCTCCTCCCTTATAAAAGGGCACCTTCTCCCTCTCTTTCTCACACCACTTTGAGCCTTCAAGATCGGACAACCCCTGCCACATTCTCCTCCCCACTTCCCTAGAGACATACTAGAGGTCCTGGTATTCTTCAAAGACCAATTTTAGTTCCCTAAAAGAAGGTCTTAGAGAAGCACTTCAAAGAAGAGGTAATGTCCATTACCGATTCTTTCATCTTTATTTCTTCTTCCACTTCTTCTTCATTAGTTGTTTCATTATGAAGTAATAACATCAGTATAACTCATATAATGATATGTTATTATAAGTTTGAAACAACCCTATTTCACCATCTATCCATCTTACGAAAAAAGAAATCACCGCTCGTGCGTACGTACGGAATACCGTCTCTACGACATGGTGTAATCTATTTTCCACCACCACCTTACTTGGATGGGTATAATGGAGTAAATAATGACTATATATGACTATTATAAAGTAATACTGATTCTTAAATGGCATACATACACTCTAATACAATTCCACGATCATCAGAATGATATCATCACTCGTGCGTACGTACGGAATACTGTCTCGACGATGTGATGCGACTCGTTCTACATGATCTTTATTTCATAATGATTATATAAATGAATTGAATGAATTAATATCATATATATTAATCTAATACCATTCTGTAAATGTTTTATCTATAACCTAAAGATAAGAATAAGAATTTATTCGACAAGACACGCATAAGAACAAAAAGTTATAAACACCCGAATAACAAGTAGCAATGAAATATTACTACTAAGAAGCTAAGAATATGACCATATATGATAACATAAAAATATGTATGATTCTGGAATAAGTAAATAACATTATTTAAATCATTATACAGGAAGTTCGGACACTTACAAAGCAAATCGGACCTAAGGTAATGGAAATATCACAATCTCATTTTTATCCGAGATTGTTTATACATTGGCATTTACTGGGGTGTATTTTATCATCCACATCCATGTTTCCTCAATATGTAATATTATTTCCATCCACCTAAAATTGTTTAAATCCAATTTTACCCTTCGGTGAGTTTTTAGTAAAATATATGAAAAGAATCTTTTGTCGTTTTTCATACGAGGTACTTTTTGACTTTTCCGACAAAAGTACGAGAAAAATGTTTTTTTACTTATATAGAATGAATGGATCTTTAAAACATTATTTCCAAGAAGCTTCCTTTACAAGTTTTCAAGTTTATTTTTAATCATATTCTTTTAGTTTAAAATTGTATGACATGTTAAGAAAGGAAAAATGTTTTTGAAGTAGAAAGGATATTTTCCTCAAGAATGGAGTTCAAGTGTTTTATCAAAATTATTTTCCATCTAAGATAATAAAGGGTTCCATTTCTATCCCTGTTATTAAATTGATTTGATTATGTTGTGATGGAATTATATTTATTGTTTTATGATTTCACGATGTTTAGGATTCCCATTTTTATTACAGGGGTTATGCAATGATGTATGATTTATGATTTTGTGGCCCACATAAGAATGGTATCATTATGAGATGGGTGGGACCTATATCTATCTCAAATGTATTGGAAAAAGATTTTATATCTCATGAGATAGACATGGCTGGAACAGTAGGTTATACTGGTTCAGTGAAACAGAGCTGAAACGAGGGTGACTCGGTTCAGAAATGGACTTTGTCCACTAAGATAGTCTTGGCAATGAGTCTTGACTAATAAGAAATGATTCTCTATGATTATTTGTGTATGCCAAAAAGTTTCATTTTTAAGTTATGATTATTGTGATTACATTTCACTTCCATGATTTATCCCATGTTATGAAATTATGATCTCTTTTGAAGGTTAAGATTTCCAAAAGTTATGTGCTTATGTATATGATGTGATTGATATTTCTTTTGATTACCCTTGCTGAGCATTTAAGCTCACCCTTTTGTATGTTTTCTTTCCCCAGGTCAGGAAGAAGGTTATTAAGTAAGATATGCCAAAAGGGACTATAGATATGATGAAATAAATGGGAGACAGTGTAGAAGTTTTATGAACCAGTTGTTTATGTTTCCCAGTTTCTAAAGACACTATACCTATACGGTCCTTTCATGGTTTTGTTATATGTTGTAATAAGTGTTCTTCAATTTTGATGTAATAAAAATGTATGTAAAGTATGGGTCGTTATAAGTTCCTCAACCATAGGACTCGGGGTGAAGCTTGCGCGCAGTCAAGACTCGTCGAATGTGGGATGAGATTGGTTCAACATAAGTCTACAATGTCGGGATGTGAACAACTTAAATTTCTTATTGTGATATCGCCTATGAAGGATTATTTTTTGTTGTGAGGAGAATGAATCCCTTTTTCTCTTTATAGTGGTCATGATTTATGGGAGATGATCTTGGGCCTTAAAAGGCTTTGGAAAATCCTTATTCTTGTAAAGCCAGCGGATGTGCTCTGTGAACCTTCATGTGGTTGGTTATTGATCGAAGGTATAATCATATCCGAGATGATTTTGTCCTGTGGGATTAATGCTCACATGTATATTTTTCCACTATGTTAGAGGTTTATTCTATCAAAACCATCTCATGTGGTGGAGTTTTGTCTAGTGTGGATATCATCTGTGAAGGTTGGCCCATGTTATCGGATTCTTGATGAGGGGTTCATTCAGTATTGCTCAAATTAAACTGGGAATGCCCGTGGAGCTTCCGTGGTGTTATGAAATTTTAAAATAGTGGGGAGACCCTGTGTAGGTCTTACCAGCATCCCCTCTTGTGTTATTTTGGTTTAAAATGGAGATCTTGGAGGGTTATGAAAGTGTTAAATGTTTTTTTGGGGTTTTGAGTCATCTTGGTTTGTAGAACCAATATTTTAAAAGAATCCTAATATGGTGGGTAGACCACCATAGTATGAACATGTGGAAAAGATTTGTCTTCAATGTGCACTTGGTTGGGTAGTCCCTTAATCTAGATCTGCCCAACCTTGATAATGCTAACTTTTTAGCTTGATTAGTGGTTCGCTTGACAAGTGCTCTCGGAGATATCGAGCGACCCGGTGATCTTTAATTTTGGTGTTAGGGTGTTCCAAGTTGTATTTTCTCCTGAGGTTAATTCCTTGTCACATGTTGTTTTTCATAGTGATTATGGTTTTGAGATTTTAGGAGTTCAGGTTATGGGTGTTTTGATTCCTGGGTCTTCGGGTGAATGAGGATTCGTTTTATGTGCCTTCGTGCTCTCAATTGGATCCCTTGGTTTACCTAGTATTTCGGGACTTTCTAGGGAAGAACGTTTCATGGTGGGGGGAATTGTCACACCCCGACCCAAGACTAATTATAATTTAATTATTTTGGATCTTTATTTTTAACTGTGGTTTGAACCACTTTTGTTTTGGAAGAAGCTGGTACCTTATATGGGATCACGACCATATGTGTGACCGTGTGAATTGCCCAACATTAATAAAGGATCATTTTATTATTATATTAGTATTAATTGGGTGCATGATCAGGAGCGCGGCCGATCATGCAAGCATGCATGGAGGGAGCTCGTGGGAAAGTCCATCGCATCTCCATGGAGAAGAAGGAACATGGTTCAGCGTTTAGGGTTAGGGGGCCGCTACGTAAAACAGATTGGGAGGGGAATAAAAATAAATAAGTGCTCAAATAAATTTAGTGAAGGCAGTTTTTAAAGAAAAATTACTCTAAAAGGACAAAAACTTAAATTAACCCACACACACACACTCTCTCTCTATCTCTCACACACACACCCTTTCTTGGTAACCCAAATGCCACACCACGTGCCGACGGTGAGCGCAAACCAAAAGAGGATCAAAATACATGGTAGAGGCCTTAAACATAATAGCAAGAAGTGGGACCCAATAACATCATGCATCGATGAACAATGGTACAATAACAAAGTATTATACGTTATTGTTCTAGAGCCACTTGTAGGGAAACACATCCATAACCTAGTGGTCTCCAAACATCATCCAAAAGTATAGTTAGTGTTATAGTCATCAATCAAGCTAAGTGAAATCAGGCTGATGCCACATCCGTATCAGTAGTTCACTATTCCTATTCCTCCCACCTAGTACCTAGGCTTCCCATTTGTGATCAGGTAGTTAAGAGTTCAAGTCTTATGTCATAATCACATACTCAAGCTAAATAAGATAATAAGCACGCAAAAACCACCATTTTCACACACAATGGCCATTTTAAATATGATGCACACTATAAAAATTCCCAAAACTAGGACAACTTCACTCACACAACCAAATTAATGACTAAACAGTCATAGAAACCACTTTTATCATCAAACACACCAATAAAATAATTTTTTAAGCATTTTCCACACATGTCGCATGACATCAAGCACCAAAAAATTTTACAAAATTCAGCCAAAACAATTTCTCACCCTTAATAATTATTTAAATAAACAATCAAAATTTTCATAAGTAAAAAATTAAAGATCAAAAAACTAATTTAAACTCTATACCGACCCAAACCCCCTTATCTGACCATATGCACACAATGTCACCTCAAGAACAGAAACTACATTATCCACGCAATTAAAGATGCCACCCATATAGTTAAAAAGACCATAAATACAGTTAAACAACCAGTAGAAAAATTTTCTATCCTTTAATAAAAGTACGCCGCATGTCTAAAACACCAAAAATACACTCAAATACTCAATTAAGACCGAATGCATACTGACACCACACCAAAACACCAACTCGACCCTTTGCACTTCCTAAAAAATAACAGCACAATTAAAAAAACTAACAAATAACCAGAGATGAGATTTCAGCATCAAGTTCACATATTATGACGAAAAACTACTAAACAACTTCAAGGAATGTCAAACATCAATGAATTTAAACTTCACACAACACACATTAATTAAAAAACACTCAAAACAAATTAAACTTTCAAATTATTTAATCATATAATAATTGGACGTTGAACCACCTTCCTCGGTGTATGAAAAACCACACAAGATGACACAAATCTCCCATTGCATGATGGTTTCACTACAAGATGACCAAAGATTCCCCTAAAACCCAAAACCACACAATTGCATCAATAATTGTACCAAAAAACAATATAAATTCTAATCTCAAAAAACCTCAAATGGATGAAATTACCCAACCTGAGTGAAATACACTCACACCGATGCTATAGATGGCCAACAGAGAAAGGGGAAGACCATCGGGGGTGTGCCACACTGGAAACAATGGACTAAACCAAGATGTGATGCTTGTGATAGTGGTGCATGGTAGCAGGGAGCTTCTAGTTCTGTGTGGGGCGCACTACAACGTGGCACAAGGTAGCAGGTAGAGAGGAATGACACCAGTTCGGGTGTGTAGGCATTAGAACCTTCTATATAAAAAGTATGTATATTATAAACAAATTATATAACTATATATATTATACTATATTATATTTACTTATGACATTTTTTACACACGTATTTTCAATTCATTGTTAAAAAAATGTTTCAGAGAATAACTGCTTTGCATTTGATATGTCTTTATATTCATTATTTTATGTCCTTAATCATTTATATTTGTTCCATAATATCCAAAATAATAATTATAAAAATATCATATTAATATATCAATTGAAATTTCAATACCAAACCTCAATGGTGATTTTATGAAATTAACTACGTTACAATCATGGAGAGAACAATTAGTACATAGGCATGAGTAAAGATGCCATTTTTCATCGATCATTATGGAAAGGAGGTAAGTAATATTTTATATTATTATAATGATAATAATATCATAAATAAAATCATAATTCTTTTAATAAACTAATAAATTATACTTCATTTAATATACTAAAACCCATCATCCATTTTCTCTTCAAAATTGGGCTATAAAACATATTTAAGAGAAGTTGTTTAATCATTTCATCCTTTATCTTTTTAATTTAAAAAATTAGTAAAATGATTTTTTACCTTAACTATGATAAATAGATTTTTAATCTTCTTTCAATTAATTAAGGTAAATTTTTTTAATTTGAACTAAATATATAATAATTATTATTCTACTTCTAAATATTGAATCCAATTTTTCAAATTCCATTCGTAGAAGTAGAAATTTTGTAATTTAAAATTAATCCAACAGACACGATGGGAAAACATGGTTTCAAATAGAAAATGATCAATTGTTTTCTATTTTTTTATGTCAAAGTTAGATATAAATAAGGTTAAAATGACAAAAATATGATTAATAAATATATAGATTAGCTAATTTTAATTTTAAAAAATTTTAAAATATAATTAATATTTAAATATAAATAAAAAAAAGACAATTTTAAATTGAAATTGATATTTTTAAATATTGTATAAATTAATACTTTCAGAATATTACTAATAATTAACCTCACGTTAATTTTGAACTGTTTACATTGAAAAATAACATTTATTTTCGATATAAAATTTCTAAAAGTGATAATATTTATTTTTAATGTATGTGTGAAAAAAAGTAAAAACAAATTTTTAGAAATAATATAGTTTTTATAATTAAAATTGTATTTATTCTGATCACATTCCTAGAAAACAAGTATGATTAATTTTAAACATTTAAATTAATATATAATTTATAATTTTTTTTTAAAATCACTTACCTAACGAATTTTGTTTAATATATTGACGTAAAACATGTTTTGGTGTGTAAAAATTTATTCCCAAAAAAATATTTCCAAATAGTATTTATTTTCATTTAGAATAATTTTATCTCCACTAATTTCATTTCAAATACATGTGTATAGAATATATTTTAATAATTTATTTAATCATACTTACTCTCACTACTCCAATAGCTAGGTGATAACTATCATACTAAATAATATTATTTTAAAACTATGTTATGTTTCTATAAAACTCAATGTATCGTGTATTGAAAGTTACAATCAGTGTTTACATCAACATAGGATAAAAATAGTATTTGATGTAACACAAAATAAAAATAGTTTTTGTAACATCCCAACAAAGGATATACTAAAATGGTTCCCCTATATAGTGTGCCACACGACCTCAAGTGGACCTGCCTATATGCTAATGGAATACGACTTAAATAGAGGATCTGATGCGGTATGGTAGGGTGAATATAAGATCATATAAAATTACAACAATGATTAATAATAAATAAATTTAAATAAAGGGAAAAATAGTATAAAAATAATAGTGTAAATAGATACTATGAATAAGCACATTGGAAATAAGAATCTACCTATAAGTAAAATTAATCAAATGCCATAGGCTGAGTCATATAAAATATGATGTCATTTCATTCTGATATAAAATAGGGGATACATGGATAAAATATTGAGGCAATATGCAATTTGATAAAAAAAAATTCAAAATAAAAAATGGAATCTCCATTATAATCACGAGTATATGCTCAGCGATTTTATCACCTACTCTATGCTATATAAAAAAATAGATCAAGCATCTATGATAACAAACATTAACTTATCAAAACATGAAAACCTAAAGGCTACTTTGGTAAAAAATTCTACCTATGTAGGGTGTGAGATAAACATAGTAGGTCTCCACAAACAGTGTCTAGAATAATCCAGTTGGTGTGCATCGCAATGATGTATTCATGTATTAAAAAAAAGATGAAAAAATATATTAGTCGACTAAGGTTCCTATAATAATCCCAGAAGGATCTACCAAAATTGACATATGGTGGTATTATTCTGATCGATTTACCATATATATATGTGTGTGTGTGTGTGTGTTTGTTTGTGTGTGTGTGTGTGTGCCTGTAATTATATATATATATATATATATACATAAAGTGTACATGTACATAAACTATATATGTAAGGACTTATATAGTCATGTATATGAATATTATGTTATACTTGGAACCAGGGCATAACATAGTCATCCATGAATATTCTAGTGATCCATACTCTTTGAAAAGGGTACATGAGATGAATCTCCTATAAATATGAGGCATTATTCTCATCAATTATGATTTTTTTTGGGTAGTCTTCATTCTCAAAAGTCTAAGAAAAGGAACATGTAATGTTATGACCCTTATTCAATTCAATGAAAATGTTATGAGATTCTAGACCCAACACCCATATTAATGGTTTTTAAAATTAAATTCTCAATAAATCCATTAACTATTGTACAACATCAAATATCTATGGTAAAATTACAATAATCATAAGGGATTACCTCTAGAGAATTTATAATCCTGTAACCCAAACTAACTTGGAGTGTAACAATTCATATGTTTCATTATATATATATATATATAATATGTGGTGTGTCCTGGAAACCAACATCAAGTTAATTAATTTCACCATTTAATTTATAAGTAAAGGAAAAAAATTAAGGTTGATCCACTCCACATTGGAGGTGGTTGGACAATTTTGTGTTTTTATGAGGCCAACCAGTTGAACCCACCAAAAGGGAAGTAATGCAATGTGTTATACTTCCTAAAACTATCGAAAAAGGCTCAAGTGTGTTTATTAACAAGAATAATTTAATTTTATATGTTGAAATTATTTTTATCGCCACAAATTGAGAAGTCTGGTGTGTTCTAAAATGGTGAAAATTCAGTAAAACAACTATGATATAAGTAACATAGTTGTACCCCCTATCATGGGCCCATGGATACCTCCTCATACGATATTGATGTTACTATTGAATTAAAATTCAAGAAATCATAATAATAGTGCAATGTCCTGAAAATTGAGAATATGAGATCACACCAAAATGGCATAAGATAAGGGAAGATAAAATAAGGAAATAAGAAAACAGAATAAAGCCCTAACCATAATAATTCCAACACATATGATTGTGATCAATCGAAGTCCACATGAATGGATGGATTCAAAAACAATCCATGAAGGAATGGGATAGCTCATGGTGTGCTATTCTTATAGGATGAGTCAAAAATATAAGGGTTTAGTTAAATAGAAATATATGTAAAAAGGTAAATTTTACACTTTTTAATAGGTACACGATTTCACCACATGGTTTGGAAAAACAAATTTTAATCATACACAAAAACTAACCAAGGAGGGATAGATTTCTCATGGCTAGGGAATGGTTTGTCTAACTATACCCCAGCACTTCGATTTTCCTCTTTCTGTTGATTGAGACAAGTCACATAACATGCAGTTAGGTTCACATGGTTCATCCTTACATAGAACCCCTTTGTATACTTTTGAAACACCACACTGGGTTTGGTAAAACTATGTTCCAAATTTTTTCCCCCATAAATCGGAGCTTCGATCTATGAATAACACTTGGGTTCTGATGAGATATTTCTTAGGACAAAGGTAACACTAACATTGATAAAAACAACGATTTGTACATAAGTGAAAATATATGTAGTCAAAAGCTTCCCCCATTAAGGAAACTCATCTCAATATAGCCTTATGAGGGAATTAAATGATCATCTATGAAATGAACCATACAGTAATCATGTACATCAGTTTTCCACTCCCATGTCCCATCATGTACACATTAGTTCTTGTATAGAACTAATGCTAAAGGAATTTACCCATATTATAGAGTCTTCATGCTTTGATCAATGATGCACATTGGGTACTACTCAAAGGAAGAATAAAAATCTAACTCAACATCCTCAATATGTAAAACATGTATAGGATTTGGATAATATTGACGAAGATGTGGCACATGAAAAACATCCTACATATACTGTTATCTCTGATGATGTTCTATCAAGTAATCTAATAGTATGATTCATTCTATGGTATCAGAAAGTCTAATGTACCTAGGTGAAATCTTACCCTATATAAAAATTTGTTGATGGACAAACCCTAGTAAATCACACAAGAATACCTAATTCCTAAATTCATACTCATGAGTTCATTTTTACGATTTGCATAAAACTGCTTCTTGGACTGAGTTGTCTACATGTTCTTCCTGATCAGCTGGAACTACTCCGATTTCACCTTAATGAGACATGGTCCCAAAAGGGTTCCACTCCCTCTAACCATCTTATAGGTGATCAAAATATCATATCATATAAGTATTTATAATGATTCATATGAAAGGTGGGATAAAATCTATTATTATAACAAAACAAAACATGTATCTGTTTCTCCTAAGAACTCCTAATGTAAAGGACACAAGTTTAGTGAATGTCCTCTAGAACATGAATCATTCGATTTGTTTGTGTGTCGGTATGAGGGTGATAGGTTGTGCTCAAAATCACATACAATAAGGACCCATCGTTATTACAGTACATAATCTTGAATTTAGTCAATAAATCACTTCCTTTTTCATTGAGGGTATATTCAAGTTTAGAGCTATAGAGAAAAGAAACATAACACATTCATGACATTACACGTTAATATATAATGGATACTAAAAAACAGTATTCATTTCTTAAAGAATAAGAAACATTTCAAATAAAACATGATATCAAAAAAAAATTCAAACATTTAACATGGATTCCTTTTTAATAGACAACCTTATAACCAATGAAAATCATTTAAAAACCTAGTATGAGCACAAAAATCATAGAAAGGGATATAAAAATAAGTAATAAGCACATTATCTGATAAATACGTGTAACGTGTGAAATCATTTTCAAAATATACACTTGTCACATATATATAAATACTTTGTAAAGAAGGAGATTTTCACATTATTCCCACAATACATAAGAACATAAATATAAACATAAATGAATCTTGGGTAATAACTTACATAACATTGTAACTATCTTGGTTTACTTATAATTTGTAAACCTCACGACTACCTTACCTTTTTTCTAACCATTGTCGTAACTCATGGAGTAACCACTTGGCCGACCTCCAACATAAACAAAACCAATGCATTGGAGGTAGATATAGCTCCCACCCTTCATTATACATAATTCCCACTATCCAAATCAGAATATGAAAACATAAATAATTTCTTCAAAACATTTCTCATTAATTTTGTAAAACTGAATTTTAAAAGAGGTTCTTAAAAGGAGATTCATTTATAAAAATCATTTAAATAATGTGGGACTTAATAGAGTGTATGAAATATTTATACAAAACATAAATAAAAATAATTCAACATAATATAACAAAACCCATCAATCAATCAATTTTAATACCAAATTAATAACGAATTATAAGGATTACGCATATAATGGAAATCGGGTTATGAATTCCCAAACCTCGAGTTTGTCTTATTTTGAAATTGTTTAAAACTATTGTATAATGGTATAAATTGGGTTATTAGTATTTTTAAGCAATATTTCCATTTTTATAATTGTTTATATGATCATTTCATAACCTCATTTCATTTTTTAATTATTAATATTTTCTCCTTCCATTGTTTTTGGAAGCTTTATTTACATGTTTTCCATGATCGGTTCATGATAGATGTTCTATTCGATTAGAAGTGAAACTATAGAATTGGAATGTACTGCTATTTACATATTTCTATAACCATACATTATACCATTAATCATTTTTAATACTTAAATGAGGAGGATTAATAAGTTAAAACATTGGTGATGTTCATTTAGATCATTTTAGTAGTAGTTTGAAAATAATGACCACAATTTTTATTATAAATTTAAAACATGTTTACAAAAGGATTAAAAAACGATGGGGGAGATATAATACATTAATTATAACCTTGTTCAATCATAAAAATGTTTTTGTGACTATACATTATGGAATGATAGAAAATTTATATCACATCGTCCACAATGTTGGTAATTCAACACATCACTGAAAATGATTTTATTCTCTAAATAAGTGGGAGAATATAATAAATGTAATGGTGAGTATTCCACAAACATGATGTAATTCATAATATATAAGATAATGGATCATTAATTTATCTATAATAAGGTAATGTGTTTAAAAAACAAAAATAAACGAATCATGAAATAACTTAAAAGTTATAAAATACTTTAAGAAAATTTTGCAGCCTAACAATGTTGCTTAAAATTTCATAAAATATTTTGATGACAGAAAAGGAGACTCTCAATATTATTAAATATTATTGGATATAATGGGAATATATAATGTAATATCCCAACATATGATAATGGACTTTAATAAAATAACATAAAATGAAAGAACAGAAATAAAACAAAACGGGATGTTTACCTCTTGATCTCTTCTCATAGAGATCCTTATTAGAGCCTTTGGTGTTGGAATTTTGTTGGGACCAGAAGCTATAGGACGTGTGGAAGATACATTGGAGGAGTATTGGGATGAACATAGGTAATGTTCATGACTTGATAGGTGTGGGAGGAAGAGATAAATGAGGATGGTATTTGTAATGGAGGAGATGAGGTATTTTTAATTATTTTAATCATTATTATAATATATTTGCTCATGTTTGTGAATATTATTAATTCACATGACCCCAAATAGTAATAATTTCATGTTCATTGAAACCAAGGGGTCTAACATTACTTATGATGTCATATAAAGTGTATTCAATTGATAATTTTAATATATGGTATTTTACCGTATTTCACTATTCATAAACAATTCAAGAATATTAGGAAAATATAAAAATTCCACCCTAACCATTTTTCGACACATATGATTCCAAAATGAACTCCATTTTATGAAAAATAAGTTTCTAAATATTGAAAATTTAATTTAATCAAACTTAATTGAAAAATTAACAATTTTAAAACAATAACTGTTTTTATATCACATTGTAAAATTAACCACAATGTCATTATCTTAAAGCCTTAAGAAAATAAAATAATAATTAAATATAGAATTCATTAGGGGCATATGACTATTGATTTTACTATTCATAATGGTATGATACTATTCATAAAAAAACATATGTGTTCCATCAAACTCAAAATAACTTAATAAACACAATTATAGATGATTGTTTTTATAAATTCAAAACACAGATGTGGAAAAATATGTTTAAAGGCTAGTTATATATATCTACGTAAAATAATGTTTCATCCATTTCAATTTATTTTTAAAAAAATATGATGTTACATTATCCCCACATTTTGGAAATAGCGTCCTCCCAATTTTATTTACTTATTAAAAAAGTGAGGGTACCTTTCCCTCATTTCATTTTTAGACTCCAATGTTGCTTCTTCAACCATGTGGTTTCACCAAAAAAACATTTACCTAGTGGATTAAATTATTCTAAAATACTTATTCCCTTTTATCTAAAATCTGAACTGGTTTCTCTTCATAAGAAAGGTTCTCTTCTTGCTGAACTGTGTCTGGGCTCCAAACTTGAGTAGAATCTGGCACATACTTCCTCAACATGGAAACATGAAATGCATTGTGTACCTAAGACAAACTAAGAGGAAAAACTGCATGGAATGAAACTGTTCTAACATTAGCCCGAATTTCAGAAGGACCAATGATATGAGGACTTACCTTCCTTTTCTAACCAAAACGCACCACACTTTTAAAAGGAGAATTTTCAATGAAAATATGGTCACCTACCTCAAGATAGATGTATTCAATTATGTTATATATATTTTTTTCCTATTGTGATCTTCCCTCATGTGAATCTAGATCAACTTCACTTTCATGGCCACTTCCTATTCTAATTTTGGCCCCATCAACATTCATTCACCAACTTCATCCAAAATCATTGGAGTCCAAATCCACATTACATAATATGTCTCGTAAGGTTCTGTCTGTATACAAAAATGAAAACTGATAGTATAAGAAAACTCAACTAAAGAAATATGTTGATCCCAACATCCCTGGTTGTCCATTGAACAAGAATTAAGAAAATCCTCTAATGTCTGACTCATTCGTTCTGACTGGTCATCTGATTGATAATGAAAAGCTATACTAAAATTTAATTTTTGCAGAACGTCTTCTAAAAGCCCATCCAAAAGTTAGAAGTGAACATAGGATCTTAGTTAGGTACAATGGAAAGATATACTCCATGTAACATGACAATCACATTGATTTACAGTCGATAAATCTAATCTAATGAAAATTTATCTCAAATATAAATAAAATGTACACATTTAGTCAGATGATCAATAATAACACAAATCACATTATTACATCACGAAGTCTTGTGTTGTCCAACCATAACTTCCTTGGAAAGATTTTCTCATTTACACTCTATAACTAGTAATTCCTGAATCATCCCATTTAGTAACTTCCATTCTGCTTTATCCGGTTGACATGTTAAACATTTCGTGGTTACATTTTCCAAATCACTTTTTATTCCATCGCACAAATAATACTCTTGATGGGTTCTTTACATATTATTACTACCAGGATGAACTCAAAAGAGAGAACTATGATCTTCAAACAACAAATATTTCTTCAAATAGGAAACATAAGGAACCCAAAACATTTTTCAATATAATATAACAAAATCTTTATCATGGATAAATTTTCAAAACATGACCAATTTATCCAATTCTACCTTTTTCTGTAGCTCAAAGTCTTCCTTCTAAGATTGATTAACTCTTTCTGATAACGATGCCTGCACTGAAACCTACAACAAAATAGGTGTATTCCCTGCAAAAAAAAATCAAATCCAAAATTTATCAAATCATTAATCTAGGTATCATGTTCCAAACGTATCATGGTTAATGATGCATTCTGTTTTAGACTCAAGGAATCTGCAACATTGTTTTCTATTCCAGGATGGTAATTGACCATGAAATAATAATCCTTTATCAGTTCATGACATCATCTCTGCCTCATGTTTAATTCATTCTGGGTGAATATATATACTTCAGACTTCTATGGTCATAATATATTTGACATTTGGCTCTGTTTAATTAATTCCTCCAAATTTTCTATGAAAAAACCACAGGTTCCAATTCCATGTTATGTGTGGGATAATTTAACTCATGAGTTTTTAGTTGTCTTTAATCATATCCGATTATTTGATCATTATGCACAAAAACACAACCATGTCTATTCAAAGAAGCATCACTATAGATGAAAAACTCAACATTTAGAAAAGGCAATGCCAAAACTGAAGCATTCACCAATCTCTTCTTCATTTCCTAAAAAAACAATCATCAAATTTTTATGTACAAATAAATTAAATCCCTTTTATGTTCACTTAGTTATCAGACTAGATAACATGGAAATGTTCTTAACAAACCATCAGTAATAACCTTCTAGTTCAAGAAAACTAAGAAAATTTATATCATTTTTAGGACTTGGAAATTAATCATACACTTTTGTTTGGGAAGGATTAACAATTAAGAAAACCTTATTTAAAATGTTACCAAGAAAATAAATATGTGGAAACCAAAAATTGCACTTGAAAAATTTCCCATACAGTTTCTTTTTGATTAAGTTTTTTAAAAAATCCCATTGATATTTTTCATGCTCCTATTTATTTTTATAAAATACCAAAATGTCATAAATAAAAATAACCACAAACATATCCAAGAACTCATAAAATATTCTATTCATAAGATTCATGAATAAAATATGTGCATTAATTAACCGAATCTGAATAACAAAAAATACATAATGCTTATATCTAGTATTAAAATATATTTTTGGGATGTCATCCTCTTTCACCTTCAGCTGATGGTATCCATACCTCATGTCGATCTTCGAAATGTACTGAGATCCCTGGAGCAGATCAAAAAACTCATTAATATGGGGAAAATGATACTTGTTTATAATAATAATGTTATTCAAAGCTCTATAATCAATGAATTTCTAATGGAACCATCATTCTTTTTAATAAAAAATCAAGAGCACCCCATGGTTAAGTTAAAGGAAAAATTAAGCCTTTATCAAGAGAATCCAACAGCTGATTTTTAAATTTAATAAATTCTCTTTGAGCCATATGATATGAGGGTTTTGAAATTGTCTTAGAATTAGGAACTAAGTCAATTGTGAGTTTGAATTCTCAATTAGGTATGAAACTAGGTAACTCATTAATAAAAACATCAAGGTATTCATTTACCACTGCCACATCATTAATCTAAATAGTTCCCTTTTTTCAAGAATATTAGAATGATATATTTCATTTTCATATTTTAATAGTCTCTTAGCTTCCTGATATGTTTTCAAATTTAGTGGTCCATTCCTATTTTCAAACTGAACCTCTTTATGAAAACAACTAATTTATCTTTAAAGTAAATATTATCATGATAAATAGAATGACAATCCATTCCTAAAGTTACATCAAACACATCTAAGGAAAAAAACTAGGTTTTCAGATAATGTATTTCCACATACCATAATAGATATATTCTTATAATCTCTATTTGCTTTAATATTCCCCCAGGTGTTTCAAAAACATGTTCTGTTATCATTTTGTCATATGTCATTTACAATTTACAAGAAACATTCTTAGAAATGTAGGAATGTATAGAATCCATATCGAAAAAAATAATTAAAATAAGATTAAATAAAAAAAGTACCTGATACAACATTATTAGATATCCCGACATCTACTAATGTTGTTGTGAAGGATCTCAGTACACATTTTTTCTTACAGTTTGTCTTTTTTTCTTCATTAATATCTTTCTTTTGGTAGGCATTTGAATAATGATACATCTCACCACATTTAAAACACATTAAATTTTCATTATCAGGATTATAATTTGAATAATTTTCATTAAAATCTTGGGCTATATGTCCAAACCTACCACATCCAAAACACTTCAGTGTTTAGGTAATACATTCTCAAGGGTTATTATTTCCACACTTTTCACAAAATGAAAATTAGATTTTCTTATTATCAGATTTCATTATTTGACTCATACCCACAGGTTTCCATCTAGAGCATTTCTTCTCAGTGTTTCCAAAATGAAAGTGATCATTAGCAAATTCTTTTTCTACCCTCTCAGCAGATCAAAAAAATTTCTCAAAAGGTTTTGAATTCACAGGAGGCCAATTCCATTCGATACTTTGGATTCAATCCTAAGTTAAGGGGGTTTATTTTATTATAATCATCTTGAATAATATTTCGAGGATACCTCACCATTCATGTGAATTTTGATTTATACATAGCACATTAATGCTCTTCCATTTTCTTCAATTCAAGGAATATCTTCTTCATCCTATGTCTCACAACCCTTAGAAAATATTATTCCAAGAAAATACATTAAATTTCATCCCACTCTAAGGAATCAATATCCACTCTATGCCTGATATTCCTTACGATTGACCACCACTGATCATCATTTACTTCAAAATGTTAAATGGAGAGACCTACCTTTTGATTATCTGAACAAACCATTACATTAAATACCTTCCCAGGGCATTAATCCATCCTTCAACCGCTTCTGGGTCAAAATATCCATTGAAAACAAGAGGTCGTTGTCTCATAAAATGTTCCACTATTTTCATGTTCCGTTGTAGTACCTCTAGTAGTTCTATTATGTGGATGAAAACACCATATATTGAATGCGTTAATAGATCAATTAATGTCCCAAACTTGTCGACTCCAATCCATACCATTCTGGAATGCAGATTTGGAAGGATGTCGTTCTATTAGAGCCTCTCCTCTTCACCTTCCTTGTTTCTTATACAGACAACCATTCTAACTAAACATATCTTAGCCAATGAAAAATGGTAATTGTAACATCCCAAGTAAGTAATGAATAATATATATTTTTATCTATGTCTATTAATTAATTATATAGTGTTTTAGAGGCTTAAAATGAAAATAAATCAAATCTTATGCGTGGAATACACTAATATTTTTAAAAGAATGTTTTACCGCCTTTTGATGGAAAACCATTTTTAAATCCATCATTTTTCAATTTTATATGCTATTTTTGTCAAAATAAACTTATTCTTTATGATTGTGATATCAAAATTTACTTTGTGTTAATTTTTGGTATTTTTCAGACAATGTTCAATTTTTAATGAATAGTGAAAAATACTGCATTTTACATCAAAACTGATTTTTAATCTAATTTATTTATATGATTAGATTATCTTTTGAATTGGTTTTGAAGTGAAATTAGAATATATTTTTACCATTTAATACAATGGTGGTTATTGGAATCAATTTCACTTTGAAACTGGACTTAAACTAGTGTCAATCTTTTGATACTTATTGTTTCATAAAAACATGCTATTTGTCATGACAGTGGTAATTAATTATTAAATTAACTAATGTGACTTATAGGTTTTGAATTTTGTAAAATATACTTCATTTTTTAATTCGGAATATCATGTATAGATTAGGGTGAATTTTTGGTATTTTTCTGAAAAACTTCATTTTTTGATGAATAGTGAAACCACTAAGTGGTACTTATAAAAACTGATTTTTCGTTTAAATGAAATTTTACCACTTCTGTGTTTTGAATTTTAAAAATCCAACATACATGGTTGTAATTAAGAATTAAAATGTAGTTCAATGAGATTAAAATAATTTTTTGGTGAATAGTAACTCTTAAGTTCTTAATCGCGATTAGAGGTAATTAGTGTAGTTAAAGGTAAGAATAATGTTTTAATAAAATAAAATGAGCTAGACACATGTACTACCCTCATTGGATGTGTCATGGCCGACCAAGACAATCCATGGGTCAACTTGGGGACCCCATGTAGCCACTTTGGTTGGGAAATGACATAAATAACTTTTTATTTAATGTAAAAGTAAAAATGACACAAACATGAGATGTTTTACTAAAAAAATTTACATGGGGTTATAAAGATCCGATTTTTGATTATAAATATTAATTGGAAATCTAAAAATATTTCCTACATCATAGTATTTTTTTTATAATTTTTAGACTTTAAATAAAGTAAATTATTTATGACATCATGATGATGCAACGATGACCTCATTATTTAACGATTTAAATAAAATGGAATGATAATATAAAATCTAAGACCTACACATGTCCAAAACCTATTGGATGGGTGGATTTCGAACCCTTATCACCTTATCCTCTAAAAAAATCAATGTGGGACCTCTTAAATCCGAATACCATTTTAAAATAAAGTGACTTTTCTTTACCTTCCAAGAGTGCCCCTCCTCTCCTCTTATAAAAGGCCCCCACCTCTACCTCTTTACCCACACTCCCAAAGCCTTTGGCTCGGCCAACCCCTGCCCATTTTGGCTCTCCACATCCCTCTATTACTCCTTGAAGCATCACTTTGGGCAGAAGTCTTCCCAAGGAAGCCTTTGAGCTCAAATCTAAGAGAGTTACCTGATTTTAAGGTAATGTCTTCTTTTGAGTCCTTTTGTTTGATTTTGCTTCTCCAACCCCCTAAACTATTTTTATTAATTTATTTTGTAACAAATACAGTATCTTCAGTATACTAGGATGTTTTTATAAGAACGATTCGTGCTACACTTACACACACCTACATCTAATGGATAAAGAACACATTGTTTCTGTGGATGGCGAATTTTTGCCTCCCGAAACGATGATTGTTCAACATTCATTTAACAACTTCAAAGATGTCCATTAAGATGAAACTATATTTAAATATTATAGATAATATGTTCATGTTTTCCTTCAGATTATTTATTTTTCATTTTGGGCATACCTTTATTGTTCCCATTATCGGTAAACACGATATCTTCATTTAAGGAAGTACGAACTACCGCCCCCTCAAAGTGATTTGATTCGTTAAATACCATGTGTGGGACGTATAAAGGATGGAGTTATGATATTATATATGATATTACACTGGAATTATAATATACCTTTATATCATTATGATTCCAATCTATAAAATACGAAATAGAAATGAAAGTAGCGTTCATGCATACGTATGGCTTACCGTCTCCATGGACGGTGTATTTCATTTCTTACCTCTAAATGATTATGTAATATTATAAATGCATGAATATACTGGATATATATGATATATACATAATGATTATAATTCTGGATATAATGGATACATGAACAACATGTAATTATAACGGGTTTATTTTTTACTCAAGTACCAATGATCGTTAAAATGACCGTTATTAACTTAAATAATTATATAGTGTTCATGACATGGCAATAAGTTATATAAAAGGAATAATGAACTTCAAAAAGGTTCTTAAACAAGTATAAATTAACACAATTTTATTATTCAGGAGAATAAAGAACGTCCGCGTCAAGTCGGACATGAGGTATGAGACTTCCTCTCAATATCCTTTCATTAAGGCATATTTTGTTTCATACACAACCTTCTTTTATACGGTGTATAAACCCCTTTGACCTTTACGTTTATCCAAAAGTAATATTTTTTATACGAAGCGTTTTACTAAACGAAAAAAGGGAATGCTTTATCGTATGTATGCGGCGACAACGACTTCTCCGTCGCTGTGACCATTTTTGAGTTTCGGCTTCCACTACAAGCCATACTTTTTTTAAAAGAAAAATAAATACAATGTTTTACTTTTCATTTATTTTGGTATTGAAAATGGGTTTCATAATGTTTTTATTATATCAATGTGTTGTATTGATATCTTGTGATTGAAATGTGGGAATGTTATGTTTCCTTTATGCATGTTTTATGTTATACGATTATGTTATGGTTCTTGGGCATTATTATGAAGACGGGTGGTTCCGTGATAAACTAAGGGCGGGTGAGCCCGATATAGCTCTCCAATGCATTGGGTAATGCGAAGGAGTATAACGTTAAGGTTTCTATGAAGAGATTTAGGGTATATATTGTGATGGGTATTCCAAATGTAACCAAGAGGGTTACTCCCTACACAAGAATGTTATGAATGCCTCAAGTTACCATTATGTCTTATGATTTCTATGATTTATTCATGATTTGATGAGGTATATTCAAGTGCTTATATTTTATGGGTAAAGTATGATTTCATTCTTATGTATATATGTACCCATGTTTCCTTTCCATATATATTTTATATCCCTTACTGAGCTTTTTATGCTCATCCCATGTTTTTTTGAAATGTTTTTCACAGGTCAAGGAAAAGGTACATGATATGATGATAGTGTCAAGGGAGTGTAAATAAAGAATCCATGTTTTATTTTACATATGATTCCATTTATGAGAATGAAGAATATTATCTTTATGTAACCACTTTGTTTATATGTGGAATGTAATGCAATTTTTATGATCTAATTCTCTAAAACTCTAATCCCGAAAATATCCTCAAGGGGTAATATTTTAATAAATCAAGATTAAGTAAGGTTTAAGGCTGGGGCCTTATAGTTGGTATTAGAGGTCGGTTTAGATAACTTTAGGAGATAGAATTCTATTAAATGATTATCCAAAAATATATTTTTTAAATGATATAGCATTTGAAGATTACCATTTTGCTTCATCTAAGACATGTTTGATCAGAATATTTTTCCGCAGAGGAAACAGGGAAGCAGTGCTAGGAAGGCATGCAGAAGGAAATAACCTTCTGAATAAGCATCCTGAGATAGTCGGAATTGGAACTGAACAGTTTGTTGACGTAATGGCTGTAGAGACCCGTATCTTGACATACATGAACATTACATTACTTTTGCGGAATACTTAGTACATAACAAAAAATACACACACAAGGATCGTAATAGTTTAGTGTCTTTGGAAACTCGGAACGTAATCTTATAATCGCGGTGAAAGATCTCCAATATCTCCCATAAAGATCTTCCCTTTTTTTACCTAAAACCTTTCTTTATATCCTGGGGAAAAGAAAACATAAAAGGGTGAGCTCAAATGCTCAGTAAGGGTAAACAAAAGAAATATAAATCTCATCGTATACACAATCACATAACTTTTGGAAATCTTAACCTGCAAAAGAGATCATAATTTCATAACATGGTATAAATCATGGAAGTGAAATGTAATCACAATAATCATAACTTAAAAACATGAAACTTTGTGGCATACACCCATAATCATAGAGAATCAATTCTTGTTAGTCAAGACTCATTGCCAAGACTATCTTAGTGGACAAAGTCCCTTTCTGAACCGAGTCACCCTCGTTTCAGTCCTGTTTCACTGAACCAGTATAACCTATCGTTCCAGCCCTGTCTATCTCATGAGATATAAAATATTTAACCAATGAATTGGAGGGAGATATAGGTCCCAGCCATCTTATAATGAATCATTTCTTATGTGTGCCACATAATCATAAATCATACATCATCACATAACACATGTAAAAAAAATGGGCTTCTTGAAACATCATGACATCATAAAACAAATCATATAAGGTAAATGACTTCATAAAAATAATTCCCTCACAACATAATCAAATCAATGTAATAATAGGGATAAAAACAGAACCCAATATTATCTTAGATGGAAAATAATTTTGATAAAACATTGGAACTCCATTCTTGAGGAAAATATCCTTTCTAATTCAAAAACACTTTTCTTTTCTTGACATGTCATACAATTATAAACTAAAAGAAGTTGATTAAAAATTAACTTGAAAACTTATAAAGGAAGATTCTTGGAAATAATGTTTTAAAAATCAATTCATGCTGTATAAGTTAAAAAAAACATTCTTCCCATACTTTTGTCAGAAAAGTCAAAAAGTACCTCGTACGAAAAATGACAAAAGATTCCTTTCATACATATTACTAAAAACTCACCGAAGAGTAAAAATGGATTTAATAAATTGTAGGTGGATGGAAATAATATTACATATTGATGAAACATGGATGTGGATGATAAAATATACCCCAGTAAATACTTACGAATAAACAATCTCGGATAAAAATGAGATTGTGATATTTCCCTTACCTTAGGTCCGATTTGCTTCGTATGTGTCCGAACCTCCTGTATAATGATTTAAATAATGCCATTGACTTATTAAAGAATCATATTAATTGTTATGATATCATATATGGTTCACTTATGACTTTATATTACCCGTTCTTTTGTAAATTCCATGTTAAAGAAGCGTTTTGGGTAAAATCGTTTCATTTATCGTAGGTGTTTTGACTTGTTGTTCTTGACATTATTATTACTTATATCATGATTTACTTACTTCCAGAATATAAAATATGATTTATATATCATATATATATCATATATATTCAGTATATATATATATAATAGATAGATAAATGAAATGAAAAACACTGTTCATGGAGACGGTAGTCCGTACGTACGCATGAACGTTGTTTTCCATTCCTTATTGTCTTGAATGGAAGTAAGTTGATGACATACATATATATATATATACATAAATCCAGTAGCTTTATAATGTCATATATTTCATTATTATTTCTTATATATACTTTATAATCATTCTTAAATGGTTAACATGGAGAATGAATCTCATCGCGTCGTGGAGACGGTAGTCCGTACGTACGCACGAGCGATGATATCATTTCCATAAATATTGAATTAAATTTGAGTGGATTATACAATATATCAGAATCAATATTATGTTGTAATAACTATGTATAGTTATTCTTTACACCATTATACCCATCCATGTAAGGTGGTGGTGGAAAATAGATTAAACCACGGCGTGGAGACGGTATTCCGTACGTACGCACGCGCGATGATTTCTTTTTCTGTAGGATGGATAGATGGTGAAATAGGGTTGTTTCATAATTATAATAACATATCAGTATATGAGTGATACTCATGTTATTACTTCATAATGAAACAACCTAAGAAGAAGAAGTGGAAGAGGAAATAAAGATGAAAGAATTGGTAACGGTAATTACCTCTTCTTTGAAGCGCCTCTTTGAGACCTCCTCTTAGGGAACTAAAATTGGTCTTTGAGGAAGACCAGAACCTCTAGGATGTTGCTAGGGAAGTGGAGAAGAGATTTTGGCAGGGGTTGGCCGAGCTTGAGTGCTCAAATTGGTGTGAGGAGGAGGGGGAGGAGGTGTCCTTTTATAAGGGAGGAGAGAGGCACCTTAGGAATACCTCAAAATATTATTTTATATTAAAGTCAAAATCGGTTTATAATGGTTACAAAGGGTCTTATTTCGAAGCTAAAGTGGGTATGGGTCGAAATCCTATCATCCAATATGATTTATACAAGTTTAGGTTATTATTTTAACCTTATCAATTAGATTTAACTCTAAGTTAAATAATTTAACTTTTACCGTGTCTTTTTGTTTTCTTACACTATATGGTTAATACACTTACTATAACATGCCAAACGAACCCAAAATTGTTTATTATTAATATATATATCCTTATCTAAGTCATTAGGCAGAACCTCAGATTTTTAGGAATAAAATAACAATTAATAATATAATATTTGATTTAAAAACTATTTTGTGTCAATTTTGACACTATTTGATATATGATTTTTGTGAAAGTCACAACAGAATTATATGTTCGAAACAAGTTTATAAAATCAACACTAATATTTCATAGTAACCTAGAAAATTAGTGGAATTCATAAAAAGTCTCAAATTATATTTATTTGGGTATTTATAACATCAATTATGTCAATATTTCATTAATAAGATAATTACTGCATCATCGTTGTGTCATACATAAATTAAATTATTTAATGTCTAAAAATTACAAATAAAATACCATTATATAGGAAATCGTTTTAGCTTTCTAATGAATATTTATAGTCAAATTTATCTTATGTATAACCCCATATTAAAAATGTTTTAGTAAATAAACTTATATTTTAACTCTTTTAACCCTTCTTTAAATAAATTAATAATAAATGTCCTAATCTAACCCAAGTGGGCCTAAATGGTCATATTGTATTCCTATGTTTGTTTTTGGTCGAAATACACTTGTCCAATAGGATTAGGACATGTGTTAGGGTAATATTAATATCATTTTTACCCTTAATTACCCTATTTACCTTTAACCGTGGTAAAAAAAAGTAAAAAGTTACTATTCACCAAAAATTATTTTCATCTCATTGACCAACATTTTAGTCCTTGATATTAACCGTGTCTCTCGGAGTTTCGAAATTCCATTCACAGAAGCGGTAAAATTAAGTTTTATGAAAAATTCAGTTTTTAACCTACCACTTAGTGGTTTCACTATTCATCAAAAATTGAAAGTTTTCAGAAAAATACCAAAAATTAGGCCTAAGCTATATTTGATATTATGAACTCAAAAATGATGTCTATTTTACCAAATTCAAAACATATCAGTTTCATTAACTAATTTAAAAATTAATTCTCGTCATCAAAACAAATAGCGTGTTTTTAAGAGATAATAACTATCAAAAGATTGATACTTGTTTATAACTGGTTTAAATGTGAAATTACATCCAATGACCATCATTGTATTAAATTGTAAAAATTTATTCTAAATAAACTTTAAAACTACTAAAATTAATAATTTATCACTATTAATTATTTCGATTAAAAAAGTTGTTTTTAATTAAAATTTAGTAATTTTCACTATTCATTAGAATATGAAAGTTATCCGAAAAGTACCAAAATTTCACCCTAAGCTAATTTCGATATTACGAATCCAAAAATGAATTCCATTTTGTAAAATAAAATTTACAAAATTTAAAAAAGTGGTTATTACTATTCATAACGGCTAGTTTTAATAATATTTTAATAGCATATTGTTGTTTAGTGAAACTCGTTATTGCGTACTATACACGCTATCGAGGAAGGTCGCGATTGCGTGTAATGCAAGGCAAGTCAAGGATGCGTGTTGTGAAAGCTCCTTTAGGTGTAGCGTACAACACAAGACATTAATGAAATTAAAAAAAATATTTTTCATAAAATTTCGGGGTGTTACATTCTACCACCCTTAAAATGAATTTCGCCCTCGAAATTCGTCGGGGTTATAAATGGTTTACTATTCGAACGTTTCATTAATAGAAACCCACATCGTAAAAAGGAAAACCAAAACCAATATTTAAAAACGAAAGTATGAAACGTAACGGTTACCCAAGTAAACTAATCACTGGGTTTCCACATTGGTGAAAATATGGATATGGAAGATAAATCTAACCATCATGTTCTGATGGAGAGTGGTAGAGAACATGGCTATAGAAAAGCTAGCAATCACAAATCCATAAATTTGTGACGATCTAAGGTACCATCTGATTAATCAGATATAAGAGCACTATGATAACATTTTTGGTCTTCAAGATCATTTCCCTAATGTTGATGAAATTGGAATTAGAATAAATACATTCGTGATTTTGGTATACTCTCACTATTTGTCGTTCTTTGGACAATTTCTACTTCATCTCATAAAGAAATGAAGTTGAATTTTTCATTCGTGATGTGTTAACAGATCATGTGATAGAATGATGGGCCATTCTATCTGTTTCAAACAAAAGGTTAGCAATAGTTATCAAATATTCATAAGTCCGTCTTTTGTGAGGTTGAACTTATACTTTATATATCATACCTCTTAATAAAATAAAACTAGTTTCTACTAAACAGTGACTTCCTGTAGGCCAGTGGTAGGCGATAAAGGCCAGTCGCACTTCGGTTGTGGGTTCGATTCCCACAGCCTTGTCCGAAGCGATGGGCCGTCACCCGTCCTACAGGTTGTCCTTTTTCTAAAACTATATTACTATAAGATCCCATCAATAATATCGAAAAAACTTCTATCCTTAAACAATACTAACTTATGTCCAACATAATCCATTCTAATCTTTAGGCTTATCCATAATACTGTAGTCCACTCTCATAATATAATGAAAATGATTACCAAATATTTAATACCATCGTTGATCCCCATATATCATAAGATATGTCTTGTTGGTCACATTCCAAACATTTGAAGGCCTTATTCATGTATTCTCTTGAAAAAATGAATACCTATTAAACCTTAGTGAAAACATGAATGCTGTCAAAAGTTAACTCTTACCACATACCAAAATCCAAAAATTCTATATACTCAAACCATGATATAACCTTCTTCTTATATCAGTCATGAGCTCATCAATACTATCAAGCATTTAATTTTCTCCTTATCCCTTCATTATGCGCATATCATCTTCATTGCAAAAATATCTGAATGACCTTTCCTGGATACTGGTAGCATTAATCACACACTTTCAAAACTCAAGAAATGACAACAATGTAACAATCCTTAGATGTCTCTTTATTCCATAGTACCATGAGATTCTTTATTCAACATTACACTTGATAAACATGTAATCATTCCACTACCTTCTTAAACCATTGACCGATCATCAACAATTCTTTCATCTCACATATCATTTGTAGTCTCTTCATCATCATCAACATAAATACTACCCATACGACCATACTGATTCTCTTCATGAGACTTTCCCTTAGGGCATTGGTTTGCATAATGCCCGTACATTCCACATTTAAATCATTTAACCATTGTTGATGTCGTAGCAATACCATTATCCTCATCCCTAGTGTTAACTGAACCTTTTCCTTTGCACTTACTGGCTTTGTGTCCTTCTTTTCCACACCCAAAGCATCTTCTAGTTCCTTTGAAACATTCTCCTTGATGCCTCTTCCCACATTATTTACATTGGGGAAATTGAACTTTCTTTCCTCTATGATCATCATGAAACTCCATCTTTCTCTTATTAGATGAGTCAGGAAACTTACAAAATTTTACTTTATTGATCATATTACGAGATTGCTGATTCGGCATAATAATGATGTTTTGTCTTCCAAATCCCATTTCATTTGGTTGCTCATGAAGAATATCATTCCATTGTCCATCATATCCTCCATTATCGTGAATCATCTTGTTTCCAACCATTTTCTAAAACCCAAAAAGAATAGTGTGAGAGGCAAAAATCATGTTAGGGAAAACAACATTATAAAGGGGGAGTATCCTCAATATCTAACTTCTTAGGTTAAATTCTAAGATAGTTACCGTAGTTATATGACTGTATCCTATACGTATACTTATCCTTAGGGAAATCCCTAGAAAAACCTTATAAATATCTCTAGGGATCTCACTAAAGTTCTCGCATCCTAGTTTCCAAAGGTTGACTAAACCTTTCCTCTGATACCAACTGTAGAGACCCGTATCATGACGTACATGAACATTACATTACTTTTGCGGAATACTTAGTACATAACAAAAAATACACACACAAGGATCTTAATAGTTTAGTGTCTTTGGAAACTCGGAACGTAATCTTCTAATCGTGGTGAAAGATCTCCAATATATCCCATAAAGATCTTCCCTTTTTTTTACCTAAAACCTTTCTTTATATCCTGGGGAAAAGAAAACATAAAATGGTGAGCTCAAATTCTCCGTAAGGGTAAACAAAAGAAATATAAATCTCAACGTATACACAAGCACATAACTTTTGGAAATCTTAACCTGCAAAAGAGATCATAATTTCATAACATGGTATAAATCATGGAAGTGAAATGTAATCACAATAATCATAACTTAAAAACATGAAACTTTGTGGAATACACACATAATCATAGAGAATCATTTCTTGTTAGTCAAGACTCATTTCCAAGACTATCTTAGTGGACAAAGTCCCTTTCTGAACCGAGTCACCCTCATTTCAGTCCTGTTTCACTGAACCGGTATAACCTACCATTCCAGCCCTGTCTATCTCATGAGATATAAAATCATTACCCAATGCATTGGAGGGAGATATAGGTCCCACCCATCTTATAATTAATCCTTTCTTATGTGTGCCACACAATCATAAATCATACATAATCGCATAACACATGTAACAAAAATGGGCTTCTTGAAACATCATGACATCATAAAACAAATCATATAAGGTAAATGACTTCATAAAAATAATTCCCTCACAACATAATCAAATAAATGTAATAATAGGGATAAAAACAGAACCCTATATTATCTTAGATGGAAAATAATTTTGATAAAACATTGGAACTCCATTCTTGAGGAAAATATCCTTTCTAATTCAAAAACACTTTTCTTTTCTTGACATGTCATACAATTATAAACTAAAAGAAGTTGATTAAAAATAAACTTAAAAACTTATAAAGGAAGCTTCTTGGAAATAATGTTTTAAAAATCCATTCATGCCGTATAAGTTAAAAAAACATTCTTCCCATACTTTTGTCAGAAAAGTCAAAAAGTACCTCGTACGAAAAATGACAAAAGATTCCTTTCATACATATTACTAAAAACTCACCGAAGGGTAAAAATGGATTTAAATAGTTTTAGGTGGATGGAAATAATATTACATATTGATGAAACATGCATGTGGAAGATAAAATATACACCAGTAAATACTTACGAATAAACAATCTCGGATAATAATGAGATTGTGATATATCCCTTACCTTAGGTCTGATTTGCTTCGTATGTGTCCGAACCTCCTGTATAATGATTTAAATAATGCCATTGACTTATTATAGAATCATATTCATTGTTATGATATCATATATGGTTCACTTATGACTTTATATTACCCGTTTTTTGTAAATTCCATGTTAAAGAAGCGTTTTGGGTAAAATCGTTTCATTTATCGTAGGTGTTTTGACTTGTTGTTCTTGACATTATTATTACTTATATCATGATTTACTTACTTCCAGAATATAAAATATGATTTATATATCATATATATATCATATATATTCAGTATATATATATATATATAATAGATAGATAAATTAAATGAAAAACACTGTTCATGGAGACGGTAGTCCGTACGTACGCATGAACGTTGTTTTCCTTTCATTATTGTCTTGAATGGAAGTAAGTAGATGACATACATATATATATATATACATAAATCCAGTAGCTTTATAATGTCATATATTTAATTATTATTTCTTATATATACTTTATAATCATTCTTAAATGGTTAACATGGAGAATGAATCTCATCGCGTAGTGGAGATGGTAGTCCATACGTACGCACGAGCGATGATATCATTTCCATAAATATTGAATTAAATTGGGGTGGATTATAAAATATATCAGAATCAATATTATGTTGTAATAACTATGTATAGTTATTCTTTACACCATTATACCCATCCATGTATGGTGGTGGTGGAAAATAGATTACACCACGGCGTGGAGACGGTATTCCGTACGTACGCACGCGCGGTGATTTCTTTTTCCGTAGGATGGATAGATGGTGAAATAGGATTGTTTCATACTTATAATAACATATCAGTATATGAGTGATACTGATGTTGTTACTTCATAATGAAACAACCTAAGAAGAAGAAGAAGTGGAAGAATAAATAAAGATGAAAGAACTGGTAACGGTAATTACCTCTTCTTTGAAGCGCCTCTTTGAGACCTCCTCTTAGGGCACTAAAATTGGTCTTTGAGGAATACCAGAACCTCTAGGATGTTGCTAGGGAAGTGGAGAAGAGATTTTGGCAGGGGTTGGCCGAGCTTGAGTGCTCAAATTGGTGTGAGGAGGAGGGGGAGGAGGTGTCCTTTTATAAGGGAGGAGAGGGGCACCTTAGGAATACCTCAAAATATTATTTCATATTAAAGTCAAAACCGGTTTATAATGGTTCCAAAGGGTCTTATTTCGAAGCTAAAGTGGGGATGGGTCGAAATCCTATCAAAAAATAGGATTTAGACAAGTTTAGGTTATTATTTTAACCTTATCAATTAGATTTAACTCTAAGTTAAATAATTTAACTTTTACCATGTCTTTTTGTTTTCTTACACTATATGGTTAATACACTTACTATAACATGCCAAACGAACCCCAAATTGTTTATTATTAATATATATATCCTTATCTAAGTCATTTGGCCGAACCTTAGATTTTTAGGAATAAAATAACAATTAATAATATAATATTTGATTTAAAAACTATTTTGTGTCAATTTTGACACTATTTGATATATGATTTTTGTGAAAGTCATAACAGAATTATATGTTCGAACCAAGTTTATAAAATCCACACTAATATATCATAGAAACCTATAAAATTAGTGTAATTCATAAAAAGTTTCAAATTATATTTATTTGGGTATTTATAACATCAATTATGTCAATATTTCATTAATAAGATAATTACTGCATCATCGTTGTGTCATACATAAATTAAATTATTTAATGTCTAAAAATTAAAATTAAAATACAATTATGTAGGAAATCGTTTTAGATTTCTAATGAATATTTATAGTCAAATTTATCTTATGTATAACCCCATATTAAAAATGTTTTAGTAAATAAAATTTTATTTTAACTCTTTTAACCCTTCTTTAAATAAATTAATAATAAATGTCCTAATCTAACCCAAGTGGGCCTAAATGGTCATATTTTATTCCTACGTTTGTTTTTGGTCGAAATACACTTGTCCAATAGGATTAGGACATGTGTTAGGGTAATATTAATATCATTTTTACCCTTAATTACCCTATTTACCTTTAACCGTGGTAAAAAAAAGTAAAAAGTTACTATTCACCAAAAATTATTTTCATCTCATTGAACCACATTTTAGTCCTTGATATTAACCGTGTCTCTCGGATTTTTGAAATTCCATTCACAGAAGCGGTAAAATTAAGTTTTATGCAAAATTCAGTTTTTAACCTACCACTTAGTGGTTTCACTATTCATCAAAAATTGAAAGTTTTTAGAAAAATACCAAAAATTAGGCCTAAGCTATATTTGATTTTATGAACTCAAAAGTGATGTCTATTTTACCAAATTCAAAACATATCAGTTGCATTAACTAATTTAAAAATTAATTCTCGTCATCAAAACAAATAGCGTGTTTTTAAGAGATAATAACTATCAAAAGATTGATACTTGTTTATAACTGGTTTACGTGTGAAATTACATCCAATGACCGTCATTGTATTAAATTGTAAAAATATATTCTAAATATACTTTAAAACTACTAAAATTAATAATTTATCACTATTAATTAATTCGATTAAAAAAGTTGTTTTTAATTAAAATTTAGTAATTTTCACTATTCATTAGAATATGAAAGTTATCCGAAAAGTACCAAAATTTCACCCTAAGCTAATTTCGATATTACGAATCCAAAAATGAATTCCATTTTGAAAAATAAAATTTACAAAATTTCAAAAAGTGGTTATTACTATTCATAACGGCTAGTTTTAATAATATTTTAATAGCATATTGTTGTTTAGTGAAACTCGTTATTGCGTACTATACACGCTATCGAGGAAGGTCGCGATTGCGTGTAATGCAAGGCAAGTCAAGGATGCGTGTTGTGAAAGCTCCTTTAGGTGTAGCGTACAACACAAGACATTAATGAAATTAAAAAGAATATTTTTCATAAAATTTCGGGGTGTTACAATGGCGCAGTTGACTCAATCGATAAATGGCGGTGGTATCCATACACGAGATCAGCCAGATCAACCGCAGAGGAACATGTCAGTGGTGGAACATTTCATGAGGCAACATCCCCCATCATTCAGAGGATCATCTGACCCTGTGCTAGCAGAAGGGTGGATTAAAGCACTGGAGAAGATTTTTCATGTCATGGGGTGTTCATACAATCAAAAGGTTTGTCTTTCTATTTATTGTTTGGAGGGTGAAGCAGATCAGTGGTAGTCTATGGTTAAAAATATCAGAGACACTGATGAGATTGATGCTCTCGACTTGTATGAATTCAAAGGTATGTTTCTTGAGAAGTATTTTCCTAAGGCTGTTCGACTTAGGATGGAAAAGCAATTCTTTGAATTGAGGAAAGAGGAAGACTCAGTGGCTGCCTATGAAGAAAGGTTCACTCGATTGGCAAGGTATGCTCCAAATTTTATCTGAGACCTTCATAGTAAAATCAATCATTTTTACTCCATATTAAAGCCACAATATAGAATGGCATTAGCTTCTCGTGATTTTAAAAGTTATGAAAAGCTTGTTCGATGTGCTGAGAAGGTGGAAATGGAGTTTTCTGATGATCAAGTGTTCTATAACAACAAACAGAAGAAGTGACCGAGGTGGCAATAGAAAGGTAAGAATTCTTCAAAAAAGTCTGATGGTAAGAAAACTACGTTTCCATTTTGTGATAAATATGGCAAAAGGCATGCTGGGGAATGTCTTCTGAATTCTGGAAAGTGCTACCGATGTGGTAAGATGGGACATAAGGCTTGTGATTGCACTGAAAAAGATCAAGGTGAAGGTAAGACCAAATTTGATTTACAGTTAGTGAAATGTTATAAGTGAAATGAGATGGGTCACTATGCAAACGAGTGTCCGACAAAGAGCTTGGTGATGGGAAGTAGTTAGGCTACAAGCAGAAAGGGGTGGTGAAATCCTTTGCAACTACTTCAGCAGATGTCGGGCCATCAAATGAAGTTGTATCAGGTACTTTGTTTGTTTTTTCAGATTATGCCAGTGTGTTGTTTGATTTGGGGTCTACACATTGTTTCATCTCGGAAACCTTTTCTAGTAAAATGGGAATACCATATCAATAAATGACTCCTGAACATGTGGTAAAAACACCTGGGGAAAATTTTGAGGAAAAAAGAATTTATAAGAATCTTCATATCCTTATCTGTGGAAAGAACCTACTTGCAAACCTTATTGTTCTACCTCTAGTAGAGTTTGATGTTATCCTGGGTAAGGATTGGCTCTGTATTTACCATGCTAATATTGACTGTAGAGCTAAAGAAGTTTCTTTTCCTAAAGACTATCAGTTTTTGTACAAGAATGAACCCTTACTGTTGATAACGTATCAAGAGGCCAAGAAACTTGTAAAGGATGGAAATGAATTTTACCTTGCACACATCGTTGAAAATAAAGAAACTGTTTAGATTAATGATGTGCCAGTGGTAAATGAGTATCCTGATGTTTTTTTTTGATGAGTTTCCTGGAATAATACCAGATCGGGATGTTGAGTTTACTATTGACTTAGTTCCTGAGGCTAAGCCAATTTCCAGACCCCCTTATCGAATGACTCAAATTGAACATTCATAGTTGAAGGAGAAATTTCAAGATTTATTAGAGAAAGGTTTAATTCGACCTAGCACATCACCATGGGGTACTCCTGTTTTATTTGTTAAAATGAAAGATGGTTCTATGCAGCTTTTCATTGATTATAGAGCCTTGAATAATATCACTGTTAAGAACAAATATCATTTGCCTCATATCGATGATTTGTTTGATCAGCTCCAGGGAGCTCAGTATTTTTCAACGATTGGCCCGAGATTGGGGTACCATCAGCTGAAGGTAAAGGAAGCAGATGTTCTGAAGACCGCGTTCTGTATAAGATATGGCCATTATGAATTTGTAGTAATGCCTTTTGGGCTAACCAATGCACATTCTTTATTCATGAACATATTGAATAGAATTTTCCATTAGTTCTTGGATAAGTTTGTGGTTGTTTTCATTGATGATATTTTGGTGTTTTCTAAAAGTAAAGAGGAGCATGAAAGACATTTAAGGGTTATCATGAAAACCTTAAAAGAAAAGAAACTGTATGCAAAATTCAGCAAGTATGAGTTTTGGTTGCAAAAAATATATTTCCTTGGTCATATTGTTTCTAAAGATGGGATAACTGTTGATCCTGCAAAAACAAAGGTTGTTGAAGAATGGCCAAGACCCACAAATGTAACTGAGATTCGTAGCTTCCGTGGTTTGTCAGGCTATTACCGAAGGTTTGTTAGAATTTTTTCACAGTTATCTAGTCCTAAGTCTAAGCTAACTCGGAAGGGTGTTAAGTTTATCTGTACAAAAGAATGTGATGATTGTTTTCAGGAACTGAAAAGAAGATTGGTGAATGCTTTAGTTTTGGAACTATCTTAAAGGAATGGTGAGTTTGTTATATACAATGATGCATCAATGAAAGGACTTGGTTGTGTCCTAATGTAGAATGATCATGTAATTGCTTATGCTTCACGACAGTTGAAAACTCATGAGGTAAATTACCCTACACATGATTTTGAATTAGCTGCTGTTGTTTTCTCTATAAAAATTTGGAGGCATCATTTGTATGGATTAAAGTGTGATATATATACTGATCACAAAATTTTAAAGTATATATTCACTCAGAAAGAGTTAAACATTTGATAGAGGAGATGGCTGGAATTAATCAAGGATTCTGATTTTACAATTCATTACCATCCGGGAAAATCAAATAAAGTGGCTGATGCTTTGAGTCGAAAAAGTAATGCTTTATTAGCAATGTTGAGTTTGGAATGTGATCCTTTGGTTAAGGATTTGATGAACTTTGTCATAGAAGTTGTTGGTGTAGGATGTTCATCTGTTTTGTTTCATGTATCAGTGAGATCATCTCTATCAGATTGAATCAAGCAAGAACAGAAGCAAGACAGTGAGTTGCAGAAAAAGGTAGAGCTGGATTAGAAAGGTTAGTTGACTGAATTCAACATTGATAATGATTGTGTTTTGGAGATTTGGGAAGATATTGTGTGTGTCTTGTGATTCATAGTTGAAGTGAGAGTTGTTATGTGAAGCTCATAGTTCTCCGTTTTGAGTTCATCCTAACAGTACTAAGATGTATAGAGATCTGCGGGAGTATTACTGGTGGGATGGAATGAAAAGAGATATTGCTGATTTTACTGTGAAGTGTTTGACATGTCAACAGGTTAATGAAGAGAGGCAGTTACCGAAAGGGATGATTCAGCTTTTACCAGTGATGGAGTGGAAATGGGAAAATATGTCCATGGACTTTGTTGTGGGATTACCGAAGACATCTCGAGGTAATAATGCAATCTGGGTTATTGATGATAGCTTGACTAAATCTGCTCATTTCCTTGCTATACGAGATACTTTTTCCCTAGATCAACTTTCCCGTTTGTATCTTAAGGATATATTCAGGTTACATGGAGTTCCCATCTCCATTGTATCTGATCGTGATCCCAGGTTCACTTCTAACTTTTGGAAAGGCCTTCAGAAGTTGTTGGGTACTGAATTAAATTTTAGTACAGCTTTTCATCCTCAATCAGATTGGAAGTCATAACAAACAATTCAGACCTTGGAGGATATGCTACGTTCTTCCTCTATGGATTATCAGGGAAGTTGGGACAAACATCTTTCTTTGTTTGAATTTTCATATAATAATAGTTTTCATTCAGGTATACAGATGGAACCATTTCAGACATTATATGGGAAGCGGTGTCGAACTCCAGCATTCAGGAATGAAGTGGGTGAAAGGAAGTTGATGGGACCAGAATTGGTTGAAGAGATGGCAGAAAAAGTTCAGCTGATTCAGAAGCACATGAGAACAGCTCCGAGCAGGCAGAAGAGTTATGCGGATAGCCGGAGGAAGGATCTATCTTTCGAGGTAGGTGATCATGTTTTTCTCAAGGTTTCTACATGGAAAAGTGTGATGCGATTTGGTAAGAAAGGAAATCTAAGTCCAAGGTTCATTGGACCATATGAAATTCTGGAGAGAGTTGGATCAGTTTCATACCGGGTGGCTTTACTTCCGAGTTTATCTCAGGTACATAGTGTTTTTCATGTTTCGATGTTGAGAAAGTATATGCCAGATCCATCTCATGTTTTGAGTCCAGATGTAGTTCAGCTGGAAGAGAACCTATCTTATGAGGAACAACCGGTCCAGATTCTTGACCACATGGCGCAAGTGTTATAGAATAAGGTGATTAATCAGGTAATGGTTTCTTGGAAAACCCACATGATGGAAGAGGCAACATGGGAATCTGAAAATGCAATGAGGGATAAGTACCCCCATTTATTCGATAAGTAAATAAATTACGGGGATGAAATTTTCAAAAGGGGGAAGAATATAACATACCAAGAAAGTAATGAATAATATATATTTTTGTCTATTTCTATTAATGATTTAGATAGTGTTTTAGAGGCTTAAAATGAAAATAAATCCAATCTTAAGCATGGAATACACTAATATTTTTAAAAGATTGTTTTACTGCCTTTTGATGGAAAACCATTTTTAAATCCATCTTTTGAAAATTTTATAAGCTATGTTTGTCAAAATAAACTTATTCTTTATGATTGGGATATCAAAATTTACATTTTGTGAATTTTTGATATTTTTCAGACAATGTTCATTTTTAATGAATAGTGTAAAATACTGCATTTTACATCAAAACTGATTTTTAATCTAATTTATTTATATGATTAGATTATCTTTTGAATTTGTTTTGAAGTGAAATTAGAATATATTTTTACCATTTAATCCAATTATGGTCATTGGAATCAATTTCACTTTGAAATTAGACTTAAACAGGTGTCAATCTTTTGATACTTATTGTTTCATAAAAACACGCTATTTGTCATGACAGCGGAAATTAATTATTAAATTAATTAATGTGACTTATATGTTTTGAATTTTGTAAAATAGACTTCATTTTTGAATTCGGAATATCAAATATAGATTAGGGTGAATTTTTGGTATTTTTCTGAAAAACTTCAATTCTTGATGAATAGTGAAACCACTAAGTGGTACTTATAAAAACTGTTTTTTCGTTTAAATGAAATTTTCCCACTTCTGTGTTTTGAATTTCAAAAATACAACATACATGGTTTTCATTAAGAAGTAAAATATGGTTCAATGAGATTAAAATAATTTTTTGGTGAATAGTAACTCTTAAGTTCCTAATCGCGATTAGAGGTAATTAGTGTAGTTTAAGGTAAGAATAATGTTTTAATAAAATTAAATGACCTAGAAACATGTCCTACCCTCATTGGATGTGTCCTGGACGAAAAAGAAAATCCATGGGTCAACTTGGGGACCCCATTGAGCCACTTTGGTTGGGAAATGACATAAATAACTTTTTATTTAATGTAAAAGTAAAAATGAAAAAACATCAGATGTTTTACTAAAATAATTTGTACATGGGGATATAAAGATAAGATTTTTGATTATAAATATACATAGGAAAGATAAAAATATTTCATACATCATAGTATTTTTTTTATAATTTTTAGAGTTTATATAAATTAAATTATTTATGACATCATGATGATGCAACGATGACCTCATTATTTAACGATTTAAATAAAATGGAATGATAATGTAAAATCAAAGACATACACATGGACAAAACCTATTGGATGGGAGGATTTAGAACCCTTATCACCTTATCCTCGAAAAAAATCAATGTGGGACCTCTTAAATCCGAATTCCATTTTAAAATAAAGTGATTTTTCTTTACCTTCCAAGAGTGCCCCTCCACTCCTCTTATAAAAGGCCCCCACCTCTACCTCCTTACCCACACTCCCAAAGCCTTTGTCTAGGCCAACCCCTGCCCATTTTGGCTCTCCACATCCCTCTCTTACTCCTTGAAACCTTACTTTGGGCAGAATTCTTCCCATTGAATCTTTTGAGCTCAAATCTAAGAGAGTTACCCGATTTTAAGGTAATGTCTTCTTTTGAGTCCTTTTGATTGATTTTGCTTCTCCAACCCCCTAAACTCTTTTTATTCATTTCTTTTGTAACAAATCCAGTATATTAAATGTAATAGGATGATGTTATAAGAAGGATTATATCTACACTTACACACACCTACATCTAATGGTTAAAGAACATACTGTTTCTGTGGATGGAGAATTTCTGCCTCCCGGAACGATGATTGTTCAACATTTTTTTAACACCTTCAAAGGTGGCCATTAAGATGAAACTATATTTATATATGATATATAATATGTTTATGTTTTCCTTGAACTTCTGTATTTTTCATTTTGGGCATACCTTTATTGTTCCTATTATGGGTAAACATGATATCTTCATTTAAGGAAGTGCGGACTACCGCCCCCTCAAAGTGATTTGATTCGTTAAATACCATATATGGGACGTATAGAGGATGGAGTTATGATAATATATATGATATTACACTGGAATTATAATATACCTTTATATCATTATGATTCCATTCTATAAAATACGAAATAGAAATGAAAGTAGCGTTCATGCATACGTACGGCTTACCCTCTCCATGAACGGTGCATTTCATTTCTTACCTCTAAATGATTATGTAATATTATAAATGCATGTATATACTAGATATATATGATATATACATAATTATTATAATTCTGGATATAATGTATACATGAACAACATGTAATTATAAAGGGTTTATTTTTTACTCAAGTACCAATGATCCTTAAAATGACCGTTATTAACTTAAATAATTACATGGTATTCATGACATGGAAATAAGTGATATAAAAGGAATAATGAACTTGAAAAAGGTTCTTAAAAAAGTTGAAATTAACTCAAGTTTATTATTTAGGAGATTAAAGAACGACCGAGTCAAGTCAGACCTGAGGTATGGGACTTCGTCTCAATCTCCTTTCATTGAGGCATATTTTGTTTTATACACAACATTCTTTTATACGGTGTATAAACCCCTTTGAACTTTACGTTAATCCAAAAGGAATATTTTTTATACGAAGCGTTTTACTAAATGACATAAGGGAATATTTTTGTCGTACGTATGCGGTGACAATGACTTCTCCGCCGCCATGACCATTATTTGAGTTTCGGATTACTCTACAAGTCATACTTTTTTTAAAAGAAAAATAAATACCATGTTTTACTTTTCATTTATTTTTGTATTGAAAATGGTTTTCATAATGTTTTTATTATATCAATGTGTTGAATTGATATCTTGTGATTGAAATGTGGGAATGTTATGTTTCCTTTATGCATGTTTTATGTGATACAATTATATTATGGTTCTTGGGCATTATTATGAAGATGGGTGGTTCCGTGATAAACTAAGGGCAGGTGAGCCCGATATAGATCTCAAATTCATTGGGTAACGCGAAAGAGTGTAACGTTAAGGTTTCTCCAAAGAGATTTAGGGAATATACTGTGATGGGTATTCCAAACGTAACCAAGAGGGTTACTCCCTACGTAAGAATGTTATGAATTCCTCAAGTTACCTTTATGTCTTATGATTTCTATGATTTATTCATGATTTGATGAGGTATGTTGAAGTTCTTATGTTTTATGGGTAATGTATTATTTCATTATTATGTATATATGTACTCATGTTTCCTTTAAATATATATTTTATATCCCTTACTGAGCTTTTTTTGCTCATCCCAAGTTTTTTTGAAAGGTTTTTCACAGGTCAAGGGAATGGTACATGATATGATGATAGTGTCAAGGGAGTGTCAAGAAAGATTCCATGTTTTATTTTAAATATGTTTCCATTGATGGGAAAGAAGAATATTATCTTTATGTAACCACTTTGTTTATATGTGGAATGTAATGCAAGTTTTATTATCTAATTATCTAAAACTCTAAACCCGAAAAGATCCTCAAGGTGTAATCTTTTAATAACTCAAGATTAAGTAATGTTTAAGGATGGGACATTATAGTAATCATTAAATTCTATAACATTTCAAATTAAAAACTGAGTAAAAATCATTTATGGTATTCTATTGGAATCACCCTAAGCCTTAAATGTTATATAGAACATCCTCTAATACCAACTATAAGGACCTGACCATATTATATAACATAATCTTGAGTTTTAGTCATAAAATCACTTCCTTCCACATTTAGTAACATTTCGTGTTTTTATATTTGGATAAAAGAGGCATAAAAAATTCATTAAATTACACATTAATATAGATTGGGTACTAACAAAAGTATTCCTTTCTTGAAAAATATAAAACTTTTCAAATAAAACATGATTTTTTAAGAAAAACATTAATCATTTAAAATGGATTCATTATTTGTGTTACACAACCTTATAACCAGTAAAAATAATTTAAAAACATTGTATGAGCACAAAAATCTCAATAAGGGATAAAAAACAAAGAAGGATCACATTAGTTCATGAAAACAAGTAACGTATGAAATCATTTTCAAAAGATACACTTGTCCCCTATATATACTTACTTTATTAAACATGTGATTTCTACAAGATTACCACAATAAATAATAACATAAATATAATGATAGATGTATGTTGGGGCATTTATTACGTAATCATGTAACCATCTTGGCAAACTTCTAATTATTAACCCTCACAACTACCTTATAATTTTTGTAACCATCATAGTTAAACTTGAAGTATCCATATGGTCGACCTCCATTATACGCATACCCAATGCACTAGAAAGAGATATAGGTCCCACCCTTCCTCGTAAACAATTTTCAATAACTAGAACATAACTAAAAAAAATTAATAACTTCATAAAACCATTTCTTTTGAATTTGGTTAAACAATATTTTAAAGGAGGTTATTAAAAGGAAAGTCCCTCATAAATATAATATAAATGAAGTGAGAATTGATATATTTGATGGAATATGTATATACAGCATAAATAATCATAATTAAACATAATATAACATAAAGCATCACACAAACAATTTTAATACCACATAAATAATGAATTAGAAGGTTAACCCAATGTTGGAAATTGGGTTAAGGATTCCCTTACCTCGAGATTTTCATACATAAATTTATTTTAATCATCATGTATAGTTGTTAAAATTTGGTTATTAGTATTTTAGTAAGATATTTTTATGATTACAATATCTTATATGCTCTTTTATTAACCTCATTTCACCCTTTAATTGTTAGTATTTTGTTCCTTCCATTGTTTTTGTGTGCTTTTTGTACATGTTTTCCATGACCGGTTCATGATGGATGTTCTTTTCGATTGGAAGTGAAACAATAGAAATTTAATGGAATGGTATTTAAATATTTATATAACCATAAATTATACCATTAATCATTTTGAATTCTTAAATTTGGATGATTTATCAGTTAAAACATTAACGATGTTCGTTTAGATCATTTTAGTGGTTCTTTGATAATAACAACCTCATTTTATTTATAAATTAAAACCATGTGTAAAAAAGGATTTCATAAACATGGATGACAAATAATACATTTATAAGGACTTGGTTCAATAAAAAAAATTGCTTCTGGACCAATATGAAATAATTAAATCAAATTGGAATCACATCATCCTAAATGTTGGTAATTTGACAATCACAGACAATGTTTTCATTCATTTAATTTGAGGGAGAGGAGAAGAAATGAAAGGGTGAGTATTCCATAAAAATGATGAAATCCAAAATATGTAAGATATTTCATAATTCAAGTATCTTGTATAATGGTAGGTGAGTAAAGAAAAAAAGAAATAAATCATGAAATAACAGAAAAGTTGATAAATCCCTTATGAATATTTGGAAGCGTAATGGGGTTGCAAAAAATTTCATAAAATATTTCGTTGAGAGAAAATGGGTATCTAATAATTATTACATTATATGGGAATTACTGTGGATATGGAATGAAATATTCCAACATAAGGAAAAATTAATATTAAAAGACTAACATAAAATGAATGAAACTAATGAAAACAAAAGTGGATTTTTATATCTTGATCTCTTCTGCTTGAGATCCTTCTTAATGAGTTTGGTTTTTTCTTTTTGGTGAGATCAGATTTTCTATGACATGGGGAAGTGTCTATAGAGGAGTATTGGGAAACAAATTGGAATGTCTCTATGATTGTGAGGTGTGGGAGGAGGAGGGAAATGAGTTTGGTATTTATAGAGGAGGAGAGGAGGTTTTCTTCATTATTTTATTTGTTATTATAATATTTTTTCTCAAGACTATTAATAGTCTTAATTAATGTGACCCCAACTAGTAATAATTGAATGTGAGTTTGAACCATGTGGTATTAAATCACTTATGATGTCATAAATAGTGTATTTAACTAATTATTTGACTATACTGTATTTTACCATATTTTACTATTCATAAAAAATTCATGAATTTCAGAAAAATACAAAAATTTCACCCTAACCATTTTTCGTTGTGTAAAAATTCAAAAATGAACTTCATTTTTTCATAGTTGTTTTATAAATATTATTAATTTAATATAACATTACTTAATTTAAAAATTAACAATTTTAAACCTAAAATTGTTTATACATCACACAAGAAAATTAACTGACTTGAAGCCTTAAGAAAATAAAATAATTATAGAATTTACTATTAATTCGGTTCAATTACTATTAATAAGGGTATGTTACGACTCACAAAAAAATTAGTTTTTTCCATTAGACTCCAAATAACTTACTAAAGACGATTATTGATAACCATTTTTATAAATTCAAAACATAGATGTAGAAAAATTATGTTTAATAGATAGTTATAAATATTTTCTTAAAAAGTTTTATTCAATTCAATTTATTTTCAAAAACATTCGGTGTTACAACTATGTACACTAGGAACTCTACAACCCTTTCCAAAATAATGATGTGAAACCAAAAACCCTATCAAATATGATCAAATTTGGATATCCTATAATAAATATGACCTACCCAACATATTTACTCATAATATCATCTACCAATAAGGTCTCTTAATCTAGTATGAATTGGGATAACATTATTAACTAATCAATGGATACCAAAATTTCCTCATTGGGTTGAGGTGATCTTAGTAAACCTATAATGAAATAAATGGAGACATTAACCAATATATAATTTTGAGGGGAAATGATTATAAAAGTCCCACTAACCCCTGATGCTCCATTTCACCAAATAGATGGTTGAACACAATGTAATACAACCCACTATCTTTAATTTCATAACAGGCCACCAATATATTTGATGTATATCTCAATAAAACCTTATAACATCAAGATGTAATATCCAAATTGAGGAATGAACTTCCCACATGAATTACTCTTGGATATCTAATGGGACCAAGACACACCCATGTATGCACATGGTATCATACTCAATGGTGGTTTAGCCAGATATGAATCCTCATCTAAATCACTCTCCCTCACCATTCGGCGATCAGGATCAATAATCATTCTCATACTTACATGATAAATAAGGTGAGAGGTCAATGCTAAAGCTGAGAGTGTAGTTTGACTGTGATCATCTTAAAACAAAACATGCGTCTCTGATAAAAATTTCTTAAGTTTCCACACACAACTATCCTCTCAAAATTAATGTGTATGAATCTTATGTCTCGGTTACTTAGATACTTCATTTCCCTTACAAGGCATATAGTCATGATTGAAAACGAAAGATTTTAGGTATTAAATCCATATACACTACCTTATATTTATGTTATAATATCTAGAGATACACATGATAATTTTTTGATATTTAAAAACCAAAAAATGATTCCCTTGTAAATAGTTCCTCCAAAAGTGTAAATCATTCATAAAAACATCTATCATGAGATATTATATTGGGTAATTATGCTCATGTGGCCTCATATAATGATAAAAATATGAAAAAAATCACTCATCATACATCTTAAACACAACCAACATGAATCTTTATGAATAAAAATAATCCACAGAGATAATACATTTCTCTGATAAAATCAATATGAACACTAATGTAAAACTCTCTTCCGTATTATGAAATTCATTTTCATGGGATTTTGATCCCATGATTTTCACAACCTTCTTATATAATCCCAGAAGCGGAACATTGATTTTGGAGAAATATTATAGGAATCATTTTTAATAATTGACTAGCCTTAAGAATCTCTTTATACGAATGATTTTCCTGAGACTCTCTTAAGAAACAAATAATATAAACTTCCTGGTCTCTATATATACCCATTAATTTAAGATTATGTGACCCAGTAAGTCGACATAGTCCATCCAAAAGTAGAATTTGGTGATATTTTCATAAATATAGTCATATCAATCTATATTCATCACTATCACCTGATTTTTAGAATGATTATATCAATTTAAATAATAAAATAAGATAATATATATATATATATTATAAGGAATGATTCTAGATATAGGTGGAAAATAGGATTCATCATTCCATAAATATATCTCTCTTGTTCATGAGACCAAATGACATTACCAGATACTCATAAGTACCATGCCTACTCTATAAAATAATATGTTGTATTTCAGAATATCAAACATGCACATGATGGTATCCAAACCTCAATTAATAATTGAGAACACCCTATATTTTTATATCTATAAATAATAGTCTAATATTCATGGTAGTGGTTACATATTCTTGATTCTGAGTTGATTTAGCCTTTATTCAATCATATAGAACCTAAGGTCAGTGTCTTCCTTCATGGAAAAAAATGACTGGTGGCCTCAATGGAGTGGTACTACATTGGATAAAACCAATAGCTTCTAGGTCTTCTAAGTAATTATTGAGTTCTAAGAGCACTGTAGGTTCCATCCAATAAGGAGGAGTGGAAACTTTTTAACCTCCTAGTAAAATCCCAATGGTGAATTGTACATTTCTCACTAGACGTAGTCTAGAAAATTCATCATGGAAGACATCCCTGGAATGATTCACCACAAGATGGAAATCAGTAGGTCTTGTTCCCAGATCATCCATGAAATGACTACTTATATTTTTTGTCACTCTTCCTAGGACACAATGTTTAGGTCCTATATATGGTGAATGTGAATCCCATTTTCCCATGTGAATATGTCTACCACCCTTTGGTGATTTGAACATCACCCTTCTATAGAAACATTTAATATGTGCTCAATAGGGAACCGAACATTCCATACATTGAATTACATCAAATTATATCTTTTCAATGAATAAAATATTCCACAAAATAAGATTTCTTCCTATAGAATTCCATATATTGGCTAACACTCTTAGATCTGATTCCCAATGGGCTATAGATTTTCATCACCCCGCATTCGTACTATATGTCAAGGACCAGACTCCCCAAAAATGATACAGATATAATGGAGTGAGATGCACATATCCCAATTGAAGAATAAACTACTATAATTGATATTGTAATAGTACCCCCCAAATATAGAAATTTCTGCACTATCCTCTTCTGTAATAGGTTTCAGAACATGTAATTGGCCCGCAACACATCTCTGAGTCAGAAAATGGATTCCCCAATCAGGCCCTCACTTTTAGTGTTGTCTGTCCCGTGTTTGATTCCCTCTTCCGTGACCACCACCTAATAATGAGTGACTGGTGGTATTATAGCTTCCTTCCTTGAGAGATACTAATACCCACACTCCAATGCATGGATTTGATGTTGACCCTCTTTCCTTAGGTACTGGTGGAATGGTCCAACAAAAGCACAGAAAAAGATCCATTCTTCCACAACCTATGATTTTAAATGAATATATTGTACACTGGGTTTTGTGTGTCCAATATTCCCACATTGGTAATATACAAAAAAAACTTTTAGTATTAGGTGTCTTCCTACTACTACCTTTTATAGTGACTCTAAAGATAAAATTACACCAGCTTGATGAAACACTATTAGGTATGGGTCATGAACCACCCTGGATCACACAATTGACATCCCTATAACTATTATAAGGAGGGTCGGGTTATAAATCTCAGAAATAAGTGGTCAACCATAAAATGTAATCCTATGACCAAATGGGGTATACAAGCCCATCCTTAAATCACCTAGCTATCACGAGTTTATCAAACTCTAGTGTTAGTGTGAGCCACTATAGTTCAGTAAAACGATCGTATAACACCATCACATGCATATATCTATATGGAATGTTCACAAAATATGATGATTGGTTGTCCCTAAATGTCAATATATTGAATTAATCATATAATATTTGTCATAAATCACTCCGAACATATCAGAATTTCAGTCTACCTAGGTATTGACTTTCCACCATCACTTGGATGAACAACATAGCATAGAGGCTATAAACCGACCCTCCTCTAAAGAGGCTTCTAGATATAGTTAAATTTGGAAATCAAGGAATCCATTCATGTCCTATTATACATAGGGCTTCCATCCCGTAAAAAGGTGGTAGGATGCTACTACAGAAAATCTAAGTCCACTCTACCACTACCACGACATTTTGAGCAACACAATGTTTAGGAAGCATCAATCGAAGGAAAACACTCAAAAATGGGAGTCAATTCCAAAATTAGAAATAGAAGATGGTTCCTCTAGTGGTACTACTATAGGTAATACTGGTGAGCTAGGGGACATACCCTATAAAAAATTATCAACATCACATTCCTCAAATATGACTCAAGGAAGTCATGGTGGCTTCATTCTAAAATTCTCTATTCACACCTCAATATATGATGTCGATGTTTAAAACATCACATATAGATACTAGGACAACTACATATGATTACTATATAAATGGTCGCATCTCTCTAACTTCTCCTAAATCTATTTCATGATGAAATGAGAAAACCATAATAGGAAATAAGAACCATAAGAGACACCCCCATTTATCGACTAATAAGTTTCGGATCAGTTTTAGGTCTTCTACTAAAAGAAAATTTTATAGTATATGGTATTTCAATTACATTGAAATAAAGAAACCCCCTTCACATTGAAATTTTATCCCCATTTAATGGTAACCAGGTTATTTCAATATCTAGTTTCATTTATTTTTTCACTCTTTTATATATATACACTCATTTATATCAATATCTAGTTAATTGTTCCACTAATCCCAATTTATGAAATAAATATTCTTATAAATTGAAATTAACACCTCATGTAACTACGACCTAGCCATTAAATCTGATATCAGGATGAAACATATCATATCAAATGATTTGATTAAATTTATTACCATTACATATTTATTTAAGTATTATCTTTGAAAATATCTGTTTTCATTCATGTAATAGAATCAACAAACACCATGATTAGTACTTTGAACCAATAGGTTCAGAACCCATAATTAGGCATAATTAAGAAATTATTATTCCATTATCAATATTTTTGGGTAAAACCCATTTATTTTCATGTAGGACCACTAAATAATCCAATTATTCATGTATACAATATACATTAGCAGATATTCCATACATAATAATCTAAGAACTAACTATATATAGTAGAAAAACATGCACAAAAAGTATAATTGTCATGGAAAAAGGAATGGAATATAAGTCTAGATGTTCCTATAAAGACACATGATATGATAAATCCTTTCCTTATTGGGCTAGTGGGAAAATACAAATTTGTGATAGAAATAAAAAATATCAAATCATGTTTTTCCCAATTGTGAAATCAAATCAACCATAACTAGTAGAACATAATAAAAAACATCATATCTGTAACGACCCACGATTTTATGAGAATTAATATTTTTAATTTCATTGATGTATTTTTTTGAATTCTTCACCATGATTAACTTGCGATATACACAACACCGTATTATATTGTAGTATACACAACACAATTCTTGTCTTGTGATGCACACAATTTCATGTTATTTTGAATAAAATTCATTTTACACAACACCTAGTCTAGATTTTCATCAGTGTATAACTGAACTATATTTTGAGTATGTTATACCCCACACCAAAGGAATCTTTCCATACATGAATCCTGACTTGGCATGCTTTACATGCAAGAGTGACCTTCCTCGGTAGCTTGCATTCTACGCGATACTGAGTTTCACTAAACAAAGATATATTATTATTAAATTATGAACTAGATATTTTGAATACTATTAACCATATTTTGATTTTTATACCATTATAATTCATCTTACACATTTTCTATAGTGATATATGAAAACAAAATCAATTTTTCGATAAAAGAAGTGTTTTTTCTAAAACATTATTTTTACCACCAATTGATGGATCACCCACATTAAATCTATTTTTTGATAGATTTATATGTTCAATTAAACAAAATAAACTTATTTATTGCACTAAGGATATAGAAATTCACTTTGGATAAATTGTTTATATTTTTCTGTTAACTTTCATATTTTGATTAATAGTAAAAAATACGCTAAATTTTGATGAACAACAAATTTTTTCCCTAAGATAATTTATATGGTTAAATTATAAAATTGATTGGTTTTAAAGTTTAAATAGAATATATTTTTACCATTTAACATAATTAAAGTAATTTCCATTAATTTTAAATTGAATTCATATGTAAAAACATTTGAATCATTGACAATGTTTGAACATTAAAAACCCATTTTCTTATCAATGGGATTAATTTTAAATTAATTACTGAAACTTATATGTTTTGGATTTTGAAAAATGGATTCAATATTTGGATTCATTACGTCCAAATTATGTTAATAGGTTACTTTTATTTTTTTGATACTATGAATAGAAACTACGGTAATTTTTATATAAAATAGTTAAAGGTAAATTGGTAATTAAAGGTAAAAATAATATTATAAAATTACCCTAACACATGAAATAATTCTATTAGATGAATAAAAGTCGACCCATATCACGTAAGGGTCATAATAAATTAATTTTATTTACTTTTGACAATGAAAATTATATTATTATTATTAAAACCAAATAGAGTGACAACATGTAACTCTCTTATATCTTATAAGTAAAATAATTTTAATTTAGAGATAAACTTCATAAATTTTAGATCATGAATAGTCTCTAGAAATATAATTAAATTATCTACACCATGTGAATTTATGTGTAATTTTTAAGGGTTAAATATGTATCAATAATTATGAAAAAATAGTGATGTTGAAATTATTTTATTGATTGATATATCAAATAAATGGTTTTAAAAATATGAAAATAAATTTTATATGAACTATTTAAAGTGATCCACGAATTTTCTAGATAAATATGACATGTTATGAATCTATTAAATCTTTTGGTTCGAATATATCCTCTATGTAGATGTTATTTAAATTCAAAAAAATGAATATTTTCAAAATTTAAACTATTGTTATTTTATAAAAATAACATATTATAAAATTGTTTAAAAAATCACAAAAATATATAAAAATTATAAATTGAAATTTATATGGTCTAAAATGTCATATATTATACATTTATGGACAATTAATGACACATAATTAATTATATATAACAATATAAAATTTAGAATATTATTACCACAAATAAAATTAAATATATTAAATAAGGATAAATCAATTTGATATGGTTTAAAATAAATTCACAACAAGACTAAATTTTACTGGTTGAAGAGATTACAACCCTATATCATCTCATATTCAAATTTTTTCATTTTTGTAGGTTATTAAGTGGGGTTGAAATTTATTATAAATTAATATTTCTTATGTTTCCAAAGGTGCCCCTCTCCTCCATTATAAAAGGGTACCGCCTCCCTCTCCTCATCACACCATTTCATGCATCATGTTTAAAAAAACCTTTCCCGTTTCACTTCTCCACTCCCGTAGAAACCTACTACAGGTCCCGGTATTCTTCAAAGATCAACTTTAGTGCCCTAAGAGGTGGATAAAAGGAGGCGAGTCGAAGAAGAGGTAATCTCTTCCACCGATTATTTCAAATTTCCTTATTCTTCTACTTCATCTTCTTTAGTTGTTTAATTATAAGGTAATAACATCAGTATAAATAATATCATTATATGTTATTATAAATATGAAACAACCCCATTTCACCTTCTCTCCATCCTACAGAAAACGAAATCATCACGCGTGCGTACGTACAGAATACTGTCTCCACGCCGTGGTGTAATCTGTTTTTCCACCACCACCATACTTGTATGGGTATAATGGTGTAAATAATAACTATATATGGTTATTATAACATCATACTAATTATATGTTATTATATCATCCACTCCAATTACATTCAATAATTATGTGGATGACATCATCGTTGTTGTGTACGTACGGATTACCGTCTCCACGACGCGATGAGATTCATTCTCCATGATTAACCATTCATGTATGATTATAAAGTAAAAATAATAAATAATAATGAATGATATTAAATAATAATGATACTTTATTTATATAGATATGTTTTATTTACTTAATTCCATTCAATTCAATATGAAAATGAAAACAGCGTTCATGTGTACGGCATACCGTCTCCAAGAACGGTGTATTTATTTTCATTTATCGATCTATCATATATATTTATATTATGAATATATATGATATATAAATCATGTTTTAAATTATATAATTATGTAAATCAAGATATAAGTAATAATATTCATAACAAAAAGTCGAAACATGTACGATAAATGAAACAATTTCACCCAAAAACGGTGTTTTAACATGGAATTGACAAAAGAATGGGTAATATAAAGTCTTATGTGAATCATATAGGATATCATATATATTATTATGGTTATGTTACAAGTTAATTATTTTTTTTAAACCCTCTATACAAGAGTTTCAGACACGTATGGACGAGATTGGACCTAAGGTAAGGGATAAATTTTCAATCTCATTTTTATCTGAGATTGCTTATATGTAAGAATTTACTGGGGTTATATTTTTCATCCATGTCCATAAAAATATTTTTTCATAAAGTGTATAATATTATTTGATGTATGTTTAAAGTCATATTGACCCCTCTTTGACTTTATAATTGTGTTATGGAAGGATTCTTTCTGTTGTTTACCATACAAAGTACTTTTTGACTTATCCGGAAAAAGTACAAGTAGAATGTTTTTTTAACTTATACTACATGAACGAATTTATAAAGTTTAATAATTCCTTATTTACATGAAGCTTCCTCTAATATATTTCATGATTATTTTCAAAAAAATCCTTTTCTTTTAATGTTTCATGGAATTTTGTGAAAAGAAAATTATTTTCAAGAAAAAAAGATATTTTCCTCCAGAGTTCATTTCAAGTGGTTTATCAAAACTAATTTCCATATAAGATGAAATTATTTAGTATGTATATGTTTATATTAAAATGTATCTATTGTAACACCCCAAGCTTCCACGGTACGTTTCCCTTCCAATAATGCAATAGCGTGTGTTGTACGCAACCTCGAGCTCTAACACACACCACAACTAATTAAACTAGCTGTTGTGAATAGTAATACCTACTTTTTGAAATTTTATAAATTTTATTTATCAAAATGGACTTCATTTTTGCATTCGGAATATCGAAATTAGCCTATGTTGAATTTTTGGTATTTTTAATAGAGCTTCTAATTTTTTATGAATAGTGAAAAATACTTAAAAACAACTTTTTTAATCAAAATAATTTATAGTGATAAATTATACTATTTTGTGGTATTAAAGTATAATTAGAATATATTTTTACCATTTTATCCAATGGTGGTCATTAGAATTAATTTAATATTGAAATTGGACATAAACAATTGCCAATCTTTTGATATAAATTGTTTCTTAAAAACACGCTATTTGCTGTAACAGCGGGAATTAATTATAAAATTAATTAATGCAACTTATATGTTGGGAATTTTGTAAAATAGACATTATTTTTTAATTCAGAATATCAATTATATCTTAGAGTGAAATTTTGGCCTTATTCTGAAAAACTTCAATTTTTGATGAATAGTGAAACCACTAAGTGGTTGTTAAAAACTGATTTTTCGTTAAAATGAAATATTACCACTTATGTGATTTGATTTTCAAAAATCCGACATACATGGTTGTCATTAAGAAGTAAAATGTTGTTCAATGAGATTAAAATAATTTTTTTGGTGAATAGTAACTTTTAAGTTCTTAATCACGATTAGAGGTAATTAGTGTAGTTTAAGGTAAAAATAATGTTTTAAAAATATGAGATGAGATTGACACTTGTCGTACTCCTATTGGATGAGTCATGGCCGACCAAGACAACCCATGGGTCAACTTGGGGACCCCATGGAGCCACATTGGTTGGAAAATGACATTAATATATATTTATTTAATGTTAAAATTAAATTGACACAAACATGAGTTGTTTTACTAACACAGTTTTTAAGTGGGGTTACACAAGTCCAAATTATGACTATAAATATTCATTTGAAAGCTAACAATATTTCCTACATCATAGTATTTTTTTCATAATTTTTAGACATTATATAAATTAAATTATTTATGACATCATTATGATGCAGCGATGACCTCATTATTTAACGATTTTAATAAAATGAAAAGATAATGTAAACTCCAAGGATTACACTTGTAAAAAGACTATTGGATGGGTAGATTTCGAACCCTTATCACCTTAGCCACGAATTATATTAGTGTGGGACCTTTAGAATCAGAAAATCATTGTATAATAATGTAACATTTCAATCTTTCCAAAAGAGCCCCTCCTCTCTTATAAAAGGCCCCCACCTCTACCACCTTATTCACACTTTCAAGCCTTTTGGTTCGGCCAACCTCTGCCCAAATACTCTCCCAAATTCTCTCCCTTCATCCTATAAGCTTTGCTTTAGTCAGAAAGCCATCCTAAGGAGTCCTTTTGATCAAATCAAAAGGAAGAACCCGAAGAAGAGGTAACGTTTTCATCACCCTCAATCAAGTTTCATTCTTCTTCCACTCCCTCTTTGTTTATTATTTCAATTATAAAATTATTACTCCAGTATCTTCTATATACTGTGATGTTATTATAAATATGGAACAACCATATTCAGTATTATACCCATCATTTGAATGACATGTCATCATACGTGCGTACGTACGGCTTACCGTCTCCACGTCGTGGTGTAATTGTTATTCAATATATTATTATTTAGATGGGTATAATAATGATATGTAATTCATGTAAATAATAAATATAGAATGATAATGATTTTGTATATATGATATACTATCCAATTATATATTATTTTAATATCAAAATAATGATATTGTCGCTCGTGCGTACGTACGGACTACCGTCTCCACGAACGCGATTAGATTCATTCTCCATCGTATCAATTCAAGTATAATTATCATTTTATGATTTAAAAATAATTTTTAAGGACATGATATCATTCTGGATATGAATAAGATACAACCTATCCATGAAAAACACGACTTACGTAACAAAACATATAAAAGAAAACGAGTAAGTTAACACCCGAAACAACGATAAATCTAAGATATTGTTAACAAAGCAATGATAAAAGATCATATATGATATAATATGAATTTATATGATTCTTGTATAATTTAATAACCATTATTTCACCATTATACAAGATTTTAACCTACCCCAACCAAGGAAAAGTACAAGTTAAGGGTTTACTTCACAACCTCTTCATTATCCAAGGTTGTTTATACATAATTATCTTCTGGGACCTCGTTATCATCCACATCCATGTTTCTTAAAAATGTCTTTCAAAACATTTTTACTATTAAATGTAAAATGGTTTAAAGTCATTTATACCCTTATACGTTTTTTAAAGGTATCTTACCGTCGTTTTCCAAACAATGTACTTTTTGACCTTTTTGACAAATTTAAGGTAAGAATGTTTTTTTAACTTATACGGCGGGTGCGGCTATTTTCCGACATTATAACTGCGTAGAAGCTTCCCTAACAAGCTTATAAGAACATCTTCAAAGTAAATGTATTATTTTATAATTATGGGACTTTTAAATGATTTCAAAAAGGATAGATATTTCTCTCAAATATCTTTGAATTCAACCATGTCAACATCCTTTGATGGGTTTTAAGTTTAATTGAAATTGATTTATGATAAAAAACTTCCATCGAACATTTTGTGAAATACTTGATTGTGGATGTGTTATTTTTATACCATCCATAGTTTATGGAGAAATTGTTGACATTTCGTATGCTAGTTTTAATACGAATATTTATGTTATGTTTAATCCTATTCATATGAGGAATGTATTGGACTTAATATGTGACGGGTGGAGCCTGCTATAGCTCCTCGATGCATCGGTAGGTGTCATGAGACAACTAGACGTGGAATTGGATGAGGCCCTTTCCCAATTTGATTTATGGTTTTGGCTGAGGCCTTAATCATTTTAGACGTCTTGGCCGAGGCCTTGACAAAATGTTTCAGAATGTCAGGCATTATACATTCCCTCATTATGAAAGTGGTTATTGATATTTCATGTGATTATTCGTCTAGTAGAATATCCATGTGAGTAAGTAATGGCATTATTTTATTTTACTTTTGCCATATTATGCTGAAGTTAAAGTTCAACAAGGCTTTTGTTTTAGTTTTACATTGCCTTAAATGCTTATGTTATCTTATGGAAGTTTCCGCTATATTGTTATCCTTACGGAGCATTTGAGCTCACCCATTTCAATGTTTTATTTTTCCCAGGATGTGAAGAAGTGTATTATGACTGACTTGGAAGAATAGTCAGTGAGGATATGAGTGTGGACTAGGGAGACCATGTTATTGTAGTTTTCATTTTTATGATGTAATGTAATGTTTATGAATGTATCTAGTGTTTCCAAGGCTACTAAACTAATCGGTCATTCGAGACATGATCTTTTGTGATCATGCCAATGTTACGAAGTAATGCACCGACTCTGGGTAGCTGGGGTCGGGGCGTTACAGTTGGTATCAGAGGCAGTTTAGTACTAACCTTGGAAGCTAGATTTAGACAAACTCTAATTAGAGCACGTATACCTAAGATGAACTTTAAGGATTAGTATAGAATAACTTCCTAAAAATTTTGGTATTGTAGAGATTTTGTGAGTTTTCAGAGAAATGCATCCCTGTCTGGATACGAGCAGGTAGAGGTGGCTCTGGCACAGATGTACCTAGGGGTAAAACCCGAAAACACCGCTTTGAGCTAGACTCGAACGGGAACTGGTGCACGACAACGGGCATTGCTCCACTCTTGGTTATGACACTCCCAGGGGATATGCTTAGGATAATTCCCATTTTCTTTACAAACCACTATGAAGGGTTATGAGTATATACTTCCTCAAAAAAAACATTTTTATAATTTTGGATTATATCCATAATTAGTTCAATTTATGTTAAGTGTTTTACAAGTATGGAATTATGTATTTTGATTCATAAACTAATCTAGTTTATGCCATTATTTAGAAATGGCGCCTAGTGGAAGGAATGGAAACTGTATCAATGCACGCACTCCATGTAGGGATTTCCCTCCTGCTCAAGATAATTATGGTGGAGCTAGTGATACAACTGGTGCTGATCAGCTTCTCACCGTACTGGGACAACTCACGTAGGTCATGAAAAATAACCTTACTCATATGGAGCACCCTGATCCGCAACGTGGAGGATCAATGCTAGACCGTTTCATGAGGCAACAACCACCAACCTTCAATGGGAGTACAAATCCTATAGTAGCTGAGAAATGGATAAATTCCTTAAAAAAATATTCCATGCCTTGGGGAGTAGTGAAAGGGAGAAAGTTGTCATGGCAGTTTACCACCTCACTGGAGATGCCGATCATTGGTGGTCACTAATTCAAAACACAAAGGAATATGATGAATTAACAAACATGGAATGGCAGGAGTTCAAAGAGCTGTTCTTAGAAAAATACTTTCCTCAAGACCATCGAGCGGATATGGAAAGGCAATTTCTAAGTCTGAGGCAGAAGGAGGATGAGAATGTCGCAAAGTATGAGGCTAACTTTACAAGGTTAGCGAGGTATGCTGCAGATTACATACGAAACCCAAGAAGTAAGACTGATCGTTTCTTTGATTGGTTTGTTATTTATAGTGATGCATTGAAGAAAGGACTTGGTTGTGTCCTTATGCAGAATGATAAGGTCATTGCCTATGCATCACGACAGCTAAAAATTCATGAGAAAAACTATCCTACTCATGATCTTGAGTTAGCAGTTTTGATCTTTGCTTTAAAGATATCGAGACATTACCTCTATGGTGAAAAATGCGAGATTTATACAGATCACAAGAGTTTGAAGTATATTTTCACACAAAAATAACTCAACACGAGGCAAAGGCGATGGCTTGAACTACTCAAGGATTATGATTGCACGATACATTACCACCCGGGGAAGGCAAACAAGTTGGAAGATGCTTTGAGCAGAAAAGACCACGGAGTTTTGAATGTGATGAGAATTGAAAGGGATCCAATTTTCATGGATGTAGTGAAGATGGACATGGGAATAACTAGGGAAGGTGAAACATCAATTATTTTTAAAATGGTTGCCAAACCATCATTACTAGAAAGGATTAAGAGTTCTGAGACCAATGATGAAGAATTTCAGAAGAAGATTAAATATGTGAATGATAAGAAAATTGAGGGACTTTGTGTATAAGGATGGAATTTTGAAATTCGGGAAGAGACTTTGTGTTCCCGATATACCTGATCTAAAAAGGGAATTGCTGGATGATGCTCATAGTTCCAACTTCTCTATACACCCTGGGAGCACCAAAATGTATAGAGATTTGAAGGAACATTTTTGGTGGGAAAATATGAAGAGGGAGATTGCTGATTTTGTGTCGAGGTGTATGGTTTTTCGACAAGTGAAAGCTGGAAGGCAACATCCTGGTGGAGTATTGCAACCTCTTCCCATACCTGAGTGGAAATGGGATAATATTACGATGGACTTTTTCATGGGACTACCAAAGACTCCTAGAAGGAATGATGCAATATGGGTCATTGTTGATCGACTTACTAAGTCAGCACATTTTCTGGCTATACGGGAGGATCTACCACTTGAACGTCTAGCAAGACTATATATTAATGAAGTTGTAAGACTTCATGGAGTACCCCTATCGATTGATTCTGATCGTGATCCTCGTTTTACTTCAAGATTCTGGAAATGTCTTCAAAAGGCCTTGGATACTGAACTTCGTTTGAGCACTGCCTTTCACCCTTAAACAGATGGACAATCAGAACGGACTATTCAAACCTTAGAAAAAATGTTGAGATCATGCTCTCTTGACTTTCAGGGTATGTGGGATCAATATTTACCACTGGTAGAATTTTCCTATCACAATAGCTTCCATTCAAGCATTCAGATGGCACCTTATGAAGCGTTATACGGAAAGAGATGTCGTACACCAAACTGTTGGGATGACGTTGGTGAAAGAAAACTTGTGGGACCAGAACTAGTGGAAGAAAAAATGGAAAAGGTGAAGGTAATCCAAAACCACATCAAAGCAGCTCAAAGTATGCAAAAGAGCTATGTCGATAGCAGAAGAAAGGTTTTGGAATTTCAGGTTGGAGATCATGTTTTCCTAAAGGTATCTCCATGGAAAGGAGTTATACGTTTTGGTAAGAAGGGTAAGTTGAGTCCCAGGTACATCGGACCTTTTGAAATTCAAGATCGTATTGGGGCTGTAGCTTATCGTTTGGCGATGCCGCCAAATCTCTCCAAAGTTCACGATGTTTTCCACATATCGATATTGAGAAAATACATGCCCGACCCAACACATGTACTTACCTATGAGGAATTAGAACTGGAACCCGATCTATCTTATTGCGAAGAGCCCATCAGAATTCTTGATGTGAGGGAGCAGGTGCTGAGAAACTGGACGACTCGTCTGGTAAAGGTTTTTTGGAGAAATCATAAAATGGAAGAGGCAACGTGGGAACCTGAGGAACTTATGATGAAGAACCACCCGAGTCTTTTTATGCTGTAATACCCTAGAAATTGCGAGGACGCAATTATTTGAAGGAGGGTATAATGTAACACCCCGAGCTTCCACGGTACGTTTCCCTTCGAATAATGCAATAGCGTGTGTTGTACGCAACCTCGAGCTCTAACACACACCAAAACTAATTAAACTAGCCGTTGTGAATAGTAATACCTACTTTTTGAAATTTTATAAATTTTATTTATCAAAATGGACTTCATTTTTGGATTTGGAATATCGAAATTAGCCTATGCTGAATTTTTGGTATTTTTCTGAGAACTTCTAATTTTTTATGAATAGTGAAAAATACTTAAAAACAACTTTTTTAATCAAAATAATTTATAGTGCTAAATTATACTATTTAGTGGTTTTAAAGTTTAATTAGAATATATTTTTACCATTTTATCCAATGGTGGTCATTAAAATTAATTTAACATTGAAATTGGACATAAACAATTGCCAATCTTTTGATATAAATTGTTTCTTAAAAACACGCTATTTGTTGTAACAGTGGGAATTAATTATAAAATTAATTAATGCAACTTATATGTTTGGAATTTTGTTAAATAGACATTATTTTGGAATTCAGAATATCAATTATATCATAGGGTGAAATTTTGGCCTTATTCTGAAAAACTTCAATTTTTGATGAATAGTGAAACCACTAAGTGGTTGTTAAAGACTGATTTTTCATTAAAATGAAATATTACAACATCTGTGATTTGATTTTCAAAAACCCGAAATACATGGTTGTCGTTAATAAGTAAAATGTGGTTCAATGAGATTAAAATAATTTTTTGGTGAATAGTAACTTTTAAGTTCTTTATCACGATTAGAGGTAATTAATGTAGTTTAAGGTAAAAATAATATTTTAAAAATATGAGATGAGCTTGACACTTGTCCTACTCCTATTGGATGAGTCATGGCCGACCATGAAAACCCATGGGTCAACTTGGGGACCCCATGGAGCCACATTGGTTGGAAAATGACATTAATATATATTTATTTAATGTTAAAATTAAATTGACACAAACATGAGTTGTTTTACTAACACGGTTTTTAAGTGGGGTTACACAAGTCCAAATTTTGACTATAAATATTAATTAGAAAGCTAAAAAGATTTCCAACATCATAGTATTTTTTTATAATTTTTAGTCATTAAATAAATTAAATTATTTATGACATCATTATGATGCAGCGATGACCTCATTATTTAACGATTTTAATAAAATGAAAAGATAATGAAAATCCAAGGCATACACTTGTCCAAAGACTATTGGATGGGTAGATTTCGAACCCTTATCACCTTATCCACGAATTATATATGTTTGGGACCTTTAGAATCCAAAAATCATTGTATAATAATGTAACATTTCAATCTTTCCAAAAGAGCCCCTCCTCTCCTCTTATAAAAGGCCCCCACCTCTACCACCTTATTCACACATTCAAGCCTTTTGGTTCGGCCAACCTCTTCTCAAATACTCTCCCAACTTCTCTCCCTTCATCCTAGAAGCTTTACTTTAGTCAGAAAGCCATCCTAAGGAGACCTTTTGATCAAATCAAAAGGAAGAACCCGAAGAAGAGTTAACGTTTTCATCACCCTCTTTCATGTTTCTTTCTCCTTCCACTCCCTCTTTGTTTATTATTTCATTTCTAAAATTATAACTCCAGTATCTTCTATATACTGTGATGTTATTATAAATATGGAACAACCATATTCAGTATTCTATCCATCATTTGAATGACATGTCACCATACGTGCGTACGTACGGCTTACCGTCTCCACGTCGTGGTGTAATTGTTATTCAATATATTATTATTTAGATGGGTATAATAATGATATTTAATTCATGTAAATAATAAATATAACATGATAATGATTCTGTATATATGATATACTATCCAATTATATATTATTTTAATATCAAAATAATGATATTGTCGCTCGTGTGTACGTAAGGACTACCGTCTCCACGAACGCGATGAGATTCATTCTCCGTCGTATCCATTCAAGTATAATTATCATTTGATGATTTAAAAATAATGTTTAAGGACATGATATCATTCTGGATATGAATAAGATACAACCTATCCATGAAAAACACGACTTACGTAACAAAACATATAAAAGAAAACGAGTAAGTTAACACCCGAAACAACGATAAATCTAAGATATTGTTAACAATGCAATGTTAAAAGATCATATATGATATCATATGAATGTATATGATTCTTGTATAATTTAATAACAATTATTTCACCATTATACAGGAGGTTAACCTACCCCAACGAAGGAAAAGTACAAGGTAAGGTTTTACTTCACAACCTCTTCATTATCCAAGGTTGTTTATACATAATTATCTACTAGGACCTCGTTATCATCCACATCCATGTTTCCTAAAAATGTCTTTCAAAACATTTTTACTATTAAATGGAAAATGGGTTAAATTCATTTATACCCTTATACATATTTGAAAGGAATCTTACCGTCGTTTTCCAAACAATGTACTTTTTGACCTTTTTGACAAATTTAAGGTAAGAATGTTTTTTTTAACTTATACGGTGGGTGCGGCTATTTTCCGCCATTATAACTTCGTCGAAGCTTCCCTAACAAGCTTATAAGAATATATTCAAATTAAATGTATTATTTTATAATTATGGGACTTTTAAATGATTTCAAAAAGGAGAGATATTTCTCTCAAATAGCTTTGATTTCATCCATGTCAACATCCTTTGATGGGTTTTAAGTTTAATTGAAATTGATTTATGATACAAAACTTCCATTGAACATTTTGTGAAATATTTGACTGTGGATGTGTTATTTTTATACAATCCATAGTTTATGGAGAAATTGTTGACATTTCGTATGCTAGTTTTAATACGAATATTTATTTTATGTTTAAACCTATTCATATGAGGAATGTATTGGACTTAATATGTGACGGGTGGAGCCCGCTATAGCTCCCCGATGCATCGGTAGGTATCATGAGACAACTAGACGTGGAATTGGCCGAGGCCCTTTCCAAATTTGATTTATGGTTTTGGCCGAGGCCTTAATCATTTTAGACGTCTTGGCCGAGGCCTTGACAAAATGTTTCAGAATGTCTAGCATTATACATTCCCTCATTATGAAAGTGGTTATTGATATTTCATGTGATTATTCGTCTAGTAGAATATCTATGTGAGTAAGTAATGGCATTATTTTATTTTACTTTTTCCATATTATGCTGAAGTTCTAGTTCAATAAGGCTTTTGTTTTAGTTTTACGTTTCCTTAAATTCTTATGTTTTCTTATGAAAGTTTCCTCTATATTGTTATCCTTACGGAGCATTTGAGCTCACCCCTTTGAATGTTTTATTTTTCCCAGGATGTGAAGAAGTGTATTATGACTGACTTGCAAGAATAGTCAGTGAGGATATGAGTGTGGACTAGGGAGACCATGTTATTGTAGTTTTCATTTTTATGATTTAATGTAATGTTTATGAATGTATCTAGTGTTTCCAAGGCTACTAAACTAATCGGCCTTCGAGACATGATCTTTTGTGATCATGCCAATGTTACGTAGTAATGCACCGACTCTGGGTAGCTGGGGTCGGGGCATTACATCTATTATTTACGTGGTTTGAGTTTTCTTAGGATGAAATGATATCTATTTTTTATATGGATTATGTTATGATGGGATGATGTTTATATTACCCTTATTTTTCTTTGGGATATGATGAATGATTTATGTTTACTTTTTGGCACACGAAAGAATGATTTCATTATGAGATGGGTCGAACCTATATCTACCAAAAATGTATTGGGTACATATTTATATCTCATGAGATAGACATGGCTGGAACGACAAGTAAATCTAGTTCAGTAATATCGGACTGGAACAACAAGTAAACCTGGTTCAGTAATGGACATTCTCCACTATAATGATCTTGGCATAAATAACATGGATACGATGAAAATCATATCATGTGCTTGATGGTTGCCACAATTACATGTTTTGTCACGACCCATCCTCGGGGCCCGTGTCGTGACTACCCCAAGCCTACCTTCCACAGTCCAGGGGATGGCGACTAGCACCAAGGCGTAAATCCCAGTAAAAAGGGAAGGCATTGCCTTTGTAAAGAAAACAAACACCATAGAGCAAGCAAGCAGTAGAAGTAAACACTAAGTAAAAATAGAGTACAACTGTAATTGCAGAAAGTAAGTGGGCCAGTATACAAACCCAAACTGAAGTAAAGTACAACTCGAAAGGGAAAACAACAACTGAAAGGTAAAGCCACCACGACGAGCAATCCAATGGGAATCCCACCTGAAGGGTGGGTACAGAAAAGCCTCCACTGCTCCTCGGGTCTAGCCTACCGCTCCGAATACGTCCCGCCTAGTGGTCCACCTCCAGGTACCGTCCTGCTCCGCAAGCCTCCACCACAATCAGCGATGTCCGTCGTCTACAACCAACACAACGTAGTGCGGGCATAGACCATGAAGGGGTGAGTATAAGCTACTCATTAGGGACCCCGAGACCCCTGAAGGTCTCCCAAAATCTACACAGGATAAACCACAAAGGAAAGATACAATCACAAAGTAACAACTAACACTGCTTAGGTATACGCCCATACATATACCTAAGTCATCAATTCCAATATGCTCCAACCTCTGAGCCCAAGTACAACCCAGTCCACACAGGAAAGCATACGTATTCCACATAGGAAAGAAAAACGTAATCCACACAGGATAGCACAACACAATCCACACAGGAAAGAAAACAGGATTCAACTCACACAGGTATACTTCTTCGAAGATGATAGAGATGATCACTGATCCATCTAAGTCATCGGAACCACAATGGATCGATAGGTAATAACCCCCGCAAAGACCCACACAGGATCGGTAGGAAATTAACCCCTGCAAAGACCCACACAGGATCGGACCCACACAGGATCTATAGGTGTTGGCTCACACAGAACCGCTGAGCGCTGACCCACACAGGATCAGACCCACACAGGATCGGTAGCACTGATCCACATAGGATCGCTGAGTGCTGTAGTCGTCGCTGTCGAATCCACTGAGGATCTCTGTAAAGTCGTCGTCGTCACAGTAGCAGTCACAACCAGCTCTAGGGTTCCCGCACACATCAAGCTCGTTCAAGAGGGTCCGCTCCACGATCCGAGAGCCTGATACATCAACTGACACATAGTCAAGATTTTATGTATCCAAAAGTTCCGTATCGTCAACAGGAACTCAACGTCGCTGACGGCGCGTCGATCAGACACTCGGTCTGAGAGTTATTGTTTTTTCGTCCCAGGGGCCCTATTGGTTTTTAAGTCAAAAACAACCCGACCGTACTCCACCTGTGTCCAAACCTCGGGAGTAGTAATCCAAAAGATCCGTCTCACTAAGAGGAATCCAACAAAGTTGACAGAACGTCAATCAGACGTCCATAGCTCAAGATATGAGAGTTTCCGCTGACGGCCCGTCGATCAGAGGTCCGTAGCCTGAGTTATGTGCAATTGAACAAAAACGGTCCGAAAACGGGGGTTTCGGGCCCGGACCGACCCGGCACGGCCCAGCCCGGCTGGGCGCGGCTTGACCCGGCGCGGCCCGGCCCGGCCCGGCTGGGCACAGCGCGCTGCCAGTTCAGCCGAAGGCCGAGCCGTTGGCAGGGGGTGCCCGCCCCCCCCCCCTGTGTAACCGCGACCCCCCATTTATGGGCGCCGTTTGAAGTCCGGCAGGGGGAATTAATTCCCCCGGCTCCTCCCTGTGTGGCCGGCCCGACCTGGCCGGCCGGTTCCTGCTCAAAGGGACGGGCGATGGCCGGTCCCCTTCCAGCTCCGACGCCGGCGGCCCGGTCCGGCCGCCGGTCACCTTGCTCCGCCGCGGCCCGGAACAGGCCGCGACCCTTGTCGTCCGGCGCGGCGCGATGACGCCGCGCCCCTCTGCCGTGGCCCCGGTACCGGCCGCGGTATTTTTGGGTTTTCATCGACACGGCGCGACGGCGTCGCGTCCTTGATCTTCTTTCCACTGCGTGGTGCGACGACGTCGCGCATTTCCTTTCGCATGATTCCGCGTGGTGCGACGGCACCACGCCTTCCTATACCAAACCACAAAGGAACCAACAAGAAACTAAGGAGGAGGGTCGGCCGAGTTTGTGCGGTCTGGCCCCCTCGCGTTATTCGATAACTATTGGTTTTAATCCAAGAAGATTGTCATGTTTGTATTCAAGAACAAAATAAATAAATAAAACCCCTACCTCGGTTTCAAGAACGGTGCACATCAACGAGTTGCGGAAAACGAGCGTCGTGGAGATCGGGCATTGTGGAAAACGAATGTCGCGGAGGTCGGGCATTGCGGAAAATGAACGTTGATTCTGTTGTCGTCAAGGTGCATCCGAAGAGGAAACGTTGTTGCAGAAGTTCTCCGCATTCTTCGGCAGAGATGTTCTTTGTTGAAGAATGGTGTTCTTCGTCGGAGTCCCCGGTGTTCTTCACGTTCTTCATCGAAGATGTTCTTCGTTGGAGACGAAGAAGATATTCACGCTTCACAAATCCTCTCAACGTGGCATAAACTCTAACATTAATAAAATAAGCCTATGTCTTAATTTATTAAGACAACTTAACCTTTTGAATTTCAAGAGTTTGAAATTCAATTAACCACACATAACTCACCACATTAAATTTCACAAGTTAAGTAAACATAAGTTATCAACATTTAATGGTAGTTGAGAGGGGTTAGAGGATATGAAGTGGTGGGGTTAGTGTGGGCCCCACCACCCTCATAACCTCCCAATGGAGGTTGGGTGGTTACCCAACTTCCATCAAGAACTAAACAGTTAGAATAAAATAAAAATTGTAGAATAATTATAAATTAAACTTACACATTTTTTATCATCAACTCTCGTGAAAATGAAACTCGAGAACAGGTGTTCCTAAGCAATTTCCGGCGCTACGGTTCCATCGGTGCCCTCGGAATTTGATTCTGAGTACCGGTTCAAAAGATAAAAATTCCCGCTCGTTCGTTCACTGAACGTACCCGAGCTAAACTTCGGATAGAAATTCCGGGCACACCGGGCCTCAGAATCAAGTGCCGTCTGAGACTGCGTTCTTGTAAAATCCCAAAGAAAATTATGAAAAAAAAATTCCTTGAATTTTACGGGTCTTTACATTACTCCCACCTCAGTGCTTTACGTCCCAGTAAAGATACATTGAAAACTAGGGAAACAAATGTGGGTACTGAGCACGCATCTGAGCCTCCCGCTCCCAAGTGATCTCCTGGAGGTTCCCGTGCAGCCATCTGATGCGCACTAGAGAAATAGACCGTCCACGTAGGACTCGCTCCTGTCGATCCTCGATCTCCACTGGGACCTCTGAAAAAGTCTCCCCATCATCAACGTCTAGCTTCCCATGGTCAATGATGTGCGTCGGGTCATGCACGTATCTCCTCAGCTGAGATACGTGGAAGACGTCGTGCACCTGGTGCAACTGAGGTGGTCGATCCATGGGATAAGCCACCTCGCCAATCCTGGTGAGGACCTGGAAGGGTCCGATGAAGCGCGGAGATAACATGACGCCTCGGCCAAATCTCCGTATACCACGTCGAGGTGAGACATGCAAGAAGACGTGGTCGCCATCCTCGAACTCTAGTGGCCTCCTCCACCTGTCAGTATAGGACTTCTGCCGGCTCTGAGCTGTCCTCATCTGCTCCTGGATGACCTGGACCCTCTCTGTCGTGTCTTAGACCATCTCCTGTCCCACAAGTGCTGACTCCCCAGGGTCTGTCCAGCACAAAGGAGATATGAAAGGTCGGTCGTACAACGCCTCGTACAGTTCCATCCCGATGGTGGAGTGGTATCTGAGGTTGTACGCGAACTCCACCAAGGGTAGGTGGTCCTCCCAGCTGCGACCAAAGTCGAGGACGCATGCGCGAATCATGTCCTTGAGAGTCTTAATGGTCCTCTCCATCTGACCATCCGTCTGAGGGTGAAAGTCTGTGCTCAGACGTAGTTGCATCCCGAACGCCTCCTACAACCCCTTCTAAAGCCGGTAAGTAAAGTGAGCATCTCGATCGGAGAAGATAGAATATGGCACACCGTGAAGCCATACAATCTCCTGATTGTAAAGGCGTCCCAAGCTCTCCACTGAGTCGTTCTCTCTGATGGGTAAGAAGTGAGCCGACTTGGTGAGTCGGTCGACAATCACCCAAATGGAGTTGTGACCCCTGGATGTGTGTGGATGTCCAGTCACGAAGTCCATAGATATCCCATCCCACTTCCACTCTAGGACCTCCAAGGGCTATACCAAGCCTGCTGGTACCTGGTGCTCAGCCTTCACCTACTGGCAGGTGAGGCATTGAGAAATGAAATCTGCCACAACCTTCTTCAAGTAGTTGAATACCCGTCCTCCTGCTGAGATCATTAGCGACTACGTTCCCCTTCCCAGGAGTATAGACTATCTCAAAGTCATAGTCCTGTAGGAACTCAAGCCATCTCCGCTGTCTCAGGTTCAGGTCCTTCTGCGAGAAGATGTACCTGAGACTCTGGTGGTCAGAAAAGACTGTAAAGCACTCGCCCATCAGGTAGTGTCTCCACGTCTTCAGGGCGAAGTCCACTGCTGCTAACTCCAGGTCATGGGTATCATAGTTCTTCTCATGCGGCCTCAACTGACGTGATTCATAGGCGATCACTGCCCGCTCCTGCATTAGGACACATTCGAGTCCGGTCCCTGATGCATCGTAGTAGACTACGTACCCTACTCCCCCCTCAGGAAACATCAAGATAGGTGCACTGGTCAATCTCTGTCTCAGCTCCTAAAAGCTCTGCTGACATCTGTATGACCACACAAAGGGTTTCCCCTTCTTCTTTAAAGCTGATATTGGTGCCGTAACTCTGGAGAAGTCTGGCATGAATCTTCAGTAGTATCCAGCTAGTCCCAAGAAACTCCGCACCTCTGTCATGCTCCTGGGTGGCTCCCAAGCTAACACTACGTTGATCTTCACAGGATCCACTGCAAGTCCCGCCTCAGAGATGACGTGTCCCATGAAGTGGACCTCACGTATCCAGAACTGACACTTCGAGAGCTTTCCATAATGCTGGTGCTCTCAGAGTGTGTCTAGTACAACCCGTAAGTGGTAGGCATGCTCCTCCTCAGTCGTCGAGTAAATCAAAATGTCGTCAATGAATACCATGACAAATCGATCGAGGTATGGCTGAATGATCTTGTTCATGAGGGCCATGAACACTGCTGGAGCATTGGTTACGCCGAAAGGCATTACCAAGAACTCATAGTGGTCATACTGACATCTGAAGGTTTTCTTCTTCATGTCCTCGTCTCGAACTCTGAGCTGATGATAGCTTGACCTGTGGTCTATCTTCGAGAACCACCGTGCTCCCTTGAGCTGATCAAAGAGGTCATCAATCCTCGGTAGCGGATACTTGTTCCTCACTGTCACCTAGTTCAGGCGACGATAGTCGACACAAAGTCGCAAGCTCCCGTCCGCCTTCTTGGCGAACAATATCGGGGAAGCCCAGGGTGAAACACTGGGTCGGATGAACCCCTTTCCCTACAAGTCCTACAACTATACCCGCAGCTCTCGAAGCTCAGCGGGGGCCATCTGATATGCTGGAGATGAAATCGGGGATGTCCCGGGGTACAGGTCAATATAAAAGTCTACCTCTCTGCGAGGAGGTAGCCCTGGAACGTCGTCGGAAAAAATGTCCGCATACTGATCCACCACTGCAGGAAAACTAGGACTCCGAACGTCAACTGCTCCTAGGATGAGGCAAGCCAACTGATGAGTGATGGGTTGTTCTCTCCTCTGCGAGAGTCCATCCTGTGCTGCAAAGTCTCCCTTCTCACCGGTGAAGGTGAACCTGCTCCCGTTGCTGCGTACACATCGCACCTTGCGCCTAATACAGTCAATCTGTGCATGCAATGTAGACGACCAATCCATGCCCAAGATGACATCGTAAGGCCTCGACACTGCTACAAGAAGATCCCAGCCGAATCTCTCGCCTCCTAGAGTAAGCTCACACTGCCGGAACCAGTGCGTAATCGTCGAGTCTACTCCCGTAGGAGTCTCTAGCCGTAAGGATCAAGCCAACGGCTCTGTCAGAATCTCCGAGATCCGAACGAGGGCAACAGCTATGAAAGAGTGACTCTCTACCGTGTCTATAAGTACTCAGGCAAGGGTAGAATAGACACAGATAGTACCTAGAATCATCTCGGGCGCGCCGTGGTCGTAGGCCTCTGCTGCCTGGAGTTGTGCATGTCTCTGCCCGCCAGCTCCCTGTGGTCGGGGTGTACCTCCTGGAGGTGGTGGTGGTAAAGCCTCAAAGTGTCGCCCACCACCTGCTGCTCGGCTAGCTCCTCTGCCTCGTCCGCCTGCTCCCTGCGGACCACCACGGTCGACCCTCTACCTCTGCTTCAGTGGTCCCTCAACCATCTGCAGCTCCTCTGAACGGCGGGTCGGGCAGTCACGAGCCATGTGGCCCTACCCGCCGCATGAGTAGCACTGACTGCCTCTCAAAAGACTGGCTCCGTGCTATGTGCCCCGCACTACTGTGCTAGTGTCCTGAGGTTGTCTGCCTGTGGGTATGGTCTGCCCGGACCCCTGAGTCATCCGTCGATTGTCTGCTGCAGAAGACTCTGCTACGTGCCGCCCTGCGGTGGGTCTCGGCACTGTTGTATACTCAGCAAGAAAGCTCTCGATCAAAAGGGCTCGCTCCAGTACTCCTGTCTGAGTCGGAATGCTGAGGGAGATCAGCGATGCCCTGATCTCATGTCTCAATACCTTCTCAATGGTCCGGCCCCGGAAGAATGGGTCTCGTACCAAGTCTGTAGAGTAGCGCGAGAGATCGGTAAATCTCGTTGAGTACTGGGCGACCGTCATGCTGCCCTGCCGCAGCTGAAGAAGCTCTTGAATGTGCACCGCATGGAGGGTGGCTGGGACAAATTCTGAGCGGAAGAGGCTCTCAAAGTCTTTCCAGAGTAGAGATGTCTCATCGTGCACCTGGAGCATCAGTCTCCACTATCGGCCCGCTGCTGCATGCAGTAGGCTCGCTGCGATGATCACCATGAGGTCTGCTGGTGTCCTCACTAACCGAAAAACACGTACCACTGCCTCCAGTCAGTCCTCGGTTGCCTGGGGGTCCCTCTCCCCGTGGAACCTGGGCAGTCGCTGGCGCTGGACTCATGCAGTGCACTGAGGTGACGTGCATCATCAGCGGCTGGGGCTAGAAGCATCGGTGGCTCGGCGGGTAGGGCTACCGCTGGTTCTACTACTGACAGAGGGCCCTGCACCGAGGCCTCGTCGCTCGGTGGGCTGTCGTCACGCTCGACTCTCGGAACCCTAGCTGGCTGCCGTCGTGGGGCCATCCTGAAAAATAAAACAGGTGCGCCATGGTCAGAACAGTATACCTGCTGAGCTGATATAATGTAATCACAAAGAAAAATTGAAACCCAAATGCAATCAATGTTTTCGTGCGTTAAGTCAAAAATCAGAAGTTAGGGTCCTAGTGTACGGATACGTCGGCCGCCGCACCAACACTAGACTCCCTCGACTGATAACCACACTCGATACGATAAACACTATTACTTCACATAGAAAAAGATCAGAGTCCCATGTTCTGTGGTAGAACCGAACTCCTCTGATACCAATTTTTCACGACTCGTCCTCGGGGCCCGTGCCGTGACTACCCCAAGACCGCCTTCCATAGTCCATGGGCGGGCGACTAGCACCAAGGCCTAAATCCTGGTAAAAAGGGAAGGCATTGCCTTTGTAAATAAAAAAACACCACAGAGCAAAAAAGTAGTAGAAGTAAACACTATGTAAAAACAGAGTACAACTGTAAGTGTGGAAAGTAACTGGGCCGGTATTCAAACCCAAACTAAAGTAAAGTACAACTCGAAAGGGAAAACATAAACTGAAAGGTAAAGCCACAACGACGAGCTATCCACTGGGAATCCCACATGAAGGGTGGGTACAGAAAAGCCTCCACTGCTCCTCGAGTCCAGCCTACCCCTCCGAATACGTCCCGCCCAGTGGTCCACCTCCAGGTACCGTCCTGCTCCGCAAGCCTCCACCACGATCAGCACTATCCATCGTCTGCAACCAACACAATGTAGTGCGGGCATAGCCCGTGCATGGGTGAGGATAAGCTACTCAGTAGGGACCCCGAGACCCCTGAAGGTATCCCAATATCCCCACAGGATAAACCACAAAGGAAATATACAATCACGAAGTAACAACCGACAATGTTTAGGTATATGCCCATACATATACCTAAGTCATCAATTCCAATACGCTCCAACCTCTGAGCCCAAGTAAAACCCAGTCCACACAAGAAATCATACGTATTCCACACAGGAAAGCAAAACATAATCCACACAGGATTGCACAACACAATCCACACAGTAAAGAAAAAAGGATTCAGCTCACACAGGTATACTTCTTCAAAGACGATAGAGATGATCACAGATCCATCTAAGTCGTCGGACCCACAAAGGATCAATAGGTACTAACCCCCACAAAGACCCACACAGGATCAGTAGGAATCTAACCCCCGCAAAGACCCACACAGGATCGGACCCACACAGGATCTGTAGGCGCTGGCTCACACAGAACCGCTGAGCGCTGGCCCACATAGGATTAGACCCACATAGGATCGGTAGCACTGATCCACATAGGATCGCTGAGTGTTGTAGTCGTCACCATCGAATCCACTGAGGATCTTTGTATAGTCGTCGTCGTCACAGTAGCAGTCGCAGCCAGCTCAAGGGTTCCCGCACACAGCAAGCTCGTTCGGTAGGGTCCACTCCATGAGCCGAGAGGCTGATACATCAACTGACACATATTCCATAGTTGATGTATCCAAAAGTTCCGTATCGTCAATTGGAACTCAACGTCGCAGACGGCGCGTCGATCGGACGCCCGGTCTGAGAGTTATTGGCTTTTTCGTCTGAGGGGCCCGGTTGGTTTTTAAGGAAAAACCAACCCGATCGTACTCCACCTGCATCCAAACCTCGGGCGGAGTAAGCCAAAATATCCTTCTCACTAATAGGAATCCAACAAAGTTGACGACACTTCAATCGGACATCCGTAGCTCAAGATATCAGTGTTTCCGCTCTGAGGGCCCGGTTGGTTTCGTGTACGAACCAACCCAGCCGAACTCAAAGTATTCCGAAACCTTGAGTGTGATATACCAAAATGACCGTATCGTTCCAAGGATTGTTTCACCGCTGAAGGCGCGTCAATCGGAGTTCTGTATCCCGATTAATGGGCAATTGAACCCAAATGGTCCGAAAACGGGGGTTTTGGGCCCGGAGTGACCCGGCACGGCCTGGCCCGGCTGGGTGCGGCCCGGCCCGGCGTGGCCCGGCCTAGTGGTCTGGCCAGGCGGCCGGCCCGGCAGGGCACAGCGCGCCCAGTGCGCTGCCCGCTAGGCCAAAGTCCGAGCCATTGGCAAGGGGGGGTGCATACCCCCCTGTGTAACCGCGGCCCCCCATTTATGGGGGCCGTTTGAAGTCCGGCCGGGAAAATTAATTCCCCCGGCTCCTCCCTATCCGGCCGGTTCCTGCTCAAAGGGACCGGCGATGGCTGGTCCCCTTCCAGCTCCGACGTCGGTGGCCCGGTCCGGCCGCCAGTCACCTTGCTCCGCCGCGGCCCGGAACCGGTCGCGGCCCTTGTCGTCCGGGGCGGTGCGACTGTGCCGCGCACCTCTACCGCGGCCCCGGTACTGGCCGCTGTATTTTTGGGTTTTCTTCGACACGGCGCGACATCGTCGCATCATTGATCTTCTTTCCACGACACCGCACGACGGCGCTGCGAATTTCCTTTCGCATGATTCAGCGTGGTGCGACGACACCACCTCTTCGCGTACCAAACCACAAAGGAACCAACATGAAAATAAGGAGGAGGGTCGGCCATGTTTGTGCATTCCGGCCCCCTCACGTTATTCGATAACTATTGGTTTTAATCCACGAATATCAGTAAGTTGGTATTCACAAACAAAATAAATAAATAAAACCCCTACCTCGGTTTCAAGAAAGGTACACGTCAACGAGTTGTGGAAAACGAGCGTCGCGGAGATCGGGCGTCGCGGAAAACAAACGTCGCGGAGGTCGGGCATCGTAGAAAATGAATGTTGATTCTGTTGTCGTCGAGGTGCGTCTGAAGAGGAAACGTCATTGGAGAAGTTCTCCGCGTTCTTTGGAGGAGATGTTCTTCATTGAAGAACGGTGTTCTTCATCGGAGTCTGAGGTGTTCTTCACGTTCTTCGTCGAAGATGTTCTTTGTTGGAGATGAAGAAGATCTTCACGCTTACCAAATCCTCTCAACGTGTCATAAAATCTAACATTAATAAAATAATCCTATGTCTTAATTTATTAACACAACTTAACCTTTTGAATTTCAAGAGTTTGAAATTCAATTAACTACACATAACTCACCTCATTAAATTTCACAAGTTAAGTAAACTTATGTTATCAACATTTAATGGGAGTTGAGAGGTGTTAGAGGATATGAAGGGGTGGTGTTCATGTGGGCCCCACCACCCTCATAACCTCAATAGGGAGGTTGGGTGGTTACCAAACTTCCATCAAGATCTAAACACTTAGAATAAAATAAAAATTGTAGAATAATTATAAATTAAACTTACACAATTTTTATCATCAACTCTCGTGAAAAAGCAACTCCGGAATAGGTGTTCCTAAGAAATTACCAGCGCTATGGTTCCATCGGTGCCCTCAGAATTCGATTCCGAGCAACGGTTCAAATGATAGAAATTCCCGCTCATTCGTTCACTGAACGTACCCGAGCTAAACTTCGGATAGAAATTCCGGGCACACCGGGCCTCAGAATCAAGTGTCATCTGAGACTGTGTTCTTGTAAAATCCCAAAGAAAATTAAGAAAAAATATTCCTTGAATTTTACGGGTCTTTACATGTTTTATTACCATTCTATTTTATCATGGTTAATGTTCCATTATGATCAATGATTTATGCACTACCAAGATTTAGGTCATCATTCGTGTTTTTGATGTTTTATATTCATGTTCTTACATTCAAATGTTTAGGGATTGCATTATGTTCTTGATGTTTACCCATACTTAGAATTTGAGCTCACCCTTTTATGTTTAATTTTCCCGGGATATAAATAAAGGTTTTAGGTAAGAAAGGAAAATGGGAAAATCATTATGGGAGATGTTGAAGATCTTTCACCCTGATTAGAAGATTATGTTCCGAGTTTCCAAAGACACTAAACTAGTACGGTTCTTGAGTGTTCGTTTTTTTATGTATTAAGTATTCCGCAATAGTTATGTGATGTCTATGTACATCAAGCTTGGGTCTCTACAGTTTGTATCAAAGTAGAAGGTTTAGTTAAACTTTAGAAACTAGGATGCGAAATCATTAGTGAAATCCCAAGAGATATTTCTATGGTATGCATAGGGATGTATCTACGGTAATGTCTATGTATAGGGTAGAGTCCTAGAATTACGATAACAATATTATGATTAAATGTAAGATGTTATATATTGAAGGTACTCCCCCTTTATTATGTTGTTTTACTAGAACGATTTTTACTTCTCACACTATTCTTTTTGGGATTTAGACGATGGCTAGAACCCGAAAGAACCATGTTGATCAATGTAATGGAAAATGAAATTATTGTCCTCCTGAATATACCAATGTTATGGGAGATGGAGTGAAAAATCATATTTCTATACATACACAAGTTATGAATCATTCTGGACATCCAAATGAGTAGAGAAAGGAACAATATTCTATTGAGTCCTTCATGAGGAAACGTCCACCTTCATTCAGTGGGTCTTCTGATCCACTTATTACTGAGAAATGGATCAGTACCATTGAAAATATATTTTCCATATATCACTGTTCTGAACATGAAAACATTATTTTAGCAGTTTATAGTTTAGAAGGTGAAATAGACCATTGGTGGACTCTAATTAAGAATACAAGGCCCCAAGATGAAATTCAATCCATGGAATGTGATGAGTTCAAGAACTTGTTTTTCAATAAGTACTTCCCTCTTATTCTTCGAAAAAAGAAGGAAAAAGATTTCCGTGAGCTTAAGAAAAAGGAGGATGAATCTGTTGGTATATACAAATCGAATTTTACAAGGCCTGCAAGGTATGCATCTAGCTTTATCATCAAACCTGAAAGTAAAGTTGATCAATTTTTCAGTGGTTTAAAACCGTGTCTTTAAAGGTAATTAGTTATAAGAGACTTCAGTAGCTATGAAAAATTATGTGTTGGTGTTACATATCCATCTCATTTTTTTGACAAGAAATGAAAGATTTAGTTCATGGAAAATTCTTAGAACAATGGTGAAAAGAAGGTCAATGTTTATTTATTCTCAAAGTGAGGACATAATAATGGTGGAGATTTTCTAAAAGGTACTATAAAATGTTTCATGTGTGGAAAATAAGTTCATCGAGCAGCAGAGTGCCGCTGTAATGGGAAAAAGGTGTCTAATGACGTGAATAGAGAAAGGACTTCAGAGAATTCTACCCTAACACTTCAGTGCTACAAGTGCAAGGAAATGGGAAATTATGCTAACCAATGCCCTAATAAAAGGGTTAATGATGATTGTCACCAACAACCTCTTAAGCCAAAGGACAAAGGGAAGTCACATGCGATCACTATTGGCGATTTTGAGTATGAAAATTATGTGGTGGAATGATTATGTGTTTATACAATGAGATTCTAATATAATGTTGTCGGATCTCATTTATAGTGTTGAGAAATATTGGATTATCTATATATTGGTTTATTGTGGTATTCGATAATTATATGGTACCAATAACCATGACCTATCATTCTATACGCAACCCCGACTTGGCTTGCATTACACGCAAGAGCGACCTTCCTCGATAGCTTGCACTGTACACAATACCGAGTTTCACTAAACAATGATATATTATTATAATATTATGAACTAGCCATTATGAATAGTATTAACCAAATTATGAATTTTATAACTCTATAATTCATATTAAAAATTTTATAAAATGAGATATGAAAACAAAATCAATTTTTCAATAAAAGAAGTATTTTAAAAAAAATGTAGTTTTACCGCCTATTGATGGCGCACCAACATTAAATTTAGTATTTGACATGTTTATAAGTTCAATTAGACAAAATAAACTTATTAATTTCACTAGGGATATAAAAATTTACTTTGTTTATTTTTTTATATATTTCTGTTAACTTTCATATTTTGAGGAATAATAAAAAATATGCAAACTTATAATGAAAAGAAATTTTTTCATCAAGATAATTTATATGGATAAATTATAAAATTGAAGGGTTTTATAGTATTAATAGAATATATTTTTTCCATTTAATATAATATATGTCATTTCTATTAATTTTACATTGATTTCATAGGTAAAACATTTCAATCTTTGACAATGTTTTAACTTTGAAAACACGTTTTCTTAACAACGAGATTAATTTTAAATTTATTACTACAAATTTTGTGTTTTGAATTTTTCAAAATAGATTCCATATATGGATTCAGTGGGACAAAATTTTGTTAATATGTTACTTTTAATTTTTTTTGATTTTATGAATAGTAACTATGATAATTTTTATTTAGTAGAGTTAAATGTAAATCAGTTAATTAAGGGTAAAAATAAGATTATAAAATTAACCTATCACATGAAAAAAAATTTATTGGATGAATAAAATTCTACCCCTATCCCATGGGATCAGAATAGATTCAGTTCATGAACTTTTTCCATTAAAATTATATTATTATTATTAAAACCAAAGAAAGATACAAATGTCACTATTATATCTTATAAGTATAATAATATCAATTTTTTGATAAACATCATAAAACATCGAAAATGAATAGTCTTATGAAATATAAAATAATTATCTAAATCATGTAAATTTATTTATAATTTTTAGGGGTTATATAATTATCATTAATTATGACAGAATAGTGATTTTGAAATTATTTTATTGATTGAAATATCAAATAAATTGTTTTAAAAATATTAAAATATATATTATATTAACTATTTAATGTGATCCACTGATTTTATAGATAAGTATGACATATTATGAATCTAATAAATCTTTTGTTTCAATAAATATCCTCTGTGTATAATTTATTTAAATTCAAATAAATAAATAGTGTCAAAATTAAAACTTTTGTAATTTTATAAAAATATCATATTATAAAATTATTTAAAAAGTCAAAAAACTATTTTAAAATTATAAATTAAAATTTATATGGTCTAAAATTTCATAAAGTATACATTTATTGGAAATTAAAAAAATATAAGTAATTATTTATAACAATATAAAATGTAGAAAATTATTATCACAAATAAAATTAAATAGATTAAATACGGATAAATCAATTTGATAAGGTTTAAAATAAATTCACAACTTGTCTAAATTTTATTGGATGATAGTATTACAACCTTATCTAATCTAATATTTGAATTGAGTAATTTTTAGAAGTTTTTAGTGGGGTTGGAACTTATTATAAACTAATATTTCCTATGTTTCCAATGGTACCCCTCTCCTCCCTTATAAAAGGGCACCTCCTCCCTCTCCTCCTCACACCATTTGAGCCGTCATTCTCCGAAAAACCCTTCCCATTTAACTTCTACACTCCCATATAATCCTACTAGATGTCTAGGTATTCTTTAAAGACCAACTTCAGTGCCCTAAGAGGAGGTTAAGAGGAGGCGCATCGAAGAAGAGATAATCTCTTCTACCGATTCTTTCATTTTTCATTATTCGTATACTTCCTCTTCATTAGTTGTTTCATTATAAAGTAATAACATCAGTTTAAATAACATAATGATATGTTATTATAAATATTAAGCCTCCCAATTTTACCTTCTATCCATTCTATTGAAAATGAAATCACTACACGTGCGTACCTACGAAATACCGTCTCCACGCTGTGATGTAATCTGTTTTCCACCACCACCTTACTTGGATGGGTATAATGGTATAAAGAATAAATATATATGATTATTATAACATCATACTTATTCTAAGATATTATATTATCCATTCCAATTATATTCAATAATTATGGAAATGATATCATCACTCGTGTGTACGTACGGATTACCGTCTCCATGACGTGATGAGATTCATTCTCCATGATTAACCATTCCAGTATGATTATAATGTTTATATAATAAATAATAATTTAATATATGACATAATAATGATACTGGATTTAGGTAAATATGTTCCATTTTCTTAATTCCATTCAATTTAATAAGGAAATGAAAACAGTGTTCATGCGTACGTACGGCCTACCATCTCCATGAACGGTGTATTTCATTTCATTTATCAATATATCATATATCTTAATATACTGAATATATATTTTCTATAAATAATTTTTTACGTTCATGAATTAATTAAATCAGGATATAAGTAATAATATCATGATCAACAAGTCGATACATGTATGATAAATAAAATGATTTCTTCCAAAAACGTTGTTTTAACATTGAATTGACAAAAGAACGGGTAATATAAAGTCCTAAGTGAATCATATATTCAATAATAAATATTATTATGGTTCTATTACAATTTATTAAGTTGGTTAAGCCCAATATATGGGAGTTTCAGAAATGTACAGAAGAAATTGGACCTATGGTAAGGGATAATTTTTCAATCTCATTTTTATCTAAGATTCCTTATATATAAGTATTTAATGGGGTTATATTTTTCATCCATGTCCATAATTTTTTTTTCATAATCTGTTTAAAATATTTCATGTATGTTTAAGGTCATTTTTACCCCTCTTTGACTTTTCCATTGTGTTATGGAAGGATTCTTTCATTTATTTACCATACGAGGTACTTTATGACTTTTCCGGAAAAAGTACAAGTAGGATGTTTTTTTAAATTATACGGCATGAACAGATTTCTATAGTTTAATAATGCCTTATTTCCATGAAGAATCCTCTAAAATATTTCATGATTAATTTCTACAAAAATCATTTTCTTTTAAATTTGAATTTTATTATGTAAAAATGAAATTATTTTGTAGAAGAATGCATATTTTCCTCAAGAGTTCATTTCAAGTATTTTATCAAACTACTTTCCATCTAAGATGACATTATTTATTATGTTTCAGTTTCAAGTATAATATCTCTATTATTTACATGGCTTGATTTATCTTATGATGAAATGATATCCAATTTTTTATATGGATTATGTTATGATGGGATGATGTTTATGAAACAAATGTTTTTCATTAGGTTATGATGATTGATTTATGTTTACATTTTGGCACACGAATGAATGATTTCATTATGAGATGGGTGGGACCTATATCAGCCTCCAATGCATTGGGTAATGATTTATATCTCATGAGATAGACATGGCTGGAATGAAAAGTAATTCTGGTTCAGTAATACAGGGCTGGAACGGCAAGTAAACCTCATTCAGTAATGGACATTTTCCACTATGATGGTCTTGGCAGAAATGCCTTGGATACTACATAAATTAGATCATGCGCTTAGTGGTTTCCACAATTACATGTTTTATTCCCATGCTTTTTTATCATTTTTAATGTTCCGTTATGATCTATGCCTTATTCCCTACCAAGATTTATGTCATTACTCATGATTTTAATGTTTTATATTCATGTTCTTACGTTCAAATATTTAGGTATTGCTTTATGTTCTCCATGTTTACCCTTACTGAGAATTTTATCTCACCCTTTTTATGTTTTATTTTCCCCAGGATATTAAGAAATTTTTTAGGTATGAAAACCAAAGGGAAATATCTTCATGGGAGATGTTGACGATCTTTCACCATGATTAGAAGATTATGTTTCGAGTTCCCAAAGACACTAAACTATTAGAGAAGATGAGTGTTGGTTTTGGTTATGAATTAATTATTCCATTAAAGTAATCTGATGTCCATGTATGTCAATCATGTGTCTCTATAATATCCAAGGTAGTAACTGTTTCCCTAGTATGTTGGTTAGATACCTTAAGGAATTGGATCACAACCATATTCCGATACATCCAATTATCTTATCTAATACCCAAAATGTAATTCTTATGGGAAATAAGCCTCTAATACCACATTTTATCTTCCCTACCATAGAGAAAATAGAAAAATTCCTTCAGCTGGTGGGTCATATAGCCTAAAGCATGCCTCCCAATATTCCATAGGATATAGACTACTAGTGAGGGATATATGTGGGTTGGTAGGGTGACTATAACCTCATGTCAGAGTAGCATAGTGGTAATTACTAAAGAATGGAAATAGGGGACGTATAATATACGTCAAAACACAAAAGAAATATTTACAATGAATAAGAATAACGAATATAGGAAACATTGAAGAAGTGAAAATATTCAAAAACCAGAAATCGAGACATATATAAAATGATTTCAGGCCATGATGATATACAAAAGGGGAGACTAGGATAATGGATTCTAGGCTTATACGACATGCTATAAAAAATTAGAAGTGAACAAAAAATATCTATACTATCATCATGAGCAGATGGTCTGTCCTTTTCTCCCATTCTCCATGTTATAATAAAATAAATCAAACATCCATGATAGGTAGCATACCCTTATCAAAACTCAAAAAGATGAAGTATAATCTGGTAGTAAGGGAAACATGAGTAGGGATGGAGATTAACTAACTTCTCCACCACCAATAGTGTCTAAAATAATCAATTCATTGTGTATACAATAGAAATGTGCTGATATAAGGCAGAATAATTAATTCTGATAATAAATACTAATTGACATAGATTTCTATAAGACACCTATTAGAGTCTACCTACTACAGCATAGGCTAGAATAAGTCTGATGAATTTTCTGTATATATATTTAGTAAAATATGCATATAAATTTTGTATAAATATATTTATACTAAAATGGTAAAGAAATATATAGAAATATATATGGTAACTAGGTGCTAGCTAGACCTACAACATTACTTTGGCATCCTTGACTAGTCTAACAAGCTACATGATATGGAAATGGTAAATAACTAAATCTCATATTTATTTGGAACATCATGGGTGTAAATCTTTATATTTGTGTGAGTCATCGTGCCCAATATCCTATGTAATGGAATGTGGAACCTCATGTCCATAATCTATTTAAAATAAAATGATGTGAGATTCCACGCCCTACACCAATCATAAGAGAGTGTGACACACTATGATAAAAAAGTCCCATAACCATTGTCCAATAACCAATATCCATGGTCTGATAAAAAATGTTAATTTATTTCATTTAATTCTATTAAAACATTCATCTAATACTTACCAGGGGTGTCACAATTCATATGGTTCAAATTTATAAATATAAAACGCATGGTGTAGAATTTCCAGTCACATACATTTAGTTAAAATAATCCATTTAATTTTTATGTAATGGTAAATACAATTTATAATTGTTTCAAACCTCAAATGTGGTGGTTTCCAAATTTAAAACAATATTATGGAAGGAAATTAGTTCAGAATATCTAAAGGGGATACATTTAATGAGAAAGACATCCACTAACCATATAAAAAGGATAAAGGGAGTATCTAAACGTGCTTCATTTAAATCTGAAAATATAAATACGTTTTAAGGTAGTACACAACGAGGCCTATTGTGTGGCATAATGGAAATAATACTATAAAACATCTAATAATTTGGTAAAATTTATAAAAGACCTAACTTATTACCCTTGGATGACTCCATATAGTGTATCAGCTTCATGATTGAATTAGAACAGAATATATAGGGACAATATACTAATTCCCTAAGAATATGCAATATGGTATCAAACAAAAATAGAAAAATATATGGTAATAGACACTATGTAATGAAGAAAACAGGTAAAATATCTTATCATTAACTAATCAACACATATGATGACAGTTTGACCAGAATCCTGATAATGGTATGGATTCATAGCATAACCATGGAAAAATGGGAGAGATCCAATCCCGTAGAGGATTGAGGAATAGAGAAAATGAGTGAATATTAGTTAAGTAGTATTATTAGTAAAATTTTAAATTTCAAATATTTTATGAGGAATGATTTTTCTCATTATAGTTGGATAAACCCTACACCAACTCTGTGCAAACACATTCCACAAAGAACACCACTAACATTGAAATTTCACTGTTAGAATAATCATGCACATCCTATAATATTTTCATGTATTTGGTTTCTGATACATGGATCTGAAACATGTGGGTTTGTCACGTGGTTTATCGTAACCATTCACCCCTCTATAGCCATAGAAAAGTCTACGAATGTTTTGGTCAACTATTTGGGCTCGGGGTCATGGCATGGGAACATTGTTCTTATACAGTCTCTTCCAAGACTCAGATCTCAAGGTTTTGAACAATCCGTAGATGCACCCAAGACCATCCTTAGACTATATGGACACTAAAATGAATTAAAAATATAATTTAAACTAGAAAAACAATTATTCATATCATATTGCAAAGTCAAGTAATGATAGTATTTCATTAAACACATTATATTTAAAAGGTTAAATTTATTTGGAAAAATATATCCAAAAATATGTTGCTGTTATACAGGGGGAATTTAAAATTAAATAAAAATATAAAAATAATTATCTAATGTCAAGGGATGTAAATGGATTCTCAAATGGAGTCTCTTTGATAAGATCACCTACTATATGTATTTATGTTATTCACTGAGTGGTATATGAATTCCAACATTGAATACCTTGGAATAATATAGAGGGAAGTTTCATTAGGACATACCTTGGAGATACATAGGTTTCTACATGGAATTCACTGGATTCAATCATAGGATGATTTATTTATAGTATACCTTGAGTGAAACTTGTGTTCCCTATATGGAATTCTATAAGAAATATTGAGATTTCAAATTAATTAAATGAAGCATCGTCTAAGATAAAAATCATGTAAGGACTTGTTTAATGCACTAATATACAAATAATCCTTGATTCACTTCCATTATTTAGTCTTAAATTCCTTTGGTCATATTCATCCATTATATGAGTAGCATCATTTTGAATGCCTCAGATAAGACCCATGGGTCTTAATCATATTCTAAATTAAATCATAAATGATTAAAAATCATAAATATTCCAGCTTTTGAAAAGGATATAAATATGAAAGATGTATCACAGGGGGAACGCAAAACATCCTTGGTATTATATATTTAATTTACATTATTATTATTATTATTATATACACAATAATTCATTTTATATTTTTAGGCTAGAGAGTTCTATACACCATTGGTGGTGGCATATTGAGTATTAATAATGTCCATTTTGGGCCACCGATTAGTACCTAGATATATTTCATGGATACAGGTTGGTATAAATGGAATTACCCGGTTATAGTCTCATGATTTATGTTAATATTGATGATTTCGAGAGTAGGGTTCTGGTCTTGGGATCATGATTCTTTTGGAGAAAGGTGTTTGCCCTTTTTCGTATTATGTATAGCATGTCTTGTGTTTTTATTCTACATTTTCCACATATATTATCCATTTATATATTTAATCCTGAAATTGTCATTTTGACATGGAATTATCTATATATTTTGGCTATTTAATCATATCCATATGTTATATATGATGACACGTGATATTCTACAACTTCCATTGATAGTTTTAATTCATATAGCAATTTATATTTTATTCACCAATGTCCTCCATACTGAATATGAGATTATATTCTCACTACCATGCTATCATAGAACCTCAATTATAGTAATAAACAACTAGAATAGGGGGAGGATCTCTTGAGACCAATTGTCTAAACAGGTCAGGTTACTTATGAGTGAACTAGTTTTGGGATGTCACAATGTAGTATTAGAGATTTTTTTCCATATCTCATAGTTTTGGGATGGTATAAAAGAATCTAGAAAGTGTAAAAATTTTGTAATGAACATGTTCTTGGTATTATCATAACCAAATATATGGATGAAGTCATGTTTCTTCGATGGGACTTGTTATTTTCGTTTTTTCATATATAAATTTTAGTGATTTCATCATAGGTTGATGCACATGTTTTTTAAATTTATATTAAATGTGGTCATTCACCCTTGGACTTGTGTAGAATCAAAGTATTTGATAATTATTTATTATCCTCACATACGTATTGAAATATATTTCATATCCATGTTAGGTTTATTTTGTTGTGTCGTTTTCTGAAAGAATTTCTTATGTTCCTTACTAGATATACATGTGACTGGTATAACATTTATCACAACAAAATGGGGTAAATAATTAGTTAATTATAGTTTTTACATTAATGTAAATGGTGTTTTCTTATATATAATGATGAAGGAAACATACCTAAACAATAATCAAGTTTTTGAGTTGTTTAGCATGATCAATATAGATTGAAATGTTAGTTTTATATAATTAAATGGGTTCC